>JAWDJD010000002.1:17545000-20045000 GCA_035047305.1 Bradypodion pumilum
TTCTCATCATTGATTCTTTAGGCCCTCTGAGCATTAGTGGTTGAACTTTTGCTCCAGTATAAGACTGTTGTCCCACTATGAGTGCCACTTTATGCTAGGGAACTGAAGGACACTAGCTGAAATCCTCATTCCCACTGATTTTGGCTGTCTCACTGAGACATCTTGATGAGGAATCTTAAACATCTGATTCTTCACCTCCATGCAAGAGTGAGGCAAGCACTCCTATTCTCCCTTGAATTTCTGCAATTTGTGCAAAAATGATTCTACACTAAACCAATGTCCTTTGCCTTTGAAAAACAATGCATATGTTTTCAGAACCATAGAACAATAGCTGATTGTTTTTTAAAAAGTATCAAAGAATGTTGGGGTATTTCTAATCCATAAGAGTGCATGTAGCAAAATAGTAGTTGGCAACATTTTATACAATTTATGTTATTTGTACAAATTTGTAGAAAAATTGTTCTTGTCCACAATTTTTTTCTCTTGCTGGAAGTGCCACTAAGTACCTTGACTCCTCATGGTGATGAGTATAATTTTATGCTTCTTCATCCATGCATGAAAAGTTATAATGAGTGAGGGCATACATCCCTACTACATACTTAACACTGAACCTAATTTGCAGTTTTATTACCCAATTTGTACAGAACTCTTCCAGTCCAATTTTGGAACTCTTCCCAGATCATTTATCTCCGGGATAATTTAGTTATCTGGTTTTGCTTACCTTACTACTCATTCCTGGCTTCAGTTCTTTTATGAACAAATGTCTTTGTGCCAGCCCCTCAACAAAAGTTTTCTATAGAACCTGCAGATGATGATGATGATTCTGACTTTTCAATGTTTTCTTGGTAAATTCTCCCCTATTTCCACTGGTCAAATTCTATAGGTGTGGGCTTCCAGCATAAAGAGAACCATTATGCACCTGAAGGGAATCATAGAGGCAATCAATATGAAGCTTCACAAAGAACAAGCTGTCCCTAATCTTCTAGCAGAGGCATGATTGGATGCACAGAATAATAATCTTAGCCTTTAAATGGTTTTTCAGCAAATGCTTTGGGACTGGACAAATATAATTCTAGGAATAGGGAGATCACTTGAACTTTCTCATTTTCTCAAATTTTCTTCTTTTACAAGTTTTCCCAGCTTCTCACAAAAATGAGACTCCTGGGGAAAAACCTATCATTTGTTCTCCCCTCTTCCCTTCATCTTTCTCCACTTTTTACACAAGAAATGGCTCAAATTTTATTCAACTCAATAATCTTTCCAGGGAATCTTGCAAAGAGAAAGATGTCATTTTGCACAGAAATTCTAAAAATCGAACACAGATTTCTGTTTCTTCTTGGGGGAAATTGCCAAAAAAACATCCAAACAGTTGCAAGAGATTTCACCCACAATATCTTGGGGCAGGTGAGATACCTACAGAGAATCTAACTAGGAAAAGTTGGATGTTATTCCTTGGTTTCTTGCCAAGTGCAAGAAGCTGTAAGATTCACATCCTTTGATTGTTCACATCCTATTTTTTCCAGTCTTAAATTCTTTCTTTGTCAGCCATGAAGAAATTTGTAAATTGTGGGAAATTCTCATTTAAAAAATGAATAATGAAAATGGACTCCTTGTCCATCTCGACCCACAATGACTTCTGTTCTTCAATAAAACATGATGGCAAGAAAGCAAGACTATACAAAGAAAGAAATCTGTGAAAACTGTCCTTTACATGAGAGAATATACAGTGGTAGTTGATTCTTTTCCCTTTCTTCCTTTGCTCTTCACAGTCAGCCAAACCTCTTCCATGTTGAAACATAGGAATTATTTCATCTTTCATGCCTAGGCAGACTCTAATGATGTCTGGGGGTTTTGTAGTGTGATGGGGGGGAAAGAGTTTTATGTCTAATAAACCACAATCTTAGATAAAATATGAACTCCTGTTCAAAGTCAGATGTCTTCTCCAGAGGAGAAGATAATGATTTACAAAAGGATTTCTATTTGTTAGAGGAGAGAATAGGAGATGAGAGGATGATGAATTACAAATGCAATAACTGGGCAGATGTCTTGAAATTGGTAGGGAAACCAATATTCATTGTTCATTCTTTATCTCAGCAGAAAGTGGGTAGCTGTGCCATTTTATTGCATTCACTGTTGGTCTGTTCTCTGGGTTACTTACTGTTTGTTCTACCACTCTCTCTCCATTTATGTATTCCCTTTCTATCTGGATTAGGCAGCAATATGTAAACTCATTACAACACCCTTAACTTTGATGTGTGACTCCCTATTGTCTTTAAGAGGGGACATGAGGAGAGGTTGGAAGTCAGTTTTGATGGGGTTCTTAGCTCCTACTGCATTAAAGTCTATCACTGGTTACTTAACTAGGCATTCAATTTATTGTCAATTCATCTTAACCTACATAAATCTGGTCTAACTAGTAAAAGCTCAAAATTGAGTTATAGCCATTACTTGCTTCTAATCTTTTAAAGCCAACATGGAATTTAAAGCAATGGTTATAGAGAGCTAGAAACATAGCGACTGCTTAGGCTGTACTTTTCACAAATATGTACAGTGTATATGGAGATTCATCAGTGAGACTTCCCAATGAAATTAGAGTACATAGCCAGGGGCAGAGATGGAGCCTCACTGGACAGAAGGCAGCATGTGTAGCTTTGAATGAGATGTTTTGTCCCAGATTGCCTGTAGAAGAAGGGAATAGCAAAACACTTTTGAATACGCAAAGGAAACCTTTGGCTTTTGTTGAAATTGATTTGATGGCACACAATCATGATTGTACATAGTGACTTGGGGTATTCACATCTTTCCATTTTTTTAAATTTCTCTAAACAGAATAAAGTATATTCTTCCTCTCTTTGTTACTATATAGTTTTGAGACTTTGTCTCTCCCCCCCTTCATGGAGATTCAAATACTTTAAATCCATTTTTCCTGATAATACATGTATTTACTTTTTAACCAATGATCACACTTCACCTGTTGAAAGAAGTGGGCTCGTGTGTATTTTTTTAATGTGCACATTTTAGTGATTTGCATTTTGAAATGGTTACATGGTTGTCTAGTGTACAGGTTTTTGAGACAAGCCTGGTTTTGTCTCATAACAAGTCTTGATAGGTGTGAAGGAGCTCATATCATCTACACCAGGGGTCAGCAACCTTTTAAAGTTGGGGGCTGGGTCACGCTCCCTTAGACAGTTGAGTGGGACGGACTGGTGGTCCCCCACTGTAAATGCTACCATAAACAAGTCTGTGGCAGTGGAACGAGGGTGGAGGCTTGATGATTTGTCCCCATAGGCCATAGGTTGCCGACCCCTGTTCTACACTGTTAAATCTAAGACAATTCTTTTCCATCCCTAGTGGAAGGTACTTATTTCCATAATTCAAAGTAATTATTGAGCACAACCCAGCTACAGTTTGGCACGTTAGTGTCCAAATGATTTAAATGAGAGGGATTAAACAGATGTGTAACTCCCCTACTGAGATCAAATGGAACTTCACAGTATAATCCTCTATGTGGATGCTGAGAAATAAGACCCTTTCTAGTTCAACAGTTTTCACTGTTAACTTGGCTCTTGAATAGATTTGCACTGTTGCTTAATTTACCTCAAAAATGCTGAGTTTCAACTATATATTCAAAAATAGGCACAACTTTTCAAGCCAACCCTTCAATAAACAATGAATTTTCTATAAGGAAGATGATTGGGACAGAATATAGTAACAAAGGATTGTGAAAATATGTCAATGAGAATTAAAGAGCACTGTTATAAAATTATTTGGAGATGGTATATGACCTCCCACCTGACTAAGCTATTATGAACCTACATATAAAAAGGAATGTTAGAGATGTAAAGAAAAGATATGGACATATTTTCATTTATATTGGGATTATAAGGTTGTATAAAGGACTTGGGCAAAGGTGTTTGAAGAAATAAACCAAACATTGTCATTGAAATTAGAAATGTGTCATAAATTAGCATTGCTAATAGGTTTTGGTAATACAAAATTAGATAGAAATAACAAACAGATGATTATTATTTTGGTAAACAGAACAAGATTGTTAATGGTTAAAAACTCAAAAATATATATGGAATTTGTATTGGAGGATTGGTATAAATAATTATGCAATATAGCTACAAATGATAAAGTGGCATGTGAATTAAAATTAAAGAAAGTTATGATTATGAAAAAAATGATTTTATAGAACTCTGGGGTGAGCTTATTAATCATGTATTTGTTTAAATTAAAAAGATAAAACTAGTACCTGAATACTTAACTTTTTGGAAATAGAGGATAAGAATAAAATAGGGAAACTTTGTTCAGATTATATTGGTAAAATAATAACATCCCATTGGTGGTGGGCATACCTGTCAAGTTTCGGGAAATTTCTGTTAACCCCCCATATTTTACACTCTTTCCTGCCATCATCCCGTATTAGTTAGACTGCAATTAGACTGGAGTTAAACTAGAGGCCAGCACAGGATTAGCATAGCTGTCCAGTTTCCTGTTTTGGCCAGGAAATTTCCCTTATTTGACAGAAATTTCCCGAAACGTGACAGGTATGGTGGTGGGTGCACATACTCGTTTATGTAATGTTATTTTTAAAATTAATTTTAGTGTTGTACTTTGTTTATATGTATTTTTTGTGTTGATATTATTGATACAATTTTAAAAACCCAATGAATTTTCCAGAATTTATATTAATAGTAGTTTCCCACAATTTCTGTTACCTGATTTACAATGGCCTTTTGAGGAATGGGGCCCACTATACCAATCCTACATAATTACCATTTATCTCGATTTGAATATCCTATGATTTAATTTCTCGAGTATACTATTGAATGTCAAATACGGAATTGGGGATGGCCCCCCTGAAAGAGTTCTTTCTTTCTCCCCTCCTTTTAAAAATCTAATTGCACAGTGCCATGCATCTCCCCCCCCCCCTTAATTTCAGCAATGCTACATGTTAAATCCCCACCAATTACTTACTGTGTCTTTTGTAATTCATACCCTGCGGGCAGAAGGGCCCCTGCGCCACAGCAGTAGGTAAAATAAATTACCAGGATTCTCCGTTTCACTGCTGGAAAGGCTGAACTCTTTTCTGCAAGGGGACTTAACAGTCTCTGTGTAGTAGCACTGAGCTAAGAGGGGGAGGGAGGCTCCCTGATTGGGAATAGACATCTGCTCCTAAATAATTTGGTCACCAACTTGTCTCTTTGTGGAGAGCTGAACTCCAGGTGCGCCTCTGTCATCCCAAACTAAGGCCTTCACTGCACAGTTGTTAAGGCATAACGGATGCATCACATCTCTGTGTGAATCCATGGCCCTTTTTTAAAGCTCTCCCCAAGGAGCCTCCGCTTGACAATAGGTACCTCAAGGAACCATCCTCCCCTTTTATGTCTTGTTGCTGAAAGAGGCAGCATCTGTTTAAGGGTTAGTGCTTGAAATGAGTTCTATTCAATCAAGAGGGAAAGAGCTTGTTCTTCTTTAATTGCTTCTTCCATTGACATGGAAGACTGCGACACATTTGTATCAGTCCGAAGTCAAGAAAACCAGGTTGGCCCATGTTGAACAAACATTGTATAGGGCCTCTTCTCACACATTAGTCCCTCCAACTCCGTTTTCCAGTGCTCTTTGTCCCCTGAAGCTTTTCTGATGTATAATTAAGAGAGAAAAGTGGTGACAAACCACTTTGGTTAAATTGATACTTCCTGACCTCAGCTCAAGCTTGTTGGCTTGATTTTGATCCCAGTTCAATGTGAAGGGTTTGCACTCAAACAGATATTATTAAGTTTTTATTTTGTTCTAATCTATCACACATATTTGTTCCAAAAAAGCTTATGTTTATAAGGAATAATCCTGATTTATTCATTTAGCAGACAAATCAATGTTCTTGTATAGTCCTTAAGACATTGGGAATGACTTAGAAAAAATTAGAGGCCAATGCTGAGTGGCCAAAGTAGCTGAGAGCCAGCAGAGCCAAAACTAAGCCAGCTGAAGCACTAGTGAATCTAAAATCCTTTGAGTTTATGGACATTCAAAAACTCTTAGGACTATCCTGACTTCTGCTGGCAGATTGCTCTGTTGGCAGACCACCAAGATTGGTTGGCAAAAGAGAATTTTTTTGGGCAGAAGTGCATTTCTGCTGGCTCAAAGGGATTTCTCTGGCATGAGGCTTTTTAAATAATCCTTACCCCTACAACTAATACTCTTTTGAGTTAGGATTACATTGTTATTTTATGTACAGATGTACTCAAGTGGCATCCATTTCCAGATACACAAATTTGTAGAAATAAACATCTGAGTCGCAGTGAAGTGAATGTGGAATGATGCATCTTGACATTTCTGAGCAAGCAGAAGGACCTGGCATTGTTGTTCTCTACAGCTTTCTTCCTACACTGAGCATCAATACTTGAACCAGTTATCCTTCACGATATGTGCATGGACATTACGACAAAATGTCTTGTGGCAACACCATATTGTTTTAGCATGAGCTATAGCCCACTTCGTCAAGAGCCAGAACTGTATCCAGAAAAGGCAGCTGTACTAGTGCAGTGTAACTGTAAGAATATTAAGTAGTGCAAAAGGGATGATGGTGAAAAAAGTAAACAGAGAAAAGCACAGAAGTGCAATGGTTGAGGACAGAATCTTTAATCTGTTTTTAAAGCTGCAAGTTTCCAGAAATTAGACTTCTAAAGTCTGATTGAAATCCTGACATTGATTTTTGTTTTCCTGGGGGAAAATGATTTACCTTTAACTGTTTAACTAGGAATTTTAATCAGTGGAGCCACTTTTTATTTATATCCACGCAGGAGGATTAATGTGGCAATTCAACAGTCAATAATCCATGTGAAACAAAAGTACTGTATTGATGGTGCTGAACCCTTTCCCCTTATACTTTCTGAGACAATTTACTCAGTTTTTTAAATATATATATATACCGTCAACTTTTCCTAGATGAATCCTAATAGGCATAGGAGAGTGGAAGAAAAACAGTTAATTTGATGTTAGCTTACAAGTTTGGTAAAAAACACAATGGCAGCCACAACTTTTTCAGCTGTTGTGCAGGCCAAGGATGTCCTAAGAAGGCAGGAATAGTGCGGAAAAAGGTCCTCCCACCCTCCCAGAGGCTGCTGGGGAGGCAGAGAGTCAGAAACATGCACCCAACGATGGCGCCTTTTTTTTGCCCAAAACAGTGTGAAAAGGTAGGAGATCACGTCATCCTTTTTGTGGGGGTGGGCAGCCAGCGTACGGGCGCTCTGTTTGGCACCTGCCTTCTGGAGAAGGCAGCCGGTTTTTAAAAAAGTGATATCCAATGCATGCATCAGATAATGATAAAAATCGGATAACGCTAAAACTTGTGGAACAAAGTTTTGGCATTGTCCAGAGTATTACTGTATGAGATGGGAAGGTGAGAAAAGTAGGAAAGAAAATCATATAAGAAAGCCTGGCAGTAAAATTACTTTAATTTTCAGCCTGTTCTTTTTAAAATCCTCATTAATTGTTTCTAATTTGCCATTCTGCCTCATTGATTTCAGGCCTGTCAGAAGCATTGGTTGAGGTCTTTGGATCTCGTGACAGTAATGAATTTTAATGGCAGGCCGCCTGGCCTTGTGACACCAAGGCTGTGAGATGGGCCTTTGGTTCCTGAAAGGGTGTCATATCTGGTTGCTGTCAGGGACAGGTCTGCAGCTGTTGCTGGACAGACAGGTTGTTGATTCCCCCCCTCCCCTTTCCTTCCCCAGAATCCCTCCACTCTGCCATGGCAAGGATCCCAGCTATACACAACAGCAGCTCTACCCGTCCTGTAGCAATTCTCCTATTAGGCCAACCCCGAAGGAACAAAATCTGTGCAAACTTACTTACTGTATGTATCACCCAAAAAAGGATGGCAATGAGGACACTTTCACATAAAATAGCAAATGTGAATGTATGTGTACAGAAGCGAAATGAGAAATGGTTTTTTTTATAAAAAAAAAACAGAATAATAATGTATCTCTTTTGAGTGGAGAAGATTGGCTAAGCATCTCATATGCCTGCTAGGTCAGATGCCCAGATGCAACGTTTGGTTGAGCTCCAGGTCCTCCAGTCTCATTTCTTATGGTTTGTTAACTTTAAATTAAATGAACTGGACAATTCCTTAAAAGAAGGATATGCTTAAAAAGAGGGTTTGGTTCTGGTTGACCATCGAATGATGACCCTCTTCCCTCAGAAAAGGCCATGAGGTCATCTGTCTTACACCTGATCATACAAAATGGAGGTTAGGGAATAGATGGGACATTAATGTCACATAGCCCAAATGCTTTTGTCAGAGCAAATGTTGAAGAACGATCTGATAGCTTTCCCATCAGACTTACTGGGTTTCACCCCAAAGAATGCCAGATCTTCAAGGCCCAGGAAAAGCAACCTAAACACAACAATGTTGCCTCTCCATTTTCAAAACACAACCAACCCTCTTTGATAATTCAAAGCTATGTCAGTTTGCTGTGAAGCTCATCAGGTTCATTGAAGATAGAAAATGGAGTCTATTGGGAGTACAGGGAGTAGACAGTTTAGCTTTTTGGAAGTAGGAATCTTAACAGTTACAATGACTGGTCAGACAAACTGTTCAACATGTTGTCATGTCTGTGTGCCATCCACCTTTCCTTTGCTGTAGGATTTCCATTCGTGTTTGAATGCCAAGAAGAGAATTCAGCCATCAACACTGAAGTGTGGATGTCTTCTGGGATTCCTGGAGCAAACAAACATAACACGACTGTGTGTTTAATTCAGAGCTTGCACAAGTAACATTTTTGGACTACAGCACCCAGAATTTTATTATTTATTTTTATTTATTTTTATTTATTTATTTATTTGTTTATTTGCATTTGTATTGCCACCCACTCGGCAAGCGACTCTGGGCGGTCACAGAAATCAGACATCACCCACATAAAATTACTGATCTTAAAAACTTTAAAAATCATTAAGAACTATTAAAAATACACTCCCAACCCCGCTAATTAAAATTATAAATAAAAGTGCGAACGGCCTTCAGTGTATTAAACAATGGCCCACACCTGGCTCACACCAATGCCCCACACCTGCTTTGCCAGCCAGGTTTTCAATTCTTTCCGGAAGGGCAATAGCTCTGTCTGGAGACGCAGCTCGGTCGGCAGGAGGTTCCACAGGGCCGGAGCAGATACCAAAAAGGCCCTTGTTATGGTGCTAGAGAGGCGAGCCTCTCTAGCTGATGGAACCTTTAAGGAGCCCCTTTGGTCTGCTCTGGTGGGATGGACAGATGTTAGCTAATATGGTTGATTAGTAGCCATGCTGAATGGAAGGTTCTCTTCCAAGCGCTGGTATTATAATCTGAAATTAGATATGCCACTACTTAATGGGAAAATGACATTTTTTCAGGTGTGCTCACAGCAGCCACCAAGGGACCAGGCGATGGAGAGAAGAGATCTCTCTTCTTCCTTTCCTTCCTTTTAGCTGAGGCTACTGCCAAGGCATCATTGGGTGGGGAATTAGAGAAAGAGCTTGGGAAGGGAAATTTGGATGAGCTGGAGAGGGAAGTGTTGAATTAGTTTCCAGCTTAAGTTTCTAATCTTACCTGAGAAAAAATTCAGAAGTCAGAATGCCATTTATTTAAGGTGAATACAGTATTATGATACTCCTATGAGTTGAATTTCTGATCCAGGCATCTCTGGCAAGAATCCTGTTGCTTTGTAGAGAGTGAATTGGAAGTTGTGCAAGCAGTGTGAGTGATTTAGCTTTGGTTGCTTGTTGTTCTGCAGTTGGCTGCCCATTTTTTGTACACCTCAGTGCATGATGGTCGACTAGTGAATTGGAAAACAGCGTGTGACTGCTGGTGCATTTGCTAGACAACCCAGTTGAAGAGAATTGATGTGATTAGTAAACCAAGATAATCAGTTCCAAAACTACCTAATAACAATGACAGTCCTCTTATCCCATCTCAAACTGATTATCAAAGTTCATTACAGCAAGGAACCCAGAATCAGGTGGTTTCCATAAGATATTGAAGAAGGAGCTTGGGAGTGGTTCATTTGGGAGGAGACATATTTGTATACTTATAGAGAAGAGGATCCACAACATCCTTTTCTATTTATATGAACTGGTTAGATAGCATAGTGAAGTAGGCTGGGAGTTCAATTCCTTACTATGCCTCTTGAGAGCAGAAACAATCTGTGTAGCCCTGGGCACACTGAATAATCCCACAGGATCCCCAGAAAAAATGAATAGTAATCCACTTTTGAGTAGTCATTACTTAGAAAATCTTGGAAATCTAGCTGGAGAAATTCCTGATGACATCTGGGGGATATAATCCACAGATTCTGAAAATCCCATGCCTAGCTCTAAGTCAAACATATAGTCATGCATGTTTTAAAGAGGTCGCTGTCAATATTTAATTGATGGCATAGATTAATTATTAGAAGAGTGAGGTTTGGAGTGAAGAAGTAGCCAGAACTATAGGCCATCTTTTGTAACCATTAATTTAGTTACAATTTATTCATGCATAGATAGCACAGAAAGGAAATACAGTACATTCACAGCCACGCATGCACATGGGGACTCAACATCCAGAATCATTCTATGGACTTATTCTAGTGTAAGTGTGTAAACTATGGTGGCAAATTGCTGCTAATTAATGAGTTACCACTTGTTTGTGCCAGTTGCAAAAGCTTGGTGCATAACTAGGAATGTACACAGTAACTTTTAAATCTATGGCAGTTCGCCACAGCAATTTATATAGTTACATTGGCATAAATCCACAGTAGGATTCTGGCCATTGTGTTTTATTCTGAGAATGTGCAGGATATTCGAGGCACTTTATAATTATGAACCAAAATAATGAGAGTCCAGCAACCCAGAATACTAACAAATGATTGCTCTGAACACATTTATAAGCTTTATATAATGTATGTTTATTTAATTTCTACTGGATTGATTCAAATTTGCAAAAAAAAAAATTCCTTTCCCAGGCACATAGAATCTGATGCAAATCTCAGTCATTTTGTAGAAGATAGTGACCATAGATGGCAATAACTTAAGAACACCCTATCGTCTATCAGGCACAAAAGCTATTATTTTGTCCAGTGAAGGAGCACAATTATTGAAATAAAATGAAATTAGAGTAATAATAATAATAGTAATAGTAGAACCTAAGAAGCTGAAACAACTGGCCACAGTTCAGCTTGTCATTTCAATGAGTCCTTCACAATCAGCTTCAACTACTGCTATTAAAATCTGATCCAGGCACACCAACGTCTCTTTCTGTCAGAAGCGGTTTGTGCAATAATGATGTCTTGCCCCTTAATTATTCGGTATCATACAGCAGCACTTGCGATAATCTGACCTGAGCATCATCTAGATTTGTTGACAGGAGAATTGATGCTGTCCATCCTCACTTTGTTGTGGTCATGAAATGGCATTATGGATTTTTCACCCTTTTATTTTGGAAAGGAACAAAAAGAGATGTGATCCTGAGGAAACCGGATGCATTTAAATACTGATGTGAAGACAGCCAGCTGCAGATTTGTCTAAGACAAAGGAGGAGAGGAAGGAAGAAGAAAAGGAGGGGAGGAAGCGAATAAGATTGATGGTGGTTATGTTTAGCAGGTCTCAGGATGATGGCTGGAGTTTCAGAGACTTTCTTTACTTCTGTTGTGTATTGAAGCACAATTGCAAAGTAGTGCAGGAGCGCTCTTGCAAAAGGAAAATGGCGGTTTCCTGCCATTCTAGCTAGAAGCCCACAGTGGTGCGCAACCCTTACAAAAGGGCGCACTTGTTAGACTAAAACAAGCCCTGTGATTGGTTACACTTTTGGATCCTGTTCTCCATTGTTTAATTACATATATTCCTGGTTATGATTAATTAGTTACGTCCACCCGGCGAGTCGCTACCTTGTATCCAGGAGCTACCGCTGGAGAGACTCTATATAAGCCTCATGGGTACACCAGGGTGGGGCCGGACCGGATGTATACTTCCCACACACCAGTCGGGTAGCCGGGTAGCGCTATGCCCTGGGTCCCTCCACTGCTGCGCTTCATGGTAGCATGTATATTGCCCAAAGTTGGGTAAGAGTCCGGAGCGACTGAATATGCTGGGATTGTATAGCCATCTCGGGATCTGGGAATGCCTTGTAAGCTCATCTCTTTTTGACTGTTAATAAAGCCTGTTGCTGTTTGTTACATCATTGTCCTGGACTAGTGCTTATAAGGGCCGGATCCAACAACTTCCCAATGAAGAAAGGAAAATCTCAGGGTTAGCAGCCCTACTAGAAGATAAGCTTCTGTTTTAAAGTCTGAAGGGAAGCCTGGAAACCTGTCTCAACCTGTTCCCACATAGCACCAGGGCTCGCTGGCCTAACATCTGTTTGTCTGTATGTGGCTTGTGCAATGTTAGGATGCAGCTTCACGAGGGATTTGTCCCATAGTTTGGTTTGTTCCTTTTCCTGGTAACCACACTGACGTAAGTGCCAGCACAAAGCAGTCAACTCCCATCCCCCTCTCAGAGCTTTTCTGCTTGTACCTTTTTGTGCTACTCTTTTTTCTTTACATGCAGGTAGGGTAAGTACAAGGGCATGGTGGCTTAGTGGTTAAGATGCTGAGCTTGATGACCGGAAGGTTGGCAGGTCAGCAGTTCGATATCCGAATGCTGCATGACGGAGTGAGCTCCCATTATCTCTCCCAGCTGCTGCAAACATTGCAGTTTGAAAGCAAGAAATTGCAAGTAAATACATAGGTACCACTTTGGTGGGGAAGGTAACAGTATTCCATGTGCTTTAGCATCTAGTCACACCTGACACATGATCATGGAAATGTCTGCAGATGCAGGCAACACTGGCTCTTTGACTGTAAACCGAGATGAGCACTGAACCCCAGAGTCAGACATGACTGGCTTTCAGGCAAGAGAGACCTTTACCGTTAACTAGGATCACTCCATTTTTGTCCAGTCCTTTATGTAATTTTATTTATTTATTTATTATATTTATACCCCACCCATCTACGAGATTTTCCTACTCTTGAATGAAACTGGCTGGCCTGCTGGCTGTCTCCTTTTAGAAGCCCCCTAATGATAGAAGTCCTATATGGCAGTGGGCCAGGATACCTTAGAGACCGCATTGTCCCAAGAGTGTCTGCCCGTCCAACCAGAGCGGACCGGAGAGGCTCTCTAATAGTGCCATCAGCTAGGGGTGCACATCTATCCAGCACCCGAAGGAGGGCCTTCTCCGTGTCCGCACCAACTCTCTGGAACCTCCTGCCAACAGATCTAAGACTTCAAAGAGAATTGCTGCCCTTCAGGAAAGGATTGAAGACCTGGCTGGCAGGGCAGGTGTGGGGGGGCCCTAATGGGAACATGGTCCCCGGCTGCTGGCTTATGTAAACAATTAAGAACTCTCTCTATAGTGGGTGGGATGGGTGGGTGGGTGGGATATGGGTCTATTAAAGTGGGTGGGAAGTGGGTCTTTTAAAGTGTTTTATGTGTTTTTAGAACTTGTTGTAATGCCACCCTGAGTCGGGTTCTGCCTGAGTGGGCGGCATATATAAATATGACTATTAAATTAAATTAAATTAAATTAAATTAAATTAAATTAAATTAAATTAAATCTTCAGAAAAGAAAAGCTTTCTTGCTGCTCAACTTTGGATGACAAGAGATATATTAAATATTCCATTCCTTTTTTCATTGTTGATTATGCATCAGCAATACTTTGAAAGGTTTTTTTTTTTAAAAAAATCTCAAAGCATCACTGATATGCTGTGTTGGTTTGCAACTATTAAAAAGAAATGCAAAACTTCCTTTCTCTTCTTCTCCAATGGTGAACAGCAAGGAACATTTTTCCAGAATCAGGTGGCCCAGAAGCAGTTTCAGGCCCTGTCCCAAGCCGTGCCAACCCAAGTATCTCTTCCACATAATGGCCATGACATTTCAGGAAATGGGATTCCTGTTGTAGAACTGTTAATAATAATGGAAGAACAACACTTTCAAATTATCAGTAAATGGAATGAACACTGATATTCCTGCCAATTTTACACTAAGAGTGCTTTAGAGTTAATAGTTAGCAGGCTCCTATCCAGCTTCCTATGAGCTAATTGATAACATATTGCAGAAGGTGAAGAAAAGCAATCTAAACCCAAACTACCATACCAGTCAAGCGTGGCTCCAGAAAATACGGGAACTGCTCTGGCCTGGGCGTGCATGCACAACAACAACTCCTTTGCACATCTGCAGAACCCCTTTGCGCATGCACAGAACCCTTTGCACATGCACAGAACTGCCTCTGATGGGCACGCATGTGCAGTAACCCCTTTCCCCACCATTCAAAATACAGGATGGCAGTGGGAAAGGGGAGGAACGAGTGCTGAAATACAGGTATGCAAACTACAGTAAATACATTAGCAATTTAAGGTGCCACAGGACATTTTAAAGCAGGGCAGAGTTACATTTCTGTGGATACTTGGCTAAGAGTGGGTCCCACTGAAATGAAGGGGAACTCTAAGTCAAAGTTCATGCTATATGACAGGGCTGAAGCCAACATTGTGCTTTCATTATTGAGTGATGCACTGATGTTGTCAGCTGTTCTCTGATCAGCACAACATATCACACACATTAACTGTGGCAACTGGATTGGGAGGCCTGCTGCTCTTCTTTGCGATAAAATTTGTCATGTAGTACAAGTGTGAGCAATCTGAAGAGACTGGATAACTGCATGTTCCCATCCTTGCTCCCTAAAGAATAGCTTTTGTTCTTTTGTTTTAAAACTTTTGTTTTATTGACTACACCAAGGCTTTTGACTGTGTGGACCACAACAAAATGTGGCAAGTACTTAAAGAGATGGGAATACCAGAACACCTCATATGCCTCATGAGAAATCTGTACATGAACCAAGACGCAACAGTTAGGACAGAACACGGAATGAGAGAGTGGTTTGGAATAGGGAAAGGAGTAAGACAAGGCTGCATTTTATCACCCTGCTTATTCAATCTATACACAGAGCACATAATGCACAATGCAGGGATGGAGGAATCACAATATGGGATCAAAATTGCTGGGAGAAACATCAACAGAGATATGCAGACGATACCACCCTAATGGCAGAAAGTGAGGAAGACCTAAAGAACCTCTTGATTGGATTGAAGGAGGAGAGTGCAAAAGCTGGCTTGAGACTCAATATCAAGAAAACCAAGATAATGGCAACAGGTCCGATCAGTCCCTGGAAAATAGATGGGGAAGAAGTAGAAGCAGTGACAGATTTTACTTTCCTGGGATCTAAGATCACTGCAGATGGCGACTGTTAGCCATGAAATAAAAAGACGACTGATTATGGGGAGACAAGCAATGAGAAACCTGGGGAATATAGTGAAAAGCAGAGACATCACCTTGAAAACAAAAATTCGCATAGTCAAAGCAATGGTATTCCCAGTGGTAATGTATGGTTGTGAGAGCTGGACCATTAGGAAGGCTGAGCGCAGAAGAATAGATGCCTTTAAGATGTGGTGTTGGAGGAGAGTCCTGAGAGTCCATTGGACAGCAAAGAGAACAAATAGGTCATACTGGAAGAAATCAATCCTGACTGTTCATTGGAGGGACAAATAGTGAAGATGAAGCTAAAGTACTTTGGACATCAAATGAGAAGGGAGGACTCACTTGAGAAGGCCTTGATGCTGGGAAAGGTGGAGGGAAAGAGAAGAAGGTGGCGTCCAAAGATGAGATGGATAGATGGTATTGTGGACACAATGGGCACAGAGCTTGGTGGGCTGAGGAGAATGGTGGAGGATAGAGGTTCCTGGAGGAAAATGGTCCATGGGGTCGCAAAGGGTCGGAATCGACTGTGCGACTGAACAACAACAAAGAACAGCATCCATATACATGCCACATCTATCTCCATTCTTTGGATAGATTTTTCTTTTTTTCCCTTTTCTTTCTCCCCCCTTCTTTTGTAATTGAATAAAAGCACCCTTTCACCCTCCAGTAGCTATTTATACTTTGGGGGAGGGGAAAGTCCTCAAAATAAAAGTAGAAAATAACTTTTTTGAGATAGTAGCAAAATACTTTTGAATGCTGAGAAGCAGATATATTAAGGGGCACATATTAGCTCGGTGGTGGTGGTAATATGCAGCCTATGGATTGGATTTTGTCTACCCCATATCTAGTGCATAGATGCTGCGAAATATTGA
Source organism: Bradypodion pumilum (assembly GCA_035047305.1). NCBI lineage: Eukaryota > Metazoa > Chordata > Lepidosauria > Squamata > Chamaeleonidae > Bradypodion > Bradypodion pumilum. The sequence goes on from JAWDJD010000002.1 coordinate 17,561,171, forward strand.
AGTCAAAAGAAGGAGGCAGCAGAGGATTAGATGGCTAGATGGCATCCTTGACACAGTGGGCTACAGTGGGTGGGCTATGGATGGTGAAGGACCATAGCCCGGATTCTAGATGTGGGTTGGTGGATATTTCCCCCCTAGAATGGGCAACAATGTGTGTGTGTGTGTGTGTGTGTGTGTGTGTGTGTGTGTGTGTGTGTGTGTGTGTGTGTGTGTGTGTATGTGTGTGTGTATGAATGAGCTGGGAGTTTGAGGGTGGGCAAACTGCTAACTCAGGGTGGGCAACACCCACCCTGGACACCCCCTGGCTACAGCCCTGGGATGGTAGCATGTGTTGGTCCATGAGATCGTAAAGGGTCAGACTCAACTGTGCTAGTGCATGATGACTAGAGAAATGTGAGCATTCAACTCAGAAAGGGCACCTCTTGACCTTAACTTTTTTTTTTGGTTCTGCCGACATCCAGAAAAATGCTGTGTTGACAATTTCTCTTTATTTAATGTTGACCATTCATTGGAGGAGGAAGGAAGATGAAATTGCACTTGAAAATTGGACAAAGTGGTGAGAAATGTCTGAAAAATTCTTCTAAGTAGAGAGCTGTAGGACTTCTACCCTCACCTTAGTATAATGAGGTGGTCTGAAGCATATGCATTACTGAGCTCTTTGATTTCTAATCCTTGTGCCACTTTTCACTTCCTTAGCTTCCTGAACACCTTTCTCTCCAGAGGAACAAACCTAATGTCAAGTCTCTTTCCACATGGGGGCATTTCCCTGTTGAGCACTTGGAAGGAAAGTAAAGCTTTATGAGATTTTTTTTTTGCTTAGTTCTAATAACTTGGCACATATGTATATTTGCTTCTAGCAATAGTTTATTTTGCTGATCCTGTCAGGCATTTACAGCAGGCAACAGTAGCCAGGGAAGATCCCAAGGGAAGAAGTAATGAGAATTCCTCTTGGGGCGTTCTAGGAGACACAAGTAGCTCCAAGGTTGTGGAACACAGGAGAACATCTTTAATATCCAAAATAAAGTGTGTTCAACTTTTCCACAGTGTTAAAGAAAAAAGTAAGCTAAAGGACTCTTGTAGGGGTGCAAGAGAAATTTATCAGGAATGCTCAGGAATAGTTTGAAAATCAACTACTTCTTTTTGCAAAAAGGGGGAGCCCATGTAACAAGGCAGCTTGGAAAGTAGTAGGGTGGAGGTAAGAGTACCAGGCCACAAGGATGGTCTAACAGTAGGCATATACTATCGGCCTCCGACCCAAACTCTTGAGGGAGACTGGCAGTTGGAGAATGTTGTAAAGGAGGCATCCAAGAAGGGAAGCCTGGTTATAATGGGGGACTTCAATTACCCTCACATAGACTGGGTGAACTGTTGTTCAGCACATGATAAAGAGATAAAGTTCCTAGATATGCTAAATGATTGTTCCCTGGGACAGATGGTTGAAGACCCAATTAGGGGTACAAGAATCCTTGACTTGATCCTGAGTAATACTCAGGATCTGGTGCAAGATGTTAATGTGACTGATCCAATAGGGAACAGTGACCACAACTCAATTATGTTTCACTTGATCATAGACCGCAAGTCACTGATAAAATCTAACACAGAGACCTTAAATTTTCAAAAAGGAAATTTCCCAAAGATGAGGAAACTTGTAAAAAAGAAGCTGAAAGGGAAAATTGAGAGAGTCCAAACACTCCAAGAGGCATGGAGGCTGTTTACAAAAACAATAACAGAGGCCCAATTGGAATGCATACCCAAATGGAAAAAGAGCACTGCCAGGTCCAAGAGGATTCCAATGTGGCTTACAGGAGCTGTTCGGGAAGTGATCAAGAGCAAGAAAAGCTCATTTAGAAGATGGAAGGCTTGTCCGAATGAGGACAGCAGGCAGAAACATAAATTCTGGCAGAACAAATGCAAGGCAACAATCAGGAAAGCAAAGCAAGACTTTGAGAAGCATATAGCTAAAAATACTCAGAGAAATAACAAAGACTTCTTTAAGTACATTAGAAGTAAGAACCCAACTAGGAAGGCCATTGGACCATTAGATGACAATGGAAGGCAAGGGGTTATTAAAGAGGAAACAGAGATTGCAGAGAGACTCAATGAATTCTTTGCTTCAGTATTCACTGAAGAAGATAGAGACCACATGCCCAAAACAGAGCCTATCTTCGTAGGGAGGGAAACCGAAGAATTAAGCCAGACAGAAATAACCAGGGAGGAGGTCCTTGCATGTCTTGTTAAACTAAACACTAACAAATCACCAGGACCAGATGGCATCCATCCACGAGTTCTCAGGGAACTTAAAGATGAAATTGCTGATCTCCTAGCCAAAATATATAATCTTTCCCTCAAATCAGGCTTTGTGCCTGATGACTGGAAGGTAGTGAATGTAACACCAATTTTCAAAAAAGGATCCAGGGGTGATCCAGGAAATTACCAACCTGTCAGTTTGACATGTGTCCCAGGTAAAGTGATGGAAACCATCCTAAAAGATAGAATTAATAGGCACATAGAAGAGAAGGCGCTGCTAAAGGAGAGCCAACATGGCTTTTGCAAGGGCAAATCATGCCTCACTAATCTGTTGGAATTTTTTGAGAGTGTCAACAAGCATGTGGATAAGGGGGATCCAGTTGACATTGTTTATCTGGACTTTCAGAAGGCTTTTGACAAGGTCCCACACAAAAGGCTCTTGAATAAACATGCCAGTCATGGAATAAAGGGACAGGTCTTGTCCTGAATCAGCAACTGGCTAATGGACAGGAAACAGAGGGTAGCACTTAATGGACACTTCTCCAAGTGGAGGGAAGTAAAGAGTGGGGTCCCCCAAGGTTCAGTACTGGGACCCCTGCTTTTCAACCTCTTCATAAATGATCTAGAGGTAGGAGTAAAAAGCAAGGTAGCCAAATTTGCTGACGACACTAAATTATACAGGGAAAACTGTGAGAGATTGTGAGGAGCTCCAGAGGGATCTCTTGACACTGGGGGAGTGGGCAAAACAGTTGCAAATGAGCTTCAACATTAGTAAGTGGAGAGTGATGCATGTTGGGGCAAAAAAAAACCAATTACATTTATAAACTGATGGGGTCTGAACTCTCTGCGACAAACCAGGAAAGGGACCTTGGTGTCCTGGTGTACAGTTCAATGAAGGTGTCAACCCAGAGTGCCTCAGCAGTGAAAAAAACATACTCAATGCTAGGGATCATTAGGAAGGGTATAGAAAATAAGTCAGCAAGTGTCATTTTGCCTCTTTATAAATTTATGGTGAGGCCCCATCTGGAATACTGTGTACAGTTCTGGTCGCCATACCTCCAGAACGATATTATGGAGTTGGAGAAAGTACAGAGGAGGGCAACCAGAATGATTAGGGGACTGGAACACCTTCCTTACCATCTGAGACTGCAACGGTTGGGCCTCTTCACTCTTGAACAACGACGTCTAAGAGGTGACCTGATTGAAGTTTATAAAATCATGCATGCTGTGGAAAAAGTAGATAAGGAAAAACTGTTTTCCCTATCGCATAACACTAGAACTAGGGGACACTCCATGAAACTTTTGGGTACTAGTTCTCCAACAAATAAGAGAAAGTACTTTTTCACCCAGAGGATTACTGGTCTATGGAACTCCCTGCCAGAAGAAGTGGTGACAGCTGTCAGTCTTGACAGCTTTAAGAAAGGATTAGACAAGTTCATGGAGGACAAGGGGATCAATGGCTATAATTATGGATACCTAAGGACAACCTCCTGGTTGGAGAGATAGGCAGGATATCTCTCAATGCCATTTCCAGGGAATCCTAAACAGGTGAAGGCATCTGCTTGGGAATACCCTGAAGGAAATGGTGAGCCACTGTGTGAGACAGAATGCTGGACTGGATGGGCTGTGGCCTGTTCCAGCAAGGCTGTTCTTATGTTCTTATGTTCTTATGAGTGTTCACCATTGGCCAGTCTTGGTACCAAATTATGGCAGACCCAATGTGACTGGCCATCACCTGTAGGAAGTCTCACTTACATGGTAAGCATGGATGCCAATTAAACACAATGTGCTCTGCTGGTAATGTGGAAGTAGACTTAACTTGGCCACAAATTCCCATCTCTGGATACAAAAGTGGAAAAGTAGCACAAGTCTCCACATTAGGATTTTGCTGAGCATTGGAAGTTACTTTTTTAGACAAGAGCTGTGAGAAATTATCAGACAGCATGGCCAGTATTCATGCTGAGACTAGAGCTTCTGGGAGTTTTCAATTTTTAAAATTAACTTTTTCGAGATCTATTCCTTGCATAAATTTTTTCCTCAGAGGACAACTACAAAGAGTGGTCCCCACATGGAGACACTCATCTCCATGAGCAATGTGAGGGATGAATATTGGGCTTCTGATGCTGTTGAGAAACACACTCGAACAATGTCCTATGATTGTCTCATTCTCTCTCTCTACAAAGTCTTTTTTTACTTTTATTACAATCCAAACAACATAATTTTGCCACTGAGTTGTAACCTAGCCATCCTGACAGTTCCCCATTGAAGTACTGTCAAACCCAACAACAGTCTCTTGACTAAATTGCCTGTTGGAAGAATTGTTCTATATGCAAATGCAATTTAATTAAATGGAAAGATAGATGGTAGTGCAAATAAAAGTTCCTTAAATCAGTTGACATCCCTAATGCAGAGTGCTTTTAATAGAAAAACTTTGTCTGCTTGTTTAGTTCCCCTCCCCCCTCCTAATTGCTATAAGTGGGCTGGTATTGGAAATATTAATACAGCTACATCAGACACACCAAATGTCCTGCAAATCAATTTACAAACGCCTGTCGCTGGATCAAAATCTTCCAACTCACCTCCTTCCTATATTTTTATCTGTTCTACCTTTGCAACAAAGAATAAGACCAAAACATTTGGGTGACATATTTTCCAAAATGCCATTTCTAGGAGGAAGCATATTTATCTCTTGACAAGACATGATTGGCTTTGAAGAAGTTATGAAGAAGGAACCTTTTTAGAGGGGAATGTTGGGAATATGGAAGCTTACACTTTACATTTCAGGAACTGGAATGAGGCAACACATAGCAAATTTTCAGAACATGGGGTGAACTTTAATGCTTGAAACAATGACTGAGAAATAATAACCAGCCTTAACAGAGTTAATCCTGTGTTACTGTTTTTGCTGGAGATGTTTTGGAAGCTTGATCTCCTTCATGTTTTCCCTTGGATTTTGAAATGTGGAACTGGTTAACTTTAACCCTCAAACTCTGGAATGGGACTCCTTCACCATCTTACTTTCTTCCACATTTCACACAAATCTGTAGGCATTCTATGCTGCTGTCATTTCCCTATGTTTTAGCCACTTTACATGTATGTAGCTTCTTCATAGCAGTAGCAATTGCACCTATATACCACCCTATAACATGATGCTCTCAGGACCATTCACAAGATAATCAGCATTTTGCCTCCTTTAAGCTTGGTAGTCATTTTTCTGACCTTGGAAGGATGGAAGGCTGAATCAACCTTGATCTTTCAAACAAGTCTATTGATATTTGCAATGGAATACTTTTTGTCCCACCCTAAGTCATATATTGGAACTAACCAGCCAGCCAGCCAACCAAAATAAATATCCTAAGTGGCCCCTGACAATGCTTGTCCATGCATTGATATTTACAGAAAAAGAAATAAGGGAGATATTGCAGTTGATGGCCTAAAATAACGTCTTCTACAAGGCTGTATCTTTCATTAGCTTCATTGAGGCAGTTGCCTCAGGTGGCAGGATGCTATGGATAGCAAATTCATCACCCCATGAGGACCCTTGTTACTGCATTTTGTGCAGAAACAGCAACAAAGGCAGATGGGAGATAACAGACAAAACAGGGAGGAGAAAAAGACGCCATAGGTTCAGAAATTCCCTTACAATGACTTTCTGGTTGCTTTTATGAGATCTTATAGTAATGGATGAATTCCAAGGCCTCAGATTTAAGGACATATGGCAGATGTGGCCCCAAAAGTGAATTTTGGAGCTAGGAATTACTGCAGTATTCAGAGGGGGGCCAGGTGATGAGAAGGGAAATTATGGAGCACTGTTGTAAAAGCCTTCTTGGCATAGTGGTTCCTCCTCCTCTGCTTCTTCTGGATGGATGCTAGATGGTGTTGGTAACAACACCATTGTTACTATGCTGCTGCTGCTTATGCTGCTCCCATTTAATTTGTTACATAAACGGTATGCATTTCCTTTTTCATTTTGTATGGTGAAAGGGTTTGTGCTGTTTCTGAGAATCCAGACATAGCAATGAAGTTCTTCTGTTGATATATGGTATTAATGAAATAAGTCTTCAAGGCAAGTTCAACAAGGGGTCAAAGTGAAGGCTGATTGGAAAGGCATTCCAAAGATTTGGAGATACAGCTCTGTATCAAATGGTGTCCCTAGGCTGGACTATTGGAATTAGATGAATTCAAATCTTGTTCTACAGTAGTTGTACCACAGCCAGAATCTTGGATTTAGGGGTAGATGCTGGTAGGAGACCCAATAGTTAGTCTTATACCATCCTTCTGTACCTCACTGAGTATAAACCTCATTCTGTCTCTCACCTCTGAACAACCTTATTGGCAGATCAAGAGGAAGGAAAGTATAAGAAAGCTGAAAGAGAAGAGGATGTAAAGATTATGGATCCTCTGAGCTGGAAACTGTTCTTCTTGGAATAGGCTATTTCAGTGCACAATCTCTTCCCCAACTTCTATTCTCCAATTCTAATGTCAAAGTGTTGAGCAATGTTTTAGCTTTTCCTTACCTGGACATTTGGATGCTTTCTTTCTGATATTTCTATGATATTTTAATGTATATTATTGCAATAAATCGCTCCCCTTTCCACTAAATCTGATGCCATACTTAGAATAATCCTACTCTCTCCTCCCTCCTTTTCCCATGGAAGTCATCCATGTTGCCTCCAAACATACCCCAGGAGGTTTACAAGCTGCAAAGAAAGGAATAATTTCTCCAGTGGAACAACCTGATTGGATTTTGGCAGAAGTAGGAGCAGAACATTTCAGCTTGGTCAACTCGTGCCTTTGGATATTGCAGTTCAGAAAAGGCAAAAAAAGTATCTGGATCTTGGCCCTTATTGAAACCACCAGAAATGAAATTTCTGCAAAACAGACTTGCACAAAATAAGGAATACAGAAGCAGTTTTAGAAGTTGTGGCTTTCTCTAAACCAGAGCAATATGGTAGTGTAGTGTCAGGCTATAAATCTTGAAGATCCAGTGCATCAAAGCCATTAGCAATAGCAATTACATCTTTATACTGCCCTGTTGTGTAGGTAACTGAATATAATGCTTTAACAGTTTGTATTAATTGTTGGGATCGGGTGATCCTCCATTTTGTGTTCTTCTTAGAACTAAGCTCTCACGGGATTTGGGCTCCCGCCTTTTCTAACGAGATGCACGAAGACTCCGTAGTCTTGGGTCACTCCACGATCACCCCACTGTTCTCCCAACCAATCCAGTTGCTTCCCGCCCGAATGTCTCTTTCCTTTATTGTATATATAGGCGCTGCTGCGCCATTGCTCTCCATGTTCATTTCCCGAAATAAAGCTGTTTGGCCCTGTTATGCTGGTTGCTGCATATCAATTCCTGAACATCAAATGCCCCATAGCACTTAGTGCATTATTTGGGTGGTTAGGTAATTAGCATTTTGCTCCAAACATGCTAGATACTCATTTACTGACCTCAGAAGGATGGAAGGCTGAATTAACCTTGATCATCATCAGGAATGAACTCACAATGCCAGCAGCAGTTTTGGCTGTAATACAGAAGTTTAACCACTGCAACATCAATGGGTTTGGAGGAAAAATTATGTCCAGTGTAGTGTTTGTCCCAAATCAAAATGCTAATTTTTCTCTTTTCAGAATAGCATTCTGCCCTTCCTCTCCCCTGATCTTGCTGCTAGTTTTCAACTCATGCTTCAAAGACTTTTCCCTATCTGTCTCTTAATCCATCTGGACTCTGGCTTCAGCTGGGGCAAAGAGTCCCTCCAGCCATGGGCGCCAGGACCCCTCCACCTGCTGGCATTCCTGGGCCTCGCCCCTGGCCGGGCTTGAAAAGGCCACTACGGCAGCAGGCGGCAGGACTCACTGCCCCCCAGAGTCTGGTCTTGGCTGGGGCAAAGAGGCCCTCCAGCCATGGGTGCCAGGACCCCCTCCACCTGCCAGGGCTCCTGGGACCTGCCCCTCTCCGGGAATTGAAACAACCATTATGGCAGCAGGATCTCACCGTTGCCGCCCTTGGAATTTGCCTGTTGCCAGGGTGGAGAGGCCATTATAGTATTGTATTGTGTTGTTGCATATTATTATATGCTGGTTTTCTATATTGTATTACTGTACTGTGTATTTACTGTGTATATTGTTTAATTATCATGTGAGCTGCCCTGAGTCGGGTTCCCTGATTGGGTGGCATACAAGTGCAAAAATTAAATTAAATTAAATCTATTAAAATCTAGTTCAAGGATAGGCAACAGACAGTACACACTTTTAAATTAATGATGGCTGTGCGGTACCAGCAAGGCCAGCCAGCATAATGAGTTGCAAAAACAGAGACTTCTTCAAGGCTGTTTTGCTGCTCAAGCCCAACAGCAAAGAGTTTTTCCACCCAGTCCAAAGATGGGTTAAGGTTGTGGTTGTTATTTGAACTACAACTTGGATAATAAAAATAAAATATTAAGAAATCAAATAGAATGCATGACCTTTGGTTGATATTTGTTATCTAAAGTGTCTCCCTTACTTTGCCTAGAGGTTGGGGCAGGTTATGGATTAAGAACATAATAAAATACTCACAGATTTTCTTGTCTTTGATTTAAAAGGATGTCTGAACATGTTGAAACACCCCATTTAAAAAAGAAAAATACTGTGCGATTTTTAAGGCTTAGTAAAGGTAAAAGTTGCCCATGCTTGAAAGCCAATCATTCTGACTCTTGGGGCTGGTGCTCATTTCCATTTATAACCAAAGAGTCAGCACTAGCTGCTTTTACAGATATTTCCATGGTCATGTGGCAGGCATGACTAGACACCGAAGTACATGGAACACTGTTACTTTCCCACTGAAGTGTTGAAATTCTCCATTCTCACTTTTGAGGATGGAAGAGGCAAAGATTTACATCAATATTATGGACTTCTACTAGGGTGGGGAAAATGCAGTCTATGGTTCACATGTGTTCAGTGCTTTCCAGCAAATCCCCAGCATCTTTGAACCCCCAGATCTATGGCATATAAAATTATCTCCAAGAGTAATTGTACATAAAGCAATGATACCATTTTCCCAGTCTTTGGGCTGTTTTAGACACACGGGTCTTTCTCAAAAAAACAAAAATCCCTTCTAGCTACTTTTGATTGACCGGGGGTAGGGCTCTTAATCTCAAAACAAGTCAGAAGAGAATATGGCAAAATTGTCTCATATTCACACAGGTATGAAGGATCTCCCAAGGTGTTTGTATAGGAGTAGCATTGCAATGTCTCGAGCAGTAGTTCCCAATGCCCCACAGGGGGACTTCAGTTCCCAGAAACCTAAGTCATTTCATTGGCTGATCAGTGCATTGTGGAATTGACTTAGTCTTCTGGGAATTAAATTCCCCAAACCAAAGGTTGGTAAACACTGGTCTAGATCAGTAAGTCTCAACCTGTGGGGCGGATGCAGCCTGTGACACCATTTCATGTGGCCCCCCATTACCTCCACCGTGTGGTGGAGGAAGGGCAAAATGGCCATCCAGCCCCCAAAACTGTCTGAGGGAGCATGACCGGGCCCCCAGCTTTAAAATGTTGAGAACTCCTGGTCTAGAGGGATGTGTGTGCAATCTGTAGACCTCTGGAATTTTTCTACATATACTACAATGCACTCATGCAAATATTTTGCCTCACAACGTCTTATTTTCTCTGGTCCACAGAATGACTTTCTTTATCAATGAAACGAGATGATTTTTCTTTTTGAACAAGTTTGATAGAGAGTGCAAACACAAATTCCTATGCAAGAGACACTAAAATGGACAGGAAAGCCTGAAGTGGTCCAGCATCTTTTGAATATTAGAGGTAAAAATCTTTGCTTGTCTCATATTCATGTATTAAGAGAAACTTAATTTCCCCCTCACAACAATGAGACAGCAAGATTTCTTTTGGAAATTGTGCAAATGCGGAATTTTGCACAAATTGCGTAATTTGTTCACACTGCACAGCGAAGCCATTTTTTGGATTCTTAAACACCAGAGGTACTGGATGGGTGCAGCTCCCTGGGTGGCTTAGTGGTTAAGACATTGAACTGGAGACTGGAAGGTCAGGTTTCGATACCCGAGAGCTGCACTTGGGGACATGAAAGGAGCCTCATTCTGGTGATCCCTGAGTGGAGTTTCTCCAACAAAAATCCTTTCAACCCAGAGTAATCTCTGACACGAAATTATTATACTGAATGGGTATTTTTTTTGTTTAGATCTAGCAGTTGGTTCTTCTCTTTTTGCTATATATGTGTGCATAAATACCTACTTTGATTCACCAAAATATTTGTAAGGAAATTATAGTCATTGCTTTGTTCTTATTTTGAGGCTGAGAAGTCACCCACATATTGAAAAATACTTGGCAGGCTGTCTCAGTATGTCCTGACAGCTTGACGCATCAAGAATGAGCTGATTTCTTGGCATCTTTACTGTGTACCTAGCACATTCTCTACTGCTAAGGTATGGATTCTCCACAGAATGATGTATTGCAGGTAATTTCAATAAATGCTCACATCTTCTTCAGCCCAGTTTCTATCTGAAAGATTTGAGGAAGGGAGAATCTCACATTTTAAGCTTGAGCTTCCTACTGTGCAGTGAAAAATAGCATCTCATGTGCATTTTTGTTGTTCATGTCCCTAACTAGTACATACATTTTTGCTGTTCCTGACAAGTAAAGCTTCACTATAATTCATACAATTGCTCCACTTGGGTAGTTCTGTCAGGAAAAATCAAAATGGATTCCAGCTCACTTGAACCTAGACAATGACTCTTGCCCTTTTTAATATTCATTCTTCACTGGTGATGCCGGACATCCCCCCCTTTTTTAATTCAGCAGACAGTTACTGCAGCAGTAGGATGAATAGTAAATGTTTAGGCTTGTACTTTTGCAGTCATAGACTGTGACATTTTATTTTTTTCATGCTCAAGAATTGTGCTGGGAAATGCCTATGAGCAAGGATAGTTTTCTTGGTACTGCTTTTCCATTCTTCTCCCTTATGGTTGAACAGCTTAATGATTTGTGGATTTTCAAACCTCTTAGAATGTGCCTTTTGAAATTACTTTATTGCTACTACATTATTTTGCACTAGTGTTGAAATAAGGGATAATTTCACTTCTTGGAAAAATCAAGTCCACCTGGTGGAAAGATGCATCATTTTAAAATTTCAAAAGGCATCCTTTTCCCTCTGATCAAAGTCATCTTTGGAAACAGGGTGTCTTGGGAGGGCTATGAACATAGGTTTCAACTGAGAAGCAAACTAGAAAATGCATTCCACCCATACTTAGAAGTGATACTCCCTCAAGATGTGAAAGTCAGTATCTTGCCTTCCAATGTACAGTAATGCCTCATACAAAATCCGCTTCATACAACATCAAATTCATACAACATCGCCTAATTCCTTGAAAAAAGTTGCCTCATACAAAGTCGCAGCGACTTTGTATGAGGCATTGTGGTTTTTCCCAGGTTGCATTGTGCCTGGGCAGTATAAAAGGCAGAATGCATGCGTGCATTTCTCTTGTGGGTTTTGCACAAGGCAAAGACTGTTTAGGAGGGGTTTTGAGCACAATTTTGAATTTTTTTGGATTTTTTCATCAGAATTTTTAGAAGCATTCCTAGGATTTGTGCAGCATTCTTCAGGTTCTTGGACAATCAGGGTTGTTTGACATGTTTTTGTAATGTATTTAGCCTTTAGACAATGATTTCTTAAAGTTCTGTCAGTTTCCTGTCTGTTTCGTTGGCTTTGCCCTGAAGTCTGTGCTGTTACAGTACAATGTATCTCTATGGAAATGACGTTATATGAGGCATCGCGGCAAGGATTTGGATGTTGTATGAGGCATCACAGCTAGGATTTTGCATGCCTCATACAAAGCCCAAATCCATATAAAATCAAACTTGTGGAACCAAGTTTGGACATTGTATGAGGTATCACTGTATATTGTTTTGTGCTTGATCATGGGAAAGTAACCATGGGCTTAATTTAGAAATCTGGTTCTTCAGGAAACTATCTTGTAGGACACATGTTGTAGGGCATGATCTAAGCACAGGAGATCAATATTTCCTGTTAATGTGTAATTTGAACCCAAAAATAATTATGTTGGCATGAAATTTGAGTGAAGAGTGATCTGTGCAGACCAACTGAGTAGAAAATGGCAGCAATCTAATGAAAAGTTAACTATGCTTGAACCCATTGATTTCCCTGCACAGTATTCTGGTTTTCTATAGGGCAATGTCATAGGCTTCTGCAATCAAAATGAGCAATGCAGCTTGTCACTTAGAATTCATCTTGACTGATTTAAAGATTTGTAGTTCAATTTGTAGTTTTTTGTTTTTATACAATAACTCCCAGAATTTCTTAGGCTTTGAGGGGGGGGGGATTTAAAGTAATACAGTAGACTAAACTTAGGGTGTCATACAAGAAGGCAAGTACCAGTTTAACACACTGGTAAAGCCCATTCTAGCCAATAATTGCTAGAGAGGGTTCAGCTGAGTTCAATACACAGTATACCATATTTACCGGTGTATAATATGCACTCCCCCCTTAAAATACACTGGAAAAAATGGAGTGAGTCTTATACTCCAGTAACCTCCCCCTCCCCCAGTTGGTGTGGTTCAGTGGCTAGAGAGGATCGGCTTGTGGTGGGATGGGATGGGGGGGGGAATTGGCTTAAAGGCTCCTACTTTCTCCCTCTATACCACTCTCCCCAGCTAGTGGTGGGATAGGGAAAATAGGCTTAAAGGATCCTTTACCCCCTCCATCCCATTCTCCCTGTCTGGTGGTGGGATGGGGGGAATGGCTTAAAGGATCCTTCTTCCTCCCTCCATCCCATTCTCCCCAGCTGGTGGTGGGCTGAGGGAAAATAGGCTTAAAGGATCCTTCCTTCACCCCCTCCATTCCACTCTGGTAGGATGGTGGGGAAACAGGCTTCAATGACCTCATTCCACCACCACCCATCCAACCTTCCCAGTTCCTGGAGTTAATTTTGGAAATTCATGGGGAAATGTAGAAATCCCCCCCCCCCTTAAAATGTGTACAAAATGGGATGCTTCTTATATTCCTGTGTCTTATATGCCACCGCCATCCCATAATTTGGCAGTGGGGGAAAAGTGGTTACTGCGCATCCCCTTCTGCGCAGGTCCCTTCTACGTATGCGTAGAAGGCTTCTACACATGCATAGAAGGCTTCTGTGCAGAAGGGGATGGGAGCCTTCTACGCATGCGTAGAAGCCTTCTACGCATGCGTAGCAGGGTTCTGCACAGAAGGGGATGCATAGAAGGCTTCTACGAATGCATAGAAGGGACCTGCGCAGAACAGTTCTGTACAGGTCCCGTATTGTCTGGAGCCACACTTGACAGGTATGAGTGAACAACTCCTAAAGGTACAGGATGAGAGAACCTTAATCTAATATACCCATTGAGTACAGAATGGGTCAGATAGGATCTGCATCATACTTTTAGGTCCATAATGGAGGACTGTTCCAGACTGCTAGCCAACGCCTTTGTGGCATGGGGAATATAACCCCTGCCACCATAGCTGTCAGACGGCCAGGGTCACTGCTGCACCACATTGGGGCGTGAGGTGGGATTTCCAGTGGCACATGAGACAACATGTGCCACTGGGTGTTTTGATGGTCATATTGATGGAAAGCAGTGTGGTGTAAAGGACAGAGTGATGGGTTAAGGCTCAGAAGACCTTGGTTGAAATTCTCACTTGATCATGGAAAGGGATGGTGGTGTATTAAAATCATTCCTTAAATATTTTGCACAATTGTTGGCACATAACATAAGGACTGCATTGGCTCAAGTGGTTAAGATGCTGAACTCGATGACTGGAAGGTCAGAGTTTGATTCCCGAGTACAGCACAACTGAGTGCTCTCCCGTCTCTGTCCCAGCTCCTGCCAACCTAGCAGTTCGAAAGCAAGACACTGCAAGTAGATAAATAGATACCACTTCGGTGTGAAGGGAAGCAGTGTTCTGTGCACTCAAGTGTTGATGCACGCCTGCCACATGTCCATGGAAATGTCTGCAAATGCAGACAGCATTGGCTCTTTGGCTATAAACAGAGATGAGCACTGATTCCACAAGATCTTAAACTTCTTTGATTCCCCAATGCCCCTGCAAAATGGGACGTCTAGTATGCCAGCCCTGGAATAGTTGAAGGGGTGTCCCTTGCTCGAAAGCCAGCCATATCTGACTCTAGGGGGCAGTGCTTGTCTCCGTGATCTGCAGCTTTCCCGGCTTCCCACATTTCATTTAAAGCCTAGGCCTGTGATGGTGAACCTTGGCACTCCAGATGTTCTTGGACTTCAATTCCCAGAAGCCCTCGTGAATCCACACAAATGGGTTTACTGTGATTCATCCGACCCACGCCGCCCTCGTCACTCCTGGAAGCAGAAGTAAAATGCACATGGACGGGGGCTTCTGGGAATTGAAGTCCAAGAACATCTGGAGTGCCAAGTTTCGTCATCATGGGCCTCGGGTATGAGACAACACCTACAACATGTATTTTTCAAACCAAGAATTGGGAGAAATCAGGGAGGCTGTATAATGTTGTTTTCCGAGAAAAATATTGATAAACATCCTACAGCAACATGGTAATCTCAAAACATTTCCCCACAGAGTCTCTGTAGAAATTCTGTTGTACCCTGTCAGTGTGGAAAGACAAGATTGAGAATACTGCCTAGAAACAGTATTTGTGGCGATAATTTTTAAGTAAGATAAACAAGCACAAATGAAATAAACTTTGCTGTGATGTTAATTGTTGTGGGAAAGGAGGAAGTGTGGGGGAACAAAGTAACTTTTCTCATGACAAGTGTAGCTGTTGAAATTATCTCATCTGTACAAGTGGTAAAGGTATAAATGTCTCATCTTTCTTGGCATCTGTTTACCCTATTTTTAAGATGCAGCATTTGGCTATAATTATGGATACTTAAGGACAACCTCGGGGTTGGAGAGATAGGCAGGATATCTCTCAATGCCATTTCCAGGGAATCCTAAGCAGGTGAAGGCATTTCCTTGGGAATAATACCCTGAAGGAAATGGTGAGCCACTGTGTGAGACAGAATGCTGGACTGGATGGGCTCCTGTGGCCTGTTCCAGCAAGGCTGCTCTTATGTTCTATAACTAATAATGCATGATCTTTTTTTTTAAAAAAAACTACAAGTCTAAATGGCTTTAAATCCAGATTATTCTCTGTAATGCTGTGGTAGCAGAATATCTCTTTCATTTTTTTTAAAAAAAATCCCTATATAAAAAGCTTGTATGGTTTTGCTTGACTTCTTGGCCCCAAAGCCCTAAATATTAAATTTCTACCTGGTTATTAGTATTTCAAGATTACATAGTCATGTAAAGAGGGATTGTGCTAAAATCTTCTTTAGGTCCAGCTGAGAGGTCTAACCAGCCAGTGCTGTGGCTGTCTGTAATACTTACGTTCTCCTCTCCCTTCCAGCAGCTATTAAAATTCCAGCAGTCATTTTTGGGAGTGGATTGTCAAGGGCATGGAACAATAACTTTAACTTCATAGGCTGATTCTTCAGGCACAAGCCGTGAACATGGCGAAAGCTTTAGAGTTTGTTAGCAATATTGTCTGAAATGATGTAAACGAATGGGACATCCTGTGGATGGAACTTCTCCTAGTCCAGGGAAGAAAAGTTAAGGCAATCTAAGCAGCTGCTACATCTGAGCTGGAAGAAGAGATTTCTATACCAAAGGCCTCTGGCTTGATGCTAATTAAAAGGAGCTGGCAATTGTTTGGCTGGGAGAGATCTTTGCCAGAAAAGCTTCTGCAGGTTGGAAGAAGCAATACTGAACAAGATCCACTCGTGACCCTTATGCCTGGAGTTTCATGTCAAGCTGGTATATGGTTACAGCTTCTTATACTGTACTATACACTACATTTCTTTCTTTCTTTCTAACCTTTATAGTTACTAACTGGATGGGTCACAGAGCTGTATGAAACAAATTGAAAACATAAAATAATTAAAACAATTTGAAATCAAGCAATTTAAAACACAAGATTTTTTTTTAAAAAAATCAAACATTAAGACATTAGAATCATTGAACTAAAACCTGTGTGGGCCATGATCCTCTACCCTCAAAGACTCTAAGAAATATGTCTTGACTTGGTGTCAAAATGATGCCAGGGGAGGACATTTCATAGTTGGGATGCTCTTGCCCAAATGAAGCCCCCTACATCAGTGTGTCCCTCCCAACCTCTACATCAGTGTGTCCCGATCTTGGTTTTTGGACTTCAATTCCCAGAAGCCTAAGTCAATTCTCCAAAGTACTGTTCAGCGCATGTACTGACTTAGGCTTCTGGGAATTGAAGTCCACCAGTGTTCCACGGAACATAGTTTTGTAAACACTGCTCTATATAATGAATAGTTCTCAGTGGCAAGACACAGATAAGGTCCTCTCCAGCAAATTTTAGTGATCAGACAGGCTTATACAGGGAGGAATACTTTTTCAGCTCCAAAGCTGTTTAGACCCTACCTAGAAAAGTTGACACCATTTGGCTTCATCCTATGAAATCTTGGGCTCTGCACTTGGGCAAGATGCTTCAAATTCTCAACTATAGTTCAAGGGCAGGAAGTAGGCTTCTCTGGCAAAGACCTCTAACTATGTCACCAAGTTCTAGAATCCCAAGGAATAGAGTCAAATAATTAGAAAAGGTGCAAAACAGCTATAAATGGTGGAGTTTATAGACAATGGTGCTGTTGTCTGCCAGCAGCCCACACTTGAGCATTTTGATCTTACATTTAGGGACTCCTATGCTCAGCCTATTCAGAGTCCTCAAAGTGACATAGGAGAGGTTGAGTTCCTCAGACATATCCTCCTTTAATGTTATTTTTTATCCAGTGAGCTCCTTCCTCCATGTTCTAATCTTGTACCCTCAAGAATGTTTGGTCTTACCATAAAGCTCTTGCTATAAAGATGGTGTACCTCCTCAAAGATTGTGGATACATTTTACATTTTTGAACCACAATTGGTGGTACACTGGGAAATGGCAACCTTATCTTGCCAGCTAATCTTTCTCACACCAGATCAAGTCAAAGAATAATTGCTAGTTACCTATCCAAAATGGTTTCTGGTCACCTTTTTACTGTGAGCTTGTTGGCTAGGAGTTTGGTGGTCATATCCTTCTGTTGCTGAATGACAAACTCACCAGATTATGGAGCAGAAAAACCTTAGGTCATTGTACATGTGTGCATCTGTGTATATGTGCAAAACAATAGTTAATTTAGGAAAGGCAGAGAGAGAGAAAGCTCTGTGACTGGAAACAAAGACAGTGTGTCAAGTTGGAATAAGAGATGGGAAATGCATATTTGTCCTTGGATTATAACTCCCAGTTCTATATAGCATAGCCACTGGCCATGCTAGCTATGGTATTGTGACTTCTAGCAGAACCAGAGCCATTTTAAATGAAGACCTTCATTTAAAAGTATAAAAGTTGTCTTTCAGTAAGTAAGCTAACTGAAGATCCACACCCTTTCTTATCTGGATTCTAACAGATGATTCTAACAGCATAAAGAGAGAAGGCCTGGCCACTAGTTTACAGGTCAACTCCCTTGGAAGAGCTATGGCCAGGCCTGGCATGAAATAGATAAGATGAAACTACATAAACCAGCTTAAACACATTGCTTTATATGATTGGTCCACATATTTATCTGTTTTGAAAGATGGACATGCAATTTTAGTCATTAGTTTTCAGAAGTTTAATAATCTAGTATTTCTTCTTAAGAGGTCCATATATTTTGTATGTGCAACATTTATCATATTTTTGGAAATATAATAATGGGAGGAGTCATTTGCATATGTTGTTTGTAACTGCGTAAGTTGTTTGTTCACTAGTATATAAGATGTATGCTGACACATGGCATTCGTCCCTCCTCAGAGAAGGCACCATTTTGCATGCAAGATACCAATAAATTGGTTTCTATTTTCTTCTCCAAGCAACACTCCGACTGATTTCTTATTACTGAATTAAGTATTTCTAAAGGCTTGTCATTATTAGGAGTTTTTTTTTGTAGTGGTGACAATTAGTTTGACCCCATGATCATACCAAAATATATACATTGTTATTTAGAATAGCGAATTCTGATTGAGTGAGGCAGAGAAAATGCTCGGCGAGCATTTCTCTGGAGTCATGGCACACCATTTGATCTCATAACAGTCCATTCTATGGATCGCAACCTGGAGGAATTCGTTACTAATTAAGTTCGGACAAACGGTCCTATAATCCTAAATGACCAGTATTTGAACTGGGTTTGCACTAAATCTGTTGTTTCAGGTGCTCCAACTCAAATATTAACCTCTCTTTACATTTCCTGAGCCAATGAGCCAGGAAAAGCTTCTTTGTCAATAACCGTGGTTGGACATTGTCACGTAGCTAGCTTCTTTGTTAGACTAGAAATGTGTATTCTAAAAATAGCTTCAAGTTTCAAGGTATAAATACTTGCTGTCAAAATAAACCTATAGCCGTCATCCTGACCCTTGATGTGTGTGTGTGTCTCGTTATTGTTTTCCGCTGCTGGAAATCCATTCCTACTCACTTCTCAGGAGAGACTGGTGACTGCTTTTGTGAGAGTGGTGAATTTACTCCAGACTTAAAAATAGGTGGCCAAGGTGCTAAACTCTCTTCTATTGAATAGCTGCTTTAAAGTTTGGACTAAAACTCAGTAGAAGTTCACTCCCCTCCCCCAACTGGAGTCATCAACCTCTGATATTGCTACTAATTTTCTTTTGCTAGCAGGGGTTAGGGGTTATAATCTACACATCTTTTGCAACCAGAAATATATGTATACCAGTATCAAAATTGCAATATTTTCTCATTTCCATAGAAACCATTGCTATATTTTGATAGTGGGAAATTCTTCTTTATTGCCAGCAATAACTACTTTGTTTCCTATCTGATCTATTGATCGCCCAGGCGGTCAATCTATCAATTAAGCAACTTATTTATACATAAACTACAAACAAACTATGATATGACACAGCTTGAAAAACATTGATGTAGTATAGAAGGCAATGAATTTCAGAAATTTGAATTTTTATTACATTCAAGGATGTTATATGTAAAGGTCATGAAAGGGGTTTTTATTCAGTTAGTTCATTATAACTTTGAAGTTTATTATTTAAACCAAAGTAGCAGTAGTTCCTGCTGTGTCCTATATTACTACTGAGTGAGTAAATAGACTTTTTAATGGAAAGGTGGGTTTGTTCATTCTTTTGGCTGATTAAATGTGATTCACTGGCAAGTTATCAAAAGAGTGTTGGCAGAGAAAGCCACAGGGTGTATTTTAATGTGTGCAATGTTTTATGATTTTGAGCATGTTTCAAAGATCAGTGCTACCCCATTTCAAGGTACATCACTAAAGTAACTTCCCTTTGTAGGGTTGGGAAGAATTTTTTCAATTCACTTTTATGAGCATTTTCTATTAAAATCTGTGTTGTAAAAAGTTCCCAACATTTTCTGTAAAATATGTATGTGAGTATTTTTGTGTCTGGAATGGAAAAATGGGGGCGAGGAGTGCAGAATATGGAAGAAACCCCAATTAACAGATTAATTCATCCTGGTCAATAGTTTTCAGTGCTCAATTACTAAAAGTCTTCACATAAATATCTTTGTTTGCAAACTTTTGAGTGCTGAATAAAAAATGCTGCATCCTTCTTCTTGTCTTTAACACACATATAGTGGGACTGTATAAGATGACCCTTTGCATGCTGAGAAAAAATCTACCTGTTGAATTTGGCCAGTTCTAATGAATGAAAGATTTATTTCGGCTTATGAGTGAAAATTTTCTTTTGGTTCAAGTCTAAATAATTATAATAGATTATTATTATTATTATTATTATTATTATTATTATTATTATTATTATTATTATTATTATTATTATTATTATTATTATTATTATTATTATTATTATTATTATTATTATTATTATTATTATTATTATTATTATTATTATTATTTTGGGGGGGGGTTGTGTTTGAATTCCTCCAGGCTGCAGCAGTCCTTTGCAGTCCCGGTGTTAAATCCTTCATATCTTATTTCATACATGCCACAGGAGATAGGCTCCGTGATCACAGTGTGTGAGTCACTTCATGGCAAGCTGGGATCCACCTTAAATAAATTCATAGCAATGGCATCTTTTCTGCTTGTCATTCGAAAATGACTTCCAGGAAAAATACTCAAGTAGCAGCCGGCGATGACAAAATTTACAAATATTCTCATAGCACTGTTTTGTAAGGAATTAACTCATTTTTTTTATTTTTTTTTAGAAAAATCGAGTCAGTTTCAATTTGGAACAAAGTTGAAAGGGCAAGTTTTCCCTTTCATCCAACCCACTTGTTGCTGGCTTTTGGGGAGTGTATCATACTCTGATTTCATGCAATGCCCCCACTTAAGCTTCTTGCTTTTGTTTTCAGGAATACAGGGATAAGAGAGGGCAACATAGAGAAAGAAAGGGAACAAGGACTTCAAAGGTTAGACTTCAAAACAAGTTATACAATAGGCTAAAGATGGAGAAGGAGAAAATTCATCCCTCCTATAAGACAGAATGAGGCACCTGTCTCAAGTAATAGTCCTGGAGTGTCATAAAGGGAAAGAAAATGGCTTGATGTTGACTTTGCTATTGAATATTTAAGCTGGGGAAAGCTCATTGAGCCTTCTGGGAGAAGGGTCAGGCTCTTTCTCATCACATAAACTGCATAGGCACAGAATCACACAGGAGTGCTGACCAGGACTTCTGGGAATTGAAATTTAAGAAGATTTGGAGTATCAAGGTTTGCCCTTACTGTGCTAGGCCATTGGCCTGATTTAGTGAAACACTGCTTTGGTTTCATACCTGTCAAGTATCCCGGGTTGGCTGGGAAATCCCATAATCTAGCGCTCCTTCCCTTTCCTTCCCGCCGCCATCCCGTAATTTGACCAGCCAGGAAAGGGGTTATTGTTCATGTGCACAGGGGTTACTGGGTTACTGTGCATGTGCAGTAACCCAGTAACCACTGCGTGCATGCGCAGTAACCCAGTAACCCCTGCACACATGCACAGTGACCCCTTTCCAGGTTGAAGGGGTTACTGTACATGTGTGCAGGGGTTAATGCACATGAGTGCTGCTGCCTCTGATGGCTGCACATGCATAGTAACCCCTTTCCTGCCCGGCGCCTGGAAACTTACTGCGCATGTGTGCCCGGCTCCCGGATTTTGAAAACCACGGCTTTACAGGTATGTTTGGTGTAGAGGCATCCTATCCATGCCATAATTCAGATCTTTACAGAGAACATCATTCCTCATTGAATAGAATGTGTGGTGCAACCCTCCAGGATTATATCACTGCAGAAACAAGATCAGTTGTTCAAATGCCCCCTTCACTCAACATACAAAAAAAGCTATGCAGAGAACTTGCTTCCAAAGTGTACAGTTCACTCTGTATGGATAGCCTTTAAGTGAAATGATCTTCCGACTGCAATGTGAAATGGTATTAGCCCAGTAGGAGCTGCATGATAGCATTCTGCTAGTCATGAAACTCAGCTTTTTGCCATAAAGCTGAATTCACAGAGCATTACTTTAAGTAAGCATAAGCCTGGCGTACTATGGTCCATGAGGTCTCAAAGGGTTGGACTCGACTGCACAACTGAAAAACAACAAAAATTCTATGGAAATATATGACTTACATGCATTTGTGTAACTCAGATGCCTTATTTTCCGATATCTTATTTTCAGGTACAGAAAGCCTCTTTTCAAATGTTCAGTTTTACTGAGCAAATACAAGGGTTGTTCTACTAGCAGGAATAAATTGCTAGTTTTACATAAGGAAGGAATCCAGTATAGCTAGCTGCATAATGGAATGCATGCATTTAGTATTCTGTATTGCTGCATACATAATGCTAGAATCCAGAAGAGCAATGCTAGGGGAGTTGTTCATTTCCACAGACACTGCATAGGGATACTCATTGTGGTGTAGTGGATAGAGTGATGGATTAGGACAGGGGTGCTCACACTTTTTGGGCTATGGGACAGTCATGGGCTGGTCGGGCCGGTCACATGGTTCCTCCCACCATAAGTGGAAGTAAAACGCACCAGTGCATGTGCAAAACACAGCTGTAAATGCACCACTGGCTGTCATAAATGCGTTTATGACAGCCATGGGTGCCTTACAGCAGTGTTTTGTGCATGCATGGGCACATTTAACTTCTGCTTCCAGGAGCGGCGAGGGCAGCTTGGGACAGATTATTAGGTGCTGCGGGCTGGATACAGCACATGGGCCATAGTTTAGGCGCCCCTGGATTAGGAGTCAAGTGGCCTGGGTTTGAATCCCTGATCAGCTATGGACACTCACTGGAGGTGTGGAACCACTCTTTAGATGTCTTACTTACTCTGAAAACTGTATATGTTGGTTCCAACTTGTCAGCACATAACAACAATATAGTCTACATAGACCTTGCTTCTTGTATTGTTAATCTAGGCCAGTGATGGTGAAACTTTTAGAAACCGAGTGCCAAAGGAGGAGGAGGAGGTGTGTGGGTAGGTACCACTCATGTGCACACTGCTTGAGGCATGTCAGCGATGTCACATGGGTGCATGCACACCCACTGCACATGCACATGCAGCCATGTGATGTCTCCACCTCCCCATTGGCAGAGGGAGAGGGGTGGGTAGGAAAGTGGCATTGCCATTGGTGGCGGCAGCACATGGCAGCACAGGTCTTGCCCACGATGGCATGTGTGCTGATAGAAAGGGCTGTGTGCCACCTCTGGCATGTGTGCCATAGGTTTGCCAACACTGATCTAGGCTTTTGCTTGGCCTAGCTGTCCAAATGGCTGTGAATATAAACACTTGAGGCCCATTTCTATTACTGCTGCTATTATTATTATTATTATTATTATTAGAAACTGGTAATCATTTTGTAGATTGGAAAGTGCATCAGAACTGCCTGTTGTGGTACGAGGAATATTGTACTGAAGCATGTTGAAAGTGGCTTAGTGTTCTAAAGGGTTGTGAACTAGGAATATGAAAAGGGAAATATTATGCTTTGATTTATAAAGCCCCAAAGCTATTTCTGTTTCAGCTCAATTGCCTAGCTAATATGCTAATGGTCACTTGAAACTGCTGTGGATAGAAAGAAATAGTGAGACAGGGGTGTTTGGAATGGTTACTTTCTCCTTTATTTGCATAAATGCTCCTTTGTACCATTGCCTTTCAATATTTATTTCATATCTTTTAATAAAGCAATGCCCTTAAATTTTGGTTGTGACTCAGAGGGATTCATCCCTCAGATTCCAATTACATTCCATAGGAAATTTTCTGTAATTAAAACTTATGTATTACTCAGGCAGAACCTCTGGAAGGAAAGGAGCAAGGAAACTAATTAAGAACCATTCCCAATCACTCAACTCCTGTGGTCTATTAAATTATTCCCTGATTGACAAAGATGCACTGATGTGGAGAAAGCTCTAGTTTACTGAAGAAATCAGCATATCTCCCTCTCTGTCTTTCTTGCTCGCTATGCACACCCACACCCATGCACACACCCACACATACAAATGTGCATGGAGCATGCTAGATAAATTTTCATAAGGGTATATAAAGAATTGCTGTTAACATCATTAAAGCAAACATGTCTGCAAATTTGAAAGCATTGGTTCAGGATGGATATTTCAGCCCAAATGTCTTCACCTTCCCCAATTTTAGGAGTACATTCATGACCATATATAAAAATCTGTGGAAGAAATTGCAAGCTGTACCAGTTCTTTTTCTTCCCCTCACCCACCACTTTGTTTCTGCCTTTACAGTAATAGGAACAGACATATTTTTCCACTGTTTTTCATTCCTTTATTTGTTAAATGTGCCTGCTACTAATGATGGAAAATAATTTTGTTGGATTCTACAGCTCCACAAAAAAAGTGGTGGTGGGGAAATGCACATTGTATCACCTTAAACTTGCTGCACGATGGGGTAAGCGCCCATCGTCTGTCCCAGCTCCTGCCAACCGAGCAGTTTGAAAGCAGTTTGAAAGCAAGAAATTGCAGGTAGATAAATAGATGCTGTTTCAGCAGGAAAGGTAACAGTGTTCCGTGTGCTGTGGCATCTAGTCATGGCTACCATATTACCACAGAAACATCTGCAGACGCAGACACTATTGGTTCTTTGTCTGTAAACAGAGATGAACACTAGAGTTAGACACGACTGGATTTTGAGCAAGGAAGACCTTTACCTTTACTAATCCACTTGCTTGGCCAGAGCTGAATGGTGGCACACTAACTGGGTCTCCACCTGCCATGCCTCTCATCACCAAGATTTCTGCTGAAATCCTCATGAGGTTTGGCTTAGCCTTATCAGACCATTTCTCCAGCTATGGTGGTTTGCCATAAAATTAAGATCCATTTTAAAAAAGCAATATCAGTGAACTGTTCCCAGAACCTAGAAAATGTAGCAAGAAGAAATAGGGCACAACCTTGGTTCTAGACGTAAAGGAATGGGGCTCCTTGAAGGAAGAAATCCAACATGGAGGTGTTGTTCCCAAGAAGGCCCTTTCAGCCTTGGCTTGGTCCTAACAGTTGGTGTCCTCAGTAGTGATGCACTGCAAAAAAATTGCTACCTACTCTGTGGGCTGGCCAAATCTGTGGATGTGGCCAAATCTGTGGGTGTGGCCAAACATCCTGCATTATGAGCTATGGAGGTGGGCGTGGCCAACCAAGTGGGCATGGCCTGGAGGAATTTCCGCTACTGGTTCTGCAGAACCTGACAGAACCTGCTGCAGTGCATCACTGGTCCTCGACCAACAGCCATGTCACTATCTACACAGCCAAAGCCCCTCACTATGCCTGGTATTAATGCTGTTACTAGAGCATAGCTTTAGGTCAGCTCCCTTAACTTGGCATTGTCTCACTGTATTAGATTACAATTTCCACCATGCCATATCAGTCAGACCCGAGTAATAACTGGTTCCAGATTGAGGAAGATTATCTCAGGTTTTCTCATCAACAGCTAACACAGTGCTATCCTCAAGCATCCTCTGAGCATGCAGCCAAAGAGACAGAGGGAAGAGCTACTTAAATACAATAACTGCTTCTTGCTATGTTCGATTCCAAGCACCTCTGCAAAAACATAGGAGCTAACAGCATTTGGACTGTAACATATTTTCAGCCTTCACATTAAAGTGTTCTCGGAAGGCTAGGGATGTTGCATAAGAAACTCTCTTCTGGTAAATTAAAAGAAGGGTATGAGGTGGTCTATACAAGTGGGACAGCTCTGTTGTGGTAAGGACCTTTACATAACTAGTTACTGATGGTTCATCTGTAGAAGCATTGAAGAATCAGCATCTTCTGGGTCCTCATTGCTTCTGAGACATCATATACAGTAGTTGACTTTAACTGTAATGGGGAACAACAGACAGATTACATGAGATGATGTGAGGAGATGATGTCAGCCAGAATTGATAACCCTTGGAAAAGAGTGAGATACCTTCCCACTGGATTGCTATTCCAGATTTTCTTTTCTTAACAAAAATGGTTGTCATGGCTTTCTTCCAGAGCTGGAAAAGTTTATTTAGTGCCTCCCTGAATTTCCAGATAATCTGGGAGCAGCATCCCACATAAGCCATTTTCCTTAACTTTGTCCCCACCCCTTCATCCTCCAGGGATGGTTTATTTCCCAGACCTTGTAAAGCAAATGTCGATTACCAGTTCTGATAATTGCTAGTGCTGCTTAACTCTTTAGTCAATCCCTTCATAGGACTAGCTCAGGGATTCTCAATCTGCAGACCATGGGCTGGCTGTGGCTCACAGTACTACTTCATATGGCCCCCCACCGCCTTCCCCACACCAGGGGAAGCTGTCCGAGGGAGTGTGACCTGGCCCATGGCTTAAAAAGATTGAGAACTCCTAGGCTAGCTGATGCATTCAGCAGACCCAAGCAATAAGCTTCTTTTGGACTATATAACTTCTTAGCAGACAAAGAATTCTCATACTCAAAGAAAAAGAGTGAGATGAATGAAGACACCATCGTAAACAAGCCATATATTATGAGATTAATGTGCTTCTGCTGAAGATCAAAAAGAGCAAGTTTTTTTAAAATAGCACCACTAACACCAAATTTTAAAATGTGTGTGTGTGTGTGTCAGGAAATGTATTTTGCACAAACTCTTTCTTTTGCATTTGTTATGCTCAAAATGCAAGGTTTCTGCATAAAACACAAAGGGTAGAATCCTATTGCTTATGTTTAGAGCATAAAGAAAGTTATGGGTCCATACTCCTACTCTGGCAAACTCCCTATAGTGTTGAAAGTTGGGTGCCTATACAAAGTGAATTCACCTCAGTCTACCTAATGGTGGGGACAGACCTGCATATCAAGGATTCTCTCTTGATATTCAGTACCTTACTGTTCCATAGAAATCATGATGTTGTCTCTCCATTCTTGTAATCAGACAGCAACCTTGATAGAGAGCAATTTTGATAATTGATTGTCTGAGCTCAAACCCAGGATTTCATTCCAAGGACAAAAAAAAAAAAATAACCAACCATTCACCTTACTTTCCTTGATATCAATCATATTATTTACTCACACATTCTATTTTTCATGCAAATATTTTGACAAGGTATTAGTCATTTTGCTATGGCTTGGGTAAATTGTTCATTCAAGCTGCCTATAACTCAAAGTGGCAGCCACTTTCCCAAGCCTTTGGGAAGTTCCCTGAGGGAGTTGTTTACAATTTTTAATTGCTTACTAATGTTAAAGTATTATTGCCAGTCGGCAATAAATCATGACAAATTTGGCCCCACAAGAGGTTCTCAAATGTGCTGTAGATGCTGTAATTAAGTGATACTAATAGTTGTGTAATTAATATAATGGGTGAGCTTTTTACAAGGTTAAAATAGCTTTCCTCTGCATTGTAAAGCAAAGGAGAGATTATGAAATGTTGAGAGTGATAGAAAAAACAAAACAAAAAATAGATGCAAATTGTTAGTCCCAACCAAAGTAGGTCCATTGACTCAGAGGAATATGTGTACGTTTTAGGCTTTTAAAATTCTTTAAAATTCAATCATTTTGCTCTAAATGGGATGAGGGATATAGTGGGTATGCTTTAAAAAATGGCATTCCTAGCAATTTTCTGTCTTGGCCGGCTGAGACTTTCCTTGCAACCATGAAATTTTCTAGCTTCCTATGAAAAGAGACACTGGTCTTGTCTTCATCCCCCTTCAGTCCTTTTTTATGTGCAAGTCATTATCAATTTTTTCTCAGAATTCTGTGATTTGTTATCAATTCTGTGCCAGAAAGATGCTGTTCTGCATGAAATTTCAATTGCAATACAATGCATGCATCATATAGCAATTTTCCATATGGCATGCATCATACAACTTTTTTTTGCTAAGTGGTTTTCCCCATTGAAAAATTGTTGTATGATTTTTCCATAGGGAAAATTGTTATGCAGGATGCCATCCCCCCAGACAATTGTTATGCAATTTTGTTGCTATATGGGACGATTGTTGTATTGAGGTTCCACTGTATTCTTTTGTGCTTAGCCTTCCTTATGGTCTATCTCTCACAGCCATGCATTCCTACTGGGAAGACCATCACTTCAATTATGTAGACATTTGTTGATATCTCTATTTTTTAAATTAAAAAGTGGGTATTAGCTGCTTTCAGGTAGTGAAAATATTATGATGCAATTTGCCAGGGTATATCAATGCAGCCTGTTCTGAGAGTTTCCACAGGCAAAGTCTGGGTGATCCAGAGGTTCAGCTGTGCTTTTGAATTCAATTATCTGATTAAGGGGTTCTCTGTATCAGTTACAAGAGGGGCAGAACTCATACAAGTCCCTTTGTGGACCACGACTGCCAGATTACTCTAGACAGCAGAGCCAAAATATTCTGAGCACACCAAGTACCTATTGTAAGTCATTTATTCAGTCCACAGGCACACTGCTTCTGGCTTCACGAGAGGTATTTCACACCTGATATTGTTATTGTTGTTGTTGTTGTTGTTGTTGTTGTTGTTGTTGTTGCTGTTGTTGTTGTTGTTGTTGTTGTTATTGTTTTTATTGTTATTATTATTATTATTATTATTATTATTATTATTATTATTATTATTATTATTATTATTATTATTATTATTATTATTATTATTATTATTATTATTATTATTATTATTATTATTATTATTATTATTATTGGAACTTGTAAAATGAAATTGCCTGTGGCCTTTTGCTGCATTTGATAGCCAAGCATCTAATGTTTTGACCACAGGACTGGGAAAAGCAAGAAAATAAATCCTGTCCTTTAGCAGAGCAGGTTGAGAGCAGAGATGAAATATCAGGTTTTTGGCTAGACTTACATGCTAAGTAAAAGTGCCTTTGATCATGAGTCAGCCAAGATTTCAAGCTGTTTAACACCTTCTCCCAGACTTAAACAAGCATCTGATTCCTTTCCATTCTTCACTTAGCTTAGAAAAACTGGCAGTTTGGAAGAATTTAGAGAATATTCCTCAGAGAGGAAAAGACACTGAAAAAAAGGGTGTGTGTGTTTTCATAGGAAGACTGTGAATCTCTCTGACCTAGAGTTGCTTGTGGTGTGTACTGATATTTTTTCTTCTTCAGATGCCTTTTTCTCACTTCTGGGAAGTATCCAAAGAATATACAGAGACTCTGTGATAAATTATGGATCTGATACATTTGGCAGGCACTGTGCTAGTACTGCAAAGCACTAGAAATCAAATGGCCAAGTTACAGTATATTCCACAGATTATGTCTCTTGCCTTTGTCACATTTTTCAGCTTAACCTCCCGAGTCATGCTTTGCTCATCTTGGAGAAGTTCCATTGAGTGCAATAGCCTACTTTTAACAAAACGGTGTGAGCCACATGTTTCCTTAAAATGTGTCCTTTTACAAAAGAGAGCTTTTGATTCTAAGCAACCAAGAGGAGGGCACTGTGATCATTTATCTCATTATAGTTTGCAAAAACACTTTGATATCAATTATCCTTGCACATTGAGGCTTCGCTGGCAGGCACTTTCATCTGTAATTATGGTGTATTGATGCAGCCTGTTCTGAAGGTTCTGGCAGACAAAATCTGGGTGAACCAGAGGTTCTGCTGTGCTTTTGAGATGACATGTGTACCAGTGCAGAGCCAGGACAAGTTGCACTTGTTCCCTTTTTGGACCCATGATCCCCAGCCTCTCACATTTTTTTCCAACCAGTGGCCATGCTAGTTAGAGGATTGTTGCTCAAAACAATAACAACAAGGTACACAGAATGTCCAGGCATATCAGAAAACAAAAACAAAATAATAAAAAAATAAAAACAAAAAATCTGCAGCATTTTCAAGACTTACTGCTATATTTTTACTGTTAGCTTTTGTGGATCAAGTCCACTTC
This sequence comes from Bradypodion pumilum, assembly GCA_035047305.1. NCBI lineage: Eukaryota > Metazoa > Chordata > Lepidosauria > Squamata > Chamaeleonidae > Bradypodion > Bradypodion pumilum. Next base: position 17,590,766 of record JAWDJD010000002.1, read on the forward strand.
TTCAGACAAGGAGTAAAACTTCCAGGCATGGTTTATATACACCAGATGTAGGGGGCAAGATGTCACAAGGCAAAAGGATCACAAAACAATGAGGTAAAGAGTTATAAAGCAGAATGGCAGACAAGCATGCATATCAATACAGCTTCCTATAGCTAGCAGTAACAATAGATTATTCAGATTAGTTTTAAATGTCTCTCTTTCAATCTCAAAAATGTGAGGTTGCCAAGCAAAGCTAATGAGTTTAACCACTTTCTTGTTTAACCAGACACTCTATCCAAGACCTGAAAGTTACAATTCTGAAACAGAGAAATTACAAGACTAGGATCCAAAGAGAGACAGCAGAAATCAAATACAGTGAAACCTCATACAATTGTCCCGTATAGCAATGAAATCACATAACAATTAGGTTTTGAGGGGGAAATGGTATCCCAAATAACAATTTCCCTATGGAAAAAAACATACAATTGTTTTTCAATGGGAAAAACCATTTCGTGAAAAAAACATTGTACGATGCATCTCATAGGGAAAATCGCTATATGATGCATGAATCGTATAGCAATTTTTTTGTACAACAACAAGCCCTGTGATATGGATTAAAATCATTGTATGAGGTACCACTGTACATCCATCGGTGTTGGGCACCCATCACAGAGTCTCAAATATTAGCCAATGGTTTCTGGGACATTATCAAATTTGATATGCTGCTAGATATTTTATCTATACCTATAAAATGGTGTGTTAACCATTGGAATGTGACTAAGGATGTTGCACCAGGCCCCACTAGCCCCGTCCGAGCCTCTGTGCACTCGCCCGAACAGGGTTTGCAGGTAACTGTTGAAATTTTCACCTGGGGGGCAGTAGCCCCCCGGATGCAAACAAAAAAAGGGAACTTCAATTCCCAACATTCCTTGCACCGTGCCACACCAGAGCCAATCAGGTTGAGCGGCGCGGCAAAAGGAACATTCGGAAACGCGCCGTGGCCAATCAAAAAAAAAGCCACAGGAAAAAAACCACGGCAGTAACCAAACACGCGCAGGCAAATCTACAAGCCCCAGCATCCTGCGTGCCATTAGCGCGCAGAATGCTGAGGCAGCTGGCGTGTGAAAAATAAAAGTAAAAAAACCCACCGCCACTGCCCTTCCTTCCCACGGGCCAGCCAGCATGGCCCGCGGAAAATAAAGGGCCCCCTGCCACCGCTGCCCTTCCTTCCCACTGGCCAGCCAGCATGGCCCATGGAAAAAAAGGCCCCCCCGCTGCCACTGCCCTTCCTTCCCACGGGCCAGTCAGCATGGCCTGCGGAAAATAAAGCCCCCCGCCGCCGCTGCCCTTCTTTCCCACAGGGCTGCCAGCATGGCCCATGGAAAAGAAAGCCCCCCGCCCGCCCGCCACCACTGCCCTTCCTTCCCATGGGCTAGCCAGCATGGCCCATGGAAAAGAAAGCCCCCCTGCCCTTCCTTCCCACGGGAGAGCCAGCATGGCCCATGGAAAAGAAAGCACCCCCCCACCGCTGCTGCCCTTCCTTCCCACAGGCCAGCCAGCATGGCCTGCAGAAAAGAAAGCCCCCCCACCTCTGCCCTTTCTTCCCACGGGCCAGCCAGCATGGCCCGTGGAAAAGAAAGACCCCCCCTAAAAAAGTAAACACAAACCAAAAACACTCAAAAACACTCAAAATCAAAAATCAAAAAGACAAAAAGGAAACACAAAAACAGCCAAAAAAAATAAAAAAACACACAGACCCCCCCAAAACCAAAACAACCCCCCCAAAAATAAAATAAAACCAGAGAGCTTACCATGAGACGTCTTCGCTCCATGACCACCGGAACTCAAATGAGAAAAAAAAAGAGAATACTTACCGGAAGAAGAAGCCACACCCAGAGGACAGTAGAGAAGAATTGTAGAGTAGACGAAAAGCTCACCAGCCCCACCCAGTGGCCACAAGAGTAAGAACATCCCAAATATTCAAAATAATAAGATTAATTCCAAAAACACTGAAGAAAGTTATCAAATCATTCGAAAATATTCACACTAATCACAAAAAAATAAAAAAATAAAAAAAATAAGTTTTCACCCAAAAAACAAAACAAAACATCTAAACACAGTATGGAAACATTGATTAAAAAAAACCATATTCTTACACATTTTAAAAATTATTATCCAAGGCACACCTATTTAAAAAATACACATAGTAACACATTATTTGGTTAAATACAATAATTATAAAAAATTATATCATTTAAAACAGCCCGGCACAATTTCTTCAAGAAAAAACAAACCCAAACCCTTCACTATCCAACACAATTTTAAAAAGCCTGGCATTGCCAGGCAAAATCTGCTAGTATACTATATTTTGGTGTATTATATCACCTTCACTAACCTTCCTACAAGTTCTCTCTTACAACATGAGCACAACAGGAAGTAACCAAGTAACAGTAACCAAGTAAGAGGTTAAACCATTGCCTATTCCATTGCTGCAGCCAGACATTCATCAAGGCAATGGACCACATCCACTGCAGAAAATGAAAAAGAGAGATATTGTTGGGTGTTATCTGAATATTGATAACACCACACTCCATATCTCTGGATGACCCCTTCCAGCAGCTTAATGTAAATATTGAATAATAATGTGGAAATAATTGACCCCTGAGGAACGCCCTATTGACGGGTCCACGGAGCTGACATAAACTCCCAAGCTGGACTCTATGGGTGCGACCACCAAGGAAAGAGAGAAAATCCTGTAAAACAGTGCCTCAAAACCCTATCCCCAACAGTTGTCCCAGTAAGATACCATGGTCAATGGTATCAAAAGCTGCTGAGAGGTCCAGGAGCACCAGGGGAGGCAAAGCCCCCCTGTCAGCTTTCCAGAGAAGGTCATCATGCAGCGCAACCAGAGCAGTTTTGATGCTATTTAGCTTAGGTTTCCCTTGCTCGAAAGCCAGTCGTATCCGACTCTAGGATTCAGTGCTCATCTCTGTTTCAAAGCTGAAGAGACAGCACTGTCTGCTTCTGCAGACATTTCCGTGGTCGTGTGACAGGCATGACTAGACACTGGAGCACACAGAACACTGTTACCTTCCCACTGAAGTGGTTCCTATTTATCTACTTGCAATTTCTTGCTTTTGAACTGCTAGGTTGGAAGGAGCTGGGACAAAGATGGGAGTTCATTTCGGTCCTGCAGTACTTGGGAATCGAACTGCTGACCTTCCTCCTCCCAGTCAGTGTCTTAGCCACTTGAGCCTCTGCAGTAGGCCTAAAACCTGCCTGAAATGGATCCAAGCAGTGGTTCCTCACCCACACTAGTAGGTCTCTCTACCTCCAGGAAAGTCTCCTTTACTTCAGTTTCCTATGCATAAAGGCGGCTGACCAGGTTTACAGGCAAGCCAGAGGGCGAGAAATCTGTCCTGTTGGTCTCCAAGGGCGACGAACACTGGCCAAACCCAGTATTATTACAGTAATAATAAAATGTACCAATAAATTCCCAGCAATGAATAGAACAGCCTTTTCCTAACCCGGGGCCTCCAGATTTTGTAGGACTACAAGTCTCATTTGTGTCGGACTAAGAGGCCACTAGTTAACAGTAATGGGAGTTTTATTTCCACAGCATCAGGAAGGGTTAGAATGCAGTTATCAACTGTTCTTGCATGGTAGAAGAGTTGTTAGAACAGTTAATGACATCTTTTGCTGCTTTCCTATCCAAATGTTAGCAATAGTCCTTACAATTTCAATTGGATGGTAGAGATTTATTTTATGGAAGAGGAATCAGTGCCCCCCCCTGGATGTTTTGTGTGTGTGTGTGTGTGTGTGTGTGTGTGTGTGTGTGTGTGTGTGCAAAAACTGCCTTCCATCTCAATCAGCATGATTAATGGTTACTGATGATGGGCTCTAACAATATATGAAGTAGTAGGTGCCCCATATCTGGTCTACATAGAAGCTGCAGGATGGGATTAAATATTCTTCATAATGTGTTTTCAAATGGTTTTAATCTATTATCTCCCTCTCTCTGTGTGTGTGTGTGTGTGTGTGTGTATGTGTTGTTCAAATAAAATATCATAACAGTTAGATGGAGTAGGCTTATGGTAAATAAACTGTTTTTGCCTTTAAGGTTCCACAAGACCTTTACTTGTCATTTGTAAGTAGACTCTTACAGAAGTTAAAACTGCTGAAAAAGCCCTCTCTGATTATGTGTAATCCAAAAGATATAAGAAGAACAAAATAAAAAACAGAATGCTGTGGCTTCTTTGAGGTTTTTTTTTAATTTAAAAAAATATTTTCCCAGCATTGAAGAAAACATTCTTATTGCCTGAGACAAAGCAGTGAATGAGAATAATGTATTTCGCAGCCTAAAGCAGTTCAGCAAATGACACCCACTGAAGTAAAAATGTATAGTTGTACAATACTTAAGCCCACCTGCATTCTTTTGATACACAAGACAAAAAAAATCAATAAGCATCTCTCCCCATTCTCGCCAAAGTAAACAATAAAAAGTAACTGGTAACTGGTTACCCATTTATGATAATTCTGTTGACAGATGTGCAGCCCGATGGTAAGTCTATCATTTGACATTAGTTTGCTGTAGCTTATGTGAGGACAGTCCCTGGAAACAGGTGGCTACCAGTGATGTGCTCAGTCTTCAATGAAATGTGAAAATACTAATTAAACTGAGGCATTTGGGCATTTCATCGATGACCTCATGGATATTAGTAGCCACTAACAACACAAGTGGAGTGAAACATGCACAGAACTCTCATGTTCAATCCTGAAAGGAGAAAATGGAAAATGGGGGGAGAGAGAAAGGGTGGAAAGTGTAGTATTGAGTTCCATCTTTCTCAAATATATACCAATTGTTTGTTGCCCCCTGAATAAATTCATGTGGGGGGGGATGGCAATGACCAGCCACTCCTTGAGTATCTCATGTATCTGGAAAAGACCAGGATGGCCATAGGACAAAAGTAACTTGACATCACATAAACAAGGTGTCTTTATCAGGTGGGCTCTGCATCGGTTTTGGCTGAATCCTTAATCCAGAATTGCTTCGATCTTGGTTAATTGTATGAGGTCTTGATCAAATCAAAATGAAGGAAACCTATTCAGACAGAAGTGAATTCTAAAAATTTCCCATACCAACTCTGGAAGGCAGAACACATAAATGTAAACAAGGAAGGAGAAGTTAAGTCATCATCCTCATTGGAGGAAAAATTCCACTGGTGTGAATTTGTTTAAGGTGGATCCCAGCTTGCCATGAAGTGACCCACATGCTGTGATCATGGAGCCATCTCCTGTGGCACATATGAAATGAGACATGCAGGATTTAACACAGGGACTGCAATGGATTGCCACAGCATCTTCCACCTCATTGATCATTGGGAATCAGAGTTCCTTATCCGCTCATTTTGCCATTGGGTCCAATATGATGGATTCCAGTGGCATTTCCTCCACTGAGGGGGCCATCACCCCACTTAAAGGGGCTCATTCACGCATAGCCATTTGCCCCTTTAGAGAGTCAGGTTATCTACCACTGCCCAGTACTCAGCATTGAGTCTCTGGCTGTATGGTCACTCGGCGTTGAGTCACTGGCCGTACCATAGCAGGAAGTTAAGTAGGCAGGGATGAATGCCCTTCCTTTGCATTAGCCTAAGAGGTGACAGGCAAGTTAGTCCACCCTGGAATTCACAGATGATTTACACATCCCTATTTTTTTTTACTCCTTTGGGGATAATAAATGGTGAACAGCAGTTTAGTTAAATGAGCTTCCTATAGCCATGCCTTCCCTTGTGTTGTGTGCACAGAATGCATGCTCATCTGGAACTTAAACTCAATTGACAGACTGAGTATTATGCTGCATCAGACAGCCAAATAATACATAACGACCCAGTGCCCATGCATATATTTCTTTTCCACCTGTGCCTCTTGACTTGTAATGCCTCTGCAAAACCTGTGTTCTTCTACACACACATGAGAGCTTTATGAATTGGAAGGAGACACAAAGAGATACTCTGACTAGGAAACTCTGCACAGATACAATGGGGGATGAATTTGCAAATAAAGACTCCATTTGTTAAAAAACTTTTCTGCACTGACTTCATATTCTTGCAAAGGAAATATCCAGGAGGGTTTTTTTTTTGGAGGGGGAGGGGGAAGAAGGAGACATGGCCAAGTAATTCCTGACACAATCATATTTTAAAAGCATTTCTTATGCTCTCTTTTTTAATGAAATTAAAGCTTCCCTAGTAATGTGTCCTTCCAAAGAGTGGTTTGGTGTCACAAAGTGCCACCACAGCAGTGAAAAACTATACAATTAGGAAAGGACAATGAACTCTCAGCCCCGTCTTGCCATCTGACTGCCAAATCTATGGTGGTAATGAGAGCATATGGAGAGGAGAACTGTTAGGAACAAAATATATTAATCATCATGCTACAGTGTTCTTTCATCCACAGCAACTGGTGCATCTCAGTTCACAATCAAAGCTGATCCCTCGGAAACGTTCTACAGAGGCACTCTTGCACGTCTCCAGGAAACACATGATTTCCAGAGTTCAGTCAGGTATTTTTCTACCTGCTGATATAAGGAACAGCTGAGACCCAAACAGAGGTAGAGAAGTCATAATAACTCTCTACAATTGCTCAGCAATAGCCAGACATCTGCTTGCTCATCTCTACTTCTTGTACCTTGTCCCTATGGGCCTCAAACTGGTGAGGCAGAAGAGAAGAAAAACAAAAGAGTGGAGAAAAATGAGAAAGACAGAGCAATAGCAATTATACTTATATACTGCCCAAATAGTGCTCATTGCACCCCCAAAATGCTGGGTACTCATTTGATGGAAGGATGGAAGGCTGAGTCAACCTTGATCCCTGGTCAGGATTGACTTCACAACTTTTTTGTTTCAGTACAGCAGTTTAACCACTGCACCGCCAGGATGTTGGCACCCTTTTGTCAATGAAATTTAAAGGTGCAGCCTAAGATTCTGGGTTCACTTTATTTTTCATTTGTTACATTTATATATTGGGCATCAGTGAGGCACTCTGGGCAGTAAACTGGAAATAGCTAAATCAAAAAGGATCATAAAATGCCCTCACAACCAGATAATATAAACATCTTAAGATGACAGTAGAGGATGTCCAAATCTGTTGCAATCTGGAATCATGTAGCACTGATCCCATACATATCCAAATATTGAATTTGCACTTATGCAGACAAGCTCTTTGTGAAGCGACAGATATATAGGTGTCATGGCTGAATGGCTGTGGAAGATTTGCCTTGCTGGGTTATGTTTTACCTCACCTTTGTTATGAGGCCAGATATGTTATGCAGCCATTGAAGCAACTGACAACTTGCTTAAAGCAGACCTCATTGTGTTTAAATCCCTGTGATAAATGCACTCCATGAAGCCCTACGATGCAGACTCTGAATTTTTTCTTGGCATTTCTCAATGTGTCAGCAAGAAATCCTCCAGTTCCTTTTGTTGATGCAATTACAATTAAAGTGCTGTTTCTCCTCACGCTTCAGAGCAATCAACGTATCCGCCCTCCCTGTTTCAAATAAAATATTTAAAGAACTCTTGCCAACAATAAAATGCCCAGGAAATCTAAAGCGACAATGGCTATGTGTGAAATCGTTGATATTTTAGATAATTGCATTCAAAAGTTCAGGCTCATAATAGATCACATTGATTGTGTGTGGTCCCGACAGATGTGCACTGGAGCTTGACTGAAGGCCAGAGATGGCTTTTCCCTTTGGCCTCTTAATGGACTGGTTTCTTGATGGCTGGTTATTGTCATTCATAGTGATGGGACCCCATTATAAGGCAGACATTCAACACATACTAGCAATTGGAACACCTAATAAGAAAATAGATACTGTAGCTGTTAATTAAGTGTCGTTGATGGATAAAAATGGCAGTGAGGGAGGTCCCACAGACAAATGCATCATATAACCAGAGCCAGCCAAGGAGAGGTTAGAGAAAACTCAGCAAATAGGGAATGACATCTATGCCTGCCATTTTTGCCTGAAAGAAAATTCTGAGGTATATATGAAGATAATATGATCCATGTCTGGCTAGGTTATCCTGCTATGGTAATAGAGTAGACCAGGGGTTCACAACGTTTCTGTGCAGTGGGCTGGGCATGTCCCCTCAACACAGGTGAGTGGGCCAGAGGCATGGTTTCTCCTGCCTCTTCCACAACTTCTGGTTGTGGCAGTGGCGGGTGCATTTGTGGCATGATCCCAGCTGTTTTCTATGCTTCCCGTGGCAGCGGGACTTAGGGTGGCACATTGTTACCATATTTTCAGCTTTTTTTTTTGGCTGGGTTCTCACCGCATTTTTGGTGCTTCCAGTGGCAGCCGCTCTAGCTCCTCCCTGTCGGCTGGATTAATTGGCACTGTGGGCCGGATTAGGCCTATAAATCATAGGTTGTGAATCCCTGGACTAGATCATACTGCCAGTGACTCAACACCAAGTGTTACACGGTGGTTTACTACCCTGACACCCCTGAGGACTAATGGCCTTGGATGCTGAAATCTACAGGGAAGGGTGATGGTCCCCAAGTGGATTAAATCCCACTTGAATCCATTTCAATAGAGAAAGGCAGCTTCATCAATATTGGCCAGGGGCTGATGAGGACTTTAGGGATCAGGACCAGAAAGGTGTTGGGACTGTTGATGTAAACGGTTAGCAGAGTGGTATGCAGTGGCCAAAAGAGGTTCGCACCTGGCAAGGTGGTCCCTTGTGAGAAAAACAGGCAGACAGATCTTGGTGCAGAAGATAAACTCAAGGTAGGTTTACTCAGGAAGTAAAAAGGTGTAAGTATATACAGTGCAACAACTGTAACACAAAACAGATATATTTTCTTGGGCTGCTCAGTTGACCTCACTGAGACAGTTCAGTTGTGCAGTATACAAGTCCATACAGTTCAGTAGCAGTCCAGTCCAGCAGGGTAAATGCAAGCTGTAATTATGGACAAAGCCAAAGAGTTCTACAGCTTCTGTAGTCCTTCTTTGTCTAGCAAGCACAGATGGCATATCAGGCAAAAGCCATCATCAGGATCAGTGCAAAGATTCAATCCTCATAGCAGGTTCTGGAAGACGCAGGAATTTTTGTCCAGACTGTCAGCAGAGGAAGTTGGGCATTGTAGCTGGAAGTCTGCAATCCTTCTCTGACCTAAATACACTGGCCCATAGAGCACACCAGGAAAAAGTCCCAGCACCTGTGTGCCCCTGCAGTAGGGTCATAAAGGCATTGCGGATACAATATGCCTTGCAACCAGTTAAGGTGTGAGGCAAAGACTTACATCCCCTAACAGGGACCAGAAAATGATTCATGAAACTGGATCAGTGGTATGAGGCTCATGCTGCAATGTGGAAGGTAGATGAAAGGCCACTGCATTATATTATCATGACAGTCTCCATGGCTGATCGCCATGATGATTGCCTCTATTTGGATTCGGATATGGCAGAATAAGAAGAGGAAGAAGATAAAGAGATAGCTCCATTCTGGAAATTTGTTCTACTGTGGAAATTGTCTGGCCATGTTGTTGGCAGGATCTATCCATGGTCCTGGATAGTGTATGTTACTTGTGAGCTCTCAGATTTGTCTGCAGCTGCCCATCAGCATACAAGCATTAATCTCTTAAAATCTATTTCTTGGAGCTTGTCCAAGAGTCTCCATTTTGATTTTGTTGGGTGGGAATTTTTTGACAATGCTACTGGGTAATATTGCATCTATATTATTAATGACTGTGATATGTTATTTTGTTATTGTTTCTTAGGGTTTTCTGGTATTTTGATATGCTGTTTTATATTTGAACTGTATTTACTTCCATTTTTGAATTTACTATATGATATGCTTTCTATATTTTGGTTTTTGTTATACTGTATATTTAATTGTGTTGGAAGCTGCCCTGAGTTGGCCTACAAACTGATTGGGAGGGGTACAAATTAAAAATCTAATCTAATCTAATCTAATCCATATCTACCCTTGAGCAAAACAGCTGAGGAATTTCAAGGGAAGAACCAACATTTCTTGGATGGTTCCCAGCATCTATATCCACAGAAGAAAGATTGCATCTTCCATGATTCTAATCCCACTGTATTCTCATAATTCCGACCACAAAATAGACAACCCATGCTTAGAACATCCATGACCTCTACGACTGCTTTCACAGTACATTGGCATTTCCTGCAGATGTATTGTGTTATTTCTTCAGGTCCTTCTTACACTTCAGCCACTTTACTTAAAATGATCCCAACATATCTTCGGGAACTAGAAGCAAAGAGATCTTTGTCTGAGGACACTGAAAGAGATAAAAAGGAGACACTGCTTCCAGAATAAAATAGAGATACACTTTGTTATATTATTTCACTATTCTTCTGTATTTAGCTTTGTGGCTGATAAGAATAGTGCATTGGTTTATATACAACTAAAAAGCCCAGGGAGAGGATTCTGTCTCCAGCCAATAGGAAGCCAAACTTCAGCAACAGAAGCAAAACTTTAGGAAACAAAGGGGAGAAAATGATTTTTTGGGGGGTGGGGGTGGCAGAAATGCTGGAGGCTGCAAGATGACAAAAGAGTAATACCTTATTCCACTTATTAATAGTAACATGTTATCAAGTTAGATCTGACATATGGAAAACCTTTCCAGGGTTTTCTAAATACAGGGTGTGAAGAAGTGGTTTACTATCCCCCTCTTCTGGGGTCACTTCTGGGACTCTTCCCTGCTTAGGTGGTATTAAAATATTCCTGTGCATTGGCTGATAGATTCAGAGCTGAGTGATGGCTTGCTGTTTTAAATGCCATTACTGGAGTATGATGGCAAAGTCATGGGGAAAATGCAGGCTTTTAGGATTAGTGTGTTGTTCCCTGAAGGGAGGGGAGATTGTGATGCCTTCTGGGCCTGTTGCCATGCAGTTTTCTTTTTCTAGACAAAATAATTAGACTCTTTAGTGGAATGTGAAACTTAAAATTAGTAATGCATGATTGGCTGGAGTCTTGGTCATGGGAGGTCAGAGGTGAGAGATGGGCAAAGGTATATAAGGAAGAAGAGGCAGGAAATAACTCTCTTTTCCTGGAAGATAAAAGCCTCACAGCCATGAGTGAATATGAGTAGAACTTAGCAGAAATATAGAACACATATTTGTTCAGGCCAGAGCCTGAAGTAAGCTAGATTTATTATTTTAAAGTGTGAAATGACTAGATTGCAAGGTCTTGACCCTATGCCATAGAGAAACTTTTAATAATGCATTTGAAATATAGAACCTTTGTGTCTATTCATTTGGGTAGAGAACTAAGCTGGAGCCCCATGCCAGATCCTACGCTACCAAGGATATATTTTTAAAGGAGCCCTACACACATCAAGCTACGCAGAAGCCAAGCAGAGTACAGGAGCAGCACGCATGTTGCTGCCTCATATAGAAAAGTGCAGGCTGTTCTTGGTTTAACTGGTAGAAAGTAGTGTTATGTAAAGAAACAGAGGATTTAGCCCTACCAAACTGAGGGGGGCGGGGCGGGGTAAACCTGCATTATTTACAGGCAATGATGACAACTATGGCAACAGTGATGATGATAGAACTGCTGGATAGTTCAATAGTTTTGGTATATGGCTGCAGAGCCAGAGGTTGGGAGTTTGATTCTCCACTGACATGGGGCTGGACTCGTAGGGTCCCTTTCAGCTCTGCAGTTTTAAAATGATGATGATGATGATGATGATGATGATGATGATGATGATGATGATGATGATAACATACATAAGAACAGCCTTGCTGGAACAGGTCATGGCCCATCCAGTCCAGCATTTTGTTTCACACAGTGGCTCACCATTTACCTCAGAGTATTCCCAGCAAAATGATGATGATGATGATTGATGATTGATGATGGAGTGCAAGAAATGTAAATCATGACTTGGTTCATCTTTAAATCCTACATGAGACAATGCCAAAAAACAATAACACCTTTCTCCAGACAGAAAGTAGCAAGAATTTTTTGGTGGTGGTTTGGGAGAAAATTAGTCCATTATTTAGTCCATTTTTGTAAACATGCAGAATTTAAAACTACAATGACAATTTGCTATTGCACAAATTATTAAAAAGTGAAAGCAATCAAGTTTCTTTGTACATTTGCTCTCCAGGGCCGTAGCCAGGATTCTAGATGTGGTTGGGTGAATATTTTTTCAGGATGGGCAACAATGTCATATATATGTGTCACATATATAAGCAGCCGGGAGTTTGAGGGTGGGCAAGTTGCTAACTCTGGGTGGGTGAAAAGAGGAAAGGGTCCAACGGTGCAAACAGTACTGATCAAGAAAACTGTTGATGGCAAAAGTCTTATATGCAACCCTAATTTGCAAATGATGTTTGGGAGTGTACTATGGACTTTAGAATCAACCTTGTAAATGTGTGGGAGCCTTGACTCCACATTATTTGTTAGAGCCTCGGCAGAAGACAACGGGAGTTAATAGAAGATTTTGGAGTTTTAACTCCGCATTTGTTTAAATATTGGAGCCTTGTTTGGGGGACAATGAAAGTCGCTAGCGAAATCCGCAGTAAGAGAGAATTTCATCTGCTTTAAGTTACTTTGAAATAGCGTCTAACACAGCATTTATTGTATCTGTACAGTCATTACAAAACAAGACCAGTTGTTTCAAATCATCTTTATTCAGAGTCAGAGTTTTTTATGGCTTTAATTATAGCAACACCTGCTTAGGTGGTATGAAGCAAACATCATTTGCAAATTAGGGTTGCATATAAGACTTTTGCCATCAACCGTTTTCTTGATCAACTCTGGGTGGGTGGGTGACACTCACCCTGGCCACCCCCTGGCTATGGTCCTGTTGCTCTCTCTGTGTGTTCACACACTTAGCTTCCCAAAGTGAAAGATGTTAGAGACATTTGGTCAAATTGCACCAAGTATGATGAAAATATGTTTGGTGACTCATTCACTTGCTGGAAAGAGGATCTCTCATGTATGCTTGAGAATCACCAACAAAGCCTCTCATTGATTTGAGATAGCCTGTCTCAACCACAAACAAGTCACCATCTTCACATTTTTTTATTTTTTAAAAAATTCAAATTTTTATGCTGCCCAATCAAGTAAACCCAACTCTTGGCGGCTCACAAGAAGTTAAAACATATATAAAAACAATTAAACCATTAAAAACCCAACATACCCACTCACCTACCCCATTCATTTTTAAAAACTACCCACATTAAAACTGCCTGCATTGGCAATTAAAAGAAATGGGGGCTTATTTTATAAGCCAACAGGCGGGGACAATCCTTCCATCTGGGCCCCACACCTGTCCCGCCAACCAGGTTTTTAGGTCCATGTAGAGGGCATGTGTTAGCCCTTGCTTGATTACTCAGAATAGGGCTAATTGAAAAGCATAAGCAAGAACTGAGAGGTTTCTAGCTCTATCTGTCCTCATCTCTGCCGGAAGAGATACTGTCAAGACAGCTTCTGCCACATGTGAAATGTTTGTGTAACTAGGGATCCTGAAAATCATGGCCCCCAAAAAAGTTGTAGTATCATTTCTGTACAAATGTCATTTGCATTTTAGGGTACCTAGAATTATATATATAATTGCAAAATTTAAGGCTTTTTGCAGCAAACTCCACAGAGTTTTGTTATATTTCATTTTGTTTTCTTTGATTCGGTTTAGTAATGCCTGAGCTTGAGAAAATAATAATAAGCTGCTCCTTTTACTCTTATGCAAGAGCTTGCAATGCTTTACTATTTTGTCAATGAGCTGTCTTGATGTACCATATTTTAGTATTTATTATATACTTCAATAGATATGGTTTATGTGCATTTTATATGCATTTTATAACACACAGTATTGGAACAGAGAATAATTGTCACGCGGTTGCAATGAGTTAGTAAGCATTGGATAGGTTGTTTGTGGCTTTATCATCAATCAGCTTGTCATCTCTGTGTGCTTTGCTTTAGAAAATAGAAAGATCCAAGTTTTGCACAAAAGCAGGAATTTTATACAAATTGCAGATATAAAATGTATGATTTTCATGTCAAGCAAATAAAGTGAATGAGGTTCTGTGTGACTTTTTTTTAACATCTCAGACTAAAGTGGGAACAGAGTAAATTTGACTTGTGAATCAACACATGTTACTTGTAGAACCATCAGGTGATGAGTCAGTTACCTGAGTGAAACAAAAAGTGTAGGAAGGAATACTTTTGAGTTGAAGGCTAATGCCTTTCGTTCACTGTGTCAATAACAAACAAACAAAACAAAAAAAAACCCAAAACCAAACCTATTTCTAATTGTGAAAACCAAGCCCATTCCTATTTGTGAGCAAGAATCAAATCACTTTTCTTTGGTTCTTTTTCTTAGTATATTAGAATATGACAGAACACTGCATGTTTATGCCTTCATTTACAGTATATCTAGTCACAGTCTGCTAACGTACAAACCAGAAAAAAGTGCAGGATTTCTTTTCATGGCATGAGAGTAACAAACAATAAATCCTTTGTTTTGAGCGGGATCTGGAAGCCAAGTTGGGTGAAAGGAATATGGACCCTCACAATCTCATTTGTGGAGGGTCATTTTTCAGTCTTCAGTCCATTGTTTTAAATGTTTACAGAGTCTTCCTGACTTGTTTGCTTTTCTTTCATGGTTTATCTTTCTCTCAGACCATGGATTAATCGTCTGTCTGGGCATCTGAAATGCTGATTAATTGATGACCTTGAACAGTGACCCAGAAATACTAACTGCTATTCCTCCTGCATTACAAATCATCTTTTTTTAAAAAGGACATAATTCTAACTCTGGTATATTTGTTAGAAAGTTCTGCAATTTTTACCTCCAGATTTCTCCAACAATAGCCTCTACTGAATGTGTTTCTGTGCAGTCAGTTTGTGGAGAAAAGGCTGAACAAATTAAACTGCATTATACAGACTATTAGTCTATCTGTCTTAAGTATTAAACCATAATTGTTGTTGCATGGTGTGGTTTGAAAAGCTGCTATTCTGAAATGAAAACTCTGCTGGGTGTTGGATGGAATCCTCCACAATCTCAGCATGAGAGAAGGAGGATAATTTTAATTTCAGTTTGGTTTCTGCAATAATTTCCAAAAGTTAGGTAGTTCTTCTATATGATGGGTTCCCAACCTTTTCAAGCTGGGGCCAGGTCACACCCTCTCAGTTAGCTTCGAGGGCCAGATGGCCATTTTGATCTGCCAGCAGATGGCCATTTTGCTCTGCAACCGTTTTGTCTCAACAGCTCAAAAGGGGATGGCCATTTTGTTTCCTGAATGCCCTTGGAGGGGCGAGGGGAACATGAAATGGCACTGTAGGCTGGATCCGGCCCACAGGCCTTAGGTTGGGAAACCCTGTTCTATACCCATGCTCTTTCTCTTCTTAACATTCATTTGTAGTCATGCATTTGCACTTTCTTCTTTCATCTTCATCAGCAGTCCTTCAAAGCAAGTGGTGCTTTCTTCCAGTAATATGGTGTACTCACCATATCTTAAATTACTGATTTTTCTTTTATCCATTCCTAATACCCTACTCTTTTTTCTCCATTTTGTCTATAATCTGTTTGAGAAGCTGATATTTGATCTTTGAGAAGCGCCTGGGGCAGCGTGGGCAGGATGAATTGCAGCAAACCCATTCGTATGGATTCATGGGGGCTTGGGCTTCTGGGAATTGAAGTCCAAGAAATCTGGAGTGCCAAGGTTCGCCAACATGGATCTATAACATAGTAAATATGTATCTTCATTTACCCAGCTGGCAGTCTTTGGAGATGCCCAAGTCCAAAGGCTGGAAGTGTCCTCAAACCATAATGTTATGGCTTGGCCTTGTATAGTTCCCAAAACAATTATGTCATTACACCTGTGCAAAGCACTTTGCTCTGTGATGCACTTACGTTTGGACAGGACAGCAAAGTGCAGTCTAATCTAATGCAATTTGCAAGGAACTCAAAACAAGAAGGAGGTGAGGGAAGCCCACAGGGGAGGCTTCTCTTTAGTTGAAGAACCATGCAATCAAGGCTGGTTACTGGCAGAAACACTTCATCTTGAGCTGAATCTTTTGCTTTTTGAAACTGTGCTTTTTAGAACCACATCTCAAAATCAATCATCTGGCAAGCCCACAACTGTTAGGTTTTTAGGAAGATCTGATCAGAAGTGGCTAACCTCAAGAAGGTCTGTCTGCACTTGATTGGCGTGTAACCAAACATGGAGAGTGGAATCAATTTCTCATATCTATCTTATTTAGGATTCTGATACCATATACAATAGAAAAGGAGAAGAAAGAAGAAAGGGCTGGGAAGCTGCCTAAGTCAACAGGAATAATTGCTTCAAGGCCAGTTCTTGCAATTTGTCATATTCAGCAAGTAGTACCTGTTTCTCATTGTGGCTGGCCAGTCCTTCTGAGAAGCCCATAAGTCATGTTTAGGAATGGCAGATTTGTCACCATGCTGCACCATTCATGAGCAAATGAATAGATTCACCTGCCCATTGCAATCTTTCTGTAAACAACTAAAATGTTCCTATTTCATCAAGCTTTTCCCTCATTAGTAAACTGATGTTACTTCTGCAGTACTGTATTCCCCTTAACTGTTTTGGTTTAACTGAGTGTGTGATCTGTGAATAAGAGAATATACATTATATCTTATTAATATAGTTTTTTATTCATTGACATGCCCTCTTAGGAGGTATTATATTTCACTTATATGATTTTATTTATGCATGTTGTTTTGATGTTATTTGTTTTACTGATTTATTTATTTATTTATTCAATTTGTATAGCCGCCCCAATCGACATGCGACTCTGGGTGGCGTACATAAAATCCCCAACGTTTAAACTATAGAAACCCTTAAAATTCCTAAAAACACTGAAAAACTACCTCCCACCTGTACCAATTAAAAATCTGGTTAAAAATATTTAAAAACATGAGTGACCCTGCTCTAAATGAGCCAGGGGGCGGGGGTTTGCACCCTCTCCACCTCCCCACACCTGCCCTGCCAGCCAGGTTTGCAGCTCTTTCCTGAAGGACAGCAGCTCTGTCTGGAGACACAGTTCAACTGGCAGGAGGTTCCATAGGGCCAGAGCGAATACCAAAAAGGCTCTTCTTTGATTCATGCAATGTCTGAGAACTGCCCAGAGTGCTTGCACTAATTAGGTAGGATACAAGTAAGTAAGTAAGTAAGTAAGTAAGTAAGTAAGTAAGTAAGTAAGTAAGTAAGTAAGTAATCTTGTAGCATTATTATTATTATTATTATTATTATTATTATTATTATTATTATTATTATTATTATTATTATTATTATTATTATTATTATTATTATTATTATTTAGATTTGTATCCCGCTCAACTCGACACAGGCCGACTCAGAGCGGCTAACAGCAAGTTAATATAAGTACAATGTAACAGTACCAAAGTACAACAGACTCTCTAATCCAGCCGCAGGCAAGTCCGAAGTTCCTCCTCATCGGACGAGTCGTCTGAGCCTTCCGACTTCCCCGAAATGGAGGGAGGTGGAAAGAAGGCCTCGTTGTCCGAGTCAGACCAGGAAGGCCTGGCTGAGCTCGGGTTGTCCCTGGGAGTTGGCGATGGTGATGGTGGAAGTGGTCTTGCCTCCATTGAAAAGACGTCTCCATTTGGAGGTGACGGATTGGTTGTCAGACCTCTATTTCCTGGGTGCTGCAGACATATCCGAAGGTGCCAGAATGATGGCCCGTACCCAATCCATTATGTCCTTCGCCATCGCTTGGAAAAGAAGCATCTCTACATAGACTTCCACACATGGATAAAAAACACAAAATATGATGTGAATACTCGCCCACTCTCTCTCTCACACACACTCTCTCTTCCATCTTTGAAATGTGTAGAAAAATGTGATTCAAGCATGCAGACTGATTCTGTCACATAGAGAAAGCTCATTGCCTGAAGCCAGTGGATAACTGTGCCCTAGAACTGCTGTTTGGCAGAAAGAGATCCCTTTTAACATTTCTTACCCTGCAGCATCTGGCTTGTTCACAGTATCCTGGGAAGCTCATGCTGTCTCCCAGCAAAGAGTTAATACGTGGAAGAAGCAACAATAATGACTGTGTTTAGCGGCTCTTGTCTCATTTCAGCGTCTCTGCTGGGCCCGCCTTCCAATTCTTCGCAGGCTTCTAAAGTGGAGTCTAGTGGGATACTCTACTGTAATTCTCTTTCTTTCTCTCTTCTTCTCTCCCCCTCCCTCGTTACCGTGCAGTGACTAAATAATGGAGAACTGAGGAATGGAGATAATAGAACCACTGACATCTGGCTAATTGCCATTCCAGCTGGAGGTTGCTTGGCAGCAGAGGGGGCAAGATTTGTGGATGAAGAACCTCTAGTGAACCGTGATGGACAGAAGTCATTGGGGATAAAGAGGAAGGGAAGGAGGGAGAATGCATAATTTTGGGCCGTCAAAGAAGTCTCAGGGAAATGCTGCCACTATAATATCCTCATAACTCACATACCTCCAGGTATATCTGAAGATACATTGATTTACACTTTGCTAGAATGAACAAGAGTTTTGAACTATAAAATGCAGGGACATATATTCTCATTTTTCACATACCCAAGGTGTATGTGAAGATACATTGATTTTTGCCTTGGTAGCATGAATAAGGGTTTTGAATTATAATATAAACACTAGCTGTCTGTTGTTCTTTAAATAAACCGGCTTGCATCTTATTAGTAAAAAATTAGTATTATTAGATTAGAATGAGACTAAAATAGTAATAGTTATCATGATTGGGAGAATTGGACAACAGCCACCTCTTAACCATTAACTCCAAAAGTATTTTCTATTTCCTTGTGCTATTCCTTTCCCCTCTCATAGCCCTCAGCCATCATGCAATTAATCACCATGAAAATATTGACAATCTCCTGAATGCCTAAAAGCACCCCCACTCCTTTCTTCTCCCCATAAAAATGGCAAGGGTTTTCTCAGACAGAATTTGTGAGACCATTGTTTTATATGTGTGGAATTGCACAAATGTATAACTTGTGAAATGCCAATGATGAGACTGGAGATGTTTCATAGATTTTTTGAAAGATAAATATGTTAGTTAAATTATCTGTACCCTTTCAGCCATCCTTTTGTGATGGCTCAACTGTTCTGCTATGTTGGCTGTGTATGTGTTGTTTATGAGGGGAAACACTCAAGTTCTCTGTCACATGTTGTATGTCACATGCAGCAGGAAGGAGGGTTTTTGTTGTTGTTGTATCACTTTCACACAGCATGTGAGAATCCATGTAGGGTCTTCCAAGTCCTCAACAGCTGTGGTCTAATGGTATATTTGGAAGTAGAAACACTTACTATGACCGGACTTTGAGCTACTACACCTGCACAAGACTTGTGGATTAGACCATAGCAACAAATGAAATGCAGGGCTTTTCTGAAATGAATGGCTCTTCACAGCCCATTCAAAACAAAACCAACTTCTGCTGTAATGAATTACAACATAGATAGCTTGTAATAGTATGCTTTTCCTTGAAAATCTATTCCTTTTTCACCTACTGTGGGGATTGCAGCTAATATCAAACAGGAAAAGGAATTGAGGAACTGATTAATATAATTCATTTATTCATTCAAATATATATCCTGTCCCTCTGACAGTAAAGTCACTCTGTTCATAGTGTTCAGAAAACAAATGTGTGTAAATGTGGCATTCCCAAGAATTCTAAAAATCAAAATTTCAGAGGTAGCCTTTATGCAACTAAACTGGATGCATACTTCCCCCCTGTTTATTTTCACTTCCATCAACTTCCCTTCCCCGTGTAGCTTCAACTGTAAGCATCCTTGATAGACATTTATCTTTTCTCTCTTATTCTGCAAAACTGCACATACAGCTTAGCAAGGAAAACAAATATCAAAATTGTCTAGATAAAGAATGAAAAGTTAGGAGGGCAGAAGTAAAAATCTGGTGTTCCTGCTCAAAGAAAGAATGAAATGAAAAATCACTTCTTGGATATTTCACTTACAGTGGAACCTCGGTTAACAAATGGCTCGGCTAACATAAAAATCGCATAACGAAAGGAAATCCATAAAAAATAGTGGCTCGGTTTAAAGTTTTTTTTGGAACAGATTAATTGGTTTTCAATGCATTCCCTATGGGAAACCGCGTTTCAGTTAAAGTATTTTGATTTCCAATGCATTCCCATAGGATATTCGATTAAAGTAATTTTCGCTATAAGAAACGTTCCAGAGAATGCATTAATTACATTAACTGAGGGTCCCCTGTATTATACAAGAGGTCAGTCTGTACCCTAGTCCTCCATAAATTGGTCAATCTCTGCTTTAGATCCAAGGAAGCAGAAAAGTTTATATTTAGTCAGATTTTCTCCCCACTGCAGACCTCTATCCAAACTGCATTCTTGAAAACCATGTTAGACCTAGATATAACCTGAGGACACTTTTCACCACCAACAACTTAAGACCAACAAATGCCCATAGGAAGACAGGTGGCATTATTGGGAACAACTACTTTTGCAACACTCCCAACTGTTGTCCATATAGTGTTGTAGAACAATGCAATCAAGAAATAATTTTGAGAGAAAGTCAGAGGCCCACTAGAAGTACTCATGAAAAACAACAGCAACAACAAAAAGAAATGAAATGAAAACTATTGGAACATATAAAATATTTCAAAATGGGGAACACTTTGTAATTGCCTCTACTAATTCCAAAATTTAATTTAATTTAATTTGAATTTAATTTTCCCATTTGTATGCAGCCCAATCAGGAAGCCTGACTCTGGGCGGCTCACACAATAATTATACAGGGCGCAGGTGGTGGGGTGATTCCGGTGTCCATTGCCGCAGCAGCCTCTCCACCCCAGCCACAGGTGAGTCATGGGGTGGCAGCAAAGTCCTACCGCCCGCTGCCATAGCGGCCTTTTGAGCCCAGGCCAGGGGTGGGGCCCAGGGCACTGGTGGTGGGGTGGTCCAGGCACCTGTTGCAGTGCCGGCCTTTCCTCCCCAGCCGCAGGTGTCTTTAAAGTGAAGAAAGTGTATGTGACTTTATAATGAGAGTCGGATGTAATAATGAAATGACTTTTAAATGGTGTAATTAAAATTTGGCTAAACATATTATATCTGATCACAAATTATAATTGGGTAAGGTAAGTATTTCTAACTACTTGAAAAGGAAAGGTCAGAGGAAGCAAAAAGAAAAGTAGACTGTGGGAATTTTTATGGAACAAAAATTGGAAAGGATTCATATCACTCTTTTTTAGAGGTCAGTTCAATAGCAAAGCAATTATAAATTTAGAAGTTGTTTTACAAGAGTTAATAAACATATTTTGAGGTGCTATAGCAGGGGTTCTCAAACTTTTTGTTCTGCGGGCCAGTCATATGTTTGAGCGGGCCAGTCACGTGGTTCCTACCACTGGAAGTGGAAATTAAGCACACCCCTGCCTGCACAAAAATGCTGTAATAAATGCACCAGTACTTTGGACATCAAATGAGAAGAGAGGATTCACTTGAGAAGGCTTGATGCTGGGAAAGGTAGAGGGCAAAATAAGAAGGGGGTGGCCAAAGATGAGATGGCTAGATGGTATTGTGGACACAATGGGCACAGAGCTGGGCGAGTTGAGGAGGAGGGTGGAGGACAGAGGTGCCTGGAGGGCAATGGTCCATAGAATCGACTGTGCGACTGAACAACAAAAAATCATGGGAGTAAATATGATCTCTTATTGTAACTCTGGGGCAGACTATCTGTAGCCCTAGGATCCCATGCAACAATCATGTGGCTCTCATGTGGACCTGCCCATACATCCAAACCCCAATTCAAGTCATCAGTTCAGACTCCTGCAAAAGTAACCTGCTCCATCATTTTTTAAAAAATAAGAACTTGTTAAAATTCAAATGACAAGTGTTCATCATTCATTGGACAGAATAAAGTCAGTTTTTTAAAAACTTAATATTGGGATGGGAGAGAAATAGGGAGACTTTGGTGTCTTTAACTATGTTTCATTTGGGCTATTCTTTGAAGTATCATCTGAGCATAGAATTTGGCTTCTTTGCTTGAATCACCTTGTCACATCATGGTCTCTGTGAGTAGTCAGGACCTAAGGCACAACAAGCTATCTTTGTTGCAGCAGCATTACCTATATAGCCCTGAACAGATGGTTGGCATGTTTAGCTTTGACAGCCCCAGTCTGATTATTGACATGAACATCTGTTTTACAGTTACCTGTGTTCAGGTTCCTGTGCATACAGACAAGGATAGAGCTCTCTGCTGTGTGCAAAGATTTTGGATCATTGCCCATGAAATGTAAGGTCATCCCAATGTTCCTGATGCTTGAATGACCCTCAAGCAAATCTCTCAGAGATACGTTCCTGGCCTATTGTTCTCACTTTTCCGTTCTGTACACTGACGATCCAAACTTATGGGATTCTCTGTGATGCTGAAGTGACAATCAGAACTTAGCAACATCCTTTCCTTGGATCATAATCCATGACCAATACAGGACGTTCACACTATCTAGGAGATTCTATGACACTTTTTTTATTTTTATATTATTTATATGCCACCTTTCTCCCCAGAGGGAGTTGATAGAACTTTGCCAAGAACTGTATGCCATTAACTGCTGAGCGATGAAGCAATTTAGTTTGAAGTCTGCTTTATTACATCACGATCCAGGGCTCCCTCAAAGCAATTGTGCAAAATTGCTAGTTACTCTAATATTCTACAAGTGTATTAAAAATGTTTTAAACATCTACCATTTATGTCCACTCAGTACTTTCATCTTGTGATCCTTTCAAACCCCCCCAATGTTTTTTCACTTGGTTCTTTTGTGTGTGTGTGTGTGTGTGTGAGAGAGAGAGAGAGAGAGAGAGAGAGAGAGAGAGAGAGAGAGAGAGAGAGAGAGAGAGAGACTGTTTGTGTTCCTTCAACTATTTTATGCCTACTCATGGATAGCTAACAAA
The DNA here is from genome assembly GCA_035047305.1 of Bradypodion pumilum. Lineage (NCBI taxonomy): Eukaryota > Metazoa > Chordata > Lepidosauria > Squamata > Chamaeleonidae > Bradypodion > Bradypodion pumilum. The sequence goes on from JAWDJD010000002.1 coordinate 17,613,674, forward strand.
GGTCTACAGCAGGGGTACCCAAACTATGGCCCATGGCCCGGATCTGGCCCCAACAGCAAATGATCTTGCCCATGCTGCCAGTGCCACTTCCAGTGGAAGGAACCACATGACTTGAAAAGTTTGGGTATCTTTCGTGTTCAGGGAATGAAAAAGCAGACAAGTGAAGTAGTGAAATTCAGCTCTTTATTAGTGGGGTTTGAACACAGTTTGGATGGGGCAAAACTTGGATTTATATACACTATAAACAGTAACAGTAACAATAATACAAAAAGCCCATTGGCTAACAGAGTGTGCACATTTTCGATCCACTTATTTGCTTAAGAATAGATACATGAGAAAAGATACATTCTGCTCCTGTCAGAAAACACAGTTAACATACATAACATTCTCCCCCCCCCCCTAGATAAAAACAAAATCCTTCAACCAGGATGGTGGTCTAGTTTCCCTTCTGGGTCGGACGCTTGGCTGAGCCAGCTCAGGGGCTCGTAGGATGGGTGACCCAACTGGAGTGAGGGATTGACTAGAGGAGGAGGATTGTAAACCCAAATTTAAGCCCCGTTTGTCAGATGGAGGAGCAGGGGATCGCTCAAAACCAAAATCTAATTCTGTGGATGAATAAGACAACTCAGGGTCCTTCCTGTGTGTACTAAGAGTGGAGGGCGACTCCAAACAAAAGTGGTCATCATCAATAAAGGAATCCAGAATGCTAGGCTGGGACAGTGTAGGGGTACACATGGCCAGAATAGGGGAGCATTCCACAAATTCCCCTTGAAATCGGTTCCTAGAAGACACTTCTGGGTCAATGTTGGCTGGCTGCTGACTATTACCTCTGCCTCCTGGGATTAAATGGGTCGGGGCCAACCCTAGCGATGAGTGTCTTTATTCGTCTTGTGGGTCCAGTACTCTGGGTCTCAATTGATCCGCGTACCTCCTCCAGATCAGACCAGTGGCTGTTTCGATTCTGTAAGAAACAGGACCAGTTTGATCGATCACAAACCCAGGCACCCACGTAGGGCCACCAGCTGCATAATTGCGGCAATCTACAGGGTCTCCGGATGAGAAACCCTTCTGGTGTTGGATTGCTATATTTGTGCCTTTGTCCTCTACCCTAGAGGGATCCAATCTGTCCAGCAAGGATGACAGTTTCCTTCGCTGGAGCAATTCAGCACGGGACAGCCCTGAGGTAAGGAGGTGAGCCTATATGTGAGAAGAAACTGGCATAACTGGAGCTCCAAATCCCCTTCACCCATACGCCGAAGCGCGTCTTTAGTGGTGTGCACCTGCTGCTCTACCTGGCCATTGGTGGCTGGGTGGAAAGGGGCAGCAGTGATGTGCCTAATTGCATTCCTTTCCATGAAGGATTTGAATTCTGCAGATGTGAATGTGGATGCGTTGTCGGACACCAACACATCTGGAAGTCCAAAAGGGACACTCCATGAAACTTTTGGGTACTAGTTCTCAAACAAATAAGAGAAAGTACTTTTTCACCCAGAGGATTACTGGTCTATGGAACTCCCTGCCATTTCCAGGGAATCCTAAGCAGGTGAAGGCATCTCCTTGGGAATATCCTGAAGGAAATGGTGAGCCACTGTGTGAGACAGAATGCTGGACTGGATGGGCTGTGGCCTGTTCCAGCAAGGCTGTTCTTATGTTCTTATGTTCTTAAATGCTGCAAACAGCCTTCTTAGGTGCAATATCGTGGTGGCTGAAGTGGTATTAGGCACCCTAATCACTTCCAGCCACTCAGAGAATGAATCCACAACCAACAAAAATAGGGCACCCCTAAATGGACCTGCAAAATCTATGTGCAACCTGGACCACGGGCCCCGAGCAGAATCCCATTCCCAAAAGGGAAGGTGGGATTGCTCTGGGCAAGAGGATTGACAACTGGCACAAGTGCCGACCATTTGTTCTATGTCTTGGTCCAGTTGAGGCCACCAAAAGTAGCTACGGGCAAGGGCTTTGGAACCGAAAATTCCCGGGTGACTTGTGTAAAGTAGATGTCAAACCTATTTCCTGAGAGTGACAGGAATGACCACCCACTGGCCCCATAGAAGGCAACCTCGTTCCACTGACAGTTCCAAACACTTGCGGTGGAATATTCTGAATTCCTCTGCTAAAGGAGAGACAGGCCAGCCTTTTTGTACCCGAGACATTACTTTAGTCAATGTTACATCCTTGGCCATAGCCTTGGCTATATCTGAGAGGACGACTGGGGACGAGTCGAAGGCCTCAATCATAAGGACCTGGTGGTCGCTTTCAATCTTGCAATCGGCTTCCCTGACCCCTGGCAGTGGAGAACGTGACAGGGTATCAGCGTGGCTGATGTTCTTGCCGGGCCTGTGCACCAAAGTAAAATTGTATGCATTTAGGAAAATGGCCCAACGCAACATTCTTGGGGTCAGAATTTGAGGCATGGGCTTCCCGTTCAGAAAGATTCCAAGGAGGGGCTTGTTGTCAGTTAAGATGGTAAAAGGTCTTCCATAAAGGTAATTGTGGAATTTCTTAGTGCCAGCCATGATTGCCAACGCCTCCCTGTCTGTCTGAGCATAATTTTTCTCAGGCTTTGAGAGTGAACGGGAATAGAATGCTACAGGGGCTTCCCTCCTGTAATTTAGTACATGGCATAACACAGCTCCCACCCCCACAGGGGATGCATCACACACAAGTACAACTTCCTTCTTAGGATCAAAATGAGTTAATACAGCATCCGAAGATAGCAGCCTTTTAAGTTCTAGGAACGCTTTCTCCTGGCAATGGCCCCAGTGCCAAACAGTATCTTTCATAAGAAGCCGATGTAATGGTTCAGCAACTGAGGCATTGTGATAAAAAAAAGTGTGATAGAAGTTTAACAATCCTAGAAATGATTGCAGTTTGGCTTTACATTTTGGCCTGGGTGCATTTCGCCCAGCTGCCACCTTGGAGTCAGAGGGCATGATACCTTGGGGTGTAATTTGGTACCCCAGGAACTCCACTTCCTGTGCCACAGAAACACACATTTGTCTCTTCTGAGACGTAGACCGACCTTCTCGAAACGTGAGATGACCCGATCGAGCCTGGCCACTAGTTTGACGGTGTCCTTAGCGTTGATCAGGACATCGTCAAAATATGGCAGGACACCAGGCAAACCTTTTATGTTCTACAAGAGATTGAAATATTCTGGGGGCCGCATTCACCCTGAATTGTAGTCTACTTACCTTAAATGCCCCCCTATGTGTCTCTATGGTCTGGGCTATGACAGTAGCAGGAGACACAGTTAATTGTTGGTAAGCCTGGGCAAGGTCAAGTTTTGTGAAGCAATTTCCTCCATGCAAGGAGGCAAGAAGGTGGCTTACCATGGGCACAGGTTATGCGTTCGGGCAAATAGCTTTATTGATGGTACACTTATAGTCAGCGCATATTCTGACCTCCCTGTTTCTTTTCAAAGCAGTCACTATTGATGTCTACCACTCTGCGGAGTCCACAGGCACTAGGATGCCCCACCAGTTTGTCCAGCTTGGCTTCTATCTTCTTTAAAGCAAAGGGTACCCGGCGTGGCTTCATCCAAATGGGCCAGACAGTTGGGTCAAGCTCAAAGTCCACAGGGGTACTTTGAATAACCCTAAACCCTTTTTGAACACCTCAGGATGTGCAGCACAAACGTCCCTGATTGGGTCAGCGTCTTTTGAATGAATGCCAGAAAGCCAGATTACCAGGGGCCTAAACCATTGGGTCCCAATAAGACAGTTAGTGCCGTGATTAACTACAACCAATGGCAAGGAGGTGTGAATTTTTTTGAATTTGACCAAGAAATTTCCCACCCCAAGGACCGGAATCTGGCAACCTTGCACATCCCCAAGGGAAGTTTTAAAAGATTTGAGTTTGGGCTGAGAGGCAGTGGGAATTCTCAAAATCTCCTGCTGCGGGATTATGAAAAAGGTAGTACCTGAATCCACCTCCATCTTGAAGGGGACGTCCTGCAGGCTCAGGTCTGCGAAGAAATGCTCACTGATGATGCCCACTTGGCACGGCTCAGGCTCTGGTGACACTTTGGCGATGGACGTTTTGTTGTGATGACTCTTCTTGGACTCAGGTGCTGGAGTTCTTTGCATTCGCTGTTGGCATACTTTAGCAATGTGCCCTCACCGCCCACAGTTGTGGCATTCTGCAGTGCGGAATGGGCACTTCCTGTGGTCATGCCAGGCTCCGCAGCCATCACACTTGCAAAGGAATTTCTTCTCTCGATTGTCAAGGTGCTCTCAGGCTTTCGTTGGACCCCTCGGGCTTCTCCCTCTGCGTTGCTGGTCTCCGATGAAGAGCTGGAACCAGACGATGCTGAGGAGGATGAAGATGAATTTTGCTGAGCTTGCACAGCTGAGTCAGTGGCACTGGTGGTGGTGTGGCGATGCCGGAAAAGCTTGATGCCGGACCGTGCGGCCTCAGACACTACCACCTCTTCTAGGACAGCTTTGAAAGTTAGCGTCTTCAGGAACATGAGGCGACATTGCGTATCTTCGTCCCTCATGCCGGCCAGCAGATGGTCCCAGAGTGCTTCTTTGATGTTGTCCCACTTGCACGGGGCAGCAGCAATGCGCAGAGCAGCGGCGTAGTCTGTAATGGACTCCCCAGGTTGCTGCTCCCTTCTGTGGAAGGCCACCCTGGCCGGGAAGATCGAGACCTCTGGCTACAGGTGTTTCCTCAGTGTGGACATGATTTCTGCGAATGGCACCACATTCACGTCCCTTGGGAGAACGAGGTGGGTTGCCAGCTCAAGTGTGCCAGAACCGCACTGAGCAAGGAAACAGGAGTGGTTCTGGTCTTCATCGGTGATCTTTTGCAATGCCATTGCATGGCGGAATCCGCGTTCGTATGTTGCCCATTTCTCTAGACACGCTGGGTCAAATGGGCCGATGTTGCTGCTGCGTGGGGATGCCATCCCACCTTCGTCACCAGTTTCATGTTCAGGGAATGAAGAAGCAGACGAGTGAAGTAGTGAAATTCAGCTCTTTATTAGTGGGGTTTGAACACAGTTTAGATGGGGCAAAACTTGGACTTATATACACTATAAACAGTAACAGTAACAATAATACAACAAGCCCATTGGCTAACAGAGTGTGCACATTTTCGATCCACTTATTTGCATAAGAATAGATATATGAAAAGGTACATTCCACTCCTATAAACAGTAACAATAATAAATACAACAAGCCCATTGGCTAATAGAGTGTGCACATTTTTGATCCACTTATTTGCATAAGGATAGATACATGAGAAAAGATACATTCCACTCCTGTCAGAAAACACAGTTAACATACATAACAGCATCCTTCGTCTACAGGGCCTAAAATAGGTTGTGGGGCATTGAAGAAATGATGACATTGTCCCTGTGATCTTAGAGAGTCCAGAGCTGTGGTTCCCAATGTGGGGCACCCCCAACACACTGGGGGGATTTGATTTTTAGAGAATAAGTTAATAACAGTGAATGGCCTTTTAGCCATCCTACATTTGAATAGGAATTCACTTTTTGAATAATAAGAATTATATGTCATGGGGTGGGGGGGAATCTGGATTATAGAGATGCTTTCATGGGGCATGGCCAAAAAAATGCTGGAAACTACTGGTCTAGAGCCGGGGTGCCCAAATTTTTCAGACCATGGGCCTGAAAACATCCTCTGGACAGCTGGTTAACATGGTTCCTTGCACCAGAAGCAGAAGTAAAACACACCTCACACATGCACAGAATGCATTTATGGCAACATTCTGCACATACACGGGCATGTTTGACTTCCACTTTCAGGAGTGGTGCGGGTGGCGCAGGTCAGATGAATTGGTGTTGGGGGCTGGATCTGGCCAGCGGGCCATAGGTTGGGCACCCTTGGTCTAGAGGGTCATTCTGGTGAAAACCTGGGTGGTGCGAAGATGTGTGGTCCCAAAGACTTCATAACCCACCCATGTCTAAGAAAGAGTAATTGTCCTTTGGAACTGTTTGTTATTTTTATGGCTGAGCTATATTAGTCTTATAGCCTTTGTAAGTGTTTGGGAATGTTGGTTGGGATCAAAATGGGAGAGCATTTTAAGACTTCTTGCTTCACTTCTGATGCAGACAAGGTCTGCTTTTCTAGTAATATTCCAAATAAATAAACAAATTCATATTTACTGTATAGTGCTGCAACTAAGGTCACATATTGTTTGTCCTTAAGGCTATGAGAAAGGGAAGTCCCCAAAGCATAGATTAAGAGGCAGATGGACCAAACATAAATGTATTAGTTTAAGAAGGTAAGGTTAGTTCAGTTCCAGCAGCACAAAGAGGAACAGAAGTTCTGATTGGATAGGAAGAGCAGGCCCACTGGGATTAAAACTGCAGAAAGACCTATGTGGGTTTCCTGATCACTTGATTTAGTGCTCATTCTAGTGTAGTTTGAAATATTGTTGTGCCTACACTGCAGCAACAGAGGAATGTCTCAAATCCCTACCCAAAATATTTCCCATGATTCCCTGGGGGCTGCATGCAGTTCTGTAGGCTAGAATTTGTCCACTCATTTTAAAAACTCTGTGTCAGTTACATGGTGAATTTATTTGTAGATCCAGAATAACTTCCCATTTCGTTAGGCTGGCAAAATATTTCCCCTTGAAAGTAAAGTTTGAGATATGCTGAGTTCCACTCAGGCAAAATATCCAGATGAATTCCAAAGAATTTAAAAAAGAGAAGAACAAATCTAGGTGGAAATACAAGATGAAGGACCATATGTCCCCATTTGAATGTCCTCAAATTTTTAGGCCTTTAAGGGAAAGCCCTTGTCTTGGTCCCACACATGTTTAATGCCATTTAAATCTGTTTTAAATTAGTTCCATTTTAAATACTGTATTGTAATTTACAGATCTGTGCCACTCTTTAAGTTGGTAAGTTGCCTTAGAGCAATCATGGCGAACCTTGGCACTTCAGATGTTCTTGAACTTCAATTCCCAGAAACTCTTATCAGCAGGAGTGATGACTTGAGCTTCTGGTAATTGAAGTCCAAGAACACCTGGAGTGCCAAAGTTCTCCATCACTGCCTTAGAGACTTGAAATGGAAGCAAAGTGGGATGGATGGATGACAGATAGATAGACAGACAAACAGAAAGACACATACACACATTACATGAGTTGTATCAATCTTTGTGCAGTGACTTCACTGACCCTTTAGAATTTGATAATCCACAATGTTGCTAATAATAATAATAATAATAATAATAATAATAATAATAATAATAATAATAATAATAATAATAATAATAATAATAATAATAATAATAATAATAATAATAATAATAATAATAATAATAATAATAATAATAATAATTTTATATCCTGCTTTTCTCAGCCCAATGGGTGACTCAACGCGGCTTCAGACATCAAAATACAATCATAAGAATACAATATTCAAAAATACAACATAATGGAAGTAATAAATTCAATATTACAGATTAAATACAAAATCGAGTACTGTACAACATACAATAGGAAGAACCGTAATAAAAGCAGTTCAGCAATTCCCTACTCCACTCACCCCACCCCAGCGCAAGTCCAAAAGAAAACACAAATGCTGACATTTCAGCAATTACTAAAGTTCTGATTGGAATCCAAACCCGGGGGAAAGGTAGGGGCGGGAGAGACTTTCCACCGCCCAGCCGACACAGCTGCCGCTGCTGCCTCTTCACCAGCGATGTCGGGGCCGGGGCCAGCGGCGTGGATGTCTTGGTGCTGGGGCTGCTGCCAGCTTTTTATCCCCCTCCGGGCAAACAGAACCTGGAGAGGGAGGGCAGGAGGTGCTCTCCACTGCCCAACTGCCACAGCTGCCGCTGCTGCCACTTAACCAGCGATGTCAGGGTGGGGTCAGCCGCGTGAACATGACCTGGCTAATAGCAGTAATACAGTAATTACATTTATATACTGCCCTATAGTTCTTAGAGCACTTCTCTGGCCAATTCACAAGGTAGTTAGGGTTTTGCCCCCAATATGATGAGTACCCATTTTACCAATTTAGAAGGATAGAAGGCTGAATCTACCTTGATCCCACTGGGTTTGAACTCAGATTATGAGCAGATATTTGGTGCAGTTTACCACTGTGCAACAGGGACTCTTGCCTCAACATCTCCTGTAGTCTGTATTTCAAATAATTCAGCAGAATTGCTTGAGCAGAAGAATTAAATTCATCTTAAATTAGGCACTTTAAAAGAAACATTATTTTAATTAGAGAGTGAAGCTGTTTCAGGTTTATAAAAGTGCAAAGGCTGTAAAACTCTACTGATTGAATTCTTCATATTTCACATGTTGCCTTAGACTCCCTTTCTTTTGAAACATTCTAAACTAAAAAAAACACCTTTAATACTGAAAAAATATGGGAAAGCAATTAACTTTCAAAGAGGAATCTCACTTTAAAAGCTAAATCAAGAGCTTGAGAGTAAATAATGCTAAGAAAGTAGGAGAAAATTCCATGTGTTTGAGTTATCATTTGAAATTGTATGTTTCTTTCCGGACTTTTGTACTCAGTGAATGCTGTAAACAGTGCCTGAAATCCTTTATCGCAGGTTACTCTGCGTAAGGCTGATGATGTGATTTTTCAAAAATAATAGATCTCTGATTCATCCAAGCCTAAACATTACAAGGCTCCCATGGATCCCCTACAAGAAGTCATTGGGGGCTGTGGATGGGGACAAAGATTCTGAAAATTAGTAATGCAGGTAAAGTCATCCCTGAGATGGTATAGGGGCCTTGGGACCTTTGGAGAGGAAATTCAAATTTATCCAAATAAAAATCCTGTGGCTGAGGATGTCACCATTTCTATGTTGCAAACAGCTGTGCATACAAAATTTCAGGCACTGAGTTTCAACCAGATGTATGTATGTGCAACTGGTCTAATGAAGTGAGGCTTTTCAATCTTTCTCCTTTCCTGTCTAGTATCACCTCAAAGGCTTTGAGGATCCTGTTAAATAAGGAGGGAGAAGAGAGACTCCCAAAAATTGGGAGGAGGCCTCTGCCCCTACTCAATATGGTCCACTGGCCGAAAGTGTAGCATTTTGTGTGTTTGTGCACATGGAATGGAAGTGATTCCATGGGGAAAGGGATGGTGAAATCTACTTCTGCTATTATGGCATAAACACATGAATTTGGATAAAATTTATGGATCAATTAAAGGAGATGATATCCTCTCAGTGGTTGGAACTTTCAAAAATAATTAGTTATGCTTATGACCATTTGCTTCAACAGGATACACAGAAAGAACCTCCTTGAAAATTGTTGTATTTTTGAACCACGATTGAGTGTACCTCTGACAATGGCTAATCTTTCTTACACAAGGTGAGGCGAAAGAAACTACAGAATGAATTCACCAAATGGTGGCTTCATTTTGGCAGTTTCGCATCTGGCCTAGACAAGGAAGAAGAACAGGTTTTGTTACAACTACCAAGGTTTCTGAAACAAGCCTACATTACCCGTTATGGTGTTCTTTTCACTTGATTAATAATTATACACCCTTAAGATGATTTTGACTCACAGTAATGCTTCCAAGGGTTTTCTAGATATAAAATATGCAGCAGTGATTTACCATGCTCTCCTTACTTACAGCTTGCTCAAAGATTGGGTTTTCTCCGCAGAAGTACAGTTGGGATTCCAACTCCTGATACTCCAACCTATCGAGCTATCCAGAGTGCTAGAGATGAGGTCTTAGTGCTGTTCTGATTGGAGCAAGATGTTGATTTTTAAAAATGAAATGGAACACTTGCACCATCACTACCTCAAATAAGTAAAGGTTGTTTTATTTATTTGAGGTAGACACAATATATGGGTATTATATTTTGTTTTTAACTTGAAAGTAAGAATCTTGCACCAAGCAAAATAAGGTGAGATGCTGCCTTTTCTATCTCCAACAGCTATATTATACAGTAGAACCTCATACAATAATCGCCCCATATAGCAACAAAATCACATAACAATTAGGTTTTGGGGGAAATGGTGTCCCACATAACAATTTTCCCTATGGAAAAAATTGTACAACAATTTTTTCAATGGGAAAAACCACTTAGCAAAAAAATAATGTTGTACGATGCAGCCCATAGGGAAAATTGCTATATTATGCATGCATCATATAGCAATTGTTTCGTACAACAATGAGCCCCGCGGAATGGATTAAAATCATTGTATGAGGTACCACTGTACTGTATATTTGGGAGAAAATTGCCTACAGCTTCCTTGAGCACCAGAGCATCCCATGGACAGTATGAAGGGATGCTGTTATATCTTCAGGAAATGTGGTACCTTCCTCTCAACACCCCACTTCCTTATGTGAGAGTCAGATGTATGATATCAGAATATAAAACAAGGACCTGCTACCTCAAGGGGATTCTTTTCTTTCTTTGTCAGACATCGACAAATGTTGGGGCTCAAATTAGAGTCCATCATTTAGCCTGGGGGTGGAAGGAGAAATTGGCTTTAAAGGCATCTCCCTCTACCCCCAACAGAATATTTGAAGCTAGGGCAAACAACCCTTCTACCCACTCTTAGGCTGCATTGCAAGCGTAACTGGTCACTTTGGGATGAATAGGAATTTTTGCACCTGCCCAAAATTGGCAACAATGGCAGGTGCCCTTTGCTTATCACATACTGTAGCTGTTGGGACTGTGAAGGGACATCCAGGAGGGTCATATTAAATGGGTCACAACTGGCAGGTAGTGCAGGTGAATAGGAGCATAGGTGAGGTCTCATGAGTGGGACCCATTACATCTAACATCCAGGATGCCAGGATCCTGAGATTCAGTTCCAGAATGGGAGAGGCACTGGCAGTCCGGTGATGGTGCCACACACCTAAGGTCCTGAGACTTAGAAGATGGCGATCAGTGTAATAAATCTTAGGTAGCCAGCCATGAGTGGGCTGTTCCTGGATAGGGCTTAGGACTTGCCCTATTAGGGATAGGAGCAGGGTTAAGATGGAATCCCCTGGCTCCATGACAGAACCCTACACTACATAAGGCACCACTGCAGAATGTTGAAGCTGTTTCCATTGAAACTTGTTCAGTAATAACGTTGTGGCCCTAATGTACTCCAAAATAAGAACATAAGAACATAAGAACATAAGAACAGCCTTGCTGGAACAGGCCACAGCCCATCCAGTCCAGCATTCTGTCTCACACAGTGGCTCACCATTTCCTTCAGGGTATTCCCAAGGAGATGCCCTCACCTGCTTAGGATCCCCTGGAAATGGCATTGAGAGATATCCTGCCTATCTCTCCAACCCGGAGGTTGTCCTTAGGTAGCCATAATTATAGCCATTGATAGCCTTGTCCTCCATGAACTTGTCTAATCCTTTCTTAAAGCTGTCAAGACTGACAGCTGTCACCACTTCTTCTGGCAGGGAGTTCCATAGACCAGTAATCCTCTGGGTGAAAAAGTACTTTCTCTTATTTGTTTGAGAACTAGTACCCAAAAGTTTCATGGAGTGTCCCCTAGTTCTAGTGTTGTGCGATAGGGAAAACAGTTTTTCCTTATCTACTTTGTCCACACCGTGCATGATTTTATAAACTTCAATCAGGTCACCTCTTAGACGCCGTCGTTCAAGAGTGAAAAGGCCCAACCGTTGCAGCCTCAGATGGTAAGGAAGGTGTTCCAGTCCCCTAATCATTCTGGTTGCCCTCCTCTGTACTTTCTCCAACTCCATAATATCCTTCTGGAGGTATGGCGACCAGAACTGTACACAATATTCCAGATGGGGCCTCACCATAGATTTATAAAGAGGCAAAATGACACTTGCTGACTTATTTTCTATACCCTTCCTAATGATCCCTAACATTGAGTTTGCTTTTTTCACTGCTGAGGCACACTGGGTTGACACCTTCATTGAGCTGTCCACCAGGACACCAAGGTCCCTTTCCTGGTTTGTCGCAGAGAGTTCAGACCCCATCAGTTTATAAATGTAATTGGGGTTTTTTGCCCCAACATGCATCACTCTGCACTTACTGATGTTGAAGCTCATTTGCCACTGTTTTGCCCACTCCCCCAGTGTCAAGAGATCCCTCTGGAGCTCTTCACAATCTCTCACAGTTTTCACTACCCTGTATAATTTAGTGTCGTCAGCAAATTTGGCTACCTTGCTTTTTACTCCTACCTCTAGATCATTTATGAAGAGGTTGAAAAGCAGGGGTCCCAGTACTGAACCTTGGGGGACCCCACTCTTTACTTCCCTCCACTTGGAGAAGTGTCCATTTAGTGCTACCCTCTGTTTCCTGTCCCTTAGCCAGTTGCTGATCCAGGACAAGACCTGTCCCTTTATTCCATGACTGGTAAGTTTATTCAAGAGCCTTTGGTGTGGGACCTTGTCAAAAGCCTTCTGAAAGTCCAGATAAACAATGTCAACTGGATCCCCCTTATCCACATGCTTGTTGACACTCTCAAAAAATTCCAACAGATTAGTGAGGCATGATTTGCCCTTGCAAAAGCCATGTTGGCTCTCCTTTAGCAGCACCTTCTCTTCTATGTGCCTATTAATTCTATCTTTTAGGATGGTTTCCATCACTTTACCTGGGACACATGTCAAACTGACAGGCCGGTAATTTCCTGGATCACCCCTGGATCCTTTTTTGAAAATTGGTGTTACATTCGCTACCTTCCAGTCATCAGGCACAAAGCCTGATTTGAGGGAAAGATTATATATTTTGGCTAGGATATCAGCAATTTCATCTTTAAGTTCCCTGAGAACTCGTGGATGGATGCCATCTGGTCCTGGGGATTTGTTAGTGTTTAGCTTAACAAGACATGCAAGGACCTCCTCCCTGGTTATTTCTATCTTGCTTAATTCTTCGGTTTCCCTCCCTACGAAGATAGGCTCTGTTTTGGGCATGTGGTCTCTGTCTTCTTCAGTGAATACTGAAGCAAAGAATTCATTGAGTCTCTCTGCAATCTCTGTTTCCTCTTTAATAACCCCTTGCCTTCCATTGTCATCTAATGGTCCAATGGCCTTCCTAGTTGGGTTCTTACTTCTAATGTACTTAAAGAAGTCTTTGTTATTCCTCTGAGTATTTTTAGCTATACGCTCCTCAAAGTCTTGCTTTGCTTTCCTGATTGTTGCCTTGCATTTGTTCTGCCAGAATTTATGTTTCTGCCTGCTGTCCTCATTTGGACAAGCCTTCCATCTTCTAAATGAGCTTTTCTTGCTCTTGATCACTTCCCGAACAGCTCCTGTAAGCCACATCGGAGTCCTCTTGGACCTGGCAGTGCCCTTTTTCCTTTTGGGTATGCATTCCAATTGGGCCTCTGTTATTGTTTTTGTAAACAGCCTCCATGCCACTTGGAGTGTTTGGACTCTCTCAATTTTCCCTTTCAGTTTCTTTTTTACTAGTTTCCTCATCTTTGGGAAATTTCCTTTTTGAAAATTTAAGGTCTCTGTGTTAGATTTTATCAGTGACTTGCGGTCTATGATCAAGTTAAACATAATTGAGTTGTGGTCACTGTTCCCTATTGGATCAGTCACATTAACATCTTGCACCAGATCCTGAGTATTACTCAGGATCAAGTCAAGGATTCTTGTACCTCTAGTTGGGTCTTCAACCATCTGTCCCAGGGAACAATCATTGAGCATATCTAGGAACTTTATCTCTTTATCGTGTGCTGAACAACAGTTCACCCAGTCTATGTGAGGGTAATTGAAGTCCCCCATTATAACCAGGCTTCCCTTCCTGGATGCCTCCTTTACAACATTCTCCAACTGCCAGTCTCCCTCAAGAGTTTGGGTCGGAGGCCGATAGTATATGCCTACTGTTAGACCATCCTTGTGGCCTGGTACTCTTACCCACAGAGCTTCTAATGGTGACTCTAAATCACCTAGATATTCCAATTCATAAGATTTTATCACTTCTTTGACATACAAGGCTACACCACCTCCTGTTTGCCCCTTCCTATCCTTCCTGTACAGTTTGTAGCCTGGGATAACTGTATCCCATTGGTTATCATCCGTCCACCAGGTTTCAGTGATACCAATAATATCAATATTCTTATCTATTGCTAAGTATTCCAGCTCCCCTATTTTGTTCCGGAGGCTTCTGGCATTTGTATACAAGCATTTATATATGCATTTCTGACACAGTCTTTTGTGTCCAGTTGCATTGTTAGACTGCCTCTTGCATCCTTCTGCTAGAATGCTAGTGACTAGCTCCTTGCTCTGCTCAGTAATTTTTGCATCCTCCTCACTACTCAAGTACACACTTTCCCGAACCGGATGCTGCCCAGCTCCTGTCGGCTTTCCCCCAGTTATCAGTTTAAAAGCTGCTCTGCAGCCTTTTTGATGTTGAGTGCCAGCAATCTGGTCCCATCATGGTTTAAATGCAACCCATCCCTCCTGAACAGATTTGGCTTGTCCCAAAATGTTCTCCAGGTCCTGACAAATCTGAAGCCCTCCTCTCGACACCACCGCCTCATCCACGCATTGAGGCTTCTGAGCTCTGCCTGCCTGGTAGGTCCTGCGCGAGGGACAGGCAGCACTTCTGAAAATGCTACCTTGGAAGTCCGGGACTTCAATCTTCTTCCTAACAACCTAAATTTGGCTTCCAGGACAGACCGCTGGTATCTGTGTATTTTGTTCAGGAATTGGGGGTGGGGGTGGGTGGGTTTGCAGGCAAAGCCTAAACCAGGGGTGACCAGCCTTTTTGCGATGCAGGCCTGCCCACACACCCAGAACAGCTAAGTGGGTTGGACCACACCCCCAGAAGAAGTGGGTACATTTACGGCGTCTACTTCCGGGTGCAGGGGAGACAGCGACAGGCTGGTTGGAATGGCATTGTGGGCTATAAGTTGGGAACCCCTGTCCTATACAAATGTATTTCTTACACTGTGTAATGAACAACTTTGTTAGGCAAATTTCTCTTTCTAAAATTTGCAAGCAAGATACAAGCAAATGTTAGGCAAATTTGTTAGGCAAATTTCTCTTTCTAAAATTTGCAAGCAAGATACAAGACAACACATGTTGCCTATCTTCAGTGTTTGATGTTGAATGGGAAGGACTTTCACACAATGAGAGGTGAATGGAAACAATGTGCAATAGGACTGATCTTATGAATGCTGAAAAAGTGTTCAAGATACACTGCCTTTGCTTGGCCATTTATGTGGTTAGATTTGACATAGTTAGCGAAGAAATATACACAACAAATAAGTAACCATGCAAATTTTGTGTGCTACTAAAATGATAGTTTGAATGGACAGATAGTTCAATACCTAGCTATGTAGCTAGAGGTGATAAGTTCAGTTCCCCTGGATGCCTCCTGTGCAAACATTTGACCTTTGTAGCCTTGGACAAGTTGCACCAGTACCAAAGTGCCCCCAAAGAACAAAACGGTGAACCATTTCTGAATATTTTATACCTAGAAAACTCTGAAAAGTGTCATTATAAATTAGAAATGTTTTGAAGGCAAGTAATTATTTATCAAGGGGACTGCAGTAAGCTTAGTGGTAAAGATGCTGAACTTGACAACTGGAAGGTCAGCAGGTCAGCATTTCGAGACTTGAGTGCTGCATGATGGAGTGAGTTCCCATCTCTGTCCCAGCTCCTGCCAACCTAGCAGTTCGAAAGTAAGAAATTGCAAGTAGATAAATAGGTACCACTTCGGTGGGAAGGTAAACAACATTTCGTGCACTCCAATGTCTAGGCATGCCTGACACATGTCCATGGAAACGTCTTCAGACGCAGACAGTGCTAGCCCTTTGGCTATAAACAGAAATGAGCACCAAACCCTAGAGTCGGATACAACTGGCTTTCAAGCAAGGGCAACCTTTACCTTTATCTAATTATTTATTGAAGCAACAGTTGAGGGAATGTGACATTCTGGAGCGGGGGATCACACACTAATTTCAGAAAACCATCTTATTCTGTCATTATGTTTAACTTTCCACCAACAAACATTTAGAACAGTCCTCTGCAAATCCATACACTTAGAAAATTCCACTAGAATCTAGTTTGGAAACCGAGCTATTAACCCCAAAGAGTTAGAAAATATACCAGTTGAATTCTTCACTTCTTAGGAGAAAAGCCAACCTGTGTATCTGTGGTCAAGTTGCATAGTCCCAGACCACCCCTAAAAAGGAATGGTGAATCATTTCTGAGTCCTTTGCACCTAGAAAAATCCAAGAAAGGGTCATCTTGCGTCAGAATTGACTTGACAGAATGTAATTATTAATTCTGAGTTTAGTTGCAAGCTGTTTTTGGATCTGTCATACTCCTAATGATACCAACTAATGATGAGCTTCCATGACACCACTTAAGAGAGTCTATGTTAAACTATCAGCCATACTTTATGTATGCCAGAGGCTATGTTGTGCAGCTCAAGTCTGGGAAGATTCTTTCATGAGTTTCCAACAAATTCACAACAAAGGTCGGTTGTAGGTGGTGAATTATGCATCAACATATGTTCATGCTAATTTATACACCACTGAAATTTTTTGGCACCAGATCAATAACTAGCAATTATATTTGCAAAAAGTTTGTCTAGTAATATTATCAAGAAATTATGAGTACCTCTTTGTAAGATATATGTTATTTTTTTAATCTGGTATAATGAGAGTTTCCAATTTTATTGTTTTCTTTTTTCAAAAACCTAAATCTGGCATCTAAAATAGATTTTAAGAATTGCTTGATATTCAGCAATAGGTATGGGATTTTTTACACACACACACACACACACACACACACACACACACACACACACACACACACACACACACACACACGTAATTCATCATTCTGGGAACTCATCTGGACAATTGAGGTTGATGACAGGAAGGTCAGCAGGTCAGAGGTCTGAGACCTTAGTGCTGCACAATGAAGTGAGCTCCCGTTGTCTGTCATAGTTCCTGCCAACCTACCAGTTCGAAAGCAAGAAATTGCAAGTAGATAAATAGATACTGCTTTGGTGGGAAAGGTAACAACATTCTGTGTACTTCGGCATCTAGTCATGCCTGGAGCATTCAATATGAGCCAAAGAGTAAAGATGTGTATGCAGGCAGAGCCTTCTTTGTCTGCACATGCATCTTATGTGCTACTCTGTAGTAGCGCAAATTTGTGTTGAGTTGCAGAGTCAATCAACATATGAGCTGTTGTGGTGTTTTGTTTTATAGGTTTCCTACATCCTGAATCTAAGCAAGGGCCTCTTGACACGATTTGCTACAGGCCTCATGCTGGCTTAATCTGGCACTGCTTCCTCTTCAAAATGAAAACCTGAATTTAACACCAGGATAACTCACCTCGGCGATGGGGGCAGGGGTAGAAATGCGAGTAATAAATAAAATAAAATAAAATAAACTTCCTTTCTGACCAGGAAATGTGGGTGGAAGTAGGCCCAGTCAAAAAGCCTTTCAGTTCTGGCGTTCCTTCAGGAGAGCCACATTTGTGTGTCCTTCTGTCAAATATAACTCCCAAACTCTTCATAAAGTGGACTTTGGAAATTTTTGTTGCATTTTGGCCAATTTATAAAGAGATTTGAACAGATAAAAGACGTTTATTTGGCTTTTTCTGAGCTTCGGAACTTATTATTTTGGTTTTCAATGCATAGTTGGCACATTTACAACAGCGGCATCTAGTGGCCACGTCTGGTAATTGCAGGAAAAGTATCTGCCGATCAGCTGTTGAAGGGATGGGGAAAATTTTCAGCACTTCCTGGTTGTGGGGCAAGCTTCTGATGGTGCCAAAACATGACACAAAATTCCAAAAACAGAGCAGAAATGCTCCAAACAAACACCCTTCCACAACCATGGGGAAGTGTTAGAAGACCGCCCCCCCCAAAAAATCATATCTTGGAAAAAATCATATCTTGAAGCAAATTTCCCCCTGAGACTTCCTTTTTGTATTGTGAGTTTTTCGTAGGTCAAGCCATTCATAACTTGAGGTTTTACTCTATTAGAGTCTTTGCTGAATGGAACTCAATTGCATAAACTAGACTAAAACATTTTGTAGCAACGTATGACATGAACTTAATCCAATACCCTGGTCAATGGGAGATTCAGACATTGCATTTTTTGATTCCAATTCTATCGTTGGTCTAATAAGCCTACTAAGAAAATAATTTAGGAACATTGTGATATTCACCTTTTTTTTAGAGGTGAGAATTAGTACTATAAAATCATAAAGCTTCAGAGCTGGAGGGAACTACCATAAGGCAATTAAGCCCAAATTCTTGATATTGCAGGAAATCCAAAAAGATGTTCATGGAAACATTTACTGACACCTTTCCCTTCAGGGAGTAATCTAGTTTCTTCTATTTGTCCTGAAGACTTAAAGTTAACATATGTACATATTGTTTTTATCTATATTATATTTTATTCCAACATGGTCTTATTGTGGGTGGGTTTAATTTCTACAACTGTCTTTGGTGCCCAGAGTAGCAAATTTCCACTAGATGGGTGGGATCTAAATCTAAATAAATGCAATAGGTAAAGTAGCCTTGGTAGTTGGACCTTGTTTAAAACTCTTCAGTGAAAAGGTGTTTGCTATGTTCTGAGGCAGTCCATTTCATTGTAAAACAGCTATTAAAATAATTGCATGTTGGCAACCCATTTCAGGGTTTTCTAGGTAGAGAATACACAGAACTGGTTTATTATTCCCTTCTGCTGGCTCTTCTCCCAGGTGTCATAGTCAGGAATCTAACTCCGAAGCTCTGTCTCCACAGGCTGCCACCTAAGCCACTGAGCTAGTCAGCCAGCCAGACAGCTATTATCACCAAGGATTTCTTTCTGATGTTAAACCAGAATCACTTATTGGATACTTTGGCTTTGATCCTACCTTATGGAGTTGCAGAAAACAAACCTAAGTCATCTTTCATATGATAGCTTTGAGATATTGAACAGGCCTATCATATGACCTCTTAGTTTTCTCTTCTCTGGGCAGGGCTGGCATCAGAAATTTCCAGGCCTGGTACACACACACACCATTTTGGCCACACCCCTGTGTTTTTCTGCACATGTGTTGTTTGTTTGCGCATGCACACATCAGTGGTTTCCTGGTGCTGCCATGCCCCCATGGTTTTCTGCACATGTGTCGTTTGTTTGCACATGCACACATCAGTGGTTTCCCAGTGGTGGCAGCATCCCCCCGTCATCTCCGGGCCCGGGACAGGAGTCCTGATGGTCCCCCCTGATGGCGGCCCTGTCTCTGGGCTAAATGTACCAAGCTTTTTAAAACTATTTCTCATGCAACTTGGTTTTCCAACGTATTACCATATTGGTTGTCCTCTTCTGGACGCATGGATTGCAAACTTATCAGTTCCAAACCTAGGAAGTTTCGCAACCATCTATACAATTCATGCACAATGCAGCAAGATATTTTCATGTTGACCACCCATGGAAATAAATGAGAGTTGATTCTCTCATGAGGCTTACTTTTTGGGCATTAGGATTTGCACAGGAGAACATCTCTTGGAACTGTCTGCCCATTGATAAGGGAGTTGGTAACAATGCATATTTTTAGCATATCATGCAGTATGCCAGAATCCTAGCTTACTTGGCAACATGGACAGATAGCCATTCACTGTTTAGACAGCAACCAGCACCCATGATTAATGGCTTCCTGATACTTTCTAGGTCATGATTTATGAATGACAAGCTTAAGCAATCATTAAGCATAATTAGATTTAATGTTTGCCAGCAATGCAAATGAAAATAAATGGGTTTGGAAGACTCAGAATGGATAAGGTGGTACAGGGGTGCTTATTCGTTTACATGTGTAACAATTCATTTTATTTTATTTTTGTAATGCATGAAGGTGAGTAAGGTTAAGGTGCAGGGCTGTTGGTATCTATGCCAGACTAGGTTTGCAGTGTGCATGAGTGTGTGTGGATCATGTCAACATGTCGTTGCATCTTGCCAATGTCCCATTAAGCCACATCAAAACAATACCTAAAAGCAATAATCTGCTGGGCTACGTACTTACTGGTTACTTCGTTGAGCTGTGTTTCACACATCTAGTTTGCTGTGGTGGATTGACACATCATCTCCCAAGAGATTTTAGCGGGCTCTTGCCATCAGGAGGCCCTACTGCTATGGTAGTAGGGTCCAATGGCGCTTGCAGACTGAGGCCCATGTTTTTGATTCTACTTTAACCATTTTAAATACGACGACACAGCTGGCGGTGCTCATGTCAAATTTGGCCATGTTAGAGTAATGCACTGGCCAGGTGCATTGCCTGAGTACCCAGCCCCACTTAGCTGACCTGCAGATCCAGAATGAAGAACCATTCTGCTGACACCTTTGTGGCATGGTTGAACCTGCCAGGGGAATACACCCTCACCACCATAGCTATCAGACAGCCATGGTCACCACTGTGCCATGCTGAGGCATGAAGTTGGATTTGTAGTGGTGACCCTGCTAGGTTGAGAGTTGTAAAATGTCTGTCATTCTGGTGTAAGTAAGCAACAGGATATTTTAACAGCAAAAACATAACACTGCCTTGAATTTATGTTAGAAAGCCAATCAAGATGAGGTGGATCCAGCTCCTACCAAAGCTTTCTAAACTTTTGATGCTGCTAACGGAAAGATCCTTACTGGCTTATGCCATCCAAACACTTGAAATATCAAGGCAAGAAAACCACAACAGCCTAGAATTCTACCCAGAAGCTAAATGAGAGTTAGTGCAGGTGACTTGAAATTAACATCATGCTGTCACTATTGTTTCCCTATCTTTGTAAACTTTACAATAATCCTAGTAACATCAATGTAGGTTGACTATCACCCTATTTTTGAAGCAGTACAAGTTGTTCCATTGGGTTGAACCAATTAAACTTTGTACCATTAAATTCTCATTAAATTCTTCATTTTCATCACTTTCAGCATAGGAAGACAGCCTGTCCTGAGTTTGTTAACCTCTGCAAGATTTTTGTGATTGTTGAGAACAACAACACCAGGAAGGTTTCCCCACCAACACCACAATTTTGTTTTCCATAACTTGTTAAAAATGCCTCTGTGCAAAATTAATACAGTACCAATTTCCTCTGTGAAACACACAGCAAGCATGAAGGAAAGGCTGATTGATCTAAAAGATGCAAACACTTCATCCCATGCTTCTTACTTTTCAAAAAGAGCTACAACTCCCAGAAGTGCATGTGAAATCATATGAAAATGGACCTCTGTGTAACAGTCTCTGAAGAATTCTGATCATCCCCCCAAAAAAATTCCCCAGTCTCTTATATATAGGCTTTCTAGAGGAGATACATTGCAGAGACAGAACCAGAGTCATTTGTAGGAAAAGAAGAATAAAAAAATTGAACAAGGGAAACAGAAGTGGTCCCATGTTATACTGGGAGTTACCATCTTTGGTCGTGGCTGGAACATCTTTGCCACAGTCAGATCCGGTGCGCAATCTGGGGGTCCTCCTGGACTCGCAGCTACTGCTCAAAGAGCAGGTGGCAGCCGTGGCTAGGGGGGCCTTTGCACAGCTTCGTGTTATTTACCAATTGCGCCCGCTCCTGGACCGGGACTCCTTGCTCATGGTCACTCATGCTCTGGTCACCTCCAGATTGGATTATTGTAATGTGCTCTACATGGGGCTGCCCTTGGTGACCATTCAGAGGCTTCAGCTGGTCCAGAATGCGGCTGCCCGGGTTGTGATGGGGTATGGGCGTCATACTCAAGCTTCACCACATCTCCGGGAGCTGCACTGGTTGCCGGTGTGCCTCCTGGTGCAATTCAAGGTGCTGGTTTTGACCTTTAAAGCCCTTCATGATGATCTGTTTGTATTTTTAATGTCGGTTTTAACTGGGGCTGTTAGATCTGTTTTAACTTTTGTTGCTTAATTATTTTTATTGTAATTTTTATTATGTTGTTAGCCACCCTGAGTGGCTAACAACCCACCAGGAGGGCAGGATATAAATGTGCAGAAATAAATAAATAAATAAATAAATAAATAAATAAATAAATAAATAAATAAATAAATAAATAAATAAATAAATAGTGATTCTCTCCCCCTCCCCCAGTAAAATAGAGATTGATTATCTACTTTTCAAAATCTATAGTAATTTTTTTATATAAATATATGAAGACATGAAAGAAAACATATAGGTTTTGAATGAGTTCCCAAGAGCAGACTTTAACTCTAAGGCAGAGGTTCCCAACCTTTTCAAGCCAGGGGCCAGGTCACACTCTCTCGGTCAGCTTTGAGGGCTGGATGGCCATTTTGCCCTGCCTGCATGATGGGGTTGGCCATTTTGTCCCAAGAGCTTCAAAGTGGTGGCTATTTTGTTTTTTGAATGCCCTTGGAGGGGTGGGCACCCCCACATGAAATGGCACCAGGGGCCAGATCCAGCCCACAGGGCCTAGGTTGGGAACCCCTGCTCTAAGGGCACATGAACTGGAGCAAGAATTAAATTTTGTTGTTCCTGCAAGGGGACAATGGCAATAAAGATTTATCTTATCTTATCTTAAAGGAGGTAGGAGGTGATGCAATGTTCTCCTTCTCCTGACCAACTGACCTTTCACTTTTATCTGGCCTTTTGGGTGATGCCATTAGTGGTCACTTGTGTGCTAGCCTGCACTCTTGCTTGACATAGGTGTCTCTCCTATTGCTGTATGACCTTTTGACTAGGGTTCTTTTACTCACTCACTCCTCCTGGAGGTACTCATCTGATGGGTGGTGGCAATGCTTTTGGACAGCAGCCAAACCATGACTCGGCACTCCTGTGTCTCAGAGGCTGGTGCTGATGTTGACATCAGGGTTGTGTTTTGACACATCTAAGAAAGAAGCTGCCAACATGTGCTACAAATGGGAAAAAATCAAACTGAAACCACCCCACAGATAAAACTAAAATCAAACATGGAATACAGAAGGTGACCGACCAATTAGGGATGAACGGTCAACAAACTAAGACTATAGCAGGGGTAATATATCTCTGAAGGTCTTTGTACAGAGTTCTGCATTAAGTTGTATTCATAAGATGTGGAGGGATGTGGTCTTTAGAATTTCATGTTGCAATTTTCTCCGCAATAGGCTCAAACTAGGCTTTAGTATTGGGGGGGTGGGGTGGATTTCTATCCTGTGATGCTCATTAAGCCATCAAGACAACAGATGATGCATTTTCCAATATTGTGCATTTTCCTAAACCTGCCCTAGAATGGATGGATTACTGAAATCTTTCTGGAAAATCTGACAGTCCATCTCTGTTTCTTCTCTCTGTTTGCATTTGTGTACTTTACTTGCATGTGTAGTGATAAGATGATAGAGACATTTTATGCAAATAAAAGAGCCCTTGCGGCATGAGAAATAGCATTTTTTCTCTCACCCTAGCTGGCAATATGGAATCTAGTTGGATTTTAACATTCTGCCTGGAGATCTCACATTGCTTGATATAGGCTAAATGTCTTAATGGTATTTTCTTGGAATATAGCTAATATTTTTCTACCCATATGTGGTCCACTCACCCTCGTCTGACAAGGCAAGGAGAATGCTGATGCTTATAAAATATTTAACAAAACCCAACTTTAATGAAAACACTTTTCACTGCAGCGTTTTGACTCAGTTTCAGCCATTTACAACCAGATTCACTGGCAGTTTCTTCACTGAGCTGCTTTGGTCCTTCATTGTCACATCAGTATCACACAACATGCTGCTGGCAGTGAGGGCACTTGGCTGGACATCCCTGGCTACTCTTCCTTCTTGTACTTGTCTGATAGCCCAACCCATCCACTGGGCTTCCTGAGCTTCCACCTGTCCTTGCCCTTGCCTTTCCCTTTCTCCCCCAATACAAGGGTTTGAAGGGTATCTTCTCCATGGCTTGATGCTCCTTCAGGGATACCCTCATCCGTACCAGCTCACCAGTCCAGGGGTCCTCCTCAAATATAATGGTGCACCCCAAAGGTATTCTCAGATCCCTGTGTTCTGGACTTCTCCCATTCTCCCACCATCAGTTCCCCTTATATATCTTCCTATTTTTTTCCTGCTCTCTTTCTTCTACTAATCCCAGTTGTTCTATCCCTTCTCTAATCCCCTGTACTCTTCTTACTCCCTATTCCTCTTCCCACGCCTCCTTTACCACCAGAAAACCTCCAGTTCTTCTGAGTCATGACCCCAATCCACTGGGGCACTGGAGGACTCAAAGCATGAAACCTAGACTGCAGGGGTCAATAGGCCTCCTCCTTTTCTGGGGCCTCCTCCATACCCTAGTGCAGGGATTCTCAACCTGTGGCCTGTGGGCCAGATGCAGACCACAACACAATTTCATGTGGCCCATGGTACCAGGAAGTGCCATGTGGTGGAGAAGGTGCAAAATGGCCATCCAAACCCCGAAGCTGTCTGAGGGAGCATGACCTGGCCCCCAGCTTAAAAAGGTTGAGAACTCCTGCCCTAGTGTATGAAATGATTCTAGCCTGCATTTGTGGTGTGGTTATGCCCCATATTAAGCATGTATTTCAGAAGTTTGCAGAAGATATAATATGGAAAGCCAGACTAGATTCAGAAGAAGGAGTGAAAACTGGTGGAAGAAAAATCAATAATATATGATAGGCATATGATACCATCTTACTGACAGAAAGTAGCAATGAATTGAATTGACCTTTAGTAAAAATGAAAGAAGACAGTGGCAAAGCAATATTACAGTTGAACATAAAGATGGCAAAAATCATGATTACAGACAAAGTACACAATTTTAATGTAGACAATGTTGAAGAGATTGAAAGAGTGACAGGTCTTGTATACCATGGATCAATCATCAATTCAATGCAGCCAAAAATCAAAAAGATGACTGAGACTTCAAGAAAGATGAGCAAGTGTGTCATAGAGCAATTCAAGGCTAAACTCTCTCTAAATGCAAAAGTAATGAAGTTGAGGCCAGTGGTGTGCTGTCCCACAGGGATACAGGGACTCATCCCAGTGTGCCGCAGTGACTGGTGCCCCCCAGAGGCAGGCAGAGGTAACAGGAATGTATGGGATTTCTCTCCCAACCCCCCGCCCCCCAATAGGCACTCCCATCACTTCCTGTCTACCTCCCTTCCAAGGTGCCCAGCATGCCCCTGGCTGAGGTAGTCCTACTTTGGGCAGATCATGAGAAGGCAAGATTCTCTGGAATAGACAATAATGCTGAGAAAGATGGAAAGCAGCAGGAAAAGAGGAAGACCAAATATGAGGTGAATTTGCTCCCTGAAGGAACCCACAGCCTTGAGTATGCAAGAGCTGAGCAGGGCTGTTGAGAACACAACATTTTAGAGACCTACCATTCATTGGATTGAAGGCAACTCTATGAGACCTATCATTCATAGGGTTGAAGGCAACCAGACAACATGTACCAACAATGGTGGCAGCAGCATTCAGTATACAGTCCATAAAATGCAATAAGCAATGATTATCCCGAAGAAGCTCATAGACTGAATGCAAGAGGAACTGTGTCAGGAGTGCTTGAAGGACAGATGCTAATATGACATGTGCTAATAACTCTGAGGGAAGGTGGGGAAAAATAGCCATGAGCCAACTTGAACTACTGTCAGTCAGTGATCTCATGTTTTAATGAAAGACTGACTCCACATTATCAAATGTTGAGGTGGTGAGCTTCATGTTTTTAATTTTATAGCTCCTGTAGACAAGTAAGTGCTCTGATGGATCACAGCCAGCTGGCTCCTTTATGGAGTAGTTCATTTATTTTTTGCTGATTGCCTGGATAATCCAAAGCAACTCATTTCAGATCAGCAAATTGTGTTCTTTTTTGCTTTTCTTTTTAAACCTGTTCACGGTGCAGCTTTCTCCATTTCCTGTTGGATTATTTTATAGTTCAAATTTTGGAAAAGTGATTCTGAAACTTGTTCTAGGTCAGGCACAGGTATGCCTTGAAATCATCAGTTTTATGACAGATTGTTAACACTTATTCATGTAGTTCCATTGATTTCTATAGAGGAACAGGATAGTGTCAGCTTTTAAACCCAACAACTTAATTTAAGAGTCAAAGAACATTTAGAAGTACAATATATTATGAAATGCATATTGGCCAGAATGTAGCATTGAGACAGATTGCCTGTATGGAACCTGCAGGGAAATTTGTCTTTATCATTATAAGTCACTGTAAATCAATTTTATCTTGCAGGTACCATTGTTCAGAAATCATTGCATAAAGCTTAATTAATAAGTGAAAATAAACAGAGTCTGAAATTCTCTTTTGGTTTATTGTAATTCAGAATCCCAATGCAGATTTTTGTACACTTCTATTCTCATAAAACTCAAAACATTAGGAAATGACTTCCATGAAACAAGATTTGTGTGAGGAGAGTATTATATGCTTGCAGACATTATTGATGTACCCTGGAGGACCCTATCTTAGTGACAACTCTTTCCAAACTGCTGTCAGATTCTAGATTTTCACAAACTTCCAGTTACTCCTGCATTTTCTTTTTCTTCTTCACAAGCATAAGTTGTGATGACGACCACTAGATCTTGATAACAAATTCAACAAATTCTTGGGAGACCAATTTCTTTGCTGTCAGATTGTATGTAAACCTCCACAGACACAGGAAGCATATTTCTTTACATTATGTTGTGGGTAGAAAAGCATGTTTCTCTAGAGCGAATACTGATAACACAATAGGACTTGAAGCATTGTTGTTTAAAGGACTCTCTTTTTAAAAAGTACACAAACCTTAGCACTCAGGTAATTTCTTCTCAGTTTGACTCCATTTCTGCCAGCCTCAGCTAACTGGTTGTGATATTAGAGAACAGGAGACATTCATAGTAGCAGGAGTAGAAGAAGGAGACAGATCAAGAGAGAGGAGAATGCTTTACTGCCCGCCTCTCAGTAAACTAATTCCTAAGCACAAGCAGAAAACACCTTACAGACTAGGAGAATTCATGGTTTAATGGACATGGGTCCATCCAACAATGCAGATTGCACCTGTTTCATTGTCATTGCATGTGTAGTTTCTGTGGCCAGTTTATCAGCTGATGGCCAGCTTCTGGGGAGGGTTCCTCTGCAGTAAACTGGGCTAGTTCTCAAATGGCGAGTGCTAGGGCCATCTTGCAAACTTGGTAGGACCTTCCAAAGCCTGTGCCTATTTGGTCTCTTGTCCTTTCCCAATCTAGAGGCACGTCCATCCTACAGTGAGGAGGCATCAATAATAAGGTGAAAGCATCAAAAATAAGAACAGTTAATAAATTACTAGGGAACAACCAGTAACCATCCACTAGATCCAAAACACTATTAATAATAAAAGACCTGTCTAAAAAGACAAAGGTTTACAGGATATTTTAAGGTCCAGCCTTCCCAGCCTTCAACATCTCATGAGCCAGTTCCATAATCTGGGAACATCCTACCATCTTAAAATTGGATTGTTTTCTTCTCAAATGAGCAATCCATCTTTTGCAATATACAGCTGTTATTTGGGGAAAGATGCAGTATTATGCAGAGCTGTGT
This sequence comes from Bradypodion pumilum, assembly GCA_035047305.1. NCBI lineage: Eukaryota > Metazoa > Chordata > Lepidosauria > Squamata > Chamaeleonidae > Bradypodion > Bradypodion pumilum. Next base: position 17,641,037 of record JAWDJD010000002.1, read on the forward strand.
GAAGGAATTGGAACAAATTTCAGCATAGAAGGTAGCAGGGGATTGCAATCAATAATCAATCAACATGCTTGTGAAAGTTATCATACAACACTTTCTGCACAGATCGATCCTCAAATCTGTTTTGAAATGATGGACAGATTTTTTGACGGCTATTCATGCTTAATTTCCTGATGCCCTTGCTTTGAGCTTTAAAGTTAGGAAGCAGTCACACTTTCCCCAGCATTCGTTGAATGCTGCCATTAGTTCAGAGTAGTAATTAACAAGGTGGCAGCAAAGAAATGGAAATGGATGTATTACACCTTGGGCTTCTCACACTTTCATTAGATTTTGTTGGACTATGCTCCATCCTCCATCAGTGTCAAGTGCTCTGTGCTCCAATTCTGATTCTCCTGGCAGACCAATTTCTGCAATGTTCACTGATTAGCAGTTATTAAGTGTTATCATGTTATTATCAATCCAATAGGAGGAAAATCTTGGATCAGATGACTTCCCAGCAAAATAGTAAACCTATGTACTTCTCCCTGTATATGAAAGGGACAATTTCAAATATTTTCCATGTCTGTTCACACTTATAGTCAGATGCCATGCAATGAATCAGCAGCCCAACCCTGTACAAGATACAGTTAGGTATGCTAGGAGTGTATTGTTTTATGGCCATAGCTTCCCTTTCAAAGAATTCGGAGGGTTGTTGTTTGGTGAAGGTGTTGACAATTCTAATTTCCAAATCCTTAGCATGATTCACTGGATTGTAATTACAGGGGTCTCAGAGAAGAGGGGATATCCATTAACCTAGTTCTGTATCAAATATGGACCTACATAAGGATTGCTATGATGAGTTAGAGATCCTTTGTCTTTTATGGGTTTATGAAGAAGAAAAGACAAATACTGCAGTTACAAACAGGTTCAGATTATGATGTATTTTTTGGATTAAGATATAGTTTTCAGAATATTTACAGTATTTACTTATTTATTTAAACTATACAGATCTCTATCGTGCATAACACTTGTGGAATAGTTTACAGCAATAAATTCAGTCAATTAAATCAAACAAGACACATTATAAAATGATAATTAAACAATCCAATGCTATAGATGAACCCAACTTTAAATACATTGAACATTAAAACAACCAAAAACTCCAGGTCCACATTAGTTAAAAAAAATGATCAAAAAAATTCTGCCTTCACCCCTTTCTTAAAGACTGTAGAAAGGCATTTGGTCCAAGTATCGAAATCCTACACCATTTAGGGCTTTATAGATAATAGCTAGCACATTTAATTGTGCATGAAAACTAAAAAGGAGCCAATACAAGCGTACTAGAACTGGAGATAGATGTTTGAATCTACTAACCACAATAATCAGTCTGGCTGTTGCATTTTAGACCTGTTGAAGTTTCTGTACTGCTTCCAAGAGCATCCCTATGTAGAAAGCAAAGCGGTACTCTAATTTGGAGACTACTAATGCAGGAACAACTGTTGTTTGGCTTTTCTCATCCAGATAGGGATGCAAAAGGGAGTCCTGGCCAAGGCATACATTAGAGATTGTGGTCTGAAAATACCCCAAAGGAAAAGAATACAGTCTAGACCAGGGGTTCTCAACCTAAGGCCCATGGGCCTGATCCGGCCCTGGCACCATTTCATGTGGCCCGACCCCTCTAAGCGCATTTGAGAAACAAAATGACCACCCTTTTGAAGCTGTTGGGACCACCCGTTGTGCAGGCAGAGCAAAATGGCCTCCCAGCCCTCAAAGCTGACTGACAGAGTGTGACCCAGCTGCTGGCTTGAAAAGGTTGGGAAACCCTGGTCTAGGTTCTAGAGGTATACATGGTACAGTGTAGTTTTCAAAGAAGTAACCACATTAGTCTGTGCAAGAATATCCAGAAAAAACCCAAAAACAAAATGTTGTGTCACTTTATAGATTGTTCTACTTAGAGGTGGGTTTTCATGAATTCATTTACTTCTCTAGACATAATAGATGGATTTATTCATTCTTAATTGTCTAGGGGAGTGGTGGACATAACACCCAATGTGACTGGTAGCAAGAAGGTATATAAATAGATCTTCCTATTGAGGGCCATGCACTGTAATAATGGCAGCACTAAAAAAGTAGCAAAAGCTTCAAAAGTATATAGAATAAGTTCCTGGCACAGCAAGGGGATTGTGCTAGTACCTTTGTGTCGGCTTTGCAAATATGGACAAAAGGAGCTTTTTGCAGAATGTCTATTCTATCCAAATATTCATTTTGATGGTAGTCTGAAGATACATCATTCCCTTCCTGAGTTATGCATGGATTTGCAGTAGGCTTGCTTTTGATAAGGTTTCTGTACATTCATGTAAAGTCAACAGCACACATCCACACCCTGCTGCTATTTTGAAACATCTAACCTGCGAGGGGGCTGGTAGTGCTATTCCTGATAGCGGAGCAGGAGACACCTTGTTCCCTCTCCAGACTGGATAGATGAATCTCTTGCCTCTGGGCAGTGCTGTACCTTTGATAGCTACTATTCAGGCCAACTAAGTTGAGGAGGCATCTTTGTGGGCATTTCCAACTCCATTTCTGGGAGCAAAAGTTGGACATGGCATGAAGGTATTAGACTGCTTGCTGTTCATGGTGCCCAGCTACCCAGCTGGGCATCCCAGGTGTCCAGCTAATTTGCCTGAATCATGCCCAGCACCTAGGATTCACCTAATCAAATGACCCTGAGGAATTCAACGCTTCTACCTTTAACCAGCACTACCCACCTAAATGTGATCTAGTTAACAACTGCACCACTGAACTGTTAAGTGCTTTATATACAGCAGTAGATGGGGCAGGTTTAACAAATAGCTATAGGTAGCAAGTTCTCCAAATATTAGACTCCCACTCTGACAAAGCAAATTAGACTTTACTTACAGTTGCTTTGCTTTATATAAAAGAGTAAACAATTGCTTTGGTAGATAAGGAGTACTTTACAATAGAAGTACTTTACAATAACATTTATTCAGAACAACACATGATGATTGCAAAAACGCACGCAGCAAACACGAACAGAATAAAATTTCGAACAGCAAGCGGTCTAATACAGGTCAGAAGGGAGAAACTAGAGAACTTTCTATTGGCTGATAAGTTATATAATTTACAATACATTGTGGTGTTGCTTTAATATACTCAACATAAACCACCAAAGGTCCCTACTGCCAGAACGGGATACGTTAAAAAGTACTCATCTTCCTTGCATTGCCAATTGGAAGATAGGCTAAAAAATTCCTATCAGACCCCCAAAGGTGACCCAAATATTTAAGCTATAAGGGCAGGTGGGCAAAGAGGCCTGATCGAGGTCAGGGCAGGCCTATAAAGCAACCTCACATTATCACATGCTACCCCCAGACCTCTGAGTAAGGATGCGAGATCCCCCACTTCAGACTGCTCTTCTTCAGTGAGGTAGGGGGTAAATTCCCTCATTCAATGTACAGCAATGTAGAGAGAGATAAAGGGAGAGAAAGATACATTTACTCCTCTGTCATTCTCTCTGCTTCCCAACCCACAGCCTGCTGAATGCCTTTTCCTACAAGAAGCAAGAAAGCAACCAAGAAAGAAAAAATCCAATCACAAGCCTTATGAAAGTTATGTAAATATGCAATGGAACAAGATTATGCCCTGCAAATTGTGTTTGCTTAATTCTTTGCCAAGGGGAGACACTGCCAAAATAGCTAATTTGCCACCGATTTTTCACTCTGCTGGTCCATCTCTATAGCTGGATCCATATGTTTCCAGGCTTCAATATGAACAGAATATTTTTATACAATACTCCAACTGAGACTTGGGTAAGGTTCAGTGCTAAAATGTTGATAGTTGCTAGGAAAAACGTCAAATTCTTCCTTAAGATATTTCAAGAACACTGAATACTGAAGCTTCACATGGATCTGCTTCCTTTCATTTAGTTTTATGTAATTATTCTTGTTCCTGGCATGAGACTTGGTGTTTGAACCAGCAACGTTATGGTTTGAACTAGACATGGAACAGTATCAAATGCCTTCTTCAGGCATGGAGGAAACAGACATATAAAATATCAGCTCTTTTGCTACCACACTGCATAATCGCAACCCATGACTCCATTTTCAGGGTGTTATGAATCCATTCTGGGTATTTAATCTGCACTGTCCAGGAAATACAAATGGTGTTGGACCAGTTGTGGAAGTGAACACCAAACAGAACTAGGAAAGGCAGTTAGTTGGCAATGCAGGTGAGATGCAAATCTACACCAAGTGCAAAACTACACCAGCTCATTTTCCAGCTAAGATTGTATCATTTAACATCCCTGCACTCCACCTCCTTATAGTATGAGGCTTTTAAAAGTTCTAGCTCAGGATCCAACCCACAGCACCATTTCAAGAAAAAAATGGCTACCCCTGTTGGGACAAAATGGCTGCCCCATCGTGCAGGCAGGGCAAAATGGCCATCTGGCCATCGAAGCTGACTGAGAGAGCATGACCCCCACCCCACCTGGGTTGAAAAGTTTGGGAACCCCTGATCTAGCTCAAGAGGTCTCAAATCTTTGCTGCTCAAATTATTGCTAGAGCCACATGCTGGCCCCCCAAAAAAGAAGCTATTTCTTTTTATACTATTAACAGAAAATGTGGATTTCACCAATAGCAAGCCTTGGTAGAATCACTACATAAATTTAAACTTTAATTATTGCAATCTGGTATTTGTCCTATGCAGGCACTCTTTAGTTTGAACAATGAGCATCTGGGATTAAACATTGGTTGCCAATTAATAGAGAGAAAGTGTGAAGGCAATAGATCGATTTTGCATGGTGAGCAGCGTAACATGCAACAAAAAAAAGATGATTCAGTCCCTGTTTCAGGCAGTTAGAGTCTGTAATGAATATTTGTAATTTTCATTCACACAAATGTTTTCTGAGGTCTTCAGCCTGAAGACATTCTGTTCCACCGTCTGAGAGAGATACAGACAAGTAACACACTAAACAAAGTAATGACAAATCTATTTTGGAGTGTGTAGGGTGTGGTTCTCCAGATGTTGTCAGATTCCAGGACCCAGCATTCTTTACCACTAACAACCACATCTGATGGAGCACACTCTTTTTTCACCAGGATGGAAAGAATACTGCTGCCCCATTCACTGATAAAGTTGGAGGCAAACAAGGATGAAAACAAGGGAAACTGAAATCTCCCAGTCAATATCCACATGGAAGAGAGTGGCAGGTCAAGGGCAGAGCATATGACTTATGTGCAAAGGTCAAAGTTCAAGCCCAAACACTCCAGATGGAGCTAAAACATCTGTCTGAAGCCCTGGAGGGTTGTTGACACAGTTAAGTGACAACAATGGTTGACCAGATGGACCATGAGTTTCCAGTTTGTTATAAAGCTGTTTCTTCTGTCCTTATGTTCTTCCCCTTGTAACCTTTATATCCTCACTCACCCGCCAAAGTGTTCCCCTCCCCAGCTGATGTCAGTTCCAATCTTCAAGTTTAGCTGAGGAGAAAGAACCTACCATGACAGGCTGAGAAGAAGTCAACAGCGGTTGTGTGGGAAGGATCCTGTTCCCCTTATGCACCCATGCTTTTTGCTCTAAAAATCAAACTGACTTCAGTGCATTAACACATTTTGCCATGTCAGCACACATGTTTTCCAAATAATTTATCTGAAAAGAAATCATCAATATGTCCTTGCAACAAAGTTTTAGACTGGGGTGGTTGGAGATGTTGTGCTGGAGTAAAATCTATCTACCAAATTTTTGAAAAAATTCTTTCTCTGTGAAAGAGATTTTGAGTTCTTCTGTCTCACTCTGAGTTTTTTTGAACTTGTTCATTATGTCATTGTGCAGTGACTGAAGGAGTTCTCTCATTTTCAATTTCAAAAAAAGATTACTCCACTATTCATACCTGTCAAGTATCCCGGATTGGCCGGGATTTCCCGTATTTTCACACTGATTTTCACCATTTCCCGCCTGGAGCTGCCGCTACCCCATAATTTGGCAGCAGGGGGGAATGAGTTAATGTGCATCCCTTCTGTGCAGGTCCTTTCTACGCATGCGTAGAACTCTTCTATGCATGCGTAGAAAGCTTCTGTGCAGAAGGGGATGCGTAAAAGCCTTCTACACATGCATAAAAGCCTTCTAGACACGCGTAGAAGTGAGCTGCGCAGAATGGTTCTGCGCAGGTCCATTCTACACATGTGTAAAAGCCTTCAATGCATGCATAGAACGGACCTGCACAGAAAAGTTCTGCACAGGTCCTGTAATCTCCGGAGCTGCGCTTGACAGGTATGCCACTACTGTGCTGCATCCCCAGCTAATATAATTCCAAATCTGAAAAGCCCCAATGATACAAATTGGTTCATGACATATACAACATAAGGGTATACAACGTAACAGTGGTGGCGAAGCTATGGCACGCATGCCAAGGGGAGCACTCAGAGCCCTTTTTGTGAGCATGCACGCCATTGCCCCAGTACAGAGTTCACCCCATCCCTTTGACAAACAGTGCAAGGGGAGCACTTCCTCCTTCCCCCTAGCACTGAGTCTGACCTGCCCCTCTGCCCAGCAACCCAATGGGAGTGCTTCCTCCCTCCCCCCAGCAAAGTTCACCCAGCCTCTCTGTTTGGGCACTCGGTCTCTAAAAGGTTTGCCATCACTGGTCTTTAACAACACTATGAAACAGTGAATATGGTAAACAACAATACAACATGCTGTATATTTTTACATATTGTAAACCAACTTGAGTGGTGGTTGCATCAAAAGGGTGGGGTACAAATGTAAACAAAAAATGAACAACAAACAACAAAAAATAATAAATAAACTGGTGCCCTCTTAGCTTGTCATTAAGGGCCATCTTCTCATATTAAAACCAGAATTTAACATATCATGGGGAAAAAAATCATGGGAAAAAAATGCAGGAACCAGAATCTCTCAGCCAGCTTATTACAGTCTGATGAGAAAGGTTTCGGTGCGTACGAATGTACAAACAAGTGAAGCGCTAGTCAGCTGTCACTATAAGGCAATTGGCTCTTTTCTTCTTTCTGCACTTAACACTTTACCCACCATTCTTCAGACATTTTCCATCTCAGGGACATCTCAGGGAAATATCTTTGTCCCTTGAGCATTTCCGTTTTCCCCCACAAAGAAAGCTTTTGACAGACACTTAGGAAATGTCCTGGAACAGTGTGTTGTGTGATGGAAGAGCTCAGAGGTCATTTCTATGGCAGTTTTCTCTTGTGCTTTCCTCCCTTCTTAAGAATTTTTTCTGCAGCTATGCTCATGCCTTTAGAGGTGGCTTCCAAAGGTCTCATCACAATGCAGGGCAAGCAAAATAGTGACATGGCATATCTTAATGCCACAATGGCTACCACTATCTATCTATCTATCTATCTATCTATCTATCTATCTATCTATCTATCTATCTATCTATCTATCTATCTATCTATCTATCTATCTATCTATCTATCTATCTATCTATCTATGCTTTTAAAACAGCAGTGCTAATTTCACACAATACCAGTGTGGTGTGGGACATTGGAAATGTGGGTTCAAATTGCCACTGAGCTGCAAAGTTCAGCTTTTAGACATGTGTTTGTCTCTCTCTTTAGTTCCTGCTCTCTTGCCTACTTTACAAGATTTTTGTAGGAATACAATAGGTTAAAGGAGAGCCATGTATTTGTTGCATGAAAGGCAAGAAATAAATGTTGTTAAATAAAGATGTCTTACTACGGTAATATCTAGAACAAGGATAGGTTCCTCCAGGTAATATTTATGTGAATCTTATAAGAATATCAGTGGATTCTATCTAGGGCAGACATGAATCTGCCAAAATGAAGACACCTTTTGGTGAGATAATTCTGCAGTTCCTTTTGCCTGTGTGAGAAAGACTAGCTGGCAATATAAGGTTGCAGTTATCAGTTTACGCCTGATTGTAATTTTAAAATACCACAATCTTTCTGTGTACCTTTAGTGTAAGGGACCAAAGACAATGAAACAGCCGAAGGGTTGGCTTAACACAGGTTTATTGCATGATGATCCGGAGGAACATGTGGTAATGGCGGATGAGTAGCTCAATATATACCGCTGGCTATACATTTGAATGTGGCTCGTCGACAGACTATTGGTTGCTGCCTGCGTGACGTCGTAGGAGGTCACGCCCTTCTTGACCAGGTGAAGAGGTGGCGGGGAATCTTCCCGCGCAGCTGAACCAGGTGAATATGATCCATGAGAGCTGGACGCTCGCTACTGCCCTCTGGTGGTCACTAGCTCGCGTCCCCTTATTAGGTTTACATTGATACAGCTGATGGTTATAATGTTGCACACAGAAAGGTTACATTGATAACACATGGCAAAGGTACATTGTTAAAGGCACAGCTTTACAGAACACAACATCACCCCATACAGGTAGTAAAACCCTGATATAATGGTGGGCTAAATATCAGCTCAGAAAAAAGAATGTACAATATATTTTTAAAATATTCTTTCCCCCATTTCCAGAAAAAAAATCCCAATATGAAAATGATTAAGCAGATAATGCATGTTGTTCTGAATCAGGGTAATTTAGTTTGGACTTCAAAATTTGTTTGAATCTGGTGCACAGCCCAAATGTTTTATCCTGTTCACAGGGGCACATAACATGCAAAAGGTCAACTGGATTGTGTCCCCTGCCATCCATCTGTTCAATGTCTCTTTTTTGGGAGACACAGACACAATAAGCATGTGAATCTTTCAGGCTCTCTATGTAAAAGGTTTTTCACTTTTTCCTGAGAAATCTGGCAGGAAATCTTGCTGGATTTTTCGGATGTTTCACAGCCATTTTTCTTTCCAGCAGAAAACCAATCTAGGTAGAGTTATTTCAATTCAATTCTATGCAAACTTTGTCTCAGTCAGTACCATTTATTCTTCCCAAGATTCATTGGGAGGGATATTAAGCTGCACAGAATTTGGTAATTTCTTGCACATAGGAATAGATAAAACACAAAAAGAAATATAAATGGTGAGAATGGACCTGAGGAGGGGAATTCTCCTTTTTATGGAAAGCCAGAAAAATCATGCTGTTACAGGGAGAAGTTCAGCAAGGAGTCTTAACATGGTGAGACTTGGAAAATCACTAAGAAAAAAGAAATTTTTGAACATGTTCCAGTCTTTCTGTATAATCCAGGTGTAGGTTTCCTAAGACATTGCTTTAAAAGTTACATTTTGGGACTAGCTAGCAACCTGCTAGCATTGGCCATTCGGGCTTGAGAATTTGAGGAATCATTATCCTAAAAACTAAGTTTTCCAAGTTCTGTCCAACCAACACATAGAGATTGGGAGAAGACACAGACTCCCTCATTATACAACTATGCATTTATATCTCCAGTTACATCATGCGAATGGGGCTTATCGAGACAAAACCATTCATTGGCAGACAGTGACATAGTTGTTCTGGAATGTTCCAGTGCATAAATTGCAAGAAAAGAATAGGCATTTAGAACTCCCAGATATGATCTGGAGGGAAGATGAACATAAGTCCAATTAAATTTTGCAACCAAGATTGTCTTTTCCCGGAGAATTACTTTACTCCTCCAGGATGTTTTCATTCCTTGCATCTAGCTTATCACTTTGTATAGTATGATTAGCTAGAATGGGAGGTGAGTTTCCATTGAAGGAAAACTCTCAGGAAGCAAAATAACACATTAGAATATATTGGTCTAGGGAGGAAAAAATGCAGCCCCATCACAAAAGGAAGACCTGTAGAAATGAATAGGTGGTACTTTGGACCCCCTGGCAAAAAAAAAAAAAAATCCCAGAAAAATAATGCAGTTGTAAAGAACTGTACATAATCAGGGTTTCTCTGCCTTCTTTGCCAGAAGCAGAGTGGCACAGCAGTTAAATTGGAGGGAAATGATTTTTTGGACTTAGAGTGGGAGTCCTAACTCTTTGTGGTGAGGCTAGCTACAAATCCCTGCTTTCATTATTTTTTTACATAGGTGGTACTGGGCATGAAGCTTTCGGTAGGCAATCATAATTTATTGAATGTCATCAATTTACATACCCTTTTGCAAAGCAACAGAAATGAATGGGGGAAAGTGGGACTTTTTCCTCCTGTTAATGAAAATTCACTTGGGTACAATCCCTAATAGACTGGCTTGGGTTGTGAGATGCCTTCTAATGGGAGGGACATGTATTTTCTGGTTTGCAAGCCCCCTTTAAAATTAGCTCCATTGTGATAACATCACACAAAGATTCCTGGTAATTTGACAGCTTCAGCCTGGTTTAGATTTATGGCATAGACTTATCCTAAAATGAACCATTAAGCACTTGAGTGAATTCTGACTGACTGTCACTCAAAACTGTTTCCACAGTATCTATCCCTTTCTCTCTCCTTCTCTCCCTCCTGCATGCTCCATGTAAGCAATCAACCTCAAGCCCACCTAGGGACTAAAATAACAATTCTGTTCTTTACATTTTCCTGTACTTCCCGTGTTTTCCTTGTTGTTTTCTTTGACTTGGTTGTTGTAATCCACATGCAATTTATGGCTGCAAGCTTTGCTCCTGAGAACAGGCAGACATAGGTTTTGTCCAAAGTCTGACCTTGATACGGCTCTTGTGTATTTACTGTCAAGTCTTTTGTTCTAAATCTGTCAAACTAGTCTTCATGGTTGTTTCTGCTGTTTGAGTGTTTCTGTATGAATCAGGCTTCTGCAACATGAACCCAAATTAGACTACTTATATAAGCCAACTGGAATGGTCCTTGGATGTCTTTGGTGTCCAAAGAGCATCCTCCACTAGTTAAGATCAGTATGTGATCTTATAACTCATGATAAGATTACATGCTGAAATAAATCCTGCTCCATTGGCATTTTCCCATCAGACACACAAATCCTGCAAAGCTACATTCCCAAGAAATTGAACAAGCAAATGAAGCCAATATGGGTGACACCTGCGCCAGAAGGGCAGGATATAAATACCTCACTAAATGAATAAATAAAATATGTACCTCCTAATGACCAATCTCAAAGCTAAAGCAAGTCAGTTTGCAACACACTGATCAATGCAAGCTTAAGATAGAATAGTCAATAAGGCTTTTTTAAAAATAAAAAAAGAAAGAAAGATGGAAGTTCTGATTAAAATATGGGGTATTCATATCAACTCATTCACACACACCCAAGGCAGCATCTTTGCAAAATTCATTGTGATTTTTGATAATTAAAGCCTTAATTAACTGGATGCAAAGGTTTTCAGATCTGATGGGAAAAAGCTAGCTTTATGGAAAGGGATATCATGAATGCTTCCCAAGGAATAGATAGAAAAATCCAGAATTCTGACTCACAGCCAGAATGGGTGGTGATATTTACATCAGCAGCGATCTCTGAAAATTAGATTAAGGGATATCAGGACCAGCAAATGGCAGAGACAGTAGATATTCCAGGAGTCACAAGCCATAGCCATTCATATATAGTAGCACAGATTGGATTTTTTCAGACTTTATTGCATTCTTATCAGCTACTGTCCAGTTCAAATCTTCAGTGTTTCCCAACCTTTGGTTCTTGGACTTCAATTCCCAGAAGCCTAAGTCAATTCCCCAAAGCTCTGATCAACCAATGTACTGACCTAGGCTTCTGGGAATTAAAATCTCCCTGTGGGGCCAGGGTTTCACATTGGAAAACCTGCTCTAGGAGAAGAAATTATCCCTGCTTTCATATAATTGTTGTTTTAAGTGGTAAAATGCACCTCTGTCTAGGTGATTAACTGGTTGATTCAGCAAAGCTTCTTCATTAGGTCAACAATATCTTAGTTCTTCTTTGTTCACATCAGAAGCAATCCTTCAAGAGGATGCTTGACATAGCTTATGAGATGCTGAATATGTCCACAATCCTCATATTCTTCAGGGAGGCTACTTATGTGCCTTCCCACACTAAAAAAAACTATTGCTGACACTATCCCAAGCTTGTCTCAATTGGTATTTTGCAAAATCACTTGCCTTGGTTTTTTAATTGGTCATTGAGCCACATTTGCAAGACTGATTGTTTAGGCACTGAACTTTGAAGGAAATGTGTATCTGGAGAGAGAATGGCAGTGCATCAGAAAATAAAAATTTCCCCCTGTATCTGTTCTTATTCTGAGTATTATGTTTCAACCTTAACCAATTTAACTAATGGTGAAGGATGATGGGCTGTTGAAGAAAGTGTCCACCATATGTTGTGGATTTGCATTCTGACCCAAAAAATGGCTGCCTTATTTCAGCCATTTTTATTATTTTCAAAGAGCTATTTGACCTTTGGAAAACCCTGACATACTAAGCATCTCATTTGTTTTTATTCCCTCCATCTAGCTGTGTGTGTTGTTCTTTGTGTTAGAGAGCTGAGTAGGAACAATAAGTCAACAATTAGAAGCCTCTTCCAAGAGGGTTAGAGAAACTGCCTTGTCTTCAACTCTTGAGTTTCTAATAATTATTAATAAATGTATGCTGTCAAATCAATTCTGACTCATGGTGACCCTTGCAGGTTTTTCTAGGTAGATGATATAATGGGTAGAAAACAAGCTTCGATTTTAAATGGTTGCAGGACTGTTGGTATGAGATGTAATGTGACTTGTTAACTCCAGGTGGCAGGAAAGTGACCAATTTGAAGTGGTTATTATCAGACTGAAAAATGTTAGTACAGAAAAGGACAAGTAGTTTAAGTTAGAAGCTGAACAGTTTGAGGTAGAGCCTGAAGATAGTTAGTACTTGAAGAGAATTAATTAGAATCCAGAGAAAACTGAAGACAGTATAAATTAAAACATGGGTGCCCAAACTTTTCCAGCCGGGGACTGACCACATCACCTGACAGCTCGTTCCTCCCAGTGCTGGTGGGAGTGTGTGGATTCAATGTGTGTTTTGGGGGATTTTTCTGGCCCCACCGCTTCCCATGGAGGAGGGAGAGAGGTTGGAACATTTTTGCACCGTTATTATTTTGGTGCATTTCCACCATGTTTCAGTGCATTTTAACCATGATTTATACACTTCTGATGGTGGTGGGGCACTTCCAGCAACAGTGGCAATCTGGCCTGTGGGCCAGATGAATTGACCCCACATGCCGGCCCTAGCCCATGGGCCATAGTTTGGGCACCCCTGAATCAGAACCTGGAGAGAGTCAGTTAGTTAGAAGCTGAAGAGTGTTAGATGGAACGTGAAGAGAATAAGTTAGAATGGGTTTTTATTTTAAAGGGATATGGGAAATGAAGGATTATTTTATTCTACTTTCTAACTGTTGTTCTGATACTTTGAACTTTTTGGACATTTCTATGTTGGTTTAAAATAAAAAAAATATTATAAGTATCACTTTGTGAGGTAAAAGGGTCTGGGATGCCTTACTAAGGAGCTTTGGCAGGAGGGCCAAACAATACTCTACCTTTATTAGTTCAGATTTTGCACCACCGACCTACCTGGTCTGGCTGCTGTGCATGAGTTATAGGAGATTTTCCAAGCCCCAGGATTCCACACACGCACCTTGGAGTGGCAGAGGCTCCAGCCAGGCTCCTGATGAAAAGTGGTGATAGTAGAAAGTTGGGGTGGATGGAACCTCCTTTAGTCGGACCAGAGGATTTACTCATCTGTGTTCATTGCAGATAGTACTAAGAAGTGGTTTGCCATTTGCTTCTTCTGGGGGTGGCCCAGGATTGTGCAGTTTGCCCAAGACTGGCTCTTCTAGTACACACAGTGGGGAGATGAACTCCCAACCAAACACCTAACTCACTGAGTTACCCAGCCAGCTTTTCCAGGAAGCAGAAAACCTCATTAACTGGGGGGTGGTGGTGGTTTACAATAAAATGCTCATTAAATAGACACTGCCACCTCCCACCTTTTGAGTTTCTATTTCTACATTTAACACTAATTGAAGTTAAAATGCTGGCAGCTACAGGAGTCACATCATTCAAACTCTCCCCCCACCCCACCCCTCTACTAGTGTGGAAATCAGGCATCCAACAAGTCTTCCTCATGTCTTCAAGTTGTCAGAGTCCGTAAATGAGGATCCGTGCTCCTTGTCTGTAAAAATTAGCTGACAATGAAGACGAAGGTGCGGCAGCCAAGCTTCTGGCATCTCATTCAAATTTTAAGACAGATTGGGTTGGAGTATCACTAGCTTGTATCTGTAGCGGGGAAAAATGTAGTCATTTTTCCTAAGCCACAAGAACGATAGAGGAATTGCGGTTCTCTGTATTTAGAGCTGTGAATTGTTGTTTGTCTTGTCCTCACACACAAGTACATGAAACTGTGTATTTACTTCTCACCTCTGAGGTAGCAAGATATTCTCTTGAGCTCGCAGGGACAGGCCTTACCTTAGGGAGAAGGGATTTTCTGCACATTTCACAAAAAATGGAGACACTTGCTGCCTAGCTGCAAGGGCACTGCACATAGAAAAGTAGTGGGTAAGTTGTTTGCACCTTTTGGAGCTGGTCCTTCTCAAGCTTATATATCTTCCTTCCTTGGTTTACAATTCCCAAAGCAGTATGAGTTGTGAAATTGATTTATTTTAAATATGGCACTGGCAGAAAGCTATATGGATATCATGGATCAACAGGAAGTGAAATGCATGCATTCTAAATCAAAACAAACTTAATCTTTCACTAGAAGCTAAATTGACTAGTTTCAGACTATGTATTTTGGATATATCATGAGAAGACCAGAGTTATTGAGAAAGACAATACAGTATCCAATATTGATTTGTCATCGCTTATCTATTTAAGTGCAAATCAACCAAAATCCAAAATGTTCAATCCTTAGCCTTCTGTTTCCATCTCTGGCTGAACAGCTTTATCACAGGCTCATCCCAACGTTTTTAGGGTCTACCTAGTGGTCTTTTGTAATCCCTTGGTATCCAGTCTGTTAGTTGACAGGTGCATCTATTATCCTTTGCAGGTGCACCCCCCAATAAAGGACTCAGACACCGATGAAAGTGGATAACGGCATTGGGCCACATTTATTGATTCATGCCCTAGTCCGAATTATAAATTTCTATTGGTAATTGACCAATTATAATTCTTAAGGCAAGCAGGCCGAAGTAACACTGGTAAGGTACCACCCAAAATTGCCGACGGCAATTGTTACAATGTATCTATTTGTATCAATTTGTTTGTTGACAACAAACAAATTGTTGACCGTAGTCAATATCTAACTAATGACCCCACCCTCTGACGCGTATCCGTAAAATCACGGGGTGATGCATGCTGTCTAGCTGTAGCCATCACCCCGTCACCTGGTTCGTCGTTGACCGGACAACGTTTAACCAACTTATGCCTGTCTAGTGTTGTCCAGTCAATTGCGAACCTGCCGGATACCTGTGGGTCATAAATGTTTACCTTACCAGTGCTACCCGCCACACAGAGAGGCTTCAAAGAAGGCTCGATGCCCCCCCAGACCGTCAGCTCGGTCAACAGGCCTGCTCGCCAATCACCCAACAGGAGGTCCATACCTCCTCGCGACAGATGGACCCCATCCCCTGCGTAAAGGTCATAATTTTGCAGACTAATGGCGGGGTGATGACTGACCCGCCCCCAACCCCTGTCGACAATGAACCGGGCAACATCCCTGTTTACAATGCGTCTAGCACGGTCAAGGGCCTGGAGGTCGAACCCTCCCCTATAAGCGTGCCGCGGCACCATGTCTGACCAAACGAGGGTTGTGGCGGGCCACACGTAATGCAGGTAGGCGAGGTCGCCGCAAATCGCATGCTTCAGCGATAGGCCGGTGACCTGACCCAAATCATTGCCCCCAAGGTGTATGATCAGGATGTCAGGCAGGTCAGCATTCCGACCTGAGAAAAGGAATGGCAACAGCTCCCGCCATAACATCCCGGGCTTACCATACCATGTGAGACTTGCGTATGCACCCAGTCCCAGTCGGGGTCCCCACTCTGTCGCCGCAGCGTAACGCGCTGCCCTGTGCACGTAGCTATGGCCCACCAGCCATACTGTCACCGGCGTAATACGACACCCAGGGTCTGTCAAGGAAAAAACGAGGGAAGAGAAAAGGTGCGGTGACTCGACTGGTACTCACGGTGAAAGAGGGCGGACATAAAATTGAAAACATTGCAATCCCCACCTCCCCATGCGGCGTATCTCAGCCCCGGAGTACCCAAAAGCAGCTGCCGTGGAAGCCGCCCCTATTCTGAATGAATGGGTGCCGTAACGGGCCCCTGGGAAGCCAACACCGGCCAGCGCTTTGCCGGTCACCTTCCAAAATTGAAATTTAGTAAGGGGAGACCCATCTTGGTGACAGAAAAACGGGCCATGATGTGTGCCATGCAGTGCAAGGAACTCCTGTAGGGCACCAACCGGACAGATGTCTGCCAAAGAACACCGTAGCAGTCTTACTCCACTGCCTAGGCCATGCTGATCCGTCTTAGAGGAGCGTATCCTCAACTGAGCCCAGTCTTTGGCCACATAGACATCTTCGAGTTCCAGTGCCCTACGACTTGCATCCGCCTTAGACAGCATCACAAGCTCGCTGATGCGGAGCGCTCCAAAAAAGGCCACCATTGTAGCCGCATGAAACAGGGCTGCCTCATACCTATCAAAACATAGGTCCTGCCAGCCCCGTGCCAGTTGGGTAAGAACCCCTGGGGAAATTGAGTGGCGGTCATCCGGGCTACGCCCACGCTCCCGCACCCACCCCTCCAAAACGTGTCTCACACGGAAGTCAGTGGTACTGTCCACATGTCCGCCTACTTTGGCCATAAAAGCTAGCTCCGACAGCCTGGATGCTATGGTGCGAGGTGCAAGGCCCTGGGAATGCAGGTAAACCATGAATTGAAGTATATGGGCCACCGGGATCGGCCAGGTATCTGGCAGCCGGAATTGGGCACAGAATCCTCTGAAAGAATTGAATGCGTGTTGATACGCCTTACGCGTGCGTGGCGCTAGCGACATGCCGATCGCCCGGTTCACCTCTCCTTGCCAAAGGTCCATATCTCGTCCGGGAGTGGCGAGGGAAATTCCTCCGCATCCGGGGCCAAGGCGCGGAACCGGGAGATCTGCAGGCGGGACAAAGCGTCAGCGATATCATTATTGACCCCCGGGACATGCCTGGCCCGGAACAGTACATTAAGGCGCAGGCTGCGCAATACAAACTGGCGCACCAGGTCCATGACCCTGGGTGATTTGGAAGTCTGTGAGTTGACAATGTGGACAACGGCCGCATTGTCACACCGGAAATGAACGACCGAGTTGGCCCACTCCTCACCCCATAGCATCAAAGCCCCCAGGATGGGAAAAAATTCCAGATACGTAAGATCACGCAGGCTGACCAGGCTGATGGCCACCCACCATAGGCCCACTTCCCATTGAAGTACATCCCATAACCCAGGGACCCAGAGGCATCGGACTGTATCTGGAAACGAGGGGAAGCCAGAAGGTCAGACCTCCAAAATGACACCCCATTGAACTCCCTCAGGAACTGGAGCCAGATAAGCATATCTGCCTTAATGCCCTGGGTTAGTCTCACCCTATGGTGGGGCCTGGATAAGCCTGTCATGGCGTCGCACAAGCGCCGAGCAAATGCCCTGCCCGGTGCGACCACCCTGCAAGCGAAATTGAGGTGACCATGTAGCACCTGCAGTTCCCGCAGCGATGCCTTGCGTTTAGCAAGCAAGTCCGAGATAAGGGCCACTATCCTTGACACCTTATCCCCTGGTAACCTAGAAGCCTGTGCTACCGTGTCAATCTCCACCCCCAGGAAGACTAGCTGTGTAGATGGGCCCTCGGTCTTTTCGGGTGCTAAAGGGACACCAAGTTCCTCCATTAGCGTCTGAAATGTGTTGAGGAGACGTGTGCACGTGTCCCAGCCCCGTTCACCCCCGAATAAGAAATCATCCAGGTAATGGGCTACAGACCGGGACCCAGACCTGTGGACAAAAGCCCACTGTAGGAAGGTACTGAAACGCTCGAAGGCCGAGCATGATATGGAACAGCCAAAAGGCATGGCCTTATCGAAATAATATTCACCCCGGAACTTGAAACCCAGCAACTCAAAGTCACCTGGGTGAACCGGCAGGAGGCGAAAGGCAGACTTAATGTCGCACTTAGCCAACAGCGCACCCGGGCCACATGAGCGCACCATGCGCAGCGCCTGGTCAAAAGATGTATACCTGACTGAGCAAAGGTCATCAGGGATAGCATCATTGACCGATCGGCCGGCTGGGTAGGACAAGTGATGGATCAGGCGGAACTCGCCCGGTGACTTCTTGGGCACCAAGCCCAAGGGTGACACTTTAAGGTTGGGGAACGGGGGTGCAGGGAAAGTGCCAGCGACCCTGCCCGCATCAACCTCCTTAGAAATCCTGGCGGCAGCCACCTCCTCCCTCCCCTTAAGGGACAAAAGGTTGGGGGCATCTTGGGGGGACCTATCACCCAAGAAAGGAATACGGAACCCCAGTCGAAAACCTTGAAGCAGGTAAACCGCATCCGCCTCCCTCGGGTACGATGCGAGCCAACGCTCCAACATGTCCACATTAATTGGGGAGGGGGCCTTTCGGTGTACCAGCTCCCTCTGCGGCAGTCTTGCCAGCCCCTTGTCCGCCCCTACCTTTGCCCCGCATCCCTCCAGGCCTGGGGCAGGCGGAGGCCGCATGGGGGCCATCGCAAGAGGGACACTCATGCCTGTACCGGCAATTCTTCCTACTGCAGGAACCATTGGACAAGAAAGTCCAGCACAGCAGGCGGGCTGGAACCCCCTGCCCCGCCACCTGGCGGGGTGTCTGTGCTGGGGCCGCTCGCTGGACCGCATGTCCACAATGGTATCTTTCCCCAGGCGCAGGGCGCGTGGGAGTCATGTACAGAAGCCACAGCTTCTGGCAGGGCTCATCCCACCTCATCTCAGGGTGCAGGGGAATCCGCATACGAAATTCCTCGTCGTAAGCCAACCACGACGGGCCCGGGAAGTCGACCATCGCCCGGTAAATGTTGTCCAAATACTGGACCATCGGAATTGCCAAATCCGGCCAGGCCCTGAGGTAGACCGCCATGTATGTGAGGTACGCCGGCAACAAGTTGGCCCACGTACGTGGCAGCTTACGATGACGTGCCTGTTCCTTATCCTTCTCATCCTGCCCCTCCCTCTCCTCTTTGGTGGGCTCTCTGTTAAGAAGGGAGAAGATGTCGACATACTCCCCACGCCAGATCTTCTCTTTGGTGGCTTGGGCCAAATGGTCCCCCAGGGGCAAGGAATACCCCGCTGTCGGCAATGCCGACACCGGCATGGTGGGAACCACGGGGATATGGAAAGGAGCCTGGACCAACCCGGTCACCCGTAACACATTCCCGACTGAGTAAGAGGTACCACCCAAAACGGGGCCCTGGGTGAGAGGTGAAGTCACCGGGTGGGACGTCGGCTGCTGAACCGTCGCACCACCTGTGCGAGGCCACTCCACTGGAATGCCCCCCCCAACGTGGCCAGGTGTGTGGGTGCACTAGATTGAACCACATACTCACATGCTGCACCCCCATGGGCCGCCCCCACCGGGGGTTCCGGCCCACTGGGGGCGTCGGAGCTCACGACCGCAATTGAGCTCGACGGGGCCTGACCAGCATCAGCTTGTTGAGTGGGGAGCTGCGAGGCAGTGGCCGAGGCCGGCCCACGCGCCTCGGGCAGCTCGACCCGTTCTGCTGCCTGCCGCTGACCGGCAGACGAAGGATCAACCTGCACCCCAAAAGGCACCCCCGGGTGGTTAACCCTCGCGAGGGATGCCTCGAGGGCCGCAACGCGGGCCAGAAGGGCCTCAACATTAACGTAGCCCCCTAAGCCAAGTGGGGGCAAAGGGCCGGCCGGCCCACTGGCTGCAGGCGCCGGTCCAGGTCCCTGGACCCCGCGGCCCATATACGGCCACGACCCCAGGCCCGGCCCCTGCAGGGCCGGGGGGGTACCCTGCCAGGGGAGGGAACCAAGCCACCCCCCATGGCTGAAACCCCCCGCAGGAAGCTGCGCACCAATGGAAGAAGGCCGCGCAGAATGGGCCATGCCAGGGGCAGTGGCCACTGCTTGCGGGCCGGGGGCCGCGGCCCCTGCTGGGCCAGTACGCGGACACCCCGCCTCGGGCCAAGGGGCAATTAACCCCATCCCACCGGTCCCGGTGGGCTCAGGCAAAGGAGGCTGCTGGGGAGGCGCAGCCGCGGTCCTCCGACCCGGCTGGCGCCTCCGCGCAGAACGAGCCGTGTTCGCAGTCGCCTTCTTCTTAGAGGGCATAGCAGCTAACCGATGGGAAGCCAGAAAAAGTCAAGAAAATTAGCAGCCAGAGGCTTCCCGGTAAAAGGTAAGAGCGACGGAGGTAAGAGGGAAAAACTTCTCCGCTCCGTCGCTTCGCAAAATGGCAGCTTGGCTGCCTCGTGGCCACCCCTTATATAAGGGTGCTGGCCATGCCCCCTAAATACCCGGATGCCTTCGTCCGGTGGGGGGGGCCGCAAAGAGCGCGGCGGCCATTTTGGCGCCGCGCTTGCGTTATGTGGGTGATATGGCCTGCCCATCTTCTTTATGCCACATATACTTCATCAACCACATTGTGCAGTCCAGTTCTTTGCCATAATTCCTTATTGCTAACCTTTTCCCTGATTGCTACTCCACACATGCATCATTCCATCTTTGGGTTACCGCCAGTTTTCCTTCCTCTAATTTTTTATTGCCCATGTTTTGGATGCATACAACAATGTTGTATGTTGTAAAATGTTGTAATATTGTATGAGAAAGACAATAATGGTAGAAAGAGTAGAAGGCAATACGAGAAGATGACTTAATATGGGATGGACTGAATTTAGTAAAGGAATTCATAGATTTCAATAATAATAATAATAATAATAATAATAATAATAATAATAATAATAATAATAATAATAATAATAATAATAATAATAATAATAATAATAATAATGACGATGACGATGACGATGACGATGACGATGACGACGAAGACGAAGACGAAGATGGCGGCAGCAGCGGTGGTGGCATCTACCACCAAAATCTGGGATTTTCAGATTCAAACTGACAGAGACCTTGAGTATAGTACACCAGACATAACAGTAACAGAATGAAGAAATGTCTGGATAATTGTTATTGCAAATCCAGGGTACACCAGAAAAGAGCAACCCTTTTTAGGATTTTATCACCAATTATCTGGGAGAATATATTTTCGATAGCTTGGACCCAGTCACATGGGGCTTTAAGGGTCATAAGCAGCACTGTGAATTGAATAGGGAGCCAAGTTGGTTATTAGTAAAACTGCAATAGTGGTGAATTGTATGGTCCATATTCCTTACTTATATGACAACTAAGGTAGCAATGGGAGGAAGGAAAAGGATGAGAAGAGCTGGAGTGAACATCTTCTTTCGTGTCTTGATCAAACCCTGGACTGCCAAAATGAAGCCATTTTCTTTGCCTTGTCATTGCCCAAATGTAAGTCCTCAACCGTGCATGTCTCTGGCAGCAATTGGAAAACCATCAAATGGGACAGACTCTGTGTCTCTCCACACTCATATTGTGTGTTGTTGTCCACCAGCAGTCCCCACTTGAGCATGTTGGTCTTGCATTTAGCGACTCCAACCCTCAGCCTATTTAGGGTCCTCTAGATGATTTAGGGGAGATTGAGATCTTCAGCTATATCCACCTTTGATGTTGTTTCTTGCCCTGTGAGCTCCTTCTTCCATCTTCTAATTTGGTTTTGCACTTGTGTACCCTGAAGAATGTTTGTTCTTGACATAAAGCTCTTCTTGGATCTGAGCTGGTGGACTTGAGGTTCATATCCGTTCAGATGATATCGAGAGTCATTCTCTTGTGAACATAACTCTATTGATGTTATTCATAACCCACATACTTTGAGTTTATATATGTTGTGCATGTGTGTTTTGTCAGTATCCTTAAAATACCCTACCAAATGTTAATCTCCAGCACTTTGCAAGTGAATAACTGAAGGACTGATTTAAATCAATATTTTCTGTTTTGAAGTTGCCGTCTTGAATCCTAGTGTGATGTATGGAAAAGGAATAAATTCTTTTAATGATCAACTTCATCTGCAATTAAACAGCAAGCTCTTTGAGCGATAAACCAAGTTGAGCTTAAATTTTAATCGCCAAACATTTTGTTTGGTGGCATTATGAGTAATATTTTAAGCGGCTGCAGATTTGTTACAGCACTCAAAGCTGAGGTGTGGCAACTGTATTATGATGACAAAATTGATGTTGCCCACTGCAGTTGTTCCATTGCCAACACATGAAATTTTAATGCAAAACAAGCAGTCCCTTGATGGTTCTCAGGAAACTGTTCCATGGGTCTATTGATTCTTTGCACTTTGGTTGGAAGGCTCATTACAAACAATGCCTTGATAACATGAAGCTTTTTGCAGGTTCTGGAAAAGGATCTTAAGGAATCTAACAGACTCTTACCGTATCTGTACCTGCTTGTTCTGATGGGTGAGAACATTATTATCATGTCACAAATGAGCAGAGCCTGTTGGGCT
Source organism: Bradypodion pumilum (assembly GCA_035047305.1). NCBI lineage: Eukaryota > Metazoa > Chordata > Lepidosauria > Squamata > Chamaeleonidae > Bradypodion > Bradypodion pumilum. The sequence goes on from JAWDJD010000002.1 coordinate 17,663,479, forward strand.
TTTGATACGAGTCCTGTAGGTGCTGAGTTCTTCATTGAGACAATTGAAAGGATACATTCCCTTCTGCTACTATGTCCTTCTCCCCTTAAAGGTGATGAAAATAATAATCTCAGCTTCGAGAAAAGAGTTAAGGAAGTGTGGTGGTTGAGGTGTCTTACAAAGACTTCCAGTGGTCCCTGCTTCTTTCCTGAAAGGAAATGTTGCTGGCTTTCCTTTTTTGCCAAGAGAAATCATGAGTTAAACTACAACTTTCCTAGGTTTGGTTGGAAAATAATGGTTTCAGGATCATTTAGAATGAATTAATAACCTGAATGCAACATTGATCCATCCTCTACTGGCTCTTTCCCCAAACAACACTTGGAAAATTTATGGCACAGATTTGGGGCAGAATTAAAACTACCTGACGGAATTGGTAGGAATCAGATTTCAGATAAACTCTACAATAGTGAGCTGTTTGAGAGTGCAACCAATTACAGGTTGACCTCCCCTCTCTGTATCCACAGGAGATGTTCCATGCTCTTTCGCAGATAGCTGAAACCATGGAAAACAATTAACCTTGTATTACAGTACACATACCTGGGAGTGCAAATTTCTTTATTGATCTTTCATGTCTGCTTAGGAAATGCTTCCCTTTGAAACACAATATGTTCCTTCTCTGTCTGACCTACACCATAGGTAGTGGTCTTTAGTGGCCAGCTCTGGTAAAGCACTTTTGAAATAATGTGTATTTCAGGGTTTTTTCACTGAAAATGTTTGGACTTGTGAATAACTGAATCTGTGGATGCTGAATCTGCAGATATGGAAGGGGTGATCTGTTATTTTGGGGGTGATGCCAGGGGCTTTGCTTCATTGATGGTTCATTGATGGTTATCTGCCATGCTAGCATTGATTCAAGATTTCTGCAATTAGGGATCATTCTAAATGTTTGTCCACTGCACCAATACCATAAACAACAAACAAGAGAAAATTCCCAATTAATTTGTTCCTTTCCTGAAATCTAAAACTCCAAAATCACAGTGCAAATTAGAGAACAACAAATGTGGAAGGTTGTCTATTAGAGCCATTACAAGCATTTAATTCTAGCAGTATCTGTTAATAGTCAGGGTGGCAATGTTTATTTATTTACAGTTTTACAGTAGGCCTCCCAAAGTGGTTTACATCAAACATTTAAACAATAAACATTCATAAAAATGTAAATGTAAGACTGTAAAGACAAGTTTCAGGAGAATTATTAAAGGAGAGGAACCAATTCATTCCTCCCTTCAGGGCAAAATAGTCCTTGAGTAATTCTGTCAAAAATAGCTTTGCAGAATATAAAATCTGATTCTACAAGCACAGAGTGAATTCTTTTTATTTGAATTAACACTGATCTATTATATTCATTTTGATTATTTCTGTGCTGTCTTTCATAGCAAGCTCTTTTCCCTCTACCCAAAGTGGCTCATATTTAGAAATGATATCATGGGAACAAGAAACATCTTATTAGCATAACAAGCTACAATGTTAACCTAAAAATACTACACTGCCCAATGCAGCATATTTTTTTTAAAAAAAACAATCTGAAGTAATCAAAAGGAAATCAACATCCAATAAACTTGACAGTTGGTACTCACAATTCCAGCAACTTTTTCAGAGTCTAAAAATTCCCCAAACTAACAGGAAACATGGAACTAATATTGCATTTAGTTTTCTACAAATTAATTTTCTCATTAACTAAAGTGTATATTCTGAAATGTGCACATTTATCTTAATACTTATTACATTTCTACCCAGCCTTTCCACTATGAAGTCATGCTCAAGATGACTTGCAACCATCATAAAACTCTATTTCAATATAGGTGGCACAGTACCTCAAGAAATCATCCACAAAAAACTAAATATATATCTGTTCTGGCTTACTGGTGGTACATTAAGTGACCCCCACAGATCATTGCTACTAGATCTAGCAACACGACAGTTCTCCTGTCAGTTCTGAGCAGAAATATGGGCCTAATACCCTTTTCTATGATACAGATTGTGCACCTGGTTGTGCTGTTTGCTTCATTTGCTTCACCTTTATACTTGTCATTCTGTAAATTGTCTTGGGATCTCTGTGTGCAAAGAATGATTCTTTGAACACTCATAATTTCCACAATTTTCTTGAAGAGATCTCTAGTTGTTCCCTGTTGCGATCTGCCTACCGCAGCGGTGGAAAAGTAATGAGACTCACAAACTTCTTGGAGGGTCCAAAGTGAGATGGCTGGCTCCTTTATTTTACAGCTAGTATTTATCATAAAACCTGGCTATATCTTGAATCAGCAATCCTACTGTTCTAACAAAGGAACTACAGTTACATGATGAATCTCTGTCACATTTCACTGATTACTTCAGATAAAAATGCCTGGCTTCAGATGGCCAGGGAGTTAGTACAAAAAAAGATACATATGTTTAGGGTAAGAAGATTAGTGGGGCCCCATATCAAGGTCCAAAATTCTTCCACACAATGGTCAAAGAACCATTGTGGTAACTCGCAAGTTCAGCTAGGAAGTGTCCTTGGAAAAGAATGTAGGCTCCCAGTTTGCCAGGAGTTCCAAATAACAATGATTATAAATTTAAGGCGATCATGGAGTCTAACTAATATATATCATTATTACAGAAACTAATATATCATTACTACAGTTCCCCTTCTGTTGTTTTCCTCTATTGCTTTGTACTGTTCATTTAAGAAAGATTCCGTATCTTTCCCTGCTGTTATCTGGAAATTTGCATTCAGCTGGGTGAATCTTTCTTTCACCTTTACTTTTCACATTCCTTCTTTCTTCAGCTATTTGTAGAGTGATACAAGTTATTCCTTGTGATACTAGTCATCTGTGTGCAGGGTGTTTTGAAAATCAAACCTTTTGAAATGTGAATCTACAGACAGCTGCTAAGGTATCATGAGTGGAATATATGACTAATGTAGCAGTGTTGTGCTGGATGGATAAAGACCAAGAAATGTTTAGGACCATTAAACAAAGAAACCTCCAATAACATGAGGAACAGCATAAAGTATAGAATACTCCAACTCCTTGTGCAAGGGAAGATCCTTGGAAGAGCCAGAGACCCTGGATGTAGACAGATCACATGGCTGAAAAACTTGAGAGACTGGTGTGGAATGTCTTTGGAATAACTTTTTCGAGGAGTTAAGAACAAGATGACTTTTGCCATGATGATAGCCAATGTTCAGAATTGATACAGCACCAGAAGAAGAAGAAAGGTGTTTTATAGCATTTATTACGATGGGTCCCTGTTTACCAGTATACATATCCTGGCATAATCCAGAGCAGGTTTTACTATACAATTCTTTGTGCATAAATTGTGCACATCAAAATAGCAAACTAGATGACAAATAGTCCAGCCACATGTAAAATATGACTATCTTTGCAACTCAGGAAGAGTGTGTAAATGTGGCAGGCCCAATTTGAATCCATCAATCATCAATAGAAATTTTGTTTTATTGGAAAGAGTAGGGTTGCTGTTTCTCCGGCTGCTGGCTGATGCCTCAGGACATGGCTATGATGGTCTGATTTTATATTTTAAAAAGTTTATCTAAATAAGAAAACTATACAAAAACAACAATACAAATTACACCCCTCCAAAATAACATACACAACATGAGCATCAGATGAAATCATTCAGTTAAATTCACATGTTTCCCCATAAATCAACATGGGAGACTGGGGGTTTGTTAAAAGAATCAACATAATTATTAAAATACTGAATAAAAGGGTTCCATGCTTTATAAAATGAGTATGTGCTGCCATCACAGTACATAAGTTGTGAAATGCAGTGACTTTTCCATCAATGCTAATTTCCATATTCTAATTTATTGAAATTCCTGCAGCTAGTTTTCAAGAATGAGCAATTTTTAGTCTAGCTGCTATGCACAGAAAAAGTGATTAACTCTTTAATGCATTGGAGTCCAAACCCAAATTGACTAAACTCAGGATCATGACAGTCCTTTGCCACAGTGCTACCAGGGATTCACAAATGTACCAATTTCTTTACAGGCTATGGTGGTCTGCTTCTCCAGGTAGGATAATGTATCTCTAGGAGATTTTTCTGAAAGAAAACCAATTCTGACTTTTTGTGTGTGATGTATCTTCAAATATCAGGTACCTGTTTCCATCCAATCTCAGCTGGTGTCAAGAATCACTAGGTCCGTATGAAGCTGATTAGATGTGTGCTTGCTGAATTCCATTCCAATCTATTTCTACCTTAATTATCTGATGTCACATGGGTCACACCTGGTCTTCATGAACAAAGATTTAACAATCCAGACTAAGCTCATGGTATACCAAGCTGTTGTTATCTCATAGTTACTGTATGGCTGTGAAACATGGACCCTTTATCGCCAAGACATCAAAAAGCTTGAGCACTTTCACCAACAGAAGCTAAGGTCCATCTTGAACATCAAGTAAGATGACTATGTCACTAACATCACAGTTCTCAAGAAAGCAAATGTAAACAGCATTGAAGCTTCCATCATAGGTCATTGCCTTAAATGAATAGGGCATGTCCACCATGTGGATGGTTCCAAGCTTCCTTGCCAAATACTTTACATGGACCTTAGCTCTGGTACAAGAGCTCATAGAGCTCCTCTGAAGTGCTATAAGGACCAGCTGAAACAAACCATGAAGGTATCAGCTATAAACTCACAAACTTGGGAGAAAATGGCCAGAGATCGCCCACTTTGGCACCAAACCATCTCTGCTGTTACTGATCACTTTGAAGGGGAATGCTGCAGACATAAAGAGGCTAAATGACAAGCATGAAAGCTTCATCAAACTCAACTACAAATCAGAGGTATCACAATGTAGTATCACCACCACCACCACTCCCCACCCCCCCTAGTATTGAAGGTGCATATGGTGGAACTAAGGGTCAAGCCTGAAAATTAGGTAAAACACAAAAAATAATTTGAGCAGAGGATAACATATTTGCAAAATCATTGATTTGTGAGTTTAAGGAATTAAATTAACAGTGATTGGCAATTGCTTTAAATTGATAACTAAATATTTTGGAACAACTCCACTTGCTGAAATTAGTGTGAATGACCTGATCTTGCTCCCATGTTCTTTTAATTTTTGCCTTACTGTCTGTCACTGTATAGTTATTTTTGTTCTAACGACTACTAGCAGTAATTATAATGACACAGGAAAGGTTATAAATTTATAATTCGGCTCTGAAAATGTGGATCAGATTATGTAAATTTTACACTGCAAAATATTATTTTTGACAATCATCTGAATTGTGCCCTTTGTGCAATTCCTCCTGGGAAACTGTCAAGAAAGGATTTGTTCTTCTTTATTAAGAATATCTATGCTAGTGCAAGTAAAGGTTTATTAAAATACATGCTGTTTTCTCCCCCCACTTCCACCATAGCCCTCTGAAAATAATTGGGATAACAGTCTTGTATCATTGGATCTTTTCTCTATCAAGTTGGGTTGATACTACTGAGAATTGTGACATGACAAAGCATTATTGCCCCCCACAAACACACGCACACACACTGTATTTGAATGCCTGTAGTTGTACTGCAGAGGTTATGAGAGATTGGCTAAACACTTAGAGTGAGCCTTACCAATTAGTGAATAGTTACAGAAGATCAATTGTAGGGACATGAACTCTACCAAGAAGGGTTTTCAGAGGGTCGTGCTCATACCAGGGAGAAAACTGCACGCTATAACCTTAAAGATTAATCCCATGGCCCAGTGGGTACAATTTAATAAGCTATGTCAATGATCCATTTAACATCTGCATGATTTTGGACAGTAAACTGCCAATCCCTGGCCATTAATAATACATACCAGGTAAACATATTGTTGATTAAAAGCCTAGAAGGTGGAGGAAATGGGGAATATGTGAACTGAGATTTTGCAAGCCAATCTCATCCTACTGCCAGCTGCTCCCTAGATACTATTTCACAGGATGTAATTTTTGTATCTAAATTTGCATAGGGAGTTTGCCCTAGCAAACATTTAATGCAAGCTGGCCACATATCAAATCCATTTTGCTTTGACTTTATTGTGACTTTTTATTTTATTGACACTACACCTTGCTTAACTCCCAGTACAAGGAACCAAGGTGGTTTACAACATGAGTTTCCAAAAAGATGCAGCTAAATTACAATATAAAAAGCAATTAATGAAATTATCATACTGAAATACCAATCAGATTCAAATAGTTTGAAATCCCTTTGAATGTACAACAGTGGAAGGGGAAAAATAACAGCCAACATTAAAAGTGCCTCCTTCGGCAGTGATTCACTTGCTAAAAGATATTTGCCGAGTGGCAGAAGGATAGCAGTGATGGAGAACAGTCTGGCTTCATTTAGAAGTTCCACCCTGGAGCCACCACTAAGACGTCTCTCCTTGTGTCAAGCATATCAGAAAGTAAAACAACAACAAAAAAGACAAAAACATTGTGGCACTTTAAAGACTAACTGCTGTATTTTAATGTTAGCTTTTGTGAATCAAATCCACTTCGTCATAGAAGTGATATTTCATGGTATCAGTTTATACACATCAGGTACAGAGGTACAGGTTGGTTGGTTGCAACAGGTAATACCAGAAGACCTCTGGTTGTTATTCGGATTAGTTGTGAAGTTTCACCCTGTTGAATTGCAAATGATAGGTAGATGGATGCAGGACAAACATCTGACATTAAACATTTGCTAATGAATTTAACCTTCAGCATCTATTGGCAATCGTGTGATTTCATCCTTTGTTCTGTGAGGTAGCCTATGCTGTGGATGAGAATTCTACTGAAGTAGTTTATGTGACGGTGGTATAATATAACAACATATAACATACAACTTGTATAGTAGCATATAACAACCTGTTAGGTGTGGTGTATCAAATTTGGCAATGTCTGATAAAGCTTTGACTAATATTCAAACCTTTGAGATGGGTCTATGTACTTTATCTCTGCTGACTCTTTCCGGATCCTTGTCTTATAATTTGCACATTTCAGAGGCTAATGGGCCCTTTTGGGGAAATAGGCACTTTAGTGTAAGGGACCAAAGACAATGAAACAGCCGAAGGGTTGGCTTAACACAGGTTTATTGCATGATGATCCGGAGGAACATGTGGTAATGGTGGATGGGTAGCTCAATATATACAGCTGACTATACATTTGAAAGTGGCTCGTCGACAGACTATTGGTTGCTGCCTGCGTGACGTCGTAGAAGGTCACGCCCTTCTTGTCCAGGTGAAGAGGTGGCGGGAATCTTCCCGCGCTGCTGATCCAGGTGAATCTGAGCCATGAGAGCTGGACGCTCGCTATTGCCATCTAGTGGTCACTAGCTCGCGTCCCCTTATCAGGTTTACATTGATACAGCTGAAGGTTATAATGTTGCACACAGAAAGGTTACATTGTTACCACATGGCTAAGGTACATTGTTAAAGGCACAGCTTTACAGAACACAACAGGCACACAAGATCATTTGTATTTTTACATGCATGAAGTTGAAAAAATGCACCATTCCATATGCATCATCAGTGAGGGAAATGTGTGCCTCCATTAAAAAGCATAAATAAATAGAAGTTATGAAACAAATCCCCATGTCAAACAAAGTGCCAAAAATTATGCCTTTTTAAAATAGTGAAAATGTAACCCATTAAAAATGGACACTTTACAGCCTTTAGAATGGATGGAAAGAGACATAGACCAGATTATAGAAGTGGATCAGGTGGAACGTTCGCTGCTGTCTGTATCTAAATCTTTATTTTTTCCTGTGTTTCTAAATATACTTGATCCTAAATTCACAATTCTAAATTAAGTGAAAGAAGGAGACGCAAAAAATTGCATCACAGACTTTGGAGGAGTATGAAGTCTGCAGAGTTACTAATCTAACTACTGGTTCTTGAGATCAGGATCAAATAATTTACATCCAGATTCATAAAGAACATTTTGGAGATAGCTTTTCACAACCATAAGAAAGCATGGAAATCTTAGCCTATAGAAAGGCAGAAATAGAACTAGCTTGGAATTATTCCTTGGACAACCATTCCCAGATACCTGTCAGTTTGGTATTCTGTACTCCTAAACTGTTATTTGGTCTGACCCAGAGTTGGGAAATGTTGGCCAAACAGGATGTCAATAATAGGATAGACAGTCCACTTGGTCACATTGGGAGTTATAGTTAAAACATAGGAAATGTTTGGTTTTGAACTATAACTCCCAGAATCCCTCAGGTACTTATAGATCAGAGATGGTGAACCTTGACAGGTGTTCTTAGACTTCAATTACCAGAAGTCCAAGTCAGCACTCCTGCTGAATTAGGGCTTCTGGGAATTGAAGTTGAAGAACAGCTGGAGTGTCAAGGTTCGCCATCACTGTTATAGATTGTATCGATCTGGGAATTGTAGTACCAAAACACCCCACAAACATTTGCTATCTCTGCCCTGAACTAGGCCAAGGAAGGAAGGAAGGAAGGAAGGGCCTAGTTCTGTGCAAACAGAAAATTGGCAACATGAGATTAAGCTACTTGAATGGATGCTGACCCCCCCCCCCCTCTGGGGAAACTCTGGCTGGTGTGTGTGTGTTTTCAGCCCCCGTGATGAATAGGAAACTGGGAGGGAGGGGCAAATATGACCACACTGGCCTACCCACACCTGGGCATGGCTAGTTGCATGCCCGCAAAAGCCTGTTCCCTTCCAGCAAAATTCCCTTTTGCTTGCTGGAGTCTGAGAAGAGAGGACAGGTCTGGATCACCAAGTGAACGGCATCACGTGCCTGCTGGAGCCTACCCTCCCACCTGCCCTCTTTATTTAGGAAATGTTTATGTGTCACCATATTTGAGGCCGGGTAGGGTTTTTTCGGATTAGCCCTAATTGGCCAAACAGGCTAGTCAGTTTTTCACCTAACCCATTCCCTAATAGCCAGACATGTTTTTCATTTCTACATTCACCAGGGAACATGATTAAATGGCCACGTTTGTGGGTAGTAAGGGGTTTGGGTAATAGTGGTGATTTCCACAGGGCATCCTTGGACAAGGCAAAGTCATGCTGTGCTTGAGTCCTGTAAACCAGCATGGACATGGCTAATGCCATGAAGCAGGCATACGGTACAACCAAGATCCACTCTTTGAGGGAAAGGGGTAATGGCCGTGGCCATGCCCACCCTGATAGGCTGGCCCGCTAACCACTAGCTGGTGTAGTAACCTGCGGGGGCCTGGGTTTTGCCCATCTGGCACAGGGAAGGGAAAGAATCACCCTTGTCCCTGGCATCAGGCCCTGCCCTGCCCACCATACCCCCCTTTCAATAAATCTCAAATTGATAATCAATAAACATGGCCCGAGCCTTTAACCATATAATTCTGTGTCTGGTCTCCTTATTTCGTGCTGGAGGCAGAAATAGACTTCATCGATATGCCAGCCTCTCATCCTACAGTTCATTTCAGTTGCCTTTCCCTCCCTCTTTTTCTCCCTTAGCTTTATTTCCACACAGATCCACAACTTTGTTCATAAATTCTGTGGTTGTTAAGATCCAAAATACGAATGAGCTGAAGAATCCCTGGAACTGACCTATAAAACTGGACAGATTTAGACTGAACAAGAATTCTTATGGAAATAAATTCAATATGCTGAATCAATACCAGCTTAGATATAGACTTTCAGTGTCATAAAACTGAAAGCCCTAGGAGGAAGGGATAGATATTTACAAATGCCTCTGTTGCTTTCCCTTTCTATCACTCTTTAGTGTTCAAGGAATGAAGAAGCAGACAAATGAAGTAGTGAAATTCAGTTCATTATTAGTGGAGTTTGAACACACTTTGGATGGGGCAAAACTCAGACATATACACTATAAACAGTAACAGTAACAATAATACAACAAGCCCATTGGCTAACAGAGTGTGCACATTTTTCGATCCACTTATTTGCATAAGAATAGATACATGAGAAAATATACATTCCGCTCCTATAAACCATAACAGTAACAATAATACAACAAGTTCATTGGCTAACAGAGTATGCACATTTTTCGATCCACTTATTTGCATAAGAATAGATGGCGGTCTAGTTTCCCTTCTGGGTTGGACGCTTGGCTGAGCCGGCTCAGGGGCTCGTAGGATGGGCGACCCGACTGGAGTGAGGGGTTGACAAGAGGGGGAGGATTGTAAACCCGAATTAAAGCCCCATTTCTCAGATAGCGGACCAGGGGATCGCTCAAAACCAAAATCTAATTCTGTGGATGATAAAGACAACTCAGGGTCCCTCCTGTGTGAACTGAGAGTGGTGGGTGACTCTAAACAAAATTGATCATCATCAATAAAGGAATCCAGAGTGCTAGGCTGGGACAGTGTAGGGGTACACATGGCCAGAATAGGGGAGCATTCCACAATTTCCCCTTGAAATCTGTCCCTAGAACACACCTCTGGGTCTAAGTTAGCTTGCTGCTGACTATTACCTCTGCCCCCTAGGTTTAAACGGGTGGGGGCCAACCATAACATTGAGTGTCTATATTCGTCCTGTGGGTCCAGTATTCTGGGTCTCAATTGATCCGCGTGCCTCCTCCAGATCAGACCACTGGCTTTGGATTCTGTAAGAAACAGGACCAGTCTGATCGATCACAAACCCAGGCACACATGTAGGACTACCAGCTGCATAATTGTGGCAATCTACAGGGTCTCCCAGAGAAAAACCCTTCTGGTGTTGGATCGCTATATTTGTGCCTTTGTCCTCCACCCTAGAGGGATCCAATCTGTCCAGCAAGAATGCCAGTTTCCTTCGCTGGAGCAATTCAGCAGGGGACAGCCCTGAGGCAAGGGGGGTGAGCCTATACACGAAAAGAAACTGGCATAACTGGAGCTCTAACTCCCCTTCATCCATACGCCAAAGCACATCCTTAGTTGTGCACACCTGCCGCTCCACCTGGCCATTGGTGGCTGGGTGGAATGAGGCGGCAGTAATGTGCCTAATTGCATTCCTTTCCATGAAGGATTGGAATTCTGCAGATGTGAACGTGGACGTGTTGTCAGACACTAGCACAAATGCTGCAAACAGCCTTCTCAGGTGCATTATCGTGGCGGCTGAAGTGGTATTAGGCACTCTAATCACTTCCAGCCACTTAGAGAATGAGTCTACAACCAACAAAAATAGGGCACTCCAAAATGGACCTGCAAAATCTATGTGCAACCTGGACCACGGGCCCCTAGCAGAATCCCATTCCCAAGAGGGAAGGTGGGATTGCTCAGAGTGAGAGGATTGACAGCTGGTACAAGTGCCAACCATCTGCTCTATGTCTTGGTCCAGTTGAGGCCACCAAAGGTATCTACGGGCAAGGGCTTTGGAACGGACAATTCCCGGGTGACTTGTGTGAAGTAAATGTAAAACCTTTTTCATGAGAGTGACAGGAATGGCCACCTGCTGGCCCCATAGAAGGCAACCTCGTTCCACTGACAATTCCAAAGGCTTGCGGTGGAATGTTCTGAATTCCTCGGCTAGAGGAGAGACAGGCCAGCCTTTTTGTACCCAAGACATTACTTTAGTCAATGTTACATCCTTGGCTGTAGCTTTGGCTATATCTGAGGGGATGACCGGGGGCGAGTTGAATGCCTCAATCATCAGGACCTGGTGGTCGCTTTCGATCTCGCAATCGGCTTCCCCGACCCCTGGCAGTGGAGAACGTGACAGGGCATCAGCGTGGCTGATGTCCTTGCTGGGCCTGTGCAACGCAACATCCTTGGGGACAGAATTTGAGGTGTGGGCTTCCTGTTCACAGAGATTCCAACGAGGGGCTTGTGTTCAGTTACGACAGTAAAAGGCCTTCCGTAAAGGTAATATTGGAATTTCTTAGTGCCTGCCACGATTGCCAACGCCTCCCTGTCTGTCTGAGCATAATATTTCTCAGGCTTTGAGAGCAAATGGGAATAGAATGCTACAGGGGCTTCCTTCCCGTCATTTAGTACATGGCATAACACAGCTCCCACCCCCCAGGGGATACATCACACACAAGTACAACTTCTTTGTTAGGATCAAAATGAGTTAATACAGCATCTGAAGATAGCAGCCTTTTAAGTTCTAGGAACGCTTTCTCCTGGCAATGGCCCCAGTGCCAAACAGTATCTTTCTTAAGAAGCCGATGTAATGGTTCGGCAACTGAGGCTTTGCGATGGAGAAAAGCATGATAGAAGTTTAACAATCCTAGAAATGATTGCAATTCGGCTTTACATTTTGGCCTGGGTGCATTCCACAGAGCCATCACCTTGGAGTCAGAAGACATGATACCTTGGGGTGTAATTCAGTACCCCAGGAACTCCACTTCCTATGCCAAAAACACACATTTGTCTCTTCTGAGATGTAGACCAGCCTTCTCAAAACGTGAGAGGACTTGATTGAGCCTGGCCGCTAGTTCGACGGTGTCCTTAGTGGTGATCAGGACATTGTCAAGATATGGCAGGACACCACGCAACCCTTTCAAAATATGTTCTACAAGAGATTGAAATATTCTGGGGGCCGCATTCCCCCTGAATTGTAGTCTAGTTACCTTAAATGCCCCCCTATGTGTCTCTATGGTCTGGGCTATGACAGCAGCAGGAGACACAGTTAATTGTTGGTAAGCCTGGGCAAGGTCAAGTTTTCCTCCATGCAAGGAGGCAAGAAGGTGGCTTATCATGGGCACAGGATATGCGTTCGGGTGAATAGCTTTATTGATGGTACACTTGTAGTCAGTGCATATCCTGACCTCCCCGTTACTTTTCAAATCAGTCACAATTAGGGTCTCCCACTCTGCGGAGTCCACCAGCACTAAGATGCCCTGCCCCACCAGTTTGTCCAGCTCGGCTTCTATCTTCTCCTTTAAAGCAAAGGGTACCCAGCATGGCTTCATCCGGATGGGCCGGATGGTTGGGTAAAGCTCAAAGTCAACAGGGAGTCCTTTGTATAAACCTAAACCCTGTTTGAATACCTCAGGATGTGCAGCACAAATGTCCTGGATTTTGTCAGAGTCTATTGCATGGATGCCAGAAAGCCTGATTCCCAGGGGCCTAAACCATTGGGTCCCAATAAGACAGTTAGTACCCTGCTTAACTATAACCAATGGCAAGGAGGTGCGAATGTTTTTGAATTTAACCATGAAGTTACCCACCCCCAGGACAAGAATCTGGCAACCTTGCACATCTCGGAGGGAAGTTTTAAAGGATTTAAGCTTGGGCCGAGAGGCAGGGGGAATTCTCAAAAACTCCCGTTGTGGGAATATGGAAAAGGTAGTACCTGAATCCACCTCCATCTTGAAGGGGACTTCCTGCAGGCTGAGGTCTGTGAAGAAACGCTCGCTGACGATGCCCACTTGGCACGGCTCAGGCTTGGGTGACACTTTGGTGATGGACGTTTTGTGGTGATGACTCTTCTTGGGCACAGGCACTGGAGGTCTTTGCTTTTGCTGTCGGCATACCTTAGCAATGTGCCCTCTTTGCCCACAGTTGTGGCATTCTGCGGTGCGGAATGGGCACTTCCTGCGGTCATGCCGGGCTCTGCAGCCATCACACTTGCGAAGGGATTTCTTCTCCCGATCGTCACGGTGCTTTTGGTGCTTTTGTTGGACCACTCAGACTTTTCCCTCTGCGTCGCTGGCCTCTGATGAAGAGGTGGAACAAGGCGATGCTGAGAAGGATGAAGGTGAACTTTGCTGAGCTTGCACAGCTGAGTCGGTGGCACTGGTGGTGGAGGGGCGATGCTGGAAAAGCTTTATCCTGGACCGTGTGGCCTCAGACACTACTGCCTCTTGTAGGACATCTGTGAAGGTTAGCGTCTTTCTGATCATGAGGTGACATTGAGCATCTTCATCCCTCATGGTGGCCAGCAGACAGTCCCCGAGTGCTTCTTCAATGTTGTCCCACTTGCATGGGGTGGCAGCAATGTGCAGCGCGACGGCGTAGTCTGCAATGGATTCACTGGGTCGCTGCTGTCTTCTGTGGAAGGCCACCCTGGCTGGGAAGATCGAGACCTCTGGCTGCAGGTGCCTCCTCAGTGTGGACATGTGGTGTGAGCAGCACCACATCCACGTCCCTTGGGAGAATGAGGCGAGTTGCCAGCTCAAGCATCTCAGAACCACACTGAGCGAGGAAACAGGAGCGCTTCTGGTTTCCATCGGTGATCTTCTGCGAGGCCATTGCGTGGTGGAACCGGCGTTCACATGTTGCCCATTTCTCTGGATGCACTTGGTTGATTGGGCCGATGTTGCTGTTGCTGTTGCTGTTGCTGCCATGTGGGGACACCATCCCATCCTCGTCGCCAGTTTTGTGTTCAAGTAATGAAGAAGCAGACGAATGAAGTAGTGAAATTCAGCTCTTTATTAGTGGGGTTTGAACACACTTTGGATGGGGCAAAACTCAGACTTATATACACAATAAACAGTAACAGTAACAATAATACAACAAGCCCATTGGCTAACAATGTGTGCACCTTTTTCGATCCACTTATTTGCATAAAAATAGATACATGAGAAAAGATACATTCCGCTCCTGTCAGAAAACACAGTTAACATACATAACACACCCCCTCCCTGTTGTGATTTCCTGTGTATGCAAGCCCAATCATCAGTCAATTTGCCCTTTGCTGTCAAAAAGAGGAGCTTAGAAATTTTTCAGGGTGTAATGCAGCTCATGATTGAATAAGCAAGGTGATACTGAAATTCCACACTCTCCTGATGACACACCTCTTGTTTGACCTGTTTGAACAGTTCTACTAGCAAATCTGGCAACTCTGATTGTAGGCAAACACCACTAGCACAGTGAGCAGCCCATTTTGAAAATATACAAGGTGTCAAGTCGCCATTTCAACCAATTTTTCTAATGTAAAAATGGGCCTTTAGCAGCCCAAAGGACACAGATAGTCCTTGGGCTAATGGCACAAGCTATCTGGTGTCAGTAAAAACTCTCTTTAAAAAATGACAGGCTTCTCCGAGCTAGTTCAGAGACATATATACATATATAGCTAAGAATGCTTGGAGAAGAAAGAAGATTGTGTTTATTAAAATCACTGTGTGCAATGAGGTGCCCACATGATTATAGGGAGAAATATGTGTAACGGGTAGAAAATAAGCTTCAATTTATAATGGTTGCAGCACAGTTGTGTGCAGTGTTTTCTGATTGTTTAACATGTGATATTTCATTTCAGCTTCCACTTGCTTTCAAAATATTCACAACATTTAGCAAGCTATATATAGATTCATTTAAAAAATAATTTATTGCTATTTCAAGATCCCGACAAAGTAGTTGGCAACTATCACCTTCTCAACATCCAAGTAGAACTAGTTACATATTGTTACTTTTTATAGCTTGTAACTACATACCATTTGCCCTATCATTCAAAGCACACCTTAATGAGGACAGATACTTCTATAACTGGAAAAAGTAACTGAAATAATTAGTTATAGTACAAAAGAAGTGAAATTGTCTAACACTATCTTAGATTCGCTTTGTAGTTTTTAATGCTTTAGATATTGTAAAATTTCATTATTCATGATGAGTTTCAAGCTGTGGGTACTACAGTCCAAAATATAGGCTTACCTACTATAATGAAAAAGAGGCCTGTTTAGGAGAATTAATTACCTTACCTGCTGGTTTTTCAATTTCAGTTCTGGATAGAAAAGTATATAGAAGGGACTGGGCCAAAAGCTAAAAGGGTGAAATCCAAAATGTCTTTTCTTTCTTTTTTGTTACAAGTTCCAACTCCATTTCAGTAAGAAGAATAAAATTTCAATAAGCGGCATTTTTCTCTCTTTCTGTGCCATGTACCATCTAAACCAGTAATAAGCACTCCCTATAAAAGTGGTTTCATTAATACTAACTGAGGGGAAAAGTGGTTCACAGCCAAAGCTCAAAAGAACTGTTCAGGAATAAATCATTAGATGGCTATGTTATAATACAGTGGCTTTGGTGCACATCACAAAATTGACTTTAAATCGGCTGAAGATAGAGGGATATCAACTGTTACAACATGTGTAATCAATTAAATCCAATACAGAAAGTAATGGGCATCTGAGTCCATTCACTGTAGGACAGATGAAAGAATTTAATCTTTGTAAACTGTGGTACAAATTGATTCTTCTAGATTCTTCTTCTTGGCTTTGTTGGTGGTCAAAAATAAATCTTTGTTGGTACATATTTCTGGTAGTATTTGGCAGACCAGTAAATGAGCCGGATTCTGTATCTTTCCACGTTCACACAGCATGTTGTTATCTGCCAGCAAATCCCCCCACCCCAATTTGAGCATGTTGGTCTTGCATTTAGGATCTCTGATCCTCAGCCTATTCAGGATCCTCCAAGTGAATAGAAGAGGTCAAATTCCTTAGTCATATCCTCCTTCAATGTTATTTTTTGTCCTGTGAGCTCCTTCCTCTATCCTTCTAATTTTGTTTTGTTCTTATAATGTTTGTTCTTGTCAAAAAGCTCTTCCTGGATCTGAGTCAACAGACTTGAGGCACATATCCATCCAGAGGATGTCAAGTGTCATTCTCTTGTTTAGTTATATCGGTGTCTTCTGCTACTTCTCTCCTTGTCTTAGGTGGAGCAATCCCAACCAAAAGATATATTTTCTCAACTGGTGCAGCTTTGAGTTATTTTGACTGAGAATAAAGGAAAAAATGAGAATTAGGTCAAATTTTGATCAAGAATGAGCTTAGGCAGAATTCGTTTCCATCTGTAACAACTATTGCCTAGACTCTTTTGTAAATGATGCTCTGTATGGACTCCATATGTGCTTAAATTTTATCTCAACAGAGAAATTTATAGCAGGTAAAGGTCACCTTCCCTGCCTCCAGTCTTTATATGCACAAAGGGGTCCCAATAATAACCTATACCCATGAGCTGTGGATATGATTGTCATACAAGATTGTAAATTTTTACATGCAGACAAAGTACTGTATCAGGTGCAATTGCCCGAATGAACAAATCTTGCCTGCTTGAATGTTTTGTCACATGCAATGAGGAATTAATGCAAGTTCTGATTTATTTTTGAAATTAAACCCAACTAGAGGCAAAGGTTCACTGAGAAAATGAATAAGATTACAGCATTGTAATCATACCCAGCACTTTCTCCTAAAAAGCTGAATGCACTCCCTAGTCATTAAGGAGTGAACTGGTGACCCTTATAATGTACTGCTCAGTATGAAAAATGATTGTTTTCTTCAATCAGTGAGTGGCTAAAAGATAATAAACACAAAGAATATGTCTTGCTGTTGAATTATAAGGAAGGTTGTATCTAATGAATCATTCTTGCTTTTTGTTTGTCACAGTAATTCTTCAGATTTTGTTGAGTTTTATGTTGATTCAGTAGGCCACTGAATTTTACCCTAATGGGATCCCACCATGACTGGTGTGTTCCAGTTGAGGTTCTGATTCTGGAATGAATCATTTTTTTCTATGAAACCACAAAAAAATCTGGTAGTGTTTGGCAAATTCAATTGCAGTCATTAGAACTTTTTACTCATGGGTTGACAGAGGTCTGGAGCCCTAGTTAAACTAGCTAGTTCCTAATACAGGGAGAATTATGAAGAGGTGCCTTAGAGTTCATGGATTAAAGTTCATCTCAGTTCAATTTTTTGTATTTTTCCCACAACAACAACAACTTCACATTCAATTTAGGAAGAGTTACAAAAAAAGTGATGTCGACTAAATGTTGGAAAGAGTTTTATGATGGGAGGAGGCATTTGGAAGTGGAAGAGATTATATCAGAATAGCAATAGTTCACCCGGGCCCCTCTTTCCTGGGGCCGGGGAGAAGAAATGCTCATGATAGGATAGGAGCAGCTGTGGCCCCTGTGGACGGATGAGGACATGTTATTTGTGCTACTATGGAACTTTAAATGAACATTTATGAATATTGACATTTACGAATATTTATGAATATTGACATTTATTAATATTTTCAGTATTTTATGATGTTTTATGATGTGGTGATTTATATTGTGATTTATTTGCTGTTATGTGATTTGTTTGCTGTTCTGATTTGCATTTTTGTTAGTCGCCCTGAGTAGCACAGTCGAGTGGGAGGCATATAAATGTTAATAATAATAATAATAATAATAATAATAATAATAATAATAATAATAATAATAATAATAATAATAATAATAATAATAATAATAATAATAATAATAATCATCATCATCATCATCATCATCATCATCATCATCATCATCATCATCATCATCATCATCATCATAATAATAATAATCATCATCATCATCATCATCATCATCATCATCATCATATTTATATGCTGCCTCATAGCACTTAGTGAACTCTCTGGGCAGTTCACAAGGTAATTAGCATCCCCCACACACACACACACACATGCTGGGAACTCAGGATTGAGTTTACAATGTCAGCAGTTTTGGCATCAGTTTTGTTGTTGTTGTTCAGTCACATAGTCGAGTCTGACCCTTTGTGACCCCATGGACCACTGCACGCCAGGCCCCCCTATTATCCACCATCTTACACAGCCCACTCAGCTCTATGCCCATTGCGTCAACAATGCCATTTAACCATCTCATCCTCTGCCGCCCCCTTCTCCTTTTGCCCTCAATCTTTCCCAGCATTAAGGCCTTCTTGAGTGTGTCCTCTCTTCTCATTTGGTGTGCAAAGTGCTTTAGCTTCATCTTTAATATTTGTCCTTCCAAGGAGCAGTCAGGGTTGATTTCCATCAGGCATCAGTACAGCAGTTTAACAAGTGCACCAGCAGAAGATGGTGGATTTTTCAAAGAGTTTAGATGGCCATTTGATCATTTAGCTGAGGATTCCTGCACTGTGAGGGGTCGGCTTAGATGACACTTGTTTTAATTTCCAATTCTGTAAGGCTATGATCCTGTGATTTCAGCCATTCAAATTTGATAGAAACCAAAACAGATAGACTCCCAGGTGCCTAACTCACTCAAATCCCTATGTATTCAAATGTGTTACAACTGAATTGTGATTGGCAAAAATCATTAAATACTTGATCAGTGACTAAATAGAACAAATTGCAAGGACTAGTATGGTTGTCTTTAAATAGTCATGCCAAATTAATCTTACCTCCTTTGACAGAAATTAGAAGCATGGTGGATTGGGGGACACTGTAGATTTAGTATGTCTTGATTACAGCTAGGGTGCCACTTAATATTCTAGTTAACCAACTGATAAAATATGGGCAGGTTGAGAGTACTATTAGTTGATTTGTAGCAGGCTGAGGGACCCCAATAATGATTCCTTGCCATCTTAAAGAGAACCGATGAGTGGTTATAAACCTAGTATTGTCCAGCTTCTTTATATCTGAATAGGATGAAGGACTGAACAGCATGCATGCCAAATATTCAGGTACAACCTGTGGGTGGAGTTTTGGGGATTTTTTTTTACTTTATATCCCATAATTCCCCATTCTAGCTCACTGACTTATATAACCATCACCAACATGTTCTTGGTATTTTCTCCATACATTTAAATTCCCCTCTTGCCTTTTAGAAGGTTGGCACTTGTGTGTACTTTGAGCAGCACAAATAGTCATCCATCTTCACATCAGACAAGTCTTGGTGCTATCAAAGGCCGATGTGGAAGATCAATTGTGATTTGCCAAGGTCGTTATCAATATACAAACAAGTGGATAAACCTTCAGGATTCATCAGCAATATGAACAATGACATGGGATATTGATGTGAAGATGGCTTGCTTCTGAAAATGGCAATAGAAAACTACTTTGTGGTATGTTAAATTATGCTGGTCACAGGTAGGACAACTGGACAACTGGATTTACTCCTCAAGAACAGTTTGCATTAAAGCTTTTCCAGCCTGCACTTGTATATGAAGATTTTGGGGCAGGGTATAGTCACTAGAACAATGTTAAAACAACAAAGCACCTTATTAAAGACTAATAAGATGTGTTCAGCTAAGCTTTTATGGACTGCAGATGGTTTCATGGGATGAAAATGAAACTTGTGGAACATTCTAAAATGCCAGATGCCAGTTTGTTATTTGTTGCTGCAATGAATTTAGATTGATACTGCAGCCTTTTCTTACTTGCCACTCTTGAAATCTATCAGACTATAACCACCATGATCTCACCACCATGACTAGTTAGATTACAGCTTTTGGAGTCTCAGACATATGGAAGGTGGAGAAGCCTGGGGGAGGCTAAAGAGGTAAAAAAAAAAATCACCCATTGTATCAGGGCAATGCCAAAAGGGCAGGGCTCTGTACAGATGAATTAGCTAGTTGACTTTTGTTGTTATGTGCCATCAAATCAGAACTGATGTACAGTGGAACTCTGGATAATGACTGTACCGGATAACGCCAAATCCGCATAATTACGCATTCGTTATGCACCATGTGATGCCCTGCATAATGCCAAAAAACATCAAAAATGCTACAAAATGGTAGTTATGCAAGGCATTTGGTATCAATGCTCTGGATCATGAACACTTTTGGTCGTTATCCGGAGCATCTCCCATAGGGACCACATAGCATCAAAATCCAGATAGTGCTGCACTCTGTGGAACGGAGTTTTGACGTTATCCGGAGTTCAACTGTATAGTGACCCTGATAGGGTTTTTGAGAAAATTGAAGTATTTCATGAAACCGGTTTCACCCACACCTTCAGTGAGTTTTGATGGCAGAACCAGGGAATTGTCTCTCAAATCTTAGTCCATTATACTATCTAATACACCACACTGGGCATACTTACTTTGCTCGTAGGAGTTCCTATGGAGCTTTGTGGGGAAGAGTAAACAACCTGGGGCTCTATTTGGCTGGAAGGGCAGGGTGGAAACATGTTATCTCTCCCGAGATTTTGTTCATTGGGATCAGCTTCAACTTGTGACATCTGAAGAAGCAGACACGACACACCTTGTAGGGCTACCTCCTCTCATTTGATCCTTGCTCATCTTGGCTAGTGAAAGTTGACAATGGAGTAACTTGGGAACGAGCATTTTCTCTTTCCTCCCTTTTTCTCATTTTGTTTTCTTCTTTCATTGTCCTAAATACAAGGACTGAAAGAAAATTGGGCCATCCCAGATGTTTCCTCACAATTAAGGGTCCATATGAGATTGATGATACAGTCACTGTTTATTTCTGGCATGCCCTCATTTATTTATTTACTTCTTCATTCTCTGTACTTGGCTGAACCATACATACAGTACCTACAGTGGAGAAATCGCTCTGTTTTGAATGATTGCTTGGAACTAAATTTTCCTACAGAAGGTTTCCACAGGGAATTTGTTCCCTGGATTAGTGATAGTCTCTGGCATGTTATTATTTCAGTAAAGGTTTCCATTTATTAAAATTGTATAGGTATGATTGTTACTTAAATGGGAGGGCATGTCATAATAAGTCTTGCTGGGTTAAATTCCATGGCAAGCATGCACAGGTAACATAACTGCAAAAGGGAAATACAGATGAGAGACTGGGAAAGATTGAAATAATATTGGAAGAAGAAAATTTATTTGGCATACACTTCACAATGTGGACTTTGAGCTTAAAGAAAAATGAAATAAATTATTTTATTATAAATTCAATACATAGGCAACACTTCTCAGCTTAAGAAAATGAACGTTGAAATGCACTGTAGGATTGAGGATTTTATGCATGTTACAGCTGTCCTCCAATCTAGCACCGTTTATACATTTGAGAAATTCAAACTACTTCTTCAGGTGCCATATCCATTCCGGATATTGGCTATCATCATGGTGATAGTTTTCCTATTCTTAACTTCTCGGTAAAGTTCTTCCGAGGACATGCCACACCAGTCTCTCAGGTTCTTCAGCATGAAGTCTGTCTATATTCAGGACCTCTCTTCCCAGGAATCTATCCTCGCAGAGCGAGTAGGAGTATTCTATACTTTATGTTGTTCCCCAAGTTATTGGATTCAAGCTACAATCCCCAAAGCCTTTGCAACACATATTAATTGCCTTCAAAGGGACTAAGTACACATTTCTCCTGAGCTTGGAAATGTTACATTTCACTCTACAACTTCCGGAACCCCCTAGGGAGCAGTTGGCTATATGGTGCCACCTTGCCCTTTACCTCAGACAACCAAAGTTCTTGAGCTACCCCTCTCAATTACACATAGAAAGTTCACATTCATCACTGTGACTGAAATCCTGTTGATTCATATCATAAGCCACACTGCAGTAGGCCCATTGGCTCAGTGCAATTTAGTGAGTCAACTCTGCCAAAGGTTCTATTGATTCAAATGGGTCTATTCTAATTGTGAATTACTTTAGCAGTTTAGAGTAGGCCCATTTTAATAATTGAATTTATGGAGGAGTTGATTCACCAAAACTGCATTGGTTCAATGGGCCTACTCTGGTGTAATTTACTTCCACAAGCAACATGATTTTGGCCAGAGAGTTGCGTGAGAATAAAGTAATGGTGGTGCCTTCACAAGTGCCTCTTAAATTCCTGCTGTCTCTTCCCGCATCCTGACTAATCTTGTGCAATTGCAGCTGAAACACTTGGCCTATAATGCACAAATACTTATCAAATAAATGATAAAACAGCAGTTCTAATTACAAAACAGCTTGAAGTTAAGTGCAATGAAGTCTTGGACAAGGAGAATGCCAATGAGGAAAGACTCTAGCTCTCTGCCAATGTATTACCACCTATCCATTTTGAAAGACAGCCATATTTTTTATTCTCCAGTCTCCTATCTGCTGAGAGCAGTTACTGTAACAACAGTCATTTAGGAACTGGAGATCTGTTATCAGATCTTCCACTGGTTTCTTTCTCTCTCACCCCAGATGAAATGTGTCCAAGTGCTGCTGTAATTCCTCATATAGTCCTCCTACTGCCAGGAATCTGTATGTTTACCAGCTTCTTCTCTTCCTCGGGACAATTACCTCCTCATTATCACAGTGATGGGTGCTCTGTAAATGCCTTGTACAGATCAATGGATTAGATTTATCTTGTCCAGGAACTTCAGTTGGACCAGATCTTTCCGCTGCTAGAAAGTGATGCAGCTCAATGGAGTAAAATTAAGGGTGGTCTTCATAATTCATCAATAAGGGTTTCCTGTTTTACTATTCTATGATGTCAGTTTAACTGATTGCATAAGCCAAGATTTTTTAAATCTGTCATTTTGAAAAGCTTCATTTTATTTTAATCAGGGCTGCCATTAGAACTTGAAGTGTTCCTCAGAGTGGCATGGTGAATCTATTAATTCAGAAAATCCTGGAAGTGAAAGGGTTGCTTGGTTTTTTTTTTTAATGTGTATGGTATGGTTGCAAAATAATCAGACACTAAAAGCCTATGGGCCAGGCCAAGTGGCCCCCATAATCCTCCAAGGCATTTGAGAAACAAAATGGCCACCCCCTTTGAAGTTGTTGGGATAAAATGGCTGGCCCCATCATGCAGGCAGGGCAAAATGGCCATCCGGCCCTCAAAGCTGACTGAGAAAGTGTGACCAGACCCCTGGCATGAAAAGATTGGGGACCCCTGGTCTAAACAATTGAAATGTGGACAAAACTGAAATGGGCAGATCTCTTTATACAGTCCCAGGGTTTTGAGTTCTTAGAAACTTGGCTTTTATAAAGGTAAAGGTTTCCCTTGCTAGAAAGCCAGTCGTATCCGACTCTAGGGTTCAGTGCTTATCTCCGTTTCAAAGCCAAAGAGCCAGCGTTGTCTGCTTCTGCAGACATTTCCGTGGTCATGTGGCAGGCATGACCAGACACCGGAGCGTGCAGAACGCTGTTACCTTACCACCAAAGTGGTCCTTTATTTATCTACTTGCAATTTCTTGTTTTCAAACTGCTAGGTTGGCAGGAGCTGAGACAAAGACGGGAGGTCATTCCGTCCTGCAGTACTCGGGAATCGAACTGCTGACCTTCCGCCTTTCAATCAGCGTCTTAGCCACTTGAGCTACTGCAGTCCCCTGGCTTTTATAAATGTGATATATTTAGCTCTCTTTGTGTGCTGAATTAGGGCAGCTGTATATATTTTTCAGACTATAGTATCTCTTCATATTTAACAGCTATATATGGTAGCATGTCAGAGGAAGACCATAGGTAGAAAGACAAGGTGCTAAATAAGTAAATACAAATATATTAATTTAATTTAATTTAATTTAATTTTCGCACTTATATACCGCTCACTCAGGCGAACCCGACTCAGGGCGGTTTACATAGCGGACAATAATACGAAATACAGTAACATAACATACAATAAATACAGCAAAAAATCAATCACCAAAAGTATATATATACTACAATATGCACTACATGTGCACTACAGTACAGTTTCTAACAATATATCAAATAAGGTACAATACAATAAAATCCTAAACATCAGTTAATCACATCAAAGAGTACACAATATTAAAAAAAATATTTCAAAATGTCAAATAACAATATAAAAATATACCCAGCACAGTCCTTTTAGTCCTTCCAGAAGGGGGGTGGGTGGGACAAAAGCGTGCACAAGTCCTGAAGCTGCAAGCCAACCAGCCTCCTCACCTCCACCAAGGCCCAGACCGTGGCAAGTCCAGCCGCCCGCCGTGGCTGGCCCCAAGTCCTAGCCAACAACAAGAAGATGGTAGCGAAGCATCCCAGGGGGCCAACCAGGACAACCCGCAGCATCTCCCACCTGTCTCCACTCCCGGGAGCCAGTGGCGTGGGCTCCCGGGCAAGACAGGGAGTCCCTCTCCGCGACGGCGGCATCTCCCCTTTTTTCTGCTCTCTGGGCAGGCAGGCCCAGAGAGCGAAGTCAGCTGTGGGGGGGCAGTGGCTCTCCAACCTGTCTCCACTCCCGGGAGCTGGTGGCGTGGGCTCCCGGGCGAGACAGGGAGTCCCTCTCCGCGATGGCGGCGTCTCCCCTTTTTTCTGCTCTCTGGGCGGGCCGGCCCAGAGAGCAAAGTCAGCTGTGGGGGGGCAGTGGCTCTCCCACCTGTCTCCACTCCCGGGAGCCGGTGGCGTGGGCTCCCGGGCAAGGCAGGGAGTCCCTCTCCGCGACAGCGGTGTCTCCCCTTTTTACTGCTCTCTGGGCAGGCCGGCCCAGAGAGTGAAGTCAGCTGTGGGGGGGCGGTGGCTCTCCCACCTGTCTCCACTCCCGGGAGCCAGTGGCGTGGGCTGGTAATAGTTGGACCTGTTGAATTTGGTGAGTGTATGAGTGCAGTTTTTCCTTAAGATATTTGAGAAAAATTTACACAAGTTCACAAATTTCTCCAAAGTACCAAAATGAAATTAAACAAAGAATAGACAAAGACAGAAACAACAACTTTAGGGTTGAACAATTTGAATGCAGGCTGAAAGGAAGGAGGCAGGTGTCCAATTCTTAACCACCTGTGGATGAAACACTGTTCATGCTGGTGTAACATAAAGTTATGCTGACAGAAATGTGCCGGATATTATGGCTAGCAACAAGATTTTGCACTATTCAATTGTGCAGTTGGTCATGCATCCCTGGCATGACCAATTGAACAATGTGCCAGCTGAATTGTGTCACAGATAGCACTTCCACCTTACTGCTGTTGCAATGACTACTAAGGTGACTGATCTTCCTTCCAGAATGTGATTGAGGAAAATAGAAATAAAAGGACTTGTGCATACATTAACCAGCACTCATGGTTGTATGATATTTCCTCTGTAGTCTCAAACACTACAACCACTGTCTTTTGATATGGCAGAAGTTCTATATGATTTAGGTGAGGGTAAAGGTCATCCTTGCTTGAAAGACAGTCATATCTGACTCTAGGGTTGTTGTGTTCTGATGGTTTTATCTTACACATGGATTACAATGTATCTGAGCCAATGTAACCTTGCCTATAGCAACAATGTAACCTTCAGCTGTATCATATAAACCCTGTAATAGGACGCGAGCTAATGACCACCAGCTGGCAGCAGCGAGCGTCCAAGCTCTCTTGGTCCGAACTCATCAAAGGCAACAGCGCGGGAAGTTTTCCCGCCACCATCTACACCTGGACAAGAAGGGCGTGACCCGCAATGACGTCACGCAGACAGTAGCCAATGGGCTACCATGGCACCACGTTCAAATGTATTACCACTGTATATAAAGAGCTATCGATCCGCCATTACCTCATGTTCCCTCTGTCCACGATGCAATAAACCTGAGTTAACCCAGCCCGGGGCTGTGTCCTGTGTCTTGGTTTGCATACACCAAATTGGCGACGAAGGTGGGATGATGGATCCCCACGGAACAGCCAGGGCACAGAGCGGTTTCAACATCACCAAACCGCAAGACTGGGAGCTGCTTGAGATGGACTTCCAGGCGGCACTGGTGGAACTCAGAGTCAAAGGAGACGACGAGGAGAGGAAGAGGGCCATCCTCACCAGAATGCTCGGGATGGAAACCAAGCGGACGCTGGTGGGCATAATCGCTCCGAAGAAGGTGAGCGAATTTAAGGCGGGCGACATCATGAAGCTGCTGCGAGAGCGGTTCTGCCCCTCGAGGGCAATGTTTTCCGCTCGGAGCGCGTTTTGGAGGCGAGTCCAAGCGCCGGATGAGTCGGTTGAGGCATTCGTGGCCGCCATGAGGATAGCCGCCGCCCCCTGTAAATGGGGCGACATCCTGGAGATGGCCCTCAGGGACGGCGTGTTGTGTGGCCTGAAAGACAAGGAGGTACAGCGCAGCTTGATGAATAAGGAGCCGCCACCCACACTGGCAGAGGTCGTAGAGGCCGCGGAAGCCGCAGAGTCCACGAATGCTGGAGTGGACGAGATGCACCAGTGGCGTGAGTGGCGTCCTAGAGCCGGCAAGGCGGAAAATTCGGTGCACGGGAAGTCCGGACAGTCGGTGCACGCAACTCGACGGGCCTCAAAGTCGTCTACGGAAGGCAGCGACGGCGAGGAGGTCCAGAAGGTCCGAAAGGGTGGTCGACGCTGCGAGGGTTGCGGAGCGGCCCACGAGCGTGCGAGATGCCCATTCAGGAAGGCCGAGTGTTACACCTGCGGCCGTCGGGGGCACATCGCCAAGGCATGCAGAAAACGGAAAGAGGGCCGGAGGCAGTCACAAGACCGTGCGGCCAGACCGGACCGTCCAGCGAGGCCCAAAGATGGCGCCCAGACCACGAGGAAGCAGGACGGCGTGGGCCGCGTCTCGGACGACAGCGAGGACGACGCCCCAGTGTTCAGCGTGTCCGCGGGACAGTCCCATTACTTCGTTGAGGTATTAGTACAAGGGGCCCCTATTAAGATGGAAATTGACTCGGGGTCCTCCTATTCCATAATTCCCCAGAAAGAGTTCCTGAAAATCGACCCCCACGTGCGGCCCAAACTTAAAGCGTTGAGGTCCACGCTACGAGACGTACAGGGAAACAGCATTCCGGTGTTGGGGGTCGGGAAATTTCGGGTCAATTTTAAGAGACATTCTGCGGAACTGCCCCTAGTTGTCCTCAAGGGGGGAAGCTGTAGCCTCCTAGGGACACAGTGGTTTCAGCCCTTAGGTTTGTTCATAGGGGGGGTGCATACCGTGGGGGGGGACCCAATACAAGCGGTTTGCGATGCGCATCCCGCCGTTTTTAAGAAAGGACTCGGAAAGTTCAAGGGACCCCCTGTAGCTTTCGACATAGACCCGGAGGTCCGCCCGATTAGACTCAAACCGCGCAGGGTGCCGTTCGCACTCAAGGACAAGATAGAGGCGGAACTGGACAAACTGGTGGGCCAGGGGATTCTTATTCCTGTTGATTCCGCGGAGTGGGAAACTCCAATTGTAACGGCTCTAAAGGCTAACGGGGAGGTGCGCATTTGCGCTGATTATAAGTGTACAATTAACAAGGCGATCCGCCCTAATGCATACCCGGTGCCGGTGATCAGTCACCTTTTGGCCAGGCTGAATGGGGGAAAGTGTTTCGCTAAACTCGATTTGGCACAAGCCTATCAGCAACTTCCTGTGACCCCCGCCACGGCCGCGGCACAAACGATAGTTACACATAAAGGAGCGTTCCAGGTGTCGCGGTTACAGTTTGGCGTGAACTCGGCACCCGGCCTTTTTCAGTCGCTTGTGGAACGCCTCCTGAAGGGACTGGAGGGGGTGTTGCCTTATTTTGATGACGTGTTGATAACAGGGGGGAGTGAGGCTGAACTGGCAAAGAGGTTGGACAAAGTACTGACCGTGTTCGAGAAAGCGGGGCTGAGATTGAGGAAGGACAAATGTGTTTTTTCGAAACCGAGGTCGAGTTTTTAGGTTTCCGGATCACACCCGAGGGGATTAAGCCGTCTAAATCCAAAGTAGCAGCCATTAAAAAGGCCCCTCGCCCCACATCCAAAACCGAGCTACAGTCCTTCCTGGGGCTCCTCAATTTTTACCATACATTCCTCCCGCGGAAGGCGTCCGTGGCCGAACCGCTCCATCGGTTACTTAAAAAGGAGGAGCCATGGATGTGGGGTGACGAGCACGAGAGGGCGTTCAAAGAGCTAAAGCAACTCCTAACATCTGAGGCAATCCTGACGCACTTCGACCCCAAACGGCCAGTGGTCCTAGTCTGTGATGCATCCCCGGTGGGGGTGGGGGCGGTGCTTTGCCACGTGTTGGAGGACGGAAGGGAGGCCCCGGTAGCGTTTTACTCAAGGTCCCTGTCCCAAGCGGAGCGAAATTACGCACAAACCGACAGGGAGGCGTTAGCAATAGTAGCGGGAACCAAAAAATTTCACGATTTTTTGTATGGCCGCCCGTTCAAAATCGTGACCGATCACAAGCCACTGTTAGGGATTTTCACGGCAAGCAAGCCCACGCCGCAGATCCTGTCCCCGAGAATGCTGCGCTGGGCTATTTTCCTCAACGCATACCAACATGAGTTGGAGTACCGGCCCGGAAAGGAGATCAGCCATGCTGATGCACTTTCGAGATCCCCTTTGCCCTTGTCGGACGACCAAAAGGCGAGAGTAGAAAGAGACCGCCAGGTGTTGCTAATTGAGGTTTTAGACGCACCCCCAATAGTACCAGCCGACATTGCTAGGGCGACAGGCAAGGACAGAACGCTGGAGAAAGTTAGTTCATGGGTACAGAAGGGGTGGCCGGCATCGTCCCCGAGTACGGAGTTCGACCCTTTCTTTCGGAAAAAGCTAGAGTTGTCCCTAGAAAGGGGGTGCCTTTTGTGGGGCCAGCGGGTGGTGGTCCCTACGCCCCTGCGGACGAGGGTGCTCGAACTGCTGCACGTCAGCCACCCGGGCATAGTTCGTTCGAAGGCGCTGGCCCGGAGTTACTTCTGGTGGCCACAGCTGGACGCGGACATTGAGCACATGGTCGGCACTTGCGAGGCATGCCAGGGATCCCGACCTGAGGCGGCCCGTCTTCCGCATAGGGAATGGGACATAGCTAGGGGGCCATGGTCCAGGGTGCATGTAGATTTCGCTGGCCCATTCCGAGGAACCATGTTTCTCCTGGTGGTGGATGCGTTCTCCAAGTGGCTGGAGGTTATCCCAGTAAAGAGCACGTCCTCCGCCACGACAATTAGCCGGCTAAGGAGAGTCTTTTCCACGTTCGGTTTACCCGACACTTTAGTCAGCGATAACGCTAGTTGTTTCACCTCCGCTGAGTTCGGAGCATTCATGGAGGCAAACGCCATTCGGCATGTCACATCCGCACCGTTTCACCCGGCCACGAATGGCCAAGTGGAACGGCTGGTGCGTACAACAAAGGAGGCGCTGCGGCGCATGGGCCCGGGGGACCTAAATCACCAAGTATGCCAGTTCCTCTTAGCGTATAGGGTAACCCCCTTAGCGTCAGGCTACTCGCCGGCAGAGCTCTTGATGCGGCGAAAACTGACCACGATCCTGTCCAGGCTAGACCCGACGAGAGTCGAGGATAAAGGTAAAAACATAGGGTTGGCGGTCTCGAAAGGTTTCGCCGCCGGTGACCCTGTTCACTGCAGGAACTATTCCAGCGCAGGGCCAGCCTGGGTGCCAGGGACGGTTGTAGAACAGACGGGGCCAGTGTCGTACCGGGTCGAGACTAACACCGGCCTCCTCTGGAGGAGGCACGCGGACCAACTGAGGCACCGAGTGAGTGGGCCAGTCAGTGGGGCTCAGCAACAGGATTCAGCGTTAGGGTTCTCCCCCACCCGCTTAACCCAAGGGGGAGACAGCAGTGGACAACAGTCCCAAGCAAGGGGGGAAGGCAGAAGCAGCGGCCCCGACTCATACCCTTTTGATACGCCAGTCCTATCAGGGGCCGGGGAAGGGGGAGAGGAGTTCGCGACCGCTGCCCCCGATTGTAATTTTGATTTTGATTTTGCGAGCCGGGGGGGGGGGTTTCAGGAGTGTTCCCCCACCCATCCAAGCGAGAAGAGGGGTTTTTCGTTAGCCCCCAGTGCCCCCGGTTCCTCCCTAAGAAAGAGCACACCTCCCAACAACGCCGCGGAGCCGCGGCAAGTCACTAACGAGTCTCCCTCTCCAATTACAGGACAGGAAACCAGGGGACAAAGAGAAGGTAGCAAACCCGGGGAGAGGCAGCCCGCATCGAGACCCCAGCGTGTTCGAAATAAGCCATCTTGGCTGAGAGACTTTGTCTCCTAAGGGGGGGGGGAGTGTGTTTAAGTGTGGGCTCGAGACTTTGTCTCGTCCTAGGGGGGAGGGGTGTTGTGTTCTGATGGTTTTATCTTACACATGGATTACAATGTATCTGAGCCAATGTAACCTTGCCTATAGCAACAATGTAACCTTCAGCTGTATCATATAAACCCTGTAATAGGACGCGAGCTAATGACCACCAGCTGGCAGCAGCGAGCGTCCAAGCTCTCTTGGTCCGAACTCATCAAAGGCAACAGCGCGGGAAGTTTTCCCGCCACCATCTACACCTGGACAAGAAGGGCGTGACCCGCAATGACGTCACGCAGACAGTAGCCAATGGGCTACCATGGCACCACGTTCAAATGTATTACCACTGTATATAAAGAGCTATCGATCCGCCATTACCTCATGTTCCCTCTGTCCACGATGCAATAAACCTGAGTTAACCCAGCCCGGGGCTGTGTCCTGTGTCTTGGTTTGCATACACCAAAAGGGTTCAGTGCTGATCTCTGTTTACAGCCAAAGAGCTAGCACTGTCTGTGTCTGCAGACATTTCCATGGACATGTGGCATGCATGACTAGACACTGGAGTGCATACAACACTGTTTACCTTCCCACCAAACTGGTCCCTGTTCATCTACTTGCATTTTCTTGCTCTTGAACTGCTAGGCTGGCAGGAGCTGGGACAGAGACAGAAGCTCACTCCATCATGCAGTACTCGGGTCTCAAACTGCTGATCTTCCAGTCGTCAAGTTCAGCATCTTAACCATTAAGCCACCACAGTCCATCTGACCTATAGACAATAACAGTGCTTTCTGCAATACTGTGCTTTGCTCATTTATGTAGATACAATTCATTTATTAATAGACACCGACACAGAAGAATTGATTAAAACCATGTGCTTTTTTATTTTTACAATTTCTTTGATTGGATAACAGTAGACCTAGATTATTTGCTGTTACTGTTTAGTCACAGTTTAAATTTCCTTGTCAGACTGTGATGCTCTAGTGGCAGACTCTGATTTTCATGCCTTCCCTACGGCCATTCTCCTGTTCTGAGAAGTAAATACCTAAGGAAACTTGTGTTTAGTTCTGTGTTTAACGTATAATATAGAAAATAGTTGTTACATTTGCTTCACTGGTATGCCGCTCTTTCTCTTTGCTAAATTGTAAGCACAGCTTTGAAATTAAAAGGCCACTTTCATTTCCCCATGTTTATCAAGCCAATCAATTGGTGCCTTCAAGCAATTATTGACTAATTAAAGACTACCTCACGGAAAACAGAGGAAACATTAGGCTGTCACATGTGGAGTTAACACCACTTCAAGATATGTATACAACTCAGTCTGTGCAGAGCAGCAAGGAAGAATCTGTGGAATTACTACCAGTTTCCCAACTTAAATCACTGCATTGGTTAAATCTGGACATTAATTCTCAGGAACCCAGTTGTGCACATGTCATGATCCACCTAGCTAGTGGGTAACATGATATCCAAATGGCTAAAAAAACCTGCAAGTTGTGCAGAATGAAATTATTATTATTTGGGAGCTTGTCTAGACCAAGTTAATGGTTTTTTAGGCTTCCTCCATGTGATTAGGAGTTCACTTTTTGAAAAATAAGAATTATCTATCATGGGGGGGGTGGGGTCAGGATTTTAGAGATGATTAGATGGGATATGGGAACCACTGCTCTAGACATTACGATCTGATACTCGTTTATAGGATTTTATGATGGTTTGGTTTTTTCCTGACTATATATATAGTCAGAACTGGAATAAAGGAATAAAAATCTATTGCTTCATTGGCTGACGGGCCTTTTGGTGTTTGGCCTATTCATTTCTCTTCTGTTTCCTGCCAATGTCTTATGGAATGTAAAACCCATTACAGGAATACACCCAATTAAACAATTTAAATGAGTTTAAAAACATTTCCAAAGTGCATCACAAAAATAGTGTAATCAATGCCTGTGTAGCCTGAGAAGATGATATTTCATGCCTAAGCACCTCATAATTTCTGTCTCCATAGAAGAAATATTAGACAGACAGACAGACAGGCTGACTGAAGGAAGCCACAGTCTTTACTTTGTAAGATCTGGACAAGATTGTCAATGATAGGGCCATCTCAATGTCATTGATCTATAGGGTTGCCGTAAGTCAGAAGCAATTTGATGACACAACATTACTTTGCAGTCATCTTATTTTATGTAAAATCTTGTCCATATTTATTTGATATATTTTGAACTCGATGTGAGAATCGATGGTTAGACTTTCTATTCTTGTTATTTGGAAAGCAGGGGGAGAAAAAATCTGAAAGCTCAGGACACTTGCTCTGCATAATGTCAGAGAATGCCTGCTTTTGAGAGCAAATGTGATATAGTGGCTGGAGCATGACCCAGCCTTCTCAAAACTGGTACCCTGTAGATTTTTTTCAATACAACTCCCATCAGCCATGGTTGATGTGGCTCCAGAAGCTCAGGAAATGGGGATTGGCCATGGGATGTCCAATACCAGTTCATCCCACCAATCATTTTGTCAAAAGTTCTGAGTCTCATGGTCCTACCATTATAGAAGCTAGAAGCCTGTTGTTGGATACTTATATGTTTATTCTATTTCTAATGAATGGTAAATTCACGGGCAAGGAGAACAGATAATTAGGCAAAACAGTGAGTGTGCAAAGTTCTTGTTAGCACATCTAACATTCATAGATAGGTAACATATGATTGTGTGGCATGCTAGTAGTAATTTGATGGGTTTTCTGTGACCTTTTGGCAGGTAAAATGGCACATCACGTTTCCAGGAGGAAGTGTGCAGAGAAAAAATTAATTATTATGAAAACTGTGTGCCTTGCCTAGACTAGTTACCTGTTCTGTTAGTACTGAGGACCACTATTTTAGTGAGATTAAGGTCTGTTTGATTCTTTGCAAACTTTTACTTCGTGATTGTTTTCTATTTCAAACTGTACCTCAATCTGATTTTTAATTTTTTGTTCAGCTTCAACCAGAATTAGGCCTTGAATACACAGTGGGGAGGTATCAGCAAGTTGTTGTTGTTTGAGATCAGAAGCTTTATTTTACACAAAGTGCTTGTGGAGGAAGGGATAGCTTCTTGATTGGAATCCCCAGTGGTAAGATTTATAAGAAAATGAGCATGTTTCAGCTCTCCTAAGATATTCTTGACAGGTCTCTCTAGAGCTGTTGAATTTCAAATTTTATTATCTTCATCGCCAAAATGCAGAAAGTAGTTTTAGTGCTGATGATGTGGCACCCAAGGGACAATTGTTTCCTTCAAATCTTGGATTGTTCCTTCGGTATAGTCCCTTGAGCAGTCATAAGGCTTTGTTCTTTGTGTATGAGAATGTGTCCCTTTCATTGTGATGCTATTCAAAAGTATGGAATGGAAGCTAAATGCTTAGAAGGATTAGTGTGTTCTAGTGGGTTTCTTCATTTTTGTCTCTACATTTTGGGGGATGGGGAAGGTATTTGTTAAGTTATTTGTAGCAGCTGCACAGCAAACCAGAGTAGGTTGTAAGCCTTTTTGTTTGAATAAAAGTCTCTCCAGTTCTCCCCTCTGTTTTTAGCACATCTAGACCAGATGCTTGAGAGAAAGAAAAATATCATTTACTCACAAAATGAGTTCAGAAGATACATGTGCTCAGAAGTCTTGATAAGGTAGCATTAGGTCAATGATAAAGGCAGGAATAATAAAGGGACTGCCGTGGCTCAATTGCTGACTGGTAGGTGGGAGGTCAGCAGTTCAATTCCCGAGTACTACAGGACAGAATGAGCTCCTGCCTTTGTCCCAGCTCCTGCCAACCTAGCAGTTTGAAAGCAAGAAATTACAGGTAGATAAATAGGGACCACTTTGGTGGGAAGGCAAACAGCATTCCATGTGCTCAGGTGTCTAGTCATGCCTGCCACATGACCACAGAAACGTCTGCAGAAGCACACAGCACTGGCTCTTTGGCTTTGGAACAGAGATGAGCACTGAACTCTAGAGTTGGATACGACTGGCTTTTGAGCAAGGGAAACATTTACCTTTACCTTTTTGAAGGCAGGGAATACAGTTAGGAAGTTTTAAAAGAAGGTAAGTAAAGATGGCCTCTCTTCCAGCTATGGGGCTGGGAAGATGGAGGCATTCAAAAGGACATCCTCTCCTTCCAAAGGCAGAAATAAGAAGAAAGGTCAGAACAAACAAAGGCCTTAAGGCATCCAAATAAGGTCAGGTGGCCCCTGGGGTAGGAACTTTTCTAGTTGCCTACTTAGAGATAAACATTGCAAACAACTTCCTTTAGGTCAGACTGGTCTTTTCTGCCTCGCTAATTAGTGTTAGCATTTACTGCCTGCTGGGGTTACACTAGATTACTCAACAAAATTAAGGTTGTCAAATAGTTGTCTCCATGAGCTAAGGAGCTTGGTGGAAAACCAAACAATTTAAATGTAAAAATCTTCAGATTTAGACTTCAGCATTGGTAGGTCAGGTGGAAGAAAGGCTGCTCCTGAAACCCTAGAGCTGAGGTGGGCAACCTGCGGTTCATGGACTGTACCCTGCCCACACCACTAACTAATCTGGCTCGTGCCACCCCCGAACGTGTTTCCGACAGCCACAAATGCATTTTACAGCAGCGTTTATGGCAGGGGGAACCACCAGTCTGGCCTGCTCAACTGTCTGAGGGAGCATGACCCGGCCCCTGACTTTAAAAAAGGTTGGCAACCCATGCTCCACAGAGACCAAGATGCCTGGTGTAAGAATTTTCCAAGTTCTGTGGCAGGCAGTGCTGAGTGAAACAAGGCATAAAGTAGTCCCATATGTTTTTCAGCCTAGTTAGGATCAGGTCCTCATGATTCAGAAAAATAGTACCAGGCTGTTATTTTTAACTGTTGGCCATGCTGCCTGGGTTTGTCAGAG
The DNA here is from genome assembly GCA_035047305.1 of Bradypodion pumilum. Taxonomy (NCBI): domain Eukaryota; kingdom Metazoa; phylum Chordata; class Lepidosauria; order Squamata; family Chamaeleonidae; genus Bradypodion; species Bradypodion pumilum. The sequence goes on from JAWDJD010000002.1 coordinate 17,698,830, forward strand.
CTGAATAATAGCCAGATGCCTGCATCTGCTGTCAGCCCTGATTCTAATGAATTCAATTCAAAGTGAAGGCCTCTCCCACATTTGTGGGGTAGCTGGATGCAGCATTTTTTTTACTTTCTTTCAAATTCAGTTTGTTTTAATCTCAACTTTTTAAATGTTATGTTTAAATGCTATATCTCTAGGTGAGAGCCTTGTTGGGGTGTGCGAGGCTTGAGCAGTCTAACTAGGCAGTGTTGCCCATCTCTTGCCAATGATGTTAGGTCAGGACTAAAACTCACCAAAGCATTCTCCATTGGATCTCTTGGACAAGGTGAAAGTGGAGGGCACATGTCATGGTCCACCTAGCCAGTGGGTGGCGTGATAGCCAAATGGCTAAAAAACTGCATATGTTCCCAAGTCCATTTGCATGTGTGGAATGTTGTCGCGGAACCAATGCACAGACTCCCCGCTGAATAACACCTCCAAGGTATCCAAGGTAGGTATGTTTAAAAGAAACACCCTAAATTTGGTTGATTCATGAATTACCATATTTACCATCATATAAAACACGCCCCGTGATTACCAAAATAGCCATCTATAGCCCACTATATACAGTACAAGACACACACCATTTTTTCAGTGTATTTTAAGGTGGGGAGTGGGTCTTACAGGTATATACCAGCAAATAGGGTATTTTGCAGATGAGTAAATATTTTCATTTTTTCCCAGATAGTAACTGAAAAGCATGTACTTTGTAAGTACTTGTAGGGACCTGTCCTGCAATTTGAGAAAAATGGATGTCTGCTCCTATCTTAAAACATATATGCATCACCCTTAATGTAATTTACAATCACCAAACGTGGTTTTAAAAAAGACTTTCTTCAGTTTCTGCTAAACCATATCCTTTCTTAATGATTATAAGTTGTCACTACCCACAGCTTCAAAAAATTTCATAGCTGTTCCCCAATTATCACAACTACTGTACTTTTCTATATGTTATTCTTTCACAGACATCTGGCACAGGATAATTAAGATTGATACAGGAACATTTACAAGACTGTGTTACACATTTCCTGCCTATGTGTAAAGAGGGGGGAAAGTACGCATAACATCTATATATAATCACACACCTCTCTTTCCTACATACCCATACTTTGAATATAATGATGATGTTTTCTGGTCCAGGGCTCCCATTAGACAAAGTGAGATAGTTACCTTAGGAGGCAGAGAATTCATGGAGTTCAATTGCAGCCTGTACTGCAGGGGAAGCCTCTGCCACTTTCCCAGTGAGTTTTATCACTCCCTGGCTATGGGAAATATTGGGTAGGCTTTCCAAAGCTTAAAAGCTACTCAGATGTTTTCAGGGTGCCTTCACAGTCAGTTAAATCAGTGAGTTCAAGTACCTGGTCAGAAGTTCCGTTCCCCAGTGTGCCTCCCAGGAGAAGAGTCAGCTTGTGTAGCTTGGGAAAAGCTTCCTGGACTGCTGCCAGAAGAAGGGAATGGCAAACCACTTCTGTGTATCAGAAAAACCCTGGAAAGATTTGGTCTAAGTCAAAATTGACATGCTGGCATATAATGCTAATAATAGTTCTAATTAGGTGCAATGGATACACCAGCAAACCCATATGTGATCCACTCTTTTTAAAAATATATATAATTTTTTTTTTAGGAAATGTATGATGTTGAAAGCAGCCATGAGAAATCATGGCATGAGCACATCTGCCATGACATCTTGAAGGATATCACAGTCAGTCATCACATTTGTAGTTATTGAGCTGCTATAGCAACCTTCCCAACCTCCTGCACTCAAATGCTACAACTCATGCCATCCCTGGTGATCATGGTCATTGAGGACAATTGGAAGCGCTGGCAGAGAGATGGATGCACCAAAGGCTTTCTTCAATAGAGAATGTGTTCACTGCTGCATAATAATTTCCATGTGTTTGGCCACCCCCTCAGCTCCCAGCTCCTTTGATTTTATCCTTTTCATCTTCCATGACATTCTTTTCTCAACAATAGAATTTTCCTCAAGATATTGAAAAGCTGATCTTGTGACATTTGAAGAAACCTCTTTGTCCCTGCTCATTCTTTGCTTCTATTCACAATTCTTTTCCTCCTCTCCTTCTCTAAAATGACTCAAATATGTTAGGAAATGTTTAATGAGGAAAAGAACAAAGCATGCAAATGGTATATTTTTCAGGATCAATGCATTTATTGATGAGCAGAAAGTACCATGGTGTACTTCATTATGATTCTCCTGTTTAAATGATTTGCATGGATAGCTTTTTTCTACAATGTTTAATTCCAAGTAGTGAAGGCTTAATAACCCAAAGTTAAATTTCACTGACAATCCACAGAATTCAATATTATGAGAATGAGAGAAGGCCTGAGGATGAGACAGAATGATGCTCATTGAGCAGGCTGTTCAAGAAAGGGCCATGTCCTCATCCAATATGATGGCTATAAAGATGCAGAGAATTATCCTGGGATCAGTAGATGGTGAGACTCAGTGGCGAAGAATACCTCCAGAATGGGCATGCTCCATGTAAATGAAAGAAAGCCATGTGCTCAGTTGTCCCAGATCAATCAGTGAGGAGCATCACCACACTGAATATCTGTAGTTCAGTTGTAGAGCACTTGCTTTGATGACAAAGTTTTCAAACAGAGTGTCCAGGTAGTCTGGAAAGGGCTAATAAGTACCAGGTAGCACTTCCCACTGCTTAGTTAGATGTAGCATTGGTCTGACTTCATATAAAACAGTTTTCTTCCTATGTTCCTGTAACTATGAATACAATTATTGTGTCTTATCTCCATAGTGATGAAATCATTGGAGAGTTGGAAGTAGATTCTGAAAATGATAGATTAAACGTTGTTTGTTTAATAGAAGTCTCACTAAAGTGGCTTTGTGTTTTTCTGCCGTAAATCGTTTTCTGTTAAAAAAAAACAACAACGGTGATAAAGAGGTTGTGTTCTGATGGCTTAATCCCTTTAATCCTTTAATATTCTATAACTAGTTCCTATTTATTACTCAATAACCTCTTTGGGGGAAAAAGGTGTGGCAGGCAACAGCTTCATTTTGATTGATAAGCAGTAATAAGAACATAAGAACAGCCTTGCCGGAACAGGCCACAGCCTATCCAGTCCAGCATTCTGTCTCACACAGTGGCTCACCATTCGCTTCAGGGAATTCCCAATTGTTCATCACTCATGGAAAGGCTGAGGTTGGATGTATTTAAATTGATGCCTTCACCTGCTTAGGATTCCCTGGAAATGGCATTGAGAGATATCCTGCCTATCTCTCCAACCCAGAGGTTGTCCTTAGGTATCCATAATTATAGCCATTGACACCCTTGTCCTCCATGAACTTGTCTAATCCTTTTTTAAAGCTGTCAAGACTGACAGCTGTCACCACTTCTTCTGGCAGGGAGTTCCATAGACCAGTGATCCTCTGGGTGAAATAGTAATTTCTCTTATTTGAGAACTAGTACCCAAAGGTTTCATGACATGCCCCCTAGTTCTAGTGTTGTGTGATAGGGAAAACAGTTTTTCCTTATCTACTTTGTCCACACAATCCATGATTTTATAAACTTCAATTAGATCACCTCTTAGACGCCATCGTTCAAGAGTGAAGAGGCTCAACCGTTGCAGCCTCAGATGGTAAGGAAGGTGTTCCAGTCCCCTAATCATTCTGGTCTTGAGATCTTGGAAATAACAGTGTTCATTCTTTAATTTGCATGTGCATTTCTCACAGAGTAACTGTAAGCAGAGCTTGGAGGAAAATATTTTCTGGACTTTCTTTCTCGAGAAAGAGAAAAAGACAAAAAAAATGGTAAATAGCAGGAAAGAAAAAACAGGGACAAAAAGGCTTTCTTCCAATGCCGCAAGATCGACTTTTCAATATTTTCTGGCAGGGTCTATTGTCTAGTGTTGTAAACTCAATTGTTCATCACTCATGGAAAGGCTGAGGTTAAATAGATGGATGAATTATGCTAGTATACATGTTTCAATGACCATCAACAAACAGAAACTCATGGCCGGGGGGGGGGGGAATTCAGCTCACTTAGAGGCAACTGAAAGAAAGTATTGTCCAATAGAGATGGTTTACTGCAGCATAAGCCTATTTTTGAAATAGTATCCAGTTGGTTGCAGTGGGAAACATATCTTAATAAAGTCTATACTTGATTTAAATGAGACTATCATAAGAGCCTAGCTCACTTTATACCTGGATTGGGGAAAGTGTAGCTATCTAAGCATTGCTGCACTGCAAGTTTCATCATACATTACTATTGGCAGTGCTGACTAAGACTGATTGTTGCTGTGCTCAAAGAGCATCTGAAGAGTCATATTTTATCAATGCACCCCTCCAACCACCTCTCTTTGTCAAAAGCTAATGTGGCAGAGACAAGGCTAAACCTGGACCCTTGTTAGCTTCCTAAAGGGCAGGGGGATTTTTGATGAGAGTGTTCCTTCATTTGGGTAATTCTCTACTAGCATTCCAAAATGGTAAACCACCATGGAAGGCTCTGCCAGTCTTGTTATGTTTCTGTGGGTTTTTCTGAGAACAGCTTAAAGGCACTCACTATGATTCCCATATCACCACCCAAACAAACAAACAAACAAACAAACAAACAAACAAACAAACAAACAAACAAACAAACAAACAAACAAACAAACAAACAAACAAACAAACAAACAAACAAACAAACAAACAAACAAACAAACAAACAAACAAACAAACAAACAAACAAACAAACAAACAAACAAACAAACAAACAAACAAACAAACAAACAAACAAACAAACAAACAAACAAACAAACAAACAAACAAACAAACAAACAAACAAACAAACAAACAAACAAACAAACAAACAAACAAACAAACAAACAAACAAACAAACAAACAAACAAACAAACAAACAAGTGAGTGAGTGAGTGAGTGATGTACATACATACATACATACATACATACATACATACATACATACATACATACATACATACATACATACATACATACATACTTGATATTCTTGCTTGGTGCTGGGGAATCTGAACAAAATACAGTTCCAGCTGTTAGCATCAATTTACAAGTGATGTCTGCAAAGCAGCCTCTGGAGTGGTGAGCAAATGAGTTTTCATCTCATTGTTAAGAATGTTGAAACGGGCATGCCTGCCACCAGTGGAAATGACCCTTATACTTCAGCAGGCCTGTTCTATTGTCTGTTGCAGTTGGTGATGCTGCTTGTTAAGCACAAGTGTTTATACTTTTCTTTTCCCACTCAATTTCCACCCTCTCTGGTTAACATTGTATTCAAAGTCAGTTTGTTATGGGACATATTACAGCAACCTAGTCTTGGCGTGTTTGTTGGCAGTTTCCAGTGATCGGTCAGTATGACTTCTGCCACCTGTCACAATGCAGGATATATGTGATAACACCAATTACAATGTTTACTCAATATTTTCTTTGCAAGAAGGCAGCCTCGAGCAATGGTTTTAAAGCAGAAGAATGAAAATCAGAAACAAAATTGGGTGCTCCTGTAGCTGAGGAAAAATCATTAGTTACGAATGCTAGATGCTTAGGTTTATGAGACTGCCACCCTTGGATTGCTACCCTAAGAGGGTTGCTGCCATACTAGAATTTCTTTATCAGATCTGTACTCACAAGGTAGTACATGGCAACTAAGGTTGCCATAATTCTCTCCCGCCAAACCAGGACAGCCACATGACATCATTGCACTGAAGTAGACTCACCCTCAAACCCCAGACAAGATTCCCTTAGAAGAAAGTTCTAAAGAGGGGCCCGGAATGGCAATGCAGTCCATGGTGCCTCCGTTTCCCTACGGAAGGAGAAAAGCAGGAGACAGGAAGGGACTTGTTTTGGAGGAGGACCTTTGAAATGGAGGACTCTTCACTTTCTGTCCTCCCTGGGGTGATCTTGCTTCCTTTGTTCAAATTTAAAAATCTGGGACTTTTACGTGTTTTTTCTTGAACCAGCCGGGACAGCTTGAATCCGGGAAAATCCTGGAAAACCGGGACATATGGCAACCCTAATGGCAACAAACTATGTAAAACAGGAGTTCCCAACCTAAGACCCATGTGCCGGATCCAGCCCATGGCACCATTTCATGTGGGCCCCCACCCCTCCAAGGTCATTCAAGAAAGAAAATGGCCACCCCCTTTGATACTGTTGGGACAAAATGGCCACCCCCAATTGTGCAGGCAAGGCAAAATGGCTGTCCAGCTCTCGAAGTTGACTGAGAGACTGTGACCCGGCCCCCAGCTTGAAAAAGTTGGGAACCCCTGATGTAAAAGGTTATTGACATTAATTCTTAGAAGTATCAGTCCTGAGCATTCAAAGGGGAGGAGACAGGAAAGAAAAGTGAAAGTGAAACAGATAGGGATGGATGAGGATTACGTTTAATAAGTTAAAAATAAGAAAGCACTGTACCAAAAAATTACCAAAATTGGGATGGAGAGAACTTGATATATATATTTTTAAAAAATCAATGCAGGGGTAATTGAAGGTGACTGTTGTGTTCTAATAGTGTAACCTTCCACATGTGATATCAATGTATCTGAACCAATGTAACCTTGCCTATGAGTAACAATGTAACCTTCAGCTGTATCACATAAACCCTGTAATAGGACGCGAGCTAATGACCACCAGCTGGCAGCAGCGAGCGTCCAAGCTCTCTTGGTTCAAACCCATCAAAGACCGCAGCGCGGGAAGTTTTCCCGCCGCTACCTACACCTGGACAAGAAGGGCGTGACCAGCCATGACGTCACGCGAACCAGTAGCCAACGGGCTACCGTGGAGCCACATTCAAAATACGTTACTACCATATATATAGAGCTGTTCGTCCGCCATTACCTCATGTTCCCTCTGTCCACCATGCAATAAACCTGAGTTAACCCAGCCGTTGGCTGTGTCTTGTGTCTTGACTCTCATATACTAAATTGGCGACGAAGGTGGGATCATGGATCCCCATGGAGCCAGGACACAGAGCGGGTTCAACATCACCAAACCGCAAGACTGGGAGCTTTTTGAGATGGACTTCCAGGCGGCACTGGTGGAACTCAAAGTCAAAGAAGACGACAAGGAAAGGAAGAGGGCCATCCTCACCCGCATGCTCGGGATGGAAACCAAGCGGACGCTGGTGGACATCCTCGCACCAAAGAAGGTGAGCGATTTCAAAGCCGGTGACATCATGAAACTGCTGCGTGAGCGTTTCCGACCCTCGAGGGCAATGTTTCCCGCTCGGAGCGCGTTTTGGAGGCGAGTTCAAGCGCCGGACGAGTCGGTAGAAGCCTTCGTAACGGCTATGAGGGTAGCCGCCGCCCCCTGCAAATGGGACCACATCCTAGAGATGGCCTTCAGGGACGGAGTGCTGTGTGGCCTGAAGGACAAGGAAGTACAGCGCAGCCTGATGAACAAGGAGCCACCACCCACACTGGAAGAGGTTGTAGAGGCCGCGGAAGCCGCGGAATCCACGAACGCTGGAGTAGATGAGATGCACAAGTGGCGTGAGTGGCGTCCGAGGGCCGGCAAAGCGGAAAACTCATCGCACGGGAAGTCCGGTCAGTCGGTGCATGCAACCCGACCGACCTCAAAATCGTCTTCAGAAAGCAGCGATGGCGAGGAGGTCCAGAAGGTCCGGAGAGGTGGGCGCCGCTGCGATGGTTGCGGAGCGGCCCATGAGCGCGTGAAGTGCCCATTCAGGAAAGCCGAGTGTTTCAACTGTGGACGTCGGGGGCACATCGCCAAGGCGTGCAGGAAATGGAAAGAGGGCCGGAGACAGTCGCAGGACCGTTCAGCCAGACCGGACCGTCCAGCGAGGCCCAAAGATGGCGCCCGGGCCACGAGGAAGCAGGACGGCGTGGGCCGCATCTCGGACGACAGCGAGGGCGACGCTCCTGTGTTCAGCGTGTCTGCGGGACAGCCCCATTACTTTGTTGAGGTACTAGTACAAGGGACCCCCATTAGGATGGAAGTTGACTCGGGGTCCTCCTATTCTATAATTCCCCAGAGAGAGTTCTTGAAAATCGACCCCCACGTGCGGCCCAAACTTAAAGCATTGAGGGCCACACTACGGGACGTACAGGGGAACAGCATTCCAGTGTTGGGGGTCAGGACATTCCGGGTTCGTTTTAAGAGACATTCTGCGGAACTTCCCCTAGTGGTGCTAAAAGGGGGGAGTTGTAGCCTCCTCGGAACCCAGTGGTTTCAGCCCTTAGGTCTGTTCATAGGGGGGGTGCATGCCGTAGGCGAGGACCCAATACAAGCGGTGTGTGACGCACACCCCGCCGTTTTTAAAAGTGGACTGGGACAGTTCAAGGGACCCCCTGTAGCCTTCGACTTAGACCCGGAGGTCCGCCCGATAAGGCTTAAACCGCGCAGGGTACCGTTCGCGCTAAAGGACAAAATAGAGGCGGAACTGGACAAACTGGTGGGTCAAGGGATTCTTGTTCCTGTGGATTCCGCGGAGTGGGAGACTCCAATTGTAACAGCACTGAAGGCTAACGGGGAGGTGCGCATTTGCGCTGATTATAAGTGTACCATTAATAAGGCAATCCGCCCTAATGCATACCCGGTGCCAGTGGTCAGCCACCTTCTGGCCAGGCTAAATGGGGGAAAGTGTTTCGCTAAACTCGATTTAGCACAGGCCTACCAGCAACTCCCGGTAACCCCCGCCACAGCGGCGGCACAAACAATAGTCACACATAAGGGGGCGTTCCAGGTGTCGAGGTTACAGTTCGGCGTGAACTCGGCACCTGGCATTTTTCAGTCGCTAGTGGAACGCCTCCTGAAGGGACTGGAGGGGGTGTTGCCATATTTTGATGACGTGTTGATAACGGGGGGGAGTAAGGACGAGCTGGCTCGCAGACTGGATAAGGTCCTGACCGTGTTCGAAAAAGCGGGGCTGCGACTGAGAAAAGACAAATGTGTATTTTTCGAAACAGAGGTTGAGTTTTTAGGGTTCCGTGTCACACCCGAGGGAATTAGGCCGTCCAAATCTAAGGTAGCCGCCATTAAGAAAGCCCCTCGCCCCACTTCCAAAACCGAGCTACAGTCGTTTCTGGGGCTTCTCAATTTCTACCATACCTTCCTTCCACGGAAGGCGTCTGTTGCCGAGCCGCTCCATCGGTTACTTAAAAAAGAGGAAAAATGGCTGTGGGGTGACGAGCAAGAAAGAGCGTTCACAGAGTTAAAGCAACTCCTCACATCCGAGGCAATCCTGACTCATTTCGACCCCAAACGGCCCATAGTTTTAGTCTGCGATGCATCCCCGGTGGGGGTGGGGGCGGTGCTTTGCCACGTGTTAAACGACGGAAGGGAGGCCCCGATAGCGTTTTATTCAAGGTCCCTGTCCCAAGCAGAGCGGAATTACGCACAGACCGATAGGGAGGCACTAGCGATAGTAGCGGGAACCAAGAAATTTCACGATTTTCTGTATGGTCGGCCGTTCAAGGTCGTTACTGATCACAAGCCCCTGTTAGGAATATTCACTGCAAATAAGCCCACGCCACAGATCCTGTCCCCGAGGATGCTGCGGTGGGCTATTTTTCTTAACGCATATCAACATGAGTTAGAATACCGGCCAGGGAAGGAAATCAGCCATGCAGACGCACTCTCACGGTCGCCGTTACCCTTGTCGGACGACCAGAAGGCAGGGGTAAGAAGAGACCGCCAGGTATTATTAATAGAGGTCTTGGAGTCACCCCCGATAGTACCGGCCGACGTTGCCAGGGTGACCGGAAAGGACAGAACACTAGAGAAAGTATGCTCGTGGGTGCAGAAGGGGTGGCCGGCGTCATCCCCAGGCGCGGAATTCGACCCATTTTTCCGAAAGCGAGTAGAGTTGTCTTTAGAGAGGGGGTGCCTTTTGTGGGGCCAACGGGTGGTGGTTCCTACGTCCCTGCGGCCGAAGGTGCTAAAGCTGTTGCACGTCAGCCACCCGGGAATCGTCCGTTCCAAGGCGTTGGCCCGGAGTTACTTCTGGTGGCCCCAGCTGGACGCCGACATAGAGCATATGGTGGGCACTTGTGAGGCATGTCAGTGCTCCCGACCGGAGGTGGCCCGCCTCCCGCATAGGGAATGGGACGCTGCAAGGGGACCGTGGTCCAGGGTGCACGTAGATTTTGCTGGCCCGTTCCGAGGAACCATGTTTCTCCTGGTGGTGGATGCATACTCAAAGTGGCTGGAGGTCATTCCGGTAAAGAGCACATCCTCCGCCACTACCATTCGCCAGCTAAGAAGGGTCTTTTCCACGTTCGGTTTACCCGACACTTTGGTCAGCGATAACGCCAGTTGCTTCACGTCCGCTGAGTTCGCAGCATTCATGGAGGCAAATGCAATTCGGCATGTCACATCCGCGCCGTTTCACCCGGCCACGAATGGCCAGGTGGAACGGTTGGTGCGCACCACAAAGGATGCGCTGCGGCGCATGGGCTCAGGAGATCTAAATCACCAAGTTTGTCAATTTCTATTAGCGTACAGAGTGACCCCCTTAGCGTCTGGATACTCGCCGGCTGAGCTGCTGATGCGGAGGAAACTGACGACGCTTTTGTCCAGGTTGGACCCGTCGAGGGTCGAGGACAAAGGGAAGAACATAGGTTTAGCGGTCTCGAAAGGTTTCGGCGTAGGCGATCCTGTACACTGCAGGAACTATGCCAACGCAGGCCCAGCCTGGGTGCCAGGGACGATAATAGAACAGACGGGGCCAGTGTCATATCGGGTGGAAACTAGCGCCGGCCTCCTCTGGAGGAGGCACGCTGACCAACTGAGGCACCGAGTGAGTGAGGGGCCGATCTGTGGGGCTCAGCGACAGGATTTAGCGATAGGGTTCTCCCCCACCCGTTTAGCCCAAGGGGGAGACAGAGAGGGACACCAGTCCGAAGTCAGGAGGGAAAGCAGAGAGCCCGACTCATATCCTTTTGATACCCCAGTTCTATCCGAGCCCGGGGGGAGGGAAAAGGAGTGTGCGGCCGCCGCTGCCGCTTCCCCCGAAGCCGATTTTGATTTTGATTTTGATTTTGCTAGCCGGGGGGGTTTTTTGGAGTGTTCCCCCACCCATCCGAGCGAGAAGAGGGGTTTTTCGTTAGTCCCCAGTGCCCCCGGTTCTTCCCAAACAAAGCACACACCTTCCAACAAAGCCGCAGAACCGTGGCAAACCACTAACGAGTCATCCTCTCCCGTTACAGGGCAGGCAGCCAGGGAGCAAGGAGGAGGGAGCGAAGCCAGGGCAGGGCAGCCCGCGCCGAGACCCCAGCGTGTTCGAAATAAGCCATCTTGGCTGAGAGACTTCGTCTCATCCTAGGGGGGAGGAGTGTTGTGTTCTAATAGTGTAACCTTCCACATGTGATATCAATGTATCTGAACCAATGTAACCTTGCCTATGAGTAACAATGTAACCTTCAGCTGTATCACATAAACCCTGTAATAGGACGCGAGCTAATGACCACCAGCTGGCAGCAGCGAGCGTCCAAGCTCTCTTGGTTCAAACCCATCAAAGACCGCAGCGCGGGAAGTTTTCCCGCCGCTACCTACACCTGGACAAGAAGGGCGTGACCAGCCATGACGTCACGCGAACCAGTAGCCAACGGGCTACCGTGGAGCCACATTCAAAATACGTTACTACCATATATATAGAGCTGTTCGTCCGCCATTACCTCATGTTCCCTCTGTCCACCATGCAATAAACCTGAGTTAACCCAGCCGTTGGCTGTGTCTTGTGTCTTGACTCTCATATACTAAAGTGACAGATTTATCTACTTAGGATTTGAATGTTTATTTCCTGGAAGTTTGGGTTGGAATGCCTGATGATTCAACCAAGTTTGTAGTGCTAAAACAGCCACTGGCAGTGTTGGGGTGGGAGCGGGTTGTAGACTGCTTCTCAATAAGCCCACAAGGATGGAAGAGTAATGCCAAGGCTAGGAGTAGAGATGCAGCTGACCAGAAATTTTCCACTTGGCCCACAGAGATAGTCCCCAGTGTGAGGGATGGAGCACAGGACTGTTGGTTGGGTACTTCCCAAGTATAGTAGAAGGAGGATAGATTCCTGTTTCTGTTGTTTTCTCTCTAGCAGCAACTGAAGCCTATTGAAAGCAATACAGCAGTGGAACCAACTGCCTCGAGAGGTGGTGAGCATTCCAATACTGGAAGCATTCAAGACAAAATTGGACAACCATCTGTCATACTGTCATATCTGCTTTGATTCAGATTCCAGCATTGAGCAGGCGGTTGGACTCGATGGCGAAAAGGCTCATCCAACTCAGTTATTCTATGATTCTATGAAAGTAGGCATCTGCACAAGAAGGAGGAAGCTGGGCAAGGTAGAAAACACCTGGATGTCCCTTTGCAAAACAGAATGGTTGGGCAAATGTAGAAGCTCCAAGGAGTGGGAGAGATGTGAACAAGAGACAACTTAGAGAAGCCTTCCCCAACTATGGAGCTCCATTGTTTGGGACAAAGAGGGAAGGCATGCCAAGCAACCAAAGACTAAGTGCCTCTTGTCATGTAAAGTGGAAGATTGGATGTAAACACCAGACATAGGCTTGAGGAATGATCTCCTGATCTTAAGCAGTTATATGAGCTCATTTATATGTGAAATGTACTTTGAGGAAAAAGAGGTGGGCATGGCTTGGTTTTGACTGCTTAATAATTTTTTTAGTTTATTGGATGTGTGGTGTGTGCATGCCTTGCAGGACTGGTGAGATGCAGTATACAAAAAACGGAGACCAAATAAAGCTTGTTAGTCTTTAAGATGTCACCAGGGTCTTTTGAGTCGAAAAGAGTTGAGGAGGCTTGGCACAGTTAAACTTCTTAGCTCCACCTTCAGAGTTCTCCGTGCAGCAGCAGAAATGACCTGACATTGGGATTATTGGGGTTGCAGTTGTTGGTTGTGAGTCCATATTAAAGGGTGGCCCACAAGTCCCTACCCTTCCATATATCTTATTTATTCAGTGTACCTGTGTGCTGTCCCTCATTCTCATAATATTATGTGACACCATGTTTTGTGAGACATTACCCTCAACATAGCTTAAATCGCCCATATTTTGCCAGGTGTTTTGTTCTACAGCTGGCCAGGTTTGAGTATCCATATTTAGAGGTGGGTGGCCAGGACAGACTAGGAGTTCTGTACATAAACCAACCACCCCACTCTTTCACTAGCTGTTTTGGTCTTGGTGGTAACACTGGAGTCCCCTCTACTTTGGGTGCTGAGGAACTTCAGTACTAATTCTGAGAGCAACTTGTCAGAAACAGTAGAGGCCTTCCTGTCCTCCATAAGAACATAAGAACATAAGAACAGCCTTGCTGGAACAGGCCACAGCCCATCCAGTCCAGCATTCTGTCTCACACAGTGGCTCACCATTTCCTTCAGGGTATTCCCAAGGAGATGCCTTCACCTGCTTAGGATTCCCTGGAAATGATATTGAGAGATATCCTGCCTATCTCTCCAACCTGGAGGTTGTCCTTAAGTATCCATAATTATAGCCATTGATACTCTTCTCCTCCATGAACTTGTCTAATCCTTTCTTAAAGCTGTCAAGACTGACAGCTGTCACCACTTCTTCTGGCAGGGAGTTCCATAGACCAGTAATCCTCTGGGTGAAAAAGTACTTTCTCTTATTTGTTTGAGAACTAGTACCCAAAAGTTTCATGGAGTGTCCCCTAGTTCTAGTATTATGCGATAGGGAAAACAGTTTTTCCTTATCTACTTTGTCCACACCGTGCATGATTTTATAAACTTCAATCAGGTCACCTCTTAGACGTCGTTGTTCAAGAGTGAAGAGGCCCAACCGTTGCAGCCTCAGATGGTAAGGAAGGTGTTCCAGTCCCCTAATCATTTTAGTTGCCCTCCTCTGCACTTTTTCCAGCTCCATAATATCCTTCTGGAGGTATGGCGACCAGAACTGTACACAGTATTCCAGATGGGGCCTCACCATAGATTTATAAAGAGGCAAAATGACACTTGCTGACTTATTTTCTATACCCTTCCTAATGATCCCTAGCATTGAGTTTGCTTTTTTCACTGCTGAGGCACACTGGGTTGACACCTTCATTGAGTTGTCCACCAGGACACCAAGGTCCCTTTCCTGGTTTGTCTCAGAGAGTTCAGACCCCATCAGTTTATAAATGTAATTGGGGTTCTTTGCCCCAACATGCATCACTCTGCACTTACTAATGTTGAAACTCATTTGCCACTGTTTTGCCCACTCCCCCAGTGTCGAGAGATCCCTCTGGAGCTCCTCACAATCTCTCACAGTTTTCACTACCCTGTATAATTTAGTGTCGTCAGCAAATTTGGCTACCTTGCTTTTTACTCCTACCTCTAGATCATTTATGAAGAGGTTGAAAAGCAGGGGTCCCAGTACTGAACCTTGGGGGACCCCACTCTTTACTTCCCTCCACTTGGAGAAGTGTCCATTTAGTGCTACCCTCTGTTTCCTGTCCCTTAGCCAGTTGCTGATCCAGGACAAGACCTGTCCCTTTATTCCATGACTGGTAAGTTTATTCAAGAGCCTTTGGTGTGGGACCTTGTCAAAAGCCTTCTGAAAGTCCAGATAAACAATGTCAACTGGATCCCCCTTATCCACATGCTTGTTGACACTCTCAAAAAATTCCAACAGATTAGTGAGGCATGATTTGCCCTTGCAAAAGCCATGTTGGCTCTCCTTTAGCAGCGCCTTCTCTTCTATGTGCCTATTAATTCTATCTTTTAGGATGGTTTCCATCACTTTACCTGGGACACATGTCAAACTGACAGGTCGGTAATTTCCTGGATCACCCCTGGATCCTTTTTTGAAAATTGGTGTTACATTCGCTACCTTCCAGTCATCAGGCACAAAGCCTGATTTGAGGGAAAGATTATATATTTTGGCTAGGAGATCAGCAATTTCATCTTTAAGTTCCCTGAGAACTCGTGGATGGATGCCATCTGGTCCTGGTGATTTGTTAGTGTTTAGCTTAACAAGACATGCAAGGACCTCCTCCCTGGTTATTTCTATCTGGCTTAATTCTTCGGTTTCACTCCCTACGAAGATAGGCTCTGTTTTGGGCATGTGGCCTCTGTCTTCTTCAGTGAATACTGAAGCAAAGAATTCATTGAGTCTCTCTGCAATCTCTGTTTCCTCTTTAATAACCCCTTGCCTTCCATTGTCATCTAATGGTCCAATGGCCTTCCTAGTTGGGTTCTTACTTCTAATGTACTTAAAGAAGTCTTTGTTATTTCTCTGAGTATTTTTAGCTATACGCTCCTCAAAGTCTTGCTTTGCTTTCCTGATTGTTGCCTTGCATTTGTTCTGCCAGAATTTATGTTTCTGCCTGCTGTCCTCATTCGGACAAGCCTTCCATCTTCTAAATGAGCTTTTCTTGCTCTTGATCACTTCCCGAACAGCTCCTGTAAGCCACATTGGAGTCCTCGTGGACCTGGCAGTGCCCTTTTTCCTTTTGGGTATGCATTCCAATTGGGCCTCTGTTATTGTTTTTGTAAACAGCCTCCATGCCTCTTGAAGTGTTTGGACTCTCTCAATTTTCCCTTTCAGCTTCTTTTTTACTAGTTTCCTCAACTTTGGGAAATTTCCTGTTTGAAAATTTAAGGTCTCTGTGTTAGATTTTATCAGTGACTTGCGGTCTATGATCAAGTTAAACATAATTGAGTTGTGGTCACTGTTCCCTATTGGATCAGTCACATTAACATCTTGCACCAGATCCTGAGTCAGGATCAAGTCAAGGATTCTTGTACCTCTAGTTGGGTCTTCAACCATCTGTCCCAGGGAACAATCATTTAGCATATCTAGGAACTTTATCTCTTTATCATGTGCTGAACAACAGTTCACCCAGTCTATGTGAGGGTAATTGAAGTCCCCCATTATAACCAGGCTTCCCTTCTTGGATGCCTCCTTTACAACATTCTCCAACTGCCTGTCTCCCTCAAGAGTTTGGGTCGGAGGCCGATAGTATATGCCTACTGTTAGACCATCCTTGTGGCCTGGTACTCTTACCCACAGAGCTTCTAATGGTGACTCCAAATCACCTAGATATTCCAATTCATACGATTTTATCACTTCTTTGACATACAAGGCTACACCACCTCCCGTTTGCCCCTTCCTATCCTTCCTGTACAGTTTGTAGCCTGGGATAACTGTATCCCATTGGTTATCATCCATCCACCAGGTTTCAGTGATACCAATAATATCAATATTCTTATCTATTGCTAAGTATTCCAGCTCCCCTATTTTGTTCCGGAGGCTTCTGGCATTTGTATACAAGCATTTATATATGCTTTTCTGACACAGTCTTTTGTGTCCAGTTGCATTGTTAGACTGCCTCTTGCATCCTTCTGCTAGAATGCTAGTGACTAGCTCCTCGCTCTGCTCAGTAATTTTTGCATCCTCCTCACTACCCAAGTACACACTTTCCCGAACCGGATGCTGCCCAGCTCCTGTCGGCTTTCCCCCAGTTATCAGTTTAAAAGCTGCTCTGCAGCCTTTTTGATGTTGAGTGCCAGCAATCTGGTCCCATCATGGTTCAAATGCAACCCATCCCTCCTGAACAGATTTGGCTTGTCCCAAAATGTTCTCCAGTTCCTGACAAATCTGAAACCCTCCTCTCGACACCACCGCCTCATCCACGCATTGAGGCTTCTGAGCTCTGCCTGCCTGGTAGGTCCTGCGCGAGGGACAGGCAGCACTTCTGAAAATGCTACCTTGGAAGTCCGGGACTTCAATCTTCTTCCTAACAACCTGAATTTGGCTTCCAGGACAGACCGCTTGGCCTTCACAACATCATTGGTACCAACGTGTACCATGACAACTGGCTCTTTCCCAGTTCTCTCTAACAATCTATCTAGATTTCTTGTGATGTCTGCAACTTTTGCACCTGGCAGGCAAGTCACCATACGGTTATCATGTGCATCACAAATCCATTTCTCTGTATTTCTAATTATTGAATCGCCTAGTACAAGGAGCCTTTCTCCTGCAATCTGTTCATCTACATGCACCTCATCAACCATATTAAGGGAGAGAACCTCAGTTTGTTCCTGTTGTTCATCTTCCTGGATCTCATCAAGTGTGATGAAGGAGAGATCATCAGGTGGAACCAGTTGTTCCTCTGTGTGTTCCTCATCAGGTGTGATGAGGGAAAGAGCCTCAAATTTATTCTGTAATTTCAGACTCTCAGAGTGATCCCCTACTCTTCTCCTCCTTTGAGTCACATTCCTCCAACCATCTCCCTCCTGAGTTAGTGAAGGGCCTTCTCCCTCAGAACTGTGCCCTGTCTCTTCTTTGTCCAGCATAGTCTGCTCCGCTCTGTCCAAGAACAGCTCAAGCTCTTTAATTTGTTGATGGTTAGATATGCGGGCCTCTAGCTGCTGGACCTTCTCTTCTAGTAGTGCAACCAGCTTGCACTTGCTGCAAGTGTAGTTCTCCATAAGCTTTGGCAAGAACACAAACATGGCACAAGTATTGCAGGTAACTACAACGGTTCCCTCAGAATCCATTTTAACAAGTGCAGTATTCTGGGCCTCAAAAATGTACACGTTTACTACCTTTCTACCTAGTAAAATTATATTCTTCTTTTGTTACTAGTTTGCAATCTCGCGCGCCATTAGGCGTGCGGGCCTCTAAAGCAGCTCTACTCCAACTGCAAAACTTACCAGTGCTCACTTCCTTTGTTTGGCTCTCCTCAGCAGCAGCTCTGCTTAAGAGCACATGCAGAGTCAAAAGGGAGAACCATGAGTATGTCTCAAATAATATTTGGCCTCACTTATGCCACAAAACACAATCTAGAGCCATGATGACAAACCTTTGCACTCAAGATGTTCTTGGACTTCAATTCCCAGAAGCCCAAGCCCCCGTGAATCCACATGAATGGGTTTGCTGCGATTCATCCGGCCCATGCCATGCTGCCCTCGTTACTCCTGGAAGTGGAAGTACGGGCACGTTTTACTTCCGCTTCCAGGAGTGATGGGGGTGGCATGGGCTGGATGAATCACAGTAAACCCATTCGTGCGGATTCATGAGGGCTTGGGCTTCTGGGAATTGAAGTCTGAGAACATCTGGAGTGCCAAGGTTTGCCATCACAGCTCTAGAGCTTCTAGGCAGGAGCATAGTGATCTAGGGAGAAGATGGTAAAGGTAAAGATAAAGTTCACCCTTGCTTGAAAGCCTGTCATGTCCGACTCTAGGTTTCAGTGCTGATCTCTGTTTATAGCCAAAGAGCCAGTGCTGTCTGCGTCTGCAGACGTTTCCATGGACATGTGACAGGCATGACTAGACACCAGAGTGAACGGAACACTGTTTACCTTCCCACTGAAGTGTTACCTATTTATCGACTTGCAATCTCTTGCTTTCGAATTGCTAGGTTGACAAGTGCTGGGACAGAGATGGGAGCTCACTCTACCATGCAGCACTCGGGTCTCAAACTGCTGACCTGCCAAACTTCCAGTCGTCAAGATCAGCAGTCTCTTGGGGCGAAGATGAGCATAATTCTGTCATCATGGGCAAACCACTCAAATTCTCAGCCTCTGCAGGGGGAGGGGTCGTCATCCCCAGTATTGTAAAAATTACAAATTGGTTAATCCCCTTACCTGAAAGAGGGAGAAAGGGCACACTCTCCCATACGTCCTGTTGAATGGAACACACAGGGGTTAGGTCACAAATCAGGAGCTTACTTTATACCAGAATTCAAATAGGTTATATAGAGTAGGAGGGAAGCCTCTCCTCAGACATATAGAAAATGGGGGAACAAGTTGTAGGGAATTTCCCCCTTGACAGTACAATTTTTTTTTCAGTACATCTTGATTTTTCAGGCATCCAGCTACATTTTGTTGTCGTTGTTTCTATTCAGTTTGCAACTGGCACAGAGGGTTGGGACAGTTTTCTCAGACAGGTGAAAGCCAAAGGGCTGATTATTCTTATGCAGATCTATATTAGAAGTTACAGTAATTAGAAATTAGAATATTCAATAGCCAATACAATTAATACTACATCAGGAGGCTTGTGGAACTGAACTGGTTTCCTGACTGCTATTGGGGAGTTTCCAGGTGCCTCTGGCCTAGCAGGTCACTCTATCAAAGCCCTGGCAGACTTTTGTAAGACCTTCTTTGCTTGTTTTATAGAGCCATGTCTATCTATCCCTCATCAAGAACAAGTACCTTTTGCCAGGTTCTTATTTCCCAACCTTTTCCTCTCCTCATTCCTCTTGATTTCTGGATGTCATACAGCAGCCATTACATGAGTAAAGACCTAATTGATTAGGGATAATGGGAGTAGTTAAATTTTAATCTGGCCGTCCATCCCTCTGTGGTATCCTTCAGAATGTCAATCGATACCTTTGCTCTTAGGTCTTCTCCATGGTAATGATAGAGGTTGCTGGCTGGGGTCAAAGTCTTTTATCAATTAAAGTGTGAGAAGCTGGCAGGAAACAATGCAACCGAGTTCACCACAGCTATCCTGATGACAATACATTATTTTCGTAGGGGAGGAGGGGGATAAAATGTGAGCAATATCAGAGGCAAATTAATTCCAGAAGCTGGCTGGAAAGCATTTAATATTGATTACTGTGAGTCTCCCTCTGCAGTTTTGTCCATGCTTCATAGTTTACAGGCACGAAGGTTAAAGAGCCCCCAGTGGTTTTAAAATCATCCTAATGCACCTGCAGGAAAATGTGACTTGCAGTCTTTTTGTGCTCATTTTGGGCCGGAGAAGCATCTAGGGATGCTATGAAAATGAAGATACCCTTTTCCTCTCTTTTAATGTGTTGGTACATCTCTCTGGATAGCCCATTTTGCTTAAAGTGTCAAATAATGTAAAACAAAAGTATTAAGAGGGATCCTAATTCCAAGGGCTAGTTCTTGCATGTAATATCTCATTGAGTCCCCTACGAAACAGACCATATGGATAAAATTCTCATGCCAACCCAAACATTCTGCTTTGCAATGGAACTGATGGATCCTGAGGGAGGATGGGGAGATAGCTACCCTGGGCTGGCTTGTTTAACTATTTCCCGGGCTGTCAGTTTTAGTATGTGGCATTGGGAGGGCATTTTTATTTTTAATTTTAATTTCAACAATCCAATTTTAATGCTATTTTTAATGTTTTGGTAAGTTTTTATTTGTTGTAAGCCGGCCAGAGTCGCCTCAGTGAGGGGGTGGCAGTAGAAATATGAGTAATAAATAATAAATAAACTAGTGGAAATTACTCATGGGACAGCCTCTGTAGCATGTTGAGAAATCAACAGAATATTCTGCTTTAAAAAGAAGGGAAACATTTTTTTGGTCAATGTTGGCATTCCTGTTTAGCCATCAACATTTCCTATTGTGAAGTATTTTTTTCACGTAGCATGAAGAGAATCCATCACCCCTTAGTTGGCCAGAAAATATCCCAGAATTTGACAAATATCTTCCTATTGGGAGCTGTATTTATACTAGTTGTATCCAAGGTACAGGTCTTCTATTGATGGGGAAGAGATTCCCTTCAGCCCAGTTTGAGTTCACTGGCCTGAGTGGGAGTGGGGGTCACCAAAGAATACAAAGTGAATCTCAGAAATAAAACATTATTAGCTTTTGAAAGCACAGAGTCGCATAAACATAGAATTGTGTAAAGTGGATCTCATCCTTAGCTTCTTTATAGTATATGGAGTGAATTTTGTATAGCAAGAACTAAGCAGGCAAAGAAATGTATAAATTAAACCACTAGTGGAAGGTGACAAAATATTTTCTGATAGACTATATAACAAGGATCCCCAAACTTTTCAGGCCGTGGGCTGGTCACGTAGTTCAGGGTGCTGGACACTATGGCCCTGGACCTGATCCAGCCCCCAACACCAATTCATCTGGCCTACGGAGCCATTGTCACTCCTGGAAGTGGAAGTAAAATGCGCCCATACGGGCACTTTTACTTCAGCTTCCAGGAGCAACGAGGGCTTCACAGGCTGGATGAAGAGGCATTGGGGGCCAGCTCCAGCTCCTGGACACCCTTGCTATACACAATAAAGAAAATGCTTTATTTACTAGGGTGCTTCTGCCTGACCTGGCCCAACAATACATACTTTTATATTCACTCTAGTGCTCTAATACCCAGATATATTTGCTTCCACTTCTCTATTCCATCTTCTTCCCCTCTTCTACTCTGTTCCATCTTCTTTCTCTTCCTCTCTTTTTTTTAAAAAAAATTTTTCTTCAATAAAACTCTATCCATATGTTCACAATCAGCTTACACAGACCTATCATTTCTCAGAAAAGGATCCCTTTGGTAAGTATGATGTGGTAAAGACACACAAGTGTAAGCCAGCTGGTCCTAATAAAGTATATCCATATGCATTAGGGCAATGGTTGTGTAAGCAAAGGTTGGGATTGAAGGTTAGGGGCATACAAGCCTGCAAGCAATGAACAGGATTCTAGCTAGCAAGGGCTACCAGACACACAGGCATACATCTTAGCAGTAAAAGAATGTCTACGTAACATTTGCCCATAATGCTAGTTCATCAAAATACATCTTTCCAGGGATTAACGCACACCCATTGATCAGTATTCATTGAATGCTATAATGGTAAGCATGAACTGAAATCCAGGAATGAGTTGCAATTAGAGTAGGCCCAGAGATTAATGATGTTTGTTGACTCAAATCATCTCTGATTCAATTGGTTTGCTTTACTTATTACTTATTACTAGAGTTGCTTAGCTAAGAAAAGAAACAGATCAGGAGTGACTTGAGAGATTGTACAAAGGCACTGTATATGTAGTATGAAAAATAGGGTTTTCTCCTCTTAATACTAGACCTCCTTAAATTATCCACTCATGCTGAATGATGTGAATTTGGAGACTGAGAAAAAAAAGTGTTTTTTCACACTACACATAGTTGAATCTGCTGCAGAATTTGCTCCCACAAGATCAGTGAAGACACTATTTGAGGGCTTTAAAGAGAGTTTGGACAAAGGTATGGATGACAGGATAATTAATGATTATTAGTTATAATGGATATATATATTCCCTCAATCCTCGGAGCAACTGGATTCTGTTTAGCAGTTGCCAAGGGTGTTTCTTCTCCTTCTTCTGCTGTATCTGAATCTGAATACTGGCAATCCTCATAGCGATCAGCCATGAAGACTGTCCTGCGAATATAATGCAGTGGCCTTTTATCTGCCTTCTGCATCGCAGTGTGACACCCATATGACTGATTCAGTTCCATAAGTCACTTTCTGGTCCTGAGTCCTTTTGGCACACAAAGCCCTCCTCAGCCCCAGGCGAGTATTGATGAAGCTTTTGCTCTCCATCAAGATGGATTCAAGTGGGATTTAAATAGTGGTGAGCTCCAAAAAAAATTTACTACCTACTCTGTGGGTGTGATATGGTGGGCATGGCCAGGGGGAAAGTCCTGCATTGCACCCAAATTAGGACTACTTTGTTTCAAAACTTGGATGGGCGGGGCCAACCAGAATTTTTGCTACTGTTTCTGGCGAACTGGTGCAAACCTGCTGGTGCCCACCACTGGATTTAATCCACTTGGGAACTGTTACCCTTCCCTGTGGACTTCAGCACCCAAGGCCATTAAGCCCCAGGGTTGTCAAGTTAGTTAACTGACACCTGACACTCAGCGTTGAGTCGCTGGCAGTAAGGTCTACTCTATTACCATAGCTGGATAACCTGGCCAGACCGACAGGGATCTTTAGCAAGGAGAAATAGATGGTGCTCTCATGTAAAGGAAACTTTGGGAGGAAATGAATATAAATTATATAAGTCATATCAAACCTTAATTTATTGTTTGCCTGGGTGCTTGGATTGGCAATAGAGCACAATAAAAGTGCCATGGGAAACTTTTTGATCTGATAGTTGGAGGATGATGTCTCAGGTTTTAACTGACATTTCTTTGAGAAGCTACAGCTGAGATAGTTGTATTTATTATTTTGTGTGTACATTTGTAGCAGTGTTTTCCAACCTTTGGTTCTTGGACTTCAATTGCCAGAAGCCTAAGTCAATTCCCAAAAGCACTGAACAGCCAATGTACTGACTTAAGCTTCTGGGAATTGAAGCGTGTGAGGCTGCTGTTCATCTTCTGCAAAGATATTGTGATTCCATGTCAGGATAACACCAGTGAGCTTTGAGTACCTAGGGAGAAGGAGCTCAGCATTATGAGGAATAAGGTGCTACAGAAAGAAAAATTTCTAGTAAAAAAAGTGGGTTAACCTCAGATAAACAGCTCAAATTTAGCTCAGCAAGAATCACTCTTTTGATCTGTTGGGCTGTTCCTTTCCCAAAACAAAACATTATTTGCCTGGTTTTCTTGTGACATGCTATGGTAATAGACTCTACTGCCAGAAATTAAATGCTGATCAACAGGCGGTGGTTAAATAATCTGACAACCCTGTGAACTAACGGCTTTGGGTGACAAAGGCCACAGGGAACGATGATGGTCTCCAAGTGGATTAAATCCCACTTGAATCCATTTTGAAGGAGGGCAGCAGCTTCATCAATACTGGCCTGGAGCTGGAGAGGACTTTTTGCCAAAAGGGCTCAGGACCAAAACGTGGCTCAAGGAACTGGATCAGTGGTACGGATGTCATGCTGTGACACAGAAGGCAAATATAAGCCCACTATATTAAATTGTTCCCAGGCTGATCACCATGAAACTAGCCAATATTTGGTATCTGTTATGTCCAGCCCTTGTAAAGAACAGTCCAGCAAACGATGAACATAACAACAAACAACCGTTTATTGTAAAGTCTTTCTGGTTTCTCTTACAAGGAATATCCGGACCCTCAGATGGCTACACAAGTCCCATGTAATCGGTCTCTCTGAATTCTACCGTAGAGGCAATGTACTGAGCTACCCTTGCAAGTGAGCATATAGAGAAGACCCCAGGTTAGCCTGACGTGGTCTAACCTGCCTTGATAATGGGAAGCATAGATCCGGCCCTGGCTGCACCATTGTTTACCCATGAGGCTTAGATAGTGTCTCCCCAGCGGTGACTCTTTGATACAACATAGTAACCTGCCGGTGAACCTTAACTAACTAATCATAACATGATATACCAGTTTTAACCAATCATGAACAGGATCCAAAGTTGCTCCCAATCATTGAACTCTAATTGACATAAAGAGTGCACCAAAAAGGGAAGTGTTTGCGCTAAATCTAGCGGCAAATGTTAATGTCTGGAAATCGCCATTTTGTCTTTGCAAAGCGTTGCTGGAGCAACTTGCATTTAACCTGAATACACAACAGAATTGGATATGGCACTTGAAGAAGTGTTCTTGTGAAATTACCTCACACATAATAAATTGTATATAAGCTCTTACTGCATTATTATTATTATGCTTAAGTAACATTCATAGCACTATGCCCTGAAGCAGCCTTATTACTATTAGTGATGTTACTCATTCTGCACAAAAGAGTAATTACTGGTAACAACATGATTCATTAACTACTTCCAAGCTCTGGAAAAACTGGAGTCACTTGTTGTTTGGCTAGTACCTAGATACACGGTTACAGAGGGTCACCCATTTCTGTGAGAATCACATCTTGTATTATCCCCATTTACTCATGATTTGGAAAAGCACTAATAACAGAAATACCAACTATGAGTACTTAGTCCATTGTTTGGAAGGATGGAGGTGAGCTGACTCTCCTTGTCAGCCTCTAACCTTTTCTGAAGGAAGCAAAACCACAGCCTTTCCCCCTCCCCTCCACTATGAAAGTGCAAAACAGTCCTTAAAAAAAAAAGAACAGTTTGTAAGTTACTTCAAAAATAATTAGGAGGGCACTTAGATGGAAACACTCTGAATTGGAACAGAGGTTCCTGCACAGTTTGACCTCCCCATCTTGGGTGTGTTGGGAAAATGTTGTGTTGAAATCCAAGCAATGGTACTGATGAATTATAGCTGACCTCTTTTTTGTTTGCTTTTGTGTCCCTGAGTTTGCTAGAAACTAATTTGTCTGGTATGAAGGGACATGCTGCACATTTATACATTCACAGTTTGTTACAGGAACTGTCTCATAACATCTTAGAGTATAATGATCATTGACTGGCCCTAATTCCCTTAAAGTGCAAAATGAAATGGATTTCCATTGCAAGGAGGGTGTATCTAATTCTTCTAATTTTTCACTCTTTTGTGTTTTGATCTAATTAAAAAGAAATGGAATATGATTGCTTTACTTGGTAGTGATAGAAGCTGGAAGACGAAATGGGGCAGGGGATGGACAAATCAACCATGCTTCATGAAATGACAAGTGGCTTCAGAGATTAGAAACAAGTATCTCATGCAGTTTGGAACTGATTTTCAAATGATAAGGTAATTGGAAATCAAAATGATAGGATAATTGGGGCCTAGTTGTATGAAACATGAATTTATCACAGGATGCTCAAATGTCTTGGATCAAGAGGAGGATCAATGAAGATGTTCTAAAATGAATAAAGAAATCTTAAAACTTATGAAAGACAGATAGTTGGGTATTTGGTTCTGCAAATGAGAAACAAAAAGTGTAGTTTGTGGCAGATAATCATTCCTGTCTTTCAAGAAGGAGAAGAGTGCTTTTTGCTGGAAAAACCTGGTTTGGATGCAATAACATCATTAGAAATTCCTCATCCAAAATTGTGATAACCTTGATGACATCTAGGACTGTGCACAGAGCCCCCAATCTAATCTGATGGCTGGTTTGAGGCTTTAGTGCAGGGATTCCCAAACTGTTCCTGCCAGAGACCTGACCACGGCCCCTCAAACAGCTGAGCGTATTGTCTGGCTAGTCGCTAGATGCACGGTTACAGAGGGTCACCCATTTCTGAGGGTAACGTGGTTCCTGATGATGGCGACACATTAATTCAAGGTGTGTTTTCAGCCTTTTTTGCCACCCCCACTGCTTCCGATGGAGGAGGGAATGAGGGAGGAGCATTTTTGTGCCGGTTTTTAATTTTTCAGCACGTTTTCATGAGTTTTTTGGTGTGATTTCGGCACTTCCGGCAACAGCAAGTCACTTCTGGTGTCAGCAGCATGGGCTGAACCCTGTCCACAGGCTGTAATTTGGGCACCCCTGCTTTAATGTATCAAAGTGATTTGTGTCCCATCAGATTCTATTTGGGCACTATATCCAAGTAAACAGCTGAAATCCTGTTGGAGTTTAGTAAGTTTAGTACATTTTTAGAAACTTTAGTAACATTTAGTTTTTGTTGCTATTTATAAATTATTTAGTTCATTTATTATTTATGTCTAATTTTTCTATTGTAAATTTTTAAAATATTTTGTAAGCTGCTCAGAGTGGGAAAATATCCCAGATGGGCAAGATATACATGTAATGAATGAATGAATCTTATTAGAGTAGGCCCACTGATTCATTAGTGTTTGGATGAGTCAGCTCCTCTTTAATTTCCTTTAATTCAAATGGGCCTACTTTAATTGTGACATTTTAGCAGAGCAAGTCACAGTTGGGGAACACCTACTTCAATCAATAGAACCTCTGGAGGAATTGGCTCATCAAATCCCAATTGATTTAATAGACCCTCTTTGGTGCAACCTACTATACTAAGCAATGGGGTTTTGGTCTGAGAATTGTACAAGAATAATTTAATGGCTCCCTCATAAGTTCCTCTTAGAATCTTACTGTCTTTCCCATATCTAGATGAATCCTGTGCAACTGTAGCTAAAACATTTTGTCTGTAATGCACAAGTGCTTATCAAATACATGACCAAACAGTTGGCAGTTTTAATTACAAAATGGCTTGAAGTTAAGGGCCTTGAGTGTGAAGAGGGACATAGCAAATTCAGGATGGTCATTTTCCATGTCACAGTCAAGCTAAGCCTGGCATCACCAAAGGCAAGGATCAGCTTTGGTGGATCCCAAAAAGGAGGTTCCTGAGAATGCATTAAAAGTAAATGGCTCCCACCTCCTAGGAAATGCAGAATACTACCCTTGAAAACTCTGTTACATGACGTTGAAGTCTGCCTTCTGTCCATCCACAGCTAGGAGGCCTAACTGGCAGAGATCCTTCAAAGATAGGAAAAGTGCATATAGAGAAAATACCATAAGCTTAATAGATAACAATATTATTCAGCCTACTGAATCAGAATCAGCAAAGCACTGAATACCAGTTCCCGGAGAACAACAGAGTGGGTAAATGATTGTTTTCATTTGGACATCTGTTTGACCTTTGTTGGTGAGAAGATGCTGGCCATTGTAGGCCTTTGATTTGACCCAGTGAGGATTAATTTACATTAGAACCTCAGATTACATCTAAACCCCATTCCACAAGTTTGGACTTTATCTGATTTTGGACTTTTTCCGAATCAAATGGGTGATGCATCAGATAACATCCAAAAATGGACCTTATCTAAGGTCCCCATATCAAATACCTTGGATAACATCCATTTTTAAGCGGTTTTCGACTTTATGCAATGCATCACGTGTGTATGAAAACCGTGACTTTATCCAAATCGAACTTTACCTGAATCTGACTTTATCCGAGGCACCACTGTATATATATTTCTGATACTCTTAAGTGCGTGTTACTCATATGTGTGTTAATATCTGGCTGGACATCACACTACAATAATGGAGTAGACCCATGATGGCAAATCTTGGCACTCCAGGTGTTCTTGGACTTCAATTCCCAGAAGCCCAAATCTCTGTGAATCCACATGAATGGGTTTACTGCATGTACACAGAGTTTCTGGGAATTGAAGTCCAAGATCACCTGGAGTGCCAAGATTCACCATCACTGGAGTAGACTGTATAGCCAGTGACTCTATTTATTTTTTTATTTTTTTATTTTTTTTATATCCCGCCCTCCAGGTGGGAAACACCAATCAGGGCAGCTAACAACAAAAGAGGAAAAAGGAAGAGGGGAAAATGAAAATAAAAATAGAATATAATATAAAACAATTAAAAACATCCACAGCTAAAAACCCCAGCTAAAATCCACATTAAAACACATAAAACCTGTATAAACATTCAGAAACGAACCCTCATCACCCACCACCCACAATTAAAACTGAGATCCAAGACAGGACAGGTCCATCTCCCTGGCTAGACAAGCCAGTGGGCCTGAGATGTGGGGGCATTCATGCCCCACCCATGCTGAAACAACCATGTCTTCAGCATCTTCCTAAAGGGGAGTGGTTCCATCTGGAGATGCACCTTAGGTGGTAGGAGGATCCACAATAAGAACATAAGAACAGCCTTGCTGGAACAGGCCACAGCCCATCCAGTCCAGCATTCTGTCTCACACAGTGGCTCACCATTTGCTTCAGGGTATTCCCAAAGATGCCTTCACCTGCTTAGGATTCCCTGGAAATGGCATTGAGAGATATCCTGCCAATCTCTCCAACCCGGAGGTTGTCCTTAGGTATCCATAATTATAGCCATTGATACCCTTGTCCTCCATGAACTTGTCTAATCCTTTCTTAAAGCTGTCAAGACTGACAGCTGTCACCACTTCTTCTGGCAGGGAGTTCCATAGACCAGTAATCCTCAGGGTGAAAAAGTACTTTCTCTTATTTGTTTGAGAACTAGTACCCAAAGGTTTCATGGAGTGTCCCCTAGTTCTAGTGTTATGCGATAGGGAAAACTGTTTTTCCTTATCTACTTTGTCCACACCGTCCATGATTTTATAAACTTCAATCAGGTCACCTCTTAGACACCGTCGTTCAATAGTGAAAAGGCCCAACCGTTGCAGCCTCAGGTAGTAAGGAAGGTGTTCCAGTCCCCTAATCATTTTAGTTGCCCTCCTCTGCACTTTTTCCAGCTCCATAATATCCTTCTGGAGATATGGCGACCAGAACTGTACACAGTATTCCAGATGGGGCCTCACCATAGATTTATAAAGAGGCAAAATGACACTTGCTGACTTATTTTCTATACCCTTCCTAATGATCCCTAGCATTGATTTTGCTTTTTTTACTGCTGAGGCACACTGGGTTGACACCTTCATTGAGCTGTCCACCAGGACACCAAGGTCCCTTTCCTGGTTTGTCGCAGAGAGTTCAGACCCCATCAGTTTATAAATGTAATTGGGTTTTTTTGCCTCAACATGCATCACTCTGCACTTACTAATATTGAAGCTCATTTGCCACTATTTTGCCCACTCCCCCAGTGTCAAGAGATCCCTCTGGAGCTCCTCACAATCTCTCACAGTTTTCACTACCCTGTATAATTTAGTGTTGTCAGCAAATTTGGCTACTTTGCTATTTACTCCTACTTCTAGATCATTTATGAAGAGGTTGAAAAGCAGTGGTCCCAGTACTGAACCTTGGGGGACCCCACTCTTTACTTCCCTCCACTTGGAGAAGTGTCTATTTAGTGCTACAATGCTGAGTGTTGGGTGGCAGTAAATAAACTGACTCCCTAAAGGGGCCAACGGCTACAGGCAGATGATCTCCTTTAGGTGGGGTGATGGTCCCCTCGGTGGAGGAAATGCCACTGGAAACCATTATATTGGGCCCAACAGCAAAATGAGCAGAGGAGGAACTCTAATTCCCAATGGTCATAGAAGCAGAAGAGGCCATGCCAGATGGACTGGCTGTGAAGGTGCACCTTGTCCATATCCACAATGCTGCAGTATTCCATTGCATTCCCTGTGTTAAATCCTGCATGTCTCGTTTCATAAGTGCCACAGGAGATGGCTCCATGATCATAGGGTGCGGGTCACATCATGCAAGCTGGGATCCACCCTAAACAAATTAATGCCAATGACATTTTTCCTGCTTCAGGAAAAAAATGTATTCTTGGATACAAGTTGCAACTGATGACGATGTGTTTGTATCCATGTGTGTATGTGAGAGGGAGCCATTATAAAAACAAGCATTTCTGTACAGCTCTTGTAGTAAACAAAGCAAAGTGCAAGAGAAGTATAATACTGCCAATTCATTGTGGAAGAGATCAGTTCAACATCTGTACTCAAATTGAAATAGCGAACAAAAGGTGGGAGGCCTCTTTTTCACGCTGGATAGGAAATGTCATGTAAATGTCAGAGATTTCCACTCGCTTAACAATAGTTTCAATAAAAATATGTAAAGTTTAACTAAATATCTTTGAAAAGTCAACCCTCTATTTCAAAAATATTGATTGCTGCGATGTAGAGGAATAGTGACTTATGTTTGCCAGGGAATCATTGTGATTAGGATGTTTTTGGGTACTGCTATCAGAGGACAGAACTATGGCCTTTGCTCTGAGTTATTGGGATGTGAGAGGATGCTCAATTTACCAATGGCAAAATAGCAGATAACCGGTAACAAATGCTTGTCACACAATATTCTCCTTGGATGAGAGTTATGATACAGTATTGGCAGTGATGCACTACAATTTTTTTACTACCTGCTCTGTGGACTGGCCAAATCTGTGGCAGGGCCAAATCTGTGGGCATTACCAAACACCCTGCATTCTGGGCTATGGAGGTGGGCATAGCCTGGGGGAATTTCCACTACCAGTTCTGTAGAACCTGACAGAACCTGCTGCAGTGCATCACTGAGTATTGGTAAAGACTTGCTGGATGACTCAATGAGTTAGGCTGAGAGTTCAGTTCTTCAAAGTACATCTCCCAAGTACTCTGGGAAAGCTGCACAGACCTAGGCTGTCCCCAGAAGCATTTGTGAATATCTCTAGATAAAAAATCCTAAAAAGAGTCTCCATAAGACAGAATTTACTTGATTCTATACTATTATTATAAAAATTCTACCATTAGAGTCACAGTCAAAGATTGGAATAAAATGAACAGGTTAAGGAAACATCAAAGTATTTCGACATTTCCTAGTAAAGTTAATTTTTGTAAAGTTAGAATATTTGAGTCCATTACACTCAAAGTTTCCAAATATCTAGGGCAAGGCTTCCCATCTTTGGGCTGCCAGATTTCCTTGGACTTCAATTCCCAGTAGCCCTAATCAGTCCTTTATGTATTGCTTCAAGAGATCTGATCACTATGGGTACAAGAACAGATTCTTCTTCTTTCTCTCTTGTGTAGAAGCAACAGCTGAGGCTGTCAACCTGATACAGCTGCCTCGATCTCAACAACATAGCAAAAGCAGTGCCTTGTGGTAATGATTCCTAATATAAGAAAACATAGGGAAAGACTTTGCGAGAGATTCCTTGGGCTGTAGCATGGTAGCAGCTAACTACCGTGTGGACCATTTCTCTCTCTAACTATTTTTGTTTCCTTTCCCCACCTTTTATTTTGCCATCATACTGAGACAGACCAGCATAGCTACTTCTCTGTAGACTCCCCCCACCCTCCCAGAAATTCAACATGTGTCTCAATTAATAGCTTTATTCCATTCAGAAACCTCCAAATCTAAGACTTATGTCATCCAATAAATAGGCAGAGTCAAATCCTAATTTCCGTAAGACAAGAACAATGTCATTCCTGAGGTTGGAGGTAGGTAACTTTCAAGGATAGGAAATTGAGAAATGAAGCTCTCGAGTCCATCAGGGGCTACATTCTACTGCTTTGGGGAAGAAGCTGTACCAGGAGTATTTTGTTGTTGTCTAGTTGCATAGTCGAGTCTGACCCTTTGCAATCCCATGGACTACTGCATGCTTGGCACCTCTATCCTCCACCATCCTCCACAGCCCGCTCAGCTCTACGCCCATTTCATCAACAATGCCATTTAGCCACCTCATCTTGTGCTACCCCCTTCTCCTTTTGCCTTTGATCTTTCCCAGCATCAAGGCCTTCTCGGGTGAGTCCTCTCTTATTTGGTGTCCAAAGTACTTTAGCTTCATCTTCACTATTTGTCTTTCCAAGGATCAGTCAGGGTTGATTTCCTTCAGAATCAACATTTGATCTCCTTGCTAGGTAGGTATATCTGGATGGTATACCAGGAGGGAAATGGAGATGAGATGGTTGATATATTATGCCTTGGAGAAGAGGTTTGGCAATATTTTGCAACTGTAAGTACTGCTTTTGACAGGCATCAGTGTCAGCTCACATGTTACATTTGCTTGTGTAAATGGATGACTCATCTTTGTCCCAGTTGTTTGTGTTAGCTTTACGAAAGCTACATACAGTTTATTTCTCAAACCACTGCTCTTTGCTTCCTGATCTCTCTCTCAGTTTCTGTTTGAGCCTATGTGTTTTGTTCAAAATCCAGCTGGTAGTTTAAGATACCTTTTATAAATCATCGGCATTAACTGTCTTACCTGTCTATGACCTTTTTTAAACATGTGATAAGTGACAAAGGGTGATCTAGGAAGGAAGCTCCAGTCAGCATCATGTAATCGAATCTTTGAAGCAATACTACCTCTCAGGAGATAAAGAGTCTATGTCGTACATTCTCCTTAATATCTACTAACATGCATTCTCCACAAAGCTATCTAGCCTTTTCTCACTTGCTTTTTTCTCTTTACAAGACTAGCAATTCAAGTGCCTCTTTGATTTTCTGAGTACCTTACTCAGCCTAAACAGCTACTGGCAGTTGCTTCCCAGGATATATCTCTATTCTTCCTGGCCAAATTCAACTGTATATTTTTTTATCTTTAAAGGGACAGGGCTCATAACTTCCTTTACTGTACTTTTTTATTTTGCAGAGCCTGAAACATATAGATATGTGCTGATTTAGCACCAAGACATCCAGCTGGGCGAGACATCAGTGAAGTGGCTTATGTAAGGGAGGGGGGGGGAAATCAAATTAACTGTTGTTGTTTTTTAAACAAATGTATCTAATTTGAGGTCCCGAAGGCTGTTAACAGATTTGTGCACGTATCTTTTAATTTCCAATTATAAGGAGGAATTTATGACCATCGGATTTTTCTTTTTTGAATTATAAATGAATAAATAGAATTATTAAAGTGCATGTAATTGAAAATTGAATACAAACACATTTTAGCCGGTGAGGAAAATGCATTAAGTATCAAAATATGCACTAATTTCTGAGAAAGCATGGGAAGCAACTGTACTTTACAAGAAACCTGGACTGCACAAGAGGGGGGGGGGTGGAATTCTAAGAAATGTAGTAGAAATGGGACTAGCAAATTTCCACATCGCTCACTAAAGTTCATTGGAAAGGAACACTTATAGGAAAGGTAGAAGACAACAGAAAAACTAGAAGACCAAACATAAGAGAAATTGATGAATCGATTAAAAAAGAAAATAATCTTCTTCTTCTTCTTCTTCTTCTTCTTCTTCTTCTTCTTCTTCTTCTTCTTCAAGTCCTGCATCTGATTCCAAATATTGTCTAGCATCACTGCCAAAACACAGCCAATTTCTTCACTTTGTCATTGGCCAAACTTAAATCCTCATTTTTACACATTTCCGGTAGTAACCAACAGAATGGCAAATGAACTGAATTCTGTATCTCTCTACATTCACACAGTATGTTGTTGTCCACCAGCAGCCCCCATTTGAGTATGTTGGTCTTCAACCCTCAGCCTATTCAGGGTCCTCCAAATGACATAGGGGAGGTCAATTTCCTCAGCTGTTCCCTCCATTAATGATATTCATTGTACCCTCAAGAATATTAGTTCTTTCCATAAAGATCTTTCTGGCTCTGACTCAGAAGACTTGATGCACATATTTATTCAGAGGATATTGAGGGTCACTCTCTTGCTTAGTTCTCTTGAAGTCCACTGCTAATTTCCTAACTGAGGAGATCCATTGATAAGAAAAACCTCAACCAACAGCCAAACACTCCTGATGGGGAGAACTGGTGAGGATCTATGACAACAATGAGATCAGCAAAGGGAAACCCAGGATGAGCAGGGGCTGCATGTCCAGCCTGAAGGGTCTTAGGAGAGTCTGGCCAGCCAGCAATGCCAGGTCAGGTTTCTGCCAAATGTCTCTGCTACTACCACCACCACCTGCTTGGTTGGGACTACTGTAGTGTAGGCTGCCTTCTCTCAGTGGAAGGAATCTGAAAGGGATGGACTTGGACCTGGAGCAGCCAAAAGGAGGGGATTACAGAGAATTCTTTGTTCCTTAAAGGGATGAGCTGAATCTTTGGAGATCTGTATTTTAGGATTCTCTGTGCCCATAGACACCAGTTATTTTATTTTATGATGTATTTATTTGGTTGGCTTATTTTTAATTTGTTGTGTGTATTATTGTGTTATTTGATAGTTATATGAGTGGGAAATTTCCCAAATGGGTGGTATAAAAATGCAAGAAATAAATATATAAATAAATAAAATGTTAGTTCGCTTACTGTGTTGTTAATAACTCAATGATTTGAAAAACTGGGTTGTCTGCCTGGATCCATGATTGAAGAAAGACTTTCAGGGATGAGCAGTAAGATCTACTGAAATAAATAAAGCAGACCTTCGTTCTGAGTAGGCATCTATAAGGTCTAGTTAGAGACATAAACCTTGTACATCCTGTATGATAAATGAGACACACCCACAGGTGCGAGAAGGTTTTGTCACCCTAGAGAGATTTTGTTTTCTTAGAAGGTTGGTCATTTCTGTAAAATATGCATAATTGGGAAATGCCTAAAGTGTTGCCACCTTGAATAATCTAGCAAACATGCTAGTATCAGATGGGTTGTTTGTATCTTTTTTGGCAAATTAGTTTCTTCTTTTATGTGAGTTTTGTGTGTTTCTCATAATCACACATGGGAAACATTTCATTTTTGCACTAAGATGCTAGTTGTCCCATTTCCACACTGGTGGCGAGAACTCTATTTGGAGAATCTTCAACAGGCCTCCTCTTTGTCTCAAAGTGGCCTGCTCTTTACCCAAAACGAGACAAGCCTGACAATTCTTCACATCCCTAGATTTAGCTCTGAGAAGACATGTACCAGAAAATGCAGTTTGCTCCCAGAAATTTTGTGGTGCAGAAATTAGAGAAGTAGGACCCTGAGTATAATCTCACTAGTACTCAGGTACCAATGGTGCAATGCCAGTATTGTATATTCAAAGTAATCTTCCAACTTCTATTCTTGTGCAGAACTTCAGAGTCCAGGGCCTATGGTGAGAGAGAGGCTATTCCTTTAACCATGCAATTGTCTTTCTTAATTGCTCTCCTCTGTTTCCTCATTCAGAAATTCATTGTCTATCAAATTAGCTACAGTCAGACATGTTTACTTGCATGGTTTAATCTCATTACACTGTTTTGCTGTGAATGAAGCCTGAGAGTGAACTGTTTGTAAATGGATTATACTCTGACCCCATCTCTCTTCCCCCTTAAAAAAATACTAAACAAGGTTATTCAAGGACAGCTAGGCGGTGTGGAATTCCTCCTGATGACATTTTCTGTCTTTCCCTCACAACTCAAGTACTCCATTCAAGCTTTCAGGTTTCCTCTTTTTCTGTTCTATGTTGCTTTCAACCCTGCCACCTTTCCATATATGTTTTTATTTTTACTTTTGCTGGCAATAATAAGACATATTCAGTTTCCACCCACCCCCTGCCAATGATGGAAAACTGCTTCGCTACTTATCATAATCCCAGCAAGGACACTCAAATTAATCAGCAATGCAGAAATGTGTGCTGTAGGTGGTGAGCAAGAAAATAATTTTGAACCACGAGAAAAAGAAGGGGAGGCTGCATGTGCACAATGACCAATTTGTATTGTTGCACTTGCTTTTACTATTTCAGCCTAAGAGTATTCATAAGCGCATCAGGAAATCCTATAAGTTGCATGGGCCAAGAGTTTTTCAAGGGCAAAAACTGAATTTATCATAGAAAGAATGGTGATGTAAACATGTATCCCACTAGAAAATCCCAACAAACCTTCCCCCTAAGGAAGGTAATTCTGTTAAGTAAATCATATGGATGAATTAATCCCTAGATAAAGCTTGTTTAAGTGTTCTTCCTCAACTGTGTCAAGTATGTAGTTTTTGAAGTGGTAGCTGTTAGTCTGTGCAAATGTATCAAACAGGAAACACAACAAAAATAAATAGAAATAAAGAAGATAAAACCATTGCAGCACCTTAAAAAATCAGTTGCTATATTTTAATGTGAGCTTTTGTGGCTCACGTCTGCTTCCTCGAGCATATGAGTGAAATTACATGGCAAATATTTGCACATTTATATATGCTTCCAAAACAAAGAGACGGCAATCGGTTACAGACATAAGTTGCAAATTGTGTGAGTCAATGTGGCATTTCACACCTACTATTGACTTAAGACTCCTGTTTGATATTTTCCTTTTCCTTGGTTCTTTGAAACTCATTCTGTAAAGGTGACATTGGCTAGTTCGAATCCTGGCTATGAAATATAATAGCATAATTATTTCAGTATTTTATGTTTGGTATTGGTTTAAAAACTCTTGACTACTATTCGCCAGGTGGCAACTTTTATATCCCATGAAGACTGTCTGGGTAGACTGGAATAATTTGAAATGGGTTTCTGAGTACAGTACTGCCATTCCTGGTGTCCTATAAATGCAATGAATTAATAATTATTTGTGGCCATTAATTTTACTATTCAGATTTGTACTATTTGTCTTATGTGGAATGCAGAGGGTCATTGGTAGCATGTTGTATGCACTATTGTGGGGTCCTGTAACTGTTGCTAGAGAGTGAAGTATTCTGGTCAAGAATGGGTTGAAGATACTTAATGATGTGCATGAATGATTTCAATTTTGAGCTGAAACGAACAACTAGCTGTGTCCAATTGTTTTCTCTTCTGAGTCTGTCTTGCAGTAAGTTGCTCCTGTATATTCATCTTGAACAATTAATTTGTTCCTTAACCAAATTGGATGGGCATTGTAGTCTGAGAAATGTATTTTGTAGATCCTTGTTTTTGGAATTTTTATCTTTCGGGTCCAAACGGATGTGATTGTGCCAAAGGATTTGCTGGAAACAATAGATTTTATTTTTGTTGTGCATTTAGGATGGAAACTGGAGGCATGATCAATGGGTCTTCAATATAGTGTGATGTTGAGATGTCTATGTTGCAGCTTAGCAGTGGTGCCTAGAAAATTCACCTGGTGGGTAGATAAATCCAGGCTGAGGTTGGTATTTGGATGAAAGTTATTAAAATCTGGGGTACTGCAGTGGCTCAAGTTGCTAAGACGCTGACTGGGAAGCGGAAGGTCAGCAGTTCGATTCCCGAGTACTGCAGGACGGAAATGAGCTCCCGTCTTCGTCCCAGCTCCTGCCAACCTAGCAGTTCGAAAGCAAGAAATTGCAAGTAGATAAATAGGAACCACTTTGGTGGGAAGGTAACAGCGTTCCGTGCGCTCCGGTGTCTAGTCATGCCTGCCACATGACCACGGAAACGTCTGCAGAAGCAGACAACGCTGGCTCTTCGGCTTAGAAACAGAGATGAGCACTGCACCCTAGAGTCGGATACGACTGGCTTTCGAGCAAGGGAAACCTTTACCTTTACTATTAAAATCTGAGTGAGATTTTTCTAGCATTTACTTTCCATGGGTCCAGATTTTTAAAAAGTCATCAGTGTGTACCTCAAATAGAGGGACAATTTGGGGGTTGCAAGAGTTAAGAAAACGTTCTCCACCAGCCATGGATATATTCACATATTATGGAACCATACAAGTACCCATGGCATTTACATTGATCTAGAGCAGAGATTTTCTACCTGCACCCCATGGGCCAGATGCGGCCCATGGTGCCATTTCATGTGACCCCCCCACCGCCTCCACCACACCAGGAAGAGTCATGTGGTGGAGAAAGGTCAAAATGGCCATCCGGCCCCCGGAGCTGTCTGAGGGTGCATGACCTGGCCTCTGGCTTGAAACAGGTTGATAACTCCTGATCTAGAGGTAAATTTTATTGTCAAAGATGACATACTTTTGTGTGAGCATGAGGTTGCAGGAGATAGTGACTATGCAGCCTTTGTCTTTATTTTGAATACTATCCCAGACATCCTGCAGTCCATCTCTATGTGGTTTGTAAGTGTAGAGACCATCTATAGCAGTAGTTCCCAGCCTTTTTTTGTCCATACCCCAATTAAGAATCTCTAAAATCCTGACCCCCCCCCCGTGACATATAATTCCTATTATTTAAAAAGTGGACTCCTATTCACTGGAGGAAGTCTAAAAAGCCATTAACTTGGTCTAAACTCATTCTCGAATTGCCCCCTTAAAAATCAAATTGCCCCCCCCCCCTCCACGGCGTGTGCCGTTATAGCTAAAATGTTATTTGGGAAATTATATGTAGATTGAAATTTTGTGATAGGTGCATTGGTAGTATATGTTTTGAGGATGAAGTTCATGTACCCAGATACCCCAATAGTGATGTTAGTGATGCTTGATATAATGGGTCTAACAGGGTTCCCTAGTTTGTATATTTTTGGTAGAAGGTGGTTGGTTTTTGTATCACGTTAGTCAGGATTTGTTCACATATATTTTCAGGAACATTGGAATGTTACATTGATTCACACATTTTGCATCTTGTGTTTATGACCAACTGTTGTCTCTTTATTTTGGGGCCAAATGTATAAGAATAAATATTTACCATGTAGCCTTGCTCTTATATCTGAGGAACCTTGATCCACGAAAACTCACCTTAAAATATAGCAGTTAGTCTTTAAGGTGTGACAACTTTTTCATCTTCTTAATGTCTTTTTCTTTTCTTTTGCTTTGTTTCTTGTCTGCTGTGTTAGGTATGTGACTCCTCATTACATTTTTGGGGAAGGAGGAGGAAATTACATCACATTAAGTTGAGACTTGGGTTTTGTAATTAAAGCAAGCGTGATTCCATGAATATAAATTAACATTTTTATTTCCATTTTTATGTGCTTGTATTTTCTCAAGATGAAAAGAAATACAGGTATGTGTATTATAGGAAGAGGGGGGGGGGGAGAGGATGTTTACTTATCCTAGCAGGAGAAGGAGGCAGCACCAAAGCTATTTTATAACCATGCCCCTCAGGCCCCTTAGCAAAGCAACCTAAGTTAGAAATTGAGTTTGGCTGAAAGTCAAATGGTGGGTGAGAATTCACTGGAAAAAAGAAAGTCTTACTATGCTTGATATGCTATTTCTTTTCAGCCAATTAAATGTGCACTATGAACAGTGGTGGGATTCAGCAGGTTCACCCCAGTCCGCCAGAACCAGTAGCAGAAATTGTGGCTGGCCCCGCCCATCCAAATTTTGAAATATAGTACTGTATTCCTAGATAGATAGATAAATCTTTATTGTCATTGTCCTGCACAAAACAACAAGATTGGGGGGGAAAAACACTTATCAACTCAACAAAACCTAAACAAAATACAACTATCCAAAATTATCAACATATCCCCACCTCACATATACACATTTAACCCCTAAAAAGCTCTAAAACTCTAAGGCTCTAAAAACTTTAAAACTCTAAAAACGCTAAAACTCTAAAAATGCTAAAAACCTCTAAAAACTTTAAAAACTATATACAGAAGCTCCCTCATAGACCTCATTGCACTGCATTCAAAGCCAGAACTGCTTTTGGGTAGAAACTATTTCTCAAGTGGCTGGTCCTGGTCTTTATGACCCTGTACCTTCATCCTTCAGCTCCATTCCCAAAAATCAAAACACCGAGATCCGTTCCACACAATTCCCTTCAATAATAAGTGGCTGGATGTTCAGTTTACATTTTCTAAAGTCCACAATGATCTCTTTTGTCTTTTTTACATTGAGGAATAAATTGTTTTCCCTACACCACTCCATCAGCATCCTAATTTGGGTGTAACACAGGGCTTTCCCCTGGCCACACCCACCATACCATGCCCACAGAGTAGGTAGTAAAAAAAAATTGAATCCCACCACTGACAATGAATATCTACAGGTACACATCAAAGGAGAAAGGAAAAAATACAATCTTTTGAACACAGAATTTCAAAGAAAAGCAAGGAGAGATAAGGAAAACTACCTAAAAGAACAGTGCAAAGAAATGGAGGAAAACAACAAAAGAGGCAGAACCAGAGACCTTTTCAAAAAAATCCGGGAAATCAAGGGAACATTTAAAGCAAAAATGAACATGATAAGGGACAAAGACGGAAAGGAGCTAGCTGATGCAGAAGAGATTAAGAAAAGATGGAAAGAGTACACAGAGGAACTCTACAAAAAGGAACTCAACACTCCTGATAGTCACAATGATGAAGAATTTGAACCTGAGCCAGACATCCTGGAGAGTGAAGTCAGAAAGGCCCTAAAGAGCACTGCAAACAACAAAGCTAGTGGAGATGATGGTATCCCAGTTGAATTTTTCAAAGCTCTAAAAGATGATGGCATCAAATTACTGCACTCAATATGCCAGCAGATCTGAAAAACAAAACAGTGGCCACAGGACTGGAAAAGATCAGTATATGTTCCAATCCCAAAAAAGGGCAATGCCAAAGAATGCTCAAATTATCGAACAATTGCGCTCATACCACACGCCAGCAAGGTGATGCTCAAGATAATACAGGATAGACTTCAGCAGCATGTGGAAAGAGAATTACCAGAGGTGCAGGCTGGATTCAGAAGAGGCAGGGGGACTAGAGACCACATTGCCAACATACGTTGGATCATGGAGAAAACAAAGGAATACCAGAAACAAGTTTACTTTTGCTTTATTGACTACACTAAGGCATTTGATTGTGTGGATCACAACAAGATGTGGCAAGTGATTAAAGAGATGGGAATACCAGAGCACCTCATATGCCTCCTGAGAAATCTGTACATGAACCAAGAAGCAACAGTTGGGACAGAACACGGAATGACAGAGTGGTTTGGAATAGGAAAAGGAGTAAGACAAGGCTGCATTTTGTCACCCTGCTTATTCAACTTATACACAGAGCACATAATGCGCAATGCAGAGATGGAGGAATCACAATATGGGATCAAAATTGCTGGGAGAAACATAAACAATCTGAGATATGCAAACGACACCACCCTAATGGCAGAAAGTGAGGAAGACCTAAAGAATCTCTTGATCGGTTTGAAGGAAGAGAGTGCAAAAGCTGGCTTGAGACTCAATATCAAGAAAACCAAGATAATGGCAACAGGCCCGATCAGTTCCTGGAAAATAGATGGGGAAGAAGTAGAAGCAGTGACAGATTTTACATTCTTAGGATCTAAGATCACTCAGATGGGGATTGCAGCCATGAAATAAAAAGACGACTGATTCTTGGGAGACAAGCTATGAGAAACCTGGGGAACATAGTGAAAAGCAGAGACATCACCATGAAAACTAAAATTAGAATAGTCAAAGCAATGGTATTCCCAGTGGTAATGTACGGATGTGAGAGCTGGACAATTAGGAAAGCTGAACGCAGAAGAATAGATGCCTTTGAAATGTGGTGTTGGAGGAGAGTTTTGAGGGTACCCTGGACAGCGAGGAGAACAAATAGGTCAATCTTAGAAGAAATCAACACTGACTGCTCATTGGAAGGTCAAATAGTAAAGATGAGGCTAAAGTACTTTGGACATCAAATGAGAAGGGAGGATTCACTTGAGAAGGCATTGATGTTGGGAAAGGTGGAGGGCAAAAGAAGAAGGGGGAGGCCAAGGATGAGATGGCTAGATGGCATTGTAGACACAATGGGCACAGAGCTGGGAGGGCTGAGGGGGATGGTGGAGGACAGAGGCGCCTGGAGAACAATGGTCCATAGGGTCGCAAAGGGTCGGAATCGACTGTGCGACTGAACAACAACAACAAACACATCAAATATATCAGTGTGTAAATTTCTCCATCTCAATTTTTTATGTAGCTTTCCAAATCTCTGTAACTTCTTCCAATCCTTCTTTTGCATTTAATTATCCAGTTTTCTCTTTCCACTTTGACATATGTACCTTTCCCCATGCTGTTTTCCCTAATGTGTACATTCCTTTAGGCATTTTGTCTAAGCCAGGGGTTCTCAACCTTTTCAACTGGGTCATGCTCAACCGGGTCATGCTCCCTTAAACAGTTCAGGGGCTGGATGGCCATTTTGCCCTGCCTGCCACACATGGCACTTCAAGGTGTGGTGAAGGCAGTGGGGGCCACATGAAATGATGTTGCAAGCTGCATCCGGCCCCTGGGCTGAAGGTTGAGAACCCCTGGTCTAAATCATGTATTTATGAATGCTATCTAAGTTACACTTTTTCCTCTTCATTGACCAAAAATGCTTGTTTGTACAGTTTTTCTGCTGTGTGCATTGAAGCTTTTAGCATTTTCTGTACATAGCTTTATGTGCTTGTTCTCCAGAATGCATGGCAGGCAAGCTTTGCAAATGTGTGAAATCTCAAGCAATGTTCATTTCTGCTCATAATAAGAGTTCTTCCTGACCAATCACACCTATGGCTTTTAAAGTCGTTTGGACTTAACTTTTAATCCAGATGTGGCTCGTTAAAGACACTGGGTGGTGGTGGTTGATTCATTCCAGGTTTTACTCTGAAGGAACCATCTAAGATACTAAACCTCCTTTGGAAATAAGGTCCCCAACAGACATGCTCTTGTACATGGTGAGCATCTCATGTGACTGCTGTGGCAGTCAGACACTTAAACACCGAAAAATTATCTTTAAAACCTGTTATCATTTAGTTGACAGCAAGCCTGATCACTTGATGTATTAGTGCTAAATAAAATAACTTTTAGTATCAATTTATTATCTCATTTTATTGGCTATTTTACTTAATAAGAGGCTTGTGCATCTTGTGACCATAAGAGGCTTGTGACTAGGATGGAGAAGAG
This sequence comes from Bradypodion pumilum, assembly GCA_035047305.1. NCBI lineage: Eukaryota > Metazoa > Chordata > Lepidosauria > Squamata > Chamaeleonidae > Bradypodion > Bradypodion pumilum. The sequence goes on from JAWDJD010000002.1 coordinate 17,741,310, forward strand.
CACCATCACTCCGCATTCCCTCGTTTAGGAGCTGGCTTTGTTGTTTGTATTTTTATCATATTTTGTTACTGAAAACTGATATGTAAATATTTGCTAGCAAAAAGCAGGGTGCATCATTGTAAGTTGACATACTGACATACAAGCAGACATAGGGAGAGAGGCAAACAGAGGGATAAATACTGAAGTCAATAAGGACCACCTTCATCTCTCACAAAATTAAAAACTCAATCCTGAGTTTTCTTGTTTAACTTTTGCCCCCCTATTCCCAACTCCTTTTTGATTAAAGGAGTTAATAGATTTCCTTAAGAGTTTAAGCCTGACAATAGAGGTTGTCTTTTATTGATATATTACCTGCTTTGAAAGCTTTTCCTGCTGTGGACCAGATATAAATACTGGAAATCAATAAGCCTTTTATGGGGGCACTAAGGTGTGTTTGCATATGCCCTGTCTTTTAAACAGGGTTTGTTTCAGTTTGAGAAACAAACTCAGTTTTACCAACGACTTGTGTTAATACAATTTTATTCCTCCATTGGAATAAGGTAATCTTGTACTTTAAGCTTTCCTGTCAGTTTGCCAGGCTACACATTCAGCTGGATTTTATTTTTCTTACCTTGTTTGTGCCTTACATTTCTCATTGATGACAGATCTCCAAAGATGCTGACATTAAGCAAAACAACAACAACAACACAATACAAAATAAGAATAAATTATTTATTTACCTTTAAAAAGCAATGGTAGCTGAGGAAGTCTGTAATGGAATAATTGCAGTCTATCTTCCAGACCTTTGAAATTATTGGTACTGTGGCAGCTCCAATTGCTGCTCTTTCAAGTTCCATGGGGACCAGAGGAGGAATATGCCCCCCTAAAAGTATGCAACCTAAGAACCAGGCCAGGTAGCACCAGGTGTTATTTTCATCTTCTGTTCACAAGGGGAGCTGAGCATTCTGTTGCTTTTCTCGCTTCGTAGAGGCACAGCTGACTGATGGATGATGCATCACCCCTGTGATTTCACGGATACGCGTCAGAGGGTGGGGTCATGAGTTAGTTATTGACTACGGTCAACAATTTGTTTGTTGTTAACAAACAAATTGATACAATTTGATACATTGTAACCAATTGCCGTTGGCAATTTTGGGGTGGTACCTTACCAGTGTTACTTCGGCCTGCTTGCCTTAGGAATTATGATTGGTCGTTTTACCAATACAAATTTATAATTCGGACTAGGGCATTGAATCAATAAATGTGGCCCTTTGCTGTTATCCACTTTCAATGTTGTCTGTGTCCGTTATTGGGGGGGTGCGCCTGCAATGACCAATGATGATTATGATGAAAGGGATGATGATTATTATAAAATGTATACAGTTCAGACTGTAAGAAGATATGCACTTGAAGTGTATTCCATCTACAATCGAGTTATTTCTATTGCCAGTCTTTTGCTAATCTTTTCAATTCTTGATGATGATAATGATGATTATTTTCCTTCTGTGTCTAGGCCAGGCATGAAACTGCCAAAATCAACCCACCTTTTGGCAGTTCCTTTCACCTGACCTAGTGTGAGAAATATTAGCTGGCAACACAAGGTTGCCGTTACCAGGGTATGCCCGATTGCAGTTCAAAAATACTCCTTGGTGAGGGGCCAGTGGTAAAAATGTGAGTAATAAATAAATAAATAAATAAATAAATAAATAAATAAATACAATCTTCAAAAATACCACAATCTTTGAGGAGGCTTAAAGGTATACATCAGGGGTTCCCAAACTACCACCCACAGGCCAGATCAGGTTCCTGATGCCACTTCATCTGGCCCATGCCACCCTCATCACTCCTGGAACTGGAAGTAAAACACACCCATACTTCTGCATCCAGGAGGGACAGGGACAGCATGGGCCAATTGATGTGGCATTGGGGGCCAGATCCAGCCCACAATCTGTGCTTTAGGCACCCCTGGTTTAAGCAAAGAAAATGGCAGCCTAAAATCTATCTGATCCTGTTGCAAAACAGATTGCAAGGCACATTTTACTTCTGCTTCCAGTGGGAGGAAGCATGTGACTGGCCTGCTTAACCACATGAATGGCCCACAGCCCCAAAGGTTTGGGCACCCCTGGTATACATAGTCAACCAGATGTTCAGGTCAGAGTTTTTGAACCCCACTGCTCAGGCCTTAGCCCTGGACCTGAGAGTCAGTGAGATTATCAGTGAGCCTGATAATGTCACTGATATCTAGTATCGCTACTCTCTGCAACTGCCCTGTTCTGATCTTATCAATGCCAATCACATTCAGATGTTTCTTCAACCCTTTTGGGATTGCTCCTTGTGCTCCTATCGCTATTGGTATCACAGTTGGTCTTTCCTTTCAGAGATACTATACTTCAGTTTTCAAATCCCGATACCTCATGATCTTTTCAATCTTGTTTTTCTTCCATTTGACCATCACCACATCAATTAGCTTAACAAAAAAAAATCAACCACAGTAATGTCTATAGTGTTGTTTTCAAGTTTCTTATAAGTTTGAATCTTAAAGTCCCATGAGATCTTAAGCATGTTATCCTCAGTCTCAACCACATTTTCAGGGTTGTGTTCCTACCAGTACTTTGAAGATGGCAATAATTCTTGCACAGATCCCAATGTAACATTTCTGCAACTCAGTTATACCATTATTTTTGTAGTCAGTCTGTGAGATCTTATTACATCAAATTATAAAATGTTCACTGTTTCATCCATTTCTTTGCAAAGCCTCCACTTACTAACATTTCTAGTTCATTGTTGCTGCTGCTGCTGCTGCTGCTTCCAGTCTTAGGCTCCACAGCCAAATGCTTTATTAATCTTGCTGAATTCAGCTCTGCAAGTTGCTAACCTTTTGCCATTGTAAATTTAAGAGTCAGCCTCCCCCCATCCTTGTTGGATTAGATACAGAACATATGACAGATACTTAATGCCCTCAAGGTGGTTCACACATGGTCTCCATAAGCTCTTCACATATGGTCTCCATAAATTCCAAGCTCTAGAATTGGTAGAACTTTTTTTTAATTTTATTTATTTATTTACTGTATTTATATTGCCGCCTCACTCGCCGAAGCGACTCCAGGCAGCTCACAGTTGACATTGAAAAATTCAATACGAAACATCCCCAAAATACCAAAAAATACAGAAACCCTTAAAACTTTTTAAAACCAGGGAGGTGGCAATATTAAAATATGGCAACATGGTACAAGAAAAAGAAAGTTACCAGCCACATTCTATTCAACCACTGGGAGGCTGAGTTATGTTTATGTTTATTTGATTTATATCCCACCCTACTCAGCACAGACCGACTCATGGTGGCTCACAACATGTCAAATAAAGATACAATATAGCAAAAAATAAAAATACAATATAACAAGAGCAAAGAACAAAATACAATTAAAAAAAGTAACAGTGACAACTCAGTAATACAGCACACAACTCACTCCGGCCCCAAAAAAGTCCAAAAGTGTAAAGTGGTGGTCCTGCTACCTCTATGGCCTTTAAGTTTTGGCTGGAGGCATGGATGGAGTCCCAGGATGCTGGCGAAGCTGGTCTGTCCTGGCGTCCATCGCTGCGGGACCTCTCCACCCCACAAAAGTCCTGCCGCCTCTACGGCCTTAAGTCCTGGCCAGGCGGGGCCAGGAGGGAGGCGATGGTGCCTGCAGCTGCACTGGCTCCCATCCCTGTGCTGGTGGAGTGGGCAATGGGGAGAGCAGCAGGGGTCCTCCTCCATGGCTGCGGGCATCTCTTGAACCCTCTGGCTGGGCAGGGCCAGGAGGGAGGCGACGGCACCCACAGCTGTGCTGGCTCCCATCCCCACACTGGTGAAGTGGGTGGTGGGGAGAGCAGCAGGCAGTCCTACTCCATGGCTGTGGGCATCTCTTGAACCCTCCAGCCAGGTGGAGTTAACTCTACTGGCCCCCTATCATTTCCATTCTCTTCCCAACCCAGAATTGCTGTCACTGGGATCAGGTGGCCTACAATCTGTCTGTGGAGTTAGCACTTCACCACAGCCCTGAGTCACCACATGACCTTTAGAGAAGGCTTCTAGTGCTACCTCCTCACCAGTGAGAATAAGTCCACATCCCCTCCAGCTGTTCTTCTTGGGCTCATTTTAGTGCTTGATTTTCCAGCACCTTTACTGAGTAGCATAACAACAAGCCAACCATAGATTGGATTATTCACTGGCACAATGTAGGAACCCAAAGAGAAACAGAAATCTGGTACAACCAGTTGATTTCTGTGTTATGTACAGTAGATGTAAAAATATGAGTAGCTAGATAATAGACAGTAAAGTGATGAAAATGAAGAGGTTGAGATGACTGGCATGTGAGTCTGATAAAAGTGAGGAAGACTTGCACAGCATCAACCTCACTCTGTCCTCCCAGTTCTCATCATTATCCACTGGCAAGATTAAGCCAAGACAACTGAAGGAGGGAGAAGGAGGGAGAGAGATGGGGGGAAACAGGTCCTTTAGAAGAAAACATTTGAGGATCCAGAAGAACATGCAAGTTTCACTTCACCTACAATCATATCTGAGATGGTGTTCTATAATTTGAGCAACATCTCAGGTAACACACATCATTTGAAGTTCAGGGAATAAAAGAGTTGTGATAAGATGAGCCATTCTTGTGTCCTTTATTAATTGGCTTCACTTCTCTGCTGGTTGTCTAACAGGAAGCCTCTTAGTGCAAGGATTAAATATTGTCAGCTAAGTAATGGGCCAAGATAACTCATGTCAAACAGCCATTAGATTGCATGTCTTTCATATAGCTGTCAGCTTAGGGATCATGCAGTCTTGCTGTATTCCCACATGTCATCTTTCCCTCCCTTTTGTTAAACTGGTCTCTTGTATAAGCTCTTTGCTTTTAAATAACAGTGGAACAAAGCAGGTGGGCAAAGTAGATGGTAATAAATTATGCGTTGAAAAACTATTTCCTGATCAATAGAATGAGGCCAGCTTCTATGCCACCTTCAGATGCTGTTGGCTGACCATGGTGTTTCCTTGTACAGCAATACCTCTTACAAAGTCCGCTTCATACAACATTGAATTCATACAACATTGCCTAATTTCTTGAAAAAAGTTGCCTCATGCAAAGTCGCTGCGACTTTGTATGAGGCATTGGGGGTTTCCCCAGGTTGCATTGTGCCTGGGAAGTATAAAAGGCAGGAGACATGTGTGCATTACTTTTGTGGGTTTTGCACGAGGCGAAGAGTGTTTAGGAATGGTTTTGAGTGCAATTTCGGATTTTTTCATCAGAATTTTTAGAAACATTCCTGGGATTTTTGCAGCATTCTTCAGGTTCTTGGACAATCAGGGTTGTTTGACATGTTTTCGTAATGTATTTAGCCTTTAGACAATGATTTCTTAAAGTTCTGTCAGTTTGCTGTCTGTTTCCTTGACTTTGCCCTGAAGTCTGTGCTGTTACAGTACAATGTATTTCTATGGAAGCGATGTTGTACGAGGCATTGCGGCAAGGATTTGGACGTTGTATGAGGCATCACAGCTAGGATTTTGTATGCCTCATACAAAGTCCAAATCCATATAAAGTCCAAACTTGTGGAACCAAGTTTGGATGTTGTATGAGGTATCACTGTATTTACTTTATTTATGCATTGCTGTATTTGACTGTATAGTAACAAATTATAGGAAATGGATGGTGCACAGGATTATCTCCTGTTCAGTTTAACATTGAAGCGATGCCTCTTAACAGCAACTTTATATTAGCAGTTAGGGTAATGATTTTGATAATGGGAATGCTTGCATCTGTGCAGTGAGAGGCCTGACGTATTGTTTTCTGTAAATCTCACTGATATTGAGAGTTTGCTTGCTAGCTTGTGTTTTTCCTTGATTTACAGGTAACCCCAGTAGTGTCATCTATATCCACAACAGCTGTTTTCTAAGTATCATGCCAAATTTGGAAATGTGATTTTTGTCTGCCACAACTCCTAAAATTCCATTGGCTGAGTTAGCTGGTAAGGGATTCTGGGATTTTTAGTTCCAGAAATAAAATTTCCAAGCTCTGAACATGTGGATATTTTGAACATTGTAAATTACTGGAAGAAGTCAATTTGATTGTTATTGTTAGGTCCAGGTAATTGAACTGACAACCTTAATCCCCACTGTTTGGACAAACAATGGTTTCTGTCTTTTCATTTTTTGAAAAGATTCACACACCTGCTTCTTTTATAGTTGAATGACTCAATATTAATGGTGCAATGAATGTTGGTAAATTGTCTGGGCCTTTAAAAAGAAACATAAGAAATAAAGCAGAACAAAAAGCCAACCTTTGTGTTTTCTGGTCTTGCAGGACAGCAAAATGTTCAACACCAAAAAGAAAACCCTTTGTTGTTGTTGTTCAGTTCGCACAGTCGATTCCAAACCTTTGCGACTAGGCAGAATCTTGTTTGTGTAATGTTGTGAATACCCTCATGCACAAATGTTGGGGAGAAAACAACCAGTTGTGCAGCAGATCATTTCATGTGCTGTAAAATGAAACAGGAATTCCTCTCTCATAATGCATGTGTGTGTGACAGTGTGTGTGTGTGTGTGTGTGTGTGCATGTACACAAAGAAAAAATACATATAAATGGTTTTATTTTTTAAAAAAACTTCACAAAAATTTAATTTTGTGTGTGTGAAGAACCTTTGCAATATCTTTCCACTAAAAAGGTGCCAGAATGAAAGAAGTATGCAAAACCTTTTGTAATTTCACTGGTGGGAGAAAACTTTTGAAATGTTTGAATTCTTGTGTGCAGGAAGGAACTAAAAATTTTTTGTGTCTGTACTTGAGATGCATAATTCAGTTTCACCTTTGAGTGCCTTTTCCCTATCTTTTTATTGTTACCTTCTTGTCTAAAAGATACAACCATCATAATTATCATCACCTTTGGGGAGAATATACGTAGATTCTTTCTTCTAACTTCCATTCCCATGTATAGTATTTCCTCTCCCTGCACTCTTTGAATTCTAAACATTCAGATTGTCCTTCATTGCATCTTCCCCAGGGCAAGAAAGAAACTTTGCTGGCAAAGAGAAAATGACCTACGCTCAACTAATACAAAGCAAGCAGATAAAGTCATGATGGTCTATTGTAAAGTAACTACTGTCTTTATGATTTAAGCAGCATTGTGCCATTCTTTTAATATACCTTCTCTGGTGATGTTAAAATCACCCCACATGCTGAGATGATAGCCTCTATAATAATAATAAATGAGAATGTATATCTGCTTGTTTGTGTGAAGCATAGTTCCAAAACTGGAAACATGACATGCATAATAAGTAGTTTTGCAAAATATGACCCTTCAGGTTATTTGGTGTTTCAGTCACTTTAAGCCAGGGGTTCCCAACCTATGGCCCGTGGACCAACCCTGGCCGGTGGCACCATTTCATGTGGCCCAAATCACTGCCACCATCACACCAGAAGTGGACGCATTTACAGCAGTCATAAATGCATTTTTACTCATTTACAGCTGTCATAAACACGTTTAAAATAGCCTCAGACAGGTTTTATGGCAGTGTTTATGTGGGGAAAACCATGTGACCACCCCACTCCGCTGGTTTGTGGTCTGGCCCGCAGCATAAAAAGGTTGGAAACCCCTGCATTAATCAATTTAGAGTAATATAAATGTGTTATTGTTTTTAAAGTCCATGTAAACACTTTTAGGTAGCAGGCTTCCATAACCAAAAGGCTTACAATCGATCCATAGTGAAACTATGGGAGAGCTCTGGTGGTGCAGTGGTTAACCTGCTGTATTGTGGCTAAAAATGCTGACATTGTAAATTCAATCCTGACCAGGTGAAAGTTGGCTCAGCCATCCATTCTTCCAAGGCCAGTAAAATGAGTACCGAACATGTTGGGTGCAAAAATGCTAATTACCTTGTGAACCGCCCAGAGAATGCACTAGGCTATGGAGTAGTTTATAACAGCGGTGCCCAAACTACGGCCCACAGGTCCAATTAGGCCCACGCATCTCATTAATCCAGCCTGGGCTGAGAACCCGGGTCCTCTCCAGACTGACCCCCACCTGCCCCCACAGCCTGATGTACCAATACATCGCCTACAGTGGCAGCGATGGTGATCGGGCTTCGCTCCTGCTGGTCCGAGCAGCTTCCGCTCAGTCCCAGCCCCTCAGAAGCCTCTTGCAAGCAGGATTACCACGTTGAAGGAATTTTCTGAGGCTTCGCCATTTCAAAATCTGCAGTGCTGGAAGGGTAAACCTGGCATGCCGTGCTGACTTCAGCTTTAGTGCACCAAGGGACTCTCACAGCGCTGTGGATTTTGAAATAGAGAAGCCTCAGAAAATTCCTCCAATGCGGCGATCCAGCTTGCAAGAGGTTTCTGAAGGGCTAGGACCGAGCGGAGGCTGCTCGGACCAGCAGGAGCAAAGCTCGATCACCACCGGCACTGCCGCTGATATTAAAATGGTCTGCAGCAGGAGCAGCCCGCCTCCGGCCCCCACAGCTGTGTATTGGGTGCAGGACTGGCCCACTGATGAAAAGGTTTGGGCACCACTCATTTATAAGTTCTATTGCTATTTTGAGCAGGACAGTAATCTGTTCACTCTTTCTCTTGCTTTTGGGCAGCCTGTTTCTAAGAATGATGTGGAAAGATACCCTCTACAGGGAGTTCCATGGGTACATCATGATAATGGCCATGGCTTCAGTTGGTTATAGTGGGTAAATGGTGTCTAATGCTGGATGCTACAGTATGTAAATTTGCTCTCAGGCTATAGCGTACCAACCTGGGAAAAGCCAATATACCGTATTTGCCAGTGTATAAGACACATTGGCATATAAGATGCACCTTGTCTTTTATGCACATTTTAAAGGAAAAAATAATTTTCTACATTTTTTCATGAATTTCCAAAATGATTTATTGTCCTAATGTTATAGTTATTTATATCTACAAAAAATGGAACTAGGAGACATGGTAGTTATGTATCTTTTAATCTTCATTCTCAAAACCCAGAAATTCATCTTTTTTGGAAGACCTTTGCCTGGCTCCAATTGCTGCTGATCTCCAGGAGCTGGGCAAAGGGTCTTCCAAAGGAGCCCTCTTCCCCCACCAATCCCACCCTCCCTGACTCCTGGCAGCCAGTGATGGTGGGATCAGTGGGAAAAGGGGCTTCCAAAGATCTTCATCTGATATGTCTCGATCAATCCTCTTCTGGAACTCATGCCTCATTTCTTCATTCTGCAGTATGTAGGGCTTGATATTATGGTCTGCCTTCTTTGACGTTGTGTGTGTCTTTAATAATTCATTCTATTACTTGTTGCTTGCTGTGGTGGCTCTATTGTCCAACCCCCCCCCCCCTTAATACTTTATGGGAAGCCCTGGGAAGAATGATCCATCACTCGTTGTGTTCCTAAATGTTACCTGAATTAAAACTGTTTTATTTCAACACTGTGTTTCAAGTCAACACTACCCAGTTTTAAAGTTGACACCTTGATTCTCACTTAGAGCTTCATCAGCAAATAAACTATTACTTATTGCACATAAAAATAACTTTTTCCTGGGCATTCTGCTTTTCTATTAGAAGAATGTCATTATAATTTTATGGTCCCCCAAAGTAACTGGTAATATGCAGCACTATTACATAGGACAAATTACACAAAAAGATATGAAAAGCTATGCTGGATAAGACCAGCAGTCTGTCTGTTCCACTGTTGTTTTCCTACAGTGACCAACTTATATTCACTGTTTGTGCTCCTTCCAATGGTATTCCCAATTAACGATTCGGGGAGGGGGGGATCTATAAAATTTCAAATATCAGGGAGAATATAAAGTCATGCTAATTAGCCATCATGCTGATTAGCCATTTATAGCCCTATCCTCCATGGGTTTGTTTAAACACCTTTTAAAACCATTTAAGTTTCTGGCCATCAGTATATCCTGTGGTGATTAGTTTTATAATTTTAAAATGTGCTGTGTAGAAGTGTTTCTTGTGTCCCAATCAAACCCTTGACTCAAAATGAAGCCACTTTATTTGCTTTTTCATTAATAATAATAATAATAATAATAATAATAATAATAATAATAATAATAATAATAATAATAATAATAATAATAATAATAATAATAATAATAATAATAATAATAATAATAATAATAATAATGTTTTATTTATATCCCGCTTTCCTCAATCCAATGGATGACTCAAAGTGGCTTACAGAAAATTCAAAAACACAATATCAAAGACATAAAATTCAGAAAATACAGCATAACAACAATATAATCAAAAAAATACAATATTAAAGATACAATTAATAACAAGAAATAACAAGAAATATCCAAGACCACCCACGAAATCCCCCACCTTTAGAGTCCTCCAAGTTCGAGGGGGAGGGTGGGGCCCAAAGAACACCAGCCGGTGAAGTGGCCGGTGGAGTGGCCCTCTTCACCCCCACCGAGGCAGGATGCGTGACGGCAGCAAGCTCACCAGGGCACCCCCTCACCTTTTAAGTCCGAGGGGTAGGGCCCAAACCCAAGTCCTCATCAGTGCATGTGTCCAGCAGCAATCAGCAGACCATTAAACAAGCAAGATTCTGTGTCTCTCCACCTTCACATCATTTGTTGTTGTCCACCAGCAGTCCCCACTCGAAAATGTTGGTCTTGCGTTTAGCGACTCCAACCCTCAGCCTATTCAGGGTCCTCCAAGTGACATAGGGTGATCCTGGAGACAAAACAAAAGCTGAAATGAGACTGAAACTTATTTGACTGTGAAGGGAATAAATATGACCCTAAATAAAAAAGGGGAGGTCGCTTCTGAACTATCAGAATAGCAGTTGTCCGGTGATCAAGGAAAGGCAATTTTGTATGCTTAGAGAGGATCCTGGGTTCAGATTTTCCATAAACTGGTACAAGAACAGAATGCTGAATACTTGGGGTACAAGCTCACTTGGCACAAGAGGAGATGGGTGAGCCTACGAAGAGGAAGGGGCAAGAATAAAGTAAAAGCAGATTCCACAGTTCCACATGGTGGAGCCAAGACAGTTAAAATTATTGTAACTGTATGGAATAGATGCCCTCTTAATTTCTTAACAGTTGATCGGATAAACCAAAACCAGTCTTTGCCTACTGTCTCATTCTCTGATCCAGAGTATTAGTAGAAAACTCCACGTCTATCTAGACTTCAGTAGTTAATTTAGATTTTAGACCTTGCCTTGGAGGTCCCTGCTGCTATCACTGTGATTCGTAGCAAGCTACAAATTCTCTTCATGTTGTCCAGGAAATTAAAGATACATTTGCTCAGCTGTAGCCCTTGAGCTTAAATGAGATCTCAACAGTAATAACATTTTTTTTTAAATAAAAAAAATGGCATTTCTCATTCCTGGCAATGGCTGTTTGAAGGGAATTGATTTTGATGTCTGCAGCTGTTCAGATGAGGATAAAGAATGAATGCTCCTTTTTCTTAATGATCATACAAGAATGCCTTTTTGTGAATATTTAAAATGTTGGTGTCATTTCCTGATTTTTCTGACTGCTTTCATCTGAAGAGAAAGAACAAGCTTCGCAAGGTCTTGTCTTTGATCTGCTTTTAGCAAACGCCCTTTAAACAGAAGTCAGTGTTGGGGGTGGGGTGAAAGACACACGTCTAATACAAATTATATCCTTTTTCTCTTCTTTTAAATTTCACAAATTATACCAATATTCGGAAGCCTTTTTGAAGATAATTTGTGTTAACTCAATGTCCCTGACATTGTGGGGAACAGCAGAAATGATTCCATATTTTCAAGTTAATCTAGGCCTGGCAATAAATTTTAACTGGATAGTTGCTTTTCAAGTGAATTACAGTTCGCTAAAGTGTTTTGGGTAGGCCTTTCTCAAGAATGGGGGAAGTGTCAATGAATTATGTATTGCATTATCACATTCAGGCATAGTATTGGTCTGGGTAGTGTGGAATCTTTGCGACTTCATTAGCATTAGAATCATTATCAAAGTATTATCATACTAATAGTTCTGTTAACTGAAGTTATCAAGAAGAAGAATGGGAGAATGAAGATTAAAAACCCTTACATCCCAGGTAATGTGATTTGGGGAAATGGTAATTACGAATGGTTGAAGAATGTGAGTGTCTAGAAATATCAATGCAATTCAGGGAGAATTACAGAAAATATGTGTTTTTCACATATAGAGCACTTCACAGGGCTGGTTCACAAACTGTGGCTGAAATCCTGTTGCATATCTAAAGCCTTTGTTGTTGTTCAGTTGCACAGTCAAGTTCATCCCTTTGTGACCCCATGACACACCATGTAATTCACCATCTTTCAGCACCTGCCCATATCCACGCCCACCACATCAACGATACTGTCTAGCCATCTCATTCTTTGCCGCCACCTTCTCCTTTAGCCTTTGATCTTTCCTAACATCCAGTCCTTCTCCAATAAATCCTCTCTTCTCATTTGATAGCCAAAGTATTTGAATTTCAGCTTCAGTATCTGTCCTTCCAAGGAGGAGTCAGGGTTCACTTTCTTTAGGATTGACTGATATGATCTCCTTGCAGCCCAGGGGACTCTCAAAAGTCTTCTCCAGCACCACAATTCAAAAGCATCTATTCTTGTGTGCTCAAAATCTAAAGCCTAGTTGTATGTTTTGGTCTATTATTCATTAGTAAAGGCAAGAGCCCCTGCTGTGATTCTTGGGGAGCAGTGGAGTGCATGCACAAGAATCACATTTTATTGAGGAGCAAGGAATGGATTGAAACATATGATGTTGCACATGGGAATTTTGGCTTAAGTTCGCTTTCTACATGTAAACAGCTGTAAATGAGAGGAAACCGTAAAAGCTCATTTCAGCCTGAAGGCTGGGGTGAAGGAGAAGATAATCCACTCATAGAGATGGATAGGAGGCTTACTACATTCCTTATTCTTGTTACTTTACTCTATATAATGGGCAACTTGTTGAATAATTTTCAAGCCATGGGGATTTGTTGCCTACAGCTAGAATGAGCAAAATAACTCCTCAAGGTTTCTGTAATCTCTGTGAAATATCTTGGGTGCCCTTTCCCCTGAGAAACAAAACACAGAGAAGCAACAAATACAGAACGAATGGCTATTAGTTAGAAAAATTGCTAACAACTCATGTACTGCTCCAACTCTTAAATAAAATAGTAGTCACCCAAATTTGGGATGATTTCCACAATTTGCCAACTTCACAAACTGCACAACTTTACCAGGAAAAGAAAAACAAAGGGAATTTTATGAGAACACTTTCAAAAGCCCTAGGAAATGTGTCAAGATCTTCACAAGCAGGAAAATGATGGTTAAAACCCTTCATTATTGAATGCAGGGACATGATAAATGAAGAGACACAAGCCTACTCACTCCAAGTACAGAAACCAAACAGATGAACAGCTGAATCTTACTTCCACACCAATATCCTCCTAGGGATAGTCCAAGATGTTTTGCTGCCTGTAGAAACAGAAAAGCAAATTAGACTGACAGTTTACATTAAATCTTGGAACAGGACACCTCCCTCCCTCTACTTAATGTGGCTGTATGAAGCAATGATGGAATTGAGCTATATTCCATTTTATCTGTTCATATTCCTCTTCTGGCTTTTCTTTCCATGTTCAAGAAACATGCAAGGAAGTGAAGCATGCTACTCCACTCTACCCAGTCCCCCTCCTGTATAAAGAACAGTGATAAACCTGAAAGCGAGAGCCTCCTGTATAGATACAGGAGCTTCTATGTGTGAATTAGCACACCAGAAACATCAGGCTTTTAATTCATGTAGAAGAGAAATGCTATAGAGACTGTCAGGGCTGTTCTTCAGACAAAGTGAGAGCTGATCACTCCAATGTAGGTAGGACATTGAATAGGGGCATGCTGTTCCATTCTTTTGGACTCTAGTGCCGGAATTCCAAACAATCAGTGGGATCTATACCTGCCTGAGTCTAGAAGCACAAAAGAACATTAAAGGAACTATCTAAGCTGCTGAATACATTTGGCACAGTACTAACTCAGCCTCTGAATCCATTCACCAACCCTGTGACACTGGAACCAGCAAATTCCATTGCTTCAAACTTGACACCCTTCTTATATAGGGGGAGGATGGGTGGGGAGAGGACTGGAGTGTTCCCCATGCCTACATGTTTGCTGAACTCAAGAAGGAACACCTGCTATATGGACAATATTAGGAGACTTGAATTACCATCATAGGACCAGTATTGGACATTTTGTTCCAGGAAACAGTTGAGGAAATGTTGAGCATCCCTTCCTACAAGTCAAGACACAATGGCACTCATCAAGTATTAATGATGGCTATGAATATCAGTGGTGGCAGCAAAGATAAACTGCTAGTAATGTGCAACTTCATGTTTCACACAGATAAGAGAAGAATAAGAGTCTCTGAGTTATTTATTTATTTATTTGCAGAAAAGTAGACTCCATTTGCCCAGTTTAAGTCTGAACTCTTCTCTCCCAAGCATAGAAAGAAGTTGAAATGAGACGTGGGACTTTGTCACCCCTAGACTCATTACCATTGCGCACAGTGGCTTCTGCTTTTCCTCTCTCTGTTTCTTTTTACCCTTTTCTTAGTACCAATTCCATTGACATTTGTATATCTCAGGATGGAGTTCATTGAGCCATAGACATGAAATCCCCTCATACCTTTCAAATCAGTCTGAAAACAATTCCAGAAGAAAGCTGCCCATTTTGAAGCAATAAGTGATGCTCTTTCTTTGTTAGAAAAGAGACATGAAAAACCATCTAAGACAAGAAAAATCAATGTTGATCAACCGACGTTGGCGAGATGAATCGCTAGGGCTCTTTTGCCTTTAATCTGTTGGGTAAAAGACATGCCACCTATTTCAGAAAGGAATGCTTGCTATTTTTACAAAATTCTTCCCTTTAAAAAAATTAATAAGTGAGCAAGATTTTGTACATGACCCACGACTGTGGTGTTGTCCTTTCTAGGACCATTATTCACTCTGAATTTTCCAAATGGGGAAGAGGGAGCATTAAACCAACCCCTTCCTACATTTTCAACAAATGTTGACATTTTTGTCAAGCTGCTTCCTGCTGTGTTCAGATGAAGAAGTGACCAGCCAGAAGCACAGGTATATAGTACTGTGTGATTGACAGCAGCATGCATGTCCATTCTCAATTATTGTATCATTTGTGGTGATGGACTAAAGTTGTTATTTGTGGGAAACAGGCACGATAATACGATTCATGATTTATTAGATGAATTGTTTCTGATTTAGAGAGAGTTTTTTTTTCTTCCCCTCTTCTTTTGCCTCAGGGAACACACTGAATTAGATTAACATGTACACTATCACAGTTTGTGCAATTATACTTGTTTTGCAAATTATTTCTGAATTACTGTTTACCGCTTTCAAAATGAGGAAGTGGTGTAACTGTTTAATAGTTAAGTGGGTGCAAGAAGACCAAATAACACTTAGTTTAAAACAGCTCAGGATGAAATGACATGTATGCATGTGTGTGTGTGTGTGTGAGAGAGAGAGAGAGAGAGAGAGAGAGACAAAGAGAGAAGGAGAGAGAGTCCTAGAGATGTGCTCTGCATTTGCAAATATATTCAAAAATCATTGTGTATAAAATGTGTTTTTGTTACAGTCTCATAACAGAAATAAAATCATCCACTTTCCCAAAACTGATGACTTCATGTAATGACTTCACACCAGGCAATAGTTATGTATGTTTCTCATTTGTGGACATAGACAGGGTTTGGGTTACTTATAATATAAACAAAAAAGGGGACAGGACAGGGAACCAGATAAACCAGGGGGTCACAACCTATGGCCTGCAGGCTGGGCATGTCCCCTGACACCATTCCTTCCAGCCTGTGGTGACGAATCTGAAAGCAGAAGTGGGCACATTTATGACAGTTGGTTTGCGTCAGTGTTTCCAATAGGGGAAACCATGTATCCAGCACGCTCAGCTGTCTGAGGGTGAGTAGTCCAGCCCATGGTGTGAAAACCTTGAGAACCCCCAATCTAAACCAGGGGTTTTCAAGGTTTTCATGCCACGGGAGAAGAATATCTCTTTTTTTAAAAGTATAGGCCAGTTTTTCACTTAAATATGTACCTTTAGGCTTTTTCCTTCCCATTTTATCACATTTTTCAGAGGTCAGACTAGAGAATATGTTTCAGCATTAGTTTATGAGTTGAATTAGAACTACTTGGGTGCCCTATTTCCCAGAAATCTATATAGATTTTCCCCCTGCTTTAATTAATAGTTTGGAGAGAGCTCTTGCTTCACAAAGAAAAGCTACCAAATGGAGAAAAGATTAAGAGAGCACAAACCCCCCCCCCCCCAAAAAAAAACAGTTTTTTGTGTTCTCAATGAAAAACTATGTCTAGGCACATTGAGACATCCCATTTTTAAAACTGTTGGTTGATTTTTCACTTCTGCACAAATGTAAAAGCCCAAGAAGCTTTTTAAAAAGCTGTGTCACCATTAGAAGAAAAAAAAAGCTTGACAAAACAACTATTTGGCCTTTTCTTTCTACCATAGAGCCAAAATTCTCTTAGGAAATCAAGAACTGAACAAAATCTGTCTTGCAGATGCACAAATTGCAAATTACAAAATTTGCACATCAACTCCTAAGTGGAAATATGGAGAGAATTCTGCCAATAACTTTTGCACAAAATACAATGCTCTCTTTGCAAAAGACAAGTGTTTTTTTTAAAAAAGATTTTTTTGTTGGAAAAGAAAAGTCTATTTCTGCATTTGCATCAGCCACATAAATGAAAAGAAATGTTTTAAAAATCCCTACGCAGCAAGGGCAAAACTTTCTAAAATTCTAGTGCTTACCTGCAGCAATAAAATAAGTGAAGATTTACATCTTTAGATGAGACTTCCTTGATTGATATAGAACCAGAAGACCAAAGGTCTAAGAATGCAAATCTTGCTGTGAAAAGGGCATGGTGATGATATATCATTGCTGAGATGTTTGAGTATCCTCTTGGTCTTTTGCAATGGTGACAAATGTAAATAGGCTTGCTTGCTGTGCTTAAGTAGGTAAGGAGGTTTGACTTATGAGCTGCCACTGTTCTTGTGCTTTAGAAAGAAAAGAAAATATTTGTCTCGTGTACCTAGACAGACTTTTCAAAGTGCAACAATGACTAAAGATATGCAGGATTTTCCTCTTTCAAGCCTAGCTAAGACCTGCAAATGGAATGATCCAATGTGATTAGTCAACACTTTAACACCAAAAAATGATAAATCTCCATCCATCCACCCTCTCCCCCAAATTATAGATGTACAGTTTCTTTGCTGTCACTGCACAATTGGGCTGAAATCAATCATCACCCTAGCTATATTCACCAAGGAGAAACAAAAAAAAATCTCTTGTTTCTTTTGGACTAAAAGGATCTGGCTCTTGGGAAATGTGAGAGAATGGAATTGTATAATGATGCTGGTATGACTGGCAAAGTGAGATATGATTCTCTTTACATTGAGAACAATTCAACCAAAAGAAGAACAGAGGACATCTAGGAGACAAGTATTTTCATAGCTGATACGAACTGCGGATGGGTTTGCCATGCTGCTATCTTCCCTGAGATTAAGGGGTAGATTGAAGTTATCTACTGAGTAAGGTATGAGGTCTCAGTGGTAGCCCTCATTATAATTGGTAGCAAGTTCTAAGAGGCAAATGGGTCATGAGAAGCCTTGACTGAGTTAGTGTCACAGTCTAGAAAGAAGCAATCAATGTTTAAAAATTCTGTATATTTCTTATGTATTCATTTATTATGTTTATATCCTACCTGACCTCCAATTTGCTCATGGTGGGAGGCATACACAGATCTCATTTATCTTTATGTAGCAAGAAGTCATTTCTGAGTTGTGGTGGCCTTTGAATTAGTCACCATAAGTCCTATAATTAATAGCCCTACTCAGATCTTGCAAACTAGAGGGTGCAGCTTCCTTTATTGAGTCAAGGTACCTTTGAATCTTTCTTTCACCTCATTGTCTTTTCTGATGAGTCTTCTTTTCTCATGATATAGCCAAAGCATAATAGCCTCAGTTTTGTAATTTTGCCTTCTAGGGAGTGTTCAGGCTCACTTCCTATTTGTTACTCAGTTATTTGTCTTCTCATACTCCTTATGATCATCCTGATTCCTGGGGTGGGGGGGAATCCCTCAATGAGGAATTCAATGGGACATTCCCATTTTCAATATCATTCACCACAGATAAGCTAGAGAATTCCAAGGGTCCATCTACACCAGGGGTTCTCAACATATAGCCCACAGGCCAGATCTCACCCATGGCACCATTTTATGTGGCCCACTGCCCTCACTCCTGCTCCTGCCACTGGAAGCTGTGCCATGTGTGGCCTCAGGTTTTTTTTCCCCATGCCCTAGTATCCCAGTGCTTTTACTGCCAATTTTTGGGCCCACTTAGACGGTGCAGCCCCGCTGGTCTATGTGTGGTTATGCTAAGAACGCGCCCCTCTTTACTGACCTGTTAGGCTGGTAGGGCACCCCTGCTTATCTTGCAGGTATCTTGGTAGCTATTTGGGATGGCCAATTTAAAAATTGTTGTCCAGCCACCTCCTACAAGACAACCACTCACCTCTTGGTGAAGATCAATAGAAAGAAATAATAGAAAGAAATCCCACCACATTGCATAGATGAATATAAAGTAACTTAATAAAAAGTAACTTCCCACAAAACCATCTGACATGTGGTTCCTTTTTAATGTAAACAGCATTTCAAAGCTGTTTATATTAAAAAGGAACCACACAAGGCACAGTTTCCATCACCGCTAGTGGGAGGGAGGGTGGTTGGCCACATGAAATGGGGAGAACATTGGGCTCCTGGCCTTGTCTCACCCACCCACCCCTCAGGGACCCCAGCCCCAAGGATAACCTCTAGCTCCACAAGGAAGGACTAGTCTCACTAAAAAGCCCCACTCACCCTTTTTCCCTAAGTAGGCAATTAATCTCATTAGTGGCAGTCAGGGAGGGGAGTGAGGTCTGAACCCTCTGTTGATGGTTGGTGTCTCCCTCCCTCCTTCCAGGGAGAAACAAAATGCCCACCCCTTTGAATCTGTTGGGACAAAATGGCCACCCCATCGTGCAGCCAGGACAAAATGGCCATCTGGCCCACTCAGCTGTCTGAGGGAGCATGACCTAGCCCAACCTTGAAAATGTTGAGAATCCCTGATCTATACCCAGCTGGAACTGGGGCTAATATTGTAGTTCATAAAATTTGGAAGTTGTCCTGTTCTCTTTCAAGAACAGAAAGTGAGGAAGGTGACAAGAGGAAACAGAATCTAAATAAAAGGAAACTAGGTAGCATCTAATCCTGCAATATATTTGCTCTAGTAAATTTTTGTGGGGAAGATGTCTGTGCTTAAGTAAACATGGGGGTTAGAAAGAGAGATGTCAGAAAGATATTCAATTGTTATTTTCCATTAATATATTTCTTTGTGGCTAATCATCTGCAAAGATTATTGCCTCAAAATGTGCAAAAGAGCAATTCAGTCTTTAGATAGCATCTATTCAATCACAGTGACTCCTTGGTATTTTCCAGGACAAAGACATCTATATCTGCAGTAAGAAAGTATTGGTCTTGCACTACTTAACAGCTCATTTGTCCATTAGAAAAACAAATTGACACTGCTAAAATCATGTTAGATGCACTAAAATGGCATTGAAAATAGTCTTTGAGATGAGATAGAAATGGGCAAAGCCTATTCTTTCATATTCTTGAAGGCCAACACATGTGCCTTGATGGGAAGAAGAAATTTAAAGTTGCCTCCCAAGAGAGAAATGTATTTTTTAAAATAGCAGCCAGAGTCCCTCATATTCTGGCACAGGGGTTGATATGTGCTGGTTTGTAACCAGATGCTCATCTTCCTCTGCATTTCTTCTCCTTGTTAGACACCTTGATCTGTGGGCTCATAGACAGACTTCAATCCAACCAAGGACTAGGCATACTTAGATTGCATGGGTTTAAGAACATAGCCATCGGCCAACCCTAGGATAGTACCACTACTTACATATAAACAGGAGTATGAATTTTCAAGTGGGCAGAAGTCATTAGGAGTGTACAAACTACTCAGAAACTAAATAAAGGAACTACAGATTGAAACCAGTCTTTCCTGCACCTTTAAGAGATGTTCTCCCCCCACCCCCTAGTTCTACGACATTATCTTTGTATTCAAAATAAAAAATCTTGCTTATATGTCAAGTTGGTACAACATTCTGGAAAACGCTGCAGTCATTGAATTTGTCAATACAAAATAATTTCATTTCAATTCATTTTGTATGAATTTGCCAAAGCTGACACTTTTCTTGATTTCTAAAATGGAAATAATCTGAAGTTTCAAAATTGGCAATGCAGGAGAAAGAAAAAAAATCTGATCAATTGTCAGGAATAAACAAGGAATAACTTTTTTGTGGTTCCTCTTCTGTCATTCTGTCTACTGAAATATTAACACGGGGGCGGGGAGGAAGAGTTGGATCTACAGAGCAACTATGTGTGGCAAAATGGAAACAGAGCCAACCTAGCTATTGTTATGGCCCAACATAAAAAAAGACCAGATCCCTTGTTTACGTATTTGCTCAAATGAATGAAGCTGGTGAAAATATTTACTTCTGCTTTTACAGTCCCAGTCTTTCCTTTCTCTCATCTGTTCAAAGTTTCTTTTACTTATTCAGCATTAGCTTCATACTGAAGGACCAACCATTTCAAACAGATATATCCCTATGTGACACCCTGCCAATGTTAATGTTATACCAGATCTCAAGGTCCATTGCAAATGAGTCAGAAGGGCTTCATTGCTATCCACATAAGTTGAGCCAAAATGAATTTTCAGGAGAATTCCAAGTCTTTTTAATTGAAAGTAACTGATGAATCTGTAAGTGTACATTATGTCCATAACCTGGATTTGCATTCTGAAATCTTGCACATAAATAATTGAAAATTTGCAATGAAAGCCCCTATGTTGAAATGAGATTCTTCTCCAAAAAAGTCTCCTAAAACGAACTATTGCTTGCATACTTATAAGCAATTTATGTGGACTTCATTTATCTGCTCAGGGCACAAGATGCAGTCTATCTTAGGAAAAGATTTGCTAATGTTTAACTCCTTGGCAATCACTGCCCATTATGGTTGGTGGGTTGGAAGACAGAACAGCTGGTTGCACACACAGTAGCAGGTGGGCTCACCATGGGAAGCTGGAAAAAAAACCTGCCATAAATTTAAAAATATTTTTCTCTCACTATTCCTAAAGCTCATTTACTGGTCTGCCAATTACTGCAAGAAACATGCATTGATGAGGACTTAAGTTTGGCCAATGGCAAAGCCAAAAAATTTGGCAGTCCAGGGTTTGATTGGGGCACGAAAGAAGGAAACAGGCTGTGACTTCCAATTTTGTTCAGAAAGGGAGAGGCATAGTAGGGAGGAAGGTGGCTAGAAAAGGCAACAAGTGTAGTCCTTGGACTCTCCATTGTGAGCCAGCCTTGCTCAGACCACTATATACCATAGATTTGTCATTATTATATTTCAACGTAATTTATGTTTACTCATAGGGATGTGAATATCAACCTGTTAATTAGCAGATAGTGGCTTCCATGATGTATACATACAATAATACTCATGTCAGTGTAAATTTCCAGCAGGATTCTGGTCTATATATCTACTATTTATCTGACAATAGTTACACACGTTTTGGGGTGAATTTTTCATTTTTGTTGTTGTTCACTCACATAGTCGATTTTGACCCTTTGTGACCCTATGGGCCATTGCCCTCCAGACAGCTCTGTCCTCCACCATCCTCCTCAGCCTGCCCAGCTCTGTGCTCACTGCGTATACCACACCATTCATTCATCCATCTCATCTTTGGATGCCCCCTTCTTCTTTTGCCCTCCACCTTTCCCAACATCAAGGCCTTCTCAAGTTAATCCTCCCTTCTCATTTGATGCCCAAAGTATTTAAGCTTCATCTTCACTATTTGACTTTCCACTGAGCAGTCAGGGTTGATTTTTTCTAAGATTGACCTATTTGTTCTTTTTGCTGTCCAGGGGACTCTCAACACTCTCCTCCAACACCACATCTCAAAGGAATCTATTCTTCTACGCTCAGCTTTCCTAATGGTCCAGCTCTGACACCCATACATTACCACCGGGAATACCATTGCTTTGACTATACGAATTTTTGTTTTTAAGGTGATGTCTCTACTTTTTACTATGTTCCCCATATTTCTCATAGCTTGTCTCCCCAGAGTTAATCATCTTTTTATTTCATGGCTGCAGTCACCATCTGCAGTGATCTTAGCTCCTAATAAGGTATTTCCCATATTTTTGTGGAATGCCCCTATATCCTGTGTGTGTTGCTTATTTCCATGGTATGCTTATCACACTGTGATTTACCAGTCCTTTGAACATGTTTGAAAGTTCTGAAGATCACATATGAATTTTCACGTATGAATATTCCAAAGTTTCAACTGGAGTACAGAAAGCTGTCCTTTGGGGTATCAGTGCTGCCTTGCTATAGCACAGCATGCAAACTAGGCCAGGAATTCACACTTTGCCTCTTGGCTGCTGAAGGCCAGCAGTGGTGCTCAAGCTGTTAAATTACTGACCTTCTCACTAAAGGTCTACTGAAAATGAAGAGCTGTAGTTCAGTGGCAGAAATTCCTGCTCTGCATATATGTTCAATCCTTTACATACTTAAGTATGAATATAAAGGCCACTGATGTTCTGGTGTATCATTTTTGTAATAAACTTTCACAGAATCCCAGGGCTTCTCCCAGAATACAGTTTGAAAAGTTAATGATCGCAAGAAAAATCTTCAAACATGATATATAATTCTTTGAAAGTGGCCTTCAAGTCAGTGAGATTTTAGAGCACAATAACTCTATAAATCAATGTAGTAGACCAGTGGTGTTAAACCTGAAATCCTTCTAGAACTGCTACATCAGTTGACATAGTGTAGCTATATGGGATGGACCATTAGTTCAACTACTCCTGTAATTCTTCTCCAAAAAATAAAACCCAACATCAGCAAAATAATATAATGCACTTACCCATTATGCAAATCCTTCTTGGATGGAATAAGGGGAAAGAGCTGGCTAATGACAGGAGAAAACATTGCTAAACAATAACATTAAGAGGAGGAGACGGGAAATCAAGCTCTCATCAACTAAACAGCTGCTTTCTCTCCACTAAATTCTAATTAAGCTGCTGACCCATGGAGTATGGCAGGTAGTCAAAGCCAGCATTATTGGCCATGAGGAGACATCACACAGTGATAATGGTTTGCCTGCTGTCCTTATTGATCTCTCATAAACTCGATTGTGTAACGCAAATATGAAGAGGAAAGAACTTGAGCATTCTGACCTCTGAACCATGGCCAGATTGTGGGAGGCTGAAATGTTTAGACTGATGGGTTCAGATGGGATTACAATGTTGGAAGAACAACCCAAAGTGATGCATTTGCTTTTTTGAATGCCCTGTGTTGGCCTGTGGTTGGGTGCAAGAGACCAGTTTGCCACATCTTCTTCTTCCGAGTCTAGGCCAGATGTGAAACTGCCAAAATGAAGGCACCTTTTGGTTCAAAAATACCACCGTCTTTGAGGAGGCTCTTTCTGTGCCACTTATAGATGCCTTGTATAGAACAGGAATGAGCTCTCCTTGCACCCATGTGAAATAGCATCATTCTCCCCCTCTACCATTCTTGACTGCATCCTTACAATTGCAAGGACAATTTTCATGCAAAATACGTGTGGCCTTAGGACAAAATTCAAAATACCATGCCTTGGTTTTAGGGAAATTAAGCAATTTTAAGCCGTGAATAGGTTGTTTGCCTATTTTTCAACAACCAGACACTGTACAGTATATGCATTCTCTGCTTTTCAAGTGAAAAGAATGCTGCCTGCACATTTTTTCACATTTACAGTGACTTAAAACCCAAAAGTTCATTTTTGTTACTCTTGCTGTTAGAAGCAAGGAGGTTAGTGGGACTAACAAGATAAAACAATTTACATCAGGGGTTCTCAACCTTTTAAAGTCATGGGCCAGACCACACCCCCTCAGACAGCTGAGCGGGCTGTACTGGTGGTTCTCCTTGCCATAAAATGTGTCTGTGGTTGTCGTAAATGCATTTATGACACCCTCAGGCACATTTATGGCTGTTGTAAATGGGTCTGTTTCCACTTTCCAGTGGCATTGACATGGGCCACATAAAAGGGTTCTGCGTGCCGGGCCATAGGTTGAGAACCCCTGATCTACATTGATGAGACTAGAGAAATGATTTACCTACTGTATTTGAAACATTGTCCATCAAAAGTAAGAAATATCTTAAAGTATTTTTTGCCCGCTAGACTTTATGAGCCACACAGCTTCCACACATCCTAAACCCCTCTCCAAAACGAACTAGTCTCCCAAATAGAATTTGCCTCTTACATGGAATTCACTCTATTCTTGGAGCTTGTTTGTTTTTTGGGCAGAAAAGGTCCTTTCCAAACCACTGTCAATCAGCATACAGATTTTAATTTTAATTTAATTTAATTTAATTTTCATATTTCTATAGCCGCCCTGCTCACAAGGACTCTGGGTGGCTTACAATACTAAAAAAAAAACCAACACAGATAAAAACCCTATTAAAATACAAATATAATCCATTAAAACCCATTAAAAACCCACCCACACTTACTTGAAAGAGAGAGAATTACTCTGTTATGTTAGACCAACCACCAGGTGGGGGGTCACTCCTCCATCTGCGCCCCACACCTGCCCCACCAACCAGGTTTCCAGTTATTTCCTAAAGGGCAGCAATTCCCTCTGTAGCCTTAGTTCAACTGGCAGGTAGTTCCATAGGGCCAGTGCGGACCCAGAGAAGGCCCTCCTTCTTGTGCTAGAGAGACAAGCCCCTCTAGCCAATGGTACAAGTAGAGCGCCCCTCCAGTCTGCTCTGCTTGGACAGATCTTCCTCTTTTCTTTTCCTTTCTCTTTCTTCCCTTATAGGCTTCCATCCCTCTTCTTTATATTTCACAATGTTTAAAATTAGCAGCTGTCTCCTTTTGGTAAATCACTCTGGGAATTCTATGAAGGAAAAGGGAGGAGACCTCACCTCACATTTGTTTTAATATAATAATCAGCAAGCTACCTCAGAGGACATAAATATAATCACATTAAGCTTAATTACAGATCATTAATTGCTGAGAAACATTTCAAATTGTTGCCTGGATTTGTTGAATGTCTGTGGTTGCAGTATGTTTTGTTGATATTCATGAGTAGTTGCAATTGAAGATGACTGGATGAAGTCCAGAAACTAGCAATTTGATCTTGATTTACCCTGGTGCTGGGGAAAATATATATGTTTACTCAGAAGAGCCAATAGACTTGTGCACAATAATGAGCTTAAATTGGTAGGTAGTATTTCTCTAATTATACTGCTTCTTGATTTAAACTGGAGCTACAAACGGAATGCAGGATTGGTCACAGCTCTGCTCTAGCATTTGCTCTTTTCATAATTTCCAGACCTGGATATGAGTTTGAATGTTATCTGTAGTTCATATATGTCCATAATTTTAAATTATGTAAAACTCGTAATGAGAGAAACCATTGCACCATCAGATGGTTCAGTTAGGTTTTATTGCCATGCAGGAAAAGTTGATTGATTATGATATATGCACTTTGTGTCCTTTAGTTGGTTTGGAGCTTTATTCCATGGGGAAAAGTATGATTTTTAATAAACACTATTGTTGCTGCAGTGGACCAGAGAATCAAAGGCAAACCCCAAGAATTGTATTTCCTCATAATTCTCTTTTCGCCCAGCAACCCAATATTAATGAGTAAATATTTTGGTGCCCTCTGAAGAGGGAATACTCATTTCAGCACCAAATATTGTGCTCTCTCTCTGTGTGTTTTGACATGTAGACCTACCAGTTTGGCAGCTATTTGTTTTTTGAGACTATCTCATTCTCCCCACAGTTGGGTTTGGCTAGAGTTTATCAACAGGATACCCTGGCAGGAGGTGGCATTTGCATCTCTGCCTTTGAGAAGGGAGTGGTTTCATCAAAGCCCAGCTTGACAGTCCCTCCTGCCTTTTGACAGTGGTAGCAAATAAGAGGAAATTTATTCCCGATAGCTTTTGCAACAATATCATCTAATTTATGCAACATTTCTCCAGGGAGAAAAAAAGGAACAGACACATGCTGGCCTCACAGCCAAGCCAATGCATGGGAGACCTCAGGCTTACCAACTGCTGTTCCAAAAAGAACAGGCAGTAGGCTAAACAGATTGTCCCTTTTCAGTATAAAATAAAGAGTGAGTAAAGCTTGAGAAACAAAGAAGAAGGTCTTTGATGGGTCATCTGTCAGCAAACCCTGATAAGGATGGTGAACACACAACAGGGAGCTACTAGCAACTGAGCCCTCTAAGCCTGAATATATACCAGATTATTTTAAAGAGTAATATCTAAAAAGAAATAAGGCAAGGCTTCATTTTAAAATGTATTTATATTTCATTTATTTAATCTGGGCCAATTTCCCACTGTGGAAGGCTTACAACGCATTAAAAAAAATCTTTACAATAAGAAATTAAACATAAAAAAGAATAAATTTATAAATAACAGTAAAAAAACAAAAACGATACCCCACATTTTAAAAAACCAATAACAACAAAACACACATACAGTATTGGCGATGGAAAAAGTCAATCAAAAGTCAGCCATTGGCAGTATGTCTTTGAAAGTGTTTTTAAAGAAGAGTAATTTTAGTTTTATTTTTAAAAAATCAATAGACATGGAACCTGGCACAGTTCAACCAGTAGAGAGTTCCAGAAAGTTGGTGCCGCCACCGAGAAGGCTCTTCTCTGAGTCACAAACTTTCTTGCTAATCTCAGGGTCAGCACCTGGAGCTGCGCCATCTTGGGGGAATAGGGGTGATGTGGGCTGATCTCCTGAGGGGGAAAACCATCTTGCATTCACATTTGCACACATAAACACAAATTGCCAGCATGCAAAAGGAAATAATTCGTGCTTTCTTGTTCTCGTAAAGGTCAAGATATAATGGATTTAATTCATGTTGTTAAAATTGGAGTGGGGTAGGGGACAGAGAGAACACTGTTAAAGGAATTCTTGTAAATGCATGGCTGGTATCATGGGAAGAAAAATATTCTATCCTAAGTGTGTATTTTTAAATGTTAACAGAAAAATTTGAAAAGAACCAAAGAATATATTTAGACATCATATACTAGGATTCAGATTCAAGCAGTATTTAAGCCACAATCTAATGCATGTTTATGCAGAAGGAGCAAGGCAGGCTATGTCAGAATATACACTGTTGCATCCGGCCAGGGCGAAAATGGGATAGGTGTGATTGTGTCAGCGCCTGCCGAATTATTTTCCCAGGATAAGGGCTATTTTGACTCCCACATCTCCAAACTCCTGTCCTTTGCCTCATGCATCATTCCTGGTCAGCCTCCCCTCCCCTCTAGTCCCAATCTCCAAACGTCGAGCTGTGGAAGATTTAAATATGGCAGCGTATAAAAATAAATGTGGTAGCCTGTTGGCAAATTTGCAAGCAAAGTCCAAACTTCTTGGAAATAAGACCTAGGATGGTCTTAGGCTTTTATTTGAATAAAAAGCAAAGCATTGTCCAGAAGGCAAAGCACTTCTCCAAAAAGCAAAGCATAACACTGGCTAAGAATTCTTGTTCAGACCATACAATAGTTTATTGTAGAAATCTTCTCAAAGTAACACAAAAGATCCTTTCGATATAGGATTTTCAATATAGGATTTTTCAAAAGTTTTCTTCAGGGATCTAAATGATAATTTGATACAATTACTAATCATCATATAAAGTACGACATATCTATATACATATATACATGATCTTGGATCAAAGAAATATACATACCTATAGTGTTGAATCAATTTATAAAGTTTTAAAAGTATTCTATCGCGTCCTAGACCTCCCTTGTGATTCTTTTGGTGTTGACGGACGTTATTCAATCTAACTCTAAGAACAGTTTTAAAGAAAACTTTGCGCACAGCTGATCAATCATTTAGATCCCTGAAGAAAACTTTTGAAAAATCCTATATCGAAAGGGTTTTGGATCTTTTGTGTTACTTTGAGAAGATTTCTACAATAAACTATTGACAAACGGTTCCAGTGGTCTATACAGTACTACGTTTGTCCCCACAATCGGCTTTGTAAGAATTGTTGTTCAACAAATGTAAAATAAATAGCCCCATTTCAGGGTCCTACTTCTAACTAAGAAGCACATCAGTTGTTCTCTCTCTCTCTAGCAAACTAATCTCCTAACGCAGTACTCTAAATGCCTAGTCCCTAGAAAATAACGAAGTGCTGTTATTCTCTAAGTATAGCTAGTCAAGCTATCTTAAAAAAATCTTCAAAGTCTGAAGAAGTCAGAAAAATGACAAAGTATCAATGTTGGAAAATATTCTAAGTTCAGCTTCCAGAATTCAGACTAAGTCGAAGACTCAGTTTCCTTATCTTCCGATTGGGCAGCTTCCAAGGCTGCATCTCGCTTTAGAAGTCCATTCTCAGTCCCTTTGGAATGTGTTCCTTCCTGCTTCAAAGGCTTCTCTGAAGTCCTCCAGAAAAAGTCTCAAAGAAGTGTCTCTACTGAGCTCTGACAGCCCTTTTGAATGCTGTTTTATGAGGCATAATGCACCTGCTTTCCCACGGGAAATTGATGTCTGACTAGAGTGGACCGGAGGGGTCTCTAATAGTACCATTGGCTAGAGGGGCTCGCCTCTCTAGCACAAGAAGGAGAGCCTTCTCCGTGTACACCCCATCCCTATAGGACCTCCTGCCGGCAGAATTACGGTTACAGACAAATTGCTGCCCTTCAGGAAAGAACTCAAAACCTGACTGGCTGGGCAGTTGTGGGGTGCTGCTGGGAAGATGGCACCTGCCCGCTGGCTTATTTGAACCTTTCCCTCTTTCCAGATGGGGTGGGTGGGCTTTTTAATGGTTTTTAATTGGGTCTTTTAATGGGGTTTTAAATGTTTTTAGTATGATTGTTTTTATATTGTAAATTTGGTTGTAAGCCACCCAGAGTCGCCCAGGCGATGGGGTGGCAATATAAATTGAAATAAATAACTAAATAACTAAATAATGTTGTTGGGATTAGATCATTATCAGGGACTGCCCATACCCCAACATCAAGGTCACTTCAAGGTCACTTGACGGTTTCCCTTCCCCCACTCTCGGGTGCTTGAACCCTTGGGGGTCAAAGTGTGTGAACCTAAGAATGTGCTTATGGGTAAATTCTTCTCTCAATAATTATGTGCTCCGCTAGAGGCTCTGTTTAAACTTGGCACAAAGCCCTGCTGTTAAGGTATTCAAAACAATAATGAGGAGAAATGGTTTCGTTTCTCCAGAGCGTGACTCACCGGACTAAGTAAATCATACAGGCACATTCATGAACCTAATCAAATGGTAGAAACAATCAGATTGCTTTACGGGCTACATCAGTATCTAATCTTTGCACCATTGGGGTGTGGCTAGGCATGCATCAAGCACCTTCTTAATAAGCAGCAGTTTGCTGACAAAATGACTGCAGCTTCCCTTTCACCTGCGTAAATCAGCAACAGGATTCTATTCAAAGGTTTTTAATTCAGAATAAGCCTGGGGTAGATGAAGTACACATACTATGAGGAAGGGACTGCACTGGAGCTTGGAATGTTACTTTGACTGTTAACTTATTGCATTACTCATTGGATGCAGAAACCACAAATATTTTTTTAATCATTGCCCTGGGCATCAAAATGACTTATTCTATTACTAGTAATTTTGTTAGATGATTTGTTACTGCTCAGCTTCCTTATTTGCTCTGTGCTGTTTTCTGGGGCAATGCTATCCAGTATGTTTCCCTGTCTATTCTGGTGCTTGTGTATTATCAGATTTTGACGTGTGTGTGTGTTGGGGGGGGGGATACCTTTGAATGTTGAAATATGTATGACTGCAACCTTTTAACTTTCACCTGACCTGAATAGCAAGAATCAATGAACATGGACAATCACTGCATGAATCTGTTGGCATTATGACACCATGCTTAAAATTGCACTCAATGCAAAATATGCTCCTTTCTTCACATCTTGATACAGGTATTCAGAATGACATTTATATACTTGGATAGAAGCAGGAATCTTTCTATATTCTCTCTTCACTAATACTGCGGCTGCTATTCTCTGATTTATAAAGTTTGCTATCCCTGTACTATGCTCTTGACAAAATCCAACTGTAATGATTTCCAACCAGATAAGATAGGATTTGTGTGTGAGAGAGAGAAAGAGAGAGAAAGAGAATGTGTTTTAAATTCTGATCCTAAAATCCCATGGCCAACATGGCCACTGGCTGGCTATGGGATTTTGGGGGCTCTGCTCCAAACAGCACATGCTTCCCATCTCTTATGATAATTTCATGTCAGAAAATATTCTGGGTTGAAAGGATTTTTGCTAGAGGAACTCCACTCAGGGGATGCCCAAATGAGGCTCCTTTCATGTCCCAAAGATATTTTCCCACTGAAGTGTTCCCTATCTATCTACTTGCAATTTCTTGCTTTTGAACTGCTAAATTGACAGGAGCTGGGACAGAGATAGGCACTCAAACCGTCATGCAGTACCCGGGTCTCAAACTGCTGACTTGCTGGCCTTCCAGCTAACAAAAAGAGCTTCTCAACCACTGAGCCACTTCAGCCCCTTTCCATCTCTTGACTATGAGCAATGATTTTGAAGATGACCAACCATTTATTTATATAAAGTTTCACAGCTTGTGCAATGTTGCAGGAAAGATACCATAGACAAGAGGTACAGTTTATAGATGAGTGGGATATTCCTATCACAGATCCAAAAGGAATGTATCTTATATGTACCTTTCTCCTTGAGCTGGCAATTTTCTTTCGTTTCCTTTTTTTTGTTTAAAGGAAGAATCACCCCCAATTCCTGCCTAATTTTTCCGGAGTTTGGCCACAATAGAGGAACTTTATCTGTAGGGACAGTTCTATCTCTCTCCCAATTCTTTTTCACTTATTAGTTATTAATGTACTGACCCCTACCGGGGAGGATCAAGGTGCTTCTAAGATGCACAATCAGTAAAAAGGAAGTAGCTGCTTCTTTTCTCTCTCTCTCTTTTCATTCTGATCACATACAGATGATCACTAATCATGGGGGAGAAGATACCCTGGATGGACTGGAACTGTGACCAATTTTTTCAAAATGGGGTGGGGGACATTATAATAAGACAGGAGCTGATTTGCAGGGTTCTTTTCATTGTCTCATCTGGGTCGGCTACCTTTGTTCTATGTGAGATACAAAGTGCTCCTTTTGATCTTTTTTTCAGGGTGGGTTAATCCGTCACTCTATATCCAGATGACACCCTCCCCCCCCCCAGCCTTTATTTACCATCACAATGGTACTGATGGACGGTTTGGGCTTCCCATTTCTTTGCTCCATTTCCAGGATGTGTGCGCAGGTGTGGAACACATGAGCACAACCAAACACGAAGACACTGTGAGTGTATCAAGCAGTTGGGAGTCTAGGAAATGTAATTATGGCTTATTTAGTAGGTCAATTTTAATTGTTGGTATAGAACAGGGGTCGGCAAACCTGGCTTTCCAGGTGTTTATTTATTAATTAATTTAATCGTGTTTCTATTGCTATCCCCTCGCCGAGGTGACTCTGGGTGGCTTACGTGTTCTTGGACTTCAATTCCCAGAAGCCCAAGTCAGTACATCTGCTAATTGAAGTCCAAGAACATTGGGAGAGCCAAGTTTGCTGACCTCTGATATAGAAGAACCTATGTAATTAAGACGGGTTAGAAATAAATTTCCCCCCTCAGCCCCAAGGCTGACATTGGCTCAATACTACATTGCATAACTTATGGTAAAGGATAGTGATATTGAGAGTCCTGTTACATCTGGAAGATTTCATACTCCCTATACCTACAATAAGGGAGGGAGAAAAACCACCGGGAAATATTCCTCTGCAAAAACTTGTTGTTGTTCAGTCGCACAGTCAATTCTGATCCTTTGCAACCCTATGGACCATTTTTCTCCAGGCGCCTCTGTCCTCCACAATCCCCCTCAGCCCTCCCAGTTCTGTGCTCATTGTGTCTACAATACCATCTAGCCATCTCATCCTTGGCCTCCCCCTTCTTCTTTTGCCCTCCACCTTTCCCAGCATCAAGGCCTTCTCAAGTGAATCCTCCCTTCTCATTTGATGTCCAAAGTACTTCATCTTCATCTTTACTATTTGACCTTCTAATGAGCAGTCCGGGTTGATTTCTTCTAAGATTGACCTATTTGTTCTCCTCGCTGTCCAGGGTACTCTCAAAACTCTCCTCCAACACCACATTTCAAAGGCGTCTTTTCTTCTGCACTCAACTTTCCTAATGGTCCAGCTCTCACAAACAAATATTACCACTGGGAATACCATTGCTTTGACTATTCTAATTTTTGTTTGCAATGTGATGTCTCTACTTTTCACTATGTTCCCCAGGTTTCTCATAGCTTGTCTCCAAAGAATCAGTCGCCTTTTTATTTCATGGCTACAATCCCCATCTGCAGTGATCTTTGATCCTAAGAATGTAAAATCTGTCACTGCTTCTACTTCTTCCCCATCTATTTCCCAGGGACTGATTGGGCCTGTTGCCATTATCTTGGTTTTCTTGATATTGAGTCTCAAGCCAGCTTTTGCACTTTCCTCCTTCAATCCAATCAAGAGATTCTTTAGGTCTTCCTCACTTTCTGCCATTAGGGTGGTATCGTCTACATATCTCAAATTGTTGATGTTTCTCCCAGCAATTTTAATCCCATATTGTGATTCCTCCATCCCTGCTTTGCGCATTATGTGTGTATAAGTTGAATAAGCAGGGTGATGAAATGCAGCCTTGTCTTACTCCTTTTCCTATTCCAAACCACTCTGTCATTCCGTGTCCTGTCCTGTTGCTTCTTGATTCATGTACAGATTTTTCTTGAGGCATATGAGGTGCTCTGGTATTCCCATCTCTTTAATCACTTGCCACATCTTGTTGTGGTCCACACAGTCAAATGCCTTAATGTAGTCAATAAAACAAAAGTAAACTTGTTTCTGGTATTCCTTTGTTTTCTCCATGATCCAACATACATTGGCAATGTGGTCTCTGATCCCCCTGCCTCTTCTGAAACTGGCTCTGCAAAAGCTATTGGAGTGTAAATTTCACAAGAGGATTGAGTTTTTGAGTCACACTTGCATGCAGAAAGCATTCTGGTTTATTTTCTACCATACCAAATGAATGGCGCTGGGCCTTGTCCTCATTTCCCATCCAGGCCTTCAGTCACAAGAAAACTGGAATGTGTTCTGTAAAAATATTACTTTTTTCCATGATGAAAAAAAATATCAGATTGTCTCTCCCCTCCCCAGAAGAATAAATGAGATGTTGGGTAGATTGCCCGCATTCGGTAGAATGTAGTCAGTTCCCTGCCAGCTGCAGGATGTACCACGGAAAGGAAATGGCTAAAGCAATTCTCCACAATGTCTACAAGATGTAAATAATACCTCAGTTCAGGAGCTAGGGGTTGTTTTTTAGGCTGCCTGGTCTGCAATGTTTTGCTCTGAGGAATAAATTATTCTCCATGCTTCACAAGAGAGGGAAGCATTTTGTGGTGCTGTCAACAGGAGAACGAGACAAAGAATGCTTGTGTTGCTGCACATTAAAGCAAAATGATGTGAATAATGAAAATGTTTCAAAGGCTGTGGGATGTTGCTTTGTTTCGTGGACTTTCAAGAACTGCTAGAATCAGGAGGATTATGGTGTTTCCCCCTGCAATCAACCTAGTATTTTGTGTTCTCTCTCTCTTTGTGTGTGTGTGTGTTTGTGTGTTTGCACCTACGACTTCTCAAAGGGAAAAGGCACTAGTTTTCTACAGAGACAGGCTAAACAAATGACGGGGAATGTGATAAGGAAAAAAGTGTTCCCACCCAGAGATGAGGACTCTGCTGCGGCTTTTGATTCCCTCAGCAAGGTGTCTCAAAATGCAAAGAGAGCCCAAATTGATGAGAATAAAGAATCTGAGAAGTATTTGTCATGTCCCAATGTGAAAAAGCTATTTATTGCTGGTTCTCCATTCAAAATGTAGTTGGCATTTTAACATAATTCGTCAACTGGAGCTATAAGAGTCTTTGTGATAATGTATGCTAAACACTCTGTATACTTAGGAGAAGTATTGGCTAAGGAAAGGACCCCCAGATGCTATTTTCATGCTCCCAAGGGGGTCTTTGGATTTGAACTTCTCAGACTGCAGCTGTGTACTCTGCCTTGGAAACTGTTTTTTGTAATGGAACGAATTGTCAACAGCATTTCTTTTAACAAAATGTGCCACAAGGAAAGTCTGTAGAGACCTCAAACAAACGCTCAAATGCAAAACACTAAACTGCTCTCTGTGAGCCTAAGAGACTGAGTATAGCTTCTTATGAAGTCATGTTTTGTTTTGAAAAATGATTGCCTCCCTCCATTTTTGATTTTACACCTGAACGAATTCTACTTGCCCAGATGGCAATTTATTACAGTTGTCCTGTCCATAAGAAGACAGCTCTGTTTCCTTCCCAATCACTTCTCAATTCTGTCAAAGGTAGTTACTTCAATATGTTTTCTCCAGGATTACAACAAAAGTGGCACCATCTAGAATTTAACACAGCATTCCTTCTTCTTCAACCAGAATCAGAACAAATTTCCTCTTTTTCTTCTTCAAGTCCTGTATCCGATTCCGAATATTGTATATCGTGATCAGCCATGAAGATTTTCCTGGAAAAAAATATAATAATTCAGTAGTCTTCCATTTGCCTTCTGCATCGCAGCATGACACCTGTACCACTGATCCAGTTCTGTGAGTCTCTTTCTAGCCCTGAGCCCTTTTGGCACGCAAAGTCCTCCTCAGCCCCAGGTCAGTATTGATGAAGTATTGGATTCGAGTGGGATTTAATCCACTTGGGGACCATCACTCTTCCCTGTTGACATTGCCACCTACAGCCGTTAGACCTCAAGGTTGCAGGGTTAGTTAACCGCCAGCTGACAATTGGCATTGAGTCATTGGCAGTATGGCCTACTCCAGGGGTTCCCAACCTTTTCAAGCCAGGGCCCAGTTAATGCTCAGTCAGCTTCAAGGGCTGGATGGCCATTTTGCCCTACCTGCACAATAGGGGGCGGCCATTTTGTCTCAACAGCTTCAAAGTGGTGGCCATTTTGTTTCTCAAATGCTAATGGAGGGGTCGGGGCACATGAAATGGCACCACTGGCAGGATCCAGCCTGCGGGTCTTAGGTTGGGAACCCCTGGTCTACTCTCTTACCATAGAAGGATAACTTGGCCAAACTGGTAATATATGTATAATTAGAGAAATGCTGATTTTTCTCCACCCAGCTCAGGCAATTTCTAACAGCCATATGAGTAAAGATAGGATCACACACACAATCCAGTGTACATCACTGTACATTTAGTAAACTGAACTGCATTTGTTTGAAAGAATCAATTTGGATCTTTTCACTTTTTTTTCTTTAGCTGCCTTAAATAAATTGATTGATTTGCCACCTCACCTCTCATCTATTGTTCTGGGAGTGGTCCATTCTTTGGTGCTTTTCAATATCGGTTCTCTTTCCAATACTGATGCTTGGTTGGTGATACATCCTACTTTCTTGATTGGTTACTAGCATAGCTTCTGTTCATAAAGAAAGTTCCCAGCTAACACAGGGGCAGAAACTGGAAACTTTGGGTGTAGCTAGATAAAGATAAATGTAAAAGTCACCCATTGTTCAAAAGCCAGTCGTATCCAACTCTAGGGTTCAGTGCTCATCTCTGTTTCATAGATGAAGAGCCAGCGCTGTCTGCATCTGCAGACGTTTCCGTGGACATGTGGCAGGCATGACTAGACACCAGAGTGCATGGAGCACTGTTCATTTTCCCACAGAAGTGGTCCCTATTTATATACTTGCAATTTCTTACATTTGAACTGCTAGTGTGGCAGGAGCTGTGACAGAGACAGGAGCACACTCCATCTTGCAGTACTCAGGTATCAAACTCCAACCTTTCCAGTCATCAAGTTTAGTGTCTTAACCACTTGAGCCATCACTAACCCTAGCTAAACATTACCTTCCAGTATGGGGCATTTTGCCCCAAGTGAGCCACTTTCAGGTATCTCTAAAGTATGAGTAAATAAAATAGAACACCCAGAATGGAGTATTGTACCGTATGTAATTAAAATAAATAAATCTAAAAATCAAAATAATTATTAATCTGCTGCTGAGTAGCACAGTGGTTTAAGTGGAAGCTGTGAGTTGGAGTACCCACTGTGCCTCCTAGGCATGATCCACAGAGATCCTTCCAGTTCTAAGCTTAACAACAACAACAACAACACTGATGATAATGAAATATGTGACCTTTATGTAGCCAATCAGATTTGTTTGTGTGATGACAGAGAGACCAGGTAAAGGCAAAATAAATCTCTAAGCAAGTATTTCTCTAGTGAACAATAACAAATTTGCTTGTGAACACAAACAGGTGCGCTGACCTTCTTCTTCCTCCAATAGTACACACGTCTCTAACTTTTGAAGCATTTTGTTATTATTCTCTCTGGGGCTACAAACATGTAGTTCGTATTAATCATATTTCTTCAGCAATTTGACCTCTGTGTCATCACATACAATAGTTCTCAAGGTAGCGGATATAGGTTAAGGATCTGTGCCAGGGAGGCATTTTTGTAACAGGATGGGCAGTGACCTTTACAAAGGGTGGTGCAAAAAGAAAAGAAAAATTCTCCTGTTCTTTGGTCTCTGTGGTTGAGAAGAAGAATTACAATGGCTTTCCAGAGGATGATTCATGCAGAAATCTGAATAGTATAATTGTGCTCTATATGTTTCTGTTGAGCGTGAACACAGAGCGAGGAGAAAGAGCAAACGAGGAGAAAAGCTAACCGTTTCCAGTTAATACAAGCAGCAACAATGGACCTGTCTGCCACAGAAGATTTATTTCCAGGTCAACAGCTATACATTTGCTGCATTTCTACCTTCTGCAAAAGCAACGTCATGATTTATTGTAGACTTCACTTCTCAGGTGCCAAGCAATGTGGCAAAAGAAACCCAAGAAAAGGGCACTTTATATATTTACAACTAGAGGATGTTGCTCCTAAACTATAAGCCACCAAAAGATTTAATTAACCTTTTCTTCCAGAATTCTCTGTCCCATTGCCTTTTCCTCCTCCTCTCCTCCACCTCCTCTTTTTCTAAAGCTCGATTTACTTGCAGAGCAGAATGAAGAGAGGTGGCTGCATCATATGGCATGGCATGAGCCATAGCTTGTATGGTTTGCATGCAACAGGGCCCAGATTCAATCTCAGACATATCATGCTAGGACTGGAACAAACTCATGAAGAGCTGCTGCCAGTTAGTATAGGATCACATGTAGCTTCCCCAGGAACCCAAATGAACTCAAACACCCTTAGGTCATACACATTCCTGGGGCACCTATGACCCCCCTGTCATGATCAAAGAACAGAAAAAATGTGGCACAGGGGAAGTTCCCCTGTGTCCTTTAAATGAGTGGGGAGCAATTTTGCTATACTTCAAGGGTCCTGAGGAACTCAGAACTCTCTCTCCCTATGCAAAGGTCTCCCTTGCTCAGAAGCTGGTCTTATCTGACTCTTAGGGAGATACTCATCTCTGCTTACAGCAGGGGTTCCCAACCTTTTCAAGACAGGTCACGCTACACTCTCTCAGTCAGTTTCATGGGTCGGATGGCCATTTTGCTGCCAGCATGATGTGGGTGGCCATTTCATTCCAACAGCTTCAAAGGGGCAGCCATTTTGTTTCTTGAATACCCTTGGAGAGGTGGGGGACACATGAAATGGCACCAGGGCAGAATCCTGCCCATAGACCTTTTTTTGGGACCCCTTGGTTTACAGCATAAGAGCCAGCGCTGTATGCATCTGCAGACATTTCTGTGGTCATGTGGCATGCATGACTAGACAGTAGTACC
This sequence comes from Bradypodion pumilum, assembly GCA_035047305.1. Classification (NCBI taxonomy): domain Eukaryota; kingdom Metazoa; phylum Chordata; class Lepidosauria; order Squamata; family Chamaeleonidae; genus Bradypodion; species Bradypodion pumilum. Next base: position 17,779,265 of record JAWDJD010000002.1, read on the forward strand.
TATTTATCTACATTCAGTTTCTTGCTTTCAACCTGCTAGGTTGGCAGGAGCTGGGACAGTCCCAGTCTTGATCTCCTGATCTGCAGACCTTCCCACTGTCAAGCTCATCTTCTTAACCACTAAGCCACCATGGCCCTTACATCACTTTGGAATTTTTTTTCACCACTAGATAGCAGTAAATATATATATATATATATATATATATATATATATATATATATATATATATATATATATATATATATATATATATATATATATATATATATATATATATATATATATATATATATATATATATATATATATATATATATATATATATATATATATATATGTGTGTGTGTGTGTATATATATATATATATATATATATATATATATATATATATATATATATATATATATATATATATATATATATATATATATATATATATATATATATATATATATATATATATATATATATATATATATATATATATATATATATATATATATATATGAGGAAAATTTTGGGTTGGGAATGTCAAGGGAGCTCACCTGGATTTGGCCTTCCAATGTCCAGAGATGAGAGTATGCTGCATTACAGCCTGTGAATGTTCACCATACCACTGTAGAACTGAACTGAACACCTACGATGATTTACAAAAGATAGTCCTTTCTCCAAAGAGTTATCAGAAGATAGCTGTCCATGTCACAGTGACCTTTCTTTAAAGCTAAAGAGCTACCAGAACTAGGAAAGCAGACCTACCAAAATTAACATGTAGATTGCAGGCTGGTCACCAAGTATGCAGCTGCCTTGCCCACAGTCAACCTCACTGCAAATAGATGTACTGCATTCCCATTTATATTCTAGTAGTTAATAAGGAAGGACCATAAAGAAGGTGCCTTCAAAATGTGGTGCTGGAGAAGACTTGCGAGTCCCCTGGCCTGCAAGGAGATCAAATCAGTCTATCCTGAAGGAAACCAACCCTGACTGCTCCTTGGAAGGGCAAAATCTGAAGCTGAAGTACTTTGCCCACCAAATGAGAAGACTGCACTCATTGGAGAAGACCCTGATGTTAGGAAAGATTGAACGCAAAAGGAGAAGGGGGTGTCAGAGGATGAGATGACTGGAAAGCATTGTTGATGCAGTGAGCAGGCAGACTCTGTAGGATGGCAGATGACAGAGGAGCCAGGTGTGCTGTAGTCCATGCGGTCACAAAAGGCTGGACCCTATTGTGCAACTGAACAACAGCAAATTAATTCCAGTTTTCATGGAACATACATCAACATATGTATGTATCAAGTATGTCTTCTCCCATTTCTCTCCCCCTCCCTCCAGGTTTTGGAGGTATGTTTCTTCTTGCTTCTTCCAAGCCTAGAAATAATGAGACCAGATCCAGGCAGTAGAGTTTAACAAAGGCCACACTTTATTACATATTAACTATCCATGTGTGTGTGTGTGTGTTTATTTTTTATTTTTATTTTTTAATTAGGTCTGGTGGAAATCTTCAAAAGACGCTGTGGAGCCCTTGCTTCACAGTGTGTGGGATTTTTACCCACTAAAACCACCACCTATTAGGGGTGACGTTCCTGAGCTATATCCTCCTTTAATGTTGTTCCTTGTCCAGTGAGCTCCTTCCTTCATCTTCTAATTTGGTATAACTCTTGTGTACCCTCAAGAATGTTTATTTTTTGCCATAAGCTCTTCCTGGATCTGTGCCAATGGACTTGAGGCTCATATCCATTCAGAGGGTGTGCTGGCAATTAAAAGTGGCATAGTCCATTTTACTGCTTTGTTCCATTTCTTTGAACGTTTGAGTAGTGTAACATTAGTCTTTGTAGTGTTTGAGGTTTTGGAGTCTTGGAATTCAGTGTTTCACTCACATTAAGTACATCTGGAATCTCTTCTCCTGTAAGAGATCAACATCTTTATTTGATTTTTTTTGTTACCTCCTCTACTTTTTATCCTACCTAGCTGTTTTATTATGGTACTTCTTAAGCTGTTTGAATTTTAACAGAAAAATCAATATGTACCCAAAAGCGAATGGTTAGGGGCCATGTTTTTCAGATTTTAAGGCCCTTGAAAAATATTGGTTGACAGTCAGCACTTTCCATCCTTCTCTGATAAAAAATTATGTATGATGGAATGCTAAAATGAATGCTACATCCTTTCTTATTTCTGAGTTACTGTTCTGTTTTTGATTAATGATGCCACAGTTGAAGCTATTCACATGTTTGTCTCTGAGACATTAGCCAGAATTGGAGCAGTGTTCATCTAATATTAATTGCATATAAATGACAGGGTTTTGGGTGTTGCATCACAATTTCATAGTTGGTCACAAGACAGATTGCTTAATGAAGATGCCCTCTGCCATCTTGCCAATTAGCTACAATTAACCCCAAAAAAGTTATGTAAAATGTCGGCTGCGGAAGCTGCAACTTGTATCTGAGAATGCATTTTTTCCTGAAGCAGGAAAAATGCCACTGCCGTGAATTTGTTTAAGGTGGATCGCAGGATTTAACACCGGGACGGCAATGGACTGCCGCAGCAGCCTTGAGGATATTGACAAGGTGCTCCTTCACAGCCAGTCCATCTGGCATGGCCTCTTCCACCTCCATGACCCTTGGGAATCAGAGTTCCTCCTCCGCTCATTTTGCCATTTGGCCCAATATGATGGTTTCCAGTGGCATTTCCTCAGCTGAGGGGACCGTCACCCCAAACAAAGGGGCTCATCTACCTGTAGTTGTTGGCCCCTTTAGGGAGTCAGGTTATTTACCACAATCCAACACTCAGCATTGAGTTGCTGGCTGTACAGTCTACTCCATTACCATAGCGGGATGTCCAACCAGCCAGAGATGCAAAATGTATACAAACACATATAGGATTCTGGCCCTTGAGTACCAAATCCTCATTGAACAGTGTTGAGAGCTGTTGTTTGTTTGTTGTTGTTGTTAAATTCTGTCATGTTGTCTCCAACGTTTGCCAACACCATGAATGAGAGATCTTTAAAATGCCCTGTTCTCCATTGCCTTGCTCAACTCCTGAAAGTTATAGTTTGTGGCTTCCTTTAGGGAATCAATCCACCTTGCTTTTGGTCTTCCTCTTTTCTTGCTGCCCTCTGTCACCATACATAGGCAAAACTGCATAACAACAGATATCATGAAATGTGTTTGCCATGAATGGGGGAGAAGAATTTGTGTGTTTGTAGAAAGAAGTGACCAACACATAGATAATATTTTGTAAAATTTTTGTAAAAATGTGGGATGAACATTTTGTACATAAAGGTGCAATTAGCACAATTTCCCATTTCCCCCATGAATGGCGACTTTAGGGACATCCTGTAGATTGCACTGGACAAGTAATTATCTTCATATTTGCCATGGAAATAAATTTCATTTTTTTAAAAAAAATCATTTCAGAAGAAATAAAAACTGATAAGCTCTCCCCATCCCATTTAACTTCTCACTCAACCTTTATTTTATTGGAGGTGAGTTCAGGTTTGGAGGCAGCTTTTGCAGCAATCTAAAGAGCCACCATGCAAAACAGGCTTCATTCACTATTTAGAGTCGAAAAGTTGACCAAAGAACTGGCATAGCTCCATTTTGCAAAGACTGTGATTAGGATCTTCTATTTCAATTATAGTAAGTTAAAACGCATTAAGTGCAATTTTCTTCTCGTTAACTACTGTGGGTTTATTAAACTCGATTGCCTTCTGCTTTAAGTGAAGACTTACACCCATGTGCCTGTAACTCAATTGGTACTAGAAAAGCATTTAAGCTTTGTTAAAACATTTCCAAAAAACACTCATTGGGAGAGCTGGATGTAGAAGAGAACAACCTATTTGTCTTCTAATGGGGCCATGTTTATATAATGCCATAGGCTGTTTGGGTTGGTGCAGCTTTGCATCCTGCTACTATACATTTTGTATGTGAAGCTGTCACTAGGCAATGTTGCAATGGATTTTAATTTGTTCAGGAAATATACGATTGCACTGCTGAAAAATGCTTAGAGTTCTTAGAGATTGGGCTCATAATTGAGTGCACCATTTCCCAATAAGTCTCTCTTTCTCTCTGTTTTCCTGGAGTGTGTTTTATTCTACTGCAGTTAGCTCTGTCACCAGCAGATCATAAATCTTATTTATTTTTACCTTGGAAATGGCAGGGTTTCCTCTAAGAATGCAAGGCAGTAAATGGCCAGTTGCAATAAATGGATGGCATTGTGTTAAGACAAAGAATTTCTGTCTATCCTTTCTAGCTCATTAAAACATAGATGGTTGAAATAGGATTCTGGAGTCCTGGTTATAAAATTCTCTCCCAACCATTAAACTTGCTGGGTGAGTTGGGGCCTGTCATATACTCACAGTCTCTACCATATCTTCACAGGTTGGGAAAGCCCAGCCAAACCAACCAATTCTGAACACACATCTGTCTCCATTCAATAATAATAACAATTCATCTCTGTTTCATACAGCTTCAGTGTACATAGTGCTGAACTGTTAACTCTCTGTGATGCTGTCATATTTGACACATGATGTTGTAATGCCATCGTAGTGACCACATCATCCCTAAGTGAGTAACTAACACTTCTGAAAATATGCACCAAAGTAGTAGTTTAAAAGAGCATTGAAGTGAAAAGGCTCTAGAATGCTATGTACAGAAGGTGCCAAAAATGTATACACATTTTAAGAAAGAAGAAACCTGTATTACAATTGTAATACTCAAAATATATGGGTAACAATCAATGAATACAAGTCACATTTGACTTCTACAATTACAAGAGGTGCTCAAAGTAGTTACCATCAATGTCCGGACACTTTTGATTATGGTGAACTACTGCTTGAGCAATGTTGATCAAAGTGTCCACTACTATCACTGTGCATGCCATTTCAATTCCTTCCCAAATTACCATCAGTGTAGCCAGTTTTTTATGGTACACAACATCCTTTAAGGTCCCCTATAGGTAGAAGCCAAGGGGCGTTAGATGAGGAGAATATGAGGAAAACTCAAACAAATTTGAATTTGAATTTCAAATACCACTTCAAAATGATCTTGCACTCCTCGAATGACAACCACATTTTCTTCAACTGTTCTGGCTGTCACATGGTGACACTAGCATTATTATTATTATTATTATTATTATTATTATTATTATTATTATTATTATTATTATTATTATTATTATTATTATTATTATTATTATTATTATTATTATTATTATTATTATTATTATTATTATTATTATTATTATTATTATTATTATTATTATTGAGTGAACGTCATACTACACATTGCTACCATAATTCAATTCTACTTTGTAAAGTAAGACAGAATGTGTATACAGTACATTTTGGGCACCCTCTGCACAGCATATCATATTGGTTTGGATGGATTTCTGAGCATTGCAAAACTCCTTCCCATTCACCCCTCTCTTTTCTGCACTGAAAAAAATATTGGATTCATTAGTTATCATATTTTTATGCAAGAGAAATGACCAGCAGGCTCTGTCAAATTGGCAGTGTAACAGGTAATTTTAATAAATGGGACTGATTTTCCCCCCAATTAAAATCTACTTCATAGCTTAATTCCATGTATTGCTTCTTCCATTAATTTTACTCTAGATAATGATACAATTACACCCCATCATTGACAATATTCAATATGTGATACGCCTTTTGCTTTGGAAGGTGATTGGTCTATTTGGATTTTGGAAAGCTTCAGTCTTCCATTTGCCAAAATTACAGTATTTCTGGAAACTGTGTTAATTTATATGATATGAATAAAAGCAGTTATTAAAAAGAGCACAACTCCTGTAGTCATGCTCCTCCCTCCTTGGGCAGCTTTTGTGGAGATTCTGGGACTTCTAGCTCAAAAAAGGTAATTTTTCAGGTAGTACAGGCAGGGTAGAGAAGCATTTCCCCACCTTTGGTTTTTGGACTTCAGTTCCCTGAAGCCTAAGTAATAATAATAATAATTCCCAAAGCAGTGATCAGCCAATGTACTGACTTAGGCATCTGGGAATTGAAGTCCATCAGTGTTCCGTGGAACATGTTACAATTGTTGTTAATCTCTCTGGATGATGATTTTGTTGGATAGCTAATTGTTTTAGGCATCTGCCTGGCTGAGAGCTTAATTCTCCATTGTGCCTCCGTGACAGAGGTTGGACTCCTGATTTTGAAGGAGAGAAAATGCTTCAAAGTCATATGATTCAAAACATTCTTGAATCACATAACTCATTGTTTTTTTTAACTCACTTATCTCCTTTAAAAGCATGAGTCCCCATCCTTGAGCATTTTGAAGACACTGCTCAAAACTTTCCTCTTCAAGGAGGCTTTCAAGAATATTTTACCTTTGCCAATAAATTAGTTGTTTAGATTTGAGCCTGCTTCCTTGTTTGTCTGTTGTATGGTATAGTTGTTGTTTATTTAATTATTTGTACACCAACCAGAGTGGGAAATATCCTAGATGGATATATAATGTAATAAACAAACAAATAAACAAGGATTAGGCATTTTAAAAGAATAGGTTTATGTTCAATGGAGCAGCTTTGTGGTGAAGTTTCTAAAATAGAGAAGTAAGACAATTTTCATTGGCCCTCCAGCTACGAAATCAGGAATCAATATACAGGAGATGAGATAACAGAACCATAATTTTATTACATATAATTTCATAACCAGGGCCATAGCCAGCCCCCCCTGGGGGGACATGTGAAAACCCTCCTGAGCTAACAGCCCACCTCCAAAACCACCCTGTTGGTGCTAATATTATACATGTGAGTGTGACATTGTTGGCCCTCCTGAATTTTTTGGCCCCTCCTGCAATCCCTGCCCCCCAAAAAAATATATTCTAGAATCCTGGCTACAGCCCTCTTCATAACCTCCAAAAGTTCCTGATCCTGGGAGGAAGGACTCCTGAAGGTCCACATCTCCGTGTTCCAAATAGTGACTCCCAAACCCTGGAGTCTTCCGTAGCTTAATACTGAATGGCCTTAATTTTGGGGAAAACCTTCCCAGTCCTGTTTTTAACTCCAGCCTCATGAAATTAAAGCTAACTCAAAAATTGGCCCCCTCCTGGATGACTGAATCTCATGATTTCACATGTCTAAGGTAAGGACCCACAAAAGGTACCTCATTGCTACTTACTACTACTGGTGCACTACCCACTCTAGTTATGATCACCTATTTATTCTCAGCACCACTTTTAGATCTGCCCATGTGCATACCTGTCAGGTATCCCAGATTGGCCGGGATTTCCCACATTTCTCTGCTTGTTCCATATTTGAACAGCAGGGAATGGGATTACTGCGCATGCACACATGCATTGTTGTAGCGCATGTGCACCTGGGCCGGAGCAATTCCCGTATTTCCAGGAGCCATGCTTGACCAGTTAGATTTGGACAGACAAAAATTTCCTGGCCTCCTTTTGTTCAATATGCCAACAGGAAGGCCAGATCTGGAATTCTACTCCAACCCATACACAACCAGTAAACTTACTCTGAGTCTAATGTGTGTGTGTGGGGGGGGCAGGGAGGAGGATGAGTGCGAGTAGCAAAAGAGACCAACATATAGGCTCTCCCATATACTTTGCCAAGCATACTTCTGATGGCAATGGGGTTGAGCAAAGGGCCTCCTCTGAAGATCTTAAGAGTCAAGAAGGTTCAGATAGAGAGATAATGTCTTTCAAACTACCTGTAACAGCTCTATGAAGTAATGATATCTAGATCATGGATCACCCATAGAATGTAATCTCCTTGTCATCTAGGGAACTCTCCCATTATCAGTGCTGTAGTTTGTAAACAGAAAACTGTTGGAAAGAGTGAAGCTAAAATGCCCACAGCTCAGGTGTTGTTTATAGGAAGAACTAGTTCTGAAAGTAGGCCATGCTCATTCCTCCTCTGCTTGCTACTTTTCCTCACACAGTTGGAGTCAATGCATATTAAAGTTAATGCATGTTATTTATTATTTCCATAGATATTCACAATTGACATCTTGTGCTTAAGGCAGGTATCAAAGAAAAACCCAAATATGCAATTTTGACTTGAGTAGGACTAGGCACTTCCCAAACTAGTTCTTTTGCAAACTAATTTTCCTCTTAGCTTAAAGGTGCACAATGAATTAGCTTGTTTCATGGTGCTGGACCATGCTAGTTTATGAGACAGAACTATTTCAGACTCCACCCATTCTTTGAATTTAGCTTTTTAATACAGATGCAAATGTCTGGGAGTTTAATTGCAATGAATAGCAGTACCTGTCAAATGATTGGAGAGAATATACTATGTTTTGTGTGTGAAATATTTTTTTGTCATTTTAAAAGTAAGATGAGGCAAAAAGGACGAGTGACTGAGAGCTTCAATGGTTGACAGTTTAATTCTAATGGAAGTGTTTGTCCTTATTCATATCCTCAAGAGTGACTAACAGGCCCATGGTGGCCTGTCGGGATGCCAGGACTTGTCAACCCATGCCCCTACTTATAATTTACTAGCATTTTTTGCCCGGCCTTGCCATGGAAGGGGCTCGCTTCCCTCCAGGAGGCGAAGGCAGAGAATGGAGCACCATTTTCTGCCTTTGCTTCCTGGGGAAGTGGCTTGATCCCCTCGGTTGGTGGGGGCCGAAGGCACCAGTGCCTTCAGCCCCTGCCTCCTGTGGAAGGGGCTCACTTCCCTCCAGGAGGTGAAGGCAGAGAACGGAGCACCATTCTCTGCCTTTGCTTCCCAGGGAAGTGGCTCGCTTTCCTCAGTTGGTGGGGGCTGAAGGCACCAGTGCCTTTGCCCCACCCCCCATGGAAGGGCCTCGCTTTCCTCTGGGAGGTGAAGGCAGAGAACGGAGCACCATTCTCTCCCTTTGCTTCCCGGGAAAGTGGCTCACTTCCCTCGGTTGGAGGGGCCCGAAGGCAACAGTGGCTTTGTCCCCCTCCCCGACCCTTGTGGAATGGGCTCGCTTCCCTCCAGGAAGTGGAGGCAGAGAACGGAGCACCATTCTCTGCCATTGTTTCCCAGGGAAGTGGCTCGCTTCCCTCGTTTGGTGGGGGCTGAAGGCACCAGTTCCTTCACCCCCCCTGCCCCCACATTGAAGGGCCTCGCTTCCCTCCGGGAGGTGAAGGCAGAGAACGGAGCGCCATTCTCTGCCTTTGCTTCCTGGGGAAGTGGTTTGCCATCTTTGTATTACCCCCTCTGTTGTTTCGTGTCCGCTCTCAAAACAGCGGAGGGGGGTAATACAAAGGAGGCAGCCAGCGATCCGCCAGGGAGAGCTACTCCCCTGATGGATTGCTGGCTGTCGCCTTTGCATTTCCCCCGCAACTGTTTCAATGGTTGACATGAAACAGTTGTGTGGAAAATGAAAAGGCTTCAGCCAGCGATCCGTCAGGAGAGGAACTCTCCCTGGTGGATTGCTGGCTGACACCTGTGAATTTTTCCCTCCATTGTTTTGCGTGCTGGCACAAAAAAAGAGGAGGGGAAATAGTGAGGGCAAGAGCCAGCAGGCACAGCTGAGGGCATGAGGGGCAGCAGGGCAGAGGCAGTGCCTATGGCGCAACCTGACCCATCTGTGCCCTCAGACAGACTGTTCCCTTAGCCTGGGCTCTGTCTGCCTTGGTAAGGCAGGGCCCTGGGCTGAGGGGTTTGGGCATGTGTTGGCCATTTTTGTTACACGCGCGCCAGCTGTCCTGCTTCCTCCGCGCTCGCATCCATTAGACTGATTGGTTGAGGGGTGGCGTGGCATGGAGGACACTGGGAAGCGGAGGTTTTTTTTATTCTCAGCTCCATGTAAAAACTGCAACTAGAGTAAAGGTAAAGGAATATCCATTTAATTGATGGAACTTATGGAAGCGCTCACTCACCAAATCCTCATTCCATGGATGTAGCTGCAGCTTACTATGCTAAATAATGGGTATTCAGCCACTAGGCTTTCTTGGAATATTGATTCTCTGTCAGCTTTCACATTCTGTTCTTTTTATTATGTTTTACTAGTATACAGGTGTGTCCCAAATACAACTTCTGTTTTTCCCATCTCCTGCTCTTCACCAGTAAAATGGGAATAGCAATACCTTCCTTTAAATATGAAATTTTTCTGATATTAGCCATGTTAGTCTGCAGGGCCACCATCAGAAATTTCTAAGCCCCATACTGAGCAATCCTATTGGGGCACCCCACACACACACACATAGTAATTCCACATTTATGGATGGTGGTGGCAGGGCCCCTGACAGCTCCGGGCCATATACGGCAGTACTGGTATTTCAAACATATGTCTGTGTTTCAAACATATCAGAGAGTAAACAAAACAAAGAGACAATGCCATTGGGCCACTTTAAAGACAAACTGCTGTATTTTAGTTTTAGCATTCGTGGATCAGGTCTACTTCATCAGACATGGGAGTGAGACTTCATGGCATAAAGTTATACACATCAGGTACAGTATTTCAGATCCTTTAAAGACTTGCTGTAAAGCTTGAACATTTGCAACATTCAGAGCATTGAAAAGGAATGCCAAATAATGAAAGGAATTAAAAATCTTGTACAGCGGCTAAAATCGGTGTTGAGGAATTAATCCAATTAAACCTCCAGCTCTGTTAGTATGCATGTGAAAAAGGCATCAATATGCTCTGATCTTTGATGAAGGACAATGGGCACTAATGGGCAATTAATGACATATTAAATGACCTTTATTTCATACCTTATTAGTGGCATTTTGATAATGCAGACCATCTTGACAGCCAGCTGGTGCCAAGAAGAGGTGTGCAGAAGGTTTATGTAGGCAATTGAAAAAGGCAGACCTGCAAAACTGCAGATGAACTGGAAGGCTCATTATTCACCATTAAATGTCAAAAGTTGCTCCAAGACCTAAATGGAAAGATTAAACATTTTCACCATTTGTTCCCCAAATTCTGTGCTATTAGCAGCATTGTAAGCCTCTGCATCAGCTTCCTTTGCACGAAACAGACTGGGGCCATTTATTTACCTTATGATGCAGCTGAAAAGGTTTTTATCATACCTGTCAAGTATCCTGTATTGGCCGGGATTTCCTGTATTTTGGTGCCGATTTTCGTCCTTTCCCGCCCGGAGCTGCCGCTATCCCTGAACTTGACAGCGGGGGGAAAGGAGTTACTGCGCATCCCATCTGTGCAGATCCTTTCTACACATGTGTAGAACCGACCAGCACAGAACGGTTTTGTGCAGGTCCATTGTACGCATGCGTAAAAGCCTTCTACGCATGCATAGAAGCGACCTGCACAGAACAGTTCTGTGCAGGTCCGTTGTACGCATGCGTAAAAGCCTTCTACACATGCGTACAATGGACCTGTGCAAAACCATTCTGCACATGTCTGTTCTATGCATGCATAAACGGCTTTTACACATGCGTAAAAGGGACCTGCGCAGAACCGTTCTGTGCAGGTCCCATATTGTCCAGAGCCGCACTTGACAGGTATGTTTTTATTGACATGAGGCAAGTGTTGCGCTGCTGCCTTTGTGAGCTCTAGCAGTAGGAAGAGGTCCTGAGTGAATGGAGGATTTATCTTCTTTCCCCCTCTACTTGACATGCTGTTTTGAGGCAGTTTTCAAAATAAAAATAAAAATGGGGGTTATAAAATGGGTGCTATTGCTTAAATTAATGGTAGAAGAAGGACTCCTTTATCTCCCAAGATGCTATGAAATGTGATTATGGTAAAGGGTGGATAAAACCTGTAAAGAGATAAGTAGGGTTTTGCTGCAGTCAAAGCGCAGTTCAAGAGCATCATGGTTGAATCTAAGGCAAGAATAATGCACGTTGGAGATTCTGTCTCAATCCACAGTGACATCTACTGGGAAGGTTAGCTTGTGGGAGAAAAAAATACCAAAACTAAAGGCATCATCGAGAGAGTATTATTTTAGGCTTAGTAATTTAATTACTTTCTTTCTTTAAGTCATTCTCCTCAAAGTTTGGAAGTACTTTATTTCAATACATACAGCAGAAATCAATTTACAGTTTGGTGTGCAACACAACAAAGAATAAACTCACCCTTTTTGTGGTGTAGCTGCAACAGCTTTAGTAAACGGAAAGAGCCTCCTCAAATATTGTGGTATATTTGAACCAACAATCGGGCATACCCTCGTAATGGCAACATTGTGTTGCCAGCTAATCTTTCTCACACTGGGTCAAGCAAAAGGAACTGCAGAATGAACTCACCAAAAAGTGCCTTCTTTTTGGCAGTTTCACATCTGGCTTAGACATGGAAGAAGAAGTTACCGTATTTGCTGGCATATAAGAGGCACCCTGTTATTACCAAAATAGCCCACTACAGATCGCTGTATACAGTACAAGACACACTCTATTTTTTCAGTGTATTTTAAGGGGGGGAAAGTCAGTGATGCATTGAAGCAGGTTCTCTCCTGTTTGGGAGAACTGGTAGCGGAAATTCCCCCAGGCCACGCCCACCTGACTGGCCACACCCACCTCCATACCCCATTGCGTTGGCCGTGCCCACAGATTTGGCCCCACCCACAGAGGTAGTAGTAATTTTTTTTGGAGTGCATCATTGGGGAAAGTGGGTTATATATGCCAGCAATTATGGTAATTTCAAAATGCAAGCCATTTGCATCACTACTTAGGTGCGTTTAAACTATATCATACATAAGTAGCTGTTAACATTTTGAAAGCGAGAAGGAAGGTAGATCACTCCCAAAGAGAAGTCGATAATAACGTGTGTATTACTTTAATAGATGACAGCCTCTATGTACAATTACAAATACCATGTAGAAGTTATCCCAAAGTATGAGCTGCAGTAAAATCACTTGAAAGAGTATAAACACTAATTCCATTAATGGTCAAGTTAACTGCCTGCCCGTGGTTGTATTCGAACTTGAGCGGTAAACCTCATGGATGAAAGTATGGAAGAGAGAGAGCCTCGATAGAATAGACTAAGGCTGAAGGGAGGAGTCGGAGAGTCGGAAGGTGGCTGGAGGCACAAAAGTTTGTCTGTGTTTGCTCTCTCGTCAACGTCCCAACTTCATTGTGTGCGTCAAAAAATCACAGAATGCGTTGTCGAGTGACGCTGTGGGTAATCAAAGTGGTGAGTCTTGAGAGGCTCTCATGCGGCTATGTCATCAGCAAGTGGTAGACGTCTTGGCGATGTCCTTCCGGTAATGGGACATTTCGGATAGTTTTTTCAAGCGTCTACGAGCATAACAGACATATATTGTATATGTATGTATATGTCTAGATGCATACATCTATATATATACACATAATAACAAGACTAAAACAGTAATGTGTTACATATAGCATACATAGAAGCGGCGGACAAAGTACATACCTAAATACGAATTCCTCGCGCATCTCGCACCTCTTGAATAGTCTTACACTGTGTGCACACGTTAACTATATGCAAAGTCTTACCCCAGTAAATTCGAACACCTGTGTGAACAATCTATCTAACAGTCTACAGCCTTTTACCAAAGATACTCTGTAGCTTAAAGGGGCAGTAATGAAAGCTGCTGTTATAAAGACGGACATCAATGACAATGTTACAGAAATGGGCACCAACCTACGATATTGCAATTTGCAAAAATGCTGAATGTTCCCATTCTGTGTTTAATCCATGAGGCATTAAAGTATTAAAACGAATATAGAAAGCCTCTCTTTGTAGGAGGAAGCGCTCTGTATCCCTGATTTGGTGTTTATTTGGTACAAAGGTTTCCAGTATAACTATCTTAATGTCTTTTAGTGCATGCTTTTTATCCAGGAAATGATTGACGAGAGGAGCAGTGACAATTCGATTTCTGATGCATGAGAGATGTTCGCCTAGGCGTATCTTGAGAGGTCGCCTGGATTGTCCTATATAGGCTAACTGACATGGGCAGATTACCATGTAGACGGTGTCCTTGGAGTTGCAATTTGAGAATGTGGTAAACTCTAGGGTAAAGTTACTGGATGGTATTTTGACACTTTTAGTGCACCACATGTGGCCGCAGAATTTGCAGTGTCCACAGGCGAAGTGCCCATGGACAAAGGTGGATGGTATGCTGCTTGGTGGAGAAATATCGGCTCGGGAAAGCAGGTTGGCGATAGTCTGTGTTTTCCTGAAACCTATCGTAGGTCGTTGTTGGCAGCCAGGAATGGTATCCAATATATGCCAATGTCTTAATATGATATGTTTTATCCGATTTGCCAACGGAGTGTACATACCGTATAGCCTACTCCTCAGAGCTAAAAGAAATTCGTCCAAAAATCAAGATTACATCACAGCAGCTAGAGATATTTCTACTACTCTGGCTAGCAGAGGATATCCAGATAACGTTATTCATAATGCTCGGATTAAGGCCGACTCACGTGCCAGAAGCACTCTTTTCAGAACCAACATGGAGTCTGCGCGAGCACGCCAAGGGCTATTTTGGTCGCTAGACTAAAACATGGGCACTTCGCCTGTGGACACTGCAAATTCTGCGGCCACATGTGGTGCACTAAAAGTGTCAAAATACCATCCAGTAACTTTACCCTAGAGCTTACCGCATTCTCAAATTGCAACTCCAAGGACACCGTCTACATGGTAATCTGCCCATGTCAGTTAGCCTATATAGGACAATCCAGGCGACCTCTCAAGATACGCCTAGGCGAACATCTCTCACGCTACAGAGTATCTTTGGTAAAAGGCTGTAGACTGTTAGATAGATTGTTCACACAGGTGTTCGAATTTACTGGGTTATATATGGAGTAAGACTTTGCATATAGTTAACGCGTGCACACAGTGTAAGACTATTCAAGAGGTGCGAGATGCGCGAGGAATTCGTATTTAGGTATGTACTTTGTCCGCCGCTTTTATGTATGCTATATGTAACACATTACTGTTTTAGTCTTGTTATTATGTGTATATATATAGATGTATGCATCTAGACATATACATACATATACAATATATGTCTGTTATGCTCGTAGACGCTTGAAAAAGCTATCCGAAATGTCCCATTACCGGAAGGACATCGCCAAGACGTCTACCACTTGCTGATGACATAGCCGCATGAGAGCCTCTCAAGACTCACCACTTTGATTACCCACAGCGTCACTCAACAGCGCATTCTGTGATTTTTTGACGCACACAATGAAGTTGGGACGTTGACGAGAGAGCAAACACAGACGAACTTTTGTGCCTCCAGCCACCTTCCGACTCTCCGACTCCTCCCTTCAGCCTTAGTCTATTCTATCGAGGCTCTCTCTCTTCCATACTTTCATCCATGAGGTTTACCGCTCAAGTTCGAATACAACCACGGGCAGGCAGTTAACTTGACCATTAATGGAATTAGTGTTTATACTCTTTCAAGTGATTTTACTGCAGCTCATACTTTGGGATAACCTCTACATGGTATTTGTAATTGTACATAGAGGCTGTCATCTATTAAAGTAATACACACGTTATTATTGACTTCTCTTTGGGAGTGATCTACCTTCCTTCTCGCTTTCGCTACACCCCAGCCGCCCACCCCATTATTAATGTTAACATTTTGAAGTCATTTAATCTAATCAAAGGAAACTATATTATTTTTTCCCTTAGCCTACTTGTCTTTAATAAGAAATCCCGATCATAGACGTTCCTTCACACTTATTCGGTATAACATGCTTCCCTCCTCCTACAGGGAGGATTTCTTTAAGAAAGGCCTAGTACTCGAGCGTTTATGCCCATGTCAGCTAAATACGATAGAAACCTCTGAGCATATTCTGCTAGAGTGTCCCCTATATAATAAACACAGGAGAGACCTTTTTAGTGTTTTCCCGAACTTGAAGTCTAACAATCAAGTCAGGACATTGAATATTCTTTTATCGGGTGAAGGGCAAGATACGACAATAGCGGTCGCTAGATTCGCATGGTATGTAACTTGTATTCGTAAAGGCAAGATAAAATCAAAGGAATAAGGAAAATGCTTCCAGATTACAACTTGACTGTCATAGAATATGACTGCAGGACATAGAAATAACATCCCTTGTAATTCTGGTTGTATGTTGCTATTGTATATATAATCTGGTGTTCATGATTTTGTGATAGTTTTATTAGGTTGCCTCACTTGTGTCAAGCAGCTTTATTTTGTGATATTGTAACACTGGCCTTGGGCTGTAATAAAGAATTTGTTGTTGTTATATTATTTTTCTTTGCATAACAGGAAAGTAAAAAGTAATTTAGGGTCACCTGTCAATGTGATTTCTTTCATAATACAAATGTCATGTTACTTTTAGTTCTGAACAAGAATGAGTTTAAGAATAATAGTATTGTCTTGAAATGAAATGAATAGAATTTGTTTTAAGGGATTCAGATGCGATCTAAAAAATGAAATTTGAACACTCTTGCCTTGGTCAATCTCTCACTTCTGACAGACCTATAATCTTTTGACAAGATAGATTGCTCAGTGAGTTAGCTTTCTGGATGCAGACCCAGAGATATGGGAGTTCAGTTCCCTACTGTGATCCCAAAAGAGCCAGTCTACATACCCATGGACAAGTTGCACAGGCCCCAGGTGACCCCAGAAGAAGAGAATGGTAAACCACTTCAGTACTCTCTACCTAGAAAACCCTGAAAAGGGTTACCATAAGTCAGAATTGACGGGAGTGCACATAATTATAATTATTGTGTTAAATACATTTAAATACATATAAGACACAGAGGAAGCTAGCAGTTATTTGAGGTCTTACACTGGTAAAAGCTCTCATAAACTATCCATCATAGCACCTGAAATATTTCTGTAAATTAGGCCTTCCTTTAACTGCATTGTAAGATGCCATCTTCCTTTCCACTAGATGAGATGTTTGTCTGAATTAAGTGAGGCTCTCTGGTCAGCAAGAGGTGATTTTTCTTTGTTTATAGATGAACTAAAACATTTGGTGTAGCAGAAATGCTAGTAAACATGATTAATTTTACACCCAGGGAGATTTGAAGTTAGACTACTCCCTTGGGGTTTAGCCTATGATCAGTTTGTTTGGCCAGATATTTTATGGAGAGAGAAGAAAGACAGAGACCATTCTTTTTTTACCCTGGACTTAAGGAACGTACAGATGAGTTAACAGCCTGCCTGCTCCTTTCTGACTCTCCTTTCTGAATTATTTATCATTATTTATTTTTAGTATTTCTATCCATTCATTTCCCCCAGAAAAAGCAAGATGCTCAAGTCAGCTAACAGGGAGAAGATAGATAGATAAGCAAATATAAAGCTGGCTATTTAAGATCACTGACAGGAAGGATGGAATTTATCCATATTTTCCATGAAGGCAGAATCATTTATCCAAACTGAACTTCCACTGATGCTGCTTTCAGTTTTTTAACAAAGATATTTGATAAAGAAAAGGCTTTGGCAGGCTGCTAAAGGTAATAAGATGCATACCTTTTTTAAAAAAAGAAAAAATCTAGTGTATTGCCAAAATAAAGTGTGGAAGAGAGCAATTGATTTGTCATCTCCTGCATGGAAAGAAAAGGTGTAACATACAAGGGACCACCTGTAGACATGCCTGGCCTATTTTCCAACCTCATTTTAAATAACAAAAGTCTCTGGATGATAACATTATCAGATTTGGCTGGACAGGAGCAATCTGAGTGATAACTGGGTGAAAACTATGAAGGTGAATCCTGACCTAGTTCATCCTGACATGGAGATCATTACATGGCAATCCCCTCCTCCCCTAATATTGCAGGATGGCAAGGTTTTATTTTATCTAACAGTGCATTATCAGAGCAATTTTGCACATGACCAAAACAGAATTTTCTCCATATCTATAAATGTGCAAAGTTTCAAATTAGCAATAATAATAGCAATTGTCCTTACAAACCACCCCATAGCACTTAGAACACTCTCTGGGTGGTTCACAGTGACTGTCTGGCCAGATTATCCTGCTATGGTAATAGAATAGACCCTACTGCCAGTGACTCACCTGACAGCTCTGAGGACTAATGGCTTTGGGTGCCTAGACACAGAAGAAAAAGAACAGTGTAATTAGCATTTTTGCCCCCAACAACAGGAAGAAAGAATAGAAGGCTGAGTCAACCTTAAGCCCATCCAGATTCCGGGGGTCATTGCTGCAGACCGGATGGTTTGCCACTGGGGTCTGGGTCTGGCCCATGGGTTATAGGTGGTAAATCCTTGCTTTAGATGCATAATCACAGATGTGAAAATGTTTAGCCTGAGCTGCTTTCTGACTCTGTATAGCCCTCTGCATAGTCCTAATGGATCTAGTTGACAGCTGATTAACTATTGTAGAGATACAGTAATACCTCATACAAAGTCAGCTTCATACTACATCAAATTCATACAACACCGCCTAATTCCTTGGAAAAAATTGCCTCATACAAAGACTTTGTATGAGGCATTGGGGTTTTTCCCAGGTTGCATTGTCCCTGGGCAGTATAAAAGGCAGGACGCATGCGTGCATTGCTCTTGTGGGTTTTGCACAAGGCGAAGAGGGTTTATGAGTGGTTTTGAGCGTGATTTTGGAATTTTCTTTATTTTTTTCATCAGAATTTTTAGAAGCATTCCTGGGATTTGAGCAGCATTCTTCAGGTTCTTGGTCAATCAGGGTTGTTTGACATGTTTTGGTAATGTATTTAGCCTTTAGGCAATGATTTCTTAAAGTTCTGTCAGTTTCCTGTCTGTTTCCTTGACTTTGCCCTGAAGTCTGTGCTGTTATAGTACAATGTATCTCTATGGAAATGACGTTGTACGAGGCATTGTGGCAAGGATTTGGATGTTGTATGAGGCATCACGGCTAGGATTTTGCATGCCTCATACAAAGTCCAAATCCGTATAAAGTCCAAACTTGTGGAACCAAGTTTGGATGTTGTATGAGGTATCACTGTATGAATATAGTGCCATTAAAGTTTTGTGATCCTCTGAATTGTGATCCTATTTTTTAAATATGAAAATATATACACCATGGAATGCTGATCCTCATCATGCCAAGATTCCCCAATGATACTTTCTTGCACCAGTGAAGTTTCCTGGCTGACTATAACATAAGACTCTACTTTTGTTTCCCCATTATTATCCCACAATATGTCTGGCAGGACATCCTGCAAAGGTAATGGAGTAAATCATACAGCCAGTGACTCAACGCTGAGTGTCAGGCAGTAGTTAACTAACCTGACTCCCTAAAGGGCCAACAGCTATGGGCAGATGTGCTTCTTTAAGTCGGGTGATGGTCACCCCAGTGGAGGAAATGCCACTGGAAACCATCACATTGGGCCCAACAGCAAAATGAGAGGAGGAGGAAGTCTGATTCCCAATGGTCATGGAGGCAGAAGAGGCCATGCCAGATGGACTGTGAAATGTGCACCTTGTGCATATCCTCAAGGCTGCTGCGACAATCCCTGTGTTAAAGCCTGCAAATCTCATTTCACATGTGCCTCAGGAGATGGCTCCATGATCATAGTGTGTGGATCACTTTATGGCAAGCTGGGATCCACCTTAAATTCATGCCAATGACATTTTTCCTGCTTCAGGAAAAAATGCATTCTCGGATACGGATTGCAGTTGACAACAATTATCCCACACTTCTTCACCTGTTCTGCCAATCCTTCACAGTGTGATGCCCTTTCCAGTGAATTCTGCACAGGAAGGATGCCATTCTATGTAAGAAATGTAATAATCCTACACATTTTGGAGCTTCCTTTGCCCTTTCTGGTTAATCTTGTGTGGAAAGGATGTCATTATGGTTCAGATTCTAATAATCCCATGATCTTTAATTCCAGGGGGGAAAATGAGCACAAACCTTGCACTTCAAAGTATGGGGAAAATGACATTTTTATAAATACTTTTTTAAATATTGTGTCTATGCTTCTGTCAAAGAGCAGGAATCTGTAAGATTCACAGCACTCCTAAACTTTGCAAAAATGTGTTATGCTATGGTCAACTATTTATTGGAGATGTGCACTGAAACAAATGTGCAAAAAGGACTAAAATACATAAAGTACATAAAATTTACTAGATGCACTTATGGGACAGAGTAGCATTTCTGCTTAGATCTTTCTTGCTAAGTCTGATATTCAAGGGGGTTAAAAAATTAAAGGAAACAAGATACAATGGGATTACAAAATATGAAAGTAAAAGAGAAAAAAATGAAAGGTACTGAGTTGGTGCCAACAGAGAAGGAAATATAGTTTGTCATTCCTACCACAAAGTACTGTAATAGATTTTGGCATCAGAGTATGTGTCTGAATATATTTGGCTTTCATGTGGTTAAAATAATTGTTTTGATTTTATGCTTTTATTTAAAATCCTCTTAAACACTCAACCGTTACTAAAAAAATACCAAACCTCTCCAAAGTGTGACATAATAGCTTATAAAATACATAGCATGCAAGTAATCAATAAAATAGTTGATGAGATCAGTTATTGTTATTTTTCGTCTTTTATTCTACTGAAGACATCATACTCTGGCAGATAGCTCTTTCAAAATTGCTGCTAAATTATCACCATCCAAAACAATAACTACATTTTTAAATAATATACAGTGGTACAAAAATCATATAATGATTTTAATCTGTTCCACGGGGCTCATTGTTGTACGGAACAATTGCTATATGATGCATGCATCGTATAGCGCTTTCCCCTATGAGATGTATCGTTCAACACATTTTTTTTGCCAGTTGGTTTTTCCCGCTGAAAAATTGTTGTACAATTGTTTCCATAGGGAAAATTGTTATGTGGGATGCCATTTCCCTCAAAACCTAATTGTTATGCGATTTCATTGTTATTTAGGGCGATTGTTGTATAAAATAAATACTGCACAGGGATTCCTCTTTGAGATGAATCACTGTTGCAGTCACCTCTTGTCAAAGCAAAGCACAGCCGAAAATCTTTTCTGGAAACTCTGCAACAAATCCAGGGCTCTCTAGTCTTGGAGCGCTCTGTGGTGCAGGATGGGACACTCTAGCATCTTCCTGTAACATAGAGCTGCCAGTGCACAGTACCATAGCAAGAAGGGGAGAGAGGATAGGTTCACATGTCCAGTTGTGCCTGGGAAAGTGAATGTGTGTGATGTGTGACTGCTGATCTGGACAACCCACTTAAGCAGAATACTCGCCCCTCTCTTTTATTACACATCTCAGCATACTTTCTCATGCCATGTACTTTCTGCTATTTGTTTTTAAAGATCTTCCTACTTTGAAAATCTTAGCTGTAAATTCTCCATCACTGCAGCTGTTTATCTTGACTCACTAAATAAAACCTGACATTTCATGACTGAATCTGTACAGTACGACTCCCTGGGTAGTCGTTTCGCAGTTGTTGAAGTGGGCAACAGCCACACATTTTCAGAAAAGGCAGACTTAGTGACCAGCACCTGTGATTTAGTTACATCAGACCTTTCAAAGTGATGTGCATTAAAACCAAACCTCAGCTCAGAAAGGTCACAGGCTGAACTGCAGTAAGAAAGAGCACATTTGCTTGAAGGTATTCTGAGATTGCCCAAGTCCAGGTAGGATAGGTGTGGCATCCCAAATACTACAGCTTCTTCTGGTACATTGTTATGTATGTACAATGTTGCTTTAAGAAATGTATGAATGTAACCTGACCACAATTACAATGTAGCCCAGCTGTAAAGGAACGCGAGTAAGCTGCCCATAGAGTAAGCTGCCTCACGTTCAACGAGGTACTGCGGGAGGCCCAAGCGGCCGAAGCGGCCAGAAGCGGGGTCAGGGTGTTCAAGTCCTGAGGGGCCGAGTCCGAAAGGACCAAGTCACCAGTACAGGCGGCCCAGCGGACACCAGCGAAAACGGCCTGGCGGGCCCCCAAGCCGCCCGCCAGCACACCAACGGCGTCCGAGGAGTCGTCCACCACGACAGACCCCTGCTCCAGCGAGGACGACGACGTCCAGCGGGTCAAGAAGCAAGGAGAGAAGCGACAGATCCGCGAGTGGCAAGACCGCTGCTGCGACGGTTGTGGGGGATCCCACGACCGCACGAGGTGTCCGTTCCGAAAGGCCGAGTGTCACAACTGCGGCCGAAAGGGGCACATCGCCCGAGTGTGCAGGCGCCGGCGAGTCGAGGACAAGGGCAGCTTGAACCATTCCCAGACGCACCAACGGAAGGCGGCCGGCACCAGGAAGGTCTCAGACGACCACAGCATGACAGGCGTGAACCGCGTGGGCCTGGAGCACCGGCGTTTTTTCGTTGAGGTACAGTTACAGGGGGTCCCAGTGAGGATGGAGATAGACTCGGGGCCGTCCTATTCCATCCTGTCCCAAAAAGAGTTTATGCACATTCCTCCAGATGCGCGGCCCAAGTTGCGGGCCATGAGGTCACACCTACGGGACGTGCAAGGGAACGTGCAGTGTTGGGCGTGGGGAACTTCAAGGTGAAGTTCAAGAATTACTCCGAGAAACTGCCCCTAGTGGTCCTCAAGGGGGGGAGGTGCTGCCTTTTGGGAACGCAGTGGTTCGCTCCCCTAGGAATCGAACTGTCCGGCATTAACGCCATAGAGACTGACCCAATGCGGGATGTGTGCAACGCACACCCGGATGTTTTCAAGAAGGGGCTCGGGACTTACAAAGGGCCCCCAGTTTCCTTTGACCTGGATCCAGAAATCCGACCCATACGCCTCAAGCCAAGAAGAGTGCCTTTCGCCCTCGAGGACAAGATCGAGGCGGAACTGGACAAGTTGGTGGGGCAGGGGATTTTGGTTCCAGTTGATTCGGCGGAGTGGGAAACACCGATTGTGACCGCTCTTAAATCAAACGGGGAGGTTAGGATTTGTGCGGACTATAAATGTACGATTAATAAGGCCATTCGGCCAAATGCATATCCGGTGCCCGTGGTCAGCCATTTACTGGCCACGCTTCATGGGGGGAGGTGTTTTGCCAAGCTAGATCTAGCGCAGGCATATCAGCAGCTCTCTGTAACTCCGGCTGCTGCCGCTGCGCAAACGATCGTAATGCACAAGGGGGCATTTAAGGTGACGCACCTTCAGTTTGGCGTGAATTCGGCCCCCGGAATTTTCCAGTCCCTCGTGGAACGCCTTTTAAAGGGGCTTCCAGGCGTCCTCCCATACTTCGACGATGTGTTGATAACAGCGGGGGGCGAGTCAGAATTAGCGCAAAGGCTAGACAGGGTCCTTTCAATATTTGAGAAAGCGGGCCTCCGACTGAGAAGGGACAAATGTGTTTTCTTTGCGAGGGAGGTCGAGTTCCTTGGGTTCAAGGTAACCCCGGAAGGCATCAAGCCCTCCGAGTCCAAGGTTGCGGCTGTGCAAAACGCCCCTCACCCCACCGCGAAACCGGAGCTGCAGTCGTTCCTAGGGCTCTTAAATTTCTACCATTCCTTCCTGCCGAGGAAGGCATCCGTTGCTGAGCCACTGCACGCTTTATTGAAGAAGGAGGCGGTTTGGCGGTGGGGAGATAGGCAAGAGAAAGCGTTTAGGGAACTGAAGGCACTCCTATCCTCAAGTGCTGTCCTGACCCACTTTGACCCTAGGAAGCCAGTAGTCCTAGTTTGTGATGCGTCCCCGGTGGGAGTGAGGGCAGTTCTATGCCACGTGTTGGAGAGCGGGAGGGAAGCCCCGGTAGCGTACTACTCAAGGTCCCTCTCGAAGGCTGAGCGCAATTACGCGCAAACTGATAGGGAGGCCCTAGCCATCATCGTGGGAACGAAAAAGTTCCATGACTTTTTATACGGCCGCGAGTTTACGGTAGTGACTGATCACAAGCCACTTCTGGGGATCTTCACTACCGGCAAACCCACACCGCAAATTCTCTCCCCCAGGATGCTGCGTTGGGCCATCTTCCTCAACGCCTACCAGTACGAGCTGGTCTATCGCCCAGGGAAGGAGATCTCCCATGCGGACGCACTGTCCCGATCTCCCCTCCCTAGTGTAGGGGACCCCACATGCGAGGTAGAGCAGGACCACCAAGTCCTACTGATCGAGTCTCTTGACTCACCCCCCATTCTCCCGGCCGACCTCGCCAAAGCCACGGTGGCCGACAAGACGCTGGCCCAAGTTAGTTCCTGGGTGAGGAAAGGGTGGCCCACTACTCCCCCCGAGGAAAAGTTCAAGCCATTTGTCAGGTGGAGAGTAGAGCTTTCCCTGGAAAGGGGCTGCTTACTCTGGGGCCAGCGGGTAGTGATCCCAGAGAAACTGAGGGCCAAGGTACTAAAGCTACTACATACCAGTCACCCGGGGATCGTGCGCTCCAAGGCTCTGGCCAGGAGTTTCTTCTGGTGGCCTCAGATAGACGCGGATATAGAACGTTTAGTGGGCACGTGTGAGAGCTGCCAGAGCTCTCGGCCCGAGGAGCCCCGGTTACCCCATAGGGAATGGGACACGGCCCGCGGGCCATGGTCCTGGATTCATGTTGACTTCGCTGGCCCTTTCCGCGGGGCCATGTTTTTGCTGGTAGTCGACTCCTACTCTAAATGGTTGGAGGTAATCCCCATGAGCAGCACCTCCTCTGCGGCAACCATTAAACAGTTGCGCAAGCTTTTTGCCTGTTTCGGCCTGCCAGACGTTCTTGTTAGCGATAACGCTAGTACCTTCACGTCTGCAGAGTTCAAGACGTTTATTGAGCGGAACGCCATCAGGCACATTACCGCTGCCCCGTTTCACCCCACCACAAACGGTCAGGTAGAGCGTCAAGTGCGCACTACGAAAGACGCACTGTGGCACATGGGTCCCGGTGAGTTGAACCTTCATCTGTGTCAGTTCCTCATATGTTACAGGACAACCCCCCTAGCCTCAGGATTTTCCCCAGCCGAACTCCTCATGAGGAGGCATCCGGTAACACTTTTTGACCGGATGGATCCGTCCAGGGTGGAGGATGAGGGAAGGAATATAAACATAGGGGGAGAGAGCTCCAAAAGTTTTTCAGTAGGGGACCCGGTTCACTGCAGGAACTACGCGGCCTCGGGGCCAGTGTGGGTTCCAGGGACAATCATTGAGCAGACGGGGCCAGTATCCTACAGGGTCGAGACTAGCTCGGGTCTACTTTGGAGAAGGCACGCCGACCAACTCAGAAGGCGAGTCACCAGGGAAGGGGAATCAGCGTTAGGGTCCTCCCCCACCCGCATTACCCAAGGGGGAGACACGGCGGAACCCGCGGATACAAATGCATATCCTGGGTTCTCGACCACAGAGGAGGATACTTTGAAAGAGAGGAATCAGTTTGATTGTGATTATGATTTGCAGTACCAGGGGGGGTGTAGCGGAGTGGTCCCCCACCCGTCCTAGCGAGAAGAGGGGTTTCAGTTCAGCCCCTGGTACCTCCAGTCCCCCCAGTCCTTTTGTTTTGGAATATCCCATAGCGCCAGCTCCCCGGAGACAAACACCCCCAAGACAGGCAACGGGGGGGAGTCCACCCACCACAGTCTCTAGAACTCCCGGGCAGAGAACCAGGGGTGGCATGGCCATGAGGGCTTCTTCGTCGGTCCCGAGATTCGTACTGGGGGGGACCCCAAGCTCCTCAAACGGTAGGCAGGGTTTCACTTCCCAACTGTTCATTCCATTCCCGTCCCCCAATGCAAGGTTACCACAGAGCCCACACCGAGCCATTAAGGAGTCCCCCCTTTCCGTTGCAGGGCAGGACTCCGCAGAACCAGGCTCCCCGGTTTTAAGTCAAGCGGCCGCTCGCCCCAGGCGCACGTGCGGCAAGCCACAATGGTTGAGGGACTTCGTCCCATCCTAGGGGGGAGGGATGTTATGTATGTACAATGTTGCTTTAAGAAATGTATGAATGTAACCTGACCACAATTACAATGTAGCCCAGCTGTAAAGGAACGCGAGTAAGCTGCCCATAGAGGGCAGCTGCGAGCGTTCAACTCACATGGTTCTCATTCCTCAAATCACTGGCAGCTGCAGGAATTCTCCCGCACCAACAAACTACTACGGACACGGGGCGTGACTCACACGACGTCACAATGGTAGCGGCCAATAAGCTACCGTGCAACCAGATTCAAATGTATTGCACTACTGTATATAATGTGATGTACCTCCACCATTACCACATGTTCATCCTGATCATCAACCAATAAACCTGTGTTAGTCCTCACTGCGACTCCTTCTTTGTCTTCCTGTTTCAATGTCCTCTGAGAAAAGGCTCAATACATCAAACCCTAAATATTTGACTGACTCCTCATTTTATCAGGTTCCTTGTTAAAACAGAGCAGTCAATGAGCAAATGTGCTGGAAGATGTCTCCTTCAGGAGTAAAAATGTCTTAAAATAATGAGCAAAATCCTAGAGAGGTTGCATTCATTTCTTCAACACAACACCCCCCCCCCCCAGATCAATTCAGATATATGTCTGGTTTGTGAATTTGCGCTCATGCACACATGCAACAAAAAACTTATTTATTTAGGATGATGAAGGTCTCCTTTTAGCCTACCTTTATCTGTCAGCATGTACACAGGGAGAATCAGTAGTTTAAGTTATTTGGCTGGGATCCCTAAGGAAAGGCCTTATGGTGCTGTTTTAAAGACAGAGGCCAGAATCCCATTTGCTCACATGCTAATAAAAGAACAATTTAGCATCCTCTGGGATGTTTCCCATCATGCAACTGTTGGCACAAAAGAGGCATAACCACCGTGTGACTGGCATTGCACATACTGTATAGCTTTTATTAATAGGATTTTGGTCAGAGAGGGCTGAAAAGGAATAGAACTGCTTCTCCTAAAATTAGGAAGATTAATTAGGTGCAATCACTTTGATTTGATTATGGGCAAGTTGTTTTATGTGCACAGGGAAATGGGAAGGCAAAACACTCACGGTAATAGACATTATGGATTATTCTTGTGTCTTAGACTGGAGTTTGTGTGCTGTGTTTTGTATATTAAACACAAGTACTCATAGTATGAAAAGGAGGTAGGAGATGGCCTAGAATTTTACTGTGCATTCTCCACATCATGTTTGAAGCATTAACTGGTACTGGACAAATGATAGAGCATTTTGGGACTGATTTCTTGGGATCTACATTAAAAAAACTTTGAAAGATACCTGGTGAAACATTTCCAACACTAGTGTCTTACTGATATCTTGTTCTGGGGAGTTTTCTCTGTCTCTCTTTCTCTCTAACACTCCAGATCCAGCATGGAATATATTCTGCATGCCAGTAAATTGCTGCAAAGTTTCTAACAATATTTTAAATACTCCTTTAAACTTTAGGCCATAGAAGCCAAGAAAACAGTATAGGGATCCATGTGTATCAACTGATAACACAGGTCTGGGAAAAGAATCAGCTGCATAGGATATTTTTGGTAAATTTTATGTTTTCTAGGTGCTGAATCCAAAAATGACCTCAATTTCCCCCATCACATGCAGTTGGTTGTTTTTTTGGGTTTTTTTGCAAAATATGAGGGTTTTGCATTAAAAAAGCATAAGAGTGATGAGAAAATCACTACTTTATTACAATGAACTAAACATATTATTTCTTATAATTAAACAAACAATTTCTTCATAATATATACTTAACATTCTGTGTTCACTATTTTTGTCTGTGAAACCTTTACTTCTCTTTTATGTTCCTCTGAACATGCTTTTGCTTTCCATTTTCTGTTTCCCGTTTGAGCATCCAACAGTAGTCAGCTAGCATATTGACGTTCCATCTTTCTTGGTAGCATCTCTCGATATCATGGACATCCTTGTGAAATCATTCACCCTGCTCTTCATTGTAGGCTTCCAAGTTTTCAGGAAAATAGTCAACATGGGAGTATAAGAAATGAACTTTTAGGCTCATCTTGCATCCTTGAGCTTTATACGCATTCATCATGCGTTGTACAATGGTTTTGAAGTGAGGGTCTTTAGTATTCCCTGAAAACTTGTAAACTACATCTTTGAAAGAGTCCCAAGTTTCCTTTTCTTTTTCTCCCATTGTTTCTAAAAAGAGGGGATCGGATAACAGTTTTCATATGTCGGGGCCAGTAAAAACTCCCTCTTTCAACTTGGCTTCAGACAGTTTTGGGAACTTGGAACACAGATATTGGAAACATTCCCCATCTTTTGGCAGTGATTTAACAAACTGCTTTATAAGCCCTAATTTAATATGAAGAGGTAGCAATCAAACCTTTTCTGTTGGAACCAAGGTGATTGAGCTGGGGTTTAAGAGTTAGGCAACCATGCAAAGGATCATACCTGTCAACCTTCCCGGATTGTCCAGGATTTCCCATTTTTTGGCACCGATTTGCGCCATTTCCCACCCGGAGCTGCAAGTTGCCTTCTACGCATGCGTAAAACCCTTTTACACTTGCATAGAACCTTTCTATACATGCGTAGAAGGCTATGCATGCGCAGAAGGGTTCTACGCAAGCATAAAAGCCTTCTATGCATGCGTAGAAGGCGACCTGCGCAGAACCATTCTGTGCAGGTCCTGGATTGTCCAAAGCCATGGTTGACAGGTATGCATAGGATCAGAAAGAATCACACCAATGAGCCATCCATGTAACAGAAAGGCTTTGACCTGGCCCTTGCCTTTGGGGCTCTCATGTTCCTGGCTAGCAACTTTTACTAGCCTGCCCTATGGAACTTACCCAAAGACTACCAATGAGCCAAGGAGGCCTAAATGCCATCCTGCATATCCTGCAGCAACCTGGGGCTTACCTGTATTAGCAGAGCCCAGCAAGTATTACGGAGAGTATTATATTAGATGTGGTAGTGTGTGGCTTATGGCTTAACTCTTGTCTTATCCCCTCTCCCAAATAACAGGCATTATTGATGAAGTAAAGATGTTTATTGTTCTCAAAGTATATTGTAGAAATAACAGTTCGTCCATTGGTTCAGGATACAGAATAACAGCATACACAAATAAAAAAGGACAGTTAGGAAAATCCACACTCCGGCCTTGCTCCAGAAACAAAAGGAAAACCTCACTACTCTAGATAAACATATTGGGTCGGACTAGGGACTTTGGAGTAACACCCAGAAATCCCCAACTCGAACTCCTACTAGAACTAGAACTAACTCCCAAACCCATGTGCCTATAGGAAAGACATGAGCTTGGCCCTCTTAACTAGCATACAGCCAATTAGAGCCCAGGGTTTGTATAAACAACTACTGGTTCTCATAACAAATTTCTGGTGCTCCCAGGCTCTGGGTGTTGACGCAAACAAACATTCCAGACCTGGGGAAGAAGACAAAACATAGGCCTGAAGCTTTGAGAAGCTTCTATGAGGCCCATCTTCTTGATAAGCGCAGCAGAAAGAATTACTGTATGAGGCCTTTGCAAAGAAGCAAAGCTACATTCTAAGACAGTTTAAAAACCAAAGAGACTCCATGTCAAATAACTTGTGACCCATTCCATCACACAAATTATGTAGTTCCATATGGAAAGAATCCTTAATAAAACAGGGCAACTTGAATTGTACAGTACAAACAATGGGAAGGGGGGGGGGTAATGTGTCTAAACCAAAGGAAACTTCAGTGTGACATCACAAAAAGTGTTACCTGAAAAACTGCTGCTCCATTTTTCTGCCACAGGTCAAGTTGGGCTGCACTAGCCAGGGATCAGTAGAGTGCAGCAGAGACTGTGGACAGCTGGAGACACACTATTTACCCAAAAGGGTAGAACACCAGGAACCACAGAGACTGAAAAATTGGGTTAAGAAGAGGTTTTATTGGTTGCGTTTAATCAACAGTTGGCCACCTGCTGGTAAAAGACAATTCAAAACCCACCTGCTAAAAATATATATGCTGTAATGCTTGTTTTGTGAACCGCTTTGAGTTGCTCATTGGATGAGTAAGCAGTATATAAATTAAAATTTCAATTCAATTCAATTCAATCATGGTCATACGTTGTGCCTCCTGGCCCTTTGTCGTCCAGGAGGTTGGCAAGGGCAGGTGTAATTGTGACTTTTGTGGTGGTTTCCCACTGCGCTGGGACGCCTGGGGTTATGAAAACTAGGATACTGTTTCTTTGTGATTGTATTGTTTCTTATATCTGTTTTGCATTATTGTAATTGTACTTCTGTTAATCTTGCTGTTTGATGATATTGATATTGTATTTTTTATATGTTGTAAGCCGCTTTGAGTGTCACTTGTGCTAGGAAAGCAGGATAGAAATTAAACGTAATAATAATAATAATAATAATAATAATAATAATAATAATAATAATAATAATAATAATAATAATAATAATAATAATAATAATAATAATAATAATAATAATAATAATAATAATAATAATAATAATAATAATAATAATAATAATAATAATAAAATACACATGAGCGTCCCTGCCTAACTGAAGTCCAAAGTCGTGAAGTCTTTTTATACAGTTCTACAGATGCAGACTAATCCTAGCATCTATCTACCTGGACAATAAAGCTTATACAATAAAACAAAAGAACCCACAGCAGGTGGTCATTTCATAAACTGATAAGTCAATCAAAAGGTTACAAAAGCAAATGTTTATGTAAATAAGTGGTAGGGGTATAAGATTACATTTTCCAGGAAAGATAGAGGGAGGAGATTGGGGTTTAGGTAAAACAGATACCAAAACAGTAGCCAATGCTAGGGGTTGGTGGTTAGGCTTGCCACCAATGAGCAATCCAGGTTTGAAGATGTTGTCCAATCAGGATCATGGCACATCAGAAGTGGGAGATTTGAACAGCCATTCAGCAAAGCAAGATCACCAACATAGGTACAGCCATGCACTCCCCACCCACATAAACAGAAAACCCTACCAATACATTGTGCACATGCTAATTCCCTTAACTACTGCTAACCCAGAAACAATAGAAATGAGAGACACACACAAATAAGGTAAAGAATTAATCTTTAAGGCAATCATGGCTTCAGGGATGACTGTGAAGACTCCAGATGAGCTTCATGAAGTTTATAGCTTTGAGGCAACAAGGCAATCCTTTGAATTGAGATAGGGCTTTTGGACTTGTCCCAGCATGTCGTGGGCACATGGAAA
Organism: Bradypodion pumilum; assembly: GCA_035047305.1. Taxonomy (NCBI): domain Eukaryota; kingdom Metazoa; phylum Chordata; class Lepidosauria; order Squamata; family Chamaeleonidae; genus Bradypodion; species Bradypodion pumilum. The sequence continues at coordinate 17,810,090 of JAWDJD010000002.1, forward strand.
ATATTCAGAGAGGTTCCGGCTTCAAATATACAAAGACAAAATAGTTTAAAATATATGAAAACATGTTTTATTAATTTTTAAGACATCCTTGACATAACCGTTAATAAAATAAAATTGATTGGGAGTGAAAGGGTTAAGTCTGCCATGTCTATGGTCAGGTGTGGCTTAGCAGAGAGGAAAAATGCATTTTAACCCAAACTGCAATTACTTAAAATTCTTAGAGAGTCTTTTAAAAGGTAATTTTTACTATTGCCACTGCTGCCATGCTTTACTCTAGACAGGAGGATAGAAAGGGGGAAAAAATCAATTTTCAAAAAGCCTGCATTTCCAGCTTTAAACCAACCGGGTGCAAGCAAACATCTGCTGGCTTACTCTCAAGTAGACCACGCCTGGTCCAGTCTGGCCAATGTCTCTTGACTGGTCAAACGGCCCTGAGGTTTCGCAAAGCATCAGGAGCAAAGAAAGGATTTTTCAATATTATTTTGTATTTTTATCCAGCATTTAAAAGGTTAATTCTTGTCCTCAGATCACCCCTGCTCATCTCTCTGTCAGCACAGAATTTTTTCCTATTATTTTTACTCTTGTGATGCTTTCAAGAAATACCTCGAAAGCATAGGACCCTTTGAAGTCTGAACTCTTGATTGAATCAGGAGAATGGATACATTGTATCAGACTCTAGTCTTTGTATGCCCATAAATGGGACTCACTTACTACATTGTTTCTTTGTGTTACCTTATATGGAGCTCCCCATGTTATTCAATGGCCCATTCAGTTACATAGGGCTGTTCTTGTGAATGACTGCCACTTTGTGAATGGCTTTTTCAAAAGCCTTTTAAAATCACGCTTTTGAGTTCTTTAAAAATGTATTAAAAACCAACCCTTGCAGTTATCTACCTGCAAGTGCACGTGATTGGATGCATGTACAGTGTAGTGGTTATGGACATGTAAGCCTAGTGGTTAGAGCTGGGGGAAATGGAAAATAAAGGTTAAAAGATATATATTTTTTGAAAATAATATATGTATAAAAATAAACGGAAATAAAGGGGGGCAGTTGCCGGATTTGGGGTAGCAGATGGCATGTTTTAATAAACATTATTCCTCTAAATGGTGTTCCGTTTAGCTTCCTCACGCTATTTCTGGAGAACCTCTGAAGCCTCTGCTCCATCTATTCCCTCCTCCTTAATTAATTGGCATAATTGGTAAAAATGGGCCAATTGAGAGTGAAAGCCTTTTTAGTGTTTTTTTAAATTACTGAGTGCTGTTTGTTGGTGGAAGCTCTAGTGATTTGAAGCAAAATGTTTGATTGTAACCTTTTAAACTTTCCATGCTGTGTGTTTTTTATTCTAATGTTATCTCCAACAGTCTACTTAACTCTTTACTTTATTCATCAGTCTTTTGATTCATGACATCTAAGCAGCCAGGGTTCTTAAAATGAATGTGCAGTTTCCTATGGTACAGATCATAGTTGAAGAACTTATCTGGATGGAAAAGGATATCCTGACTTAGTTCATCTTCATATGATAAACTAAAAATTGGGAGGTGGGAATGAATCAACAGACCTTTTTTGTTGTTTGTTGCAATTTTATATGTGATTTTGTACATTTCTGCAAAATTTGGGATATTGGGAGTGTGGGATTTGCTACCTTGCAGTGCAAGTTGAAGCATTGGATGGATTGTTTGTATCTTTGCAATAAATTTGTGTGTCTTGGTGCAGACATGAGGATTTTCTTTGAGAAATGGAAAAAAGGTGCTAGTTTGACACAGAGAGTGGGTTTTGTACAGCTTTTAGAAATTAAATTCTCACCAAAGTTTCAGTGTCTTAGTTTTAAGCTGGAAGCAAGATCTCTCAAGAGGATTAGCGGATCTTTAAGACACTGCTTTGCGATGCTAGATATGACCATTCTCAACTAAAAATCTCAGTGACTGTGAGAATTATTGACTTCCTTATAACTGAGGTGGCAGATTTTCAGCTCTTCATGGAATGAATGATAGCAGGTTAAGATCTCATCACAGACAAAAAAAACTAGTAGGAGTGATGTGTTCTCATTAAATCGAGATAGAGAGCTGTTGCATTAGCACATGGCTTTCTGTCTGGGTTGCAATAGTTTGGCAAATATCAATTCTGCTCACTATAACTGTAAGGTACCTGGATCTAATGGATACTAGCTGTTCCATTCCCATCACAATGCAGACTCTTGCTGAATGAGACTGTGAGTTGCATTTTACAGGCTTGGACACATTGATCCAACACTGTAGTGGAGGTATGAGTCATTTACAGTTCCTTCACCTTTATCCAGGTCTCCTTCACTGCTGGTCCACCCATGCTATCCTATCCAAAGTAATTATGGGATCAGTTGGTCCAAGGAGGTACCTTTTATTTGTCTATAGGAAATTGACTGGCAGACTTTTTTTAAAAAGTCTTCTTTATATTGAGAGTTGGGGTAATAGGGAGTAGGATACTGAGATTGATAATTTAAAGTAAAATATTTAAATTTACAGGTTGAAAGAAGCCTCTTTGTTGGCCACAAAAAGATGGGAAGGAGGGAGCTTGATGCCAAAGTCACATAGGTTGCATGGTATCTGGAGAGGGAAAAGAGAAGACATTGCAGAAGTTAAAGACAAGACTAATCAGGTTTTAGATTTCACCACAAATGGTTACTGGTATTGCCAGGATAAAGTATGATGATAAAAGACAATAAACAGTGAGTTCACTTTGAAAGTACAACAACCTGCTTGCAACTTTAAACTGTCCCTAGCCAGTGTAAGGCTCACAACTACTTAATAGGAAGAGATCAAACAATCATAGACAATTCCAATTTTTAACCAGGTAGGAAATGGTTTGAGATAATGGATCAAGTCAAGTAAGTTAGAAGCCACCTATCTCGATTGCTTTCATAAGTGTGGGAGAGTGAATGAGTTTCGGAAATTAACACCAGTGACTTATTGCTAGTCCCAGCTAGAAGACATCTACTCATCCACTGAGATTTACATAGATGTCAATTTATCATCAGTCTATTTGATGGATTTACTCTCCTGGTGGGGCCAGCAACACAATGCAACCAGAGAGTTTTAAGACTGGAGGCCAGCAGATTCCTCAACTGTGGAATGTTTTAATTTTATTTTAATTTTAATTTTCAGACAAGCCCGACTCAGGGCGGCTTACATAATCTAAAAACCCCACAACAATAAAAACAGTTAAAAACCCCATCCACATTAAAAGAAAATCCCACCCACCCCAAGAAGCAGAGAGAGACTGTCCCTGCAGGAAATTTCAACACCGCTTATACTGTGCACATTTTCTTAATTTCTTTTGTGACTGATCATCAGGAAAAGGGAAGTTTCATTTGCAAGAGCGAGTTATGTTGTGAAGATATGGTGGAGTCACATGTCTACAATGTGACTGTGATTATAGCTAGAATAACATGATGTCTGTAGTATAACTTGGGCCCAAAGCTCACCCAAGGCTTTGTGTCATCCTGTTTATTACTTCAGTTGCTCACAACTCAATTCTCCTATTGCAACTTCCAGCAGCTGCCGAAACTCTTAGAGCTATTGCAGTTGATTTCTGGTTGTGATCCTATCTGTAAGTAACCAGTTGTGGTGAACCCTTACCCTCAGTGTCCCCATGATAATTTCAGTCATACCATAACAAAGGCTCCACTTCCTTTGCATTCCAAATAACTTCAAAATTGGAAAGCTTTATATACAAGCCTAGAGAAAGTCCCAGCAGAATCATCCAAATGCAGTTTTTCCCCCTTTGAACTCCATGTAATCTAGGATAAAAGAGTGTGAGTCTAGCAGAGTGCAGGCATTCATAAAAGATAATCCTCTAATTCCTTTCTGCATTAGTGTGTTGTAAGATGTTCCTTTGGGGATCCCATACACTGTGAATGTTGAAAAATATCTTCATCAGCTAAAGGCAGGGATGGAGTTTCTAGTTGCAGAGGCTTTCGTGTCTCTTGTATGACCTTATTCCATGCATTTAACCAAAGCTGATTGTCCCACCATGGGCAGAACTCCCTCCCATTGCCTTGCTTTGGAGAATAACATCTTGTAAATCCTGTTTTTGACTTGAAGAGTGAAGGGTAGGTGGAAAAATTGCCATTCTTGGTTATTTCTCCTAGCAACACTCCCCAGTGAGTCTGGACCCCTCTGCACCAGTGAAATTTCCCAGCTTCCTATGAAAACACACATCGAGTTTGTTCATCACTTTTTGAGGAAATGGTTGGCTCTATCACAGATGCATCCTTCTCCCACTGAACTCGGTGTATGACGTGTGCTTTTCTCTACAGGAATTTTAATGGTCCTGCACAAAATGGCATTCTGTCCAGGAAAAAAAAGACCATAGAAAATCCAAGTCACCCCACATGACCTTGGAGAGGTACCTTGGAATGAGGTACCCTCCCCTGAGAATTTTCATCATTATCTTTGGTACCTTAATGTTGACCACGATCCTGCATATTATGTACTGAAAATTGATCTGTGTTTTAGTTTTGATGTGATTTGTTCACTCATTGAACATTGCCAATCTTATTTGCTGCCTCCAGTAATTTGATAATCTGCAAAGCTGTAAAGTGTGTTGTGCTTTCCTATAATATTGGTTTTCCCAATGAGCTTAATGCACTTGTTCTTCTGCTGACCATATGCAATCGCAGTCTCTTATGTGGGTTTCTAACGCCACCTTGGTGCTTTTGTTACTCTCCATTTCATTTCAGGAATTAAAAGAAAAAGATACATAGAAAATAGAGAGAAAGACATCAGCACACGTGACAGAATAACATATATATTACTGGATTTATGTGTTATAGCACTGACACATTGCATTTGTACAGTTATATGGAATCATTTCCTTCTGGCCAGGGTGGACAGCTGTAGTCCAGCAGATGTTCATGGGGAACAATACCTGTAATTCTTCCTTATTGGTGATGCTCTCCAGGGCTGATGATAACTGTAGGCGAAAAACATTTAGAGAACCACCTTGGGTTACATCATACCCTTCTGGAAGTTCAAGTATTGTTTCATGAGTCTGAGATTCCTTCCCATTCCTTCATTGGCTAAAGTCTTATTGTACTAGGTATAGTGCAAACTGTTTCTGCAGATGTATATAAGATGATGCCCAGGCAATCCACATGTCTTTTTTGCGGTTCCTAAGGGACCGACCAACAGAGCTGACCACACAGTGTTCATATAACTATGCAACTACACCAATGGAATTGCCTTCTGGATGCTGTATATTTTGCAACAGTTTGTGCCTCTTCAATTTATGTAGATTTATACAATAGGATTTTGACCGTTATATTTATGTTCCAGTTCTCCTCCAGTGCAACTTCAAGGCATCCTTGTGTATTAGATGACTGAGGCTGTCCTACTTTGGGCATATCATGAAAAGACAAGATTCACTTGAAAATATAATAATGTTGGTAAATGTTGAAGGCAGCAGGAAAATAAGACCAAAAATGAGACAAATTGACTGTGTGAGAGAAGCCACAGACTTGAGCTTATAAGAACTGAGAAGGGCTGTGGAGGACATTTTGTAGATCTCTCATTCATTGTGTTGCTGTACGTTGGAGACAAATTGATGGCACACAGCAAAAACAACAACAACAGTAACAGAGAGTGAGTAATGCAAAGTTCTGACTCAATGGACTGGCTGAGTGTCACAATAGGTTTCCAAACAACAACAAGAAGAACAAAACCCTAGTGGTGGCAAACCTATGGCACGCATGTCAGACATAGCACTCCCAGCCCTCTCTTTTGGCATGCATGCCATTACCTCAGCACAGAGTTCACCCTGGCTCTCTGCCCAGAGGCCCAATGGGAGTGCTTCCTCCCTCCCCCAGCATAGAGTTCACCCTGCCCCTCTGCCCAGCAGCCCAATGGGAGCACTTCCTCCATCCCTCCAGCACAGAGTTTGCCCCAGCCCTCTGTTTGGCCACTCGGTATCTAAAAGATTTGCCATCACTGCTCTAGCCCATAAATCACACTGGGTCACTAGGTGGAAATGCATATGCTATCATGTCTAACTTCCTGTTAGTACCTTTGTTGAGGACAAAACTTGGGAAAATTATTTTCTGCAGTCTGCATGGCTAAAAACTGGGGGATTCTGGGAGCTGCAGACCACAAAATCTCTTTTCATGGACTATAGCAGATTGAACTGGAAACATCAAACTGCAGCTTTCCAGTCCTTCTTTCATGCATAGTCGTAGCCATGGAACATTGTTGGAGATTAGACCTGTAAGTAGGCAGACACTTTGTTGAGTCCGAACCCAAGAACAGACGTACCAGCAATAGTTGGGGGAAACAACTCAGTGATTTATTAATAGCTCTGTTCGGACTGGGAAACAAGGGGACAAGGTAGCAACTTATATACAGACAGAACGGCAGTTACAGTGATACATTTGCCCGGGCTTTGAGAACACGGGAAAACTGTGTTAAACCAATCAGGTTACATTGACTGCAATACATCTTTGGTGCCTTACAGTAAAAGGGTGCATTTCTGAAGAAAGACTTAATGGCGTCTTTAACAAAGACATTGATTAAACCTTTGGACACAACACATTTGCTTCTCATTTTAGCACTGAACAGACAAATATTCCAGTTATATAAGATATTCTGTCAGCAGCATCCATCCTCTTTTGTTTGTAAAGAATATGAATGTCAAGAGTCTTCCCTGGATGTGGGAAGATAACATCCAAGTGATGTGTTAAACTAAAGAGCATGACCTTCTCAAATGTCAATATACTAGATTTAAGTTGGTTGTTAAGAGGGCAAAAATAATTATAAATCAAAATACAGCATAGACTTGCCATTGAGTGTCTTAGTCACTGTGCCTACCAGATGCTGAACAGATCAGGACTTTACCTAAGCCTCTGTAGTCATTAAGTGCTGTGAAATGATCCATTCCACATATCATTCTTCTGTGGAGCTGCACAGTTGACTCACAGCAGATACTATGCAAACATTTCTGTTGTTTAAAATAGTAGGAAAGAGTAGCCTGCCTAATGGGGTTTCCCCAGTCATGAGAAGCTAGGATCAGGATAGTCCAAGTCCAAGGTCAACCTTCTAACCCCTAGACCAAGCTGCCTTATAACAACACTGTTCTTACCCATTTTGGGTGTCTGGTCAGGTTATCCTGCTATGGTAATAGAGTAGACCCTAATGGCAGCGACTCTACGCCGAGTGTCATGTGGCAGTTAACTAGCTTGACAACCTTGAAGACTAACGGCCTTGGGTGCCAAAGTTCACCAGGAAGGGTGATAGCCCCAAGTGGATTAAATGATCCCACTTGAATCCCTCTTGCTGGAGGTAGCAGCTTCATCAAATCCTGGCCTGAGGCTGATGATGATATTGCATGCCAAAAGAGCTCAGGACCAGAAAGTGACTTGCAGAACTGGATCCGTGGTATGGGGGTCTTGCTGTGATGTAGAAGGCAGATGAAAGGCCACAACATTATATTCACAGGAAATTCTTCATGGTACAGGTACACAGAAAGAACCTCAAGGATTGGGTTTTAAACCACATTGGGCATACCCTGGTAATGGTAACCTTGTGTTGCTGGCTAATCTATCTCACAGTAGGCCAGGCCAAAGAAACTGCAGAATGGACTCACCAAAAGGTGGCTTCATTTTGGCAGTTTTATTATTGGCCTAGACATGGAAGAAGAAGACACCATTGCAAGGTTCAATGCTCTTCTCTGTTTATAGCCAAAGAGCCAGTGCTGTCTGCTTCTGCAGACTTTTCTGTGGACATGTGGCAGGCATGACTCAACACGGGCTTGCACAGAATGCTGTTTACCTTCCCACTGAAGTGGTATCTATTTATCTACTTGCAATGTCTTGATTTTGAATGGCTAGGTTGGCAAGAGTTGGGACACATATGGGAGCCCACTCCACCATGCAGCACCCGGGCCTTGAACTGCCGATCCGCCCACCCTCCAGTAATCAAGTTCAACATCTTAACCATTAAGCGACTGCTATCCCTTTTGAGAAGATAGCATTAGCACTGAGCTAATGTAGTATTTTTCCCAACCTCTCCTGTGATGAACTATCAAGAGACATTATCGTAAAGCAACTTGAGGTTTGGACTAGGACACTAGAGGTCCTGAGTTCAAATTCTCCACTGAGTCCAGAGTTTAGGAAAAGTACTTTTTAAAAACTATTAAAATTTGAGGTCCAGCAAGTGTCTGGTCCACAAATTTCAATGAGGTAATCCTTGTTTTCTTTCTGCTGGTAAGCGGCCTATTATATCTCCAGTCGAGGCTCTGTTTTGGCACTCTGTCATTCTGTGTTGGACAGCATATTTTTCAGCCCCACTGTCACAAGTTGGTGATGTTATTTTGCCCCAGTTATAAATGGCACTTGCACATCTACCAGGGCCTATGCATATTCTTGTTCAATGTTGAGCATATTGCATAGGGCTGGTCAAATCCATATGTTTTCTCTGAGATGCAGGGCAAGCTTTGACACTGTGGAGGGCAATTTTCTAGCCAATGCCATTTTCAGGTATTATGAATGTTAAAATCATCTTCTACAGATGCTTTAGCAGTTAAGATGTCTGGATATCTGGATCTCATGCCGTTTTGCTCCAGGCAGGCTACATAATTCAATACTGGCAGCTGGGGATTATCAATAATCTCCCTGTATTCTTGAAAGAGGGCATTTTCTGTCTTACATCCAGAATAGTCAGTATGTAGGGTTAGATCGTATTGTCCCGCTAATGATGCACATTGTCTCTTGTAGTTGTACATGAATCCTGATTGTGTGTGAACTATTAAGGCACACTGGGACTCAGTTCTCTGCTATTGATAATACCAAGCTGAGTGAAGACAGTTGTAGCACGTCCATTGCCAAACCCCAACTAGTGATGGATATTTTGTGTAAGATGTTATTTCTTCCTCTGAGTTTGGCAGCATATCTTCATCAGATGTTTTTCATAGATATCATTCTGTCTAAAGCAGGGGTTCTCAACTTAAGGCCCATGGGCCAGATCCGGCCCATGGCACCATTTCATGTGCTCCCCCACCCCTCCAAGGGCATTCAAGAAACAGAATGGTCATCCCTTTGAAGCTGTTGGGACAAAATGGCCACCCCCATCATGCAGGCAGGGCAAAATGGCCATCTGGCCCTCGAAGCTGACTGACAGAGTGTGACCCGGCCCCCGGCTTGAAAAGGTTGGGAACCCCTGATCTAAAGTAACTCTAAGGCATTTGAGATTCATGTTGTGATTGAGTCAAATGAAGCGAAATCAACAGCTGTGCCTTCTGGGAGAAGAACCAGCCTGCACAGGTGTGAGTGAGCTGCACAGGAGGGAAAACGATGAAAAGGATTTTCATAAAACAGAATTTATTTGATGGCATATTATTAATGTTGTTATTAACTAGGTAAAGAGTCTTATCTGACTCTAGGGGACTGTGCTCATGTCCATTTACAGCCAAAGAGTCAGCACTGTCTGCGCCTGGAAATGTGTCCATGGTCATGCAGCAGGCATAACGTGGTACCGTTAGGTACAGAATGCTGTTATCATCTCACCCAAGTGGTACCTGTTTATCTGCTTGCAATTTCATGATTTTGAACTGCTAGGTTGGCAGTAACTGGGACAGAGACAAGAGGCGTGACTAGACACCGGAGCACACAGAACGCTGTTTACCTTCCCACCGAAGTGGTCCCTATTTATCTACTTGCAATTTCTTGCTTTCGAACTGCTAGCTTGGCAGGAGTTACTTTTCCATAAATATGTGGTAACCCTGGTTATGTTTCTTAAGGAGACCTTGGATACCATGCAAAGATTATAATGATTCTCTTCTCCCATTATTTAAAATACTAGATAATATTTGACTTAGGTGGGAGTAAATCTAGAACAATGTTTCCCAACCTTTGGTTTTTGGACTTCAATTCCCAGAAGCCTAAGTCAATTCCCCCAAACACTGATCAGCCAATGTATTGAACTAGGTTTCTGAGAATTGAAATCTCTCTGTGAGACGTGGCTTCCATGTCGGGAAACACCGATCTAGACTAAGTGTGTGTTACTAACTAGTCATTATGAAGAAGATTGTGCATTTCCAGTCACATGGGGTATGTTGTTTTAAATAGGGCAAGAGATACACACTTATGCTTGTATGAAAATTACAATGAAAATCACAGTAGCTAAGCAACTGGCAACATTAAAGAGTGGGGAGATAAGAAATCTTCGGCCACACCACCTGCCGCCGTTCCCGGGCCCCGCCCTCCCCCCCTCGCCTTCGGACTCAAAAGGCGGGGGGGGGTGCCGAGCGAGCCGCTGCCGCCGCGCTCCTGGCCCCGGTGGGGGCGAAGAGGCCCTTCGGCCACACCACCTGCCGCCGTTCCCGGGCCCCGCCCTCCCCCCTCGCCTTCGGACTCAAAAGGCGAGGGGGTGCCGAGCGAGCCGCTGCCGCCGCGCTCCTGGCCCCGGTGGGGGCGAAGAGGCCCTTCGGCCACACCACCTGCCGCCGTTCCCGGGCCCCGCCCTCCCCCCCTCGCCTTCGGACTCAAAAGGCGGGGGGGTGCCGAGCGAGCCGCTGCCGCCGCGCTCCTGGCCCCGGTGGGGGCGAAGAGGCCCTTCGGCCACACCACCTGCCGCCGTTCCCGGGCCCCGCCCTCCCCCCCTCACCTTCGGACTCAAAAGGCGAGGGGGTGCCGAGCGAGCCGCTGCCGCCGCGCTCCTGGCCCCGGTGGGGGCGTAGAGGCCCTTCGGCCACACCACCTGCCGCTGTTCCCGGGCCCCGCCCTCCCCCCCTCGCCTTCGGACTCAAAAGGCGAGGGGGTGCCGAGCGAGCCACTGCCGCCGCGCTCCTGGCCCCGGTGGGGGCGAAGAGGCCCTTCGGCCACACCACCTGCCGCCGTTCCCGGGCCCCGCCCTCCCCCCTCGCCTTCGGACTCAAAAGGCGGGGGGGTGCCGAGCGAGCCGCTGCCGCCGCGCTCCTGGCCCCGGTGGGGGCGTAGAGGCCCTTCGGCCACACCACCTGCCGCCGTTCCCGGGCCCCGCCCTCCCCCCCCTCGCCTTCGGACTCAAAAGGCGAGGGGGTGCCGAGCGAGCCGCTGCCGCCGCGCTCCTGGCCCCGGTGGGGGCGAAGAGGCCCTTCGGCCACACCACCTGCCGCCGTTCCCGGGCCCCGCCCTCCCCCCCTCGCCTTCGGACTCAAAAGGCGAGGGGGTGCCGAGCGAGCCGCTGCCGCCGCGCTCCTGGCCCCGGTGGGGGCGTAGAGGCCCTTCGGCCACACCACCTGCCGCTGTTCCCGGGCCCCGCCCTCCCCCCTCGCCTTCGGACTCAAAAGGCGAGGGGGTGCCGAGCGAGCCGCTGCCGCCGCGCTCCTGGCCCCGGTGGGGGCGAAGAGGCCCTGCGGCCGTACCGGGGCTCTTCTGGGCCCCCGCTATCGGCCCAGGATGCGAGCCACCTGCGGCTCTCTCCCCGGGCCAAGTTGGTCAGGGGAGATGGGAGCGTTGGCGCTCTCTGTGAGGAGAGTGGGGGGGCAGGGAGGGAGACAGAGGGACTGAGGCTGATGTTTGCCGGCTGGGGAAGTTGGGCTGGGCACAATATGGGATGTGAGCTGTGCTTCATCCCTTGGGGATTTTGTTAATATGGTTTACTTTTGATGCTGTGTACTTATGTATTATGTGTTGTATTGATATTGTGCTTTTCCCCTGAATTTATTTGATGTAACTGAATTGTATTATTACGTGTCATTGTATTATTATATTGTATTTATTGTCCGCCATGTAAACCGCCCTGAGTTGGGTTGTACCCGAGTGGGCGGTATATAAGCGCGAAAATTAAATTAAATTAAATTAAAATAATAAGATTCTTTAAAGACTAGCAAATCAGTGAGCCGCTGCTGCTGGTGCCCATCGGTGCCCACCGGTGCTCCGGCACTGGTAGTGGAAATCTCAGGCCATGCCCACTCTGTCAGCCACACCCACCTACCTACCCCACAGAGGAGCGGAGCAGCGATGGTGACGGGCCTTCAAGGAGGAGGGGGAGTCCCAGCGCAGCCAGGCTGTCGGGTAAGCCCCTCACCGTCCGGGTGCGCTTTGACCTTTGCACTTCGTGTGTGCCAGCTCACCAACCCACCCCTGGCTGCATGGCTGGGACTCCTCCTCCTCGTTTCTGGGATGACAACGCTCTTCCTGCCCAGCGCAGCTCCTCCTCCTCCTTCCTGGGTGTCCGGACGGTGTGGGGCAACGAGGCTCTTCCTGAACCCAAGGTAGTTTTTTCCTTTCCCCCTTCCCTCCCTTTTTTTTGGGGGGGAGGCCACACCCATCGCCATGTCCACAGAGTTAGCCACGCCTATGGAGGGGGGCAGAAATTTTTTGCAGCACATCACTGCTAGCAAATGTGTCTCATTGTGAGCTTTTGTGTCTCAAAACGGATGTTTTAGGCATTTGAAAGGCTTACTATGTCTTCTGTATTTATACATTTACCCATAGTGGTTGGAGTCATGATCAAGTGAGAATATAGATAATAGACAAAGTGACAATGTGTCATTAAAAGAGTAGGATGCATTGGAATATGTGTCCAGCCGGGTTTGAGGTTTGGCACCAGCCTAGGGGGGAGGGGAAGGGCAGGGGAGTTGCTGTTTTGGCAAGGGAGTCTCTGAGAGGCATCAGGGCAACGGCACCGCAGATAGCGGGTCGTGAGGCCATGTTACTGCACCTGGGCCCTATGGGTCAGTTGAGAATCCTTCTCTTATACCTGCCCCCTGTAGAGTAGCCGATTCCCTCCCCCAGCTCTTGGACGCTGTCTCGGGATTGGCAGTGGAGTTCCGTAGACTTATTGTGCTGGGGGACTTCGACCTGCCTTCCCTGGGACTGAGGTCCGGGGTGGGAGGGAATTCATGGCTTTCATGGCAGCCATGGACCTGGCTCAAGTAATTCAGGGCCTGACCAGGAGCAGTGGCCACACACCTGACTTAATTTCTCTCTCGGAGCCGTTAGGAAGTGGTCCGGGATTACAAGACCCAAACATTATCCCTGTGCCATAGTTGGACCACTATCTGGTGACCTTGGAGCTCCCAGGAGTAACTCCTAACTGTGGGGAGGTGGGGCCTATTATTCTGGCCCACCCTTGGTGCCTAATGGAGTCAGAAGGATTCCAGAGGAAGCTGGGGGAGTTTCCTATGGATAAACTGCATGATACTACTGAAGACTTGGTCACCCTCTGGAATGAGGGGGCTGCTATAGCCTTGAACATCATCATGCCGCTATGGACTCTCTGCACACGTGGACCTTGGGCCAGTTCTCCGAGGAGCTAAGGGAGCTTAAATTTGTAAAGAGATGCCTAGAGAGCTGTTGGAGGAGATCTCAGAACATTTCAGACCAAACACGAGCTAGAGCCTCTATTAGAGCCTACCTCATGGCGATACGGGTGGTGAAACAGCAGTATTTCGCCTCTTGTATTGCGTCAGCAGATAATCGCCCGGCGGCCCTGTTCCAGATGACTAGGTCCCTACTTGGTAGGAGGGGATCTGACCCCAGATGGTAGGGGTCTGCTGAGCAGTTTGCTGATTATCTGGAGGATAAAATCACTCAGATTCACTCAGGGTTTAACATCATGTCACAGGAGTTGGCCAGGAGCCAGTCTTGCCAGGTTATCTGGGATCAGTTTGGTCCGATTGACACTGGTGAAGTAGACAGGATCCTGGGAAATGTATATGCCACCACCTGCGAGTTAGACCCATGTCTGGCCTGGCTCGTGAAAGCAGGCAGGACCATGATGGGTGGCTGGAATTGAGTGGTGGTCAATGCTTTGCTGAAGGAGGGGGTGTTCTCACTGCAACTCAAACATGCGCTGGTGCACTCCCTCCTAAAAAAACCATTGCTCAGTCTGAATATACCATCCAATTCCTACCTTTTCTCAAACCTTTTGGGGAAAGTTGTCAAGAAAGCGGTGGTGCGGCAGCTCCAGGGGGTCCTGGAGGAAGTGGATTATCTTGATCCTTTCCAGTCAAGCTTTCCATGTCATGGTACAGAGACTGCATTGGTTGCACTGTTCGATGATCTCTGGCAAAAATGAGATGGAGGGTACTCCTCCATTCTTGTTCTTCTTGACCTCTCAGCGGCTTTTGATACTGTCGGCCAGGGTATCCAGCTAGATCAGCTCCAGGAGTTGGGGATCTGGGGCCCTGTGCTGTCCTGGTTCTCCTCCTTCCTGAGTGGCCAGACCCAGTCAGGGTGGGTGGGTGGCATGGAGTCATGTCCAAGACAGCTCACGTGTGGGGTGCCTCAGGGCTCAGTTCTCTGGCCCCTACACTTTAACATCTACATGAAACCACTGGGTGAGATCATCCAATCCCACGGGGTGAGATATAATCTGTATGCTGATGATATTCAGTTGTATATCTCAGCCCGTGGTGATTCCAGTGATGCAATCAAGGTCCTGACCAGTTGCCTGGAGGCGGTTAGGTTGTGGATAGGGGACAACAGACTACAGCTGAATCCCGGTAAGACTGAGTGGCTGTGGGTGAGGGTCCCAGCCCTCATAAGGAGTTATCACCGCTGGTTTGGGATGAGGCATCATTGCCCCAATCCGACCCAATGCACAACCTGGGGGTCCTCCTGGACTTGTGGCTTCTGCTCCAGGAGCAGGTTATGGCCATGGCCAGGAGGTCCTTTGGGCAAATGTGTGTTATTAATCAATTGCACCCACTCCTGGACCAGGAGGCCTTGCTCACAGTCACCCATGCCCTGGTCACCTCCTGTTTGGACTATTGTAATGTGCTCTACATTGGGCTGCCCTTGATGACCATCCAGAGACTGCAGTTGGTCCAGAATGTGGCGGCCCACGTGATGGAGAGGTGTGGTCATTTCGCCCATGCCTTGCCACTGCTGCGGAATCTGCACTGCTGGCTGCCTATATGTCTCCGGGTGCAATTCAAGGTGCTGGTTATCACATTTAAAGCCCTTCATGGTAGCAGACCTCAGGGACTGCATCATTCCCAGGACATCGACCTGTCCCACAAGAGCAAACTGAGAGGGCACCCTCCATATAACATCTGTTGAGAAGGTGTGCCTCTCCAGCACGAGGAAAAGTTATAGCCCACACACTATGGAACCTCCTTCTGGTAGAATTACGCCTCCAGGCACAGTTGCTGCCATTTAGGAGAGAACTTAAAACATGGTTAGCGAAGCAGGTCTGAGGGCCAAGATTGTCAACAAGCTCACCTTTTTGGCTCGTCTGAAGTTTCCCCCTCTTGTAATTGGTTTTTAATGATTTTTAATTATTATATTGTTTTTAATGTCATGCTGTTTTTATACTTGTTTTAAGAGATCAATAAGGCACAGCAGGGCCTTATTATGTTGCATTATTGTGCATTATTATGTTGGAAGGGCTTTAAACTGGTTTTTATATTGTTTTTTAATTGTTGCTGAGCACCCAGTGAGGTGTTCACTGGACTGTGTATACCGCCTAGAGTCTATTGATTATTTACTGTCTACTGTAAATAAATAAATAAATAAATAGTTAATTAATTAAAACTGCAGGCTATAGCTAGTGAGAAGCTATATGCCAGGTAGATTTGACTGTTACAGAATGCTACAAGTTCTGTAGCAAAGGCCAGAATGTGTTTAGGAAGGCAACTATTTTGTGCCCATAATATATTAAAAAAAACTATGTCAAATATGTTGTGATATGTGTTTAGGCTCTTAAAGGAGAGGAAGGGAAGAAGAAGAGGATTAATTGTTCTTTTTTGGTGTCTAGGCCAGATGTGAAACTGCCAAAATGAAGGCGCCTTCATTTTGCAGTTCCTTTCACCTTACCTAGTGTGAGAAAGCTGGCAACACAAGGTTGTTGTTACCAAAATGTTTGAGAAGGCTCTTTTTGTGTACCCCAGAGGAGCACTGAAATGTGTTTATATAACAAGTTTCTGATCTCTCTCTGCAGTGATGGGCACCAAAAAAATTTACTAACACACAGTGGGGCGTAGTCTAACTGGTGGGCGTGGCCTAATCGGTGGGCATGGCCTAATCAGTGGGCATGGCCTAATCAGTCTTTAAGGTGCCACAACATTTTTTTGTTTACTCTCTGATATGCTTGCACAGAATAAAATGGCACCAATTCTAAAGTTTAATTCTGTGCAAGCAGATCAGGAGGTAAACAAAACAAAAACACAAAAATGTTGTGGCACCTTAAAGACTCACTGCCACCCCACCCCCACCCCTGGAAATCCCTTTAGCCTCTGCTCCCCTCTACACACACACACACACACACACACACACACACACACACACACACACACACACACACACACACACACACACACACACACACACACGGAGGAACAATATATTTTTAAAAGATGGAACATTTATTAAAATAATATGTCTATAATTTAAACCAATACAATGACCTTCTATCTTCAATACTGTGGACAATACATATTTCGGCTTTTATTTCTTCCAGCAGTTGTTAAATATGCTAATAGAAAAGTAAGCCTGTATAAATTCATAATTAAATCCATTGCTCTAAGACAGGGGTGGGCAAACCTTTTGACTTGAGGGAGGGCCATGTAATAGATGAAGTTGAAGAATTGAAGTGCTGGAGGTGTGTGTGTGTGACACACACACACACACACACACACACACACACACACACACACACACACACACACACACACACACACACACACACACACACACACACACCGGGGGGAGGGGGAGAGAAGGAAACCAAAAGACACACTTACCCAGAAAGCGACACGTCTGGGTGTCCCTTCCTCCCATGGGAGGGGGGGGCATTTCCCTCCTCCTTTAGTCCTCCAGGACCAACGAGTCCAGCCGTGCTGCTGCTTCCAGAGCGGCTGCTGCTGGTGGAGGTAGCTGTGAGTGCGTGCCTGGCCCTGGGGGAAGAGGAGGGGGAGCTGATGTCACACACCACCCAGGAGAGCTGGCTTGCGCGCCCCAGCAACCCTCCGCCACTCTTTGCTGCCTCCTTCTAGCAGCAGCAGCAGCAGCTTTCGCAATACCTGGACTTATTCCTGCAGGAAAGAGAACTTCCTGCAAGTTACAACACCTCATAGAACAGACACCAAGAAATGATGTCCAAATTATATTAGGAGACTGGAATGCCAAAGTAGGAAATCAGAAAGTGGAGGGAATAACAGGCAAATTTGGTCTTGGAACACAGAATGAAGCAGGGCAAAGGTTAATAGAGTTCTGCCAAGAGAACGCACTGGTCATAGCAAACACTCTCTTCCAGCAACACAAGAGGCGACTTTACACATGGACATCACCAGATGGCCAACACCGAAACCAGATTGACTACATACTCTGCAGCCAAAGATGGAGAACCTCCATACAGTCAGCAAAAACAAGACCTGGAGCAGACTGCGGCTCAGATCACAACCTACTGATTGCAAAATTCAGGCTTAGACTAAAGAAAATAGGGAAAACACGGAGACCAGAAAGATATCACCTAGACAGCATCCCTAAAGAATACGCGGTAGAGGTGATGAACAGATTTAATGGCCTAGACTCGGTAGACAGAGTACCAGAAGAATTATGGACGGAGATGAGGGACATCATGCAGGAAGCAGCAAAGAAAATCATACCAAAAGAAAAGAAGAGTAAGAAAGCAAAGTGGTTGTCTGATGAGGCTCTTAAAATAGCAGAGGAAAGAAGGAACGCCAAAGTCAAAGGAGAAAGGAAAAACTACAATCATTTGAACACAGAATTTCAAAGAAAAGCAAGGAGAGATAAGGAAAACTACCTAAAAGAACAGTGTAGAGAAATGGAGGAAAACAACAAAATAGACAGAACCAGAGATCTCTTCAAAAAAATCGGCGAAATCAAGGGAACATTTAAAGCAAAAATGACCATGATAAGGGACAAAGACGGAAAGGAGCTAGCTGATGCAGAAGAAATTAAGAAAAGATGGAAAGAGTACACAGAGGAACTTTACAAAAAGGACCTCAACACTCCTGACAATCACAATGATGAAGAAATTGAACTTGAGCCAGACATCCTGGAGAGCGAAGTCATAAAGGCCCTAAAGAGCACTGCAAACAACAAAGCTAGTGGAGATGATGGTATCCCAGTTGAATTCTTCAAAGCGCTAAAAGATGATGGCGTCAAATTACTGCATTCAATATGCCAACAGATTTGGAAAACAAAACAGTGGCCACAGGATTGGAAAAGATCAGTATACGTCCCAATCCCAAAAAAGGGCAATGCCAAAGAATGTTCAAATTATCGAACAATCGCGCTCATCCCACATGCCAGCAAGGTGATGCTCAAGATAATACAGGATAGACTTCAGCAACATGTGGAGAGAGAATTACCAGAGGTGCAGGCTGGTTTCAGAAGAGGCAGGGGGACTAGAGACCACATTGCCAACATACGCTGGATCATGGAGAAAACAAAGGATTACCAGAAGTTTACTTTTGTTTTATTGACTACACTAAGGCATTTGACTGTGTGGACCACAACAAGATGTGGCAAGTAATTAAAGAGATGGGAATTCCAGAGCACCTCATATGCCTCCTGAGAAATCTGTACATGAACCAAGAAGCAACAGTTAGGACACAACAGGGAATGACAGAGTGGTTTGGAATAGGAAAAGGAGTAAGACAAGGCTGCATTTTGTCACCATGCTTATTCAACCTATACACAGAGCACATAATGCGCAGTGCAGGGATGGAGGAATCACAATATGGGATTAAAATCGCTGGGAGAAACATCAACAATCTGAGATATGCAGACGATACCACCCTAATGGCAGAAAGTGAGGAAGACCTAAAGAATCTCTTGATTGGGCTGAAGGAGGAGAGTGCAAAAGCTGGCCTGAGACTCAATATCAAGAAAACCAAGATAATGGCAACAGGCCCAATCAGTTCCTGGAAAATAGACGGGGAAGAAGTAGAAGCAGTGACAGATTTTACTTTCTTAGGATCAAAGATCACTGCAGATGGGGATTGTAGCCATGAAATAAAAAGGCGACTGATTCTTGGGAGACAAGCGATGAGAAACCTGGGGAACATAGTGAAAAGCAGAGACATCACATTGCAAACAAAAATTAGAATAGTCAAAGCAATGGTTTTCCCAGTAGTAATGTATGGATGTGAGAGCTGGACAATTAGGAAGGCTGAACGTAGAAGAATAGATGCCTTTGAAATGTGGTGTTGGAGGAGGGTTTTGGGAGTCCCCTGGACAGCGAGGAGAACAAATAGGTCAATCTTAGAAGAAATTAACCCTGACTGCTCATTGGAAGGTCAAATAGTAAAGATGAAGCTAAAGTACTTTGGACATCAAATGAGAAGGGAGGATTCACTTGAGAAGGCATTGATGTTGGGAAAGGTGGAGGGCAAAAGAAGAAGGGGGAGGCCAAGGATGGCTAGATGGCATTGTAGACACAATGGGCACAGAGCTGGGAGGGCTGAGGGGGATGATGGAGGACAGAGGCGCCTGGAGGAAAATGGTCCATGGGGTCGCAAAGGGTCGGAGTCGACTGTGCGACTGAACAACAACAACAAATTCTATTCCTGACAATAATTTAGCTGGGAGTATGTCACCACCAAAGAAACACGAAACAATGCTGCATTAAAATTATCTGCCTGGTTGAATCTCCCAAAGGGAAACCACCAAGTTTTCAAGTGCAATGTTTTTTTACAATGCAGGGATCCATTTGAAATGAATTTCAGCTTGGAATCTGACCATACGGTTCTGCCAATTTCCCAGGCAAAAACCTAGTCTTGTAACTAGTACAATGCAGATGGGATCTTGGCATTCAGAATCATGCCATGGTCTTGCATCCTGTTGGCATCTGTGAGAGCCAAATGCTTCCTGATTGAAATCCAGATGGATGGCAAACCTTATAAAAAAAGTCTGTGTCCAAATATGCATATCTTGCTTTGTACCAAACTCCATGATCTAAATAAGCTGTACTCTTGTTAAACGGTAGTTAAAGTTTAAGAAAATAATGGGTAGATTAAGATGCTGACTGGGAGGCATCTAGATAAATAGATAAGTAGATAAATAGGGACCACTTCGGTGGGAAGGAAACAGCATTCCGTGCGCTCTGGTGTCTAGTCATGCCTGCCACATGACCACGGAAACGTCTGCAGAAGCAGACAGTGCTGGCTTTTTGGCTTTGAAAAAGAGATGAGCACTCAACCCTAGAGTTGGATATGACTGGCTTTCAAGCAAGGGAAACCTTCTAAGGTCACCATTTGTTTTTGGACTTCAATTCCTAGAAGCCCAAGTCAGTAAACTGTCGGTAAGGGAAGGCTGAGCACCTGTGGGCAACATGGTAGTGGTGGCTTCTTCAAAACTAGGCACAGGATTAGGGTTCCCAGCTAGAAGATCCCCATTTCTTGAGATTTCAAGGAGAAAATGTGAGGCCAGGAAGATAGCCTTTGTGGCATCCCACAGAAGGCCCTTATGTAACAAGATAGTGAGACAATGTGGTTTTTCTATACATAAAGAAATATTATGTCCAGAATACAAATACAAACATATTTGTTCTGAGCTAATGAGCCCTGGTATCTATTCATAGTAAGGGAGGAGATGAGTATTAAGGCATTAAAGCCACTACACACAATAAAAAAAACACCTTTCTGCTCCTTAAGTTCTGAAATTTGTCTCCTTACATAGACTGCAGGAAAGCACAGAGGATGGAATCCTATTGTTGTTCATGTAACTTGCTGCAACAAAATGTGGCTAAATCATGAGTTGCCAGGTTGCTTCTCAGTTATGCAGTTAGGCACATGACCAGGATATATCCTGGCACCTCATACGGTTAACCAATGATTAGCTATGTCAAGTTGTACAAGTTAAAAACCCAATAAGATTCTGGCCAATAATTTGTTAAGCTATCAGCTGGTGCCCTAAGACCTGACAGTCAACCCATAAGCAACTTGTTGATGAACCCTGCTTTAGGAAACTCTAATATAAATACTGGTTTATTAATTTATGGACATATCTTGCTGCCATTTACACTACTGCACTTAGGCTAGTTGGGATGGGGCATCATTGCCCCAATCTGACCTGGTGCATGTGTTCTCCCCAAAGGAACCCGGGGATCAGAGCGTCCGATCCCCAGTTTCTTGTGGGGGAAGGTGGACTCCCTTCCCCCCAAAGGAAGCCGGCAATTGGAGCGTCCGAATGCCAGCTTCTTTTCGGGGAAGGGAGGCAAGTGTCCGATGGCCGATTAATAACCAGGGATCAGATGCTTGGGTCTATGGAGGAGGGTTAGGGTCAGGATCAGGGTAAGGGTCAGGGTTAGGGTTAGGGTAAGGGTTTAGGGTTTACAGTTAATGTTAGGGTTAGTGTCTGCCTTCCCCCAAAGTAACCCGGGGATCGGATGCTCTGATCACCAGTTTCCTCACACACTGTTCCCCAAAGGAAATTGGCAATCCGATGCTCTGATCGCCAGTTTCCTTTGGGGAAATGTGCACGCTCTCCCCCCCCTCCAGGAAACTGGGGATCAGAGTGTTGGATCGCCAGTTTCCTTTGGGGGAATGCGTGCGTATGCTCTCCCCCAAAGGAAGCCTGGGATAGGATGCTCTGATCCCTGGTTTCCTTTGGGGGAAAGTGTGCGGCCGCCTGCTCGACTGCTCTCCCCCAAAGGAAACTGGCAATCAGAGTGTCTGATGCCCGGATTCCTTTGGGGGAAGGTGGACTCCCTTCCCCCAACTTAATGTTGTGCGGTGCAAAGGTTTTCCCCAAATTCCCCGATGTTATCTGATGCATTCGTTAACTGGGATACCACTGTATTCTCAAATATGATTTGCCATAATCATTTTTCCTTTGCATTGGCAAACAAAAATGTTTTTATTTAGAAAACACTTTGACTTCTAAGCTGGTGTGTTGCTAAAGCTGTTTTTGACTGGTTGTTTTCTTTGCTATTGACATATTTTTCCTTGGCTAGAAATTAAATGGTTGATTCAACTAACCTAAGTGCAGTGGTGTAAATGGCAGCAAGATATGTCCATAAATCAATAAATCAATCTCAAAGGATTAGAGCTGGCATCTTTTCATGGAAAGTATTCATTTGTTTAACATGATTTCTTGGCTGCCAATAATAAAACAATGAATATGTGTAATAATTGCAAACACATCTGCTATACCACTGTTGTAACCCTCCTAGTAGATCAACATGAAACAGTGTTTCTTTAAGAAATTCACAATACTCTCACATTAATGTATACATCTAACTTTCCAATTGTGGGTGATGCTAATTATTTGCCAAAGTTGCAGTGGACAGCAAGTTTGTGTGTCTGTTGGAAGAGCAGGGTATGATTCTGAACAGTCCTAGGAGAACTTTAGCACCAAGATAGAATTAAAAACAAAGCAAATTAAACTCAATTTAAGAAAAAAGACACACAAATTTATGTTTGCATTGCTTTGCATTCTGCCCAAATGGCTTAACTTGCCTGACCCTTTGCATGTCATCCTTGTCATTCCCTCCCTCCACCCCTTTGTGAGCGGAGGCATCATGCATACTTTCTCTGGGAACACTACACTATTTTAACCAATACACATATGTGTAATTCACCATAAGGGAAACTTTGCTTCAATGATCAGATGGATATTTGTCACATCTTTAGTGACACATCTCTAATGGCAAGGGATGGATGTCACACCTCTAGCCTAGACCACAGAGTTAATACTCATTAATGGGCATGGGCTTTTTGGATAAGCATAGTTGCCGAGTGCCTTTCATGCTCAGCGAGTTGTCAGTGGAAGCTGCTGTAAAATTCCACACAGACGTTTCTTAAATATGTGACAAGCTCACTCCAATTAAAATGTGTTCTTTTGTACTTAGGAATTTTGAAATCAAAGTGCACAGGCGAAAAAAATGATAACTTCATGTCTTTGTAGTTTGCTGGCATGAATTTTTAATGTGCATTCAATACACAAGCAGAGAGAGAGAGAGAGAGAGAGGTAGGTCTTAATACATTGCCTATCTGTGATTTCATTTGGCAGATGGGTATTGAAAATGATGGTCAAAGACCATCTACAGGTTATTTAGATTTCAGAGATAAGTCTGGAAATACAAAATTTCTTTGGTGCTTGCACTGAAAGGGCAGGGTATAAATGTTAATTAATTAATTAATGAAGAATCCAACTATCTGAAGTTAAGACCAGACAGTCCAGTCGGGTAATACTTTAAGACACACATAGATCCATTTGTTTCCAAAGAAAATAAAGGTTACTATAATCTTTTAAAGCTGTTCAATGGGCAATGAAACCCTTATTTGTTCAGAGTTTAGAACTAAGTGAACTTCAAAAATAACTGAAAAGGTCTCATGATTTCGTTTGTTGTGAAATGCTGCAGTCCTTGTTTTATACGTGATGTCTTTTCTCTTAGGGAATCCCTCCCATCCAAATAGTCAAGCAGACCTCCCCTTTTGTGTGTGTGTTTCACTGTTTCTTACCACAATATCTTTGGATCACTTCATGTGGTCATTTCTTTTCAATTATTTTATATATAGCTTGAAAATTTCCTTTCAAAGTTTCCAGAGAATGATTCAGCAAATCATGAAAAATTATCAGGGCTTGTTAAATCTATCTTTGCTGCTGAATTCTACCTAAAAGGCATTTCCAGAAATAAATTCTGTGTCTATAAAACTGACAAAACTGTCACAAAATTGCAGTTAGATTTATTAGAAATCTGCTTTGCTTTAAGCCTGAAACTTCAGCCAAGAAATGATTTCAGCGAAGATACTCTGATAATGCTGTATATCTAAGCAAGTAGTACATATACATGATCAATACTCAACATGATTAACAATGAGCTATAAGTGATACTCGTTATAAATGTGAATGAGGCAATAAATAATATTAATGTATTCATATTATCCTTTGGAGTGTTGAAACTAACATATGTTGTCTTTTTGATCCATTCTTTAAATCATTCTCAAAGAGTAAAATGCCCAAGGAAGTGGATACATTTGAAAACGCTCACATTGAAATATTATATAACAATCTTTAAAATGCCAGACTGGTTTTATTGTTTTCTTATTTTCATTTTGTTTATATTTTGGTTGAAAAATAAATTTATATATGTTATCTTATTTGTGCAATCCATAGGTGTTTGTATGACAATCATATTGTTGTTGTTGTTCAGTTGCACAGTCGATTCCGACTCTTTGCAACCCTATGGACCATCATCCTCCAGGCACCTCTGTCCTCCACCATCCTCCTCAGCCCACACAGCTCTGTGCCCATCTCAAGTGAATCCTCCCTTCTCATTTGATGTCCAAAGTACTTTAGCTTCATCTTCACTATTTGTCCCTCCAATGAACAGTAAGGGTTGATTTCTTCCAGTATTGACCTATTTGTTACCTTTGCTGTCCAGGGGACTCTCAAAACTCTCCTCCAACACCACATCTCAAAGGCATCTATTTTTCTGCGCTCAGCTTTCCTAATGGTCCAACTCTCACACTCATACATTACCACTGGGAATACCATTGCTTTGACTATGTGAATTTTTGTTTTCTTTCTTTTTTTTTAATTTTTATTAAGTTTTTAATAAACATACAAAAAAGAAAAGAAAACATTAACAATACGTTAACAATACAATACACTAACAAATCCATAGTATCTTACTAACAAACATTACTGTATGTTAGCACATAACAATATCTATACTCATTAATTACTATTTAACTACCAAATATTAAGAGCCATTGTTTCAAAGTCCAAAATGATAGGAAAAAAAATTTTTTTCCTGTACTACCACAAATCTTTTTCACAAATAATAATCACCCTGTGAATATGTACAATGCCCGGAGAGTTTATTTTCTACTCAACTCCAAAAACTTCTTTGAAATGGTACTGGTCCTGAACTATCATTTGCCATAATAGAGTGATCCACGAACGGTTTCCAAATATTCCAAAATCTATTCTCTTTTAAATTATCTCTTTTGACTTTAATCTCCCATGTCAATTTATCGTTCAATGCTAAACTCCACATTTCTTTATACCATTCTCCAATCTGTATATCTACATCGTTTTTCCAATTTCTAGCTATACATTGTCTACCCGTTGTCAGTGCGATTTCCAATAATTCTTTTTCCTCCTTGTTTAAACCCAAGCCTTCCACATTCGTTAAAAGAATAGTACCCGACACCAACTTAACACTTTTACCCAATATTTCACCAAACTCATTTTCTATTCTTCCCCAAAAATCCCTTATTTTTTTACAACTCCACCACATATGTTCGTATGTTCCATCAATTTCTTTACATCTCCAACATAACTTATCTCTTTTATTATCCATCTGGTAAAGTCTTAATGGTGTCAGGTACCATTGCCACAACATTTTAAAATTATGTTCTTTAATTCTTACAGACATTGTTCTCATAATCCTCTTTTTCCATTTATTTTTCCATTCAATCTCCCCGATCTTTATATTCAAATTTTGTTCCCACTTCCGTTTCAAGTCCTCCTGTGGATCTGCACCTCTATTCAGTATATTATAAAGCTTGCTTACAAGACCTTTAATACTGCTTTCCCCTTTTCTAATCTTCCTTACCAATTCCTCAAATTCCGTATGTATTCTATCTATCCCTATTTCTCTTTTATATTTTTTTATTCCAATTGTCCACCTTTAACTTCTGAAACCAATTCAGATTTAATATCTCAAACATTTTTTTTCCGCTCGGCATCAACATCACACGCTTTTAACCAATCCTTCAATAACAACGTCCCATTTTTATCCAATATTTCCATTTTTTCTTTGTCTAATTTTATTGGGAAACACATCATATCAGTCAATTCCAAAATTGGAGAGAGATTCGGAACCATATCTTTTTTTACCTTCTTCCACACCTCCATGAGACCTTTCATCATAAAATTATTTGACCTTTTCACCTTATCCTTCATTCCCAAAAAAATCAAGTTTCCAATATTTCTATACTCTTTCATTTCCAATTGTTCCCAAATTACCTTTTCTCTTGCCAAGATCTTCACAACATTCTTAACTTGAAATGCTCCATAATATAATAACAAATTTGGCATACCCAAACCCCCTTTTTTCTGAGACCAATACCATAATTTCTTTGGAAGCCTAGATTTTTTACCTCCATTACAAAAACCATTAAACATTTTTTGAAACTCATTAATTTCTTTCTCTTTTAAGTGGATCGCTAGTGTATCGAATAAAAAGTTAATCTTTGGTAACAATATCATTTTACACATGGCAATCCTTCCGAACCATGACAGTTTTAACTTCTGAAGTTCTTGTATTTTATTCTTAAATTCAATTCTCAAGCTGTCATAATTCAATCGTTTGAGTTCTTCTAATTTATTTGAAATGATTATCCCCAAATACTTCAGCTTATCTTTGATTTGTATATTAAGTGTCGACACCGTGCTACCCATCTCGCTCGGTTTCAAATTGCACAACATCAATTCAGATTTGTCCCAGTTTATCTTTAATCCAGTTATAGCTTGAAATACTTGTAGATGATCTTTAATCCTATCCATCACCTGCTCCGGGTGCTTCACCATAAGCAATGTATCATCTGCATACATACTCACTTTATTACCCATAATCCCTTCTATATTTGAATCCTCCCTTATACTTTTAGCTAAAATCTCCATTGCCATTATAAACAAGATAGGAGATAATGGGCAACCCTGCCTAGTACCAGCCTCTAGCTTTACCACATCCGTAAGCTCCTCGTTTACTCTAACCTTGGCATTTCCTTTTTGATATAGTAAATCTATAACCCTGTTAAATTTATCCCCGAACCCATATTTTCTAACTATTTCCTTAATTGAAGACCACTGCAATGAATCAAATGCCTTAAAAATATCCAATGATAGTAATCCCACTTTTTCCTTTGTTTGATTAACATTGTCTATTAAATCTAATACCCTTCTAGTCAAATCCGCCATGTGTCGTCCTTTTAGAAACCCAACTTGATCAACATTTATATATTCCCCCATAAAACTATTTAAACGGTTAGCCAATATTGCCGTGAAGATCTTCGCATCTTGATTTATAAGCAAAATTGGTCTGTACGAATCCACTCTTTCCAAATTCTTACCAGATTTTGGCAAAAGAACAATTGTAGTGTTATACCATGAAGTCGGGATTGATCCTCCATCTAGTATATAATTATATAACTTCACCAATTTCGGGACCACCACCTCTTTAAATTCTTTGTAGAACTCTGTTGATAATCCATCATCCCCCGGGGCTTTCCCTATCTTCAATCCGTTTATTACCCCCTTAACCTCTTTATCAGTTATCTTTTCCTCCATTTTCTCCCTATGCTCTTGTTTTATCCCATTCCCTAACTGCCTCTCCAATATCCTTTTAAGCTTTTCCATATCTATTTCTTTCTTTGCATATAACACCTGGTAAAATTCCCTAACTATTTTACATTTATCGCTATTCTTATTACACCTTGAACCTTGCCTGTCGACTAACACCCCAATTTCTCTTTTTTCCCTTTTAACCTTAGCTGCTCTTGCTAATAGTTTTGAGTTCTTATTACTAAATTCAAAATATTCTCTGTTTAAATAAATCAAATCTCGTTTAACTTTATCAATATCTTTACCCATTACTTCTGCCTTGAGTCCTTGTAATTTCAAGAGAATTTTTTTATCTTTACTTTTTGCGTGTTCTTCCTGTAATTGTTTTATTTCCCTTTCTTTTTCTATGTGTTCTGCTTTATACTTTTTATATTTGTGGCTTGCCAATTTTATGCTTTCCCCCCTAAAAACTGACTTCATGGTATCCCATACAATGTTAAAATTAACCTCATTATTATCGTTCCAATGCCAACTTTCTTTCCAGCTTTCCATAATTGCCTCTTTGCTTTTCTGATCTTTGAACAAATTAGGATCGTACCTCCAATTTCTAACTCTTTGAATATTTTTTTGTGCTTTCAATTCCAAATATACTTTAGCATGATCTGATTCCTTAATAATCCCAATTTCCGTACCTTCTATGTCCCCAATTAAGTTTTCCGACAGAAAAACGTAATCTATTCTCGAGTGGGTCCCATGTACATGCGAAAAAAAGGAGTATGCCCTTTCCAAACCTTTAAACTCTTTCCACGAATCCTTCAAACCCATAACTTTCATCCATTTGTCCATCACCTTCCCTTTCACCCCCATTCCACTTCTAGCTATGTTTGTGCAATCTAATCCTGACCTAATCAGATTAAAATCACCAGCCACAATAGTTTTTGCAACGTTTTCCAAC
Source organism: Bradypodion pumilum (assembly GCA_035047305.1). Lineage (NCBI taxonomy): Eukaryota > Metazoa > Chordata > Lepidosauria > Squamata > Chamaeleonidae > Bradypodion > Bradypodion pumilum. The sequence continues at coordinate 17,838,260 of JAWDJD010000002.1, forward strand.
TCCACTATTTTCCGAATTTTTTCAAGAAACACTGCTTGGTGGTCATTCGGAGCATAAATATTTACCAACAATATTTCCTCATCCTCCAATTTTCCTCTTAACAACAAATACTTACCCTCTTGATCAGCAATCTTTTTTGTGATTTCAAATCCTAACTTTCTAGAAATCATAGTTGCCACCCCTCTTGCTTTGGATGTTCCAAACGCCATCTCATAATGTTGCATCCAACCCAGATAAAGTTTATTCGTATCTTTTGATTTCTGATGTGTTTCCTGTAAAAATAAAATATCTGGTCTATCTTTTTTCAACGCCAATTCCAACCTCCGTCTCTTAAGAACAGAACCTGTACCTTTCACATTCCATGATATTATTTTAATACTACCCATAACCAAATTCTTCTCCCAACTTTAAACTCTCCATCGGGCGTGCCACCAACAACCCTTCACCATACCAATTACATAAAACACACACTTTCACTCTCCCCACCTTCCAACGAAAAGTCGCCTCTGTCAACCAAAGAGGGGAGAGGGGGGACCTGCAAGATGCGCCCTACTGCCGGCGCTATGCACTATTTACCCATTCTACCTCTATTAGGTATTTAAGATTACTACTATCTAATGCTCATTGTTCCTTACCTATCTCCTCCTCCACCATGATCAAGGACGGCTCCTCCTCCTCCTCCCCTCGCTGTGGTGTTCCACCTGTTGCCCCACCGGACTCCTCCCTCCCATATTCCCTCCCCAAAGCTCCAGAATCCGTCATTTCCTTCTTAAGATTTTTCCATTCTTCCGAGTCTACTTGTACCAATCCCAACAAACTCAAATATTCCAATGGATTAGTGCCTTCATCAATAACTTGCATTCTTTTATCATAGAAAAAGCGCAATTGTTGTGGAAATCTCCAGTTATACCTTATGTTTTTACTCATCAATAATTTAGTAACAGGCCTCATCTTATACCTCCATGTTCTTTATTTTAATGAAATATCATTCTAAACTTTAACATCTGAACCATCAAATTTCAACGCGTCAGGACCAACTCGTTTCAGATGAGCCATTACTTTTAATTTATCTGCCCAATTTGCGAATTTAACCAGCACATTTCTTTGAACCACTCTCCCTCTTCTTGGACCCACCCGGAATACACTTACAAAATCCTCCTGAACAAATTCCTTCCCCATTTTTAAACCATTTAACCACTGAACCACCCTCTCTCTTAACAAATCCGGAGTGCGTTCCGGCACCTGACGGATCAGAATGTTCTGCTTTCTCATCATATCTTCCACAGCATCTATCTTCCTTTCCTGTTCCTCCAATTTTAGCTTGTTCTCCCGCACCACCTCCTGAGTCCCTTTTACTTCCTTCTTTACAGCATCCACTTCGGTTTGAACCAATTTCAGCATTCCCTCAAATTTATTCAAACTTAGGTCCACCTTTTTTGTATAATCTGCCAATGATGACATCGTCTTGTCTTGCCTTTTAAATATTTCATTTCTGTCTTTCACCCTTGAAGCCTCATTTTTCTCCATTTTTTGCATCAACTTGCCAATTTCCACCATAATTTGAGTCTGATCCAATGGCACTGTGGGCGGGGATGATGACTGAGCAGATTCATCCATTGGTGCCTTTTCATTCTTCTTAGGCTTTACAACTTGTTCTTCTTCCTTCGCTTTCCCTCTTGTACCTTTATCCATAATAATGCAATATATTTCAAACCCACTGCTGCAGATCGCTGTAACAGTTTGTCAATGCAATAGAGCTTACAACACTGCAGCCATTGGTTCCACAGATACAGCAGGAAAGTTCTTATGTCAGCAGAAGATCCAAAAATTACTGCAATCCACAATGATAAAACAGAAGGAAACAATTCTCCCAGCAGGCAGTTTGAGAAAGAGGAAAGAAAAAAAAAGAGGAAAAAAAGGGGGGGAAGAGCAATAAAAAATATTAATCCACAGCGAGTCCGTTTCCCCAAAGCAAATAATCCTATCAGGTGTCTTCCAATCACAGTGAAGGAGCTTCAGGGGAACAGTCAGCCCAAGTTTCTTCTTTAAAAAAAAAACAAAAAAAACGAGCCAATCGAGAGAGAAAAAAAAAAAGAAAAAGGGGGGGGGGAGACCAGGAGCAAGGAAAACCTGAAATCTAACCAGCTTGGGGACGAGGTGAGGGGCAGTATATTCCACAATAAGCAAACAAATATTTGCAATCCACACGGTGAAGGGAGCAAACAATCAAAACCACCTAATCCTTCCTTTGAAGTGGACAGTCAAAGCGCCATTTTCCAGCAAGTGCTTGAACTTGTGGGGAAAAGAAAAAACCCCTTTCTCCTTCTGAGGAGCGAACAAAGAAAGAAAGAAAAAAAAACTTCCTCCAAGCAGCTTAAGCCGGGGAAACTCACAATTTTTGTTTTCAAGGTGATGTCTCTACTTTTCACTATGTTCCCCAGGTTTCTCATAGCTTGTCTTCCCACAATCAGTTGTCTTTTTATTTCATGGCTACAGTCGCTATCTGCAGTCATCTTAGTTCCTAGGAAAGTAAAATCTGTCACTACTTCTACTTCTTCCCCATCTATTTTCCAAGGACTGATATGGCCTGTTGCCATTGCAGGCAAACCCCCCAAAAAAGGACTCAGACACCAGTATAAGTGGATAACAGCATTGGGCCACGTTTATTGATTCATGCCCTAGTCCGAATTATAAATTTCGATTGGTATTCAACCAATTATAATTCTTAAAGCAAGCAGGCTGCAGTAACACTGGTAAGGTTCCTCCCAAAATTGCCAACGGCAATTGGCTACAATGTATCCATTTGTATCAATTTGTTTGTTTACAACAAACAAATTGTTGACCGTAGTCAATAACTAACTACTGACCCCACCCTCTGACGCGTATCCGTAAAATAACGGGGTGATGCATGCTGCCTAGCTCGTGCCATCACCCCCTTGCCTGGTTCGTCGTTGACCAGACAACGTTAACCAACTTGTGCCTATCTAGTGTTGGCCAGTCAATTGCGAACCTGCCGGATACCTGTGGGTCATAATTATTTACCTTACCAGTGCTACCCGCCCATGTGACCAAAGTCAACAGTAATAAACCCCTGTATCAAACCTAAGCAACAGTGTGGGATGGGCAAAAAAGCCAGAACCCAAGAGCCAATTGTAGGTTCCAGCCAAAAATTCCCACCCAGCCCCGAAGCGACCAAAACATCACACTGTTTATTAGGGAGGGGGTGGAGGGAAAAACTTCTCTGCTCCGTCGCTTTCGCAAAATGGCAGCTCGGCTGCCTCATGGCCACCCCTTTTAAAGAGGGCTGGCCACGCCCCCTAACTACCCGGATGTCCAAGTCTGGTGGAGGGGTGCCCGCAAAGAGCGCGGTGGCCATTTTGGCGCCGCGCTTGCATTATCTTGGTTTTCTTGATATTGAGTCTCAGGCCAGCTTTTGCACTCTCTTCTTTCAACCTAAGCAGAAGCTTCTTTGGATCTTCCTCTCTTTCTGCCATTAGAGTGGTATTGTCTGCATATCTCAAATTGTTGATGTTCCTCCCAGCAATTTTGATCCCATATTGTGATACCTCCATCCCTGCATTGCACATTATGTGCTCTGTGCATAGGTTGAATAATGTTAAATATATGCTTTTATTACGACAGTTGCTCTATGTTAGAAATATGGTGTTAGAACTATTCCTGATGCATGAAGCAAAGCAAAAAGCAAAGCAATCACACTTATATACCTCCACGTTAGTGCTTAGTGCACACTCTGGGTGGTTCACACATTTATTTGCATTTTGCCCCAACATGCTGGGTACTCATTTTACTGTTGTAAAAGCACTCACTTCTGCATTTACGACAGCCGCTGGCGTGTGGGTGCATTTTATGGCTGATGTAAACATGCCTGCTTCCACTTCTGGGTGGCCAGATAGAATGGCACTGCAGGCCGGGGCTGGCCCACAAACCGTAGTTTTGGAACCCCTGGTCTAGAGTAAAACATACTCATTCTTCATTCAGCTTGAGTTCTTTCCTAATGTGAATGTGTGAGGTCGCTCTGTGTTGCTCTGAAAAGTGTAAAAATAAATTGTTCTCAAATTTACTCTTGAAAATTATTTGGAGAACTATTAATCTTGTATGGCAGACACTGAGCCAGATTCTCCCATCTCATCCCCCTGTGGAAGCACAACTTTCAGCCCCCCCCCCCCAAAAAAAGAAAGCACAGTATAATTTGTCCATACTTCATTAAGATAATTGATATGTATTAGTATTGCTGTAATTCTCCACATTTTGTTTTTTGATGCTGGAAAAAAATCACACCTTCAACTGGCGTTGAGGACGCAGTCTGGGTTGATTGTGCTGGGGGTGCTCACTTTCGCAATGTAATTCATTGAGACTGATGGAAATACCAAGCTTGTGTCGGTTGAAATGTGTGGTAACTGGTGTAGCCCTGTGGTGGCAAACCTGTGGCATGCGTGCCCTAGGTGGCATTCAGAGCCTTTTCTGTGGCACACATGCCATTACCCCAGCACAGAGTTTGCCCCACCCCTTGGTCTAGCACCCCAATGGAAGCACTTCTTCCCTCCCCCAGCACAAAGTTTGCCCCATCCCTCTGCCCTGCAGCCCAATGGGAGCGCTTCCACCCTCCCCCAGCACAGAGTTCACCCCACTCCTCTGCAGCGCAGCCTGCAGCCTGTTGAGTTTGGGCACTTGTTCTCTAAAAGGTTCGCCATCACTGGTATAGGGTGTACATAGATTTAGGGGTGTACATAGATTTAGGAGGGGAAAACGAACAAAAAAAGGATGAAGGAGTCACCCCAAAATACAAATTAATGTATTGCTTTACTAAATGGCAACCAGTGACAGAGGACACCCATCCAAAAGATATGAAAACTAGAAAGCAAGTGTTTAAACATGTTGCCTTTATGAAAACCTATTCTTTTTTTGGAGATGGGATGTCATTTGGAGTTCTGCTGTGCTTTGGACTGAGTAACCAGTATGTTCAGGTGTCTTTCAAACAGAAGCTCTGCCTTATTAAGAGGACAAGCACTCCACAATACGAGAGGTTTTTGTGAGATTTTTTTTTATTGATCTTCCCATTGCTTTATCTTCTTTGCTTTCCACCTACTTGTCCTCTGAATTTCAGTGCTCTGCATCATTTATGTGAGAACAAAACTCTTCATGCCCTAACAACTGTTGTAGATCAAATAAACTCCTAGAACACCCAGAATTTCTTAACTGGCATGCCCTCTGGCAGGGCAGTTTCTGGAGAAGTTGTTTTTAAAAGTCAGGTTCCCTCCCCAGAGCTTTAATTCTATTGGTGAGCTGTGTCATGTGTCACCCATATAGCACAGCAGTAGATTCTGAGGATGAAAAATGGAGGTCCTTTTGAGCAGTAGTATTGGCTCTTTGTTAAGATTGGGAGGTGAATTGGTGTTATAGGCTAGCTGGCTGCAGCTGAGATGGATGAATATGCCAGTTTTGTTTGAACATCTTCCAAATTGTTTAGAATTGAAGTGCTTCTTATTGATTTTACGGAGAAATGGGCAACAAATTTATTTATTTCAATTTCTATACCACCCACTTGGCCATGGCCAACTCAGGGCAGTTTACAATCATAAATAAAAACATAGTTAAAACTGATTAAAACTACCCACCCACTAAAAAGGGTGCAGGGACCAAGGGGGCCAGAGTTCCACTATACCAGCCACCCAACAGTGGACACCCTTCCACCTGCACCCCATACTTGGCCTGCCAGCCAGGTTTTAAGTTCTTTTCTGAAGGGCAACAATTCCGTCTAGAGATGCAACTCTGTTGGCAGGAGGTTCCAGAGGGCCAGTGCGGACACACAGAAGGCCCTCCTCCTTGTGCTAGAGAGTCAAGCCCCTCTAGTCGATAGTACAATAAGAGAGCCCCTCAGGTCTGCTCTGGTTGGATGGACAGATGTCCTTAGGGCTATGCGGTCTCTTAGGTAACCTGGCCCACTAGCATATAGGGCTTTAAAGGTCAAAACCAGCACCTTGAATTGCAGCCGGAGGCAAACTGGTAAACAGTGCAGCTCCCGAAGCAGTGGTGAGGCATGGGCATAGCATCCACACCCCATCACCACCCGGGCCGCTGCATTCTGAACCAGTTGTAACCTCTGAATGGTCATCAAGGGCAGCCCCACATGGTAACTTCCTCTGAAAAAATAAACTCCACAAACATGTATGAACCATCTCCATTCATTAAACAAATAATAAGCTCATGGTCTCTCCCATGGCATTTATGAGATCGGAACATTTGAGAAGCTTTCTCCCTACCACCATTACCACCTTCAACACCACAAAATGGCCTGGAGAGAAGATCCTTGTTTTGAGTTCACAGGACTTTTGATGGACCTTCCCTCACTTGTTCTATGCAAGAGGCAACTGTGGCAGCAGGGCCAAATCATCTCCTGAGGAAATAATATTTCCCTTTCCAGTGGATTGTTCTAATACTGATAATAAAGCAGTTCACATGAGAAAGGTCATCTAAGAGTTCATTTTTTTCCTCTAGGTTGCACAGCAATTAGCTTATATAACAGTAGAGACCATCCAACATGGAAAGGTAACAAACAGAAAGAACGGATGAGGCAAGAATATAAAATTGCATCCCTTACATTATTTTCGGTAAGAAAAGAAATGAGAAAAGAAATTTTAGTCCTGGGATCTGTGTAGAAATGTTAATATAAGCTGCCCAGGAGGTTGATTTGAACATTCTTGACTATTTCTGCTTCATATGAAATAGCCAGACTTCTGGTGCAAGGTGTCAGTGCATGTTGAAATTAATTTACAAGTTAGACAGAAACGATAATAATAATGAGAAGAAGCTGGCGGTATATAGAGGAATCAATTATTTGTTTGTGTTTTCATGTGTATTTGTGTAGCTCTTCTCACTTTAACAGAAGATTTTGAAAGATGAAACAAACACACCTACTGTATGAAGCGATGTTAGGAACTGTAGGTGTTCACAAACAGAAAAGGCCTTTTTTTCTCTTTGACTTTATTGTTGAGAAGAAAGTGCATCCAACTGTACACAATATGGGGCTGTGTTTTTGAGCCAGAGTCCCTTTCTGGCGACATGCTCCTACTGCTTGAGTATTGATCTTGTGGCTTATTTCTATCATCAATAAATGTGCCATCACATTGTAGAGTGAAGTGTAGTTTATTGTTCCAGCAGCCTTTTAAAATGGACAGTAAATCATTAAAAGTTTGAGCTGTATTGCTGTCTTTCTTCAGTGCACCAAATGCACAGCACACCCATACACACCGAGGTAGTGTTGCAGTCCGTCACATGACAGGAGTACAGCGATTCCTCCTTAGTACAGTTCTTATTAACTGCACACAATGGGGAGGCTGTTGCATATGAGGAAAGCAATATAAAGACTTGGGACCTGGCCACTTCTTGAGGCTGGGTCCACTGTAAGCAACGTGGGGTGTAAACTGAGCTCCACAGATTTGATGTGTCATCTCAAGGCAAGCATATGCTGGCTATATAATTGTTGTTGTTTTTTACTACCAGGGGTAGAGAGAAGGATTGGCAGGGTTTTCTGATTCACATGTAAAAATAACCTGAATGGCTTTGGAGGGAAAAAAATAAACTGTGAGTGAGGGGAGACATATTTGCTGAACCACCTCAGGCACCATAATTTCTTGACCAGAGGTGAGGAAAGTTCCTTATTTCATCAGCAGCTCCTAGAATCCCACAGCTAGTATTCACGGATATTGGCCATGAGCAGGGGTTCCCAACCTAAGGCCTGTGGGCCGGATCCAGGCCCCGACACCATTTCATGTGGTGCCCCACCTCTCCAAGGGAATTCAAGAAACAAAATGGCTGCCCCTTTGAAGCTGTTGGGACAAAATGGCTAACCCCATTGTGCAGGCAGGGCAAAATGGCCATCCGGCCCTCAAAGCTGACTGAGAGAGTGTGACCCAGCCCCCAGCTTGAAAAGGTTGGGAACCCCTGGCCTGAGTAACCTGCCAAATTGGACCAGATCTACACAGGAAACAAAATGACATGTATGAAGTATCTTGTACACAGGTTCTGGTTATCTTATCTGCACCATCTCCCCTAAGCTGTTATAGTCATACTATAATAATACATTTTCTTCAGAGACATTACCTTCTAATGTAGAGAAAGGTGTATGGTCATGGATGAAGAGAGCCTACATATCTTTTAAAATGGTAATTACACAGAACAAGAAGGGCATTTGTAAACATTTTAAAGCTTTTGAACATGATATTTTTCGTGGACTCTTTGCCCTCATTCACTTCTGACCTTTCCTCTTGCCATACTGACAATAATTTAAATTGACCATCTTATCAAATAGAAGCTCATTTTCCTTTACTCACATGTCAAGTAAATTGCACAAGAAGAACACCCAAATCATATTAGATATGAATGGTGTGGTCAATGGGAAAGAGTTTATAAACTAGAACTCTGTGGAGGAAATGGTAACTTGCAATGAGACTCTGAGAACTTTTCTCATTAATTACCTACTGTAGCTGTGGCAGAACTCTTGATGAGACACAATGATAGTTCCAGACACACTTTGGTTGAAGCAGTTAATCGATTTGATGGAAGTAATGCTGGGTGGCAAAGTGGGAGAGAAGGGTAGTCATTAACTTTCTGCCAAAGAATGAACTGCTGTTATTCACAATACCAAGATAAATGCAAACTGTATCAGCATTGACATCAGGACAAATTATTTTGGAGGGGGTGGAGGTGTTGTAGAACCTCAAGCCTGCTATTCACTTTCCAATATTAATGCAAAAGTAAATCTTATTCTGTTATTATTAAAATTAGCAGATAGCATGTACAGCCAAGGCGAGCATACTAGCCTTGCCTCTTCTACCATGGAAACATACAATGTTCTGATTTGTGTAAGGAGCAAACGTAGACAGGACAAGTATTTTTCTCTTTAGACAGTTGCTTTCTTTGATGAAAATGATGAGAAGGGAGGACTGGATCAGTGCTTATCATTACATTACATGTGGTTTCCATAGGCTTTGATAAAGAATATACAGGGCTATTCCTACTGGTGTTTCCATAATCTGAATTATCCTTTATCCATCTCCAACATTATTCATGGCCAACATCATGGTCAACATCGCACTCCATTTTGATGCCCATGTAATGCAGTCAGGACAAATTTCCACAGCAAACTGCAGAAAGTTGAGAAGTTGGCACAGGCATTTACTTTCTTTCATGCCAAGAAGCACATGCCAGCATATATCTATGCCAAAATCTTAACTGGCAGTAATTCACCATCAACACTCATGCTGATTGCATTACACTGGGGAAGGGGGGGGGGTTAATTAATAAGAGTTTGGTCATTGCGTTGTTTAGTCTGACATTATTGGCTTGGAGTTCCCTTAGGGGAAGGAAAGTGGTATAGAAACACTAACACTAACACTAACACTAACACTAACACCAACACCACCACCAACACCACCAACAACAACAACATTAACACCACCACCACCACCACCACCACCACCACCAACACCACCACCACCACCACCACCACCACCACCACCACCACCACCACCACCACCACCACCACCAACAACAACAACAACAACAACAACAACAACAACAACAACAACAACAACAACAACAACAACAACAATAATAATAATAATAATAATAATAATAATAATAATAATAATAATAATAATAATAATAATAATAATAATAATAATAATAATAATAATAATAATTCAGATGAATGTCTCTGCTAGTAGAAATCCTCCATTATGACCTAAAGAGTGTTGCATGAAGAATATACTCCCATAGTTCCTATAAAATTTAGCACAAGCTGTGTCCTCAAATCCTTTATGTACCACTGGAAAATGTTCTGTTGTGTGTCAGTATATCTCAATATAGCCAAAAGTGTGGGTGTGGATCTACTCTCTCTCTCTCTCTCTCTCTCTCTCTCTCTCTCTCTCTCTCTTTGCTATACGGTTGGCTGCATTTCAATATACCTGTATATCAAAGTGTACATGAAAAATAATGTCTACTCCCATGAGGGTCTTAACTAGGGTTGAGCAAGCCAGGTTTTGCCCCATGGTGCCAACTTGAAAGGGTGTCTCTTTTCTCCATTTGGACAGGCAGTGTGGACCATAGGAAGAGACAGTGGTAGACTTCAACAGCAAATATGGATGATCTTTGGTGGGTCAAATGGCCAGTAGACCAGGCCAGGGAGGGAAAGCAGGAACAATGGTTAGAATACCAGACTCAGTTGAGGCAGTGACTCACTGTAGACCAAGCCTCTGGCCTGGTCCTACAAGAATAATAATGGTTGAGACAGACAATTGGTCAAACTATGTCTTGCTGGGGAACAGCTCTCTGTAGACTAGGCCATTAGGATGAACAGTATAGAAAATCAGCTAAGCTGTCCTTTTGATTTCTGTTTGTAGTTTTCACAGTGCTGAAATTAGTTGTGGAGGAAGAGTTATAATTACTTATTAGGCAAAATCCTGACATTTCATGGCTACTTTGCTTGGTAAACTTGTTTTTAAAAGAAGAAATGTGAATGCCAATGAGAGGGGTGCATAAGAAGGTGGGTATAATGGCAGGGATGTGTGAGGGAGAATGGGAGCTGTATGATCTGTGAACACTGAAACTAAACGTCCTGTGCTAATAAACCATATTTTTGGTGGACCATGGCAACAATTAAAGTGCCAAGATGCAGTATGGAGAAGTTTACATCAGCCATGGACAAACCTCTATGCCAGGAGTTTTCAACCTTTTTAAACCAGGGGCCGAAGTGCCAAGATGCAGTATGGAGAAGTTTACATCAGCCATGGACAAACCTCTATGCCAGGAGTTTTCAACCTTTTTAAACCAGGGGCCGAGTCACACTCCCTTAGACAGCTTCAGGGGCCAGAGGGCCATTTTCCCTTCCTCCATCACATGGCACTTCCTGGTGTGGTGGTGGTGGTGGGCCACATGAAATGGTGCCATGGGCCACATCTGGCCCATGGGCTGCAGGTTGAAAATCCCTGCTCTACGCGATCACACTCTTAGTTGCAGCACAATATTCTTCTATCGGGGCAACTCCCATCTGGCGCTAGCCTTGGTTCCCTCCGATTCAGAGGCCCACAGGTGAAGCACAGGTGAGAGGCCCCGCTTATTTGTCTAATGTGGCCGAGAAGGGTGCCCTTTCTTGAAGTTGAGTCAAGAAAGGCCAGTCCAGCGAAGCTGGTTAAAAGGTTCGCAGGGAAATGGCGATCTGTGACTGATGTCACAGAAGAAATTAAAACTGCGAAGCCCCTTGGGACGGGACTCAAGATTCCCATGCAAAAAACACCCTTATCTCTTTTGGGGGAATATAACGGTCTTGGTGCTGTATAAGGTGTGAGGGAGTAATTCTGTTACCTCTGCAGCAATTCACTGTTCTGTAGCTGGATTCCAGGCTGTGAAACAAAGTTTCTCCTTCGGAAGCAGCTCCCATGAAGTAACCCTAAAGTTACAGTCCTTCTTTAAGAAAAAGGCCTTATTGTTAAATATCCACATTGAGTCCGCTCTGCTTCAGGTGGAGCGGAATGGGCACTCTTGACCATGAAAAGTCCTTTTATATTTTATTGAAGAAAATAACAGAGTCCAATAAATGCAAAGTAGAAGAAAAATAGCATAGTCTCGGCAAAATTTAAGTGCAGATATCTCTGCAGATTCTAAGTCCGGCGGTCCAAAGCTGACCCATATGAGATAGTGCCATGGGAGTCCCTCTCAGATGGTGGGACAGATAGAGCTCAAAAAGTGACTCTCAAACTAAGAAAAAGGTTGGATTTTTATACCATTTTGCCTGGGAAAGTGTCCTGAGAAAGTGCTAATTACCTTCTCAAAGTGACAAGTTCTATGCATAGATCAAAAGGATACCAGGTGGCTGTCTTATCTATGTTCCATCTCAGACCATGAGATAGAACATCTTCCCAGACAGTGTCCTTGGGAATAAGATCCAAAATGTACTTTCCCAGAGAAAAGGGATGAGACCACTTAATGGCAGGTGCCAACTAAAAATGGCTCCAGTTAGGCTAAGCAGAGAATATCGCAGAAACAAAAGAAAAACAGAAATAATAACTTAATAACCTACATAAGTATGATGTAATAATTATAAAAAAAATTACAATGTCATCCCAGATGGAATCATGACACTTCTCACCTATACATTTTACATTTGGTGTGTTGCCCTGTGACTAGTGAAAAATAGGCTGATTGTAGGAAATTCATGCTCCCACCATTGTATATGGAGTTCATCAACACATGCAAATCAAGTTGACATTGCTGTTAAGGACCAGGATGCTTCAAACCTACACCAGTTGAGAAAATATATCCTCTTATTAGTCTCGTTCCACCTAAGATATGGAGAGAAGTAGTAATAGACGCCAAGAGAACTAAGCAAGAGAATGACCTTCAACAGCTTCTGAATGGATATCTGCTGATTCAGTTCCAGGAAGAGCTTAATGGTAAAAACAAACATTCTTGAGGGTACACAAGAGCAAAATCAAATTAGAAGGAGGAGGAAGGAGCTCACTGGACAAAGAATAACATTAAAGGAGGATATGGCTGAGGAACATGACCTTCCCTATGTAACTTGGAGGACTCTGAAAAGGCTGAGTTGGAGTGCATAAATGTAAGATCAACATGCTCAAGGTGGAGCTGCTGGTGAACAATTACACACTGTGAATGCAGAGAGCTACAGAATCCGACTCATTTGCTGGTCTGCCAATTACTACCAGAAACATGTACCCATGGGGATTTAGTTTTTTGGTGGCTTCATTTTGAAGAAGATGAAGGAAAAAACAACCTAAAATTAGGAAGGTGATAAAAACAGTGGTGTAGGATATGTGCCTCAAAAATTCCACTGTATATCTAAGTCTTCTCCATGGCTTTTATGACTGTAATAATAATTTTGTGTCAAAAATTAGTCTGGGTTGAAAGGATTTTTGCAGAAAAAAATCTGCTCAGGGAATGCCCAAATGAGGCTCCTTTCATGTCCCCAAGAGCTAAGACAGAGACAGGCATTCAATCCATCATGCAGTAACTGGGTCTCGAACTGCTGAATTGCTAGCCTTCCAACTAACAAGGCAAGCTTCTTAACCACTGAACGACTGCATCCCCTGCCTGGACTTTAAAGCTTGTTCACCATGCTGGAGAGAGCAGCACCAAATCTAATGAGTTTTAGTCTTCTGGGGGCTGAAGAGATGGAGGTCAGATGAACTTGATTTAAGAGAAGATGGAGAACAGAACCAATTAAGTAAATTGGTAGTTGTTTTTCAATTTACTGGAATCCATTAAAATAGAAGCTGGACAGCAATTTGTTATGGATGATCTAGCACTGGATCTTCTGCATCAAGAAAATGGATGGAAGCTCTTTGGGAGAGATCTCCAACAGGTAACAAGGTCCCAAATTCTTCAGGGTTTTATAGGTCAACATCAAAACCTTAAATTTGACATAGCAAACAACAGGCAACCAATGCAGACTAACCAGAACTGGAAAGATATAGTCGAATCTCCTTAAGCTGGAGGAAATTCTGGCTGTTGCATTCTGAATCTGCTGCATCTTCCAAACCAATTATGTTCCATCCCACTGTATGATCCCATAAAAATGAAGTGGGATAAGCCCATACATCGCATTGTGAACTAAGGGGAAGTGTGACAGTAGATGTTCAGTAACATGTTGACCATTGTTGAGCCACCAACAAATCTCAATGACTAATGGGTATCAACCTGGGATTTAACCTTCTTGGCTCACCAAGCTCTGGCCAAAGTAGGAGATTACAGTGAGAGCAGCCAGACTAGAAAGAAAGCAATAAACTCAATACACCAGAATTACTATAAATTCTTCAAGGACAATCTTGCCAACTGGTCCTAATGGAGCATTTTGGGAATGCTACAGACTACTTTAGGACATATAAAATACTTGGTCCTAGAGGAAGTAGTTCACACCAGCTTTTATAAAAGATACTTTATTCCAACATGCATGAATGAAGCAGGGTGATGGCGAGGAGAAGGTTGCCAAAACCCATGCCCCAATATATACATAAAACCCATAGGTTTCTGATATCGCAGCCTTATGTGGCAAAAACGTATGATAAAAATTTAAAAGTCCTAAAAACACCTGCAATTCTACTTTAGATGAAGGTGTAGGAGCTTCACAAATTGCCCTAGCAATTGGATGTATCCCTGCAGCATCCACAGCAAACCCCAGAAAATTAATCCTCGATGCTCCCAACAAACATTTTTTCTCATTTCACCTTTAAACCCACCTTCTGAAAACGCTGTAATGTACTTTTAAGGCGGCTAACAAATTCCATAGGTGTTGGAGCTGCTATCAGTACATTGTCAAAAAATGGGGTTACTCCTGGAATAACTTTAAGCAAATTATCCATCAAATTCTGAAAAACGCCAGGGGCTACGCATACCCCAAACTGGAGCCTTTTTACCCTAAATGCCCCCCTATGCGTTACAATAGTTTGGGCATCCGCTGTTGCATCATCTATGGGTAAGCTTGCACTAGATCTAATTTACCAAAAACCTTTGCCCCAGCCAACGTAGCTAAGACATGACTAATTACAGGAACTGGATAGGCATGATCCTGTAAGGCCTAATTCAATGTGCATCTATAATCTCCACATATCCTTACTGACCCATCGGGTTTAAAGGGCATCACAATGGGAGTTTCCCAAACTCCTTGGGGGCACTGGCTCCAAAATTCCTTGAGCTATCAGACGGTCTAATTCCTCATCTATCTTAGGTTTAAGAGCAAAAGGGACTCTACGAGCCTTAATTCGAAGTGGTTACACCCCCAGATCTAGTTGGAAAGAAACCGGTGGCCCTTTATACTGTCCCAGCGTGCCCTCAAAAACCTCCGCTAATTCTTTATAGATATCCGAGAAATCCTGTATCGGACTCTCAACGGTCATCTGATTTATACCCATGATCTCTATACCCAGTGGTCTAAACCAATCCATCCCTAACAAACTTGTATAAGTCCCTTTGGTAATCCATAAATCCAAGTTTTTTTCTTGCCCTTAAACTGAACTACAAATGTTCCCACTCCCTTCATAGTTATCTTGTTCTTTTGAAAATCCTGAAGATCAAATGGGGGTTCCCGAAGGGGGGAATTCTTATATAACCCCCAAGCCCACCATGTCTTCTCAGAGATAATTGATATGGGAGACCCAGTGTCCACACACATTTCACAAGTTCTCCCCTCAATATGTACTTGCACTCTTATGTCTCTGGGTTCCTTTGAATCAATCCCTTACACCTGTAGTAAGTCCTGGCTGTATCCACTTTCCTGAATTAGGGCAGTTTGATGCCGCTTCACTTTTCAAGCTCCCCCTCCGGAAACACGGTTATAGTAAACTCGTGCAATATGACCCAATTTTCCACACTTGTGACAGGTGGCCTCTCGGAACCTGCAAACCCTTCGTGCATTGTCCCCTCCACAAGTGCCACATACGATGAATTGACCATCCATTGTTCGGGATTCTTGCCTGGTGCCTGTTGGTTACTCCGTTGCGTGCGGTTGACCTCGTCTTCTTTACAGTCCATCTCATCTGCTGCACTCTCATGGCAAACCACCGCCCTCTCCCTCTGCCTTGGGCTATTTGGCCACCACACCTCTCCCGCGGACTGGTCTGCTGCTTCCGGAGCCAAAGCTTCCTCTAATGCCCTTGCAAACATGAGTTCCTTAATTGCAAACAGCCGCCTCTGCAATGTTTCGTCCCTCAAACCACATACTAAACGGTCCCTTAGCATGTCATCTAAATAATTAAACTTACAGTCTCATGCAATATTTCGAAGGGCCGTGATAAAACAAGTTACTGACTCACCCGGAGCTTGAAAACGTGTGTAAAAGGCATACCTGCATGCATTTAGGGACAGCTATGGCTCATAATGGTCTTGTAATTTCTGTTTTACTTCCTCGAACAATACAGCAGACAACTCTCGAGGTTCTAAGAGGGCACTTGCCTCTTTGTAGGTCGTTATGCCGCAAACGCTAAAAAAAGTGGCTTTCAGGATATCCTCCTCCATCAGCTTGTTTGCCATAGCATAAAACTAACCTTGAAATATAGGAAATCCAGTCCTCTTCAGCTGGATCAAATTTCTCAAATGTTGCCATTCTTGCCCTGGTGCCCCTTGGCCCCGGTGACCTCTGAACAACAGGACTAGTCTCGTTGGACATGGCAGTTGAAACAGTTTCTGATTCCTCCAGGATCCCACCTTCGTCGCCAGTATAAAATACTTGGTCCTAGAGGAAGTAGTTCACACCAGCTTTTATAAAAGATACTTTATTCCAACATGCACGAACGAAGCAAGGTGATGGCGAGGAGAAGGTTGCCACAACCCATGCCCCAATATATACATAAAACCCATAGGTGGGGCAGCACACAGCTGTTAGTGTGACCCGCACCACCTGATCCCCACTATGGTATAATGTAAGCTGCCTTAAGGCAACAGTAACCCCTTACACATTACACTCCTATGGACCTAACAAGGTAAGGGTCAAGATCCTGAAGTACTACCAACCACTAATATATAACAGGACTGCAGTGGATTAGTGGTTGAGACACTGAACTTGATAACTGGAAAGTCAACAGTCAACAGTTTAAGCCCCAAGTGCTGCACAACAGAGTGAGCTCCCATCTCTGTCCCAGGTCCTGGCAACTTAGTAATTTGAAAGCAAGAAATTGCAAGTAGATAAATTGGTACCACTTTGGTGCGAAGATAAGTGTTCCATGGCTGCCATGTGACCACAGATATGTCTGCAGACAGCACTGGCTCATTGGCTATAAATGGAGATGAGCACCTAAAGTTGGGTATGACTGGCTTTTGAGCAAGGGTTACCTTTACCTTAAAGACTACTTTAGCTATCTACATATATAAAAGAATGATGTCCCCTTGTGTGTGCTGTATACGAATCTACACCCGTTTACTATCCACGACTACACTTTGCACACACTTACTTAGCATCCTGGAGAAGGTCACAGCAGGGGACCAGAACAACATGGGGGGACCTGCGCCCCACAAAGTGGGAAAAAGGTGAAAACCACAAGTCCCAGCGACCACTGCAGCACGCTATAGCCAATCAGGGAAGCCAGAACGAATGCAGGGGAGGCAGAGCAATGGCCACACAGCCAAAGCAGCAATGGATGCTGCATGTGCTGAGCGCGGCTGTGTCGCCATTGCCCTAGAACCCCATTGTCCAGACAGAGTGGCCGAAGCGCCCAGTGATGGGTCATGGCAACATGGAGGCCGGGCGCAGGCTGAGAAGGCTGCAGAGACAGGGAGACAGGGGCAGAGGCATGGGCCACAAGAGACCATGGAGGCCACGCAACGAGAGAAGGCAGTGTCGTGACGGAGGCAAGCAGAAACAGCCTAGCAAAATACTATGCTGGGCCAGCTGCCATCCTCTGCTGCAGTAGACACGGGGGAGCCCCCAGAATGAGCCCAGCAGGCCTCGACGAGTGCCTGGGTGGCAGAGGTCACAGAGGAAGGAGAACTCTCCCTGGACCCTACAGCCAGCCAAAACCACCACCACTGGGTCTGTAGAAGCCACTCCCATGTCTGGGATGGCAACAGGAAATGCACACAAAAAGATCCTCCCGCTTACCTCTGAGCCTCGGCCAGTGACCTCAATGGCAGGCTACAAAAGCACAAACAAGGGAGGAGACCGGCCACGGAAGAGGCGGTGAATCATCGGCGCCCTGGGACATTGCCCTGGCCACAGCTCAAATGGCTATGCTGAAGGCAGGACCATGCCACCACTCAGGGACTCCTGCGGCCGCCCCAGGCATGCAGCCATGACCACAGACCCACAAACCACCGCACCACTAATGACCAGCCCCCCACACCTAGCCGGGATGCAAGGGGCCACAGCGGTGAGAACTCCCACAGAGCCCCTGAACCCCTGCGATCGGGTCAGGGAGCAAACCATGCAAAGGACCACCAGGACTCTGCCCAACAGATAAAACAGGTAAACACCCCTGAGCATAGCCAGGCACTTCTGCTAGTCACCTATAAGATGTTGCTTGTTTTTCTTCTGAACGGTGTACAACAGTTTGACAGTAGGCGGATCTAAAGTGTTCCAGAATGAATGGGGCATAATGCATTTAATTAATAGACATACATTTCTGACAGATCTCTTCACAAGGAATAACACATTTTTATTTTTCAGATTTCCCCTACTACTTATTTTCATATTTACCATTGCGTGTTTTTGTCAGAGATTTTTTTCCTTTGAGGAAAAAAGAGACTTCATTTGAATGGCTTTAAAAGATATACTGTAAAGAAGATAGAGAAGAAACATGCATACAGAGAGAGAGAGAGAGAGAGAGAAGGAAAAAATATCTTGTTTTCCTTTAGCTCTATCCTTTCAATTTTGATATTTTTGCCCCTTATACAAATTTCCAATATAGATTTTTCAAGCAAAAATGTACCCTAGTATCCATGGTTCACTATCACACTCCCATTTTTTGTTAAATGTTATTGTTTGCTCAGAAGGTCCCTTTGTAAAGAGTGTAGGGGGCACTTTTGCCATGCTTTAATTGTAGTAGTCCTTATTGACACCCCACCTCTCAATTTTAATTAAATCTCTTTTTTTTATAAAGGGGACTGTGGTGGCTTAAGTGAGGTGGGAAATCTAATAAATAAGTAAGTAAATAAATAAGATGCTGAATTTGACAATAGGTTATAACAATCACTCAACACAATATTTTTTAAATGGAGTGCTAATTGTTAGGACTTCTGTTGGTGTAGTAGCAAGCTGGTTGAGGTTTTTTTCCTCTTTTAAAAAAACATATGGTAATTACACAACTTATAAGGCAGCAGTTTTGCTGCCAGGTCAGAACTTCAGTTAGTTTTCCTTTTCTTGACAGTTCTGCCAAATTTTATACAAGATTCCTTAGGCCTCTCTTTTGCTTGTGGCCCATAGACTGGCAGAAATTATTCTGTTGAAAAAATTCTGAGTAGCATTCAGCCTGTCCTACCCTATGTCTTAGCCATCTGAATTCCTTTGGTGTGGACAGTCTTATAATTATCATCAATACAGGGTTTCCAAAAAGTTTCCATACATAGAGGAAATGTGAAAATGTAGCTAAATGTACATTTATGTACAAAATATTCATCCCAAACTTTTACAAAATGTTCTTTACATGTTGGCCACCTCTTTCTACAAACACACAAAGTCTGCTACCCCGCTCATGGTGAACACATTCCAAGTTATCTGTTATTATGTAATTCAGCCTATATACGGCAACTTTTGGGACACCCTGTATATTGAGGATTTTTACTCACCAAAATTTTTGTTGCTTAGCACAGTAAATAGGACTGGAGTAGGCTCATGTGTTAGCAACTCCATATTGATTAAAGCGGGTCAGCTCTAATTGCTAAAAACCAAGTGCCATGGTGGCTTTGTGGTTAAGACATTGAGCTTGATGACTGGAAGGTCAGCAGTTTGAGACTTGAATACTGGTTGCCATGGCTCAGTTCGAGCTCTCCCTAGATTCTCAGTGGTGGGGTGGTCTGGAGAAATCTTGGGGTGTATTGGGGGAGTTTGGTGGTAATTCTCATTTTCCCTGGGTGACAGCTGAGTCTTTATGGATATATAGTGGTACTTCATACAATGATTTTAATCCGTTCCATGGGGCTCGTTGTTGTACAAAACATGATACATGCATTGTGTAGCGATTTTCCCTATGGGATGCATTGTACATTTTTTTTGCTAAGTGGTTTTTCCCACTGAATTTTTTTTGTATGATTTTTCCATAGGGAAAATTGTTATGCGGGACACCATTTCCCCCGCAAAACCTAATTGTTATGCGATTTCATTGATATATGGGGCGATTGTTGTATGAGGTTCCTCTGTATTGTGTTTCACATTTAGTTTTCCCTTCCTCATTTGGAATTACAGTACTGTATGTCCTTTAAAAATAAATTTAAAAAAATCTCCTTACAGCCAGGTTTTAAATTTGTTTGGGTTTTAATGTGGACATTTCCCTTTCCCCTTGAATATTTTCAGATGCATTTTATGATACTCTGAGTTTAACTATTACCATTTGGGCTTACTATTAGGGTAGTGTAGCATGCTCTATGGAGATGTTGAGGGCTAAGAAGTAGGATTTGTTGTTGTTGTTCAGTTGCACAGTTGAGTCTGAACCCCTGTGACCCCATGGACTATTGCATGCCAGGCACCCCTATCCTCCACCATCCTCCTCAACCTGCCCAATTCTGTGCCCATTGCATCTACAATATCATCCAACCATCTCATTTTCTGCCACCCCCTTTTTCTTTTGCCCTTGATCTTTCCCAGCATCAAGGCTTTCTCAAGTGAATCCTCTCTTCTCATTTGATGTCCAAAGTACTTTAGCTTCATCTTCAATATTTGACCTTCCAAGGAGAAGTCTTCTTCCAAGATCCACCTATTTGTTCTCCTCGCTGTCTAAGGTACTCTAATACTCTCCTCCTCACATCTCAACGGTGTCTATTCTTTTGTGCTCAGTTTTCCTTATGGTCCAGCTCTCAAAACCATACATTAACACCAGGAATACCATTGCTTTGACTATGCAGACTTTTGTTTGCAAGGTGATGTCCCTACTTTTCACTATGTTCCCAAGGTTTCTCATAGCTTGTCTCCCAAGAATCAGTTGCCTTTTTATTTCATGGCTGCAATCACCATCTGCAGTGATCTTGGATCCTAAGAAGGCAAATGCCTTAGAATATATATAAAGAAATGCTTCTCCTTAGCTACATACTTTATTTACCTTTGCTAATTGACTTGAGAGGAGGTCACATAACCTGATTCGATCTCATTTTTTCCTGGGCTTTTCAGAAGCAGGTGACACATTTCCTCTCTTGCATCTCCTCTCTTCATCCTGCACCTGCGTTTCCACCAGTCAGCTGGGGATAGCACAGGGTGGCTGTTAGTTCAGGGAGCAATACCTTCTGATTGTTGCACTTCCAGGCTCAGCTTCTTTTTCTCTGTATAATTTAATTAGTCAGGTAGTTTACATTTAATTTTTCTCTTGAGATATGCAGTGTAAAGGCCATAGAATCTCAGTACTGAAAGCTATTCATGAAGGCAGGGGTGTTGGTTTTTCAGCAGCAAAACTCTACAGCAAAGCAGTGTGGCAATAGAATAGTGGCTCTCAGGGTCAAAGCCCTGAGATGTTTTAATTAGCAGGGATGATGACATTATCAGATACTAGCCCGAGGCTTCTCTATTCCCTCAATTTTTGTACCCAGGGCATCATATCAGCATATGGGAGAGAGGATGGCCTCTCTGCTTTGGAATGGTCTCCATCCAAAGACTTGTCAAGTTCTTTTCCCCCACGGTTTTTATGAAATCAGTGAAAGCAGAGCTTCTCAATGAGGCCTTTAAGAACATTCTACCCTTTGATAGGGCTGTCTAATCCAGTGATGGTGAACCTTTTTAGAGACCGAGTGTTCAAACTGCAACCCAAAACCCACTTATTTATCGCAAAGTTTCAACACGGCAACAGGGGAGGGATGAAACTCCACAATTGGGCTACTGGGGTGTAGCAAACTCTGTGCTGGGGGAGAGAGAAAGTGCTCCCATTGGCCTAATGGGCAGAGAGGTGTGTCAAACTCTGTGCTGGGGCAACCACATGGGTGCCAACAGAGAGGGCTCTGAGTGCCACCTCTGGCACGCATGCCATAGGTTCGCCACCACTGGTCTAATCTGAGTTTTTAGTTATGATAGTGATTGCTGTCTGTTTTATTAATTTAGTCATCTACTATTGTGAGGTTGTGTGGAATTGTGATAATTTGGGTTTGGTTGGGGATTGGTGAGTATTACTGTTTGAACCTGACTGTACAGAGTAGCAGCTTGCCACTAAATCAGGTGGCTGGTAAATGAATGAATCAATGAATGGAGGGAGAGAGGGAGGGAGGACAGAAAGTGAGTAAACTATACATCCCCAACACAATAGACATGCTTTTCTTCCTTTCCACTTTATCCTCCCAAGAACCCTATTTGGTAGGACAGTCTAAAAGAACATGAGTGCCCAATGAATTACATGGCCAAGTGGAATTTCATTCAATGGTCTTCTGAGTCTAGCTACTGTACTACCTCATTTCTGTAATGTATAACCCAATGACTCCTACCTCTTGTTCCTTCACAACTGGATTACTTTGAAGTCTGTGAGTACCATGTAACAGAGAAAGCTTCAGTTACTTCCACATTTTTTTTAAAAAAAAAAAGCTCTTCAAGCTGTTCAGCACCATATACCAAAAGCAATTTTCTGCTAATAGTATTTTTTGGACTGAATATGAATAGCCAAAATTGTGACTCAACAGCAGAGGCAATTGCATGAAAAGAGAGTTAATCTTTGTTATACTCAGCATGCTGAAAACTGACAGGGTGTCTTTGTTCCAAAAATAAGAGGATTGTTTTCCACTGGTAATACATCGGCAGCACAAGGTCTTAGAAGGGTTTTTTTTCGAAAAAGAATAGCATTGTCGTTGGAGTTTACAATATACCCCCTTTCTAAAAAAAAATGAACATCTTTTCTAGTCCCCAAAAAGAATTACTTAGAGAACCTAGGAAAAAAATTATATATTGGCAGAAATCCAATGGTAAATCGCAACTAGACAACTCAAATAGGCCCATTGAGTCAACAGAATGTACAGAGATGTTGACTTATCATATCCATACTAATTCAATGGGCCTACTTTAGTTCCAACTTACTACTGGATTTCAGCCATTTTGTGGTTTTCCAGATTTTTGAATATGGTTTGGAAAAGACTACAGCTCCCAGAATTCCCACCAGTATTTTCAGTAGCCACACTGAAAATTGTAGTCAGCAGTGTCTGGCTCAGACATTGGATTTCACCAAACCCTCATAAAAGTAGCCTATAGACATAAGCAGAGGCAAAAAGTTAAGGGTTGTTTTGTTGCCTAAACCTGTATTCCTCATCATCAGGGCACTTAGCAAGGAATGTCCACCAATTGTGTCTATGGAAGAATACTACCTTGATGATGCATAAGGTGTCTAAGTCACATTAATACTTTCCATGATAATGTGTGCAACGATCACAGGGAAAGATCCTTTCAGAAGCTTGTGAGGACAGGACAGGTCTACTGTTGATTAATTCTTAATTGCAGCATTCTGCCAATGGACTGACTGGGTGGATGTGACCAAGATCTGCTGATGGGATGATCTGTTCTTAGTCTATGCCATATCTGCATGTAAATCACCCAATGATCCATTCAGTCCTATTAACATGTTACTTTTTTGGATGAATAAAATAAACATTTTAAAATATGTATTTCAAGACACATGGCCTTCTTAAATGTTTTTTTTTTGCCCTCCTGAGATGAAAACCAGGGTTTAATGCATGCAAGAGAGTTCTGAAGGGTTTCCAACATTGCAAATGTTCCTGACGGTGACTTTCCCTTAAACCTTACTCAAATTTATTTATTTATTGCATTTTTCTACCGCCCATTTGGGATATTTCCCACTCTGTGTGGTACACATACAAAAATATAGCATAATAAAACCCAACAAAATAAATATTAAACCTTATAAGGACATCCTAAAATAAAATAAAATAGTTCATATTGGGAATTGTAAAAATAAAATTAATTGTGCATCAAACCAGTTTGTTTGGTTAGGATATCAGTCACAAAAAAGTATTACCTGCCCAGAACAAGCATTATGTTGGAAACCCTTCAGAACTCTCTGAGCAAGCCCACAGTGTCCCAAAGCACAGTTTGAAAGCCCTCTAACAGATTTTAGTGCAATATTAATGTAAAGGAAAAGGCACCCTTTACACTCTTCCTGTGTTTCAGTTCTATAGGAAACTACTGTTCTATGTTTTACTAAAATGGAAACAACAGCCACTATTGAGATATGGTATTAACAGAAGTGGTGGAAATCCAGAATGCACTATATATTTCCTAAAACCTGGTTCATCTGATAAAATTCTGTTGAGTGCTGGCAGTTATCCAGGAAGTAAGATTCAGCTGTGTGTAGAAGGCTACCAGAGAAATAAAAAAAAAACCAATACATGCTTGCTGTGTAAGAAACAAGAATTTCTGATGTTATTGGGCCACTGCTTTTGGTAAAATGCTTCTTCTTCTTCTTGTCATGTCCAACCAGTGGTGGGATTTTTAAAAAAAGTACTACCTACTCTGTTGGAGTGGTATGGTGGGCGTGGCCAGGGGGAAAACCCTGCTTTGCACCCAAATTAGGACTACTTTATTTCAAAATTTGGATGGGCGGGGCCAGCCAGAATTTCTGCTACCAGTTCTGGCAAACTGGGGCGAGCCTGCTGAATCCAACCACTGTGTCCAACTCTAGGAGATGGGGCTCACCTTCATTTCTGGCCAAAAGAGCCAATGCTGTCTGTGTCTGCAGACATTTCTGTCATCATGCGACAGGCATAACTAGATGCCAGAGTGCTTGGAATGTTGTTACCTTTCATGCCAAAGTGGTATCTATTTACCTACTTGCAATTTCTTGCTTTTGATATGTTTGGTAGGAGCTGTGACAGATGGCACAGTACTCGAGTCTCAAACTGCTGAACTGCTGAATGTCAAGCTCAGCATCTTAACCACTAAGCCACTGTGACCCATTTGGTATTATGTAGGATCAGCAACATGTTATGGAGGACCTGGTCCTTTTCAATGTTCAATAGACAGAAATTAGACTTTCCTAGAATTCTGTTGGACTAACTGGGACTTTTTCTTCTTCTTCTTCTATCAACAGGCACTCAGGTTAAAGGATTTACAACACTGAGGTTCCTAATTGAGCCTATGGATGCTGTTACCATGCGAGGAAGCAATGTATTGCTCAACTGCACTGCACAGTCAGATCAAGGATTTCCGGTCATCAAATGGAAAAAGGATGGTGTCTTTTTAAATTTGGCAGTGGATGAGCGAAGACAGCAGTTCTCCAATGGATCACTCTTAATACAAAACATAGTCCATTCCAGACACCATAAACCTGATGAGGGACTTTACCAATGTGAAGCATCATTAGAAGGAATTGGAGCCATCATCAGTCGGTCAGCCAAAGTGTCAGTAGCAGGTAAGGACAAATCCTTCTTTTGTGCTGTGAGAATCAGTTATATGGTATGTTTACTATAAGATATAGCAAAATGGGCTACATTTTCCGTTTCTTTAAAAAAAATGTTTTCCATAACTGGTGGTTCTTGCTCTGAAGACTTGCCCATTGCTAAGAAAAGATACATGTTGTGCAAATGGATTGAAAATAGATGGAATAATAGTTTTTCAGTGTTTTTAGGAATTTTAAGGGTTTCTAGAGTTTAAACATTGGGGATTTTAAGTATGCCGCCAAGAGTCACACGTCGATTGGGGTGGCTATACAAATTGAATGAATAAAGAAATAATTTATTAACAATATGATAAACAGGCACACCTCTGTGCAGCAATTGGTCAGAAAAGATCAGCAGATCAACTCCATCTCAATTAGAACTCCCAGACAGGGCTTGATCTCTAGTTGACAAACTTTGGGAGATGGGGGTAGCAGGTTGATATTCAATAATGTAATAAAGGGCAATCAACATCTACCTAAGTTCTATTGATTGAAAAATTATATTTTATTTAAAACTAACAGTTGGATTGTAATTTGACTAATGGCTACAGATTGCCATTTCCCTTTGCTTTTCTCCCAAACTAAACAGAGTTAGCTTTGACAAAGAACATTACAAAAGTCATATGATCTGTGCCCTGGAAGTAAGAGATACACCACGAAGACATTTTCAAGGCAGAATGCCAGTTGCTACTAGAGAAACACAATGGAAGGGCTGTGGTCTTCACACCCTGCTGGATGACACTGTGGAAGCATGTGGTTGCCCATGGTTGATGTGTAAAGCTTGACTGGAATATGTTCTCCTAATCAGATGCAGATGGGGTTCTTTTACTCATACATTAACATTAAAAAAATACTAAGTGATTTCATCAGGGACAATTAAAGACCCCTTCCTGTAAATTCCACCAAAATTGTTTGACATCTCAGGGGCAGCCTAGCAAATTACCCTTCCCATCATGTCAAGCTCCCACCTCTCCCACTTCACTGAACATCATCTTTTCCCTCTTTGCTTCCAGAAATGTCACAAACAAGGATGGCAGCAGATAGAGGCAAAGGGATGTCTTTTTGTGGCTCTAGGAATGTCTTCAATGTCATTTCTTGCAGGGGGACCATTCAGTGTTTCTGGAAATGATCTCCAAGATCATTGTGTTCACAAGTACAGTATGGTGTTTGGAGGAAGGAAAAAACAGGATTGTGTCAATGGTGTGGCATGAAAATGATTGGACCCTGAATTTGTTCTGGAATCTATAGTTTAATCTCTAATCTTGCAATACAAAGTCTGGTGAACCTTAGGCAAAACTGTGATTGGAAGATAAAACTGTCAGTCTCACCTCTTCTCCCCACTTTCTCTCTGTTTGCTGGTATTTTCCTTATGTGCAGAGTTTGGATAGCAATTTATTATGTCATTGTGCAACCCTGAACACACAGTTTCATGTGGTTTCAGGAGTTAAGACTGATTGACTCTAGTTACTTCTTCATTGAGTGACCACTAGGGTTGTTTATTTTTTAATTTTTGGACTGCGGATTTCATAGTCCTCTATTCTGGGAGTACCTGACAGATAAATGCCTTTCAGGCACATAAGTGTGGTTCACTTTGGATAAGGCTTAGCTTTGGGGGATAGGCCTAGCTTTATGTTCAGAAAGAAAATCCCCAGCCAGCACTGGGGCAGGAACAGGAATCTTGGATGAAACTAGGCTTAACTAAGCTTCAAAGCCTTCCAATTTGTGCCTCCCTAAAGGGAGGCAAGGTTGGATATCTGTAAAATATCTGTCTGTCAGGATGGAGAATTATGAGATTTGTAGTCCAAAAAATCTGAAAACCCCATCCCTAGAGATCACCATGGATCACCAGTGATCTCCAGGCAGGATCAGGAAAATATTCTTCATTGAAATGCTGGAGAGCTACTAACAGTCTGAACTGACATTACAGGTCACCCCCTGTATCCACCGGGAATACAATCTGAGTCCTATTGCAGATACCTGAAACAGTGGATAATAGCAAACCCTATATTTTTCATTGCAGATACTGACCTCTAGTGGCCAGCTTTGGTAATGTGTCATATAAATATATGTATATTTCTATTTCAGCATTTTAATTGAGTATTTTAGACCTATGGATCACTGAAACCATGGATACTAAACCCATGGCTAGGGGGATGACTGGTACTATGCCTGATGGATTAACAATCTAGGCAAGGCATGCCCAAACTATGGCCCATGGGCTGTATCTGACCTGCACTGCCTAATAATCTGGCCTGTACCATCCTTGCAAAAGTTAAATGCTCCATGCATGCGCAAAACCCTGTGGTAAAAGCACCTGTGGCTGTCATAAGCATGTTTATGATAGTCATGGGTGCATTTATGGCAGCATTTTGCACATGCGCAGGGGCGTTTTGCTTCCACTTCTGGTGGAAGGAACCACGTGACCGGCCTGCTCAACCATGTAACTGGCCCATGGTCTGAAATGTTTGGCCACCACTGATCTAGGCAGTAGGAGACAGCTTCCTATGAATCTCTCAGTTTTTGGAGCACAGTGTGCATGTTTATGTACTGCATTCCTCTAATCCAGATTGCTAATGAATCTTTAAATTAGAGTATGTCTGCTATGGGGATCTTCCAATGTGTTAGCAACTTGATCTCCTTTTGGTGTTTACTGAAAAAATGTTCAACCACTATTGCCACAGCCCTGCTAAAGACAAAACTTAACTTCTTCTAATATCCAATCATGGTGATTAGCCCAAGGAAATTATGTCTTCAGTTTACAATTTCAAATTTTAAATAAGTATAGGGACATAAGGAAAAACTTTCCCTTTTCTCCTCTACAAAAATGAAGTTAGACTTGACATTACTGCCACAGTAATTTATTTCTGACAAGCTACTATTCATTTTTAAATATGTCTAATCAGCCTTTTGTTGCTGTCTGATATGTGAAACATGTTTATTATCTTCAGAAACAAGAGACAGCATTTGAAGCTAGAAATTAACTGCTTTTCAGAGTAATTCAGGGTCAGAACAAAATAAAATGGCAAAGTTTTGCAGAACGTGAACTGCACTTTATTACTATTAAATTTTACTTCTGTTTTACTTAGCTGCTATTAAAATGACAGAAATTCATTAGGGAACTTAGTAAATTCAGAAGCACTAGTATCCAGCTTATTTTTATGTGTGCAAAATGCCACTCATGAGTTTGTTGATTTGAAGTGGCCACATTTCAGACCAAAGGATGCTTTTGAATTTACATTCATAACCTTTGTAAATTTTGGCAGCTTCAACACTTTGCTAAATACGAATGGTGAAAGAGTCGTGCTATTAATATTTTGGAGTCTTGTACTTTGGATGTATTATATGAACCAGAAAAATTAAATGTGGAGTTAAATTTCTACATGATGGGCTACTCAGAGGTCAGAGGTAAGAGACCAGCATGAATTGGCGAAATATTGGGTAGCCCTAGGACACTTGTTGGATATTGTTGTTTCCAAACTGAGATTTTGTAATTGAAACCTAATCCACCTATATTTTGGCATTCCAGGGCCAATCTAAAATGTATTAGAATAGCATCCATAAAAAGATTAGTGAGCATAAAAGGATGAGTGCACTAGATTCTGCTTGCATATGTAAGACTACATAGGATTACCCCATATACACTCTCACAGGCCTCCTATCAATATTATGTCATCTCCCATTCGACTGTATTGACTGAATGCCTAGATCAGGGGTTGCCAACCTAAGTGTTCCAGCTGTTCTTGGACTTCAATTCCCAGAAGCCCAAGGCAGCACACCTGCTGATCAGGGATTATGTGAATTGAAGTCCAAGAACAGCTGGAGGACCAAGGATGGTCACCCCTGGCCTAGATAGCACAGTGGGCTGGAGCACTGCAGAGTCAGAAATTTGTTTCCCCACTGTAGCTTCCAGGAGAAGAGCCAACCTGTATAGCCTTGGCCAAGCTGCTTGGTCCCAGAGCACCCCCAGAAGAAAGTAATGGAAAACCATTTCTAAGTACTCTTTATCTAGCAAGCTCTGAATAAGGTGCCCATAAATGATTTGTTGGCACATAATTATTAATTACAGGTTGCATCTGAGAAAAGAGTAAAAAAAATCCCATACAAGGAATACGCCAACCCTAAGTATGTGTGTTCGCACTTGCATGCTCAAACACGCACACAGGCATGCATGCAAAATCATCGTGGCCAGGCTTCCCATGAGGGTACATTAAGTCTTTAGACATATTTTAAATTCTTCAGAATGTAAACATCATATAATTAGACAAGAAGAGGTTTTGCTGTAACCTTGTAATTCCGATCTATACGGCCTATATTGCCAGTCTTTGATTTTACCCTAATCACTTCTGCTATTCTCTGATTTAAAGCAATAGCAACGCCAATAAAAAACAATCTTGAAGATGTTCAAAGATTAACAATTTTCATTTTGGCACATACCTGTCAACCTTCCCGGATTGGCCGGGATTTCATGGTTTTCAGCACTGATTTGCACCATTTCCCGCCCCGTGCTGCCGAAACCCCAGAATTTGGAAGCGGGGGAAAGGAGGTACTGTGCAGCCCTTCTGCGCAGGTCATCTTCTACACACATGGTAGGCCATTTCTTCAGGTACATAGAGTGAAGGTGTAATAGCAATAGCAATTACACTTATAAGACTTTTGAGAGTCCCCTGGACTGCAAGGAGATCAAATCAGTCAATCTTAAAGAAAATCAACCCTGAATGCTCCTAGGAGGGACAAATGCTGAAGCTGATGCTCAAGTACTTTGGCCACCAAATGAGAAGAGAGGACTCACTGGAGAAGGCCCTGATGCTAGGAAAGATCAAAGAAAAAAGGAGAAGGGGGCGGCAGAGGATGAGATGGTTAGATGGCACAGTTGACACAGTGGGCATAGATCTGGGCAGACTACAGAGGATGGCAGATGACAGAGGAGTCTGGAGTCGCAAAGGGTCAGATTTTGACTGTGTGATTGAAAAAAACTTCCCCATAGAGCTCATTGTACTCTCTGGACAGTTCACATGATAATTAGCATTTTGTCCCCTACAAGTTGGGTACTCGCAATGATAGAAGTTTGTGTCAACCTTGCGCCCAGTCAGGATTGAATTTACAATGTAAGCAGTTTTGGCTGCAATATAGCACTTTAACCACTGCACCGCCAGGGCTCTTGAAGAACAGATAAGTAGAATAATACACATTCCTTTGGTGAAAACTTAGAGAAATATACAAGGTTGGAAGGGAATTAAAATTGGAAGGGCCAATGAGCATAAGAATGTGGAAATCACAATTCATTACATAAAACTTACATGATAACACAGATAACCATGCCCAGATCAGCTGGTTAATGCCAAGGGAAACAGAGTTGAAACTCTGGGTGTATTTTTATATACCTTTGCCTCCAAGGATTCTCTCTTTGATGATCATTTGTTGAAGGATAACTACCTTTAGGTGAGATATAATCAAACCCTGACCACCTTGAGACCAAAGCCTTTTTCAAGTGTCTAGGGAGAGTGATGTTCTCACAAAAGGTACTTGAATATTACTGTTTCTTTCTAACATCAGACTTCTTTTATTTGTTTGCATAAAGGCTACAAGAGACTAACATATTTGCCCACTTGGAAACCTCTGATTTTATGAGCTTTCTCTCCTTTCCATTTCTTCTTTTGAGCACTTGAAGAATCTCCAAAGTCACTTCCATCCTGCTTCTTAATCACTTACCAATTATATTCCTCTGCTATAGTTCTCTCATGTGTATCTTTAAGGGATTCCCTACCGGTCTAGTAGTTAGCATAGATAATAAATTTGTTCTGTAAATTGCTGTGATGCTAATCATAATTGTGTTATGTCTGGTGCATTCAAACCCTTCTTCTTGATGATAGCCCCTAGTTTGTGGAAGAGTTGCACACTTTTAAGAGAGCTAAAGGATATTGGTATCGGGTGTGTGGGGATGTTTCATAGGCTGGGAGAAAAGTCCTGCAATTGGGTGAACATATGGACATATTTGTCTGCATGAGGGATGTAAGTATTGCCAACTGAACTGGAAATGTGCTTGAGTTGACCCTAGTTAAATGTTGGCTGTACATCCCTGTCTTAAGGCACTTGGCAGATGGAAGATAAGGTAGAAGAGAAAAAAAAAGATGAAGATTTCAAAAGTAAAGAACTGGCCTGTTACATATAGCTATTTTTTGTACCTGTAAGTCAATATGAGAAGTGTAGAAGGTTATTATTTTTGGAGGAAGGTTGTTGCTTAAGGCTCTATTCCCGAATTTCTAAAAGGATATGATAAGGATTTTTAATTTTTCACGATACAAAAAAAATGGGTAGAGAAAAGGGACATAAATCACCCTTTGTCTCATTCTTCTGTGCAGGATTAAAAAATCATCAGTGACTTTCTCTTAATCTGTTACAAAACAAACTATATTCTGCAAGTCTCCTCAAGAGTTTTCATTTCTGGAAGGATAAATTATGTGCAACTAACATAGTAACATGAACCAGGCAAAACTAAAATACCCACTAGTTCTTTTCCTGTGCTTAATGTAGAATCTTTGGATAGGTTGGTTGTGTCTTTTTAAACAATCAATCAGCCCTTCCATGTTTGGCATGTGTGCTCTGCCTCTCAAAGAGAACAGCTACTAATTGGAGGCTTCATTGAAGTATCCTATTGTACTGAATGCAAAAGATGCAGGAGGCAAGTGATACCTGCCTTGTTTGCCTATTGTACTGAGACAACCTAAATCAGCAAGGAATTTAAGAAGTGTTCTTTACATCTCTAGCAGAGGGATTTTTCTTTCTCACAGTACCAAATTTCATGACCATTCTGGGATGCTAAACTAGCATTTGTTGCAATACATATCAAGTATAATACCACTTTGACAGGAACAATTATTTACTTTCTTTTCCTCAGAAAGAGCTTGATTAGATGGCTTAAAAACACAAAGCTTGAAAACATTCATCTTAGGAAATGTAGTTTCCAGAATCTTTGAGACAGAATGACAAATTGCCCAATTGCTGGGGGATTATAGAAGTTGAATAAGTAACATTCAAAACCTCATGGAGACAGTGATCTGAGTTGTGGTATCTTGATTATTGAAGATAGATGGCTCCCAAATATTATTTTTGGGTAGTGGTATTATTATTATTATTATTATTATTATTATTATTATTATTATTATTATTATTATTATTATTATTATTATTATTATTATTATTATTATTATTATTATTATTATTATTATTATTATTATTATTATTATTATTATACTGCTTTTTTTCTCCCAATGGGAGACTCAAAGCGGTTTACAACAACGAAGCAGCAACAACAATCAGAAAAATCAACAATCAATAATTTTACAGTATAAATGCAATAAATACAGGGGGAAGATACAAATCACAACAATATTCATAAAAAATACACTAGAGCAACCCACAGAGCCCGGGCTAACGGGCTCGCCCTCATAGACAAAATCTAAGACAAAACAAACACACCTCCCCGGAGAGTGGAGTGGCTCCGGGGCGGGCGGGGGAGTCCTCCGGTGCGGTGGCGTTTTAGGACTACAAATAGCTGATTAAGATGGAGATAAACAAATGTCCTATTATAGTGCCATTGTAATAAGACTTGATGAATCTGCAGGGGCAACTCAGACAGGTTTAAGCATTTTTATGACTTTCTTTTTAAGAAAAGAAATTGACACACATAACTTTTTGTCTTGAAAGTCTGAAAAAGGAATTAGATTTAGATTGCTGTTACCTTCTGATTAAAAAGACACCAGACATTAGTGAGAACATCTTCTTATCCCTGTCTTGCCAGAGGCTGATAGGGTATCAGGATGGCTATTCTGACTCTGGATTTAGTACCTCTAGACCAGTGATGGTGAACCTTGGCACTCCAGTTGTTCTTGAACTTCAAATCCCAGAAGCCCAATTCCCTGTGAATCCACATGAATGGGTTTACTGCACATACGCTGATGGAAGCAGGTGCATGCTGCTATATCGGGCAATCGGGCTTTATCCCACTCTGCCTTTGCATCTGGCGCCCAGGGGCACCAATAGCAATGTATGGGATTTTCCCCCAATAGGCATCCCCACCACTCCCTGTCCAGAGCCTTCCCATGGTGCCCTGCATGGAAGTTGCACTGCCACTCTGTAACTGGAGATTAAAAATGAAACTCTGGTTTATGAACTACCTTGGTTGGGCCATGTTAGGGTTTCCAAGTGACCCTGATGCTTGAAACAAAAACCATGCTCAAAACTTGTAAATGTAACTTTTGCTTGAGAATATACATCCTTGGTGTTAATCCTGATTGTTTCTAATATATTTTTATTGTATTTTGTTAAAATGGTTGATTGTTTTATAGTTTTAGCTGTTGTGCCTTGGGTCCATTATGGGGAGAAAGATTGCATCTAAATAATAAAATCAAATGAAACAAATACATGACTTCTTAAATATGTATCCCACTGCTCAGCCCTCACTCAGCTTTCAAACCATGCTACAACACAGAATAAAATGTTTAAAAACCACAAATACATTTTCTTCAGCTGAAAGATTTCCTGAACAGCAGCAGCAGGAGAAGAAATCATTCTGCATCTGTTCCACAAACAATGAAACTCTTTTCCAAATCTCATACAGAGAGAGAGAGAGAGAGAATTTGAGTATTTTTAATGTTAGGAGGGATCCAGCCCAGTGGGTCTAACCTTTCGTGATGAAAGCTGCACTCGGCTTCAGATTGTAGGCAGCTTTTTGCTTGACAAACATTCTTGATTTAGGGGCTTTTCAGTTTTCTGTCAGATTTCTGTGGTCAAAAACATATTCACTACGCCTTGTAGTTCAGCGAGCTGAAGCTTTGATGTGACATGAGCTTTTCAGCTGAAAGGTAATGCAGCAAAACCTGTTGTTTATTGGGGAGGGGGGGACAACTATTGAGTTACTTTCAGGAATTAAACAGCCTCTTATTTATTTATTTATTTATTTGTTTGTTTAAATTTATATGCTGCCCCCATGTCCTAGGGTGACTCCAGGCGTCTCACAGCAGCATAAAACATAAAACCAAGGGTATAAAAACATCCTAAAAAACATCCTAAAAAACCTTATAAACAACCCAATTCATAAACCTAAAAACCTCAATTAAAAGTATAAAAGGCCCACCCTCCCACCCATTGGTGCAAGAGGGATACTTTTCTTAGATGAGCCAACAGGCAGGGGCCACTTCCCCACACACACTTGCCCTGCCAGCCAGGTTTTAAGCCCTTTCCTAAAGGACAGCAATTCCATCTGCAGCTGAAGTTCTCCTGGCAGGAGGTTCCACAAAGTCAGAGCAGACACAGAGAAGGCCCTCCTCCTTATGCTAGAGAGGTGAGCCTTCTAGCTGATGGCACATTAAGGGAGCCCCTCCAGTCTGCTCTGGTTGGATGGGAGACACTCTTGGGGCGACGCGGTCTCTTAGGTATCCTGGCCCACTACAATGTAGGGCTTTAAAGGTCATAACCAGCACCTTGAATTGCACCTGGAGGCAAACTGGTAACCAGTGCAGCTCCTGAAGTAGAGGTGAGGCATGGGCATGACGCCCACACCCCATCACTACCTGGGCTGCCGCATTCTTAACTTGTTTAGCAACTGTTATTATTATTACTATATTATTATTATATTCACATTTCTATACCGCTTTACTTCCCCTAAGGGAACTCAAAGTGGTTTACATGTAAAATACAATATCCACAATACAGAAACAGTATGTAAATCTAAATTCAAACAAAATCCAAAAACACAATTATAAGATAATATATAAACATCAATTAATCACATAAAAAAGTACACAATATAAAAAATACAAAAAGTCAAATACAAATCATCACAAAGTAACAATTTATTTATTTATTTATTTTATTGTTGGACTTCTATATTGCCCACTCGACCAAGGCCGACTCAGGGCGGTTCACAATCACAACATAAAACAGATAAAAACAATTAAAATCCACCCCCTAAAAAGGGGTGCAGGTACCGAAGGAACCAAGGGGGAAGGCATAATCCTCTAAACCAGCCACCCAACGGAAACCACCCCTCCACCTGCACCCCAAACCTGGCCCGCCAGCCAGGTTTTTAGTTCTTTTCTAAAGGGCAACAACTCCGTCTGGAGATGCAATTCCACTGGCAGGAGGTTCCAAAGAGCTGGTGCGGACACGGAAAAGGCCCTCCTCCTTGTGCCAGAGAGGCGAGCCCCCCTGGCCGATGGCACAATTAGGGAGCCCCTCCGGTCCACTCAGGTTGGACGGTTTAGTGTCTTGCACGGAAGACAAGGAAGGAGTCGCAGTGAGGACTAACACAGGTTTATTGGTTGATGATCAGGATGAACATGTGGTAATGGCGGAGGTACAGCTCATTATATACTGCAGTACATACATTTGAATCTCGTTGCACGGTAGCTTATTGGCTGCTACCGGCGTGACGTCATTCTGAGTCACGCCCATCTTCTCCAGGTGATCCTCGCGCGGGAAAGTTTCCCGCGGCTGCCAGTGATTTGGGGAATGTGAACCATGTGAGCTGAACGCTCGCAGCTGCCCTCTATAGGCAGCATACTCGCGTTCCTTAACAGCTGGGCTACATTGTAATTGTGGTCCGGTTACATTCATACATTTCTTAAAGCAACATTGTACATACATAACACCCCTCCCCCCTAGGATGGGACGAAGTCCCTCAACCATTGTGGTTTGCCGCACGTGCGTCTGGGGCATGCGGCCGCTTGACTTAACACAGGGGAGCCGGGGGCTCCTGGTTCTGCAGAGTCCCTTCCTGCAATGGAAAGGGGGGACTCATTAGTGGTTCGGTGGGGGCTCTGTGACAACCTTGCATTTGGGGATGGGAATGGAATGAACAGTTGGGACGTGAACCCCTGCCCCCTGCTCGAGGAACTTGGGGTCCCCCCCAGTACGAATCTCAGGACTGACGAGGAGACCCTCGTGGTCTCGCCATCCCCTGTTGCCTGTCCAGGAGTTCTAGGGGCTGAGGCGTGTGGATTCCCCCCTGCTGCCTGATTCGGTGGTGTCTGTCTCCATGGTGCTGGATCTATGGTATATTCCAAAGCAAAAGGGCTGGGGGGACTGGAGGTACCAGGGGCTGAACTGAAACCCCTCTTCTTGCTAGGACGGGTGGGGGACCACTCCGCTACGCCCCCCTGGTACTGCAAATCATAATCAAACTCATCCCTCTCTTTCAAAGTATCCTCGTCTGTGGGTGAGGATCCAGGGTATGCATTTGTATTGGCGGATGCCACCGTATCTCCCCCTTGGGTAATGCGGGTGGGGGAGGACCCTAACGCTGATTTCCCTTCACTGGTGACTCGCCTTCTGAGTTGGTCGGCGTGCCTTCTCCAGAGTAGACCCGAGCTAGTCTCGACCATGTAGGATACTGGCCCCGTCTGCTCAATGATTGTCCCTGGCACCCATACTGGCCCCGAGGCCGCGTAGTTCCTGCAGTGAACCGGGTCCCCTACCGAAAAACTTTTGGAGCTATCTACTCCTATATTTACATTTCTCCCTTCATCCTCCACCCTGGATGGATCCATCCGGTCAAAAAGTGTTACCGGGCGCCTCCTCATGAAGAGTTCGGCTGGCGAGAACCCTGAAGCTAGGGGGGTTGTCCTGTAGGAGATGAGGAACTGGCACAGGTGAAGATTCAACTCGCCGGGACCCATGTGCCGCAGTGCGTCTTTCGTAGTGCGCACTTGGCGCTCTACCTGACCGTTTGTGGCGGGGTGAAAAGGGGCAGCAGTAATGTGCCTGATGGCATTTCTTTCAATAAACGTTTTGAACTCCACAGACGTGAAGGTACTAGCGTTATCGCTAACGAGGACGTCTGGCAGGCCGAAACAGGCAAAGACCTTGCGCAACTGTTTAATGGTTGCCGCAGAGGAGGTGCTGTTCATGGGGATTACTTCTAACCACTTTGAATAGGAGTAGACTATCAGTAGAAACATGGACCCACGAAAAGGGCCAGCGAAGTCGACATGAATCCGGGACCATGGCCTGCGGGCCGTGTCCCATTCCCTATGGGGTAACCGGGACTCCTCGGGCCGAGAGCTCTGGCAGCTCTCGCACGTGCCCACTAAACGTTCTATATCCGCGTCTATCTGGGGCCACCAAAAGAAACTCCTGGCTAAAGCCTTGGAGCGCACTATCCCCGGGTGACTGGTGTGCAGTAGCTTCAGCACCTTAGCCCTTAGCTTCTCTGGGATGACTACCCGTTGGCCCCAAAGTAGGCAGCCCCTTTCCAGGGAAAGCTCTACTCTCCACCTGAAAAATGGCTTGAACAACTCCTCGGGGGGAGTAGTGGGCCAACCTTTCCTAACCCAGGAACTAACTTGGGCCAGTATCTTGTCGGCCGCTGTGGCCTTGGCGAGGTCGGCCGGGACGATGGGGGGTGAGTCGAGGGACTCGATCAGCAGGACTTGGTGGTCCTGCTCTACCTCACATGCGGGGTCTCCTAAACTAGGGAGGGGGGATCGGGACAGTGCGTCTGCATGGGAGATCTCTTTCCCTGGGCAATAGACTAACTCGTATTGGTAGGCGTTGAGGAAAATGGCCCAACGCAGCATCCTGGGGGAGAGAATTTGCGGGGTGGGTTTGCCGGTGGTAAAGATCCCCAGAAGTGGCTTGTGATCCGTCACCACCGTAAACTCGCGGCCGTATAAAAAATCGTGGAACTTCTTCGTTCCCGCGATTATGGCCAGGGCCTCCTTATCTGTTTGCGCATAATTGCGCTCGGCCTTCGAGAGGGACCTTGAGTAGTACGCTACCAGGGCTTCCCGCCTGCTCTCCAACATGTGGCATAGGACCGCCCCCACCCACACTGGGGACGCATCACAGACTAAAACCACTGGTTTTCTCGGGTCAAAATGGGTCAGGACAGCATCCGAGGATAAAAGCGCCTTTAGCTCCCTGAAAGCTTTCTCCTGCCTATCTCCCCACCGCCAAACTGCCTCCTTCTTTAAGAGCGCATGCAGTGGCTCCGCAACGGATGCCTTCCTTGGCAGGAAGGAATGGTAAAAATTTAAGAGCCCTAGAAATGACTGCAGCTCCGGTTTCGCGGCGGGGCGAGGGGCGTTTTGCACGGCCGCAACCTTGGACTCAGAGGGCTTGATGCCCTCTGGGGTTATCTTGAACCCAAGGAACTCAACCTCCCTCACAAAGAATACACATTTGTCCCTTCTCAGTCGAAGTCCCGCTTTCTCGAACACCGAAAGGACCCCGTCTAGCCTCTTAGCTAACTCTAATTCGCTCCCAGCTGTTATCAACACATCGTCAAAATATGGGAGGACGCCTGGAAGTCCCTTTAAAAGGCGTTCCATGAGGGACTGGAAGATCCCGGGGGCCGAATTCACGCCGAACTGTAGGCGCGTAACCTTAAATGCCCCCTTATGCGTGACGATGGTTTGCGCAGCGGCAGCAGCTGGGGTTACGGAGAGCTGCTGATATGCCTGCGCCAAATCTAGCTTGGCAAAACACCTCCCCCTATGTAACATGGCCAGTAAGTGGCTGACCACGGGCACCGGATATGCATTTGGCCAAATGGCCTTATTAATCGTACATTTATAGTCCGCACAAATCCTGACCTCCCCGTTTGATTTAAGAGCCGTAACAATCGGCGTTTCCCATTCCGCCGAATCGACTGGAACCAAAATCCCCTGCCCCACCAATTTGTCCAGTTCCGCCTCGATCTTGTCCTTGAGGGCGAAGGGCACCCTCCTTGGCTTGAGGCGTATGGGTCGGATCTCCGGGTCCAAGTCAAAGGAAACTGGGGCCCCCTTGTAAGTCCCGAGCCCCTTCTTGAAAACGTCCGGGTGTGCATTGCACACGTCCCGCATTGGGTCAGTCTCGATGGCGTTAATGCCGGACAGTTCGATTCCCAGGGGAGCAAACCACTGCGTTCCCAGAAGGCAGCATTTTCCCCCCTTGAGCACCACTAGGGGCAGTTTCTCGGAGTAACTCTTGAACTTCACCTTGAAATTCCCCACCCCCAACACTGGGATCCCTTTTCCCTGCACGTCCCGTAAGTGTGACCTCATGGCCCGCAGTTTGGGCCGCGCATCTGGGGGAATGCGCATGAACTCTTTTTGGGACAGGATGGAATATGATGACCCCGAGTCTATCTCCATCCTCACCGGGACCCCCTGTAACAGTACCGCTACAAAAAAGCACCGGTGCTCCAGGCCCACGCGGTTCACGCCTTCCTCGCCGTAGCTGGTCAAGACCTTCCTGGTGCCGGTCGCCTTCCGTTGGTGTGCCTGGGGGTGGCTCGAGGCGCCCTTGTCCTCAGGTCGCCCGCGCCTGCATACTCTGGCGATGTGCCCCTTTCGGCCACAGTTGTGACACTCGGCCTTCCGAAACGGGCACCTCGTCCGGTCGTGGGACGCCCCACACCCGTCGCAGTGGCGGTCTTGCCATTCGCGGGTCTGTCGCTTCTCCCCGCATTTCTTTATTCTCTGGACGTCGTCGTCCTCGCTGGAGCAGGAGTCTGCCGTCGCGGACGACTCCTCAGACGTTGCTAGTGTGCCGGCGGGCGACTTGGGGGCCCGCCAGGCCGTCTTCGCTGGTGTCCGTCGAGCCGCCTGCACTGGTGACTTGGCTCTTTCGGATGTGGCCCCTCGGGACTTGAACACTCTGACCCTGCTCCTGGCCACCTCGGCTGCCTGGGCTTCCCGCAGTACCTCGTTGAACGTGAGGCAATAGTCGCGGGTCATCAGTTTCCTCTGGACCTCCTCGTCCCTCAGGCCGCACAGCATGCGGTCTCGGAGTGCCGTGTCCAGGTCTTCCCACTGGCAGTGCACCGCTGCCAGCCTGAAGGCCACCACGTAGGCGGACACGGACTCTCCCGGGCGCTGGTCCCTCCTGTGGAACGCGACCCTGGCCGGGAAGATCGACACGGGGGGCTGGAAGTGCTCACGCAGCAACTCCAGGATGCGGTCGAGAGGGATCATGTCCACCTTCTGGGGGCCACCAGGTTCATCAGGATGCGCAGCGTGGCCGGCCCCACCTGGGCCAGGAAATGGGAATGCATCTTCGCGTCATCGTCGACGCCCGCGGCTTCCATCGTGTGCCGAAACTGGCACTCGTACAGCTCCCATTGCTCTGGGTCGCTGATATCGAAGTGGTAAGGCTTGACCTTGGGATTCGCCATCGATCCCACCTTTGTCGCCAATTTAGTGTCTTGCACAGAAGACAAGGAAGGAGTCGCAGTGAGGACTAACACAGGTTTATTGGTTGATGATCAGGATGAACATGTGGTAATGGCGGAGGTACAGCTCATTATATACTGCAGTACATACATTTGAATCTCGTTGCATGGTAGCTTATTGGCTGCTACCGGCGTGACGTCATTCTGAGTCACGCCCATCTTCTCCAGGTGATCCTCGCGCGGGAAAGGTTCCCGCGGCTGCCGGTGATTTGGGGAATGTGAACCATGTGAGCTGAACGCTCACAGCTGCCCTCTATAGGCAGCTTACTCGCGTTCCTTAACAGCTGGGCTACATTGTAATTGTGGTCCGGTTACATTCATACATTTGTTAAAGCAACATTGTACATACATAACAGACGGACAGATGTCCTTAGGGCGATGCGGTCTCTTAGGTAACCTGGCCCACTACCATATAGGGCTTTAAAGGTCAAAACCAGCACCTTCAATTGCACCCGGAGGCAGACTGGTAACCAGTGCAACTCCCGAAGCAGTGGTGAGGCATGGGCATAACGTCCAATATAAAGATACACTCCAGTGCAGTCCTGTTAAGGCTGAAGAGCTCTTCTTTGGCTTTTGCACATATAAAGAATCAACATACAGAAAGATGGCTCTTTCCAGCCTCTGAGTATTAAGTGGATCTTCTGTAGGGAGAGTTGTCCTCACTTGCCTTGCTCGTATGTGTCATTCTTCTTTTGTGTCCACGTCAGACTTTAAACTGCCAAAATGAAGCCACCTCCTTGGCTTTGTCGTTGGCCAAACTCAAATCCTCTTATGTGTGAGACTAGAGAAATGCCTTGTGTTTCTCCTCCCCTGCAAGAGGGAAAGAGAAGGAAGGGAACACAGTTGTAAGCTAAGTGGTTTGACAAACAGTGAGAGAGTCCTGTCTTAGCAAGGTATGTTGTCAGGTAATATTAAATAGAACCTGAACTGTACCCTTAAACACTCTAAGCATCCATGCCACCTGGAAGGTACTGTACTATCACCAGCTCCGCTTGAGGCATGGAATGAGAAAGGACGCCATTTTGTCATTAGCCTCAGACAGCAAATGTCTTGGCCCAGTCCACAACTAAGCATGTATGTCTAATTTAATTAATAATCAATGTACTATTTCATTTATGCTCTGGTAACATGAGATGCAAAATAGAACCTGCCAACAATCAGAACAACTGAACTTGCAACTATCACAGGTGGTATAGATCTCTTTAGCAAGTTTCTATTGTTGTTGTAATGAAGTTGCATTTTGCAATTGGGGGGGGGGGGGAAATAACATTCATTTATTAAAATAATGAATAAGATTGTCCTTACAGATTACTTTTAAAGGCAATTTTGAAGAAATGTTTACAGGGTTTTTCTAGTCTATATTCTCATTAGTTACAAGGATTTCTTTTGGGGAAAAAAAGATAAGGAATGAAGATGTGAAAAATGCAAAGAAAAGTACAACAGGTTCCTGCTTAACATGGTACAAATAATAAGTGTATTTATTTATGCAATGAAATTATGTCTTTTCTTAGGAGAAATCTAAAGTCTTGGTCTCTACATACCGTATTTTTTGCCTTATAAGACGCACTTTTTCTTCCCCAAAACTGGGGGGGAAAAGTTGGTGCGTCTTATATGGCAAATACCTCTTCCCGGGGGTCCTCGCCATTCGGCCCGGGAATGGGAGGCAGGCGATGGCGGGGCTCCGGCTGCGTCTCCTTTTAAGCCCTCCCGGCAGGCAGGGCTCGGAGGGCGGGGAGACGCGCCTGCCTCCCATTCCCGGGCCAAGCAGCGAGGGTACCGGGAAGAGGCAACGCGGCGGCGGCGATGGCGGGGCTCCGGCGGCGTCTCCTTTTAAGCCCTCCCGGCAGGCAGGGCTCGGAAGGCGGGGAGACGCGCCTGCCTCCCATTCCTGGGCCCTCGCTGCTTGGCCCGGGAATGGGAGGCAGGCGCGTCTCCCCGCCCTCCGAGCCCTGCCTGCCGGGAGGGCTCAAAAGGAGACGCCGCCAGAGACCCGCCATCGCCGCAGCCGCGTTGCCTCTTCCCGAGGCCCTCGCCATTCGGCCCGGGAATGGGAGGCAGGCGATGGCGGGGCTCCGGCGGCGTCTCCTTTTAAGCCCTCCCGGCAGGCAGGGCTCGGTGGGTGGGGAGACGCGCCTGCCTCCCATTGCCGGGCCAAGCAGCGAGGGCCCCGGGAATGGGAGGCAGGCGCGTCTCCCCGCCCTCCGAGCCCTGCCTGCCGGGAGGGCTCAAAAGGAGACGCCGCCGGAGCCCCGCCATCACCGCCGCCGCGTTGCCTCTTCCCGAGGCCCTCGCCATTCGGCCCGGGAATGGGAGGCAGGCGATGGCGGGGCTCCGGCGGCGTCTCCTTTTAAGCCCTCCCGGCAGGCAGGGCTCGGTGGGTGGGGAGACGCGCCTGCCTCCCATTGCCGGGCCAAGCAGCGAGGGCCCCGGGAATGGGAGGCAGGCGCGTCTCCCCGCCCTCCGAGCCCTGCCTGCCGGGAGGGCTCAAAAGGAGACGCCGCCGGAGCCCCGCCATCACCGCCGCCGCGTTGCCTCTTCCCGAGGCCCTCGCCATTCGGCCCGGGAATGGGAGGCAGGCGATGGCGGGGCTCCGGCGGCGTCTCCTTTTAAGCCCTCCCGGCAGGCAGGGCTCGGTGGGTGGGGAGACGCGCCTGCCTCCCATTGCCGGGCCAAGCAGCGAGGGCCCGGGAATGGGAGGCAGGCGCGTCTCCCCGCCCTCCGAGCCCTGCCTGCCGGGAGGGCTTAAAAGGAGACGCCGCCGGAGCCCCGCCATCGCCGCCGCCGCGTTGCCTCTTCCCGGGGCCCTCGCTGCTTGGCTGAGTGAGGCAGCAAACGGAACAAACGCGCGGGGCGGCCTCCACTCCAGCTGACTCTGCTCGCCGGCGGGCATTCATTTGCCACCTTACCCCGTCCGCACACAGCATCCCCCCCCCGTTGGCGCGAGCATACCCGCCCCATAGACTGTCAGAGGAGTGGTTGTTTTAGTCAGAAAATGGTGGGGGAGGAGAGAGAGAAAGGCTTCTCCGTCTTCGTGGCTCCTTGAGGGCTCTCAACATTCCTCCAAAGGAGGTTTAGGAAGATACCGGACCTCCTCTCTCTCTCACACACACACCCCTTTCTGCCGTTGTATGCCCCCACACACACGTATTCTCCCTCAAGCCCAGGCGGGTTCGCCCTCCTCCACCAGCTGCCTGGAGGGGTCTTTTTGCCCCCTGCTCGGACTCCCGACCAGCGCCTACTTGTGTGGAGAAAAAGAAGAGGTCGGGTTACTGAGGGAGCCAGGCAGGAGGGAAGGAGGGGGCGGCGGCTGGAGGAGCGAGCCGAGCATGCTTCTTTGGCTCGCAACCTCCTCCCCCGCCCAAAAAGAGCGAGCCGAGGCAGGCAAAAGCCACGGGCGATTAAATGCTCCTGACTGAGTCAAGGAGAAAGTGGGGAGGGGGGCGAGGGTCGCGGGGAGAGGCGGGTGCCGAGGGAGGTGGCGTAGCTGGACCATTAGGAAAGCTGAGCGCAGGAGAATAGATGCCTTTGAGATGTGGTATTAGAAGAGAGTCCTGAGAGTCCCCTCGATGGCAAAGAGAAGAAATAGGTCGATATTAGAAGAAATCAAGCCTGACTGTCCATTGGAGGGACAAATAGTGAAGATGAAGCTAAAGTACTTTGAACATCAAATGAGAAGAGAGGATTCACTTGAGAAAGCCGTGATGCTGGGAAAGGTGGGAGGGCAAAAGAAGAAGGGGGCGTCTAAAGATGAGGTTGATAGATGGTATTGTAAACACAATGGGCACAGAGCTTGGTGGGCTGAGGAGAATGGTGGAGGATAGAGGTGCCTGGAGGAC
The DNA here is from genome assembly GCA_035047305.1 of Bradypodion pumilum. Lineage (NCBI taxonomy): Eukaryota > Metazoa > Chordata > Lepidosauria > Squamata > Chamaeleonidae > Bradypodion > Bradypodion pumilum. The sequence continues at coordinate 17,882,401 of JAWDJD010000002.1, forward strand.
AATGGTCCATGGGGTCGCAAAGGGTCGGAATCGACTGTGCCACTGAACAACAACAAATGTACAGAGTTGCCAATTGCGCGCTCTTCCCCATGCACAGGCATCCGCGGCTTATTATATTTCCCCCCCCCCGCGCTCCGCGGCTCTTCCTTCCCCCTCTTTCCGTGGGAGGAAAGCGGAGTGATCCATCTTTCCAGGTGATCCATCTTTTAAGCCCTGCCTGCCGGGAGGGCTTAAAAGGAGACGCCGCCGGAGCCCCGCCATCGCCGCCGCATTGCCTCTCCCGGGGCCCTCGCTGCTTGGCCCGGGAATGGGAAGCAGAAAAGGGACGATGATGCCAGCCGCCTCGAGCAGCTCCCTGTCCCACCCCGGCAGCCCATGCCACTGGCCCCATTGGGGAGAGACAGGTACAGTACAGTATTTGGTTCAGAATCTTTTTTTTCTAGATTTTCCTCCTTTAAAATTGGGTGCGTCTTATATGCCGGAGCGTCTTATATGGCGAAAAATACGGTAAACATCTAGGGGTCTCACATGCCCCAATCTTTGGAGTGCTGCTCTTTTTCCTCAGCCCCATTGGCTCTTCAATACAGTTCTTTTAAAAAGCTTTCTAAGGAACCTTTAAAAAGCCCTATAAAAGGAGTTCCCAATGTTTTCCCACTACGGGCCAGACCCACCCTTGACACTCAGCTGTGGGGGCCAGAGGTGTGGTTGCTACCACTGCTTACGTTTTCAGCAGCAGCACCAATCACACCATTTTTACGACTATTTGCACAGCCTCTGCCACTTCCCATGGCGGTGATAGACTTTTCAGAGCATTTTTGCTCCATTTTGGGAATTTTTTGCCGCTTCTCTGCTGTGTTTTGGCAGCTAAAATGTGGCGGTGTGACATCTCCTGGTTTTGTGGTGTGACCCCAGGCACTGATGTATGCTCTGCTGGGCACTCGAAGTGCCCAACTGCTGTGGTTTAGCTGCTGAAATGCAGCGGAGTAGTGGTGAAAAAAAATCCCAAAACAGCAAAAATGCTCCAAAAAGCCTCCTGCCTCCTTCAGAAGCAGCAGAGGCTGTGCAAGAAGCTGCAAAAACAGTGTGATTGCTGCCACCACCACTGTGGTAAGTGACGTATTGGGACTTCCGGTGGTGGTGGTAGCTTCTGGAGTTGCCAGGGTGGCCATCATGGGCCATATTAATGAGCTCCATGGGCCAGATTATGCACGTGGGGTATAGGTTGGGAACCCCTGCCCTATAACATCTTCATGGGAGACTGTCTAAGACTTTTTCAAAATGTAATAATTGGAATTGAAGAACTGGGAGGTCTGAGTATGTTGTGATATTTAACACCCCCTGAGGGGCTGAATAAGTCCAGCAGGATACATTTTGCTCAACCCTGCTCTGAGGTCTCTCTTGAGTAGACAAATAGGAATATATGATTGCTTTTGAAAACTGAAGCAACATCCTGGTCTTTGTAAATAGTCCAGACTTCTCTTAGTCAACCTTTTGTAAATTGTTTTCATAAAACATAATGATGGTATAATATGTTGGATTTTGTTTGATGTACGCCTTGGAAGCTTTCAGACTATGAAATGTCAAATTGCTTTTGATGCATTCACTTGTTTGGGGGGCCTTTTCTTAAAGGCCATCATTCTGGTAAAGATATTAAAATAAATTACTTGCACTTTAATATATCACACAGAGTCTGGGGATAGATTTTGCCACTGAATTATTGCAATCTAATATTGGACTGTATCGTTTGGAGACAATAGAGCTGTTTGCAGCTTTTTCAAATCTTCCTGCTCTCTGCCTTGCTAACATAGTAACTTGTCTTTCACTGTTATGAATGACAAACCTCAGAGAACCATTCAACCAAACGTATTTTCTTCCAATAGAGACTATGTGTTGGAGTTGATCTAATTTTAAAGGTGTTAGTAGTTCATAAACCAGTTTCTGAGGAAAGCAGTCAATTTTGTGGCGGGAAGGCAGAGCAATCCTAAGGGGAATGAACCAAAAGGATAAAAAAGCAATACAGGGTGATCTGTTTCACATCCTGCTGGGCTTTTTACTGGAAACACAGACATTACGAGGGTGTGTGAGGCATTATGTCTTGTCTCTTGCACTGAGAATAAATTCCTTTATTCCAGCCAAAGATCTGATGTTAATATTGCCATATTTGAAAGGCTTATTATTATATTTATTTATTTGTTGTATTATTTGTTATACTTATTTGATAGTTTAAATATCCTCCATGGCACACATCAGCTGAGCTGTTCAATAAGTGTTTGTAGTAGTCATAGCCAATATTTAGGTAAAGGTCATCCTTGCTCGAAAGCCAGTCTTATTTGACTCTAGGGGTTTGGTGCTCATCTCTGTTTCTAGCCAAAGACCCAGCGTCTGCAGATGTTTCTGTGGTCATGTGGCAGGCATGCCTCAACACTGGCATGCATAGAACACTGTTTACCTTCCCATCTTCTCGCCGAAGTGATATCTATTTATCTACTTGCAATGTCTTGCTTGTGAACTGCTAGCTTGGCAGGAGCTGGGACAGATGACGGGAGCTCACTCCATCGTACAGCTCTCGGGTCTCAAACTGCTGCTCTTTCAGTCATCAAGTTCAGTGTCTTAACCGCAAAGCCACTACAGTCCCACAATAATAATTACAATGCATTAAATTATTAAAAAGAGGGTTAAAACATTAAAAAAACTGTCAATAACTTAGCTAAATATCAGCATCCAGGCACTCAGTTATAATTATTAAAAACCTACCTGATGAAATGAATAATTAAGATCAGGGGTCCTCATCCTAAGGCCTGTGGGCTGGATCCAGCCCACCATGGTGCCATTTCATGTAGCCCTGCCCCTCTAATGACATTTGAGAAACAAAATGGCCACCCCTTTGAAGCTGTTAGGACAAAATGGTCACCCCCCATCGTGCAACAGGGCAAAATGGCCATCTGGCCCTTGAAGCTGACTGAGAGAGCATGACCCAACCCTTGGCTTGAAAAGGTTGGGAACTCCTGTTTAAGATGTTGGTAGAAGGATATAAGGGAGGGGACAACATCACCTACCTTGTCTCTATCGAGTGTAACACTAAAAGCAATGGGGCTGAGAGGAGGGTCTCTTCTAAAGGACTTAAGAGCCAAGTAGGTTCATATAAGAAGATATGATCTTTCACGTACTATTGACAAAGACTGTGGACATAACAGAGAAGTGTTAATCTCTTTGCTGTAGGCTACAACACCTCAACATTTTCTTTTACTCCATTGCCCAAAACAGGGATCTGACTTCAATGCTGGAACCTTTTTGGCTAGGAGAAGACAGGGGTCCCAGCAACAAATCTCCTCATTCCAAGATATGAGTTGTTGGATTGTATCACCTCATCATTGGCTTTGCTACAGTAGTTAAATTGATCAGAAATGCAGTACAGTGGAAGCTGGAGGATTACATTTTAATCCATCTTGACCTAAGCTAGTCACATGCAATGAAGGGCTCAAACTATGGAAGATTTAAGAGTCCTTCTTATGCTTATTCAAGAGCAGGAGCAATAAAATTAAGACAACATTCTTAAGTGAGTTGATAATGATGCTGTACTGGTCTTTAAAATGAGATTTGCCAGTCAAATTCCATGCAAAATATAATTTAAAGTGGATCTAGAGGTCTTCAAAGCAAGCATCTAAGGAGTTTTGAGGGAAGCCATAAAGCCAAGTAACTACAGAATTCTGATGATCTTTAGATTATATCTGGGTAACACTTTTACCAAAATGTGTCTAAGAGTTCTAAAACTAAAACCAGAATTCCACAGTCCTGAATATAGCCTGGCTGTGATGCTATAGCAGCCAATGTTATACTGAGCAGAACTTTTCATGGGCTTTGAAGGATCCCTTGTTGTTGTTCAGTCGCACAGTCGATTCCGACCCTTTGTGACCCCATGGACCATTGCCCACCAGGCACCCCTGTACACCATCCTCCTCAACCCACCGAGCTCTGTGCCCATTTTGTCTACAGTACCATCTAGCCATCTCATCTTTGGATCTCTAGATTGCTAAAATATTGCCCTGAAGAAGGCCACAATTAATTTGGCCATAATGCTTTTTAAAGTATAATATAACTATTTCCCCCAACATCCTGAGACTCTGTCTGTCCTTCAGATTTGGTACCCACTAGAGAATAAAGTCAGCCTGTTCAAAATTAAACTTTATCGTGAGCTGAAATCCTCAGTCTGCTGAATAATGCAAGCGCAGCGCCAAAATGGCCACCGCGCTCTTTGCGGGGGGCCCCCACCCGGACACAAACATCCAGGCTAGTTAGGGGGCGTGGCCACCCCTCCATAAAAGGGGTGGCCACGAGGCAGCCTGGCTGCCATTTTGCAAAGCGACAGAGCGGAGAGGTTTGCTCCGTCGCTTCCTCCCTTGCTCGCCTCTTTCAGGAGGCTTGCGTTGCTCTTTCATTGGAGGTTTTCCCTTCCTCCGACCAGCACCGTACTGCAGTGGGTCAGGTGGCTAAGAGGCTGACTGGGAGGAGGAAGGTCAGTGGTTCGATTCCTGAGTACTGCAGGACGGAATACCCCTGGGCTCAGGCGGCCCCCTTGGTCGCACCTGGGGGGGCCTCAGCACACCCCCTCTACTTTTTCGGGAGAGCCACTGGGCCGAAGGGCTCGGACGGCACCCCTGCAGGTTGGTGGCAGGGTTGTCAGACACACTGCCACCAATGAGCCCAGGCTGAGGGATTGGGCGGGGGGTGGCACAGGCCTGCTCCACTGGGTTCTGGCCCCGCTGCTTCTTTGCCCGGCAGGGCATAGCGGCCCACTCGGGCACGGTGCGGGTTTCTGCCCCACCGTCATTCCGGCCCCTCATGGGCCGGATTAATGGGCATGGCCCTATTCTGGCCAGGGATTACCACATCGGTTTATCCCTCATCAGTTACTCGGTGGGCCATCCGGCCCATTCGGCCCACCTTATCCTGGTGGGTCAGATGCTCTGGATGCTCTCCTGCCCACAATTCAGCACTGGAGGCATCAATGGATATTGCTCCACCACCTTCGGATGGTGGGCGTGCCAACTCGGCGGTTCCGGCCCACACACCGGCCTTGGCTGCGCAGCGGGCCACCAACAGGGTTGAGCTGCTGGAGGCCATCCGGCCAGCGCAGGCCGGTGCCTCGCAGCTCCCCATGCGGCCTGGACGCACGAAAACACGGAGCTCGATGGCGATCGCGAACTCTGACGCTCACCACGGGCCGGAACCCCCAATGGGGGTGCACCGAGTGAGTATCCTGGTCAAATCAGCACACCTGTGACACTAGCTTTAGAGCGGGGGGGGGGGGCGTTACAGTGGCCATGGTCGCAACAGGCCAATTACACCCTGGTTCTTACAGGGGTGACCACCCCTATGCTTTCCTTAATTTCTCAGGGGTTCAATGGGGCCTATTATGTGTATCCCCACTCCGATCCGCGCCAACAGTCGTTCTGGCGATGGCCGGTTACTCTATGCCCCTGGGTGACCATTTGTCCCGGGCTATTAGCAAGACGATGTGACATGGGGAATATATTCCCAATTTTTCCCTCCTGCAACGTGAACACACTGATTAGAACATGGAGGGGCAGGACGACAGGGACGGGGAGTTGCCCCGTCACTGCAAGCTGCCTTGCAATGGGGCCAGTTGGTTACCGGCCTATTGGGTATCCATGGCAGGATATACAAGGGCCCGTCCTGATTTGGCCATCCCAATGGTCCAGTGCTTGGACAATATTTACCGGGCTGTGGTTGCTTTCCCTGGCCCGTCATGGTTAGCCTATGGCCAAGACCTTAGGATGAGGGCGGCCCTTCACCCTGAGATGAGAGCGATGAGCCCTGCTAGCACTTGTGGCTAATATATATGACTCCTACGTGGCCAGCGCCTATACTCCGTACGTAGTGTCTACTTCGGGCAACTACCTCTGTGCCTTGATCTGGAGCTCTCAGATTAAGTTAGCTGCTGCTATTTTCAACAGGGTACATGTTCTGCAGGGCACTGGAACTAGGAGATGTGTTGCTCGATCATGAGTGGGCTCTGGGGAGGTTTCGCTCCCCAAGGGCCGGTCAACTGGAAAAGGGTACTAGCCTGGCGCTGCCATATGTCCGGTTCCTTTCCCACATGTGTTTGTGGCAGCGCGTGGTTCACGCCCTGGCCTGTCATCTGCTACCAGACGGGTCTACCCCTTACTGAATTAAAATTGATACCCATTCCTTCCGGTTCGGCACCGCACCAACTGCGGCTGCATTTGGGTACCCGGAGCCTGACATATGTTGCATGGGCAGGTGGGGATTTGCGCATTTTTCTCTGTCTGTTCATCACCTCACTGCATGAGTACCTTGTTCTGCCCTCTATTCTCCCTCCTTATTTTACAGACCCTGTGTGTTCCCGCACACTCGTAGTATGGTGGCTTTTGGGCCACAATTATGTGCACTAGGGCGGCACAGTATGCTGCTTCGTCAGAATGGGGACCCCATCTTGGGCAACGCGTAACCGCGCGTATGCAGTGGTATGGTGTGCACGGCATATAGGTGGCGGGAACTGTTGACATTCCTGATGTCCATTGGGGATGCTGGGCCGCCACATGTTTTAATTCTGCACCTCGGAGGCGGTGATCTTCCACGGATTGCTAGCCCGGACTTAAAGACTTCCGAGTGCAGTGACCTGGCGTTTCTTTGCCATTTATGGCCGTTTACATGGTTGCTATGGTCATACATCATGCCGAAGCACTATTATAGGGGATGCTTTGACCCCGTGGTTGGACTGTGCCCAGCGGTCAGTGAACAGGGCTGTTGCCTGGTTCCTTATCCAGAATGGCTTGGGGACAGCCATTTGTCATCTGGGGGTAGGGTTACAGCAATTTGGCCTGTATTCTGGAGATGGGGTTCACCTGTCAACAAGTGGATGCACCTCTCTTTTGAATAACGTGCAGGAGGGCCAGGTGACCGAATTGTCAGTCAAGGGGGGCGGCTCCTGCTGTGATTTTGGCAATGTTGCCAAGTGTAAGGTGCCTCTCCGAGAGTTGCAGGTGATGCATGGCTGCATCAACTTCGCCTGCAGAGTGGTAACACCAGGCAGTGCCTTCACCTGGTGTCTGGGTCACACTGTGGCGGGTCTTCATACACGACGCCATGGGGTATGGCTGACTAGGGGTTTACGGGCAGACCTGTTGGTTTGGCTCACATTCCAGCAGGACTGCATGCTGTCTCCTTTTGGAGGTCTGAGCTTATGGTCAGCCCCAGTTCCAAGTATGGTCGGATGCCTCCAGCTCCCCGGGGTGTGGGTTTTAATTTAAGGACAGTGTGCCTATGGTCATTGGCCCCAGGGATGGCAGGGCACGGATCGCTTACCCGATCTTATGTTTCTGGAGTTTTTCAATTTCAAACACTTTATGCTCTGGGGGACAGGTGGGCTGATTCTGTGCTTCACTTTTGGTGTCACAATGCTGCGGTGGTGCACATTGTTAACGCCCAAACATCTAAATCCCCCAGAGTCATGGCCTCAGCTCGCCTATTGTTCTTGGGCCGTGTGCTTGAATGTGCTCCTTAGGGCTGGACATGTGCAAGGCATTAATAACGATATTGCTGATGCAGATCTCCCGGTTCCGTGACTTGGCTCCAGACCCAGGGGAACTCATCTCTCCACTCCTGGCTGAGATATGGACATTTGGCGAGGAGACGTGAACCAGGCGAGTGGCTTGTCTTGGCACCTCACATGCGTACGGCGTGTCAGCATCCACTCCTTCGCTTTAGAGCCTTTTGTGGGCAAAGGCAGTTGCCTGAAATGTGCCCGATACGTCGCCTAGATTTTACAATGTATGGTGCGCCTTCATGATCTGGGGTTGGCCCCATGCACCATAGCCACCAGGCTTTACGCCTTGACATTCATGGCCAAGGCATGGGGCTTTACTGACTGTGCGAGTGTTTTCCGCATACGCCATGTATTGGGAGGGTGGACACGTGTACGTGGCCACCGCCCGGACACACGTCACCCTGTTTTCACAGGTATTCTGACCCAGAGGATGAGTCTTTTTTCATGCAGCTACCACCGTAGCTTTCTCTGGAGCTCTGCGAATCAGCGAGCTGGTCCCATGATCAAAGGGGGATGTTTTTTGTAGGGCACTGGAACTCGAAGATGTCTCTATCAACCAGGAATGGGCTCAGTTGAGGATTCGTTCCTCAAAGGCCGATCAGCATGGAGTAGGCAGTGGTGTAGACTGCTATGATGTACATTTTGCTGACATCTGTCCGGTTGGTCCCCTTCATGCAGTTTTGGCAGTGCCTGCTGCGCGCCCTGGCCTGTTTTTCTGCCACCAGGATGGGTCTCCCCTTACCAAATTTAAGTTCTGGAGGGTGACCGGTACCGCACTTCACAGTGTGGGGCTCGTTATGGCACCCATTCATTCAGGATAGGCGTTGCATTGACCACGGCTGCATTTGGGTACTCGGAGGCGGATATATGTGGGCACATGGGGGTTTGCGCATATTTTCCTTATATGTACGTCCCCTCATTGTATGAGTACCTAGTTATGTCCTTAATTCCTTTTCTTTTTCTTTTTTAATATAAATTTTATTGAATTTTTCAAAGACATACAAAAAAGAAAAGAAAACAATGACTAACAATACAATACATAAACAAATCCATAGTATCATCTTAACAAACATTACTAAATGTTAGCACATAACAATATCTAGACTCATTAATTACTATATAACCACAAAATATTAAGAAAAAAAAAACATTGTTTCAAAATCCAAATTAATAAAAACTTTCTGTGCTACCATTAATCTTTGGATGAATAATAACACCCTGTGAATATATACAATGCCCGGAGAGTTTATTTGCTACTCAACTCCAAAAACTTCTTTGTGATGGTACTGGTCCTGAACTATCATTTGCCGTACAAGAATGGTCCACAAATGGTTTCCATATATTCCAAAATCTATTCTCTTTTAAGTTATCCCTTTTCACTTTAATCTCCCATGTCAGTTTATCATTCAATGCTAAACTCCACATTTCTTTATACCACTCTCCAATCTGTATTTCTATGTCATTTTTCCAGTTTCTAGCTATACATTGTCTGCCCGTTGTCAATACAATTTCCAATAATTCCTTTTCATCTTTATTTAAACCCAAACCTTCCACATTCGTTAAAAGAATGATACTTGACACCAGCTTAACACTTCTACCCATTATTTCACCAAACTCAGCTTCTATTCTCCCCCAGAAATCCCTTATTTTTTTACAACTCCACCACATATGTTCGTATGTTCCATCAAATTCTCTACATCTCCAACATAATTTATCTCTTTTATTATCCATCTGGTTAAGTCTTAATGGCGTCAAGTACCATTGCCACAACATTTTAAAATTATGTTCTTTAATTCTCACAGACATTGTTCTCATAATCCTCTTTTTCCATTTGTTTTTCCACTCCAACTCCCCAATTGTTATATTCAAACTTTGTTCCCACTTCCGTCTCAAATCCTCATGTGGGTCTACCCCTCTATTCAGTATATTGTAAAGCTTACTCACAAGACCTTTTATACTATTTTCCCCTTTTCTAATTCTCCATACCAACTCCTCAAATTCTGTATGTATTCTATCTAGCCCTACTTCTTTTCCATATTTTTTGTTCCAATTTTCCACCTTCAACCTCTGAAACCAATTCAAATTTAATATCTCAAATATTTTTTTCCGCTCAACAAGAGACTCACATATTTTTAACCAATCCTTCAATAAGAGCATCCCTTTTTTATCCAATATTTCAATTTTTTCCTTATCTAACTTTATTGGGAAACACATCATATCAGTCAGTTCTAAAACTGGAGAGAGATTTGGGACCATATCCTTTTTTACCTTCTTCCACACCTCCACGAGACCTCTCATCATAGTATTATTTGGTCTTCTCACTTTATCCTTTATTCCTAGAAAAATCAAATTTCCAATATTTCTATATTCTTTCATCTCCAATTGCTCCCAAATTGTTTTTTCTCTTGCCAAAATCTTCACAACATTCTTAACTTGAAAAGCCCGGTAATATGCTAGCAAGTTTGGCAATCCCAAACCCCCTTTTTTTTGAGACAAATACCATAACTTCTTTGGAAGCCTAGATTTTTTACCTCCATTACAAAAACCATTGAACATCTTTTGAAACTCATTAATTTCTTTCTCTTTCAAATGGATCGCTAGTGTATCAAATAAAAAGTTAAGCTTTGGCAACAATATCATTTTACACATAGCAATCCTTCCGAACCATGACAGCTTTAACTTCTGAAGCTCTTGTATTTTGTTCTTAAATTCTACTTTCAAGCTGTCATAGTTCAATCGTTTAAGTTCTTCTAATTTGTTTGAAATAATTATCCCCAAGTATTTCAACTTATCCTTAATTTGTATATTAAGTGTCAACACTGTCCTACCCATCTCACTTGGTTTCAAATTACACAACATCAATTCTGATTTATCCCAGTTTATCTTTAACCCAGTTATATCCTGAAATATCTGTAAATGATCTTTAATCCTGTCCATTACTAACTCCGGGTGCTTTACCATAAGCAATGTATCATCTGCGTACATACTCACTTTATTGCCCATGATCCCTTCTATATTTAAATCCTCCCTTATACTTTTAGCTAAGATTTCCATTGCCATAATAAACAGAATAGGAGATAATGGACAGCCCTGCCTCGTACCAGCTTCTAACTTTACCACATCCGTAAGCTCCTCATTTACTCTAACCCTAGCATTTCCTTTTTGATATAGTAAATCTATAACCCTATTAAATTTATCCCCAAATCCATATTTTTTAACTATTTCCTTGATTGAGGACCACTGCAATGAGTCAAATGCCTTAAAGATATCCAATGATAATAGTCCCACCTTTTCCTTTGTTTGATTTACATTATCTATTAAATCTAATACCCTTCTAGTCAAATCCGCCATATGTCGTCCTTTTAAAAACCCTACTTGATCAACATTTATATATTCTCCCATAAAACTATTTAGACGGTTAGCCAATATTGCTGTAAAGATTTTCGCATCTTGATTTATAAGTGAAATTGGTCTGTACGAATCCACTCTTTCCAAATTCTTACCAGGTTTTGGCAGAAGAACAATTGTAGTATTATACCATGAAGTCAGAATTGATCCTCCATCTAGTATGTAATTATATAACTTCACCAATTTCGGGACCACCACCTCCTTAAATTCTTTATAAAACTCTGTCGATAATCCATCGTCCCCAGGGGCTTTCCCTATCTTCAATCTGCTTATTACCTCCTTAACCTCTTTATCAGATATCTTTTCTTCCATTTTCTCCCTATGCTCTTGTTTTATCCCACTCCCTAACTGTTTCTCCAATATCTTTTTAAGCTTTTCCAAATCTACTTCCTTTTTTGCATATAGTACCTGATAAAATTCCCTGACAATTTTACATTTATCCCTATTCTTATTACATCTTAAGCCTTGCTTATCAACCAGTACACCAATTTCTCTTTTTTCCCTTTTAACCTTGGCTGCTCTTGCTAATAATTTTGAATTCTTATTGCTAAATTCAAAATATTCTCTATTTAGGTAAATCAAATCCCGTTTAACTTTATCAATATCCTTACCCATTACTTCTGCCTTAAGTCCTTGTAATTTCGTAAAAGTTTTTTTGTCCTTGTTTTTCACATGCTCCTCCTGTAATTGTTTTATTTCTCTTTCTTTTTCTGTCTGTTCTGCTTTGTATTTTTTATATTTGAAGCTTGCCAATTTTATACTCTCCCCCCTAAAAACTGACTTCATGGTATCCCATACAACATTAAAATTAACCTCATTATTGTCGTTCCACTGCCAGCTTTCTTTCCAACTTTCCATAATTACCTCTTTACTTTTTTGATCTTTAAACAAATTAGGATCGTACCTCCAATTTCTTACTCTTCATATATTTTTTTGTGCTTTTAGTTCCAAATATACTTTAGCATGGTCCGATTCCTTAATAATCCCCATTTCCACACCTTCTATATCCCCGATTAAATTTTCCAATTCCTTTTCATCTTTTACAGATCCTGTGTGTTTCCGCACACCGGTGGCAGTGGGGCTGGTGGGCTGCAGCTATGTACACTGGGCAGCAGAATATGCTGCGGCGACAGAGTGTGGACCCCAGCTCAGGCTGCGTGCATCCGCACGTATGTGGTGGTATGTTATGCGCGGCAAGAGAGGGCGGGAACTGTTGCCATTCCTGATGTCCATCAGGGATGCTGGACCGCCTGATGTTCTTATTCTGCACCTCAGTGGTGATGATCTCACATGGATCACTGACCTTTCCTTAAAATGTCGAGGTGCAGTGACCTGGCGTTTTTACATCATTTAATGCCGTACACATGGTTGCTATGGTCTAACATCGTGGCGAGACACCGTTTTAGAGGAGACATGGATCTCCGTGGTTTGGACCGCCCTCGGCGGTCAGTGGACAGGGCTGTTGCCCGGTTCCTTGCTGAGAATTGCTTGGGGACAGCTAGTAGACATCTGAGGATAGGCTTGCAAAAATTTTGACCTATAGGCAGGAAATGGGGTCCACCTGTTGGCCAGAGGTATGAACCTCTTTCTGGAGGATGTGCAAGCAGGCCTGGTGACTGAGCTCACAGTCTGGGGGGGGGGGCGGTGAGTCATCATGGACGCCTCCCCGTGTGGCCGGTAGCACTGGGTAAGGTAAAGGTTTATGACACATAGGTATCCATCAGGTTCGCAATTGACTGGCCAACACGTAGATAGGTACAGGGGAAACAGGTTTGGCCGGTCAAGGGCGAACTATGAAAGGGGTGATGTCAGGAGCTTCACAGCCTGCATCACCTTGATATTTGAACGGGTACACGTCATAGGGTGGGGTCAGTAGATAGTATATTGACTCCGGTCAACAATTTGTTTGTGTCAACAAATAAATTGATACAAATTGATACATGTAGCCAATTTCCATTGGCATTTAGGGTGGAACCTTACCAGTGCTACTGCGGCCTGCTTGCCTTAAAGAATTACAATTGGATGATACACCAATTGAAAGTGATAATTCGGACTAGGGCATTATTCAATAAAAGTGGCCCAATGCCTTTAATCCAATACCGGTGTCTGAGTCTTTATTTGGGTGGGTGCGCCTGCAATGGGCATTTGAGCCTACTTGTGGGAATTTCCAGCTTTAATTCTTAGAGCTGTCCAGGGGGTGACTTTTGAACCTGAATCCTTCCTTAGTTTATACTCTTCTTTTCTAGAGTTGCCATATGTAATGGAAAACCATGAATTTCATGTTTTGTAACTGTCCCGCACAGTTCCATAAAAAACATGGAAAACTCACGGTTTTCAAACCACTTGATTTGGAAGAAAAAAATTGCTTGCACTTCTATTGGAACAACCAGCAGGTGGGAGCAGCAGCTTGGTAAACAAGGGGATGGGGAGAAAGAAATGTGCCTTGACCTCTGTAACAGGCAGCAGTTCGATACCCGAATACTGCAGGACAGAATGAGCTCCCCTCTTTGTCCCATCTCCTACAAACTTAGCAGTTTGAAAGCAAGAAATGGCAAGTAGATAAATAGGAACCACTGGGGAAGCAATGTTCCATGCACTCCAGTGTCTAGTCATGCCTGCTGCATGACCATGGAAAGGTCTGCTCCTGTCCTTGCCCCAGCTCCTGCAAACTTAGCAGTTTGATAGCAAAAAATGGCAAGTAGATAAATAGGAGCCATTTTGGTGGGAAGGTAAACAGCATTCCATGCACTCCGGTGTCTAGACATGCCTGGTGAATGACCACGGAAACGTCTGAAGAAGCAGACAGCCCTGGCTCTTCGGCTTTGAAACAGAGATGAGCACTGAACCCTAGAGTCGCATACGACTGGCTTTTGAGCAAGGGCAACCTTTACTTCTGTCCCGTTTTTGTGAGAGGGAATTATGGTAACCCTATTCCTTTTGCTACATCTCCCAACTAACTGTTACCAACACCTGAAACAGTACATCAGGGTAAAAAGAAAACAATAAAGAAAATCTGTATTTTTTTAATCAATAAAGATATTTTATGCATGGATGATGCCCCAAAGACCCTTTTCTCCCTTCTTGGGTTTTCTCAAGGACTCTCCAGGCATGAACAATTGCCATTCTTAAGAATTGTTCTTGGCTGGAGAAGGAAAGAGAGCAATGAAGAGAAACTAAGAGGCTGCCTCCTACTTTAACATCTTATTAAAAGTCCCAATTTAACAGGCTACTGGTTATTGGTATTTCTTGTAATTGGTAGGTCTGAAGATAGAGACATTATGTTAAACTCTATGGTTTCCCTTTTGCCAACAATTCCTGGGTCAATGCCCTGAGGTTTCTCAACTGCACTTGCTTGCATAAGCAGAGGTCGCTGCAAGGGGAACTTATGGAGAGGGAGGAAGGAAGCAGGAGAACATTTTTCTTCATGTATCAATTGCATGCATTAGTAATTATGCGAAGGATAATTGTAGAGGTTGTCTATCTCTCATAATTTGTCTCAATGCATTTCCCTAGGAGTCAGAGCCGGTGTTTTTATTCTATCACTAATTGGGAAACCTACACATTGACTTGCATCTTCCCTTCATTTTGTTTGCATTTTGTAACAGATGCAAGAAAGTTTATCCTCTCAGTCCAACTAGGAAGAGGACCCGTTCCACCCGGTTTTGATCCCACCACCTTTTAAAGAAGCCAGTTAAAAGCCTTTACTGCTTCAAAGTGCGTAGAATCACCACCTAGGGCTAGGGAAACATCTCCTAAGTTTTCACATTCCTAGTGGTTCCTGAACATCAACCACACCAGGTACTACAGTTAGTAGCATGCAGCTTTCTCACTGAGGCAACTACAAACAGCTCTATCCAACCCTTCTTCAAAAATATGACAACTTGCTGGAAAGTTAAAATTTTATTTAAAAGGTAATAAAGAGTCCAAAAAGAAAAAAGCATTTCAAAAATTCAAAGTTGAAAAATAAAAGCAGGACAGTTTCTATTTCCTCCCTAACCGGGGTGGGCGGTGGGATAAAAAAGGCTATCTAAACCAGGGTGCCCAAACATTTTGCACTGGGGGTCTGACCATGCCCCTGGAACAGTTGAGTGGGTCTGACCACACCTGCAGAAGTTCTGGACATCTCTGTGAATGCACAAATGCATCCCCATCACTCTCAGAAGTGGGAATGCCTCATGGGGGTGGGAAGCTTCCTCATTGCTCCCAGGAGTAGATGGGGTACGCGCTCGCCAATGTGCAGTGCATCTAGAGCCACTTCTGGGAGTGGTGGGGATGCATTTGTGCATGCACAGAGATGTCCAAACTCACTTCCACTTCCGGGAGCAATGAGGATGTCATGGGCTGGATGAATTGGTGTTGGGGACCTGATACTGCCCATGGGCCATAGTTTGGGCACCCCTGATCTAAACCTGAGCTAAGAAGAATCTAACCCCCCCCCCCCCAAGGCATTCTGCTTGAGCACTATCTGTCTAAGCTACATACTTGCAAGACCAATGACCCAGGTAAGACTGACTAACTCTAATATCTCTCTTAACTAATAAAACTACTAAATTCCCCATCTGGCTGCAATCCAACAATCTTCTTGTCTTCCTTTCTAGATTTAACTAATCAGAGTCTATTTAATGGCGCAAATCGCTTTCCCACTTCTGCAAAGTCTTTTCCCATGCCCAGAGTCTGTTTATGGCCCCCAATTAAGCACAGATATCAGATAGGCTGTGTCTTGATGAAGTGCCATTTTCAATCGCCACTCCATTCTTTCCTTGGTGTCTTATCAGCACCTGGGAACAAGTTGACATTTCTGTTAATGAATCAACAGGTACAGTGACAGGATGCCTCAAACTTACACCAGTTGAGAAAATATACCCTCTTATTGGTATCTCTCCACCTAAGATAAGGAGAGAAGTAGCAACAGATGCTGTGAGAATTAAGCAAGAGAATGACTTGTGGCATCTTCTCAATGGATATGTGCCTCAAGTCTGCCGGCTCAGATCCAGTAAAAGCTTCATGGCAAGAACAAATATTCTTGAGGGTATGCAAAAGGAAAATCAAATTAGAAGATGAATAAAGAAGCTCACTGGGCAAGGACTAAATTTAGAGGAGGATATGGCTGAGGAACTGAATATGTTTGGGTCAGAGTTCCTAAATGTAAAACCAACATGCTCAAGTGTGGGATGCTGGCAGACAACATGCTGTGTGAATGTAGAGAGATACTGGTCATTTACTGGTCAGCCAATTACTAGTTTGGCCAGTGACAAAACCAAGAAAGTGACTTCATTTTGGCAGTCCAAACTTTGATCGGGACACAAAAAAGAAGCTCCACCACCTGGGAAGAGAACTAAAAAACAAACAAACCAGAAATTTATCCTCTACAGTCCTCTGCCATTCTAGAACTTAATCCTTACTTGTGTGTGTGCATGTATGCGTGCGTGTTCTGAGAGAGGGTGAGAGAGCACCAAGCTTAAGTCCTCCTTGATGGCATTACAACTTTCACATTTGGAAACATGTTAACTGTACTTATTGTTACTGAATGTATATGGCTTTGCCTAGTTTAGAAGTCCATTAATTTCCTTCCCACTCCTTGCTCTTTTCTATCTTTCCTCCCTCACCCTCACATTATTTGCCCCTTTTAGTCTGTTATGGTTCCTTTTCCTCCACCTCAATACTCATCCACTCATGTTCTCATTCCATTGTTCAGCCTTGGCCTTATGCATATAAACATGACCTTATGCATAGAAAATTGCTTTGTTTGGTAGCCTTAAAAAAAACCTGCTGTTCACATTGTAACACACAAGACCTTGCAAAATAGTGCCAGAGGTGAGATTTTTGATGTGACCAGCCAACTTTAAGTATGCTTTAGCATCTGTAATTTCATGAACCTTCTGTCAATAATAATTTCTGGCAATGGATTGTTTTTTATGCATTGTATTGCGCAGAAATGGTAGCATTTTCAAATTTTGCTTGAAGGTATTTGCAACTGTTCTTATAGCTGGCATTTCTGATTAATACTATATGAATTATCCTGACTTACTGGAATGATTTTCATTCATTTTTTTATTCTCAGAGCACCCTTTCCACTTGATGTGTGTGGGAGGCACTGCAGTATCAATTGCACATATATGCTTTCAGTTGTGTTTTATTTGGCAGAATAACTTATATATTTTTTGTTTATGATTTCTTTATATTCTCACCAAAATGGGACTCAGGGAGAGTTCCAATAACATTTAATGGAATAAATACAGCAAAGATATGAAACAAGTTCATCACTGATGAAATAAGGAGTCAGCTTCTGGGATTTTCCCTTGCTTGGAAATGGTACTATTATTTATATGAATGTAGATAAATTTGACTATTGCTTTTGGTGTTGTCAACATTCAGACTGGCCTTTGTTATGTAAAGCTTGGCATCATTTTCCTGCTAGCAATTTAGGCATGAGATTGTGCAGCAATATCAGGCCATTTCCTGGTGTTTTGAATTTTTGATACAGATGCTTACTATCCCACATGCATAAACTGGAGTTTTGTTAAGTGTTTATACACAGCAACAGGTGGCATAGCTTTACAATTAGTCTTACTTATAGTTTGCAAATCCTCCAAGCATTATACTCCCTACTCTAGCCCAGCAATTAAACTTTCCACACTTGTTTAAAAATATAACAAAATAGTTCTTTACATACATTTGCTTTTAGAAAGATTAGTGAACAGTTGCTTTGCTTGATAAAAGAGTTATTTACAATAAGTTTCATAGTAGACAAACATTATTTGCTTGTAAGGCAATCATTTCAATTAATAGAAAACATTTCTATTGGTTGATTATAGTCATAATTTACATTGACAACCCATTGCATCATGGGGTTGCCCTAATATACTCAACATTTTTTAAATGAATTGATCATTTAAAAATTCCACATCTCATGCTGAAGTGATCTGAAGAGAGACTTCAACTAAACATGAGAACCCACTTACTCCAGAGGAAGATTGCCATTGAAAGCTGACAAGTTGGAATGCTGCCTGCTGCACTACATCCCAAACAGAAAAGGAAAAAGGAAAAACAAGAACTTTTACGGTGAGCCTTGAGTCCACCGAAATCGGCTATCATCCCTTTCAATTGTCTGAGATGTTTCTGGAACACAACTACTGTATGTTAATTCTCCCTTTTGGGAGTTCTGCATACCTTACAAAGAACTGGTCGTGATGTACCTAGGACAGTGATGGCGAACACTGGCACTCCATTGGCACGGCCCTCATCGCTCCCGAAAGCAGAAGTAAAACACACCATATGGAGGAAGGGTTAACCCGGAAGAGCCTTAACCATACGGGCGTGTTTCACTTCTGCTTCCGGGAGTGACAAGGGCAGCACGGGCCAGATGAATCGCAATATACCCATTTGTCTGGTTTCACAGGGTGCTTGGGCTTCTGGGAATTGAAGTCCAAGAACATCTGGAGTGCCAATGTTCGTCATCACTGTCCTAGGTACATCATGTCCAGTTCTTTGTAAGGTATGGACCCTATGGTACATAGGGTCGCAAAATGTTGGAATCGACTGTGTGACTGAACAACAACAAGATGTGGTCCAGAAACATCTGGAGTGCCAATTGTTTGCCATCACAGACTTAGGAGGTAGGCTTAAATTAGAAGGCTTTGAGGCTTAGCTAAGCTGAGTTGTGCTTGTATACCCTGCTTTAAAAGAAAGCTAGTACTGGGGTAGGAACAAGAGGATGCTTGACTGGAACTCAGCCTAGCTAAGCCTCAAAGCCTTCTAATTTTGGACCTTGTCCCTTGCACATTGCATCCAGATGTTTGTAAAGTACATGTATGGGTGTGTCTTGATTGCCAAAATAATTAGGTTTCCATTTTTTAATAAAAGAGTTAAGGTCACATAGGGTCATGGTAGTTTAGTGTTTAAAATGCTGCGCTTGATGACAAGAAGGTCAGCAGTTTGAGACCTGAATGATGTGTGACAGAGTGGGCCCCATCATCTGTGCCAGCTCCTGCCAACCTACCAGTTTGAAAGCAATAAATTTGAAGTAGATAAATAGAGACCACTTTGGCGGGAAAGATGTGGAATGAAGGAATGTCTTTCTCAAATCACTCTCTCTGTGTGTGAGTATGTGTGTTGTGTGAAAATAAAGAAGGGAATTAATTGTGTGTGTTCTCTGCATTTATTTATTTCTCATACTTCTATTGCAGTCCAACTTGACAACGACTCTGGGCAGCTTACAGAAATAGACTATGTTAAAACAAATGCATCCATTTGTGTGTATACATATGTACATGCCTGTACAGTAAAATCCTGACTTACAAATGCCCCGAGTTACATAAAATTCAACTTGCATAATGATTTTGTGCTAAAACCATGTCCTGATTTACAGTTTCAGGGGTCGGATGGGTTTGCTTCAAGTTACATAAAGATTGTTTTTTCCTATGGGTTACTTCGAGTTATGTAAAAATTTATTTCCCTATGGGCTTGCCTTGATTTACATAAAAACTTCATTTTTCCTATGAGTTTGCTTTGAGTTACGTAAAAAAATAGTTTTTCCTATGGGTTTGTTTCGAGTTACAAAAAAATTCAATTTAAGCAAAAGCCTACAGAATGGACATTTTTTGTAAGTACGGGGTTTTTACTGTACATATACAATAGCTGTTAATGTGTGTACAGTTTCTAACATGTTTTTTGAAAATATTCATGACTACTTCAGTGCCTTTGTGGGTGAATGGCAGCATACATGTGTGAATGGATGCTCGCCCCTTTGTGAATGTGCGTTTTTTGTTTCTGTTCGTTGAGATATATGAGAGAATATACACCTTGTAGATCATAATACATCATTGATTCAACACAAAATAGGTGTTTTTTACAGTGGGGATGGAGGAGGTAGGATTTTGCAAAGTAAGCACTTTCACACTTTTTGAACGATTCTCCAAGTTTCAGCACCTCTTTAGAAACCTTTTTATCACATTTTTTATTTCTAAATGCATAAGTAGTACCCAAATGAAAACATGAAACGAAACCAGACTATTCAGAAAACCATAAATAAAAAAACCTCAACAGTTTCATCTCAGTCTTGTGCTAAAAGTTCTGGGCTTGCAAACATCTGACTCAGCATAAGTTTTAAGTTGACTTGTCGTTAGGAATCTCAGTAAAAAAACATATTCATGTTTCATCTTTTAAAGCTCCTGGGCTTTTTCCTATGCTGGGCTTGTGAACCTCATATTTCAGTTCTTATTTCTTTTCTCTCTCTTTTCTTTTCCTTTTTCCTTTTTTGGAGGGTGGTGGTAGTTGATGCTCAAGTTGGTTGAAATAATTCATCATGGAGATTTAGAGGGGTGAGTTTTGATCAACCTGATTCCCAGTTCAGAGACAAGGATAATAAGTTGCCTTGAAGTAATTTTGACATTTTCAAAACTGATTGTTTTGCAGTCTTGTGTGCTTAGGTTCTTGCTTCTAAATCTGGTCCTGGATTTATTTATTTGACTTGACTTGACTTTCATATAGCAGTTCCAGTGAGGCACTTACATAATGCTTTCTGAACTTTATCATGAATGTGGGTGGGCTAATCTCCAAGCACATTCAAGATGAGTGTTAAAACACCTAATTATCCCCATCAAGCAAGTCAGAATGAAAATTACTGAGGTGGGTGTTAATTGTATGTATTTTGCTACTGGCCAGAAGTGCCCTTTTCAGTTTTTTAAGGAGTCTATGCCCATACAGATACTGGCTAGGGCTATCAGGCTTGATAAACTGTTCCCCAGATACTTAAGTTAGAATTGCTATCAAGTGGGGTGGCAGTATATTATTATTTAACATTTGTTCCTTTTCTGGGATATTTTTCTTGTTTTTTCAACTGTTAATTATGCATAGAATTGTGTACAGTATTTCTTTAGACTCCATTAAACAAATTTCCTTATTTGCTGATGTATTTGTTCGTTCATTCGTTCCTTTTTATATTGTGCTTATAAGCTGGCTTGAAGCCCTGGTGGGATAGTGGTTAAACTGCTGTCCTGCAACCAAAAGGTTGTGAGATCGATCCTGACCCAGGCTCAAGGTTGACTTAGCCTTCCATCCTTCCGAGGTCGGTAAAATGAGTACACATAATGATGGGGGCAAAATGCTAATTAACTTGTGAACCACCCAGAGAGTGCACTAAGCACTATGGGGTGGTGGTATATAAGTATGATTGCTTTTGCTTTGCTTTTTGTATTTATCCAGACATACTTAGATTTAGACTTGGATCCTTTCATGCTCTGAGCAAGGGATCTCCAGCAGTTTTGGTCTTGGGCGACTACTTTGGCATCCTCCCATATCATTTCCAGAGCCTCTAAGTCTCCCTTGAATGTTCTTTGTCATGTATTTCTATGGTGTCCAACTTATTGCCACCTTAGGAATCCTGTTTTTCTTCATATGGAAAATATAGCCTGTTATTTGGAGTCTTCTTCATGCAATAATGCTGTCAGGAAAGGACTTTACTCATAAGTAATCCCTTCATGCTTCTGAGCTGCCGTCCCCTGGCTGAGCAACCCAAGATTCTAGATTAGTGTAAATAAGGTAGCATAGATCCAAGTAATCACTCCAGGCATCTTCAGGTATTTTAAAAGTACAGTGGAACCTCATACAACAATCACCCCATATAGCAACAATTAGGTTTTTGGGGGAAATGGCATCTCGCATAACAATTTTCCCTATGGAAAAAATCATACAACAATTTTTCAATGGGAAAAACTACTTCACAAAAAAAAAACGTTGTATGATGCATCCCATAGGGAAAATCGCTATACGATGCATGTATCGTATAGCAATTGTTTCATACAACAACGAGCACCGTGGAACGGATTAAAATCGTTGTATGAGGTACCACTGTTTATTGAAATCAAAGTAAAGTACAGAATAAAGTTCATCAAAAGTTCAGAAAGCATATCAAATAAAGCTGCTTTATGGGGGAAAAGCCAGTGTGATCCTCCCTCTTTCTAAATTAGGTACATGATTGCAGTTAAGATCCAAGAGAGTGTCTGTCTCCTGGCCACCTTTTGTGTTTTATCTCCTGCCTCAGGGTCCGCCTCCCAGCCATTTCCCTAGAGCCGTGAGGGTGAACCCTGGCACTCCAGATGTTCTTGGACTTCAAACCCAGAAGCCCAAGTACCCTGTGAATCCACATGAATAGGTTTACTGCAATTCATCGGGCCCACGCTGCCCTTGTTGCTTCCAGAAGCCAAAGAAAAATGCGCCCATACGGAGTTTAATTTTCAGCAATATAGATGGTGATTACCAGATCTTATTCACCTATGCTGTGTCAAACCTGTCCTCAACAGCCTTCCCAAACCAAAGCTGGTTGCTTACTTCATGGGTTCAATCCATCCTATATTTCTTCTTCTTCTTTTCTTGCTGCTTTCAGGTTTTCCCAATATTATTGTCTTTTCTAGTAAGTCCTGTCATCTCATAACATATCCAAAGTACAATGACTAAGCCTTGCCTTTTTTGCTTCCAAAGAAAGGTCAGGCTTTGTTTGACCTAGGATCCAGTTGCCTATCTTTCTGGTAGTCCAAGGTATCCACAAAACTCTCCTCAGGCATCATATTTAGAAGGAATTCATTTTTTCCTCCTGTTAGCTTTTTCACTGTCTAGTTTTCACATTCATATATAGTAACTGGAAATACAAACGTGTTGATCACCTAGCTTTGGTCTCCAGCAAGACATACTTTCATTTCTTTTCATCTCCTCATTTGCCACCATTGGCACTACTAGACTTGCACCACCAGAAGCCACTGGTGGAGCAAGGGTCAATGACTCTAATCTTAGTGACTTGTGCTCTCTCGACCCAAAGAGAAGAACAACTTTCCAAAACTCAGGGCTGAGTTCTAGTGGTGATCATATGTACATTTGGAATTCTATTTGGAATCTAAAACAGGCAATCACTTTAGAAAAATCTGGAAATATTTGAACTGTGAGTCTCTTCACTGCAAGTTCTTCTTCCTCTTTTGTGTCCTGATCAAACCCTAGACTACCAAAATGAAGCCACTTTCTTTGTCGCTGGCTAAACTTAAGTCCTCATTGGTGTGTGTTCCTGGCAGAAATCGGCAGAACAATAAATGACCTGGATTCTGTGTCTCTCCACATTCGCACTGCATGTCCTCCAGCAGCTCACACTTGAGCATGTTGGTCTTACATTTAGGGACTCCAACCCTATTCAGGGTCCTCCCAGTGAAGTAGGGGAGGTTGAGTTCCTCAGCTATATCCTCCTTTAATGATGTTCCTTGCTCCATGTGCTCCTTCCTCCCTCTTTTAATTTGGTTTTGCAAGTTATTGCTTCTAAATGTATGTGTAGTTAGTTAATAGACCTGTATTGCAAGCAAAATAACAGAAACATGTCCTGTAGCAGCTGTTTAAGTGAATTAAATATCTGACTCGTAATATAATAAACTTTAGCTATTAATGACTACTTAAAGATTAAAGACTGCTAGATTATACAACATGTTGCTCTATTCTGGAGAGAATAAATTTCTCCTGCATTTTTTCCTAATAGTTTACTCTTGATTTAAAGGAAAACCCATTTTATTGACAAGAAATGGAGCTTCTATCACTTCCTTAAAGACTATTGATCTAACAGTCAGAGCAGATGTACTTCTTTCACAATCTTCTTTCTGTTCTTTTGCTTTCTCCTTGCTATCACCACTGTGCCACATAAAATATATATCACCTCTCATGGCAGAAAAGAGGTTGTGAAAGAGATGGAGAAATATGTTTTTGCCTGTGACTGTCTAAACAAAAGTAACCTTTTTTGCATCACTTGAGTTAGCGAGTACAGTTGTCTTAAGAATGCATATGAACAGGGCTTTTCAGAAAAACAAATTCTGCTCAAAATAATGCACATATTTTTCAATGGGGATGATTAAAAATAGTCACAATAGGAAAATGCATATAAGAATGCTTTAGCTATCAGGTATGGGGAGAATATAAAATAAGTTTAAAAAGTTTAAATGCAATGAAAAGAAAATCCCCATGCAAAAATAGCACAAAACCTGAAACAAAACAAAACCGGGTAGAAAATATATGTGGGATATGCAGTATTCCAATGAAACTGAGATGGAGAAATTTGTGCTTCTCATGGTCCTGGATCCAATGAATCCAAGTTCTCTCAAACCAAATTCTAAGTCAAGAATGGCTTGGTTCAGGACCTACCAGCAGAGAAAACAGAACTAATCATACATTTATTTTCTCTCAGAGCTTTCTACTGGTGTAATAGGAGCTACCATGACATTTTGATGGTGGAAAGCCTTCTACCCTTTCTTAATTCCCTTCACTCACATCGTTCTGGGACTCAGCATCAATCTGTAATTGATTAAATTATGAATCAGACAGTATAGGTCAAGAGAGGATGAAGTATTGCCCCCCTCCCCAATCACCTCAAATTTTTAAAAAATGGCTTAGAAATTTCCCATGTTTCATGAATGGGCAAAAGGAATCAATTTCATCATGTTTTGAAGCACACTCAATAAGTATCACTTATGTGACTTCATTTATGTGAGTTAGAATGTGTTATTATTCAGTTGCACAGTCGAGCCTGACCCTTTGCAACTCCATGGACCAGGTTCCTATGTCATCTGCCATCCTCCATAGTCCACCCAGATCTAGGCTCACTGTCTCAATGATACTGTCTAGCCATCTCATCCTCTACTGCCCCCTTTTCCTTTTGCCTTCAATCTTTCCTAGCATCATGGCCTTCCCCAATAAGTCCTCTCTTCTCATTTGGTGACCAAAGTCCTTGAGCTTCAGCTTCACTATTTGTCCTTCCAAGGAGCAGTCAGGGTTGATTTTCTTTAAGATTGACTGATTTGATCTCCTTGCAGTCCAGGGGACTCTCAAAAGTCTTATAAATGTAATTGCTATTGCTAATACAACTTCACTCTATGTACCTAAAGAAATAGCTTTTGGCTTTGGACAAGGCACTTCACTTGTACTTGTCCTCCATTTTCCCCAGTAGCATATTGGACACCTTCTGACCTGAGTGGCTTATCTTCCAGAATCATATCATTTATCATGTTAGAACTGTCCATGGGGTTTTCTTGGCAAGTGGGTTGCCAGGTCCTTCCTCAGAGGATTGTGTTTAGTCTGAGTTCTCTGCTATGACCTGTCTATCTTGGGTGGCCCTACATGGCATAGCACATAGCCTCATTGAACCATACAAGCCCCCTTGCCATGGCAAGGCAAGAATCTTTGAGGGGGGAGAATGTGTGGACCATTTTTAAGTTGGTGGAAGCTGCTTTTGTGACCCTCTAAAGCAGGAGTTCTCAACCTTTTTAAGCCGGGGGCCAGGTCACACTCCCTCAGACAGCTTCAGGGGTCAGATGGCCATTTTGCTCTTCTTCCACCACATGGCACTTCCTGGTATGGTGGAGGTGGTGGTGAGCCACATGAAATGGCACCATGAGCTGTATCCAGCCCATGGGCCACAGGTTGAGAATCCCTGCTGTAAACACTGTTAGTGCTGCCTGAACTGCTCTCTCTGTTCTGCATCATCATGTCTCTTTTCCCCAACCAACAATTTACCTCTTCCACATTTGAGTCACTTCTACATAGACAAGAAAATTAATGTGTGTTGTCAGCATTTTGATCTCCACCTCTTGATCTCTTCGTGCATCCCTCTACTGCCCATCCAAGTGGCATTCACTTCCCCTTAGGCCAATTATTCAGTGCTAACCTGCCAGATGGAGAAGCCAGGCCGGGAACAGCTGAGTCAGATACAAGACCACAATGTCCTAAAAAGGTCATTTTTGACTTGCCATGAGCCCTAAATCTATAATTGCCATTGGTTGCATAACCTATCTAGCTGGAGAAGGTTATTTTGCTTCTTCCCCTGTCATTCTCTCTCTCTTTCTGTCAGACAAAGAGAAAGGGAGAGAGTGGTTCAAAGACACTTTCAATTTTTTTTAAAAAAAAGCTCTTTCAGGTTAAAGGAACTGTGGAATGAATTGACCAAAAGATGGATTCATTTTGGCAGTTTAAAGTCAGACCTAGACACAGAAGAAGAAGAAGAAGAAGAAGAAGCCATGTAAACATCTGTGGACCTTTTTTTTAAATTGTGGAGTGAGATGAGAAGAAAACTCAAGAGAATGAGTCAACAGAACCTGTAGTAAAACAAAAAGAGTAGTAATGTTTTTTAAAAAGTGATTGTCAGGTGGTACATTCAGTTTGGTGAAATAGTGAAAGGAAATGTAGTCTGGAGATATGATCATTGAAATGACATGGTTATTTTTCTTTTGTGGAACAACTTTGGTCTTCCATAATCCTCTACTATTGGCTGTGCTAGGCAAAGGCTCCTGAGAATTAAAGTCTAACAAGAGAGCTGGTTGTCCCTCTCTGTTTCATGTTTGGCATATTTACATTTTTTGTACTTGATCTTTAAAAATGAGGTTTTAAGGTGAACTTTGGCTTTTCTTTCTTGATTTAGCTGTCAATCTCCTTCTGTTCTTGGCTTCCTAAGAAGAAAAAAGTAGTTTTCAATTCTCAATTCAAACCAACTTTTTTTTTTTGTTCATGTTAGACCTTTGTTGTATTTTTCTTTTCCTGGAAACAAAATCCTTTCAGTCTCTTGCCTGGACATATTTCTAGAAGGTAGGTTATCCGCTGGGAGAATTGACTGTACAGCACGTCCATTTCTGGATTCTCCACCAAGTACTGCTGCCACTTTACTATTTAGCATTTCATGGCAGCTTGTTTCTCTCTTGGTGGAAAACACTGCTTTGTAGGACCTGAGAAATGTTATGACCATCTGAAATGTCAGTACACTGAACCCTTTATTAAGGTCACCACCTTCCCAGCATTGATGCTTGCTGTATCAGACCCTCCATCCCAGGTCACAGACCTTTGTTTTCCTTGTTTGCAGTTTTTCCTAGTTTTGTTTTTAAAATGCTGATTTCAAAATATCCACGTAAATCTGCAAACAGATGATTTCAGCCCATCTCCAAAAGAGTTCAGAGTAGGCCAGTCCCAAACTGTATGACAAATATTTAGCTACAGATCAGGTTGGAAGATAACTTGTACATCCCAATTAGAGATTTCCAGATAGGGCAATGAAAGACTCTTGGTTAAAAATTGGAAATTGCTACCATTCACTGTCGATTATACTGGGCTAATTAGCTAAAAAAATTTGTTTCTGTTCAGTCACACAGTCGATTCCGACCCTTTGCAACCCCATGGACCATTTTCCTCCAGGCACCTCTTTCAGATCTGCTGTGCTGAGCATCCCCTTGTTTTGCCTTTTGTTTTGGTCCATAGGGTTCTCTTGGCAAACTTTGTGTCATGCCTTGCCAGTCTCTACGCCAGTCTCTACGCCAGTCTCTACCCATCAGTTCCTGGAAAATAGAAGGGGAAGAAGTAGAAGCAGTGACAGATTTTACTTTCTTAGGATCTAAGATCACTGCTGATGGGGATTGCAGCCATGAAATAAAAAGACGACTGATTCTGGGGAGACAAGCTATGAGAAACCTGGGGAACATAGTGAAAAGTAGACACATCACATTGCAAACAAAAATTAGAATAGTCAAAGCAATGGTATTCTCAGTGGTAATGTATCGGTGTGAGAGCTGGACCATTAGGAAAGCTGAGTGCAGAAGAATAGGTGCCTTTGAGATGTGGTGTTGGAGGAGAGTATTGAGAGTCTCCTGGACAGCGAGGAGAACAAATAGATCAATCTTAGAAGAAAACCCTGATTGCTCATTGGAAGGTCAAATAGTAAAGCTGAAGCTGAAGTACTTTGGACATCAAATGAGAAGGGAGGATTCACTTGAGAAAGCCTTGATGCTGGGAAAGGTGGAGGGCAAAAGTAGGAGGGGGTGGCCAAAGATCAGATGGCTAGATGGTATTGTAGACACAATGGGCACAGAGCTGGGTGGGCTGAGGAGGATGGTGGAGGACAGGGGTGCCTGGAGGACAATGGTCCATAGGGTCGCAAAGGGTCGGAATCGACTGTGCGACTGAACAACAACAACATAAGGCTACTGCCTATGCTCATGGTGGATGTTTGCTGCTGTAGAAAGTCACCTTGGAATTAAATCTCATTAAAAAGGAGAAAGAGAACTGGAGACACCTACCCATTGGGATTTAAAAGGTTAATACTCAAAGGTTGTGGGTGAAATGATCTTATGACCTGCTCACATGGTTTTCTGGTTTCTGTTTAACCTCTTTGGTGACATGGTGCCCTTTATCTACTTAGAATCTGCTTGTTCTTCCAAGATGATGCTTAAAAAGACAAAGGGTTCTGTTTATAAGCTGTTTCTTCCTTCTTTGGTAATATTACTGGAATGAATAACTAGATGTTCACTGGAGTATAGAAATATTCTGGGGTATAGAAAGATAAGAGTTGGTTGCATTTTTTTAGGATCAGAGATCTAATGATGAAATCCAACACCACATTGTACACATGACTGCATTTAACACGTTTCTCATGTGACTAGCTGCTTTGGCATGAGAAAAAGAGATAGAGCCTACAGGTGAAACTCAAAAAATTAGAATATCGTGCACATGTTCATTCATTTCAGTAATGCATCTTTAAAGGTGAAACAAATCTATGAGATAGACTCATTACATGCAAAGCGAGATATGTCAAGCCTTTCATCGTTATAATTGTGATGATAATGGGTTAAGGTAAAGGTAAAAGTTTCCCTTGCTCGAAAGCCAGTCGTATCCGACTCTAGGGTTCAGTGCTCATCTCTGTTTCAAAGCCGAAGAGGCAGCGCTTTCTGCTTCTGCAGACGTTTCTGTGGTCATGTTGCAGGCATGATTAGACACCGGAGTGCACAAAATGCTGTTACCTTCCCACCAAAGTGGTCCCTATTGCAATTTCTTGCTTTCGGACTGCTAGGTTGGCAGGAGCTGGGACAAAGACGGGAGCTCATTCCGTCCTACAGTACTCGGGAATTGAACTGCTGACCTTTCGCCTCCCAGTCAGCGTCTTAGCCACTTGAGCCACTGCTTTTGAAAACCCCAAATTCACAACCTCAGAAAATTACATGAAATCATTAGCACAAGGATTAGAAACAGAACAATATCGGACCTCTGAAAAGTATAACCATGCATATGTACTCAGTACTTGGTTTGGGCCCCTTTTGCATCAATTACTGCCTCAATGTGGCGTGGCATGGATGCTATCAGCTTGTAGCACTGCTGAGGTGTTATGGAAGACCAGGATGCTTCAATAGCAGCCTTCAGCTCCGCTGCATTGTTCAGTCTCATGCCTCTCATCTTCCTCTTGGCAATGCCCCATAGATTCTCTATGTGGTTTAGGTCAGGCGAGTTTGCTGGCAAATCAAGCACAGTAATTCCATGGTCATTGAACAAGGTTTTGGTACTTTGAGCAGTGTGGGCAGGTGCCAAGTCCTGCTGGAAAATGAAGCCAGCATCCCCATAAAGTTTCCGAGGAAGGAAGCATGAGGTGCTCCAAAATCTCCTGGTAGATGGCTGCATTGATCCTGGACTTAATGAAGCACAGTGAACCAACACCAGCAGATGATATGGCTCCCAAAATCAATGCAGACTGTGGAAATTTCACACTGGACTTCAAGCATCTTGCATTTGTGCCTCTCCATTCTTCCTCCAGACTCTGGGTCCTTGGTTCCCAAATGAGATACAAAAGTTGCTTTCATCAGAAAAAAGGACTTTGGACCACTGAACAACAGACCAGTT
Source organism: Bradypodion pumilum (assembly GCA_035047305.1). Lineage (NCBI taxonomy): Eukaryota > Metazoa > Chordata > Lepidosauria > Squamata > Chamaeleonidae > Bradypodion > Bradypodion pumilum. The sequence goes on from JAWDJD010000002.1 coordinate 17,912,066, forward strand.
CTTTTTTTCTTTAGCCCAGGTAAGATGCTTCTGATGTTGTTTGTTTTTCAGTAGCGGCTTGACAAGAGGAATACAACATTTGAAGCCCATGTCCAGGATCCGTCTCTGTGTGGTGCCTCTTGATGCACTAACTCCAGCCTCAGTCCACTCCTTGTGAAAGTCCCCAACACTTTTGAATGGCCTTTTCCTGACAATCCTCTCGAGGCTGTGGTCATCCCTGCTGCTTGTACACCTTTTTCTTCCTGCTGCTTGTACACCTTTTTCTTCCGCACTTTTCCCTTCCACATATCTTTCTATTAATGTGCTTTGATACACCACTTTGGGAACATCTAGCTTCTTTTGCAATTACCTTCTGGGGCTTTCCCTCCTTATGGAGGGTATAAATGATGGTTTTCTGCACAATTATCAGGTCAGCAGTCCACACCTGTCAAGTTTTGGACATGAAAATAAGGGGAAATTTATACCACACCCCCTTCTCCCCAAAATCTAGGCACATCCAGAGCCTAGAAGATGAGGAACCACAGAGGAATGTTGAGTTCTCCTGGTAGAAGAAGAACCACCTTATAGGCACAACTGCTTCCCCTCACAGGGGAAAACACAGCCAGCAAGCCAAGCTTACTTCAACAGTTCTATTCTATATTCCCTCCCTATTCGACTGCATTTCATATTATGGTGTTTTTTCATGGAACTGTTTTTCACATTTTAATCAGTTAATTGTCTCCTTTCGTAGCATTTTGTGCCTCAATTTCATTTTTAAAAACTCTGTATTTAAGAGAAAATCATGAAAGTATGCTCTTTATATTGTATGCAAATATACTTGAAGCCCTCTCTCTTCTGGGAAAGAGGGTGTTAAACAGAAGTCAATAAGCCAATCAGCTTCAAGTATATTTGCATAAAGCATAAACAGGAGACTTTCACGGTTTTCTCCTAAACACAGAGTTTTAAAAAATGAAATTTAGGCAAAAAACACTAAGACATGAGAGACATGGCGGGGGGGGGAGTAGGGGGAGATGAAGAATAGAATTATTAATAAGCTTGGCTTGCTAACTGCAGTTTTCCCTGTGAGGGAATGCAGTTTTGCTTATGGGGTGGTTCTTCCTCCACCAGAGGGAGCCCAACACTCCTCATCTATGGTATGAGCTGTACACCTCTTAAAGATATAACATAATAATATTTAGAAAGTTTACATGCCCCTGAATTTTTAAAAAATGTATGGGAAATTATATAAAAAAATGTGATGGTGGGATTAGGGGCTCTAAAATATGGGGTTTTCCTGGGCAAAACAGGATACTTGACAGGTATGGCAGTCTTTCCTGTGATTGTAATTCCTACTGAATGAGCCTGAGAGACCATTTGAAGGCTCAGGAACCCTTTGCAGGTGTTATGGATTCATTAGCTGATTAGAGTAGGACACTTTGAGCCTAGCATATTGAACCTTTTCTCACTATTCTAATTTTCTGAGGTTGTGGATTTGGGGTTTTCATAAGCTGTACCCTATAATCATCACAATTATAATGAAGTAAGGCTTGACATATCTCGCTTTGCATGTAATGAGTCTATCTCATATATTTGTTTCACCTTTAAAGATGCATTACTGAAATGAATGAAAATTTGCACAATATTCTAATTTTTTGAGTTTCACCTGTATGTTGTATGATTTTTGGGAAAACTTCTTTGAATCTCATGCAAATTATAGAAACCCTATTAGAGTTTTGAAGCGAGTGAGATATTTAAGAAGTTGTTTTCTTGTAGCCAAGTGAAGACTCAAACACAGCTCTTCTAAATTATAGTCTATTACACTTTTGGGAGTGTTCCATTTAAAAAAAACTAAAGAAACCAGTAAACAAATGTGAGGTGAACAGGGAAGACCTTGACTCCAGTCTCCTGATTACTTCATTTGCCCTTTCTCAGGAATTGTCACCAAATTATCATTTTGGAGGTGTGGAAGCCAGAGACGGCGAGATAAATATGAGGTGAACAAAGTAGACGATGACCATTATTGCTAAATAAATAAATTTCATGCCAGAAATTACTCTAGGTTGAAATGATTTTTGCTGGAGAAACTCTGCTCTGGGAGACACCCGAATGAGGCTACTTTCATGTCCCCAAGATCTGTTATGCAGCTCTCAGGTATTGAACCCCGACCTTCCAGTTTCCAAGCTCAGCATCTTAACCACTAAGCCACAGCAGTGCTGTTATTACTCTTATTCCAGAAATGTTACTTTTTTGGCCTGAAGGTCCCAGAATCGCTAAGCCATCAAAGTTTCTAATCTTTGCCGACAGCAATTCCTACTCTGGCATCTAAGACTTATTGTGATGTGTCTTCAATTCAGAACCTGCAGAACTTGTGCAGAAGTGCACAAAGCACTATGGAGCAATATATAAGTCTAATTGCTATTGCTAGCAATTGCTAGGGACCCTAACAGGGCTTTCAATGTAAGTGAGATATTTAAGGAACAGTTTTACCAATTCCACAACTCCAGTGAGTTTCCAAACCCAGGTCTTCTGCTTCCCAGTCCATTACACCACACTGGATATCTAGGGCTGGTGGTGCAGTGGTTAAACTGATGGGGATCAAGGTTGACTCAGCCTTCTCAAGCAGAATCCCATTCCCAAGAGGGAAGATGGGATTGCTCTGGGAGAGAGGATTGACAACCATTTGTTCAATGTCTTGGTCCAGTTGAGGCCACCAAAAGTAGCTATGGGCAAGGGCTTTGGAACGGATAATTCCCGGGTGACTTGTGTGAAGTAGATGTAAAGCCTTTTTCCTGAGAGTGACAGGAATGACCACCTGCTGGCCCCATAGAAGGCAACCTCATTCCACTGACAGTTCCAAATGCTTGCGGTGGAATGTTCTGAATTCCTCGGCTAGAGGAAAGACCGGCCAGCCTTTTTGTACCCAAGACATTACTTTAGTCAATGTTATATCCTTGGCCGTAGCCTTGGCTATATCTGAGGGGATGACTGGGGTGAGTAGAAAGCCTCAATCATAAGGACCTGGTGGTCGCTTTCGATCTCGCAATCAGCTTCCCGATCCCTGGCAGTGGAAAATGTGACAGGGCATCAGCGTGGCTGATGTTCTTGCCGGGCCTGTGCACCAAAGTACAATCATATGCATTTAGGAAAATTGCCCAACGCAACATTCTTGGGGACAGAATTTGAGGCATGGGCTTCTTGTTCACAAAGATTCCAAGGAGGGGCTTGTGGTCAGTTACAATGGTAAAAGGTCTTCCGTAAAGGTAATCATGGAATTTCTTAGTGCCTGCCACGATTGCCAACGCCTCCCTGTCTGTCTGAGCGTAATTTTTCTCAGGCTTTGAGAGTGAATGGGAATAGAATGCTACGGGGGCTTCCCACCCGTCATTTAGTACATGGCATAACACAACTCCCACCCCCACAAGGGGATGCATCACACACAAGTACAACTTCCTTGTTAGGATCAAAATGAATTAATACAGCATCCGAAGATAGCAGCCTTTTAAGTTCTAGGAACGCTTTCTCCTGGCAATGGCCCCAGTGCCAAACAGTATCTTTTTTAAGAAGCCGATGTAATGGTTCAGCAACTGAGGCTTTGTGATGGAGAATAGTGTGATAGAAGTTTAACAATCCTAGAAATGATTGCAATTTGACTTTACATTTTGGCCTGGGGGCATTTCTTATGGCGCCACCTTGGAGTCAGAGGGCAGGATACCTTGAGGTGTAATGCGGTACCCCAGGAACTCCACTTCCTGTTCCAAAAACACAGATTTGTCTCTTCTGAGACATAGACCGGCCCTTTCGAAATGTGAGAGGACTCAATCGAGCCTGGCCGCTAGTTCGACGCTAGTTTTGACATCGTCAAAATATGGCAGAACACCGGGCAAACCTTTTAAAATACGTTCTTTACAAGAAATTGAAATATTCTGGGGGCCGCATTCACCCCGAATTGTAGTTGAGTTACCTTAAATGCCCCCCTATGCATTACTATGGTCTGGGCTATGGCAGCAGCAAGAGTCACAGTCAATTGTTGGTAAGCTTGGGGATGGTCAAGTTTTGCAAAGCAATTTCCTCCATGCAAGGAGGCAATAAGGTGGCTTACCATGGGCATAGGATATGTGTTCGGGCGAATAGCTTTATTGATGGTACATTTGTAGTCAGCGCATATCCTGACCTCCCCATTACTTTTCAAAGCAGTAACTATTGGAATCTCCCACTCTGCGGAGTCCACTGGCACTAGGATGCCCTGCCCCACCAGTTTGTCCAGCTCGACTTCTATCTTCTCCTTTAAAGCAAAGGGTACCCGGCATGGCTTCATCCGGATGGGCCGGATGGTTGGGTCAAGCTCAAAGTCCACAGGGGGTCCTTTGTATAACCCTAAACCCATTTTGAACACCACAGGATATGCAGCACAAACGTCCCGAATTGGGTCAGCGTCTATTACGTGAATGCCAGAAAGCCGGATTCCCAGGGGCCTAAACCATTGGGTCTCAATAAGACAGTTAGTGCCCTGCTTAACTACAACCAATGGCAAGGAGGTGCGAATGTTTATGAATTTGACCAAGAAATTTCCCACCCCCAGGACTGGAATCTGGCAACCTTGCACATCCCGGAGAGAAGTTTTAAATGATTTAAGCTTGGGCCAAGAGGCAGGGGGAATTCTCAAAAACTCCTGCTATGGGATTATGGAAAAGGTAGTACCTGAATCCACCTCCATCTTGAAGGGGATGTCCTGCAGGCTCAGGTCTGCGAAGAAACGCTCGCTGTCGATGCCCACTTGGCACGGCTCAGGCTCAGGTGACACTTTGGCGATGGACGTGTTGTGGTGATGACTCTTCTTGGGCACAGGCACTGGAGGTCTTTGCTTTCACTGTCGACATACCTTAGAAATGTGTCCTCTTCGCCCACAGTTGTGGCATTCTGCAGTGCAAAAGGGGCACTTCCTGCGGTCATCACACTTGCAAAGAAATTTCTTCTCCCAATCGTCACATGCTCTTGGTGCTTTCGTCCGACCGCTCGGACTACTCCCGCTGTGTTGCTGGACTCCGATGTAGTGGTGGAACCAGGCGAAGCTGAGGAGGATGAAGATGAATTTTGCTGAGCTTGCACAGCTGAGTCGGTGGCACTGGTGGTGGAGCGGCGATGCCGGAAAAGCTTGATGCCAGACCGTGCGGCCTCAGACGCTACCGCCTCTACTAGGAGAACCTTGAAATTTAGCGTCTTCATGATCATGAGGCGACATTGAGCATCTTCGTCCCACATGCTGGCCAGCAGACAGTCCCGGAGTGCTTCTTCGATGTTGTCCCACTTGCACGGGGTGGCAGCAATGCACAGAATGGCGCCATAGTCTGCAATGGACTCCCCAGGTCACTGCTCCCTTCTGTGGAAGGCCATCCTGGCCAGGAAGATCAAGACCTCTGGCTGCAGGTGTTTCCTCAGTGCGGACATGATTTCTGCGAGCGGCACCACATCCACGTCCCTTGGGAGAACGAGGTGGGTTGCCAGCTCAAGTGTCTCAGAACCGTACTGAACAAGAAAACAGGAGCGCTTCTGGTCTTTGTTGGTGATCTTCTGCGAGGCCATTGCATGGCAGAATCTGGGTTCGTAAGTTGCCTATTTCTCTGGATGCGCTGGGTCAAATGGGCCAACGTTGCTGCTGTATGGGGATGCCATCCCATCCTCGTTGCCAGTTTCGTGTTCAGGGAATGAAGAAGCAGACGAGTGAAGTAGTGAAATTCAGCTCTTTAATAGTGGGGTTTGAACACAGTTTGGATGGGGCAAAACTCGGACTTATATACACTATAAACAGTAACAGTAACAATAATACAACAAGCCCATTGGCTAACAGAGTGTGCACATTTTTGGTCCACTTATTTGCATAAGAATAGATACATGAGAAAAGATACATTCCGCTCCTGTCAGAAAACACAGTTAACATACATAACACCCCCTCAACTATCTGAGGGAGCATGACCCCTGACCTTGACAGTGCAACATGTATTCACTTGGTGATGGCAGCATACTGGGAAAGGAAAGGGTTGAAAACCTGGCTGGCAGGGCATGTATGGGGGGCCGACGGGATGGTGACTCCCGCTCATTGGCTCTGTTAGAATTATAGGCCCCTTTTTCTGATGGGTGGGGAAGGGAGGGGTGTTTTAAATTCGGGATGGTTGTATGTGGAGAAATTCTAGCCAGAGGGTGGCTACAGAAAAGGAGATCAGGTCAGAGATTGGCCAAGCACTTGTTGAGAATCCAGCTCAACAAGGGTGTAAGCATAAGGTCAAAAGAAACTGAAACAGCAGTCAGAGTCAAAGGTGCGCAAGAAAGAGATCTGCTCCAGCACCGGGGAGCAAGTTTTTATTGAAAAATACACAGGTTCTACAGGATGTATTACGACAGCATACACAGGATGTATACGCAAGCATAGGTGCAGTGGTATTCAGCCAATAATATGACATTCTCTATAGCATAACCATATATGGCATGACCTATATCTCTTACTAGTACATGCGCAGTAGCTTATATCCTGCCAGAATAGGCCCAAAGCCTATTCTCTGTGGCGGTACCCTTGCAAAAGCTGTTACCTCTAATATATAGCTTTCTCTAGCAGTTTAGGCTGATATCTAAAGCAAGATTACACAAAGGTGCTTTTCTGCACCAAACCAGGAACTACAGAATCTCTGCATAGATGCAGAGATTCTGCACAGATGCAGAATCTCTGCAGAGGCAGGAAGCGCTTGTTGATTCAGGAAGTAGCCAACCGCAGTTCTTGTTGTGGTCGGCGCAGGAAAAGCTAACCACAATTGCCAGCTATATGCTACACAGTCAATGTTTTAAGCTCAAAGTATAATGAACTCCCACAGTTGTAAATAGTTTTTATCTCATTTTATTATTTTTTACTAAATTTTAAGGGTGTGTGTATAATATTTATGTATTGTGCACCACACTGAGTTGCCTTAGGGCAAGAGGGCAGGATATAACTCTAAATAAATAAATAAATAAATACTAATGTGTCACAGCTGGCTGGAAAAAAGGTCCATATATTGAACATGTACACATTAGATTCCATAACCATGTTTTGTACATGCAGAATGAGGTGCGAGGGACACTTTAGAAGCCATCATTCAAGGTTTCACGGAAGCCAGTATTCAGAGCTGTATCTATTTGTTCCTGCACTAACCACAGATATCCTGCAAGTACAATGGTACCTCATTTAAAGAGCATAATGCATTCCATGGGATTGTTCTTTATATGAGTTTGCTCTTTAAGTGAAACACCATTGTAACTGACCAATTGTGATTTCTGGTGGGGGGAGATTGCGAACCCCAATTTAGTTGTTAAGTGAGTTTTTGTTGGTTTTAGTTGTTAAGCGAGGTGATCATTCAGAGAAAATTCTGCTCTTTAAGCGAGCTAGTCTCTAAGCGAGGCACTCTTTGTGCGAGGTTTTACTGTACTATTCTAAAGAGTCAGAACTGGCTCTGCTGTTAGGCAAAGTGAGAAAGTGGTAAATGGAGGGTGTTGGTGACATGGTAGCAAATTTAATAATCTAATTTGGCACTGTGAGAAAATTCTTTATTTTCTCTGTTCTAAATTTCCCACCATTCAATCTCATGAGATGACTCTGCATTCTACACTTACTAGAAAAGGGAGGAAAGTTTCTCACTCTCAACTTTTTCCACAGCAGAATTAATTTGTTTGCTCCTCTATCATGTTTCCTCATACAATACTTGCCTCTTTTCCTAATGGACCCAAATATTATAGCCTTTTATTATAGGGAGTTAGTCCATTTCCTGACCATTTTGTTCATCCTTTCTTAGGATCTTGTCACCATATTATCCTTTTGCAGGTGTGGAAGCCATGTTTGTGTACAGTATTCCAGATGTTCTTGCATCATTGCTTCGAACAATGTGGGAAGATTTGATTTGATTCCTTTTCTATGCTTTTCTCTCCACTCAGAGTGCTCCGAGAACTTGAATCTTAAGTCTGGCTTCGTATTCAAATAAGTCTGTGGTGGTGGACTAGGGGGCAATGGCTATGGGCAGATCATCCCCTTTAGGTGGGGTGATGGTCCCCCCTCAGTGGAGGAAATGCCATTGGAAACCATCATATTGGGCCAAACAGCAAAATGAGTGGAGGAGGAACTCTGATTCCCAACGGGAACAATAAATAAATAAATTTATCTGCAAGGCTGTGGCAGTCCATTGCAGTCTTTGTGTCAAATTCTGCATGTCTCATTTCATGGCTCTGTGATTATAGTTTATTAGCAGATTTTGCCCGGTGGTGCCGGGCTGTTTAAAATGATTTTGGAAGGTTTTTGTTTTGTTGTTGTTGTTCAGTCGCACAGTCGATTCCGACCCTTTGCGACCCTATGGACCATTGTTCTCCAGGCGCCTCTGTCCTCTACCATCCCCCTCAACCCTCCCAGCTCTGTGCCCATTGTGTCTATAATACCATCTAGCCATCTCATCCTTGGCCTCCCCCTTCTTCTTTTGCCCTCCACCTTTCCCAACATCAATGCCTTCTCAAGTGAATCCTCCCTTCTCATTTGATGTCCAAAGTATTTTAGCTTCATCTTTACTATTTGACCTTCCAATGAGCAGTCAGGGTTAATTTCTTCTAAGATTGACCTATTTGTCCTCCTCGCTGTCCAGGGGACTCTCAAAACCCTCCTCCAACACCACATTTCAAAGGCATCTATTCTTCTGCGTTCAGCCTTCCTAATTGTCCAGCTCTCACATCCATACATTACTACTGGGAAAACCATTGCTTTGACTATTCTAATTTTTGTTTGCAATGTAATGTCTCTACTTTTCACTATGTTCCCCAGGTTTCTCATCGCTTGTCTCCCAAGAATCAGTCGCCTTTTTATTTCATGGCTGCAATCCCCATCTGCAGTGATCTTTGATCCTAAGAAAGTAAAATCTGTCACTGCTTCTACTTCTTCCCCGTCTATTTTCCAGGAACTGATGGGGCCTGTTGCCATTATCTTGGTTTTCTTGATATTGAGTCTCAAGCCAGCTTTTGCACTCTCCTCCTTCAGCCCAATCAAGAGATTCTTTAGGTCTTCCTCACTTTCTGCCATTAGGGTGGTATCGTCTGCATATCTCAGATTATTGATGTTTCTCCCAGCAATTTTAATCCCATATTGTGATTCCTCCATCCCTGCACTGCGCATTATGTGCTCTGTGTATAGGTTGAATAAGCATGGTGACAAAATGCAGCCTTGTCTTACTCCTTTTCCTATTCCAAACCACTCTGTTATTCCATGTTCTGTCCTAACTGTTGCTTCTTGGTTCATGTACAGATTTCTCAGGAGGCATATGAGGTGCTCTGGTATTCCCATCTCTTTAATTACTTGCCACATCTTGTTGTGGTCCACACAGTCAAATGCCTTAGTGTAGTCAATAAAACAAAAGTAAACTTGTTTCTGGTATTCCTTTGTTTTCTCCATGATCCAGCGTATGTTGGCGATGTGGTCTCTAGTCCCCCTGCCTCTTCTGAAACCAGCCTGCACCTCTGGTAATTCTCTCTCCACATGCTGCTGAAGTCTGTCCTGTATTATCTTGAGCATCACCTTGCTGGCATGTGGGATGAGCGCGATTGTTCGATAATTTGAACATTCTTTGGCATTGCCCTTTTTTGGGATTGGGACGTATACTAATCTTTTCCAATCCTGTGGCCACTGTTTTGTTTTCCAAATCTGCTGGCATATTGAATGCAGTAATTTGACGCCATCATCTTTTAGCGCTTTGAAAAATTCAACTGGGATACCATCATCTCCACTAGCTTTGTTGTTTGCAGTGCTCTTAAGGGCCTTTAAGACTTCGCTCTCCAGGATGTCTGGCTCAAGTTCAATTTCTTCATCATTGTGAGTATCAGGAGTGTTGAGGTCCTTTTTGTAAAGTTCCTCTGTGTACTCTTTCCATCTTTTCTTAATTTCTTCTGCATCAGCTAGCTCCTTTCCGTCTTTGTCCCTTATCATGGTCATTTTTGCTTTAAATGTTCCCTTGATTTCCCCAATTTTTTTGAAAAGATCTCTGGTTCTGCCTCTTTTGTTGTTTTCCTCCATTTCTCTGCACTGTTCTTTTAGGTAGTTTTATGTTTATGCAAATGAGGTTAGTTTTTAATTGTGGTTTTTTAATTTTTATTTTTACGCATGGGGTGTTATAAACTGTGATCTTTTTTTGTTTTTTGGTTTAAAAAAGAGGAAAGGATGATATAATTTTTTATAATTATTGTATTTAACCAAATAATGTGTTACTATGTGAATTTTTTTAAATAGTTGTACCTTGGATAATAATTTTAAAAATGTGTAAGAATATGCTTTTTTAAAATCAATGTATCTATACTGTGTTTAGATGGGTTTTTTTTGGGTTTTTTGGAGTGAAAACTTATTTCTTTTTTAAAAAATTATTTGTGATTATTGTGAATATTTTTGAATGTTTTGAAAACTTATTTCATTAATTTGTGAATTATTTGTGATTATTCCAAATATTTTTGAATGTTTTTTCTCTTCTGGCCTCTGGATGGGGCTGGTGAGCTTTTCTTTTAATTTACTATTTTTCTCTACTGTCCTCTGGGTGTCGCTTCTTCTTCCGGTAAGTAGTCTCTTTCTTTCCTCAGTTTAGTTCTGGTCGTCATGGAGTGAGGACGTCTCCTGGTAAGGTCTCTGGTTTAAAAAAAAAATTGGGGGGTGTTTTGGGGTTTTATTGGGGGTCTGTGTGTTTTTTCTTGTTTGTTTTTGGATGTTTTTGTGTTTGTTATTTTTGGTTTTGGTTACTTTTGAATGTTTTTGGATTGTGTTGTTTTGTGTTGGGGTGGGGTGGGGGTATTTCCATGGGCCGGTCTCGGTGGCTGGACCGCAGAAATACCATCACTGCTTGATGCGGCATTGGGGTGGTGATATTTCCGTGGTCTGGCCTTGGTGGCCGGACCACGGGAATCCCATCGCCGCTTGATGAAGCATTGGGGTGGAGGTATTTCCATGGGCTGGCCTGGGTGGCTGGACCACAGAAATTGAATCACCGCTTGCATGCAGCATTGGGGTGGGGGTTTTTCCGTGGGCCGGCCTTGGTGGCCGGCCCACGGAAATCCCATCACCGCTTGATGCGGCGTTGGGATGGGGGTATTTCTGTTGGCCGGCCTGGGTGGCCTGACCACAGGAATCCCATTGCTGCTGTATGCAGCGGTGGGGGGTGGGGGTTCCGCAGCCTGCCTTTTTTTATTTTTATTTTTGGCGTGCCGACTTCCTCAGCGTTCTGCGCACTCATGGCGTGCAGGACGCTTGGGCTTGTAGTTTGGTGTTTGCGATTTCAGTTTGTGCAGTGGTTTTTTTTCCTGTGGCTTCATTTTGATTGGCCGCGGCACGTTTCCAAACGTTCCTTTTGCTCGCGCCGCTCAGCCTGATTGGCTCTGGTGTGGCGCGGTGCAAAGAATGTTGGGAATTGAAGTTCCTTTTTTGTTTGCATCTGGGGCGCTCCTGCCCCACTTGTGCATTTCTCAACCCCCAGTAACCTCCGTACCCAGTTTGGGAGAGTGCACGAATGCTTGGTCGGGGCTAGTGGGGCCTGGCTAAACATCCTTTGTCAAATGACAACGGTTAATGCACAGATTTATAGGTATAGATTGGTCACTTCATATCAAGCTGGGATCCACCTTAAACAAATTCACTCCCATGACATTTTTCCTGCTTGAGGGAAATAATGCATTCTCAGATACAAGTTGCGGTCAACGACTATTCTTTATTTCATATCCAGACTAGCTCCTCCTCATTAACTAGTTCATGGTTGTCAGGTACATCATATGCCTTCTCCACAGTTAACATAGTTGTCCATGCTGGAATTTGCCAGTGCAGATTAGAGATGTAAAGCATATTGTAGTTGTCATCGTTATTTGCCTTCAAGCTGGAACTGACATACAGAGACTCTAATGGGACTTTGAGTGGAAGGAAGAAATGTAAGGAGTTGTTTTAACACTTCCACACCTTCAGTGAGTTTCAATGGGTGAGTGTGATTTCACGTTGGCCACCCTTGCTCTACACCAAACTAATGACAGATAGGCAGACAACTGGCTCTTTGTTTTAAAAATAATGAAAAACACCTCCAATGTTTCTGAGTGCTTCAATACACAATGTCATTTGGCACATGTGTTATTTCTGTTATACAGTACTATCATTTGTATTATAGAAATTATTTTGTGCCATTTTGCTGAATTTGCTTAATTAATCATTGAATGCTGTCAAGTCAATTCAGTCATATAATGACCCTTTTGAGGGTTGTCTAGGTAGACAGTACACAGAAGTGGTTTACCATTCTCTTTTTCTGGGAGTCCCTGGGATTCTGCAGCTTGCCCAAGACCACATTGCCTGGCCCTTCTCCAGGGAGGAACAATGGGGAATTGAACTTCCAGCTTCTGGCCCTGCAGCTAAATACCTAACCCATGGAGCTCTCCAGCCAGCATAATAGTAATTGACTTAATATTTCAGTTTTGATGTATGGTGACCCTTTCTAAGCTTTTCTACATATGGAGTACTCAGAAGAGGTCTACCACTCCCTTCGTCCAGGGGCACTCAGAGGTGCAAAAATTCTTGTTCTCACTCTTTTCTTAGTCAGGAGTGCCACAACATATTTCACCAGATGGCAGGTGAGGAGAATAACCTTGCAGTTCTTTGCCCTTGTCTCTTGAGATGAACCAAGTGAGGATCTGTGTCCCAGGTATAGTAGACTGAGAATGTAGTTTACTTTGTTTTTTTAAAATTACTAGTAATTCACAATTCCCAGTCTGTGCAATAAAAGAAAGGGGATAAATTTGAAATTACAACATTCTGAATCTTGGAGAAAGTAAAACTGATAGATTCATTAGTCCCGAATGAATTTGTCACCCTGGGTTATGGCTGACCATTGTGTATGAAATTGCACAAGATGGAGCTCATGCCAGATTCAATATGTCGGCTCTTCCCTGCTGACTGCCCTCCAGGAAGCTGACTAATATATACTGTTAATATCTGAAAGGCCAGACAGGGCTAGAATTAAAAGCATTCCAGTTATCAAATCACCAAATACTGTAACTCCTTAAGGCTCTTGCATTTAGCCCAAGGTCTCAGTGAACAAAGCTTGATTAAAATCCTGCTGTTGGGCTTATGGATTTTGCATGTTTATCAGTTTTATCTCAAGAGGAGGCAGAAATACTGATGATGATTTATCCCTCTCTCTGATGAGCAATGTACTTTGCAGGCGCACCCCCCAAAGAAAGACACCGGTATATGGATAAAGGCATTGGGCCACTTTTATTGAATAATGCCCTAGTCCGAATTATAACTTTCAATTGGTATTCATCCAATTGTAATTCTTAAGGCAAGCAGGCCGCAGTAACACTGGTAAGGTTCCTCCCAAAATTGCCAATGGCAATTGGCTACAATGTATCCATTTGTATCAATTTGTTTGTTGACACAAACAAATTGTTGACCGTAGTCAATAAACTATCTACTGACCCCACCCTCTGACGTGTATCCGTCAAATCACGGGGTGATGCATGCTGAAAAGCTCCTGCCATCACCCCTTGCCTGGTTTGTCGTTGACCGGTCAACGTTATTACACCTGTACCTGTCTAAGTGTTGGCCAGTCAATTGCGAACCTGCCGGATACCTATGGGTCATAAATATTTACCTTACCAGTGCTACCCGCCTAAGTGACCAAAGTCAAGAAAACCCCTATATCAAACACTAGCAACAGTGTGGGATGGGCAAAAAAGCCAGAACCCAAGGGCCAATTGTGGGTTCAGACCAAAAATTCCCAACCGGCCAGGAAGCGACCAAAATATCACACTGTTCACTAGGGAGGGGGTGGAGGGAAAAACTTCTCCTCTCCATCGCTATTTCTAAAATGGCAGCTCATCTGCCTCGTGGCCACCCCTTTTACAGAGGGGTGGCAACGCCCCCTAACTCACCCGTATGTCTGAGACCGGGGGGGGGGCGCAAAGAGCGTGGCGGCCATTTTTGGCGCCGTGCTTTCATTGCAGGCGCACCCCCCAAAGAAAGACTCAGACACCGGTATATGGATAAAGGCATTGAGCCACTTTTATTGAATAATGCCCTAGTCCGAATTATAACTTTCAATTGGTATTCATCCAATTATAATTCTTAAGGCAAGCAGGCCGCAGTAACACTGGTAAGGTTCCTCCCAAAATTGCCAATGGCAATTGGCTACAATGTATCCATTTGTATCAATTTGTTTGTTGACACAAACAAATTGTTGACCGTAGTCAATAAACTATCTACTGACCCCACCCTATGACGTGTATCCGTCAAATCACGGGGTGATGCATGCTGAAAAGCTCCTGCCATCACCCCTTGCCTGGTTCGTCGTTGACCGGTCAACGTTATTACACCTGTACCTGTCTAAGTGTTGGCCAGTCAAATGCAAACCTGCCGGATACCTATGGGTCATAAATCTTTACCTTACCAGTGCTACCCGCCACACGGGGAGGCTTCAATGAAGACTCACCCCCCCCCAGACCGTCAGCTCGGTCAACAGGCCTGCTTGCAAATCTTCCAAAAAGAGGTTCATACCTCTAGCCGACAGGTGGACCCCATCCCCTGCAAAAAGATCATAATTTTGTAAACTAATGGTAGGGTGTCGGATGACCATCCCCAAACCCTTGTCTGCCAAGAACCAGGCAACAGCCCTGTTCACCGAGCAGCGAGCGCGGTCAAGGGCACGGAGGTCAATACCTTCCCTGTAAGAATGACACGGTATGATGTCCGACCATAGCAGCCTTGTGGCCGGCCACACATAATGCAAATAAGCTAGGTCACTGCAAATCGTGAATTTTAAAGAAAGGCCAGTGACCTGGCCGAGGTCATTGTCCCCGAGGTGCAGTACAAAGACATCAGGCGGTTCAGCATCCCTGATGGAAAACAGGAATGGCAACGGTTCCCGCCAACTCATTCCGCGCTTACCATACCAACGTATGTGTGCGGTTGCACGCAGTCCAAGCTGGGGTCCCCACTCTGTCGCCGCAGCATACTGCGCTGCCCAGTGCACGTAACTGTGGCCCACCAGCCATACTGCCACCGGTGTGCAGGGACACACAGGGTCTGTGAAAGAAAGAAAGAGAACAGTGACTTAACTGGTACTCATACCTGAAGAGGGCGAACATATAATGCAAAATGCATAGATCCCCATCTTCCCATACGGCGTATATCAGCCTCAGAGTACCCAAATGCAGCCGCAGTAGATGCAGCACCTATCCTAAATGAATGGGTGCTGTAACGAGCCCCGGGGAGGCCAACACTTGATAGTGCCATACCGGTCACCTTCCAAAATTGAAATTTAGTAAGGGGAGACCCATCCTGATGGCAGAAAACGGGCCAGGGTGCTTGCCACGCACTGCCAAGAACTCCTGTAGGGCACCAACCAGACAGATGTCTGCAATGGAACATCGTAGCAGTCTAACTCCACTGCCTACGCCGTGCTGATCAACTTTTGAGGACCGTATCCTCAACTGAGCCCACTCATTAGAGACATAGACATCGTCGAGTTCCAGTGCCCTACGAGTCGCATCCGCCTTAGACAGTAGTACCAAGTCACTGATGCGGAGCGCTCCAAAGAAGGCCACCGTGGTAGCCGCGTGAAAAAGAGCCGCCTCATACCTATCAAAACACAGGTTATGCCAGCCTCGTGCAAGGTGGGTAAGCACCCCCGGTGAAATTGGGTGACGAGTGTCCGGGCGGCGGCCACGTTCCCGTGTCCACCCCTCCAAAACATGTCGTATGCGGAAATCATTCACGCAGTCAGCAAAACCCCTCACCTTGGCCATAAATGCCAGTGCCGACAGCCTGGATGCTATAGTGTGAGGAGCTAGGCCCTGACTGTGTAAATAAACCATAAATTGTAAAACTTTTTCAACTGGAATGGGCCACACTTCAGGCAACTGAAGTTGCACACAAAAGGTTCTAAATTGAACGAAAGCATGATGATACGCCTTACGCGTGCTGGGCGCCGAAGACATGCCGATCGCCCGTTTCACCTCTCCTTGCCAAATGTCCAAATCTCGGCCGGGAGTGGCGAGGGGAATTCCTCTGCTTCCGGAGCCAAGGTACGGAACCGGGGGATCTGCAGACGGGAAAAAGCATCAGCAATATCATTATTGATACCTGGTACATGTCTGGCCTTAAAAAGCACATTCAGGCGTAGGCTGCGTAACACAAACTGGCGGACCAACGCCATCACTCTAGGTGACTTAGACGTCTGAGCGTTGACAATGTGCACTACTGCAGCTTTGTCACACCAGAAATGGACCACTGAGTCGGCCCACTCCTCACCCCACAGCATCAAAGCTCCCAGGATTGGAAAGAACTCAAGGAATGTAAGATCGCGGAGGCGATCCGTGCCCCACCATGCTGGAGGCCATTGGCCGTAAGCCCACCTCCCCTCAAAGTTAATCCCATATCCCAGGGAGCCGGAGGCATCTGACTGTACTTGGAATCTAGGGGAAACTAAAAGGTCGGATCTCCAAAAGGAGACCCCATTGAATTCCCGCAGGAATTTAAGCCAAACCAAAAGGTCCCTGGTCAGTCGGACCCTATGATGGCGCTTTGACAGGCCAGACATGGCGTCGCATAGGCGCCGCGCAAATGCTCTGCCGGGCGTGACCACCCTGCAGGCAAAATTAAGATGGCCATGAAGTACCTGAAGCTCACGAAGTGACACTTTACGTTTGGCCAGCAAGGCCAAAATCATCGCAGAGATCCGGGTGACCTTGTCAATGGGTAACCGGGATGCCTGTGCGACCGTGTCAATTTCAATACCCAGAAATGTGAGCGTAGTGGATGGGCCCTCGGTCTTTTCAGGCGCTAAAGGGACACCCAGTTCCTGCATTAGCGTCTGAAATGTAGTGAGGAGACGCGTGCACGTATCCGAGCCCTGTTCACCCCCGAACAAAAAGTCATTGAGGTAATGGGCTACAGACTGAGACCTGGACCTGCGAACAAAGGCCCACTGAAGGAAGGTGCTAAAACGTTCAAATGCTGAACATGAAATAGAGCAGCCAAAAGGCATGGCCTTATCTACATAAAACTTCCCTTGGAATCTAAAACCCAATAACTCAAAGTCCCCCGGGTGCACTGGCAGTAATCGGAATGCCGATTTAATGTCACATTTTGCCAGGAGGGCACCAGGGCCACAAGAGCGCATCATCCGTAGGGCTTGGTCAAAAGACGTATACCTGACCGAGCAAAGGTCATCAGGAATAGCATCATTGACAGAGGCACCCGCCGAGTATGATAGATGGTGGATTAAACAAAATTCCCCCGGGGCCTTTTTGGGTACTAACCCCAGAGGGGAAACCTTCAGGTTGGGGAAGGGTGGTACAGAAAAGGGGCCCGTTACCCTCTTGGCCTCTATCTCTTTGGTGATACTCAGGGCAGCCAGCTCCTCCCTAAACTTCAGAGAAAGTAAATTGGGGGCATCTTGGGGTCCCCGCATTCCTTTGAATGGGATATGGAAGCCCCACTGAAATCCCTCCAGGAGGTACCTCGCGTCCTCCCTCCTTGGATAAGTTGAGAGCCATCGCTCCAACATATACACATTAACTGGGGAGGGGGCCTTTTGACTGGCTAGCTCCATCAGCAGAAGCTTTGCCCGCTCCCTGTCCACCTCTACCTCTGCCCCGTGACCCACCGGCCCGTGGGCATGTGGCGGCGGCGTGGGGGCCAGCGCAAGAGGGACACTCGTGTTTGTATCAGCACTGCCACTTATTGCACACGCCATTAGCCGAGAAGCTCCAACACAGCAAGCGGGCTGGAACCCCCTGCCCCGCCGGCTGGCGGGGAGCCTGTGTTGGAGCAGCTCACTGCACGGCATGGCCACAATGGTACCTATCCCCAGGCGCCGGACGCGTGGGGGTCATGTACAAGAGCCACAATTTTTGACAGGGCTCATCCCATCTCATCTCCGGGTGTAGGGGCACCCTCATTCTAAATTCCTCATCGTAAGCCAACCACGATGGGCCAGGGAAATCCACCATCGCCCTGTAAATATTGTCCAAATATTGGACCATAGGAATGGCCAGATCAGGCCGGGCCCTAAGGTATAGCACCATATAAATAAGATATGCCGGCAACCAGTTGGCCCAGGTGCGGGGTGGCTTACGACAGTGGGACAGCTCTTTGTCTCTGTCGTCCTGTCCCTCTCTCTCCTCCTTAGTGGGCTCACGGTTCAATAGGGAGAATATATCGACATACTCCCCCCGCCAAATCTTTTCCCTCATGACCTGGGACAAATGATCACCAAGGGGCAAGGAATAACCAGCCATCGGCAAAGCCGTCACCGGCACATTAGGTATATGGGGCATACGCAGCGGGACCTGGATAGCCCCTGCAGTGCCCGGCACTGCCCCGGGGGCGGAAACCCCCACCCTCAATGAGGTGCCATTTTGAAACCAAGGGGCACTGGGATAGACTGGCAACTGATGCCCACTCGCCTCAACTTGACGAGGCCAGGGCCACTGAACCCCACCACTGGAAGTGGTCTGTGATGTAGATGCACTAATTTGAACCTGATACTCACTAGGTGCACCCCCGTGAGCCGCCCCCACTGGGGGTTCCGGCCCATGGCGGGCGTTGGAGCTCGCAACCGGAATTGAGCTCTGGGGCCACACCTGACTGCTCCCTGTCTGCAGCTCTGGACGAACAGGGAGCTGCAAGACACCGGCAGGTGCAGGCCGGAGGGTCTCAAGCAGCCCAACCTGGCTGGCCGCCTGGTGCAGTGCGGCAGCCATCGTGGTAGCCGGTGGACACGAAGGGCCCCCGGCAGAGGAAGAAGGGCCCCCTCCCATAGGGGGCTGTGCAATCCCCAAGGATGCCTCTAGCACTGCTAAACGTGCTAGTAAAGAATCCACTGCCACAGATCCCCCAGCATAAGGCGGGCCGGGTGGGCCGGAAGGCCCACTAGGCATTTGAAAAGGAACACCGAAGTGAGAGCCTGGGCCAGAATAGGGCCATCCCCAAAACTCCGGCCCATGAGGGGCCGGAGAAGGAACGGGTTGCGCGCCCGCACCAGGCCCTCCCCCGCTGTCCTGACCCATGGCTGGCAACTGCGGGCCGAGGGCCGGAGCCCCTGAGGGGCCGGCCGGAGGCCGGCCAGCCAAGGGCCAAGTACCAGCCTGAATCACCCCACCGGTATCGGTGGGCAAGGCTGTGATAGTGCCCTGCCGCGGGTGCGCAGCCCTGGTCCTCCGACCTGAAGGCTGTCCCCTGTCCTGCGCAGGGCCCGCAAAAGTCCTCCCCTTCGGCCGCGGTTTCGTCGCCGGGGCCTTCCGTTTGGGAGGCATATCTTCAAAGAAAGGGCAGGATCCCTTTCCAGGGATCAAAAAACCTAGCACCAAAAACACAGAGCAAAGCAAGCTAAGGCTCTATGCTAATCCTCCCTTCCCAGCTGGGAAGGATCAAGGGCTGAAGAGCCGAAGACTTCGGAAAACAGCGACGAAGAAAACTTCTCCTCTCTGTCGCTGTTTCTAAAATGGCAGCTCGTCTGCCTCGTGGCCACCCTTTTATAGAGGGGTGGCCACGCCCCCTAACTCACCCGGATGTCTGAGTCCGGGTGGGGTGGGGGCCTGCAAAGAGCGCGGTGGCCATTTTGGCGCCGCGCTTTCATTTTAAACATAAGAACAGCCTTGCTGGAACAGGGCAGCCCATCCAGTCCAGCATTCTGTCTCACACAGTGGCTCACAATTTGCTTCAGGGTATTCCCAGGCAGCTGCCTTCACCTGCTTAGGATTCCCTGGAAATGACATTGAGAGATATCCCTGCCTATCTCTCCAACCCGGAGGTTGTCCTTAGGTATCCATAATTATAGCCATTGATACCCTTGTCCTCCATGAACTTGTCTAATCCTTTCTTAAAGCTGTCAAGACTGACAGCTGTCACCACTTCTTCTGGCAGGGAGTTCCATAGACCAGTAATCCTCTGGGTGAAAAAGTACTTTCTCTTCTTTGTTTGAGAACTAGTACCCAAAGGTTTCATGGAGTGCCCCCTAGTTCTAGTGTTGTGTGTTAGGGAAAACAGTTTTTCCTTATCTACTTTGTCCACACCGTGCATGATTTTATAAACTTTAATAAGGTCACCTCTTAGATGCTGAGTGAAGAGGCTCAACCGTTGCAGCCTTTTAAAATAAAGAGAGCTTTAGCAAGTTTGCCTCCACCCTGCCTCACACCTTGCTGGTGTTGTCTTATCTTAAACTTTGTGTTTGCCCATTTGCTAGTGTCAGGGTTGTGTTAATGCTGCATTATTATTGTGTTTGTGGTCTATGTACTTATGCAGCCATGACCCTTGCTATCATGATAGAGATATGTGCACATACCAATGGCACAGTATGGATATCAACAGAACTAAGGAAGTGAATTTATAATCTTCCTTCTTTTCTCGCTGCCTCTCTTCCAGACCATATTGAAATAGGAAATACATTTGCTAATTTTAACATTTCTTCTAATTCACAATTTTCCCAAAGCAGGTTCTAAGTAAATGCATAACTACAAGGAGGGACCTTGGAGAGATTCTCCCCCCCCCCTCCCACACACACACACTTTTTTTGCATATTATTGTTATGATTTCTGGTCACTCTACTAGTTTCTTTTTAGGTAGTGAGATATTTAAGGAATGATTTATGATTCCTGCCTGCCCCAGTTAGTTTTGTTAGATAAGCAGTTGTATGTGAAGGCTACTTCTTTTGTTCTTCTTCTGCTATATCCAAATCTGAATTTTGGCAATTATCATGGTGATCAGCTATAAAGATTGTCCTGAGAATATAATGCAGTGGCCGTTCATCTGCCTTCCACATCACACCATGACCCCTGTACAACTGATTCAGTTCTTTGAGTCACTTTCTTGTCCTGAGCCCTTTTGGCAAACAAAGTCCTCCTTGACCCCAGGCCAGAATTGATGAAGCTGTTTGCCCTCCGTCAAGATGGATTCAAGTGGGATTTAATCCATTTGGGGATCCTCACCCTTCCCTGTGGACTTCCGCACCCAAGGCCTTTAGTCCTCTGGGTTGTCAGGTTAGTTGACTGCCACCTGACACTCGGTGTTGAGTCTCTGGCAGTATGGTCTACTCTATTACCATAGCAGGATAACCATAATACAAATTTATAAAAGGAGTTCTCAAACTAAACTAGACATGGATTTTAGTAGTGTGAATGTTGCAATGATGTGGTGGAAATGGTAAGAAATCAGTTATTGTGATCTGTAGAGTTGTGGGGTGTAAGCAACATAGGTGAGTGGCATGCTGATGTCCTTTTTCTCCAGAAGAGAATAATTTTAGGAATTGCTTCTTTGGAATTGCAAAAAGAAATATATATGAAAGGTGGTCTAAGCTATTAGTGAATCTGTGAAGAGTTACTCTTGTTGGTTATGAATATGGGATCCTCTTGGGAAGACTGTGATAACAGCCCTTTTCAAATGAGTAAACAAATCTTGATTTAAACCACAATTATTGCAGAGTGTAGAGGTGGAAAATGATATAGTGAAGATTTGCCAGTTTTCTTGTTCATGAAAAAGTGTGTCTCGACACACTGAGAGACACCACCAGAAAAATATCCCATATGAGGTCTATACTCAGCAGTGCCACAACATATTTCAACAGATGGCAGGTGAGGAGAATAACCATGCAGTTCTTTGCCCTTGTCTCTTGAGATGAACCAAGTGAGGATTTGTATCCCAGGTATAGTAGGCTGAGAATGTAGTTTACTTTGTTTTTTTAAAATTACTAGTAATTCACAATTCCCAGTCTGTGCAATAAAAGAAAGGGGATAAATTTGAGATTACAACATTCTGAATCTTGGAGAAAGTAAAACTGATAGATTCATTAGTCCTGAATGAATTTGTCACCCTGGGTTATGGCTGACTGTTGTGTATGAAACTGCACAAGATGGAGCTCACACCAGATTGAATATGTTGGCTCTTGCCTGCTGACTGCCCTCCGGGAAGCTGACTAATATATACTGTTAATATCTGAAAAGCCAGTCAGGGCAAGAATTAAAAACATTCCAGTTATCAAATCACGAAATAACTCCTTAAGGCTCTTGCATTTAGCCCAAGGTCTCAGTGAACAAAGCTTGATTAAAATTCTGCTGTTGGGCTTATGGATTCTGCATGTTTATCAGCTTTCTTCTTGCAAAACAGAGAAAATAGGGAGCACCTCCCTCATCATCAGCAGAATTAGACTTACTTACTTAGACAGTTTCTCTGGTGCTATATAGTATATTAGGCAATGAGATTCCTCAAGCAAATCTGATCTACTGCCTGGGTTCAGAATTTCACTGGTTATTCTTCATTGTTTCTGTAGCAATAAAGTTTTGTGGGAATGGGGTACTAACCCAGTGCCCACCCCTCCTCCTTTCTCATCTGGGCTTTGGACTGGCAATAGTGGAGTTATTAGCAGCATTAGCAAAAGTTTTTATAAAAACTAAAAAAACACTTAAAATGGGGGCACTATAAAGAACTGAATTGTAAACTTGCAAAAAAATTTTTGCAAAGTACAATGCTCCTCTCATAAAGTTATTGTTATTATTTTTGTAAAACAAATGCTTCCAAGAATTCTGCCCAAGAGGAAAACAAAATAAACAAAAATGAAAGAAAATTTATAGTCCTATGAATGGATATGTTTGTGACTGAAGTAGCAATGTTGGACATCTACACAGCATCTCTGTCATGATAGCATCAGATGGATTGTTAGCTGAGAACGGTTGTTCAAATGTCTCTGTTTAGCATATGTATACATGAGAGAGGTTATTAACAAACTGTGAAAACTAGGCCAAGAACGACACTTTTCACAGCTTAGTAATTTTTATGTTTGCAGTTATTCTTTCAACAAGATTTCATTCTACCTTGTTTAAAAACAATCTATAAACCATGAATATGAGACAGATTCAATTCTTTTTTTAAAAAAAGCCTCCAGTTTATGAATTAGGGATATTCTGCTTCTTTATCCATCAACTGATTATGGCCCAATATTACTGTACAATATTGTGCTCACATTGCCAGCAGGAAAGAGGATGCCCAAAATGTACCTAGTGATGGTCAGACTGAATGTTGACAACACCAATTTCAGCAGTCAGGATGGTCTGCAGGATACCCTCTTGTGCTCACTTCCACTCACAAGAGACATCAAATAGGGGAAGATCACAGAAGTTATCTGTATAAAAGAAAGGTGATGAAGAATAACAGGGGAGAAAATTATACTTATTTGAAATGTGGTGTTGGTGGAGAACCTTTCAGATGCCACAGACAGCAAGAAAAGAAGCCTCAGATGTTGGTTTGCAAGAGAAAAGTTGCCAAATTCTGAATGGGGTAAACAGATTTACATTTTAAAAAATGAAACTCAAATCCTTTGCCTAAATTTGGCACAGAAAAAGAACAGCCTGCCTGCTACATCTGTGCCATTTTTAGTGATTATCTGAATCCCAGTTTCAAATTATAATTTTTGTTTGGACTGCCCCCATTTTTAGATTTGCTTTATAGAATTCTGATTTGCTCTGCCAGCACAAGATCATTGCTGCTTGCAACTCTAGCAATAATCATCATCATCACAGAACTGGAAAGAGACAACACAAAAAACATTGTCGCACCAGCAAATGCATTAAAAGACATCACTAAACATTGTTTTATTATCTTAAGAGAGGGGTGAGCAAAATATAGATCTCCAGATGTTATCAGGCTGCAGTTCCTATCAGAAAGAGACAGCATAGCCAAAGTGGAGGAACAATGACGGTTGTTGCCCAGCAACATCTGGTAGGTTGCTTTTTGCCCAATCCAGTATTAAACCACGTAGCAATTTTGATTATGGTGTAATTATTTTTATATTCCAGTACTTTTTGCCCTTCTCAAAATATGTACAAAGAAAAAATAAAGCATACAGTAGGGGATGGGGCTGAGAAGAAGTTGGATCTAGATTATTTGCAAGGACTCCTGATACCCAATTGTTAATTAATAGCAGCAAAACAAATATGATTATCTCCTTTCCCACTCTTCCTCCTTTTGTAATATAGAAACATTTCATCCTTGCTGAACAACAGACATTTTATGGCATTATCAACTTGGAGGTTTTGTGCAAATAATCTGACTTGCACAAATTGGATACCAGAAACAAGATTGTGAGAGCGGTTGCATAGGTACATGAACTTTTAAAAATCAGAAGCACTGGATGGGTTCTTTGCATCTTTTGTGACAATCTGCTAGTGCTATCCTAGTTCTGTGTGGATGTGTGAGAATGAATACAATGCTTTGCTTCTTAAAGGGAAAGAGATTTGTGCATAGCACCTTAAAGGTATTATGTATAAATTACCAAAATGTTGGCTGGAGAAAAGAGTTCTTTCTTGTGATAGACACAGGGAACCTTGTGGGATTTGAAGATTCTTCATCCAAGTGCCTTGGTATATTGAGGCAAAAATGAGGAATTTAGTGACAAGAATGAGGAATTTATTGAGGATTTCTTATGTCCCACTTAGACTTTTTTTATGCCCCACTGAGAACCACTGGTGCATAGGGAGGAAAAGTGCATGCATGGAAAAACGGTCCGTACAAAGGAGGCACAGTACTTATATCCTCTTTAGCTTAATGCTAAGGTTTATTTAGACCAGCGTGCATCAGCATCTCTGCCTGTCTCTCTGTATTCTTCTGCCTAGTGCTCCATTGTACCAAGGGATTCAGTCAGATCTCTCAGCAAACAATTAATCATAGCAAATTACATATTTGAAATAACTGGCAGGGCAGATGGTAATTTTTAAATACAAAGAAAGAGACTGTAATTGCTCTCAGCATGTCAGATGCTTCTAAAGGAGGCAATCTTAGAATGAACGCAACCTGTGTCTGCATTCAGAAGCTCCGTCTGCTGTGGGAAATCCATGTGTTTTGTTTACTGCAGGCAATCACAGGCTGTTGAGCCCTGTTGCAAGCTGCACAAGATGTCAACTTGAGGAGCAGCTTCTTTGCGGCATCATTCAGTTTGTGGTCTGCTGTTCTGCTGAACACATTCCTGACTTCTGCCACGTAGCATATGGAGTCACTGGTGGTCAATTGAGAGTTTGTAGATTTCCACTAGAGAGCCTTCTGCTCAAAGTGATTGGGCTTCTGGAAGTCACATTTATTGTCACTCAGGGGCCATTCAATAAACTCCTTGTTTTCTACCTCCACACAAATGGCCATATAAAAAATAGAATTTAGACCTGTTCCAATGTGGTGGCTTAGTGGTTAGGATACTGAACTTGATGACTGGAAGGTTGGCAGGTCAGAAGTTCAATACTCAAGTACTGCATGATGGAGTGAGCGGCCGTCTCTGTCCCAGCTGTTGCCAACCTAGCAGTTCGAAAGCAAGAAATTGCAAGTAAATAAATAGGGACCACTTCGGTGGGAAGGTAGACAGCGTTCCATGCACTCCGGTGTCTAGTCATGCCTGCCACATGTCCACACAAACGTCTGCAAACACAGGCAGTGCTGGCTCTTCAGCTTTATCAGAGATGAGCACTGAACCCTACAGTCGGATACAACTGGCTTTCGAGCAAGGGTGACCTTTACCTTTACTAATGTAGGGTGTTTCTTTTCTTCTTATGTTTTTCTTTCTTTGTGGAAGAAAACCATATTACAAGAAGCAAAAACAGAGAAATACAAATTATGGAAGAGGAGGTACAGAAAGATAATAAGCATAAAGTACATGGGGAAAAGGTATTAGTAAAGGTATAGTTGTATTTTGTTTAGGTTTTGTTGGATTGATAAGTGTCCCCCCGCCCCAATCTGTGCAGGACAATGGCAATAAAGATTTATCTATCTATCTATCTAAAAATATATTGTAAACCTCAAGCAAAGAAATAACAGCTAAATAAGATGGCCCATATGAGGTTTATACTCAGATGTCGAAAGTGTAACAGAGTCTTTCATCCAACGGTGCTTCTGGGGTGGCTCACTACAGTTCTGCTGTCTGAAGGGACATGGGGGGCGGGGGACATTTCTGTTAACCAGAAGTTAATATCCAAGCCACAAACACCTTAATTAAAGCACATATACTGTAGATCTGTAAATTTCAAGGATTGCTTCAAACCAAATTAATTCAATAGTCTTTCCTCAAAAGAGAACTGCTACATTGGATCAGCAAAACTGCATGTTGGAAAGACTTATGAGGGGAACTATTAGACCAGGAATTGCCTGACATACTCAAATTTTTATTAAATAACGAGCATTTTTTGCCCAGCTTTGGTTTGGCAGGTTTCCCCCCAAACACACAATACACACAATCACAATATACACACATGACACACACACACATGACTCACAACCCACACCCACCACAGTCACACACATCACACATGACACAACACACACAACACCCCATCACAAAACACATACTCCCACACATAGCACATGCTCGACACACAACCCACATCCACCACAGCCACACACATTGCACATGACACAGCAAACCCACACAATACACACTGACACAACACACACACACACACCACAACCACATCTGACTCAACACACCTGACATAACACACTCACGCAAAGCTGCCTCCCCACCACTGCCACCGCCGCCCCAACGGAGTTCACCCAGCAGTTCGGCCAGCGGAGACGGAGGCAGGGAGGAGAGACCCGCAACATGAAGGGTCTCTCTGGTGGCCCTAAAAAGCTGCCTCTCCACTGCCACCGCTACAGTTTCCTTTGTATTACTCCCACCGCTGTTTCGAGAGCTAACATGAAACAGTGGAGGGGGTAATACAAAGGTGGCAGCCAGTGATCTGCCAGGGAGTACACCTCCCCTGACGAATCACTGCCTGCCACCTTTGTATTACCCCTTCCACTGTTTTGTGTTAGCTCTTGAAACAGCAGTGGGGGTAATACAAAGGAGGCAGCCAGTGATCTGTCAAGAGAGGCGCTCTCCCTGCTGGATTGCTGGCTGCTTCCTTTGTATTATCCCCACTGCTGTTTCAAGAGCTATCACGAAACAGCAGTGGGGGTATTACAAAGGCGGCAGCCAGTGATCCACCAGGGAGAGCAACCCCCTTTATGAATCGCTGGCTGCCGCCTTAGGCATTTGCCCCTTTGGTGGCGCGGAAGGGGTGGCAGGCAGACCGTTCCCTCAGCCTGGGCTCTATCTGCCTAAGTAAGGCAGGCAGGGCCCTTGGCTGAGCTGTTTTAGGCGTGCGTTGGCCTTTTTTTACCCATGCGCCAGCTGTCCCACCTTCTCCATGCTCACATCCTCCTGCCTGATTGGCTGAGATGTGGCGCAGCACAGAGGATGCTGGGAAGTGTAGGTTTTTTTGTTTGGGTTTTTGGGGCGTTGGCCCCACTCTCAGATTCTGGACTCTTGCGGGAGTGATCTTTGGGACTTAAGGTAAGTGTGGCCAGCTCATTACGGGATTGGCTAGACGTGTGCAGACACACATTCCGGACATGCACAGCCACAACCCATTCTTATAGATAAAGATTAATGGAGAGTTCAACACACTTGAAACAGAAGGGTATAGTGGTTTAAAGAAGTTCATATCATTGCTAGTGATGGAATGTTTGTATTTAATGGGTTTCCACCCCCAAAATATGGCAGTAACTCACCAGGCTAAATTACGTGAGTGAAAGCCCCATAGCAACATTAGGCAGAATAGGCAGAATAACTCCTCTACCTGTGTGCTACTCCTCTATACGGTGGGAACCTCTGCCAGAATTCACCTTTCCATGGGGCTTCACAGGACTCAGGAGATCTTGTGGTTACCACAGAACAGCAGGGCACAGGCTGAAGGATTGGCCAAGGAATCATATGCAGTTAGAGGAACTGTTCTGCATTTTGAAGCTATGGGGGTTCTACTCGCATAATTTGACCTAGGGAGACACCCACACAATTATATGGATGGAAGTCTATTAAAATGAAAGTGGTGATTTGTAGCCAAGTCTCTTCCATACAGTGTTGAATAAGGAACTTAGGAACTGCAATGTTCTACCTTTCCCAGTGCTTAAAGTTAAATACCAGATTATTGAATTGAGTGTTGTCATATTTTAGAAATAATCTCTTTCTCTCTCTCTCTCTCTCACACACACACACACACACGCACACACACGCGCATGCGCGCGCACACACACACACACACACACACACACACACACAAGAAAGAGAGACAACTCAGCAGCATTGTGAAATATATTTTATTAAAGGTAGCCATTTGTTAGTGATAGGAAAAATTATATAGAGAAGACTAGCATAGCTAAATCATTAAACAAACAGGATAATTTTGTTCAATTTTCCCATAAATATTTTTCCCATGGGAAATCATTGAACAAGGGTATGAGGATTATACTTGATACTACACTTGATCTTAGCCAAATGGCCAAGAAGGATATGGGGATTGGTGAAATCTTCCAGATTTTAGGTAAAACCCTTTGGGGAAAAATCACAGCAGAAAAGCCTTCCCTCAACCTATAGATGTTATGCCTCCACTTGAAAGTTCCCACTTTTCTCTTCTGGTGCCGGATTATATGCTAGACTTAAAATGGTCCACCATCTGATTTACCATCATAGGCTGTCCTACAATACAGCCTCTAATAAGACCAGGCTATCCCGAACACCAGGTAACTGAATTGTGTAGCTCTACACCAAGAAAGTTGGCAAGGCACCAAAGTCAGCATGTGGGGTGTGCCCAGTAAGACTTCGTGGGATATGTGCTGTTCACCCTAAAGTTCTTATGAGGCTGTCTAAGACAAAGAAGCATGTTAGCAGAGCCTATGGTGGTTCCATGTGTGCTAAGTGCATACGTGACAGAATCAAACAAGCATTATTGAGGAACAGAAGTTTGTTGTCAAGGTGTTGAAGGCAAAAGCAGAGTCAGAAGTCAAAGTGATTATTCTGTGTTGTCTGCCTTAAATAAATGACTAATTGTCTTTTGTTTGTGTAAAGTGATTTCCCCCAGTTATCTTCATATGTGTTCAGTTTTATGGTTTATTCCTGACTTGCAAAGAATAAGGGTTTTACTTCTGATCACTTTTTTGACATTAAACTTATGTCTTGAACAGTTAAAAAAAAGTTCCCTGTGATCTATCTCGTTCTCTAACACATTTGAGCCAGAAGAGTAGGAGGCAATCTGTCAGACATCCATCCAAAAGCCAGGAGCATCTGGTAGCCCATTCTCAGTGTTCTGTCGCCACATGTCAGTGCAGAATCAGAGCAGTAAGAAGGCATGACCACACAGTACTGTACTGGAGAATGACATTCGTTGAAACAACAGCCTTGGAACCTCCCCGTATGGTGTAGAGCCTATTTGCAAATAAGGATGTCTATAGAAGTTGACCTGATAGCCTATAGCTCAGAGTGGATGAAATTATAATCTTTTAGTTCAGAAAGGACTCAGTGGTGCTGAATCATTACTAGAAGCAATGACATTTCTAGCTGTGAACTTTGAGCATTTTCTTCTTATTTCTTCTTGCCTGAATTCCAGTCTTGTGATGCTGTTGATTGCCCAAGCCCTATGAACTATAGATGTTGAGCTGATAAATAGTTCGCAATCCCAGCTTTCTCTTAGCAATATTTTGGTGGCCCATCCTTGGCTTGGCATAAACCTCAGCATTTTCAACCCCTTCACTTGTTCATGCCTGGCCTTTGCTAGCTGTGACTCAGGAATTGCACTGCTGGAAGCTTAACTATACTGTATCCAAAGCCAGGGCAGTGGGTTCCAGATGTTTTATATTCCAACTCTACTTAACTGCCCATTGGAATGATGAGTTGGAGTCCACATATCTGAAGGCCAACAGGATGTGGGTGGCTACTCAAGGATAATTCACTATCAGTTTTTTAGGAATATAGAAAGCCAAGATGTGGTACGTAGTATAGATCTGCCCACCAGATTTGAAGGCTCCATTCTTCCAAGTTCCATTTTGGGGCCTGTGTGAAAACAGCTGCTTCCAAAATGGGGCTGAAAGTATTGAGGAATCACTGTTTTGTTTTCTGTGTTTTACTTAAGTTTCCCCCATCAAGGTGAGGGTCTTGTTGGGGTGTGGGGGCTTGAGCAGTCTAACTAAGCAGTGTTGCCCATCTCTTGTCAATGATGTTTGGCCAGGACTAAAACACACCAAAGCATCCTCCACTGGATCCCTTGGGCAAGGTGAAAGTGGAGGGTACACATCATAGTCTGCCTAGCCAGTGGGTGATGTGATATCCAAATGGCTAAAAAAACTGCATGCAGATGGACTTGATTTCTCAGGTCTATTTGTATGTGTGACGTGTCATTGTGGAGATGTCTACAATGTGCAGACGCCTCGCTGAATAGCAACTCCAGGGTCCAAGGTCAAGAACTTTAGTTTTAGTTAACAACCAACCAAGTTTATTATTATTTCTTAATTTTCTGTTTTCATTTAAAACAGCCTTATGGATGTTCCTGCTGATTGTGTTGCTTGCTAGCTCCTTGAATAGATGTTATGTAATGCCATTTTCATCCAGGAAACCCACTTGAGCATTGGAGGGAAATCTTTTGAAGGGGAGAAGAATGTTTACCCTTGAGACCAGGCACACCTGGGGAGAGATTCAACACAGCCTATAGAGAACAAAGGGCTTCTCCTGGAGCAGACTTAACATTCTGTAACAGCCGCAAACTGCTTTTCAAAATGCACTCCTTTCCTCTTTCCACCCATCTCACTGACTACAATTATGGCAAGCCAACCTCCTCTCACCTTTATCTATCTTGGAAGAGTAGATAGGAAAATTTGGCCCATCTCTAATTTATGTGCAGTCGGATTGATTTTTCCCTTTGATGATGTCAATGCAAAAAATAGCTTGCCTGTGCTAGGTACAATAAAAGAGTGTTTCTGCATTTATAGAGCACTAGGCTCAATTTCAATTGCAAAATGTTGCACGTGTCCTCTCTGTTCTAGGTTAGGATTATTAGATGGGCATGATTTATGAATGTGCCAGATAGGCTCTTCTCCACTGGCACTAGATAATAGTTCTTCATCCATATCCATATTACATATTCATTCCTCTTCGATATCAGTAATGAACAGATGTTATATATTGGTATTCTACACAGGTGATTTTACAATATACCTGATAGGTTGTTATAGATCGAATACAAACCACTGCTTTCTCACAGACAAAAGGACGGCACAAATCTTTGATCTTTGCCTGACATGTTATGGCTGTAATGGCATGCTCAAAAATAATATGTATGCCAAAGGAACAAGCTTTTTGAGTGTTGGGGGTGGGGAAAACATCAAAGAACAGATTACATTTTGGGGAAGGCATGCTGAGAAAAAAAATAAGAGACAGGGGAAAAAATAGCTGCTCCAGGCTGCAGAGGAAAGTGGAAACATTATAATAACATCTCAGAAATCTGACTTTTCATTAAAATCATCCACAGAAAGTCAATTCTGCCATAATCCCACCGTCTGCCTCTGGACTAGTTTTGACAAGATCCATAATAATCCTAGCATACTGTGTAATATAATTTTCCCCCTTAAGCTTGGATGCAAACAACTGCTTATCCCTTTCTTTGCAAGACACGGTCCATTTGAATGCAATGCAACCAGAATGTCTATA
Source organism: Bradypodion pumilum (assembly GCA_035047305.1). Classification (NCBI taxonomy): domain Eukaryota; kingdom Metazoa; phylum Chordata; class Lepidosauria; order Squamata; family Chamaeleonidae; genus Bradypodion; species Bradypodion pumilum. The sequence continues at coordinate 17,943,601 of JAWDJD010000002.1, forward strand.
ATATGATTTGGTATATTTTCCATTAGCTTTCCCGGGAGCTCATCTTGTTGTGTAACCATCATTTCTAATCTTTCATAGGGCAGTTTGAAAATCATCTTAGAATGTTGTTTTTCTTGCACGTCCAGTTTATGAGCCAACAAATAATAGTTGGCAAAGCTGCTCCTAAGCTCTAACAGGATAGTTCAAAACGAGTCTCCCATGTTTTGTATTTTTGAAAACTCCTGCCAAGTAAGCAGGTAGTTTTGCTGCTTGGCTGAGGGCCAAGTGTTGCCTTGCTGATTATCAAGCTTTTGGTTGGCATTTCCTGTAATTTCCCATCCTCTTCTTCTTTCATGTCCTGATCAAACCATGGACTGCCAAATGACGCCACCTTCTTTGCCTTGTGGTTGCCCAAATTTAAGTCCTCATCAGTGGATGTTTCTGGCAGTAATCGGCAGTGAATGAGCCGGATTCTGTATCTCTCCACATTTACACCATGTGTTGTTGTTCACCAGCAGTCCCCACGTGATCATGTTGGTCTTGCATTTAGGGACTTTGACCCTCAGCCTATTCAGGGCCCTCCAACTGACATAGGGGAAGTTGAGCTCCTCAGTTATATCCTCCTTTAATGTTGTTCTTTGTCCAGTGAGCTCCTTCCTCTATCTTCTAATTTAGTTTTGCTCTTGTGTGCCCTCAAGAAAGTTTGTTCTTGCCATTAAGCTCTTCCTGGCGGACTTGAGGCTCATATCCATTCAGAGGGTGTCGAGCAGCATACTCTGCTGCAGAAATGCTCAAGGCCAAAGCTGATGTGCACCGTGTGGATAGTTGAGTTCTCCACTTATAGTTTGTGAGTTTCCTGATGATATTGTTCCCTGTACTAATTTTGGTTTTGGTATTCAGGATGGGCTGTTTTGGTGCTGAACAATGCTGTAATCAGTTCCCTTGCCACATAACATCCAACTCAACCCATCCTAACCTGCTGTTTGTTGTTGCTGTACTGTTCGGGCTGCTAATGTGTAGCAGGTTGTAATTTAAAGTACTATATAACACATCCTTCTTTATTCTGTATGGTGTATAAAAGTAATAGTTCTTCTGTGGATCCACATATCAGAGTGGTTGATGTGTTCTTAAGATGCTTGTTTGTTGCTATGAAAATGTATGTTACATTTGTTTCAAGAAGCCAAAGCCACAGAGATATTTTTAGCAGGCAGGTTTGTTTGTTTTGTTTGCTAATCCACACCAGCTTTTGCTCATGGAATTGGATGGCAACTAATAGTGAAACTAATAGTGAAGACTGCTCCACCAATCCCTTATCTATTGGGCACCCTTTGTATTATGGTTATTGTTCACTAGTGCTACAGTTATCTCTCTCAGTTTTGCCACCTCTTGAATGCCTGAAATCTCTACTTATATCTTTTACCCAAGTGGACACTCATGGATGACAATTTTGATCTTTTAATACATCTCTCTATGGGTAATGCTACAACACTTAAACGTGTTTGGTAGAATGTGAATGTGAGTTTGGTATATTGTAGAGGATAGAGGTGCCTGGCATGCAATGGTCCATGGGGTCCCAAAGGGTCAGACTCGACGATGCGATTGAACAATAACGTTGGGAAATATTTCCAAGGGTAAGATTTTGAGAGCACACCAACTATGGAGGATCGAACCTGCATGCAAACATCACTTAATACTCAGGATCTACAGTATCTCTTTCGAAGAGAGGTTTACCTATCAGTCCCATCTCTTATTCTTAGAGATTCACTTGTTTGGGAGATGATGGCAAAGCCCAAGTGTTTGCATTCGAGTGTTACCTTTCGCCTGTCTGTTTGATATCCTTGTTTGTACGGTGGCTTTAAATAGATTTCCTTTGCATTGTTCAGATAAGGCTTTCTTTATCCAACTTGAGTTTTGAAGGTTTGAAGGTTACTATGATGTAAAAATTAAGGATGTGTGTGCCTGAGTGTGTGTGGGGGGGGGGGAAAGAGAATTTCAGGTATACTGCTTCTAAGCAAGGAAGCTTCATTTAACAATCCTGGAGGACAGTTTGCAGTATCCCTTCATGTTTTAAGTACAGGGAAATACATTATTTTCCCTTTCATAATGAACCTCCATACTCAGGAAAATTACATACTGGCAGCTTTTACTAAAATCTATGATTTCATATTGCAAGCAGGAGAAATGATGTGTTTGAAGTTCTATACCTCTGTGTGTTTACATTTATGCTCCATTCCCTTTAGCTCCTAATTTATAGTGGTCTGCTTTTTTTGTGAGAAAGCAAGAGGGAAGATCATTGTCCCCAGTATTAAATAAAGAAAATATGCAGAATGTAATCACTAGACATCAATCAAGCATATCTTCCTTAATCAGTGTTAAAATGCTAATTGTGTCACTATTAATCACCTAATACTGTCCCCTTTCCCCATCAGTTTCTATTGATATTCTGATGATTTCCTGATCAAGGACTCCCACATTAAGTAGGGATATATAACATAAAATATCAAGATTGTGTGTTCTGTTCCCTCCACCTCCCCACCCCAGTTACGTTGGTGTGAAACATAATCTAATTAAACTGTGATGTTGAAAAGAAAAACATTTTATTTTCTAACTACTAGAATAACAAAAATCATCACCAATTTTTAAATTGGAAGGGGGAAACCCCTGAGTATTAAAATTCATTTCTTTGTGCTCAGTAGCTGAAAGATGATTAAGATGTGTAATATGATTGGGCTGATTTAGTGAGAATTAATGTAAGGGCCATATTCATTCTATAATTCAGTGGACTGACATAAATGAACAACTTGCCTGACATTTTAATGTACCATTGTGAAAGAAAAGAAAAGCTACTGATGTCCTTAAATAATAGGATGTCCTCCATCTTTGAGGAAGTGTGGATGAGTCTTTGAAGTGATCAGCAATTGGATAGTCAAACATTGTGATTTTTTCCCCCACCATCAGCCATATTGGGAAATATTCCAGGAATTTTCTTCACTCTATAGTTATTTTTCAAAGCTCTGGCTACAAGGCTCTCTGGCAATATTCTTGCTATATATACATGTAAGGAGGAAAATTGTAAGTCTGTATGTTTGCAACCATTTCTGCAATAAGGTTGTTCTAGTGTTCAGTGGGGGGGGGGGAATGCAAGTAAGGCCAAAGTTCACTTCTTTCATGTACCTGCTTCACAACTTTTGGGGGTCTGTGTATGTATCATAGGCTTGATGGTGGCAGCAAGTACTGTAGTTCTGGTGGCCAAAGACTGACGGTCGCTATCCGTTCATGTCCTTGGAATGCTACTCCCTGATGCTGTAATATTTCTGGGAATGTTAGTCCAGAGAAGTAGCAACCAAGAGCAACCAAGTTGGGAGAGAAGTAGTGCAAGTTCAAAATAACTCTTTTTTTGCCCCAATCAGACCTTGGAAAAGTTACTGGGACAACATCTCCCAAAATATTTCTGTCATTACAGCCACCACAAGTCGGTATCATTATGATCATCGTCATTGTCTTATTCTCCCTTACCCCCCTTTTCCTTTTTCTTTTTGGATGTCATTGGAGATACAAGGTTCTTGTTCTGGCAGGTCTAATGGCCTCAACCATTGTTATTTGGTGTTTTTGTAATACGCTTTTGATGTTGGATCTCCATCTTCCTCTGGGTCTGCATCATGGTCTTTGTCCTTCTCTTTTCACATATGCCTTGTGTAATATGGAATTCCAAGACATTCTCTCCAAATGGGCAAACCACTTTATTTGATGTCTCTGTATATACTTTAAAATTAGTTCTGTTCCATTAATTTCCCTTATAAACTCATTCCTGATTTTATCCCTTCTAGTCACTTCAGCAGCCTTCCTCAGACAATTCATTTCTATGGTAACCAACTTTCATTCATGTTTTGTTGTAGTGTCTATGGCTGGCACTGGTAACATAAGTTGGGAATGAATATACTTTGTATGAGGTGTGTCTTTGTGCTGGTCAGTAATGCCTTGTGTTGTAAGAGCAAAGTTAACTGTCCCGATATTTGGTATGCTCTACTACACTGTAAATTAACCTCTTCATTCATTTTAAAATCTTCAGTAAATACTGTTCCTAGGTATTTGAACTCTGCCACTTGTTTTATACTTGTTCCCACTATTTTGATATTTAAAGTATGCTGTTTCCTTCCAATTGCCATTCCCTCAGTCTTCTCTTTATTGATTCTCGTATTATTTATGTTGAAATCTTGGTTCATGGATTTAAGGTGTTGCTGTAATTACTTAGCTGTACAGTACTTGCTATCAATCTCTGAGCATCTGCAAAAAACAATTCATTGATATTGTTTCCATTCCTGGTCTTAGCTTTTTTTCATATGTGTTTGTGGCATTATGCATATGTGACATTTCCACAGTCTTTCTCTAGCCTTTCTCCCCAATATTTCACGAGAACTATGGCTTGGTTCTATGAAAATCCAAGTGCAAGACATGAGATTTACTTTTATCCTCATTTGGATTTTCTTAACATTTTGCAGGTTTGTCTGCTTCAAAACCAAAGGCCATAAGCTTAGTACACAAGAACAAAAAAGTGGTCCAAACTAAAATGAAATTCAAACTAATCTATATTCATGACTGACTGGTGGCACACCATACTATGCACATACCTGCAGTGTTATATGCATATAATTTCAGTGCGCAACAGTTATAGAGTACCCGGGGGGGAGGGGGAATACAATCTGTGGTTACAGATTGCATTAGACCAAATGCCAGATATTTCACTGATAGGAAAAGTGTACTATGATTGCCTTTTGGTGACCACGTGCATGCATATGTTAATCTAGTTTAAGCCAGTCAAAACAATATTCTTGTACAGTACTAATCACTTGCTACCATGGGAATTGCACACGTAAATGGACTGACATAAGGTTTGAATGTTAACTCAATAAAGAATGTAGTCCTTATATATGGCATCACATTGAATGAGATACACATTCCAGCAGGGATGAAACAGGACACCTCCCCCCACCCACACACACACACACACTTGTCGCTGAGACATACCATATGTGCCAGCATATAAAATACACGCTGTTATTACCAAAATAATCCACTATAGGCCACTACATACAGTACAAGATGCACTCCATTTTCCCAGTGTATTTTAAGGGGAGGGGGAGTGGGTCTTTTTAAATTTTCTGTCCTCTTCCCATAAAAAAGATGAGACATTTTCACAGATCTTGAAGATAAAGTTCTTGCATCTTGCAAAAGTATTGGAGAGGAGACCTTGTTACACAGTGTTTTAAAAATAAGTATTGGATCGTTTATTTGCATCCCGTCGATCTATAAAACAGTTGTTCAGTTTTGTGGCTTGTTTTTGCTTCTAAAAAGAAAAAGACACAGATGTTTACCTCACAATTTTTAATAAGTTGTGAAATTATCACTGGGAGAAAAAAAAACAGTTCATTACCTTATTTTTGCACTGGAGGTGAAAAACTATTGTAGGGGCCAGTTATGCCTCTCTGAGGTTTTTATAAAAAATCATATCAGGACAGCCTGAAAAAGTGAGAACCAACCTCTTCATGAAAATCTGTGTGTTCCAAATCCACACACAGTTGTCCACAAGATCTCAATTAGAGGTGAAAGAAATTGGAGTGATGGTTCCAAAATTCTCATGGGGACTAAGACATTTTAAAGGTATTCTTCACAATTTGTTATGTTTATTATTTATTTATTAAAATAGCGGCTCAGTGGTTAAGAAGCTTGCCTTGTTAGCTGGAAGGCCAGCAGGTCAGCAGTTCGAGACCCAGTTACTGCATGACATTTTGAGCACCTGTCTCTGTCCCAGCTCCTGCCAACCTAGCAGTTCGAAAGCAATAAATTGCAGGTAGATAAATAGGGACCACTTCAGTGGGGAAAGATCTTGGGGACATAAAAAGGAGCCCCGTTTGGGTGTCCCCTGAGCAGAGTTTCTCCAGCAAAAATACTTTCAACCCAGAGTAATAATAAACTGTTTGCAGACACCAATAGGATTCTGGACAATGAAACTAAATTTTTCCATCCCCATTTTCACGTTACTTTTTAAAAAGTGATGGCTTTCTTTTTATTTTTATTTTGCTCAACCGATGAGATGTCTTTCAAGCACTTTCTAGTATTTTCAGAAACAGGATGAAAAACCTATGTCAAATGTGAGCAATGTCAGGTGGATCAGAATGGGGGACATTTTTTTTAAAAAAAATTATCCTCTGGCAGTTAAAGAATGGAAGACCCGTTGCCTTTTTAAATGAAGTGTTTGAATAGGGGTGAAATTACGCAAACATCCATACATATGAAAGCAAATGAAAAGGCAGCCTTAGGCAAAATAATGTTTGAACAGTACTTTTTTCTGGGCTTTGCTGAAATATTTGTCTGATGATTTTTGTACCAGCAGGTCTACTGAAATAGGATGTTGCTTGGTCCCCATGTGGTTTGTTCCTTAATGTTTTGTATTAAAACTTCAAATGTAAAAATGTTCCAAGGGTGAATCTATATGTTTAGTTTGGAAAATATCTTTTTTGTTGGGACTGTAACTCCCAGAATCTCTCATTCACTGGCCAAATTGTAGGCTAAAAAGTAACTTTCTGCCATATACTGTAGTACAATCAGAAATATGATTCTACTGTCTCGTATGAAGGATGATGTTGTTGAAATGCATATGTAGCACTCTAGAGATGTAAAAATAAAATCCAGCTAGAGCTCAAATATACGTATTATCTAGATAAATGGGGAACATTCTTCACAGATGGAAACAGTTTGTTATCCTGATAGTCTGCCTAGGTGCTGGGATCATTATTATACCTAATCAAATGTTTAAATAAAAGAGTGATTCCTGCCCTGAACAGCTGATCACTGCAATTTCTTATTTTGAAATAGTGAGGTAAATGAATATAACTCCTACAAATATGTGTTGGATTAGGGCTATATAATGGAAGCTCTAAGGGTTGCAGAGGATTATTTATTTATTTATTTATTTAGTCGTATTTATATATGCCGCCCACTCAGGCAGAACCCGACTCAGGGCGGCATTACAACAAATTCTAAAAACATATAAAAACACTTTAAAAACCCCTTATCCCACCCATCCATCCCACCCACTCTAAAAAAGGAAGAGAGAGTTCTTAATTCTTTACGTAAGCCAGCAGGCGGGGTTTAGAAGCTGAACCCGATGACCGGAAGGTCGGTAGGTCAGCCATTCAAGACCCAAGTACTGCAAGACAGAGTGAGCTCTTGTCTCTATCCCAGCTCCTGCCAACCTAGCAGCTTGAAAGCAAGAAATTATAAGTAATGTAAATAAATAGGTCCTACTTTGATGATTTTATGTGTGCTCCAGAGTCTACAGTAGTCATGCCTGCTACATGAACATTGAAACATCTGCAGATGCAGACACAGACAGCAGAGTTGTAACCAGAGATGAGCACTGTCCCTAGAGCTGGATATGACTGGCTTCTGAGCTAGGGAGACCTTACCTTTATCTAATGGAAGTTCTCCCACAGTCTGTTAATTTTTCACATGCAGGATGATTTTACCATCTGAAACGATTTCACAATACAGTAGTACAGCATTATACAGTTAAGTGAGAGGAGGGAGAGAATTTTAAGCTCTTTCGTCTAAATCAGTATTTCCCATCCTTTGTTTTGGGACTTCGATTTCCAGAAGCCTAATCAATTCCCCAAAGCAATGATCATCCAGTGTACTGACTTAGGCTTCCAGGAATTGAGGTCCCCCTGTGGGGCGTGGGCTGCACGTTGGGAATCACAGGTCTAAATGCAAGCTCAGTCCCAAAAAGAGTAGAGCATTCATTTCAACCAACTGATGGGCACTTGTGTAATTTTTTTTGATACAGTGGAACCTTGCTTAACAAACGGCTCGGTTAACACATAAATCGCATAACTAAAGGAAATCCATAGAAAATAGTGGCTCAGTTAATAATTTTTCCCCTGAATGGATTACCATATATACTCGACTATAAATCATCCCAAATATAAGTAGAGGTGCCTAGGAAAGTAGATTGGCTCGAGTATAGGTCAGGGGTGGAAAATGCAGCAGTTGCTAGTGAGTTTCAATAATTAAAATACATGAAAATATGGTAAAATTAATAAATTTAGATATTTGTGTGGCTATGTTTTTGAGTGTTTACATTGACCTGAGTATAAGTCGAGTCCCATTTTTGGACCTCATTTTGTGGGCTAAAAACCCAACTTATACTCGAGTATATATGGTAATTGGTTTTCAATGCAGTCCTATGGGATACCGCGTTTTGGTTAACAAATTTTGGTTTTCAATGCTTTCCTATGGGAAATTCACTTTACATTTTTTTTTTGTAGTACAAAAGGTCCCGGGGAATGCATTAAATTTATTAAGTGAGGTTCCATTGTATAGTGTTTCTACTCTTGTTGTCTTCTTAAATATAAGTAGCATTCAGGCCATTCAAAATAGAAGCGGCGTAATTTTTTCTGAATGAGAGCTACCCCAAGTGTGTAGTTTTACATGGTGAGGAAATGCTCTTTTTAATTGGACCTTATGCATATTATTTGGGGTGGAAGTCCATAGCTATAAGAAGAAAGGACCCGAGAACTAAAGGATCTGCCTTTTTATACCCACAGGAGAGCTTATAAGAGAAAGGCCTTCACAGCTGAGAACAGTGATTTATCCTTGGACATGCCATTGTTTGGGTTAGAACTCCCAGCATTGCTTAAACAGAATGATCAATGAGGACTTATGGAAAGAATAGTTCAAAGATCATGTCTGAGTGGAGGTCTTATTGCTTTGCAGGTGTTCCTGAACTTTGACTTCTGTTGAATTCAGTCAGTTTCACCAACGGTACAGGTCATGAGAGTGACACTCCAACAACATATTAGGTTTCATTTCAGTTGTGGTCTGCACACCATTCAGAATGGTGCCAGAGCAAATAAGCTAATAGATATGGAAACTGTTTTCTAATTTGTGGGTGCAATTTTTAGATTTTCATTTTTAAAAATCAGTCAAAAGCAATCAAGGAAGCCTAGTAAAACAAACAGATTTCTTGGTTAAAATGGACATGCTGAGTATATGCAGTACTACTTTTTGCTTCTAAGGTACAGGAGGGTTTCATAGGAAGGCCTGAAGAAAGGTTTTCCAATGAACCATTTGCTTTCTATACAGCAGGGGTTCTCAACCTTTTAAATCTGTGGGCTGGATCATGCTCCCTCAGACAGTTGAGCGAGCTGGACTGATGGTTCTCCTGGCCATAAACTCTGCTGTAAAATGTATCTGTGGCTTCATAAACATGTTTACAACAGCCGTAGATGTGTTTATGACTGTTTCTACCACTTGTGGCGGTGGCGGTGGTGGTAGGTGCAAGGGCAGTGGGCAACATGAAATGGCAGCACAGGCCGGATCCGGCCAATAGGCTGTAGGTTGAGCACCCCTGCTCTACAGGTATTCCAGTATGCCAAAGTCAAAAAAGTGTGGTGCATTAGCTAAGAACATTTCTATTTCCAGTTGCATTCATTCACGCACCCCAGGAGAGCAATGGCAAAAACAAAATACAGCTTAAAACATAGGTATGTGAAATTGATTATCTGTCTAAAGGCTGGGATCTGGTCATACACCTTTCTTGTGTGTGGTTTGCCAGGGTCACTAATTGGACAGCAACCTTTCCCGATGGGTTCTTTCAGTGAGAACACCACTTTGAAGACCAAACGGACTTTACCAGAAAGGAAATTGGGTACGGGCTTATAGCAGTAGGGAGTATTAGTGACTCCATGTTTTCCTTGGCTGGGGCCTTTGACAGCACTAGGACAAGTGTCAGGAGGTAAGAGACCCAAGGTCTCATAAACAGCATACGGTGTCTGGCTCATGTCCGCGCATAAGGCTGAACAGACACTAACCACAGTAGATCAAACAGCTATGCATAGATATGCAGAGCCTTCTAGGAGTTAGATAACATAGGAACAATGAGTCCCACTGCAATCCATTGATATAGCCTGCCTATGAGCAACCTGGGCACTCAGGCTGGTAAGTGTAACCCAATCAGCCAAATGCCATGTAGTATGCTTTCCTGTCACAAGGGGTCTCACGCAGGCTGTGCGTGCTGACTTCCAATTGTAGTCAATCAATACAGACCACTCAAGGAATCAAGACTGGCTTTTACCATCATACTTCAGGTTCACCTTCCTTCCTTGAGTTCAGCACCTCGGCTCCCATAGACCATTACAAAACTTGTGGTGGTGAGGAAAAAATCATAGTGCCCACATAAGCAGGACCCTTTGGAAGACATAGCAAAGTAAGTTTCCCTACAGCCTTTGCATGCCAAGATTCAGATGACAAAAAGATTTTGCATTCAGAGGAAGCAGAAGCTACCAGCCAAACTGCAAATGCCATTTGATTTGAAGTAACAGGTGAGGGGGACATATCCTCCATGCAATTGTAAAAATACATTCAGTAGAAAAAACATCACATTTTCCAGGAAAGTATCTCAGATATATCATCAGTGATCAAGAGCAGGAAGTATGCTGTAGTTATTTAATATTTTAATTATATTATCTTCTTAAGGAATTAAAATGAGCAGAACTTGTTCAGCCTCTGTTTTATTTTTCCAATAACCTATCCAATTTAACTCTGAAATATTAGATGATTATTGATTTTAGATTCATACTGCTAAATACATTGCATTGGCCAAATCAACTGATACCTTACCAGTTCCAGGGCAGTATGAGCCATCCTAGGTGTCGAAACAATGTCATAAGATGAGTCTTCATTCTTATTCCAAACCCACTACAAACATCTACCTTACAACACTTGCCCACTTGGAAATAGGCCACTTTCTGAGAGTCCTGAGGAGGTAACAAGCTGACAGGTTGGGGCTGCTATTTTCTATGTTCTCTATTGTAGGACATGAAGGTAACAGGGAAAGAGGAAAACCCAGTAATGAGGAGTACTGACTTTATAAAGGAAGCAACATGCTTCAGCTTTCAAAAATTGGGTAAGCAGGGCTCTTAATTATAGGATATTATGAAGGTCACTCTTTCATAGGGTTTCTGTAAGTGTGAGGTAGTTTGACATCAGAAAACAACAGCATTTGCCATAAGTGCAGCTCACTGAGGATTGGTCTGATATGTGTAGTAGATAGGATCCTTCCCTTAGTCAACCAGTAGGTCACAAAGGTATACTGATGGCAGCTCCCTTTGTAATGGATAACATACCATCAAGTCAAGTCTGACTTATGGCAATCTTTTCTGGGGTTTTCTAGTATAGGAGATGCAAAAAAGGTTTACCATTACTTTTTCTGAGGCTGCCCTGGGGCTGTACAGCTTGCCCATGGCTAAGCAAGATCAGTTTTCTTCTGGGAGGCACATTGAAGAGTCTGCAGCCAGATCTATTCAGCCACCTGCTGTCTTCTTACATATGCTGCAAGTCTGACCCTAAGAGAGAAATAGACAAAGAAGCCTAATGCAGCCAGTTTGTGTGTTTGTTTGTGTGTGTATCCATACTGACATTAAAGGAAAGTAGTTTCTCCCAAATGCCATCAGGCAGTATGAAGATATACCCCTTGTTTCTTCTGATGGAGAACTCAAAAATGCAAACTTCTCCAGATGTCTGCTGAATTGATTCATGATTATAGTGCTGGTTTAAGAGCCTGGCAGTGCACCTTCCTTCGTCATTTATGAGGAGTTTCCAGAAGTTGAGGGACTTCTGAAAGAGCCGATCATTAAGACCCAGGTTTTGCTGCTGTTTTCACACCAACTTAGACTTGCTTTAATACCTTCAGTTTGGTTGGCACATCATAGACTATCTCCTACATTTACCATAATTCCAAAAAGATGTCATCCATCCTGTAAAAGTAGCTATTTCACATGAACTGAAGATTAAAAGCTTTTGCTACAGTGAATGACTCCCTCATAGCCCTTCACTCATATTGATGTTCTGGAACACAAGCCGCAGCAATCACAGCCTGTATGTTATACTGATGTAGGTATTGCTTGTCATTGCCACAGAAGTGCCAGTAAAAACAGGATCCATAGGAAATAGGTAACATGATGAAATCTTGCTAATACAGCATTGCAAAAACTGTCATGAAGGTTGCAAGTCGAGGCTAAAAAATGTTCTTGCTTGATTTTAAATTAGGAGGTTTGATGATCCACAGGTTAAAACAATACAAAAGCCTAAATGATTTCCATACCCTGTCCAGGAGTATTTAGTTAGCCTGGATGAACAGGCAAGTGGGGGCTTTTGCAAGGCTATGATAATGTTCCAAGCATTGATTTGTTTGTGTTCCCCAGAGTGGTTTCGCTGTCACCAAAGGTTGCTTTCAGTGCTGATTAGCACAGATGACACTGACTTTGTTTATTATCCACAGCAGGGTAGAGGACTCTCATAAAGACTTGCTACTACTGATCGGTAGTGCTTGATTTTGGCTCTTGTAGCATTTACAAGCTATGACAGATCCATACACAGTGTACACACTACTGTGGGCATTGGCTATTAGATTGGAGATTCAAAACCCTCAGTGGGATTTGTTCTAACCAAGGAGTTTGCAAACTTGGCTCTCCAGGTGTTCTTGCAGACCAGGTGTCTGCCAAATTGGCTCTCCAGGTGTTCTTGGACTTCAATTCCTAGAAGCCCAAGTCAGCACACCTGCTGATCTAGGCTTCTGGGAATTGATGTCCAAGAACATCTGGAGAGACAATTTTGCAGACCCCTGGTCTAATCCATTATAGGAGCTATCCATGGCCCCCCAAATAGGTTGAGCACTTTAAATTGCCCCAGTAATTTCTCAGAAATTGAAAAGCAGCTTTGCTGGAACTGAATTAACTTTGCAGTCCTATTGACTTAGAAAGTCAAAGGAGATGAAACACAAGTGGGTGTGTATTCCTTAACCTCAAACATGGTTTCAGAGAAGCAAGTCTGTGTAAAATCCCTCCTTCAAGAAGTCTCAATGGAACACTTGGTTTTGCAGCTTGCTCAGAGAAACATGGATACCTTCGTGTGGAGAATACACACCCAAAGAAAACACATGTGTAATTGGGGAGAAAGGATGTTTATCACAACAAAACATGGTTTGGAGTGTTTTTCTTTTTGAAAGAAAACATTGGTTCATTCCTGGGACAACCATGGTGTGCTGGGGTTAAAAATTAGCTTAAAAATTACACTGGGGGAAAATGTTCAGGAACTGTTCAGCCGTGTGACCCCTTTAACTCTGCTAAGGTCAATGAAGATTCATCAGGCTGCTGAATAAATGCCAGGCATGCAAGTTTTAGCTCCTTAGGGGCAAATGTTTGGAGGAGAAATTCAGGTCTTAATGGTGGCTTTTAATGGTACTTGTCTGGGTAAATTCCCCCAGCTACCAGTGAATGAAAAATGCTCCCTTATCCTTTTCACTAAGAAGAACTTGTTCATCTGTCCTAGTTTCTGACCATCTTTATTCCACCTTACCATTAGAGGTAGGATGTCTCTCCACTCTTGCACTCCAAGGATGTGCCACTGACTTAGGAGAAGTCAGTTCAGCTGTTCAGAACAAGAGTCATATCTAACCTTATTTGCTTTTTTTCTGGATGCTGAACTTTTTCAAAAGCTAAGAAATTAGTAATTTGATACCTAGTTATCTCTGACTAATAAGTTGCAACAATGCTAGACAATCAATGGGATGACATTATCACTTTAATGAATCCCATGTCTTCTCTTGAAGATTTCTGGTTGCTTCTCAAGCATGCATCTCAACTTTGGATGTTAATATTGACTTACTATAACCCAGTGGTGGAAAACATATGGTCTTCTGATTGTATATGAGGTAAATGTCATATGTCCACAAACACAGATTATCTTGGCTTTCTTTATCCATCTAGCTCTCGTACCAATTTGTATTGGATTTGTAGACCTCAAAATGGCTTGCAGTATATATTGGTGGATGTTTTGGGTGATTGTGGGGAAAAAGCACTCAAAATGTGTGGTTCTCAGCTCAGCTATATCTCAGAGTAGCCTAATTTCGATGTGGGGAAGTTATTTCTACAAAGTAATTAAAGCTTCATTCCAAACTTCCCAGATAATTATGAATGTCAGTGAAACTTTCGAAAGATGGCTATTTTTATTTCTCCATTTCTTAAAATGTAACTTACAGAAGTTTCTTATTGTTAAATTTTTAAAAACATAGTGCTAAAAACACTGACTTGTGTTAAGAAATATCCTTTCTTCCTGGCACTCTCGTCATACACAGAAAACCCACAACAGAGCAAAAGAAACAATACAAGTCAATAGTTGAACCTTTAAGTAATGCTCGTCTACCATTTCTTCTTCTCCTCCAAGTGCCAAATCCATTCTGAATATTGGATATCACCATGCAATAGTCTTCCTGTTCCTAACTCCTTGTAACAGTTCTTCGGAGGACATTCCACAACAGTCTCACAGATTCTTTAACCACAAAGTCCATCTATGTCCAGGACCTCTCTTCCTAAGGATCTTCCCTTTTATAACATGTTGGAGTATTCTTTGTTTAATGGTCTTAAACAATTCTTGTTCTTTATCCAGCTGGCGCAACACTTCTACGTTAGTCACATGATCAACGCATGATATCCTTAGCAGCCATCTGTAGAACCACATTTCAAAAGCTTTGATATTTTTTTCCAGAGGTTTTAGTCAATGCCCATGCTTTGACTCTATATAGCAACATTGGGAATATGTAACATCTCACTGTTTGGATATTTGTACCAAGAGTTAGATCTCTACTATGTAACAAATGTCGCATTTTTAAGAAGGTGGGTCTTTTCTATTTGTATTTTAATCTCTACCTCGGGATCCCACTTTTTATTTAACATACTCCCCAAATAGACAATTTTATTCCCTCTTTCAATGTCTTGTGTTCCTCCCACTACTTTGCTGTGAGTTGGTGTTTGGCTTATGCTAAGATATTTCATCTTCTTGGTGTTGAGATCCAAACCATATTCTATCTTTGAAGCTCTGACTTGATTCAGCATCAGCTGAAGAGCTACAAGGTTTGTGGCCAGAAACACTGTGTCATCAGCATATTGGATGTTATTCAGGTATTGCCCATTAATTTTAATGACAATGTTTAAATCTGATAGTGGTTTGAAAAAAAATACTCTCCAAATATATATTAAACAGTGCTGGGGACAACACACAACCTTGTCGCACACCTCTGCAAATTTGAACCTGCTCTATCAGCTGCTTTTCAACTCTTACTTGAGCTGTCTGATTCCAATAACGGTTGGTGAGGATTCTAATATCCTTATCATAGACATCTATTTTCTTCAGTGTTGTGTTCATATTCTCATGCTGGTATCTGTCAAAGACTTTTGCATAATCTATGTATAAAACATGCATGCACATCACATCTCATGTCTCTACATCTTTGTATGAGGATCCATCTTTGTATGAGGATCCATAGAATACCATTTCACAAGTTATTAAATGCTGGTATAAATAGCAGTTTAGAATTTGCAGATGTCAGCCAGAAACCTATTTGAAATGTGGAGTGTTATACCTCTGTGGGTAATATATGTACCCCATTTTTCAACTTCAGAATCTCCCTGTTTGCATGTATGTAAGCTAAGGATTGTCCCATTGACTGTCTGCTCAAGCAAGGGGTTCCTGAATGTCCTTGGCAGAATCAATAGGGGGGAAATTACCATGTTTAATATACTGCTGAGTATACAGAAAAACAACAGGGCTTGGGGTAAGAAACTTTCATATGTACTGTAAAAGTAGTAAAGTTACCATTTGTGAAGTTATTGTTGTAATATATTGTAGTTGTAGTACTGTACTGTATTTGTAGAACAATTAAGAAACCCAATGGACAAAAAAATAATTGGAAAATAATTATTTCCAAGGAAAGTGTTCTTGCCATTTTTACTATTATTAATATCTATTAGTAACTGGTAATTTATTCTTACTTTCCCCTAATTACCAGGTAGACATGATAATAAATGTACCTGTGCATCTAATAGGCAGAAGTTTGTACCCCTCTTTAAAAAAAAAAAGCACAAGTGCATAAAGAACGACAGATAATGTTATCAAGACATTTGTAGAATGGGAATTTAATGATCTTCTCCCCTTTTGTAGTAATGAGAAAAACTCTTCTATGAAATCGATATTATCTTTGTGGGGTAAATCTGCCAATGATAGCAATTAGGGAAGTGTGATAATTTAATTTTACTTAGTTTTTATGAATTCTCCAAAATTCATTGATTTTTCACATTGAAATGGATACAACTTTTTCCCTTGCTCGAAAGCCAGTCATATCTGACTCTAGGGTTCAGTGTTTATCTCTGTTTCAAAGCCAAAGAGCCAGCGCTGTCTGCTTCTGCAGACATTTGCGTGGTCATGTGGTAGGCATGACTAGACACCGGAGAATAATTTAAAAAAAAACAACAATTGAAATTGACAGATCAGCACTAAACGTCCATCTGAGCACTGGGCTTTTGAGTGGTGAACATTACCTATGTGTTTTGTATGTGTCTGTATTCAGTCCTACAGGTTTGATTCTTTTTATAGTCAAACACTTTTATGCTGAATTTCCTTGAGAGGCTCCTATATGGCAGGCAGGTATAGCATGACCACTGCAGATGGGTGAACACTTTTTCCCAGTTCATTGGTGAAAAATGTTCTCCAAGTTTGCAAATTATTTGTACCGGATGAAAAGTACTTGAGGTTTGAAATGTTTGAAGGCATGAGGATGTGGGAGTGACTGATTTCTACATCCTTGCCACCATACCAGTTGGCACCAATGTATCTTCCCCCAGACCTTATGGCATATGCTTCCCAACATCACATGAATGCACGTTCAGATAAGATTTAGAGGAACATGGTAAAAAGAGCCTCTTGATGCGAGTGATAGAGGAGACAGTAAAGCAGGAGTTCTCAACCTTTTCAAGTTGAGGGCTGGGTGATGCTCCCTCAAACAGTTGGCAGGCCGGAATGGTGCTCCAGCCACCGCTGCCGCCGCCGCTGCCAAAATCAGCTGCAGACTCATTTATGGCCATCGTAAACATGTTTACAACAGCCGTAAATGAGTCCACAGGTGATTCCTGCAATGGCTGGTGTGAGGGCAGGGGCCAGATTATTTGGTGCTGCAGGCCATAGGTTGAGAACCTCTGGTGTAAAGGTTGGCTTAAAGCTCAACCTTTTTTTAAAAAACAAAAACAAAACCTAGTCTGGCCCCATCACTCCCTAGCAAATAGAAGGGGAAGAAATGAAAGCAGTCATGGACTTTTTATTATTGATGCTTACTCCTTGAGAGGAAAGCTATAGCAAACCTAGGCAGCATAAAAAAGGTAGAGGCATCACCCTGCTGATAAAAGTCCACATAGTTAAATTGATGGTATTCTAGGTAGTAATGTATGGATGTGAAAGCTGGACCATAAGAAAGGCTGAGTACAGGAAATTAGATGTGTTTGAACTGTGGTGCTGGATAATATTTTTGAGAGTCCCCTGGACAGCAAGGAGATCAAACCAGTAAATCCTGAAGGAAATCAACCCAGACTGCTCCTTGAAAGGACAAATTTGTTGTTGTTGTTCAGTCGCACAGTCGATTCCGACCCTTTGTGACCCTATGGACCATCGTTCTCCAGGCGCCTCTGTCCTCCACCATCCCCCTCAGTCCTCCCAGTTCTGTGCCCATTGTGTCTACAATACCATCTATCCATCTCATTCTTGGCCTCCCCCTTCTTCTTTTGCCCTCCACCTTTCCCAACATCACGGCCTTCTCAAGTGAATCCTCCCTTCTCATTTGATGCCCAAAGTACTTTAGCCTCATCTTTACTATTTGACCTTCCAATGAGCAGTCAGTGTTGATTTCTTCTAAGATTGACCTATTTGTTCTCCTCGCTGTCCAAGGTACCCTCAAAACTCTCCTCCAACACCACATTTCAAAGGCATCTATTCTTCTGCGTTCAGCTTTCCTAATTGTCCAGCTTTCACATCCGTACATTACCACTGGGAATACCATTGCTTTGACTATTCTAATTTTTGTTTTCAAGGTGATGTCTCTGCTTTTCACTATGTTCCCCAGGTTTCTCATGGCTTGTCTCCCTAGAATCAGCCGCCTCTTTATTTCATGGCTGCAATCTCCATCTGCAGTGATCTTAGATCCTAAGAAAGTAAAATCTGTCACTGCTTCTACTTCTTCCCCGTCTATTTTCCAGGAACTGATTGGGCCTGTTGCCATTATCTTGGTTTTCTTGATATTGAGTCTCAGGCCAGCTTTTGCACTCTCTTCCTTCAAACCGATCAAGACAAAGGACAAAGGACAAAGGACAAGACAAGGACAAATACCGAAGCTCAAACCACCAAATGAGAAGAGAGGAGTCACTGGTGAAGGCCCTGATGCTAGGAATGATTGAAGGCAAAAGGAGAAGGGGACGAGAGAGGATGAGATGGTTAGACAGCATCATTGACATGGTGGGTGTGGATCTGGGCAGACTCTGGAGGATGGCGGATGACAGAGGAGCCTGGCATGCTGTGGCCCATGGACTCGCAAAGGGTGGAACTCAACTGTGTGACCGAACAACAACAAGTAAAATGTTTAGTTATTCAGTATGGTGCATTCAAAAGAGTGATGACTGAGTTCAAATTGACAGAAAGAAAAGAGTTTTTCTCTTTTGCTGGAGACCTGAAATTTCCAATGTTTGGCAGTCACGAAGTAAAGGACTATGACTGGGAGGAGTCCTCTCTAACCATAAAGAAAACAGCATTTCTTTTTTGTTCATTTGTTTGGCTTTGTTTTACTGAATAGCTCTTAACAACTCTGCTTGCTTGTACGCTCCATAACAAGTTAATAGTCATTCAGAATGCAGAAATGGCTTCAGGCAATTCCTGAATTCATGGGGCATTGCTAGAGTCCATCCAATTCAGCAGGATCACCTCCGCATCATCTTCCCCAACCCCAACTCATCTCAGCTCTGCTTAGCTAACATATATTGCTGTGAGTTGAGACAGATAGTCAACCCGATAAGCCAGAACATGAACTAGCATATTCAAAGTAATTTGTGAACAAAGTGTATACTTAATTATAGATGCACAGTTTGCTACAGTGGGCAAGAAGGAATATTATGCTCACATCTGCACATACACACTCCCCCTTTACAGTAATGTAGTGTCTTCCCTTGTGTATTTTTTTTTTATAAAGGCTGGTGTTATAGTTATCAAAAAGGATTGTTTTCCCCCTCCTTTGTTCTCAGTATAATCTGTTTTTGTTCCCATTTATAGAACTGCAGGAAAATAGCCTAAGGGATATTTCTTTCTTTCTTTCTTTTGCTCCATTGTGGAGGAAGAAATGGTACAAGTTAAAAAATATACTTTTTATATAACAGACTTGTTCTGGGTGTTACAAGATATATCAGAAGAAGTCCTCTTCTACACATGAAGAGGAAGGAGGGGTCAAGTGTTCTTAGGGTAGAAACGAACAAACTGTCCCCTCCCATATCTGTTCCTTCAAAATGCACAAATTAGTCTCTTCCTAGTTTTAGTGTATGCAAACCAAGACACAGGACACAGCCTCGGGCTGGGTTAACTCAGGTTTATTGCATCGTGGACAGAGGGAACATGAGGTAATGGCGGATCGATAGCTCTTTATATACAGTAGTAATACATTTGAACGTGGTGCCATGGTAGCCCATTGGCTACTGTCTGCGTGACGTCATTGCGGGTCACGCCCTTCTTGTCCAGGTGTAGGTGGTGGCGGGAAAACTTCCCGCGCTGTTGCCTTTGATGAGTTCGGACCAAGAGAGCTTGGACGCTCGCTGCTGCCAGCTGGTGGTCATTAGCTCGCGTCCTATTACAGGGTTTATATGATACAGCTGAAGGTTACATTGTTGCTATAGGCAAGGTTACATTGGCTCAGATACATTGTAATCCATGTGTAAGGTAAAACCATCAGAACACAACACCCCTCCCCCCTAGGACGAGACAAAGTCTCGAGCCCACACTTAAACACACTCCCCCCCCCCCTTAGGAGACAAAGTCTCTCAGCCAAGATGGCTTATTTCGAACACGCTGGGGTCTCGATGCGGGCTGCCTCTCCCCGGGTTTGCTACCTTCTCTTTGTCCCCTGGTTTCCTGTCCTGTAATTGGAGAGGGAGACTCGTTAGTGACTTGCCGCGGCTCCGCGGCGTTGTTGGGAGGTGTGCTCTTTCTTAGGGAGGAACCGGGGGCACTGGGGGCTAACGAAAAACCCCTCTTCTCGCTTGGATGGGTGGGGGAACACTCCTGAAAACCCCCCCGGCTCGCAAAATCAAAATCAAAATTACAATCGGGGGCAGCGGTCGCGAACTCCTCTCCCCCTTCCCCGGCCCCTGATAGGACTGGCGTATCAAAAGGATATGAGTCGGGGCCGCTGCTTCTGCCTTCCCCCCTTGCTTGGGACTGTTGTCCACTGCTGTCTCCCCCTTGGGTTAAGCGGGTGGGGGAGAACCCTAACGCTGAATCCTGTTGCTGAGCTCCACTGACTGGCCCACTCACTCGGTGCCTCAGTTGGTCTGCGTGCCTCCTCCAGAGGAGGCCGGTGGTAGTCTCGACCCGGTACGACACTGGCCCCGTCTGTTCTACAACCGTCCCTGGTACCCAGGCTGGCCCCGCGCTGGAATAGTTCCTGCAGTGAACAGGGTCACCGGCGGCGAAACCTTTCGAGACTGCCAACCCTATGTTTTTCCCTTTATCCTCGACTCTCGTCGGGTCTAGCCTGGACAGGATCGTGGTCAGTTTTCGCCGCATCAAGAGCTCCGCTGGCGAGTAGCCTGACGCTAAGGGGGTTACCCTATACGCTAAGAGGAACTGGCATACTTGGTGATTCAGGTCCCCCGGGCCCATGCGCCGCAGCGCCTCCTTTGTTGTACGCACCAGCCGTTCCACTTGGCCATTCGTGGCCGGGTGAAACGGTGCGGATGTGACATGCCGAATGGCGTTTGCCTCCATGAATGCTCCGAACTCAGCGGAGGTGAAGCAACTAGCGTTATCGCTGACTAAAGTGTCGGGTAAACCGAATGTGGAAAAGACTCTCCTTAGCTGGCTAATTGTCGTGGCGGAGGACGTGCTCTTTACTGGGATAACCTCCAGCCACTTGGAGAACGCATCCACCACCAGGAGAAACATGGTTCCTCGGAATGGGCCAGCGAAATCCACGTGCACTCTGGACCATGGCCCCCTTGCTGTGTCCCACTCCCTATGCGGGAGACGGGCCGCCTCAGGTCGGGATCCCTGGCATGCCTCGCAAGTGCCGACCATGTGCTCAATGTCCGCGTCCAGCTGTGGCCACCAGAAGTAACTCCGGGCCAGCGCCTTTGAACGAACTATGCCCGGGTGGCTGACGTGCAGCAGTTCGAGCACCCTCGTCCGCAGGGGCGTAGGGACCACCACCCGTTGGCCCCACAAAAGGCACCCCCTCTCTAGGGACAACTCTAGCTTTTTCCTAAAGAATGGGTCGAACTCTGTACTCGGGGACGATGCCGGCCACCCCTTCTGTACCCATGAACTAACTTTCTCCAGCGTTCTGTCCTTGCCTGTCGCCCTAGCAATGTCGGTTGGTACTATTGGGGGTGCGTCTAAAACCTCAATTAGCAACACCTGGCGGTCTCTTTCTGCTCTCGCCTTTTGGTCGTCCGACAAGGGCAAAGGGGATCTCGAAAGTGCATCAGCATGGCTGATCTCCTTTCCGGGCCGGTACTCCAACTCATGTTGGTACGCGTTGAGGAAAATAGCCCATCGCAGCATTCTCGGGGACAGGATCTGCGGCGTGGGCTTGCTTGCCGTGAAAATCCCTAACAGTGGCTTGTGATCGGTCACGATTTTGAACGGGCGGCCATACAAAAAATCGTGAAATTTTTTGGTTCCCGCTACTATTGCTAACGCCTCCCTGTCGGTTTGTGCGTAATTTCGCTCCGCTTGGGACAGGGACCTTGAGTAAAACGCTACCGGGGCCTCCCTTCCGTCCTCCAACACGTGGCAAAGCACCGCCCCCACCCCCACCGGGGATGCATCACAAACTAGGACCACTGGCCGTTTGGGGTCGAAGTGCGTCAGGATTGCCTCAGATGTTAGGAGTTGCTTTAGCTCTTTGAACGCCCTCTCGTGCTCGTCACCCCACATCCATGTCTCCTCCTTTTTAAGTAACCGATGGAGCGGTTCGGCCACGGACGCCTTCCGCGGGAGGAATGTATGGTAAAAATTGAGGAGCCCCAGGAAGGACTGTAGCTCGGTTTTGGATGTGGGGCGAGGGGCCTTTTTAATGGCTGCTACTTTGGATTTAGACGGTTTAATCCCCTCGGGTGTGATCCGGAACCCTAAAAACTCGACCTCGGTTTCGAAAAAGACACATTTGTCCTTCCTCAATCTCAGCCCCGCTTTCTCGAACACGGTCAGTACTTTGTCCAACCTCTTTGCCAGTTCAGCCTCACTCCCCCCTGTTATCAACACGTCATCAAAATAAGGCAACACCCCCTCCAGTCCCTTCAGGAGGCGTTCCACAAGCGACTGAAAAAGGCCGGGTGCCGAGTTCACGCCAAACTGTAACCGCGACACCTGGAACGCTCCTTTATGTGTAACTATCGTTTGTGCCGCGGCCGTGGCGGGGGTCACAGGAAGTTGCTGATAGGCTTGTGCCAAATCGAGTTTGGCGAAACACTTTCCCCCATTCAGCCTGGCCAAAAGGTGGCTGATCACTGGCACCGGGTATGCATTAGGGCGGATCGCCTTGTTAATTGTACACTTATAATCAGCGCAAATTCGCACCTCCCCGTTAGCCTTTAGAGCCGTTACAATTGGAGTTTCCCACTCCGCGGAATCAACAGGAATAAGAATCCCCTGGCCCACCAGTTTGTCCAGTTCCGCCTCTATCTTGTCCTTGAGTGCGAACGGCACCCTGCGCGGTTTGAGTCTTATCGGGCGGACCTCCGGGTCTATGTCGAAAGCTACAGGGGGTCCCTTGAACTTTCCAAGTCCTTTCTTAAAAACGGCGGGATGCGCATCGCAAACCGCTTGTATTGGGTCCCCCCCCACGGTATGCACTCCCCCTATGAACAAACCTAAGGGCTGAAACCACTGTGTCCCTAGGAGGCTACAGCTTCCCCCCTTGAGGACAACTAGGGGCAGTTCCGCAGAATGTCTCTTAAAATTGACCCGAAATTTCCCGACCCCCAACACCGGAATGCTGTTTCCCTGTACGTCTCGTAGCGTGGACCTCAACGCTTTAAGTTTGGGCCGTACGTGGGGGTCGATTTTCAAAAACTCTTTCTGGGGAATTATAGAATAGGAGGACCCCGAGTCAATTTCCATCTTAATAGGGGCCCCTTGTACTAATACCTCAACGAAGTAATGGGACTGTCCCGCGGACACGCTGAACACCGGGGCGTCGTCCTCGCTGTCGTCCGAGACGCGGCCCACGCCATCCTGCTTCCTCGTGGTCTGGGCGCCATCTTTGGGCCTCGCTGGACGGTCCGGTCTGGCCGCACGGTCTTGTGACTGCCTCCGGCCCTCCTTCCGTTTTCTGCATGCCTTGGCGATGTGCCCCCGACGGCCGCAGGTGTAACACTCGGCCTTCCTGAACGGGCATCTCGCGCGCTCATGGGCCGCTCCGCAACCCTCGCAGCGTCGACCCCCCTTTCGGACCTTCTGGACCTCCTCGCCGTCGCTGCCTTCCGTAGACGACTTTGAGGCCCGTCGAGTTGCGTGCACCGACTGTCCGGACTTCCCGTGCACCGAATTTTCCGCCTTGCCGGCTCTAGGACGCCACTCACGCCACTGATGCATCTCGTCCACTCCAGCATTCGTGGACTCTGCGGCTTCCGCGGCCTCTACGACCTCTGCCAGCGTGGGTGGCGGCTCCTTGTTCATCAAGCTGCGCTGCACCTCCTTGTCTTTCAGGCCACACAGCACTCCGTCCCTGAGGGCCATCTCTAGGATGTCGCCCCATTTACAGGGGGCGGCGGCTACCCTCATGGCGGCCACGAATGCCTCAACCGACTCATCCGGCGCTTGGACTCGCCTCCAAAACGCGCTCCGAGCGGGAAACATTGCCCTCGAGGGACAGAAGCGCTCTCGCAGCAGCTTCATGATGTCGTCCGCCTTAAATTCGCTCACCTTCTTCGGAGCGATGATGCCCACCAGCGTCCGCTTGGTTTCCATCCCGAGCATTCTGGTGAGGATGGCCCTCTTCCTCTCCTCGTCGTCTCCTTTGACTCTGAGTTCCACCAGTGCCGCCTGGAAGTCCATCTCAAGCAGCTCCCAGTCTTGCGGTTTGGTGATGTTGAACCCGCTCTGTGCCCTGGCTGTTCCGTGGGGATCCATTATCCCACCTTCGTCGCCAATTTAGTGTATGCAAACCAAGACACAGGACACAGCCTCGGGCTGGGTTAACTCAGGTTTATTGCATCGTGGACAGAGGGAACATGAGGTAATGGCGGATCGATAGCTCTTTATATACAGTAGTAATACATTTGAACGTGGTGCCATGGTAGCCCATTGGCTACTGTCTGCGTGACGTCATTGCGGGTCACGCCCTTCTTGTCCAGGTGTAGGTGGTGGCGGGAAAACTTCCCGCGCTGTTGCCTTTGATGAGTTCGGACCAAGAGAGCTTGGACGCTCGCTGCTGCCAGCTGGTGGTCATTAGCTCGCGTCCTATTACAGGGTTTATATGATACAGCTGAAGGTTACATTGTTGCTATAGGCAAGGTTACATTGGCTCAGATACATTGTAATCCATGTGTAAGGTAAAACCATCAGAACACAACACCAGTGCAGCAGTGGGTGACCTCCAGAGGTCCAGAAGCCATACGTGACCATCATCCACCCGGAGTCTCTCTATCCCCTGGGATGGAGTGCACGTGTGCCTGCTTGCTGCTGCTCCCGCCCACCCAAGCCTCTCTCGCTCGGGAGGGCTGAAAAGCCACCATTGACACCGCCACACCAGAGGGTTACCTCCCGCCCACTCAGAGCCTCTCCATCGCCCGGAATGGAGTGCACATGTGCCTGCTTGCCGCACTCCCACCCGCAAGCCTCTCTCACATGGGAGGGCTGAAAACCCACCACTGACACCGCCACACCAGAGGGTCACCTCCCACCCAGAGCCTCTCCATCACCCGGGATGGAGTGCACATCTGCCTGCTCGCCCTACTCCCGCCCCCGAGCCTCTCTCGCTCGGGAGGGCTGAAAAGCCGCTGCTGGCACCACCACACCAGAGGGTCACCTCCCACCCACCCGGAGCCTCTCCATTGCCCGGGATGGCGTACACATGTGCCTGCTTGTGCCGCTTCTGCTTCCCGAGCCTCTCTCACTCAGGAGGGATGAAAAGCCACCGCTGATGCCACCCTACCAGAGGGTCACCTCCCTCCCACCCGGAGCCTCTCCATCACCTGGGGAGGCATATCCTGTGCTTTGCTTGGTCTTGGTCTTTTGAGGTTATCCCTGGGGACTGTAACGCTATTGTATTTTATGATAGTCTGTTTGTAACTGTACTTCTTTATTTATTGGATTTATCAAATTACTGTTATTTTGTCTTTGGATTTGTTTCATCACTTTTTTTATTTGTATTTTGTAAACTGTAAATTGTTTTGATGCATTTTTGTTACTGTATCCTGTCATTGTATTTTGATATTGTATTCCTCTGTTCTGCTATTGTATCTTATCATTGCTGTATATGATGTATTGCTATGTAAATGGCCACTTTGGGTCTCCCTCAGGAGATGAAAGAGGGGTTTAAATGACTTAATAATAATAAAAAATAAATGGACATTGAAGGGTTGAAATGGATACCTGTGACCCTATCACCACAATTTTTTTCCTTACAAATTGGGAGGGGAGTGATTGAAGAACCACAGTAGTGCAACCATATGCCCACATTCTCTCACACACATACAGAGACATTTTCTGGAAGGCACCCCATCTTTACCAGTTCTGTGATAGGCAGTAAAACCATGATCAACTCCATGCTAGAAAAATGTATGTCTACTGAATTTGGTTGGTGCAAATGGGGCATCAGACCTCTTTGCAAATTAGCAATTACATTTATATACTATGCATACCTGTCAAGTTTCAGAAAATTTCTGTCAAATAAGGGAAATTTCCCAGCCAAAATGGGAAACTGGACAGAGGTCTGCAAAGAGGTCTGCTTATCCTGTGCTGGCCTCCAGTCTAACACCAGTATAATTGCAGTCTAACTAATATGGGATGATGGCGGGAAAGAGTGTAAAATATGGGGGTTTGACAGAAATTTCCCAAAACTTGACAGGTATGATACTACCCCATTGTGCTTACAACACTCAAAGCCTTCCATGTCTATCAACTCCCAGCTGGAACCTGAGCTTCCAGGGTTTCCACAAAGATGTCTGCACATGTATTCTGTGTGTCTACTTCCCTGACCTCATTTGCAATAGCAAGTAGCAATTACACTTATATATCACCCATAGCGCTTAGTGCACTCTTTCGGCAGTTCATAAAGTAATTAGCATTTTGCCCCCAACATGCTGGACACTCATTTTACCAACCTCAGAAGTATGGAAAGTTGAGTCAACCTTGTCACGGTCAGGATCAAACTCATAATGTCAGCAATTTGGCTGCAGTACAGCAATTAAACCACCACACCACAAGGGCTCCTCCTTCCTTGATTTTTTTTACTCAAAACTCATTCTGCCCTAGCTCTTCATTAACATGTTTTCTCCCTGCACAGTTAACATTTAGTATTTTTGCATTGATTTTCCCAATACAGTGGAACCGCTATTAACAAATGGCTCGGTTAACATAAAAATTGCATAAAAAAAGAAAGCCATAGAAAATAGTGGCTTGGTTTACAGAATTTTTTTGGAATGGATTAATTGGTTTTCAATGCATTCCTATGGGAAACCACACTTCGGTTAAAGAATTTTGGTTTTCAATGCATTCCTTTTTTAAAAAAAATTATTTTCAAAGTAAAATACAACATAAAATACAAACAAGATATAATAAAAAATACAAAAAATACATCCGATACACAACATAGTTACACTACAGCACAATAAGAACATTTAATCCTTAACAATCAAAACAATAAGTGATTCTTATTCTATAAATTTGTTCTCATTATCTAAATATTTATCTAAGTCTGATCTCAACTTTTTTTTAACATGTGTTCATATTTTCATTTTTCTGTCATACCATAGAACAACAAAAAAAAGACAAAATCATCATACACGCTACTGTGATATATACGTTGCCCTGGAGATTGCAGTGTATCACAGTCATATCTTACTATTTCCAGAAACTCAGTTGATCAGGTACTGGCCTACCGCCTTCACCTTTAATCAATGTATGTTCTACAAATGGTTGCCACATATTCCAAAAATTAATTTCAGTAACAATACCTTTTTTTTAAATTCATCTCCCATGTTAACTTATCATTCAAAGTGATCTCCCACATTTCTTTATACCAGTCTTCCATTTTTACTAACACATCACTTTTCCAATTTCTTGCAATACATTGTCTGCCAGTTGTTAGTATTATAGATAATAACTCTTTTTTACTCTTATCTATATTCATGTTATCCATGTCTGTCAACAAAGCAGTACCTGACCCCAGCTTAATGCTTATCCTCATTATTCTTGAAGTTTCTTCAATGCATTCCTATGGGAAATTCGGTTAAAGTAATTTTTGCTGTAAGAAACGTCCTGGAGAACACATTAATTACATATTTTTGTAGACATATATTAAGTGCCTTCAATGTGTTTCTGTGCTTTTTTATAATTTTGCTTGGCTTTTCTATCTGTAAACATTGACATAGCTTAGTGCAGGGGTGGGCAACCTACAGCCTGTTGGCCGGCCCCGGCCCACAGCACCAATTCATCCAGCCCACAGTGATGATCCTGCTGCTGCCAGAAGGGGCGGAAGTGCCAAAAACATGCCAAAACGTGCCAAAAACGCACCAAAAATGCACCAAAAATGGCTGAAAACACACCATCCTCACTTCTGCTGCCGCCACGGGAAGCAGTGCAAGCAGCAAAAACAACCAAAGACACACCATAACGTGTTTACAACAGTCACAGGTATATTTAAAATGTGAGGAGCCATGCCTCCAGACCACTCAGCTATGGGGGAGCATTGTCCAGCCCATGGCGCGAAAATGTTGGCCACCCTTTGCTTAGTGAGTTACTACAGAACCAATGGCTAGATGAGTTTTGACTCTCTTCTGTGCCTTCTAGAACAGTGCCTGTCCAAATTGCATATGTGGCTGATGGGGCTGTGTGCCTTGCCACTTGTGTAGCTTTGGGCAGTGCACAATCCCAGAGCCCCACCAAAAGGAGGTACTGGATCTGAGTACTTCACATGTATTAATGTGGTTTTAGTGTGTAGAGAGATGAATAAGGACTCAAGAAACCAGGCTTCAAATTCCTGCTCAGTCTTAGAAGCTCATAGGGGAATAGTAATGGTATAACCATGCACATACTTTGAAAACCTACTATGGTTCACATGCAGCAGATGTGTTCCAAAGGAATATAATATAACATATGTAGAAAATCTTGAGAGGATAATTGTAAGTGGGATTTGTTTTGACAGCGCCTAGTTATTCTTATTTTGCAGGGCATTTATCAAATGTGTCCATGTGGTTGAACACATTCTCGTTCTCTTTTTGGATTGCACCACAAGCTCAGAAATGTAATTGACTAAATGGGTTAATGAATTAAAAATGAACAATGTAGACAGAACAGATCACTTGCTCAGCTTTAAGTTTTATTCATGTCAATCAATTCATCTCTCCTGATTTAAGCAGGCAACAAGTTATGAGCCTGACAAGTTTATTATTGTTACTTACCACCTTTATTGCTTTCTTTTCCAAGTCTGGTGGCTGTTTATGTGTAATGATTTGCTTAATACATTGACAAGAAGACCCAGTGGACTTACTTCTGTTTATGCGGTCAGCAACCTATCTTCCTTATTTGTTGGAAGACTCTATAGATATAGATAAAGATATTTATGTTGACACAACGATTGCTTCTCAAGCTGCCTTGATCGATTAACACAAAATGAGAGCATGGGATGTGCTATCAAATACTGTACAAAGCATAAATCAATTATTTTAAAATATATCTACAAATCTGTGCTTTGCTACCTCTTATGTTGGCAAGACTTTCCCTCACTGTAAATAATTTTAAGTGATTGAGGGCAGGAGATCCTTGGAAGTGTGGCTGGAACAAGCACATTTGCAATAGATTACAGGCACAACACCATGCGCAATACACATCCTGTTTTAATGTGATTCTTTGTATTTGTGTGCATTAAAGTAACCTGAGTGGATAGAGCATCAGAAGTCCTAAGGACAAACTCTCAACCCAATGGATGACTCCAGAGCCTCTTTGTTGTGGGTAGTTTTATAGCTTTCCAAATGAGGAAACGTCTGAGGGGACCCCTTCCCAACCATCAGGCAATGAACTGTCCTGAACCAGACTGCAGAGGTGGGTGACACTAGGAGCCCCAATAGCAGCTTTTTACCCCCAACGGGCTCTGACGGTTCTGCCTGGCGAACGGAGCAAGAGCACGGGCTTCAGACACAGCAGATAGGCAGGTGACTGTTTCCCTCCTCCACATTGCTTAACTATGGCAGATTTCCAGCCCCCCCCCAGTGCGCTTGCACTGTACAATCCCATCTCCCCCACTTACCGGTTCATGGGAAAATTGTTTAACATAAAATCTGTCTGTTGTGCAAAAACGGACGGAACAGGGCACCCCTGTTTTGAGGGATGTAGAAGCCAGACATGTAAAAGCCTGGTCTGCTTAGCGCCCTCCACCATCAGACCTCTTCATGTTCTCTTGAATCTCCTGGCACCGGCAGGCTCAACTTGGAACTTCTGAGACTCTGGGCAGCTAGAAGTTGGGTAGTGGTCCTGCAATCACCATGCAGCAACCTGGGATTCCTCTTTGTTAAAGAGATCCCAGACCTTGACTATGGAGGGAATAAAATAGTGTTTTGGTAGCAAATGGCTTGAGCCAGGCTAATCTCTTCATCTAACCCTCTTTCAATAATCACATGATGTATTGAAGAAAGGTTGTTTATTGTTCTTGAAGCATATTGAAAAGGTTACAGTTCATCTGCTGGTCTCAGGATACAGATAAATCCAAAAAACACGTTTCTAATCAAAACATACAGGAAAATTCACACTCAGGTTTCCCCCATGAAAGAAAAGAACCTGACTAACTTCTAAGTTATCATTATGAAGACTTAAAGAAGTGTGGACTCCCTAGTGGCTAGGAATCCACACCCGCACTCTTGAACGACCCCACTAAAGCTCTAACTTGAACAAACTCCCAGTCCCATGTGTCTATAACATAGAACATGGTTCTTGGACCACTAAATACAGCCAATCAAAGCAGGCGATATAAGTAAACATCCCCCTGTTCCCAAAACAAAGTCTTGTTGTTCCCATGATCAGGATGTTGACGTGGACAGACATTCCATTCCTAATGGGTAAGACAAAATACAGGCCTAGAGGCCTTGACTTGGGTCTCCATGCTTGCACCTGCTGCTAAGGGCAGAAGAACGGGAACAGGCCTTTGCATCTCTGCAAAATCTAGCCAACACAGGAGCTTCTAAACCTATGAAACTCCATATTGAATAACATGGTACTGTTCTACCATGACTTAAGCCCTATTGCAGTTTTTAAAAACATAGCTTCGGTGCCATTTTAAAACCATGGTACAGCTTGTTTGTGTGCAAGAGAGACAGACAGAGGGTGTGTGTGGTGTGTGTTTAGAAGTTACAGATTGGACTGCAACTCTGAAAAATTCTTGTAAAATTTGCAACTCAAAAACACAAGCCAATAGGGTGCACCCTATTTTTATAAAGCTTGGGGAGGTTAAAACTGTTGCACAATTTACATTTTGTAACATAGCTGGGAGTTATTACCACCAAGATAAGACGTTGTTTGCTCAGTATCGATCTCTACTTGGTTGGATACTGCCAAGGATTTTCACATACTCTAAGGATCTGAATCAATGTTTTTATTTCTTTTACTGTATTGCCCATTTTCTCAACCTCATATATAGATTGCACACTTCAAGAGCCTAATCTGTCTTTCAAGCTGGAGATCCGAAAATCCTTCTGGCCATCTAAACTGGACAAGCTCAGAGGTTCTTTTTACATTTCCATGTAACCAGATTGAATGGCTTGGAAGACCATAATGTAACGTTTTTTCCCCCATAGCCTTCAACCTCTCAGTGCTATGGCCAAACGAGATGGCTGCTCTCATCGCACAATTTTCCATGCTCTTCAAGGCAAAGTGGGATAAGCAGTGATTTGGCTTTTAAAAATCTCTGATCAAACTCCTCTGCTCAAAGCTTTTCCTTTTTTCCAGTGCTTAGGTTAATTAAATTCCCCCCAATACTCAGTGAAACTCAAGGTACATGGTGGTGCTACCCACCAAACCTTGTCCAGAGGCAGCCCCATCTGCATAAACAGATTGGATTAAATGCTTTTTTTAACCTTTTTAATTGCTAAAAAGGTATTCTGGAAGAGTCATGCAGCACATATTTAAAAATGTAATTCTTATTAATCAAGATGCTTCTAAAAATTGCAGATGACTAACTGTCTTAGAAGAGATATTCCTCTTTTGCTGTGAAATAAGGGCATACCTGTCAACCGCGGCTCTGGACAATCTGGGACCTGCGCACAACGGTTCTGTGCAAGTCACATTCTACGCATGCGTAGAAGGCTTTTACGCTTGTGTAGAACCCTTTTACGCTTGCATAGTCTTTTACGCAAGCCTAAAAGGGTTCTATGCAAGTGTAAAAGCCTTCTACGCATGCGTAGAATGCAACTTGCGCAGAAGGGATGTGCAGTACCTCTTTCCCCCTGCTGCCAATTCCGGGGTTTTGGCAGCTACGGGCGGGAAATGGCGCATATTGGCGCCAAAAATCGGATAATCCCGGCCAATCTGGGAAGGTTGACAGGTATGAATAAGGGACCATGCCTCTTGAAAGACATTGGCTGCTATATGAAATGCATATATAGTGGTACTCAATACAATGAAAAAACTCAGTTCCACAGGGTTCTTCGTTGTATGTTTTTTTTTTCCGTTGTATGGGTTACCACTGGTTGCACATGTGTCTGATCACCAAGGAGGGGCTGGGAAAGCCATCTGTCTCTTTCATCATTCAGCAGTCTCATCTATTAAACTTATGAAGAATGAGAACTACCTCTTGTTGAGACAGGCTTTTCCGTATAAATGTCCCATATAGTATGACTGTTTTACTTTCATGTGCTAGGTTTTTCTGACATTTCTTTACTTCCTCTTCTACTCATCGTGGACGGTGAACCCTGTTGTGGACATTGAGCTCTGGGCTCCATTGAGGATGTTGAGCCTGGCCTCTGGCCGCACTAACATCCAGTTGTAGTGCTGATAGACGATAATGTGTTTACTGGATTGTTCATTGTTTTATTGTTTGAATTTATGTATTTGGATTTATTGTGTTTTTCATATTTTGTGATGTTCTGTGATACCATGTTAGCCGTCCTGAGTCACTCTGTGAGTAGTGTGGCATACAAGTAGGAACAAACAAACAAATAAAAAAATAAATACAAGCCTTCGCCTGCTCTAAAATCCAACCAGCTGGGTGGCTAAGCCCATTAGCTATCCAGGCTCAGGCCCCGGGCTTGCTTTGGAAGGAAAGGGGCAAGCTGCTCGCCCTTTTCCTTCCAAGGCAAGCCCGGGCTCAGCGCACATGCACCCCTTGCTCACCTCGGAAGGCAAGGGGTGAACAAGCACTTCTTCCCTTGCCTTCCAAGGCCAGCCCGGGCTCAGCACGCACGCACCCCTGGCTTGCTTTGGAAGGCAAAGGGGAAGCACTGGCCCCTTGCCTTCTGAGGCAAGCTCGGGCTCAGAGGCTCCAAACCCCAGCTTGTTTTTGAAGGAGGCAGCTACTTCCTCCGAAAGCAACACATGGAATGAAAAAAATGTGCAATGAAGTGGATTTTTGAACAAATTTGGCATTGTACAACAAAAATTTCCGATGTACCCATTTATTTCAAAATCCTCTTCATTGTACAATTTTTTTCATTATACAGAACATTCGTTATACGGGGTTCCACTGTACAACTGAATGCAAACAAACCAGCAGGATCTTATGGATGTCTAGGATCCATTTTTCAGAGAAACATGGGCATGGAATGGCATGCAAAGATGAAGTGCAACAAAATATTTTGAAAATTTTCAGTCCCTCCAAAGATGTACTTAGCAGCCCATCGGCCCCTTTCCTAAGTCAGTATTTTTAACATAAAAGTCATCAGAAAGGTTACCAGCAGTCTGTAAGATGAAAGGAAGGAATTATAGTGGTAATGAGGCAGATCAGCACCAATGAGAAAATAATAACCATCTTGTAATTAGAGCATCCTCTTTCAGTCTAAACATTGACCATAAATAACTAAATCCCTCTCCATTATTTGCTTAAAAGGATACATAATTGATTATTGCCTAATATGGTTTTCCAGCTGAAATTACACAATTAATTTCTTTGCTAATGTACTGTACTTTATTTAGATTATACATCATTGAATAAAATGTCTACTCTTGGGCTGGCTTGTGCAACTACTTTCTACAGATCATAAATTCCACCTGATCTAGCCATAAACATGTGTCTTTTGTTGCTGTTGAATGTTTCCACTTCTTTTCCATGTCTAGGCCAGACGTTAAACTGCCAAAATGAAAGCACCTTTTGGTGAGTTCATTCTGCATTTTATTTCACCCAACCTAGTGTGAGAAAGATTATCTGGCACAAGATGGCAGGAATGGGCTGGGCCACCAGGAAGGGGGATTCATCATGGTGCGCCCTCACCTCTGGCACCCTGTGACACAAATAATAATTTTATTATTATTTTATCCACCCGGCATGCTGCACTTTAGATTAAGCCATTGCTCTAAGCTCCCTCCTTCAACTTGGAGCAATGGTTTATTCTAAAGTGCTGGGTGGAGCAAGCAAGGAGTGGTGACCAAGCAGTTAATGGGAGCAGCTTTCTCCCCCATCCCTTGGTCACCACCCCTCACCCCTGCCCAGGGCCCTCCCATGGTGCCCAGCACACCCCTGCAAGGTGGCCACTGTCTGAGGCATGCCCGATTGTGGTTCAAAAATACCACAATATTCAAGGAGGCTCTGTGTGCCCCTCTTATTTGTAGTGAGGCTATGATCCTGGGCTGAGTTACCATATTAAGGAGCCCATAACCAAATATAATTAGAGGGTTGATGCTCAGCTGCACAGTTTCACAGAACACATCTAATAATGTTTAGGATCCTTTTGTCTCAGTAGGCATGGCCAAGCTGAAGTTTATTTTAGTTTTTATTTATCAAACTTATATTGTCGCCTTCCTCGCCTCAGCGACTCAATGGGAATCTCTATTCTATAAAAAGGGCTAATGTTCAGCCTGTAACAGGCATGAGAGAATGTGTTTTTCCCAAAGTAAGAACTATAATATTACCAGCAAAAGCCCTAAATTTCCACTATTGTATCTGGTAAGACTAATATGTATTGCAAGAAAGATATGAGTAAAATTTCATATTGCTCATAGAAGATCCATTTGACAGCAATCGTTTCCAATAATGTAAGAGATATTTTATATTTTAGGAGCTATAACTTATAATACCTGTTGAATTTTATAACTTTATAGCTTACAATACCTGTTGAATTTTATAATTTTATAACTACTTTTGTACTTATGTATACTATGAAGGAATATAAATCCTGCATGTCTTGTTATTTAACATCAGAATAAGAAACTGTTTTCCCAAAACTTTGACACTGCAAACTGTCTTATCCTGCAATAGGATAAGATAATTGCTGTAATTTGCAGCTATAGAGATTTTGTGTAAAACAGAGTGAAAATTCAACACTCTGGGCAGTTTACATAACACTAAAATAATAACAAATAAGATAAATCCCTCCCAACCCAGTGGCATTAACATAAACATTTAGAACTATGGGTCCAGAATCACTGGGCGGTAGATATATCCTAATAGGCTCATCTGCACAATTCAATTTTGTAAGATTTCTTTGAAAATACCAAGTGGGGTGTGTGTGTGTGTGTGTGCGTGCGTGCGTGTGTGTGTGACTTATTTATTTATGTATGTATTTATTTATTACATTTATACTGCCAATTTGGGAAATTCCCCACTCTGATTCAATGGGATGACTTTAGTTGTGACCACCTACTGGATCTCGGCCACTGTTTAGTAGGTTATTTGATGACTGTGTAAAGCTCACTAGTAATTGAGAGAGTATTGATTTCCAGGCAGCAGAAGAAAAAGTTTTGCAAGTCACTTTGGGACCCAGTATATGGACTCACTGTCTCTCCTCCAATTCTCTCCCCTTGATTCAGGCTTTTTTAAATGGCAAATTTACACACACTCAAGACATGTAAGTATGATCCTGTGCTTAGCCTATGAGCCCTGATACCACCTAAAATATTTGGAGAGGGATGTCTGGGAATTAAAACTACCACATTTCAAAAAGCTTTCTTTTCCTCCACGTTTGTTTAATCCAAGATTTTTCTTCTTGCCTGGAAATTCAAGAAAGCCTAATAATTCCTGGAGACTTCACTTGGTGCCAAGAGACCTGGCAAACATTTTCCCCAGGAAAGTTAGATGATTCAGTTTATTTTAAACCCAATCTACTAATACACGAGGGTGAGATA
Source organism: Bradypodion pumilum (assembly GCA_035047305.1). Lineage (NCBI taxonomy): Eukaryota > Metazoa > Chordata > Lepidosauria > Squamata > Chamaeleonidae > Bradypodion > Bradypodion pumilum. The sequence goes on from JAWDJD010000002.1 coordinate 17,979,202, forward strand.
CAGCATGATAGCAAAGTATCAATCATTTGGACAGACTGAGCTCTAAAAACATAAACAAACCAAGATGCATGTCATTGACAAGGACTCCAAACCAGGAATTTTTCTTAAAGCTGAGAACACGTATCATAATAGAAAGACCAGTCAGCCAGGATGTCTTGTCAAATCCATAGATCATAATAAGAAATAAAACATATGAGTTCTCCTGAGAGCAAGTACCGCGCATTTCTTCATAGCTACTCATGATTTCCTCTCTGTATTTCAGGTAAGGGAGCAAGTCAAGGTGAAATGATGGACATGTTTGAACACCAGTGCCTATGTTTTGCTAACTCAATAATAAAATATGTATTCTAGTAATTATTCTATCAACAGCTTTCAGCCATCACTGTGAACTCTAAAACAATATTGCAACACATTAGACTTCTGAATAGGAGAGGCCGACTGACTTTCTGATTTGTTTGTGAGCTTCTGACTGGCCTCATCAGAAAAGTGCATTAGCGGGAACTAACAAGTCTCTTCTTTTGCTACCCTTGTTTATCTTTCAGGGGAAATCTGCAACTCAGAAAGCTTCAGAAATGTTATCTGGAGATTTGTCTGTTCTCCCTTCTTCTCTGGCCCTAGAAGTGTAAAATTAAGTTGTATTGCTCACCCTTGGCTTCCTTTCTCACCTCCTGCAAACTTTATCCCTTTATCCTTCTTTGCCTCTGCTTGTGCTCGGTTAATTGAGGCAATCTCAAGAACCAAACTCTTCAACCCTTCAACTTCACATCCTGTCTTTGTCCCCTCAGGAAAGGCTGTTTTCTAACCAGGGTCCACAAGAATATTTCATGCACCTGCTTTTAAATCCTAATCAAAAAATGGCACACCAGTTTCATTTGCCTCACGGCTTGGTTTGGCAGCTTTACCCAGTCCCCCTTGTTCCCTCCATAGAACACCTAATTATTAAGTAATTAAAGTTCATTTAATAAAAAAAGGCTCAAGGTTTTTTTTAGGGGAGAAAGCAGGGAACAAACCTTGGGGCTGGAGCAAGAGTAGGACTATTAAATATTCAGTGCAAACCCCTGAGGAGATACATTTTAAAATGCTTTGTTTGTTTCAAATTAAAATTTGCAAGGTTGTTTAACGGGAAGGAGGGGTCCATTGCCCCTTCCCCATTCCTTCATTTGCCTTCCCAACTGAACAGCAGCTGAGTAATAAAATCACTTTTGTTCTGATAGAAGAGAATGAGCAGCAGCGAACCTACAAAGTCAAATATAGAGGGTGCCAAAAATGTACTGTACATCTAAAGAAAGGAAAAACTGTATTAGAAATTGTAATACTCAACATATACCAAGAACAAAAGATAAATACAAGTCAAGTTTGACCTCTGCAATTACAAGAGGTGCTCAAAGTAGTTACTATCAACATCTAGATACTTCTGATTATGGCAAACTACTGCTTGAGCAACGTTAACCAAAGTATCGCAACACATGCCATTTCAATTCCTTCCCAAAGTACTACCAGTGTAGCCAGTTTCCTATGGTACACCATATTCTTTAAGGCCCTCCATAGGTAGAAGTAATAATATTTGTGCCAGAAATTATACTGGGTTGAAAGGATTTTTGCGGACGAAACTCCACTCATGGAATGTCCAAGTGAGGCTCCTTTCATGTCCCCAAGAGCTGGGACAGAGATGGGAGTGCAATCCGTTGTGCAATACCCAGGTCTCAAACCACCAACTTGCCAGCCTCCAGCTAACAAGGTGAGCTTCTTAACCACTCAGCCACCACAGCCCCTTATAGGTAGATGTCAATGGGTGTTACATCAAGAGAATGTGCGGAAAACTGAACTGCACCTCTTCAAAATGGTCTTGCACTCCTTGAACAACAAATGTGCTTCTGCCACTTTCTTTGCTTGTCCTGCCTGTTGCATTGTGATGCTAGCATTAATTGTTTTGAGCAAACATCATACTACACATTGCTACCATAATTCAATTCAACTTTGAAAAATAATACATAGATAACATCACTTAAAATGTATATATATTTTGCACCGTCTGTATGGCGCAAACCTTTCTTGAATTCTCTCTTAGTTTTAATCTCCTTTTTCCATCTAAGGTGAAGAAAGGATGAAAGACATTGTCATGTATGACGAAGGAAAGAGCAGTTGGATGTGGTGATGATGGTTGAGTCTTTGTGAAAATTAGGGCCAGCCTAACAATTGTCCAATCTTTTCTTAGACAGATATCAGGGATGTATTATATAAAGAAATAATTGCTGCCATGCTGAACATTTAAACCTGGCACACCCTGTTCCTCAGTGATGTATTTTCAGTAACAAACTTGTTCATGGAAGCTTAACATGTGCCCCTTCTCCTAAAGACTGCCATTGTCCATTAATTAAAGTTTCCTTATTCTAGTTCATATTTTTAGATGTTCTCTAAACCTTTAATCTAATTAGTGATTCATGTAAAACAGTCTTGTTCTTTGTAGTGCCTAGAGATTTATGCCCCAGGTTACAAGAACTCAGCCCTGTACAGCAGCAAAGAGCTGAATCTTAATTCTGATCATAACAGCTTCTAACAGTGGGCTTATCTATCACAAGTCTGGGTTGTAAAAGCTACTTTAGTGCAGTTCTCAATTCATGAGGAAGGGGAACATTAGTCTCTCTTTGACATTAGGCCCTCCACACAGCACTCATTCATTCATTCATTCATTCATTCATTCATACATACATACATACATACATACATACATACATACATACATACATACATACATACATACATACATACATACATACATAGGAGAATGTCAGTCAGACTTACTACTTCTTAGTAGACATAAATAAGATTTCTCTGCAAATGTCCTTAATGCATTCTCTGATCCTTTACTACAAAAATAAAAGTTTGAATTCAAGCCTATGGAGCACAAAAACATCACACCATGCTGAATGGCTAAATGCCAAAGTGTGTCTCCCACCAGGACAAGATTCAGGATGGATGATTTGGAAGTAACTTAATAGAGTTTGAAGCCAAGTAAAAAGATCAAATAAAAATCAAGTAAAAATGATGTACTTGGGTATAGGGCATGTTTTCTGTGAATGTGGGAAAATGCAATCAATACAGCATTTGTGTGTAAGCAATATATGCTCCACCAGATGTTCATATATGTCTATAATTTAAAATTGTACAATACAGTAAAACCTTGCATAAAGAGTGCCTTGCTTAGAGACTAACTCACTTAAAGAGCAGAATTTTCTCTGAATGATCACCTCGCTTAACAACTAAAACCAACCAAAAACTCACTTTACTACTAAATCGGGGTTTGCAATCTCCCCTGCCAGAAGTCACAATTGGTCATTTACAATGGTGTTTTGCTTAAAGAGCAAACTCGCTTAAAAAGCAATCCTGTGGAACACATTATGCTCTTTAAGTGAGGTACCACTGTACTCTGGAATGACTGAATGAGTGACTGAATGAATGTTTTGTGTGGCTAGTTCTTTATCTGCCCTGATAGCTTTATGTACATTTGTCATCATGTCCGCACAAAATAAAAAATGCTGGGGGAAATACAGAACAAAACATTTCCCCCTTTCTGTCTTCCTAACTCGCATTCTCTGCTACATTATGGGATGCCCTGTTGTCAATATTGATCTGGAAAAAGTATTTTTAACAGCTTTTAAGGGTCATTCAGAGAAATGTGCCACTTTATTAATTTTTATCTATAGACTTTGAAAGGAAAACAGTTAACAGCTTTGCTTTTCAGGTTTAAATTGGGAGGCCTGTGGGTAGATAGTTGTTCCAGTCCTGAGTAACTGCCAATAACTGGGCATAAAAATTAGGAGAAAGTTCTCTCATTTCTATGAAGGAATCAGAGAATATATAGTGAATGAGTCCTTTGCTATAAAAGGTACACTTAAGAAGTAGGTTTGCTATCAGGGGAATGTTTAGCATTGCATAGATAGAGGATGTTAAATTTGTTCAAAATATGCATTGCACTACAATTAGCACTACTCAAGTCTCCATGTCAATCTTGGGGTTGGCCAGAGTGTTCAACAAGCTTTAAAAGTCCTCTCTTGGAGGTATTGTCTCTGTGTTCATAGAATCCAAAGAGTTGGAAGGAGAAATGGGGTAACACTGGCTCCTAGTTTGCCTCCGGGTGCAATTCATGGTGCTGGTTTTGATCTTTAAAGCCCTTCATGGCATTGGTCCAGGGTACTTAAGAGACCACATCACCCCAAGGTATTCAGCCCATCCTACAAGAGCTGACAGGAGGGGCTCAGTGGTGGTCCCATCTGTGAAAGAAGTTCATCTTACTGGGGCCAGGAATAGAGCCTTCTCTGTGTCTTCCCCAGCCCTGTGGAACCTCTTACCACCAGAACTGCGTCTCCAGTTAGATCTTCTCCCTTTCAGAAAAATGTTGAAGACCTGGCTATGCCAGCGGGTGTGGGGTATGCTTGACTCTACTGCACAATCCTGCTGGCTCGTTTAGCCTGTGTGAGGGATCCTGCTTGCTTATGTTTTTCTATTTTATTCAGTGATGTGCTGCAAATTTTATTACTACTCCCACCTTGGGCATGGTTAACTCTGTGGGTGTGGCTAACTCTGTGGGCCATGCCTACTTAGCGAGCCACACCATGGCTTGGGGTAGGGAGGTGGGCATGGCCAGCCAAGTGGGCATGTCCTGGGGGATTTCCGCTACCGGTGCCCGCACACCTGTGGGCACCTGGAGCAGTGCATCACTGATTTTATTGTGGGTGTGGGGGGAGGGGGAGGGGGAGTTTTTAATGATAAATTGACTAGTTTTATGTGTTTTAATTTTGTTTTTAGGGGGTTAGGTACTGCTTTTAGCTGTTGTTGTTTTAATTGTTGTTTTATTGTATTTTTCCATATGTTGTTAGCCACCCAGAGTGGTGTTCCCCATCAGGAGGGTGGGATACAAATTCATAAAATAAATAATAAATAAACAGGTGGACCATGCTGACTGTGAAATTATGGGAGCTATACTTTGAGAAAACCCTCACAAAATGTCCCCTCTCTGCCAGTCTACAATTAAACCTCTGTGTAAATGCCCTCAGCAAAGAAAGCCTGTCACTTCAAAAGGCAATCCATTCTATTGGCAAAGGGCTGATAATACTAGAAAGTTTTTCTCCTCACATAGCTGAAATCCGGCCCTCTATCACCCAGAGGTATTCAAAAATGCTCCTCAGGGCAAATAGTCTAACTTTCATTGTTTGCCCTTGTGATCAAATTGCCAGTGATCAATTTCTCATACATTCTGATGGGATTTATTTATGTTGAAAAAGTGTTCTCTTGGAATGGGTCAAAACATTTCAGAATGGGTACTTAATAATACAATTTGATGCCAAAACTAGGGGAATGTGATGGGCACATATTGCAACAATATTTACACCTCAAGGCCATCTAATAGTACTCTTTCACAAACCCTTCAACGTTCCCCCAAATACAGTAAGTTGAAGCAGAACACAGTCGCCCAGAACAGCAACTTTTGAGTAAAATTAGAGTAAACCAAATTCATAACAGACATATGACGATGAGACAGAGGCAGTAAACCAGAAGTCATCCTGAGGAGCAACATTTCAGTACCCATTCTGGGCAGAAAATAAGTATTGTGCAGAGCAACTGGGAAAGGTGACCTTCATATAGGACAGGCCAACAGAATTCATCCACCCTATTGGACTGACGAAACCAGTGACCAAAGTTTCCGTTCCAGGCTGTTTTGTGCAATATTGATCTTCGGCCCAGAATTGGTACTGGAACATTGTTTCTGGGGATATATATTTTTTGTGGTTCGTCTCATTGAACTGAATATTTGCATAAATATAAAGTTTGGTTTACTGCAAACTCAGTCAAAATCCAGCCACTTTATGCAAGCGACTGTTGCATGAACAGAATATTGCTATTTCAGCATCCTGTTCTGTAGCTCTCTTGCACAATAGGAGTAATGTCACAAACAGCAGAAGATTGATGCTAGTTAAAGTTCTCCTGGTTCAGTTTTGAGAAAGCTGAAAGAAAGCTGTTGAGATTGCGCAGGATAGTACACACCCTGGAAATTATCTCTTTCAGCTTCTGCCTTCTAGAAGAAGGTATAGGGTCATAAAGACCAGGACCAGCCGCTTGAAAAATAGTTTCTACCCAAAAGCGGTTCTGGCTTTGAATGCAGTGAAATGCAGTTTATGAGGGAGCTTCTGTATATAGAGTTTTAAGAGTTTTATAGTTTTAGACTCATAGAGTTTTAGAGCTTTTTAGGGATTAAATGTGTATGTGTGGGGTGGGAGTATGTTGATAATTTTGTATAGTTGTATTTTGTTTAGGTTTTGTTGGGTTGATAAGTGGTTTTTCAATCTCGTTGTTCTGTGCAGGACAATGACAATAAAGGTTTATCTATCTATCTGTCTGTCTGTCTGTCTGTCTCTCTGTCTGTCTGTATGACTTGTGTATAATGATGTGAAGTGTTGGATCGGGGCCGCAAAGTGGCTGTAGGGTCCCGGAGGAGACTGGTCAAGCAATGAGACACGAGGCAAAATGGAGCGAAGACCAGTGATTTAATGAGGGAAACTCATCAGTATTTATCATGTACAGGCTGCATGCAAAAGAACTGCGATCTGACAGGATCCACATGCCATGTTTACACGAGTTAATTGGGAAACTCTTCAGGGGAGTTAATTAACCAGCTTAATCAATGACAGGGGAACTCCATTGTTCCAAGCTATCTTGGGGTAAACATGTGGCTGGTATTGGTTTTAGGATTTAGAGTAATCCGCAAATGTGAGATTACCTATTACATGACTAGCGAGTTAGTCATTAGCTTCCTATTGTCCGAGCTGCCTGTCAGGTCAGCTGTAGGTGAATTAAACCCTATCTAATATTCCGCTCCCCCAATTTCTGTCCTTTCAGGAACCCCTGGCAACGAGGTGATCAACGAGGCCCATCACCGGGGTTCTGTCAGGGCCAGTATGCCAATTGTGTGCGTGGATCCCACAATGAAGTCATATGAACCCCAAAATCGAAAAGGGGATTCTTCAATTAGTGGCAATTTGTTGCAGTTGGTGGCACAGCTATGCAATAGGATATTCCCCGGTGAATTTTGCTAGTAATCTGCTTTGTGATCCATTGTTGCTTGTAAAGTGGGCTTCATGTGTGAAAATAAAGCCACTAACATGATTTGCACTTGAAGAGAAATGAAGTAAAAATGCACTCATACAAAAGTAATCAGATTGAAAATATACCCCATCTTTTAGATGTTTTTACAACTGGTTTTTCTTTTGTCTCTATTTCTACAGGCCCATTGAGATTTCTTTCCCAGACAGACTCTGTCACAGCATTTACAGGAGACACGATTTTGTTAAAATGTGAAGTCCTTGGAGAGCCTATGCCTACAATCCACTGGCAGAGGAATCAGGAAGACCTAGCCTTGAGTCCTAGTGATACTCGTGTGGCAGTCCTGCCTTCTGGATCTTTACAAATCAGCCGAATTCAAGCAGCTGACAGTGGGATCTATAGATGCCTTGCAAAAAATCCTGCCAGTTTGAGAATTGGTAATGAAGCAGAAGTCAGAGTTTTGTCGGGTAAGGAACTCTGTATGTTTTATGAGTGACACATTGTCAAACTTCAACGTCATCAGTAAAACATATGTATATGTATCTCTGTGTGTAAAAGTAACTGTCAGTTTTGGTAATAGCTTTTGAGGAGTGATGTGAAAAGAAGTTGCTAGACAGACTGTTGATGGTCCTTCAGCTCTCATGGAAGATCTTACTTCCAACATGTGACTAAGACACCAATTTATGTATCTTTTGAGTCACATCTACTTTTTGCTCAATATGTCTTTGCATAAAACTAGTGTCTTTTTTCTTTATTAAGTGAAGCACACACCCAAAGCAAGCAAACTAAGGTTGATTCAAATATACAAAAAAACCCATCCAGTGATACTGTTTTTACTAGTCCATGTGACATGTCAACAATTCTCACATTTTTATTTTTGTAAAATTCACTGAAATGCATAAAAAGCAATATTGGATTAGTGTAAGATTTCTTGAGTTTGGCACACCCCTTTTCTAAACCTTCCTTCTTTTGATGAGGAGAGGAAAACCTTGTGTTGCCTTATTTGCTCAACAAGGACAAACCAATGGGAGCACTATCTTGCAATTTACCTGTAGTCCAAGAACACCTGGGGACCCAAGGTTAGGAACTATTGCAACAGTGTCTATGCAGCCATTTGCTGGCTCCAAGGGAGGAAGAAAATGTACTTTAAGATTTACTGAATTTCCCCCTACACAATCTAATGTACTTTTTAAAACCATTTTGAAAAACAAGGATCAATTCATCAGGTGATGTCTCTTTGGTGTAGCCCTATTTCTTCTCATCTGATGAGTTCCACTGGTTTTAACAATACCTGAAGAGAACTAACATTAATATGTGGAGAAATGGTATGTGAACTGTAAGGCAAAGTGAAGTGTAAATATATTGGTAACATACATTGAGAGTCACTGCAATGTAGCACATAGAGGACTCGCTCCTTGGTCATGCAAACTAAACCAACTCTGGCAATAATTAACCACTCTATGACCATCTTGCATACTTTGAAAACACCATTAGGTCACTGTAAATTGAAAGTGACTTAACAAGAGCAACATACTTCATGACTAAAGTATGCTCACTTCAGTTTTAATGGCTTCAATACAGCCTCACCCCCTATCAGCAGGTTCAGTATCCATGGTTTCACTTATCCATAGATCTAAAAATATTCAATTACGAAGCCTGAGATACATAAAATATATTTGTTTCTATGATGCATTACCAGAGCTGAACACTAGTGGCCACTGTCCGTAATGTAAAATATAGTGTTCACTGTTATCTGCAGTTTCAGGTATCCGTGCTAGGTCTCAGAAATTATATCTCATGGATATGATGGGGTGACCTATATTATCTCGAGAAATGGACCTGGCAGCTGTGTACTTCTCAGTGAGATAGTTAGGAAAATAAACATTATTCTGAAACAAAATTCCAGATTGATAAGGACAGTCTGACTGTGCATAATAGAGCCAATCCTCATCTTTTTTTTTGTTTTGTTGAGAACAACCTCAGTGGGTCTGGGGGCCAATTTTCTGCTGTCTGGATTCTCTATTGACAGGGTAGGCAACCTACGGCCCATGGGCTGGGGCCAGCCCATGGCGCCAAATCATTTGGCTCATGCCCTTGCTCCAGCTGCCACCACTGCAAGCAGCCATGGACCCATTTACAACAGCCGCAGAGACATTTTATGGAAACTGTCAGAGGGAGCATGTGACCTGGGTCCTGACTTTAAAAGGTTGCCCTCCCCTGCTCTATTGACTATATGGGCAACCACACACATACAAACACAAAACCCCCAGTAAATGGAAGTCCACATCTGATTTTGAAGCACTATGTGTTGTTTAATAAGTGTGAAGAGCTTCTGTGAGCCATTTGAAAAGTAAACCACACCTCCTAAATTCAACCTTATCTGGCAGAAACCCAGGGGACAGCTGGAAGCAGAAAAACAATTAGGGAAAGCCATATATGACCCCAGGGATGGTTTTTTTTTAAAAAAATTGGTCTACTATTGCTCTAAGCGCAAAGCATATCATTGTCATTTTCCACTGAAACCACAATGATGCAATGTAAGGGACATATATTGAAAATGATGCTGTACTGAATCATGTATATGGCAGCAGTGGCAACAGACACAGAATAATGTTAGAGAAAGCCAATTTGATCCACCTTGGTAATTATGGGGTGCTTTTAATTGAGGGAATTACATATAACCATTTCAAACTCTTGTTCTGCATTGTGTATGCTTTTCCAGAGAACACTGATTCCCAGCATACAATGAGTATGTTAATTTCAAATGTATTTCAGTGCAAACAAACATAACCTTGACCAGTCAAACTGCAGAGGCATTTCAAGGACTTTGGGGAGGGAGGAAACCGAGAGAGTCTAAATAAATATTACCATGTAGAGTGGGGTGAAAAATACACATAAAATTAGTAAGTAGCAGATTCATTGATGCAAGGAAAAACAACACAAAAACCTCATGGATCTGTGTGTGTTTTTAAAAGTATTTTTAAGCAGAAGACAGTAGGCTTTACATTTAAAGACAAATCGACAAAGATTCTTCCAGCTCTTAATAATAATAATTTCATGTCAGAAATTATTCTGGGTTGAAAGGATTTTTGCTGGAGAAACTCCATCAGGGGACAAGATCTTTTCCCCAAGATCTTTTCCCACTGAAGTGGTCTCTATTTGTTGTTGTTATTCAGTCACATAGTCGTGTCCGACCTTTTGTGACCCCATGTACCATCACATGCTAGGTGACCCTATCCTCCACCATCCTCCTCAACACGCCCAGCTTTGTGCCCATTGCGTCAACAATGTTATCTAGCCAACTCATTCTCTGCCACCCCCTTCTTCTTCTGCCCTCGACCTTTCCCAGCATCAAGGCTATCTCAAGTGATTCCTCTCTTCACATTTGATGTCCAAAGTACTTTAGCTTCATCTTCACTATTCGACCTTCCAAGGAGCAGTCCGGGTTGATTTCTTTTAAGATCGACCTATTTGTTCTCTTTGCTGTCCAGGGTACTCTCAAAATCCTCCTCCAGTACCACATCTCTATGGCATCTATTCTTCTGTGCTCAGCTTTCCTTATGGTCCAGCTCTCACAACCATACATTACTACTGGAAATACCATTGCTTTGACTATGCAGACATTTGTTCATAAGGTGATGTCTCTACTTTTAACTTGTCTTCCAAGAATCAGTCACCTTTTTATTTCATGGCTGCAATAACCATCTGCAGTAATATTGGATCCTATGAATGTAAAGTCTGTCACTGCTTCTACTTCAACTATTTTCCAGGGACTGATAGGGCCTGTTGCCATTATCTTGGTTTTCTTGATGTTAAGTCTCAAACCAGCTTTTGCACTCTCTTCTTTCAACCTAAGCAAGAGCTTCTTTAGGTCTTCTTCACTTTCTGCCATTAGGGTGGTATCATCTGCATATCTCAAATTGTTGATGTTTTTCCTAGTAATTTTAATTCCAACTTTTGATTCAATCATCACATTATGTGCTCTGTATATAAGTTAAATAAGCAGGGTGACGAAATGCAGCCTTGTCTGACTCCTTTTTCCATTTTGACTCATGTACAGATTTCTCATGAGACATATAAGGTGTTTTGGTATTCCCATCTCTTTAATTACTTGCCACATTTTATTGTGGTCCACACAGTCAAAGGCCTTGGTGTAGTCAATGAAACAGAAGTAAAATTGTTTCTGATATTCCTTTGTATTCTCCATGATCCAATGTATGTTGGCAATGTGGTCTCTAGTTCCCCTGTCTTTTCTGAACCCAGCCTGCACTTTAGGTAATTCTCTCTCCATGTGCTGCTGAAGCCTATCCTTTATTATCTTGAGCATGACCTTTCTAGCATGTGAGATGAGTGCTATTGGTCAATAATTTCAGCATTCTTTGGCTTTGCCCTTTTGGGGATTGGAACCTACAGGTATACTGACCTTTTCCAATCCTGTGGCCATTGTTGTATTTTCCGAACCTGCCGGCATATAGAATGCAATACTTAATCACATCATCTTTTATGGCTTTGAATAATTCAATTGTGATACCATCATGCATTTATGTATTTCCATTTTCTAAGTTGGTGGGAACTGAGACAGAAATGGGTGCTCAAACCGTCATGCAGTACCCAGGGCTCTTAATGTGAAACTATGAAATTTCCATTTATGAATACTAACCTTGCATAGTCTTTAATGGCAAATGGCAAATTGAAAGTGAGCTTCTGCAGAATCCTCCCCCCCCCCCCCAGTTTCTTTTCTTTTCATTGTTAACCTTAACTTTGAAAGAATTGCAATACATGTATAACTGCAAGGGCATCAATGGTACAAAAATGAAAGGAACTTGTTTAGCCTATTTCTTGCTGAGCAATCTAGAGTCAGTGTGCTTTGCAGGCGCACCCCCCCCCCCATAGAAAGACTCAGACACCGGTTTTGGATTAAAGGCATCGGGCCACTTTTATTGAATAATGCCCTAGTCTGAATTATCACTTTCAATTGGTGTATTATCCAATTGTAATTCTTTAAGGCAAGCAGGCCGCAGTAAAACTGGTAAGGTTCCTCCCAAAATGCCAATGGAAATTGGCTACATGTATCTATTTGTATCAATTTGTTTGTTGACACAAACAAATTGTTGACCGGAGTCATTATACTATCTACTGACCCCACCCTATGACGTGTATACGTTCAATATCAAGGTGATGCAGGCTGTGAAGCTCCTGACATCACCCCTTGCATGGTTCACCCTTGACCGGCCAATCCTATTTCCCCTGTACCTATCTACGTGTTGGCCAGTCAATTGAGAACCTGCTGGATACCTATGGGTCATAAATCTTTACCTTACCAGTGCTACCCGCTACACGGGGAGGCGTCCGTGATGACTCACCGCCCCCCCCCCCCAGACCGTCAGCTCGGTCACCAGGCCTGCTTGCACATCCTCAAGAAAGAGGTTCATACCTCTGGCCGACAGATGGACCCCATCTCCTGCATATAGACCAGAATCCTGCAAGCCTATCCTAGGATGTTGAATGGCTGTTCCAAAGCCATTGTCAAAAAGGATCCGGGCAACAGCCCTGTTCACTGACCGTTGAGCACGGTCCAAACCACGGAGGTCAATGCCTCCCCTGTAACGGTGTCTCGGCACGAGGTCAGACCATAGCAGCCGCGTGTACAGTCATAAGTGATGTAAAAAGGCCAGGTCACTGCACACCAACATTTTTAAAGAGAGGCCAGTGATCTGTGCGAGATCATTGCCGCCGAGGTGCAGAATCAGGACATCAGGCGGTCCAGCATCCCTGATGGACATCAGGAATGGCAACAGTTCCCGCCATCTCATGCCGCGCTTACTGTACCATCGCATACGTACGGCTGCACGTAGCCCGAGATGGGGTCCCCAGTCTGTCGCCGCAGCATACTGCGCTGCCCAGTGCACAAAACTGTGGCCCACCAGCCATACTGAGACCGGTGTGCGTGAACACACAGGGTCTGTAAAAGAAGGAAAAGGAATCAATGACATAACTGGCACTCATGCAGTAAGGGGGCGTACATATAAAGAAAAGCGCGCGGACCCCCACCTGCCCATGCGACGTATATCAGCATCAGAGTAGCCAAAGGCAGCCGCAGTTGAAGCGGCGCCTATCCTAAATGAATGGGTGCCGTAACGAGCCCCAGGGAGGCCAACACTGTGAAGTACCATACCGGTCACCTTCCAAAACTGGAATTTGGTAAGGGGAGACCCATCCTGGTGGCAGAAAAATGGGCCAGGGTGCGTGGCACGCACTGCCAAAAACTCATGTAGGGCACCAACTGGACAGATGTCAGCAATCGTACACCGTAGCAGTCTGACACCACTGCCTACTCCGTGCTGATCGGCCTTTGAGGAACGAATCCTAGACTGGGCCCACTCCTGGTTCAGAAAGACATCGTCGAGTTCCAGTGCCCTACGAGACATGTCTCCCTTTGACAATGGGACCAGCTCACTGATATGGAGCGCTCCAAAGAAAGCTACGGTGGTAGCAGCATGAAAGAGAGCCTTCTCATACCTATCCTAACACAAGCTATGCCAACCTTGTGCAAGGTGCGTCAGAACCTCTGGTGAAACAGGGTGACGTGTGTCCGGGCGGCAGCCACGTTCACGTGTCCACCCTTCTAATACATGGCATATGCGGAAGTCATTCACGCAGTCAGTGAAACCCCTCGCCTTAGCCATAAATGCCAATGCTGAAAGCCTAGTGGCGATGGTGCGAAGGGCTAACCCTAGATCATGAAGGTAAACCATGAACTGCAGAATCTGGTCGACCGGGATCGGCCACACTTCGGGCAACTGCCTTTTCCCACAAAAAATCCTAAACTGTAGGAGTGCCTTACGCGTGCAAGGTGCCAAAGACATGCCGATCGCCCGGTTCACCTCTCCTCACCAAATGTGCAGATCTCGGCCGGGAGTGGAGAGGGCAGTTCCTATGCTTCTGGCGCCAAGGCACGGAACCGGGGGATCTGCAGGCAGGATAAAGCGTCAGCAATATCATTATCAATGCCTGGCACATGTCTGGCCCTGAAAAGCACATTAAGGCGTAAGGATCTCAAGACAAATTGGCAAACAAAGGCCATAACTCTGGGGGATTTGGATGTCTGGGCTTTGACAATGTGCACCACTGCAGCATTGTCACACCAAAAGTGAACTACTGAATTAGCCCACCTATCCCCCCAGAGCATCAGGGCCCCCAAGATGGGAAAAAACTCCAGGAAAGTAAGATCGCGTAAACGATCCGTGCCTTGCCATGTCTGAGGCCATTGACCATAGGACCACCTTCCTTCAAAGTACATCCCATAACCCAGGGAGCCGGAGGCATCCGACTGTACTTGGAAATGCGGGCTGAGCATGAGCTCCAATCTCCAGAAGGAGATGCCATTAAAATTCTGTAGGAATGTGAGCCAGACCGTAAGGTCCACCCGTAAACCTCTGGTCAGCCGAACCCTGTGGTGGCGTTTTAAAAGGCCTGCCATGGCGTCGCACAGACGCCTGGCAAAGGCCCTGCCCAGTGTTACTACTCTACAGGCAAAGTTGAGGTGGCTGTGAAGCACCTGCAACTCTCGGAGAGACACCTTACACCTGGCAAGCATTGCCAGAATCGCATCAGAGATCCGAGTCACCTTTTCCATGGGCAACCTGGATGTCTGGGCAACGGTGTCAATCTCAATACCTAAAAAGGTGAGAGTGGTGGCTGGTCCCTCAGTCTTTTCAGGTGCTAGGGGAACACCCAGTTCTCACATAAGCAACTGAAAAGTGGCGAGGAGATGAGCACACGTGTCCATGCCATGTTCCCCTCCGAACAAAAAATCATCGAGGTAGTGGGCCACAGACCGGGACTCTGATCTACAAACAAAAGCCCAGTGAAGGAAGGTGCTAAATCGTTTGAAAGCCGAACATGAGATAGAACAGCCAAAAGGCATGGCCTTATCTACATAAAAACTGCCCCGAAAATGAAAACCTAACAGCTCAAAGTCGTCCGGGTGCACTGGCAACAATCGGAATGACGATTTGATATCACACTTTGCCAGTAGCGCCCCTGGGCCACACGAGCCTACCATCTGTAAGGCCTGGTCAAAGGACGTATACCTGACCGAGCAAAGGTCATCAGGTATTGCATCATTGACCGAAGAGCCCGCAGGGTAAGAAAGCTGGTGAATTAGTCGAAATTCACCCGGGGACTTCTTAGGGACTAAACCCAAAGGTGACACCTTCATGTTCGGGAATGGTGGGTCAGCAAATGGCCCAGCCACCCTCAGTGCAGTGACCTTCTTAGCTATAGATTGGGCAGCAATATCCTCATTACCCCTGAGAGAAAGTAAGTTCGGGGCGTCCTGAGGCCCGCGTACACCCTGAAATGGTATGCGGAAGCCAAACTGAAAACCCTCAAGTAGGTACTTTGCATCATCCCGTCTAGGATAAGCGGCAAGCCAATGTTCCAGCACCTGGACATTAATTGGGGAGGGGGCCTTTTTGATGGGTAGCACCGTCAGAGGGAGCTCTGACCACCCCCTGGCCACCCCTTCCTCTGCCTCGTGACCCACCAGCCCGCAGGCACGCGGAGGCGGCGTGAGGGCCAGAACAAGAGGGGCACTCGTGCCAGAACCAACACTGACGCTTGTTGCACACTCCGCTGGCAGAGAAGCTCCAACACAGCAGGCAGGCTGGAATCCCCTGCCCCGCCATCTGGTGGGGAGCCTGTGTAGCAGCAGCGCGCTGCACAGCGTGGCCGCAATGGTACCGGTCACCAGGCGCCGGCCATGTGGGGGTCATGTACAAGAGCCACAGTTGCTGGCAGGGCTCATCCAACCTCATCTCAGGATGGAGGGCCACTCTCATCCTAAACTCCTCGTCATAGGCCAACCATGCGCTCACCCCGTAGCCACACCATCGCTCGGGGATTGAGCCCACCTGCGCCCGCCGCCGCTACCGCCGCCCCCTCCGAGCCACGTCTGGCTGGAGGGGTGAAAAGCCGCCGCCACCGCAGAGAGGCCCGCGCTCACCCCATAGCCACACCATCGCTCGGGGATTGAGCCCACCTGCGCCCGCCGCTGCCGCCGCCCCCTCCGAGCCACGCCTGGCTGGAGGGGTGAAAAGCCGCCGCCGCTGCCGCTGCAGAGAGGCCCGTGCTCACCCCGTAGCCACACCATCGCTCGGGGATTGAGCCCACCTGCGCCCGCCGCTGCCGCCACCCCCTCCGAGCCACGCCTGGCTGGAGGGGTGAAAAGCCGCCGCCGCCGCAGAGAGGCCCGCGCTCACCCCGTAGCCACACCATCGCTCGGGGTTTGAGCCCACCTGCGCCCACCGCTGCCGCCGCCCCCTCCGAGCCACGCCTGGCTGGAGGGGTGAAAAGCCGCCGCCGCCGCAGAGAGGCCCGCGCTCACCCCATAGCCACACCATCGCTAGGGGATTGAGCCCACCTGCGCCCGCCGCTGCCGCTGCCCCCTCCGGCCCACGTCTGGCTGGAGGGGTGAAAAGCCACCGCCGCTGCCGCCGCAGAGAGGCCTGCGCTCACCCCGTAGCCACACCATCGCTCAGGGATTGAGCCCACCTGTGCCCGCCACTGCCGCCGCCCCCTCCGAGCCACGCCTGGCTGGAGGGGTGAAAAGCCGCCACCGCCGCTGCCGCAGAGAGGCCCGCGCTCACCCCGTAGCCACACCATCGCTCGGGGATTGAGCCCACCTGCGCCCGCCGCTGCCGCCGCCCCCTCCGAGCCACGTCTGGCTGGAGGGGTGAAAAGCCGCCGCCACCGCAGAGAGGCCCGCGCTCACCCCGTAGCCACACCATCGCTCGGGGATTGAGCCCACCTGCGCCTGCCGCTGCCGCCGCCCACTCCGAGCCAGGCGTGGCTGGAGGGGTGAAAAGCCGCACCGCCGCTGCCGCAGAGAGGCCCGCGCTCACCCCGTAGCCACACCATCGCTCGGGGATTGAGCCCACCTGCGCCTGCCGCTGCCGCCGCCCCCTCCGAGCCACGCCTGGCTGGAGGGGTGAAAAGCCGCCGCCGCCGCCGCCGCCGCAGAGAGGCCCGCGCTCACCCCTCAGCCACACCATCGCTTGGGGGACTCGTTCTGGGACTCGTTCTCCACGAGGGGAGTGACAGGTGGGAACCACTGCTGTTGACGCAGCTGCCCTTATGGTCTTTTGAACCATTGGGCACCTTTGTGGCTGCTGGGTGGTTGAGGTTAATTCTGTAATTTTTATAATGTATGTGTTATTATTATTTTTATGTGACTTCCCCCTCCCCCTTCCCCCACATTGTCATTTTATTCATGATATTATGCTTGTATGTATTGTATTCCTATTATACAGTATTGTATATTGTTTATTCTGTATTGTATTTTTTGCATAATTTGATGTTTTGATTGTATTAATTGTGTATTGCCTTTTGTATTCTATTGTATATTTTGCTCTGTTTATTGTATTTATATATGTTGTAAGCCGCTTTGAGTGGCACTTGTGTCAGGAAAGCGGGATAGAAATAAAACTTAATAATAATAATAATAAAATAATGGGCCAGGGAAATCAACCACAGCTCGGTAAATATTATCCAGGTATTGTATCATCAGAATGGTCAAGGGCCCTCAGGTATACCGCCATATAAATGAGATAGGCCAGTAACCAATTGGCCCAGGTGCGCGGTGGCTTACGACGACAGGACAACTCCTTGTCCCTATCGTCCTGCCCTTCCCTCTCTTCCTTGGTGGGCTCAAGGTTTAGGAGGGAGAAAATGTCCACATATTCCCCCCGCCAAATCTTCTCCCTCGTGGCCTGGGAGAGATGGTTGCCCAGGGGTAAGGAATAACCGGCCGTCGGCAGGGCCGCCGTTGGCACAGATTGAATTGAGGGTGTGCACAGTGGGCCCTGAACAACCCCTGAAACATTAGGCATACCCTTAGAGGCGGTCACCCCTGTCATAACCGGGGGGTAATTGGAGAACCAAGAATTAACGGGACAGTGCGGATACAACTGTCCTCCCATAGTAACCTGTCGTGGCCATGGCCACTGTACCCCCCCCCAGTGTTGCTAGGTAGTGTCACTGGTGTACTTAATTAACCAGGATACTCACCCGGTGCACCCCCGTGGGCCGCCCCCACCAGTGGTTCCGGCCCACGGCGGGCGTCGGAGCTCGTGATGGATATCGAGCTCTGTGTGCCGCTGCACCCCTGCCATGCAGGACTGGTCCCCGGCGGCAAGCCCCGTTGCGATGGTCTGGCAGGGAGCTGCGAGGCGCCAGCTTGGGCTGGCCTGATGGCCTCAAGCAGCTCGACCCTAGTAGCGGCCCGCTAGACAGTGGTGGCCGACGTGTGGGCCGGAATTGCAGGATTTGCAAGCCCACCATCGGAAGGTGGCGGGGCAATGTCCATTGATGCCTCCAGCACCAAAATGTGTGAGAGGAGGGCATCAACAGCCTCCGACCCACCTGGATAAGGTGGGTTGGATGGGCCGGATGGCCCACCAGGCAATTGCGGTGGGACAAACCCAAATGGGGATCCTGGGCCCGAATAGGGCCATGTCCAGTAATCCGGCCCATGTGGGGCCGGGAGAATGGTGGGGTGGAAACCCGCACCGGGCCCAGAGCCGGGCAAAGACCCCACAGGGGTAGGAACCCCAGAGGGGCCGGCCTGTGCCGCCCCTACCTGAATCCCCACACTGGGCGGGTAGGCAGAAGCCTGTTCGCCCGCATTGGTGGTAGTGGCTAAACCTACCCTACCACCTGGTTGCGGGGGCACCGCCCGAGCCCTCCGGCCCGGAGACGGCCCCCTAGATGTGGAGGGGGTGGACAGAGCCCTCCCCCTCAGCCGTGGCTTGGTAGCCGTTGCCTTGCGCTTGGGAGCCATGCCTCCCAAGCAGAATCAAAAAGGCAAAAGGGGAAAAATTCGCATTTTAAAAGAGAGCAGGGGCAAAAGCTGGGGAGAAAGCAGCGGAGCGAACTTCTCCGCTCCATCGCTTCCAAAATGGCAGCCAAGCTGCCTCGTGGCCACCCCTTTTAAAGAGGGTGGCTACGCCCCCTAACTCACCCAGATGTCTGAGTCCGGGTTGGGGGGGGCACGCAAAGAGCGCGGTGGCCATTTTGGCGCCGCGCTTGCATTTTTTGTAAATAAATGAAGGTGTAGCGACTGTGGTGGCTTAGTGGTTGAGACACTGAACCTGATGACTGGAAGGTCAGCAGGTCAGTGGTTCAAGACCTGAGTGCTTCATAATGGATTGAGCTCCCACCTCTGTCCCAACTCCTGCCAACCTAGCAGTTCAAAAGCAAGAAATTGCAAGTAGACAAAGACGGGAGCTCAGTACTCGGGAATCGAACTGCTGACCTTCTACCTCCCAGTCAGCATCTTAAAGTCACTTAAGCCACTGAGCAAACAAGAAAGAAAACAAAACAAAAGTCCCTCAAGAAAATGGGGAAAGGGTTCTTTGGCCCATACAGCTTTGTGCCCATTGCATCTACAAAACTATCTAGTCATCTTATTTTTGGCCACCCCCTTCTTTTGCCCTCCACCTTTCCCAACATCAAGGCTTTCTCAAGTGAATCATCTCTTCTCATTTGATGTCCAAAGTACTTTAGCGTCATTTTTACTATTTGACCTTTAATGAGCAGTCAGGGTTGATTTCTTCTAGGGTCGACCTATTTCTAACACTACATTTCAAAGGCATCTATTTTTCTGTGCTCACCCATACATTACCACCGGGAATACCATTGCTTTGACTATGCAATTTTTTGTTTGCAAGGTGATGCCTCTACTTTTCACTATGTTCCCCAGGTTTCTCATAGCTTGTTTCCCAAGCATCAGATCTTTGATCCTAAGAAAGTAAAATCTGCCAGTCGTATCCAACTCTAGGGTGCAGTGCTCATCTCCATTTACAGCCAAAGAGCCAGTGCTGTCTGTGTTTGCAGACATTGTCATGGCCATGTGGCAGGCATGACTAGAGCCCAGCAAGTCACATGGCTATATTTGGCCACACCCATGGATTTGGCCACACCCACAGAGGGGTGTGGCCAAAATTTCCCTTATTTTCAAATCCAAAAGTTGACAGGTATGCTTCAGACACAGACAGTGCTGGCTCTTTGAATGTAAATCGAGATGAGAACTGTACCCTAGAGTCAGATACAACTGTCTTTCAAGCAGGGGTGACCTTTACTAGGAAAGTCAGGTGAGAAATTGGAACGAAATGCAGACAAAGAGACTTCCAGAATTGCTCCTTAGCCAGCAAATAATAATAATTTAGTGTCAGAAATTATTCTGGGTTGAAAGGACTTTTTTGCAGAAGAAACTCCGCTCAGGAAATGTCCATATGAGTCTCCTTTCATGCCCCTAAGAGCTGGGACAGAGATGGGTGCCCAATCCGTCATGCAGTACCCTGGTCTCGAACTGACATTGTTTCCGTAAGAATGTGGAGGCATCAACACTATCTTTCCATCTTTTTAAAAAGTGTAACAAGACATAACAGGCTTCACTTTTCAAGAGCATGATGGCTGTTAAGCAAGAGCACAGATTAAAACTTTTCACCTTCTTAAGCACTACTTAAACAACCCCCAGCTTCAGACAGCACTGGAAGATTGCATTCCCATTCAGAGGAAAATGCTTTAAGGTTTAAGCACAAAAGCATCTCCATTAGGCAAAAATCAGTTCCCTTGGCATCATCCAGGCTGAGCAACTTTTTAAGCTTATGGACACAAAAGGGACCACACTCAGGCCCATGTTCTTCTGCCCCAAAAAACCTCCCAGATCATAGTGTCAATCATTTTGTGGGTATGTGACAAGAACAATGTTAAAGTTAGTGACTGAATGGGTGGTGCAACTAGACTATCAAGAACACCCTCTTTACAGGTAACTTTATTTATTTATCAGAGTCCAAAATACTGACATTTAAAACCAACAGTTTTTTTTAAAAAAATAATTATCTAAAAATGTATATATATTAACATTGTTCACCATTGTAATAGAGCCCCAACTCTTGAGGTTTATTTTGCATCATGTTACTCCAGTTCTCAGTCTACACAGCCTATACAGGTCACTGGGATACCATTATGCTTACCTAGGGATGTAAATCATGACCTAATTCAGCCTGACATGCTAAACAAGAACAAACAAAAGTGAAAAAGGTATATTTTTAGTCTTGGGGGGAAACTGCACATTTGCAAGGCAGATATTTGTGCAATCACATACATCTATTTGTGGTTGCTGCATGTGTGGGTTGGCTTAACAGGAAGAGAAAAGTCATTAGAGACATTTTGTATAAACTCCACAGAAGATGATGGGGAAAGTGCATCTTAGTGTCACACTAGTGTCTCATTCCCATCTTTGCATTACACAAGATATCACAGTTTTCCAGCTCATGATTATAAATGAGACATGCCAACCTTGGTGTTCCAGCTGTTCTTGGACTTCAACTCCCAGAAGCCCGTCAGCACACCTGCTCATCAGGGCTTCTGGGAATTGAAGTTCAAGAACAGCTGGAGTACCAAGGTTCACCATCAATTGGATAGAACATTTCTGCAAAGATCTCCAATTTACCCTGTCTTGCTCAGCTTTTGTAAATGCAAGCCTATGGAGTCAATCCATCTCATGTTTGGTCTACCTGTTTTTCTGCTGCCTTCTGCCTTTCCCAACATGTCTCTTCCAGAGAGGTTTGATTGTGTATGACGTGCCTGAAGTAGGTCAACCTCCGCTTCATCATATTTGCCCCAAGAAACAGTTCAGGCTTGATTTGCTCTAGGACCCACTTGTTCTTCTTTCTGGCAGTCCAGGGTATCCACAAGTACTCCTCCAACAGCATATTTCAAATGAATCATTTTCCCCATCAGCATTCTTTACTGTCCAGATTTTTAATCGTTACATGGTGATTGGGAACAGAAGAGTATGAATGATCTCAGTCTTGGTCTCCAGTGAAACATCCTTACACTTGCTGATCTTTTCTAATTCTTTTATTGCTACTTTTCCAAGACTCATCCTGCACTACTGGCATACAATTTCTGCCAGACAAGTGGATTGCATAGCAACCACTTTGCATGTGTGAAGCACCTTGGATAAATGCTGCTAGACTTACTTGAGCTCTTTTGGAATCTCTCAGAATTATCACAAATATTTTTGGAGCTTTACCTTTGCTCCATGCGTCATTTTTACTGTCATGTCTAGGTAGATTTTAAAATTATCCCTGAAATTGACTGGCATACATTTATGCCTATAAATATGAAGCTTGAAAATGAATGCAGCTGATGCCACACATGCTCCTGGCAAGGAACTGTTCCAAATGAAGTCATAAGAAAAATTGTGATAAGTGGAACAACATCTATCAAAAAGTGCTGGCTTTCTATCCGTCATTCATTTCAGTTTTCAGCCTGGCAAATTTCATATAAAGGTAAAGGTAAAGGTAAAGGTTTCCCTTGCTCGAAAGCCAGTCGTATCCGACTCTAGGGTGCAGTGCTCATCTCTGTTTCTAAGCCGAAGAGCCAGCGCTGTCTGCTTCTGCAGATGTTTCCGTGGTCATGTGGCAGGCATGACTAGACACCGGAGCGCATGGAACGCTGTTACCTTCCCACCGAAGTGGTCCCTATTTATCTACTTGCAATTTCTTGCTTTCAAACTGCTAGGTTGGCAGGAGCTGGGATGAAGGCTCATTTCATATATTCTTCACTAAATAAAGATGCAGTTGGATAATCTGTCTAGGTTTGCCAAGATTGCTTCTCTTTGCTTAAGAGTCATCAACATTTTGCTTCTGAATGTGTTTGAAGATCCAGATTGATATTTAGGGGCCCTGCAGCAACTTAAACTTAGTGCCTTTTGATGTGATTATGGATGGCAGATCACTCAAAGGTTAGCTGAAAAAAATTGTGACATATAAGTAGAGAAGTGTATTTGTTCTGTTCCTTTTGAACCACTTTGAAACATTGATGTTTTGGAAAGCAATCACAAAGAACAAGAGGCTTGTTGCTGAATATCTTGCAAGTTATTTCAAACAAAGAAACGTTTACTGTATATCTTGAGTGCTTGGTACATGCATCTATTCTAAAAGTTGCTTTTTAAATTAAATCTCTCTCTCTCTCTCTCTTTCTCAGCACTTTGGATAACATCAAGTGGTTTTGAAAGATGATTGAGGTATTATAATTATTAAGTTATCTGTAGCAGCTGCACAGCAAAGTGGGGCAGGTTTTAGGCCCTTTTGTGTTTGAATGCAAGTCTGCCCACCCCCACCCCTTTTTAGTCCAGCTAATAAACACACTTGGACTAGATGCTTGAGAGAAAGAAAAATAGCATTTATTCACAAAATGAGGTCAGAAGATACATGTTCTCTGGAGTCTTGGTAAAGTGGCATCAGGTCAATAATGAAAGCAGGAAATTCAAGAGAGTTAGTCTAGAAAGAAGGTGTCTCTTATTTTATTTATTTTTATTTATTTATTTATCAAATTTGTATACCACCTTACTCAGCACAAGTGCAACTCAAGGCGGTTTTCAACAAATATATGAAACAGCTACAAAATATCAAAAATACAATTGCAATTACAACACAACATGACAATAAAGATACAATACAAAATATTATAGAGTACAATAACATCTCACATAATAATAATAGGCAATAAGCATAATAATACCAAAATTCATATCACAGTATAGAACAATACAGTAAAGCACAGTTATACAAACTCATATTGCAATATAAAACACTACAGCAATATCAAAATACAATAACCTCTCCATACCAGACGGAGAAAAAGTCCAATGGGGGCAGCAGTGCAAGTCCTGCCACCGCCGTGACCATTTAAGCCCTGGGCGAGGGTGAAGACGGAGCCCAGGACGCCTGCAGTGATGGAACTCCTAGCATCCAGCTCCGCAAGGGTCCCTCTGCCCCAGGGTAGGGCCCACCGGATCCAGCGGTGGCTATGGGTGATGGGGAGGAAAGTCCTTTAGAGCCTGCCGAGTCCTGCTCAGATGTCTTGAGTGCCCCCCCCCCAGCCTGGCTGGCTGGAGGGCGGGCGGCAAAGGCATTGGCAGAGCTGGCGGCAGGAGTCCTTTTGAGCCTACCATGCCTCGCCCCAGGTGTTCAAAGTTCCCCCGGCCCGGCCGGCTGGCCGGAGGGCGGGCGGCAAAGGGCCGGCAGCAGGAGTCCTTTTGAGCCCGCCGTGCCTCACCCCAGGTGTTCCAAGTTCCCCTGGCCCGGCTGGCCGGAGGGCGGGCGGCAAAGGCATGAGGGAAGAGAAGATGGAGACAGTCAAAACAAGGTGCCCTGTTCTTCCAAAGGCAAGAAAGAGATAAGTCCAGAACAAACAGAGACCTTAAGACATGCAATTAGGGTCAGGTGACCCCCTGAGGTGGAAAGACAGTAACCTTTCTAATTGGCCACCAAGAGACAAACAATGCAAACAACTTTCTTTAGGTCATACTAGTCTTTCTGTTTAGTGTGTTAGTATTCACTACAAGCTGGGGTTGCAATAGAATACTCAACAATAATAACCAAAGTAGGGAATGTCTCATCCTTAGTGCCCCATCCTCTCATAAGTTTATGCTGGATAGTCTCCTGCTCTTGAAGCTCTCTCAGTGAGTTCTCATTTGACTTCTTCTTTGCTGAGTTATGCACTGAGAAGCAGGAATAACTTTATTCTTGGAGAATCAGGTTAGGTGAATGGCTTTTATAAGTCCAAGGTCAGACTCGTGGAGGTGTTTGTGAGAACAGTAGTCTAATCTCAAGGTTAGAATTGCCTGGAACATTTATGGCCACTTCAGACAATTCAAAAGAAGAAAAAAGATTCCAGGCATAGACTTGGCTAATAGTGACTTAGCCATGATTATCACCATTTTTGTCCAGGAAGAGCATTGGATCTAATAAGAGACCCAAACCCATTAACTGGAGCATAAGGGGCATTTATTCCCCATCAATAGTTAAAGAAGTGAAAGCTGGACTTGTCAGTTACTGAGCGACCACTGTCACTTCCATCTTGTCTGGATTCAGCACTGTGGGATTTTATTTATTTTATTTATTTTTTATATTTATACCCCGCCCTACTGGTGCAAGCACCACTCAGGGCGGCTTACAGTGTGAAACAAATACAACAATAAACATCTATGACGGAGCCTGGGCTCCACATCTCTGGAGCAGATGTAGCAGCAGTGTCCCGGCAGCTCCTCCCGCCAGCCGTTGGTGGGGGCTAGGGGGCGGCGATGAGGTCCTCCTCAGTCGCCCTTCAGGGCCATGGCAGCTCCTCCCTCCAGCCATTGGTGGGAGCTAGGGGGCGGCGGCGAGGTCCTCCTCAGTCCCCCTTCAGTGCCATGGCAGCTCCTCTCTCCAGCCATTGGTGGGGGCTAGGGGGCGGCAACGAGGTCCTCCTCAGTCGCCCTTCAGGGCCATGGCGGCTCCTCCCTCCAGCCGTTGGTGGGGGCTAGGGGGCGGTGACGAGGTCCTCCTCAGTCGCCCTTCAGGGCCATGGTGACTCCTCCCTCCAGCTGTTGGTGGGGGCTAGGGGGCGGTGACAAGGTCCTCCTCAGTTGCCCTTTAGGGCCATGGCCTGAAACAGCTACAAAATATGAGTTCCTTCATGAATTGTGGCTTTCAGCATTAACTTCAAGAAGCCAGAAAGATTGCCTGGCCCCACAGGAGAGATGGTTGTGCATGAGAGCAAGGAAACTGTTATGTCCGGCCCTTATAAGCAATAGTCCAGACAACGATGAACAGAACAATAGCAAGTCTTTATTCAACAGACTTTCTAGATGAGCTTACAAGGTGCTCCGTACACAGAGATGGCTATACAATCCCACTGGAATCAGTCCCTCCAGAATCTTGCCATGTAGGAGGCAAAGGCTAGCTACTGTAGAAGCGGTAGCATAATGGAGGAGACCCAGCCTTAGCCGTTGCTGGCTACCTGTGCATAGTAGACAGTATAGATACGGTCCAGCCCCACCCTTGTTTACCCGTGGGGTTTATATAGTGTCTCCCCGGCGGTGGCTCCTTGATACACAATAGTGACCCACCGGACAAGTGCAACTAACCAATCATAACAGGGTATACTTGTTATTAACCAATGGATAACAGGATCCAAAACTGTAACCAATCACAGGGCATGGATTAGCATAATGAGCACGCCGTGTGCAGGGGGATTTCAGGACACTTTAGGCTCCTAATTTGGCAGGGAACCCATTTTGCTCTTGCAAGACACTGCCCGCGCTACTTGCAATTGTGTCTTAACACACAACATAAACTCAACCTCCCTCCCTTAGAGAGGAAAATAATGTCACCAACATTTTTTTTAAAAAGTGAACACAATTTATTTTCTATTCAGCTGAACAAGAATGGTCTGCAAACTAACAGATGGGGGGAGGGAAGGGATGGATCAATATACCCTGTAGTTTGTAATGGAAATTACAATCCTCAAAGACAAAAAGATTGAGTGACAGAATACTGAATTTAGTCACAGAAGCTATTAATCTGTCCACTTCTGCTGTTGCCTGGTATCTTTCTTTCTCACACACATTCTCTGTGATGACTTGATTCATTGGTGATATCCGCTCCTTTCCTAATTCTTTTTGACCAGTAAGGAAGTATGTAACTTCTGAATTCACAAAGCATGAATGAAATTTTCTAGATTGGATTAGCACCCCCCCCCCAAAAAAAAAAAATAACCACCCTAATATGTTAATCTAATATTTTTGCCTTGCCTGTGGAGAAAACAGCTGTAAATTTGATAAAGCATTTTGAAAAAACAATCTCTGACAGAGATCACAGTAGGAATTTGATTATCCTTTTACCTGCTGATTGCTTTATCCTGTTGCTTATCACATTCTTTAGCTGGCTTTGTAGAGCCAGACTTGAATTTCTATCAGGAGGTGTGGAGAGGAAGGGACAGAATCATTCTCCTGAATTAGGTTCCCTGCATTGTGATTATAGCCTCTCATTTGTTCTGTACATTGAAAGATTGAAATCACCTTAATGACTGATTTTCTAGTCTCTGCTTACAGTAGGCTCCCCTTTGAAGGCCAGATTAACAACTCTGGCCCCTCAGATCTGACAATAGTATTGTGCCACGCAAACGATGTAGCTTTGGCATTCCAAAAAGACATCAAAACTAGTATTTGTGCTTTTCAAAGCCCCTATGGCTCAAGTGGCTAAGACGCTGGCTGGGAGGCAGAAGGTCAGCAGTTGAATCCCGAGTACTGCAGGATGGAATGAGCTCCTGTCTTTGTCCCGGCTCCTGCCAACCTAGCAATTCAAAAGCAAGAAATTGCAAGTAGATAAATAGGGACCACTTCGGTTGGAAGGAAACCTCATTCCATGCACTCCGGTGTCTAGTCATGCCTGCCACATGACCATGGAAACGTCTGCAGTAGCAGACAGTGTTGGCTCTTCAGCTTTGAAACAGAGATGAGCACTGCACCCTAGAGTTGGATACGCCAGGCTTTCGAGCAAGGGAAACCTTTACCTTTATGAACCTTTATCTTTTTCAATATAAATAAAATTAAATGGTTGCAGATATCAGTATACAATCACAATAGCAAACAACAAAGAAAAAGCTTATGTTGAGTTTTTGGTTCAGTATGGACTAGAACCTTGAAAAAAATGATTGCTTGGTTACTTTTTTTGCCTACTTTTCTCCCAAAACTACACTCACTTGAAAAATAGTAGGGAAAATACACTTCTAAAGAAATTACAATTGATAATTATTCTTTTAAAATGCCAGCATTCTGTCACTTTACCAGATCATGCAAGAACAATTGTGAAAGACTGGTAGGTGTTTTGTCAGCTGCCTGGTCTGTGCCTTGTTCTCTCCTGGTTGTGCAATTGATAATGTGATCAGTTGCACAATCAATAGCTAGAAAATCACATACACAAAAAGTGTGATAGTCCTTATATATGCAGAGTTCCCCCCCAAGACATTCACCACTATGTCCTAATCATAACATGTTTGCTTTCCATTCTTTCTTTATTCGTGTCAGATGCACCACCAGCATATAATAACATACAAAGCTAAAATTAACACATCTAAAGCCAAAATTAAATTAAAAAGAGCTAGATGACATCCGTCCAATATTGGGCCACATCAATAGCATTTCCTCTCGTTAACATAAGGTCCTTCTCAGTGCACATTGAGGGGAATCGTGTGCATTGTATCATATGGGATATAGTTTGACACACACTGTCACCTACAGGGAAACCCCACTTTATCAGATTAGCCCTCCATCTTCCTACCCCTGCACACAGTCTATTTAAAGCTTTCCACACAGGCCATGGTTGTTCTTGGCCAGGCGGTAAGGAGTCATGTGGTTCTTTCCAGTTATCTGGCAGCTTCTTTTTGTATTGAGGTTGGTTTTAAACATCACATGTCCAGTCTTGCTGTTTCATTTAAGGCCACATCCACCTGTTTTGCATGTTTCCATCTGTACCACACTGGACTAGCATACTCTCTTACAGAGTAACAAAAAGTTAGTGCAGAGGTTCTTAACATGTGTGGTTGGGAACCTCATAGTGTGCCTGTTATTTCCTCAGTATATTGTTCCTGGCAAAAACCTTCTGCTTTGGTATTAAGGCAGTGGGTCTTGAAAGTTGCTTCTTCTGCCAAAGTAGTAATGCTTTCTATTGCTTATGGCAAATATACAGGAGGTTCTCAGTGTGAACCTTGAAAATAGCAGAAAATCTAAGCCAAGCTTCTGGAAAATTCAATTTCTACTAGGACCAAAGGAGAAGTAGCACTTGTCTGGGACTAAATTGTAAATTCACAAAAATTGAAAGTTTCCTCTGTGAATTCTGGCACATATGAGTTGCCGAGGGATCCAGCTCTTCTGATAGGTTCCAAAGTTTACTTTATCACATTAGAAGACTTTTTTTATAAGAAAAATTATCTATTCCATACTTGACCATATTTCAACATGAAATAAATAACTAAGTTTCTAACTTGGAAATGGTGACAGAAGGAAAGCACGTGCGTGTACACACGCGCACACACCATTTTACTTATCCTTTCTTCATATTAAAGTATTTGAGCTTTAAATACCTCAGATTCTCAAACGTAAAGATATTTTCTCAATTATCCCAACAAATTCAAACCTGCCTTTTCTCCATTAGTAGTATGTAAAATGAAATAATGATGCTCATGCTGGTTCTTTCAGGTTTCCAAGAAATCTCCTCCTCCTCAAAAGACCCACACTATCAGAGCTGTGACATCACTGTTCCCAACCTTGTCACTGGTGACACATCTCCCAGGTCCTGCTAGATGGAGGCAAAGTAACCCACCAGTCTCATGAGTATGCAACATGGAGACATAAGCAGGCATAACCTTTAAATGAATAGCCCTTTAAAGTTCCAGGTTCTGTAAATATTAATAAATTTATAAACCTTGCTTTTATAACCTTAACTGAGGTCAATAGGATTTTCAGTATTTTCCTTTGACTGGAATATTTCCAAGGTACATATGTACTTCTTGCAATTGTACAGAATGGTACATCATGAAAATCAATCAAAATCACTCAGCAGCTTTTCCACAGCTTGAAGCATATTATAACCTAACAAAATTTAACAAATATAATTTTGCCTTTGGACTGTCTGGTAAATATTTCAGCTATTTCCTGCCTTTTTTATATAACCACCACTTGTGAATGAAAGCTTATTTTAGAGAACTCTATCGACATTTACTTTCTGTAAATGTATATTCTTTAAACCTTTCATTGTGAAGAGTGCCAAGGGTAATACATTTTACAATTATCATCCTTTATATTTAAACAAATGGAAGGCTCTGTGCACTTGGAAAACAGAAAAGTCTAGTCAAGATTTTGATTAAAAAGTCTGCTCCATTCATCTTTAAAGTAATGTAACAAAAATATATGGATTTTAATATTATTGATGTATAAAGTAAAATGTTACAATGAATAAAAGAAAAATCCCACTGTACAAGGCAGGAAGAGAGACTCTGCCCTTTACTGGTGAAGGTTTAATTCTTACCACTAAGAGCTTCAGGGAAGTCATCCTGAGTTCAGTGGAAATCACTTGATTTTCCCAGTTTCAATCCCTGCTAACTGCTCCCAGCCACAGTAAGTGTTGTGTCCAAACGTATATTAACAAAAATTGCTTTAAGTTGCAATCGCCATTAAGTCTTTGCTGTAATCGTGCACCCTTTTCTGTAAGGCACCTTATTCATATGATTTCAATGTACCCTGATTTGTTTACACAGGTTTCCTGCATTGAGAAAAGCCTGGGCAAATGTATCACTGCAACTGCCGTTCTGTCTGTATATAAGTTGCTACCTCGTCCCAGTTTTCCCCAGTCCGAACTGAACTATAATAAATGACTTGTTGGTTAACCCCCGATCTCTGGTTGCATTGCTAATTACTCTCAGACTCAACAGTAAGGATGTTGCTTTTGTGTTGTAGATTAGGGTAAAGAAAATGATTGCCCTTGCCCAAAGGCCAGTCATATCAAGGGTTCAGTGCTTATCTCTGTTTATAGCCAAAGATCCATTCTTGTCTGCATCTGCAGACGTTTCCATGGACATATGGCAGGCATGACTAAACACTGGAGTGCATGGAACAATGTTTGCCTTCCCACCAAAGCAGTCCCTATTTATCTACTTGCAATTTCTTGCTTTCGAACTGCTAGGTTGGCAGGAGCTGGGACAGAGACAGGCACTCACTCCGTAGTGCAGCACACGGATCTCAAACTGCTGACCTGCTGATTTTCCAGTCATCAAGTTCAGCATCTTAACTACTAAGCCCCCCTGCAGACCCTGATTAACACCTAGCCAATCTCATTGTTTCCTGAATAGAGTTCAAGGAACCATTATCTTCCAGCCCTGAAGTTACTCTTCACCTTTTCCTTTGTAGCTTCACAGCAATTTAGGTCTATTGTCTCAGGTTGGAAGGTCAGTTTCCAAATTAAGGAATGGGTGAGGGTTTGTTTGCACATGGCTCATGAGTACTCAGAAGGCAAGATAAAACAAGTGTCTGTTTGCACAACATCCTGGTACTTTCATGCAGATCTCCATGTGCCATCTGAGCTGTATAAAATCCCTGTCTGGCCTGAGTGATGTGGATTGATTTTCATGGTGTACCCCACTTTTAGGGAGGAGAAAGTGCCCTATTTAACCACAGAGCCATTTATTGACTATTTTTTCAATAAAATGGATTTCTGCTTTCAAACTGAACTGCACTTTTTCTCAATTTCCTTCCAGAGTAACTAGGGGTAAAGGCATTCCTCTTTTGCCTTGGCTTTAGAAAGTTATTTTACCCTAAACAAATTAGGCTTCTGCTTTAAGGTATCAAGGCCTTATTCATTTGCTAGTAGAACAGACCCTTTGGATCAATGGATCTTTCATAAGCATTGGGTTTAGCATTCGGGGATTTGTTCAAGGGATTTACTATAGTTAGACCTAGAAACTAAATTTCCAGCTGAAGATACAGGAATTCCTGTGCTGTTTCTGAATCTCCAGTTGAGGAGACAATGTAGTGTGTGCATATCCATCTCTGCCTATTGCCAGCCTGGTACCAAGACTTGATGGCTGAGCCTGAAGGTGTGTTGCACCTGGGCAACATTGTTATAACTTAGACCAGTAGTTCTCAAACTTTTGAAGCCAGGGGCCGGGTCACACTCCCTCCAACAGCTTCAGGGCCAGACAGCCTTTTGCCCTTCCCCCACCACACGGCACTTCCTGGTGCGGTGGAGGCAGTGGGGGCCACATGAAATGGTGCCACGGGCTGCATCTGGCTCACAGGCTGCAGGTTGAGAATCCCTTCTTTAGACAGAAAGAAATCTCACTGACTTCTGACTTCTCAGAAATTTAAGTTGTCTTGATGTGATGAGATGCCTAGACAAGGAAAGGTCAAGCCCCTTGAGATTCTTTACCTTCAATGTGAAAGCAAGATAGAGAGTGTGTCTCCCCCACCCCCACCCCCATCATCAAAGGTTTTGCATTTTCCATAAAATGCTTCTGGCACAGTTCATGTAGAAGTGGTGTTCTTTCCCTTCTAGGAATCAGAGGACACATGTGCATCCAGGAAAATGCATGCACACAGAGAAAGCGAATAAGTTTTTTAGATTGAAAAAGTCTGTATCTATCTATCATGTCTGGCTGGACATCCTGCTACGGTAATGGAGTAGACCATACAGCCAGCGACTCAACACAGAGTGTCTGGCAGCGGTAAAATAAGCTGACTCCCTAAAGGGGCCAATGGCTACAGGCAGATGAGATCTTTTAGTGAGGTGATGGTCTCCTCAGTGGAGGAAATGCCACTAGAAACCATCACATTGGGCCCAACAGCAAAATTAGTGGAAGAGGAACTCTGATTCCCAATGGAGGTGGAAGAGGCCCTGCCAGATAGACTGGCTGTGAAGGCGCACCTTGACCATATCCTCAAGGCTGAGGCAGTCCATTGCAGTCCCGGTGTTAAATCCTGCAAGTCTCATTTTATATATACCACAGGAGATGGCTTCGTGAACATAGTGTGTGGGTCACTTCATGGCAAACTGGGATGCACCTTAAACAAATTCATGGCAATGACATTTTTCCTGGTCAGGAAAAAAATGCATTCTCAGATATTTATTATTATTATTATTATTATTATTATTATTATTATTATTATTATTATTATTATTATTATTATTATTATTATTATTATTATTATTATTATTATTATTATTATTATTTAAATTTAAATTTAAATTTAAATTTAAATTTAAATTTAAATTTAAATTTAAATTTAAATTTAAATTTAAATTTAAATTTAAATTTAAATTTAAATTTAAATTTCTATACGGCTTTCCTTCCCTTAAGGCAACTCAAAGCGGTTTACAAAATACAATATATAAATCCAAACAATAAAACACATGACAATCATAGCAAAAATACAATTTGTACGTGTGACATGTGGGCAAAAAATACAATTATATCTAGGACACAATTTAGTATTGAAACATCAATGGCCAACAGTTAACAAAGGTCCGAGTCCTAAACTGATACGAGTTGCAGTCAACATCTATCTATCTATCTATCTATCTATCTATCTATCTATCTATCTATCTATCTATCTATCTATCTATCTATCTATCTATCTATCTATCTATCTATCTATCTATCTATCTATCTGCCACCATTCTCCCTGTGAGGAGATTCAGAAGATCACTGTTTTAAAACAGGTGACACTAAATGAGAGATTTAAAAAGCAATAAAACTCCGATAATAATTAAAAAAAACCATTAAACAATTAAAACATTTAAAATTTTTAAAAAAGTAATAATTAAAAAGGCAGAAGACTCCAGGGACTTATCCAAGTTCTTAAAATCCTGCTAAAGAAGTGGGTCTTCAACTTTTGCAGAAGGATGCAAAGGAAAGGGCTAATCTCACATTCCACAACCTGGGAACCACTTCAGAGAAAGCCCTCTCTTGTATGTCTGTGATAAGAAAGGAAACCGTTCGAGGGTTGGAACTTTTAATATATCAATGGTTCAAAACTCCACGAATGTATCCAGTAATGTATGTAAAAGTACACTGGTAATTTTAAAACTTTCTCGGATATTTCCTTCATCAGACATACAGCTTGACATTAACTTTTGATTTCTGTAAAGAATAAATAAGAACATAAGAACATAAGAACAGCCTTGCTGGAACAGGCCACAGCCCATCCAGTCCAGCATTCTGTCTCACACAGTGGCTCACCATTTCCTTCAGGGTATTCCCAAGGAGATGCCTTCACCTGCTTAGGATTCCCTGGAAATGGCATTGAGAGATATCCTGCCTATCTCTCCAACCCGGAGGTTGTCCTTAGGTAGCCATAATTATAGCCATTGATACCCTTGTCCTCCATGAACTTGTCTAATCCTTTCTTAAAGCTGTCAAGACTGACAGCTGTCACCACTTCTTCTGGCAGGGAGTTCCATAGACCAGTAATCCTCTGGGTGAAAAAGTACTTTCTCTTATTTGTTTGAGAACTAGTACCCAAAAGTTTCATGGAGTGTCCCCTAGTTCTAGTGTTATGCGATAGGGAAAACAGTTTTTCCTTATCTCCTTTGTCCACACCGTGCATGATTTTATAAACTTCAATCAGGTCACCTCTTAGACGTCGTCGTTCAAGAGTGAAGAGGCCCAACCGTTGCAGTCTCAGATGGTAAGGAAGGTGTTCCAGTCCCCTAATCATTCTGGTTGCCCTCCTCTGCACTTTTTCCAGCTCCATAATATCCTTCTGGAGGTATGGCGACCAGAACTGTACACAGTATTCCAGATGGGGCCTCACCATAGATTTATAAAGAGGCAAAATGACACTTGCTGACTTATTTTCTATACCCTTCCTAATGATCCCTAGCACTGAGTTTGCTTTTTTCACTGCTGAGGCACACTGGGTTGACACCTTCATTGAGTTGTCCACCAGGACACCAAGGACCCTTTCCTGGTTTGTCACAGAGAGTTCAGACCCCATCAGTTTATAAATGTAATTGGGGTTCTTTGCCCCAACATGCATCACTCTGCACTTACTAATGTTAAAACTCATTTGCCACTGTTTTGCCCACTCCCCCAGTGTCGAGAGATCCCTCTGGAGCTTCTCACAATCTCTCACACTTTTCACTACCCTGTATAATTTAGTGTCGTCAGCAAATTTGGCTACCTTGCTTTTTACTCCTACCTCTAGATCATTTATGAAGAGGTTGAAAAGCAGGGGTCCCAGTACTGAACCTTGGGGGATCCCACTCTTTACTTCCCTCCACTTGGAGAAGTGTCCATTTAGTGCTACCCTCTGTTTCCTGTCCCTTAGCCAGTTGCTGATCCAGGACAAGACCTGTCCCTTTATTCCATGACTGGTAAGTTTATTCAAGAGCCTTTGGTGTGGGACCCTGTCAAAAGCCTTCTGAAAGTCCAGATAAAAAATGTCAACTGGATCCCCCTTATCCACATGCTTGTTGACACTCTCAAAAAATTCCAACAGATTAGTGAGGCATGATTTGCCCTTGCAAAAGCCATGTTGGCTCTCCTTTAGCAGCGCCTTCTCTTCTATGTGCCTATTAATTCTATCTTTTAGGATGGTTTCCATCACTTTACCTGGGACACATGTCAAACTGACAGGTCGGTAATTTCCTGGATCACCCCTGGATCCTTTTTTGAAAATTGGTGTTACATTCGCTACCTTCCAGTCATCAGGCACAAAGCCTGATTTGAGGGAAAGATTATATATTTTGGCTAGGAGATCAGCAATTTCATCTTTAAGTTCCCTGAGAACTCGTGGATGGATGCCATCTGGTCCTGGTGATTTGTTAGTGGACCTCCTCCCTGGTTATTTCTATCTGGCTTAATTCTTCGGTTTCCCTCCCTACGAAGATAGGCTCTGTTTTGGGCATGTGGCCTCTGTCTTCTTCAGTGAATACTGAAGCAAAGAATTCATTGAGTCTCTCTGCAATCTCTGTTTCCTCTTTAATAACCCCTTGCCTTCCATTGTCATCTAATGGTCCAATGGCCTTCCTAGTTGGGTTCTTACTTCTAATGTACTTAAAGAAGTCTTTGTTATTTCTCTGAGTATTTTTAGCTATGCGCTCCTCAAAGTCTTGCTTTGCTTTCCTGATTGTTGCCTTGCATTTGTTCTGCCAGAATTTATGTTTCTGCCTGCTGTCCTCATTCGGACAAGCCTTCCATCTTCTAAATGAGCTTTTCTTGCTCTTGATCACTTCCCGAACAGCTCCTGTAAGCCACATCGGAGTCCTCTTGGACCTGGCAGTGCCCTTTTTCCTTTTGGGTATGCATTCCAATTGAGCCTCTGTTATTGTTTTTGTAAACAGCCTCCATGCCTCTTGGAGTGTTTGGACTCTCTCAATTTTCCCTTTCAGCTTCTTTTTTACTAGTTTCCTCAACTTTGGGAAATTTCCTTTTTGAAAATTTAAGGTCTCTGTGTTAGATTTTATCAGTGACTTGCGGTCTATGATCAAGTTAAACATAATTGAGTTGTGGTCACTGTTCCCTATTGGATCAGTCACATTAAATCTTGCACCAGATCCTGAGTATTACTCAGGATCAAGTCAAGGATTCTTGTACCTCTAGTTGGGTCTTCAACCATCTGTCCCAGGGAACAATCATTTAGCATATCTAGGAACTTTATCTCTTTATCATGTGCTGAACAACAGTTCACCCAGTCTATGTGAGGGTAATTGAAGTCCCCCATTATAACCAGGCTTCCCTTCTTGGATGCCTCCTTTACAACATTCTCCAACTGCCAGTCTCCCTCAAGAGTTTGGGTCGGAGGCCGATAGTATATGCCTACTGATAGACCATCCTTGTGGCCTGGTACTCTTACCCACAGAGCTTCTAATGGTGACTCCAGATCACCTAGATATCCCAATTCATACGATTTTATCACTTCTTTGACATACAAGGCTACACCACCTCCTGTTTGCCCCTTCCTATCCTTCCTGTACAGTTTGTAGCCTGGGATAACTGTATCCCACTGGTTATCATCCGTCCACCAGGTTTCAGTGATACCAATAATATCAATATTCTTATCTATTGCTAAGTATTCCAGCTCCCCTATTTTGTTCCGGAGGCTTCTAGCATTTGTATACAAGCATTTATATATGCTTTTCTGACACAGTCTTTTGTGTCCAGTTGCATTGTTAGACTGCCTCTTGCATCCTTCTGCTAGAATGCTAGTGACTAGCTCCTCGCTCTGCTCAGTAATTTTTGCATCCTCCTCACTACTCAAATACACACTTTCCCGAACCGGATGCTGCCCAGCTCCTGTCGGCTTTCCCCTAGTTATCAGTTTAAAAGCTGCTCTGCAGCCTTTTTGATGTTGAGCGCCAGCAATCTGGTCCCATCATGGTTCAAATGCAACCCATCCCTCCTGAACAGATTTGGCTTGTCCCAAAATGTTCTCCAGTTCCTGACAAATCTGAAACCCTCCTCTCGACACCACCGCCTCATCCACGCATTGAGGCTTCTGAGCTCTGCCTGCCTGGTAGGTCCTGCGCGAGGGACAGGCAGCACTTCTGAAAATGCTACCTTGGAAGTCTGGGACTTCAATCTTCTTCCTAACAACCTGAATTTGGCTTCCAGGACAGACCGCTTGGCCTTCCCAACAAATAATAATCTAAATGTTACATTGTTAATATATCTTAGTAAGTCAGGTTGATACAAGGTAATTTAGCAAAGTATAATACAAGCAGAGACTGAACCCACCTCATAAATTGCATTTGCTTACTACTTCATTATCTTATCGTGTCCTAACCTCTCTCTGTGGATTCTTGTGGGGCTGCAGACATTAGCGAACCTAAGCGCTCTTCTCCTTAAATATTGTTGACACAGGTGAAAAATATGATTGCGAATAACTCAGGTGCCTCCCATTACTCAACTCGGAATTTACTCTAAACTTTATACAAAAATCACTCTCCTACCTTAGCGTTGACTAAATATGTATGTAAATATATGTGTATACTCTCCCCAACAGTATTTATATAATGTAATAAAGTTATAAAGATGAGCATTTTAACAATCTTCTATGGGAGACCAACACCTCTATGATGCAACCATGAACGTCTTAAAAATATACAATTTATTAGAACTGTTTCCCTTGAAATGTAATGGCTTCATGGCGATTTGGAACCCCGCGGAATCTCGATGCTCACCCCATTTTTGAATCACGCTACAATGGACTATTACATATCCAACAGCACTACTTTCCTGGTGGGGCATGATATATTATATATTATAAATCGGGACTATCCCTCACAGTCCTAATAAATTGTATATTTTTAAGACGTAACATTTAGAATATTATTATTTATTCTTTACAGAAATCAAAAGTTAATGTCAAGCTGTATGTCTGATGAAGGGAATATCCGAAAAAGTTTTAAAATTACCAGTGTACTTTTACATACATTACTGGATGCATTCGTGGAGTTTTGAACCATTGATATATTAAAAGTTCCAAGCCTCGAACGGGAATGTTCCCGTTCGGCCACTGCTCTCTTTTCTGTGATAACAAAGGGTCAGAGGGAAGGGCTTCCTCTGCAGATCTTAAGGGCTGAGAACACTCATATGAGGAGATATAGTCTTTCAGATAACATGGACCAAAACTATATAGAACTGGGATTCTCAACCCTTTTAAGCCGGGGGCCCAATCACAACCCCTCAGACTGTTGGTGGGCCAGACTGATGCCCCCCACTGCCACCACTGCCTTCAGCGGCAGCGGCATCAGGGAGGTACACCAGTCTGGCCACCAACACTTACACACACACCATTGCCACCACCAACACCCCCCATGCCACCGCCACTGCCACCGCCAACAATCCCCCCATGCCATCATTCCAGCATGCAAACAATCCCCCCCATGCCATCACTGCTTCCCTTTTTACCTACCTGCCATGGGTGAAGGTCCACACTCAGCCAGAGCGGCACCCGGGAAAGACATGGCTTCTGCTTCTTCTGCTGTTGATGCTGCCATCTTACAACATCTGCCCTGCTATGGAGCGGCATTAGGGACACAGCATACTAGACTGAGGGGGAAAAGGAGAGTGGTGGCAGTGGGAATGATAGTGCATGCCAGATGGAATGGTGCCACGGGTCAGATCTGGCCCACAGGCCTTAGGTTGAGAATTCCTGGTATAGATCTTTGTAGGGGATAGCCAAAATTTTGAGTGGGTTGCAGAAGCAGATGGGTAGCAAATATTTTATAATACTAAAGTTCACAGTTTTTCCACATATAATGAAAATTACACAATTTGTGTAACTTGGGTATCTTATGTAAATCCACTGAGTCAACAGCATTAGGAAATATCTGACCTCACAATGTGAGAGGTATGGTTGTGAACATCTTCCCCCATGTTTTACTTGAATCCTTGACTCATCTGCCTAAAATGCCTTCCTATCTGTTTCCATTATCATCTGGCTCAGAAGCTGCTGCAGCCCCGCCCACAATGTTCCCATGACATGACAAGGGTCCACCCCCTCTAACTTCAGAAGAACCTTTTACCATAGTGATGGTGCACCTTGGCACTACAGGTGTTCTTGAACTTCAATTCCCAGAAGCCCTGATCAGCAGGAGTGCTGACTTGGGCTTCTGGGCTTTGAAGTCCAAGAACACCTAGAGACCCAAGGTTAGCAACTCCTGGTTTAAGGAGATTTGGTCTTCTTTTCCTGCTGCCTTGAATCTTTCCCAGTAGCTTGTTGAGCTCCTTTAGTGATACTGTTCAGAGTGCATAGCAAAAGATAGCCCGTGTGGGTTTGTTTGTTTTTAACAGGAGGAAGGAGCAGAGTGATGGGTTTCTGCATTTAATTATGTTTAGGAATGACAGAGATGAGACATTCTGTCTCATCAGTGTCATATTAACAAACACCATTGGTAGTATGAAAAACTGCTTTGTGAACAATGAGATCAAATTTGAGCTGGCCTGGTTCATGGTATTTGTAGATTACATTTCAGGGGAAATTCCAAATGTGACTTGATAGCTTGCCTTCGGTGGAACAAAATCACCTTCTACAATGTAGTGGAAAGTAATTCAGGGCATCAAGAAAGCTGCATGTTTCTCTGGCAAAATGAATTGTTGTGTTGAATGACTCTTTCAGCTTCCTCACTTTTGCATTGTGAGAATCCAAGCCAGTGACAGCAAATGAATCTCCCCTACCAGGAGTGATTGATTACAGTGATACCTCATACAATGTCCAAACTTGGTTCCACAAGTTTGGACTTTATACGGATTTGGACTTTGAATGAGGCAATATCAAGAAAACCAAGATAATGGCAACAGGCCCAATCAGTTCCTGGAAAATAGATGGGGAAGAAGTAGAAGCAGTGACAGATTTTACTTTCTTAGGATCAAAGATCACTGCAGATGGGGATTGCAGCCATGAAATAAAAAGGCGACTGATTCTTGGGAGACAAGCAATGAGAAACCTGGGGAACATAGTGAAAAGCAGAGACATCACATTGAAAACAAAAATTAGAATAGTCAAAGCAATGGTTTTCCCAGTAGTGATGTACGGATGTGAGAGCTGGACAATTAGGAAGGCTGAACGCAGAAGAATAGATGCCTTTGAAATGTGGTGTTGGAGGAGGATTTTGAGAGTCCCTTGGACAGCGAGGAGAACAAATAGGTCAATCTTAGAAGAAATTAACCCTGACTGCTCATTGGAAGGTCAAATAGTAAAGATGAAGCTAAAATACTTTGGACATCAAATGAGAAGGGAGGATTCACTTGAGAAGGCATTGATGCTGGGAAAGGTGGAGGGCAAAAGAAGAAGGGGGAGGCCAAGGATGAGATGGCTAGATGGCATTGTAGACACAATGGGCACAGAGCTGGGAGGGCTGAGGGGGATGGTGGAGGACAGAGGCGCCTGGAGAACAATGGTCCATAGGGTCGCAAAGGGTTGGAACCGACTGTGAGACTGAACAACATGAGGCATGCAAAATCCTAGCTGCGATGCCTCATACAATGTCCAAATCCTTGCCACGATGCCTCGTACAATGTCATTTCCATAGAGATACATTGTACTGTAACAGTACAGACTTCAGGGCAAAGTCAAGGAAACAGACAGGAAACTGACAGAACTTTAAGAAATCATTATCTAAAAGCTAAAAACATTACAAAAACATGTCAAACAACCCTGATTGTCCAAGAACCTGAAAAATGCTGCAAAATCCCAGGAATGCTTCTAAAAATTCTGACGAAAAAATTCAAAGAAAATCCAAAATTGTGCTCAAAACCACTCCTAAACACTCTTTGCCTCATGCAAAACCCACAAGAACAATGCACACATGTGTCCTGCCTTTTATACTGCCCAGGCACAATGCAACCTGGGAAAACCCCAATGCCTCATACAAAGTCGCACGACTTTGTATGAGGCAACTTTTTTCAAGGAATTAGGCAATGTTGTATGAATCCAATGTTGTATGAAGTGGACTTTGTATGAGGTATTACTGTATTATTTTTTGAAGAGGCACAGCCAAATTCTATATACCACCTCAGCTCCCTTGGTATTATAGAGTAGTAGATAATTCTTTGAAAAATGTACTTAATGTATTGCAATTACTTCACTTCCATTCAATTGTGGGTTAAACATCACCTAAAGCTTTGGGCATTTTATTATACAGTTGTAGACTGTACTATTGATTTAATTAAAATAATTGTGGGTACTTTATTTTCATAGGGTTCATTTAGGCAGTCTACAATGTAAGAAACAGTTTAATATTTACAAAGAATACTACAATGACAAGAAATATATCAACAGTATCCGTGTATACATCTGAGATGTGCTTCTATGGTAACCTATTTCAGACCTGGAATTTGTAGGAAAACAGTGACTTTGCTTCCCACTTTGTACATTTCTAGACTTCACATTACCAGTAAAAAGGTGAAAAAGTTCTAATTCCTATTGCATTTCTCCAAATACCATCTGTCTGGTTCTTCCCATACTGAAAGATGTACATTTTTACCCAATGTGCAGACATTTGTGTAATTTTTACTTAACGTTTCCATAGACCATTGATTAAAGTTTGTTTCATTTCTCATGCTCTACCTATTTTACAAATGTAATACATTTTTAACTGAGTGCATTCTGTGTATACTTAGTTTTATGTACACATTATTTCTGTACAACACCCCATGGGCCTTTCAGCTTCTCAAAGTGAAGGTCATTTCTTCTCACAATGAGTTTCAGCAGGTGCAACAATCCTGTTTTCAAGAAAACTTAAAATCCAGGCATTTCCCAAAATATCTGAGAAATGGGGGTGGGAGTCTGAAATCCTTTTTCAGTCTTGTGAATCTGATAGTGATTCTGACCCCTTTTGCCTCCTGAATGAGCTCTACACAGTAGCAGAAGCTCAAATGCAGAACACCTGACTGCAGAACACCCTGTTCAGGCAGTTTTTAAGCATCTTAAGAAGGGGGAAACTTACAGATTTGTTCATTTATGATTTACGTCATTATTTCCCCTGTGTGGAGGGGAAACCCTTTACAGAGGAAAGTAATTTCTATTCGTGCTTTCCCTCTATATGATTCAGAAAGCTGGAAATTAACATACAGGATTGCTGTGTGAACCTCGCATCTTGGAAGGTCACTCTCCAGATGGGGAGAATAACAAAAGCAGCCAGTTGTTGCGGTGTTAGTCTGTTGCCTCTCCTCACACATTCATTGTTGGCACTTGAATCATCGCAACACACTATGATCTCGGAGCCATCACCCACTGCACACATGAAGTGTGACATGCAGGATTTAACACTGGGACTGCAATGGACTGCCACAGCCTTGAGGATATGGACAAGGTGAACCTTCACAGCCAGTCCATTTGGCATGGCTTCTTCCGCCTCCATGACCATTGGGAATCACAGTTCCTCCTCCGCTTATTTTGCCATTGGGCCCAATATGATGGCTTCCAGTGGCATTTCCTCCACTGAGGGTGACCATCAGCCCACATAACGGGGCTCATCTGCCTGTAGCCATTGGCCCCTTTAGGGATTCAGGTTAGTTAACTGCTGTCTGACACTTGGCATTGAGTCACTGGCTGTATGGTCTACTTCATTACT
Organism: Bradypodion pumilum; assembly: GCA_035047305.1. Lineage (NCBI taxonomy): Eukaryota > Metazoa > Chordata > Lepidosauria > Squamata > Chamaeleonidae > Bradypodion > Bradypodion pumilum. The sequence continues at coordinate 18,021,771 of JAWDJD010000002.1, forward strand.
GTAGTGGGATGTTGAATAGAGATCAACCATCTCTGCAGACTACCTTTCTACTGTGAGTTCCATTTACTTTTTTAAAAACATATTGTCTCTATTCAACATTCTTCTTCTTCAAGTGCCATATCCAGTTCCAAATATTGGGTATCATAATGGCCATCAGCCATGAAGATTGTCTGCGAACAATATAATGCAGTAGTCTTCCATTTGTCTTCTACATTGCAGCATGACACTCATACCACTGATCCAGTTCTGTTAGTCATTTTCTGGTTCTGAGCCCTTTTGGCACATAAAATCCTCATCAGCCCCAGGACAGTATTGATGAAGCTTCTGCTCTCCATCAAGATGGATTTAATCCACTTGGGGACCATCACCCTTCCTTGTGGACTTCACCACCCAAGGCCATTAAGTCTCAGGGTTGTCAGATTAGTTAATCGCTGCCTGGCAGTTGGTGTTGAGTCACTGGCAGTATGGTCTACTCTATTACCATGAAACAATTAATTTGAAATAAATATTTTTTTAACAATGGAAGCAAATGGGGAGAGATGAAATTTCATGAGTAAAACCAGACCTTAAGAAGAACAAACATTTTGAATGTTTTCTTTCTCGAACCTTATTACAATGCTACACAGAAACAAAGCAGCTTCACAAAATGTTTGATTGCTAGCCAGGGCTTGGAACATTCATTTAGAAAGGAAATTGTTGGACTCTTCATCCCTATCCCTAACCCTGGCTACTAGGACATCATTCATGATGATGGGAAAATAATGTGTTACACTGCTTGTCATTAATATGTTATCATTACTGGTACCACTGGACATTGAAAAATGCAAGAAAATGCTCTCCTCAACCCATCTTTAGTAGTACCAAATACAGATACAAAATGAACAATGACAACAAATTAAATAACAAATTAAATGAACACTCTCCATGACACTGGTTACCATCAAATTACTTCTCTGCAAGAAAATATCGCTAACTAAGCAAAATACCAAAATTTACTTCACATGATCTGATGTGCCCAATAACTTTTGTTGTGCTTTCCATCCTACTGTCTCTACAAATAAATAAATCTTGTTGAATTCTGGAGGAGTGTGACTTACTACCCGGAATGTACATGACAGGGATTGACTCTATCCTTAAGCAATAACCCAACCCTTCACCCTGAAGGTTTGGGAGATAAATGTCCACAGTCTACTATTTCTTCTATTGATTTATTTTGGAGTGCAGTTCTGGAGAGGGAAAGGTGCGGGGAGCTCAAAGCAGAGATTGAGTGAGAGGGCCACGAAGAAAACCAAAAACATAAAATGTCCTTCCACATCTCCTAGCCAAAAAACAAAAACAAAAAACAAACATTAGTTCCAATCATCCTTTTTTTCTATGCATGCAGAAAAATCTCTATCCAAAAAGAAAGGAAGGTAAGTTGGCTGCACAGAATGATTAGAACATAAGAACAGCCTCGCTGGAACAGGCCACAGCCCATCCAGTCCAGCATTCTGTCTCACACAGTGGCTCACCATTTCCTTCAGGGTATTCCCAAGCAGATGCCTTCACCTGCTTAGGATTCCCTGGAAATGGCATTGAGAGATATCCTGCCTATTACTCCAACCCCGAGGTTGTCCTTAAGTACCCATAATTATAGCCATTGATACCCTTGTCCTCCATGAACTTGTCTAATCCTTTCTTAAAGCTGTCAAGACTGACAGCTGTCACCACTTCTTCTGGCAGGGAGTTCCATAGACCAGTAATCCTCTGGGTGAAAAAGTACTTTCTCTTATTTGTTTGAGAACTAGTACCCAAAAGTTTCATCGAGTGTCCCCTAGTTCTAGTGTTGTGCGATAGGGAAAACAGTTTTTCCTTATCTACTTTGTCCACACCGTGCATGATTTTATAAACTTCAATCAGGTCACCTGTTAGACACCGCCGTTCAAGAATGAAAAAGCCCAACCGTTGCAGCCTCAGATGGTAACGAAGGTGTTCTATTCCCCTAATCATTCTTGTTGCCCTCCTCTGCACTTTCTCCAACTCCATAATATCCTTCTGGAGGTATGGCGACCAGAACTGTACACAGTATTCCAGATGGGGCCTCACCATAGATTTATAAAGAGGCAAAATGACACTTGCTGACTTATTTTCTATACCCTTCCTAATGATCCCTAGCATTGAGTTTGCTTTTTTCACTGCTGAGGCACACTGGGTTGACACCTTCATTGAGCTGTCCACCAGGACACCAAGGTCCCTTTCCTGGTTTGTCGCAGAGAGTTCAGACCCCATCAGTTTATAAATGTAATTGGGGTTTTTTGCCCATGCATCACTCTGCACTTACTAATGTTGAAGCTCATTTGCCACTGTTTTGCCATCTCCCCCAGTGTCAAGAGATCCCTCTGGAGCTCCTCACAATCTCTCACACTTTTCACTACCCTGTATAATTTAATGTCATCAGCAAATTTGGCTACCTTGCTTTTTACTCCTACCTCTAGATCATTTATGAAGAGGTTGAAAAGCAGGGGTCCCAGTACTGAACCTTGGGGGACCCCACTCTTTACTTCCCTCCACTTGGAGAAGTGTCCATTTAGTGCTACCCTCTGTTTCCTGTCCCTTAGCCAGTTGCTGATCCAGGACAAGACCTGTCCCTTTATTCCATGACTGGTAAGTTTATTCAAGAGCCTTTGGTGTGGGACCTTGTCAAAAGCCTTCTGAAAGTCCAGATGAACAATGTCAACTGGATCCCCCTTATCCACATGCTTGTTGACACTCTCAAAAAATTCCAACAGATTAGTGAGGCATGATTTGCCCTTGTAAAAGCCATGTTGGCTCTCCTTTAGCAGCGCCTTCTCTTCTATGTGCCTATTAATCCTTTTAGGATGGTTTCCATCACTTTACCTGGGACACATGTCAAACTGACAGGTCGGTAATTTCCTGGATCACCCCTGGATCCTTTTTTGAAAATTGGTGTTACATTCGCTACCTTCCAGTCATCAGGCACAAAGCCTGATTTGAGGGAAATATTATATATTTTGGCTAGGAGATTAGCAATTTCATCTTTAAGTTCCCTGAGAACTCGTGGATGGATGCCATCTGGTCCTGGTGATTTGTTAGTGTTTAGTTTAACAAGACATGCAAGGACCTCCTCCCTGGTTATTTCTGTCTGGCTTAATTCTTCGGTTTCCCTCCCTACGAAGATAGGCTCTGTTTTGGGCATGTGGCCTCTGTCTTCTTCAGTGAATACTGAAGCAAAGAATTCATTGAGTCTCTCTGCAATCTCTATTTCCTCTTTAATAACCCCTTGCTTTCCATTGTCATCTAATGGTCCAATGGCCTTCCTAGTTGGGTTCTTACTTCTAATGTACTTAAAGAAGTCTTTGTTATTTCTCTGAGTATTTTTAGCTATACGCTCCTCAAAGTCTTGCTTTGCTTTCCTGATTGTTGCCTTGCATTTGTTCTGCCAGAATTTATGTTTCTGCCTGCTGTCCTCATTTGGACAAGTCTTCCATCTTCTAAATGAGCTTTTCTTGCTTTTGATCACTTCCTGAACAGCTCCTGTAAGCCACATCGGAGTCCTCTTGGACCTGGCAGTGCCCTTTTCCCTTTTGGGTATGCATTCCAATTGGGCCTCTGTTATTGTTTTTGTAAACAGCCTCCATGCCTCTTGGAGTGTTTGGACTCTCTCAATTTTCCCTTTCAGCTTCTTTTTTACTAGTTTCCTCATCTTTGGGATTTAACCCTTTGGATTTTTCCTTCTTGCTCCTCACACTGCTTAGTGCAAGCCAGTACCACAGCAGTAATTAGTAACAGACAACCATACTGGTCTTGTTTCATCGAAAGGTAGTGAATATATAGCCATGGCCATTACAGGCAAAACAGTAGCTTTGTTTCCAGATTACTTCTGCCAATAATCCTGTCTGGCCGGACATCCCACTATAGTAATAGAGTAGATCATACAGCCAGCGACCCAACACCGAGGGTTGGACAGTGGTAAATAACCTGACTCCCTAAAGGGGCCAATGGCTACAGGTGGATGAGTCCCTTTAGGTGAGGTGATGTGAGGAAATGCCACTGAAACCATCATATTGGCCCCAATGGCAAAATAAGCAGAGGAGGAACCACTTCACTATTCTGATTCCCAATGGTCATGGAGGCGGAAGAGGCCATGCCAGAGAGACTGGCTGTGAAGGCACACCTTGTCAATATCCTCAAGGTTGCAGCAGTCCATTGCAGTCCCGGTGTTTAATCCTGTACATCTCATTTCATACGTGCCGCAGGAGATGACTCTGTGATCAAAGAGTGTGGGTCACTTTCTGGGCAAGCTGCGATCCACCTTAAACAAATTCACACCAGTGGCATCTTTCCTGTTTGTCATTCTTCTTTCACATATCCATCAAATGTGAAAATGATTTACAGGAAAATGTATACTTGAATATGAGTAGCTGCTGCTGTCGACAATTTCTGCCAAAATGAAACTCGTTACAATCATAACTCATTACAGAAATCAGTTATTTCCATGTTTTGCTCTGTCTCAAAAATATATTACACATGACCACATAATATTACTGTCACTAGTGTCTAGTTCAACATTTCCAAACCTTTGTTTTTTGGTCTTCAATTCCCCGAAGCCTTACTCAATCCCCAAAGCAGTGATCAGCCAATGTACTGACTTAGTCTTCTGAGATGTGAAGTCCAGCATTGTTCCATGCAACATAGTTTGTGAAATGCTGGTAGTTGATGCATTTTCTGATTAAGTCTATGAAGTCGAACCACAAGATGTCAGCTTCCTATGAGTTCATTTAAGAATATAGCCTATCAAATTCCTAGAAGTTTTTTTTAAAAAAATGTGGACATTTGCATTTAGCTTCATACATAGTTTCTCCAAATATTCAGAGCACTGTTTTCAAGGTTTAAAATCTACCACAAAAGTTGCTTTAGTGTTTAATGTGAAGAACAGCTCTGTTTAGATCTGTGTATTTGTCCAGAAGTGTGATAAGATGGTCAGAGGAATCCAGACCAAATTCCCTCATAACTAGTTATGAGTTGCAGAAGTATTCAGCTGTGTGTGAAATCCTGTTTATTGCCTTAGGTTAGAATCAGGGCTTAATCCTCTATTACATGGCTGGACCAAGTTGAAATCTGAGCAGGTCTTGGACATGAAACTCCCACATTAATTAAATCTGAAGTGAGCTGTACTCTAACAACATCTACAGGTAGAGGGCTGTATTTTTCCTATCCACTATGAACAGTTTATGATCTTTCTCTGATATCCTCGCTCTTCGCCCTCCCTCCTTCCCTCTGTTCAGGATGGAAAATACACTCTAAATTTCTAATTCCCAACAGTTTAGATCAGGGATCCCGAACTGTTTTTGCACTACTGACCAGTTTAATGCTAAACTATTTTTCCACAGACTGGTAAGTGGGGGTGGTGGGATTGGATCGTGCAAACACATAATAAAATATGATAAAGTGTATAATATATTTTTTGTTGTTCAGTCGCACAGTCGATTCTGACCCTTTGCTACCCGATGGACCACTGCCCTCCAGGCACCTCTGTCCTCCACCATCCTCCTCAACCCGGCCAGCTCTGTGCCCACTGCGTTTACAATACCATCCCGCCACTCATTTTTAGCCTCCCCCTTCTTCTTTTGCCCTCCTCTTTTCCCAGCATCAAGGCTTTCTCAAGCAAGTCCTCTATTCTCATTTGATGTCCAAAGTACTTAAGCCTCATCTTTACTATTTGACCTTCTATAGAGCCGTCAGGGTTGATTTCTTCTAAGATTGATCTATTTGTTCTCCTCGCTATCCAGGGGACTCTCAAAACTCTCCTCCAAAACCACATTTCAAAGGCATCTATTCCTGTGTTCAGCTTTCCTAATGATCCAGCTCTCACAATCATACATTACCACTGGGAATCCCATTGCTTTGACTATGCGAATGTTGTTTGCAATGTGATGTCTCTACTTATAACTACGTTCCCCAGGTTTCTCATAGCTTGCCTCCCAAGAATCAGTTGCCTTTTTATTTCATGGCTGCAGTCCCCATCTGCAGTCCCCGATCAGGGACTGATCGGGCCTGTTGCCATTATTTTAGTTTTCTTGATGTTGAGTCTCAAGCCAGCTTTTGCACTCTCTTCTTTCAACCTAATCAGGAGCTTAATTGGTCAGTGAGGTATCACACTGCACCCATGTGGTGGGCAGAACCCCACCATAGTTAAGTAATGTGAAGAAGGAGCGGCCTGGCCATCTGCCTATCTGCTGTTTCTGAAATCCATGCTCTAGCTCCATTCGCAAGGCAGACCCGTCAAAGCACGTTGAGGACAGAAGGCTTTCATTGGGGCTCCCAGTGCCACCCACCTCCATGGCCCAGTTTTGTACAGCCCATGCTCCAATACTGGTCTGCAGCCCGGTGGTTGGGGATCCATGGTTTAGATGATGAAACATCTCAGAGAAGAGTTCTATATCTTTTTAAGTGAGTTAGGTATTTATCTGTAAAGCCACATATTGAGAGTTTAATTCCTCACTATGTCTCCCTGGAAGAACCAGCATATGTAACCTTGAGCAAGCTTCAGAGTACCAGGGTTTAATCTTCAATCCCAGGGTGCCCCCAGAAAAAGATTTTAAACCACTGTGGAGTACTTTCTAACTAGAAAATCCAGGAAAGAGTTGCCATATGCCAAAACTGACTTGAGAGCACATTATTATTGTCAAGATTCCTTACCCCCAGCCAAGAGAGAGAGAGAGGGAGAGAGAGAGTTCTCCTTCTCACCTCCATAAGGATCTTCTCTTGTTCAAAATGAGTCTTGTGATTTTTTCCTTTCATAGGTAAAGTACACAGACATAGAGATGAAACAGCTAGTTACTGGTTGAATATTTAGGAAAGATACCAGTGATTGATCTAAAGCAAGGATTCCCAACCTGTTGCCCATGGCACAATTCCATATGGCCCACCACCACCACCACCACCACCACACTTGGAAGTAGAAGCAGGCACATTTACATCAGCCATAAAATGCACCTGCACATGTGTAAATACACCTTTGGCTGTCATAAATGCGGAAGTGGGCACATTTATGACAGCCGCAAATGTGCCCACTTCTGCTTGGTGTGTGTGTGTGTGTGTGTGTGTGTGTGTGTGTGTGTGTGTGTGTGTGTGTGTGTGTGTGTGTGTGTGTGTGTGTGAGGCCCACTCAGTTGTCCAGGGGTCGTTGTCAGGCTCATAGCAAAAAATGGTTGGCCATGCCTGATCTAATGAAAGTGTGGCGCCAAAATGGCCGCCACGCTCTTTGCGGCCCCCCCACCCGGACTCAGACATCTGGGTGAGTTAGGGGGCATCGCCACCCCTTTATAAAAGGGGTGGCCACGAGGCAGCCGAGCTGCCATTTTAGATTTGCAACGGAGAGGAGAAGTTTTCTCCGTCACGTTCTCTTTGTAGCTCGCCCTTCGTACCCGGAGCGGTTTTGGCTTACCTCTTTGCTACTGCGGTACTTCGGGCTCAGGAGCTGATCCCTGGACAGGGATCCTTCAGTGATCGAACTTTGATTTTAGGGAGACATGGCTCCCAAGTGCAGGGCCCCGGCAATGAAGCCGCAGCCGAGAGGAAGGGCTTTTCCTGGCCCTTCATCAGATGGGGGGCACCTGTGGGTCGGAGGACCAGGGCTGCACCCCCACTGCAGGGCAGCAAACAGAACTTGCCCACTGTTACCAGTGGGGCCGATTAGGCTCCCGCCTGGCAGCCGGGCACCAGCTTCCTGGCCGGGCCGGCACAGGCTGGCCCCTCAGGGACTTCGGCCCTCGGCAGGCCTTGCAGGGCCCAGGACAAGGTGGACCGGGGGGGGGGCTGGTGCGGGTTCCCGCCCCACCATTCCTCTGGCCCCCCATGGGCCGGAGTTCTGGGCATGGTCCTATTCTGGCCCCGGATCCCCTTTTGGGTTTCCATTTCACCAACTGCCTAGTGGGCCGTCCGGCCCACCCGGCCCACCTTACACTGGGGGCTCTGAGGCAGTGGATGCACTAATAGCACGTATAGCAGTGCTGGAAGCATCATTGGGCATTGCCCAGCCACCTTCCGATGGGGGCGCAACCACTAATTCACCAGTGGCCCCCTCGTCGATCCCGGCCAACTCATCGGCTGTGCCTCTCCAGCGGGCGGCCAACAGGGTCGAGCTGCTTGAGGCTATCTGGCCAGCCCCGGCTGGTGCCTCGCAGCTCCCCATTCGACCTGATGTACCGGCTGGGAGCAGTCAGGTGTGATCCCAGAGCTCAATGCCAGTCGTGAGCTCCGACGCCCACCGTGGGCTGGAACCCCCGGTGGGGGCGGCTCATGGGGGTGCGACTAGTGAGTATCAGGTTCAAATTAGTGGACCACCACCACTGCCCACTTACACTGGGGGATTTCCAGTGGCCCTGGCCACGTCAAGTTAACGCGGGTGGGCAGCTGCTTCCACACTGTCCCATTGACCCCTGGTTGCCACATGGTCCCTCGTTCAGGGCAGGGGTATCCGCCCCTGGGGGTATGCCGAGCAGAACCCGCTGCGCATACCTCCCATCCAAAATGTCCCGTCGATGGCTTTGCCCACGGCCGGCTATTCCTTGCCATTGGGTGATCATTTGTCACAGGTCACGGGGGATAAGATTTGGCGAGGGGAGTACGTTGATATTTTCTCCCTCTTGAACCGTGAGCCCACTAAGGAGGAGAGGGAGGGACAGGATGACAGAGACAAGGAGCTGTCCCGTCGTCGTAAGCCACCGCTTACCTGGGCCAACTGGTTGCCGGCATCTTAACCTATAAATCCAAGGGTTAACCGTTGGAACTGGCTATAGGTTGCTATGCCTCGCCCTACTTGCCTGCACTCACCCTTCGTGCACATGGCCGATCTGGGTACGCAGGTCAACGAAGGATTGAGAAAACCAGCAGTGGGGTAACAGCCCCACAAACGCGAAGAAAGGGAAACAACTTCACTTCCCAACATTCCTTGCGCCGCGCCGCGCCAGAGCCAATCAGGCTGAGAGGCTCTCGCACGGCGCAGCGTTCGTAAACGCGCCGCAGCCAATCGAAAGAAAACCATTTTAAAAAAACGCAGCACAAACACAAAGCAGCAACCCATAACTACAAGCCCCAGCGTCCTGTGCGCCATGAGCCCGCAGGACGCTGAGGAAACCGGCGCCCGAAAAATGAAAAAGAAAAACAACTCTCCGCCTCACAGCCAAGCACACACCAGCCGGCTTTCTTTCCCTCACCAACGGCGCCTGAAGGTCCAGACTGGAGTTTCCCCTTTAATATCAGTGGGTGGGGGTTGCGATCCCCCTCTCCGCTGGCTACCCTAGGGTTGGGAGGTTTGTGGGGACAAAAGGGGTATATTGCCCCAACACTTCTGGACCCAGAGGACCAGGCAGAGTGGATCGATTCCCCACCCCCCTCCTTAAAACAACTCCGTCTTTTCTTCTCTTTAAAAACGGAGTTGTTTTAAGGAGGGTGGGGGGGGAATCGATCCACTCTGCCTGGTCTCCTGGGTCCAGAAGTGTTGGGGCAATATACCCCTTTTGTCCCCATAAACCTCCCAACCCTAGGGTAGCCAGCGGAGAGGGGGATCGCAACCCCCACCCACTGATATTAAAGGGAAAACCCCGATCTACTTTCACGACTCCACACAAACAAAGTACCATAACACACTAAAGCCCCCCTCCCCACCACCTAGCCCACCCTTCCTAACCCCCAATGACCATGCCCCCTCCCCACCACCGAGCCCACCCTTCCTAACCCCAACAACCATGCCCCCCTCCCCACCACCTAGCCCACCCTTCCTAACCCCCAACGAAAAACAACTCACCACCTCACAGCCAAGCAAACACCAGCTGGCTTTCTTTCCTTCACCAACAGCGCCTGAAGGTCCTGACTGGAGTTTCCCCTTTAACATCAGTGGGTGGGGGGTTGCAATCCCCCTCTCCGCTGGCTACCCTAGGGTTGGGAGGTTTGTGGGGAGAAAAGGGGTATATTGCCCCAACACTTCTGGACCCAGGAGACCAGGCAGAGTGGATCGATTCCCCCCCCTCCTTAAAACAACTCCGTCTTTTCTTCTCTTTAAAAACGGAGTTGTTTTAAGGGGGGAATTGATCCACTCTGCCTGGTCTCCTGGGTCCAGAAGTGTTGGGGCAATATACCCCTTTTGTCCCCACAAACCTCCCAACCCCAGGGGAGCCAGCGGAGAGGGGGGTCGCAACCCCCCACCCACTGATATTAAAGGGGAAACCCCGATCTACTTTCACGACTCCACACAAACAAAGCACTATAACAAAATAAAGCCCCCTCCCTACCACCTAGCCCACCCTTCCTAACCCCCAACGACCACGCCCCCCCTAGCCCCCCCTTCCTAACCCCCAATGACCATGCCCCCCTCCCCACCACCTAACCCACTCTTCCTAACCCCCAATGACCACGCCCCCTCCCCACCACCTAGCCCACCCTTCCTGACCCCCAACGACCATGCCCCCCTCCCCACTACCTAACCCACCCTTCCTAACCCCCAACGACCATGCCCCTCTCCCCACCACCTAGCCCACCCTTCCTAACCCCCAATGACCACGTCCCTTCCCCACACCAAATAAATAAATAATTTTTATAAAAAATACTAAAAACAGTCAAACACATCCAAAAATACACAAAAACAAAAACACCAAAAACAATAAGAAGTAAACAAAGACACAATCAAAAACAAAACAAACAGACAAAAAATACATATTCCAAACCCCCCCCCCGCCCACACACACACACACACACACACACACACACACACACACACACACACACACACACACACAAACAAGAAAGAAAACAAGCAAACTTACCAAAAGATGTGTTACCTCCACCAAGACTGGAAAAGAAATGAATAAAGAAAGAAAGAGACTACTTACCAGAAGAAGCTCCACCCAGAGGCCAAGAGAGAAAAAAAGTCAAAATACAATAACCCCTACCAGCACCACCTGCTGGCCACAATAGTAAAAACAATTCAAAAACACACAACAACTCTAAATAAAAGGCCATAAGAGTAAAAACAAATCAAAAAGATAACACAAATTCACAATTTTACACAAAAGGTCACACCAATAAAAACAAGTAAAAAAATTACACTAAAACACACTTTAACACAAATCACAAACATATGTCAATAAAATACAATAGAAACTTTTAAAAATCCTGTGCTGAGTTATAACTCAAATTTAAACTCAAAACATCTAAACACATTTTAAAAACATTGAATGTAAAAAACATTTACTTTTACATTATTAAAATTATTACCTACGGTACAACTAATTAAAAAATTCAAAAACTAAAACATTATTTGCTTACATAAAACAATTTGAAAAAATTATATCATACTTTCTTCTTTTATTAATCCTCAAAAAAAAAACCAAAAAAGCAGATCACAGTTACTAACAGCCAAGCCAAAAAAATTGTACATAAATAAACATTAAAAAAATTAAAATTACAGACTAAGCAATTTTTTAAAAACTTTAACACAATTTAACCTTCCAACACAATTTAAAACTATTGCAAAAATAAAATTGGTTCATTTTTTATTAAAACACACGGGGGAAAAAGCCCGGCAACGCCAGGCAACCCTTGCTAGTACCTGATATATATATGGCGGTATACATAAGAACATAAGAACATAAGAACATAAGAACATACGAACAGCCTTGCTGGAACAGGCCACAGCCCATCCAGTCCAGCATTCTGTCTCACACAGTGGCTCACCATTTCCTTCAGGGTATTCCCAAGGAGATGCCTTCACCTGCTTAGGATTCCCTGGAAATGGCATTGACAGATATCCTGCCTATCTCTCCAATCCGGAGGTTGTCCTTAGGTAGCCATAATTATAGCCATTGATACACTTGTCCTCCATGAACTTGTCTAATCCTTTCTTAAAGCTGTCAAGACTGACAGCTGTCACCACTTCTTCTGGCAGGGAGTTCCATAGACCAGTAATCCTCTGGGTGAAAAAGTACTTTCTCTTATTTGTTTGAGAACTAGTACCCAAAAGTTTCATGGAGTGTCCCCTAGTTCTAGTGTTGTGCGATAGGGAAAACAGTTTTTCCTTATCTCCTTTGTCCACACCGTGCATGATTTTATAAACTTCAATCAGGTCACCTCTTAGACGGCGTCGTTCAAGAGTGAAAAGGCCCAACCGTTGCAGCCTCAGATGGTAAGGAAGGTGTTCCAGTCCCCTAATCATTCTGGTTTCCCTCCTCTGTACTTTCTCCAACTCCATAATATCCTTCTGGAGGTATGGCGACCAGAACTGTACACAATATTCCAGATGGGGCCTCACCATAGATTTATAAAGAGGCAAAATGACACTTGCTGACTTATTTTCTATACCCTTCCTAATGATCCCTAACATTGAGTTTGCTTTTTTCACTGCTGAGGCACACTGGGTTGACATCTTCATTGAGCTGTCCACCAGGACACCAAGGTCCCTTTCCTGGTTTGTCACAGAGAGTTCAGACCCCATCAGTTTATAAATGTAATTGGGATTATTTGCCCCAACATGCATCACTCTGCACTTACTATTGTTGAAGCTCATTTGCCACTGTTTTGCCATCTCCCCCAGTGTCAAGAGATCCCTCTGGAGCTCCTCACAATCTCTCACAGTTTTCACTACCCTGTATAATTTAGTGTCGTCAGCAAATTTGACTACCTTGCTTTTTACTCCTACCTCTAGATCATTTATGAAGAGGTTGAAAAGCAGGGGTCCCAGTACTGAACCTTGGGGGACCCCATTCTTTACTTCCCTCCACTTGGAGAAGTGTCCATTTAGTGCTACCCTCTGTTTCCTGTCCCTTAGCCAGTTGCTGATCCAGGACAAGACCTGTCCCTTTATTCCATGACTGGTAAGTTTATTCAAGAGCCTTTGGTGTGGGACCTTGTCAAAAGCCTTCTGAAAGTCCAGATAAACAATGTCGACTGGATCCCCCTTATCCACATGCTTGTTGACACTCTCAAAAAATTCCAACAGATTAGTGAGGCATGATTTGCCCTTGTAAAAGCCATGTTGGCTCTCCTTTAGCAGCGCCTTCTCTTCTATGTGCCTATTAATTCTATCTTTTAGGATGGTTTCCATCACTTTACCTGGGACACATGTCAAACTGACAGGTCGGTAATTTCCTGGATCACCCCTGGATCCTTTTTTGAAAATTGGTGTTACATTCGCTACCTTCCAGTCATCAGGTACAAAGCCTGATTTGAGGGAAAGATTATATATTTTGGCCAGGAGATCAGCAATTTCATCTTTAAGTTCCCTGAGAACTCGTGGATGGATGCCATCTGGTCCTGGTGATTTGTTAGTGTTTAGCTTAACAAGACATGCAAGGACCTCCTCCCTGGTTATTTCTATCTTGCTTAATTCTTCGGTTTCCCTCCCTACGAAGATAGGCTCTGTTTTGGGCATGTGGTCTCTGTCTTCTTCAGTGAATACTGAAGCAAAGAATTCATTGAGTCTCTCTGCAATCTCTGCTTCCTCTTTAATAACCCCTTGCCTTCCATTGTCATCTAATGGTCCAATGGCCTTCCTAGTTGGGTTGTTACTTCTAATGTACTTAAAGAAGTCTTTGTTATTTCTCTGAGTATTTTTAGCTATACGCTCCTCAAAGTCTTGCTTTGCTTTCCTGATTGTTGCCTTGCATTTGTTCTGCCAGAATTTATGTTTCTGCCTGCTGTCCTCATTTGGACAAGCCTTCCATCTTCTAAATGAGCTTTTCTTGCTCTTGATCACTTCCCGAACAGTTCCTGTAAGCCACATCAGAGTCCTCTTGGACCTGGCAGTGCCCTTTTTCCTTTTGGGTATGCATTCCAATTGGGCCTCTGTTATTGTTTTTATAAACAACCTCCATGCCTCTTGGAGTGTATGGGCTCTCTCAATTTTCCCTTTCAGTTTCTTTTTTTACTAGTTTCCTCATCTTTGGGAAATTTCCTTTTTGAAAATTTAAGGTCTCTGTGTTAGATTTTATCAGTGACTTGTGGTCTATGATCAAGTTAAACATAATTGAGTTGTGGTCACTGTTCCCTATTGGATCAGTCACATTACCTCAGGGCCCGGCCTGATTTGGCCATTCTGATGGTTCAATACCTTGATAATATTTACAGGGCGATGGTTGATTTCCCTGGCCCATCGTGGTTGGCTTACGATGAGGAATTTTGGATGAGGGTGGCCCTACATCCTGAGATGAGGTAGGATGAGCCCTGTCAGCAATTGTGGCTCTTGTACATGACTCCCATGCGCCTGGCGCCTGGTGATAGGTACCATTGTGGTCATGCTGTGCAGCGGGCTGCTGTGTTGGAACTTCTCAGCTAATGGCATGTGTAATAAGCGTCAGTGTCGTTTCTGACACGAGCGGCCCTCTTGCGCTGGCCCCCACGCCGCCTCCATGTGCCCATGGGCTGGTGGGTCACGGGGCAGAGGTAGGGGTGGACAGGGGGCGGTCAGAGCTCCCTCTGAAGGAGCTAGCCATGCGAAAGGCCCCCTCCCCAATTAATGTACACGTGCTGGAGCGGTAGCTCTCAGCTTATCCAAGAACTGATGACGCGAGGTACCTGCTGGAGGGTTTCCAGTTGGACTTTCTTATTCCATTTAGGGGTGTTCGGGGATCTCAAGACGCCCAAATTTACTTTCCTTGCAAGGTAATGAGGAGGTTGCTGCACTAAGCATAGCTAAGGAAAAGAACCTGGGTGAATTTTGTCTAATCCACCATCTAGCTTACCTTGTGGGTTCTTCGGTCAGTGATGCGATTCCTGATGACCTTTGTTCAGTCAGGTACATGTCGTTTGATCAGGCCATACGAATGGTACGCTCATGCGGTCCCGGTGCTTTCCTGGCAAAGTGTGATATTAAATCGGCTTTCCAATTACTGCTAGTGCACCCAGGGGATTTTGAGCTATTGGGTCTTAGGTTCCAAGGGGAGTTTTACATAGATAAGGCCATGCCTTTTGGCTCCTCTATTTCATGTTCGGCATTCGAACGATTCAGTACTTTCCTTCAGTGGGCCTTTGTTCGCAGGTTGGGGTCCCGGTCTCTGGCCCATTATCTCGATAACTTTTTGTTCAGGGGTGATCGGGGCTTGGACACGTGCACGCGTCTCCTCACTACATTTCAGATGCTCATGCGGGAACTCGGTGTCCCCTTAACACCTGAAAAGACCGAGGGCCCAGCTACTAAACTCACATTTCTAGGCTTTGAAATTGACACAGTCGCACAGGCATCCAGGTTACCCATGGATAAGGTGACTCGGATCTCCGCGGCGATTTTGGCATTGATTGCCAAACGTAAAGTATCCCTTCGTGAGCTGCAGGTACTTCATGGCCATCTTAACTTTGCCTGCAGGGTGGTGACACCTGGCAGAGCATTTGCCAGGCGCCTGTGTGACGCCATGGCTGGCCTGTTAAAATGCCACCATAGGGTCCGGCTGACCAGGGGCATACGGGCGGACCTTTCGGTTTGGCTCAAATTCCTCCAGGATTTTAACAGGGTCTCTTTCTGGAGATCAGACCTTCTGGTCTGCCCTAGATTTCAAGTACAGTTGGATGCCTCCGGCTCCCTGGGTTATGGGATTTACTCTGAGGGTAGGTGGGCTTACGGCCGATGGCCTCACGCATGGCTTGGCACGGATCGCCTCCGCGATCTTACCTTCCTTGAGTGTCTTCCCATTTTGTGAGCACTGATGCTATGGGGCGACGAGTGGGCCATCTCAGTGGTCCATTTTTGGTGTGACAATGCAGCAGTGGTGTACATTGTCAACGCCCAGACGTCCAAATCCCCCTGGGTCATGGCATTGGTTTGTCAATTTGTTTTGAGAAGCCTACGCCTAAATGTGCTGTTCAGGGCCAGACATGTACCAGGTATTAATAATGATATTCCTGATGCTTTATCCTGTCTGCAGATTCCCCGGTTCCGTGCCTTGGCTCTGGAAGCAGAGAAATTCCCCTCGCCACTCCTGGCCGAGATTTGGACGTTTGGCGAGGAAAGGTGAACCGGGCAATCGGCATGTCATTGGCACCTCGCACGCGTAAGGCGTATCAACATGCTTTCATATGATTTAGAACCTTTTGCGAGCAACTACAGTTGCCTCAAGTGTGGCCAATACCAGTGGAACAGGTTTTACAATACATGGTTTATCTTCACAGTCAGGGTTTGGCCCCCCGTACTATAGCCTCTAGGCTTTCATCACTGGCATTTATGGCCAAAGTGAGGGGCTTCAATGACTGTGTGAATGACTTCCGCAAGCGCCGTGTTTTGGAGGGGTGGACACGTGAACGTGTCCGCTGCCCAGACACACGTCACCTGAGTTCACCAGAGGTTCTGACCCACCTTGCACGAGGCTGGCATAACTTATGTTATGATAGGTATGAGGTGGCTCTTGGTCACGCAGCTACCACAGTAGCCTTTTTGGAGCGCTCCACATCAGTGAGTTGATACCAGAGTTGGTACCATTGTGTAAGGTGGATGTGTCTCGTAGGGCACTGGAACTCGACGATGTCTATGTCACCCATGAGTGGGCTCAATTGGGGATACGGTCCTCAAAGGTTGTTCAGCACCGGTTGGTGCCGTATATGAGTTTTTGGCAGTGTCTGCTGTGCGCCCCAGCCTGTTTTTCTGCCACCAGGATGGGTCTACCCTTACCAAAGTAAAGTTACGGAGGGTGACCGGTACCACGCTTCACAGTGTGGGGCCCGTTTTGGCACCCATTTATTTAGGATAGGCGTCGCGTTGAACGTGGCTATGTTTGGGGTACTCGGAGGCGGATATATGTGGGCATGTGGGGGTGTGCGCGTAATTTTCCTATATGTACATCCCCTCACTGTATGAGTACCTAGTTATGTCCTTAACCTCTTCTCCTCTTTTACAGATCCTGTGTGTCTCTGCACACCGGTGGCAGTGCGGCTGGTGGGCCGCAGCTATGTACAGCAGTATATGCTGCGGTGACAGAGTGTGGACCCCGGCTCGGGCTGCGTGCATCCGCACGTATGCGATGGTATGGTATGCGCGGCACGTGGGGGCAGGAACTGTTGCCATTCCTGATGTCCATCAGGGATGCTGGACCACCCGATGTTCTTATTCTGCACCTCGGCGGCAATGATCTTATACGGATCACTGACCTTCCTTAAACTGTTGAGGTGCAGTGACCTGGCATTTTATATCATGTATGGCTTACACACGGTCGCTATGGTCTAACATCGTGCCGAGACACCGATTTAGAAGAGACATGGATCTCTATGGTTTGGACCGTTCCGGCGGTCAGTGGACAGGGCTGTTGCCCGGCCCCTTGCTGAGCATGGCTTGGAGACAGCCATTAGAAATCTGCAGATAGGCTTACAAAACTTTTTGCCGGTAGGCAGGATATGGGGTCCACCTGTCGGCTAGAGGTATGTACCTCTTTCTGGGTGAGGTGCAAGCAGGCCTGGTGACCGAGCTGACGGTCTGGGGGGGGGGCGGTGAGTCATCGTGGACGCCTCCCCGTGTGGCGGGTAGCACTGGTAAGGTAAAGATTTATGACCCAAAGGTATCCGGCAGGTTCGCAATTGACTGGCCAACACTTAGACAGGTACAGGGGTAATAGCTTTGGCCAGTCAAGGACGAACCAGGCAAGGGGTGATGGCAGCAGCTTAACAGCCTGCATCACCTTGATATTTAATGGATACACATCATAGGGTGGGGTCAGTAGATAGTTTATTCACTCCGGTCAACAATTTGTTTGTGTCAGCAAACAAATTGATACAAATAGTTACATGTAGCCAATTGCCATTGGCATTTTGGGAGGAACCTTACCAGTGTTACTTCGGCCTGCTTGCCTTAAAGAATTACAATTGGATGATTACACCAATTGAAAGATATAATTCAGACTAGGGCATTATTCAATAAAAGTGGCCCGATGCCTTTATCCATATACCGGTGTCTGAGTCTTCCTTGGGGGGTGCGCCTGCAAAGCTTCAAGTTCTTGAACAACACACCAATTGCCCTAATTTTGGAATGTTCATGTAATTTGCACACAATTCAGTTGTGTAATATTATGTCAAATGCAGGTTTTTAAAATGAAAAATGGACAGTTGTTGCACAAAGTTTCATTTTTGCCAGTGCAAGAACCCTCTCAAAAGTTCCAAGAATGTCAGCCTCATTTTTGTAAGAAGGAAAAGGACTGTTGCCTGGAAAAAAAACAAGTACATCTCTTCTTATGTCTCTAATCTAATTGCGCTAATACTTATGGTTCCCACAGAGAGCATTTAAATGTTCTTCCCTGCTATTGTTGAGACAAATGGTGTGATTATTATTATTCAATAATCAAGATTTGTTTTTCTCTCTCTTCCTTTCACAGATCCTGGCATGCACAGACAACAATTTTTCCTTCAGAGACCATCAAACGTGGTCGTTGTAGAAGGGACAGATGCTGTGCTTGAGTGTTGTGTTTCTGGCTATCCTCCCCCAGTGTTTACATGGATGCGAGGGGATGAAATGATCCCATTCAGGTATTTGGTCTGTGGAATTTTCAAAATATCTTGTGGTGCATAAAGAAAGAACGACTTCTAACAGATTTATTTGCATCGGAATACTGTAGTTTGTTTCTTATAAGAGCACTGCTCCCACTCTGACCAGGTTATCCTGCTTTTGGCATTAGTGTAAGACTATACTTCCAGCAACTCAATGTCAACTGTCAGGTAGAAGATAACTAACCTGACAACCCTGAGAACCATACCTGTCAACCCGCGGCTCCGGAAAAATGGGACCTGCGTACATCGCTTGTATACAGATTGCTTTCCGTGCATGCGTGGAAGGGTTTTACTCTTTCCACGCATGCACGGAAGCACTACGCCGCTTGCGCAGCCCCTATGCAAGCAGCGTAGTGCTTCTGCGCATGCGTGGAAGGGGTAAAACCCTTCCAGGCATGCGTGGAAAGCATTTCCCCTGCTGGAAAATTACGGGGGCCGGGTTATGACGTCAATAGACGTCGAATTACGGGGTTTTCCCGGCCAAATCGGGGTGGTTGACAGGTATGCTGAGGACTAATGACCTTGGGTGACAAAGTCCACAGGGAAGGGTCATAGTCTGCAAGTGGATCAAATCCCACTTGAATCCATCTTAGTGTAGTGCAACAGCTTCATAATTACTGGTTGGGGCTGATGAGGACTTTTTGTGCCAAAAAGGCTCAAGACCAGAAAGTGACTGGCAGAATTGAATCAGTGGCACAGGTGTCACACTCCAATTCCGAAGGCAAGTGGAAGACTACTGCATTATTAAATCAAGTCCATCTGCGTACGGTTTGTAGCCATTTGGATATCACATCACCCACTGACTAGGTGGACATGACGTGTGCCCTCCACCTTAACCTTGGCCAAGGGATCCGACAGAGAGAGAAAGGGATATAAATCTCATGAATTAAGCAGAAATTTAAGAAGGTAGATTATGCCCATTGTCTCATTTTAAAGTTAGCTGTCTTGTCATGATTCCAGGTCCAAAAAATATTCATTACTGGCTGGCAGCAACTTATTGATTTCTAATGCAACAGATGATGATTCTGGGACATACACATGTATTGTCACTTACAAGGATGAGAATAGTAGTGCCGCAGCAGAATTGTCTGTATTGGGTGAGTACAAAATATTTGCAGTAAGTTGTGCAGCATCCTGCAGTTTCCTTCATCCTTTGGACTTTCCCAATTATTTTACATGCTGAAAAATGTTTCTACATGCCTGTTAAATACCACAAAAATGCAACTGTGGTTTTTTTTCCTGTACAAAAATTCCTCGATTCCTTGATTGACCAGACTATGAGGGTGTCTCTTTTCTTCTCCAGGTTCGAACAAAACTTTTCACATTTGGGTCTTCCCATCTTTGTGTGTGTGTATGGGGTGGTGGTGGTGGTGGTGGTGGTGCTGTCAAGAGGTCTTTTTACTCCACTGGGATACCACTCAGTGAATGCTGCTGTCCAATACGCATCTGTCATTCGAGAGGCGCATCCAGCCCAGCACAATTTCTGTTTATGATATTCGGCATCAGCTTCGTTGATTCCACTTTGTTTTCTTATCTGGATGTTGGGGATGTGGTCGCGAAGGGTTACCTTTGGTATACCTTTAGTATTGATCTTTCTGTGGCTCTTGATAGTCCTTCTTCCTCAGCCTTCATTAGTGATCATGTCTCACTCCCATAGAATTAAAAAGGTTGGCACGCTGTACAAAAATAGAATGTGAAAATGCATATTGCATACGTTTGGAGGGAATGCAAATGAATTCCATTATATAGGCGATGTTATTAATATGTCAGTTGAAGCTGATGCTTTTGAGTCATCTTGTGAGTGCCTTGTGGAAGGTTATAGCACAGTCACATGTGCACAGCAAAATGTTATGTACCTGGTTGTGTTTGACATGTGGATTTAATTTCAGAAATAACCATGTTTTTCCCTCCTCTCTCTTCCCATAAATGAATTTATGGAATTTATACCTAGGAGAAAACATTCTATAGTTTCATCATTCAGAACTTTATTGACACGATGGATTTTCAAATTTATCTCAGAATGAAGATTGGAACTTATGATTTTTTTAAAAAAGCTGTTGTGTGTCATTTGCGAGACTTATGATATAGTCTCTGCTCTTACTAAGTAGGATGGAAACTGCATAGTAGAGATCTCTGTTGTGAATTTTTTTGGACCATAATTCTCCTTTCTGGGCAATCCTGATGCAGGATTCAGATCTTAGGTACTGTAAAGGTCACCATTGTTTGAAAGCCAGTTGTTTCCAACTCTAGGGTTTGATGCTCATTTCTATTTATAGCCAAAGAGCCAGTGCTGTCTGCAGATGTTTCTGTGGACATGTGGCAGGCATGACTAGACACCAGAGTGCATGGAAGGCTGTTACCTTCCCACCAAAGTGGTACCTATTTATCTACTTGCAATTTGTTGCTTTTGAACTGCTAGGTTGGCAGGAGCTGGGGCAGATGATGGGAGCTCACTCTATCATGGAGTACTTGGGTCTCAAACTGCTGACCTGCAGACCTTCCAGTCATCAGGTTCAGCATCTTAACCACTAAGCCACAGGCACCTAAATTGTGCTGGCCTGGATGGAAGCCCCAGCTGGAAGGTTTTATGCCTTGGATAGGCCTAACTTCCTGTTTGAAAAGGAAGCTACCCCAGCATTTGTTAGGAAAGATTCCTCCATAACAAATTGACCTGTACTTTCTTATGTAGGGTTTTTTGTCTCAGTTATGTATGCTTATGATGTCTTTAGGATTTTTTCCCTTGAAAATTGTTTTTAAAATTTAGCTTGCATAGAATGCTTCTTGATGAATTCAGGGATGTAAAAACATGTTAAATCAGGTCTTTTAGGAATTCCACTGGCTTCCTGAGATCTGAACTCAATTTGAAGTGCTGGTACTTATTTTTAAACTAGGGAAGGGGTGATTGGTTCAATTTAAATTTTAATGTGAAACTACTTGCTCTACATCTCCCAGCATAAAACATGGAAATGTATTTGGAAATACATCCATTTTTGATTTTGCTGTACCATTAGAAAAAAAAGCTAAAAAGTGCTCAGAATAGACATATTTAAAAAATGTTTGTGGAAAATGTGTACATGTAAAAAATCTAAGAAACATCTTTTAAGTGATGTAGTCATAATTGCAAGAATGCACCTATATGTAAACAACGTGCATTTTAGGATGCAGATACAGAAATTATGCATAATCTAATGTAGAACTGAAATGTAATGAGTTTGGGAATGGAAAAAAGAGGACTTTTTTGAGAGAACCACACATCTCTATTTTAGTATTAAATAAAATTAGGCTAGTACCAAACAGGAGTTTCATACTACCTTGGATACCTTGCAGTTGTTATTCAGCGAGGAGTCCACACACTAGAAGACATCTCTGTGATGACATTCCAAGCATGCAAATGGACTTGAGAAATCAAGTCCTTCTAAATGCAGTTTTTTTAGCCATTTAGATGTCATGTCACCCACTGGCTAGGCAGACCCTCTGCTTTCACCTTGCCCAAGGGATCCAATGGAGGATGCTTTGGTGAGTTTTAGTCCTAGTCTAAAATCATTGACAAGAGATGGGAAACACTGCCTAGTTAGACCGCTCAATCCTCCTGTGCCCCAACAAGGCTCTCACCTAACGAGGGCTTTGTCCTACAGCTCCCATAAATCTCAGACAGCATAACACAAAAAACTGGGATTATCAGAATTATAGTGCAAAATAATTTGTCTACCTCCAAATATACTATATTTAATTATCATGACTTCTGCCTTCCATCTGTCTGTTTACCAATGTGTTGATTAAAGTGTTCCCACCTGAAAGTATGTTTCCCAGTTAAGAATATGTAAACCTTCACTCATGTTACTTATGAGATTATTATTTTCAGATCACATAGTAGTATCCATATTAATTTAAATCCTAGATAAGTATTAGAGGTGTCTATCATGTTTGACCAAATATAGTTATTTGTGAATTTCTGTAGGGACCACACTCCATGTGGTGTGAAGAAACAGCAAATTCCATTCATTACCCTTTCAAAAAGGAGTCAAAGAAGACTGTGTCTATTTCATTTTTAAAGACCCATATTTTTCTTTGGCTGGTGTCCCTTCACTCGCTGATGAGATTTGGTTAGTCTTTTGGCATTTCTCCATAGTTTGTGGAAAAAAAGAAAGGGAGAAAGAAAATGAAGCCCTGGCCGCCACAAATTGCCACTACCCAATGACAAACTCTTCTCTCTTGCTTCCACTGTGGCCCCAATTCCAAACTCAAGGACCTGGTGCAGTTACTTCATTGGTTGAAAATATGATCCAAACTTTCAGTTGGTCTCTCTCCATTCACAGGAATGGTGTTTATCTGAGCAGTTTGTAAACATATAGATACTAGAAATGACAGAGACAGAGATTCAGAGGAAACATGAGTAGTTCCAAGAGGTGAACACACTAGCCAGGTCCTTAACACCCTTCTCTGAACCTAGACCAAGCCACAAGGCATGCATCTAATAAGCCTGCATTATTCTAGTACACAGGTCAGAAAACCTGGCTCTCCAGGTGTTCTTGGACATCAATTCCCAGAGGCTCAAGTCAGTACACCTGCTGATCAGGGCTTCTGGGAATTGAACTCCAAGAACATCTGGAGAGCCAACTTTGCTGACCCCAGTTCTAGTAATATATGTACTTTGCAAACCAGTTGTCAGCACACATTCAAGACATTTATCCCTCAACGAATGCAAAACTCTTGCAAGGAGAGAGGTGCCAGGATAGGTAGATTTATCCCTTATCAAACACATTTTATGCAAGTAAGCAAACATGCTAAAGGAGGGAGCAACTTTGAATAGCCAAATTTACTTGCCAGGAAAAAAAAAAATAGAGTACTGTAGCTTTTTGAGAAAGAGTTTGTTTCCCAGTTTTGAATAGGTCTGGCAAGATTTTCTCCCCCTTGCCTGCTCCGTTTTTCTTTCTGGGAATATTGCAGATGGGATTGGATGGTTCAGGGAGGGAAGTGATCTCACAAGTTTCAATCTCTTGCTGGCACAGAGCCATACTGTGTTTTAGCCTAACCTTATCCCCACCGTTAACATTGCTTCCTTGCCATAATTTCTTTTGATTTTCTCCTTCTGCTACAGCAGGGGTACCCACACTATGGCCTGTGGGGCAGATCCAGCCCCCAATGACAATTCATCTGGGCCATGCCACCCTAGTTGCTCCTGGAAGCGTGCCCTTATGGGCACATTTTACTTCTGCTCCCAGGAGTGACAAGGTGGCGTGGGATGGATAAATTGTTGATGGGGGCCAGATCCGGCTCATGGGCCGTAGTTTGGGCACCATTGCCTTAAGCAGAGAAAATGACAGCCTAAAATCTATCTCATCCTGTTGCAAAACAGATTGCAAGACACGTTTTACTTCCACTCCCGGTGGGAGGAACCACATGACCGGCCCACTGAACCATGTGACTGGCCCACTGCCCAAAAATTTTGGGCACCCCTGCGCTAAAGAAACTTTGCAGTTCTGCTTGCTGCCCTTTTCAAACATTTCACTCTGCCATTTTTAATACCAATTGCAGGTAGCTTTTAAGAAAATTAAAACTTTGCTTTTAAGGTTTGCTTTGTCAATGGTTTAGCTAGATGGAAGAAGTCAAAAGCTAATTTCAGAGGCCCCTTTTACTTCTTTCATGAGTTCACCATCTGCTTCCTACTATCTTTATTTCAATTTCAGCAGTATTTTTTCCAGTTCACCTGCAACTGGCTTCTCTCATGCGTTCCCACTTTTCTGGGCTGGAAAAAAAAGGGGTGGGGGCATAAAAACACCACTATCTTTTGCTTTATTTTTAAACCTCTAGAGGCTGATTAAGCTGAGGAACAAACCAGCAGCAAACTAGCCCAATGAATCCATGCTGTGAAAGGGAGTTGTTATTTATTTCGGAATGAGTAAAATAGTGTGCCTCTGCTTTTAAAAATAGACATCTGCTGTGTGTTGTGCTGGGGCTTATCAAGGAAGTAGGCGCAGAGTTTAATTTTTTAGAAGGGCACCTGCAGGAGAACTGAGGCTGGTCAATACAATATCACCCCTGCTATTAGCCTTCTCCTTAAGTCTATCAGTTGGTCAGGAATGCCCTGCTAAGTCAGGAGGCCAAGAGATAATGGATACGTTCAAGGTATTTTTATTGAATTCCTTCTGGCTGATAGAAAGAGACACAGTTGACTCCATTATACTGGCTAAAACCAGCAATGACTTGAAAGGACTTTGAATGAAAATGAGAGAAGAAAATGTCAAAGCAGGACTGCAGTTGAACATTAAAGCAAAAATTATCACTACAGAAGAGCTACACAACTTTAAAAATGACAATGAAGAAACTGAGATATTGAAAGATTGGTTATACCTTGGTTCAATCATCAATCCAAATGGGGGATGCAGCCAAGAATTCAGAAGAAAAGTGAGACTCAGAAAGGCAGCAATAAAAGAATTAGAAAATATCATCAAGTCTAAGAATGCGTTGTTGGATACCAGGAGTAAGGTAATTCACACTATTGTCTTCCCGGTCGCCATGTATGGATACAAAAGCTGGGCAGTAAAGAAAGATAACAGCAAAAATGATGCTGAAGGAGAGCTTTCTGGATACCTTGGACTACCAGAAAGATGAAGTCAGTCCTAGATCAAATTAACAAGGGAACGATGGCTGGGCGGGAGATAGACGTGGGATAAAAAACCACCCGAAGTCAATGGAAGTCCAAGAAAGACACTAGGCTAGTAATGGTGAATAACAATTTAATCCCAAGCAGTTGGAGCATCCTTAGAGATCATAAGCAAATAGAGCAAGGCAACCCTTAAAGCAACCACTTGTAACAACACTGGTATAGTCTTAAGGGGAAAGATCCATCAAACTAAGGCTAATAGTTCCGAACTTGCATACAAAATTAATAGTTCAAATCTTCATAATCCAAAGGCAATATCAAGGTAAGTATCAAAGGGTAAAATGTCAGTAATTCATAGAAACATTGTAAATCCCAATGGCATAACCAATAAACGTTTATTGAGCTCCCCTTTTTAGTGGCTTTTGAACGCGTTCTAATTCTCTTGATATAACTCATCTCTGATGAAGATTTCTGAAATATCCATCTACCGAAGAGATATCATGACGTTGTTTATTGGTTTATCTGAGGCTGTCCTACTTAGAACAGATCATGAGATTGCAAGACTCTCTAGAAAGGGCAATCATGCTGGGAATTGTGAAAGCAGCAGGAAAAGAAGACCAAACATGAGACAGATTAATTCTGTGAGTTGAAGCCGTAGGCTCGAGTTTGCAAGAGCTGAGCAGGGCTGTTGAGGAGAGGACATTTTGGAGATCTTTTCTTCATAGGATCACCATAAGTTGAGGATGACTTGATGGCTATATCAACAACAGTAGATATAATATTTGGCTACATCACTGAAGGACTTATGAGTTAACTAGAATGTAAGGCATTTTCAAATCTTAAAAATGTCTTATTCTGTGGGTATTTCTGCTTTGTTATAAAATTGTGTCACCTTTTCAAGGATTAAGTCAAGAAAGGGATAGAAGAGGACCCAGAAGACAGGAATTCTCAAGGTACCTTGTAGAAGAAAAGTCACATTGAGTAGCCTCAGGCAAGCTACAGAGGTCTAGAAGAAAACAGGAAACCATTTCTGAGTACTTTATACATGGAAAACTCTAGAGAGGATCATATGCATCCCTGACCCCGCTGCCCTAAAATGGTTTGGAACAGTTGGAGTGCCAAGAAGGAGAAACCCAAAGCACGGAAAGTGATGTAGGTGCTATGGGACAGCAAGGGACTCAAACATCAGTATAACAGGAAAAACCTTGTGCTGAGTTGCCACAGCACATTACTGCCACTGATCAGATGGAGCCTGTCTTTGCTGCTGTGGCAGATTTTATTTTATTTTTGTTAATTAAGAGTGACATAGTGATATGTCACTTGAAATAATTATTTAAAAAAAGAAAAAAATATATGTATGTTAATATGTGGCCAGTATAAACCCATGTATCAATATACAACATGAGAGAACTGATTTGCATAATGGATGTACAAACCAATTCTAAAACTTTGTGGCTTAAAATTAAGTTTGGTAAATATAAAAAACCCTTTTCCAAAAAAGTTTTTAAACAGTGTAGCTGTGCCCTAACTCAACTTTACCAACATGCCCCCTGGTTTCTTGATTCTTAACAGATATATGTATCTGATTTTACTATTGTTGGTTCCTTGTTCCCCATCTAGGTGTTACAAGATTATCTGAATTGCTTTACGGATTTAATGGATTTTTTGTGGCTGCGCCTGGTTGCTACATTTCCCTCTTGTTTACTGAAATTTGCATCATATACATCAGATTACCATCTTTTTCAGGAAAAGGTTAGACAGGTCATTTCCTCTGAAACCAGGATACTTATGCATACCCAGAAATGTCCCCTCCCTTTTTTTGCTTCTAAAATTAAAAATCTGAAGTAATCATTGGCTGAAGTCCAGTCGAGGAACTCTGTGTGTGTAATGGCTGGTGATATCACCAGCCACAGACATTAATGCTGAAATAACAGTACTTGAAACACTTGTTTTTCAGCACCACCTGCTGAGGGGTAAAGAATATCACTTCGCCTCTGCTGTCTTCCTGGTGCAAAACATTATTGTTTCCTTTAGATAATTCATTAGTCTGTAAATGCATTATTTGTCAGAGATGTGAGGGGAATGTCTCAAGTCTAGGATCAAAAGCTTGTGAGTGGCAGCTTTTCACAGAATCTTGAATTATAGACACATTAAAATTTGAGGTAGCTTGTTTTTAATTACCAAACAATGTTGAGTTATCATAGCATTATTCCACAAGATTTAAGGAACCATATTGATAATGCTTCCTCAAACAATAACCATGATATCAGGGTAATGCTTATTTTCCATTGTGGCTTTAAAATGTATGCATAAAAATTGCTTTCATTAGGGAATACACTCCTAATTTGGATTAGAGGCGATTTCATGCATGCATAACTATATCCTTTTATTAAGCAACAAACACAATGTTATAGAAATTATGCACAATGGAGGCTTTCAACATTGCTGTTTCCAACGTGTTAATGTTCTCCAGAGTTCTGATGATTTTATAATGACAAAAATACCTATTTAAAAAAATGTTTTGCAAAATCTCCCATTTCTCGTTCCTTTTTCTCTTTTTCCTTTGCTTGCTTTATGTGCAATATTAACATTTAATGTTAGAGCTGTTTATGTGGCAAGACACCTTTGTTTAACAGGAAAGTTTGGTCCATGGTAGGCCAGGATATCATGAGCTCACATAGACTGTGAAAGCTTATAAGTTTCTAGATTCTGACTGCTTCATTCTGAGCCCAGTTTTCAGTTCATCTCCTACACACCTCTTCTTTCTAGCGAAAGCTCTCCTCCTGTGGGAAAAGCCATGTCTTTCCTGTCTCTTCCGTTTGCTTGGAGAATGGGTATAATAGATATTCTGCTATGACGTGAGCTTCTACAGTGTTGGGGCTGTCTCCTGTTAAACTTTGAAACAAAGGGTTAAAGAAGGGGTGGCGTCATCCTCATATTTCCCAACTTTTCATTGAAGAAAGAAGGTGTAAAAAAAAAGTCTGTTCTTGTGCACCATTTTTGCCATTCCTGAATAATTTTAGACAGTTTCCCTGATTGGTTATATTGTATTTTTGTGGGTGTCCCTCACCCCCAATATATTTTCCAATGTATTGGATTCAGGAGACTTGGGTTCAACTCCCTGTTTGGTTATGGAAACTCATTAGAGGTCATAAGGGTAAAATCTTTTGTAAGCCCTGTTAGAATTCCCATTAGTTGTAAGTGACTTGAAGGCACATAGTAAAGACAGTCGTATCCGACTCTAGGGTTCAGTGCTTGTCTCTGTTTCAAAGCCGAAGAGCCAGCGCTGTCTGCTTCTGCAGATGTTTCCGTGGTCATGTGGCAGGCATGACTAGACACCGGAGCACACAGAACACTGTTATCTTCCCACTGAAGAGGTACCTATTTATCTACTTGCAATAACAATCACAAATTTGTTCTCCATGGACCTACCATTGAAAATATAGTGGTTAGTCCCAATTTAGAGTAGATCCATTGAATGAATGGGACTTGTTAAGTAAATTCAATGGTTCTACTCTAGTTGAAACTGACAATTGATTTAGTTCTAACATGCTTTTTTGTTCTTTAATGACACATTTTCCCTTCTTCTTTAATATTTTTATAGGTAGTAAAATTCAGCTTTAGAAAGAACATTGTGTACAAATATGTGTTTTCCCCCTTACATTATTTATACTTCTCACTGATGAGGACCAGCTTCAAAATGAAGTCTTTTATTTTTTACTCTTCCAAGAGAATATTACTGTGCGTTCATGTTAAAACCTCTGGTCATTAAAAAGTGAAAACATCTATAAAATACCAATTAAGATATTCAAGTCATGTTTTCTTTCAAAAAAACAAGGGCAAGGATTTGAACACATTTAAATAATTTAGCATATTGATGTAGTCTCATTGTATGCTCGTGCTGCTTGCTGACTATGTTATCCTCCTTGGCAGATTAGTTGAAATGTTGTTCTGAGCAACCTTGCTACAATATTTAGTTTTAAATCCTGATTTCTCAAGCTTGAAAGCACCATACTGTTGGTTCACCTGGTTTGTTTGGACTCACCTTTTCATCAGTATCAGCCCCAATTGCCATTTGTGATCAAGATCTGATTTTTAAAAAAGTTTTCAGAGAGGCAATCATCTTTGGGGTTTTCCCCCAGCATACAAAATCAGAACCAAACCAAAGGAAAATATTGTCGCATCTTTATGTTTATCAGACCTCTCCAATTGTTGGCTTTCAAGGGCTGAAATAGACATGTGAAGGGTGATTACACAAGTGATTCTACCTGTTTCATAGACAATCCATTGGTGACATTGGGTTTCACTGCAGAAATCAGCTGATGAACCAAGTCACACACCGACTATGTGACAGGTGGTGAGCAGAACATGATTGCTCTGACGTGCACTGTTTTAGACAGCTGGCTTTGGATGAGTACAATATTTAGACCACAATTTTATATACATGGTTGAGAGAGCGGTAACCTAGTGAGATGGGACACAGAAAATGATGTCTACATTATCAACACTGTCAATGAACTTTCGGAGTGTTGATTAGATAAAAATCTGACAATATGTAAAGTATTGCCTAGCTTGTCTGTCAGCTAGCAGACAGTGGTTAGGGTGGTGTCTTTATAAGCATAGATACAACGACTTGTTTTCAGAAGGAAGTTGATTGTACTGAGACCAGAGCTTTGCAAAAGAAGCAAAGTTTTTTTTTAAGACATAAGATTATAGAGAAAAATAGTTTAATATAGCATGCTTTAAAAACCCCTTGATCTCGATTTAAACCTCTAGATCAGTGTTTCCCAACCTTTGGTTTTTGGACTTCCAATTCCCAGAAGCCTAAATCAATTCCCTAAAGCAGACATTCACAACCTACAGCCCAAGGGCCAAATTGGGCCCATGCATATCATTAATCCAGCCGACAGCGGTCAACCAGACACCTCTAGGACACCGGACACCTCTAGGACACCCACCACCCACTGCCAGTAGTCATGATATGTCACTTACCTTGGCAGCAGCAGTGATTGTGTCAGTTTTGCTACTGTTTCCACAGTCTCCTCCACTTCTCCCGGCAGTGGCAAGCTTTGGGGAGCATAATCACTCCTTTTTGGGGTCTTTCAGACATTCCTCTGTGGCACTTCAGCAGGGAAAGCACATCATCACCTGTGTGCCTGGTGCAGAACCTGGAGGTTCCAGAACAACATGCTTTCCCTGCTGAAGCATTACCAAGGGACCTCGGACAAAGACTGAAATTGAGCGAATATGCTCCCCCACAGTCTCGCACCGCTGGAAGAAGTAGCAGAGACTGTGGAAACAGTGGCAAACTTGGCACAATCACTGGTGACACCAATGACAATAGCAATGTAGGTACGGGGAGCAACCCACTGCTGGCCCCTTCAGCTGCATGTCGGGGGCAGGACCAGTCCGTTGAGAAAAAAATATTACAAACCACTGTCCTAAAGCACTGATCAGCCAATGTACTGACTTAGGCTTCTGTGATTTGACATCCCACTGTGGGGCATGGGCCCCACATTAGGAACCATTGCTCTAGATGTACACTGAAATGTATGCATGTACCCCATTTCAGTTGTCTCCTGTTACAGCTGGAGTGGGTTATACACATAGACTCCAGTGTGCATAAATTATTTTATTTTATTTTTAAAGGCAAAATACTACTAGTTATGCCTGCCAACATAGCACAATTGAAGAAAATCCTGTCCACTAGTTGCCACAAGTTAAAAAGTTAGTGTAGGACATTTGCTGTTGTGCATCAAGTTGTTCAACTTGGATATTAAATGGCAAAAGCTTATGCTAACTTCATAATTGGTGGCAATTGACCAACTGGGGAAATCATTAAGAATTTGGTCAATATGAAATGAATGGTAGTCCTATCTAACTCAATAAATAGGCCTTATCATTCATTACCAACTAAAATCCAATCGATTTCATATGGCAGTGATGGCGAACCTTGGCACTCCAGCTGTTTTTGAACTTCAATTCCAAGAAGCCCTGATCAGCAGGAGTGCTGACTTGGGCTTCTTGGAATTGAAGTCCAACAACACCTGGAGTGCCAAGGTTTGCCATCACAGTAACATGGCGTATTCTAGACAGGATTGTCATTGGATTTAGCAATGTGGATTTGCCTGTCTGACATAAATTGTAACATTCTTAGAGGGCTGAAGGATTTTCAAAAGGTATTCTTCCACCATCATGTATGTGTGTAATCTCTCAGTCTCTCTGTGTGCATTCAAACAAAAGCATTCACCTTTGGAAGTTGGATTTCATACAATGAGAACATCAGCTACAAATCTCCTTCTTCTTCTTGTGCCGTATTTGATTCCGAATATTGGCAACCGTCATGGCGATCAGCCATGAAGACTGTCTTGCAAATATAATGCAGTGGCCTTTCATCTGCCTTCCGCATCGCAGCATAATATCCCATACCACTAATTCAGCTACACGAGTCACTTTCTGGTCCTGAGCTCTTTTGGCACGCAAAGTCCTCCTCAGGCCCAAGGCAGTATTGATCAAGCTGCTGCCCTCAATCAAGAAGAAACCTCCTACACTATGTTTTTATGACTCATTACAAATTAATGCTGCAAATCAGCCACTTTCCCTTAAAAAAAAAACAGAAACAAAATCAGAAAAGTAAATCAGATATAAATTACTGCTCCAGACTTCACCTTAGTTCATTTTTATGCTACAACCAGGCCAATGGCTTCTAGTAGTAGTAGTAGTAGTATATATAATCAACATGAGCAATGTTGATTATAACAGTGTTATGGGATAAACGTTGCTGTCAACAGAATCTGTTCACTGGAATTGCTAGCAAAATGCTCGATCAGTTAAAAATATAATTCAGCTGCTTTTTGAGGTTGGACTGAGCAACATGTATCAGAGCATGGAATTGCACAGAGGAGTCAAAAGGTCATGTGTAATCTTAGGTTTCACAGATGCTCTAAAAAGTTTTATTAATGAAATGAGTATGGAATATTATTTGCATACCCATTAAGGAGGCAATTGTGTTGTGCTAAGTATCATCAAGAGCACTCTGTGATAATGGAAATGAATTTTCTGGGAGCATTTGAGAATCCATAATGGCTGTCAAACAGACAAGCAACTTGACTTAAACCCATTGTTATTAGTCTTTCTCTGAATGTGTGTGTGTTTTCCTGTCAGGGATTTCTCTGGTTTGAATTATTCTCTGAATGTGAAGTTGCAGGATAGTGAGCATTCTATGGACTGCAATGTAAGGAGCAATGATGTTGGACTACACCTCCCATAATCCTTCATTGTTGGTCATGGGGCTTCTGTGGGTTCAAGTTCATCAATATCTAGAAATCCAAGTGTGACTATACATGTAGTTGGCAACCATTCTGTGGTCCAATTTGTTTTGTGACCAAGGTTCATCCAATGAATTTCAAGGCCAAAAGGCGATTTGAACCTTGGACTGTTCCAAGTCCCACCCAACTCTCAAAACCCACTGAAGCCCTAATCAGCCACAAACAAAGCTATGTTGCATCAAATGCTGCACTGATGCTGATAGTCCAGATGGCAAATAAAAGCCATGGTTTTTCTTTTAATCAAAATGTTGGTCATGCTGCCTGTAGATGATGGGATTGTTACCTCCTCATCTCATACCTGTCAAGTATCCCGGATTGGCCGGGATTCTCCATATTTCTCCCCTCGTTCCTCCCCTTTCCTGCCGCCATCCCATATTTGAACATTGGAAAAGGGGTTACTGTGCATGTACGCCCATCGCAAATGGGCTCTGCGCATGTGCAGAGGGGTTCTGCGCATGCACAGATGAGTTGTTGCATGCACAGAGGGATTCTGTGCATGTGCAGATGAGTTGTTGCATGCACACCCAGGCCAGAGCAGTTCCCGTATTTCCAGGAGCCACGCTTGATGGGTATGCCTCATCTGGATGCCAATAGGTTGGTGGAAATGCTGTCAAATATGCTAGTGATGGAAGGGGGTGGGATATAGGAGTGAATCAAGCAGAATGGTCTTTTCAGCACTTGATGACACAAGAATGGAAGAGGTACGCAGAACTCTAGAGTGGGTCCATGCAGAATCCATGTTGCAATCTCTCAGTGACAGTAAGTGCTTCATCAAAGCTTTCTTTCCTTTCAATTCATCCCTGCTCTGACTCTAGCTGTGCCACTTGCTGTGCCATCTACAGGTTTTCACTACAGCTGTAAATGAACCCGGTTGCTAATGGCATGGCAGTCATCTGCTGTAAGCAGTACAAAAGTAAACAAATGGTGAATGTTTGTCTCCCGAACTGCACAGGAAGGTTAGCAATCATGTTGTCCTTCCAACATGTCACAGAACTCTTTGCCTGACCATTATTGTGGAGAAGTGTTTTTCTGCACACATTTCTCCTTTCCAAGCTGCTTATAGACTTCTGGTCCACAAAGAATTTGGTGCATACAAAACATGTATGCCTGCCTTAAAAACATTATGAAAGTAAGAGATGAAAGCCCTTCATTTCCCCATACAGTAAACCCCCAGTTTACGACGTTGGTCCATTCCACCAGCCTTCATCATAAACCAAAAAAATCTTAAGCCGAAACATGTTTCCCCATAGGAATGAATTGAAAAATAAAAAATGGTCCCAACAGGACCAAAAATAATAATAATAAAATACAAAAAAAACCCACCACACCCCAAAATCCAATAAATGCCAGACACAATCATCTCCCACACCCACAAAAGGGACGAAGCAATCTCCCTACCTTTCCAACGCCACTTCCCTGGGGGAGGCACACATTCCCAGCTGTAGCACCACGCAGGGAACTTGGATGAAGACTGGAACCAAGCCGATATGGTCCCCACACTCTCCCACTGCCGGTAGAAGCAGCAAACAGTGTGGAAACAGTGGCAAAAACACCACCAACACTGCCGCTGCCACCTGAAGAATCACGACTTCCGGCAGTGGGAGGCCAGTGCCATTTTAGACTCTAAAATGGCACAGGGCCACCATTTTAGAGTCTAAAATGGTGCTGGAGATCTATTTCCCGGCCGTAAACAGGAAAAAAGTCATAAACCGGGATATCAATTTAGTAGGATTTGCCGTCATAAACTGCAGCAAACATTAACTGAATGCCTTCTGTAAAGTTCGGAGTAAAGGCCAGAGCAGATCCACTGCACCACAGATGTTATTGTTCCAATCCACCTTTGATTTTCTTACGTTTTGAAATCAGGTCCAAACCTGAAGTCAATGGATGATGTGGCAGTCCCTGAAGACCTTATCTGTGAGAGACTGAACATCAGATATTCTATCAGCAATGTACATATACAGTTACACAATTGTACCATTGGCTATTCCTTTCCTCCTCCTTCTTCTCCTCTTGCTGTTTTCACATTAGTAGTGGTGAAAGGATGGCATTTGCACCAGTTTTGGGGATGATCTAAATCTTCCAAAAAGGGAGGTATGAAATCTGTCAAATAAAATGTGTTAATGTGTTAATGCTAATACATTAAGATCAGAATGAGACATGCTAGATACAACTAAAAGAACTCTCACTGAATTTAGCTGGTTCTTTAGATAGGACTGCCATTGGATTTAGTTGTTTGTCCATCTGTGGAATACTGTAGAAAACTTCAACATTTATTTTTGTTCTAACACGTGCCTACGCAACTGTATGTATATAAAGAGGCACACATGTATGTTTTGGCAATCCCAGATAATGCAATGTCTCACTTCTGAGCCCTGTTGTTACTCATAAAATTTCCTAGCAAAATGCTTTTGGATGAATTCGCCCCCTACTTTGTACTTCTTTCTCTCAGAGTCATGGGAACATTCAGCAACCCTTTGAATGTATTGTGTCGTTAGACAATCACACATGGGTTCTCTTCTTCATTTGACTTGTTCTTCAAAAGGGAGGATTGGGTTAGGGTAGCTTCATTAAAATATGCAGTGAGCAAAACACAGCACAGCAAAGATTCCTCTGACAAATGAGCCGGGTTAACAGTGTACAAATTTCTTAGCAGAAACAAACACTACATCGTAGTTGAAAGAGTGCGGTAAAATCAACAGCCCATACAGACAGGTGTAGCACTTTGTACTTAACCATGTCATTAGACAAACCAGTGTAAATTCAAAATGAGAGCCAACCCAGACCTTTGGGAAGGCCTTGTTTATTCCAGATCATAGGCAAGAACTGACTTGTAGAACTTACCTATTAACATTACTGCACATTAATGTGTGGCAGTCTTGTAATGTTTCACATCACAGTTCTTATTTGAGACTGCAGCTTGATGGCCATTGTATGGAGTCTAAACATGAGAAGAAGGAGGAGCTGCCATTATGATACCACCTCTCCATCTCTTTGTAGTTGTAAAGGACAACTCTTTGTGTTCAATTCCCTTCAAAAACAAGCCAAACAAGGTGGGCTTGTTTTCAAACTTCATCTTTCAGTTCATGAATGAGTTTGAAAACAAGGGTTACCACATTTTAATTTGACACTGTGTCTAAATTCTATTGGATTTACACGTTGCCATTAACAAACTCAGTGCAAGTTGCAAAAGTGAATTCCTATAAGTTAAGAGGTTAGAGTAGACAGGGGTTCTCAACCTTTCACACCATGGGCCATACCACACCCCTTAGACAGCTGTGCAGGCCAGTCTGGTGGTTCCCCCACCATAAACACTGCTGTAAAATGTGCCTGCGGCTGTCATAAACATGTTTACAACAGCCGTGGATGTGTTTTATGTCAGCATTTACGCATTTATGTCAGCCACGGATGTTGTAAATGCATCCGCTTCCACTTCTTGTGGCGGCAACACAGACCACATGAAATGGTGCCGTGGGCTGAGCCTGGCCCACGGGCCATAGGTTGTGAAACCCTGGCATAGGCTTTTGCCACTGTGTGGCAAGACATGAAATTCAGTCCACAACTTGTTGTGTTCTGATGGTTTTATTGTACACATGGATTACAATGTATCTGAGCCAATGTAACCTTGCCTATAGCAACAATGTAACCTTCAGCTGTATCATATAAACCCTGTAATAGGACGCGAGCTAATGACCACCAGCTGGCAGCAGCGAGCGTCCAAGCTCTCTTGGTCCGAACTCATCAAAGGCAACAGCGCGGGAAGTTTTCCCGCCACCACCTACACCTGGACAAGAAGGGCGTGACCTGCAATGACGTCACGCAGACAGTAGCCAATGGGCTACCATGGCACCACGTTCAAATGTATTACTGCTGTATATAAAGAGCTATCGATCCGCCATTACCTCATGTTCCCTCTGTCCACGATGCAATAAACCTGAGTTAACCCAGCCCGAGGCTGTGTCCTGTGTCTTGGTTTGCATACACCAAATTGGCGACGAGGATGGGATGATGGATCCCCACGGAACAGCCAGGGCACAGAGCGGTTTCAACATCACCAAACCGCAAGACTGGGAGCTGCTTGAGATGGATTTCCAGGCGGCCCTGGTGGAACTCAGAGTCAAAGGAGAAGACGAGGAGAGGAAGAGGGCCATCCTCACCAGAATGCTCGGGATGGAAACCAAGCGGACGCTGGTGGGCATAATCGCTCCGAAGAAGGTGAGCGACTTTAAGGCGAGCGACATCATGAAACTGCTGCGAGAGCGGTTCTGCCCCTCGAGGGCAATGTTTCCCGCTCGGAGCGCGTTTTGGAGGCGAGTCCAAGCGCCGGATGAGTCGGTTGAGGCATTCGTGGCCGCCATGAGGATAGCCGCCGCCCCCTGTAAATGGGGCGACATCCTGGAGTTGGTCCTCAGGGACGGCGTGTTGTGTGGCCTGAAAGACAAGGAGGTACAGCGCAGCTTGATGAATAAGGAGCCGCCACCCACGCTGGCAGAGGTCATAGAGGCCGCGGAAGCCGCAGAGTCCACGAATGCCGGAGTGGACGAGATGCACCAGTGGCGTGAGTGGCGTCCTAGAGCCGGCAAGGCGGAAAATTCGGTGCACGGGAAGACCGGACAGTCGGTGCACGCGACTCGACGGGCCTCAAAGTCGTCTACGGAAGGCAGCGACGGCGAGGAGGTCCAGAAGGTCCGGAAGGGTGGTCGACGCTGCGAGGGGTGCGGAGCGGCCCACGAGCGCGCGAGATGCCCGTTCAGGAAGGCCGAGTGTTACACCTGCGGCCGTCGGGGGCACATCGCCAAGGCGTGCCGAAAGCGGAAAGAGGGCCGGAGGCAGTCACAAGACCGCGCGGCCAGACCGGACCGTCCAGCGAGGCCCAAAGATGGCGCCCAGACCACGAGGAAGCAGGACGGCGTGGGCCGCGTCTCGGACGGCAGCGAGGACGATGCCTCAGTGTTCAGCGTGTCCGCGGGGCAGTCCCATTACTTCGTTGAGGTATTAGTACAAGGGGCCCCTATTAAGATGGAAATTGACTCGGGGTCCTCCTATTCCATAATTCCCCAGAAAGAGTTCCTGAAAATCGACCCCCACGTGCGGCCCAAGCTTAAAGCGTTGAGGTCCACACTACGGGACGTACAGGGAAACAGCATTCCGGTGTTGGGGGTCGGGAAATTTCGGGTCAATTTTAAGAGACATTCTGCGGAACTGCCCCTAGTTGTCCTCAAAGGGGGAAGCTGTAGCCTCCTAGGGACACAGTGGTTTCAGCCCTTAGGTTTGTTCATAGGGGGGGTGCATACCGTGGGGGGGGACCCAATACAAGTGGTTTGCGATGCGCATCCCGCCGTTTTTAAGAAAGGACTCGGAAAGTTCAAGGGACCCCCTGTAGCTTTCGACATAGACCCGGAGGTCCGCCCGATAAGACTCAAACCACGCAGGGTGCCGTTCGCACTCAAGGACAAGATAGAGGCGGAACTGGACAAACTGGTGGGCCAGGGGATTCTTATTCCTGTTGATTCCGCGGAGTGGGAAACTCCAATTGTAACGGCTCTAAAGGCTAACGGGGAGGTGCGCATTTGCGCTGATTATAAGTGTACAATTAACAAGGCGATCCGCCCTAATGCATACCCGGTGCCAGTGATCAGCCACCTTTTGGCCAGGCTAAATGGGGGAAGGTGTTTCGCTAAACTCGATTTGGCACAAGCCTATCAGCAACTTCCAGTGACCCCCGCCACGGCCGCGGCACAAACGATAGTTACACATAAGGGAGCGTTCCAGGTGTCGCGGTTACAGTTCGGCGTGAACTCGGCACCCGGCCTTTTTCAATCGCTCGTGGAACGCCTCCTAAAGGGCCTGGAGGGGGTGTTGCCTTATTTTGATGACGTGTTGATAACAGGAGGGAGTGAGGCTGAACTGGCTAAAAGGTTGGACAAGGTACTGACCGTGTTCGAGAAAGCGGGGCTGAGATTGAGGAAGGATAAATGTGTCTTTTTCGAAACCGAGGTCGAGTTTTTAGGGTTCCGGATCACACCCGAGGGGATTAAGCCATCTAAATCCAAGGTAGCAGCCATTAAAAAGGCCCCTCGCCCCACATCCAAAACCGAGCTGCAGTCTTTCCTGGGGCTCCTCAATTTTTACCATACATTCCTCCCGCGGAAGGCGTCCGTGGCCGAACCGCTCCATCGGTTACTTAAAAAGGAGGAGCCATGGATGTGGGGTGACGAGCACGAGAGGGCGTTCAAAGAGCTAAAGCAACTCCTGACATCTGAGGCAATCCTGACGTACTTCGACCCCAAACGGCCTGTGGTCCTAGTTTGTGATGCATCCCCGGTGGGGGTGGGGGCGGTGCTTTGCCACGTGTTGGAGGACGGAAGGGAGGCCCCGGTAGCGTTTTACTCAAGGTCCCTGTCCCAAGCGGAGCGAAATTACGCACAAACCGACAGGGAAGCGTTAGCAATAGTAGCGGGGACCAAAAAATTTCACGATTTTTTGTATGGCCGCCCGTTCAAAATCGTAACCGATCACAAGCCGCTGTTAGGGATTTTCACGGCAAGCAAGCCCACGCCGCTGATCCTGTCCCCGAGGATGCTGCGATGGGCTATTTTCCTCAACGCGTACCAACTTGAGTTGGAGTACAGGCCCGGAAAGGAGATCAGCCATGCTGATGCGCTTTCGAGATCCCCTCTGCCCTTGTCGGACGACCAAAAGGCGAGAGCAGAAAGAGACCGCCAGGTGTTGCTAATTGAGGTTTTAGACGCACCCCCAATAGTACCAGCCGACATTGCTAGGG
The DNA here is from genome assembly GCA_035047305.1 of Bradypodion pumilum. Classification (NCBI taxonomy): domain Eukaryota; kingdom Metazoa; phylum Chordata; class Lepidosauria; order Squamata; family Chamaeleonidae; genus Bradypodion; species Bradypodion pumilum. The sequence goes on from JAWDJD010000002.1 coordinate 18,061,000, forward strand.
CGACAGGCAAGGACAGGACGCTGGAGAAAGTTAGTTCATGGGTGCAGAAGGGGTGGCCGGCTTCGTCCCCGAGTACAGAGTTCGACCCATTCTTTAGGAAAAAGCTAGAGTTGTCCCTAGAGAGGGGGTGCCTTCTGTGGGGCCAACGGGTGGTGGTCCCTGCGCCCCTGCGGACGAGGGTGCTCGAACTGCTGCACGTCAGCCACCCGGGCATAGTTCGTTCAAAGGCGCTGGCCCGGAGTTACTTCTGGTGGCCACAGCTGGACGCGGACATTGAGCACATGGTCGGCACTTGCGAGGCTTGCCAGGGGTCCCGACCTGAGGCGGCCCGTCTCCCGCATAGGGAGTGGGACACAGCAAGGGGGCCGTGGTCCAGAGTGCACGTGGATTTCGCTGGCCCATTCCGAGGAACCATGTTTCTCCTGGTGGTAGATGCGTTCTCCAAGTGGCTGGAGGTTATCCCAGTGAAGAGCACGTCCTCCGCCACGACAATTAGCCAGCTAAGGAGAGTCTTTTCCACATTCGGTTTACCCGACACTTTGGTCAGCGATAACGCTAGTTGTTTCACCTCCGCCGAGTTCGGGGCGTTCATGGAGGCAAACGCCATTCGGCATGTCACGTCCGCACCGTTTCACCCGGCCACGAATGGCCAAGTGGAACGGCTGGTGCGGACAACAAAGGAGGCGCTGCGGCGCATGGGCCCGGGGGACCTGAATCACCAAGTATGCCAGTTCCTCTTAGCGTATAGGGTAACCCCCTTAGCGTCAGGCTACTCGCCGGCGGAGCTCTTGATGCGGCGAAAACTGGCCACGATCCTGTCTAGGCTAGACCCGACGAGAGCCGAGGATAAAGGGAAAAACATAGGGTTGGCAGTCTCGAAAGGTTTCGCCGCCGGGGACCCTGTTCACTGCAGGAACTATTCCAGCGCAGGGCCAGCCTGGGTGCCAGGGACGGTTGTAGAGCAGACGGGGCCTGTGTCGTACCGGGTCGAGACTAACACCGGCCTCCTTTGGAGGAGGCACGCAGACCAACTGAGGCACCGAGTGAGTGGGCCAGTCAGTGGAGCTCAGCAACAGGATTCAGCGTTAGGGTTCTCCCCCACCCGCGTAACCCAAGGGGGAGACAGCAGGGGACAACGGTCCCAAGCAAGGGGGGAAGGAAGCAGTAGCAGCGGCCCCGACTCATATCCTTTTGATATGCCAGTCCTATCAGGGGCCGGGGAAGGGGGAGAGGAGTTCGCGACCGCTGCCCCCGATTGTGGTGATTTTGATTTTGATTTTGCGAGCCGGGGGGGTTTTCAGGAGTGTTCCCCCACCCATCCAAGCGAGAAGAGGGGTTTTTCGTTAGCCCCCAGTGCCCCCGGTTCCTCCCTAAGAAAGAGCACACCTCCCAACAACGCCGCGGAGCCGCGGCAAGTCACTAACGAGTCTCCCTCTCATATTACAGGACAGGAAACCAGGGGACAAAGAGAAGGTAGCAAACCCGGGGAGAGGCAGCCCGCATCGAGACCCCAGCGTGTTCGAAATAAGCCATCTTGGCTAAGAGACTTTGTCTCCTAAGGGGGGGGGGGAGTGTGTTTAAGTGTGGGCTCGAGACTTTGTCTCGTCCTAGGGGGGAGGGGTGTTGTGTTCTGATGGTTTTATTGTACACATGGATTACAATGTATCTGAGCCAATGTAACCTTGCCTATAGCAACAATGTAACCTTCAGCTGTATCATATAAACCCTGTAATAGGACGCGAGCTAATGACCACCAGCTGGCAGCAGCGAGCGTCCAAGCTCTCTTGGTCCGAACTCATCAAAGGCAACAGCGCGGGAAGTTTTCCCGCCACCACCTACACCTGGACAAGAAGGGCGTGACCTGCAATGACGTCACGCAGACAGTAGCCAATGGGCTACCATGGCACCACGTTCAAATGTATTACTGCTGTATATAAAGAGCTATCGATCCGCCATTACCTCATGTTCCCTCTGTCCACGATGCAATAAACCTGAGTTAACCCAGCCCGAGGCTGTGTCCTGTGTCTTGGTTTGCATACACCAAAAACTGCAAACACTGACACTGTCTTCTTAACTTGTGGCAAATTGCTGCTGAGATTTATACCAGTGGCTTTGTGCTCACAGACATAATTAACAGAATTTAGGCCAGTGCATTTGTTTTTGCCACCTATCTGTAGAAGAGGAACAAATATATACAAAAATCCTCTACTTTTATTTCCACATTTGTTTATTAAATGAATATGCAGTTTCTTTAGGCTATAACGCATTACAACTAGTACCACCAAAATCTCAACAGCTCATTTTCTTTTCTTTACCATTCTTTCCTTTCTTCTCTAATGCAGCAATACATGAGCATGGGATACTCTTCTGTTAAAAATGTCCCCACCATCATTGCATTTCATTTGCTGTTCCCTCTGTACTTCAATAGGGTGCTAAGACTCAGTGATCCCTCCAGGGAAGTCTAATGATCAATGTTCTTTTCTATTTAAAGTGTAGTGATTAAAACTATGATTAGCTTTGAGAGGAAGAGAAGAACCTCCGTTATTTCTCAACCAACTTGTTAACCAAAGTTTCCGAAGTCCACCCCCACCCGAAGATTAACAGCACAGCTCCCTGATAGTGATAGATAAAGTGAATTAAGATAATCAGGAGTGGGTTTAAAAACAAAATTGGCTTTTAGTACCAGTAGGAAAGCAAAGAGCACTCAAAGGCCTGCTGAGACTCTCAAGGCTATATTGTGTCCTCAGCCCTCTTTTTCTGGCTAAAGAAAGACAAGATAACTGGATTTCATAGCAGCTTCCAAGGATGACTATAAAAGAGAACCTTTTTCCTTTGGGCTATGACACCTTATGTACCCATTTTTCAAAAGTAGAAATAGACTTCTGGTCACTTCTACAGTGTCTTCCTTCCATCCTTCCTTCCTCTTGCTTGCTTGCCAGATTTGTGTGTGTGTGTTTTGTTTTTGTTTTTTGGTCATTTGTGAAGTTCCTGCAAGGGCAGAAAATTGTTTCTGGATTCAAGGATGTTTTGCACCCCTGCTTCAGAGCCAAAATAATGTACATTATACCAGATCACTAGAAAAATAACTAAAATAAGATGATTCATGATGATAATATGATTCATCCTAATCACTCCCATTTTCTGGGAACTATTATCATGCTTGTTCATTGGGGGGAAAACAGTAACTCGCTAATTAGACACCCTTGTTTATATTGCCCTGGAACATCATGTTTCACCATTTCCCCTTAGTCCTCCACAGTGTGTTTCACTTTTTTAAAATGACCTCTAGATGCTCCACATGTCAGCTAAAATGATGTTTTTTTCCCATTTGCTCATTAGCTGTGGCCTCATTGTGATATTTGACCTTACCTTTTGACTTTCATGTCTTTGTTGAACTATAGAAAAGTATGTTTAATAATGCCACTGAATCCAAGACGTAAGCTTTTTGCAGGCTGTATTGCTTCAGATGGAATGGGCTAAATTGGTTGCCTGAACATAAAAATAAAATATTTTTTTTCCATTTTAAAACATAGCACAGCTGACTATTCTTCATCAGAGACTACTACTTTACATGTATAAATGATCCTCAGTCACTGATGAGAGGGTACTGGAACTGGGCATTCCCCTGGGATATGAAATGTTATAATCCCAAGAATGTTTTTTTCCCCAATTACTTCTGCACAGTGAGTTAGATATCTGGCTATGGAGTTCGATTCCCACCTCTACATCCTGGGAGAAGAGACACCCCATATGATGTTGAGCCAGTGATGTTGAACCTTGGCTCTCCAGATGTTCTTGGACTTCAATTACCAGAAGCCCAAGTCAGCTGGTCAGGACTTCTGGGAATTGAAGTTGAAGAACACCTGGAGTGTCAAGGCTCACCATCACTGTGTTCAGCAATCTGCACCAACCCCGGGGTGTCCCCTAGAGCAAGGGAACGATAAACCACTTCTGAATATTCGCTTTCTAGATTACCCTGGAAAGGGTCCCCATAAGTCAAAACTGACTGGGCAGTACACAATTATTATTCTTATTCTGCCATATGTATACACAGAAACTGAAAAGGCAGAAAGTAGTTAAGCTTCATTAGTCTTGTTCTTTCTTTTGACATGCATTTGAGAAAGAGATTGGTGTTTTTTCAATGGTCCTTTCACGAAGAATGAAAGGGAACATTTTAATTTATCTGTTGGAAAGACCGGAAAGGTCTGTTCAAATTGCACAGTGGGAAGCAAGTTTCTTCTGAAGAATTCAAGTAAAAAATAGATTTTTTTTGAAAGTTAGGCATTTGCCTATAACTTAATAAAGGGAGACCTCCTGAAGGCTCTTGAGTAGGAGAATGAGGTACCCATCCAATATGCAAATCAAGCTATTTAGTGTACTTACATCTGGTGAATGCTTCTTAGTTATGTCAGTAATGCCAGCTCCATGGTGCTTAGCCACCTACTGTGTATCTCGAGATTTAAATAAATTTAGGAGCCATTTTCTTGATCAATTCAACTGTGGAAGCTGTATAAGTATAATATGCTTTATGCCATAAAATTGAAAGATTCTGCTCCCCCCGCTCCTCAAAGCAAGTGCCAAATCCACAAAATTGTTATGACCCATTAAATTACTTCCAAGTTATGGTGACTCTGTGAATTAATGAGTTCCAAATATGGCTGCCATGAAGCAACTCTCCTAAGGTCATGGTTCTTTTCTTGATTCAATACATCTCACATTTGGTTTTCCTCTCTTCTTGCTGCCTTCAACTTTCCCAGCATTGTGGTCTTGCATTCTCACGAAGTGCCCAAAGTATGATAGTCTCTGTTTAATTAAAAGTAAAGTATGTGATACCATTTTTAGACCACTAATATCTGAAAGACAGGCTAGCTTTCATTTCTTGTAGGTACTTTAAGCAGGCTGGGTATTTATAGACTTGGAAATGGGAAGAAACAGGAAAGTCCCAAAGTCATCATGGCAAGATGCCAGTGCTGGGCAGAATGGAGGTTGCAAACTTGGTTTCTCCTCAGCGGATGTAGACTCCATGGTCCTTCTCCATCTTTGTGAACCAAGGAAGCATTATAGTCCCTTAAGCTAGACAGATGGGAATATACAGGTATTTATCTTCCAATTGCTTTAGATCAGTGGTTCCCAACATGGGGCCCATGCCCCACAGGGGGACTTCAATTCCCAGAAGCCAAAGTCAGTACATTGGCTGATTAATGCTTTGAGGAATTGACTTAGGCTTCTGGGAATTGAACTCCAAAATCCAAAGGTTGGGAAACACCACTTTAGATTGATGCAGACTTTCCTATTCTGTGAGACTTCTATAAGATAATTAGTTCTGCTTCTGCTTTGTCCTTTTATGGTGTATTTATGCTGGGATTTTATGGTTAAGAAGGTTGTTGGTTTTTTTTTAATACTGTTTTATGTGTGTGTGTGTTTTACTTCAGCCCTCCACACAGGTGAAGATGGGTTTTTTATAAACATTAAAATTGTAAATACAGGTAATTCTGATTGCCTCTCAGTGAACACTTCTATTGCAGGCTGTTAAAGCTGCTAAGGAGAAAGCATTTAAGCATCAAGGTATTGCAAGCTTGTGTATTTTCAGAATATTCTAGAAATCAAGTAAAGTACAGTACTTTCAAGTACTTTCAAGATAACCACTATCTTGACAACATCTCTATGGTCATTAGAGATGAGATTTTCTGGACAGCAAACTCTTTCTTACAGATACCTCACAAGCACCTAAACACCTGAAACACTTGGGAGAAGGGCCTAAATTGAAGAGCTTTGAGAGTTAGCTAGGCCCTAGTTCAGTGATAGTGAACCTATGGCGCACATGCCAGAGTGGGCATTCAGAGTCCTTTCTCTTGGGCATGTGTGCCATCACCCCAGCATAGAGTTTGCCCTGCCCCTCTGTTCAACAGCCCAATGGGAGTACTTCCTCCCTCCCCCCAGCAAAGAGTTTTCCCCTCCACTCTGCCCAGCAACCAAATGGAAGCACTTCCTCCACATAGGGCCGTGGGCTGCCACATCAGGCTGAAGCCCACCGCCACCTCTCTTTTCCTTGCATTTCCGGTCCTCACCTTGGGCCAATATGGAAGGATGATGCCGCAGTGGACTTGCCATCATATATAGTTACTCTGTGATGATTTGTATTTGATGTTTTGAATTTTTTATATTGTGTACTTTTTGATGCGATTAATTGATGTTTATATATTATCTTATAATTGTGATTTTGAATTTGTTTTGTATACTGTTTCTGTATTTTGGATTGTATTTTTTATTTTACATGCTGTAAACCGCTTTGAGTTCTCTTAGGGGAAGTAAGCGGTATAGAAATGTAAATATAATAATAATAATAATCCTCCAGCACAGATTTTGCCCCTTCCCTTTGCCCAGCAGCCCAATGGGAGTGCTTCCTCCCTCCCCCCAGGAAAGAGTTTACCCCGCCCCTAAGCCCAGCAGTCCAATGGGAGCACTTTCTCCCTCCCCCCAGCACAGAATTCACACATCCCCTGTTTGGGCATTCTATCTCTAAAAGGTCCGCCATCACTGCTCTAGTTCCTCCCAGGCAGCTCCCAATCCCGGAATTTTACTTTTGAGCAGGAAACTAGCAGAGCTAGGCCTTGCTAAATGTTAGAGCCTTCCAGTTTAGATCTTTCTCCCAGGTACATCACATTTAGACATTAGCAAAGTGTCTGTATAATAGGAGGAACTCACAGAATGAAGAATTATTAGACTTGTTGTCTAGAAAATTAGCTAAGCCCATCCCTAGTGCACAGTTCTCATCCCGTGGAATTGTTTAGCTAGATACCATATTGAAAGCATGCAATGGCATATTGCTTATATACCACTTATATAGCACTCAGTGCACTCTCTGGGCATTTCACAAGGTAATTAGCATTCTCTCTCTCTCTCTCTCTCTCTCTCACACACACACACACACACACACACACACACACACACATTTGTGGTGGATCTTGGCCCTCGTTTGGGGAGGACAATCTTTTATTTAAAGATTTGCCAAAGAAATCCTTATTTCAAATATGTATTCCTTTGAAAGGCTGCATCTAGCAGGTCCTCCATTCCAGTACACCCTAAAGTGCACAAACCTCAACTCTATGTTCCTGTATCTTTACTCTCATTCAGAGTGTCCATGTCTTGCAGATGTTTAACACTTTATATCAGGAGCAGTGTTGGGATTTTTTTTACTACCTACTCTGTCCATGTGGCCTACTCTGTGGGTGGCTAACATCTGGCCATGTGACTGGGTGGGCAGGGCCAGATGTTAGCCATGTGACCCACATAGCAGATCGTGCATTCCCCACAATGCAAGCCGGGGCCGCTGCCACTGCCTCACACCATTCTTCCTGCTCCGAGTCCTCCTGCAGGCTGAGCACTGGTGGTGGTGGTGGCTGCAGCCATGAGGGCTTGACTAAGGAATTAATTCAGTTGCTGCTTTTTAATGCAGCTTGTAAACAAATCTGAAGATTTTAAATTCATTTCCCAAGCTCCTTTTCACCACCTTCAGCATTAGCTTGTTTATTGAAAACCATTTTTCTCAGTCATTTCCTAATTTCACATAAGTAATATCTGTGAAAAGAGGAGGGGAGGGAGAAAAATGATCCCATTTGCTTAGGAAAAAAAAGTTGGTACGCAAATATATGGTAGTTTGTTGTGCTTTTGAAAGAACATTGAGATGTCTTCGGTTTCATGGGCTTGCCTTTTTTTTTTTAAAAAAAAAAAAAGGGTATTAAACAAAGACCACATTGCTGGTCATTTGTAGTTCAAATGTGACCTTGCACAGGAACTCTGTTACCTGTTGTAGGGCTTTCTCAGTGGTGGCCCTGGCTAACTCTACCTAGGGAGCCGTATTTGATTGACTCTTTAGGGACATTTAAGAAGCAACTGAAAACTTTTATTTTCTAGGAGGCCTTTGGCAGCTTGTTGAAATTTAAATAGGAGACCCTCCCATTGTTTTGCCACTTGGGCTAGTGGTCCTTGTTTCAGATTGGACTGGGTGGGTGGGGCTTTTCTATGGTTTTATGGTGTTTTTTTCCTCTTTTTAAATTGTGAGCCACCCAGAGTGGGAGTGCATCCCAGATGGGTGGTGTATAAGTCAAATAAATAATAATAATAACAACTCACTGGTCAAAATCCTCTTCGATACTCCAGTGAAATGATAGCAGCACAATCTTTGGAGGCAAATTGCCTCAAGATAAAATAGTAGACATTACCTATTCTATAATCAGCTGCATGGCTCAGCAAACAACAGATGTCTAAAATGTTTTCAGAATCTGAGATAATTCACTTCTGAAGGTTGCGTAGTTAAACATTAGAGCAGAAGATTTGGGCCATAAGAACATAAGAACAGCCTTGCTGGAACAGGCCACAGCCCATCCAGTCCAGCATTCTGTCTCACACAGTAGCTCACCATTTGCTTCAGGGTATTTCATTTCATTTCACTTTATTTTTGTATACCGCTTAACTCAACCAGAGGTGACTCTAAGCAGTTTACATCAAGAAAAGTGCAAGAAACAATAATAACAATAACAATATACAAAATCAAAAGCATCAAGAATCACACAATAAGCGAAATACAATAATGCAACAAATACAGACAAGATGCTATAAGCACCCCCAGTCCCCCCAGCCCCCGAAAAGTCCCAAAGTTGGAGAAATGGACCCATTGCCATCATGGCCCCAAGTCCTAGCCAGCGGCAAGAGGATGGTGGTGAGGTATCCTGGGGTGCTGACAAGGATAACCCACAGCATCTCCACCTGTCTCCACTCCCGGGAGCCAAAGGCATGGGCTACCGGGCGAGACAGGGAGTCTCTCGCGGTGGCGGCGGCGGCTTCCCTTTTCTGCTCTCCGGGCAGGCAATCCTGGAGAGCGAAGTCAGCTGGGGCGGCGGTGGTGGTATTCCCAAGCAGATGCCTTCACCTGCTTAGGATTCCATGGAAATGGCATTGAGAGATTTCCTGCCTATCTCTCCAACCCAGAGGTTGTCCTTAGGTATCCATAATTATAGCCATTGATACCCTTGTCCTCCATGAACTTATCTAATCCTTTCTTAAAGCTGTCAAGACTGACAGCTGTCACCACTTCTTCTGGCAGGGAGTTCCATAGACCAGTGATCCTCTGGGTGAAAAAGTACTTTCTCTTATTTGTTTGAGAACTAGTACCCAAAAGTTTCATGGAGTGCCCCCTAGTTCTAGTGTTGTACGATAGGGAAAACAGTTTTTCCTTATCTACTTTGTCCACACCGTGCATGATTTTATAAACTTCAATCAGGTCACCTCTTAGACGTCGTCGTTCAAGAGTGAAGAGGCCCAACCGTTGCAGCCTCAGATGGTAAGGAAGGTGTTCCAGTCCCCTAATCATTCTGGTTGCCCTCCTCTGCACTTTTTCCAGCTCCAATTCTTGTTTACATCCTGAAGAGACCATCACTGTTTATTGTTGGGCTGTGGGTTGTTGTTTCTTTTGTGTGTGTGTGTGTATGTGTGTGTGTGTGTGTGTGTGTGTGTGTGAGAGAGAGAGAGAGAGAGAGAGAGAGAATCTTGGAATAAGTAAAGGATGCCCCAGCTTGAAAGCCAGTTCAGTGTTCATCTCCATTTATAGCCAAAGAACCAGTGCAGACATTTCAGTGGACATGTGGCCCGCATGGACATGTGGCTGAAGTGCACAGAACACTGTTACCTTCCCACCAAAGTGGTACCTATTTATCTACTTGGAATTTCTTGCTTTCAAACTGCTAGATTGGCAGGAGCTGGGATAGATGCCAGGCGCTCACTCTGTCATGCAGTCCTTACATCTTGAACTGCTGACCTTCCAGTTGTCAAGTTCAGCATCTTAACCAATAGGCCACCACAGTCCGCTCACCTCAAATTTCATTACTTCTTTCTACCACCCAGTCTTGAATTTTCCATACCTGTTACTCTTCCTGCCTATAATAATAATAATAATAATAATAATAATAATAATAATAATAATAATAATAATAATAATAATAATAATAATAATAATAATAATAATAATAATAATAATAATAAATTTTAATTTATATCCCGCCCTACTTGGCACAGGGCGACTCAGGGTGGCTAACAGCATTTCAAATAAAGATACAATATAATTATACAGAAATACAACGGAGTAAAGCAATAAATACAGAATATAACAAGGTAACATAAAATAAGATACAAAATATACAAATTACAAATGTATAAATTTTAAAGCATCAAATCCATCATACACAGCACCAGGAGGGGGGGGGAAATCAAACGCACACACAACAGGGCTCGCCATCCATGACAGAGCCCAAAGCTGAATGTCCACAATCGAGCCGGGGCTCAATTGTCCATGACAGACCCTAAACTCAGCATCCACAATGGAGCCGGGGTCAATGTCTCTACAGATGACCATGCTAATAAATAACAGAGATTAATTTTGAGTGTGGCTTGCGATGGTTCTGGTAGTTCAGAAACTCTCCACAGCAGGAATTAGTTGAGATGTTGCCAGCCAAACCAAATACATGTATTACAACTTTGTCTCACCTTGTACTGACACAGTTCTGTTTTTCTTATCTGATAGTCACTCTTTTTTTAAAAAAAAAAATTTAAACGTTCAGGAAGCAGAACTAGGAGACTGAAACTGAGATGTCAAAGAACAAAGCCTCTTCCTAAAATTTCTGCTTTGTAAAATTTCTGCCTTGCCTATTTAAAGCCTGCTTTGCAAAGAGGAACCCTGGAAAGTGTTTAATGGTAGTTATAGCAGAAGTATTTCTGTACCACTGATTGTCAAGGATCAAAAAATACAGATCAAATGTCTCTGTTGTAACTGTTCTCTGCAGGTTTGAAGGCATTTTGTTATCTCATGTGTTTTGTCTTGCTTGTCTTCTGGGAGGCACATCCCATTTCAGTTTTCTGAGAACAATTCATATATCCAGACAAACTGATCCATACTGAATAAAGGTTTATAGAGAGATGAAGACATTATATTATTGGTAGGTCAGAATCAGAGGCACTTCTGAACTAAGATGGCTTGGGTGATTTTCATCCAAATCTCATAATGGCTTGATTTTTCATCAAATTCTGGAATAAATTGAAATAAGATATGAGCTTATGTGTTTCTTCTTTGTCCACACCGTGTTTGAGGAAAATTTTGATAACCAGTGAGGGCAGGAGCCACACATCCATTGGGTTTCACTGAGTGAGGGGACTTGTGATGCAACTAGAGGCAGGGGCGTGTGTGTGTGTATGTGTACATGTGTGTGTTCATGTGTGTGTGCATGTGTGTGTGCACACATGTGATTTAGAATTCAGAACAAGTAATATGTATTTCTTGCATTACCTTCTAATCAAATACTGTGTAAAATCCTTTCCCTTTGTGCAGTAAGTAACAACTAAAGTATGACTGTTGAATCAGTGGGGATTTGGTAGATCAATGTATGTCCCCAGATTCCACTGATTTGTTAGTGCCTTTCATGACTCCAGAAGTTCCATTGATTAAAATGCACCTACTCTAGTGCAACATACTGAGCAACAGGGTTTAAGCAATTATGTGCCCAACTGCTGAGCCAACAAGTCCTCATATCAGTTTGGACTGTGAAGGAGTTCAGTACCCAGACATGAAATCTGTGACACAAAACTAAATCAAATCCCCACCCCCGCCAGCACTGCTCACTCTGTGATTGCTCTGGAAAAGCAGTATAGCAATTCAGTGAGAGGCCAGCTGCTACCCTAATACTTGACCACCCTAAATACTGCCCACAAAACTTTCTCTGCCCTTTTGCTTCACTTTGATTCCATCTTGAATTCTAACCCAACTGAATGAGGACTGTCAAACAAAAATGTGGAACATATCTACAGTGGCACCTCGCTTAAAGAGCATAATATGTTCCATGGGATTGCTCTTTGAGAGAGTTTACTCTTTAAGTGAAACAAGTGGCCAATTGTGACTTCTGGTGGGAGGGGGGGATTGCAAACCCCGATTTAGTTGTTAAGTGAATTTTTGGTTGGTTTTAGTTGTTAAGTGAGGCGACCATTCAGAGAAAATTCTGCTCTTTAAGCGAATTAGTCTCTAAGTGAGGCGCTCTTTATGCGAGGTTTTACTGTACAATATAAATCTGCATGAGTAGGTACTGAAGAAATGCAAGTCTAAGGTCTGGAGAAACATGGTAGGTTCTTTCCTGTTTCTATGGTCTGTGAAAGCATCTAGAGAAACAGAGATCTGGATGCTTTCTGGAAGCTGGTCTTAAAGTGTTTGTTGTTTTTTTCCTATCCAAGCTTGGCCTGATTGCAGTAGAAATAAGACCTTGATTTGGCAGAAGCCTCTGGCCATGAAGGGTATGCCATCTTCTTAACAGGATATGACAGAGATGTTTCATCACCTGCCAGGTTCAATTTCATGCACAAATATTGCTGTTCTTTCGGTACAGGCAATTATCCTGAATATCTCTCATGTCTGAATATTTCTAATGTCAGATTCCTACTGATTTGTTTGCCATCGTTGGCTTAACAAAGCAGTAAAGAACAGGATTGCACAAACAAGATTGGTGGGGTGAAGAGCGGGGCAGTCTCAATCTAAACTGAAATAGTCATGCAAGTCCATGTTGCTTCCAGTGGAAATGCATGTTCTGATATGCCTTTGAATGGCTGTTTCCATATGTAACTGGTATAATCAGCCTGCACCTCCCTCCCCGCACCCCCGATGGATATCAGTGTCATATAAAATGGGGAAAACAGTCAAGACCATCAAACATTGCTTGGAAAAGCAAAGAAACACAAAACATAGTGTTGACTTAGCAAGTTGATTGATAATTTTCAGGACTGGAACTCATTGCTGGCTTCCGGAAGGCAAAGCTGAATTCAAAGTAGAGATGGCTAGATCAATTTCAGCTCTACCATTTTCTGTACAGTAAAACATCACATAAAGAGTGCCTCGCTTAGATACTAACTCACTTAAAGAGCAGAATTTTCTCTAAATGGTCACCTCACTTAACAACTAAAACCAACCAAAAACTTGATTACCAACTAAAGTGGGGTTGGCAATCCCCCCTCGCCAGAAGTCACAATTGGTCACTTACAATGGTGTTTTGCTTAAAGAGCAAACTCACCTAAAGAGCAATCCCAGGGAATGCATTATGCTCTTTAAGCAAGGTACCACTGTAGCTTTGTTCTCTTTTTTAAAATCTAAAATTCCCATTTATTGAGAAAGTAGCAAAAATTGTTAAGTTTGTAGTAAAAAACAGAGCAAATAAGTCCCACCTATGTGTTCTGGTTAATTGATATAGCTGTTCTCAAGATGGAGGAAAGCATGCAGTATCAGTCTACCATAAGGGGAGCTATACATTAAAAAGAGGTGGCAATGCAAATTCAGCACTACCAGCATGGTTGAACACCAGGATGGAAAGTCTGATTTTTGAGATTAGTTCCCAAAATAATTTGTCTACATAAGTGAACATATCCATTTTGTTTTCTACTTTAAAAAAAAGGCCATATGCTTTCGACCAAGTCTATAAAAACCTGGGCATTTTGGAAAAAACAATAGTTAAATACAAAGGAACCGGAAACCAGATTTATAAGAGATGGTGCCTGCAGTCTGGAAAAGCCCATTTGTTCACTTTATTTTCTTTCATGGTCAGTTCTTTTTGTTAAAATTTCAAGTGCGTTCTGTTGTATTAATGAAGAAAAGGTGATACAGTACTTTTGATGAAAACTTAAATGGAACAAAATATTTGCCTGGGACTCCTGTCATATACTGATATAGACTAATAAGCCTTCATTCAGAATCATGCCTGTCCTGAACCCACCATCTTGCTGTTTGCCTTTAAGGGAAGAAATGTCACTATCACTTCTGAGTATTCCCAAATTCAAACCCTTTTAGATAAGGACTGAGAGTCCTAGATGAAGAGATTTTTCTATTTTGGTTTATTTATTTATTTACACCATTTTTATCCCACTTTCCTTGCCTGGAGGCAACCCAAAGCGGCACACAAACTTTAAAACCACAATTAAAACATCAGATAAAATACAACCCTATCTAAAACCAAATAAAAACACATCAGATAAAATACAACCCTATCTAAAACCAAATAAAAACACATTAAAAATTACAACATCAAAACCAAGCCCACCACGCCCACTGCAGAACACATTAATCCTTGCTCATGCTATACCAGCCAGTGGGATTGGGAAGTGTCCTTGAATGTACTTGAATGCACAATTTTTTCAAGTTCTTTCCATTTCAAATGCTAAACACATTTTAGAAAATTTCATGTAAAATACCAAATTGAAACAAAATTATCCCCCATTTTTGCTCTCAGCTAACTGGCATAACAAGTAAAATTGTTCCAAGGGGACAGAAGAATCATACTTCTAAATACAAAGATTTTGTGCCATTTTCTTTTTTTCTGGAATATATTTTGCCCAAAACTTTTAAAGTGCATTTGAGAGACCACAGTGCCACTCTAAAGATTTTTTGTCATCTTTCCAAGTAAATTACTAAATCAGGGGCTCCCAACCTTTTTATGCTGTGGGCCTGACCATGCCCCCAGACAGCTGAGTGGGCCGGACCACACACCCCTGGAAGTGGAAGTAAATGCATCCATTTCCATGTTTATGACAGCCACAGGTGCATTTATGGTTGATGTAACTGTGTTTATGCAGTTACATCTGCACTTCTGGGTGTGGCGGCAGCAGCGGCAGGCCACATGAAATAGTTCTGTGGACTGAGTCCGACCCGTGGCCCATAGGTTGGGAACCTCTGTACTAGGTAGGTAGGTATTAAAAAGTTCCAAGTACAGTACAATCAAAGCAATCATGCTTACAATTATATACCGCCCCATAGCACTTCGTGCACTCTCTAGATGGTTCACAAGTTAATTAGCATTTTGCCCCACACATGCTGGATGCTCATTTTACTGATCTCAGAAGGATGGAAGGTTGAGTCAACCTTGAACCCTGGTCAGGATTGAACTTACAACCTTCTGGTTGCAGGACAGCAGTTTAACCACTGTGCTACCAGGGCAATAGATAGATAGATAGATAGATAGATAGATAGATAGATAGATAGATAGATAGATAGATAGATAGATAGATAGATAGATAGATAGATAGATAGATAGATAGATAGATAGATAGATAGATAGATAGATAGATAGATAGATAGATAGATAGATAGATAGATAGATAGATAGATAGATAGATAGATAGATAGATAGATAGATAGATATTAAAAAGTTCCAAGTACTGTACACTTTGCATATATGTCAGTTGTCCCACTACATATACAATCTGCTATCAAAAATGAGCTATGGAGTCATATAGTAGTCATATAGTTGTCTGTTTTCACTGTACTGTAATAGGATTTCCACTTAGGGAAAAAAATAATACTTATCATTAGTCTCTGTGTATTTTAAATTGATCCCAGCTTAGGCCAGTATCTTTATTTGTAATAAGCACCATTGCCTCATTTAAGGACTTTTTTCTTCTGATTGATTAATTGTCTCCCTCCATGCTACCAGCTGAGAATTATTAAATGAATGTAGTGATTTAGTAAGTTCAGCACATCCCAACAGTAACCTGATTAGAAACTATTCTTAAGCTCCTTTGGTAAGGGCTGAGTGAGTTGGAGAATGTTGGTTTACCTGACTTCAGTGGCTGCAAGGGGAATAGAGTGTCTTCCAGTTCAGTCTTGTCAATGGATCATTCATGGTTTGAAAGGGGGAAGGCATCCAGTTTAGCTTCCAGGAGCCACATTTTCTGCAGTGTGATTTTGCTATCAGTTAATGAGCAATTGCGTATGAGCTGAATGTTGTATGGAGCTCAGGTGGTGGAATCAGTCTATAGTTTATCTCTGTTCCTTTCAAGTTTATTAACTTATTTATCTACACTGACTGATTACTACATTCAGCTTATGATTTTTTAAATTAAAAAAAGTGTATCTGCTGCTTTCTGTAATACACATTCTCAAGGACATTTCTTACAGCAAAAAATACTTTTACCAAAATTTCCATAGGAATGCATTGCATGCAATTTCCCATAGGAATGCATCGAAAACCAAAATACATTAACTGAAATGCAGTTTCCTATTGGAATGCATTGCAAACCAATTAATCTGTTCTGAAAAAAATTACGGAAACTGAGCCACTATTTTCTATGGTTTTCCTTTTGTTATGTGATTTTTATGTTAATTGAGCCGTTTGTTAACTGAGGTTCCACTGTATGTACATTACATTGTGCAGCTTTTGAAATAGAAAGTGGTATTGAAACATTCAAAGTAGTGGGGAGTCCAAGCGATTACTGGATCAAAGTTATGCTTAACATGCTGATCAAGTGAAGTTTATTGCTGTTGGGAGCCATCAAAGTGTTTCTGACCTATGCAAACATATGGCTTAGTGACCTTCCCAGAATCCTATCAGTCACAACCCTGTTGAGAGCTTCCAAAATTAAGGCTGTGGGTTCCTTTACTGAGTCAATCCGTTTTATATTCAGTCTTCTTTTCTTGAAGCCTTTAGCTTCTCCTCGCATTATTATTTCTTCCACTAAGTCTCGTCTTCTCATGATATGCCCAAAGTATGACAGCTTCATTTTTAACTGTGAGCTTTCATGGATCAAGTCCACTTCTTTAGACTTCAGAAGTGGACTTCAGCCACAAAAGCTCACAGTTTTCTGATATGCCTGAACCACAGGCGAACACAGCTACTATTCCAAAAAGTTCATTTTAACCAGTTTTACTTCTACTGAGAACACTGGATTGATTTGCTCTAGATCCCATATATTTGTCTTTCTAGAGCTCTTCTCTAACACCACATTTCAAATAAATCTACATTTTCCCTGCCATCTTTCTTCACAGTCCACCTTTAACATCCATATCAATTGGAGATACTGTTGCATGGGTGACCTTGGACTTGCTCCCCAGCAGTGCATCCTCACCCTTAAAGATCTTTTCTAGTTTCTGCACAGTTGCCTTTCCAAGTCTCACTCTTTGTCTAATCTGCTGACTGCAGTCTCAGTTTGGATCAATGGCTGAGCCAAAGCATGACATTTACACCATCTGTTACACACAGACCATCCAATTCTTTGCACTCACATTTTTCTTATTTCCACCCAGGTTTGCTATAAAGTATGCTGTGTTTCTTTAGAACACAGCTATTTCATTGAAGATCAGTTCAGACAGAAAAGTGGTTGCTCCCCATACTTGTCCAACTGATAATTATTTTTATCCCCATTGAAGAAACTTAACACAATTTACACATTTTCAGCAATTGTGAATCTGAAATGGTCATTAAAATGAATTAAGGACAATCAGTGCATGTCAAAAGCAACAATGTGAAGTGATTGGACAACCTTCTTTCATATCTGCTTTGATCTGGATTCCTGCATTGAGCAGGGGTTTGGACTCAATGGCCTAAAAGGCCCCTTCCAACTCAGTTATTCTATAATTTTATGAAATGAACATACATTGGTAATAGAGACTACAGCAGGGGTTCTCAACTTTACCATGCCATGTGCCAAACAACTCCCCCTCAGACCGTGCCACGGGCTAGACAAAATGGCAGTGGGTGCGTTTGCACATGCATGGGCACATCCACATCCAGGGGTGCTGCTGTGGGCCACCTCCCCCGCCTGGTCGCGGGAGGTGGGAGTCCAGCTGGAGCCGTTTTCCGGATGTGGGGCTATGAATAGCCGCTGCCACTGAGCCCCGAGAGCCACACAACACCTTCGGCTCCCTTCCCTGGCCCGCCTGGTCGGGGGAGGTGGGAGCCCAGCTGGAGCCGTTTTCTGGACGCAGGGCTATGAATAGCCGCTGCCACCGAGAGCCGCGCAACACCTTCAGCTCCCTTCCCTGGCCCGCCCGGTCGGGGGAGGTGGGAGCCCAGCTGGAGCCATTTTCCGGACGTAGGGCTATGAATAGCCGCTGCCACTGAGAGCTGCGCAACACCTTTGGCTCCCTTCCCTGGCCCACCCGGTCGGGGGAGGTGGGAGTCCAGCTGGAGCCGTTTTCTGGATGCAGGGCTATGAATAGCCGCTACCACCGAGCCTCAAGAGCCACGCAACACCTTCTGCTCCCTTCCCTGGCCCTCCCTTCCCTGGCCCTCCCGGTCAGGGGAGGTGGGAGTCCAGCTGGAGCCATTTTCCAGATGCGGGGCTATGAATAGCCACCGCCACCGAGCCCCGAGAGCCATGCAACACCTTCGGCTCCCTTCCCTGGCCCGCCTGGTCGGGGGAGGTGGGAGTCCAGCTGGAACTGTTTTCCCAGTGGTGGGGGCTTTAGGGCTCTGGTGAGGATGTTTCGAAGCCAGGGCTTTGTCTCATGGACGGGAGGGAGCTGAGGGTTTGGGCAATTGTTCTTGGGATTTCAGTACTGTATTTAATGGTATTTTGTATAATCTATATTTGTATTTGCTTTTGCACTTTGCATTTTCGTATAACTGTTTAATGAATTGTATTGAATGTATTGTAATGTATTGTGTTATATTGTATTTTTTGTGTGATGATTGTGATATTATTATGCTGTACTTCTAACTTGTAAACCACATTGAGTCGGCCCTTGGGAAGAGAATTGCGGTATATAAATTAAAAATTCAATTCAATTCAATTCAATCAGGGGCCAGGGCCAGCCCATGGGCTGTAGTTTGCAAACCCTTGGACTACATTGCAGATGAATTTCTGCTGGTATATTGCACTTAAAGAATTACAACTCACGAGAAATATCTGTTTGAACTACAGGTATCAGAACTCCTCTTTTGGTGTGGTCAGTGAACTTGTCGATGGGGGGATTTTGGGCTCTATACTCTAAAAAGTAGGCAAGAATGAATCCTGCAGCACCTGAAAGTTCATCACATCTACTATGGCAACAACTTTCATAAGTAAATGCATTATGTACAGTGTAATGAATGAAACAAAGATGTCAACTCATAAGTAATGGTGGCTACATTTGTTGACTTCACAAGGTCACTTGTGAATTTTTCCCATTTCTCTGTAAAGCCTGCTTTGCAAAGAGAAATCCTGGAAAGTGTTTAATAGTACGGTAGTTATATCAGCAGTATTTCTGTACCACTGATTGTCAGGGATCAAAAATACAGATCAAATGTCTCTGTTGTAACTCTTCTCTGCTATTATGAAGGCATTTTGTTATCCAATGTGTTTTGTCTTGCTTGTCTTCTGGGAGGCACATCCCATTTCAGTTTTCTGAGAACGATTCACATATCCAGACAGAATGAGCAATACTGAATAAAAGTTTATAGAGAGATGGAGACCTTATATTATGGGTAGGTCAGAATCAGAGGCACTTCTGAACTATGATGTCTAAGATGATTTTCATCTAGAACTCACAATTGCTTGATTTGCCATCAAATTATTGAATAAATTGAAATAAGATGCTAGTTTATGCATTTTGATAACCAGAGAGGGCAGGAGCCACACATCCATTGGGTTTCACTGAGTGAGGGGATTTGTAATGCCACTAGAGGCAGGGCCTTATGTAGCAATGTGTGTGTGAGTATTTGTGTGTGTGCACACGCGTGCGCATAAGAACATAAGAACAGCCTTGCTGGAACAGGCCGCAGCCCATCCAGTCCAGCATTCTGTCTCACACAGTGGCTCACCATTTGCTTCAGGGGATTCCCAAGCAAATGCCTTCACCTGCTTAGGATTCCCTGGAAATGATATTGAGAGATATCCTGCCTATCTCTCCAACCCAGAGGTTGTTCTTAGGTATCCATAATTATAGCCATTGATACCCTTGTTCTCCATGAACTTGTCTAATCCTTTCTTAAAGCTGTCAAGACAGACAGCTGTCACCACTTCTTGATAGCAGATTGTATATGTTTTGGGGAAACAGTTTTTCCTTATGTACTTTGTCCACACCATGCATGATTTTATAAACTTCAATCAGATCACCTCTTAGACGCCGTCGCTCAAGAGTGAAGAGGCCCAACCGTTGCAGCCTCAGATGGTAAGGAAGGTGTTCCAGTCCCCTCATCATTCTGGTTGCCCTCCTCTGCACTTTCTCCAACTCCATAATATCCTTCTGGAGGTATGGCGACCAGAACTTTACACAGTATTCCAGATGGGGCCTCACCATAGATTTATAAAGAGGCAAAATGACACTTGCTGACTTTTTTTCTATACCCTTCCTAATGATCCCTAGCATTGAGTTAGCTTTTTTCACTGCTGAGGCACACTGGGTTGACACCTTCATTGAGTTGTCCACCAGGACACCAAGGTCCCTTTCCTGGTTTGTCACAGAGAGTTCAGACCCCATCAGTTTAAAAATGTAATTGGGGTTTTTTGCCCCAAAGTGCATCACTCTGCCCTTACTAGTGTTGAAGCTCATTTGCCATTAAGTGCAAGTGCAAGTGCTAAGTGCAATCAATTTAGAGAGCCTCATATTCAATCCAGATAGTTAATTTAAAAGGCAACTTTTTTTGTAAATGGTCAGATGTGGGGAAACTTTCTCATGATAATTCATAACATTAAAAGTAAAATAAAATAAAATGTTCCATCTACAAATTTAAAAAGTGTTTCTGGACTGTTCCCACTGTGAGATTATTTCTCGGGAAAGCTTTGTGCTGCAAGTAGAAAATTAAAGTTCATCAGTAAATCCCTTAACCTTTAATGCTGATAATTGACTTTTCGTACTGTTGTACTTATTATATCATCATGAATTATTTGTGTACTTAATAAAGAGCTGAAAAATAATGCTGCACAAGTGAAAAGATCACATTTTAAAAGTTTCATTTTGCTGAAATAATTTTTCTGCACATTAATAACTGTACCTGATGGCAGGGAATATCTTTAATTTAATAAACCACCTCTTGATTGCACTCTAAATTAGACTCTGAGAAGCTAATACATTTCTCTTCTGGTGGCCTTTTAAAAGAAATAAATGAAAAGGAAGCCATTGGCACCCGAATTGCCATTCCACCAATGTCTGAACCAAGAAAAGCAGACTGGTATATTAGATAACATACAAATTTTACAATGTGTTGGTGTATCTGTGTATTTGTGTGCATGCACACATGTGTCTGCATTTAAATACAATAAATATTGCCACCTTGCATAAAGTACACATAACAGTGGGATGTACTCTCATCCAAACTGTGATCAGTTTCCAGTCTGATTTTAAAGGCAAAAGTACAGGTAAAAGTCTCCCTTGCTCGAAAGCCACTCGTATCCGCCTCTAGGGTTCAGTGCTCATCTCTGTTTCATAGCTGAAGAGCCAGCACATTCTGTGTCTGCAGATTTTTCTGTGGTTATGTGGCAGGTATGACTAGACACCCGAGCACATGGAACACTATTACCTTTCCTACTGAAGTGGTACCCATTTATCTACTTGCAATTTCTTGCTTTCAAAGTGCTAGGTTGGCAGGAGCTGGGATAGACGAGGTCTCGAATTGCTGACCTATCGATCAACCTGTAATATCTGCATAGGGTGGTATTTAGGTCTAATTGCTAATGCTACTTCTATAGCATTTCTTTGTGAATTAGTGTCAGTAATCTTCATTTCCCTGACTTCTTTTATGCACAAAGCCATATATACACTTCATTTTGAAATTCTGACTGTTTGGTCTCAGGTTTTGACCTTCAGATCTCAAAGAATAGAAAGCTTCTGATCTAGGAACTCTAATCACCCACCCACCCACCCCCCAACACACACACACACACAAACACAACACCACAAATTTCACACTAACCACTTTGTTATGATGCATGATCAGATAACAAAGAATGTGTGATCTCCCTATGGGCACCTGTGTTACTGAGATTCTGTCAGCCTTCCTGAAATGTCTGGGTTCCAAATGAGCGAGAAAGTCCAGAGGTGCCTTCAGTTTCACTTTGGTAGAAATGAAGTGATAACACCTTGAGAGATGTGATAAATGGCTTGAAGAAGTTTGCAGGTTTTATCAATGTTCTTTTAGCCCTCTCAGACCTCCTTGAAATGTTTGCAAACATTCTTAAAATACATGGAATGAAGGTATAAGAATTCCATTATATATATATATATATATATATATATATATATATATATATATATATATATATATATATATATATATATATATATATATATATATATATATATATATATATATATATATATATATGTGTGTGTGTGTGTGTGTGTGTGTGTGTGTGTGTGTGTGTGTGTGTGTGTGTGTGTGTGTGTGTGTGTGTGTGTGTGTGAAGAAAGGAATAAATTTAGATTTTAAAATAGCCAACAAAAATAAATGTGAGTTTCAGCTCTTTAGATTACAAAAGTTTAAATTGAAATATAATAGTCTTTAAGATGCCACAGTGTGTGTGTACACACACACATACACACACACTCACACAAACTTCATTTCCCGCCCTGATATACTTCTACATGCTAACAGAGGTACTTCTTTGAAACCTTAGATAAAGATTGATATGGATTCCAGGAACCTATCCACCTGTCCTTTCCTTCTTACATCTGAGAGCAAAAAACTTCTTTCCAAAGGGTGAGATTACGATAGGTTTTGTGCATTTTCTTCATTTCAGGAGTCTTTTTTCCAATAAAGGATGCAAAGTATGCTTGTTTGTTGTTTGTTTATTATATATAATAAATCTGGTATATTTTCCCACTCTGTGTGGTGTACAACATTTAAAATGAAAAGCCATTATTATTTGCATAATAATGTACTTTGCACAAGAATAGGTATTTTGCACAAAGGCAAGATTATGTTCACACAAAATACAAGGGTTTTAATGAAAGATAAGATGATTATTGTTAATGCAACTGTTGCCGTGAAAGAACGAGACTCGCTATATCACTTATATGCAGGAATGAAAAACTTCACAGCACTTGATTTTTCTTTTTTCCTGCTCGTCTGTCTTTTCATGGAATATCTCAATATGTGGAGACATCCTTTCTTTTTTATGGGACAAGATACATTTTGAATATCCAATCCAGCTTTACAATGTAATGATTTTAACTATGTTCATCAAGCACCCTCAGATTATACAGAGCAGTAAGTCCATCTATTTCTATAGTCTTGATGGCATAGTGACTAGGAAGGACTATACCTTTCTTCAGATATGAAGTCTTCCCAGCCCATCCAGGAGAGAGCAAGGATTCAATCTAGAATGTTCTGCTTACAAAACAGGAACATAGTGTCTGATTTATTGCCCATCCATGAATGTTGTCTTTAGAGTGGCAGATGAAAGGTCACAGCATTATATTCTCAGGACAGACTTCACGGCTGATCATCATGATGATCACCAATATTCGGAATTGGATATGGCACAACAACAACAAGAAGAGTGACAGAATGACAAGACAGGCTGTACAAAAGCTCTTGCTTCTCAGGCCCATCCTGTTAAACCTCTATCATCCTATTGGAAGAATCAGCAAAGTTTCCAACACTTATTGGAAATGACCTATGTTGTAATGGTTCCTTTATCACCGGAACAGACATAAAAACTGGCTTTAAGAAGAGTGCAGAAAAGTAATTACATCCGTCATAATTGCAGTAACATAGGGCTTATGCTTTGCCAACATTAAAAACTGATAGAAGACTACATCAAGTGCTCGGCATTTGAATCTATATGAGAAGCTTTCACATTAAATTGAGATGGAATGCATGAACATAAATTTCTGATGGATACAGTAAGTACCTGATGAAGCAAAAAAAATATGGATGCAGACAAGAGAAGCACCTCATAGACACAAAATCTCTCTCTGTATATGTATATGTATATGTATATGTATATGTATATGTATATGTATATGTATATGTATATGTATAT
This sequence comes from Bradypodion pumilum, assembly GCA_035047305.1. Taxonomy (NCBI): domain Eukaryota; kingdom Metazoa; phylum Chordata; class Lepidosauria; order Squamata; family Chamaeleonidae; genus Bradypodion; species Bradypodion pumilum. The sequence continues at coordinate 18,084,760 of JAWDJD010000002.1, forward strand.
GTATATGTATATGTATATGTATATGTATATGTATATGTATATGTATATGTATATGTATATGTATATGTATATGTATATGTATATGTATATGTATATGTATAAAAATGTTGATTTATTCAGTTTGCTGAATCAAGTAGATCTAAACATTCATCTCACAGCAGGTTCAAGGCTGTAAACAGAATTGTTTCTCTATCCGATTCCAGGCACCTTTGACTTCCTTTTCTTCCTCCTCTCAAAATGTCACTCAGTAGATTGAGACTGATTTGCAGAACACACACCTGCATTTCAAAAGACCACATAGCATGAAAATAATCACATTAGACAGGGAGCATTGCGAGAAGATTGCATTGCGAGAAGATATTTGTAGACCTTGTGGAAAGGATCGTTCTGTTTTTTAACCATAAGAACAGCCTTGCTGGAACATGCCACAGCCCATCCTGTCTCACACAGTGGCTCACCATTTGCTTCAGGGTATTCCCAAGCAGATGCCTTCACCGGCTTAGGATATCCTGGAAATGGCATTGAGAGCTATCCTGCCTATCTCTCCAACCCCGAGGTTGTCCTTAGGTATCCATAATTATAGCCATTGATACCCTTGTCCTCCATGAACTTGTCTAATCCTTTCTTAAAGCTGTCAAGACTGACAGCTGTCACCACTTCTTCTGGCAGGGAGTTCCATAGACCAGGGATCCTCTGGGTGAAAAAGTACTTTCTCTTATTTGTTTGAGAACTAGTACCCAAAAGTTTCATGGAGTGCCCCCTAGTTCTAGTGTTATGTGATAGGGAAAATGTTTTTCCATATAGTTTCATCGCACTGTAGGTATTTAAAAAACTACAGAAACGAGCAAATAGTCTCTGAAAATTCTTCATCAGACTAATCGGAGGTACTTTTAAGAAATGGCTGAAGACAAAGGCTGAAATCCTGTTGTGCAACTATGGCTGTCTAAGGCTGGCGATGTCATGAACAGGATTGTTGGGGTTCCCCCCCAGACATTGACTCTTTCCTACTTCTTTTCCAAAGCTGCCAAAGCTCCCCTGTAATGCTTTTCTTCATCAAGAAGTCACAGGAGCTGAGACAGAAAAAAAGCCTGCGGCAACTCACCACTTCACCTTTCTCTAGACACACATGGCCAAACAAGTACTCCAATCCAAATGTGATGCTAATACTGTGCTACTTTGAAGATTAGCTAGTACTTGGCTCCAGAAGATCTACTATTGCTGCTGATTCCTCAAGAGGAGTACTAAAAACATCACTTTTATTGTGAGCTCCATCTAGGTGGCAGGGAGTCTTCATCCCTGTCAGAAATAAGCTTTTTTTACCAGTTTAGAAGGCAAAGTTGGGTTTGGGCACAGCCATGATTTTCTTCTCTTTCTTGGTGGTGAAGGAAGCCAGTTAGCAAGAGGTTAATCCAAATGTTCACTTTAATTGTCCGCAAAACTAAGAAGGTGGTATGTGAGAGTTCTGTGTTACATATGTGGGAGACAACTAGAACAAGATGCTGCAGTGGCTCAGTAGTTAAGAAGCTCGCCTTGTTAGCTGGAAGGTTGGCAAGACCCGGGTACTGCATGGCGGTTTGAGCGCCCATCTCTGACCCAGACCCTGCCAACCTAGCAGTTCGCAAGCAAGAAATTGCAAATAGATAAATAGGGACCACTTTGGTGGGAAAAGAGCTTGGGGACATGAAAGGAACCTCATCTGAGCAGACTTTCTCCAGCAAAAATCCTTTCAGACATGAAATTATTATTATTATCACGTGTATATATACACATAGATTTTCAAAAACACTCTCCAGAATTAAAGACAAGGATGAAAAAACCACAGGTTTCCAAATATTACTGGTTTATAATTACAAGTATTCCTCATTGTTGACCATGCTGGCTAAAGCTGAACATATGGACTTTGGAAACTCCTAGTTTAAATGTTCATAGCTACTCCCACAGCCCTGGTGTAAAAGTCCACAGGTAGCATACTAAAGCAAAACAATCAAACATATATACATTTAGTGCATTATTGCACTCTTCTGGGTGGTTCACATGTTAATTAGTATTTTGCCCCAAATATGCTGGGTACTCATTTTACCAACCTCAGAAGGATGGAAGGCTGAGTCAGGACTGAACTCACAAACTTTTGGTTGCAGTACAGCAGTTTAACCACTGTGCCACCAGTGCTACTAAAGGTTAACTACAAGAGATTGCTTGGAGAAGAAACAACATACAGCTATGGAGATGAAGGGCTCATAGAAATAAGTAATGAGCTGGGTCAGATTTTTGAAGTCAATTTATTGTCATGTGGTTTCTGTGTCAAAGTGTTCATCCTAATCAGAGAATTTGTAGTCCAATGCAGTATATCAGTACAAGGGATGACACAGAATTTCAAATAACTACATTTAGGAGTGATTTGGCTACTCAGCATGACAGGATCATGGGGGCATACATATCTTCAAGATTTTTGAAAACAACTTTTAAGGAGCACTCATGGTGCAGTGGTTAATGTTATGCCTTCAATCCTGACAAGCTGCAGGTTGACTCAGCTTTCTATCTTACTGAGGTCAGCAAAAGGAGTACCCAGCATGTTGGGGGCCAAATTGCTAATTTCCTTGTGGACCACCCAGAGAGTTCACTAAGTTTTGTGGGTTGGTATGTAAGTGTAATTGCTATTGATGTTTCTAAGTGACATAGTGCATAAGAACTTTTGCGATGCACTGTTGCAATGCTATCAGAGTCCATGCAGCAGCTCTCCAAGTGGTTTGATGTTGGGGAACTTGTAATTTTTAAATCATTTCAATTAAAGCATTGCATCAAATAAGGATTTACAGACTATGCCAGTTAAAAATAAATATCTTTTTAAATAAATCTTAAAAATATGTCTGCCCATGCCCCACCACAATTCTGGAGTGCTGAAGTGTCAGAAAGCTTTCTCTCTCTGGTCTCATTAGCTACTTCTCTGCACCACACATCTCTAGTTTGATTCTTCTCCTTCCTGCCCATTCATACCCTCTCCTTCATCCCAACAGTGCTGATCGCACATGTCATAATGATTCAAAACAATCCATGACTGGAATCAATTCACAATAAACAACCCTCCGCTGCAGTGTTTAAAACATGGATTCTCAACCTGCGGCCCACAGGCCAAATGCAGCCCACAGTGCCATTTCATTTGCCCCCCCCCACTGCCTCCACCACACCAAGAAGTGCCATGTGTTGGAGGAAGGGCAAAATAGCCATCCGGCCCCCAAAGCTGCCTGAGGGAGCATGACCCAACCCCCAGCTTTAAAAGGTTGAGAACTCCTGGTTTGAAATAATCCCCTTACAGCTGATCTGTACATTGTGAAGTTTCCTATCTTTGAATTGATTTACACCTTGGGAAACATGAATTGAATACAGGGGAATATTGGCTTCTAGAAGTGCCTAGAAGTTAGAAAAGCCATCCAAACTTTCACAATCAACAACATCATTTTGGAAACTTTAAATCCAGATTTTTCTCGGAGTTGTCCTGCTGAAATTTGCTTTCTTTTATTTTGAAGTACTGTATAGTATTTTGTCTCCAAGATTTAAGGCCTGGAGTCCAGCTATTTCAATGTGGAAGGATAGCACTGAACCAGTCTGAACGCAAAAGAGCTATTGAAAATTAAATGAGTGATCAGCATCTCTGCACTCTGGATATACTGTGTCATTGCTTAAATGCTGTAGAGCAGTGTTTCTCAACCTTTGGCTTTTGGACTTCAATTCCCAGAAGCCTAAGTCAGTTTCCCAAAGCACTGATCAGTTAATGTACTAACTTAGGGTTCTGGGAATTGAAGTCCAAAAGCCAAAGGTTGAGAAACACTGCTATAGAGGATCTTACATAATTTTAATAAACAAAATAAAACAAATTCATCTTTGCCCCAATGGAAGTTGGAAATGGCATCCAACTGGCAAGAAAAAAATTGCACATTAAAGGGGAGACAAGGTCATTTGCTAAGGAATAAGCTACTTTGGTCATTATTTGCCATCAATTCACTTCCAGTGTATGGAAACCCTATGAATGAATCACTTCCAAACGTTTCTATTGTTAACAACCCTGTTCAAATCTTTTGGTCTAAAAGCTAAGCTATCTCTTTTGTCATCTTCTTCTTTTCTTGCTACTTTCTACTCTTGCTAGTATTACTAAGCAGTTATAGGGAACTTATTTTCTTCCCCACATCTAAAATAAATTGCACAAACTGGAAACTGCTGAGAAGAGAGATAATTTGGCCTTTAACCAGCACAGACAGTGATGGAGGGTAAAGGAAGCCGCAGTCCAAAAACCTCTAGAAGATCACAGGTGTCCTATGTACTGATCGCTGGCTTCTGTGGTGCTATCTTCTTCAAATGAGCATTGCAAACACAATGAACTTTAGAAAAAGGTAATCCTCCCCCCTCACAAAATGGAAAACAACAGGAATAGAAAGACAGCCCCAAAACTGAATGCTACAAATTGTACACCTTGGAGTTCCACTTACCAAGATTGTGCTGGAGCAAAAGCTACTTGTCAGAAGAATGAAGTCATGCAAATGTATCTTTGAAATGGTCAAAGGTGTGAAAACTGGACAGTATGTTGTATGTAAGGGTGTGAAAGGTGGAGAGGAAAGCAACCGGGTAGGAAAACAATGGGTTGATTTTTAACATGGTACTGGAGGATATCTTTGTGAATACGCTGGATTGCTGGAAAGGCAGACAGGTGTCAAAATTTCAAATAATGTGGATTATTTTTGCGAGAAAAACTCTGCTTAGGGAATGCCCAAATGAGGCTCCTTTCATGTCCTCAAGAGTTGGGACAGAGACGGGCACTCAATCCATCATGTATTACCCAAGTCGCGAACTGCCGACTTTCTGGCCTTCCAGCTAACAAGGTGAGTTTCTTAACCACTGAGCCACTGCAGCTCCAAATCAAGCCTGAACTATCTATGGAGACAGAAATGATGAAACCATAGCTGTCAAGTACCCTTATTGGCCGGGAAAACCCCTTATTTTACCCTCTTTCCCACCACCATCCCTTATTAATTAGACTGCAAAGCCCTATTGCCGCCATTGGAAGGCAGCATAGGATAAGCATAGCTGTCAAGTATCCCTTATTTGCCGGGAAATTTCCCTTATTTCCAAATCCAAAACTTGACAGGTATGGATGAAACTGAGGCTGTCGTGAGATGGCAAAACTTTTTTGGGAAAAGCAATGATGCTGGAAAGATTAAAGGCAGCAGGAAAACGGGAAGACCAAACATGAGATGAATTGACTCCGTGAGGGAAGCCACATGCTTCAGTTTGCAAGACCTGAGCAGAGTTGTTGAGGACAGGACATTTTGGAGATCTCTCACTCTAAGTTGGGGGTGAGTTGACAGCACATAAAATTGCTCTTTTAAAATTGTAATACTCAAAATATTCCAACAATAAAAGATGGATACAAATGACATTTGACTTCTGCAATTACAAGATGCAATGCTCAAAATTGTTACCATCAGTGACCAGACACTTCTGATTTTGGTGAACTACTGCTTTAACAATGTTGCCTAAAGTGTATTCTGGTATCACTGTGCATGCTGCTTCAATTTCTTCCCAAAATTCTACCAATTTAGCCATTTATTTATGGTACACCACATACTTTAAGGTTATCCATAGGTAGAAGTTAAGGGGTGTTAAGTCAGGAGAATGTGGGGGAAACTCAAACACACTTCTTCAAAATGGTCTTACACTCCTCAAACAACAACTGTGCTTCCACCATTTTCTCTGACTGTCCTGACTGTCACAAGGTGACACTTTTGAGCGAATGTCATACTAACCATTGCTACTGTAACCCGATTCAACTTTGAAAAGTAAGACATAGATAACATCTCTCAAAACAGGGGTCCCAACCTTTTCAAGCCGGAGGCCAGGTCATGCACTCTCAGTCAGCTTTGAGGGTCAGACAGCCATTTTGCCCTGCCTGCATGATTGGGGTGGCTATTTTGTCCCAACAGCTTCAAAGGGGCAGCCATTTTGTTTCTCAAATGCCCTTCGAGATAGGGGGCCACATGAAATGGCATTGCAGGGTGGATCCGGCCCATGGGCCTTAGGTTGGGAACCCCTGTCTTAAAATGTACATATATTTTTGGCACCCTCTGTATATCTGAAGAATTCTCTTTAACTATATTTTCTGTCAAAATGCACAATGCATTTTATTTTTGAAAATATCTCTTTTGGAGCTGTGAATTCTATCACAATATTCAGAAAAATGCAAAAGATGGTGGATCACTCGGGAAAGCTCCAGATTGCACATTTGTCCAGAAGGTGTGGAGGTCAGTCTGTTTGATTTTGAATTTGCAAAGAACAAAGTCTTCAAAGCAACCTAAGGTGTTATGCTTTCACATAAATGCCTATGGGCATGAAGCCTGGTTTAATATGACTTCTTGGTCTGCTTTCATGGAAATGTTCCTAGCTATTGCTTCATCGTACAGAACATGGCCAGGCATTGAAAATATATATCCAGGCACTCTGAAAAGAGATCTTATTGCAGCATCTGTAGTTGGTTTTATTAAAAGCAGTTTAAATTTCCATGCCTTGAGCTGTTTGGAATTATAGAGATGGGCTGCAGAAATTTACATTTTAATTGAGGAGGAAGACAAAATAGGGAATGGCCCAGCATTCACACATTACGAGGGAAAATAAATAAGATATGTATCAGCCAGGAGAGAAGAAATGACTGGTCGGTAATTTTTCCCCCACCCCTCCCTCCTGTACTGCATTTTCAAACACTGTAATGAGGACCCTTGGTCTTTGTGGTTGTTTCCTCATCAGCTCAATGCAGCCAAGAGGCATCTGTGTTTTTGAGCAAGTTCTCATATTAAAATCTGACAAAAAAATTGGCAGAGAGCTAGATTGTGTTTTGTTGTTGATGATGCCAATGTGCAGCAAGGCAGGCATTAAAAAATTGTCCCAAAACCCACTAACTGCACTTGGCATAAACTGCGACTCATAATATCACTCTATAATATTGCTCTGCAGAAATCGAAACCTGATTTTTAAAAAGCAATTTTTTAAAAAAGAATTATGATAGATAGATAGGATTAGTTTAGATTAGATTAGATTAGTTTAGATTGACAACTTCATCTGGTTCATTTTTAATAAGTATTTCCCCAAAATAAAACAGACATCCTAAGAACAGAAATTTCCACCAAATCTTGCCAGTACAACTAGTTGGTAATGTCATTCAGTTCATTTTTTGGCAAGAACTCACAAAATGGTTCACATTTCATCCCAAGAGGCAGGAGATGGAGGACAAAGTAAAAGTGACATGGGTATAAATCCTTAGGCATCATACTGCATTGCTAATAACACCTTTCAAAAATATAATGCTTTCCTAAAACTTCGTATATGTGAAACCAGAGACTGAATTGTGAATCAGCTTCCACATTTCTTCCATTTTTATGTTTATGTATATATCTGTGTATGATGAATATGTTTGGCTTATATCTTGGCTTCCTTGCTTGCAGGATCTAAGGCAGCTGACAATGTAGTTTTAGAAAAGAGATGCAACGAAAAAGCACAATAAATTAGAGTATTAAAACACTCTCAAATAGATAATCACCTTAAAACCAACAATACATTTAATATACTTTAAAAGCCATTTAAACAACAGTAACAAAAAGAAGAAGGCCTGCCATTAAATGGTCCTCTATCATCAGTTGATTAGGCAGCGGGGGGCCTGTCTAAATAAAAATGTTTTCTCATAAAAGGCATTTACAAATGTCTTAGTAAAAATATCTACAAAAAAGTATTCTGAGAACCTCCGTGGTCTTCAAGGCATTTGTTAATGTTATGCAGGGTTGGGTGAATAATTTGTTCAGAAAGGGACATGTCAAATATTGATATTAAATCTCTTCCAAGTCCTGCTCAGCAGTCAGGCAACACCATGAATGTGATGCAGTGCCCAGTGTCTTAAGGGTTGGTCTTGATGACCATCAGGCTTGCTTCCATCTCTCCAGCTCCATGATTCTAGGATAGTGGTTTAGAACAGAGCTTGGAAATAGCATTTTAAGCTTAATGCATTAACATGAAAATAATTAGGTAAAGGTCGCCCTTGCTTGAAAGCCAGTCGTATCTGACTCTAGGGTTTGGTGCTCATCTCCAGTTTTAACCAAAGAGCCAGTGCTGTCTGCATCTGCAAATGTTTCCGGGCACATGTGGCAGGTATGCCTAGACACCAGAGTGCACGGAACGCTGTTTACCTTTCCACCAAAGTGGCCCCTATTTATTTACTTGCAATTTCTTCCTTTCGAACTGCTAGGTTGGCAGGAGCTGGGACAGAGATGGAAGCTCACTCCGTCATGCAGCACTCAAGTCTCAAACTGTCAACCTTCCACTAAGCCACTGCAGTCCCTGGTTAAAATAATTACTTGTCCATTAAAATCGAGAGAGATATCTCCAATTTTTATATTAGTGTTCTAAGGGGTGTCTAGTCATGCCTGCCACATAACCTTGGAAACATCTGCAGAAGCAGACAGCACTGGCTCTTCATCTTTGAAACAGAGATGAGCACTGAACCCTAGAGTCAGATATGACTGGCTTTCCAGCAAGGGAAACCTTTACCTTTAAGGGTAGGAGTGAAGGAATTAAAATGTTACTTTCAATCTTATTTTTCAGAAGTATCAATTGGCTTCTCATCATATTCATGCAAAAGTAACAATTTCACATTACTGTGTGAACTCAAATGCATTATTTGTATGCTCTAGGACCTGAATGCCATAGTGTAGGGGTGCCCAAACATTTTGGGCCATGGGCCGGTGATGTGGTTCAGTGGGCTGGTCCCAGAGTGTGAAACCTTCTTAAATGAACAGTGGGAAGCAATAGAGGAAAACAGCAGAAGGGGGAGGACTAGCAGTCTTTTTTAAAAATTGGGGAAATCAAGGGAATATTTAAAGCAAAAATGACTGTGATAAGGGACAAAAATGGCAGGGATCTAGCAGATGCAGAAGATATTAAGAAAAGCTGGCAAGAGTACACAGAAGAACTCTACAAAAAGGACCTCAACACCCCTGACAATCTCAATGATGAGAACATGGACCTTGAGCCGGACATCCTGGGGAGTGAAGTCAGGAGGGCCCTAGAAAGCATTGCCAACAACAAAGCTAGTGGAGATGATGGTATTCCAGTTCAATTATTCAAAGCCCTAAAAGATGATGCAAATAAAGTATTGCACTCTATATGCCAGCAGATTTGGAAAGCACAACAGTGGCCACAGGATTGGAACTTCCAATCTAAAAAAAGGGGAATGCCAAAGAATGCTCAAGTTATAGAAAAATTGCGCTCATCTCACCTGCTAGCAAGGTCATGCTCAAGATAATACAGGCTAAACTTCAGCAGTACGTGGATAGAGAATTACCAAAAGTGCAGGCTGGGTTCCTAGGAGGCAGGGGAACTAGAGACCACATTGCTAACATATGTTGGATCATGGAGAAAACAAAGGAATATCAGAAACAAGTCTATTTCTGTATCATTGACTACACCAAGGCCTTTGACTGTGTGGACCACAATAAAATGTGGCAAGTATTTTTTTAAAAAATGTGAATTCCAGAACACCTTATATGTTTTATGAGAAATCTGTACATGAGTCAAGAAGCAACAGTTAGGACAGGATATGCAATGACAAAGTGGTTTGGAATAGAAAAGGAGTACAACAGAGCTGCATTTTGTCACCCTGCTTATTTAACTTGTATGTAGAGCACATAATGTGCAATGCAGGGCTGGATGTATCTCAAGCTGGAATTAAAAGATCAACAATTTGAGATATGCAGATGATACTACCCTAATGGCAGAAACTGAAGAAGAAATAAAGAATCTATTGCTTAGGTTGAAAGAAGAGAGTGCAAAAGCTGGCCTGAGAGTCAATATCAAGAAAACCAAGATAATAGCAACAGGCCCTGGAAAATAGATGGGGAAGAAGTCGAAGCAGTGACAGACTTTACGTTCTTAGGACCTAAGATCACCGCAGATGATGATTGCAGCCATGAAATAACAAGAGGAATAATTCTTGGGAGACAAGAATTGAGAAACCTGGGGAGCATAGTTAAAATTAGAGACATCACCTTATGAACAAAAGTCCGCATAGTCAAAGCAATGGTATTTCCAGTAGTAATGTAGGGTTGTGAGAGCTGGACCATAAAGGAAGGCTGAGCACAGAAGAATAGATGCCTTTGAGATGTGGTGTTGGAGGAGAATATTGAGAGTACCCAGGACAGCAAAGAGAACAAATAGGTCAATCCTGAAGGAAATCTACCCTAACTGCTCCTTAGAAGGTCAAATATTGAAGATGAAGCTAAAGTAATTTAGACACCAGATGAGAAGAGAGGCTTCACTCGAGAAAGCCTTGACACTGGGAAAGATTGAAGGAAGAAGAAGAAGGGGGTGGCAGAGGATGAGATGGCTAGATGGTATTGTTGATTCAATGGGCACAGAGCTGAGTCAGTTGAGGAAGATGGTGAAGGATAGGGGTGCATGGCAAGTGATGGTCCAAGGGGTCACAAAGAGTCAGACTTGACTATGCAACTGAACAACAACAAAAGAGTATGAAGAGGCTAATGCAAATAGAGACTCCAAACTCCAAAGAGGTGTCTGGTTTTGCTGTTATCCTTATTGCTGTTGAAACGGGTTCCTGTCTTCATAAAATATCTTCCTCTGCAAAATGGGACTGCACATATATGCTTATTAGCCTGCTGTCAGAACTGAGAGACACATGAAAAGAACCAATTTGGTCTGACAATAAGCAAAGAAACAAACAGCAAGTATCTTCCTTAAGTCTCTTTCAAAATACAGTATGGAGAATTATCTGGCTCCATGTAGATTTCACTTGGCTGAGTGAATGAACAGTTCTTAATCTAGGAGTAGGAGACTTTTGTTGGTTGCACAATTTTAAAAAATATTGGATGCTCAGAGGATTATTTATACTTGAAGTCTATGGCCACATTGCTATATATATTTATATTTAATACTGGAAGGAAAAATAGAAAAGCCTAAACAAAATAATCATAGCCCACATATTCATCTGGAAGGGATTAACTCACTCTGTGATGATAAAATAAAATCATTTTCTTCCTTTAATCCTCCAAGTTTCTGACCTTTCTCATCTGTGGATCTCCACAACACAACCAAGTCACAACTTATTTTTGAAAAATTGACTTGCTGATAGTCTTGCAGTCATAAATGTAAAGTGCATCCCAGAACACAGCAAAGGGAGTGGGTTGTTAGCATAATCAGAAGGACAGTCACGCTTTGGGTCTATCATAACGATATTTATTTTGTTACCTCTCTATTTAAAACATTTTCTTGGCCTCCCCCCCCCCCTTTTGCCTAGCAGGGCTCTCAGAGCAATTTACATTTGATTCAAATTATTAAAAACAAATTAAGAATATTTTTAAGCATTAAAATGTTCAAAAACAGAATACAAATATTTACAAGCAGGTCCAAACAGTCCAATCCCCAAAGGCCATTAAAAAAAACCCAATCAAAGAGGCTGAAAGTCTTTGGCAAAATGTGGAAATGTTACTTTCTTTTAGCTCTTTAATTTCCACAATTCCTGACCTAGCAGGTAGTAATGTAGCTGGATTTTGGGAATTGTAGGCCAGAAAAGTAACATTTCCAAGTTCTGCTCCTTCTGAACAATGAAGTTTTAGCTTCCTACTGGATCATACCTGTCAAGTTTTGGATTTGAAAATAAGGGAAATTTTGTGTGCGGGGCCAAATCTGCCCATGTGACTTGCTGGGTTCTAGTCATGCCTGCCAAATGGCCATGAAATGTCTGCAAACAGACAGCACAGGCTCTTTGGCTGTAAATGGAGGTGAGCACTGCACCCTAGAGTCAGATAAAACTGGCTTTTGAGCAAGGGAGACCTTTACTAAGCACTTGCATAAACAGGACCAAACTTCACAGCAAATTTGAATACCAATCAGGGATTTGCTGTTATTAGGTAAAGGTTGCTCTTGCTTGAAAGCCAGTCATATCCAACTCAAGGGTTCAGTGCTCATCTCTGTTTCAAAGTGGAAGAGCCAGCACTATCAGCATCTGCAGATGCTTCGTGGTCATGTGGCAGGCATGACTAGACACTAGAGTGCATAGTATACTGTTTACCTCCCCACCAAAGTGGTTCCTATTTATCTACTAGCAATTTCTTGCTTTCAAACTGCTAGGTTGGCAAGAGCTGGGACTGAGATGGGAGCTCATTACACACACACACACACACACACACACACACACACACTATCATTACACAAGCAGGGAATTTGAGATGGTCAATTTCTGATTGCTGTTATATCAACATTAATGTAGATAACTGCTTTCATCCCAGGTGGGGTGGGGTCTCTGGGCATCCTCCCTCCCTCTCCCCACCCCACAGAGGGAACTCAGGAAAAAGGGCTTCCCCTCGCAAGACACTGGTCGTCAGCACCCCTCTCCTAATAATAAGACCCTTCTCCCTCCACCCCCCAATCCTGCCTTTGGTGGATCCTGAGGTACTCGTTTGAGGTGCTTCATTTGGGGGGGGGGAGAGGGAGGGCTGGTTCTTCCCAATGCTGTTTTCCCCACCCCCTTCTGCCTCCTCCCTGGTGTTCTGAATGGCAGGGCAGGGGGAAAAAAGAAAGAAAACTCTCAAGGAGACCCTCTTCCCTTCTCCTTCCACCAAAGAAGCACCTGTTTTCCCCCCAGACAAAAAGAGAGAGCGAATGGCTGGGCGGAGAGGACGGGCATGGCCTTGTCTATGCTGAAGCTGGCGGTGGATTCTGGGATTTGTAGTCATGACGGGGGAAGCAAAGGACAAAAAAAGGGGGGATGGGACCCTTTCCCAAACACTGTTTTCCTACCCACCCACCCATCCTCCTTCCTTCCTAAGGGGTTTCTGGTTGGGAGGGTTTTTCCCTTCTTTCCGCTCAGGGCTTCTGGAAGGAAGGAAGGAAGGGGAGCCTTCCTCCTCCTCCTCCTCCTCTCCTGGCAGAGGAACTGCGTTACTTTCTCCTCCATCCCACTCCGACGTTACTCTTCTCTGCTCTGGCTTGGTCTGCTCGTGTTGTGTTCTAAAGCCTGTGCCTTTAAACAATGTACCTATCCATGTGTATCCAATGTAACCTTTTCTATGTATAACATTGTAACCTCCAGCTGCATCACTGTAACCTTAATAGGAAGCGAGCTAGTGACCACTAGATGGCAATAGTGAGCGTCCAAGCTCATTGGTCCAAGACTCACCTAGAACAACAGCATGGGAAGATTCCCGCCACTACCTTCACCTGGACAAGAAGTGCGTGACCTGCAATGACGTCATGCAGCCTGTAGCCAATAGGCTATCAAGGAGCCACATTCAAATGTATAGCCACTGTATATATTGAGCTGTTCGTCCGCCATTACCTCATGTTCCCTCTGACCAGCATGTAATAAAGTTGTGTTAAGCCAGCTCTTCGGCTGTCCTGGTGTCTTTGGTCCCATACACTAAATTGGCGACGAAGGTGGGATCATGGCTGCCCACGGGACCAAGACATACGCCGGTTTCGACATCAAGAAACCGCAAGATTGGGAACTCTTCGAAATGGACTTCCAAGGTGCGCTGGTGGAGTTTGAGGTGACGGACGAGGCAAAGAAGAGAGCCATCCTCACCAGAATGCTCGGGCACGACGGAAAGAGAGTACTGATTGACCTCATCGCACCCAAGAAGGCGGCTGAATTCAAGGCAAAAGAGCTCCTGACGGTGCTGAGAGACCATTTCCGGCCCTCGGTAGCAATGTTTCCCGCTCGGAGCGCATTTTGGAGGCGAGTCCAAGCGCCTGATGAGTCGGTCGCCGCTTTCGTAGCGGCCCTGCGCCTGGCTGCCGGCCCGTGCAAATGGGAGAATTTGGAAGTCACCCTCAGGGACTGCGTGCTATGCGGCCTGAAGGACGCCGAGATTCAGCGCACGCTAATGAATCAGGAGCCGCCCCCCACGTTGCAGGAGGTCCTGAAAGTGGCACAGGCCACGGAAGCCACGAAGGCAGGGGTGCAAGAGCTCCAGGACTGGCGGCCGAAGGCCGACAAAGCAGAGAGTTCGGTGCACGCAGCCCGGCGAACTTCGAAATCGTCCGCCGAAAGCAGCGACGACGAGGACGTCCGGAGGGTCCGAAAGGAGGGCTGGCGTTGCGATGGCTGCGGGGCGGCTCACGACCATGCCAGGTGCCCGTTCAGAAAGGCCGAGTGCCACAACTGCGGGCGACGCGGGCACATAGCCAAAGTCTGCAGACAACAACGCAAGGACCGGAGGAGCTCACCCGACCGCCCAGTGAGGGACCGGAGGAGCTCACCCGACCGCCCAACGAGGCCAGACCACTCGACGAGACTAAAGGATGGCGCCCGGCCCACGAGGAAGCAGGACGGCGTGGGCCGCATCTTCGACGACAGCGACGACGACGCCCCGGTTTTCAGCGTGTCCATGGGACACCCCCGTTACTTTGTTGAGGTACTGGTGCAAGGGGCCCCTGTTAGGATGGAGATTGACTCTGGCTCCTCTTACTCCATTATTTCCCAGAGGGAGTTTTTGAGAATTGCCCCCCGCGTACGGCCCAAGCTCAAAGCGTTGAGGTCCATGCTTCGGGACGTGCAAGGGAACAGTATCCCGGTGTTGGGGGTTGGGAATTTCCAGGTTCAGTACAAGCGGCATGCCGCGGAACTCCCCCTAGTCGTTCTTAAGGGAGGTAACTGCAGCCACCTCGGGACTCAATGGTTTCAGCCCCTGGGACTGTTCATTGGGGGGGTGCACGCCGTTGGGTCTGACCCGATACAGGAGGTGTGCGACGCACACCCCGAAGTCTTCAAGAAGGGACTTGGGAAATTCAATGGACCCCCAGTAGCGTTCGACCTGGACCCGGAGGTCCGCCCAATCAGACTTAAACCGCGCAGGGTGCCTTTCGCACTCAAGGACAAAATAGAGGCGGAACTGGACAAATTAGTGGGCCAGGGGATTCTTGTTCCTGTTGATTCCGCGGAGTGGGAAACTCCAATTGTCACAGCATTGAAGGCCAATGGGGAGGTCCGCATTTGCGCCGATTATAAGTGCACCATTAATAAGGCAATCCGCCCTAATGCGTACCCGGTGCCGGTGGTCAGCCATTTGCTAGCCAGGTTACATGGGGGAAAGTGTTTCGCTAAGCTCGACCTGGCACAGGCCTATCAGCAACTCATGGTAACCCCTGCCGCAGCTGCTGCACAGACCATAATCACGCATAAGGGGGCGTTCCAGGTGACGCGCCTCCAGTTCGGCGTGAACTCGGCGCCTGGAATTTTCCAGTCGCTCGTGGAACGCCTCCTCAAAGGGCTGGGCGGCGTTTTATCATATTTTGATGACGTATTGATAACGGGGGGGAGTGAGGTTGAGTTGGCTAAAAGGCTAAACAAGGTCCTGGCGGCGTTCGAACGGGCGGGGTTGAGGTTGCGAAAAGACAAATGTGTCTTCTTCGCGAAGGAGGTTGAGTTCTTAGGGTTCCGAGTAACACCCGAGGGGATCAAACCGTCCAAATCCAAGGTGGCCGCCATCAAGAAAGCCCCTCGCCCCACATCCAAGCCCGAGTTGCAGTCGTTCCTAGGGCTCTTAAATTTCTACCACTCCTTCCTTCCACGGAAGTCTGCGGTGGCTGAGCCACTTCACAAGTTGCTCAAGAAAGATGCGGCATGGATGTGGGGCGATGACCAGGAGAGGGCATTCACGGAACTGAAACAACTCCTGGCGTCTGACGCCATTCTGACCCATTTCGACCCCAAACGGCCGGTGGTATTGATCTGTGATGCATCCCCGTTGGGGGTGGGGGCTGTGTTATGCCACGTGTTGGAAAACGGGAGGGAGGCCCCAATAGCGTTTTACTCCAGGTCCCTGTCCCAAGCGGAGAGAAACTACGCCCAGACAGACAGGGAGGCGCTGGCGATAGTTGCGGGGACCAAAAAATGTCACGATTTTCTGTATGGCCGCCCCTTCACCATCGTGACTGACCACAAGCCCCTACTAGGCATTTTTACCACAGATAAGCCCACGCCACAGATCCTGTCCCTGAGAATGCTTAGGTGGGCCATTTTTCTCAACGCCTACCAGCACGCGTTGGTGTACCGGCCCAGGAAAGAGATCAGCCACGCGGACGCTCTATTGAGGTCCCCCCTCCCCCTGACGCCCAGCCAGGTGAGCAAGGGGGAGCGAGACCATCAGGTTCTCATGATAGAGGTGCTGGATTCGCCCCCGTAGTGCCCGCCGACATTGCCACAGCGACAAAGAAGGACAAGACGTTGGCGGCGGTTTGCTCCTGGGTACAGAAGGGGTGGCCGGCGTCTGCCCCAGCAGAGGAATTCGCCCCATTTTTTAGGAAGAAGCTGGAACTGTCCCTAGAGAGGGGGTGCCTCTTGTGGGGGCAGCGGGTGGTGGTCCCCACTTCCCTTCGACCGCGGGTGCTCAAACTGCTGCACGTCAGCCACCCCGGAATTGTGCGCTCCAAAGCGCTGGCCCGAAGTTACTTCTGGTGGCCCCAGTTAGACGCCGACATCGAGCACATGGTCGGCACTTGCGAGAGCTGCCAATGCTCCAGACCGGAGGAGGCCCGCCTTCCCCACAGGGAATGGGACGCGGCTAAGGGGCCGTGGTCCTGGGTGCACATAGATTTCGCGGGCCCGTTCCGAGGAACCCTGTTTCTCCTTGTTGTGGACGCTTTCTCCAAGTGGTTGGAGGTCATCCCAGTCACGAGCACCTCCTCGGCCGCGACAATTAAGCATTTGCGGAGGATTTTTTCCACGTTTGGCATACCTGACACTCTAATTAGCGATAACGCTAGTTGCTTCACGTCCGCTGAGTTCAGGGCATTCACAGAGATCAACGCCATCCGGCATATCACCTCCGCCCCTTTCCATCCGGCCACCAATGGCCAAGTGGAGCGCCTCGTATGCACCACGAAGGACGCGCTGCGGCGCATGGGCCCCGGGGACCTCAACCTGCATGTGTGTCAGTTTCTGCTAGGGTACAGGGTGACCCTGCTAGCGTCAGGCTACTCCCCTGCGGAGCTTTTAATGCGCAGGAAGCTAACCACCATACTCACTAGGCTAGATCCCATGAGAGTTGAGGACAAGGGAAGGAACATAGGGTTAGAAGCCACCAAGAGTTTCAGCGTGGGTGCCCCGGTACATTGCAGGAACTACGCCAGCGCGGGGCCAGCCTGGGTGCCGGGGGTGGTCGTGGAACAGACCGGTCCCATATCGTACCGCGTGGAGACCAACACAGGTCTACTGTGGCGGCGGCACGCGGACCAGCTCCGGAGCCGGGTCCCAGGAAATCAGGGCGCCGGAAACACGGATACAAATTCAGCGTTAGGGTTCTCCCCCACCCGTTTAGCCCAAGGGGGAGGAGAGGGGGGTCGAGAGTCCCCACCAAGGGGGGAGGAGAAGGGATTTGTCCTCGTAGATATCCCGCGGGATCCCCCAACAGAGTTTGATTTTGATTTTCAGAACCGGGGGGTTTTTTCGGAGTGGTCCCCCACCCATCCAAGCGAGAAGAGGGGTTTTACGTTAGCCCCTGGTGCCCCCGGTTCAACCACAACGGAATCGTCCCTTTCCCCTAAAGCTGCAAAACCGCAGCAAGCCGCTAACAAGTCTCCCTCTCCCATTACAGGACAAGGGTCCAGGGAACAAGGAAGCGGGAGCGGCCCCCGGGTGGGCCAACCCACATCGCGGCCCAAACGCGAGTGCAATAAACCATCTTGGCTAAGAGACTTCGTCTCATCCTAGGGGGGAGGGGTGTTGAGTTCTAAAGCCTGTGCCTTTAAACAATGTACCTATCCATGTGTATCCAATGTAACCTTTTCTATGTATAACATTGTAACCTCCAGCTGCATCACTGTAACCTTAATAGGACGCGAGCTAGTGACCACTAGATGGCAATAGCGAGCGTCCAAGCTCATTGGTCCAAGACTCACCTAGAACAACAGCGCGGGAAGATTCCCGCCACTACCTTCACCTGGACAAGAAGGGCGTGACCTGCAATGACGTCACGCAGCCTGTAGCCAATAGGCTATCAAGGAGCCACATTCAAATGTATAGCCACTGTATATATTGAGCTGTTCGTCCGCCATTACCTCATGTTCCCTCTGACCAGCATGTAATAAAGTTGTGTTAAGCCAGCTCTTCGACTGTCCTGGTGTCTTTGGTCCCATACACTAAAGCTCGGCAGATCTGTCTCACTTTTCCTCTCCCCACAGCTCCACACAAGCCGGGTGGAGGGCAAACTCTGCCCCTGGGCTTAGGGGGGGGGGGATATGGGAGATTATTTAAAAATACGTGCTGGCGGGAAGAGGGCTAAATTATGGGATTTTCCTGGCCAAATCGGGATACTTGACAACTATGTACTGGATGCTCAGCAGTGATGGGGCCTGCCTGACTTTTTGGGAGGGATTTTTAACACTAGAAATGCTGTTATAGAGATAACTTTTTTCCTAATTCACGCACCAGCCTAGCATCTCTGTTGAGGAGCTCAGATTCTGGAAAGTTATATATGGGCAGAGACAGCCTTTCAACTAACCTGACTCCAAACTATTTAGGGCTTTAATGATGAACACCTGCATCTTGAATTGGATTTAGCAGCAAACTGCAAGCCAGTGCACTTGATTCAGAACCAGTGCTTTAAAATCTTTAAAGTATACATCAGACAAGAATGTAGTCGCTGTAGCATGCATACATTGTAGCTTCTGAACACCTTTCAGAAACAAAACATTTGTTCATTTAAAAGCAAAGTGTGAATCATTAGCATATAATAGCTCTTCTTGGGGAAAGTGGACTTCTGTATCGTGGTGGGACTTAGAAGACAAGATATGAAAGAGAGTGCAGGGTGGACCTTAGGCAGCAGAATGGGAGGATCAAAGACATGTATGACCAGCAAGAAGCCAGATCCAAAGAGCAAGTTAGGCTTGAAGAGTGTATCAGGAGACAAGATGGAATATTAAGTCAGAAATCAGAAGCAAAGAATCACAAGAGAGGTAGGAACACCCCCGAATTCAGGAAGACCTTGGTGTTCCTGACTCAAGCATAAACCAGAACCATACGTTTATGCTGTGGTTACTAGATGGCTTGGGTGGTCAAAGTGGGGACCGGCCACTTGCAACTCTTTTGGCACTGACTGATTTTAGTGTAAGGGACCAAAGACAATACAACAGCCGAAGGGTTGGCTTAACACAGGTTTATTGCATGATGATCCGGAGGAACATGTGGTAATGGCGGATGGGTAGCTCAATATATACAGCTGGCTATACATTTGAATGTGGCTCGTTGACAGACTATTGGTTACTGCCTGCGTGACGTCGTAGGAGGTCACGCCCTTCTTGACCAGGTGAGGAGGTCGCGGGGAATCTTCCCGCGCTGCTGATCCAGGTGGCTATGATCCATTAGAGCTGGACGCTCGCCACTGCCCTCTGGTGGTCACTAGCTCGCGTCCCCTTATTAAGCATACGTTGATACAGGTGATGGTTATAATGTTGCACACAGAAAGGTTACATTGATAACACATGGCAAAGGTACATTGTTAAAGGCACTGCTTTACAGAACACAACATCCCTCCCCCCTAGGATGAGACGAAGTCTCTCAGCCAAGACGGCTTGTTGCGTGTGCGTGTGGGCCGTGAAGAGGGCTGCCCCCCCGGGGGCGTTATTGCTTCTTTGTTCCCTGGTCCCTTGTCCTGAAATGGGCGAGGGAGACTCGTTAGTGGCTTGCCGCTGTCTGGCGGTCTTAGGGGAAGGGAAAAACTCCATTGTGGGGAAACCGGGGGCCGTTGGGGCTAACGAAAAACCCCTCTTCTCGCTTGGATGGGTGGGGGACCACTCTGAACCCCCCCCCCCAGTTCTGGAAATCAAAATCTAACTTGGTAGGGGTACCCGCATTTGTGGGGGCTTTCCGCGAGATATGTATGGGGTCGGGTTCCTCCTCCCCGGAAAGATCCCCCAGGGTATCTATGAGGACATCCTCCTCCCCCCTTGGTGGGGGCCCACGGTCCCCTTTTCCTCCCCCTTGGGCTGAACGGGTGGGGGAGAACCCTAACGCTGACTTATTTCCTGCCTGCTCAGCGCCCTGCTCATCGGAGACCCTGCGTCGGAGCTGGTCCGCGTGCCGCCTCCACAGGAGCCCTGTGCTGGTTTCCACGCGGTACGACACGGGGCCGGTCTGCTCTACAACTACGCCCGGAACCCAGGCTGGGCCCGTGCTGGCGTAATTCCTGCAATGCACGGGGGCGCCTACACTGAAATTCTTCGTAGCCTCCAGCCCAATGTTCCTCCCCTTGTCCTCTACCCTCGTGGGGTCTAGCCTAGTAAGGATGGTGGTCAGCTTCCTGCGCATTAAGAGCTCTGCGGGGGAGTATCCTGACACCAACGGGGTCACCCTGTACCCTAGCAGAAACTGACACACTTGTAGGTTCAAATCCCCTGGGCCCATGTGCCGCAACGCGTCCTTCGTGGTGCGGACGAGGCGCTCTACTTGGCCGTTGGTGGCCGGGTGAAAAGGGGCGGAGGTGATATGCCGAACTACGTTAATTTCCATGAATGCCTTGAACTCGGAGGACGTGAAACAACTAGCGTTGTCGCTAATTAACGTGTCGGGTATGCCGAACGTGGAAAAGAGCCTCCGCAAATGTCTAATGGTCTGGGCCGAGGAGGTGCTCGTGACTGGGATAACCTCCAACCATTTGGAGAAAGCGTCCACTACAAGGAGGAACAGGGTGCCTCTGAACGGGCCCGCGAAATCAATGTGCACCCGGGACCACGGCCCCTTAGCCGCGTCCCATTCCCTGTGGGGAAGGCGGGCCTCCTCCGGTCTGGAGCATTGGCAACTTTCACAAGTGCCGACCATGTGCTCAATGTCGGCGTCTAGCTGGGGCCACCAGAAGTAACTCCGGGCCAGCGCCTTAGATCGCACGATGCCGGGGTGGCTGACGTGAAGCAGTTTGAGCACCCGCGGCCAAAGGGAAGTGGGAATCACCACCCGCTGCCCCCACAAGAGACATCCCCTCTCTAGGGACAGTTCTAGCTTTTTTCTGAAAAATGGGGCGAACTCCTCCACTGGGGAGGATGCGGGCCACCCTTTCTGTAGCCATGAGCTTACTGTCGCTAATGTTTTGTCCTTCTCTGTCGCTTTGGCAATGTCGGCGGGCACTACGGGGGGCGAATCCAGCACCTCTATCATGAGAACCTGATGGTCCCGCTCCCCCATGCTCACCTGGCTGGGCGTTAGGGGAAGGGGAGACCTAGATAGGGCGTCCGCATGGCTGATCTCTTTCCCGGGCCGGTAGACCAACGCGTGCTGATACGCGTTGAGAAAAATGGCCCACCTGAGCATCCTTGGGGACAGGATTTGAGGGGTGGGCTTATCCGCAGTAAAAATACCTAGCAGGGGCTTGTGGTCCGTCACGATGGTGAACGGGCGGCCATACAGAAAATCGTGAAATTTTTTCGTCCCCGAGACTATCGCTAATGCCTCCCTGTCCGTCTGTGCATAGTTTCTCTCTGTTTGGGACAGGGACCTGGAGTAAAATGCTATCGGGGCCTCTCTTCCGTTCTCCAGCACATGGCACAGCACTGCCCCCACCCCCACTGGAGATGCATCACAGATCAGAACTACTGGGCGTTTGGGGTCGAAGTGGGTCAGTATGGCGTCGGGCGCCAGGAGGCTTTTCAGCTCACTGAATGCCCTTTCTTGGTCATCGCCCCACTTCCATGCCTGGTCTTTCTTAAGCAGCCTGTGTAGCGGTTCAGCCACCGCTGCCTTCCGGGGAAGGAAGGAGTGGTAAAAGTTGAGCAGCCCCAGGAACGACTGCAACTCGGGCTTGGAGGTGGGGCGGGGGGCTTTCTTGATGGCTGCCACCTTAGACTTGGATGGTTTTATCCCCTCAGGAGTCACACAAAACCCTAGGAACTCCACCTCGGTTGCGAAGAAGACGCATTTGTCCTTTCGCAACCTCAGCCCCGCCTTTTCGAATATCGTCAGGACCTTCCCCAACCTCTTGGCCAATTCAGCCCGACTCCCCCCTGTTATTAACACGTCATCAAAATAAGGCAAGACCCCCTCCAGTCCCTTCAGGAGGCGTTCCACGAGTGACTGGAAAATTCCTGGCGCTGAATTCACGCCGAATTGGAGGCGCGTCACCTGGAACGCCCCCTTATGGGTGACTATGGTCTGCGCAGCAGCTGCGGCAGGAGACACCGTGAGCTGCTGGTAGGCCTGTGCTAAGTCGAGCTTAGCGAAACATTTCCCCCCGTGTAACCTGGCCAGCAGATGGCTGACTACCGGCACCGGATATGCATTCGGGCGGATCGCCTTGTTGATGGTGCACTTGTAGTCGGCGCATATGCGGACCTCCCCATTGGACTTTAGAGCAGTTCCAATTGGAGTTTCCCACTCCGCAGAATCTACAGGCACAAGAATCCCCTGACCCACCAATTTGTCCAGTTCCGCCTCTATCTTGTCCTTGAGTGCGAACGGCACCCGGCGTGGTTTTAGGCGAACAGGGCTGACCTCCGGGTCCAGGTCGAAAGTCACTGGGGGCCCTTTGAATTTCCCCAGTCCCATTTTGAAGACTTCGGGGTGCGCCTCGCACACCTCCTGAATTGGATCAGTCCCAACAGCGTGCATCCCCACGGCATGCACCCCCCCAATGAACAACCCCAGGGGCTGGAACCATTGAGTCCCGAGGAGGCTGCAATTTCCTCCCTTGAGCACGACCAGGGGAAGGGACGCGGCGTGCTTCTTGAATTTGACCTGAAATTCTCCAACCCCCAGCACTGGAATACTGTTCCCTTGCACGTCCCGTAGCGTGGCCCTCAATGCTTTGAGCTTGGGCCGCTTTTGGGGGGCAATCCCGAAAAATTCCCTCTGGGAAATTATTGAATATGAGGACCCCGAGTCAATTTCCATCCTAATGGGCACCCCTTGGACAAGTACCTCAACAAAGTAGCGGGGGTGTCCTGTAGACACGCTGAACACTGGGGTGTCGTCCTCGCTGCCGTCGGCGATGCGGCCCACGCCGTCCTGCTTCCGCGTGGCCTGGGCGCCGTCTTTTGGTTTCGCTGGGCGGTCTCGTCCCGTGGAACGGTCTGGGGAGCTCCTCCGGGACTCGCGCTTCTTTCTGCACACCTTGGCGATGTGCCCGCGGCGGCCGCAGTTGTGGCACTCGGCCTTCCGGAAGGGGCATTTCACGCGGTCGTGGGCCGCGCCACAGCCGTCGCAACGCCGGCTCTCCTTCCGGACCCTCTGTACGTCCTCGTCGTCGCTGCTTTCTGTAGACGACCTCGAAGTTCGCCGGGCCGCATGTGCCGGAGCCTCTGCTTTGCTTGACTTTGGCCGCCAGTCCTGGAGTTCTTGGACCCCGGCCTTCGTAGCTTCTGCGGCCTGGGCCGCTCTAACGACCTCCTGCAGCGTGGGAGGCGGCTCTTGGTTCATTAATGTGCGCTGGGTCTCGGCGTCGTTCAGGCCGCACAGCACACAGTCTCGGAGGGTGATTTCGACGTTCTCCCATTTGCACGGGCCGGCCGCCAGCCGCAGGGCCGCCACGAACGCGGCGACCGTCTCCCCGGGCGCTTGGACTCACCTCCAAAATGCACTCCGAGTGGGAAACATCGCCGTGGCGGGCCAGACGTGCTCACGCAGCAACTGCATGAGTTCCTTGGCCTTGAATTCGCTCACCCTCCTCGGTGCAATCAGGTCCACCAAGGTCCTTTTTGTTTCTTGTCCGAGCATTCTGGTGAAGATGGCTCTTTTCTTCGCCTCTTCCGTGACTTCGGACTCGATCAGTGCGGCCTGGAAGTCCATCTCGAAGATCTCCCAGTCGCCCGGTTTCCTGATTTCGAAACCGGCGCATGTCTTGGTCCCGTGGGCTGCCATCCCACCTTTGTCGCCAATTTAGTGTAAGGGACCAAAGACAATACAACAGCCGAAGGGTTGGCTTAACACAGGTTTATTGCATGATGATCCGGAGGAACATGTGGTAATGGCGGATGGGTAGCTCAATATATACAGCTGGCTATACATTTGAATGTGGCTCGTTGACAGACTATTGGTTACTGCCTGCGTGACGTCGTAGGAGGTCACGCCCTTCTTGACCAGGTGAGGAGGTCGCGGGGAATCTTCCCGCGCTGCTGATCCAGGTGGCTATGATCCATTAGAGCTGGACGCTCGCCACTGCCCTCTGGTGGTCACTAGCTCGCGTCCCCTTATTAAGCATACATTGATACAGGTGATGGTTATAATGTTGCACACAGAAAGGTTACATTGATAACACATGGCAAAGGTACATTGTTAAAGGCACTGCTTTACAGAACACAACACTGATGTACTAGTTTTCCAAGTGTATTTATTAGTTTATCTGAATACCGAGGACTATTCAGTCTTGTGATTTACCTATGCTGTCTGATGTAGCACACCGGTTTGGTACTCAGGGAAGACCTTGCTCTCCGCCCTTGCTTCCAGTCCTTTCTTCCAGATGTATCAAAATGTGCTGTCATTAAATATTCGAAACCTTATTTTTCAGGATCTGTGACATCCTTCTTTCCCATAAAACTGCACAAAATCAAATTGAATTTCACAGAGAAAACCAACCCTTCTAAATACAATATGCATCTGACAGGGTGTCCTGTTATGCCAGATTCCTATAACAAACCCATATGACCTTTATGTTCATCTATCTTTGTAATGATTCTGCAACCTCTTGAATCACTCAGGGATCTTTCTCTATTCTCCTTGTATCTCAGGCAAATTAAATATACAACGTTTTTTAGGCACTATATTCTTTGGCCAATACTCTATTGCCTAACTGCGGAGTGAGCAGACAATAGCACAACACAGTAATTAGCCATTTTGCCTCCTGGAAAAGCAGCACTTGATAGACCCCTAAGTCAGCTTTGTAATTAATGATGTGAAAATAATTCAAGAAGTAATTAAAGCACAGAACCTCCTTGCCGGTGTCTCCCACCCAACCACAACTATTCCACAGGGATCAGCAACAGTGCTGTCAAAGCTACAAGAACAAATTACAAATGTGTTTACTAAGCAAATATATAAATATATGTAATTAAGCACACCGCATATATTAATGAACAGAGTTATGATGTACTGAAACTTAATATAACCACAGTGAGGGTAGAACAGCCCTCCATGTGGATGGTGCTGATGTCTGGGAAATCTGTTGAGTCTCAGTGGAACCCACCGCCTGATGTAGAAGGCCTTTTTCTATAAAGCAAGGCCTGGTAGACCTTTGTCCACTCCCTTGTGTGAATGGAAACATTTTAAAATGCATGTCTGAGGAACTCTGAAACTGTGCAGATTATCCAAGGCTGCTCATATCCTCCTGACCTCTGGCTTCTCAGTCAGGTTACTGAGCAATCCAGGCAGTACAAGGTTTTCCATTGGAAACCCCTGGTTTAGAGGGAATCTAAGCCTTGTTTGGCTACTTCCCCAGGAAGTCTGTCCCAGCTGAAAGAGAGGACTCCACCAGACAGATCTGGTTGGTTCTACTCATATCTGTTAAAATCTTTCTTATATTCCAGTTTGTAGTACTTGAAATAGTTGTTTGTTTTCATGGATAAATCTGTTTGTTCCATAACACTTTGCTTATGTTTGAATATTTGTGACTCTTCACTCTGGAGTATCTGAGGACATTATCCCTTCTAGTAATGTAATCTCTGACCTTTCCCAAAACTTCACTGCAAAGTTTCCCTTTGTGTCTTTATAATTTATCTATATGGTGTGTGTTTATTTTGAAGCTGCACATCACTGAGGTTTTCCCTTCATCCAACCTGGTAAAATAAAAGCAAAAATTAGAATATAAAAATTATCCTAAAAGGCAAGCGAATTTTTTTTTGTGATTTTTTTTGCTAGGTAACATTGAAGTTTTAGAATAATAGAAAACAGCAAGGTGAGATTGAATGAAGCTGACAAGTATAAAGATTAATTGTTCAGATAAGGTCTCCTGTCTTCCTGTTGCTTTTATAATATATGCTGTTCAATGCCTTCTCCAGATGCAGTCAGAGAGTAAAAAAGAGAGCAATAAGAAACTTGTATGCAAATGGAAAAGGGGTGAAGAGGAGGATTCAAAGAGAGAGGACATGAATTTCCCAAATTAAATCTCACATTTGAAAATCTGCATTCAAGAACACTGTGTCCAACAGAGATAAGATCTGATTGCCTGGTGTTCATTTTGCAAGCAAAATGTCCAAATACAAATGTCTTCAGGTCCACCTCATAAGCTATTTGTCTCTGATCAGATCTCCTGTTTGAGAAACAACATTTCAATAGGAGAATCACAAGTCAAACTAGCAAATAAGCAGTGTCCTATTTCAGGATAGTGGCTGAGGACTCTGTTTTTATGTCCTGCTGTTGTTCAAGTCACACAGTTGAGTCTAACCATTTGCGACCTCATGAACCACAGCATATCAGACTCCTCTGTCATCTGCCATCCTCTGTAGTCCACCCAGATCTGCATCCACTGTGACAACGATGCCATCTAGCCAACTCATCCTCTACCACCTCTTCTCCTTTTGCCTTCTATCTTTTCCAGCATCAGGGCCTTCTCGAGTGAGTCCTCTCTTCTCATTTGGTGGTCAAAGTACTTTTGCTTCAGCTTCAGTATTTGTCCTTCCAAGGAGCAGTCAAGGTTGGTTTCCTTTAGGATGGACTGATTTGATGTCCTTGCAGGCCAGGGGTCGTTCAAGAGCAGGGATTCGCAACCTACAGCCTGTGGTCCTAATGCAGCCCACGGCACCAATTAATTCAGCCCATGGTGTCCTCACTGCCGCTGCCGCCGCTGCCATCGGAAACACTGAAAACACGCCGGAAGCGGCGAGAACACAGCAGAAGCAGCAAAAACAACCCAGATTGTGCCACAAATGCACCCGCCACTGCTGCAACTGGACGTGGTAGGAGGAACCACACCTCTGGCCCACTCACCTGTGTTGAGGGGGTGTGGCCGGCCCATGGCACATAAAGGTTGTGAACCCCTGCTCAAGAGTCTTCTCTAGCACCACAGTTCAAAGGCATCTATTCTATCATGTCCTGTAACTGTTGCCCAAAAGATCAGGTTTCACAAAGAGGTATTGGTCAGAATCCAGTTGACTATTTATTTCCACATTAAGTATTATGGATTAACTCAGAGCAGCAAATAGTTGCTAATTAACAGTCCCTGTTTGAATTCTTCAATGCGATACTTGGAGCATGACTCAGAAGTCTATTGGGGACTCATTAATTAACCACTATTTACTACTCCAAGTGACAGCATTGCACTTAACACTCAAGTAAATATTCAACAGGATTATGCCCATTGGTTTATTAATTTACTTAAGATATCTGTATCTTGCTTGTTAACTAAAGCAGGGAAAACATTCACAGTAGAAAACAAAGCAATCAAATATTGTTGAGTCTTTATTCAGACACAAACCTAGACTAAACCTTATTAATACAACCATTAATAGACTTAATGCTTGCACACATGCCTCTTTCCTACTATGTCCTTGAAGATTAAAAACTCCCACCCCCAGGTTAGTAGTAATGATAATAGTTTATTGCACCAGTCATTGACCATGACAAAGTATAATAGGTAAACGCAATCAGACTAGGATATAGCAGGAATACAGCAATTAAAATTAACACAGTAAGATTAATACATATTGAGACTGCATACCTAAGAGATAAAACTTTACATATAAAACAATGTAGTATTATTAAAATGCAGAGAGGACTGCTAGGGCAGCATTGGTGAGTTTTATCACTGAATCTAATTTCTAAGAATAGGGTCCACATACTTTTCCCTGCATATAGCAGCATTTACTGCAAATGGGCAACATTTTTGTCACATATGGGTTTTTGTCTTGAAGCAGGAAGCCCAATTTTTCATTTGCTTCCCAATGCTTTCCTCTCATTAGCAAGGGAACTATATAACATTCTCTAATGTCAGTATACAATTGGCAGCAGAGAATGGGTTAGTAGTAAACTACAGCTGTATCCAGATATCCATTTCTCTACCTGAGTAGAGTGGAAAATCAACAACCATACACAGCAGTTCTATTTTCTTCATTTCCAACCTCCCCGTGATGCAGTCAAAACTGGTAATTCCCATTTTTCAAGAGCAATGAATTCACTCCAGGTTTTCATCTGAACTTCAGCACCAGAGCTGTCTGAGTTGTAGAGTTGGATATCTCTTCTGAAGTTTGCTCTAAATCCCAGGGCAGATTCAAGATTCCAGTGAAATTGGAATATTGGTGTCTACTGTGATGTTAATTGAGAAGGTCAAAACAGAAGTTGGAATTGCATGACCGGACGAAAACATGGTTTGCTTGAATGAGGGATGCCAAAATAAAAGGCAAAATCAATAAGATAACAGCGAAGGAATAGCAAACTGCAGTTTTTACCCAGCATTTCTCTTATTGGTTACAATATGTGGTTTTAAAACTATTATTTTGATTTTTTTTAAAAATAAATAAATGAGGAAATGAAACCAGGGAAAATCACTAGCACTAGGAGTAGATATAGGAATCTTCACTTGTTTCATCCTAAAATGTGAGAAACTGCAGAATTATTATCCTCCTTTCCCAAAGAGAGGTATTTTGCTGGTTTGTTTGTTTTTTTCTTTTTTTTTTTTTGGTCAAGATGAGAGAATGAAAAGAAGATTATTTTTGTGCAAATTGGGGGGGGACCTTTGCAACTAACACAAATAATGCTCTAATATAGCTACCTGAAATTTTACAAAATGATGCAGGGTGCTTATATGATGCATAGATTTTCAAGGATTAGGAGTACTGGATAAATTGTTTGTATCTTTTTCACCAACCAGTCATTCATTCCATGCTTGCTTTCAGGGTTTCATTTGCTTCTAAAAGGGAAAGCAGTTTTGAACTAGGTTTGAACCATGACAGTTTGTGCAAATTATAGAGAGTCAAGGGAAGCACTCTTTGCTTCATTTCAGCCTTGGGGTGAGGATACTTGTGGATCTCCAAAATTTCCTGATTGAGTTATCTCATCATCTCGAGACCAGCTACATCAATAAGAACTACACATTTATTTTCTGTTTTATTTCCCTTTTTCTATCCTTAACCTGGACAGCAGGGTGAATACTATACCGTGACACTGATAAACTAATATTTCAACAAACAATTTTTAATATTATTATTCTTGAAAACCAAAAATCAACTGTAGGAGATAGTCTGCCCATGTTGAAACATCATGTTTTTGTTTAACCAATGTCTTGAGGATTGCACATTAACAGGAAATGGGCTAATTATTTTTTCATGTTATTATAATATTTTTCTCCCACAATTCACTCAGACTCAAGTAATTATTATTAGAAAACACTAGTTTTAATTCACTAAAGATTATTTCATCATGTCCCCAAATTAATTAAAGCTTAATTAATATGAATTAACGATAACATTAAATTTATAATAGAATAAATATAATTAATTATAGATTATAATTATAGATCATAGAATAATGTTAAGTCAGCCTTAAGAACCATGGGCTTTAAATTTGCTTGAGAGCAGCTGGCTGCTAAACGTCAAAAGCTGCTTAAATAACAAAGGCTGTTTGAAAAACAAAGGCAATGAAATTTTGGGGAAGAATTTTGTAATTAAAAGATATTTTAATTGCTATGTGCCTTTAAGTCTGAAGTGACTTACAAGGATCCTAAAAGAGCTGTCAAGATACTTGAGATATTTAAGGAGTGGTTTTACCAGTTCTGGGACTGTTGTGGCTCAGCGGTTAAGTCACTTAACTTGACAACTAGAAGGTCAGCAGGTCAAGACCTGAGTGCTGCATGACGGAGTGAGCTTCTGTCTCAGTCCCAGCTCCTGCCAACCTAGTAGTCCGAAAGCAAGAAATTGCAGGTAGATAAATAGGTACCATTTCCATGGGAAGGTAAACAGCTCTCCGTGCACTCCGGTGTCTGGACATGCTTGCCACATGTCCATGGAAACATCTGCAGATGCAGACAGCACTGGCTCTTTGGCAATAAACAAAAATGAGCACTGACCCCTAGAGTCAGATATGACTGACTTTTGAGCAAAGGCGACCATTACCTTTACCAGTGAGTTTCCATGGCAGATTTGAATCCAGGCTGCCCAAGTCCTATAATGGTATTCAGGTTTTAGATTTATCCAGAAACCCATTAAGTGATGTTTCTGGATAAAACTCAAACTGAATACCACTAGAGAACACTAATATTTAGTAATTTTAAGGATCTTGGGGACAAGAAAGGAGCTCATTCGGGCATCCCCTGAGTGGAATTTCTCCAGCAAAAATCCTTTCAACCCAGAGTAATTTCTGACATGGAATTTATCTAATACGTTTTAACTCTGTTGTATGTTTAATTGGCTTTTAGTATCATGATTTATTGTTCTTTGGTTGGTTTATTTACAAATGAATGTAATAAATAAATACTAAATGAATAAATAAATGAACTTGTTTTTCCCCTTCCTCCTTTGCTTTGATGGCCTCTTGGTCACTGGACCTTATAATAAAATAAAAGCTGTGAGGAGAAAAGAGCCTAACTCTTTGTTTTTTCTCCCTGCAAAAATGGCCCCACTGTGCTAAACATCATCAACCAGTTTTACAAATAATATGTTGTCAAATAAAGTTAAAATCTTGTTCTCTGCGTGTTTGTTTCACAGTGTTCCCTTCTGCAGTGTGGAATTTTGTTTTTGTTTGCTTTGACATTTCATTTAATGTTTCATTTTGTGATGCCATGCTTCATTTTGAGATCTCAGATACTCCTGCCAATGCTAAGTTGGATGAATTTTTTTTACACAGAATCTGCAAAGTTATCTTTTGGGGTGGGAGGTGAGGGGAAAGGGTTGGATACAGTTTAGATTTTTATGCAATCAGCCAAATGGGATATGAAAGAATCAAAGCCACTTCATTAATATTTTCAAATCCCACTCTTAGGTGTCCCTCCCTCACAGCACATGAACTACTTCCTGGGTTAAAAACCAAGCCACAGAAAATATCAAACCATAGTTTCTCATTTACCCCTTGTTGTTTCTTCTCAGGCTTCAGAAGATTATTCCCACTTAAAAACATAAGAATATAAGAACAGTCTTGCTGGAACAGGTCACAGCCCATCCAGTCCAGCATGCTGTCTCACACAGTGGCTCACTATTTGCTTCAGGGTATTATTCCCAAGCAGATGCCTTCACCTGCTTAGGGTTCCCTGGAAATGGCATATCCTGTCTACCTCTCCAACCCAGAGGTTGTCCTTAGGTATCCATAATTATAGCCATTGATACCCTTGTCCTCCATGAACTTGTCTAATCCTTTCTTAAAGCTGTCAAGACTGACAGCTGTCACCACTTCTTCTGGCAGGGAGTCCCATAGACCAGTGATCCTCTGGGTGAAAAAGTACTTTCTCTTATTTGTTTGAGAACTAGTACCCAAAAGTTTCATCGAGTGTCCCCTAGTTCTAGTTTTGTGCGATAGGGAAAACAATTTTTCCTTATCTACTTTGTCCACACCGTGCATGATTTTATAAACTTCAATAAGGTTAATACGGGCCTTCAATAAGGCACTTATGATAGTCAGAAATACCATCTCAGATTTGACACTGGAACAGGTAGACCAGATCTCTTACCTTGGTAGCAATCTGTCTATAAACTGCACCTGTGAACAGGATGTGGTGAAGAGAATCGGTCCTGCCCACTCTGCCTTTGGTCGTTTATCACATCGGGTCTTCATGAACAAAGGTTTAACAATCCAGACCAAGCTCATGGTATACCAAGCTGTTGTTATCTCAACATTATTGTTTGGCTTTGACACATGGACTCTCTATCGCCAAGACATCAAAAAGCTTGAGCGCTTTCACCAACAGAAGCTAAGGTCCATCTTGAACATCAAATGGGATGACTACATCACCAACATCGCAGTCCTCGGGAAGGCAAATGTAAATAGCATAGAAGCTTCCATCCTAGGCCATCATCTTAGATGAATAGGGCATGTCCACAATATGGATGGTTCCAGGCTTCCTTGTCAAATTCTTTATGATGAACTTACAGTAGCTCCCATACAAGAACTTGTGGAGCTCCTTTGAAGCATTATAAGGAGCAGCTGAAACAAACCATGACAGTGTCAGGTATAAACCCACAAACATGGGAAGCAGCAGCAATAGATCACCCACTTTGGTGCCAAAACATCTCTGCTGCTACCAATCACTTTGAAGGGGAATGCCGCAGACATGAAGAAGCTAAGCAACATGAAGAAGCTAAGCGGCAAACACAAAAGCTTCACCAAAATCAAATACACCCACCACTATTCAGTGTGCTGTGTGTGGTCACATGTTTCATGCCAGGATTAGTTTATTGAGTCACCAGAGATACATCCATCAACTGAGAAAGTGATTTCCAGTTGTGTCCTCAGGTACGAGTAGTAGACGATGATGATGATATTCGAATGGTATAATCAAAAGATTTGTAACTTCTATAACAAAGTAAAATATGACTAATGTGCTGAATAGACAGGATACAAATCCAATAATATTAAGAACTAGCATATTTTGCCCGGCGGTGCTGGGCTTTTTAAAATTGTTTTGGATAGTAAAGGGTTTCATTTTTTTCTTGAACCAATGATGCTGGGCTGTTTTGAATGATGTTGTAAGGTTTTGTGATTTTGTGGCTTCAAGGTGCTGCGTCCGCCTGTGGCGGACTTGCGCTCCCAGTAGTTTTTTTTTTTTTTTTTTTTGCGTGCTGGCTTCCTCAGTGCCTCTTTTAATTGGTTTTTGAATGATTTTGTTTTATGTTTATGCAAATTTTATTTTAATTTAATTTATTTAATTTAATTTAATATTATTTAGTTTAAAATTTAATAATGGTTTTTAAAATGTTTATTTTTATGCATTTTTATTTTTTGTTTTGTTTTTTGGAGTGAAAAGTGATTTCTGTTTTTTTGGTAATTTTTGAGATTAGTGTGTTTATTTTTGAATGTTTTTATAACTTATTTGATTAATTTTGGAATTAATCTTATTAATTTTAATATTTTTGAATGTTTTTTTCTTTTGGCCTCTGGGTGGGGGTGGTGAGCTTTTCTGTCTCTCTTCAATTGTTGCCTCTCTACAATTGTTCTCTTCTGTCCTCTGGGTGTTGCTTCCGGTAAGTTTTCTCTTCCTTTTCTCATTTGAGTTCCGGTCCTCATAGATGGAAGACGTCTTTTGGTAAGTTCTCTTGGGTTTTTTTGGGGGGGGCGGGGGGATTTTTTTGGGTGGGGGTGTCTGTGTGCTTTTTCTTGTTTCTTTTTGATTGTTTTTGTGATTCTTTTTTGGATTTTGGTGTGGTTTTGAATGTTTTTGGTTTGTGTTTATTTTTTCAGTGGGGGGGTGGCTTTCTTTCTTGCGGGCCATGCTGGCTGGCCCGTGGGAAGGAAGGGCATCGGCGGTGGGGGGTTTCATTTTTTTCCAAACGGGCCATGCTGGCTGGCCCGTGGGGAAGAAGGGAAGTTGTGGGGGGGGGGGGGTTATTTTATTTTTTGTGTGCCGGCTGGCCCTTCGAACGGAAGGGCAGCGGCAGCGGGGGTGGGTGGGTTATTTTCCCCCCACAGGCCATGCTTGCTGGCCCGTGGGGAAGAATGGCAGCAGCGGCGGGCGTTGTTTTTCTAAGTTTTATTTTTCACGCTCCGGCCGCCTCAGCATTCTGTGCGCTAATGGTGCACAGGACGCTGGGGCTTGTAGTTTTGCCTGCACGTGTTTGCATACTTTAGTTGTTTGTTTCCTGCGGCTTTTTCTTGATTGGCCGCGGCGCATTTTTGAACGTTCCTTTTGCGCAAGGAACGTTGGGAATTGAAGTTCCCTTTTTTGTTTGCGACTGGGGGGCTCCTGCCCCCAGGTCGAAAATTTCAACCCGACAGTTACCTGCTAACCTGAACTACAAGACAGAGACACTCATCACTTGTAAGACCAAATGGAGCTTTGCTTTTATCTGAACATAAACAGACACAAGTTATAACAAATACAATACAGTACAAAGCTGTCTAGAGAAACTTTATCAGGACTTGATCTTGGCAGCCAGTTCTGTGCCAGCCCATCTGGAAACAAAATGCTGGTTTCAGTTTTAACACATTTCAGTGAAAGAGAGAAGAAAAACAGAATAACAAACCTAAAATCCCTTTAAAAGTAAATTGACCTATAAGCTAAGCATTTCTAGCTTTCTCTATGCAAAATAGAACAAATACGGTCCTGTATTAGCAAAACAGGGACATGAATTTAAAATATTGCAGCTTATCAAAACTATAGCAAGCAATCTTCGGAGCGACTACACTGGCCAAAGCCAGGAGTCCTCAAAAACCATGTTTTGGCTTGGCCTTAAACAGTTCCCAAAAGAATTATGTTATAGCAACTGTGTGAAGCACAGTGTGTGAGATTGCAAACTTTTTCTCTCATCTTTTAAAAAAACACGAAGGAGGAGGAATGCTCCTCCTGAGAGGCCAGAAGTGGCCTCCTGAGAGCCACAAAAGGCCCACTTGAAGCATTTAGAGGGCATAAAGCTTCATTTTAAAAATAATTCCCTTGTTTTTTGAGAATGGGGCTTCTCAGGTCAAATGATGGGTCACACAGAAAGAGCCTCCTCCAAGATTGTGGTATTTTTGAACCACAATTGGGTGTACCCTGTGTCAGCAACTCCTGGACACATGCCAACCTTACCTTAACATTACCTGGCACTAACTCCCTCTGCCTCAGTCCTCTCCTTGTCCCCTCCTGGGTCTCCCAGAAACAGGCAGCTCCCATTTGGAACTACTGAGACTCCGAGCCATTTTCCATGGAGTGCTGGTCCAGCAAAATGTTGCCTTTTTGCTGCAACCTGGAAGATACACTCTAAAAGTGATCCCCAGAAAATGTTAAAAGGAGAGAATGGTAGCAGTGTGGCCTCTCCTGCTTAAGATGGTTTTACTTTGTCCCCCTCCTTTCAATAAACCTACAAGTTATCAAAAGGATTGTGGTTTATTTTTCATAATTGATATTAAAGATACATTGTTCATACAATACAAATAACTATATACTATATACATCACTACTCAAAAAGATTCAGGAAAATCAACACCTTGGTTTCCCCCCAAGAACATAAATTAATCTAACTCACTAACTTTTATTGTATTTTTATGAGTGTTTTATGTCTTTGAATTGTTAGCCATCTGGAGTCGCTGCGACAAGAGGGCGGCAATACAAATATGAAAAATAAATTAAATTAAATTAAATTAAACTTATTCTGATATCTTAGAATAGCGCAGGATTTATTTCATCTCATTCTTCTCTGGCTTGTTCTCTTCAGATTCTCCTCAGAATATCTTCTGATTCTCCTCAGAATATCTTCTGATTCTCCTCAGAAAGTTTACCTCAGCCTCTCTGAAAGTTTACCTCAGCCAGTGTCCCTTAAGTTCTTTCTCCCTCAAGTTCTCTTTCTCTCAAGTTCTCCTTGACGCCTCAGAAAATACCTCTCTTTCCTTTCCTCTCTTTCCTTTTTATATCTCACCATCCCCCTCCTGCCTTATCTCATTTACATGAGCCAATCAGATTAATCCCTGTATCTTTCATGTCTTTTCCCCAGCAACAGGGTGTTAGAGTCCATCACCTTCCTTCTCTACTATAAACATATAGTGATATAACAAAGTTTAACTAACATATGGACTTTTAACTACTTTTGGTGTAACTTGTGAGCCCATGATAGGCTCTACCATGACCATAGGTTTCAAGTATCCTGTATTATCCAGGAAAACACCGTAATTTAGCCCTTCTTCCCACCATCACGGTTTTTATAATCTCCCGTATTTTTCAAAAAAACCAGGGGGCATGTAAATCTCCCATATATTATTATATTATATCTTTATTCATGAGGTGTGTGCCTCATACCAGAGCCAGAGAAGAGGAGTGTTAGGCTCCCCCTGGTGGAGAAAGAACCACCCCCTAGGCACTCCCCTTAGCATGACTGCTTCCCCTCACGGGGAAGAAGGCAGCCAGCAAGGCTTTTTGTAATAATTCTATTTTAAATTTTCCCCTATTCTCTGCTGACTGCATTTCATATTATGGTGATCTTTCATGGAACTGTTTTTTACACTTTAATCACTTAATTGTCTACTGCCTTAGCCTTCTGTGCCTCAATTTAATTTTTTAAAAAACTCTGTGTTTAAGAGAAAACCACAGAAGTATCCTGTTTATGTTGTATGCAAATATACTTGAAGCCCTCTCTCTCCTGGGAAAAAGAGTGTTAAAGGGAAGACAATGAGCCAATCGGCTTCAAGTATATTTGAAGTATATCAGCAGGCTCTGACCTGGAGGGCATTCAGCCTTGGTATGCTGCCCTCCATTGTAATTCTGCTTTGAGTAAACTCTCATCTGGTAGTATAGGAACTTTTATAGAAATGAAATGGCTGTGTAGCAGATTTGAAAGGCCAGCAAAAGTATTCCACACTCATCAAGAAAGGGAACTTTATTTACGTTTACACTAACACTTGGGAAAATGAAAGTGAGTCTGCTTTAGGAGATATTTTTTTTGAATAGTAGCCATGTTAGTCTGTGGCTCAGGCATTTCAGAAAACAAAAACAAAAAATAATAAAACAAAAAGAAAAATATTGTAGCACTTTAAAGACTAATTGCTATATTTTTACTGTTAGCTTTCATGGATCAAGTCCACAAGGTCTGAAGAAGTGGACTTGATCCACAAAAGCTAACAGTAAAAATATAGCAGTTAGTCTTTAATGTGCTGCAGTGTTTTTGTTTTATTATTATTATTTTTTGTTTTCTGATATTTTTAGGAGGATTACCTGAGGATGTCAGAGCAATCCTGAAGACTGTTTATTGGATAACTCACCTGGATAGGAAACTTTGGTGGAATACAAAGACTGAAGAGTTTTGGAAGTTGCTGAGAGTCTGTGGCATTGTAGGGAAGAAAGTTTGGGGATGGTGGTTTATGCCTTCCCATAATTGTCACCTGGGGAGCCCCTCCTTGAAGCTGCAACCTGGATCAATGGAGACAGAGGAGACTATATCTCAGCTCCTCTGGAAGTTATTTCTGGAGGGTCCCCAATTGGCAGAACTGATGGAGCTGTGATGGTCGGGAATGGAAGGTTTAAGTCTGAAAGAATTGTTTGGGGGAAATGGGAGGGTAGCTTATTTGTTTTATGGTGTAATTTCAATTTGAGCCTGCATTACTCACAGCAACCATTTTAACAATTCAGAACATTATTTTGAGATTAATAGCTGATTAATAGAGTGAGAAAATTTGAACATATCTCCCCCCCAGCCTTGGCATGGCAGCATTAGCATTTCTGTATCAGGTACAAAGTATCAGTTATAACGTAACTGATAAAATGGTTTGGGAGTTTCCTACCTGGTGGAATGACTTCCCCTCAGAACATCAGCCCACTTCACCCATTTCTCCCAGATGTTGCAGCTCCAGATGTTGACCAAGACTAGCAAGAAAGGCTGTGACTCGGAGAAGAGCCTTCTCGGTGGCAGCTCCAACTTTGTCAAACTTTCTTCCAGTTGAGCTGCACCAGGTTCCACTTCTACCTATCTTTTAAAAACAACTAAATCATTCCTCTTTAAAGAGGCTTTTAAGAACATATTGCCGACAGCTGTGTAATAGATTTTGATTATCTTTTTCCATTGCCAATATGTGTTCTTTCTTTCTGGGTTGTTCCTGTTGTTGTTTAATTGGGTGTGTGTATATATATATATATCATTTTTGTTCTTGTTGATATTTATAATGTATTCAATTATTTAGTTTAAATTTTTTTGCAAATATTTTTAGTATGTTGTAAGCTGCCCAGAGGGAAAATATCCCAGATATGCAAGATATAAATGTAATAAATAAAATAAATACTTTATATATCAAAATCAATACTAGTTATCTCCTAGGTAACACACTTTGTTACTTTTGTTGAATAAAAACTGTTTCTCATTCCTGTTAGCTTTGCCATTCAGTAAAAACTCTCTTCTCAAATAGTTCAGCTGAAACAGAATTGCTTCTAAGGTACTTGAAAGAAAGTGATAGTTCTTATCTTTATCTAATAGGTGAAACAATAGGTACTGTTGAATGTCGATCACTTACTGCTAAGTCTAGAATGTAACAAGAATATTTTTTCCCCACCATGGTGACTATTATGAGAATCAATAAATCAGTAGAAAGCCTTCCATGGGGAAAAAGAAATAAATAGTCCACTTGATTGCATACAATTGTTACATGACAATAAATTCATTCTACCATTCAAGCAATGCTAGATTGGGTTAAGCATCTCTGCTCTGTAGCCTAGATAAACATTTTTAGCCTGTAAAGATTGATTTCTGAAGGCATTCTAGCTACATTTCAGATTTCAACGCACAATCTTATGGCACTTTTACAACTATCAGTTGGGTTTGACACAGGCTTTCATGGACTCTAATCTTCTTCTGTTCTAGGGATACAAAAGAGACCAAATCTAGGCTATTTATATCATCATCATCATCATCATCATCATCATCATCATCATCATCATCATCATCATCATCATCATCATCATCATCATCATCTCCTCCTCCTCCTCCTGATGATGATGATGATGATGATGCCAATGACATGATGTAGCAAGATGCTCCAAATTGTTCCTAAGAAATGCCAGCCACTCCAACAAATAACACATGATTGCTCTGAACCTTGACTGAATCACTTTTGAGCTATGCCAACCCAGTAGTGTTTTCTAGGTATCTAAGATGTTCATGGGGTGGTTTCTATTGCAAATTAGGGCCATGGAAACATGAGTCCTAGTTTGACACTCTGTCCATTGCATCACTAGCTTCCATTATTCATTGTTTCCAACTCTTCAAGTCCCCCATGCACTTTTGTAGATTGATGTATTTTCCATCATAATCAGAGAACATCGGAAGTTGTGTTATGTGAAGTCAGGCTGATCTCTTGAATTGCCTAGTATCATCTACTCTTGATTCTGACTTCATGGTCTCTAGAAAAAACTTTTGGATTACTCTCTGATCTAAAAAACAAATTGCAAATTACAAGATCTACTACTTTCTCTGGTTCCTTCTCTCTATCACTGAGAAACTATCCATACCCCATTGATTTTAATTCTAGAATGAAAACATTGCATACATACTATCAGTGAGAAAACATGTTCAATTATTTGACACAGTAAACCATATCCTTGGCCATTTCCATCTCTGGAGTTTTTCAAAGAGCTTCTGATAAGCAGATGCCTAGTAAAGTGAAAGCTCATAGCAGTGGAGGCAGAAAATGATGCATGCTTTCTCCAGGGGGAATCAGATGAAATTGTGTCTCTGTTCATCAGATCAGCTGAGCACTCAGCATAAAGCTAAAATTTCAGAGCAGGTACAGCAAAAGGTGTGATGTGATGCAAGCTGTCACTACAGGTTTAGGTGGCAAATGACCCTAGGGCACTTGAGGATATTAAAGGCCAGGCGATTAGCCAATGAACTGATATTTTGCATTCGAGTTTTTAAAAAGATAGATACAGTTTGCAGTGTCTTATAGGTACTCTTTTAAGGTCTTTGGGGAGGGGGGGAGTAAATGAGACAAACTACACAATCAGAAGGATTTTCCTGTATTTTTTCTTAAATACGTGTTTTTAAAATCAACCCAGTCTCACTAAAGCAGGAGTTCCCAACCTTTTCAAGCCAGGGGCTGGGTCACACTCTCTCATCTTTGAGTGCTGAACAGCCATTTTGCCCTGCCTGCATGATGGGGGTGGCCACTTTGTCCCAATAGCTTCCAAGGGGTGGCCATTTTGTTTCTTGAATGCCCTTGGAGGGGTGGGGGGCCACATGAAATGGCTCTGTGGGTCACATGTGGCCCATGGACTTTAGGTTGGAAATCCCTGCACTAAAGTGTGGATTTCTTCATTTCCGCTTGAACCAAGTAACTATTCTGGCCTTGTAGTTATATTTTAACTTAAATAAGAAATATAGAATATATTTTACCACAAGAGTGTTCTTCCTGGTTAATGGATGGTGTAAAATGCAATGGCTGTTGTTAGTCTACTGGTCCCTGGAATCAAATCTCTTGATTGTTCAGTGTGGGACAGAAGAGGTCCACTTTTAAAGCTTAGCTTTCTTTTTTCAGTTTTGTGCTATGTTTTTTCAACATTGTATTGGACAGCTTTGTCTGTGTGCCCCCCCCAATAAAAGGTTTGTTCAAATCAAGTAATTTCAAGTCAATTTAGGTAGTTCAAATATAAGAGCTAGAAACCTGTTGGTTAATGGCACTGGTGGAAATGCAATGGTGTAAATCACAATGGCTAATCATGACTAGTTAACAAATTTCCACTTTTATCCATTATCTTGTACAAGCTCACATGACTGTTGAATTATTCACTGGTAGCTACTCAGAATAGCAGTGTATCTAACAAATAAGATTTTGGTCAAGGTCTCAACTAGAAGATTATTCAGCAAGTTAGGTATAAAATATTTTGAATCTTAAGCAAAGTTTGTAAATGTGCTGCTTAATTCAGAGACCGAAAAATTAGGAGAGCATAGACATATTTTACAATCTGAAGGAGCACCTAAGCTGGTGTTTCCCAACCATTGGTTTTTGGACTTCAATTTCCAGAAGCCTAAGTCAGTTTCCCAAAGCACTGATCAGCCAATGTACTGAAGTCCACCAGCTTTCCACAGAACATATTTTGGGAAACGCTGCCCTAGGGGATGATGTAGGGCTTTAGTTACTAACGTGATTAGGGCTTTCAAGTTGTTCACCCGAAGCTTCCTCCTTTGTGCTGTTGTATGTTCATCATGTTTTGCAACATTCATTTGGAGAAGACTGACTCATAGATTCCAGAGAGTGGTTCACTGCCTCAATGCAGTTCACTCATGGATGGGTTGTTATTTTTCCAGGCTGGAGCTTTTCACATCCTACTGGGAGATCGCGCCAGCCACCAAACCTGGGACTGTCTAGCTTTCAAAATGGGCATGATATTTACAGCTGAGTGGTGTCTGGTTCTGCAATGCCTTAGAGAAGAGCACTCAGCCCTGGACCAGTGGCAGCATCACTAATGCTGGCTCATATGGGATGCCGTGTCCTCTTTGTTATAAGTGGTCAAGGTTTCCGTGTCAAGAACAGCAAGGGCCCCGGTTCATTTTCAGTCTGATTACGAGGCTGCACTCCCTGCTGTGTGTAGCACCTACAGTAACCAAAGAGTTCAAGAGTTCAGCACAGAGTAGCAGGAGGTAGTCATTAGTGGCTTAGGGCAGAGAGTAAGTTGTCCAATTTTATAAATAAGTGCATCACTTTGACACAGCGTGAACGACCCTGTTGAAGCGGAAGTGGCAAACTTTGTTGGGTGACCCCCAAGGTCTGATAAGTAATATGGGACCTTTATTAAAAGATACTCTTCAATAGGATCAATCTTTTCCTTATTGAGTATTAATGCATGGAAGCTAAAAGTATAAAGCAAGTGGTATATTTAACCCATCTATTACTGCTAGTATAGCCGGTTACATTTTCCACATAGGGAAAAGGCAAGTGTTATATTGTAATTTTTTACCTTCTTAATTAGCTAGTGTTAATTAGCTGTTACTGACTTTTCACTTCTTGTCCTATTTATTAGAGTAATCTCTAAACATCAAGTTATTCCAACAGAAAACAAAAAGGGAGAATGAGTTCACATGTATTCTATACAGTAAAACAGCTTGGGTATGTGTTTGCCAAATTATTATTTTTTTAGAAAGAGTGCTCTTTTTCAGTCTAGTCTGTTTTCATTAGAGACTTCACCTCCTGCAGGAGGATTAGAAAACCTTGGAAAATACATTTCTCAGGAATCTTCAGGCTTTAGGGTGTGATTGTTCTTTGTTTAAGTTAGGAGGAATCCAGGGGTCCTTCCAGAACAGAAGGATCAGCCAACAGAAGCTGGTTAAGAAGCTCGCCTTCTTAGCTGGAAGGCTGGCAAGTCGGCAGTTTGAAACCTGACTACTGCATGACGGATTGAACCAGGCCTGGGCTGGCTACCATTGGGGGGGCATGGGCAGAAGTCATTGGGGGGGTGCCTATGGGGGTGAATTGGGGGGATCCAGCCCCTGGGGCCAACAGCCTCCACTGCCTCAGGCTGGGAGTGATGGGGCGGGGCTCTTTAAGATCTCTCTCCACCCAACCAAGATCTTGAGTTTTTCCCCTCCTCCCTCCCTGCTTCATAGTGCTTCTGTCTGGGTGTCTCTCCTGCTTTGGCCCCGGGAGGCAGTGGGAGGTGAAGGCAGGTTGCATGGCTGAGGGCAGTGCCTGGTTCAGCTCCACATCTTTGGCAAGGAAGGAGGCAGCAGCCACAGAGTGCCCAGAGCAAAGGTGGATCCTCCGAGCTGGAGGAGGAGGTGGTGGGATGGGCAATCAGGGTAGCAGCACTGCCTTCTCCCCCCATCCCCAATGACTCAGGTGTCTTGCTCAATAGGTGGGGTGACAAAAGGGCAGAAACAAAACTGACCCTACCTGCT
Source organism: Bradypodion pumilum (assembly GCA_035047305.1). Classification (NCBI taxonomy): domain Eukaryota; kingdom Metazoa; phylum Chordata; class Lepidosauria; order Squamata; family Chamaeleonidae; genus Bradypodion; species Bradypodion pumilum. The sequence continues at coordinate 18,127,207 of JAWDJD010000002.1, forward strand.
GCTGCCTCAGCACTTCCTGGCACGCTCACCGCTTTGTGATTGGATGGCATCCCTTTCAAACTAATATCTTCCGCCCACCCCCTTGCCCCCAAACACCTCTCGACTGGTGCACTAAGGCAACAATCAACAATTTGCACGCCCTTGCATAACCAGTGACATAAGCTGTTACCAGGCAGCTTTTGCCTTAGTGCACTTGGAAGAGCCAAGTTTGAAAGGTGCCACTTGCCTTTGTTTGTTTTTTTTTAAAAAAAAAAATCACCTGCTTGCCTCTAGGGGTGCTAGTCACTGTGGCGCACTGGGACACAAATTTAATTTAATTTAATTTAATATTTCAATTTGTTCACCGCCCACTCAGGGAGAACCCGACTCAGGACAGCTGACATACTTTAAAAAAAAACCCACATAAAACCAGATTAAAACCCCTAACCCACATTAAAAAATCCCACCCACCCTGAGAGGCAGAAAGAAGATACATTTCATGATAAGAGCCAATGAGCAGGAGCCACATTGCCTTCAGGGCTCCACACCTGCCCCACCAGCCAGGTCTTAAGTCCTTTCCTGAAGGGTAGCAGCTCCATCTGCAGGCGTAGTTCTATTGGTAGGAGGTTCCAAAGGGCCAGAGCGAACACGGAAAAGGCCCTTTTTCTTGTGCCAGAGAGGTGGGCCCCCCTGGCTGATGGAACAATTAAGGAGCCCCTCCAGTCCACTCTGGTTGGACAGACAGATGTCTTCAGGACAATAGACACCATGAGCCTGGATTGAGCCCGTCTCTGTCCCAGGACTTGGGGACATGAAAGGAACCTCATTTGGGTGTTCCCTGCGTGGAGTTTCTCCCACAAAAATCCTTTCAATCCAGATTATTATTAATAATCACATATATACCCCAGTTTTTCTTCTCCATTATATATACAGTACTGTGCAAAAGTCTTAGGCCACCACCAGGTAGTTGGGGAAAATTCAATGAGTTATTTGGGTGGAGGGCATAATTCAGACTCCCTAATTCTGAACTTCACCAATCATGGGGAGAGTTGAGAAGAGATTCAGCAGAAGGATCTCTCCAATTTTGGTATGTCTAGATGGCTTGGTGGCTGAGTTACCCCTACCCAAATAACTCATTGAATAAACCCCAAACCATCCTACAACTTTTGTACAGTACTGTGTTTATAATGAAGACTTGCGAAAATCTCCCTGGTTTTCATAAGGTTTTCACAAGGATAGGGAGTGCTGACTCTAAATCAGACACCATCAGTGTCATTGGCCCTTTCACAAGAACTAAACATGAAGGACATTTGGTTGATAATAATTTCATATCAGAGATTACTCTGGGTTGAAAGGTTACAAGTAAAGACAAACAGGAAGCAATAGGCAGAATTTGTTGTTTGTAGGATTGCAAGGGCAGCAGCTAAAATTTCAGGGAATTGGTGTGATTCCTCAGGCTCTCAATGCTGGAAGAACAGCATTGGAAGAAGAACCAGTTGTTTTTCATGAGTTAGGTAAAAGTAAACGTTTCCCTTGCTCGAAAGCCAGTCGTATCCGACTCTAGGGTGCAGTGCTCATCTCTGTTTCTAAGCCAAAGAGCCAGCGCTGTCTGCTTCTGCAGACATTACTGTGGTCATGTGGCAGGCATGACTAGACACCGGAGCGCACGGAACGCTGTTACCTTCCCACTGAAGTGGTCCCTGTTTATCTACTTGCAATTTCTTGCTTTCGAACTGCTAGGTTGGCAGGAGCTGGGATGAAGACGGGAGCTCATTTCCGTCCTGCAGTACTCGGGAATCGAACTGCTGACCTTCCGCTTCCTAGTCAGCGTCTTAGCGACTTGAGCCACTGCAGTACCCTCTTCATGAGTTAGATAGATGTAAAATTTGAATAACTGCTGATCCCATTCCCATTTGATACCACGACTCAAGGACTCAGCGTCAACACATTTGCATATATGTTGTATGTGTGCAGTGCTCACCAAAAAGCTGGGGGCAATGAGAATGGCTTGAGAAAGAGATGGCAGTCATGCTGGCTTGAGGATTCTGGGATTTGGAATTGAAAACTTAGTATCTACCTTCCTGGCTGGTTGAATTCTTGAATGAGATAACATACTGTTTAGGATTGTGGTATGGATATGCTTCACATTTGTTGCAAGTTGCTATTGTTTGCTTTCAGGCAATGTTTTGGAGTAAAATTGGAGATCATGACTCAGAATAAAATACCTGAGGAAGTTTGCTGAATGTTTTTGGTAAAATCAGTGATTCAATGTACCTTTCATCATTTTATCTAATAGGCAGATATACTGTTTTCATTCAGAATCAATATATATGGCTAAAGGGGAATAGTCACCTGATCTAACATGGCTCTGGAATGATGTGTGTGTTTGTGTGGCATTGTCTTTTTGAAAAGAACACACATGCACCTTAGAAAGAGTTGCTTCCAATAATTCATATTATCTGGAAATGTCAAGTACTATTTTTCTTGCTGCCTAACAAGGGAAACCCCCATTTAATAACACAGATATTACCGAAATGTTCAGCCATAGGGAGCTCAAGGAAAGAGGATATTTTCTTTTCAGTTGAGTTCCTCTCATTTCGGACCATGTTTTATTGATTGAAAGCCCTCCTTGGATTATCTCCATGGTTCTTACTCACTCACAAAAGCATAAATATTCACCCTTGAATTCCTGCACACAATTTGTTTCTTCACAGGAGGTTATGTGGAGTGGGCGAAAATGTGCAGCCTGCCTTGAGAGCCGTGCAGTGAAAATCTGTGCCCTCCAGCAAGCCTAAAATAATCATCACACAGCTCACTGGTGTGGAGGATAGATGTGCCTCTTTTCAGCTCAATTTACATTGAAATGCAGCCCAGATACATCATGTCAATCATGGCAGTGCAAAGTCATTTAGCTCCATAGTCTTGCTATGCTGCTTGTCATCTGGAGGGAGAGCAACATGCTCTCTTTGACCCTGCATGCCTACCAACTACAACAGGTCCCTTAGCATTAACTCACTTGGGAAGATTCCCATTTTTATCCATTTAGGATGTCTGAAAATGACACCTCAAAAAGTAATTTTCAAGCTCTTTGAGACTCCTCACCTCTCCACAAAGGTGAGATAAGGACTCTTTTCTCTCCCCCCTGCCAAGAAATGTACAATTTATGCAAAATGTCTCTTGAAGCTGCACAAAACTAGTGCAAATTCCATGCAAAGCAAAGCAAAGCACACACATACAGCAAGGATGGAAAGACAGAAACAACCCATTAGATGCTTCTCATTCTCAAAAATCTATACAACACGGCAGCAATTATAGTAGCTGATTTCAGTTTGTATCTTCTACACAATTTGCATAAGGTGTGAAAGTTGCCCAAAATAATAGATAGATAGATAGATAGATAGATAGATAGATAGATAGATAGATAGATAGATAGATAGATAGATAGATAGATAGATAGATAGATAGATAGATAGATAGATAGATAGATAGATAGATAGATAGATAGATAGATAGATCTTTATTGTCATTGTCCTGCACAGAACAACGAGATTGATATCACCAGAAATTATCTTAGTGTCTTGTTGGTGAAGAGAGAAGGACAAGCAAGGATTTACAGCCATATTTTGGAATGTAAATCTTTGCTCATCTCATTCATGCAGACAAGAGGAATTACAGAGCACAGTACATTTCCTACTTCACTTGCTAGAGATTTTGCATTGGTGCGGTTGATGAAGAAATGTCTGATTTTGCACAAAACTTCACACTCTTATGGTAAGGCATTCTATTTGTCCTGCTGCGCATATTGTACAATTTCCCCAAAATTTGGACAAGTGCTGATTTTGCAGCTCTGGATAGGTTGTTTGCATCTTTCTTAACTACCAGCAAGGCCTTTTACATTTTTACTGCGTTTGCTCTGCTTCTCAAATGGCAAAGGACACTACAGACATTTTGTGCAAATTGCAGAGATCTCGAGGGAGGGCAAACAGCTCTTGGTTTTGCTTTTGGGTGGAGGTGAGGAATCTTGCAGGGCTTTGAAATTTATCATCAAGGGTTTAGATTACATCGAGTCAGCATAAATCCATAAAAATCTTTACCTATAAGAATGGGATGTGGCCATGCATGTCTAGAATGCGTGTCCGCACACGTCCAATCAATCCCATAATGTGCTGTATACACATACCTTACCTCCCAACGATCACTCCCACAAGGGTCCAGAAGCCGAGAGTGAAGTCAATGCCCCACGATCAGGAAAAAGCTATGATAACCAACACCCTCTGCACTGTGGCATGCCTCAGCCAATCAGGCATGAGGACGCGAGCGCAGAGGAGGTGGGACAGCCGGTGCGCGCAACAGAGAAGAAAACTGCCAGCTCGTGTGCCTTTTCCACCCCATCAACTGCTCTCTGGTGGCCCTAAAAGCTGGCTCCCCACTGCCTCCGCTGCCATTCCCACCACCGCCGCCCCAGCGGAGTTCACCTGGCAGGTCGGCTGGGGGAAAAGGAGGTGGGAAGGAGAGACCCGCAAAATGAAGGGTCTCTCCAGTGGCCCTAAAAAGCCACCTCCCTGCCCCCGCTGCCACCCTCGCCATTCCCACCGCCCCCCAGTGGAGTTTGCCCGGCCAGTTGGCCAGGGCAGAAGGAGGTGGAGAGGAGAGAACCGCAACATGAAGGGTATCTCCAGTAGCCCTTCATGTTGTAGGTCTCTCTTCCCCACCTCCTTCTCCCCCAGCTGACCTGCTGGGTGAACTCCACTGGGGGGGGCATCAGAAACAGCGGTGGCGGTGGAGAGGTCGCTTTTTAGGGCTGCCAGAGAGACACTGTGTTGAGGGTCTCTCCTCCCCACCTCCTTCTTCTCTGACTGACCAGCTGGGTAAACTCCGCTGGGGAGACGGTGGCAGGAACGGCAGTGGCAGCAGGGAGGCGGCTTTTTAGAACCACCAGAGAGACCCCAGTCGGGGTGTGTGTGTGTGTGTTGCATGAGTGTTTTGTGTCTGGTATGTTGTGTCAGGTGTGTTGTGTATGTGTGTGTGTTGTGTGTATATCGTGTGTGTGTGTGTGTGTGGGTATATTGTGTGGGTGTGTCCTGTGTGGGTGTGTGTTGTGTCAGTGTATGTTGTGTGGATTTGCTGTGTGGGTTTGCTGTGTTGTGTGCAGTGTGAGTGGCTGTGGTGGCTGTGGGTTATGTGTCGAGTGTACGTGTGTTATGTGTGGGAGTGTGTTTATTGTGTGGGGGTATCGTGTGTGTTGTGTCATGTGTGATGTGTGTGGCTGTGGTGGGTGTGGGTTCTGAGTCATGTGTGTGTCTGTGTCTCATGTGTGCATGTTGTGTTTATGTATATTGTGTGTTGGGGAAGACCCCCTTCCCTGACAGATCCCTGCCACCAACACAAAATCCATACCTGCCCGTCAAGGTTGGGCACTATAACTAGTCACTTATCGAACAAGTATTCTTTCCATCTCTGATCAACTTATCTCCATGTTATAGGAGCCAGCATTAGGGGCTTCTGTAACCAAATTCAGACTCTTAATTATAAAGAGCAGTAACAGCTTTTTTGAAGCAAAACAACAACATCAACGCAAACATGTTTCTCATTGGTACTGAATTACAAGTTCCTGGGGTAGTTTCTTAACAACTATAAACTCAGTACTAGCTCAGTATTTTGTGCTAGCCTGTCTACTTTTGTCTGCTTTGTAAATTAATTACAATCCATTGTGATGCAAATTGCTGCTGCTAGTTCCATTTTGTTGGCTTTATAAATTGTATTGTTATTTGTCTGTATTTATTACAATTTTATTGTTTTTTCATATTTGGTAGTAAATTACCTGGAATGGTATATTTACCAGATGAACTTTATATAAATGAATCATTCAGTCAGTCAAGCAAACAAGCAGACAGGAGGGAGATAGATAGATAGATAGATAGATAGATAGATAGATAGATAGATAGATAGATAGATAGATAGATAGATAGATAGATAGATAGATAGATAGATAGATAGATAGAGTATAAAACGTCCAAACCTGGTTCCACAAGTTTGGACTTTATACAGATTTGGACTTTGTATGAGGCATGCAAAATCCTAGCCGCGATGCCTCATACAAAGTCCAAATCCTTGCCGCGATGCCTCGTACAACCTCATTTCCATAGAGATACATTGTACTGTAACAGCACAGACTTCAGGGCAAAGCCAAGGAAAGAGACAGGAAACTGACAGAACTTTAAGAAATAATTGTCTAAAGGCTAAAAACATTACAAAAACATGTCAAACAACCCTGATTGTCCAAGAACCTGAAGAATGCTGCAAAAATCCCAGGAATGCTTCTAAAAATTCTGATGAAAAAAATCAAAAAATCCAAAATCGTGCTCAAAACCACTCCTAAACACTCTTCGCCTCATGAAAAACCCACAATAGCAATGCACGCATGTGTCCTGCCTTTTATATTGTCCAGGCACAATGCAACCTGGGGAAAATCCCAATGCCTCATACAAAGTTGCAGTGACTTTGTATGAGGCAACATTTTTCAAGGAATTAGGCGATGTTGTACGAAGCGGACTTTCTATGAGGTATTACTTTATCTCTTTATTTCATAAATGGCAATACTGTACCTAACTCTTGGGAAGAGATTTCTGTACCTACAAATAATACAGTTTGCTATGCACTAGGGAAGCTAGCTTTTTGGACTTATTTTTCATTACCTATGCCAAGCTGACCACAAATTTCAGCAATATCAACTGCCAAGAGTGAGACAATGACAACCTCTCCACTTTCTATTAGATTATGATATAATTACTATAATCATCTGCATTCCCCGCCTCCCCCTTTATTCTGGCATTGGCCTGATGTAACTGTGTTGTGCAATGATGAGAAAGTATACAGTACAGTACTTGCCTTGCCAGTTAGGAGGGATAAGAGTCTCTCTCTCTCTCTCTCTCTCTTATAGTTGCTATTTGAAATCCTTGTCTCTGGTGTTTCTTCACATACTAGACTAGATTATGTGAAGAAACACCAGAGACAGGGATTTCCAATAGCAACTATAAGTTGATGTGCTTCAACCAGGGTTTATGTCTCTATTGGAAACAGACCAGTCCTGACTTAGATCAACAAAACTAGCAGTGGATTGTTAGATGGTGATCTTTCTATTATAAAGTATCAAACTGCACATAAATAGTACATTTAGGATAAAATATATTCAGAAATATTCACTTTACCATAAACTGTGCATTAAGAAAACATACCACCTCCATACCAATCAAAATAGACACTGATCTCTAATGAGACAAAAAACAGAATGAAGAATGAACCACCATGAAATGAATTTAAACTGAAGATAGTCTTGATTCCATATCTCTGTTTCCAGCTATTTCCTAACTGTGACTATCCCGCCACTGCTGTGCCCACATTAAACAACACACTGCTGCTGAAATGATAACAAGCGCAACAAGCTTGTAAAACAGTTGGAATGCTCTGGTTTTCCCTTTTCCTTTTAGTTACCTGGTTTCCCCTTGTGAAAGGATCTGTATTTGAACATCCCTCTAGCCATTCTTTGTATATTCCCTTTTGAAGTTGGTAGCTCACAATGTCTGCATTCCCTCCCCCATTTGTTCTCCTTAGCTCATTTTACAATTTCACATATAACTTATTTTTGTTAATAAAGTCTGATGTACATTAAAGTTAGCAAGAAACCGGTGAAATGATACCACTGAGTCAACCAGCAGTTCCTCTAAAACTGTTCTCAAAGTGCTTCTCATCTTGATATCTTTTATTAAGTGAAAGCCAAACATCCAAAATCACCATAGAAAACAATGGTGTATTCATTGCTAGCTCTTGGTAGCAAGTCCCTCTCTCATTTTCATCCTTGTTCACACTTTGAATATTGTGTACCTTCAAGTCAATTCTGACTTAGGGCATCCTTTCCAGGATTTTCTAGGTAAAGAATACACAGAAGTGGTTTACCATTCTCTTCTTTTCGGGGCACCCTGGGACTGTGCAGCTTGGCCATGGTTGCACAGGCTGGCTCTTCTCCCAGGAGGCACCATGTGGAACTGAGATCCCACCCTCTGATTCTGCAAACAGATTCCTAAACCACTGAGCTAATTAACTTGTGAACCACCTGGAGATTGCACTAACTGGTCCAGAATGCAGCAGCTCGGGTGGTGATGGGATGTGGGAGTTATGCCCATGCCTCACCACTGCTTCGGGAGCTGCACTGGTTGCCAGTGTGCTTCCGGGAACAATTCAAGGTGCTGGTGATTACATTTAAAGCCCTACATGGTAGTGGGCCAGGATACTTAAGAGACCGCATCACCACAAGGACATCTGCCCATCCCACTAGAGTGGACTGGAGGGGCTTTCTCACAGTTCCATTGGCTAGAGAGGCTCACTTCTCTAGTACAAGAAGGAGGGCCTTATCTGTGCCTGCTCTGACCCTGTGGAAACTCCTGCCAAATGCACTTCTGTCCCACTCTCCTGCTAACCTAGCAGTTTGAAAGCAAGAAACTGCAAGTAGATAAATAGGTACAACTTTGATGGGAAGTTAAACAGCGTTTCGTGCATGCCTACCACATGCCCATCGAAACGTCTGTAAAATACAGATATCACTGGCTTATTGGCTATAAACAGGAATGAGCACTGAACCATAGAGTTGGATATGACTGGCTTTCAAGCAAGGGTGACCTTTATCTTTACCTAAAGTAGGCTCATTGAAGGTTTGTTGCCCAGTGAGGGAAATGTGAACTAACTTATGAACACTTGACTCATCGGATCGCTCAAACAACAGGATTTCAGACTTTGCATTTACAAATGTTAAATGATATATAGTCATAAAATGTGGTCCAACTGCAAGAAGGATAGCATTTGATTGCACTGGAATAGATTGTTTTGCAGGGAACAATTTCTTTGAAATCAACCCTTCTGGCCATGCAGTAAATATTCCAGCTTATCCTAAAAAACAAAAATAACCCTGCCACTGGACCAAAAAGGTTCACCTTAAGCAGGGATTCTAAAACTGTTGCCCACAGGCAACAGTTTGTGGCCTATGGCACCATTTCAGTGGTGCTCCACCACACCAGGAATTGCCATGTGGTGGAGGAAGGGCAAAATGGCCATCCAGCCCCAAAGCTTTCTGAGGGAGCATGTCCCGGCCCCTGGCTTTAAAAGGTTGAGAACTACTGACCTTGAGCATGGATTGGAGTTAGCCTGGTTTCCTATTGCCCATACGTTGTTTGATAAACAGGAAATAAACTCACACTGGATCACACTGCAAGCAGTCCAGAATACAAACTTAGTTCATGGAGATAATTCTATGACATTTTTCCCAAACAAGAACCTTTGGATACCTGCTCAGATTTGGTGGTCCCTTCTGTTTGGAATGATCTCCCAACTGAGATTCAGCAAACCTCCTCGCTTCAAGCCTTCAGATCATAACCTTGTTCTACAGAGAGGCCTTTTTCGATATCATTCCTCAGTAGGAGGGATTTCATTTCGTTTTGGTTTTCTGATTCTATCTATTGATTTTTGCACTATATTTTTCATTGTTATATATTATTGATTGTCACCTATTGGGCCTTATTGGTCTTTAACTTTGTTTTGGTTTATGTTTTCTTTCTTTCTCTCTAGTATCTATGTTATATGTTCATCACCTCCAGAAGGACTGTGGTGCTCACCTTATTAGCTGGAAGGCTGGCAAGTCAGCAGTTCAAGTCCTGGGTACTGCATGACAGATTGAGTGCCCATCTCTGTCCCAGCTCTTGGGGTCATGAAAGGAGCCTCATTTGTGTGTTCCCTGAGCAAAGATTCTTCTGCAAAAATCATTTCAATCCAGAATAATTTTTGACATGAAATTATTATTATCACCTCTAGTACTGCTTGCACTTAGTCAGATGGTATAAAAATGCTGTGAAAGAATGACAATGCAACACCATTGCAAAATGCAAAGGACTGTCAATTTTAAGTAACAGCTTCTTAGATGACAAAGCACAGCTCTGTTTCATGCTACAGCTTCTGGGCTTTTTCTATTTTTAGATCCAATCACTGGTCAGGAAACTCAAAAAGCAACATTCAGTCATGAGGTGGAAGTTCCTATCGCACTTGCAGCTAGGCTAGGACATAGGAGAGGGAGGCGTGTATCAGTCAGTGGACTATGGCAACCTCCTATAGGCACTCCCAAGTGCAGTCTCTCCTGTCACCTAACCAATCCAGAACCATAGCCTGCTGAGCAGATTCCACTCCTTTAGACTTCCGTGAGTATGCAATCTTTTACGTGGTAGCGTACAAAGCAGAGAGCTTAAGGAAAAGCCTGGGTTAGCCTGATTAACTTGATTTCCACTCACTAAATCCTTTTTCTGTATTTTATTAAGCAAAGCATCTGAAATAAAACAAAGACAGAATACAGAAAGAAATAGTTAGTTTCTCCGTTGGCAGAGCCTCGGGCAAGGTTTGCTCCACAGATGTTTAATCTTTTCTCAGATATTGTGGCAACATTCCAACAAAACCAGTTGGTCTCAAAGCAATGAGCCCAAAGAATGAGCTCTGTGCAGCATCTTAAATAGGAGAACTGGACTTGTCTCCTCCCTTAGGGGTTTGGCACTGATAAGAGAGTCCAATCAGATTAGAGTACTGATAAGAGTTAACCAACTAGGATTGAGTTTCATCCTATTGGTTAGAATTGAGATAAGGATTAGGGACTTTACCAATGCTCCTGGCCCCCTCCTTTGGAGTGTCCTTGAAGGAAGGCCAAGTAGCCTGAGATGAGTCAAAAACAAAAATGGAAGTAGTCTGGTTCATCAAGATCATGACAGTTCCCTGTCCTGCTCTGGCATTTTCTCCTCATTTCCATTGAACTATTGTACCATTTCTCAGTTCTCTCTCTCTGCAGTCTTGCCAACCCATAATCCTTACTTTTCCTATTCAGTGATGGCCAACCTTGGCCCTCCAGCTGTTCGTGAACTTCAATTTATTTATTTATTTGTAAATTTCTATCCCGCCTTCCTGATGAAAAACATCACTCAGGGCGACTAACAGCATATACAAAATACAGTAAAAACACAAGTAAGACAATAACATTAAAAACCCCAAACCAACACACTAAAAAAAGCCTAAAATACATAAAAAAACTACACAGGTTGTAGCTAAAAAACACCCACCCCCACCCAGCATAAAATGACAAAAACAATCCACAGACTATGAAAGAACCGGATCCCTTAGAATGCTAAATGAGCCAGCGGGTGTGTTGACTTGAGCATCTGGGAATTGAAGTCCAAGAACACCTGGAGGGCCAAGGCTGGCCATCACTGTGACCTATACAATCTCCTGTTCCCAAGATGATATTCCCTATCCTTTCTTTGTATGTTTAAACCCCTGAGCAACTGCTTTCCAATCTCCTCTACAAGCCATTCTTCATAGATCTATCTACAGCATTGAATGTCTTTCTGTCAATCGGTTTGTCTGTCTGTCACTGCTTCCCTCTAGTGAAGCAAATAAGTAAGCAGAATCTGCTAACTGAGTGTATATTTGACACTAAAACAAGACAGCTGCAGCCTTCAAGGTGCTCCCAATTAATAATTTGCAGAAGATGCTTGGCTGTTTGTGGGTATGATTAAAATTTACAATTAGGGCCCTGCTTAAATGCACATTGCTTGATTTAATTACAGCGATTACAAAATACTTAGCTCAAGAATAAGGATGTTTAATCACCTTCTTTTCTTTTGGCACCAAGCTGAGGGAGAAGAAACAAAAACCCAGAGAGGTTATGTGCAAAGCTAGCTTTGGAAAGTTAAAAATGGGGGGAAGTTCAGGGAACACCTTCTTGACAAATTGTGTTCTTCTCTGCAGTTAAATACACAGAAAAGGGGTATGGAAGGACAGCCTTTTTGCAAGCTTGAATTGAGTAGAATTCTTCCCCAGCAGAATGGAGAGGGCAGCTGAAAAGGACTAATAACAAAGCTAGGTCCAAATTTCCTGCATAGACTTTCTTTATTTATTTATTTATTTATTTAATGATATCTGAACTGTTGGGCTATGGGAGGCTACCTAGGTTGGACACATTTGCTGTCAGCTTTGGCCAGTACAGATGGGTTGAGAATTTTATTCTATTTGTTTTTATTAGAGGTCACCAGTGTTCCCAATCTGCTTCATAACTGGGAGAGAAAGAACACTATGCTTTAAAAAAACTGGTCAAATAAGGAGAGACACAATGCTAATGATGGTCAGTTTTTTTATCTAAATCTAACACTATGCTGATGGAGCTTCCTCCTTCACCTCTGGTGTTCTGCAGAATTGTTTTGGGGGTCCACAGATTGTTGGTGTGGAACTCACTGTTTTGGAGCAGACACTCAGCATCTGGTATTGCCTCTAGTCTTTATACCAGAGGTCCATCTGAGTCAAGTCATTTTCAGAATGTGCCTAAAACGTGTCCTCTTGATTCATGTAGTGTGGTTTTTCCAAGCCTTGGGTCCCCAAATGATCTTGGACTTCCATTCCATGATCAGCAGGTGTATTGACATGGGCTTCTAGGAATTGAAGGTAAAGATCATCTGAGGTCTCCACATTGGAAAACACTGATCTAAATAAGAAAGTTGAATTCACCAAAAAGTTACAAGACTTTGCATCCCCCAAGATGTGTCATGAAGTAAACTGACTGGTGCCTATTATCTAAACCACTTTCAGTCACCTTGTTGAATCTGTAATATGATTTTCCAACTCTGGTGAGAAGAGGATGTAAGTCACAACCTTTGTCAATAAAAAAAATTTTGGCAGCAGAACTACTTTAATCTTGGTCTGTCAAGCTCTCAATAGTTTTCCTCCTGTTCCCTAACAAATTATAATGACCTTGGAGAATTAGGGGGATCCCTTAACTTCATTCCCTATTTTCCCAGCTAGTAGCTTCACAGTAGAGGATAAAATAGAGACTTCTTGATCAGAGTTGTACCAGTGTAGAATTGCCAGATTTGTGAAATAAATAACAATAAAGAGCTGAATGACTACAAAGGGAAATAAATCATGTCTTGATTTATTATTCTGTGATAATTTACTTAACATTTTTCTTCTTCTGTGCAAGCCACTGCAAGAAGGTACCTGCCTTTATAGATCTCAGGGAAAGTATGAGGATTTTCATCTTCTGGTTTTGCACATTTCTGCAAAATTCACTGTGATGTCATTGGCAAATATATTAATTATTGCCATACTGCACAAACTGTTGGATAGCCTATTTGCATTACAGTGATAAGTCCATTTGTCTTGTTGTGTTTACATACAATTCTCCAAGATTCTACAGGATTACCTTTTGAATAAACATTGCAAACATTGTTAGAAATGTTCCAAGCATTTGCACTTTTTAAAGAAAAGCAATGAAAATTCAGACATAGAGAACTGACACTGGGTTTGCACAGGTATAGGATTTTTTCACAGACCCTATTTTGTGCAAGTCACGAAAGGTACCACAATTGCACCTACCAATTTTTTTTTACATCTTGGTCTTGCATCAGAGATGAGACCTATTAAGGATGTGGAAGCATCCTTGAGGAGCAATCTCACTTTGCCGAGACAACTAGTCTAGATTAGAAAATCAGCAACTGTAACATTTATTTACATCCCAAGTTCTGCATGTGCAAGATCTTGGCCCACTAACTCATAAACCCACTTGTTTATAAGGAAAAACCTATTTATTTTTATGCCTCTATGTGAATTGTAATCTAGCAGAGAGCTGTTTTAATTTGTTGAAGCAGAAGAAAAATCAGAAGTCATGTTGGCACCTATTCTATTTTTTACTAGCATATTTGTGCCTTGCTGGACAGTTTTTATGTGTGTGTTTTTGGTTAGGGGTGCTTTGGGGGTGTGTGTTTTGTATTTGTGGTTTTTGACTTTATTTGATTTATTTTATTTTATTCATTTTTCATTTGGATTTTGTACATATTTCTTGACTGTTTTTTTACTCTTCCGGCCTCTAGGTGAGGCTGTTATTAAGAGTACTGCGATTTTCCTTCTTTGTTCAGTTTAGTTCCGGAGGCATGGAGGGAGGACGTGTTTGGTAAGTGCTCTTGATTGTTTGTTCTGTTTTGATTTTGTTTTGATTTTGTGGTGTTGGGCTGGGGGATTTAAGTAGAGAGTTTCTACTTAACACCCCCCCCCCCAAGTGCTTTGGCTTGTTTATTTGTTTGGATTGTGGGTTTTAGTTGTGTTTAAGTGTTTTAATTATTTCTGGTTGTTATTTCCCCCCCATATTTATTTGTTTAATTTGTGATATTATTGTTTGTTGAGTTAGGTATTTTAGTGTTTTAGATTGGTGTTTTAGTGTGCTTTTATGGTTTTTCGTTAGCCTTTAGTATTTCGAGTGTTTTTGTTGATTTTTTTGTTTTTTGTTTTTTCAGCATTCTGCATGCTTGTGCCCTTCAGCCTGATTGGCTGAAGTGCTCATGGCACGTAGGATGCTGGGACTTGAAGTTTAGTTTATTTTGTTTGCATTCATGTGGCGGCTCCCCCCCCCCTGCAGCTTGGTTTCTATTGAGCACACCGCCTTTCCCAAAGTTCTGCTTGATGTCGCCTGTCAGCCTGAGTGGCAGCGCGGTGTGGAGGATGTTGGGGATTGAAGTTTTTGTTTGTTTGTTTGCGTTTGTGGGGCTGTTGCCCCACTGCCGACTGTGGGACCCTTGCGGCGCTCTGTGGGCTGGGTAAAGGCGAGTGCAGGTGGCTTGGTACAGGATACTATGGGCAAGTGCAGGCGTGTATGCCGGAGTACAATGGTTAACATCCCTCTTTATAGGTAAAGGTAAACTTTTGTATGTCCAAGCACACTTATTTGGATGAAAAAATTGGTTGTGTGTTTATGAAGAAGTGTGACTTATGTAACATGATACTCTTAGAATGATTTAAAAAAAACACAGAGTTACATAGAAGAGGCATATAGCTCTCCATGAATATGATAGGGGAAAGAGATCATTAATTTTACAGCAGGCTTTGGTAAACGGAGATCATTATTAGATTATATGAAGAGTAAAAATAGCCTAATAGCATGACTGTATGCAAAGTTCCTTCAGTGTAAATCCATTTTATCCAATAGGCTTTATTTCACAGTAATAGACAAGCTAACTGTAGAGTAATTCCTGTCAAACTCAATAGAACATCTGAACAGAGATCCAAATCTGATTAAGTTCTAAATCCTTAGCTTCATATTAAATCTGAAAAGCTTCCTCTAATTCATGTCTTCAAACTGCAAAAGCTTGAGACTGATGAACATTTTAACCCCCCCCCCCATCTAATTATTCTTGCATTTCAACATTTCTGCTAATTCAGTGGCACTTCAACGTACAGGTGTAAATCCAGAACCTTAGTGGTGTAGTGGTTAAACTGCTGCATTACAGCCAAAACTGCTGATGTTGTAAGTTCGATCCTGATGGGGAACCAAGTTTGACTCAACCTTCCATCCTTCTGAGGTTGATAAAATAAGCACTATGGGAGTGGTAAGATAAAGGTAAAGGTCACCCTTGCTTGAAAGCCAGTCGTATCTGAGTCTAGGGTTTAGTGCTTATCTCAGTTTCATAGCCGAAGTGCCAGCGCTGTCTACTTCTGCAGAAATTTCCATGGCCATGTGGCACGCATGAGTAGACACTGGAGTGCATGGAACGCTGTTTACATTCCCACCGAAATGATCCCTATTTATCTACTTGCAATTTTTTGCTTTTGAACTGCTAGATTGGCAGGAGCTGGGACAAAGATGGGAGCTCATCCCATCCTGCAATATTTGGGTATCGAACTGCTGACCTGCCACCTAACAGTCAAAATTTTAGGCACTTGAACCACTGCAGTGTGGTACATGGAAGTAGTACATAAGTGTAATTGCTACTGCTATTGATATTGAGTCTCCTATTCTGAAGAACCAGAATATTATTTTGCCCCCACCACCTGCCCATGAGTTTTCAAAGAGTTTTGTTTCATGCTCTCCAACACCCGAAAACAGCAATGATTAGTTTGTATCTCTTGGTGTAAATTAAACAACTGCACACATGACATAAATAAGACATCATTTCATCATAAATAATGGAATTTGTGCAAAATGGCTGCTGGTTTCCCCCCAGGATGAGAAGCATCAGAGAGACTGTTGGCATCTTTATCTTTTAACAGCTGATCTTTTGGCATTTCCTCTATGTGAACGTTTTGCTTCTGAAAGGGAAGTGTTGTGCAGAGCAACTTTGTACAAATTAGAAGGATCTTGATGTGGAAGAATAAGGGCCTTTCTCTTTTTTTGGTAGGAAGCAAAAAGTCTCACAGGGCCTGGAAAATGACTCAATCTGATATCTGAGAGAGTCTCAATGGATAAAAATTGAGAATTTCATCAGTATTTTTCCTTAATTGGATTACACATTTCTGCAGATCAGTCATCAGCAGTATGTAGAGTGGCAAAACTTAAAAAAGCTGGAAACAGCAGTTTTTGCAAACGTAGAGTTCAAGGAAAATATACTCTTCTACACATCAGGTACAGTTTCAACAATAAGATACAGCATATTTCAAAGAAATAGCAATGCTAATCTGTTCTGGATGTGCATCAAAATAAAAACACAAGATTTGTGTTACTTTAAAGACTAGCAGTTTTATTTCAGAGCAAGTCATCACACATTGTGAAGCCTCTATCTGTTTTGCCTTTCTTTAACCTATCTTCATACCTCCGACACCATCTTTCTACTACTTTCATCTAGTTTTGGGGTTCTTCTTTCCTCACTCTTCATTCACTACCAATGACTAATAGCCCTTCTCCTCCTCTTTCCTCTTATCACCACTAGGCCACAATGTTCCTCAGACATGTCCAAGGGGGTGGATTGCAAGCCACAAAAGCTTGCACTAAAGTCAATCTATTGGTCTTTGTGTTTTTAGTGTTGCTAGACTGACAGACAGACACATTCAGCCTCCCCCAGAAAATAAGTTATACCACACTGTGGAAGATAAGGATAAACCCATAAACACTCATATATTAATACGGTCATGTGAAAAGTCCAGCCAATGAGAAGAAAGAAAATCAAATAGCTGACTGAGAAAAATGGAAAGCTTGGGGAAATAATATCTTCCATGGAACAGGCAATCCTGGGGGAGGGGACAAAATTTCAAGCAGACCACCAACTAGTCTTGAACTGACCATGTGGCAGCATTTTGGTTCAGATCAAATTTCCATAATGGAATTAAATTTCATGGTTGTCACTGGCTGCTTTGGGTTTCCCTTTGGCAACAGACCAATAGAGTTAAAAAAGAAATAAATAAAAAGTAACACTTGTTCCAAAAAAAATTAACTATAGAGGGCTAATATTATGGAGGTAGAAAAAGTGCAGAGGAGGGCAACCAGAATGATTAGGGGACTGGAACACCTTCCTTACCATCTGAGGCTGCAACGGTTGGGCCTCTTCACTCTTGAACGACGGCGTCTAAGAGGTGACCTGATTGAAGTTTATAAAATCATGAACGGTGTGGACAAAGTAGATAAGGAAAAACTGTTTTCTTTATTGCACAACACTAGAACTAGGAGGCACTCTAAGAAACCTTTGGGTACTAGTTCTCAAACAAATAAGAGAAAGTACTTTTTCACCCAGAGGATCACTGGTCTATGGAACTCCCTGCCAGAAGAAGTGGTGACAGCTGTCAGTCTTGACAGCTTTAAGAAAGGATTAGACAAGTTCATGGAGGACAAGAGTATCAATGGCTATAATTATGGATACTTAAGGACAACTTCCGGGTTGGAGAGATAGGCAGGATATCTCTCAATGTCTTTCCAGGGAATCCTAAGAAGGTGAAGGCATCTGCTTGGGAATACCCTGAAGCAAATGGTGAGCCACTATGTGAGACAGAATGCTGGACTGGATGGGGTGTGGTCTGTTCCAGAAAGGCTCTTCTTATGTTCTTATGGTTGTTTTAGCAATATTGTTGGATTATTGTTTTACAAGTGGTTACTTAAGTCTTCTTTAATGTCCTGATCAAACACTGACTGCCAAATTGAAGCCACTTTTTCACTTTGTCATTGCCAAAACCCAAGACCTCATCATTGCATGCAATTGGCAGACCAGTAAATGAGCCAGACTCTGTGTCTCTCCACATTCACACTGTGTTGTTGTCCACCAGCAGTCCCTATTTAAGCATATTACACTTGCATTTAGGGACTCCAACCCTCAGCCTATTCAGGGTCCTCCAGGTGACTTAGGAGAGATTGAGATCTTCAGCTATAGACACCTTTAATGACAGTCCTTTCCCAGTGAGCTCCTTCCTCCATCTTCTAATTTTACTTAAATAATTGATTCTTTACTTGCTCTTTGGTATTTTGGTGGTGGGAGTACTTTTTGGCCACCTCAGGCTATTAATCTCTGCTTGAGAACCTGGTCCTCATGTATTAATTAAGATGTACATGTTGCATGGGACACCACCACAACCTGCTGAAAAGTTAGGTTGATGAATACATTTAAGCGTGTTCATCTTAAAAAATTCTGTCTATATATGAAGTCTAAAATCAGGGTACAAAGATGAAACAGTACAGCTTGGATGGATACATAGCTAGTTGCGAGACATTTCAACAAGTCAGTACAATTGTGAAGTGTATACTAATCTGCAGGAAACCAATAATGCTCTACTTAAGAAACTGTTCAAAACCTCATGAAAAAAATCTCAGTACACATTTTATTTAAAGACAGTTTTGAATTTATGTTTTCTGCGTTCTATTTCTGGCTTCTGTTCTTTTGCGCTACTCAACAGATTTGTATTAAAAATGTCTGAAACAAAATTCTACTGTACTTATACCTCCGTAGCTGCAATTCTTTGTTCAGTTATGAGAATATAATTGCTTCTGCCAAAATTGGTTCCAGTTATTCAGAGTTTGCACAACATGAGATACAGAGATACATGAACAAAAACATATCTATATATCTGGAACAGCAATTCTATGGGAACTTGCTCCTCTGTTCCCTTAGGTCAGGGGTTCCCAACGTCTTCCCACCAGGGGCCAGTTCCCACCACTGCACTCAGCTATGGGGGCAAGAGACATGGCTGCACCCACTACTTACGTTTTTGTCGTCTTTGTCAGCAGTGGCGGGAATATCTTTGGCAGCTAGAGCATGATGGTGCGTGACTTCCTGGTTCTGCGCTTGGATCCCAGGCACTGACGTAAGCTCCATTTGGCACCAGAAGTCACCCACCACCAGGTTCTAACTGCTGAAGTTCAGTGAGGAAGTGGCAGAAGATTCACAAACCAGAGCAAACTTGCTACAAAAAGCCTCCCGCCACCCTGGGAAGTGGCAGAGGCTGTGCAAAAACCTGGGAAAACCATGCAATTACTGTTGCCACTGCAGTAAGTGATGTATCGTGACTTCTGGTGGTGGTGGGTGGTCCTAGAGGTGCCCAGGTGGCCACCATGGGCCTGATTAATGATATGCATCGGCCGAATTATAACCCCTGTCTCAGAGGAGTTATCCTCACCAAAGGGGGTCGTGTGTGTGTGTGTGCATGTGTGTGTGTGTGTGTGTGTGTGTGAGAAAGAGAGAGAGAGAGAGAGAGAACTCACTGTAGACTGGTCCATAGGAGGGAGAATGTTGCCTCAAAATACATATATAATGTGTATAATGTAAATAATGCACACATTATTGAGTTACTTTTATTTTTCATTGTTACAGAATTAATCATTACGTTTTCTGAACAAGATTTTTGAAAAAGTTATGCAACCAGTGAATTTTCAAAACCGATCATTTTCTTTGCTTAAAAAATTCTTGAAAAATTCATGAACTTTCATTTCTTGTTTAAGACCATTCAGAACAAGTAATTAAACTTATATTGAAATCATTTAGGGGTATTGAAGGCCTTCATTGAACTATATTGCCACAAATGGTTTGTTGGCTCATTTTCAAAATACACTTGAGCATGCTTAGGATTCAAACATGTAAGATGACCTGGTTTAAATTAGTTACTGGAGTGCCAATGCCATCTGTTAAATCCACCTTTGGTTTCTCTCTCATACACAAAAAGCTAAGACTTATATAGTTGCTATGATTCAATGGGTAGGAATCATGCAGGTGAGGGTATTAATTATGGGGATGCACACAGTTAATGAAGCTTGTTGAAACCTATTCTGTATCAATGTCTTAAGTAGTGATGGTGAACTTTGACACTCCAGGTGTTCTTGGACTTCAATTTCCAGAAGCCCTGATCAGTAGGAGTGCTGACTTGGGCTTCTGGTAATTGAAGTCCAAGAACACCTGAGTGCTAAGGTTGGCCATCACTGGTCTAGAGTCTATGATTGGCAGACAGTGGCTCAGTATAACATTAGGAGCACCCATCATTAATGCCCTCCCACATTGGTTATTCAGGATATCTAATATTTAGAAGTATACTCTCTCTGAAAACAGAATTCTCATTTAAGAGCACTCCCTATAATTCTTCCAGCTAGCTTGGCACCTAATCCAATGTGGAAACAATTTTTAGTTACTAACATTCATCCTACTGAATATAGTCAGGAAAGTGCTGGATAGAAGAACCCTATGGAAAGACAGTATGTTGTGACAATTCACATTCATAGAATTACTCCTAAAAATTGTTGTTGTTGTTCAGTCGCACAGTCGGTTCCGACCCTTTGCAACCCTATGGACCATTGTTCTCCAGGCATCTCTGTCCTCCACCATCCCCCTCAGCACTCCCAGTTCTGTGCCCATTGTGTCTACAATACCATCTAGCCATCTCATCTTTGGCCTCCCCCTTCTTCTTTTGCCCTCCACCTTTCCCAACATCAGGGCCTTCTCAAGTGAATCCTCCCTTCTCATTTGATGTCCAAAATACTTTAGCTTCGTCTTTACTATTAGCCCTTCCAATGAGCAGTCAATGTTGATTTCTTCTAAGATTGACCTATTTGTTCTCCTCGCTGTCCAGGGTACTCTCAAAACTCTCCTCCAACACCACATTTCAAAGGCATCTATTCTTCTGCGTTCAGCTTTCCTAATTGTCCAGCTCTCACATCCGTACATTACTACTGGGAATACCATTGCTTTGACTATTCTAATTTTTGTTTGCAATGTGATGTCTCTGCTTTTCACTATGTTCCCCAGGTTTCTCATGGCTTGTCTCCCAAGAATCAGTCGCCTTTTTATTTCATGGCTGCAATCCCCATCTGCCGTGATCTTTGATCCCAGGAAAGTAAAATCTGTCACTGCTTCTACTTCTTCCCCATCTATTTTCCAGGAACTGATTGGGCCTGTTGCCATTACCTTGGTTTTCTTGATATTGAGTCTCAAACCAGCTTTTGCACTCTCCTCCTTCAGCCCAATCAAGAGGTTCTTTAGGTTCATATAAATATAAAAATTTATGAATTTATAAAAATATAAATATAAAATATAAATATAAATATAAATAAAAATATAAATATAAAAAATATGAATTTAGGTTCATATTCATATAAAAAACTGCCTATATTCCAGCCAACCACAAACCTTCTCAGTATGTAGTTCATTAAACACGAGGTGTAATATAAAGCACCATGCAAGAAAGTATCAACAGAACATTTGCATTATACTGTGTTTTTCACATTTGTCCCCACTAAGCATATTTGGCAACTTGAGGACACTAACAAGTATTTTCTTGTATTTTCCAAGGGCTGCATAAGTGGCAGTAATGGTGACAAATTGGTAATAAACAAGAGTACACGTTATTTTAGCACATTGGGCATGAGCAGGTGCATGATAACAATAATGATGACAATTTGTTGCTGAGCCAAAGTAGAATAGAAGAAGTTCCTTTTAAAAAATAATGCTCTGAAACTCTGCTAGCCACCCTTAGCCTTTCAAGTGACAGAGAGATCAGAACATGAGAAATAACAAAGTAAAATATTTAAATCTAAGTTTATTTAAGAACATAAGAACAGCCTTGCTGGAATAGGCCACAGCCCCTCCAGTCCAGCATTCTGTCTCACACAGTGGCTCACCATTTGCTTCAGGGTATTCCCAAGCAGATTAAATTGAATTGAAATTTATTCTTATATACCGCTTTCCTCGTCCAGCAGACAACCCAAAGCGGTTCACAATGCATAATGTACAGAAGTACAATATAGCACCAATACAAAGCAAAATACAATTTCACAAGCAAAACAACATTGCAAAATTACACAACAGTACATGGTATTACACCAACTACAATACAAAAATGCAATAAATACAAATACAGATGCCTTCACCTGCTTAAGATTCCCTGGAAATGGCATTGAGAGATATCCTGCCTATCTCTCCAACCCAGAGGTTGTCCTTAGGTATTCATAGTTATAGCCATTGATACCCTTGTCCTCCATGAATTTGTCTAATCCTTTCTTAAAGCTGTCAAGACTGACAGCTGTCACCACTTCTTCTGGTAGGGAGTTCCATAGACCAGTGATCCTCTGGGTGAAAAAGTACTTTCTGTTATTTGTTTGAAAACTAGTACCCAAAAGTTTAATGGAGTGCCCCCTAGTTCTAGTGCTGTGTGATAGGGAAAACATTTTTTCCTTATCTACTTTGTCCACACCGTGCATGATTTTATAAACTTCAATCAAGTTTATCAAGTTTATAGTATGATATAAACTATATAGTATTTTATACTACTACATGGCATGCTGTTGTGCTATATAATACATGGTGTGTGCTAGCTGCTCAATACATGTTAACTACTGTGTATAACTTAGTGGTAAAGCATGTACCCTAGGTATTGGGGCAGGTAGTTTCACAATGAAAGTAGAGCAATTATTAAGGTATGAATTGTTGTCAAGTTCCTACCAAAGTTTCTCACTCTCACCATGCTTTCTAACCTAAAATATTATTCAGGTCATAAATTTGAGGTAAAAGAGAGAGGAATAAATACTCCCTACATGCTCAGAAATCTTAAAGGCTGTTTTCAGGTTTGTTATAAGAGGATGAACATTTATATTAGTTAAATTGAAAAAATGAGGATGGTTTCCCTACACTATATCTGTGTCACTGAAAAAATAGAGAGATAATTCAAAATGGCTGCACTTCCCTCAATAACAAAATAGCCAACTGTTCCTAACAATCAGGCTACAAAGGTATTAGGGTTAGGCACTTAAATTTCAGGTGGGAAGGCAGGGGTTTCTCCGGATTGATTAGCAAATAAAACATGCAAGCAAGTTAGTCCTGCTAAAAGAAACTCCCTCCTCCCAAGGATTATGTGTTAAACTTTTGTATGCTGAATTGCCATATCCCAACAGTAGACTTAATTCTGCACATCTCCAATAAAACTGTCCAAATTGTCTGAAATCATGGAGTGCCACAGTCTATCATTGTTGACAACACCAGGCACAAAGGTCCTATAATTTGGCAAAACTCTAATCAAACTCTCTGGGGCAACACACAAATAATTATTTTACTCATTGTAGAAACAGACCAGCCAAAATCCTTTATATAACACTAGCATATTTTGCCCAGTGTTGCCGGCCTGTTTTCAATTTTGTTGCAAGTTTTTTTTTGTAATGTATGTAAAAAGGAGACTATTTTGTTATTTTTTCGAAAAAACTTTTTTATTTATGCACAATTTTTGTGCGTTGCCGGGCTGTTATCAACTGTGATCAGCTTTTGGGGGGGGGGGGGTATTCTTGTGGATTAAAAAAAGAACAAAGGATGATATAATTTTTTAAATTTGTTTTATTTAACCAAATAATGTTTTAGTATGTGGGTGTTTTTTAAATAGTTTACCGTAGGTAATAATTTTAAAAATGTGAAAGTACATGTTTTTTACATTCAATGTTTAGATGTTTTTAGTTTTTATTTGAGTTTAAACTCAGCACAGGATTTTAGAAATCTTTTTATTTTATTTTTTTGACATATGTTTGTGATTTGTGTAAAATTGTGATTTATTGTTATGTTTTTGACTTGTTTTTACTGTTATGGGCTCCAGGTGGGGCTGTTGAGTCTTTTTGAGTTGTTTTTACTATTCTGCCCTGCAGGTGGGGCTGCTAGGGGTTTTGCTTTCATTTCATATGTTTTTTGTCTTCTGGCCTCTGGATGGGGCTTCTTCTGGTAAGTAGTTCCTTTGTTTCTTCATTTCTGTTCCGGTCATCGTGGAGGGAGGTCGTGCTGGTGAGTTGTCTGGTTTTTTTTTCTTCTGGGGTTTTTCTTTGTTTTGTCTTTGTGCTGTTGGGCTGGGAGGTGTTTCTGTTTGTTCTTTTTTGTCTTGGTTGGGTTTTAGGTTTGTGTAATGGTTTTTTTTTCTGGTTTAGTTCAACTACTGTTGTAGTTAGGTGTTTTGTTTGTGGTTTGTGGTATTGTTGAAGTTTTTGTTTGTGTATTTTGTGGTTTATTTCTTTTTGTTTATTAATGGTTTTTTAAATTATTTATTCATTTATTTTTATTATTTTAAAATAATTTTGGTGTTTATTTTTGGTGGTTACTTTAGGTTGAAGAATGGGCTGTCTGTGGGTTTCTCTTTGGAGGCAGTCAGGCCGTTCTTCTCCTGGGAAGGTTGCTTAGGTATGTCGGGGGAGAAGGAGGAGGCAGAGAAGAGCTTTCTGTGCCCAACGACGGTTCTCTCTTCTCTGTCTCCTTTTTCTCCCAGCTTACCTAACCGGAGATCAGCAGGCAGCAATTCGTAAGGGGTGGGGCTCTTCCTTGTGGATTGCTGGCTGTTGTTTTTGTATTCTGAAATACAAAGGCATCAGCCAGTCATCCGCCAGGGAGGGTGCTTCCCCTGATGAAGTGCTGGCTGTTTAGGGGTTATTTTCCACCCCAGCTCAACATTTCTTGAGGCCGGTGATGGTCTAACCATTTTTTCAGTGGGGTAGCGTGAAGGAGAGGGAGTCCCTCTTCTCGCATTGCTCTGGGAAAGAAGGACGGTGGGTGTCTCGTGGTGGTGTTTTGTGACGTGTTTGTTTTGCATGGCTGTGAGGTGCTGTGTCCGCCAGAGGCAGACTTGTGCTCCCATTGCATTTTGTATTTTTATTCTTCGCACGCCGGCTTTCTCAGTGTTCTGCGTGCTCATGGCACGCAGGACACTGGGACTTGTAGTTTTGCGTTTGTGGTTTCCATTTGTGCAGTGTTTTTTTGCGGCTAGATTTTGATTGGCCGCAGCGCGTTGCCCAATGTTCTTTTTGCTCGCACCTCTCAGCCTGATTGGCTGTGGTGTGGCGCGGTGCAGAGAACATTGGGAATTGAAGTTGTTTCCCTTTGTTCGTGTTTGTGGGGCTCTTGCCCCACTGGCGCATTTCTAAAATATTTGACGACCTCTGTACCCAGTTCGGGCAAGTGCAGGAGGCTCGGTACGGGATAGTGTGGCCGGGTGCGGGAGTCTTTGTCAAGTTACAACGGTTAACACTTTGATTTTTAGGTAAAGATGGAAAGTCTGTTGGCATGGAAATAAGATAAATATTAATAGTATTAACTCTATTATCATAATGCCTAGTACATCTGCGTCACTTTGACTCCGGCTAGCTTATTTTTCGTAATGTTCTTTTACACCAGTTAAGTTTGCATCCTTTGACCAATTTAGCTAATGGAAACCAAGTTCTTCCAACTGATTGCCCATGCTTATAGTACTGTATTATTAGACATGTTCTTACTTTCCTTGCCATTCCCAATGCTGATCTCTCTCCTCCCAGAAACAGGCAGAGATGGGATTTGAGAATTCCATGTACCTTACAGGAACCTTGCAAACACTAAAATGCAATGCGTTTTGGGGAAAGGCCTAAATTAGAAGTGAGATTTGACTAAGCTGAGCTTTACAAAAAGTTCCTGTTTCTGCCATGGTCCTAACTGGGAGCTTTTTTCCCTGAGCAGAACTAGGTGGAGCTAAGCTTAACTGATCCTCAAAGCTTTCTAATGCGGGTCTTTGCAGGCACACACCCCAAAGAAAGACTCAGACACCGGTATATGGATAAAGGCATTGGGCCACTTTTATTGAATAATGCCCTAGTCCGAATTATAACTTTCAATTGGTACTCATCCAATTATAATTCTTTAAGGCAAGCAGGCCGTAGTAACACTGGTAAGGTTCCTCCCAAAATTGCCAACGGCAATTGGCTACAATGTATCCATTTTGTATCAATTTGTTTGTTGACACAAACAAATTGTTGACCGTAGTCAATAAACTATTTACTGACCCCACCCTCTGACGTGTATCCGTCAAATCACGGGGTGATGCATGCTGAAAAGCTCGTGCTATCACCCCTTGCCTGGTTCGTCGTTGACCGGTCAACGTTATTACACCTGTACCTGTCTAAATGTTGGCCAGTCAATTGCGAACCTGCCGGATACCTATGGGTCATAAATCTTTACCTTACCAGTGCTACCCGCCTAAGTGACCAAAGTCAAGACAAGAAAAACCCCTATATCAAACCTCAGCAACAGTGTGGGATGGGCAAAAAAGCCAGAACCCAAGGGCCAATTGTGGGTTCCAACCAAAAATTCCCATCCAGCCCTGAAGCGACCAAAATATCACACTGTTCACTAGGGAGGGGGTGGAGGGAAAACTTCTCCTCTCCGTCGCTCTTTTTAAAATGGCAGCTCGGCTGCCTCATGGCTACCCCTTTTATAGAGGGGTGGCCACGCCCCCTAACTCACCCGGATGTCTGAGTCCGGGTTGGGGGGGGCCGCAAAGAGCGCGGCGGCCATTTTGGCGCCACGCTTTCATTGCAGGCGCACCCCCCAAAGAAAGACTCAGACACCGGTATATGGATAAAGGCATTGGGCCACTTTTATTGAATAATGCCCTAGTCCGAATTATAACTTTCAATTGGTACTCATCCAATTATAATTCCTTAAGGCAAGCAGGCCGCAGTAACACTGGTAAGGTTCCTCCCAAAATTGCCAACGGCAATTGGCTACAATGTATCCATTTTGTATCAATTTGTTTGTTGACACAAACAAATTGTTGACCGTAGTCAATAAACTAACTACTGACCCCACCCTCTGACGTGTATCCGTCAAATCATGGGGTGATGCATGCTGAAAAGCTCGTGCCATCACCCCTTGCCTGGTTCGTCGTTGACCGGTCAACGTTATTACACCTGTACCTGTCTAAATGTTGGCCAGTCAATTGCGAACCTGCCGGATACCTATGGGTCATAAATCTTTACCTTACCAGTGCTACCCGCCACACGGGAAGGCTTCAATGAAGACTCACCGCCCCCCCCCCCGACCGTCAGCTCGGTCAACAGGCCTGCTTGCAAATCTTCCAAAAAGAGGTTCATACCTCTATCAGACAGGTGGACCCCATCCCCTGCATACAGATCATAATTTTGAAAACTAATGGTGGGGTGTCGGACGACCATCCCCAAACCCTTGTCTGCCACAAACCGGGCAACTGCCCTGTTCACCGAGCGATGAGCGCGGTCAAGGGCACGGAGGTCAATACCTTCCCTGTAAGCGTGACGTGGTATGATGTCCGACCATAGCAGCCTGGTGAACGGCCACACATAGTGCAAATAAGCCAAGTCTCTGCAAATTGCGAATTTTAAAGAAAGGCCAGTGACCTGGCCGAGGTCATTGCCCCCGAGATGCAGTACAAGGACATCAGGCGGTTCAGCATCCCTAATGGAGAAAAGGAATGGCAACAGTTCCCGCCATCTCATTCCACGCTTACCATACGAACGTATGCATGCGGCCGCACGCAGTCCAAGCTGGGGTCCCCACTCTGTCGCCGCAGCATACTGAGCTGCCCAGTGCACGTAACTGTGGCCCACCAGCCATACTGCCACCGGTGTGCGGGGACACACAGGGTCTGTAAGAGAAAAAGAGAACAGTGACTTAAATGGTACTCATGTCTGAAGAGGCCGAACATACAATTCAAAACGCATAGATCCCCATCTTCCCATATGGTGTATATCAGCCTCAGAGTACCCAAATGCAGCTGCAGTTGAAGCAGCACCTATTCTAAATGAATGGGTGCCGTAACGAGCCCCAGGGAGGCCAACACTGGAAAGTGCCATACCGGTCACCTTCCAAAATTGAAATTTAGTAAGGGGAGACCCATCCTGGTGGCAGAAAAACGGGCCAGGGTGCGTGCCACGCACTGCCAAGAACTCCTGTAGGGCACCAACCGGACAGATGTCTGCAATGGAACATCGTAGCAGTCTAACTCCACTGCCTACGCCGTGCTGATCAACTTTTGAGGACCGTATCCTCAACTGAGCCCACTCATTAGAAACATAGACATCGTCGAGTTCCAGTGCCCTACGAGTCGCATCCGCCTTAGACAGTAGTACCAACTCACTGATGCGGAGCGCTCCAAAGAAGGCCACCGTGGTAGCCGCATGAAAAAGAGCTGCCTCATACCTGTCAAAACATAGGTTAGGCCAGCCTCGTGCAAGGTGTGTGAGCACCCCTGGAGAAATTGGGTGCCGAGTGTCCGGGCGGCGGCCACGTTCCCGTGTCCACCCCTCCAAAACATGCCGTATGCGAAAATCATTCATGCTGTCAGCAAAACCCCCCACCTTGGCAATAAATGCCAATGCTGACAGCCTTGATGCTATAGTGCGGGGAGCGAGGCCCTGACTGTGTAAATGAACCATGAATTGTAAAACCTGTTCCACTGGAATGGGCCACACCTCTGGTAACTGAAGTTGCACACGAAAGCTATTAAATTGAACGAAAGCATGATGATACGCCTTACGCGTGCGGGGTGCCAAGGACATGCCAATCACCCGGTTCACCTCTCCTTGCCAAGTGTCCAAACCTTGGCCAGAAGTGGCGAGGGGAATTCCTCTGCGTCCGGAGCCAAGGCGCGGAACCGGGGGATCTGCAGGCGGGATAAAGCATCAGCAATATCGTTATCAATGCCTGGTACATGTCTGGCCCTGAAAAGCACGTTGAGGTGTAGGCTACGTAACACGAATTGGCGAACTAAAGCCATCACCCTGGGTGATTTAGATGTCTGAGCATTGACAATGTGCACTACTGCAGCATTGTCACACCAAAAATGGACCACTGAGTCGGCCCACTCCTTGCCCC
Organism: Bradypodion pumilum; assembly: GCA_035047305.1. Classification (NCBI taxonomy): domain Eukaryota; kingdom Metazoa; phylum Chordata; class Lepidosauria; order Squamata; family Chamaeleonidae; genus Bradypodion; species Bradypodion pumilum. The sequence continues at coordinate 18,156,111 of JAWDJD010000002.1, forward strand.
ATAGCATCAAAGCTCCCAGGATTGGAAAAAACTCAAGGAATGTAAGATCGCGGAGGCGATCCGTGCCCCGCCATTCTGGAGGCCATTGGCCATAAGCCCACCTCCCCTGGAAGTAAATCCCATATCCCAGGGAGCTGGAGGCATCCGACTGCACTTGAAACCTAGGTGAAACTAAAAGATCGGACCTCCAAAAGGATACCCCGTTGACGTCCCGCAGGAATGAGAGCCAAACCAAAAGGTCAGCCCGCATGCCCCTGGTTAGTCGGACTCTATGATAGCGCCGTGTCAGGCCAGACATGGCATCGCACAGGCGCCGAGCAAATGCCCTGCCAGGCGTAACCACCCTGCAGGCAAAGTTAAGATGGCCATGCAGTACCTGGAACTCCCTAAGTGACACCTTACGTTTGGCCAGCAAGGCCAAAATCATCGCAGAGATCCGGGTAACCTTGTCAATGGGTAACCGGGATGCCTGTGCGACCGTGTCAATTTCGATACCCAGAAATGTGAGGGTAGTGAACATAAGAACATAAGAACATAAGAACATAAGAACAGCCTTGCTGGAACAGGCCACAGCCCATCCAGTCCAGCATTCTGTCTCACACAGTGGCTCACCATTTCAGGGTATTCCCAAGCAGATGCCTTCACCTGCTTAGGATTCCCTGGAAATGATATTGAGAGATATCCTGCCTATCTCTCCAACCCGGAGGTTGTCCTTAAGTATCCATAATTATAGCCATTGATACTCTTGTCCTCCATGAACTTGTCTAATCCTTTCTTAAAGCTGTCAAGACTGACAGCTGTCACCACTTCTTCTGGCAGGGAGTTCCATAGACCAGTAATCCTCTGGGTGAAAAAGTACTTTCTCTTATTTGTTTGAGAACTAGTACCCAAACGTTTCATGGAGTGTCCCCTAGTTCTAGTGTTATGCGATAGGGAAAACAGTTTTTCCTTATCTACTTTGTCCACACCGTGCATGATTTTATAAACTTCAATCAGGTCACCTCTTAGACGTCGTCGTTCAAGAGTGAAGAGGCCCAACCGTTGCAGCCTCAGATGTTAAGGAAGGTGTTCCAGTCCCCTAATCATTCTGGTTGCCCTCCTCTGCACTTTTTCCAGCTCCATAATATCCTTCTGGAGGTATGGCGACCAGAACTGTACACAGTATTCCAGATGGGGCCTCACCATAGATTTATAAAGAGGCAAAATGACACTTGCTGACTTATTTTCTATACCCTTCCTAATGATCCCTAGCATTGAGTTTGCTTTTTTCACTGCTGAGGCACACTGGGTTGACACCTTCATTGAGTTGTCCACCAGGACACCAAGGTCCCTTTCCTGGTTTGTCGCAGAGAGTTCAGACCCCATCAGTTTATAAGTGTAATTGGGGTTCTTTGCCCCAACATGCATCACTCTGCACTTACTAATGTTGAAACTCATTTGCCACTGTTTTGCCCACTCCCCCAGTGTCGAGAGATCCCTCTGGAGCTCCTCACAATCTCTCACAGTTTTCACTACCCTGTATAATTTAGTGTCGTCAGCAAATTTGGCTACCTTGCTTTTTACTCCTACTTCTAGATCATTTATGAAGAGGTTGAAAAGCAGGGGTCCCAGTACTGAACCTTGGGGTACCCCACTCTTTACTTCCCTCCACTTGGAGAAGTGTCCATTTAGTGCTACCCTCTGTTTCCTGTCCCTTAGCCAGTTGCTGATCCAGGACAAGACCTGTCCCTTTATTCCATGACTGGTAAGTTTATTCAAGAGCCTTTGGTGTGGGACCTTGTCAAAAGCCTTCTGAAAGTCCAGATAAACAATGTCAACTGGATCCCCCTTATCCACATGCTTGTTGACACTCTCAAAAAATTCCAACAGATTAGTGAGGCATGATTTGCCCTTGCAAAAGCCATGTTGGCTCTCCTTTAGCAGCGCCTTCTCTTCTATGTGCCTATTAATTCTATCTTTTAGGATGGTTTCCATCACTTTACCTGGGACACATGTCAAACTGACAGGTCGGTAATTTCCTGGATCACCCCTGGATCCTTTTTTGAAAATTGGTGTTACATTCGCTACCTTCCAGTCATCAGGCACTAAGCCTGATTTGAGGGAAAGATTATATATTTTGGCTAGGAGATCAGCAATTTCATCTTTAAGTTCCCTGAGAACTCGTGGATGGATGCCATCTGGTCCTGGTGATTTGTTAGTGTTTAGTTTAACAAGACATGCAAGGACCTCCTCCCTGGTTATTTCTATCTGGCTTAATTCTTCGGTTTCCCTCCCTACGAAGATAGGCTCTGTTTTGGGCATGTGGGCTCTGTCTTCTTCAGTGAATACTGAAGCAAAGAATTCATCGAGTCTCTCTGCAATCTCTGTTTCCTCTTTAATAACCCCTTGCCTTCCATTGTCATCTAATGGTCCAATGGCCTTCCTAGTTGGGTTCTTACTTCTAATGTATTTAAATAAGTCTTTGTTATTTCTCTGAGTATTTTTAGCTATACGCTCCTCAAAGTCTTGCTTTGCTTTCCTGATTGTTGCCTTGCATTTGTTCTGCCAGAATTTATGTTGCTGCCTGCTGTCCTCATTCGGACAAGCCTTCCATCTTCTAAATGAGCTTTTCTTGCTCTTGATCACTTCCCGAACAGCTCCTGTAAGCCACATTGGATGGGCCCTCGGTCTTTTCGGGCGCTAAAGGGCACCGAGTTCCTGCATTAGCGTCTGAAATGTGGTGAGGAGACGCGTGCATGTGTCCAAGCCCCGTTCACCCCCGAACAAAAAGTCATCGAGGTAATGGGCTACAGACCGAGACCCGGACCTGCAAACAAAGGCCCACTGAAGGAAGGTGCTAAAACGTTCAAATGCTGAACAGGATATAGAGCAGCCAAAAGGCATGGCCTTATCTACATAGAACTTCATTTGGAATCTAAAACCCAATAGCTCAAAGTCCTCAGGGTGCACTGGCAACAATCGGAATGCCGATTTGATGTCACATTTTGCCAGGAGGGCACCCGGACCACAAGAGCGCACCATCCGTAGGGCTTGGTCAAAGGACGTATACCTGACCGAACAAAAGTCATCAGGGATAGCATCATTGACAGAATAACCCGCCGGGTACGATAAATGGTGGATTAAACGAAATTCCCCCGGGGCCTTCTTGGGTACCAACCCCAGAGGGGAGACCTTCAGGTTGGGAAAGGGTGGCACAGAAAAGGGTCCTGCCACCCTCTTAGCCCCAACCTCCTTAGCAATACTCAGGGCAGCCACCTCCTCTCTACCTTTCAGGGACAGTAAATTGGGTGCATCTTGGGGTCCCCGCACTCCTTTGAATGGGATTCGAAAGCCCCACTGGAAACCCTCAAGAAGGTACTTCACATCCTCTCTCCGTGGATAAGTTGAGAGCCATCGCTCCAACATATACACATTAACTGGGGAGGGGGCCTTTTGCCTGGCTAGCTCCCTCAGCAGCCGCTCTGCCCGCTCCCTGTCCACCTCTACCTCTGCCCCGTGACCCACTGGCCCGCGGACATGCGGCGGCGACGTGGGGGCCAACGCAAGAGGGACACTCATGTTTGTATCGGCACTGCCGCTTATTGCACACACCGCTGGCCGAGAAGCTCCAACACAGCAAGCGGGCTGGAACCCCCTGCCCCGCCAGCTGGCGGGAAGCCTGCGTTGGAGCAGTTCGCTGAACGGCATGGCCACAATGGTACCTATCCCCAGGCGCCGGACGTGTGGGGGTCATGTACAATAGCCACAATTTCTGACAGGGCTCATCCCATCTCATCTCCGGGTGCAATGGCACCCTCATTCTGAATTCCTCATCGTAAGCCAACCACGATGGGCCAGGAAAATCCACCATCGCCCTGTAAATATTGTCCAAATATTGGACCATAGGAATGGCCAGGTCTGGCCGGGCCCTGAGATGCACCGCCATATAAATAAGATATGCGGGCAACCAGTTGGCCGAGGTGCGTGGTGGCTTACAACGGCGGGACAGCTCTTTGTCTTTGTCATCCTGTCCCTCTCTCTCCTCCTTAGTGGGCTCATGGTTCAATAGGGAGAATATATCCACGTACTCCCCCCGCCAAATCTTTTCCCTCGTGACCTGGGACAAATGATCACCAAGGGGCAACGAATAACCAGCCGTCGGCAAAGCCGTCACCGGCACATTAGGTACCCGGGGCATACGCAGCGGAACCTGGACAGTCCCTGCTATGCCCGGCACTGGCCCGGGGGCAGAAACCCCCACCCCCAACGTTGCACCAGTATGGAACCAAGGGACACTGGGATAAGGTGGCAACTGATGCCTACCCGCCTCGACATTACGAGGCCATGGCCACTGAACCCCACCATTGGAAGTGGACTGTGCTGTGGGTGCATTAACTTGAACCTGATACTCACTAGTTGCACCCCTGTGAGCCGCCCCCACTGGGGGTTCCGGCCCACGGTGGGCGTCGGAGCTCACGACCGGAATCGAGCTCTCGGGCCGCACCTGACCACTCTCCTGCTGTAGCTCTGGCTGAACAGGGAGCTGCGAGACCCCAGCCGGGATAGGCCGGAGCGTCTCCAGCAGCTCAACCCGGCTAGCCGCTTGCTGTAGTGTGGCGGCCATTGAGGTAGGCTGAGGACCCAAAGTTGCCCCCACAGCAAATGAAGGGCCACCAGGCACGGGGTTGTGTGCCATCCCTAAGGATGCCTCGAGCACCGCTAAACGCGTGAGCAATGCATCGACTGCCACAGATCCCCCAGTATAAAGTGGGCCGGGTGGGCCGGACGGCCCACCTGGCATTGGACCAGGAACCCCGGTATCAGAGCCCGGGCCCACATAGGGCCATGCCCAAATCTCCGGCCCATAAGGGGCCTGTTGTGTTCTGTAAAGCTGTGCCTTTAACAAAGTACCTTTGCCATGTGTTACCAATGTAACCTTTCTGTGTGCAACATTATAACCATCAGCTGTATCAATGTAACCTAATAAGGGGACGCGAGCTAGTGACCACCAGAGGGCAGTAGCGAGCGTCCAGCTCCCATGGATCATAGTCACCTGGTTCAGCAGCGCGGGAAGATTCCCCGCGACCTCCTCACCTGGTCAAGAAGGGCGTGACCTCCTACGACGTCACGCAGGCAGCAACCAATAGTCTGTCGACGAGCCACATTCAAATGTATAGCCAGCTGTATATATTGAGCTACTCATCCGCCATTACCACATGTTCCTCCGGATCATCATGCAATAAACCTGTGTTAAGCCAACCCTTCGGCTGTTTCATTGTCTTTGGTCCCTTACACTAAACTGGCGACGAAGGTGGGATCGTGGCAGCCCACGGGACCAAGACATGCGCCGGTTTCGAAATCAGGAAACCGGGCGACTGGGAGATCTTCGAGATGGACTTCCAGGCCGCACTGATCAAGTCCGAAGTCACGGAAGAGGCGAAGAAAAGAGCCATCTTCACCAGAATGCTCGGACAAGAAACAAAAAGGACCTTGGTGGACCTGATTGCACCGAGAAGGGTGAGCGAATTCAAGGTCAAGGAACTCATGCAGATGCTGCGTGAGCACGTCCGGCCCGCCACAGCGATGTTTCCCGCTCGGAGTGCGTTTTGGAGGCGAGTCCAAGCGCCCAGGGAGATGGTCGCCGCATTCGTGGCGGCCCTGCGGCTGGCGGCCAGCCCGTGAAAATGGGAGAATGCCGAAATCACCCTCCGGGACTGTGTGCTGTGCGGCCTGAACGACGCCGAGACCCAGCGCACATTAATGAACCAAGAGCCGCCTCCCACGTTGCAGGAGGTCGTCAGAGCGGCCCAGGCCGCTGAAGCTACGAAGGCCGGGGTCCAAGAACTTCAGGACTGGCGGCCAAAGTCGAGCAAGGCAGAGGCTCCGGTACAGGCGGCCCGCCGAACTTCGAGGTCGTCCGCAGAGGGCAGCGACGACGAGGACATCCAGAGGGTCCGGAAGGAGAGCCGGCGATGCGACGGCTGTGGAGCGGCCCACGACCGCGTGAAATGCCCCTTCCGGAAGGCTGAGTGCCACAACTGCGGCCACCACGGACACATCGCCAAGGTGTGCAGGAAGAAGCGCGAAACCCGGAGGAGCTCCGCAGACCGTTCCGCCGGACAAGACCGCCCAACGAAATCCAAGGATGGCACCCAGGCCACGCGGAAGCAGGACGGCGTGGGCCGCATCACCGACGGCAGCGAGGACGCCGCCCCAGTGTTCAGCGTGTCTACTAGACACCCCCACTACTTTGTTGAGGTACTAGTCCAAGGGGTCCCCATTAGGATGGAAATTGACTCGGGGTCCTCATATTCAATCATTTCCCAGAGGGAGTTTTTGTGAATTGCCCCCCACAAGCGACCCAAGCTCAAAGCATTGAGGTCCACACTACGGGACGTGCAAGGGAACAGTATTCCAGTGTTGGGGGTTGGAGAGTTTCAGGTCAAATTCAAGGAGCACGCCGCGTCCCTTCCCCTAGTCGTGCTCAAGGGAGGAAATTGCAGCCTCCTCGGGACTCAATGGTTCCAGCCCCTGGGGTTGTTTATTGGGGGGGGGTGCACGCCGTTGGGATGCACGCCGTTGGGACTGATCCAATTCAGGAGGTGTGCGAGGCGCACACCGAGGTTTTCAAAAAAGGACTGGGGAAATTCAAGGGGCCCCCAGTGACTTTCGACCTGGACCCGGGGGTCCGCCCAATTCGCCTTAAACCACGCAGGGTGCCGTTCGCACTCAAGGACAAGATAGAGGCAGAACTGGACAAGTTGGTGGGCCAGGGGATCCTTGTGCCTGTAGATTCTGCGGAGTGGGAAACTCCAATTGTAACCGCTCTAAAGGCCAATGGGGAGGTCCGCATATGCGCTGACTACAAGTGCACCATCAACAAGGCGATCCGCCCGAATGCATATCCGGTGCCGGTAGTCAGCCATCTGCTGGCCAGGTTACACGGGGGAAAGTGTTTCGCTAAGCTCGACTTAGCACAGGCCTACCAGCAGCTCACGGTGTCCCCTGCTGCAGCTGCTGCGCAGACCATAGTCACCCACAAGGGGGCGTTCCAGGTGACGCGCCTCCAGTTCGGCGTGAATTCGGCGCCTGGAATTTTCCAATCACTCGTGGAACGCCTCCTGAAGGGATTGGAGGGGGTGTTGCCTTATTTTGATGACGTGTTAATAACGGGGGGGAGTCGGGCTGAATTGGCCAAAAGGTTGGGGAAGGTCCTGACGATATTCGAAAAGGCGGGGCTGAGGTTGCGAAAGGACAAATGCGTCTTCTTCGCAACAGAGGTTGAGTTCTTAGGGTTTTGTGTGACTCCCGAGGGAATAAAACCATCCATGTCCAAGGTGGCAGCCATTAAGAAAGCCCCCCGCCCCACCTCCAAGCCCGAGTTGCAGTCGTTCCTAGGGCTGCTCAACTTTTACCACTCCTTCCTCCCCCGAAAGGCAGCGGTGGCTGAGCCGCTACACAAACTGCTGAAGAAAGACCAGGCATGGAAGTGGGGCGATGACCAAGAAAGGGCATTTAGCGAGCTAAAAAGCCTCCTGGCGTCCGACGCCATGCTGACCCATTTCAACCCCAAACGCCCAGTAGTTCTGATCTGTGATGCATCTCCAGTGGGGGTGGGGGCGGTGCTGTGCCATGTGTTGGAAAATGGAAGGGAGGCCCCGATAGCATTTTACTCCAGGTCCCTGTCCCATGCAGAGAGAAACTACGCACAGACGGACAGGGAGGCACTAGCGATAGTCGCGGGGACGAAAAAATTTCACGATTTTCTGTACGGCCGCCCTTTCACAATTGTAACAGACCACAAGCCCCTGCTAGGCATCTTTACCGCTGATAAGCCCACCCCACAGATCCTGTCCCCGAGGATGCTCAGGTGGGCCATTTTTCTCAACGCGTACCAGCACGCGTTGGTCTACCGGTCCGGAAAGGAGATCAGCCATGCGGACGCTCTATCTAGGTCCCCCCTTCCCCTAACGCCCAGCCAGGTGAGCATGGGGGAGCGGGACCATCAGGTTCTCATGATAGAGGTTCTGGATTCGCCCCCCGTAATGCCTGCCGACATTGCCAAAGCGACGGAGAAGGACAAAACGTTAGCGACAGTCAGCTCCTGGCTGCAGAAAGAGTGGCCCGCATCCTCCCCAGCGGAGGAGTTCGCTCCATTTTTCAGAAAAAAGCTAGAACTGTCCCTAGAGAGGGGGTGCCTCTTGTGGGGGCAGCGGGTGGTGATTCCCACTTCCCTTCGGCCGCGGGTGCTCAAACTGCTTCATGTCAGCCACCCCGGCATCGTGCGATCCAAGGCGCTGGCCCGGAGTTACTTCTGGTGGCCCCAGCTAGACGCCGACATCGAGCACATGGTCGGCACTTGTGAAAGTTGCCAATGCTCCAGACCAGAGGAGGCCCGCCTTCCCCACAGGGAATGGGACGCGGCTAAGGGGCCGTGGTCCCGGGTGCACGTAGATTTCCCGGGCCCATTCAGAGGCACCCTATTCCTCCTTGTAGTGGACGCTTTCTCCAAATGGTTGGAGGTTATCCCAGTCACGAGCACCTCCTCGGCCCAGACCATTAGGCAATTGTGGAGGCTCTTCTCCACGTTCGGCATACCCGACACATTAATTAGCGACAACGCTAGTTGTTTCACGTCCTCCGAGTTTAGGGCATTCATGGAGATTAATGCCGTTCGGCATATCACCTCCGCCCCTTTTCACCCGGCCACCAACGGCCAAGTAGAGCGCCTCGTCCGCACCACAAAGGACGCGTTGCGGCGCATGGGCCCAGGGGATCTGAACCTGCAAGTGTGTCAGTTTCTGCTAGGGTACTGGGTGACCCCATTGGCGTCAGGATACTCCCCCGCAGAGCTCTTAATGCGCAGGAAGCTGACCACCATCCTTACTAGGCTAGACCCCACGAGGGTAGAGGACAAAGGAAGGAACATCGGGCTGGAAGTTACAAAGAGTTTCAGCATAGGCGCCCCCGTGCATTGCAGGAATTACGCCAGCACGGGCCCTGCCTGGGTGCCGGGCGTAGTCGTGGAACAAACCGGCCCCGTGTCGTACCGTGTGGAAACCAGCACAGGGCTCCTATGGAGGCGGCACGCAGACCAACTCTGACGCAGGGTCTCCGATGAGCAGGACACGGATCACGCAGGAAATAAGTCAGCGTTAGGGTTCTCCCCCACCCGTTTAGCCCAAGGGGGAGGAGAAGGGGACCGTGGGCCCCCACCAAGGGGGGAGGAGGATATCCTCGTAGATACCCTGGGGGATCTTTCCGAGGAGGAGGAACCCGACCCCATACATATCTCGCGGAAAGTCCCCACAAATGCGGGTACCCCTACCAACTTAGATTTTGATTTTCAGAACCGGGGGGGGGTTTCGGAGTGGTCCCCCACCCGTCCAAGCAAGAAGAGGGGTTTTTCTTTAGTCCCAACGGCCCCCGGTCTGCCCACAATGAAGTTTTTCCCATCCCCTAAGGCCGCCAGACAGCGGCAAGCCACTAACAAGTCTCCCTCTCCCTTTTCAGGACAAGGGACCAGGGAACAAAGAAGCAATAATGCCCCCGGGGGGGCAGCCCTCTTCACGGCCCAAACGCACATGCAACAAGCCATCTTGGCTGAGAGACTTCGTCTCATCCTAGGGGGGAGGGATGTTGTGTTCTGTAAAGCTGTGCCTTTAACAATGTACCTTTGCCATGTGTTACCAATGTAACCTTTCTGTGTGCAACATTATAACCATCAGCTGTATCAATGTAACCTAATAAGGGGACGCGAGCTAGTGACCACCAGAGGGCAGTAGCGAGCGTCCAGCTCCCATGGATCATAGTCACCTGGTTCAGCAGCGCGGGAAGATTCCCCGCGACCTCCTCACCTGGTCAAGAAGGGCGTGACCTCCTACGACGTCACACAGGCAGCAACCAATAGTCTGTCGACGAGCCACATTCAAATGTATAGCCAGCTGTATATATTGAGCTACTCATCCGCCATTACCACATGTTCCTCCGGATCATCATGCAATAAACCTGTGTTAAGCCAACCCTTCGGCTGTTTCATTGTCTTTGGTCCCTTACACTAAAGGGCCGGAGGTGGAACGTGCTGCGCCCCAGCACCGGACCCACCCCCGCTGCCCGGGCCCATGGCCGGTATCTGCGGGCCAAGGGCCGAAGCCCCAGAAGGTCCAGCCGAAGGCTGACCGGCCGAGGGCCAAGCAGCCTGCATCGCCCCACCGGTATCGGTGGGGTTGAGCCTTGGCACGTGGGCGCAGCCCTGGTCCTCCGACCCGAGGGCTGGCCCCTACGTGGCGCAGGGCCAAAAGTCCTCCCCGCGGGCCGCGGCTTCGTCGCCGAGGCCCTCTGTTTGGGAGGCATATCGGAAGGAGCAGGATCCTTTTCCAGGGATCGAAGAGCACAAAAAGGCACAGAGGAGCCAGCAAGCCAAGGCTCCGTGCGCAATCCTCCCTTCCCAGCCGGGAAGGACCAAAGGGGCAAACAAACAGCGACGGAGAAAACTTCTCCTCTCCGTCGCTCTTTTTAAAATGGCAGCTCGGCTGCCTCGTGGCCATCCCTTTTATAGAGGGGTGGCCACGCCCCCTAACTCACCCGGATGTCTGCGTCCGGGTGGGGGGGGCGCAAAGAGCGCGGTGGCCATTTTGGCGCCGCGCTTTCATTCTTCCAGATGCACCATACTCAGGTATTTGCACCGTGCCTGTAAAGCAGGTAGAACTCCCAGAATAAAGAATTACTTTTGAAATTCAAAAGTCCAAAAATCTTAGTCCTACAAACAAAAATCTACCACCACTGTTAGGGAGAATTTATGTAAACAGGCAAAAGATCTAACCATTCCAGTTCTTGTAGAGAACATTATATCTTTACTGTTGACTCTGATCCTCAGCCCTTTCCTGCGACAGAGCAGTGAACTATAGTAACTTTTTCTCTCCTAGAAAGACATAGGAGAGAAAATGTTCAAAAGGTTTCATATTTCAGACATCATATTTACTTAGTGTTTGTTTTTTCTTTATTCTCCTAGAATGCAAGTGGGTTGCCTTACTCATGCTCTTAGTACTTTACTCTGCATTCTCCTCCTCTACATATTCCTTTCATTCATATATGCTTTTATAGTCAACAATAGTTGAATGTCACCCTTTAAAAAGCTATTTTCCTTCGATCCTTGTTAATAATGGAAGGCCTGGAATAAATGTTGATTCACAGGCCCTGTAGTAGTCAGATCTGCTTTCCCATTATGAAGGTACAGTATGAAAGTCTTTCATAATAACAGGAGGGTTGGGAGGAGGTTTTTCAGCAGATATGGATATGAAGTGTGCAAAGCCATCTGTCTGTGCCTATGGATACAGTTCTAATAGTGTCAAAGACTGTAGATGAGGGATAGGCATTTTTTCACCTTAGTAAACACATTTCAATGTGGGAAAAGCTCTCATGGATGGGGCCATACATGCTGGAGACACACCACAACCAAAACAATGTGGAGAAACACAGATTCAGTGCTTAATTATTTATATATTTTGCCACCAAGTAGATCTTGATTTTACTAGCAAGCATGTGGGATTGGGAAATCTCCAACAGCAGGTGTGTGCTGGTATATTGGGCAATCGGGCTTTGTCCCACCCTGCCCTCACCTCTGGCACCCTGGGGCACCAATAGCAATGTATGGGATTCTCCCCCAACCCCAACCCCCAAGTAGGCCCCACCACTCCCTGTTCAGTGCCTTCCCATGTCCAACAAGATTCCATGCATGTGCGATGTTCAGTCAGGCTCAGTGGGACCTCTTTCAGGCTGCTTAGTTGTTGCTTTAGGTTATTTGCCTTCTATTAAAATTAATGAGGTGCAGCATGAAGAGAGAGGTAACATTCCCTGAAGAACTCCCTAAACAATTCTGCCTTCTGCAGCTTTTGGAGTAGCTATTTGTTTAATTTTTTTAAAAATTATTATTATTAACAATACTGTATATACAACCATATATAAAACAATGAAACAATAAAAAAGAGAAAACCCCTTTGCATACATAGTTTCTATATTATCTATCTCTATAACATTCATGTGCACTCACCACCTTGGAACCAGACATTTCCTTCCCATTCCTCCCCCACCTCCCTATTTCCGAAACCTCCTAGTTAATGATAATGGTGAAATTAGACAGGAAATTTTGTGGGATGCTATGAAAGCAGTTATACGAGGACTTTGTATAAAAGAAACTAAGGTTCAATATAACAAAGAAATAAATAAAAGGAAAGAAATAGAAGAGATTAAAGAGTTAGAAAAAATGTATAGATACAATGGACCAAAAATCAGATATAGACTGATAGCATTAAAGAAAGAATTGAAAGACAAAAACTGGGAAAAAGTACAGAGAGACCTCATAAATATGGAAAGGCACTACTTTGAATTTAGTAACAAAAACTCAATTTTTAAAGCTAAAATAACAGAAGATAAGAAAATTAAAAACAAATTAGGTATAATAATGAATAACCAAGGCAAAAGATGTAACCTAACGAAAGGAAAAAAAACAGTGTAGGAATTCTATGAAAATCTATATTCAGCAAAAAAAAATACAACAATTAAACTAAGACAATATTTGAATAGATACAACAACATCAAGCTACAAGAAAACCATATACAATAAATGGAAGAAGCAATCACAGAATCAGAAATTGAATTAGTTATTAAGAAATTAAAATTAAATAAAGCTGCAGGAGTAGATGGATTAGATTCATTATTCTATATAAATATTTTTTAAAAAATTATTACCAAAATGAAAGAAACTATTTAATTATATATTAGAAGGAAGCCAGATAATGGAATTATTAGCAAATGTGATAAGACATCAAAGATATAGATGTGATAAAGGGGACAAAAATTAGAATTTTTGCTGATGACACAATGTTTATGGTAAAGAATCAGATAGGTAATTTAGAAAGAATAAAGAAACATCTAAAAGATTTTGAGGAAATAACAGGGTTAAAAATAAATTGGGACAAAATGGAGATGATTAGCTGTAAAATAACAAACTCAGAAATTGGAGTAGCTATTTATAAGGCCCCAAGCACACAGTTTATTTATTTTTATTTATTTATTTAAAATATTTCTATCCCGCTTCCCTCACTTGGGAGTGACCCAAAGTGGTTTCACAACATAGTTTTAAAAATCACAAAACAGTTAAAAAAAACCTCTCTATAAAATATTTAAAAAACCCTTATCTAAAACCATCAAAAATATCCTATACCCTAACACAACAGTTAAAAAAGCAACCAGGACAAAATACCGCTATGGGCTAAATAAGCCAGTGGGACTGGGAAGTTGATGCATCCATGCCCCATGACCGCTGGCATACCCATGTTTTCAGTTGTTTTCTAAAGGGGAACAACTCCATCTGGAGGTGTAGCTCGGGTGGCAAGAGGTTCCAGAGGGCCGGGGCAGACATGGAAAAGGCACTCCTCCTGGTCCCTGCAAGGTGAGCTTCCTTCACTGATGGGACCATCACTGAGCCCCTCCGGTTTGGATGGGTTTGACAACTTGGGGAGATGCGGTCTCAAGTATCCTGGACCACTGCCATGAAGGGCTTTAAAGGTCAAAACCAGCACCTTGAATTGCACCTGGAGGCACACCAGTAACCAATGTAGCTCCTGAACCAGTGGAGAGGCATGAGCATAACGCCCATGCCCCATCACCACCCGGGAAGATGCATTCTGCACCAGCTGCAGCATCCGGATGGACATCAAGGGCAGCCCCATGTAGAGTGTGTTACAGTAATTCAATCTGGAGGTGACCAGAGTGTGAGTGACCATGAGCAAGGAGTCCCGGTCCAGGTGAGATTGAATGTGCAAAATACACAGAGCACATTTCTAAATCTGTGCACTAATATTCAGCATGGAATATGTGCCCATTACTGCATCGATTTTAAAAAGTACACATGAAGAATGTTCAACAGATACATTATTTGTTAACTGAAACTGTCTCAAGATGATAAGACACCTCAGTAATGACTTTTCAGCCTTGCAATATAGAACAGGTAAGAGGCAAGCAGTGTACATTTTCTATTATAGCAGTCTCTCCAAATTGTACAAAATTCTTCTCATTTCCCTTTCAGAAGCAAAGGGCAAACTCATATCTAGCACAGGATAGAGTAGTTGCTTAAAAAGACACAAATAACCCATTTGGTGTTTTTGTCCTCAAAAGTACATGCAAAGAAAGTAACCATTGCTATATTTTAGTGCAACTGCAGATTTGCACAATCCCCACAAAAAACTGCACAATTCATCAAAGAGACAATTCCCACTGACAACACCAGAAAACATCTCACCCTCTTGCCAGACAAGAAGAAAAACTTTGCAGGATTTCATCCTCACATGCAAACACATGAGAAAGAACTTAGAAAAGTGTGTGTATGTGTGTGAATGTATGTGTGTGTGTTGTGGGGGGGGGGGGGGACCTGCATGTAAATTGCATGGAAAGGGTATGGAAATGGGAAGAAAGAGAAGGATGACTACGGAAATAGATTTGACATCTCATGCTTAGCTGAAACACTTGTTGAGTTGTCAATATGATAAAGGCAGCCTTGGGTATTGTAGTAACTCATGGTCTAAGTAGTAGGTAATGCCTGCCCCCAAAATGTTAGGGTGGATTTTTACAAATAGTCTATGTTGTCATTCACCTCTTAGATTATAATATATAATCTTTACCTCAAATCAGGGTTTGTGCCTGATGACTGGAAGGTAGCGAATGTAACACCAATTTTCAAAAAAGGATCCAGGGGTGATCCAGGAAATTACCGATTTGTCAGTTTGACATGTGTCCCAAGTAAAGTGATGGAAACCATACTAAAAGATAGGATTAATAGGCACATAGAAGAGAAGGCCCTGCTAAAGGAGAGCCAACATGGCTTTTGCAAAGGCAAATCATGCCTCACTAATCTGTTGGATTTTTTTGAGTGTCAACAAGCATGTGGATAAGGGGGATCCAGTTGACATTGTTTATCTGGACTTTCAGAAGGCTTTTGACAAGGTCCCGCACCAAAGGCTCTTGAATAAACTTACCAGTCATGGAATAAAGGGACAGGTCTTGTCCTGGATCAGCAACTGGCTAAGGGACAGGAAACAGAGGGTAGCACTAAATGGACACTTCTCCAAGTGGAGGGAAGTAAAGAGTGGGGTCCCCCAAGGTTCAGTACTGGGACCCCTGCTTTTCAACCTCTTCATAAATGATTTAGAAGTAGGAGTAAATAGCAAGGTAGCCCAATTTGTTGACGACACTAAATTATACAGGGTAGTGAAAACTGTGAGCGATTGTGAGGAGTTTCAGAGGGATCTCTTGACACTGGGGGAGTGGGCAAAACAGTGGCAAATGAGCTTCAACATTAGTAAGTGCAGAGTGATGCATGTTGGGGCAAAAAAAACAACCAATTACATTTATAAACTGATGGGATCTGAACTCTGTGCGACACACCAGGAAAGGGACCTTGGTGTCCTGGTGGACAACTCAATGAAGGTGTCAACCCAGTGTGCCTCAGCAGTGAAAAAAGCAAAGGGATCATTAGGAAGGGTATAGAAAATAAGTCAGCAAGTGTCATTTTGCCTCTTTATAAATCTATGGTGAGGCCCCATCTGGAATACTGTGTACATTTCTGGTCGCCATACCTCCAGAAGGATATTATGGAGCTGGAAAAAGTGCAGAGGAGGGCAATGAGAATGATTAGGGGACTGGAACACCTTCCTTACCATCTGAGGCTGCAACGGTTGGGCCTCTTCACTCTTGAACGACGGCGTCTAAAAGATGACCTGATTGAAGTTTATAAAATCATGCACGGGGTGGACAAAGTAGATAAGGAAAAACTGTTTTCCCTGTCAAACAAATAAGAGAAAGTACTTTTTTACCCAGAGGATCACAGGTCAATGGAACTCCCTGCCAGAAGAAATGGTGACAGCTGTCAGTCTTGTCAGCTTTAAGAAAGGATTAGACAAGTTCATGGAAGACAAAGGTATCAATGGCTATAATTATGGATACCTAAGGACAACCTCAGGGTTGGAGAGATAGGTAGGATATCTCTCAATGCCATTTCCAGGGAATCCTAAGTAGGTGAAGGCATCTCCTTGGGAATACCCTGAAGGAAATGGTGAGCCACTGTGTGAGACAGAATGCTGGACTGGATGGGCTGTGGCCTGTTCCAGCAAGGTTGTTCTTATGTTCTTCTTATGTTTTGATAAGCAGTAACACAAATGTCTGAATTTATAGGTTTGAGTATCTTGTAACCTCATACACAATAAATCCAGGGAGGGGGGAGTTAAACTTGAATATGTAGCTAATTGAGACTGTGGATCCTTGTTCAAGCCCTCCGTGGTAAGTAGAACTCCTCTCCACTCCTCTATGTTTTCCTCCATCCTCTCTCATTTATATCCACTGAGGAGCCTCATCTTTGAGCTCCTGGAAATTGTGGTTTAAATATGACTACCAGGATAGACAATTAATTTCTTAAACTTCAGCTGAACCTATGTACATTTCTATGCATGTAATCCATTTGCAAGAAGTATAAAGTAAACCACATTTCGATTTAACCAAGGACTGAGGGTACAATCAGACAGCAAGAAAAGATCATGTCTGACTGCACCAGAAAAGGTTGCTCTGCTGGGAATAATTTCCCTTAAAGCAACAATTCTGTCCCTATAGAAAATAGCCTTCTTGTGAACAAAGACTTTCACCTGTGGCAAGGCTCTGGCTACAAAAGGTGAGAGCCCAGGCGTCGGCCCCTGCCGGACTACTTCCTTTGCCGTGTGTTTGGGGGGGAGCGATGCTGCCGCAACGCTATCACCGCCAAAGACTTTCACCTGCAGCGGGGCTCTGGCTACAAAAGGCGAGAGCCCAGGCATCGGCCCCTGATGGACTTCTCCCACCGCTGCATGTTTGGGGTGGAGCAATGCTGCTATGCCGCTACTGCCACCAAAGACTCTCACCTGTGGCAGGACTCTGGCCACAGGAAGAGTGCAGCTGGTCAGTTTTGCAGCTGAGGCAGCGAGAGCTGCAGTTGGCGCTGTGCCAGCTAACCCCATTTTTGCTCCTTCTCTGGCCAGGCCAGCCATGGGAAGTGAGGGCGCAGTCAGTGGTTGCTGTTATGCCCGGGGATCAATAGCCGGCCGGGAAGAAGGATGAGCAGCTCCTGAGGACTGTTCCGACACGCTCAGAGCGCGATGTGTGAGTCTCTACTGGGCAACTCTGTAACTGAACTTAACTGTATTTGGTATTTTGTATTTTGCATTTTGTATTCTTGTGTTGCTTCTGATTGATACTTTGTATTTTGTTTACTTTGTATTTTTGCTTTGTTATTGACTGCTATACTTATGCAATACTATAACTGAATTTGATGCTATGTTATTGTAATACTGTGGGGGGGGGGTTGGGGGGGCGTTATTTTGTACTGTATTATGCATTTTGTTTTGGAAACCGCTTAGAGTCATCCATTGGGTTGAAAAAGCGGTAAATAAATAAACCTGAAATGAAATGAAATGAAACAGGTCCATCTTGGGTACAGATCAGGATCAGGTTGGTTCGTGATCACGTTGTTGTCAAGAAATAGTGGATACTGGATATTTCCACGAGTGGTCCCAAACAGGAATTATTTTCCCCTCTGATCACTAGGGGAGCCGCCTAGCAGTGCTGCACAGAGAGAGAGGGAAGTCCAGATAGTATAGTCAGGGAAGCCAAAGGTTCATTACCAATGAGGCAGGTTTCCAAATTTAAAAGGGTAGTCCGAAAGCATGGTCAAGTCCAGAATACAGGTTCGAAATCCAGCAGGGTGATCAGACAGGCAAAGGTTCATTCTAGACAGGCAAGGGCTCTCATCTGTTGCTAGTTTCTGAAAGCTCTCCCTTGCTGACCTTTGACGCAGGTGCAGCTCTTTGCAAAGATGAAGCCTGCAATGCCATGAGGTTGAAGGTTCAGCATCCTCATTGTCAGAATCTGACTCAGCATTTGCTGACCCAGTTGTTGTTAAATCTGACAGTTCTTGATTGGGCAAAAGGTGCTTCAGCATCCAAAGTGGGCTGCAGTGGTTACTCCATCTCAGATTGATCGGAGTCTGTATCAGGGGCCATGTCAATCACAAACAGAGTTAAGAGCATCTCTCCTCCTATTTTGATCCAGATTACATTAATAGTGCCTTGTGGGGGAGCCAATACATATATATATGAATGCTTCCAGATAACTCTATTAGCTCTACAGGGATACACAAAAAGACTCCTCAAAGATTGTAGCATTTTTCAACCACAATCGGGCATACTCCACGCAACAGCCACCTTGTGATGGCTAATCTTTCTCAAACTATGTCAAATAAACATAGTTTATGAATGAACTCACCAAAAAGGGGCTTCATTTTGGCAGTTTCATGTCTGGCCTAGACACGGAAGAAGAATTAGCTCTACCAAACCTACATGTATTTAACAAAAAGATTGTGATTGGGTGTGGAAACTCTCATTTTGTTGATTTTAGAGTAGACGTCAACCAAATCCTGTATGCAGAGCATGTAACTATTTTGCACGTAGATGATGGATCAGTATTGAATACACTGAGTCTTGTGAGGATTGTGTTGTCAGTGGATTCCACCAGTTTCCACATCTTATGCCTTTATCCATTATTCTGATTTTGATTTGCATCAAAAAGGGAATTTGGGAGATCTGCATTATTTAGTGTGAAATCCTAAACCCTGTGATAGCGCTTCAATGCTGCAATGATTAGTTTTGATGCCAGTGATAGATATGTTGTGTTGGGAACAAGGGACTGCACTGTGTGGATGGTTAGAGTAAATTTATAAGGGCATAAATAATATAAGGATTTGATATTAAGTTGTTTGTTAGGCAAGAATGGGAACAGAAGGAAAAACAAAGGATATCTGAAGTAGCGTTCAGAACGATTCACAGAAGCACATTTGAGGCAGGGCTTTTGTTTGCTTGCCTGCTTGCTTGTCTGTCTGTCTATTTATTTATTTATTTATTTTATGTATGTATGTCAAGGCCATAGCCAGTGGGTGGCCAGGGTGGGCATCATCCACCCTGAGTTAGCAGTTTGCCAACCCCCTGCTGCTTATATATATAAAACACTAGCGGGGTTTGCCCGCCTTCAGCTGGACTATGTTGGGGGGTGGTGGTGGAGTGTTGCGAGTGGCTCTGACCTGTGTTGATGTGGCTCCTCTGGTGTGGGCATTGTGGCTGTTTTGGCACCGGCTGCATGGTGGTGATGTTTGCACACTCGTGTGCATGAGCGCACCCGCCTGTTGGTGCCGGCGATGATCGCTGCATGGGCGTCAGTCATGGGTGACTGCTCATGATACGGGCACGTGTGTTGGGTGACCAGTTATGTTGGTCTCGGACTGGCGTGTGAAAGTGCACCTGCACCAGTGGTGTGAGCCTTCTTGGCATGGGCATCATCATTGGGTGCCCAGTTGTGATGCCTGTGTGCTGGCACATGCATGCGCACTTGCGCCAGTGACACGATCCTTGTCAGTGGGGCTGACGTCTCACCTGCAGCCTCCTGACCTCCCTCTTTGACCTCTAGGACATGGAAGGTAGGTCCGGGGGAAATTTAGAAGGGGTGGGTCGTGGTGTGTGTGCATGCAGAACATACAAACACATGTTCTTGCATCTCTCTCTCTCTCTCTCTCTCTCTCTCTCTCTCTCTCTCTCTGTGACATTGTTGCCCATCCTGAAAAATATTCACCCACCCACAACTAGAATCCTGGCTACCGCCCTGATATATGTATGTATGTAGGCCAGTTTCAAATGAAACACATGCAAATATAAAGTTAAAATACTATACAAAACTGTACATTAAGAAACAAATGAACATTGATGAAGATTCAAAACAATTTTAAAAACATGTTACAATATCTAATTTTCATAAATGCTTAAAAGCCTGTCTAAAAAGCAAGATTTTTGCCTACAGATGGAAGGTCTTGTCCTTTCCTCTTGCTTCTCTATGAAGTGCATTCCAAAGCCTGAAATTAGTGATAAATTACAAATAAAATGAACTTCTATGCCCTCAGTGAGATTGAATTTCAGTGAGGATTCCATCCCTTCCAACAGTGTTTAGCTAATATCAAGATTGACGTTTTTACCTTTCTGTTTTCCTGTTCCGAACCTACAAAACAGAATTATGTGTCTCCAAAAGGCAAGTGACAGATGGCAGGGAAATTGGAGGTGACATGTCAACTTTCCTTTGTCTGCAGAGGGGGATAGCCTGTAAAAAGGTACCACTGTCCCCTTTTATGTGGAATCTAAGCTTCATTTTACTCTATGTGGCTGTTTGGCTTCATGAAAAGGGGGATCACATCTGAGCCAATTTTCATGTTTTCTTTATCTGAGGAAATTGCCTAGAAAACTCAAAAGCTCTTCCTATTTGTAACTTTTTATCGGTCTTACCAGGGACTGCAGTGACTCAAGTGATTAAGACACTAAACTCGATGACTGGTTGGTTGGAGTTCGATTCCTGAGTACTGCATGATGGAGTCAGCTTCTGTCTCTGTCCTAGCTTCTGCTAACCTAACAGGTCAAAAGCAAGAAATTGCAAGTAGATAAATAGGTATTACTTTGGTGGGAAGGTAAACAGCGTTCCATTCCTGCGGCATGTCCACGGAGACGTCTGCAAATGCAGATAGCACTGGCTCTTTGGCTACAAATAGAGATGAGCACTAAACCCAAGACTTGGATACGACTGGCTTTCGACCTTTACCTACCAGTCTTAAAAAGGTATTGCTCAATCTCAAAGTTAGTTGCATGGATCCTTCATTGCATTTAAAACCAGGAAGATTTATAACTGAGCTTAGTTTCCTCAGTTTTTGTAATTTTTTTCCTTCCTGACACCCACATCAATAAAATACATAAATATTTTATTCTCAAAGTGCTAGTTTTTGGATACTTTAACACTCACGGCAGAAAGTCCTAAAGTGATTCTGCTCCAATCGGAGATTTAGCAGAGGTGTATAAATCTTTCCTTGTCTCATCCCCATGTATAAGAATGTGGAGCTGTGAAATTATTCTTCTTATCCTTCAAATGGATGGAATATATTTTGTGAAACTCTCAGCAAGAGACGAGATTGAGAGTTAGATCTGTTTTTGTACAAATGAACCAAAATCACACAAATAATTCAAATAATCTAATAAAGAAAAACAAATCAAGATAAGGGTGCCTTTGTTACATATGGTTTAAGGATTAGAAGCATCTAATGGGTTGTCTGAACTTTTTAAAAATGATCAGAGCTGTTGTTCTCTCTCTCTTTATGTTTCCACATGCTTTCCTTTCTCCATGGGAAAGGATATTGAAGATATCTTACACAAATTACAAAAAGCTCATTATCTCCTCTCAGCTGGAGATAAGGAATGTTATATACCTATATTCCCTCTCTAGAGCTCTCGTCCAGTCTAGGCACTATAAATCAACAAGATCAAAGAATTTCATAAGGTTTTTTTTTAAAAAAATCTGGTGAAGAACAGAGAAAATAATTCCTGGAAGATTTATTCAAACAAATCTTGAACTAAACTGCTTCTAAATATCTCCATGTTTTGCTAGCGTAAAGAGATCTTGCTGAACTACCAGAATGGTTCCACATTTCATCTACAGCATGTGTTGCTCTCTGTGAACAAGTATGCTCAGTTGAACTCTGACTTCCCTTCTCTATTCGTGTCAGATGCACCACCAGCATATCTATATCTATAAAGCAGAAATGTACATTAGTAGGTCCTGCATACATTCATATGCCTTGCAACACCCTCTGAAACCCCAATGAGACCTGCCTTGCCTGTACCATCCCAGAAAGAAGGGGGCCCGGATCACCACAATTTTTTTTACCCATATCAGCTTCTCCACTACCTCAGCCTCCTCTGGGAGGCTCCAGGGAGGCCATCCATGTTGTTTCCGATCCCCCGTGACCCCCTGCCCGCTGCTGCAAGGGAAAACCTCAAGATGACAAAAGAGGTTTCTCCGCTATTCTGGTTTGGAGCAGCGGGGGGGGGGGTGTCTGTGGGTGGTCAGAAACAACATGAAGGGGCTGAGGTGGTGGAGAAGCTGAAATGGGTGAAAAACATTCTGTAGTGACTTAATTTTTTTACCCATTTCAGCTTCTCTGCCTCCTCTGAGAGGCTCCAGGGAGGTGATCCATATTGTTTCCATCTACCCATGACCCCCCCCCCGCTCGCTGCTGCAAGGGGAAACCTCAAGCTGATGAAAGAGGTTTCCCTGCTGTTTTGGCTTATAGCAGCAGTGGGGGGAGTTGCGGATGGTCGGAAACAAAGTGAATAGGGTCTCATGAGCCTTCCAGAGGCAGCTGAGGTGGCGGAGAAGCCGAAAAGGGAGGGGAATCAGTCACCATGGAACTTTTTGCACTCATTTCAGCTTTTCCACCAGCCTGGGTGCCTGTGTTAGGGTCCAGGGAGGTGATCCATGTTGTTTCCATCCACCCGCAACCCCCCTCCCCCCACTGCTGCAAGGGAAAACCTCAAGCTGACGAAGGAGGTTTCCCCGCTGTTCTGGCTTGGAGCCGCGGGGGGGGGGGTTGTGGGTGGTCAGAAACAATGCGGATTGCCTCCCTGACACAGGCACCCGGGCTGCCTCTGCCATCCCCAGAAAAAGTACAATGTGCTCTCCTACCTGTTGATGCTGGTTGGAGATAAAGAAATCACCATTTTCAGGCCCCTGTGTCTGTCTCTCTGACTACCCAGGAGTGTCTGGAGTGCTGTTTCTGCCTTCCTAACACCTCCCTCGCCTGCTCAACAGCTGAGAAAAGTTGCAGCCACCATCTTGTTTTTGAAAAATAAAAACATAAGATGGTGGCTGCAACTTTTCTCAGCTGTTGGGAGGACCAGGGAGGTGGTAGGAAGGCAGAAACAGTGCAGGATATGTCCCCCAGCCACTCCTGGGTAGGTGGAGAGCCAGACACAGGGACCCGAAAATGGCGATTTTTTCCATCTCTAACCTGCGTCAACAGGTAGTAGACCAAATGCGATCTCCCGGATAATGACGTTACGGCATTGTCCGGGGGAGAACTTTTCAGGAAAAACCGCATCGTTAACCAAAAATGACGTTGTCCGAACACATGGATAACTGGGGGTTTACTGTATGTTAAAAGGGAAGTGCATCGAAAAATGCATGTACTTGTCAAAGCATTGCACATAAATCCATCATGTTTGGACAGGTAGTTGGAAAATGTATATATTGGCTAAACTGTATATTAAAATAAGTGTGCACCAGAATTGATAAGGATTTTAATGCAATCTTGCTTTTTTTAAAAAAGAAACGGAAACTTTGGGATAAATTGGGAAAAAATGAGTAAGACAGGAAAATAAGAAATCAGGAGAATTTTCAACAACAACAAACTTTTCCTTCCTGTTGAGGAGGGTGTAGAATTTCCTGGCACTCTAAGATAGAGTTTTCACACAAGCAAGAACAATCAAGAATAATGGGGGACAAAACTCCACCTTTTTGCATAAAATGTGTGGATTGCATTGAATCACTACAGCTTTGCCTAAGAATTTGAAGCACTGAATGGGCTATTTGTAACTTATCAGCCAACCTTTCTTTGCTTGACCTGTGAAATGTGTGGTTTGTTTCTGAAAGGAAAAGGACACTAGAGGCATTTTGTACAAATTGTTGTTCAGTCGCACAGTTGACCACTGCATACCAGGCACCCCTATTCTCCACCATCCTCCACAGCCACAACTCAGGTCTATGCCCATTGCGTCAACAATGGCATCTAGCCACATCATCCCTTGCTGCTCCCTTCTCTTTTTGCCTTCACTCTTTCCCAACATCAAGGCCTTCTCAAGTGAGTCCTCTCTTCTCATTTGGTGTCCAAATTACTTTAGCTTCATCTTCAATATTTGTTCTTCAAAGGAGCAGTCAGGGTTGATTTCCTTCAGGATTGACTGATTTGATCTCCTTGCTGTCCAGGGTACTCTCAAAATTCTCCTCCAGCACCACATCTCAAAGGTCCAGCTTATGTTCCAGCTTTCGCAACCATACATTGCTAATAGGAATACCATTGCTTTGACTATGCGGACTTTTGTTGGCAGTGTGATGTCTCTACTTTTTATTATGTTCCCTAGGTTTC
Organism: Bradypodion pumilum; assembly: GCA_035047305.1. Lineage (NCBI taxonomy): Eukaryota > Metazoa > Chordata > Lepidosauria > Squamata > Chamaeleonidae > Bradypodion > Bradypodion pumilum. The sequence continues at coordinate 18,180,172 of JAWDJD010000002.1, forward strand.
TCATAGCTTGCCTCCCAAGAATTAATTGTCTTTTTATTTCATGGCTGCAGTCACCATCTGCAGTGATCTAGGAACCTAAGAAGGTGAAGTCTCCCACTGCTTCCATTACTTCCCCTTCTATTTGTACAAATTAGAGTCCTTGAAAAAAAGAGCTCTTATTCTCATAGTTGACGGGAGGTCTTAAGTGGTTTAAAAATACTCCATTGAGGTATCTTATTATGTTGAGGCAGCGTTGAATCAATGACAATGGAATAATAATAATAATAATAATAATAATAATAATAATAATAATAATAATAATAATAATAATAATAATAATAATAATAATAATAATAATAATAATAATAATAATAATAATAATAATAATAATAATAATATCACATCAGATATTATTCTGGGTTGAAAGGATTTTTGCAGGAGAAACTCTGCTCAGGAAACATCCTAATAAGGCTCCTTTTATGTCCCCAAGAGCTAGGACAGAGACGGGTGCTCAATCCGTCATGCAGTACCCAAGCTTTGAACTGCCAATTTCCCGGTCTTCCAGCTAACAAGGAGCGCTTCTTAACCACTGAGCCACTGCAGCCCCACAATGGAATTTAAGGATTCTTTTCATCCTTGAAAAAAGCTGCATGATAGCAGAGACTTTTGCCCTTAAGAGAAATATAATGTGCATATTGATCTTTGCTAAATAAAGCACCTAGCAACCTAGTAGGGTTCCAGCCTCTTTTGAAGGATAAGTATTATTCTCTTTCTTGCTCTCAAATTAGGGATTTTTTTAAAAAATGTTCATTGACCTCAACAAGCCTTGAAATATTTAAGTCTGCAATATTTGTTAAGTTCTTGAGACAGCAGTGTGGAACAACATCAAGCCTGCAAAGTACACATGTGTATGGCTTGGCTTCTGTTTATAGCATTAATAATATTATTATTTTATTATTTTATTATTATTATTTTATTATTAACAAAAGTGACAGCATAGAACAATTTTATTGCACTTCTGGAGCCTTTCACCCTCCCTGTTCTGTACAAAGCCTTTTTATAAATAATCAGCAACTACAAACGAATCTTACAAATGCTCAAGAAAAGTGTAGTTCAAAAGAATGTTAATATGGATACTGCGATAATTGTAAATAGCCCTTTGAAACATAGAGGGTGATAGATGATATTTTTCCCCTGAGCTTCTGTTTAAATTCATCAAGTGAGATCAATAACAGAACAAATGCAGATAAAATCAAGAGAGCCCAGAGGGTACGGGTGTTGCCAATGGTAGACACCAACAGCTCCTTCTTTGGTGATTAAAATGTTTGGTTTGTTTAAGCATGGATACATGGTTCATTTCATCAGATTTATTTCAATAACTAGAAAGCCAGATGACAAACTGGAGACTTAGTGTTCCCCCCTCCATATGTTAATTAATCCAGTTCAATTGATTAATAAATAAACATTTAATGGATTCATCAGTTCAGATTTATGTCATCAGGCAAAGTTGTAACACAGTTACATCACTCGCAGTGAATGTATTTGATTTGAAACAAAAGCAAAAGCAACAATAGGAAGCTTAAACTTTTCTGTGCTGAGAAACAGATATATATTTATTCAGAATGAAGTTATTTTGTTCTTGTTCTCCCCCCCCCGCCCCACTTAAACATTTGTTCCCTTGATTGAGCAATTGTTCTGCAAAGACTTTCTTCTGTGTTCTACATATTGATGTTGAAAGCCTGATTGATTTGCAGCAATTTTTTTTGTACAGTGATATTCTTCCTAAAAGCTGTGAAATCAAATGTGAGGTGGCAGTAGGGGCAGTGGTAGAATATTTAATGCAATATATGTAGCATCAAGGGACTGCAGTGGCTCAAGTGGCTAAGATGCTGACTGGGAGGCGGAAGGTCAGCAGTTCGATTCCCAAGTACTGCAGGATGGAATGAGCTCCCGTCTTTGTCCCAGCTCTGGCCAACCTAGCAGTTCGAAAGGAAGAAATTGTAAGTAGATAAATAGGGACCACTTCGGTGGGAAGGTAACAGCGTTCCGTGCACTCCAGTGTCTAGTCATGCCTGCCACATGACCACGGAAACGTCTGCAGAAGCAGACAGCGCTGACTCTTCAGTTTTGAAACAGAGATAAGCATTGAATCCTAGAATCAGATACAACTGGCTTTCGAGCAAGGGAAACCGTTACCTTTACCTATGTAGCATTGAGACTTCTTCATTCTTCTTTAGACATTAAACAACAGTCATGCTCCTTGTTTTGGCAGCTGTCTTTACAACATTGTAGAACATTGCATTTATTATTATTATTATTATTATTATTATTATTATTATTATTATTATTATTATTATTATTATTATTATTATTATTATTATTATTATTATTATTATTATTATTATTATTATTATTATTATTATTATTATTATTATTATTATTATTATTATTATTCGACATACCCTGCCCATCTGGGACACACTCCCACTCTGGGTGGCTCACAATGTTAAAAAAGAGCAAAACAGACACCATAAAACCATAGAAACCCTCCATCCACCAAGTCCAATCAGCACCAAGGACCGCTAGCCTGAGCGGCCAAAGATGGGAGGGTCTTCTATTTAAACTTCAGCAATCTGCCGAAGGCCTCCTCAAAAAGAAAAGTTTTCAGCTGTTTCTTAAAGGTCCCTAAAGTGTCAATCAAATATAGCTCCCCAGCTAGAGAGTTCCAGTTAGCCGGAGCCACCACTGAGAAAGACCTCCGACATATAACAAACTCTCCAACAAACCTGGGAGTTGGTACTTGGAGTTGAGTTGTGAGAGAAGAGCAGGTGAACCGGGCCTGATTTCTGATTTCAGTTGCCTTGTGGGCTATTACAATAGTAAGTAGTAAGGGTGTGTTCTTTTGAGTTTGTGGACTACAACCTTCAGACTTCCTCTGGCAGCATCTGCCATAATTGGACTGTAAATCTGAGAATATTTAACAATTCTCTAGCTAGAATTCTTAGAATTGTAGTCCAGTTACAGGAGACGTTGCCTGGGGAAGGCTGGGGGGTTGCAGCCCAGAAACTTGAAAAAACATTCCTCTCCTAAGTAGAATCTTCTAGGTGTCTTCTTTTCTGGTGATGCTATCCTCCATACTAGCAGTGGGTAATGTTCATGTGGCATTGGTTAGCTGATCTTCCTGGTGAATCAGGTTGAGTGTGTGTGTGTGTGTGTGTGTGGGTAAATTGTGTGTGTGTGGGGGGGAATTTACCCCCCACCCCACCCCCCCACCCCGCCCCTTGATAAGTTCTTTCCAAGTTACTTAAAATTTGTTGAGAACTTTGGCCAAAACACTTTTGAAAAAATTAAAATGAATTTATCAAGTCTGGCCAGGTTATCCTGCTAAGGTAATAGAATAGACCATACTGCCAGCGATTCAACACCAATTGTCAGACTGTGGTTAAGTAACCTGACAACTCTGAGGATTAATGGCCTTGGAAGCCAAAGTCCACAGGGAAGGGTGATGGTCCCCAAGTCAATTAAATCCCACTTGAATCCATCTTGATAGAGGACAGCAGCTTCATCAATCCTGGCCTGGGGCTGAGGAGGATTTTTGCATGCCAAAAGGGCTCAGGACCAGAAAGTGACTCATGGAGCTGGATCAATGGCACGGGTGTCATGCTGCAATATTCAGAATAAGATTCAGCACTTGAAGAAGAAGAAATGAATGTATTTCTTACAAATAAACATCATAGACAAACATAAGACACATAAAACAAATTGTAAGAGAGAGTGGACTACAGCAGGGGATTCATACATTAAACTTTGCAGGCGCACCCCCCCAAAGAAAGACTCAGACACCGGTATATGGATAAAGGCATCAGGCCACTTTTATTGAATAATGCCCTAGTCCGAATTATAACTTTCAATTGGTGTAATCATCCAATTGTAATTCTTTAAGGCAAGCAGGCTGCAGTAACACTGGTAAGGTTCCTCCCAAAATGCCAATGGCAATTGGCTACATGTAACTATTTGTATCAATTTGTTTGTTGACACAAACAAATTGTTGACCGGAGTCAATAAACTATCTACTGACCCCACCCTATGATGTGTATCCGTTAAATATCAAGGTGATGCAGGCTGTAAAGCTCCTGCCATCACCCCTTGCCTGGTTCGCCCTTGACCGGCCAAACCTATTTCCCCTGTACCTGTCTATGTGTTGGCCAGTCAATTGCGAACCTGCCGGATACCTATGGGTCATAAATCTTTACCTTACCAGTGCTACCCGGCAAAAGTGACCAAAGTCAACTTACCCCTTTTCTCAAACACTAGCAACAGTGTGGGATGGGCAAAAAAGCAAGAACCAAAGAGCCAATTGTAGGTTTAAGCCAAAAATTCCCACCCGGCCCCGAAGCGACCAAAAATCACACTGTTAACTAGGGAGGGGGTGGAGGGGAAAACTTCTCCGCTCCGTCGTGTTTCTAAAATGGCAGCTCGGCTATCTCGTGGCCACCCCTTTTATAGAGGGGTGGCCACGCCCCCTAACTCGCCCAGATGTCTGAGTCCGGGGGGGGGCTGCAAAGAGCGTGGCGGCCATTTTGGCGCCGCACTTTCATTTTCATATTTATTTGATTGCAATATGCAACCCTCAATAATAAAATAACTTTCTAACATCTTTTATATATTGTTGCATTGCATTCCTCAGATTTCCTCTTTGGACTTACTGCAAGAAAAGACAAGACAATAATAAAAACAAAAACAAAAAAGTTATTTTTTTAAAAAAGTAAAAAGAAAACCATAATTTTGGGAGAAAGCAAAACTGAGTTGATAGCTCTTTGTTTATAAGAACTTATCACAATTGACAATTTCCTTAAAATTTTACACTATAGGTAAAAAAATCCATGAATAGATAGATGTTCATGATGTTACCCGAGTCATAAGCCTAACTATGTTAAACTAAAACTGGTCCTGCCGGCCTAATTCATTTCAGATTCAACTACCCATAGTCTTATCTGCTAACTTCATTGCCAACCCAATTTGGCACTTAAACTGTCACTCCCAACCTTCTACATTTTCTCCTCTTGCCTGATTGATTGGCAGTGTGCTATGATGTGTTTGACTGAGATGCCTGTAGGAGGCTGTTTGGTTAAGCTGTCCGTCACAATGACTACCATCACTTCACTGCATGAATCACATGCTTTTCTAAGAAGATAACAGTCAGAATCCTATTAGTTATTTACACCAATGCAATGGCATTAATCACAGCAGCAAATTGCTGCTAATTAAAGAGTGCCCAGTTATATTGCTCATTGTGCACCAGCAGCAATTTGTAAACTTGCCTGGAGGCAATTTGGTGCTATAATTGTATAGTACTTAGGTCAGTGTAGTCAATAAGCTTCTGGCCAGTAGCCAATGGCATTTTAAAATGTATGTCTATATGCAAGGTCTTTGGTTCTTAGGTTCATGTGCTTTTTCAGCAGAAAATGAGATGCATGAATCAGCTAGCTGAAGATGATGATTGCCGCGTCTTGCACAGTAATGAGCTATCCTACACTAGACTGGAGGAGAACAGAGTAGCAAATTACCGAGCATATCTTAAGCCTTGTTCACCCATGTCAGACGTAGTATGTGAGTGACAGGGAATCCACTAGATTTTCCTGCTGAATTGATTTATACATGCACAATCCTTCCCTATCAACAAGCAATGAATTAGCAATGCTACATATAGGACTGGCATACCTGATGGATCTGGATTGAATCTGACTCTTTTTTACTCTGTGAGGTACATAGAGCTGTGTAGGTCTCCCAATTGCCACAAAGGAGAAGGAAATTCTTTGGGAAGGATGAGGTCCCCAGAGTTACAAGCCTTGCAGTACAGGAAGTGTTATTATGATTATATGATTTTTAACCATCTCAGAGAAGGAAAATGGGCAATATCACCACAACTCCTTGTAATCACAATGGTCTTCTGCAAAGTTCATCAATACATCTCTACATAGGGAATAGGCACCCAAGGAGCTTCCAAATTTAACTCAGCCCTCAGAGATTGTGGGGAAAGGGACAGTGGATGCAACTGTTGAGCCCTTAATAAAAGTTATGTGCAAGCAATGGGAGCCTGGGGCCCATGGATCTTGTCTTAGTGGACCCCAGTTACACTGGCCCTTGAGTTACCTTGAGGCACACACTCCTCCTTTGTTCCTGTTATTCTTCTTTGTAGCAGGAAGCATACATTTCCTTTCAGTTGCTAGCAAATACTAAATAAAGTAAAATTTAAGGTGATAGAGCACTCTCTGCTTTACTCAAGTTGAAATGATATGGGAAGCTGAATTGTTTTGATCCATCTTGCAAAATTGCACAGGAGGTTTTACACCTCATTTGTAAGCATTAGAAGATAAAATGTTAAAGATGCCCTCTCTCTCCAAAATGAGAGGCAGTTGTTACTTACTAAATTGTAAGTTATACCATCTTTCTTACAGTATCTCAAAAACAACATTTATAGTGGCATTTTGATAGTTGTTAAATATCTTTCATAGGTTAAAAGGAAGTCTATGGATCAAATATGAACATGAGAAGCTATTTCTGATGGCAAAGTTTTGTTACATGCATTTTTTGTTAGATCACATCTGACTTATGACATTTGTAAAAGGGCTTTCAATATGTTTAAGATATTTAAGAGGTGTTTTTACTACTGTTATCCTCTCCCATCCCAGGAAGTCTCAATGGCCAAGTGGGGATTTAAACATAGTCCTTCCCACTTGACAATAATGGGAGTGTCAGGATGGAATTGTAAAATTTTCTGGACTACAAATAGCATATCTCTCCATTCTGAGAGTTCGTCCTAACTTACAGACACCTTAAAGATAAGGGGTAAATGTCCCCCTTGCTTGAAAGCCAATCATGTCCGACTCTGGGGTGGGCGGTGTTCATCTCCATTTACAGCCAAGGACAGTGCTTTCTGCACTTGCAAACATTTCAGTGGTCATGTGGCAGGCATGACTAGACATCGGAATGCATGGAATGCAGTTACCTTTCCCACCAAAGTTGTACCTATTCATCTACCTGCAATTTCTTGCTTTTGAACTGCTAGGTTGGCAGGAGCTAGGACAGACAACAGGAGCTCACTCTGTCGTACAATACTCTGGTCTCAAACTGCAGACCTGCTGAACTTCTAGTCATCAAGTTCAGTGTCTTAACCACTAAGTCACCATGGCACTTTACCAACACATAAGATAGATAGATAGATAGATAGATAGATAGATAGATAGATAGATAGATAGATAGATAGATAGATAGATAGATAGATAGATAGATAGATAGATAGATAGATAGATAGATAGATAAAACTTTATTGTCATTGTCTCCTTGCGGGAACAATGAAATTTCTCGGTAGCTATATATCAACTAGAAATAAGAATACCCCATAATTTAAAACAATTGCAGAAACACTAATTAAGACAGTACAATACAGTACAATATAAAAATTTAAAAATTAAAATAAGATAAAATGACTTCAGAGTCCAGAGTTTACATTTAAATGTGATGCACCCAAGAGAAAGGCTTAAATTGCAAGGCTTCGAGGGTTAGTTAGGTCTAGTTCCATCTAAGCCCATGGTTCCCAATGTGGGGCACATGCCCCGCAGGGGGGCAATTTGAAGTGGGGACAATTGAAAGCTTGTTGTGGACCAAGTTAATGGTCTTTTAGGCTTCCTCCAAGTGAATAGGAGTTCACTTTTTAAATAATAAGTATTATTTGTCACGGGGAGGGGGGTTCAGGATTTTAAACATACTTAGGTGGGGCATGGACAAAAACAGATTGGGAACCACTGATCTAAACTCTTATTCCTGTCTTGATGCAAACTGGGAGTTTTCTTTCTGAACAGGAAGCTTGGGCAGAGCTAGGTCTAGCTAAGCTTCAAAGGCTTACATTTAGGTCTTTCAAGTGCATCATATCTAGGAGCTTGTAAAGTATCTGTAAAGTAGATAAACCATCTAGAATGAAAAAAATATAGCATTTTTAGCCCAGAAAATCTGAAAACCGATCTCTAGTCTGTTACTTTGTCTACTATACCACAATGGCCCTAGATTAAGAAGTTTCAGAATTCTTTTCAGGCTGGTACCAAGCTATGATCTCTGGACCACTTAGAGCAATCTTCCTGCATCACTCATGCCAAAGTGTCACAGATAGCATCAGATAAATAAAGCATTTTCATCATCTGTGCCTGCAGTGGCAGATGCGTGTGTATCCCAGCTATCTAACTGTTAAATGTCATGTCATTCCCTTTAAAATGTGTCAGGTTATAGCTTCTCTTCTCTTTACAGTTTACAGCCCATTAGTGAATTTGACTGCAGGGGGTTGTGGGGGAGGGACTATGCTGCATTTCCTCAGTCCTTGTTAAAATACCGTTTGATCAAAACACTAAATTTCCAAAGGTCACTGAATACCAAAATGTAACCTTTTGCCTTCTCGCTGAACAGTATTAAAAACTGCTCTCTTTCCATGGTTAATCTGTGGTATTCACATGTATCTCCAATAGAGGCCCCACCAGTGTGGAAGAGATTATCTTGAGTGGTCTTGTAATATTTATGGGAGGAGTAACATTAAGAAACACAATAGAGCACACTTTCAAAAATGTCAGTGTCGCTAGCCTTAAAGAATTCTATGCATTATGGTCCTACCACTGAGATTCCCTGCTGCTAAGATTCATACCCAACCTGAACAGAAAATCAAGTGCTGTATTTAACAATTAGAACAGAATGTTAGCCAATGTTAATAAATCTCGTTTGATCCTGTCTCGGGACAGAACTGCCAATCAGAGGTAGAAAATTATATCAAATTTGCTTTCAAAAATTGTAAATATCAAGCGCTTTCCATCATAAATTAAGTTAACTATACCTCCTTTTTCACTAAAGACAGTCCTCCATCTCAAGGACTTTTAGAGGAGGGTCTTATGATGTTCCATTTTAAAGGCTTTCCTACTGAAACACGATACAAAGATAAAGGGCCACACGAAAGGAGATGCGGGAACATGACTTACCCATCTACAGTTACCTCTTGGTATACTTAAACTCAGCAAGTACACAGGTGACTTAGTCCTAAACTTTACTGCTCAAATTACATAGGTTTCCCTTGCTCGAAAGCCAGTCGTATCCGACTCTAGGTTTCAGTGCTCATTTCTGTTTCAAAGCTGAAGAACCAGCATTGTCTGCTTCTGCAGATGTTTCCATGGTCATGTGGCAGACATGATTAGACACCGGAGTGCACGGAATGCTGTTACCTTCCCACTGAAGTGGTCCCGATTTATCTACTTGCAATTTCTTGCTTTCGAACTGCTAGGTTGGCAGGAGCTGGGACAAAGACGGGAGCTCATTCCATCCTGCAGTGCTCAGGAGTAGAACTGCTGACCTTCCGCCTCTCACTCAACGTTTTAGCTACTTGAGCCACTGCAGTCCCTTGAAATTACATACAGGACCAAAATTTAATCCATGCTTGCAAAACCTGTCATTGCTGATTGGGACTAATCGACAAAATTTCAGGACATGTTTTAGTTGTTTGCTTGGTCATGTATCTTGTTGCACAACCCAGATGCACCCTGATGCCTTATCATTTAACCACAATTAACTACAATGAGTGACACTAACTTTACATAAACTCCAATATGGTTGGAGCCAGTATAATTGTAGAAGTCATCTTTGATTCCGCAGCTATACAATTGCATCAATAGATTCAGGGATGAAAGTGTGCTATAGAAATGCAGTGGCCAATATGAATAAATATGAAGCTGATTTTTTTTCCATATAGCACAGATTATTAGCAGGTGAGGGAGACTGCTACAGTACCAGCAAATGCCTTCTTCTGCCCTGCCAGCTGATAACCTTTAACTCAACACTGAGTGATCTCAATAGGACTAAGGGCTATTTTTCCAGTTTCACTAGCATCCAGAGATCCACATTCAGAAGGAGGGTGGGGCAATAGAGGGAAGGATATGGTCCAAGAGGCCAGCCAGTTTGCTTACTTACATATTTATTTCTAGGAGTTGCTAAAATAAATTTTTGTTGACTAAAAATGGTCATAAGAATTTTTTTAAAAAACCAAAGAGCCCTCTCATGTCCTCTGGTGGGCAATTTTATATAAAAAAGAAATTATAATAAGTTCACACTATGGGGTAGGGCTTTGGAGTGCTAAATTGCTCCCATGACTGCTATAGGGCACAAAGGACTTTCTAAGCAAAAATAGTATTTTTGTTTTGTTTTGAATTGACAGTGTCTGAGATGCTTGAGGTTATAGAATAGTGTTAGTGCAGAGGGGCATGTACAGCTTATATTGTCCACTTCTGATTTCAGTGAAAGTGCCATGTCTGAGTGTAAGACTTTCTACAGCTTTGGCTTCAGAATGGCTCTATCAAGACAACTGCCATAGAGACAACAGTTCAAGGGTGCCCACTTGGGATGGATGGTACCCAGTGAGGGTTATTGGACAGAGTGTTGGACTAGGATCCAGGAGACATGGGTTTGAATCCCCATTCAGCCATGGAAACTCATTTGGAGGTGGCCCTCGTAAATAACATTCCTTAAATATCTCACTTACCTTGAAATCTTGTCTGTCTCACTTTAAGTCAGATGCAAGTTGATGGCACATAACACACTTGGTGTGGAACCTGCTCTGATAAGATAAGAAGGGCGAAGTCATACAAAGAGTGGCAGATATTAGACTAGTTGTTATCAACAATACCATCTTTTCTTTTCCCTTGCTGTGGTTTCCCATAAGTATGGACAATAGTCTTCTTCCTCTACTCCCCTTTTACACTCACCTTACCATGATAGCAGACCAGTACTGGGTGGATAAGATGCTTCTGCACTCCTGGGAAAACCACTTAATACTCTCTCCTTAGAGTAACACATGCACTGGTTTTAGAGGAGAAAACCTGAGAACAGCAAAAAAGCTATTTTTGACTGCTGATGCTATTTCATCCATAGAATATCAAGACTTTAACAACACTCTTTATGGCAAAATGTTCTCCTATCAGAGAGGAGTGTACTAATTTCCAAGCGATTTGCATGATCCTGTGATGGCAAAGGTGAGACCTAAGATGAAATATTATCCTGGCTGCTCTTTATCTTTTCTTAATTTTTTAGCTTTGACTATTGTGAATTGAATAGTGGCAAGGCACACGATATATGTTGTGCAGAGGGAGAATAAATAAGTGGAATAGAAAAGAATGGAATAGAAAAGAGTATAATTATAAAATTTGCTGCTGATTGCAGTTTGGGGGACATAAGGCAAAAGGGATTTCAAATCAGTTAATTATATTAATATGTGTCCCTTCATTGCCATTACAGTCAATTCTGATCACAGTAAGAAATAATGCAGCTAACCCCAACCACAAGGGATGCATGCATTGTGAGAACTGGATAAAATGCAGGAAAACTTATTGTATAATAGAGATAAATATTATCTGTGTCAAGAAGCAATGAGCCAAGCCAAGGGGATACATATGACTGTAATTGGAAAGTCCTTGAGGCTATTATCTTAGAGGTTTTTTTTGTTTCTGTTATTTGCTAAAATTACATGACAATGATGCTATTGAGAGTCATCAGGAATCAGCACACTTATCTAGGCTTCTTCTTCTTTTTTGCTTCCTTTTTTATCCCATCGGGTGTTGAGGGAGATGCAAAGTTCTTGTTCTCTAGCAACCTCCACCGGTATTGTTTGGTGTTCTTGGAATATTTCTTTGATGTTATCTCTCCACCTTTGAAGGGGTGACACTCTACCTTTGCCCCAAAAGTACCCCACACTCATAGGAGAAACCGTTAGCCCTGGACCCCGTCAGCTCCCGAAAGGGAGAGGCCAGGCTGTTTGCTCAGCTTGGGGTACGCCCACAGGCAAAGGCCACAACATCCATTTGGGTGCTTCCTGGCAAGAGCTGACATAATTGTATCCCTATCAGAGCCATCACACATTTCCCCCTCCTCAAACCTCTTATCAGCCCCTGACCATCTGGGTTACTCCTTCTGGCAGTTATTCAATGTGCATCCCCCGAGATACCGATGTATGCAACACCTCATTCTCTGAGCTTGTCTTCCTGACAGTTTTGTCACGACCGTGCGATTGCACTAGGTTCACACATGTCGAGGTTTCCTCAGGAATAAAAGGGAGGTCTGCGATCTGTCAGCATCGCCTCCCCCATTTAACAACATTTGAAGAATTAATTCAAGATGTGAGGAGTGGGAAAAGGAATATACAAGGTGCAGTTGGTTTAATTTATCAATATCTTAATTCTAATAAAAATATTCAGAATGTACTGAGACAAACATGGGAGGATGACCTGGGAATAGAGATAGATGAAAATAACTGGAAAGGAAAATGGTCTCAAAGGATTATGCGTTCGCTTTCCATAAAGGAGAAAGAACACAATAGTAAGGTATTGTGGAGGTGGTACATGACTCCAGTAAGAGTACAACAAACGAAAAGGTGAAAAAAAGACCAATGTTGGAGATGTAATCAACCGAGGGGTACTTTTATACATATGTGGTGGGAATGTTGTTACACTCAAGCTTTTTGAAGATCAGTAGAAATAGAACTAAGAAAGATATTTAGAACGACAATTCACTTAAGTCCAGATTTAGCCATATTAGGGGAGGGCGACGACTTAATCTTAAATCGATATGAGAAAGAATTATTGATAACACTTCTTTCAGTATCAAGGCAAATTATTGCTAGAGAATGGAAAGAGAAACTAATATTTAACAAAGAGAAATGGTATTCTGATATATGGCAACTGGCACTAAATGAAAAACTAACAATTGAGATGAAAGCAAAAAGAGGTGTAAAAAGTAAAAATAGTTTCTGGGAAATATGGCAGTCTTTCATTTCATATGCTTTACCTGAAGAAAATAATGTTGGCCCTGACCCGGAGACACGTAAATTTTGGGGAAAATAGAAAGGAGGAGCAGTAATGCATTTACCATCTGTGGATCCAATTGTATAACACGGGTGTATTATTATGTTGTCAAAGTACTGTTTAGCTTTGCATGTTGACTCTTTATTTTCTCGTTTTGTATGTGAATCTAATTTTAAATTTTAAAATATACTAGCAGATTTTGCCCGGCGGTGCCGGGCTTTTAAAAGTCCGCCTATGGCGGACTTGCGCTCCCAGTGTGTTGTTTGTTTTTATTTTTTGTGCGCCGGCTTCCTCAGTGCCGTGCTCTTTAAAATGGTTTTGGAAGGGTTTTGTTTTATTTTTATGCAAATGAGGTTAGTTTTTAATTGTGGTGTTTTAATTTTTAATTTTTACGCATGGGCTGTTCGAAACTGTGTTTTTTATTTTTGGTTTTGTTTTTTGGTTTTTCAAAAGAGGAAAGGATGATATATATTTTTAAATAATTGTTGTATTTAACCAAATAATGTGTTACTATGTGTATTTTTTTAAAATAGTTGTGCCTTGGATAATAATTTTTAAAATGTGTAAGAATATGTTTTTTTAATCAATGTTTCCATACTGTGTTTAGAAGTTTTGTTTTGTTTTTTTGGGTGAAAACTTATTTCTTTTTGGTTTTGGATTTTTTGTGATTAGTGTGAATATTCTTGAATGATTTGATAACTTTTTTCAGTGTTTTTGGAATTAATCTTATTATTTTGAATATTTTGGGATGTTTTTACTCTTGTGGCCTCTGGGTGGAGCTGGTGAGCTTTTCTTCTACTCTATAATTTTTCTCTACTGTCCTCTGGGTTTGGCTTCTTCTTCCGGTAAGTATTCTCTTTTTTTTCTCATTTGAGTTCCGGTCGTCATGGAGTGAAGACGTCCCATGGTAAGCTCTCTGGGTTTTTTTTTGGGGGGGGCGTTGTTTTGGGATTGGGGGGTCTGTGTGTTTTTTTCTTGTTTGTTTTTGGCTGTTTTTGTGTTTCCTTTTTGTCTTTTTGATTTTTGATTTTGAGTGTTTTTGAGTGTTTTTGGTTTGTGTTTTTGTGTTTACTTTTTAAGAGGGGGTGACTTTCTTTTCCGTGGGCCAGGCTCAATGCCTGGCCCATGGAAAGGAAAGGCAGGGGCGAGGAGAGGGTCTTTTTTTTCACGGGCCAGGCTCGAAGCCTTCCCCGTTGAAAGGAAAGGCCAGGTGAGGGGGTCTTTTTTCCCTACAGGCCAGGCTTGATGGCTGGCCCGTGGGAAGGAAGGGCAGCGGCGGCGGGGTTTTTTTTAACTTTTATTTTTCACATGTCGGCTGCCTCAGTGTTCTGCATGCTAATGGCACACAGGATGCTGGGGCTTGTAGTTTGGGGTGCGTGATTTTAGGTAGTGCAACGTTTTTTTCCCTGCAGCTTATTTTTGATTGGCCACGGCGCTTTTCCGAACGTTCCTTTTGCCCGCACCGCTCAGCCTGATTGGCTCTGGTGTGGCGCGGTGCAAGGAACATTGGGAATTGAAGTTCCCTTTTTTGTTTGCATCCGGGGGGCTCCTGCCCCACTGGCGCAAATTTCAACCCGACAGTTACCTGCGAACCCCGTTCAGGCGAGTGCACGGAGGCTCGGACGGGGCTAGTGGGGCCTGGCTAAACATCCTTTGTCCTGATTTTATCCCTTCTAGTCACTCCAGCCGCCATCCTCAAACATCTCATTTCCATGATGACCAACGTTTGCTTATGCTTTATTGCAAGTGTCCATGTTTGGCACTGGTAACATAAGGTGAGAACGAATATGCTTTGTATGAGGTGTTTCTTTGTGTTGATTGGTATTGCCTTGTGTTGTAACAGCAGAGCTAACTGTCCCAAATTTGTTTTGATTATATAGGCTTCGTGTGTTTAATATTTCAAAAGTATTTAAGGGTGCTGATTCAGATTTTGGAGTTTACTTAAATGGTGCAATGTTGAATTCTCATAATCATTGGTTTGGAGATTTCATTGCTACAGGACAGACCATACGAGATGAAACATTAATAGCTTAATTAGTGTCTATATCTATGCTTGTTTATTTGTTTGCTTTATTGTCAATTGTAAGGTTTTAAAAAAAAACAATTAATAAGGTATTTTAATAGAAGCACAGTGTCATAAAGTTTTATTCGTCCCTCTCTTCCTTGCAATCTGGCATTTAGCAGCAGAATAAAGAAAGTGTTCATTTGTACAGCGTAGTTAGGATTGTCCTGTGACACATGCTCCTTGGAGTAACACAAAGACTGTTTCAACAACTTTACCCAGGGCATTGTTTCACGTTGCTCATGTGCTATTTTTTAAAACTGTTCTAGCGTGTGTCTTGTTGGGACTTTAGTGGTTGAGATGCTGCACGTAGGAGTGAGCTCCTGTTGTCTATCCCTGCTCCTACCACCTAGCCGTTCAAAAGCAAGAAATTATAAGTAGATAAATAGATACTGCTTTGGCGGGAAATGTAGCAACATTCTGTGTGCTCCAATATCTAGCCATGTCTGCCACATGACCATGGAAACATCTGCAGATGTAGACAGCACTGGCACTTTGGCAGTAAACGGAATTAAGCACTGACCCCTAGAGTCGGACCTGACTGGCTTTCAAGCGACCAAGACCTTTACCTTTAGTGTGTGCCCTGATTGTCAAAAGAACTGGGTTTCCAATTCTTGTTTTTTAAAATTGAGTTAAGGTCATATGGTGTTTGTGTCAGTTTGCACATCCTTGGTGAAACTTTTCTTGAATGCATTTTTAAAAAATCCTGTAGCTGTCACCACCTCTCAATTTCCCCCTTTATTTCCAGTCCCCTATAAACTTTTTTTTAAAAAAACTTTCTTTTTAACTACTGATGCCAGCTGACTATTAGACTGATGAATTCTATTGTGAAGGGGAGATAATTTGTAGTTGCCATAGTTTCCACCTCTGCCTGTGATGCAGAGCTATTTGTGGCTTCAGCACCCTTGGGTACAACTTCCATCACTGCTGTTCCATGCCCACCAGTTGGTTACTACTGCTACTACTACTACTACTACACTGACAGTGATGATGATGATGATGATGATGATGATGATGATGATGATGATGATGATGTTCACATTTATATCCTGCCCACTCAACTATGCAACTCAGGGCAGCTAACAAAAATGCAAATCATAACAGCGAATAAATCACATAACAGCAAATAAATCACAATATAAATCACCACATCATAAAACATCATAAAATATTCACAAATTTCCATATTCATAAATGTTCATTTAAAAACTCATAGCAGCACAAATAACATGTCCTCAACCAACCCCAGGAGCCGCAGCAGCTCCTATCCTATCACAAGCTTTTCTTCTCTCCGGTCCCTGGAGGGAGGGGCCCAGGTCAGCTGGGTGGTGGTCTCTGGCCGCCTGCAGAAGCCAATGGCTTTTCTTCTCCCCTGTCCCAGGAGGGAGGGGCCTGAGTCATCTGGGTGGTGGTCTCCGCCCTCCTGCAGAAACTGACGGCTTTTATTCTCCCCTGCTCTGGGAGGGAGGGGCCCGGGTCAGCTGGGCGGTGGTCTCTGCCCGCCCGCAGAAGCTGACGGCTTTTCTTTCTCCTGCAAAGACCTTCCAGGTTTAATGGTTGTATTCACATTCTGTTTCATCCCAGCTTGTTTATTCAGCCATGCCTCTTTCCTTTGTACACATGAATCCCAAGGCTATGAGGAGATAGCATTTCTTGCCCTTTACAGTTGGATGGCTTTTGTGAAACCAGCATGGTTCCCTTTCATTGTCATTTGGACTTTTCATTTTCAGTGAAATACCTATCGTGATTTAGAACTCTCTTTGCTCTACATTTACCCCCTTTATCTGCCCTTTCAAATTAAATTCTAAGCCTCAGTCAAAAGGGAGGGAGGAAACTTTCTTGTCTTTCTTTTTGGGAAGGTTGTCTGTAGTGAAAGCTGGGAAGTTGATAACAAGGTGGGCCTAACAAGCAGACCAGAGCTCTGTGAGGCCAGACCCTGAAATGTATTAGACTAGACCAGACTGAAGCAGGAGTGAAGTGGAATAGATTTATGAAAGAAAGTTATCCTGGACCAGACGGAGGCTGACACATCCATCTATGTGATGAGCTATATCAGCGGTGCCCAAACTACAGTCTGTGAGCCAGATCTGGCCTGTGGTGCCTAATAATCCAGCCCTTACCACCTTTGCTGCTCCCAGAAACAGAAGTAAAATATGCCTGCACATGTGCAAAATGCTATCGTAAAGCACCTGCAGCTGTCATAAACACGTTTACGACAGTCACGGATGCATTAATGGCAGCATTTTGTGTGTACGCGGGTGTTTTACTGGGAGGAACCAGGTGACTGGCCCATGGCCGGAAAGGTTTGGGCACCCCTTAGCTAAATGGTCATCCATTCTTGTTCAGAGCTTGGGGAAAAATATATTTGGCCACCACAGCTTCAAGAATACAAACGGGCATGGGCATGCTAGCAGGGGAGGAGGATGTTCAAGTAATTCTTGTACAAAAAAGCAACATATTCAAATTCTGTTTCTGGCCTCCTTGAAGGCCCTTTGTTGTGTTTTAAGAGTTGATTTGGGGACAAAATCAAAATTATTCTCTTGGGAAACTTTCTTCTGTTTCCTCCCCCAAGTCTGCTTAATGATTTTGTGAATGACATTATATGGATGGAACAAGAGTCCCCTCATTCCTTTTTTAAAATTATTTTTAGCAATACGATTTCACCTTTGGCAATGTGCCTAGTACACTAGCTCATTTAATTGTTTGTAGAAGTAAGCACTCACAGTATGGAATCAATGAATTCGGAGAAATACTGGTGCATCTTTATATCTGTCAAGTCATGTGTGTGACATCTGTTACAGTTTGTGTTTGTATTTTCATGATTATATAAAGCATGAGAATTTTTCCTAAAAAAGAAAGAAACACATGGAAGGAAATCATATGAGAGCAGACGATTAGGCCCAGTCTCAGTCTCTTCTATCTACACATACATACATGCTCTTGCACCCAAATTATTCACATTCACCCACCATTCTCAATGTCTTTCTCACTTTCTCTCTGTCATGCATGCTTACACTCAAAAAATCAAAGGGTTCTAACTCTAACTCAGTATAAGGTTTCACTTAATTGTAACTGAAACCAATGAGTTGGGCTAGTGCAGGGCATACCTGTCAAGTTTTGGATTTGGAAATAAGGGAAATTTCCCGGCAAATAAGGGATACTTGACAGCTATGCTTATCCTGTGCCGCCCTCCAATGGCGGCAATCGGGCATTGCAGTCTAATTAATAAGGGATGACGGCAGGAAAGAGGGTAAAATAAGGGGTTTTCCTGGCCAATAAGGGATACTTGACAGCTAGGGGTACACAAACCTTTAGGGCTGTGGACCAGTCACGTGGTTCCTCCCACCGGACATGGAAGTAAAACATGCCTTGCAATCTGTTTTGCAACAGGATGAGATAGATTTTAAGCTGCCATTTTCTCTGCTTAAACCAGGGGTGCTCAAACTATGGCCTGCAGGCCAGATCCAGCCCCTGGTGCCAATTCATACAGCCCATGCTGCCCTCGTTGCTCCTGGAAGCGGAAGTAAAATGGGCACATTTTAGTTCTGCTTCCAGGAACACTGAGGGCGGTGCAGGCCAGATGAATTGGCGTTGGGGCTGGATCCGGCCTATGGGCCATAGTTTGGGCACTCCTGGGTTAGTGCGTCTACCTTCTGATGAGTATTTTGGCAGACTCTTGAGCTGACCTAATGGGAGAGAAGGTTGTAAAGAGAAACATTAGGTAGTAATATACAGTATTTCTCTATCTAATCCTGCATGCCACATGTCCATGGAATGCAGACATCACTGGCTCTTTGGCTGTAAATGGAGATGTTCACTGAACTCTATAGTTGGATGCAACTGGCTTTCGAGCAAGGACAACCTGTACCCTTTTTACTCCTTTACAGAATATTTCACTTGAAATTGCCTATATTACAAACACTGAGGTGAAAATTGGAAATTTTGTTTGGCATGCCTTGAAGATCCATGTTTTACACAAGGTGGGAAAGTACTGACCATGATCAGGCCACATCAGTGGCATATTCATTGTTAATATACCCAATATGACAATTTATTACCATATTTTTGGTGGCATTCCTTCAGACTTGTATAAGGTGGTTTCATTTCATTTCATTTCATTTATTGGACATGTATGCCACCCACTCAACCAAGCAACTCAGGGCATCTAACAAAAATCACAGTACATCCATCATTACCATATAACAAAGCACAATAGCATAAAATACAACAAAAGTAACAGCACATAGGCATTGCAAAAACGTTGCAAAACATTGCAAAGCATTACAAAAACCTCCGCATCCCCCAGCCAGTGGTGGGGCCCGGGGGGGGGGGAGTCCTCTCGGCCATGGCCGCAGCATCCTTTTATCCTTCAGCTGCAGGTGGGGCCTGGAGGATGCCAATGGCAGCTGCAGCTGCTTCTCTTCAATACCCGCCCAGTGGTGGGGCCCGGGGGGCAGTGGCGGTGAGTCCTCTCAGCCGTGGCCATAGCATCATTTTATCCTACAGCCACAGGCAGGGCCTGAAGGATGGCGATGGTGGCCACAGCTGCTTCTCCTCAACCCCCGGGCAGTGGTGGGGCCCAGGGGGGTACCACATCTATTCACCACCTGATCAAAACTTGTGTGAGTTAGGAAGATTCAATTTGTTGGATTTTATGCTCTTTAGAGAAGTAGCATTATTGTACCCCCTGAGACATTTTGTGAAAATATTTTCTCATCCTCACAAGAATTCACATAGTTGTGAATTGCAGGAAACAATGCAGAGAAATGAAGTATGCCTGCAAATGCATACCCAGATTGCAATCAAAATAATGAAAATGCATACAATTGAAAAAATAAAAACTAACATATTTTAGTCAATGGAGAAACACATGCAATAAATAGCATTTTTAGAAGGGGATGCAACACATTTTTATCTGTTTCTTTAAAAATCAATTTTTTAAAAAATATAGGGCTTTTTTAAAAACTAATGGTGTCATTGGTTTAATGACAGTGTCATTATATATTATGATTTTATAATCTAGTTTTAAATGGTTGTATGCCACTTTGTGTTCCTTCATTGGAAAAAAGGCAGAGTGCAAATAAAGCTAATAAATACTGTACATAAAATGTGTAACTGAATCTCTAGGTGGGATGTGGGAATGTGCATGTCTACAAATGTACAGGTACATGTGCATTTATTCTAGCAATGCTAAAATCCAAATAAGGAAGTAACATATATGCAAGGGGAACAGGGCAGTGATTCTCTCCATTGATGATCTATCATTTCTGCAAATGCTTGCATGGCCAGTTTCATATCCACACACACACGCTGCCTGAAAAGCATTCCTGGACATTCAAGAATATAAGTGGGATCAAAGAAAAAAAACATGTGGGTGATCCAAGTGATAACTCTGGCAATGAGTGTATGACTATGACATCCATGTCCCCGGCATTGCCCCTGTTGAACTGCTTCTGTACCTGCAACTGTGTTATTTTTTTCCATGTCATCAAACAATCCATGCAAAAGAGCAACATTTTCTGCCGAGTGACCTTGGATTACATGTGTGCTGCTAATCAAATTAGAGCTTGATGATTTCTTCCTATTTGATCAAAATGGAACCACCTCATCAAAACTACAAGGACAGTAATGTAATGGACTGCCTATAGCTATACAGCTGGGTTTGATTCCCTTTCATCTATCTGCACTTAACTTTTAGTGCAGAGAACAAAGGTTATTCAATCCCTAGAGCAACCAATTGGCAGAATGGTAAGGAGGTAGCCTGGCTGAACTACAGTTGTTCTTTCTATTATCTCCCCATTTATTTTAAATTCAACTTCTCGTCCAGAGTGTCCTCCCCCCCTTCCCTTTTCAGTTTCTGAGATCTTTATCATATACCTGAACAAGTTCTACCCATGAATTGCAATTGATTTTCTTATGTTGGTTCTTTGGTCACCTTGTGGGGAAAAAAACTATGTTTAAGAGCATTGAAGGTTCAAACGCTTTTACTGCCAGTTAGATATCTCATGTTGGGTATCTCCTGTTTCTACCAATACAGCAGAAACCATCACTTAGTTCACAGTCACTTTTATAATCTGAAACTCAAATTGTCACATACGTGAAACTTCTTGAATATCCTGCCATGGCAGTATATTTTACTGTTACAATTCTTGTTACCTCAGGCTAATGATGTGTGACTTTTCTTGTCCTGATGTGAGAGGATGGGGAAGTGGCACATTCTTCTTCTTGCCAGTGAGAGCAGCAAGTGATTTCCTGGAGGGACTAACAAACAGGGCAAAAATTGACAGAAATGATTTATACACAGATTGTGCACATTGGTATAACTGCCCAAACTGCAGGGAATTGCTGTTTTGTGAAGTGTTAGGAATCAGAAGCACCGGATGGGTTGTTTGTATGTTTTTGAGGAATTTTCTAATCCTTCTATTCTTGGTGTGTATGCTTTACTTTTCTTTATGATACTTATGTGTTGTTGTTGTTTTTTTGCATAGGTTATGCATAGATCATAGAGAACTTGACAGGAGAAAAGAGAGCTACTTAATTTGCACAGCCCGAATCAACCAGACTTTTATATGTATTCTTCAAGTGCCCACATAAGCTTCAGTACAGAGGTGAATTGATGCACAGTTGTTTCCCCCCAGTTTAGAAATGGAGAAGTGCCATCAGGTGGAAGGGACAGATGTCCCAAAACAGCCTTACATGGGCTACATGACATCAAGGGCATCACCCTACAAGTCAGCTAAAGCACCGAGTGAATCAAGCTTTTCTCCTTACCTTCTCGTTCCAATGTTGAGAATGGAGGAATAAGAATCTATCAGTTATGACTTGTAAAGACTAGCACTCACAACAAGAGAACTTGCAGGATTGGTGATTGACATATCTACATAGTTAATGCAAGCAAGGATCCCCTTGGAGGTCACAATTCAGAGCTAGGATTGTCACTGGGGCCACATACCCCACTTTGTTTATCTTATTTACCCCAAAATGGGGTCCTGGAATCCCTCCCCCAGGCTAACTCCCTCAGAAAAAGGCAGCAGATATTTTGGGACCAAGGGGCTATAAAACCTGTATTTGGTGGGTTCACACATTCCATGAACCACCGAAGTGGTCCCTATTTATCTACTTGCAATTTCATGCTTTTGAACTGTTAGGTTGGCAGGAGCTGGGACAGAGACAGGTGCTCATTCCGTCATGCAGCACTCGGGTCTCGAGCTGCTGACCTTCTGCCTCCCAGTCAATGTCTTAACCATTTGAGCCACTGCAGTGAACCCACTTAAGCCACTGCAGTAAACTGCTAGCTAGTAGCTGCCAATTTGTTTCTTGAAATAAAATAAAAAAATCAGTGAGTTTGCAAATGTGTCATCTCATCCTCAAATTTGTATGACTTGACTCCTAATATTTAGGCTTGACCCTTTGGCCCACCTTCAAGCACCAGCAGCTTTTGCCATGATGGATAGAGCTGCTTTGAAGGGCTTTTTGCTCTAGGTGGCATAACAATTTAAGAACATAAAATATTGCAAGTTGTTTTCCAATCCCTATGTGGAGATTCTTGCTGTTCCCTTGGTAGTTTCTCATCCAAGTACTCAAGATGGCCTGTCTCACATTGTTGTTTTGTACCATCAATAGATGGCCATTTTATCAAGATTTTTTTTCACTTCACTCAAGCCAGATAACTCTGACTTGATCTGTTTCCAGTGTGTGTGATCACTGGGAAAAGACAAAATGTGAACCTTCCTCTATGGTATGAAATTTCTTCTTTATTCATGTCAGATGCACCACAAAACATATAATAGCATGCAGAGCTAAAACCAACATATAGAAAACAAACAAGAACTAGATGACATCTGCCCAATATTCGACCACATCAACAGTATTTCCTCTTGCCAACATAAGGTCCTTCACAGTGCATGTTGAGGGGCATTGTGTGCATTGCATCACATGAGCGATAGTTTGTTCTCTTCCACATTCACACAGGCTACCATCTACAGGGAAATCCCACTTTCTGATATTAGTCCTTGATTTTCCTATCCCAACATACAGTCTTTTTAAAGCTTTCCACACAGGCCATGGTTGCTCTTGCCCAGGCGGTCCAGTTATCTGGTAGCTCTTTGCTCGCCTTCCATAGTTCTAAGGCGGTCTATGAGAGCAGGTTGTCCAGGGGGGCAGAGATTGTGAGGAAACTATGCCTTGATTTCAGTCTCTGCTTCGGTAGTTGGTGATCAAATAGCAGGTGTGTTTCTGAGGATCTTGCTTTGACCCACTCCTTCTGAGCAGCACTTTCTTGGTGGAATTTTGTTGGAGGGATGCCAGCTAAGTAATGCACTTTTTGTATTGGGGTTGGTTTTAGGCATCCTGTGACCAATCTTGCTGTTTCATTTAGGGCCACATCCACCTGCTTTTCATGTGTTGATCTATAGCACAGATCACATCTATCTAGCTAGCTATAAAGCAGAGGTGTCCTCTTGTATGTGATGAACACAAATCTACACCCCTGCACTGATTGCCCTGTAACGTGGCACACACATGGTTAGATAATCACTGTGGGGGTCACAAGCCCAATGGAGAGTGTATGCCCCTAAATTGATCTGCAAAGGGAAGTATACTTGACAGGAGGGTGTATGTGTGTCCCAGTGGTAGTATCCATAGTGATAGCCACAGGTAGGTCACCCGATTGTGATATCATTTTGATGTAATTGAGCTGGGCAGGGGCCTGACACAGGTGCCTGGTCACATGTATTTGGGGGGGGGGACCCGAGCAAGGCCGGGTAATCGGCTAGTATGAAATAATATGAAACCTTTGGCAGGGCAGCTTGAAACACAAGTTCTTTCTACCTAATAAGTCTAATCCTTGTCTGAGTTAAAGATACCTCTCTCCAGACAATGTCCAACTTGAAAACTGCTTTGTGTGACAGAGATGGGAAACATATACTATTGTGGACTACAGTTCCCAAAATCCCCATGCATGGGAACTGTAGTCCACAAAAGTATATGTTCCCCATCTCTGCCACATGAAGCAGTTTTCAAGTTAGACATTTTCTGAAGAGAGGGCAACTCAGTTATCCTTTGTGTAGCCTATGCTACACAGCATAGAGGTAATGCTCATGCTTGTCTAGTTCTCACATGGCAGAACAAGAAATGACAAATGTCTTCTTTTTACCAGCAAGACAACAATATGTTTTCTGTTGGTCTTAATGAGAGTTTTCATATTTATAAGAACAATGTTTGCACAAACTGTACCAGCTGATATTTCTAGTTGTGGATAACCATAGAATGTCACTAAGAACAGTCAATGAATAATCTGAGAATTTGTTGTGTAGTGATTTTTTTAAAAAATCTCAGCATTCAGAAGAAAGTAAAAGGAATAATTTCTGAAAAGGGTGAGAAGCTATTTCCTCCTTAATGCCATCATAAAACTGACATTGAAACATTCTCAGCAGCAAGTGACTTGAGAAATCTATTTTCATTATCTGAACATACCCTTTCCTTGTATTTGTGGCTCAGTTTGCTTGATGTCAAGAACATTGCTTCTGAGAAATGGAATTCCCTTCTGAAGCTAGGTGAGTGCTTTAGATTATGGTAGAAAATGTCACGAAATTTCTGTAATGAGCCCACAAAGCTGTTCTGGAAAGGAGTGATTATCGGCAAAAGCATTATATTTGTGAGGATCATGATCAGGTGATGTCTCTGTGTCTAGAAATATCTTCCTTGGAAATGGGATGTGCTTCCATTTTGGAAGATACCATTAAAGTGGGGGGTGGGATGGGGTTTAAAGTTATTTTCCAATGCACAACATTTTTGCTTTGAGCAATAGTAATAAAATGTATTGCAGTGGAGCCAGGAGAGATGTGTAGCTGTCAACAGCTGTCCAACCCCTATCAACATGTTCAAAGAGTAAATTCTAGGGGACATATCATCAACAGGCTAGATCTTTCAACATGTTGAAATGCATTCCTGATATGTTTTTACATTAAACCCATAGCCAAAAATCAGAAGAAGATAGCTATGGAAGGGCAGCTACAAAGAAACTAGAAAGAATCCCTTAGGAGTATAGATATGCCACTGGAGACCATGACCAAGATAATCTGTACTATGGTACTTCTGATTAATATGTACAGATATAAATTTTGAACAGTAAACAAAGTCAACAGGAAAAAGGAATAATAATTCATTCAAAATGTAGTGTTGGAGGAGAGTTTTGGACCATCAGAAAGATACATCAGAGGGGGCCAAAGCAAATCAAACCTGAAGGGCTAAATGATGCTACAATGAGGCTCTTCCCTTTGAACACATCAAGAGAAGACTCAAAATGTCAGTAATGCTAGGAAACAGGGAAGGCAGAATGAAAAGACTAAACATGAGATGGGCAGATTCATTAAAGGAATCCTTGAGTTTGCAAGACTTAACCAGGGCTGTTAATGATGAAACATTTGGGAGGTCACTAATGCATCGATTGGGCAGAACATTTTAGAGGCCATTTGACATGGTAGACAAGCATAAGGTACCTCTCTATATATATATTGTAATGCTGAACTATGTAATGAGGGCTTAGTTGGTGGGTTTCAACAGACCTGAAGCTACATTTGAATGCTTGAAGAGTTCCAATCTCTTTATGCACAGTAGCACTAGACAGTCTACACACTTTATGAGGGAAGAGATTCCACATTCTTCGGGGATATTTTGAGCCTCAGTGGCTCTCATTTAAGACACAAAGCACTAACATTTAGCAAGCCAAAAATAATTAATCATTATTGCTCCATGATGCCTGGCAGATGTGAGTTAGGAGTCGGCTGTCAATCCCTCCATGACATTCAGTGCTTGATTTACATCCAAATCTAGTAACGCAAAACAGCAGGCCTTGGTTGGCAGTGTGTCCTTTGCCTCCGCTGAATGCAGATGGTGCTCATAGCCACTTATGTACAGAGGAGTGATAGACACAGCATGCTCTTTGGGCTTCTCAACACTTCCTTTAGTTTATGCTGATGGATCACTAGCTGTTTGGTGCTTTGTTTCACTATCACCCAGTTTATGGCCAAGATACTGTGGGAACTAGTGGCTACTTCAGTGTCATTGGGATAGATGATTTATGCTTGGCATTGGAGTAAGTTTTACAGTAGCTGTGTAAATTGCTGACCCTACCCTCAAAATAGGTTTTCTCTGGGATAGTTCCTTGAAAGTACAGACTTAAACACAGTGCAAAAATCAGAGTCACCCAACTTTGTTGCTCCAAAGCTTTGACATCCTGTCAGAGACAATTCACTTCAACCAACTATCAGCTCTATTCTTCTTCTTTCCAATCCTGATACCTTCAAAGGTTATAAAGGTGGGTGGGTGGAACTTTTGAGAGAAAAGGCTTTAAAAAATACAAAAGTAATGCCTTCTGAAACAGGGAAGTCAATACTCCATAGTGTCCATCTCTGTATACCTCACCCAAGCACTAAGATACGGGTTCTCAACCTATGGCCTGTGGGCCAGATCTGGCCCACAGTGTCAAATAATCCAGTCCCTGCCCTCGCTACAGCTGCTGCTTCCGGAATCAGCCATAGACTCCTTTACGGCTGTTGTAAACGTGTTTATGGCAGCCAAAAATGGTCGGGAGGGGGGGGCACCAGTCCAGCCCCTGACTCAAAAAAGTTGAGAACCCCTACACTAAGACATACTAGTGAAACTTCCTTCATGTGCCACCTTGAGGAACAATACTTTATATGGAAATTCACCACTGTGGCTTGTGGAATGACCTTCCCATGAAGGTGTACAGGAATTTGTTGCTGACACACATCATATTTTGTCTTTCTTAGAACTGAGCTCTTCAATAAAATTTTGAGATAATAGGGACTATGGCCTAAAATCTTTACCTTAATAGGAGGCCCGTTAACCATTGGTGTCCGGCATGCACACCCGCACCCATCTCTACTATCCCGTATCAAGCCGCCTACACTTGCTTTTAGACCGTCCGAGCATCACCACATAGGTCCACCAACCATGAGTGGGGCAACCGCCCAACAAACGTTGCCAGAAAAAAACTACAGGGCCTAGCGTCCTCCGCACCATGCCGCGCCATGCCATGCAACCTCTGAGCATAGAGGAGGCAGGGCAACTGGCGCGCATGGTAAAAAATACTGCCAACACACTGACAACTTCTCTCCAGGAGAAAATTCATCTCCTGAAGGGAAGCCATCCCCACCCTCCACCCCCACCCCCGCACAGCTTCAGTGAGGCAGCGGGGAGAGCACATAGTCTCCATGCAGCCCCGGAGCCCGGCGCTGGCCTCCCCATAAGTTTGGTGGGGGAGAGGAAGAGCCCCACCTCTCCTCCCGCATGGCTTTGGCGAGGCAGTGAGGAGAGCACATAGTCTCCATACAGCCCCGGAACCCAGCGCTGGCCTCCCCATAGCTTCAGGGGGGAGGGGAAGAGCCCCTCCTCTCCCCCCCCCATGCAGCTTCGGTGAGGCAGCGTGGAGAGCCTTGATGCCGGCAGGGACGGAGGGCACGCTGGTGAGCTGCACAACTCAGAAGGCTGCATTGGGGAGGCCAGACAATGGAAGGCCCAGCCAGCATCAGGTAAGTGGGGTGGGGGAGAGGAACTGAGGTGGGGAACAGACCCAAGAACCATGCCACCCCCCACCCCTTGCCCCCCTTGCCCCCCCCCCCCCCGCTGGCTGGGCCTTCCATTGCCTGGCCTCCCCAATGTGGCCTTCTGAGTTTCGCAGCTCACCAAGCTCACTGGCCTGTCCTCCGTCGCTGCCGGCATCGAGGCTTTCCACGCTGCCTCGCCAAATCCACGCAAAGGGGGAGAGGGGCTCTTCCTCTCCCCCTGAAGCTATGGGGAGGCCGGTGTGTGTGTGTGTGTGTGTGTGTGTGTGTGTGTCCGTCCATCCATGTCCTCAGCAAAGCTTTGGGAGGAGGGGTAGCCCCTCCTCTCCCCACGCAGCTTGCACGTGTGTGTGTGTGTGTATGTTTGTGTGTGTGGTAGTGTTGTGTGTGTGTAATGTGTGTGTGTTTTGTGTGTGTGTTTGTGTTGTGTATGTATGTGTGTATTGAGTGTGTGTGTGTGTGTCGTTGTGTGATTGTGCGTGTGTGTGGTTGTGGTTGTGTTGTGTGTGTGGTTGTGTTGTGTGTGTGGTTGTGTTGCGTGTGTGTGTATTGTGTGTGTGGTTGTATTGTGTGTGTGTTTGTGCTGAGTGTGGTGTGTACCCCCCAAAAAAACCACTACCATCAAAACTGAGGGGAAAAACTGCCTGGCAGGACTGGGCAAAATATACTAGTGTTATATATTATAACTGTCATTGTGTGCAATTTTAAACAATTTCAACTCATTTTAATTTGTTCATAGTTCTTAATTGTATTTATTGTCTGCACCTCCTCAAAGATTGTGGTATTTTTGAACCACAATTTGCCGTACCCTGGTCAATGGCAACCTTGTGCCAGCTAGTCATTCTCCCACTAGATCAGGCGAAAGGAACTATGGAATTAATTCACCAAAAGGTGGCTTCATTTTAGCATTTTCACTCTCTGGATTGTTAACAAGATAATTAGCATTTTGCCCCAACATGCTGTGTACTCATTTTACCATCCTTGGAAGGATGGAACACTGAACCAACCTTGAGCCCTGGTTAGTGTCACACTTACAATGTCAACAGTTTGGGCTGCAATATAGCATTTTAACTGTCCTACCACCAGGGCTCTTAGGGATGTGGGCAGGTTGGGGTGAGTTGGAAGGATTATGTGCAAACTACACTCAGGATGGTTTGCTCCAACCCAACCTATTTTCAACTCCCATCATTGATTCAACTAAATCAGGGGTTCAAAACCTACAGCTCGCAGGCTGGCCCACTGCCCTTGTTCTTGCCATTGCCGGAAGTGCCAGAAGCAGCAAAACTGCCGAAAATGCTGTTATTTATAATAATAATAATAATAATAATAATAATAATAATAATAATAATAATAATAATAATAATAATAATAATAATAATAATAATAATAATAATAATAATAATAATAATAATAATAATAATAATAATAATAATAATAATAATAATAATAATAATAATAATAATAATAGTAAAATTTAATTTATATCCCACCCTACTCAGCACAAGCCAACTCAGGGCGGCTAACAGCATTTCAAATAAAGATACAATATAATTATACAGAAATACAAATGAGTAATGCAATAAATACAGAATATAACAAGGTAACATAAAAATAAGATACAAAATATACAAATTACAAATGTATAAATTTTAAAGCATCAAATCCATCATAAACAGCACCAAGAGGGAAAACACACACACACACACACACACACACACACACACCAGGGCTCGCCATCCATGACAGAGCCCAAGGCTCAATGTCCACAATAGAGCTGGGGCTCAATTGTCCATGACAGATGCCAAGCACAGCATTCACAACGGAGCTGGGGTCAATGTCCCTAATGAAGCCACAATGCAACCCGAGACCCAGCAAAGGCGAGACGTGTGTCAACGCTGGTGCTGCTTTTGGGGCTGCGCTTCGTACTGCCCCAGCTATGGTCATCTTTTCTACCCCCCAGCCAGAAGGGGCTGGGAGAGAAGTGATGGTGCCCCCAGCTGAAGCAGCTCCCATCACCACGCTGACACAGTTGCCATAAATGTGTTTACAACAGCCACAGATGTTTTGTGGCAGGGTTTATGGCGGGGGGGGGGGAACCACTTGTCCAGCCCACTCAGCTGTCTGAAGGGGCATGGTCCAGCCCATGGCAGGAAAACATTATGATCCCCTGAACTAAAATGTCCTGTGTTTTATCCCATCCCCAGTGAATGGGTTCGTTGGGGAGAGGATAAAATAGATCAGGAGCTGAAGGAGCTGATTCGCAGCTGATCGGGAAAGGCTCTCTTGATCAGCCAGCCTCCTTCATATGACATTCCACTCTCTGCTCTGTAGGGGGTGCTGTAATGCTGTTTCTGAGAGGGGCACGGAGGTTGTAAAAAGTATCAGAAGAAGGGGAATGTCCATTCCCTCATGGGTGCCACTTTTATATTTCCGATATGGTTCTTTTAATCTTGATCATTAATGCAAGGAGATGTGTTATATATCTGAAAACAAATACTTTTCCCCCTCCTGACTTTGTATGTTAAATGATAGTCATACAAATTGACTCTTAGCTACTGATCAGTATTAGTCTCTACATTCTGCGGGCAGAGGGGTGTATAATAGCTTATATGTACATAGGCATACAACAGGATATAATTCCATTTAACATTGATACAATGGTTAAAAAAATTATGTGATTCAGACATTATGCATGACTGCTTCAGAAACATAATAGCATTTTCTGAGTCAAAAAATAAGCCATGGATGTTAGCCTAGAAATTAAAATGTAATTTGGGTCTCTAGAAACTATGAATATTCAAAATAATGAATTTTGTTCCCTTGTTGAAAGCTGACAAAACAGGGCTGAT
Organism: Bradypodion pumilum; assembly: GCA_035047305.1. Taxonomy (NCBI): domain Eukaryota; kingdom Metazoa; phylum Chordata; class Lepidosauria; order Squamata; family Chamaeleonidae; genus Bradypodion; species Bradypodion pumilum. The sequence goes on from JAWDJD010000002.1 coordinate 18,210,530, forward strand.
CCTTCCACCACCACTCCTATTTTTTATGATCATGGGAAAACTTATTAGAAATGTGATGTTATTAGCATTTTCTCTTGAATTGCAAATTTCTATCATACTATAACTATGGTAATGATGAAATTAAATTAAATTAGCATAGCATATACTATACAGGAAAAGTATTAATACATTTTAGTAAGACAAGACAACAGATAATTGCCAGTGTAATAAGAATTTGTCCTCTGAAAAGATCATCAGACTTGTGTCTTGTGAGCTTGGAAAAATCTTGCTCTTATTGATTTATTTTGCAAAGTCAGTCATAGGTTATATTCAAATGAAAACAGTGGGTTACTACTACATGATTGGTGAAGGTCTCATAAGTTTGGACTAGTGCCACATATGTGCGGACTGCCCAACATGATATGCTATGGAAACATGGTTTCTTCATGGCTACAATACAGTCCTCTAGATCATGGGTGGCCAACCTCCCCCCGTGGGCCTGACCACATCCCCCGGACAGCTGAGTCGGCCAGACCACACACCCTGGAAGTGGAAGCAGGCACATTTATGGCTGACATAAATGTGCCCACCTCTGTGTTTACAACCATCATGGGCGAGCTTGTGCATGAGTGGGCGCATTTTATGGATGATGTAAATGCGCCTGCTTCCACTTCTGGGTGTGGCAGAGGCAGTGACAGGCCAGATGGGATGGCGTCAGTGGATGGGGCTGGCCTGTGGGCCATAGGTTGTGAACCATAGGTTGGGAACCCCTGCTCTAGATTCCCTTCATCACAATGGTTGCATATCTGTTACTAAATCATTCAGGATTTGTCACATTATTATTTCTTTATTTCCATCTTTTAAATTATTATTTTTTAAATCTCTGACGACTTCCTATAACTACATTCATTTTCCACTAAAACGTTTATTTTTCTTTCCCTTTGTTCTTGCAGTTCCACCCTGGTTTATCAATCATCCTTCAAATCTCTATGCCTATGAAAGTATGGACATTGAATTCGAGTGTGCAGTCTCCGGTAAACCAGTTCCTACTGTGCAGTGGATCAAGAATGGAGAAGTTGTCATTCCTAGTGATTATTTTCAGATAGTGGTAATTATTAGTGCTTTTCATCTTTACTGGGAAATAAAAGAGAAACACCCTAAATGAAACAAAATTGGACAAAATGCAGTAGGTCTAACCATAGTTCTACATTGGACATGAAAATAAGCAATCATCAAAGACCAACAAATTCCAGAAGTCCAAGCAAGCACAGTGATTACCAGTGTTTCCCAAACTTTGGTTTTTGGACTTCAATTCCCAGAAGCCTAAGTCAATTCCTTAAAGCACTGATCAGGCAATGTACTGACTTAGACTATGGGAATTTAAGTCTAAGAACCAAAGGTTGGGAAACACTGGATTAGATCCTTGGCCAGCTGCAGCTAACAATGCAAGCTTCTTAACCACTGAGCCACCGCAGCTAACAAAAGGGTTAGGATCTCTCCCCAACTCACCCCCCCTTTTTCTTTAAAGAAGATTTCTCAGTGGTATGAGAATCCAAGTTCACAGAACTTTATCCACCACTGGTATTTATAATAAAGAAAATCAAGCTGTCATAACTCTGCTTGCCAACAAATGGAAGATTTCATTATGCAATTGGAAAAGAGCACATTATCCTTTCAAAAATCTCCTGGAGAAGAAAAACTTTAATAAATGAATCATATAATGCAGAATATTTTTAAAAATAACATTAAAAGCAGTGCCAAGGATTTTTAACTTTGAAGTCAAAGTTCTATGGCATTTTAATTCTGCCAGCCAACAGCATCTCCAAATAAAATTCTGTTCAATGACATTTGGCAGCACTTGCTTTCCATCTCCTTTTGTGGCTGCATTTTAGGTCTCAGTGGAGCTGACCTTCAGATCCTGGTTCTTATTTGGAAATTTTTGCATTTTAGCCTACAATGAGCTCAATCTTCTACCGAATATGCCTCCTATGCATTGCAGTCTTCCTTTAATCTTGAATTTAGCTGGATTTTTAAGTGTTTTAATGGGCCAGAAGACTTTGCAGTCTTGCACACTCTAAAGAAAACCTTACAGTGATTGGAAGGATGAGGTTTCCCTTTGTGGAGGTCCTTTTGTGGAATCAGAGAATTAAAAATTAGAAAGCAGAGCTTATTTTTAAAGATAACTTGTCCCTAGTGCATGCAACAATATTGTGGATGCACTTCAGTCTCATGACTTCTTACAGCAGGGGTGCCCAAACTTTTCGGGCTGCAGGCCGGTCACGTGGTTCAGCGGGCCGGTCATGGTTCCTCCCACTGGAAATGGAAGTATAACATGCCTTACAAACTGTTTTGCAACAGGATGAGATAGATTTTAAGCTGCCATTTTTTTCTGCTTAAACCAGGGGTGCCAAAACTATAGCCCATGGGCCAGATCTGGCCCCCAAGACCAATCCATCTGGCCCATGCTGCACTCATTGCTCCTGGAAAGGGAAAGTAAAATGCACCTGTGCAGATGAATTGGTGTCAGGGGCCAGATCTTGCCCATAGGCCGTAGTTTCAGCACCCCTGTCTTACAGCATTAAGTCTTGAAGAAGCAGCTCTTTTTACTTTTCTTTCACTTCCCATTTTTTTAAAAAGTCCCACAGGATTTATATGAGAATGGTGTAAAACAGTGTTTCCCAAACTACGTTCCGTGAAGCACTGGTGGACTTCAATTCCCAAAAGCCTAAGTCAGTACATTGGTTGATCAGTACTTTGGGGAATTGACTTAGGCTTCTGGGAATTGAAGTCCCCAAACCAAAGATGGAGAAATACTGGTCTTGAGAATCTAGAATCCTCTAGAATTCTGCACAATGATGCATTAGTACTAACCTTAAATATCTAGCAGAATACCACCTCCATAGAAGAGCTACTGTAAAAGATTACCTATCACTGAATGTTTTTAGAATGGTTCTCAAAATACCTTAAAACTAAACTGTCTTTAAAGTGAATCTGGAAAACATTATGCATTGCATCGTGAATGTAATTTTATATCCACTCAAAATGTGAACATTTGTGTTTTCATTTTTATATAACTTGTCACAAGTAATTATACAACTCATAACTTCTTGTTACCATGCTCTACTCAAAGGTTGTGTAGTCTACCTTATTTTATTGCAGAACATCTTACCGCTACATGTTTACTCAGATTCAATGCAAAGGTAATACTCCGCTGTCAAATGGTTAATACAGTCAGGAAGTTATTCTAAAATTCATTTGAAATCCCCTTTCATATAATCTGGGTTTTATCTGTCTGAAATCTGGGAAACATGGCTGTAGGTAATTGTCTTTGCTTATGTACATCTCTCTAGGGTGGCAGCAACCTGCGAATTCTAGGCTTAGTAAAATCGGATGAAGGCTTTTACCAGTGTGCAGCTGAAAATGATGCTGGGAATGCACAGACCAGCGCACAGCTAATCATCCCAGAGCCTGGTAAGATACAAGCACCTTCAGAATGTCTTGTTTTAAATTATAAACAAAGAGAGCTGTGTGATCCATACGCAACTGAAATGCAGAAGCAAGGCAATTGGATTGGGGGGGGGCAGGGGGGATGATCAAACGTTATAAGTGCATTTGTGGTTTAAGTCCACTTCTTCAGGCACAGTGGTTAAACTGCAGTGGTGCAGTCAAAATTCTGCTCACAATGTGAGTTTGATCCCAACGGGCTCAGGGGCAACTCAGCCTTCCATTCTTCTGAGTTGGTAAAATAAGTGCCCATCTTGTTGGGTGGGGGCAGTTTGTTGTTTTCATAATCAGAGAATGTTTTAGCACTATGGGCCAATATGGGCAGCTGCATTTTGCATTTGCATGCACCAATTTCTTTTGGATAGTGCAGGAAAATTGTAAATGAGAGTTCCAAGAGATTATGCTGGAAGAAGTGATTTTGAATCCATGAAAGTTCATGTGTTGGTTGATTTTTCAGTGATCCAACAAATGTATCACCTTGCACCTGCATTTCTACTGTTTTAATTAGTAGAATTAATGGAGCTTTGAAACATGTAACATTTCCTGGCATCTGACCCTTTTCTTGCACTTGTATGGTGCACTTGGCAGGTCTCTATTGATGTCAGCAAGCACTCATTCATCATTGTGTAGTGTGTTTCCATTTTGGGAGAACCATGCAATCCTGAACTCCTGGAAGGATGGCCTAGTGAGTTTATGAGGGACGCTGACTCTGTTGCAGGAATTTTCTTCCTAAACCACATCCTAGCAAGAAGAAGTCACGATCCTGGTTTGCAGAAACATCTCCAAGCATTGTTTAATACTTTGTAAATACTGCCATTTGTTCTGACCTCTTCTTCTGCTTCTTCCGTGTCTAGGCCAGATGTGAAACTGACAAAATGAAGGCACCTTTTGGTGAGTTCATTTTGCAGTTCCTCTTGCCTGACCTTGTGTGAGAAAGATTAGCTGGCAACACAAGGTTGCCATTACCAGGGTATGCCCAATTGTTGTTCAAAAATACCACAATCTTTGAGGAGGCTCTTTCTATGTACCCCTGTTCTGACCTCTGTGATGCAGTGATCAGAATATATGTGGGAAGTATCAGAACAGGTAATTACCTTGATGTAGATCTTATTGCTAATCAGCTATGTACTTTGATAAATAATATGATCAGAATAGAGGTCAAACATCAGTGTTTTTGTGACAAACCATTGTAGCAGTTTGATTTCAGTTCAACCAACTTGGCTGCATCCAATGGAATCTTCAGTTTAGCAGTTTGGTGAGGGCTTAGCATTCTTGGCTGGAAACTAAATGCATCACAATCACATCTATGATTTATTTATTTTTGTCAAGATCCATGTTCTGTAAGGAAATGTTCTCTATCAATTAGTGGTGTTATTGGCATCATGTTTAGTTTGGCCGCAGATGACTATGCCATGTGGCCTTTGCCAAAGCAGTTGGCAGTCGAGGATCATCAAAGCACCAGGGTGAAGTGCTAGGGAATTGTTGTGTTCTTCTGAGACTCCAGTGGTGTCTCTCAGCCAGCTGTGTGAAAAGAAAGATAAACATTATTGTGCGAGGTTGCTTTGTGTCATTTCTTCCTTGCCTTCCAACTTGGATCAGCTCAGTGGCTTTGAGCGAAAATGTCTCTATGTGTGTTGCACAGAGTCAACATGTTGATTCCTGTGAGTTTGTATCAAGGCATGAGGCAGCTTCAAGGCTCCAACTGCTAGGAAGGCAGCTCTAATCTGATCCCAGTGTTTCCCAACCGTTGGCTGTTGGATTTCAATTCCAAGAAGCCTAACTCAATTCCTTAAAGCACTGATCAGGCAATGTACTGACTGAGACTATGGGAATTGAAGTCTAAGAACCAAAGGTGGGGAAACACTGGATTAGATCCTCGGCCAGCTGCAGCTGCTGAGGCCCGAATGAGCTCCACTTGGAGGAAAAAATGTATAAGAACTGTCTCTTTCCCCTGAAACATGCCTTCTGGACTTGCTGTTGTGTCTTGTGTGGATCTCCTACTCTGCCCCATTTATTGTTGTAGATCAAAAGTTACTAATTAGAGTATAGGAAAGGTTGGAGATTTTCTGTTGAAAAACCTGTTACTGAAAATATGCTCTGAGATCATGAATGTTATGGTTTTCCCCTTACCTTATTTTGGGGTCAGTCCTGATACACCCATGTTATGATGTATGCTATGCATGTTATTTCAAGTTACAGCTGAATTCTAGAAATCTTGCTAGGGGATTTGAAAAAATTGAGATATATTTAAGGAGTGTTTTTTCAAGTTCTACACCGTTACTAAGTTTCCACAGCTAAGCAGCAGCTCAAACTCAGGTCTTCTAAATCCTAGTCCAGTGCTGGCTAACCTTGGCACTCTGGGAGTTCTTGGACTTCAATTCCCAGAAGCCCTGATCAACAGGAGTGCTGACTTGGGCTTCTGAGAATTGAAGTCCAAGAACACCTGGAGTGCCAAGGTTAGTCATCACTGTCCTAGTCCATCATCCTATTCACCACACCACATTTTCATGCACCATATAATGTCTGCACATACACAGTTTTCAAAACTGGAATTGGACTTTTGTCCACTTCTGACTTCATTATTTTGCATCTGGAACATTTGGGGAAGTCTGTGTGGCCACTAGAAGATGTCAAGGGCATTAGACTCAACAAAGGTTCTGCATGAGGGTAAGCCACGTTGTCTCACTGAACAGAGATAGGTAACAGACTAGATTGCAGGCCACCAGGCTAGATTGTACTTCTCAGATCTCTTAGTGTTGACACATAGAGGCTTCTACTTGCATATAAATGAACACAAGTAGACCCCCACTCTCTCTCACTGCTTTCTGCTCAATGGGAGAGATTTGAAGAATCAGTAGATGTGTCCCTTCCCACTTTCATCTTTATGTGAGCAGGCTGAACATCTGTCACTAGAGGCAGAACATGTATCTATCCACTGTAATTATAATGGCTGTCAATGTTGAAAACATTGTCAGTATTGTGTATCAATGGCATATTGCTAATAGCCAACGAGGTTTCATATAAATTGTTTCATAAAGATGTCTTGGTTTTTGTTGGTTGGTTTTCTTTAATTGCTTGGTTAGCCTAAATGCTTGATTAGTCTTGGTTTAGTGCAAGGGCTCCAAACCTAAGACTCCATTTCATGTGCCCCCCACCCCTCCAAGGACGTTTGAGAAACAAAATGGCCACCCCATCGTGCAGGCAGTGTAAAATGGCTGTCTGGCCCTCAAAGCTGTCTGTGAGAGCATGGCCCAACCCCCAGCTTGAAAAGGTTGGGAACCCCTGGTTTAGTGCTTCCTAATTCTACCTGTATCTCTACCACCAGTGATCAAAATTATAACCTTCTGTTGAAGAACTGCTGTGTTTATGTCACACCTATCACTGAGCAAGTCTAGAGTTTGAAGTGGTGTTTCAAATGGTATCCTGATTCCCTTACTCAGTGCATGCTCCCTGAAAGAAATGCCAACCCAGAGGACAAGGACTGAGGCCCTGTTTTGCTGTTAGTGCCTTTCCATTCATCACCAAACACTGCTTAAAGGATGCTGCATAATTCATTACTGTCCTCCACCTCAACGTTTTTAGTCTCGGCAGTGCCTTGCTGTTCTTTGTGCATTTGTTTTTATTTTGTTTGGTTTTGGACATAAAGAGCTGTGGGGATACTATTGTAAACTGTTTCCAGCCCTTATAAATGATGGATTGCCTTTCCTGGGCTATTTAATCAGATCTTCAAACAATGGTGTTCTGACTCCTCAGAGATGTTGAGAATGGTAGCGTACACAGATGGCAGGGGAGCCCAATATAAATACAAATTTAGTGTCGACTTGACCATAGAGAGAAGAATATAGCCCATTTTGTTTCAACATTTTATCAATAAATGGACACCATCTCTTTCTCATGTGGGGTAAATGCTGCACTCTGCAGCTGTTCTTTGTTGAGCATTTCCACAGTCTGCAGACCAGGAATTACCTCAGCAACGGTGGCAGTCTGTTTTATGCTGAGATGCAAACAATGACCTATCAAAATAACCATTTGCTGTAGATAGATATTTATGGGAGCCTAATGAACTTCAAATATAGTCTTGCAAATAGCAGGCAATTCATCCTTTTCTTAATCATAGGCTTAATGAAAAACCAGGGTTTAAATGGCTGCCCTATGGATAAACAGAAACATACACATAGAGAGAGAATTTCAAGTAACAAAATAATGATTTTTCACAATTATTTAATAGTGAAGATTAAGGTTGTGAACTGAATTCAGACAAATCACATACTGCTGATTGAATCAAACTGATTGGGACTGATTTATATGAGACCTGGTTCAAAGTTGAATGGCCCTATCCAATTCTAGGGAGAAGCAAAGTGAATGTACAATGTTAGTTTGAGTCAGAAGCACAAACTAAATTGGGAAGGTCACAGATCACTTTCTCCAAGTCACTCAGGACCAAATCAAGAGATATTCCATAGCCACCAATTGGTCTCCAAACTGGGTTGGGCAGACAGTGCACAGCCATAGAATGAGGTCTTTTTGAATAGGACTAACAGCCTGTTGTGTCCGGCCCTTATAAGTAACAGTCCAGGCAACGATGAACAGAACAACAATAGGAGTTTATTTAACAGTCTTTCAGGTTACACTTACAAGGTGCTCCGGACAATGAGATGGCTATACGAGTCCCTAGAAATCAGTCCCTCTGGATTCTGCCATAGAAGAGGCAATGCCTAAGCTACACCCTTTGAGTGATAGCGTTTAGAGGAGACCCAGGCTTAGCTCTTTACTGGCTACCTGTGCATGTAGGGAAGTATAGATCCAGTCTGGCCCCACCCTTGTTTACCCATGGAGCTTATATAGTGTCTCCCCGGCAGTGGCTCCTTGATACAAAGTAGAGACATGCCAGACAAGCATAACCAATCAATCATAACAAGATATACAAGTATTAACCAATCAGGAACAGGATCCAAAGGTGTACCCAATCACAGAACTCTAATTAGCATAATCGGCGCACTCAGAGAGGGAGATTTCGCGCCAACTTTAGCTCCTAATTTGGATGGCTGGCGGGAAACCGCCATTTTCTCTATGCAAGGTATTGCCCAGGCAACTTGCAAATCTGCCTTAATACACAACACAGCCTTATTTTACTGACTATGTTGTGTTAATGCTGCAGTGCCATTGGACTGCATGATAGTGTTCCATAGGGAAGTTGACTCCATTTCCTTCAAGTCATAGCTTAATTTTTCTCATGCCTCCATCTTTTTTAAAGCAAATGTTCAGCCTTTAAAGTCAGAAGTGCAAGAGCAGAAATTGTAAAGTGTTATAAGCCAGAAGGTGATGCAAAAATGTCCAGAGCTCCTCTACCTATCAACATCTGTTGTCTGAGACAGCTGCACCACTCTGCCTAATGGCAGAACCCGCCTTACAAGTTTAGTGGAACAGTATGTGTCACTATGATTATGCAACAAATTGATACAAGCTGCAAGTCAGATTAGTATGTGATCTTTAAGAAAGTGTGGCCAAAGGCATTTGACTTTTTCTGCTTGAAATGTGGAGGCTGAAGAGAAGAGTATAAAGCCAAGGGTGGCTCTGCCATGCTTCAATTATTGTTTTAAGACTTGATAAAAAGTTCATTTTCACAGCACTGAAACCAGATTCATTATTAGCAGGGATTAATACCTTTACAATGCCAGGATTATAACTCCTGTAACTTCTGGGAATGGGTTGGGAAGATTCAAAGAGAACTCCAATAATATCTGTAGAAACACAGGTCCCCCAACTTTAGTTTAATGGAAGCAGAATATTACCTAGAATGCCCTTGGTGTTTGCAAAATCCTTGAGTAACTTACAGTAGCTAATCATGCCCAACTGACAGGGTGCCAAGGCACATCTTGGGTGCATTGTCAGGAACATGGTCAACCACATGACCAAAACATAACCCATCAACCTGATTGATTAGCTGCAGTTAGTCACAGCAAGGCACACATCTGTACACAAGCAAACCCAATATTTACTCAGTAGGAAATTCAAGAGTTAATCATGACTCATTTGAAAACCTGAGGATTTGCAGATAAACAAAGAGATATTGAAGAAAGAGTCATTTCTTTTTAAGCCTTTGGAAAAAGTAGAGATCTGCTTGTAGACACTCATAAGGTGATAACAAGGAAGGGTGACATAAAGAAGGTGTATGGTAGCTGGGACTAGCAGACAATATCTTCTGGCAATGCCTTACCCTGTATATAACATCTGTCTCATCTGATTAACATCCAAATATTCATTCTACAAAAGATTAAATAATACTGGACAAACAAAAACCAAACTACTCAGTAAACAGCATTAGCAGTCAGCTTTGGAGATAAAATACAGTGCCCAGGCTCATGCTGATTATTGAGGTTAGCAAGATACAGTGGCATTAATTGCACCAGCAAATTAGTTAACTGTGCAGAAGTCTTAGGCCGCCACCAGCTGGTTTGAGGAAAGTTCAATGAGTGATTTGAGAAGCCATAATGTAGTTTTTGTATTTTGATACCATGCTTACTTGTAGATACCACGCTATTGTATATTTATTGTAACTGTATTATTATTTTGTTATTTGTTTGTATATGCTGTAAGCCACCTTGAATTGGCCTTTGGCTGAGAAAGGCGGGAAATAAATCAAACTGATTGATTGATTGATTGATAACTTAGACACCCTAACTCTAAACTTCACCAATCTTGGATAGGTTTGAGAGGAGACTCAACAGAAGATTCTCCTCCAATTTTGCTGTGTCTAGGTAGCTCATAGGCCGAGTTATGTCCTACCAACAGACAGCATTGGCTTTTCTGGCTGTAAATGGAGATGAACACTGCCACCTAGAGCATACCCATCAAGCACAGCTCCAGAAAATACGGGAACTGCTCCGGCCCAGGTGTGCATTCACAGCAACAACTCCTTTGCCCATGCACAGAACCCCTTTGTGCATGTGCAGAACCCCTTTGTGCATGTGCAGAGCCCATTTGCGATGAACGTGTATGTGCAGTAACCCCTTTCCCCACCGTTCAAATATGGAATGGCGGCGGGAAAGGGGAGGAACCAGTGCAGAAATATGGGACATTCCGGCCAATATGGGATACTTGACAGGTATGCCCTAGTGTTGGACACAACTGGCCTTTACTTAGTTACTTGATGTTAAAAATCAATGTTGCATGCTGCTGGCCTGTAGTACATGCAGTTCTCTGGTGCTGTTACCTCAGCATAGTCTTTGCTTTATTGGCACCTCCAAAACCATAACAGCAGCATGCGTCACAACAAAAAACCATTACATGGATCATGAGATAGTTCTCTTCCACATACAGATAGGCTATTGTATGAACAATAACATTAAATTTTACAGATATACTGCCAAATGAGCAAAGATATACTTTATTAGGAAAAGGAACAAGTTATGGTTAGTTAATCATTCTAATCATTTGTAACTAGTTGCTTGCAGGCATTATTTATATTGTATCTATTTTCCAATCTGATGCAGGAAAATTAATAAGTTATTTTTTTATTATTATTTGGGATCTAAAAATACAAACAGTTATCAAAGCATACTTCCCTGTTTGGAGAGATATTATGCCTAGATTTCTTATTCTAGGAAATCTGGGAAAGTTAGCTTATGCCAGAGAAACAGAAAGAACTTACAATAGGAATCTCAGTGCTAACTAACTAAGGTGAGGAGTCAGGGAGTCATAACTGCAACCACTTGAGGACAAAAAGGTTGTTTTCCACTTCTCTCCAAGAAAGGCTCAAGAGAGGAAAATGTGAGAAGGAAGGGAGTGGCATTAGTAACCCCAAGAATAACAGTTTATGTTGACGGAAGGTCAGCACAAGTTAAAGCAGATAAAGGACACACTAAGGAAACCGAAGGAAGTCCTTTCCTCTCTGTCTGCTGCTCCTGAGGGGGGAAAAAGACATTCATCTTTCTCGGCGTAAGCTGAATTGTTCTCACTCACCTCCAAGAACATATAGCCCATTATATGCCATGATTCTGGTGGCAAATTTTTGGATGATTTTATTTGCTTTGAGATTCTAAGCTCACTGATATCTGTGGCATCCCTATGTTTTCTTCTTTGTCCAGGACTTTCTCATATATTCTACATGTAAAAACAAAAGTCCTTATTTTGCTCAGTCTAAAAAGACATTTGTTCTCTCTGATTGTACTTTCTCCCCATCCAGTACTTGACACCTTGGGTCAAGATCAATAATTTCTGCTTATGTTTGAATGCTGTATATAGTTTTTGCTTTCCCATTTCCCATAGGGGTGCTCCCCCATAGAGCACTGATCAATGAAGCTTTTGATTTCCCCTTGTTATATCAGTGACCTTGTCTCGCTCTTTTTATCTTTACATTTTATTTCCTTTGTCTTTTTATTCAGGTTGCCATTTGTTCAGAAATGTATTTTTCTCAAAAAAGAAGGTCCAGTAAAGTAGTGATTATTTCTCTGCCTGACTTCCGAAAGCAATTCAATCTGTTTAAATATATTCTTTGTCATTGTCAGGATTGTGAATGTTTATATCCTTATATACTTTTAAATGATTTTATGCAATTCATGGCAGTGGCCCAAGTGGCTAAGAGTGACTGGGAGGCAGAAGGTCAGCAGTTCAATTCCTGAGTACTGCAGGATGGAATGAACTCCCGTCTTTGTCCCAGCTCCTGCCAACCTAGCAGTTCGAAAGCAAGAAATTGCAAGTAGATAAATAGGGACCACTTCAGTGGGAAGGTAACAGTGTCCCGTATGCTCCAGTGTCTTGTCATGCCTGCCACATGACCATGGAAACGTATGCAGAAGCAGACAGCTCTGGCTCTTCTGCTTTGAAACAGAGATGAGCACTGAACCCTAGAGTTGGATATGACTGGCTTTTGAGCAAGGGAAACCTTTACATTTACTTTTACTATGGCAACTTTGATGGCTCAGACCGAGCCATGTGGCATCATCTTCTTCAGTTAAAACTTTCCCATCAGTTAAAATTCCTTTCAAATATTTAAATACATTGCACCTGGGAGGAAGGCCTAAACTGGGAAAATTTGAGGCTTAGATAGCACTAGCTCCTGGTGACTGTAGTGGCTTAGTAGTGGTTAAGACACAGAACTTGATGACTGGAAAGTCAGCAGGACAACAGTTAAAGGCTCGAGTACTACACAACAGAGTGAGCTGCCATCTCTGTCCCATCCTCTGCCAACCTAGTAGCTCAAAAGCAAGAAATTGCAAGTAGATAAACAGATACTGCTTTAGTGGGAAGGTAAACAGTGTCCCATGCACTCCAGTGTCTAGTCATGCCTGCCACATGTCCACAGAAATTTCTGCAGATGCAGAGAGTGCTGGTTCTTTGGCTATAAATGGAGATAGCAGGAGCAGGGGCCAAATGGTGAAATCCAATAGAAAGGCAGTAAGACCGTTTGTGGCAATGAAGTAAAATGAGTTTAATGCACTTCAAGTATATCCAAAACAGATCCAAATTCCATCTAGTAATAAGACGTTTCAGTATAAACCTTCCTCAGGGATCTATAAAACATAATGATACAGACAATTTACTAATATTGTAATAACAATCAATATATACATACATATATACATATTCACAACAACCTCGGATACATAGTATTATTTTCATCAAACAAGGCATTACCATATTTTCTGGCGAATAAGGCGACTGGGCGTATAAGACGACCCCCAACTTTTCTAGTTAAAATGTAGAGTTTGCAATATACTCGCCGTATGACTACCCCTCTTCCAACGGTGGCATCTTTGGAGCTTCCCAGGCCGGGGATGGCTCCCTTTACCTGCTGGGGGTGGTGGTGTGGAGGAGGAGGAGGGGCAGCTGACTGGTGGGGAAAGCCAGCTTGGGGTGGGGGCTGGGCAAATGGCCCAAGAATCCCAAGAGCCTTAGGGGAGGAAACTCAAATCTGGAGACTCCCTACCTAGGAAACCATGGGAAGGGTGGCCATAAATTAGGATGCCATTAGTACTATCATCATCATTTTTAATATTAATATTTAATATTTTAATATTACCTTTTGGTAATAATAATAAGTTTTATTTCTATCCCGCTTTCCTGACACAAGTGTCATTCAAAGTGGCTTACAATATATATAACCTATTCCCCTTCACCGGCGGGGAAGGTAAAAGGAGCCCCGTTGGGCATCTCCGAGCCTGACGGGGCTCCTTTTACCTTCCCCGCCGGTGAAGGGGGCAGAGAGGCGCGGGGGCGGGGAGGTGTGACTTGTGGTGTCTCTGAGCCTGACGGGGCTCCTTTTACCTTCCCCGCCAGTGAAGGGTGGGGAGGCACGGCTCGCGGCGTCTCGGAGCCCGACGGGGCTCCTTTTACCTTCCCCGCCGGTGAAGGGGGCGGGGAGATGTGGCTTGCAGTGTCTCCGAGCCTGACAGGGCTCCTTTTACCTTCCCCACCAGTGAAGGGGGTGGGGAGGCATGGCTCGCCACGTCTCCGAGCCCGATGGGGCTCCTTTTACCTTCCCCGCCAGTGAAGGGGGCAGTGAGGAGGGCGGCCCCTTGCTCCAGAGGCCTCATGGTGGTGGTGGCTGACTTTTCCCACTGGTCACCTCCTCCTCCTCACCTCCTGGCTGGGGGGTGATGCGGAGGAGGAGGAGCATCAGCTGACCGGCGGGGAAAATCAGCCGCTGCTGCTGCGAGACATCCGGAACAAGGGGCCACCCGGATACCACCCCCCAACTGGGGGTGGTGGGGTGAGGAGGAGGAGCAGCAGCTGACCAGCGGGAGGAAGCCAGCCGCAGCCTTGTAGCAGCGGTGGTGAATGTCTTTCCCCGCCGGTCAGCTGCTGATCCTTCTCCTCTTCACCCCCCCGGGGTGGTGGTATCTGGGCGGCCCCTTGTTCTGGAGGCCTCATGGCGGCGGCAGCTGGCTTTTCCCACCGGTCAGCTGCTGCTCCTCCTCCTCCTCCCCCCGCCCAGCTGGGGGTGGTGGTGTGGAGGAGAAGGAGCATCAGCTGACCAGCGGGGAAAATTAGCCGCTGGAGCAAGTGGCTGCCCGGATACCACCACCCTCAGCCTCGCAGTGATGGTGGCGGCTGGCTTTTCCCACTGGTCAGCTCTTCCTGCTCCTCCTCCTCCCCACCCCCCCGGCGAGGCTGAGGGTGGTGGTATCCGGGCAGCCACTTGCTCCGGAGGCGTCGCAGCGGCAGCGGCTGGTTTTCCCCGCCAGTCAGCTGATGCTCCTTCTCCTCTGCACCCCCCCCCAGCCGGGGGGTGAGGAGGAGGAGGAGGAGCAGCAGCAGCTGACCGGCGGGGAAACCCAACCTCCGCCACCGCCGTGAGGCGTCCAGAGCAAGGGGCCGCCCGGATACCACCACCCGGGGGGGTGAAGAGGAGGAGGATCAGCAGCTGACCGACGGGGAAAGCCATTCACCGTCGCTGCCACAAGGCTGGGGGTGGTGGTATCTGGGCGGCCCCTTGCTCCAGAGACCTTGTGGCGGTGGCGGCGAATGGCTTTCCCCACCGGGCAGCCCCTGGTTCCAGAGTACCCGGTGTATAAGATGACCCCCAACTTTGGCACAGATTTTTCGGGGTTAAAAAGTCATCTTATATGCCGGAAAATACGGTACCTGTACATTCTTGTTGTAATATCTCGAAGTATTCATCAAATAGTTAAACTTTTCAGAGTTTTCAAAGTTTTTTAAAAAGTTTTTAAAGTTTTTCAAATTGCGTCCCAAGCCTCACACATTGTTTTTCTGTGCCAACGGATGCCGAAAAATCATTATCAAATTTAAAGTAATTTTGAATCCATCAACAGGTGTATATTTTCAAATTACAAAAAACAGGAGAAGTCAATCTCCATATTGAGACGGGTGGAACGTCCATATACGGGTGGAACGTCATAAAGCAGTGGATATAGAAACAATCTCTTTGTAACAGCTTCTTTTCAATGTTGCTACGAGAGAAAGGATCAGATTTGCAGCTTTCCAAAACCACAATGACCTGTCCCATCCTCTGCCAACCTGTAGCTCAAAAGCAAGAAATTTCAAGTAGATAAACAGATACTGCTTCGGTGGGAAGGTAAACAGTGTCCTGTGCACTCCAGTGTTTAGTCATGCCTGGCACATGTCCACAGAAATGTCTGCAGATGCAGAGAGTGCTGGTTCTTTGGCTATAAATGGAGATAAGCAGAAACCCTACAGTCGGATACAACTGGCTTTCGGGCAAGGGCGACCTTTACCTGTCCAAATTTCCTGTTCAGAAATAGAGGTCCCAGCCTAGCTCCATCCAGGGCTGGGACAAGAAATTTAGGGTGAGCTAGGCCTAGCTAATCTTCCACACTAATCTTCTACTGTATATGAGGGAGATTTCCCACCTTCCTTTTAAACATACATCAATTGAAAGTGTCAACGATATGCAGCTATTTGGGCAGTGCTACTGCATATAGAGTGATGGAGGGAGGATTCCTTACTTTCTGCCACAATTTCTTTATGTGCCAAAGTAGGAGTTTTGATTGCCAGTATTTTAAGATCCATAACCTGTTTTGTATGCCTTCTGAGTCCACATAATTACGAATACTAATAGCAGTAACTATACTAACTGAATTATTTCTTATCCATATGTTATGTCACCCTGTCACCTTACACTGAAATTTAGGGCAAAGTTGTTTCATAATCAGATCAGCCAAATGTTTATCTATGCTCAATTTTGGCTCTGGAATTGCCATGATATATTTGGAAGAATTGATGTTGTGTTTATGAGATGACCTATTCCATCTTCATAACTCAGTGATTATAACCATATTTTTTATATCTTGATGTATCCTGCAACATACCTAAAATATGACATTAATTCCTACACTGAACCTTTCCTCAAGTTTTCTGAAGCTATATTATCATGCTGCAGGCATTTCTGTATTCTGAGGTGTCAGACTAAGATGCACATCTGGGGAAGAGAATTGATAGTTCTAGTGAAGATAAGGAGAGAGAAAACATTCAATCAGCTACTGGGAAGGATCAGTAGATGAGTATGAATAGCTCAGTCAGTAATGTACCAAATGGATTAAAGCCAAATGTCTTGTTGTTGATGAATATAGAGGCAAAAGGAAAATCAACTGCTGTGCAAAACACATAACTGGACTATGAAATGTGAGATGTGTGAATTCAGGTAAGTGCAGAATCATAGAACAAGAAATGGAATGCTTAAATATTGTACTACTTGGATGAATGAACTAAAGTGGATTGGAGTAGGACATTTTCAATCAGATAATCATAGCCAATTGCTCTGAAAATGAATGAATCAGAACAAAACAGTGTAGTTTTAGTAGTGAGATGAGCCATTGCACACGCAGTTAGGGGCTATAATATAAAATCTCAATAATAGCGATCATCATTGAAATGTATGCTCCAATTACAGCTGCTAAAGAGAAAGAAAGTACAGGCTTTTGCAGAAGTCTTCTGGAGGAAGTTAATCATCTCTCAAAGCAGGATGAAAACAAAGGAAACAAAACTGCAGGAAGCATTGTTGAAGAACTTAGCCTAGGAATCAGCAATCAAGAAGGAAAGGACCTCACAGAGATCTGTGAAGCCAACCATTTGTTTATTGTAAATACAATCTGCAACCCATCAGACAGATGGTTGTAAAACATGGATGTAATGGATGGCCAATATAGAAATCAGGGAAGTTGTACAATTGGAAGCAGAAGGTGGAGATGCTCAATTTTCTCTACAAATGAACTGTCAATAACAAAACAAGGTGATGCTGAGGAACACTAAAAATGTCCTGTGCCACAATAGATTCTAAAGAATGCAAAGAACATGCATTCATGGAACACCCTGCAAGACTTCAAATGTATGGATACCTAACCACAAATTGCACCTGGTTCACTATTCCATCCAGGAGATGTAAAATCATGTAAATCTTTTTAAAATTCTTGATGGAGGGGATTTCCTTTTTGTTGTTGTTGTTGTTGTTTAGTTGCACATTCGATTCCGGCCCTTTGTGACCCCATGGACCACTACCCACCAGGCACCTCTGTCGTCCATCATCCTCCTCAGCCTGTCCAGCTTTGTGCCCATTGCATCTACAATACCATCTAGCCATCTCATTTTTCGCTGCCCCCTTCTTCTTTTGCCCTCCACCTTTCCCAGCATCAAGGCTTTCTCAAGTGAATCCTTTCTTCTCCTTCGATGTCCAAAGTACTTTAGCTTCATCTTTACTATTTGACCTCCTAAGGAGCAGTCAGGGTTGATTTCTTCTAGGATCGACCTATTTGCTCTCCTCGCTGTCCAGGGGACTCTCAAAACTCTCCTCCAACACCACATTTCAAAGGCATCTGTTCTGTGCTCAGCTTTCCTTATGGTCCAGCTCTCACAACCATACATTACGACTGGGCATACCATTACTTTGTCTATGGGAATTTTTGTTTGCAAGGTGATGTCTCTACTTTTAACAATGTTCCTCAGGTTTCTCATAGTTTGTCTCCCAAGCATCAGTCGTGTTTTTATTTCATGGCTGCAGTCACCATCTGCAGTGATCTTAGATCCTAAGAAAGTAAAATCTGTCACTGTTTCTACTTCTTCCCCATCTATTTTCCAGGGACTGATCGGGCCTGTTGCCATTATCTTGGTTTTCTTGATGTTGAGTCTCAAGTCAGCTTTTGCACTTTCCTACTTCAATCCAATCAAGAGGTTCTTTAGGTCTTCCTCATTTTCTGCCATTAGGGTGGTATCGTCTGCATATCTCAAATTGTTGATGTTTCTCCCAGCAATTTTTATCCCATATTGTGATTCCTCCATCCTTGCATTGTGAATTATATGCTCTGTGTGTAGATTGAATAAAAAGGGTGATAAAATGCAGCCTTGTCTTACTCCTTTTCCTATTCCAAACCACTCTGTCATTCCCTGTTCTGTCCTGACTGTTGCTTCTTGGTTCATGTACAGATTTCTCAGGAGGCATATGAGGTGTGCTGGTATTCCCATCTCTTTAATTACTTGCCACATTTTGTTGTAGTCAACACAGTCAAAAGCCTTGGTGTAGTCAATAAAACAAAAGTAGAATTGTCTCTGGTATTCTTTTGTTTTCTCCATGATCCAACGTATGTTGGCAATGTGGTCTCTAGCCCCCCTGCCTCTTCTGAAACCAGCTGCATCAGCTAACTCCTTGCCGTTTTTGTCCCTTATCATGGTCATTTTTGCTATAAATGTCCCCTTGATTTCTCCATTTTTTTAAAAAAGATCTCTAGTCCTACCCCTTTTGTTGTTTTCCTCTATTTCTTTGCATTGTTCATTTAGGCAGGTTTCCGTATTTTTCCTTGCTTTTCTTTGAAATTCTGTATTCAATTGATTGATTTCCCCCCTTTCTCCTTTGCCTTTTGCATCCCTTCTTTCCTCTGCTATTTTAAGTGCCTCATCAGACAACCACTTTGCTTTCTTATGCTTCTTTTCTTTTGGTATGGTTTTACTTTCTGCCTCCTGTACATACCTGTCAGCCTTCCCGGATTGGCTGGGACTTCCCAATTTTCGGTGCCGATTTTCGCCATTTCCCGCCCGCAGCTGCGGGGAAAAAAGAGGTACTGCGCATCCCTTCTGCGCAGATTGCCTTCTACGCATGCGTAGAAGGATTTTACGCTTGCGTAGAAGGTGATCTGTGCAGAACCTGCGCAGGTCGTGTAGAAGGTGACCTGCGCAGAACCGTTCTGTGCAGGTCCCGTATTTTCCGGAGCCACGGTTGATAGGTATGCTCCTGTATGATGTCCCACACCTCTGTCCATAATTTTTCTGTCACTCTGTCTATCAAGTCTAAGCCATTAAATCTATTTCATACCTCCACTGTGTATTCCTTAAGGATGTTGTCTAGGTCATACCTGTCTGGCCTAATTGCTTTGCCTATTTTCTTTAGTCTAAGCCTGAATTTTTCAATCAGTAGATTATGATCTGAGCCACAGTCTGTTCCAGGTCTCGTTTTTGCTGACTGTTTGGAGGTTCTCCATCTTTCGCTGCAGAGTATGTAATCAATCTGGTTTTGATGATGGCAATCTGGTGATGTCCATGTGTAAAGTCTCCTCTTGTGTTGCTGGAAGAGGGTGTTTGCTATGACCAGTGCATTCTCTTGGCAGAACTCTATCAGCCTTTGTCGTGCTTCATTCTGTGTTCCAAGACCAAACTTGCCTGTTATTCCATTTATTTTTTGATTTCCTACTTTGGCATTCCAGTCTCCTAAATTAATGTGGACATCATTTCTTGGTGTCTGTCCTATGAGGTGTTGTAGGGTCAATTATGGCTTCTTCTGCACCAGTGGTGGGTGCGTATATTTGGATTACAGTGATATTGAAAGGTTTGCCATGGTTTCTGACTGAAATCATTCTGTCATTTTTAAAATTACTGTATATCCCATTACTGCGTTTCTCACTCTTTTATTGACAATCATGGCTACTCCATTTCTTCTGAGTAGTAGATGTGATGGTTTCCAGAGCTGAATTTGCCCATCCCTGTCCATTTTAATTCACTAATTCCCAAGATGCCAATGCTTATTTTTTCCATTTCCGTTTTTACCACTTCCAGCTTTTCTTGATTCATAGATTGCACATTCCATGTCCCTATACAGTATTGTTCCTTACACCATATTTCTCTTCCCACTGTCCTATCCATCCCCTCTTCCGACGTGGTAGGCTAAGCATCCTGTTTCATCTATTTTGCCCCTTTGTTTTGCCTTTTGTTCTAGTCCATAGAGTTCTCTTGGCAAACTTCCTGACATGGTTTGCCAGTTTCTACTCCAGTATTTTACTGTCATACATATTATCACAATGTAAAACAAAGTAACAGACTAAAATTAAGTTGATTAATGCTGGATATATGAAACAAGAAGTTATATATGTAGTCAAAAGTTAAAAAGTATCTTGTTAGTCATCAACCTTGGTATGAAAAGGAAAACCTTGGTATAAAAAGGAAAGTTTGCTATATAACTAGGGTAATTCAATTACTTATCAAATGTACGCAGCTATGAGTCTTTGGTGAGAACATCCATCGTGGGACTCCTTCCCTTCTCCTGGCTTCGGCTGCTGGCTAGGCCTGGAGGCCTGCATTGGTGTCCTCTGTCAGCCATCCACCTGCAGCGACTCCGCCGGGGCGGCTGCTATGATGACTGGACAGTTGAGGCCTTGGTCGCTGCCTTCTTTCCTCTCTGGCCCCAGATTTTTGGATGGGGTAGGAGGGAGGAGGGAGCAAGATGCTTCACTCACCTCCCCATGGGTCTCTGTGATGGTGACTGGGCATTTCTATTCTTAAAGGATTGTTTCATTCATAACCATTCTGTCTGTCCAGATCATAGGTCCTCTTGGCTCTCCAGATGTTCTTCCACTTCAATTCCCAGAAGACCTGTTCAGCAGGTGTACTAACTTGGCCTTCTAACTGAAGTCCAAGAACTCCTGGAGAGCCAACTTTGCTGATCCCTGGTCCAGATGAATACATTGCTCTTATTAATTAGGGCTGTGCACAATATATTGACAAATGTCAGATCTTGAACCAAATCAACCGGTTTTAGACTGATTTGTTATGAAGGCTGGATCAAATGGTGGGGAAGTGGTGTACAGAACAAGATTCACTTCTGGGGAGAAGTGAACTAAATTGACAAATCATTTCAGCCAAACATAGTTTTCTCATGGGTGAGGGTGAGCAAAATCTAAAGGCACCTCTGTGAAAACCCATAAAGCTAGCTATCTGAAGTTTGGCAGGTTTACTTCCTTGTTTAGAATTTATCGTGTCTCCAGATGACATTTATAACACTGCGAAACCAAAAAGAGCTATAGTCATTTGGGTTTGCTAATGCAGTGATGTTAAAGTTGCAAACTGAATTTGAGAGTAAGCAAATCATTCTAATCTCACTATCCCCAAGTTTAGAGCTCATTGTTAATTGTCTATCTGTCAAGACCATTCATTCATTCATTCATTTGTCATATGGCTTTGTAAACATATAGTAGATAGCACTATAATATTTGCCACAAGTTTGGGTCAAAGGTATAGGTAAAAAAATATGAATATATTAAAATATATCTCCAGCATCCTTATCCAGTCAGTTGGAGAAGGAGATGAAGTAAGAAAATATGTCACATCTCCTGTAAATGCCCCATTTGCACATTCATGGACTAAATGCGAATCAGTATGGCATAGATTCCCACTGTCACGTTGGGCTGTAGTCAGCTCTCCCACCCCACCCCAATTTGTGTATGTCCAGTTCTTATCCTATTAACAGTCTTCCAGATATGTCCTGCTAGATCAAAACCATTGGGCTCCTGGTTGGTCAGCATAGACATATGAATATCAGATGGTATGGACTGCAGCCATCCATCCATCCATTTTTGTTGCACCTCAAAATTATTAGCACTAAACCTCTTGGAGTCATGAGTTTCCAGTTCATGTTTTCCTTTCAGATCCTTTCTCTCCAGCTCTCTGCATGTTCAAGACCATTTTAAAGTACACTTAAAATTCAGAGTGAGAATCCTATTGCTTGCTTGATTGCTTGAATGGCAAAGTGTCAATATGTGTCAGTCTATCAGTTGTCCTTTGGCAGCCAATACCTGTATGTCCTGACATTAAAAAGAAACTACTGAAGTGCTACATATTACTAAAAACGAGCAGATTTATATATGGTTAATGTTTTGTTAAAAGGAGAAAAGAATATAATAATTACGGAAATTGTACTAAAAGCCTAACTGCTTTAAATACAGCTGATACTCAATAAGACCATTTTACAATAAATAAATAAATAAAAGGTATGAAATAGGGACTTGAGAACTCAAGGAGAAAAAGTTTTATTCAAAGAATTGCTGCAAGGAGGCACTTAATGTTTTCCTTGCAAAATATTTATTTATTCTAGTATATAGTCAAGTGGCTAAGATGCTGACTGGGCGGTGGAAGGTCAGCAGTTCAATTCCCGAGTACTGCAAGACGGAATGTGCTCCCAGCCCTTGCCAACCTAGCAGTTCATAATCAAGAAATTGCAAGTAGATAAATAGGGACCACTTCGGTGGGAAGGTAACAGCGTTCCGTGTCCTCCGGTGTCTAGTCATGCCTACCACATGAACATGGAAATGTCTGCAGAAGCAGACAGCACTGGCTCTTCAGCTTTGAAACAGAGATGAGCACTGAACCCTAGAGTCGGATACAACTGGCTTTTGAGCAAGGGAACCCTTTACCTTTACCTAGTCTATATTTTAAAGGTGTTTGGATTCACTGCAGCAGCACTGCAGAGAAACTTTGACAGACTGACAGGATTAAAAGACCAATATTGCCATTTGCCCTAACACTTCAGAATCTTTTAAAATTTAATTTGGGACTGGATTGCAAATACTGAAATGCTGGCAGGAAAGTAGCAAAATTGCTTTGCTATTTAGCCCCTATAGCTAGTTGCAGACAATTAACTGCAATGACTAAAGCAAGAATATATACAAGAAGTTCTGGAGTTGCAGATTCTTCTGTCTTGAATTGTGTTGAAAAGCATTATTAATTTTGATCCATTGTTGTACAAAATGTGTGCCACTGATGTTTTTTCCTCCTTCTTAAGCTTCTTAAAGATATATGTGCACTTTTTGGTGAGGAATACAATCCTCATTTGAGCCAGGTATGGGTTCAGTATAGACACCCCCTGTAATGGTGATTCAGACCTGTAGCATTAACATGGGGGGGGGGGCACTGCATTTAAGTCTGGCTCAGGTTTGGCCTTGTATTTTGCTTCTTTGAGTTGAATGTCAAAGACTGCCTAGGTTTAGTGAAAACTAGCATATTTTGCCCAGCGGTGCCGGGCTGTGTAAAATTGTGTCGGATAGTAAAGGGTTTCTTTTTTTTCTTGAACCAATGGTGCTGAGCTGTTTTAAATGGTGTTTAAAGGTTTTGTGATTTTGTGGCTTCAAGGCGCTGCGTCCGCCTGCGACGGACTTGTGCTCCCAGTGTGTGTTTTATTTTTTATTTTTTGCGTGTCAGCTTCCTCAGTGCCGAGTTTTTTAAATTGGTTTTGGAAGGTTTTTGTTTTATGTTTATGCAAATTTTATTTTATTTTAATTTATTTAATGTAAATAAAAAAAATAATTTAAAATTTAATTTTGGTTTTCTAAATATTTATTTTTATGAATTTTTTATTTTTTGTTTTTTGGAGTGAAAAGTGATTTCTGGGTTTTTTTGGTATTTTTTGAGATTAGTGTGAATATTTTTGAATGTTTTGATAACTTATTTGATTCATTTGGGAATTAATCTTATTAGTTTCAATATTTTTGAATGTTTTTTCTCTTGTGGCCTCTGGGTGGGGGTGGTGAGCTTTTCTTCCTCTCTACAATTTTTCTCTTCTGTCCTCTGGGTGTCGCTTCCGGTAAGTATTTTCTTCATTTTCTCAGTTGAGTTCCAGTCATCATGGAGTGAAGACGTCTCCTGGTAAGCTCTCTTGTTGTTGTTTTATTTTTTTAGGGGGGGTTGCATTGGGTTTTTTTTTGGGGGGGTCTTTGTGATGTTTTTGTGGTTACTTTTTGGATGTTTTTGTGTTTCTTTTTGACTGTTTTTGTGAGTGTTTTTGAATGTTTTTGTGTGTACTTTTTTTTGGGGGGGCAGTCTTTTTCTTTTTTGCAGGCCAGGCTCGATCCCTGGCCCATGGAAAGAAAAGGGCGGGGGGGATGGTCTTTTTTTCATGGGCCAGGCTCTATCCCTGGCCCATGAAAAGAAAAGGGCGGGGTGTTCTTTTTTTCACGGGCCAGGCTCAATGCCTGGCCCATGGAAAGGAAAGGGCATTGGGGGGTCTTTTTTTTCATGGGCCAGGCTCAATCCCTGGCCCATGGAAAGTAAGGGCAGCGGCGGTGGTTTTTTTCTTATTTTATTTTTTGCGCGCCAGCTGCCTCAGCGTTCTGCGTGCTAATGGCGCGCAGGATGCTGGGGCTTGTAGTTTTGTGTGCACGTGTTTGGTTACTGCAGCGGTTTTTTCCCTGTGGCTTTTTTTATTGGCTTCGGCGCATTTCTGAACATTCCTTTTGCCACGCCGCTCAGCCTGATTGGCTCTGGTGTGGCACGACGCAAGGAACATTGGGAATTGGAGTTCCCTTTTTTTGTTTGTGTCCGGAGGGCTCCTGGCCCCCGGGTGAAAATTTCAACCTGACAGTTACCTATGAACCCCATTTGGGCGAGTGCATGGAGGCTCGTACGGGGCTAGTGGGGCCTGGTGCAACATCCTTTGTCACATTTCAACGGTTAACGCACCATTTTATACATATAGATGAGTCTCCTAAGGGGGGTTGGATTCCTATAATTTCAAGGCTTCATTTCCCACAAAAAGTTTTTTCAAAGGCAAGGACTGCCAAAACTGCTGAATTTGATCCTGGTGGGGGCTCAAGGTTGACTCAGCCTTCCAGCCTTCCGAAGTTGGTAAAATGAATTTTATTTTATTTTATTTATTTATTTATTTATAGTCATATTTGTATATGCCGCCCACTCAGGCAGAACCCGACTCAGGGCGGCATTACAACAATTCTAAAAATACATAAAAACATTATAAAAACCTTATAAAAACCCACATCCACCCCATTTAAAAACCCATATCCCACCCACCCATCCTATAAAGTCCTATATGGCAGGGGGCCAGGATACCTTAGAGACCGCATCGTCCCAAGAGTGACTGCCCGTCCAACTAGAGCGGACCGGAGGGGCTCTCTAATGGTGCCGTCCACTAGGGGTGCACATCTGTCTAGTACCCGCAGGAGGGCCTTCTCCGTGTCCGCACCAACCCTCTGGAACCTCCTGCCAATAGATATAAGACTTCAAAGTGAACTGCTGCCCTTCAGGAAAGGAGTAAAGACCTGGCTGGCAGGGCAGGTGTGGGGCCCGAACGGGACTATGGTTCCCGCCGGCTGGCTTTTATAAAATAAAACATAACATAAGAACAGCCTTGCTGGAACAGGCCACAGGAGCCCATCCAGTCCAGCATTCTGTCTCACACAGTGGCTCACCATTTCCTTCAGGGTATTCCCAAGGAGATGGCTTCACCTGCTAAGGATTCCATGGAAATGGCATTGAGAGATATCCTGCCTATCTCTCCAACCCGGAGGATGTCCTTAAGTATCCATTATTATAGCCATTGATACCCTTGTCCTCCATGAACCTGTCTAATAATCTTGCATTATTTCATATTCTATGTGTTACAAGCTTTCAGAAAAAAAGACAGATAACACTGTGGTTGGGCTGATTTATGCTTTTAATGAGTAGAAGAGATTAAAACAAACTCCCAAATGTTCCGGATCTTATTTAATGTCTGGTTCTGCATCAGTAGGTGAGCAGCTGTCTCGATTTTTTTATCTGTTGGTATTTTTGCAGGGAGTTACATTAATTTAAATCTGGAACAAATCTGTTTCGCTTAATGAAATTACATCAGATTTGTACTGGTGAATCAAAGATAAAAATGGCTGATAATCCTACTGATAGCAATCACTTTGGTGCAGTAGAAAGGAAGGATGTTTGCATTTGTCAACCAATTAATTGAAAAGGAAAGGAAAGCTAATAAGGGAGTTTAGAAACAATCATCTTAAGCTTCATCTGAACTGATGAAAAATGGGACACAGGTGAAAAGCAACCTAAAACTCACCTGTAGAGGTAGAAGCAGGTGCTTCTCAGTATTCTTTATTTATTCAAATATATACCTATATAAATCATTTATAATGATTGCTGTCACACATCACTATGCCATTATGGCTTTTTTAATTTCAATCTCATCACTCATCAGTCTGTACGGTTGCCACCTGATCACACAAACATCAGTCTGGTGGGTTGTTGCAGCTTTAACAACAATTTAATTTGCAGAACATAGTGCTCTGTTGAACTTGGCTCCTGGGCCAGTTTATTATCTGCCACCATGTATGGTTGGAACCAAATGGCCAATCTCTTCCCTATCAGAAGTAGGCCACTGTCATGTCCGGTCCTTTTAGTAAAGAATAGTCTAGCAAATGATGAACAGAACAATGGTTTATTGTAAAGTCTTGCAGGCAATATTACAAAGGTATCTGGACAACAGATGGGCACACAATTCCCCAGTAATCCATCTCTCCGGAGTATATCGTATTCAACTAACTAGGCGACACCTAGGCGACACCTGGAGAAGATCCAAAGGGTGCCTGAGAAGGCCTGGCCCGCAGTGAGTACAAAACATATGTCCAGTCCGACCACACCCTTGTTTACCCGTGGTGCTTATATACTGTCTCGGTGAGAGTTATACCGTATACAATGTAACAACCCGCTGGAAGCCCTTAACTAACCAATCATATCATAAAGCCAACAGTTTTAACCAATCAGGAACAGGATCCAAAGTTGCACCCAATCATAGAACTCTAATTAACATAATGAATGTGCCCTGGAGAGGAGAATAGGTGCCAAATCTTACCCTTAATTCAGATGGCGGAAAATTGCCATTTTGTCTTTGCAAAACATTGCTGGCACAACTTGACTTTTTATTTGAATACACAACAGCCACCAATTCTACTCCACTCCCCAGCCTCTTACATGGAAGTCTATGGCTGAAATCCAGTGGTAAGTCAGAACTAGAGTAGGCCATTGAATCAATGGCAATTATTGACCCAATCCCCACTGATCCAATGGGGCCTACTCTAGCTGGGACTTGCTACCCAATTCCAGCTTTTGTTTGACACCCTCTCCATACACAAACTGCTGAAAATAAAGTTATAGCAGCATGTAATGTAGCGCCAGCAGAAATCAGCAAAGGAGGTTTTTAAAAGCCTGGAGATGAAAATCATCATCTGTTAACATCTGCTGTAGAAACACTTCCCAAGGGCCTGTGAAAAAACACCAACATGTTCAACAGTTCTGCTGACTGCAAGTCTGCTCTCCATTTCTCTTCCTCATCCTGCTATATAAGTAAGAGAGAGGGGTACAAAGAAAGAGGCTCCTCAAAGATTGTGGTATTTTTGAAACACAATCAGGCATACCCTGGAAACGGCAACCTTGTGTTGCTGGCTAATCTTTCTCACACTAGGTCAGGCAAAGGGAACTACATAATTGTTATGTATGTTAACTGTGCTTAAACTGTCAAGGTGATTCAAACCGCCATGTTCCCGTGCTTTCCTAGCTGTCAAACAGCATCCCTGTTTGACAGCTATGAAATCTCGCCAGACAGCATAATCTTGCGAGATTTTGATGTGGCGCGCAAATTAGAATTTGACAGGAGCGGAATGTATCTTTTCTCATGTATCTTTTATTATTCAAGTAAGTGGATCGAAAAATGTGCACACTCTGTTGGCCAATGGGCTTTTGTTACTGTTGTTACTGTTACTGTTTATAGTGTATACTAGCGTAGGTTGCCCGGCGTTGCTGGGCTGTTATAAATTGTGATCAGCTTTTTGGGTTTTTTTGTGGATTAAAAAAAAGAACAAAGGATGATATAATTGTTTCAAATTGTCTTATTTAACCAAATAATGTTTTAGTTTGTGGGTGGCTTTTAAAAAGTTGTACCATAGGTAATAATTTTAAAAATGTGAAAGTACATGTTTTTTACATTCAGTGTTTTTCAACTGTGTTTAGATGTTTTGGGTTTCTATTTGAGTTTAAACTCAGCACAGGATTTTAGAAATTTTTTTAAATTATTTTTTGACATTTGTTTGTGATTTATGTAAAATTGTGATTTATTGTTATGTTTTTGACTTGTTTTTACTCTTATGGCCTCTAGGTGAGACTGTTGAGTCTTTTTGAGTTATTTTTACTATTCTGCCCTGCAGGTGGGGCTGCTAGGGCTTTTGCTTTCATTTCACGTGTTTTTTCTCTCCTGGCCTCTGGGTGGGGCTTCTTCCGGTAAGTAGTCTCATTGTTTCTTCATTTTTGTTCTGGTCGTCGTGGAGGGAGAATGTTTTTTTTCTTCTTCTGGGGTTTTTCTTTGTTTTGTTTTTGTGGTTGTGGGCTGGGAGGTGTTTCTGTTTGATCTTTTTTGTCTTGGTTGGGTTTTAGGTTTGTGTAATTGGTTTGGTTTTCTCTGGTTTTGTTTAATTTTTCTTATTTCATTGTTGTTTATTTTTGTAATTAGTTGTAGTTTGTTTGTGTAATTTGTGGCTTTTTTCGTGTTGTAGTTAGGTGTTTTGTTTGTGGTATTGTGGAAGTTTTTGTTTGTTTATGTTTTGGTTTATTTCTTTTTGTTTATTAATAGGTTTTTTAATTATTGATTTATTTTTGTTTTATTATTTTTAAATAATTTTGGTGTTTGTTTTTGGTGGTTACTTTAGGTTGAAGAATGGGCTGCCTGTGGGTTTCTCTTTGGAGGCAGTCAGCCCGTTCTTCTCCCGGGAAGGTTGCTTAGGTAGGTCGGGGAGAAGGAGGAGGCAGAGAAGTGCTTTCTGTGTCTAACAATGGTTCTCTCTTCTCTGTCTCCTTTTTCTCCCAGCTTACCTAACCGGAGAGCAGCAGGCAGCGATCCGTAAGGGGTGGGGCTCTTCCTTCTGGATTGCTGGCTGCTGCTTTTGTATTCGAAAGTGCAAAGGCATCAGCCAGTCATCCGCCAGGGAGGGTGCTTCCCCTGACGAACTGCTGCCTGTTTTGGGGAGTTTTTTCCACCCCGGCTCAACTTTACTTGAGGCTGGTGGTGGTCTCGCCGTGTCTTCGGCGGGGTAGCATGGAGGAGAGGGAGTCCCTCATCACCCTGTTGCTCTGGGAAAGAAGGATGGTGGGTATCTCGCGGTGGTGTTTTGTGGTTTTTTGTTTTGCGTGGCTGTGAGGCACTGAGTCTGCCTGCTGGGGACTTGCACTCCCATTGCTTTTTGTAAGTTTATTTTTTGTGCGCCGGGTGTCTCAGCGTTCTGCGTGCTCATGGCATGCAGGATGCTGGGACTTGTAGATTTGAGTGTGTGGTTTGCATTCATGTGGTGGTTTTTTTTTTTTAATGTGACTCGATTTCAATTGGCCACGATGTGTTTCCCAACGTTCTATTTACTCGCGCCTCTCAGCCTGATTTGCTGTGGCGCAGTGTGGTGCAAAGAACATTGGGAATTGAAGTCCTTTTTGTTTGCGTTCGTGGGGATCGGCCCCACTGGTACATTTCTCAAACCTTTGTTGACCTCCGTACCAAGTTTGGGCAAGTGCAGGAGGCTCGGTACGGGATAGTGTGGGCGGGTGCAGGAGCCTTTGTCAAGTTCCAACAGTTAATGCTTGGATTTATAGGTATAGATAAGTCCTAGTTTTGCCCCATCCAAACTGTGTTCAAACCCCACTAATAAAGAGTTGAATTTCACTACTTCATTCGTCTCATCTTCATTCCTTGAACACTAAAGGAATGAACTCAACAAAAGGTGCCTTCATTTTGGCAGTTTAACTTCTAACCTAGACACAGAAGGTAAAGGTTGATCTTGCTCAAAAGCCAGTCATATCCGACTCTAGGGTTCAGTGCTCATCTCTGTTTATCACCAAAGAACCAGTGCTGTCTGTGTCTGCAGACATTTCTGTGGACATGGAGCAGGCATGACTAAAACCTGGAGCACACGGAATGCTGTTTAACTTCCCACCGAAGTGGTACCTATTTATCTACCTGCAATTTCTTGCTTTTGAACTGCTAGGTTGGCAGGAGCTGTGACAGAGATGGGTGCTCTGTTGTGCAGTACTCAGGTCTTGAACTGCTAAACCTGCCAACTTTCCAATTGTCAAGTTCAGCCATGTTTTCTCAGTAGGGAGTAAAGACAGTATGGTCTAATGGTTGAGCATTGTAATGGCTGAGCATTGGATGATGGCCCGGGAATCCTGTGTTAAAAGAGTTGTTGTGAGCAAAGGTAGGATGCTTCCCAATGCTGAGTGGGGATTTGAACCCACATCTCTGAGTCTAGAAGGAAACCTCCATCCTGAATTGATTGATTTACTTTTATACCCTCATGTTAACCCTTCCCTCTGAGAGCTTATCTACTGGTTAGCTTGACTAGTATCCTCCTATTAGCTATTGTGATTGTGCTTGAAGCCCAGTTACCCAAAGTGGCTGAGAAAGGTGGCTGACAACCTCTTCGCTCATCTCTTGCACAAATCAGATCCAAAACTCCCTGCACATAAAACTGAGCAACTCGGACTTTTAAAAGAAAAGGACACTTTTCATACTGCCAATACATTCTCTCATTATCTCTTTTGTTACAACCAGTCCTCTGATCTCTTCCTATCTCACATTAGATCTCAGAAAAAAATACATTATTGGGGAATAGTTCCTAAATAATCCAGCCATAGGCTATGTCTGCTGATGGATTCTGGGAACTATATTTAAACAATTTTTTTAAAGTCCCATCTTATATTGATGATTGCAGGTGGGTGCAACAAAATTGAAGAAGGCTCACAGACTTTGTCAAAGTGATTCCATCACATGTGTGTGTGTGTGTGTGTGTGTGTGTGTGATGCTCTAGTCACAAGCCATCTACAATTGAAAGGGAGACAGAGAGAGCTAGACAAGACCTGATATAACATCTGTCTGCGAAGGAAATATCCTGGAGTCTGCCAGAGACATAAAGGCTTATTGTCGAGAAAAATGCCAGGCTTAGGTGGCTGTAGCCAACAATTTGGAACAGTGGCCAATTATGTTCTGACTTCTGAGGACTCAGCCTTCTAACAAACTTGAGGATGCCAGCTCAAGATGCCAGATCTGTCCCTTGCAGACTGTTTGTAAGCCCATCTTGTAACCAAGTCTATAGTTCTCCGCAGTTCTTGTGTCACTGAATCCTTAGCATAGACCCGATATGGGCACGTGTTACTACCACTTCTGGGATCGATGAAGGCAGCGTGGGCTGGATGAATCATAGCAAACCCATTTGTGTGGATTCACAGGGTGCTTGGGCTTCTGGGAATTGATGTCCAAGAACGTCTGGAGTGCCAAGGTTCACCATCATGGGCATAGACAGTGCCAATGTCAGGAGGAGGATATGTTTCTATCTGGATCTACTATAGGTGTGGGTAAAGCAAGCCCAGAGGAAGACATGCAAAAAGACATGGTTCATTTGTTGCTACCAGAAAGTGAAATGTAGGTAAATTCAAGTTGGCCACAATTGTTCTGATGTTCCTCAATGGCCATGTCTAATTGCAACTAATTAACAGATGAGCATGGAGTTTTCATTTAAAAATAAAAGGAAAACGCATCCTCTCCTTTCCTTTTTAAAAATTCTTTCCCCAGAACAGAGTCTCTTAAACTCATATGGTCTTTATTAGTAAAAGAAGGGGTACATAATATGTCTATATTTTTGTGTATGTTTCTCTATTCCATTAAACTTTTATTTCACCCTTTTCCAATGAAATCTTGAGATTTCTTAGCCCATATTGAGAAACCTGGGGAACATAATAAAAAGTAGGGACATCACCCTGCTAACAAAAGTCTGCATAGTCAAAGCAATGGTATTCCCAGTAGTGATGTATGGTTGTCAGAGCTGGACCATGAGGAAAGCTGAGTGCAGAAGAGTAGACTCCTTTGAAATGTGGTGTTGGAGGAGAGTTTTGAGAGTACCCTGGACAGCAAAAAGAACAAATTAGTTGATCCTGAAGGAAATCAACCCTGACTGCTCCTTAGAAGGACAAATACTAAAGCCACCAAATGAGAAGAGAGGACTCACTCGAGAAGGCCTTGATGCTGGGAAAGTTCAAAAGTAAAAGGAGAAGGGGGTGGTAGAGGATGAGATGGCTAGATGGCATTATTGATGCAATGGGCGTAGGGCTGAGTGGGCTGCGGAGGGTGGTGGAGGATAGGGGTGCCTGGCATGCAAGGTCCATGGGGTTGCAAAGGGTCGGTCTCAACTGTATGACTGAACAACAAATAGTGTTGTGAAGGCAGCTGCCAGCAGCCAAAAAGAATGACTAGAAGAAGGAGCAGGAATTTTGCATAGGTGAATGGTCCTGGACTGATCTTTTTAAACCTAGAGAGGAGGAGTGAGTGCTCTTTCTCAATGTCATGACTCTTGTGGGAGGTGAGTTGAAGAAAGCTCTTCTGCTTGAAGAGAGCTAAATAAGGTCAGGGTGGGCAGCATGAACAGGAGGAAAGTAGAGAAGAGACTGGAGGAGGAAGAGGAAGGGAGGAGGAAACGAGGGAGGGGAAGAGGAAAGTAGCCATGGTTCTGATAACAGGCTAGAGCTGAGTATCCTCCTTGGGCTGTCATTGCTGGGAGGAAAGCTGCATTGAGGCAATGTCCCAGCGGCCTCCTCAATATTTCTACTGGCTTGTTTGAAGTGGCTGAACCCTCAGCAGTGGCTCAGCCTTCAGCAGCAACAAATGCAGAAGAAGCAACCACTGGCTAAGCTTTGAATGTTGCTCTGTTGGTGGTGATTACTGTGGTTTTGAGGAACCAGAGTCAGGGGTTCCATGCACCATTCCTACCCTACCTTCCCTGTCTCACTTTCTTTCCCCCATTAAAACTGGTCCATGGCTTGAATTTGCTCTCTGTACCATTTGTGGGTGCTCTCTTTTCCACAGTTCTCTCCTTCCCCTCTCCAATAGAAGACACCCATATTCTGAGACTATGGGGCAGGTCTAGGCTGCAGTCTATACAGCAGACACAAAGGAGGGGACAAAAATATCCCAAAGACCTGACACCTTCTAAATCAAATGGAAGGTCTGACATATGCAACTAAAGAAGCAATTGCCCTCAAAATTGAAACAAAAGAAAAGTGAAAGTTTTCAACATACACATCCCTACTAACCAGGTGCAGGTGTGTCTCAGTGATGTACCTGGTCATGGACTCAATGGCACATCTGAGATGCACCCCAAATCCTCATCAGTTAGCTGCAGTTAGCTATTAGCATGAAAATGCAAGCCAATTGATTTTCTCTCCTTCCATAAATATATGTGAGAAGGAGCATTGAGAGGGAAATAGGTGTGTATGTCTGACAGAGATGAGAAGCTAAGATGGGAAAGAGGGAATGTCAAGGACAAGGCAGGCTAGGTCACCAGGAAATGAGTGTTGTGTGCTGGAGTTTGTCAGAATATTGCTGACTTCAGCTCTAATCTCCATTTGTATAGCACTTAGTTTCAGAATTGATTTGCTCTTCATATTTACCATAAAACTATCATACATCTTTGTTACATTAAATCCGGGCCACATCCAATAAGCAATTTTTCATGAGCTTTTCTCCATTCACTAATGAGAATGTTGGTAGTAAACCCATCCACTAATTATCATGTGCCTCATACACAATTTTTGGAAGCCACTTCATCTAGGATAATACTGCACAGAAATTTCTCTCTAGGGACGGTCGGCCTTGAATTTTGCCTAAGTGTGGTGACATTTGTTAAGCAAATCTGGGGAAAGTGTCCACAGGCTTTTAGCATGGCTTGTTTTCTTTAAACAAGCTTTCCAAATACAGAAATTCAGAGCTCTCACTGAAATTTTGCAGAAAAGAGTAAGGATGAAATTGAAGTCCTACAGTTATCGATAAATCACAACACAAACCTTATCACTGAAATTTGATATTAGGTTGGCTAAGATGCAACTGTTGCAGGAAGAAGAGACCCCAATGTCTCCACCACATTTATACTAACATTTAAAGATGGCAAATCATATAATATGATGTGACATTGGCTCAAACCCTGTTGTTTAGCATATTAGTGTATGACCTTCTGACCTTCTGGTCAAGCTTAGTGTCTTTGCACCACCACAGTCCCATATAAAGGAGTTGGCGGTGGCTGCGGCCGTAACTCGATCTGAGTATATGTTTGTTCCTGCCCCAGGATGCTGGGAACCCTGGTCTTGGAAGCCAGCTGGTTCTGGGTTGCCTTCACTTTCTGAGGCAATCAGGAAAAATGCCATTGGTGTGAATTTGTTTAAGGTGGATACCAGCTTGCCATGAAATGAGACATGCAGGATTTAACACCGGGACTGCAATGGACTGCTGCAGGCTTGAGGATATGGACAAGGTATGCCTTCACAACCAGTCCATCTGGCATGGCCTGTTGTGCCTCCATGACCATTGTGAATCAGAGTTCCTCCTCTGCTCATTTTACCGTTGGGCAATAAAGAAGTATAGATAGCACTAAAAAGGGAGGACATGGATGATAAGGGATACTAAAAAGAATGGCATTCTTCACAAGAAGAAGAAGAGGAAGAAGAAGAAGGAAGAAGGATTATTTGTATTAAATTTGCACATGCTACTTTAAACCAACCTCTCTCCTTCATCAGCTTCTCCACACAAATAGCACTTTGCCTATGAAGGAAAAAATTCTCCACATAAGCAAGAACCCCTATTTTCCACCTGCAGGATGCATAATAATGGGCTCAAACTAAAGGAAGCCAGATATAGGCTGAATTTCAGGGGGAAAACATCTTAAATGTTTGGAAGCAACTGCCTTGAAGAGGTATCAAGCACTCCAACACTGGAAGCATTCAAGAGAGAAGTGGACATCCATCTGTCAGATCTGCCTTGATCTGGATTCCTGCATTGAACAGGGGGTTGGACTCAATGGCCTAACTCAGTGACTCTATGATTCTATGAACCTCTCCTCTGCACACACAGCACTCTCTAGTCAATGAAAGAAAAGACAGGGTATGAAGAACCTCAGATTCCCAGCTGGGATGTTATTAGATAGAACCACATAAGTAATGTCTGAAGAGGATGTTTAATTTTATTTTAATCTAATAGCAAGATACGTTAACTCATCAGCTCGGCCAGCACTATCTGACACAGCATAAGGTAACCACCTTCAACAAATACTTGAGGTCATGAAAAGACAGTAAAGTGTTTGTTTCCTACTTTATAAGAGTGGATGGGTCCATGTAAAGCTGCTGTTTCTTTCTTCCTTTATGTGCCAATCAAACCCTGGGCTACAAAAACAAATCCACCTTCTTGGCTTTGTCGTTGGCCAAACATACGTCCTCATCAGTGCATGTTTCTGGTAGTAATTGTCAGACTAGTAAATGAGACGGATTGTGTATCTCTCCACATTCATTGCACATTTGTTGTCCGCCAGCAGTCCCCACTTGAAGCTAATTATATGCTCAAAAGAACCTTGCTGGGCTTGGTGAAGGTCTGTATGGTGTCAAAAGCTGGCTCACTACATTTATTCCTCCCAGAGGTCTAATAAAGGTATCACCCAACCTTGCCTTCATATGCTGATGGTCTACAGCTCCCAGGGTTCATCACCAAAGATAATACTGGACAAAGCTGATGGGAGCTGCATCTGAAAGGCCACCCATTTCCCTGCCCTGCAGTGAGGCAACACAAGAAAACAACTATTCTCCTGTTAGTGTAGATCAAGGGTGCCCAAACTATGTGCCAGATCTGTGTGCCAGATCTGGCCCCTGATGCCAATTCATCCGGCCCATGCTGCCCTCATCGCTCCCAGAAGAGGAAGTAAAATGGGCACATTTTACTTCCATTTCCGGGAGTGCCAAGGGCAGTGTGGGCCAGTTGAATTGGTATGAGGGGCCAGATCTGGCCCATGGGCCATAGTTTGGGCACCCCTGGTTTAAGCAGAGAAAATGGCAGCTTAAAATTTATCTCATCCTGTTGCAAAACAGATTGCAAGGCACTTTTTACTTCCCTTTCCAGTGGGAGGAATCATGTGACTGGCCTGCTGAACCACGTGACCAGCCCGTGGCACAAAAAGTTTAGGCACCCCTGGTGTAGATCTGAAATCCTAGCCTGTTTAGGTTCTTGCAGAGGTGAGGAAAACTAGTGTATTATGATATATTTTTTATCACTCTTTCAGAAGTCTTTGCTCCTTTCCATCTGCCTTTCAGTTCCACAGGAAGGAGCATCGAAGTGAGAAGGTGCCTGAATATAAATAGGAATAAAGCCTATTATAATTACAAATCTAACTACCCAGTGCTCTGCTCTAAACCCTGAAATGATAGGCTGACACTGCCATTCCAGCCCAGACACCAATTACAAATACATCTAACAGATGCCATGGAACCTGATGGAAGAGAGAGTTGGATTGAAAGGGGGCCCTTTACAGAGATACATCCTCCCCTAGGCTTGGGGGAATCTTATCCTGTAAATTATTAGCGGATCATCCCAGCTAAATAATTAATGTTTAAATCAGGTATCTGAGATATATTATTCCTAAAGAAGAGAGAGACGGGGCGAGGAGGGAGAGGGAAAAGGGAATATGAAGCCTGTTTTATCCTGTCACTCAAAGCAATGCGGTATTTGAATTTTACCCATAAGAGAGGGTCCTGTGTCCCAGGAGACCAAAGACTGATTTTACTCCACAATGTAATCTTTATTTTCTTTGGGTGTGTGTGAGAGAGAAATTTCTATATAGCTTTCTTATTTTGAAGATCATTTGGGGGAAGAAATAGTTACATACATGATACACTTTATATTTATTTGATATATAGATTGTGCTGTTTTCCGCTGACTTTTTTTTTAAACAAGAGTTTCCTTTTTCAAAAAAAAAAATGGAATTTGCTTTATGGATATATTGCAAGCCAAATAATGGTTTACATATTTCAAAATCTCTCTTTCTCTCTCTACAGGTATCTATCTAACTATCTATCGATGTATTGATCTATCAATCTATCTATTGATCTATCCATCCACCCACCCATCCACTCTTCCTTCCTTCACTTTTAAAATATTGTGCTTGGATAAACCATTTAATGTACCAGATAAAACACATACACTCCACTATTGCAAACACTACTGCTACTGTAACAATCCCACAGTAAAAGGACCACACTGCCTAGTGTACAATGCAATAATGCACTTTTGATCTCATTAAGAGACTTTCTGTTCCCAAACTCTAAACTGGGCTTGCTCTGCAAAAATCAATTTGTGAGCTCATTACATAAATCCATATTAAACTATTTAGTCTATATTTAACACTATAACCAGGATAGTCAGAGTGAATTAAATAGATTTTATTTCAAGGTGGCAGAAAGCCAACACTACTCACTTCTTCCTTTTTTTTTTGTTTTGTTTCTTTTGTCCTCTCCTAATCTTTTGTAAGTGGAGGGGAGGAAATCATCTGCATTTAAAAAGGTCTAGAGTGGAGGAATGGGAACATAGATACCAAGGCAAAGGGAGAAAAACTGACAGTCCATTATTATACCTTTAAACACTAATGAGATCAATATATTCAATCCACAGGCTGCTATTGGCATATGTTTCCTACCTCATTTTAATTCTGCCCCTATTGCCTAGCTCTAAGCAAAGATTTCTCAACTACTTTGAGAGAAATCTGCTACCAATTTATCTTAATTTTTGAAAAAACAACCACACACTGCCACTCAAAAATATTTTAAGATCGACCAACATCTGACTTGCTTCCCTTGAAATTCTTTGAGAATCAACACCTCCAAAATCATGTCAAATTTCTCTGCAGGAGAGATTTAGAAAGAACTGATGCTGGGACCATGACTTTTTTGGACTATCTTGGCCAACAGGCTTTCTCACTGGAGATGTTGTAGTCCAAAAAAGGATAGTGTATTTCCAAACTCTGAGGGGTAATCAAGGAATTTGTAGTGACAATCCCCATGGATAAATTTTTTAGCTATCATCAAAATTATGTCTTTTCCCCATAGATGCCTAATCTGAGATATCTTGCTCCAAGCTTCTTAAACATAAATTTAAGGTGGGCAAAAATATTAAAATACAGAACTAAAAAAAAATGTTCATTACAGCTTAACAATTAAGTTGATAAATCACAAGCAACTACATGAATGATTTTGTGGCACTTCCAGCTTGTCTATCCTCTGTTATTAGAATGTCTCCTCCACTACACATCATATAAAGTTATAATTACAGAATCTGATATTGTTTCCAAAACTGGATTGACTGCAACTTTTTTCAGGAACTGGAAATGTTTGTGAAATACTAACAAGAAAAGTATTCCCCACTGGCCTGTTTGATTTTTTGCAATTTTCTTAGTGCTGTCTGTGCTCACTATGTCATAACATTCAGTTTTCTGAGTTGATTGAAGCATAGAATTAAAGAGTAAGAAGGAAATTTGGAGGTCATCTAGACCAAACTGATCACCTTGGAAGGTAGTGGATTTTCCTATGATGGCATTTAAACAGAGACTGAATGGGTATCTCTGAAGGACATGTAGCTTCTACCTGCTTGATTCAGTTGCTATCCTTGTGGTTCTCCATGTGGATTGCGAGTTAGTTAGGTTATAAGGATCAGATCAAGAAGTGACATCTAGCAGGCTGATAGAAATAACTGCTCAAGCTGCCATCACTAAGGTTCAAGTGAGAATAAAAGTGGAAACGTTTTCTTGTTTCTTTAGAACAATTGTATTGGCCTTCTGTGTTTTGCTATGTGTGTGTCCTTTACTTCTCAAAGGAAAAGGACATTTTGAACGTTTTCTGTATATTTTGGCCAAAGTAGAGGGGATACTCTTTGTCTGAAGGTGAAGAATCTCTAGAAATTTTAAATTCCTCATCAAAGTGTCCTGACAGATAAAGACTGAGTCGGGTTGTACCTGAGTGGGCACATATGCAGCATATGCAATTTTATGTTTCGTCCTTCTTTGACTCTATTTGGTATTTCATGTCCTTCGTTCTAGTGAGGCATAAGTCTGCTGTGGATAGGTAGCTTCAAGGTCTCTGAACTTCCTTTATCTGAGCTTTAGTCTTTAAATCAGATTTGGATTAGGCAGTCCTTCAAATGGAGGACACATTCAAAAGGGCAACGGACCTTTGACAACTCTGCAAATGGAAAACAGTTACAGTAAAACCTTGCATAAAGAGCGCCTCACTTATAGACTAACTCACTTAAAGAGCAGAATATTCTCCAAATGGTTGCCTTGTAGAACAACTAAAAACTTGCTTAACAACTAAATCCGGGTTCACAATTCCCCACCAGAAGTCATGATCGGTCACTTACTATGGCGGTGGTGGCACTTTTTCCAAGTGTTTCACTTAAAGAGCAACTCGCTTAAAGAGCAATCCCATGGAATGCATTGTGCTCTTTAAGCGAGGTACCACTGTATTCTTAAAATAACATCTGGACATTTTTCCAGAAAGAGATTAAGGCTTTGATATGTCACCATCCTTTTAGACAATAACTTTAGGGTCACGTGAAGCGTCAAATTACATATATAAATAAATATAAATTCTGTTTGAATTGTGTCTTATTCAGCATATGGCTACAAATTTACAACAGCGTGAGAACACCACCTATTCATCAGTATATCTAACTGAAATTCTATCATTAACAGAGTCATTTATTTTTATTTCATTAATAACAGTGTTAGTGAGCAAACAAAGCAATGTGAATCCAGAGTTTGAGAAAGCAATTCATCCCTTGTTAACGATTTATTTTCCAAAGTAGGCAGTTTTTAACGTGGGCAGCCTTTTAATGATAAATGGGATAGGTGGGTGGTTATGTTGGGTTTTAATGGCTCAACTGTTTTTTATGTATGTTTTAACTTGTTGTGAGCCCAGAGTCGGGTTTACCTGATTGGGCGGCATAGAAATTTGATTTTTTTTTAAAAGTAACCATGTGAATGGAGCTTACCATTTGAAGATGACACATAAGTCATGTGCTAGTAAGGAATTAACTTTTAGATACTTTTCATTTCATATTTTAAAAAGAAAACTGAAAATTTACAAAAATAGACCACCAAGCAAAGTTTTTGAAGCAACAATCAAATGTTGCTCATTATATTTCCATATATCACATTATTTAAAAAATAATAATACAGTAATGACAACTTGTTACTTTTTTAGCAGCAACATTACTAACATTATTACAAGTAGGCTGAAGCAGGAGTAGTAGCACAGTAACAAGCTGAGAAGACAAGAAGCTGCTGTGATCTCAACCGATTGCCTTTCTGGTGCCACCAGGTAAACGTACTCAGAATTTGGACCAGCCTAAGAGTTGCCAGTGCCATCTCCTACATTATAAGGGTCAGTGGAAAGGTGAAGGAAAATAACTGCAATGCTATGGAGAGCAGTCAAGGTGCCCTGAAGTATGCTAAATGTTGAGATCATGTTGACTATTCCCATATAAATTTTCTGCCTTACAATACTCTGTGTTCACAGTGTTTATTCCCCCAAGGGACATGCGTGACTTTTTCAAGGGAGCGTTGAATAACTGCTGGATCTCGCATAGCCTTTAGGATCTACAATGATTTTAAGTGTATGTTTTGCTTCAAAAGAACAGACATTGGCCAGAGTCCAGTTGAATATTTATGTTGGCTTATGTGCAATGGTGTAAATTAGACTGCCAAACAGCTGCTAGTTAATGAGTCCCTGACAGAATTATTAGTTGCACAACAGTCGCATGACTCGGCACATAAATTCAGCTAGGGACTCATTAATTATTGGCTGCTTGGTGCTCCAAGTTATGTCATTGTATTTATGCTGGTATGAAAATTCAGTTGGATTCTGGCAATTATATTACTCTCAGCTCTATAGTAGAAATTGGACTAATAGCTATGCATGAAATCCATAGTTGGTTTCACCATAAATGTACATGAAGCCCAATGTTAAGAAAAATTAGCTTTTGGGATTATAACTCTAGAAACCATAGCCAAACTCTGATCCACTGACTACAATTTTTGTGGTTCCAATGACAAAATTTTCAATGACCTCATGGTCCAAACTTGTGTCTATCAATTAGTAATATGCATTTTACATCTTAGCAGCATTCTAAACATGCCAGTTTACTACAATCTAATGCTATTCATTCTGGCCCATCTAATAATCTGCCCAGCTCCAAATTACATCTTTAGCAACCCCTATGATTCACGAGAAGGGCAAAAGCCACCCAAGGAGAGAATCAATAACATTATAATTGTATAACTGCCACTCACTCAATTCATTAAAAAAGCCTTAAAACAATCCTATCAAAAATGTTTTGAGGAATGATCATATTCAAAGGGAGAGGAAGCAGATGCATTAGAGTTTGAAGCAGGTAATACTAAACAGTAGTCCTTTGAACTTTACATGTTTCTTCTACATAGACCTTTAAAATATAGACTAGAAAAAGGTAAAGGGTTCCCTTGTTCAAAAGCCAGTCGTATCCAACTCTAGGGTTCAGTGCTTGTCTTTGTTTCAAAGCCGAAGAGCCAGCGCTGACTGCTTCTGCAGACATTTCCATGGTCATGTGGCAAGCATGACTAGACACTGGAGCACACGAAACACTGTTACCTTCTGAATGAAGTGGTTCCTATTTATCTACTTGCAATTTCAGTGTTTACTGAGAACTCAACATGTTTTGGGTTCTACACACTTCTCCTGCAAGAGCTTCTAATCATGGTGCAATCTGCTGCCACATGGCAAGGGAAAAGATAGAAATTGCTCTGCTTTTGACAAAAATATTTCCTCCCAAATCTCTAAAACACAATAAGATTTAAGAAGAAACCTTAGCAATGGAAATTACACTTATATACCATCCCGCAGTGCTTAGCACACTCTTTGGCTGGTTCAAAAATTAATTAGCAATTTGGCCCAACTTGGGGGTCCTTCTGGACTCACGGCTGCTGCTAGAAGAACAAGTGGCGGCTGTGGCCAGGAGGGCTTTTGCCCAACTTCGGGTGATTCGCCAACTGCGCACACTCCTGGACCGGGGCTCCTTGCTTATGGTCACTCATGCTCTGGTTACCTCCCGACTAGATTATTGTAATGCGCTCTACATGGGGCTGCCCTTGACGACCATTCGGAGGCTGCAGCTGGTCCAGAATGCGGCGGCCCGGGTGGTGATGGGGTGTGGGCGATATGCCCATGCCTCACCGCTGCTTCGGGAGCTGCACTGGTTACCAATTTGTCTCCGGGTGCAATTTAAGGTGCTGGTTTTGACCTTTAAAGTTTGGGGTGCTGACGGGGTGCTGACTCCTGCTCATTGACTCTGTTGAGTTACATGTTCCTTCACTGATTGTGGGGTGGGGGAGGGTCTTTTTAGATATGGGTTGGTTTTTAAAGAGTCTTTTATTGTATTTTTATGGGGGTTTTGTAATGTTTTTATGTATTTTGTAATGTTTGTATGTGATTGTGCGCTGCCCTGAATTGTCCTAGGATAAGAGGGCGGGATATAAATTTTAAAAAAAGATGTTATAGAAAAGAAAAGGTGCTATATGCCTTCCCTTTGATCTCATCAGTTTGAACCAACAGGATTCATATACCACGTAAGTCGACACAAGTCTGGTTAGGGTTTACTTGGCTTGATAGAACAACTGGACTCATCATAAAATGTCTTCATGCATTCACTCTTTTGATGGGACTTTGTTGTTGTTTTTAGTATGCATGAACCTAAAAAAAACCATTATGACCTAGTGCTAAAATTGCAACAACAACACTTTCCGAAATATGTTGTTGGATAAATGTCATTAAACAACATCAGGGGAGGTAGAACCACTGCCAACTGTAAAAGATTGTAATCATTATGGTGGGTTTCTGTAACAGCAAAGTATGTTTAACAACACCTAATTTTGAAATAATCTGTTTTGCAGAAATCCCAAGCTGCACATAATATGGTATAGCTTTTTCATTCTCTTTACTTTTATGAGAGGCTGAATTATATAATTATGGTATACAGAACCTACTCTTCCACTGTGAATCTTGGCTGCAAAACAGTGTCGGGTTGCATATTGTTTCGTGCCCAAGAAACAGTATGCTGTGTGCTATGATTGTGCATTTCCTTGTTTTGTAAAGGTAAAGGTCACCCTTGCTCGAAAGCCAGTCGTATCCAACTCAGTGCTCATCTCTTTTTCATAGCTGATGAGCCAGCTGGCTTTTTGCAGACGTTTCTGTGGACATGTGGCAGGCATGACTAGACATCAGAGCACACGGAACGTTGTTTACCTTCCCACCGAAGTGGTCCCTATTTATCTACTTGCAATTTCTTGCTTTCAAACTGCTAGATTGGCAG
This sequence comes from Bradypodion pumilum, assembly GCA_035047305.1. Classification (NCBI taxonomy): domain Eukaryota; kingdom Metazoa; phylum Chordata; class Lepidosauria; order Squamata; family Chamaeleonidae; genus Bradypodion; species Bradypodion pumilum. Next base: position 18,253,755 of record JAWDJD010000002.1, read on the forward strand.
GAGCTGGTACAGAAACAGGAGCTCATTCTGTCCTGCAGTATTTGGGTATCGAACTGTTGACCTGCCGCCTTCCAGTCAGCATCTTAGCCACTTGAGCTACTGCAGTCTTTGTCTTTACCTTAGCAGAAACTTCCCTTCTGTAGACTTATTCAGCGCTTGTGAGTAAATGTAACACATACAACAATGAAACATACATACTGTTTCAAGAAAACCTACTCAAGCTCTCAGATATCTTCCAAGTTCCAAGCTCTTTCCTTGGTGTAGGTCAGGGGTTCCCAACCTTTTCAAGCCGGGGGCCAGTTCACGCTCTCTCAATCAGCTTCGAGGGCCAGATGGCTATTTTGCCCTGCCTGCACAATGGGGTTGCCATTTTACTCCAATAGTTTCAAAGGAATGGCCATTTTGTTTCTTGAATGCCCATGGAGGGGTGGGAGGGCACATGAAATGGCATTGGGGGCTTCATCTGGCCCACAGGCCTTAGGTTGGGAACCCCTGGTGTAGGTAATCAAGAAGGAGGAGAAAAAGCTACATTAGACCAAGAGCGATATTACATGGTGTATGCATGCTTTCTAAAATGAATTAAAAAGAGAGGGTTTCGGGTTAACAAAGATTATCACTGAAAACCACAGTAAAAATTACACATACTGTGTAAAAGCTATGAAGAAAGACAATGGGGGAGTCAATTCATTTGAAGTGAGTCTTGCAGATACCACAGACAACCAGAGAGATAGATACAGTAAATGAATGTTTAATCAAGTGAGATCTGAACTTTCACTAGAGCAAAAAGGCTCTATTTTTTATTTAAAAGTCTATCTTTTGACTTTGTGTCTGTGATCTTACATTGCCCTCGACACATCTCCCATCCCCACCCATGAAGCTACAATGATGTCTTGCCTTTGCAATGTTGTTGTATGTGGTAAGCCTGCTCCATTCTTAAATGTTTCTTACATTTAAAAGGCTTTTGAAAATGAATAACTAGCTCAGTCCCTACTGCAGGAGTTCTCAACCTTTTAAAGCCAGGGGCCAGGTCATGCTCCCTCAGACAGCTTTGGGGGCCGGATGGCCATTTTGCTCTTCCTCCACCATGCAGCACTTCCTGGTGTGGTGGAGATAGATAAATGGTGCCACAGGCCACAACTGGCCCATGGGCCGCAGGTTGAGAATCCCTGCCCTAAAACCTGGATTCTTTTCATGCGAAAAAGTGAGTGGGGCAAAGCATTCTCTTTCAAACTCAGAAAGATTTGCCGTTTCACTTCCTATGAGCCATTTCCAGTCTAGGTTTGCCTATTTCTGAACTTTTTCTTTTAAAAACCCTACATATCTTCTATTTTTACCAGCTGTAAAAAGCCACACTTATTTGTAAACTTATTTGTAATGCTAGCCAACCATTGTGTGCCTCTCTACCTGTTGTGTATAAATTGATGCCATGAAGTCTCAGTCTTATGTCTGACAAAATGGACTTGATGCACGAAAGTTAGTATTAAAATACAGCTATTAGTCTTTAAGGTGCCACACATTTTTGTTTTGATATATTGTTCTGATATACTGCACAGACTAACATAGCTACCACTTCAAAAAGACCCTAACCAGGGTTTCTAAAGTAAAGATACAGACAAAACTCTGGGAAGACAGAGGAGGGAAAGATATTAGCTGTATGCAAGCATGGATCAGACAATAACTAAAAGGTGTATATGGGCTGTTTAAAGCTAAATGCCCAGACAGCCATTATTTCTCAGAATTAGCACACACAGGAACACAAAAGGAAGTTTCCATAAATCTGAATTATGCTATCAATTTGATCAGGAGCACTTATAATTTCAGTGAAATGGAGATCAATAAAATCTCTTCCATTCTAAGGCCTCTTTCACCAAGCTTTCAGATAAGTTTATAACCTACCTTTCCGCTTTCTGAGGGCACTCAAAACAACTCGCATAAACCTTGCAAATACAATTAAGAGGCACAATAAAATGCAAAGAGCTAAAACTAAATAGCAATCTGGAAGCCAGAGCTGATAAAATACAGCATCTGTGTCATGCTTGGAGAAGGGACACCAGTCACAAAAAGAAATAGGGCTGAGATCCAGAAAAGCTTCTACAAAAGCTTTGGTCAACAACTGTAAAACTGGACATTTGGAAGAAACCTATGGACTGTTTTGAAGAGACTCCTACCAGTGAACCCTGGTTGCCAGGTGTAAAGTTGAAGTATCATCATGCTCTAGCAAAACCCTTCTCCGTCCTGCAGAAAAAATGCTACAGTATCTATAGGGTTGCAGATATCATTAAAGATTGTGCACATAGTTATTGTTGAAGATATGCTTTGGATTTGGAGAGATCTTGCACCCTGAACTAAATCAGGATACAGTATTTTGGACAGATTGGAAAATATCCCAATTAAAATAATTTTCCTCTAAAGAAAACATAGGACAGAAACGGAAGGGAGGGCAACATTGTGCTTAGAATCAGAGCCGCCTTAAGAAGTAAATGGTATTTCATTATCCTCCCACTATCTTTTGCACTTATTCAAATCACAAACTTGGGTTAGTGTTTATTTGGTAACCAGTCATTGTTGACTTTATTTGCATGTTGATGGGCAAGCAGCAGCTTTAATAAATTTATCTCTGGATACGTTTTATAACTTTTTAAAATTATAAAGCTGTTTTATCTGTTTCTGCCTTGAATCTTAATCACAATAATCTGGAAGGTTAATTAACAAAGACACAGAGTCAGAGACAGTATGTCTCCAAAAATTAATATATTTTCCCCTATGCTTTTCATATTTTTAAAAAACCCACAGAAGAGAGGAGAGAGAAAAGTTCACTAGCAATTGTAGCATGCAAAACATTCTCAGTTTCCCCACAAGCTACATAACCCTGTAGACCATTCATTAATTGTTATTTCTCGTCTCTGTATGCATTTTTTTGATAGATATGGTACAAAAAGCTGTGAAGAATAGAAGATTTTTAGAGCATGAAAGAAGCAAACTTCATGTTTGGAAGCTTCAACTTTTAAGTGCTGCTCTTGCATAAATCTCATAGCACTTAACTTCCCTAGAAGTGGAACTTGCTAGGTTTGATCCACTACAAAGTGACAGTCCTTAGAACTGCTTCCAGAGTTGTGTAGGAATAATGGTAATAGAGCTAGCAACAACAGCAATACCAACTACAAGATGTGGCAAGTGATTCGGGAGATGGGAATACCAGAACATCTTATATGCCTCATGAGAAATCTGTACATGAGTCAAGAAGCAACAGTTAGGACAGAATACAAAAAGACAGAGTGATTAGGAATAGGGAAAGGAGTAAGATAAGGCTGGATTTTGTCACCCTGCTTATTCAACTTATACACAGAGCACATAATGTGCAATGGAGGGATGGACGAATTACAATATAGGATCAAAATTGCTAGGAGAGACATCAACAATTTGAGATATGCAGATGATACTACTCTAATGGCAGAAAGTGAGGAAGATTTAAAGAAGCTTTTGATTAGGTTAAAAGAAGACAGTGCAAAAGCTGGTTTGAGACTCAGTCTCAAGAAAACCAAGATAATGGCAACAGGCCCTATCAGTCCCTGGAAAATAGATGGGGAAGAAGTAGAAGCAGTGACAGATTTTACTTTTCTAGGATCAAAGATCACTGCAGATGGGGATTGCAGTCATGATATAAAAAGGAGACTGATTCTTGGGAGACAAGCTATGAGAAACCTGGGGAACATAGTGAAAAGTAGAGACACCTCATGGCAAACAAAAGTCCACATAGTCAAAGCAATGGTATTCCTGGTGGTAATGTATGGGTGTGAGAGCTGGACCATTAGAAAGGCTGAGCACAGAAGAATAGATGCCTTTGAGATGTGGTGTTGGAGGAGAGTCCTGAGATTCTTCTGGACAGCGAGGAAAACAAATAGGTCGATCTTAGAAGAAATCAATGCTGACTGCTCATTAGAAGGTCAAATAGTAAAGATGAAGTTAATGTATTTTGGGTATCAAATGAGAAGGGAGGATTCACTTGAGAAGGCATTGATGCTAGGAAAGGTGGAGAGCAAAAGAAGAAGGGGCGGCCAAATATGAGATGGCTGGATGATATTATGGACACAATGGGCACAGGGCTGGGTGGGCTGAGGAGGATGGTGGAGGATAGAGGTGCCTGGGGGGCAATGGTCCATGGGGTCGCAAAGAGTCAGAGCTGACTGTGCGATTGAACACCAAAACAGGAGCCTGTTCCATTGTCATATTCAAGGCATCAAGATTTGAGCCAATATGAGGAGAAACGTCCTAAGGATAAGAGTAAGTTCTTAATATTAGGAAATTTCTCCTAATATTATATTTTCCCAAAACCTGATACCTTGAAATTTCTACCTATTTAATTCCCCACCTGCTTTCACTGAAGGTCTTCATAGTAGGGACATTACATCCACCCACACCTAAAACCTGTTTTCTTCCTACTAAGATTTTGATAATGCCATGTTTTGTTTAAATTTTACAAAATTTTATAAAATTTCCAAAAGTGTTTTGGGTCAAACCTGTCCTCCTGTACTGTATTTCATGCAAGAAACCTGGTATTTTATGCAAAATACAAGCTATTTTTAATGGAAGACCTACTTCTTTCTTTCTTTCATGCTCACCTTTTTAAAAAATCTGATAGCAGTTGACCATTTTCTCAACAAGGATGAGAATAGTAGTACTTGTTACAACGAACCTCACACAAAACCTTGTGAGTAGCTTTACAAAAACACTTTCCCCCCTTTACCTGTACATATGTGATGGGAATCTGTTTAAAATTCCAAGGCTTACATCTTGACCTTCACCACAATTATTGACACCTCTCCACTTTTCTCCTTACCATTCATAGCCTACTCTGCTCCAACCACTGTAGCACAGTTGTATATACGTCAATGTTGCCAGCTTATGCTGATTGGCATTCATGCTCCAATGTCTTTTTATTTTCTCCTTGGCTACTGAGAGCAGGCAGAGTAGCTTGGAAACTAAAGAGCCTCATCTATTAGGCATGACAGATTTGTATTTAGTGGTAAATGCCTGACCTTGCTCAGACTCCCTCATCCATCCTTATAGTTTCCCACTCCCTGATGAAAGATTCTGCTTCCCTCCCGCTTCTTGTTTTGTTGCCTTGGAAACCTGGACTAAGCAAGTTACCTAAAAGAGCAACTAATAAGGGCACATCTCTGTTTTAGTTTATTAAGGAAAAATCATTTTTTATAAGTGTTTCAACATCTTCTTTAAGTCTGAGCATCTTTCAGAGGGAGGTTTCTCAGGACGAACATGAAAAATATCAGTACAACCAAATGGGAAGCAATTCTTTGCATTAAAAGTCCTGTTTTTTTAAAAAAAGCAAATGGGACAACATAGCTTTGTTATTTATGCAATTTCTTGAGTACTGAAAGGAACACATTTGTAGTAAGGGACTAATTAGTTTCTCTAATTATTTAAGGCAGTCTAAATGTGATGAAAGACTTCAGTGAGGAATTTGCAAGATTAGCAAAATTCTCAAACTCTAGAATGAGAGTGAGACAAGAATTACTTCTTTCCTGCAGGTTTCCATATTTATTTATTTATTGCTAAATGTCTCTGTACAAAACTAGCTTCAGTTTCCTATTGTTCAAGAAATATAGGAGCAACCCATCCATTGCTTTACATTCCTAAACATCCTTGCAAACAAAGCCACACCCATTACAGTTGAGTGCAATAGCCTAATTCATGTTCTTGCCAATGTGAGAATTCTTATTCAAACAACAGGAAATATTTCACCCTCCTACATTGCAAAGAAAAACATTTTACAAGTGAGAATTTACACCCCTGTTTGGGACATACAGATCTGCAGTTATGTTCATTATCTTAAATTCACCAGTGTTTGCACACCTGACAGATTTGTATTATAAAGTTTCCATGTTAATGATATTCAATATTAAATCATTCTATCTAGATGGCAGTGAATTCGTTAGATGGTTTTGACAAGGTTTATGCATTTAAATCTATGATGTTCACATCCATGGACTTTGTCCCTTTTCCACATCTATGACCATTCCATATTTTCAGGGTTGCTTTTTCCCTCCATTGTCTAAAGCAGTGGTTCCCAAAATTGCTAGTATTGTGTCCTCTATTTCTAATTTGAAATACAAAACAAAGAGAAGCTAATAAAACAAATCTATAAGTGGGAAACAAGAACAAGACATTTTTTTCTTTTTGAAATCATAAACTCCAGTAAAAGTACCTGTCACAAAATGTTGTGCAAGTAGATTACTTTCCCCCCTCTTTATGAATATTTCATTATTATTATTTTTTGCTTCCTTGGGGTTTCTTCACTCCCTCTTCTGGGAACTGATGGTCTATGGCAGGGATTCTCAACCAATGGGCCGGATGCAGCCTACAGCACTATTTCATGTGCCCCCCACTGCCTCCGCCACACCCAGAAGTGCCATGTGGTGGAGGGAGGGCAAAATCGCCACCCAGCCCCCGAAGCTCTCTGAGGGAGCATGACCCAACCCCGGCTTTAAACGGTTAAGAACTCCTGGTCTATGGTGTGTTTTGCACAGATTTTGAAATTGATTCCTCTTTTCTATGTGCACTTTACAAATGTGTCTGGGCTTCCCCACCCAGAACTGTTCAAAATCATCTGTCAGTGTTAAAAATCCACAATGTAAATTATATTCAGCCCATGGCCTGTCTGGGAATGGTGCATTGATATAAACCTATTGAGCCTCCAGCTAGAATTATATTCCTCTTACGTTCATATATTCACTTGTAAGAGAGCCAGTGGGTTATAAAACTGTTCTTATCCCTTTCTCTGCTATGGCAGGCTGTGGAGAAATACACGTACCATAGTCTTGACTTTTAAGTGGAAGGTTTAGGCTGTTGGAAAACTCTTATGGAAATCTATAATAAATAATGTCAGGAACAGCGCTCTCCTTTTTGCTGAGATCTTTGACTCTTCTAGTTTGTAGGGGAAAAAAGCAAAGTAGTCTTTTTCAGATACTTCACACCTGCCTTAACTGCAGGTTGTCTTCTTCATGTCATTTTTGTATAGATCTAAGCATAAGCTCCAAATTCCTCTCTGTAGGAAGAAGCTGCTAAATGGGCTAGTGAGGCTAGAACCAAGAGCTTCTGTTTTGGATGATAGTGCAATGAAGTGAACCACCAGTGGTGCATGTCAGAGTGTTCCCAGGGACGTTTTTAGGGTCAAATTACATGTTAAACACACTGCTTTGTTTTAACTCTAAACACAGAGCTCCTTCAAAGCACCTTGCCCAAACAATCAGGTTTGTAGGTAAAGTCTATACTTAGTCACAAAACAAAAATACGTCAGTTTGCAACAGAGTGCAAGCAAGGTTGTATTGGGGCAAACAGATAAGAGGTAAGAGATCTTCCTCTCTAATGCCATGGTAAATTGTAACATCTCATTTGACTCTTAAACTCTAGAATGGGATGTGGGATCTGTGTTCCATCCAGATATTGCTAAACTCCAATCCCCCTCAGTTTTCACCACCTAACTAGTGATAAAGGTAGTAATGCTACAGACTAGCAATATGCAGAAGAAGGGGAACAGGCAAAAGTGGAAGTATTGTGGCAAATTTTGGAATAACACTTTTCAGCAAGAACTTATTTGGATTTAAATTCCACCACCCCACCCCACCCCCACCCCCAGATATTAAAGGTAAAGGTAAATGTCTCCCTTGTTCAAAAGCCAGTCGGGTATGACTCTAAGGGGTGGTGCTCATCCCTATTTACAGCCAAAAGACCAGTGCTGTTTGCGTCTGCAGATGTTTCTGCATTATGTTGCAGGTGTGAATAAATGCCAGAAAACATGGAACACTTATCTTTCCCACCAAAGTGCTATCTATTCATCTACTGGCAATTTTTTGCTTTCGTACTGCTAGGTTAGCAGGAGGTGGGACAGAAGACAGGAGCTCACTCCATCACATAGCACTCGGCTCCAGAAATGCTGACCTGCCAACCTTCTGGTTGCCAAGTTCAGCATCTTAGCCACTAAGCCACCATGGCCCCTTTCAGATATTAAGGGATTATAATTATTGCAAACTAACATTGAGATAAATATATTAGCCCTAAAGATGCCATAGCTGCCCTACTAGTTCCGTGAGTTAGTTATCTGACTACAAAGCCAGGGGCTGTGACCTTGACTCCCTACTGTGCCTCCCAGGAGAAAACCTTGTCCGTGTAGCCTTTGGCAAGCTGCACATTGTAGAATGACCCTGAAGAGGGGAATGGTAAATGACTGAGTCCTCAATACCTAGAAAAATGGAACAATCTCAATAGGTAGGAATTGACTTGATAGCACATAATGATGATGAAGAAAGGTCGTCATCATTATGATGCAAAACTGGCTGTGGTGGCAGCAGAAGCAAACTGTGACCGTTCCTCTTCTGAGAATACCTGGAAGCTCACAGTTTCCCCACTCCTGCTACAGGATAAACCCCTCTGATGGTGGTGATTTCCTGAAAAGGAAGATTTCCTAAATTTTGAACCATGTGGCTGAGATTACTTACAATTATTAAATTGGAAATCACAGAAATCAAGCAACTAAGCAAGACCCTCCTCTTCCTTCCAAACATTTCCCTAGTCCATTATTATATCTGCAGGGAATTTTGAGAACTACCAAACCAACAATCCCTCTAGCCTTCTTTCCAAAAGCAGTTGTGAATGGCCATAGCTTTTATTGGGCTGGACTCATATTTATAAATATGTGCATATATTTATTTCCTTTTCTTCTTTCGTATCCCAATCAAACCCCAGACTGCCAAAATCAAGCCACTTTCCTGGCTTTGTCATTGAGCAAACTTAAGTCCTCATTGGTGCATGTTTCTAGCAATAATGGGCAGATCATTAAATGAGCCTGGTTCTGTATCTCTCCACATTCACAGTGTGCGTTGTTGTCCACCAGCAGCCCGTACTTGAGCATGTTGGTCTTGCATTTAGGGACTCCAAACCTCAGCCTATTCAGGGCCCTCCAAGTGATGTAGGGGAGGTTGAGTTTCTCAGCTATATCTTCCTCTAATGTGGTTCCTTGTCCAGTGAAATAACCAGGGAGGAGGTCCTTGCATGTCTTGTTAAACTAAACACTAACAAATCACCAGGACCAGATGGCATCCATCCACGAGTTCTCAGGGAACTTAAAGATGAAATTGCTGATATCCTAGCCAAAATATATAATCTTTCCCTCAAATCAGGCTTTGTGCCTGATGACTGGAAGGTAGCGAATGTAACACCAATTTTCAAAAAAGGATCCAGAGGTGATCCAGGAAATTACCGGCCTGTCAGTTTGACATGTGTCCCAGGTAAAGTGATGGAAACCATCCTAAAAGATAGAATTAATAGGTACATAGAAGAGGAGGCGCTGCTAAAGGAGAGCCAACATGGCTTTTGCAAGGGCAAATCATGCCTCACTAATCTGTTGGAATTTTTTGAGAGTGTCAACAAGCATGTGGATAAGGGGGATCCAGTTGACATTGTTTATCTGGACTTTCAGAAGGCTTTTGACAAGGTCCCACACCAAAGGCTCTTGAATAAACTTACCAGTCATGGAATAAAGGGACAGGTCTTGTCCTGGATCAGCAACTGGCTAAGGGACAGGAAACAGAGGGTAGCACTAAATGGACACTTCTCCAAGTGGAGGGAAGTAAAGAGTGGGGTCCCCCAAGGTTCAGTACTGGGACCCCTGCTTTTCAACCTCTTCATAAATGATCTAGAGGTAGGAGTAAAAAGCAAGGTAGCCAAATTTGCTGACGACACTAAATTATACAGGGTAGTGAAAACTGTGAGAGATTGTTAAGAGCTCCAGAGGGATCTCTTGACACTGGGGGAGTGGGCAAAACAGTGGCAAATGAGCTTCAACATCAGTAAGTGCAGAGTGATGCATGTTGGGGCAAAAAACCCCAATTACATTTATAAACTGATGGGGTCTGAACTCTCTGCGACAAACCAGGAAAGGGACCTTGGTGTCCTGGTGGACAGCTCAATGAAAGTGTCAACCCAGTGTGCCTCAGCAGTGAAAAAAGCAAACTCAATGTTAGGGATCATTAGGAAGGGTATAGATAATAAGTCAGCAAGTGTCATTTTGCCTCTTTATAAATCTATGGTGAAGCCCCATCTGGAATACTGTGTACAGTTCTGGTCGCCATACCTCCAGAAGGATATTATGGAGTTGGAGAAAGTACAGAGGAGGGCAACCAGAATGATTAGGGGACTGGAACACCTTCCTTACCATCTGAGGCTGCAACGGTTGGGCCTTTTCACTCTTGAACGACGGCGTCTAAGAGGTGACCTGATTGAAGTTTATAAAATCATGCACGGTGTGGACAAAGTGGATAAGGAAAAACTGTTTTCCCTATCGCACAACACTAGAACTAGGGGACACTCCATGAAACTTTTGGGTACTAGTTCTCAAACAAATAAGAGAAAGTACTTTTTCACCCAGAGGATTACTGGTCTATGGAACTCCCTGCCAGAAGAAGTGGTGACAGCTGTCAGTCTTGACAGCTTTAAGAAAGGATTAGACAAGTTCATGGAGGACAAGGCTATCAATGGCTATAATTATGGCTACCTAAGGACAACCTCCGGGTTGGAGAGATAGGCAGGATATCTCTCAATGCCATTTCCAGGGAATCCTAAGCAGGTGAAGGCATCTCCTTGGGAATACCCTGAAGGAAATGGTGAGCCACTGTGTGAGACAGAATGCTGGACTGGATGGGCTGTGGCCTGTTCCAGCAAGGCTGTTCTTATGTTCTTATGAGCTCCTTCCTCCATCTTCTAATTTGGTTTGGCTCTTGCATACCCTCAAGAATGTTTGTTCTTGCCAATTCCTGGATCTGGAATATTAATATAATAAATAATAGATCAACCTGTTTATGTTCTGAATTAGTTTTGCACGTATTGGGTCAAATCATTTTAAGAAACATGAAGGATAGTGTCTCCATGGATGAAAAGCTCTACTTAAATTCTGACATGCAGTTATGTAAACCAGAGATCTTCCTATTGAAAACCAAGATTTTTTTCAATGGGCAAATACACTTACTACCAGGTAGGACTTGGTAGTCCTTTGGCCTCCTGGTGATGGGATTGCACCTGATCCTGCTTCCCTGGCCCAGATCAGACCCAGCAGTTCAGAGCTTTTCCTATTAGTGTGCCCAGTCACCCCTGACCAAAATCTAGGTAGTGAGCAAAGGGTGCATGTGAAACTAGTGTAATTCAGGTAACGTGTACCAAGTAATAAGTCTCTTCAGGTATTTTAGAAATATATTGAAAGCATAGCGATATTCAGGATACAGTCCAGCAAAAGCTTAGAAAGCATTTCAAAACAGAAATAAAGCAAGCTGCATGTTCAAGGGATAGCCCATGGTCCCCTCCTTTCTCAAACCTCTACATTTTGCAGTTTAAAAGCACAGCATCCAAGAGAATGTGTGATTGTGCGTGCGTGTGTCTCTGGGATATATCTCCTCCCATAGGGTCCAACTTTTGCCCTCCCCCTTAGGGATTCCAACCAATGATCTTACAATAAGACATGTCAACCACACATTAGGTTTCATTTCACTAAAGCCACAAAGCAACTCATGAGGCAAGGATGTTTATATATTTTTCTCCTCCCCCCACTTTGTAATCACCATTTTGAAAGAGGCTAATGCACAGGGTATACTTCATTCTGTTACAGCAGATACCCACTTGTGCAAATTCCTAGAAAATGACAATTGTGCATTGTAAAAATTGAATAGGATTTCTTTGTTGATTCAAAAGTCCTTCTTGCACTCTCTATAATATTTTTAATGTTCAACATTTCACATAATTTTTGACATACTCTCCACTGAGTAAGTAATCATTTGGTCCTTAAGCACTGCATTTTTGTACCTCCCCTTCCCAAATGACTTTTCTCAATAATGAATTATTTAAAATTCATTTAAGATTTGTAATCATACAAATCTTTTAGCTTTAGAGGAATATTTGCCATTCACTGTAATTATCTGGTAAAGCTGGGGATGGTTTGGTGTAGATTACTTTCTCTTTGGGGATTTGCTGAGTTTGTCAGACTTATCTTTAAATTAGAAACTGTCTCATTTTGTGTGTGAAAGATTTACTGCTCCAAGTGAGATATACCTCTCATACAGTCATATTGGATTGGTTCTAGGTATTCCACAAGAGATTCAGGTATGTGGCTAGCTAAAAATCAGACTACATATTCTGCAGGAGATTCATGGCTGCAAATTTTGCAAATTCTAACTCAATGATCAGAATTATCTTGTACAAGTACATGATCACAACTAGAGGTTGTGTCTGCTGTGCTTATGTTAGTGTTGAGTCTCAAGTGCAATCACCAACACAATTCTGTCAGCACATTATGCAATCGATCATGCCAGGGAGTTGTGACTGATTGCACAACTGCACAGTGCAGTTCCTTGTGGCTGGGCATAATGCCCAACACATTTGTGCCAATGTAACTTAAGGACCATGGTGGCTTAGTGGTTAAAACATTGTGCTTGACAACCAGAAGGTCAGCAGTTTGAGACCCAAGTACTGTATGATGGATTGAGCTCCTGTTGTCTGTTCAAGCTCCTGCCAACCTAGCAGTTCAAAAGCAAAAAATTGCTAGTAGATAAATAGGTACCCAGTTCGGCAGGAAAGCTAACAAAATTCCATGTGCTCCAACATCTAGTCATGCTTGCCACATGAACATGGAAATATCTGTAGATGCAGACAGCACTGGCTTTTTGGTTGTAAACGGAGTTGAACACCATCCCTTAGAGTCAGACACTACTAGCTTTTGAGCAAGAGAGACCTTTACCTTGAACTGTGGATTACACTAGCTTGAACAGGACACTGTCCATGTTGTCAAGAATTTTAAAAGCCAGTTGTGGGCTCCCTCAAGAGAGTTAATAAGCTGTGGGTAGTCTGGAAAATAAGTAAAAGATTCTGGTTTCAGAATCAACTTGAGTTAAAATCATGGTCTTTTGAAGGAATCTAAACTTGAACAGACCCATTTTTCCAGGTGACAAAGTGAGATATGTGCCAAGTGTTGTCTTCTGCGTGCATCTTTAGCTCATAGGAATGCACTCCCAGAGATTTACGTAGGGATGTTCTCTGGCAATACACACAACATGGATTCCCCCCTTTTTTGTGGTGGTGGGGGGTAGATTACAAATAAACCCACTCTTTCTTTCAGTGCATCCCTTTCTATCAGTGACAGAGCTGTCTTCCACAGCCACAGGTGTTGAAAACAGATGTGAAAACAAAATGTCATCCCCTTGCATTTCCCATGATGCCACTTAACAGAGGAAGTCATTACAATGTCATGTTTGCCTTGACAGTACATTGGGACAGATGCAGGGTATAAGCAGGAAGCATCCTTTGGTAATTTCAGTGTATTAGTCACACTGTAGCTTTCCTTTATATCAGCTATTCATGGATATTTGTTCCAGTAATTCCATTTCATTCTAGTCACCTTGAACCTAATTGTGTCATGTATATAATTATTATGGTTGCTTTTGAGAATATAGAGGCATAGTATAAACTATGTTGATTGTTTTATATATTTTTCTCCTGTCTTTGTCCTTATTCAGTAGGGGCTGAAGGTGATTGTTTGAGGTCATTTGCAGCAAAAAAAATCCTTTCAACCCAGAATAATTTGTTACACGAAATTATTATTTGCTTCAGATCAGAGAAAAGGACAGTTTTGTCAAACATCTTCTTGTCCTTATTTTCTGCTGAAAAGAAATAAAAATACAAAGGAACAGGCAATATATGCAATGCTGACCTAGGGGAATTTGGAGCGTTCTAGTTTGCACTGCTGAACAGAATCCCAAGATTCTGTTCAACATCTGTGCCAAATTTCCAACATCAAGGATTGATAATCTTAGGGTTATGGCAGAAATAGGTAAATAGGCATATATTTACTTTCATTATTATAGATCTGCTCTGTCTTCCGTCACTGTTTGCAGAGGAGGATCCGAAATTAAAGTCATATTTTCATTTTTGAACTTATTAATATTTATTTCATGCTCTTACTTTCTGTTCTTGGCATACAATATCCACTAGCACATTGATATAGTTAGTGATATGTTTGCTGATGAGCCAAACTCAGAAGAGAACAACTTAATATGCATGCAATCCAACCCTTAGATTCTGAAAACTGATAAAATTATTATCGCTATCCTATATTTGCTTAACATTACCAGCTTTAAATACCGCACAAATGATCCCTAAAGCCATTCCACCTATGGTACCCCAGGGAGAAAGACAAATCCACACAAAATTGACTATGAAATTTCTATGGCACTGCCATTTCCTCATGCTACAAATATGGCATGAATCCCACTAGAACAGACTCTTTCTAATAGACCTCATAAAATATCAGAAGACTTGTTCATGTTATATAAAATCATAATATTGATTTACAAGATACGGTTTATGTATTTGAAATTGCAATTCTGTTGACTTCCCTAGGGCTTACTTTTGAGTAGACATCTCTAACATTGACCTTTTATTGTAGAGTCAGGGAGAAGAAGAAATAAATATTTTATAGTTTAACTAACGACTAACAAACACATGCATTTGGTTCCTTAATAGCTCCTCCAACTGCTACTGTTCACTCCTATGTGAATTTCTGGTGCCTGGTCAGATGTAATATATTTTTGGCGGCTGATATATTATTTTTCTTATCAGCCTCTGACAATTTGTATTCTAACCCTCCTGCATTGTCATCACACCAGTCTGGGAGAATTATTCTAGTGTGACCACTATTTGAATGTACTCTTTGGTATATTTGCAAATTCTGCCTGAGGCAGATTCTCTGTCTGCCGTTTAAAAAAAAAATACCACCCTGATGACCTGAGAGAGAGAAAAGCAGACTGTAAATCAGAAAATAGTGCACTGGTGCAGCCACTGCTTTGTATTAAGATATACTTCTGCCTTTTGTTTCGCTTAACTGAGATGAATGATACTGTGAAGAGAATATCTTTTCTAAATAAAAGAAATGCATTAAAACACAGACAGAAAGACACAAACACCCATGGCACACTTGAAATGGAGTTCACTGCAAATGGTACAGAGAGAAACACTTTGCTTCCCTTTAAAAATGAGGAGTTCACTAAGTGAAAATGCTTAGCATTTTTTCTGCGATTTGATAGTCTGCTATGTTGAAGTGGGAAACTTCCCATGCAGTAGCTAAAGATCAAGGTCAAGCTACTTGTGCACAATTCTTTTTGCTCTTTTTAAAGTTTCCATTTAGTGGAGAGGATGAGATGTTAAATTTATGGGTACCTACAGCATACTAGTAAAAAATGTATAGCCAGCAAGCTGCATTTGACAGGAATGTAAAGCCTTGTAAACCCAGCCATGGACATCTGTCGGCTTACGAGCAGTTCATTTTCTTTGTAAGTGGCTATTGTCAAACCAGAGTACCCAATCTTAATTTGAAATCCATCTTCTTCTTTCTTGTCCAGATCAAACTTTGAACTGCCAAAGTGAAGCCACTCTTTTAACGCTGTCGTTGGCCAAAATTAAATCATCATCAGTACATGTTTCTGGTTATAACTGGCAGACCAGTAAATCTGCTGGATTCTGTATCTTTCCACATTCATGCAACATGTTGTTGTCCACCAGCAGTCCTTAATTGAGCATGTTGGTCTTACATTTAGGTACTCCAAACCTCAGTCTGTTTAGGGTCCTCCAAGTGACATAAGGGAGGTCGCATTCCTCGGCCTTATTCTCTTTTAATGTTATTCCATGCTCAGTGAACTCCTTCCTCCTCCTTCTCATTTGATTTTGCTCTTGCGTACCCATAAGAACATTTGTTTCTTTGCCATAAAGCTCTTCTTTGCTCTGAGCCAGCGGACTTGAGGCACATTCAGAGGATGTCTAAGGTCATTCTCTTGCTTAGTTCTCTCAGCATCTGTTGCTATTTCTTTCCTTATCTTAGGTGGAGCAATATCTACAAGAGAATATATTTTCTCAACTAGTATAGGTTTGAGGGATCCTGTCACAATATGTATTGTGCCATCCATCCATCCATTTCAGCTAAATTCATTCATGTCAGCTATGTTACATTTTGTTTTGTTTGCTAATTCTTACACTCTTGATAACAGCGATTGGAGCATACCTGTCAAGTATCCCGTATTGGCTGGGATTTCCCATATTTTAGTGTTCATTCCTCCCCTCTCCTTCCACCGCCCCATATTTTGAACAGCGGGGAAAGAGGTTACTGCAAATGTGTGCCCATCACAAAGGGGTTCTGTGCATGCGCAAAGGGTTATGTGCATGTGCAAACAGGTTATGTGCATGTGGAAATGGGTTACTGAGCATGCACGACTGTGTATGCACAGTAATTTCCCATATTTTCCAGAACCATGCTTGACGGGTATGGATTGGAGCAATGGAGATTAGATTCCTGGAGTCCAACTGCTGGAAATTTTACAGCAAGCGCACCCTTGTTGAGAGCTGCTCTCCATGTTCAAGTCCCTTGATGTTGCATGGACAAATCAGAGCCATTTTCTTTCCAAAAAAACCATTCCTGCTATTTCTCCAATAGGAATGCAGCTGCCTAGGTTTTGTGACTCTTATTTGGCTGCGGCTGCTATAAATTGTCTTGATGAGCAGCTGTACTTCCAAGTTGACCATTATACTTATATCAGATTAGAAGCACCCTTGTCCTTCATGAGGCTGTTGAACTATCAAAATAGGAGTGAATGGATGATTACACCAAAATCAAAGGAAGCAAGCAGGCCTTAACCACTGGTTGAATTTATGCATAAAGCATGATCCATTCTTTATTATGTAAAGCTAAATATAAAGTAGATAAGGAAAAACTGTTTTCCCTATCGCATAACACTAGAACTAGGAGGCACTCCATGAAACTTTTGGGTACTAGTTCTCAAATAAATAAGAGAAAGTACTTTTTCAGCCAGAGGATTACTGGTCTATGGAACTCCCTGCCAGAAGAAGTCTTGACAGCTTTAAGAAAAGATTAGACAAGTTCATGGAGGACAAGGGTATCAATTGCTATAATTGTGGATACCTAAGGACAACCTCCGGGTTGGAGAGATAGGCAGGATATCTCTCAATGCCATTTCCAGGGAATCCTAAGAAGGTGAAGGCATCTGCTTGGGAATAATACCCTGAAGCAAATGGTGAGCCACTGGGAATACCACTGCTTTGACTATTCTAATTTTTGTTTGCCATGTAATGTCTCTGCTTTTCACTATGTTCCCCAGGTTTCTCATAGCTTGTCTCCCAAGAATCAGTCGCCTTTTTATTTCATGGCTGCAATCCCCATCTGCAGTGATCTTGGATCCTAAGAAAGTAAAATCTGTTACTGCTTCTACTTCTTCCCCATCTATTTTCCAGGGACTTATAGCGCCTGTTGCCATTATCTTGGTTTTCTTGATATTGAGTCTCAGGCCAGCTTTTGCACTCTCTTCTTTCAACCTAATCAGGAGCTTCTTTAGGTCTTCTTCACTTTCTGCCATTAGGGTGGTATCATCTGCATATCTCAAATTGTTGATGTTTCTCCCAGCAATTTTGATCCCATATGGTGATTCCTCCATCCCTGCATTGCGCATTATGTGCTCTGTGTATAAATTGAATAAGCAGGGTGACAAAATGCAGCCTTGTCTTACTCCTTTTCTTATTCCAAACCACTCTGTCATTCCATGTTCTGTCCTAACTGTTGCTTCTTGTTTCATGTACAGATTTCTCAGGAGGCATATGAGGTGCTGTGGTATTCCCATCTCTTTAATTACTTGCCACATCTTGTTGTGGTCCACACAGTCAAATGCCTTAGTGTAGTCAATAAAGCAAAAGTAAACTTGCTTCTGGTATTCCTTTGTTTTCTCCATGATCCAACGTATGTTGGCAATGTGGTCTCTGGTCCCCCTGCCTCTTCTGAAACCAGCCTGCGCCTCTGGTAATTCTCTCTCAACATGCTGCTGAAGTCTATCCTGTATTATCTTGAGCATCACCTTGCTGGTGTGTGGGATGAGCGCAATTGTACGATAATTTGAACATTCTTTGGCATTGCCCTTTTTTGCGATTGGAACATATACTGATCATTTTCAATCCTGTGGCCATTGTTGTGTTTTCCAAATCTGATGGCATATAGAATGCAATAATTTGATTCCATCATCTTTTAGGGCTTTGAAATATTCAGCTGGAATACCATCATCTCCACTGGCTTTGTTGTTTGCAGTGCTTTTTAGGGCCTTTCTGACTTTACTCTCTAGGATGTTTGGCTCAAATTCAATGTTCTCATCATTGTGATTATCAGTGGTGTTGAGGTCCTTTTTGTAGCGTTCCTCTGTGTACTCTTTCCATCTTTTCTTAATCTCTTCTGCATCAGCTAGCTCCTTTCCATCTTTGTCCCTTATCATGGTCATTTTTGCTTTAAATGTTCCCTTGGTTTCCCTGATTTTTTTTGAAAAGATCTCTAGTTCTGCCTCTTTTGTTGTTTTCCTCCATTTCTTTGCACTGTTCTTTTAGATAGTTTTCCTTATCTCTCCTTGCTTTTCTTTGAAATTCTGTGTTCAAGTGATTGTATTTTTTCCTTTCTCCTTTGACTTTTGTGTTCCTTCTTTCCTCTGCTATTTTGAGAGCCTCATCAGACAACCACTTTGCTTTCTTACTCTTCTTTTCTTTTGGTATGGTTTTCTTTGCTGCTTCCTGCATGATGTCCCTCATCTCTGTCCATAATTCTTCTGGCACTCTGTCTATTGAGTCTAAGCCATTGAATCTGTTCATCACCTCCACCGTGTATTCTTTAGGGATGCTGTCTAGGTGATATCTGTCTGGTCTCCTTGTTTTCCCTATTTTCTTTAGTCTGAGCCTGAATTTTGCAATCAGTAGGTTGTGATCTGAGCCACAGTCTGCTCCAGGTCTTGTTTTTGCTGACTGTATGGAGATTCTCCATCTTTGGCTGCAGAGTATGTAGTCAATCTGGTTTCGGTGTTGGCCATCTGGTGATGTCCATGTGTAAAGTCGCCTCTTGTGTTGCTGGAAGAGAGTGTTTGCTATGGCCAGTGCATTCTCTTGGCAGAACTCTATCAATCCTTGTTGTTGTTGTTCAGTCACACAGTCGATTCCGACTCTTTGCGACCCTATGGACCATCGCTCTCCAGGCACCTCTGTCCTCCACCATCCTCCTTAGTCCACACAGCCCCGTGCCCATTGTGTCTACAATACCATCTAGCCATCTCATCTTTGGCCGTCCCCTTCTTCTTTTGCCCTCCACCTTCCCCAGCATCAAGGCCTTCTCAAGTGAATCCTCTCTTCTCATTTGATGTCCAAAATACTTCAACTTCATCTTTGTTATTTGTCCTTCTAAGGAGCACTCAGGGCTAATCTCTTCTAATATTGACCTATTTGTTCTCCTCGCTGTCCAGGGGACTCTCAAAACTCTCCTCCAGCACCACATCTCAAAGGCATCTATTTTTCTTCGCTCAGCCTTTCTAATGGTCCAGCTCTCACAGCCATACATTACCACCGGAAATACCATTGACTATGCGGACCTTTGTTTGCAGTGAGATATCTCTACTTTTCACTATGTTCCCCAGGTTTTTCATAGCTTGTCTCCCAAGAATCAGTCGCCTTTTTATTTCATGGCTGCAATCCCCATCTGCAGAGATCTTGGATCCTAAGAAAGTAAAATCTGTTACTGCTTCTACTTCTTCCCCATCTATTTTCCAGGGACTTATAGCGCCTGTTGCCATTATCTTGGTTTTCTTGATATTGAGTCTCAGGCCAGCTTTTGCACTCTCTTCTTTCAACCTAATCAGGAGCTTCTTTAGGTCTTCTTCACTTTCTGCCATTAGGGTGGTATCATCTGCATATCTCAAATTGTTGATGTTTCTCCCAGCAATTTTGATCCCATATGGTGATTCCTCCATCCCTGCATTGCGCATTATGTGCTCTGTGTATAAGTTGAATAAGCAGGGTGACAGAATGCAGCCTTGTCTTACTCCTTTTCCTATTCCAACCACTCCGTCATTCCATACTCTGTCCTAACTGTTGCTTCTTGACTCATGTACAGATTTCTCATGAGACATATGAGGTGTTCTGGTATTCCCATCTCTTTAATTACTTGCCACATTTTGTTGTGGTCCACACAATCAAAGGCCTTGGTGTAGTCAATGAAACAGAAGTAAGCTTGTTTCTGGTATTCCTTTGTTTTCTCCATGATCCAACGTATGTTGGCAATGTGATCTCTGGTCCCCCTGCCTCTTCTGAATCCAGCCTGCACCTCTGGTAGTTCTCTTTCTACATACTGCTGTAGTCTATCCTGCATTATCTTGAGCATCACTTTGCTAGCTTGTGGGATGAGCGCAATTGTTCGATAATTTGAACATTCTTTGGCATTGCCCTTTTTTGGGATTGGGACATATACTGATCTTTTCCAATCCTGTGGCCACTGTTTCGTTTTCCAAATCTGCTGGCATATATCATGTAGTAGCTTTATTCCATCATCTTTTAGGGCTTTGAAGAATTCAACTGGGATACCATCATATCCACTGGCTTTGTTGTTTGCCGTGCTTTTTAGGGCCTTTCTGACTTCACTCTCTAGGATGTCTGGTTCAAGTTCAATTTCCCCCTCATTGTTATTATCCACGGTGTTTAGGTCTTTTTTGTAAAGTTCCTCTGTGTACTCTTTCCATCTTTTCTTTATCTCTTCTGCATCCACTAACTCTTTGCCATCTTTGTCTTTTATCATGATCATTTTTGCTTTGAACGTTCCCTTGACTTCCCCAATTTTTTAAAAGAGATCTCTAGTCCTGCTTCTTGTGTTGTTTTCCTCTATTTCTTTGCACTGTTCATTTAGGTAGCTTTCCTTATCTCTCCTTGCTTTTCTTTGAAATTCTTTATTTAAGTTATTGTATTTTTTCCTTTCTCCTTTGCCTTTTGCGTTCCTTCTTTCCTCTGCTATTTTAAGAGCCTCATCCAACAACCACTTTGCTTTCTTGCGCTTCTTTTCTTTTGGTATAGTTTTCCTTGCTGCCTCTTGCATAATGTCTCTTTAATAATAATCTTTGCCCTGCTTCATTCTGTGTTCCAAGACCAAACTTGCCTGTTATTCCCTCCACTTTTTGATTTCCTACTTTGGCATTCCAATCTCGTAATATAATTTGGACATCATTTCTTGGTATCTGTTCTATGAGGTGTTCTAGGTCCTCATAGAACTGGTCCGCTGTGTCTTCATCTGCACCAGTGGTTGGTGCGTATATTTGGATCACAGTAACATTGAAAGGTTAACCTTGAATTATTACCAACATCATTCTGTCATTTTTGAGGTTGTATCCCATTACTGCTTTTCTCACTCTTTTATTGACAATTAATACCATACCATAAGGATTACTCAGCTTGCTTGTGCAACAGTCACACAGTTGTTGTTGTGAACATTGCACAATGTGCTTGCAGAAGTCCTTTGTGAGAAGCATTTCTGCCGTGGTGCAATTTGAGCTACCATTTAGAATAATGTCACATTATGCTATCACAACTGTCAGTAGGATTTCAACCATTCGTACCTGACAAGTTTCGGGAAATTTCTGTCAAATAAGGGAAATTTCTTGGCCAAAACAGGAAACTGGACAGCTGTGCTGGCCTCCAGTCTAACTCCAGTCTAATTGCAGTCTAACTAATAGGGGATGATGTCGGGAAAGAGTGTAAAATACGGGGGTTTGATAGAAATTTCCAGAAATACGACAGGTATGCCATATATTCTTTCATCTAGAAAACTAAAGTTGGCTAGATAGCTCATTGGTTTATATATCTGGCTGTGGAGTCAGAGATTGGGAGTTCAATAATTTTCCACTGTGCCTCCCAGGAGGAAAGCCAGACTGTGTGGCATGAGCAAGCTGCACAGTCCCAGAATGTCCCCCAGAGGAAGGGAAGGGGAAACCACTTCTGTGTATTCTATACCTT
Organism: Bradypodion pumilum; assembly: GCA_035047305.1. Classification (NCBI taxonomy): domain Eukaryota; kingdom Metazoa; phylum Chordata; class Lepidosauria; order Squamata; family Chamaeleonidae; genus Bradypodion; species Bradypodion pumilum. The sequence goes on from JAWDJD010000002.1 coordinate 18,275,670, forward strand.
AGAAATACAGGAACAGGGTTGCCATAAATAAGAATTAACTTGATGGCATGCAGTTATTCATTCTAGAAAAATAAACCTCTCAGGGAAAGATGAGCTTTTGTTCTTGCTGTTAAAGGAGCTGTGCTGAATGCAGGCTTATATGTTTTGTAAGGTAAAGGTCACCCTTGCTATAAAGCCAGTTGTATCTGACTCTAGGGCAGGGATGGCCAACCTTGGCACTCCAGTTGTTCTTGCACTTCAATTACCAGAAGCCCAAGTCAGCACTCCTGCTGAACAGGGCTTCTGGGAATTGAAGTTCAAGAACAACTGGAGTGCCAAGGTTGGCCATCACTGCCCAAGGGGTTCAGTGCTCATTTCTGTTTATAGTCAAAAAGCCAGTGCTGTCTGCAACTTCAGACATTTCTGTTGACATGTGACAGGCATAACTAGACACCAGAGTGCATGGAATGCTGTTACCTTCCCACCAAAATGGTACCTATTTATCTACTTGCAATATCTTGCTTTTGAACTGCTAGGTTGGCAGGAGCTGGGACAAAGATGGGAGTGCACTCCATCGTGCAGTACTCAGGTCTCGAACTGTTGACCTGCCTACCTTCCAGTCATCAAGTTCAGCACCTTAACCACTAAGCCACCACATCTGTAAATATCACAATTATTTTAATTTCAATTTCAATTTATACCCCGCCCTACTCAGCATTAGCCGACTCAGGGCGGCATTACAACATCAATACAAATACCATATAACAGTACAGAAAATAAATCCAATACAATAATAATCAATACAAATCACATAATACATAATTTCAACAAAGAGCAAGAGCAGGAAGCAAAAAATACAATACAATATAATAGGTCCACGATCAATCCTACTCTAACCCCACCATCTTTTAAGTCTGGGGGTGGGCAGGAGCACCAGCGGTGGAGTGGGCGGGAATCGCGATGGCAATGGCGGTGGCGAGTCCAGCATCCGGCCAGCCCCCCACCTTTTTTATCCTCCCCACCCTGTGGAAGGGGGTGGGGAGGGACAGCCTCGCAGTATCGGTGTCGCCGCCGTCTTCAGGCTCCCTTAGCCTCGGGAGCCCTTTTTAACCTTCCCACCCAGTGGAAGGGGGTGGGGAGGGACAGCCTCGCAGCTGCGGCGTCATCGTCTTCGGGCTACCTTGGCCTCAGTTATTGATGTAGAAAGATCCATGGATGCTTCACTCACAATATTTGCATTGCACTGGTGGTAGACTCCAGAGTGGAAGATGCCAGGGACAGAGAACAATGGAGATAATGGTGGATGTGTTGCATCCAAAATGTATAGAGGTTCTAGTATCATCCTTGAAGTGTTTTGAAATGTGTCATGCTTGGACTACAACACCCATATTTTCCAAATATTGTGGTCGTAGGCTCTGTTCTCACTCATACCAGTCTGGAACTGGTTTAAGCATTCCCAATGAAACACAAATATTAGAAACAGTGGAGGAGGTTATCCAAGAGATCGCAAAAGACCTAGAGAAAGACCACCTCACAGATGGGAAGATTTTCTCAAGAAAAATGTTGGACCAACATACAGAAGAACTGCCAGGGACCGATCGTTGTGGACAGAAGTTGTGCAGAATGTCATCACAGAGACATCTAGTCATACAAGGACTTGTCGCTGAATAACCACTCCATGTGGTCCATATTGGAGTATTTACAGTCTTGGTGACTCACTGCAATAGTTGGAGGAGATTTTGAAAAAATGAAATCGGAGAAAGAAAAGTTTGAGAGAAACAGTTCTGTTCCCTAAAACTCCTGCTCCAGTTGGCACAAACCAGCGGGGCTTCAGAAGTATCAGGCACCAATTCACACATCCACCTCCAACTTCTCTGTCAAACCATCTCTGTGAGAACACTCAAAACTGGCTTTGTAAGTAAAGTGCATTATTATCAATTGAAACTATTTTGGGAGATGTCACTGCCCACTCCCACCCCTCACCCCCCAACTGATCTGGGCAAATGTAGTGAGCAGTAAGAGTACAGCTCACAAAATAAACCTCCAAGTTTTGTATCATGCACCCTCCCAAAACTTTCTTGTAAAAACATCCTTCCAAAAAAAGAGAAAAAAGTAATTTTATTGTGAAAGTAGGAATGCCACATCTTCATCCTGTCTTCCCAAATAGCTTTTTTTGTACTTTATTGTTATTTATGTGTCATTGAGACATGCAGTTTCATAAACAAGACAAGAACACTGAGTTGCATCCCTTTAGGAAGCAAAGGATGGTAATAACTAGATCTTTGTTTGATTTGTCTTCCCGGGTTTCCTCCCTAAGGACTGATTTACGGAATCAATTTGAAATAGCACGTCATACTTCTTGAGCAGAGCGATTCCATTGCATGGGCGTTCAAAACTCTACAAGTTTTGAAGTGGTTCATTTTTAGAAGTAAGATTAAAAATTAATCTGAAGCTCAGAAGATGACAAAGATCTGGATGCACTTTGAATGTGACAATATGGGAACTCTGAGGCTGAGTGAGCATAAGGGCTAATGTATATTTTATTTTATTTTATCAGCTTGAACATACTTGTATAACAATTTTATTTGCTTGGGAATATAAATATATTAGGAAATATCAAAGGTGGCTTCATTTTGCCAATTTCACATCTGGCTTGGGCATGGAAGAAGAAGAATTGGGTGGGTGTCCTTGTTTTGGACAATTATGCCATCATAAATACAATTTATTCTATGCTGTCCTTAAGGAGCTCATAAGAACATCTATTGCTCCTTATTTTATCCTTATAACAACCCTGTGAGGTAACTTAGGTTACTGACTGGCTAATCAAGAGAATGTCAACACTCAATGGAGAATTTGATTTTAAAAGATGAATTCAATGTTTGTCCCACTTAGTACAAAGCCATGGAAAAGAATGCACTTAACTGTAAATCATAACTAATTGAAAGCTTGTTGACTTAGAGATCTGCTACAGGATTAGCTAGTGAGGGTGATAAGGAGAATTGTGTTCCATTCACATATTGACATGAGCTTATTAATCATACACATTCTGAGTCAATAACTGGAGCAGAATGCTATTGTCCTTTGGTTTTCAATGCTTCTCTTGTGTTTTTGCAAAGCAATTCTCCCAAGTGAAAAATGCACCAACTGAAAAGTATATGATTTTTTTTTAGTAAGAAACTAGAAGGGAGAGAGGGAGGTGTTTGTTATAATTGTAAGTGCCAAAATGCGCAGAGTTGACATACTGTATGTGCAAAAAAAATTGTACATGTTAGAAGAAATGCTTACATAAATGCATGCATTGATGTGTGTGGACTTAAAAACGGAAGGGAAAGAAGGAGAGTGTGTAAGAAAATAAAATACTATGTTTTGTTTTTCCCCCACTTTTCTCCAAATACTGGAATCCAACCTGATTTAGAAAAGATGAGCATAATTAAAAAGATAGAGCACTATTCTACTTTGAGCATGAGGGCAACTGCATCAGCACTTCCCAATTCTGTCAAGCCCCTAGTTGTGGTCACGTAAATGGTTGCACAACCAATCTTGAAAGCAGAGTGAGACTAAGCATGCAAAAGCAATCCTGTCAGGTCCAGGGAATACTTACATTTCTACAACTGTTCTTGTTAAATAGAATATTAAAACACAGTTACTTGTATTGCTTGAAATCTTGTTGCTCAGTGTAATACATAACAATTTGAGTAGGCCTATTGAATCAGTGGAATGTAGGGAGTAGATGACTCACTCCTCCCTATGTTCCCATTGATTCAGTAACTGTAGAGTCCTGCAATTTATTATGTCGAGCAACAAGATTTGGGCTGCTATCTTTAAAAAAATAGCCAAATTAAAAGCAGTCACTCCATCCAGGAAGTTTGTGCTCAGCTAACAGCCTTTCCCTGCATAGCCAGTCCATTGTTAAAAGCTTATTTGAATAAGGACATATTTCAATGTTCACTCCAGTGCAACCTATCTTACTATGGAAGGGAGCAAACACCGAGAAGTCCCTCCATTATAAGATCACAAAACATGTCTATGATGTTGGCAGTACTTGGAGATAGCCAAATTATCTCATGCAGAAATGTGGTATGTCAGATAGCCTGGGTCCAAGGGCTAGATAATAGCCAGTACTTTGAACTGGGCCTATAAATACACCAGAATAATGTCCCTGAATTGACAAAAAACAGTCATTCACTCCTAATCAAAACATAATTACATCATCTGCCATTTTGGAGCCCAGTCAAAGTTGCTTAAAACTTTAGACCTGTGATGGTGAACTTTGGCACCCCAGATGTTTTTGAACTCGAATTCTCAGAAGCCCTGATAATATGAAGTGCTGTCTTGAGGTTCTGGGAATTTAGGTCCAAGAACACTTGGAGTGCCAAAGGTTGGACATCACTGCTCTAGACAGTGTGGTGCTGAGTAATTTGAGTATCCATATTAGTTCACTCAGGCTCTGAGATCAATTCCTGAAGCCCTGCTCATGGATGCTTCAGTAAGAATTGTTGTCTGAAACATCTTTGAAATGCTGGAGACATCCTTGGCGTCTAGTGTAGAAAGGGCAACTTTATCCATCCTGACTCAGGTTAATAAGTAGTGTAAGACCACAGTTTCTGCTTCACCCAAAGCAGAAGGACTCTTGTCTGGAAGAATGGAGGCACTGCTCCATCCTTTGGGACCAAAATAGCAGCTTATTAACATGCTGAACAGCTCCAGTGAACCAAATTGCTCCCGTACAGAATAACTTGGGACTTTAAATCACTCTGAATAGACAAGACCAGAACTATAGGCTCCTACAGGCTTCTCAACTTGATTACATTTATGGTTGGATTCACAAATTTTCTTTGGGAAAAAGATTGAGAGAGAAAAGGGTAGATCAAGAGTGAGAGAACTCATTTATTTAGGGCCAAATGGAACGTACATGAAGGGATTTTCATACACCTGGTGATGAAAGAACTATGTAACCAAATACAATTGTTAGCCTGAAGTGAGAACACTCAGAGTCATTGCGATAATCAGTACCAGCACACAAGCCATAGCAGTTATGATGAAAGGCTCTGTTGGAAATGGAAACTGTATAGCTCGTGTTTAGCCCAGGTGTCTGCTGAGTTTCCCAAACCTTCAGACTGAAACAAATTTTCAAAGATTTGCTCATTTATAACAAGGCAGACTGTCATATCAAGATGAATATAGGGCAGTAGTATAGACAAAGACAGAGAAACTAGAAGAGCTGAAGAATTATATACTTTACAGGTTTTAAAGGCACTAAATACAGAGGGTGCCAAAAATGTATACACATTTTAAGAAAGTGAAAAAAACTGTATTAAAATTTTAATACTCAATATATACCAATGACAAAAGATGAATGCAAATCACGTTTGCCTTCTGCAATTACAAGAGGTGCTCAAAGTTGTTACCATCAGTGTCTAGACACTTCTGATTATGGTGAATTGCTGCTTGAGCAACGCTGACCAAAGTGTCCACTTGTATTGCTGCACATGCTATTTCAATTCCATCCTTAAGTACCACCAGTGTAGCCGGTTTTCTATGGTACACCACATCCTTTCAGGTCCCCCTTAGGTGGAAGTCAAGGAGTGTAAAGTTGTTCATGGGGGAAACTCTGTAAAGGTACAGTTCAGGTTTTACTCAACTTTACCTGACAAAGACCCTGCTAAGACAGGACCTTCCACCCTGGGTCTCTTGTTTTTCAACACTTTAGGTAAAGGTCACCCTTGCTCAAAGGCCAGTCATATCTGACTCTAGTGTTCAGTGCTCATTTTTATTTATAGCCAAAGAGCCAGCACTGTCTGCATCTGCGGCCATTTCCATGGACATGAGGCAGGCATGACTAGACACTGGAGTGCATGGAACGCTGTTTACCTTCACACCAAAGTGGTACCTATTTATCTACTTGAAATTTCTTGCATTCAAACTGCTTGGTTGGCAAGAGCTGTGACAGACGATGGGAACTCAGGCCGTCGTGCAGTACTCATGAATTGAACTCTGATCTTCTAGTCATTGAGTTCAATATCTTAACCACTTGAGCCACTGCAGTCCCTATTCAACACTTTACCTAGGCATTAAGAATTAATTTGCCCAAAGTGCATTAAACAACCAGGACTTGGGAATTCTATCTTAGGCTTTTGCTTGGCTGAGTTAAGCATCCAGCCTTATTGAGGTATAGCTACTTGCATCAAGCCACCTCTGTATGAGAGAACAAAGAAATATGGTAGCATAGGTCTTTCTCAAACAGCACCCTTTGCCTGGTAACAGTCAGCTCTCCCTCACTTCTTCGATAAGCACATGTGCTGTTAAAATACTTCATTTCTTAAAAATATAGGATAGTAAAAGCATAAAGGTCTTCCAGAGGTACAAAGTTCCAGTATCAAAAATAGATATAAGCAAAAATGACTAATCAAACATATTAGAGCCAATCAATAGAGTTCCTTTCCAAATAAAACGATAAAACCTATCTACGTAATCATTTTGGCTCGATTCCTAATTCATTTCAGCAAGCTTATGTGACTACATATCTTTTCCAGGTCCAACATCAAACTAACTCAAACCCCATATCTTTCCTACTCTAAAACCCATGTAAAAGGTAAAGGTAAAGGTTTGGCTTGCTTGAAAGCCAGTCTTATCCGACTCTAGGGTGCAGTGCTCCTCTCTGTTTCAAAGCCGAAGAGCCAGCACTGTCTGCTGCTGCAGACGTTTCCGTGGTCATGTGGCAGGCATGACTAGACACCAGAGCGCACGGAATGCTGTTACCTTCCTACCAAAGTGGTCCTTATTTATCTACTTGCAATTTCTTGCTTTTGAACTGCACAGAACCAAAACAACTGTTACCTGACTCATTAGAATTAACCAGTCAAAGCATTTCTAACCCATAGCAATGTCTTCATTCCCATAACATTTGCAAGGCCTCCTTGCACCTGGTGATAAACAATTACCCAAAAAAATTTCTTCTACTACAGTTTAGTTAGGCCTTTAACCTCTTCCTCATACAAGTTTAACCATTTTCCTTACACACAAACAGGCTTCATACCTTACAAACTCAACTGCATGACTTCATCCTATCCATTTTCCTAACAAATTCTCATTGATGTAAGCTCTCACATCTCGGTGGAAGTATGGCGGGTCACCATCTTGTTGGAAGTAAACTCGATCATTCCCCAAATGTATGGATGTGCACAGCATGTCTAGGCACATTTGACCAGAAACAGTGCCTTCAAAAAAGAATGGTCCAATTAGTTCCCTTAATGACAGGGCACACCAGACTTTTGTTGTTGTTGTTGTTGTTCAGTCGCACAGTTGATTCCGACCCTTTGCGACTCTATGGACCATTGCCCACCAGGCACCTCTGTCCTCCACCATCTTCTTCAGCCCACCCAGCTCTACAATACCATTTAGCCATCTAATTTTGGCTGCCCCCTTCTTCTTTTGCCCTCCACCTTTCCCAGCATCAAGGCTTCCTCAAGTGAATCCTCTCTTCTCATTTGCTGTCCAAAGTACTTTAGCTTCATCTTTACAATTTGACCTTCTAATGAGCAGTCAGGGTTGATTTCTTTTAGGATCCTGGTAAATTGACTTCTTTTTCCATGTGAACAGGTGGATTTCCTGGACCCCAATACATATTTCTCCATTCAAACTATGTTTCTTCAGATTGAACCATTCCCCCCCACAAACTTCCCATCCTCTCATACCATGTTTGGAACCACTCACAATACTGCCTCTTTGATCAGGGTCATCTTCATTCAGTGTATGCAATAAGTTTTGGATGAAAACTTCCCATTTTGCTCTGCTATCTACTGCCTCAAGTGCACACTGTTTGGTAGATGTCTGTGGTGAGTGTTTAAACTGATGCAACACCATAGTAGGAGAAGCAGGACTTGTTGTGGTGCAAGGCCTCCCTGATCTCCTGTGCGCACCACACCCGGTATCATGCTTCTCAAACATATCACAAATGTGTGTAATTGTTAGGCATGTTGGAGGTTCTGTTGCATTCTTGTGCCTCCATTGTCGTTAAACTTCCACAACTCTCTCAAATTGCAAGTACCACTTCAAAATGGTCCAGAGCTCTTCGAACAACTGTGCTTCTGCCATTTTCTTTGACTGTCCTGCCTGTTGCATGGTGACAGTAGCATTATTTCATTTTAGTGAACGTCATATTGCACATTGCTACTGTAATTCAATTCAAGTTCAGAAAATAAGACATAGATACCATCTCTTAAAATGTGTACTCATTAGCAATTGAGCATGTAATTTCCATTATTCAACTTGCCACACTTTATAGTGCTAGATGGTCTTCATTGTTGCTAAAAGCACAATAAATGAAGAATTTTACTTCTTGGAAGAGTAAAAGGGAACTGCATGAAACTCTTGGTGTAAGTGTGTGGAAAACATTCCAGAAAAATTCATGACAGGGATTAAAAATGGAGGATCAGCCCTCATCGACTCAGTGCTGAAGATGAGTACATTTGTGGAGGCAGAGATAGCTGTCTCAATCATAGACAAAGTTTCTCAAGTGTAAATGAATTAACTGATGCAAATTCTTCATACCTATACTCCACCTACCTGTACAGACAGTAGTGGCCTGGTATTTCTTCCTTATTAAGAAGCCCTTTCATGGGAAGTGCAGGAGGAACTAACAACACTGAATTCTATTAGATGAAGCCCCTAGAACTGTCTTCCAGGCCTCCTACAGTGGCCTTCTTGCAGCCATTATGGGAGATCCATGTGAGCATGTTTCTGTCTAACAAGAAACAATTGATCAGTTGACTTTAGAGGAAGATGAAGGAAGGAAATGGACTTCTAGGTATCAATCTTTCCTGGATTTGGCAGGAGGAAATGGGAAAGAGGAAGAGCTCTTGGACCCATCTATACATCATGCCCTCATGGGTGCAGATCATGTGCTACTACGGCTTGGTTGTGTTGCTTTTTTTTGTTGTTTCCATGTTGGCTAGGGATGTTGGTACTTGTAGTCCAAAAATAGTAACTTTTCAAAATTCTTTTTTCTACATATGCTAGTGGGCAGTTTCCAAAACCACTGAAAGCTATCTCACTTTTTGCAGATCTGCAGTATGGCTGCATCCCCTTTTGTTCCTTATTCATCTTTGGTTTCTGGTAGGACTTTTCACTATGGCCTTGCTTTGTGAATGCTTTCTTTGAGAACTGTTTGAGACACCATTGCTTTGTGTTAGAGGCATTTCAGGAGCTGAAGGAGGCTCTCCGGTAAAACACTCTTGTCTTTATTCTTCACTGAATATCATGGTGGAGAGGCACCAACCAGTTGGTGTAATTTGTAAATGGCTCACCTATACCTAGATTTTTATGAAAATATCCTTCATTGAGATTTTGGAGATGGAAGAGCAGGAAAAAAGCATTCAACTGTACTAAATCTTCACTATTACATCACAGTCAAAAGGCACCTTGATCACCAGAGAAGCCATTCCTGCTCAAGGCAAATACATATTAATGGAAATAAGTAGACTGAAAGAAGGACATAGGGAGAAATTATTTTCTTTATGATTTGTGCGTTTAACAGAAACATGCTTGTTCTCTGTCTTGTGAGTAAATATTTCATTATTCAAATTTATACCCTGCTATTTTGGTGCAAGCACCACTCAGGGTGACTGCAGCACTCAAGGTGGCTAGTAGAGAAGCCTATGTCTACTTTTCACGTTTATCTCTGGTTAATGGGACTCCAAATTATCTAGTCTCATTTGAAGAGCGTAATCAATACCTTAGACATCCACCTGTCAACTGCAATATTGCTACAGCATTTGCTTCTTCCATTTGTTTCCTTCCCATCCCATCCCCTCCCTTTTATGTGTTCCCAATACATGCGGTTTCTTGTCAGCATTGATAAAACAGCATGCAAAATACTTGTGTACCTTTCAAGTAACCCATGAGCTTCATTGGCTCTTGGGATTGTACCTGCAGCATTTAATCAACTATCACTTCTTGGCATCAGTAAAGTGTGAGAAATAGATGGGAGCAAACACAAGGAAACACACGTGTTATTAGACAGTGTACAACCAAACACTAGAATTGGGAAAAAATCCTTTTCTAAATTATTTTTGTTGTTGTTCTGCTGTATCCAAATCTGAATATAGACAATCATCATGGTGATCAGCCATGAAGACTGAACTGACAATTTATTTTTATTTATTTATTTACAATAGATTTATATATTGCCCCATCAATAAACTCTGTGCAGTGTACACAATCCAGTGAGCACCTCACTGGTCACTCAGCAACAATTAAAAACAATATAAAAACAGTTAAATGTAATGCAGTGGCCTTTCATCTGCCTTCTGCATTACAGCATGACCCCACATACCACTGATCCAGTTCAGCAAGTCACTTTCTTGTCCTGAGCCCTTTGCTTCCAACCCCCCCCCCCCCCGAGTAATGAGATGGACAACTTTGTTGGATTAAAACAATGGGCTTAAACTATTGATTTACCCATGCTACCCACCCACCAAAGTGACCGAATAAAAACAAATAATCTCCATTACTCGACCATCCACTGCAGTGTGGGATGAGCAAAAACACTGTGAATCAAAAGGCCAAAAATTCCCATCCAGCTCATAAAGAGACCAAGAACATCACAGTGCAAATTAGGGGATGGGGGCAGGAAAAAATGCTTTTGGAGGCTCCGAAAGCAAAAGAGGACAGAGAAGGATGCTTGCCTCCATCCTATATAGGGCTTCGGCCATGCCCCTCTCTAGCGCATGCTTTTAGCACCCAGCCTGTCCCTCTCATTCTGGGAGGCGGGGGAGCAAAGTGAACACCCGGAGGAGTCCCTCTGTGCGTGCGTACCTTACTCCCAAACCCCCGAGTAATGAGATGGACAACTTTGTTGGATTATAACAGCAGGCCACTTTATTCAACAAACCAAACTGTGGCATAACTGATCTGAATGGTGTCAAATGTAGCACGGGTAAGTCAGCCAATTCACGCCATTAATTTTATTTATTTTTATTTCTGCCCATTGCAGAAGTGGCATTCCACTGTTCACACTTCTGCCTTAGTTCAGGTGAACATGACTAGGGACCACTAAGCTGTCTAACTTCCATGGTCCCTTGTTCTCAGTCTGCATTTAATTCATCAATCCTGTTCCTTTGCCTTGCCTCGCTGCCAGACTGATGAATCAAATGTGTCCCTTACCTGATAGTTGGGCTTAAACTATTGACTTACCCGTGCTACCCGCCACACAGAGAGAAGTATTTTAACTACTTACTGACCCACCCAGCCCACCAATTCAGACTGGAGACCACCATTCAGAGCTGCCAGAAACAACTGCATTTCATCCTCTGAAAAATGCACTCCATCGGCCCTACACAGCGCCTTGTATTCGATACAAATCCCTGGGTGCTCCACCACTGTGCCAATGACCTCCTCCTGGAAAAAATGCACTACAGAGTGATTCACCCTGCCCAATACACAAAACTGTGGCCAATGATCCAAGTGAGGAAAAAGGTAGTGACCTGCAATAAAAAGAAGAAACATTATGCCAGTGAGACAGCATCAGCAGGGGCAGACATAGGATTGTAAACACCCGAAGGACCAATGACCCAGACGTTTAATGTCAGCAGCAGTGTACCTTTGGTGTAAGGGACCCAAGACAATGAAACAGCCGAAGGGTTGGCTTAACACAGGTTTATTGCATGATGATCCGGAGGAACATGTGGTAATGGCGGATGGGTAGCTCAATATATACAGCTGGCTATACATTTGAATGTGGCTCGTTGACAGACTATTGGTTGCTGCCTGCGTGACGTCGTAGGAGGTCACGCCCTTCTTGACCAGGTGAGGAAGTTGCGGGGAATCTTCCCGCGCTGCTGAACCAGGTGGCTGATGATCCATTAGAGCTGGACGCTCGCTACTGCCCTCTGGTGGTCACTAGCTCGCGTCCCCTTATTAGGCTAACATTGATACAGGTGATGGTTATAATGTTGCACACAGAAAGGTTACATTGATAACACATGGTAAAGGTACATTGTTAAAGGCACTGCTTTACAGAACACAACATCCCTCCCCCCCTAGGATGAGACGAAGTCTCTCAGCCAAGATGGCTTGTTGCATGTGCGTTTGGGCCGTGAAGAGGGCTGCCCCCCCGGGGGCGTTATTGCTTCTTTGTTCCCTGGTCCCTTGTCCTGAAACGGGAGAGGGAGACTTGTTAGTGGCTTGCCGCTGTCTGGCGGACTTAGGGGAAGGGAAAAACTCCATTGTGGGCAGACCGGGGGCCGTCGGGGCTAACGAAAAACCCCTCTTCTCACTTGGACGGGTGGGGGACCACTCCGAACCCCCCCCCCCCGGTTCTGAAAATCAAAATCTAAGTTGGTAGGGGTACCCGCATTTGTGGGGACTTTCCGCGAGATATGTATGGGGTCGGGTTCCTCCTCCTCGGAAAGATCCCCCAGGGTATCTACGAGGATATTCCCCTCCCCCCTCGGTGGGGGCCCATGGTCCCCTTCTCCTCCCCCTTGGGCTAAACGGGTGGGGGAGAACCCTAACGCTGACTTATTTCCTGCGTGAACCGTGTCCTGCTCATCGGAGACCCTGCGTCGGAGCTGGTCTGCATGCCGCCTCCATAGGAGCCCTGTGCTGATTTCCACGCGGTACGACACGGGGCCGGTTTGTTCCACGACTACGCCCGGCACCCAGGCTGGGCCTGAGCTGGCGTAATTCCTGCAATGCACGGGGGCGCCTATGCTGAAACTCTTTGTAACTTCCAGCCTGATGTTCCTTCCTTTGTCCTCTACCCTCGTGGGGTCTAGCCTAGTAAGGATGGTGGTCAGCTTCCTGCGCATTAAGAGCTCTGCGGGGGAGTATCCTGACACCAACGGGGTCACCCTGTACCCTAGCAGAAACTGACACACTTGTAGGTTCAAATCCCCAGGGCCCATGCGCCGCAACGCGTCCTTCGTAGTGCGGACGAGGCGCTCTACTTGGCCGTTGGTGGCCGGGTGAAACGGGGCGGAGGTAATATGCCGAACGGCGTTAATCTCCATGAATGCCTTAAACTCGGAGGATGTAAAACAACTAGTGTTGTCGCTAATTAACGTGTCGGGTATGCCGAACGTGGAAAAGAGCCTCCGCAAATGCCTAATGGTCTGGGCCGAGGAGGTGCTCGTGACTGGGATAACCTCCAACCATTTGGAGAAAGCGTCCACTACAAGGAGGAACAGGGTGCCTCTGAATGGGCCCGTGAAATCTACGTGCACCCGGGACCACGGCCCCTTAGCCGCGTCCCATTCCCTGTGGGGAAGGCGGGCCTCCTCCGGTCTGGAGCATTGGCAACTTTCACAAGTGCCGACCATGTGCTCGATGTCGGCGTCTAGCTGGGGCCACCAGAAGTAACTCCGGGCCAGCGCCTTGGATCGCACGATGCCGGGGTGGCTGACGTGAAGCAGTCTGAGCACCTGCGGCCGAAGGGAAGTGGGAATCACCACCCGCTGCCCCCACAAGAGACACCCCCTCTCTAGGGACAGTTCTAGCTTTTTTCGGAAAAATGGAGCGAACTCCTCCGCTGGGGAGGATGCGGGCCATCCTTTCTGTAGCCAGGAGCTTACTGTCGCTAACGTTTTGTCTTTCTCTGTCGCTTTGGCAATGTCGGCGGGCACTACGGGGGGCGAATCCAGCACATCTATCATGAGAACCTGATGGTCCCGCTCCCCCATGCTCACCTGGCTGGGCGTTAGGGGAAGGGGAGACCTAGATAGGGCGTCCGCATGGCTGATCTCTTTCCCGGGCCGGTAGACCAACGCGTGCTGATACGCGTTGAGAAAAATGGCCCACCTGAGCATCCTTGGGGACAGGATTTGAGGGGTAGGCTTATCCGCGGTAAAAATGCCTAGCAGGGGTTTGTGGTCCGTCACGATGGTGAAGGGGCGGCCATACAGAAAATCGTGAAATTTTTTCATCCCCGACACTATCGCTAGGGCCTCCCTGTCCGTCTGTGCGTAGTTTCTCTCAGTTTGGGACAGGGACCTGGAGTAAAATGCTATCGGGGCCTCCCTTCCGTTCTCCAGCACGTGGCACAGCACCGCCCCCACCCCCACTGGAGATGCATCACAGATCAGAACTACTGGGTGTTTGGGGTCGAAGTGGGTCAGTATGGCGTCGGACACCAGGAGGCTTTTCAGCTCCCTAAATGCCCTCTCTTGGTCATCGCCCCACTTCCATGCCTGCTCTTTCTTTAGCAGCTTGTGTAGCGGTTCAGCCACCGCTGCCTTCCGGGGAAGGAAGGAGTGGTAAAAGTTGAGCAGCCCTAGGAACGACTGCAACTCGGGCTTGGAGGTGGGGCAGGGGGCTTTCTTGATGGCTGCCACCTTAGACTTGGATGGTTTTATCCCCTCAGGAGTCACACAAAACCCTAGGAATTCAACCTCGGTTGCGAAGAAGACGCATTTGTCCTTTCACAACCTCAGCCCCGCCTTTTCGAATATAGTCAGGACCTTCCCCAACCTCTTGGCCAATTCCGCCCGACTCCCCCCTGTTATTAACACATCATCAAAATAAGGCAACACCCCCTCCAGACCCTTCAGGAGGCGTTCCACGAGTGACTGGAAAATTCCTGGCGCCGAGTTCACGCCGAATTGGAGGCGCGTCACCTGGAACGCCCCCTTATGGGTGACTATGGTCTGCGCAGCAGCTGCGGCAGGAGACACCGTGAGCTGCTGGTAGGCCTGTGCTAAGTCGAGCTTAGCGAAACATTTCCCCCCGTGTAACCTGGCCAGCAGATGGCTGACTACCGGCACCGGATATGCATTCGGGCGGATCGCCTTGTTGATGGTGCACTTGTAGTCGGCGCATATGCGGACCTCCCCATTGGACTTAAGAGCAGTTACAATTGGAGTTTCCCACTCCGCAGAATCTACAGGCACAAGAATCCCCTGACCCACCAGTTTGTCCAGTTCCGCCTCTATCTTGTCCTTGAGTGCGAACGGCACCCGGCGTGGTTTTAGGCGAACAGGGCGGACCTCCGGGTCCAGGTCGAAAGTCACTGGGGGCCCCTTGAATTTTTCCCAGTCCTTTTTTGAAGACTTTGGGGTGCGCCTCGCACACCTCCTGAATTGGGTCAGTCCCAACAGCGTGCATCCCCACGGCATGCACCCCCCCCCAATGAACAAACCCAGGGGCTGGAACCATTGAGTCCCGAGGAGGCTGCAATTTCCTCCCTTGAGCACGACCAGGGGAAGGGACGCAGCGTGCTCCTTGAATTTGACCTGAAATTCTCCAACCCCCAACACTGGAATACTGTTCCCTTGCACGTCCCGTAGTGTGGCCCTCAACGCTTTGAGCTTGGGCCGCTTTTGGGGGGCAATTCCAAAAAACTCCCTCTGGGAAATGATTGAATATGAGGACCCCGAGTCAATTTCCATCCTAATGGGCACCCCTTGGACTAGTACCTCAACAAAGTAGCGGGGGTGTCCCGTAGACACGCTGAACACTGGGGCGTCGTCCTCGCTGCCGTCGGCGATGCGGCCCATGCCGTTCTGCTTCCGCGTGGCCTGGGCGCCGTCTTTGGGTCTCGCTGGGCGGTCTCATCCCGCGGAACGGTCTGGGGAGCTCCTCTGGGACTCGCGCTTCCTCCTGCACACCTTGGCGATGTGCCCGCGGCGGCCGCAGTTGTGGCACTCGGCCTTCCGGAAGGGGCATTTCACGCGGTCGTGGGCCGCGCCACAGCCGTCGCATCGTCGGCTCTCCTTCCGGACCCTCTGTACGTCCTCGTCGTCGCTGCTCTCTGTAGATGACCTCGAAGTTCGCCGGGGCGCCTGTACCGGAGCCTCTGCTTTGCTCGACTTTGGCCGCCAGTCCTGGAGTTCTTGGACCCCGGCCTTCGTAGCTTCTGCGGCCTGGGCCACTCTGACGACCTCCTGCAGCGTGGGAGGCGGCTCTTGGTTCATTAATGTGCGCTGGGTTTCGGCGTCGTTCAGGCCGCACAGCACACAGTCTCGGAGGGTGATTTCTACGTTCTCCCATTTGACCGGGCCGGCCACCAGCCGCAGGGCCGCCACGAACGCGGCGACCGTCTCCCCGGGCGCTTGGACTCGCCTCCAAAACGCACTCCGAGCGGGAAACATCGCCGTGGCGGGCCGGACGTGCTCACGCAGCAACTGCATGAGTTCCTTGGCTTTGAATTCGCTCACCCTCCTCGGTGCAATCAGGTCCACCAAGGTCCTTTTTGTTTCTTGACCGAGCATTCTGGTGAAGATGGCCCTTTTCTTCGCCTCTTCCGTGACTTCGGACTCGATCAGTGCGGCCTGGAAGTCCATCTCGAAGATCTCCCAGTTGCCCGGTTTCCTGATTTCGAAACCGGCGCATGTCTTGGTCCCGTGGGCCGCCATCCCACCTTCGTCGCCAATTTGGTGTAAGGGACCCAAGACAATGAAACAGCCGAAGGGTTGGCTTAACACAGGTTTATTGCATGATGATCCGGAGGAACATGTGGTAATGCCGCCGGAGCCGCAGCCGCGCTCTCCCCGCCCCCACCACCGGCGGGGAGATAAAGGGAGCCTCCCGTGGCCCGGGAGGCCCCGAAAACGCCGCCGGAGCCGCAGCCGCGCTCTCCCCGCCCCCACCACCGGCGGGGAGATAAAGGGAGCCTCCCGTGGCCCGGGAGGCTCCGAAAACGCTGCCGGAGCCGCAGCCGCGCTCTCCCCGCCCCCACCACCGGCGGGGAGATAAAGGGAGCCTCCCGTGGCCCGGGAGGCTCCGAAAACGCCGCCGGAGCCGCAGCCGCGCTCTCCCCGCCCCCACCACCGGCGGGGGGATAAAGGGAGCCCCCGTGGCCCAGGAGGCTCCGAAAACGCCGCCGGAGCTGCAGCTGCGCTCTCCCCGCCGGTGGAGATGACGGTGCGAGGAGGGATTCCTGCCTACCCTGGAACTCTTACACTGTTCTGGGGTTTTTAGGCTACTTGCAACTGTTGTGCAGTTGGAATTGAGGACTTTCCTTTCGTGCCCTCTGGCCTATGTATGTATTTTTGTATTGATCGTTTTAACTATATTTTTTGATTAATTATTGTATTACTATTGCTGCTTATGTCTTTATTGCATTTCTGTATTTTTTGGTATTTTTGAAATTATATCCTTTGATTATATTGATCACATTGTTGCTATTGCTGTTATACTGTGTTTTATGGATCTTGTATTTCTAATATTTATTGTTAATTTGCTGTATTGCAACACTGTACCATTTGTAATTTTTGTATACTGTATTTGATTTACTTGTTGTAAGCCGCCCAGAGTCGGCCCTGGTCGAGTAGGGCGGGGTATAAATCGAATAAATGAATGAATGAATGAATATACAGCTGGCTATACATTTGAATGTGGCTCGTTGACAGACTATTGGTTGCTGCCTGTGTGACGTCGTAGGAGGTCACGCCCTTCTTGACCAGGTGAGGAAGTTGCGGGGAATCTTCCCGCGCTGCTGAACCAGGTGGCTGATGATCCATTAGAGTTGGACGCTTGCTACTGCCCTCTGGTGGTCACTAGCTCGCGTCCCCTTATTAGGCTAACATTGATACAGGTGATGGTTATAATGTTGCACACAGAAAGGTTACATTGATAACACATGGTAAAGCTACATTGTTAAAGGCACTGCTTTACAGAACACAACAGTACCCCAAAGCAAAAGCTGTCAACGACCCAGACGTTTAATGTCAGCAGCAGTGTACCCCAAAGCAAAAGCTGTCAATACAGCCCCAATTTTTAAAAAATGGGTACAGTACCGAGCTCCACAGACTCTGAGAGTCATCAGGGCCCCCATTATTTTCCAGAATTGATAACTAGTCAAAGGAGTCCTGTCCTGGTGTATAAACAAAGTCCCAGGGGAATTGCCCCAAACCAAAAGATAATGGAACAGGGCTAGAACTGGGCAAAGTTCCTTAAAGCTACAACGAAGAAGTTGGATCATGGCACCATTGCCAAGGGGGTTGATTTTCGATGAGCGGAGATGGACTGTAACCAAATCACCAAAAAAAGGAAATATCAGATATCTGCAGCGACCTGCCAGACTGGTCACCTAAGCTGGACGCACCCAATTCACCCAAAAATGCCACAGAAGATGCTGCATGAAAAAGGCAAGCCTTAAAATCATCCTGGCATAAGCGAGGCCATGCCGTGACTACACATCAAAGCACAGCCAGGGAAATTGGCTGCCTGCTGTCAGGACAGCAGCCCCATTCCTGGGTCCAGCCCTCCAGGACTTTATGAATCCTGAAATCCTGTGGTGTACTTTGTGGCCCAAGGCCTTGGCAAAAAAATCAAGTGCTGAGAGCTGACCCCTGATTGTGCCAGAGGCTAGCCCCGGTTGATGTAAATAAACCATACAGCAAAGAGCATGCTGCACTGGCAATGGCCAGCAGTTGGGCAAGTTGTTATGCCTGCGGAAAGCACAAAGTGATGCACTGTTGCCTCATAACAAGCTCGGGGGCTAGGGACATACTACTAGCACAGCTTACTTCCCCTGTCCAAGGTTCCAAATTTTCACTGGAGGTTTGGAAGGTGATACTATTGTGCATGCCCTGAATGTGACGGGACCTAAATATTATATTATGGTGCAAGGTCTCAAGCACAAATGGGCAGACCAGCTTCATAACCCTCGGTGAGCATGACATAAGGGATTTAAGAATGAGAACTACAGCCATGTTGTCTGGCCAGAAAGTAATGTCGGAATTGGCCCAGAGGTGCCCACACATAAAGACAGCCCTAAGAATTGGGAAAACCCCCAAAAGGTGAAATCCCTAAGGATTCCCAATGTGTGGCAAGCATGAGGCCAAGTCCCGCAACACCAATGGCCCTGGAATAAATCCCATAGCTGTAGGTGCCAGAGGGAGAGTGACCCAGCCCCCAACTGAAAAAGGTTGGCAACCCCTGGCCTATGTGATTTTCTTCATTAGTGGATATCTTAAATTTCTGCGGGGAGAGGTGCACTGTGAAATAAATATAAAACAGTCTGTAAGGTACCCTATCACCGTTCAGGTATAACTGGCATGAAATAGCCCTTAAAATGTTCTCTCCCACTTTTTCCAATTCAGGTTACAGAATCCTTAAGTCTCTGTTTTAAAACTAGAATATGGAAATATTACTATTTTGGACTACTAGAATCCAAGAGCCTGCCTGGGATTCTGAGAACTGTATTCTAAAAAGTTAACTTTTCCAAGTTATGCTGCAGGATTCAGTCTGTACTCCTTTTTGCTGCAGTTTCTAGCTCCAGGGATGTAGATTAATTGTTTTGACCCTCCTCCCCAATGTAGATTATGCTGGAGCATTAAACAACTTTGTGCATGTATTTTGTAGTTGTTTATTCAGCAACAAGTGTTAAACCAGATTGTTTTTATCTATTTCTCTCCATACATGTGTGTGCATATATGTCAAATCTCTCTATCTATCTCTCTGGTAGGAAGATTATAAATGCAGAAAATTGCAACAAACAGAAGGCATATTTGTTCAAAGTAGTTTAAATCCTCTGCCTCTGCATCTGTGTTATTTTTAAAAATTAATCTTACTAAGGAATGAAGTGTAAAATATACAAGACTAATCACAGCATAATGATTATGAATAATGAATCCTGGGAAGTTAGAAGCAGTAAAGATACATTTCTATGCCATGTCCTATTTGTCAATTATTTAAGACTCTGTGATAATTATGTGCATGTTTTTCAAGTCTGTCTAGGTAGATGATTAAGAATCTCAGATATAAAGAGCATTTTGATGTGACATTTCAAATTGAGTGTGTTTAGGAATGAAAAGATCCCCCCTCCGGCTTTTATCTTCACATTTTGTTGTTTGTTTTTGCTTTGGTAAATCTCAACAAAACAAACCTGTTGTGATCACAGCCTCTAAGAGAACAGACATGGAAAAGAGGGATAATACATTTTATTACTATCTTAAAAATTAAAAGCACTGAAGTGGAGATTATGTATTAATCATTTCAATCGACTGCTGTGAATCTTGTCTTCTTTCGAGCTGCATTCAGATCATCTTTAGAGGAAACTCTTACACACAGTTTTGGAAAAAGTTGAAATGCCTCCATGAATGCTGTGATAAGTTTGTAGACCATTATGGCAATATGTTTTGTCTTGTTTACTTGCATGGATAGCAAATAAAGCTTGTTATCAATGCATTTAAGTATCTGGCCACAAAGTCAGATACTGGGAGTTCTATTCTCCATTGTGCCTAAGAGAAGAGCCAGCTTGTGTAGTCATGAGCAAGCTATACAATCTCAGGGCAACCCCAGAATACGTGAAGGGTAAACTGCTTCTGTGTATTCTCTACATACAAAACCTTGAAAATGGTTTCCATTACGGTAGTCAGAATTGACTTGTCAGTGCACAGTTGTTGTTATTATTATGGATATATTTAGTATATCTGGAAGCAACAGGACATGGATAAAGGGAATTGTTTGTTTCATTTTGGAATGGGTGGAATCAAAAGGTGTGTATCCACCTCTCATCTATATATTTCTCTTCTTCAAATTTATTCTAGAGAATGGGAACAGAACCCTCTGGAACAGATAGGAGGGCATGAGGTGGTGGTAAAGAAAGATGGAGACACTGTAGAGGAAAAGTCTTGAGACTTGAACATAAATCTACTTCTGCAATACGAGGAAGGGGTCATGTAGTGTTGAGGCAGGACTGTATGGAAGGTGAAGAAACTCTAAGGTGTATCCCAGAACATGTTTGAGTTCTTACATGTATGCTGAGACCATACTTGGCAGACTGAATTGCAACTCTTCCTGGGCCCATTGACTTTTCTTTCTCCCTCTTTCCCCTAGGGAGGCTCATGCCCATGATCCAGGGTAGAGTGGGCGAAAGACTGCCACTTGCCCTGTGCACAAAACTGCTAGTTATGACTCTAGGTAAACCAAGCCTTTTCTAGGAAAATTACACATTTTCATCCCATCAAGCAATTTACTGCCACCAAAAGAGTGGCTAAAAAATTGCTGCAAGAGTTCGTTTGTTTCCCTTGCATGGGATTTACTACATATTTTCTTAAATTATACCTTTGTATGTGAGTTTCCTTACTGATGTTATTGACCATGTTTCTGAGGTACTGTAAGTGTTTTGAGTTCTACACTGTTTTTACACGTTGTTTTTTTTTTAAAATCAACCTCATTCTGTTTCTTCCTGATGATGGGAAGGCTTAAGATATTTGCACACTTTTGTTAATAGACTCACTATCTACAAATTGGACACTTTTGCTTTGAAAAATGAATTAATATAACCTTGTTTTCCATCATTACTGGCTGATAAGGAAATGATATACTACCATCTGCTGGTTAGGAGAGCTGTATGACCTATAATTATAGGGTGTGGTTTTATTTTAGGAGGGGAGCAGGAAAAAACCATTCAAATGTCTCTGGTAACTGCACATTTTTATACTTAAGTTAGCTATACTGTGCTGTTAATAGTTACTGCAGTGACATATTACAAAAAATCAGAGGGCTTTTTGTGAACAAAGCCAACAAATGAACTGTTACATTTACAAAATGCCTTTCTGCATATCAGGAGTGACAGACAAATCTGCCTCCACTCTAACAACCCACAGATCTGAACTAATTTTAACACTGGTTGCACTCTAACACGTCAGCTCTGTTCAGGCATCAGAAAAGTGTGCTGTTGAAACATGCAGTGTGGGGAGTGTGAGCTGATGTGAGCTGATGTGTAAGTCTGACATTAACTTGCATTTGAGAGAAAACACCCTAAAGCAACTGTAATTTATTTTGCATTTGTACTGACATGAAGAATATGAAGACATGATGGATCTTGAAGAGTAAACTTGCCAAATTTCAGACAACTAGCATGAAGGGCTTTGTGTCACAAGACAACCATCTGTCATATTTGCTTTGATTTGGATTCCTGCATTGAGCTGGGGGTTGGACATGATGGCCTAAAAGGCCCTTTCTAACTCAGTTGTTCTATTATTCTAAGAATGTACCAGCAATGGAGGTAAAATACCCCCAGTGCTGGCTTTGCCTGCTTCCCCCGGGAAGAGATGGGTGTGCTCTCACAGGACTTGCCTGCATGGTGTGATAGGGCAGAGCCAGGAAGCTCTGAACTGAGCAGTTAAGGAGGGTTTGGCACTGAGGCAGGAAGGAGCCTCTTTAACTGCTCAGCTTGGAGAAACAAATCCCATCCTCCCTTTCTCAGTAACAGTGTGATTTTCAGTCGCTTTGGGGCTGGATGGGAATTTTTGCATGATCCCTGTTTGGCTCTTGGAGTTGTGGGTTTTTCCCACCCATCTCATACTGTTGCTGCAGGTTAAGTTTATATATATATATATATATATATATATCAATAACATGTAACATGTAACATATAACACTCCACCCACCAACACGCAACACTCAAAAATCTCATCCCCCCCACCAGGTTAAATATTACCTGGCCGCTCCCATTTAGGGAATGGGGAGGAGGACGAGGGAGAGCCTATCCCTTCTATTCTAAATTCCTTCTTTCACTATTCCCCCGTCTCCTTCTCTTATTTTTCCTCTATTTTAATTCTTTTCATCCCTATTCTATTCATATTCCTAAACTGTTAACACTTTCTTGCCTGTGCCTATTTATGTTTATATATTATTTTCACTTTTTGGCTTTTGGCTTTATCTTTGCACCAGACAATTCTGCATCCTTCTTTTCTCTTATTTCCCCTCCACTTCCATAACCCAAAGGTTTCTCCCTTTGTTTCTCCCTTGAATGGTCTCTCCCCTTTTCTTGATATTCCTCTTTCCCCTTTTATCCTTCTAAACCTTCTCCGTAGATATTTTCCCCCAGTTTTTCCCAGTTTGGGTCTCCCATCTCTATAATTTTTAGTAATTCAAGTTGTCTCATTGCTCCCTTTGGGTCCTCTGCTCTAACCACCTTCCCATCATGAAATATATTTAAGAAGATAGGGAAACCCCATTGATATCTTATATTACAATTAAACAAAATTTCAGTTATCGGTTTCATCTGTCTTCTCCATTGAATAGTCTCATTACTTAAATCATGGTATACTTGTATTTTTACTTCTCCTATCTTTAATGCAGAGTCACCATGCTTCCTTAAATAGTCCATTACTTGATCTTTTTTATAACCTGATACAAAAGTAATTATCATATCTCTGGGGCGTTGACCTCTCTTGAAACCGACCTTAAAAATTGCTTCAATCTCTTCTTCTTTAATTGGGCCAGAGTCCAAAGCAAAGGTTTGTAACCATTTAACCACTTCAATTTTTAAATTGTCTTTATCCATGTCGGGGGGGAAACTTAATCCTGATGTTTTTCTTTTTCAATTGATCCTGTAGCTTTACCAATTGCTTAAATATTTTGTCCATAGTATTTTCATGCCTTACTGCAATCTCCACCAAGTCTTTAACCTGACTCCAAAGTATTGGTTCTCATGTTTAATCCAGAAATTGATTTTTCCAGAGATTGCACTTCCTCTCTGACCACCTCTTTAGCAAACTTTTTTATCTTCATTAGATTTTGTAGTTACAAAGTCTTTTAATTCCGACAGAGTCAGATCTCCACCCGATTTTTCCTTAGAGGGTAGTCTTGCATCCATATTTTCAGATTCTTCTTTGTTTATTGGGCTGTCGTCTGTGCTGACAAGATGTGTATATGCTTTATCAGATACAGTCTCTTTTTTCCAGACTCTCCTCTTCATTTAGTTTGATCCACCACCGCTGCAGTAACTGTTGTAAAAAAAATCTCTTACTGTTGTCTCTCTTCCAGTAGCTGATATTATTTGCTCAACAACTTGCAGCTATCAATAGTCCACAAATACTTTTCCACCAGCTACTAAGAGACTGCAGTTTTATTTTAATTTACAACCACAACGCTTTATCTTATCACAGAAAGCACCCTGGCTTCCTGCCAGCTCTGTCAGCTCAGCCCGATATGGCAGTTCCTCCCTCTGAAATTAGGACGGCAACAAAAAGAAACAGCTTCAGTGGGTAAATTGTAAACTGTAAACTTTTCCAAACCAATCTTGTATGAAGCCTTTTCCTCCAAAATTGTATCAGAGGCAAAGAGGTGAAAAAGAAAGTCCTCACAGCAACCAAAGGGAGATGGCAGGTCTATTGCTTTAAAAAGCCTTGCAACCAAAGGCCCTCTGCTTCTTAGCACTTTTCTCTCTGGTATTTTTCAACAGAAGATTTATCAGCAAATAGTTTTTCAACAGGACCTTCAACACCTCCCACACACCTTATCATCCAAAGAACTGCAGTAGCTATCTTTTGTCAAGTTCCATGGTACTTTTAACCCAAATAGGACCTTTTTTTTCTTTGTCTGGAGAAGGAGTCAACAGAAATCACTCCAACCAGCTACCTTAGGCTCCTCCCTCCTCCGCAGGGTAAGTTTTTGCTGGAGATTATTCTGGTCACTTTGGTGGGCAGTGCGGGTGATTTTAATCAGAATGGCCTGTTTAGTTATTCGGTTGGGGTCTCAGCTAATTTGGGACCTTGGACAGCACTATCACTTGGGGTGTGTCACAGTTGTCATATTAGCCGCAGAACTGGGTCAGCTGATCAGCAAGCTTTTCCAGTTTCCAGGTCGCATAGCTTGGTCCCACTGTTGGGCACCGTGCTGGCCTACCTGCAGAGCTTTTTCTTCTATTCCTATTATTTGGGATCCAAAATTCTCTGGTACTGACCTGAGTTATTATCTTGCACTCGGACTACTTAGACCCCAGTGCAATAGTTTGCAACAACTTATTTTGGATTAATAAAGTGTCCCATGTTTGAACCCATGACGTGTCTGTCTCTTCACTCAGAGGTGGCAGGCAATGCTTAAAGTTCATTTTTTTACCAAGGCTACTAGGCTGATTCAATTTGTTTCCCAGATCTGAATCTATTAGTAAATTTCCTTCTCTTCAGAACTAAATCTAGGCATTCAATTTTGATCCAGACTATGTACAAATCAGGCTTTAGAACATGGATTTTTTTCCTTCAAAACTAGCATGCAGCTGTACAGAAAACAGTTGATGATCCACAGATGGATACATTTATCGTATGATGAACTTCAGTTGTATACATTAATGTTGATATATACAGTAAGCAAAATTGTCCATCTCAAGTTCCTAGCTAGAGTTCCATGTCTAGGTATGAAAGCCATTGAACGGCATCATCTGTGGCACTATGCAAGTCCTCCGATGTGCCTCCACAGATAAGAACATGATTATTCCTCTTTCCTTCCCATGTTGAAAAAACTGGTTCATCTGGCAGTACTGGTTCTTCCCACAGAAGAAGGTACCATGCTAGCAAAGGGAGGGTAGATGTCTCTCTTCTAAAATCTTGTTCCTGTCTCCCACAACCTGCTGCTTGAAGCATTTGCTCCCCTTTGCTTCATTGTAAGGCTGGCCTTGCAGATTTCCTTCCATATTCCAAAGCAAACGCTAACATTACACCATAAACATTACAAGGGGACTCATCCATATTCTAAACCACACAGATTTGATGTGGGTTTCCCAACTCCATGGCCTCAATTAATGAATTCAGTTATTTTCAGTTTAATTATAATTAATTTCTGATTTGTTTTTCTTCTTTTGCTGATTGAAATATATTTTGGCTGTGAATAGAAAATGTAAGTTTTAGTTTGGCTCATGACAAAGCAAAGAAAGTTGTTTCATTTTGGCAGTTTAAAGTTTGACCTAGACATTAAAGAAGAAAAATTCCAAATATTTAAAAATAATTGAGACTAAAATGTCTAATGAGCTTTGGTGGCATGGAGGCTAAACTGCTGTACTGCAGCCAAAATGTTGTGAGTTTGATCCTGATTCAAGGTTGACTCAGCCTTCCATCCTCCCAAGATCATTAAAATGAGTACCCAGTACGATGGGGACAAGTTGCTAATTACCTGTAAACCACCCAGAGAGTGCACTAAGTGCTATGGGGTGGTATATAAGTGTAATTGCTAATTGTTATTGCCAAAGCAGGAATCAAAAGCATAATAATTAATTCCTTGTTCTCTTTGGTTTATGCTGTCTCAACTTCATATAAGGAGGACAGTGAACTTTACTCTCCTGAGACAGGTCTCTATATTTTCTATTATTCTTCCTATAAAATGGTTTTTAGACTTTCCCCTTCTCAGTTTGTGTGTCTTTTATTTTTAAAATATTTGTTTTAATTTGGTATGTTTAATATCTCGATGTCAAGCTTTGGCATGTAAAGCAGAATTGATAATATTACAGTACTAGCTGAGTGCCCGGCCTTGTTGGGGGGTGGGGTTATTTATGGCGCTTGGAAGGCCCCCCGACACATACCAACCCAGACATCTCCCTGTGAGACACACACGTGTGGACATACCATGGTTGTTTGGAGGCTGTGTGTCTGTCTGTCTGCCTCTGTGTGAGTATTCCTCCTCCTGAATTGGTTTTCCTTCTCCCCTCATGTGTGTCTGTGTGTGTGTCTGGCCTGTGTGTGTCTATGTGTGTGTGTGTGTGAGAGAGAGAGAGGTGGACTGTCCTGAAAGAAGGGGGTGGATGAAGTGTTGGAAGTTCCAACTGCCACTCAGGCCCCACTCCTTCCCTCTCATACCTTTTGGCATGCAAGGCACTATGGGGTTGTAGTTTTTTCTGTTTTCCCGTTTTGTGGGGCCCACACCTCCCCTCTGGTTACGACACCCCAATGTTGACAATCTCTCTCATGCCAGGTAAGTGTGTGTGAAGTTTGGATGGGGACAGTTAAGGGGTGTGGATTTTTATTCAGGACCCACACAGGGACATTTCTCTTTTATAGGTATAGATATGTGAATAACATATAAAGAAAGTCAGGGACTCTTAAATCTGTAAGTTGTGAGTCCGTGTCCTTGAATAAATTCACATAATATAGTAAATTCACATAATATTGTTCTCATGATAAAAACAAAAATGGTTGTAAAGAAAAACAGTGGATTGTAAAAACACATTTATCTTAAATCCACATGCTGTGATTCTGTATTGTTTGAGCAATCTTCTCATATAAAAGAAAAATAGGATGAATTTGAAGATCTCCAAACTGGAAGGCACCAAAACCAAGCATTCTATTGGTTCTAGAGCCATCCTGTAAGTTCAGAAGTGTACATTTTAATCTTTCAATTGCAACTCTTCCTACTGCCATGTTCCTCTAAATAACCTCTCCTTTGTGCTTCTGGAAAAGTTAATGGGAAGTAGGGTGTCATGTTTTTAAGTCTCTGGTGGTCAGAGTAACCACATTTATCTATCCATTAAACATGACTTACACTATTACATTTTCTGTTCACTAGCCATATTCTTCTTCTGTGAGGTTACCAGCTATTTTAAAATTCTTCCTTAAGCGAGGACATTGTAATGAGTTTGTTCTACTTTTATCTGAGTGGTGTAGGCAATGTCGCATTGCTTGTTTCTTCCTTCTTCACTTGTGTATTATCATGCTCTGCAGATCAAGAATTCAAAATGTCATTCATCCCTACAGCAGCACTGGCCCAGTTTAAGATACAGGACACTGTTGTCAGAACACATTGTTGCAGAGTTTTGAATTACTGGTAAAATCCCCTTTAGCTTCACAGAAGAAAGAGAAAGAACCACAGAAGAGAATACCTGTAGCTACAAGTCTTCCAGAGCCCATCCGTTTCTCATTAACTGGCACTCAAAGTCTCCATAAGTCACTCTGAAACATTTGTAGGAAAAGGAACAAATACTGTTCTTTAGTTACAGCTACTTTGAGTTATAGACATGTGCATGCTGTTTGGTTCAGCCCAACAGATGGGAAAATCCTAGGAGAGGGTTTTGATTCAAGATTTGTTAGAAAAATCAAGAGAACTGCAGAGGCAGTGGAACGCTAGTGGACTTCAATTCCTAGAAGCCTAAGTCAGTACATTGGTTGATCAGTGCTTTGGGAATATGACTTAGGCTTCTGGAAATTGAAGTCCAGAATTTCAATAAAAATTGGATAACGCTAAGATGCAATGCATTGGATAACGTTAAAATCCTATGGGATGAATCGCATAACGTTAAAACTCCATAGAGATACATTGCAATTGACACAGGCTTTAGCGAACGTTATCCGATGCATCCCATAGGATTTTGACGTTATGCGATGCATTTCCCCCCAGATTGCTTAACGTTATGCGGTTTTAGCGTTAGCTGATGCAAATGTTATCTGAGGTATTGCTGTATGAGAAACTGCATATATGGAGTCAATTTCTCTATGTTATGGATATCTTACTTGTAAAATTACTTCCCAAAAATTACTTCTATTTGATTACTGTGTCTTGGACTTTGTTCTCATTTGGGTTTAAAGAGACATTTGAATTCTTCAAGCAACTCTCACTCTGTTGCTAGCAAAAAAAAAAAACTCACGTTGTACAAACTGTAGCATCCAGCTTTGTTTTATCATTGTTGTTAACTGGAAAGCCAGTTGTGTTTGACTGTAGGGGTTGGTGCTCATCTCTGAATACAGGGAAAGAGCCAGTGCTGTCTGCATCTCCGTCACGCAGTGCTGTTTTCTCGAACTGCTGACCTGCTGACCTTCCAGTCATCAATTTCAGCAAATTAACCACTAAGCCTCAAAAATTTCATGAAGTTTATGTTTACAATACTTGGGGGCCATTCAACAATTACGTAACCCTTGAGGAGGGTGGGAGTGGGTCTGCCATCTCAATTATGGAAAATTACGTGGGGCGGTGGGGGTGGTGGTGGTTCAGGCCAAAGATTACGTAATCCATTTGGATCTGTGGTGGTTTCGAAACATGGCAAAATTTTTTGGTTTAAAAATGATTTCTGGGAATTTTGATCCAATTTGAGATTATTGAATTGCTTGTGCAGTCTATTTATAACTGATAGAAATTTATAAATCTTATAAAGAAGATAATAGAAGAACATGATCAGAATTTACCTGACATCCTCATTCCTCCCTGCAAAAATAATAATAATAACAATTCTCTTCACAAAGGGTGTCATGCATCAAGAATCCTCACCGATACGTTCTGCATTAGGCACCAATAGCGAAAAACTCTAAAAATTAGAGTTTTGATGCAAAAGCTCTGGATTACATAATTTTAGGGGGGAAGGGTTTGAAGCAAAAATTACAGTCGGATTACATGGGGGAGGGGGTCAATTTCCTCACCCCCCAAAAAAATGGACCACGTAATTGTTGAATGGCCGCTTCTTTAGGAGAAAGAAAGAGACTCATAGCACCATAGAATGTTACACACATATGCTACCAACCAACTGAACAGATCAACAGAAACAAAAAATACTGACCCCAACCAAGAGGAGACATAGAACAGAGAGGCAGGGCTCTTTCTGAATTCAGAGACAGGAAGAAATGGTTGGTTAGTGCTTGAAAGATAACTAAGGAGCTATGTAGATAAGCAAGGAGCCCTTGTGGTGCAATGATTAGCCAAAACTTCTAACATTGTGAGTTCAATACTGATGAGCCCCAGGTTAACTCATCCTTCCAAGATTAGCATGTTGAGGGTAAAAATGCTAATTTCCTTGTGAACCAACCAAAGAGTGTTCTAAGCACTATGGGGTGATATATAAGTGTAATGGCTATAATCACATCAGCTGAAATACATCTCTCCCAATTCCTCCATCTACTGGCAGCATGAGGGGTTGTAAAAAAATAAACAAAACTCCAACATACACTGAATTGTGAGCTTCTCTCATGGTTTTTCTGGTTTTTGTAGGAAGGTGTCTCAGCAGAGAACTTCTATTTTTCTGTTTTACATCTTGGAAAGGAACAGTGTTAAAGCTGTCGACTCAGATATATCCAGCACATCGTATGACAGCCTTTCTCTCTTGTGGATGTTTTTTTATACCTGATCGACTCATTTATTCTCATAGTTTCCTAAAGTCTTGACTTAGTGGATGTTATTGCACACCTTTATCTCAGTTCAGGTGATATTTGACAGTCAATCAGAGGTGTCTTTGGCAGCCTCCAAATACATCATAAGAAGGATTTCTTTACTTTACACCAGAAGCAGAGATGGTTTCATTTTATGAAAGAGCAGGTGACCAATCTATATTTATGTTAACAGTGTTAGTTGTCTTTCACTTCATCTGTTCACAGTTTTCAGTGGTGCCACATGATTGCAAGAACATCTTCCTGGCACACACATGGACTTCAGTTGTAAATCCTGTCTTGTGACTCTTCCCCCCCCCCCCCCGCCCTTCCACTGAAAGACAGCAAGAATTATTTCATCAGTTTTGGCATGATTTTTTGAATTTATGAGATTGATTTTTATGTAATTGTGAACTTATGTGTTGGATGGCAGGATATTATAACTGTTTCCTTTTGGCATGGACCTTGAAAAGGTCAAGCATTGTATGGGTCATTGGAATCAATCAGTTTGTCACTTCGCAAAGAGAAAAGGCATCATTTTTTTGTGCAGGGAATATGGAAAATTCAACAACAAAAATTAGCACTGGAGACAGAAACCCCAGTAAGGATTAGCTAGTCCTCCACAAATGATTCCAACTTGTAAGAGAACTTGTCTTAATGAATAATTAGGGTGCTGTTGAGAATTCTTCCCATTCATAGTTCAGAATGCAGCCTTCTCCAATTTACTATGGATGCAAAAACAGAGAGGGAACTCAGTTTATGAATCCCTGTGGACTATAGCATATGAAAGGGCCTTGTCAGTGATGATATCCCATGAAGAAACTCACTTCCAATATACATAGGCACTTACAGCAATACATAAGCAAATGTTGGTCACTGCATAAATGAGGTGTCAGGAATGCTGGAGTGACTAGAAGGGATAAAATCAGGAATGAGGTTGTAAGGGAAAGAATTGGATCAGAACCAACCTTGCACTACATACAAATACAACAAATAAAGTGAGTTGCCCATTTGGAGAGAATGTCTTGGAATTCCATAACTTACAAGGCATATATGGAAAGAGGAGAAGGATAAAGATCACAAGGCAGACCCAGAGGTTGGTGGAGAGATAACATCAAAGAAATATTACAAAAACACCAAATAACTCCTGTGGAGGCTGCTAGAAGTGCCAGAACAAGAACCTTACATCTCACTCAACATCAGATGAAGTAAAAGAAGAAGCAAAGGAGAAGAGAAGAAAAAGTATAATTAATTACATTGGCTCATACTGTATGTGGTGCTGGCATTTCATACCCAGTTGCATTTTGATATGACTGAAAAAGGTTCTCTAGTTCACACTGGAATTAAGCCTTTCTGGGATAATGGGAGCTGTGAAGGACGCAAACTATCCAGGGATATTATAAAGTTTTATAGTACTGAGGTTATTGTTCAAATGTCTACATTACAAAACACCTTGTCAGTGCCAGACCTCATCTCTGGATATATTTAAGAAACATGCCTTTAAAAACTTCTCTCCCCCCCCCCATCCTCAACCAATCAGTTTGGTTTAGTTTAAGCCGATTTTGCCAGGGGAATTTTTTATTTATTTAGTCAGATACAATATTTTTTATGGTTTTGATTGCTATCTATGGTTGTTTCCTAAGGTGGCACATCTGTGATTTATTCTGTGGTCTTAACTAATGTAAACCACCCAGAGTAGGGATGTAACCCAAATGGGAAGAATGAATTAATGAATGAATGTCATATTTTGACCTTGACACTACCTTACAAGGTTGTTGTGAGAAGGGAGTGGGATGATCTATGCAAGAAAATCCCTGGGGAAAAAATTAAAGTTCTTGTAGGAGGCAAAAGTTCACTACAAGACGCTATCAAAGAACAGCTGCAGTGTGTCAAGAGTCGGCTAGTTTACTGGCTTGCTGGAGGGTTTCCTATGGAGTGCAACATATGCAAACAACCTACTGACTTGACACTTATGCATGCATAACAGCTGGGAAAGACAGAACTTTGGAATAGCACTTTAGGGAACATTTTTTCTGAGCTGTTTGCAGACTTCACTGTTGACCTTGCCATCCCAGCTGTTTGCTCCAGGTGTCAAGCCCCAAACATTTCATAGATTAAGTGCCAAGGAGGAAGCCACTGCTGAGCTTGGCTATTCATTAAAAGAGTACACTCCATCTTGAATTTGTATGTTTCTTCAACATTGCCCGTTGCAAAGCTAGTGGGCTTAAAAAATTATTCCTGGTTTCTAAAAACTAAATGTCACTAAAAGACAAGGTGACTTTTTCCTTCATAGTGGTCAGATGAAAGTAACTAAAACTAGGATTTAGTTTATAGAAGAACAAAAAGAGATTAGTTACATTTGTCACTTGTTAGTCTACTTCCCACAAACATGAATATTTAAATGTGTGTGTTTCCCGCAGATAACAGCTGAGTGGGCCATCTGGTTTCATATTTATTTTCCCACATACCAAGATGTCAGTATTCCTCAGGACAGCCTCTCAAAAAGTTTCTATAAAATGTGTTCAGAATCATGTGCTTAAGGCTGGAAAATCAAATGTTTGGTAATTGTTGGTAATTTAAAACTCATTAATTGTGTGTGTGTTGGGGGTATAAGTTAAAGGTAGAGGTCATCCTTGCTCAAAAACCAGCCATATCCGACTCTTGGGTCATCTCTGTTTACAGCCAAAGAGCCAGCACTCTTTGTATCTGCAGATGTTTCTGTGGTCATGTGGCAGGAATGACTAGACACCACAGTGCACAGAATTCTGTTTACCTTCCCACCTAAGTGTTACGTGTTTATCTACTTGCAATTTCTTGCTTTCAACCTGCTAGGTTGGCAGGAACTGGGACAGAGACAGGAACACTCAGTACTCAGGTCTCAAATTGCTGACCTGCTGACCTTCCAGTAGTCAACTTCAGCATGTTAACTACTAAGCCACTACAGTCCCTGCAAGGGAACCATAATATAGGTGATCCAGATCTGCCTGATGGCCACTCTTGGTGTGTTTATATCTATGAATGTATCACCTACTCGAAAAATATTAATAGCAATTGCTCTGATATACTGCCTCATGGTACTTAAAGCATTCTAAGTACAGTGGCAACCCGCATAACGAACACTTTGTATAATGAAAGACTCGCAAAATGACGCATTCGTTATGCAATGGCGATACCCCACATAACAATTTTTTTCCTGTTATGTGGGGTTTTCGGTAGGCAGGGCATACCCCACTTAACGGAACCCCAGCATAATGTACATTTTCTTTTCTTTATGTGGGGTATCACCCATTTGAACCACACAATGCAAAAAACACATAACAAAGAGCTCCGTAGAACGGAGCTTTTTCGTTATGCGGGGTTCTACTGTATAATTAGCATTTTTGCACCAACATGCTGGGTACTCCTTTTACTGACTTCAGAAAGAAGGAAGGAAGGAAGGCTGAGTCAATCTGGAGCCAATCAAGATTGAACTCACTTCAACAGTTTTGGCTACAGTACTATAGTTTAACCACTGTTCCTCAAGGTCTAAGTCAGGTCATGAAGGTTAGTTTGCTAATTCCTTATTTTCATTGTTTTAGGTTAGGGGTGGGGCCAGGCCATACATTGCCCAGCCTTAGAGAGCTATACTCCTCCATCCCATGTCCCTCAGTTCCATTTTTTTCTAATTAAAAAAAATCGATTTTACAATGAATAATCACCCTTCCACCCTATATTAGCCAAATGCCCTTAAAAAGTGGGAAGGGCAGGAGTGGAGGAAGTATTCACTGAATCTCCTCTATCCCATACAGAACACAAGACAACTTTCTGAGACCCACTTTTTCTTCTTCAAAAAAAAAAGGGGGGGATTATGTGGATGAGGGGTCCATGAGCTATATTTTGCTCAACCATGGTTTAGGCTGTCATGACATAATAAGGCACATCAAGCAGAAATGTTCAGGTCCCATGAGATTTCCTCACCTCCTGTGTGATAGTGAGACCCATACGTCAATAAGTCTTCAATTCAGATCCCCTCCAGGTTTTAGACTACAGTATCCAGGAAGTACCTAAAGTGGTGTAACTAAGCTGGGGGTATGTTTCAACATCACAAACAGCTCCTATAACATGCAGACTAAAATCTTGACTGGATTCAAAGGACCCCTGAAATTGGAGTCTCCAGTTGTTATTGCCAAACAATGTCTTCAATAATCCAAAAATCTAAGCATATTTACAAATTTGTTGTTGTTCAGTTGCACAGTCGGTTATGACCCTTTGCAACCCTATGGACCACTTACAAATATCTGGTTCATATTCCACAAGATAAGAGAGATAGGGAGTGCCAATCTACCTTATTCTAAATCCCACTTTTGGACTGTCTTGCCCAATTCTGTCTGCTCTGGCTCATACTGCTTCTCTAGGTTTTCAGCCAGAATTCATTTCTCACCACCTTTTTAACACAAGGAAATACCAAGGACTAATCTCAGGACTGGTGCCAGGGTCAAGTATTATTCAGCTCAGACTTTCTTATCACTTTTGTAGAGGTGGAGGTGAGGCACAGAAGAGATCCTTGAGACAGGACAAAACATTTGAGAGTGGTTTGCTGAATGTGAATATATTCTGAACACATTTGTTTACCATGACTGAGGAAGTAGGGTGAATGTTTTATTAGCACTGCAAACACTTTACAACCACGCTTGATACTACCAGAATAGACAAGCAGTGTT
Organism: Bradypodion pumilum; assembly: GCA_035047305.1. Taxonomy (NCBI): domain Eukaryota; kingdom Metazoa; phylum Chordata; class Lepidosauria; order Squamata; family Chamaeleonidae; genus Bradypodion; species Bradypodion pumilum. Next base: position 18,310,135 of record JAWDJD010000002.1, read on the forward strand.
CCTTCTTGATTTTAAGTGGAATACGTCCATGGAACAAGTACTACTCTGGGTGGCAAAATACAAAGAATAATTCCCACAAGCTAACCCACATGACAACAAACAGCTGATGGTCAAACCTAATTAAAACATATTAAGCATTGGAAGGAAGAGGGGACTGTGGTGGCTCAAGTGGTTAAGACACTGAACTAGACAACTGGAAGGTCGGAGTTCGATACCCGAGTACTGCATGATGGATTGAGCTCCTGTCTCTGTCCCACTCCTGCCAACCTAACAGTTTGAAAGCAATATATTGCAAGTAGATAAATAGGGACAATTTCATTGGGGAGGTAAACAGCATTCCGTGGACTCAGGTGTTCAGGCATGCCTGTCATGTGGCCACGGAAATGTCTGCAGACACAGACAGCACATGCTCTTTGGCTATAAACAGGGATGATCACTGAACCCTAGAGTCAGATATGACTGGCTTTCAAGCAAGGATGACCTTGACTTTTACCTGTTGGGAGGAAGAATGTTTTTAATAGCCTTCCTTAAAAAGGTCTATTTTTGCTGCCTTTAAAAAAAACTTGTAGGAAGGGGTCCTGATGAACTTTACTTGTGACATGGTCAGAGCTTTTGTGACAGCCTTTGAGAAGTTGTTTTTTTACTGATGTAAAGTCTTGGACGGGCACCATACAACATACACAACGGAGAGAGTAACAGTCCTCTGCAGTATGACAAGAAGATGTTCAGAAGCTCAGAAATGTCCTCAAAGCAAGAGGGCTGTGAGAGAAAGGACTTGATTCATTTGGTTTATTGGCTGGCTTTTCCCAGTTTATAACCACAACAGTGAAGGCTGCAAACTTTCCTGAAATATATTGTGTTGTTGAAGGGATTGGATCTCAATGAACTCTTCACCATAAATCTCCAGGGTTGCTGTATATATAAACAGATATTGGCTACAAGCATGAAGGATGTAGAGACATGTTCCCTCGAGAAATAGATGGACATGTTTCCTGCTCACACTGCTCCAGGGAAAATAGTGTGTTAGGTAAGAGCTGCTAGGAAAACACCTGCTAGGTAATTTCCCCCTTTCTGGGACAGAACTGATCATGAAATGGAATATTAAGGAACAAACATCAATCTGAAGGTCATTTAAGTCAAGTTTAAATGAATGAGACAACTCCTACTGGATAAGCACATTCTGCCCCATCTGTTAGGTGTCAAGGAAGGAGAAAATCAGAGATCTCCCATTGTAGATGCTTGTTCAATAAGATGTTCATCTCATAAAACAAGATTACTTAGGGCTCAAACAGATGTGGCCTGCTCCCATGGGAGATCTATGCTCTCACTTCCTTCCTTTCTCCCAACAAAGAATTATTTAGAAATAACACACTACAGTCGGAATCGACTGTGTGACTGAACAACAACAACACCACAGTAAACAGACAAGGAAAATAAGCACACGTTTACCTTTGCTATATGCAGATCAATGGACATGGCCAACCCAATTAAATATGACAGATCCTGACACCTTCCAATGATCACTCAACTCACAAAACAAAGCAGTTCTTGTTCTTCTTCTGTGTCTAGGCCAGACATGAAATTGCCAAAACAAAGCCACATTTCGGTGAATTCATTTCACAGTTCCTTTTGCTTGACCTCTTGTGAGAAAGGTTAGCCGGCACAAGGTGCAAGGTAAGTAAGGAGAGGAATATCAGATGTCATGGATGTCTTTTATCAATTGATACAGCCCCTCTTCTAAAATTTTGATGAACCTAGCATCTAGTTTGACCCTCAAAAGCAGTCACAAATGGCTGTTGGTTCTGATTCAAGAAATGCTGCAAGGGAAAGAAAGAGGCTTAACTGTTCCCTCCCATGGCTTTTGAGATCTAAATAACATATTAAAAATCGGCAGCAAGCCTTCCACAATAGCTTAAGTATAGGCATGACAATCATTTCTATGGGGAATGCTTATGCCCTACTGTTAAGCAGTAGAAAGGTTATAATTCTAGTTGTTACTTGGTTCCTAGCCACACACTTTAACAGCATACCTGTCAAGTTTCGGGAAATTTCTGTCAAACCCCCATATTTTATTCTCTTTCCCGTCGTCATCCCATATTAGTTAGACTGCAATTAGACTGGAGGCCAGCACAGGATAAACATAGATGTCCAGTTTCCCGTTTTGGCCGGGAAATTTCCCTTATTTGACAGAAATTTCCTGAAACTTGACAGGTATGTTTAACAGTGATGTTTGAAGAAGAGAGGTTCTTACTCATGCAGGCTTTCTGCACATGTGAGAACCCCAGTTTTCCAGGATTCTTGTTTTTTCTAGGGAGGCTACAAATGAGCAGGACCATTTCAGACATATTGATCCTCCCTAACATTGAGAAAGTTATGACAGAAACCTGAGGAATTAATTGCTTCTCTCTAAGCACATTGCCGAGGTCCAGATACAGAAGAACTGCATAAGGTTGTTTGTCAATCTCAGCACTTACAATTTTCTTCTTCTTTATGTTGCTTATTTGTTTCTTAATCTCCCCTGTTTTCCTCCCTCTGTGAATGTTAATTATTCACATATGTTGGATACTTATATTCCCTCCTAAGTTCTCTGTTGGTTCCACTGGCAACTGCTGTATTCATTAAAAACAGTATAGCTTTTTCCAGCAATGAAAATAGTGTCATTTTGCAAGCTGTTGTATGAGTAAACAAAGTCTGTATCTCTCTCTGGACACTATGCTTTTCTGTAAGCAAGACAGAGATCCTTAAATCGGCACACACACACAAACACCCCAAAAAGTTATCTTCTCTTTCTAATGTTACGTGTAGTGTTTTGGAAATATAAAGTTTCTTAATCAGGGTGTTTAGGAAAAAATAAAGACCAGTGAAAAACAAGCAAATATAAAATATTGAAAATGCTTTTTAAAAAGTACACAAAAACATGTTTGTGTGGGACAACCTCCTATGCAATCAAGACACTGTTGGTTGTGATGTATGAAGCTACTCCCAGCTACCTTAGCAACTGGGCAAGAGCCTGCTTCAACTAAAAAAATGAGAAGATTTTTTTTGGTGACTTGATTTGGGTCTACCATGACTTAGAAGCTATCAGATGTTCCTTCATTACAATTTTTTTTGTTAGAGATATAACAACAATCTATTTCCTGCACCAAAAGAGCCCTGGACTTTATGACTTTTGTCCTTAATATCCCTTCCAAGTACATGATTCTTTTTTCCCTGGGTTGGTCTCATTAGACAAAGCAATGGTGAACAGCTTTCATGGGATTGGCCATCAGTTTTTTTGTACCTGGATCCTATAGTAGGTACACTCAGAAATCCCTGTCTTTGGTTATCAAAAAAAAATCGCAAGTGCTTGGACCAGGGGTGGCCAACCTTTTCACTCCATGGGCCAGACTACTCCCCCTCAGATAGCTGAGTGGGCTGGAGTCATGGTTCCTCCTGCTGCTTTCTTGCCTTTTTGGTGGTGGTGGCGGCAGGTGCATTCACAGTACGTTTCCAGCTGTTTTGGGCACATTTTCGGCACTTCCGCCAGTGGTGGCAGTGGCAGTGCTGGGGTCCTCACCATGGGCCAGATTAATTGGTGCCATGGGCTGGATCCAGCCCATAGGCTGTAGGTTGGCCAACCCTGGCTTGGACAAATACTACTGGTTGGTTGGTGTTTTTTTTTTAATCCTTTGGGGGGATTTCTTAGGTTCAATTCTCTGGGCCAAACTACTGCTGCTGCTGGAGACCTCCAAGAGAAGAAATAGAGTTCTTTATTTAAAAAAATGGAGGGCAATTACACCAGAGGTTCTTAACCTTGGTCCTCTTGACATTTTAAGAGGCTTTGTGGTTGCCTTAACAGCTGCAAAAATATCCCAGTGGAGAACAGATACTTCCTACCACTTCGGAAAAGGATGGCAGTAGATTAAAAGGCAGTTCTTTAAGGAGGGCAAGAAAGGCTAGGCTACTGCAAGATCCTACCTCCTCCGTGTTTGTTGCTCTGCAGAATAGCCACCTTCTGCCACTTTCTCCACCAGGGCCCCCTCTCAATCGGCATAGGGCCCACTAAGCCATTTCAGTCTCCAAGGTGCTAGTGGGTGAAGACCAGAATACCTCCCCTGTACCCTTGCTCTTTAGCAGGCTAGAATGGGACCCATTTTGTAGCACAGGGGTTCTGGATCTCCAGCAACATAGCAGATGACCACTGGTTCATCTGCTGCCTTTGCCTACTGCTTCCTCTTAGAGTCCATAGAGAGTGACTAATCCAAGCCTGAGCCTCCTCCATTAAGCCAGATGCAACCCATGGTCTTCTCCCTTCTTCCTCCTTTTGGGGTCTTGCTCTTGCTTTTGATGCCCTCAGGCTGCCCTCTCTCCAGAGTCTCCCTCGAGTCCGCTGGCAGGGCTCAGGGCCAGGTCAGATAGCCCTCCACGGTCAACTGGATCATCTTCTTCACATTGTCAATTTCAGTTATGCCCCCATTTAAAAATTCTAAACTCTCATTTTCTCTCTGTACTGACTTTGAAGAAACTTGGCAAATGTCAAATCAGAAAATGAACGAAAATGCAATTCTCACCCAGCCCTAACAGATATGCCTGACAGGACCTGCAAACAGGTCTTTGTTTCCCAGGAGAACATTCATGGGTGACTAAGCTTTTCTGTAACTTCTAAGCTATGACACCTTCCTCTCACGTAACACTCATCTTTCTTGTTGACTGATTGTTTATGACAGGCAGGGTACCACGCCTTGAAGCTAATGGTTTTCCCAGCAGCCCTTGATTGAGAACCAAGGGTGACAAAAATGGAGGTAATTTGAGACTGAATGCCTGATTGCTGTTATTTTTTGCCAATTGATTTCCTTGTGAATGGTGTTAGTTAATTATTGGAGCCCTGTTCAATGCACAAATGAAAGCAGCCATTATGGTTAGATTTAGAATTGATTTTCTTCACAAAAGGGAACGGCAATATGCCCATCCAGTAAAACAAAGAACTTTGTGTTCCCTCAAGGTTTAATTTGGGCAAATATCCAATGAAAATCTAATTCAGATAAAATGGGTTATTCTCTGAGGTGCCACAAGATTCTTTGTGGATCTTCTCTTTTGAACAGACTACCACAGCTATCTCTGCTCCCCTGCCCTCATAAGCTGAATGGTAATTTACAAAATCCAGCAACACTGATTCATATATGCCCAGATGAATAATAATAATGTGTTCTTCATGTAAAACTTAGCAACAAATGAAACTCCAAATTTTCCTATCCCTAGGAACTCTTGGGTTGACACATATAGGCTGAAATCCAGTAGTAAGTTGCAGCTTGAGCAGGCCCATTGAATCAATGGGGTTTGGGTGAGTCCACACCAAAGTAAGTGGCATTTATTCAACAGACCTACACTAGTTGTAGTTTACTATTGGATTTCAGCCATTGACTCCCTGAAAACCATCATACTATCTGATAGACATCTCCATTAAACCTTAATATTTAAAGAGTTAGCACACCCGATCAGTTACACAGGTCTGAATGAAATGAAACTAATTTCATGAGAATGTAACACAAAAGAGTAGGAAGAAGTGCATAGCTAGTATGTTCTGGAAGTGTCTCTGTTTAATTAACTTTCTTCCTTCTAGACATCAAAATTGAAGAAGTACATTTTTCCCTTCAATTAGTTCTTGCCTTCAAGTCTTTCTTGAAATTACAACTGTAATCAAATTCAAAATCATTAATGGGGTGGTTTGCATCTTTCTAAGCACCTGGGCTTTCCATCAATGCTTACTCTTACACTTTTCAAAGTGAACAGACACATTATGCAAGAAGTTAGCTAGTGCAAATAATAGGAACAGTGACAAGAGAAAATGGCATTCTTCGTCTTATTATCTGTGGAGGTGAGGAATCTCACAGGGGATGAAAGTCTCCCATTGAGTCAAGATGGCTCAAGTGGTTAAAATGCTAAACTCAATGACTAGAAGGTTGGAGTTCGATACCCAAGTACTGCACAACAGATTGAGCCCCTATCTCTGTCCCAGCTCCTGCCAACCTAGCAGTTTGAAAGCAAGGAATTGCAAGTAGATAAATAGGTGCCAATTTGGTGGGAAGGTAAACAGCATTCCATGCACCCCGGTGTTGAGACATGCCTGCTACATGTCCATAGAAATGTAGACAGCTCTTTGGCTATAAACAGAAATGAGCACTGAACCCTAGAGTCAGATACAACTGGCTTTCAAGCAAGGGCAACCTTTACCTTTACCTTACATCCCTGATGTCTCTTGTGCTTAGATAGCAGTTATATTCATCCAGCCAAATGGCTAGTAGTTATATTTCCATGCCTGCTCTACCCGAATGTAACCTAGACTTGACAAATCAAAAGTGTAATACTAGTTGACAAATTAGAATGTGTATTAGAATTGAACAAGCATGTTAGTTTCAGTTTATTTATTTATTCATTCATTCATTTCTTACTCACATTTCTACCATCGCCCCCTTGCCGAGGCAACTCGAGGCGGCTTACACATAAAACATAACAAATAAAAACTTACAAAAACATTAAAAATATTCATTTTCTTTCAAAATTATTTTCCCCCAAAATTCACAATTTGAACGTGGGAGAAAATATAACCTATATATTTTTATTACCCTACAGAATATAGATCAAGATTTCATTTCAGTCCATTTGTCCAGAACTTATCAAAACAGGAAAGATCTGAAAGTGAGAGGAAGTGGCACTATCAGATTTGTCTGAATGCACAACTCTCAAGCTCTAAATATTAAATCAGAAGAGGTGAGGCTAAACTTATGGAGACCAAAAACAACGTATCTTGCCAAGATGATGAATACTAAAGACTGTCTCCCACCAGAATGAGATTCTGGCTAGAACATTTGGAAATTAGTACAATTATTCTGTCAATGTAGAGACATTCAATCAATGAAACATATAGTAAAGGTAAATGTAAAGGTCTCCCTTGTTCGAAAACCAGTCATGTTCGATTCTAGGGAATAGCCCTCACCTCCATTTATGGCAAAAGAGTGCTGTCTGCATCTGTAGACCTTTCAATGGCCATGTAGAAGGCATGACTAGATGCTGGAGTGCAAGGTACACTGTTACCTTTCCTGCCAAAGTGGTACCTATTTATCTACTTGGACTTTCTTGCTTTTGAACTTCTAGGTTGGCAGGAGCTAGAACAGACAACCGTCAGGCAGCACTCAGGTATCGAACTGCTGACCTGCCGACCTGCCAACCCTCCAGCCATCAAGCTCATTGTCTTAACCACTAAGCCACCACATATACGGTACTGTATATGCATTCAATTAAGACCCTGTCATGGGTACAAAATAAGATCTAGTAAATGGCTGAGATAACACTATTGAAGTAGCCCACTTCTGGTCAAAAAATATTTTAACATTTTAACTTGCTTTGAACATTACCTATATTTCATATACATCCATAATTCTAAATTTCGCAATACAGTACTTTGATATGAAAAAAGAAGGAAAGAGAAGTCTGGCTCTAGGCAGCATTGCTTCACCTTATGATCCTACTGTTCAGGAAACCAGTTAATGGTTGTTGGCAGTAAATTTAGTTAGGACATACAAAAGAAAGTTTGTCTTGTCTTGCAGTACATACGAAGAAGTGGGCTCTTATCTGGGAATTCCTATGTAATATGCAACGAGAACCTGCTATTTTTTCTGCTTCTTTACAGAAGGGAAATTAAGTTGTAACATTTTCTGCCACAAAATGTAGCAATGCCAGTTAAAACAGGTGTAGTGAAACAAAGACTAGATGCCTTCTTGGAGAGCGACTGTACTACCAAAGACAACAAGCCGAGGGCTAAATTCAATTTTCAGTCTCAAAGTAGACTAATTTACTTAATGGGGCTTTGTTAAACCAACAGCAAAGTCCTATAAGTCAGAATTGTCTTTACATGCAATGTTTGCACAAAAGGATTCTTTTACACACATAAGATCAGTTGCTTTAAACTGGGTGATCTTTGACTTACACAAAGACAAGCTAGACGTCACAGGAAATGCTCTCATTGCTGAATATGCACTCTGCATTTCTTACTAGGATTCTGACCATCGCTTCAGTAGACCTCAACTGGATGTATTCCCACCATGGCAAAACGAAACCAACATGTTACGAACTCAGCCTGGAAAAGTTACTCTTTTAGGACTGCGGTCAAGCTGGCTGAGAGAAGTTTGGGAACTGAAGGGTTTTGGTTAAAATCAGTTGGATTGTTGGAGGGTAATGTTCTGGTGTGATGTTGTCTTCAGATGGGAGGCTTCTCAGAGGCATCTGGTTGCTAAAGAAATGGTGGACTAGAGACACCCTCAATCTCATCCTGAAGGCTCTTATTTTGAATATAGTGGCATCCATCTTCGAATTACAAAGAAAAACAATACAGTGGAACCTCACTTAACTAATGTAATGCATTCTCCGGGACATTATGTACTACAAAATATTCGTAAAGCGAATTTCCCATAGGAATGCATTGAATGCAATTTCCCATAGGAATTCATTGAAAACCAAATTTTGTTCACCGAAACGCAGTTTCCCATAGGAATGCATTGAAAACCAATTAATCTGTTCCGTGGGGAAATGTGTTAACTAAACCACTACTTTCTATGGATTTCCTTTTGTTATGCAAGTTTTGTGTTAGCTGAGCTGTTTGTTAAGCAAGGTTCCACTGTAGATTATGTGTTTGTGGCAGGTGTAGTTCTTCCTCATTATGACAAAATGAAACAATAAAAAAATCATCATTTCTTCATTCCATTACAATTAAATTAAATAAGGCATATTGTTTTGGTGCAACTGTTTTGCTTGTTTATTTTATAACATGGTCTACCTTTCTAGCAATGTACTTCTTCTTCCCTCTTACTTCGTGTCTCAGTCACATGCTTCTTCTTTCTCCACGTCTAGGCCAGACTCTAAATTGCCGAGATGAAGGCACTTTTTAGTGAGTTCATTCTGCATTTCCTTTCACTTGACCTAGTGTGAGAGCCATTGCCCTTGGTACACCCGATTGTGGTTAAATAATGCTACAGTCTTTGAGGAGGCTCCTTCTGTGCACCTCAGCATTGTGCTGAAGAGCAATTACAATGATTCTGGTCCTGTGGAAACAGCTTTAGTGTTATTTTAAATAATGTCTGGTGACACATCTTTATTTTCCCAACTCTAGAAATTTAATATTTTTCTGCCTAATGTTACAGGAAATGAGACAGCATCTGATGCATGCCTACAGTTTATGATTACTTTACGGGGTTTTATTACTTTAATTAATCATTGCTACAGGTTATTTCTTGCTATTTGCCATTTGAAGACCAATAAGCTTTCTATTTAAACTTTACAGTCTTCCTGACAGAATTTCTTGCTTGCATTCATAGAAGTGAAAAGGACACTGCATGGAAATTTGGCATGGTAACAAACAGAAGTACTAGTTGTATTGTCAGGAAGTTGCAAGCTCCTGGATAGGAATAACCAAGGATTTCATTCAGGTCACATTTTTAAGTTAACCAACATGATCCGATATTCAGATATCCAGGAGTAACGTCAGTTATAGTTTGGATTTCACATGTCTTCAAACACTAATGTACAGTTCTTGGTGTTGAACAACAACTTGTGTATAAATGTGCTAGGTTTAGACCAAATGTATTTACAAAAACAGTGGAATCTTAGTTAACAAACAGCTTGGTTAACATAAAAATTGCATAACAAAATGAAATCCATAGAAAAGAGTGGCTCAGTTTAAGGATTTTTTTTGCAATGGATTAATTGGTTTTCAATGCATTCCTATGGGAAACCACATTTCAGTTAAAGTATTTTGGTTTTCAATGCATTCCCGTGGAAATTACATTCAATGCATTCCTATGGGGAATTTGGTTAAAGTAATTTTTGCTGTAAGAAACGTCCCCGATAATGCATTACAGTGGTACCTCATACAGCGATTTTAATCCGTTCCATGGGGCTCGTTGTTGTATGAAACAATTGCGATACGATACATGCATCGTATAGCGATTTTCCCTATGGGATGCATCATACAACGTTTTTCTTTTAACTAAGTGGTTTTTCCCACTGAAAAATTGTTGTACGGTTTTTTTCCCCCCATAGGGAAAATTGTTATGCGGGACACCAAAAACCTAAATGTTATGCAATTTCATTGGTATACGGTGCAATTGTTGTATGTTCTTATGTTCTTACGTAAAGGTATTGCCTTCCTCCTGCTTTAATTTTTGGTATGGATCACACAGGTATCTTGGTTTGTTTTTGGAGTTCTGCATACATGTTCTTAATACAGTTGAAGTGTGATAACTGTGAGATTAAAGAGGAGAAAAGTACAAGGACAATAGATGCTTGTAGCTGGTGCTGTGCTGGCTTCTTTTGTTACAAAATTGTTTCTTGATTAAAATAAACTGCATTTTCAAAGTGATTTTACTGTTAGTTTTTTTTCTTTTTCTTTCTCTCATTCACTTTTTTCCTCTGTTCATCTTATTCACACCTGATCCACTTGCCCCTTTGTTTTCCAAAATGTCAGATGTGTCTACAAGTGTTTTCCCCACTAGCCCTGAGGTCCCTATGACATCAACCTCTCTGACAGATTCCTCTCCTTCCCCTTCTTTAGCAACCCCAAGTTCCAGTATCCTTCCCTCTGCTCCCCGAGATGTGGTCCCTGTTTTGGTCTCCAGTCGATTTGTCCGTCTAAGTTGGCGTCCACCTGCAGAGCCTAAAGGGAACATTCAGACGTACACCGTCTATTTCTCCAGAGAAAGTGTCAACAGGTAGGTCCAGATGACAAATATACTCAGGTACCCCCATCTGCTTGTTACTGTGCATTTTGTTAGTTATATTTATTAGTTACATTTACATCCCACCTCTCCTCCCATGTGGGCACCACACTTTAAGAAAGATGCAAACAAACTAGACTAGGTACAGAGAAGGGCAAAGGCCAAATAGGTCAGAGTTCCTAAATGCAAAACCAAAATGATGGTGGGGCCTGCTGGCAGACATCAACATGATGTGTGAATGTGGAGATATATAGAATCCAGTTGATTTATTGGTCTGCCGATTACTGCCAGAGACATGCGCCAATGAGGACTTAAGTTTGGCCAATGACAAAGATAGGAAAGTGGCTTCATTTTGACAGTTCAGAGTTTGATCAGGACGTGAAAGATGATGTTCCTCTGCAGACATATGGAGGAAGTCACAACCAAGAGGGAAGGATTATACAGTCTCTTACTTGAATGTTGAAAATAATTGGACTAATCATGACAGAATAAGGTTTTTCTTTCTTCTGAAGTCAATTTCTCCCCTTATCCCTTAACACAAGCATGGAGCCTCACTTTGAATACAAAGCCACATTTGCTTATTAACTCATTCTAGAAATACCTAAATGCCCAAAGTGCATTTCTTTGTTATTAAAGTATGAAATGTGCATATTTCCCCCTAATGACTGCATTTTAATTAACATTGGCATTTCTGGGACATTAAGGCAGCTATCTAATGGAAACACCATGCCATTTATGGCTTCTTGGAATGACCGTACTGTAGAAAAGGGATGTCGTTATAGAATCTGAACAGTAAAATTAGAGCTGGAGGTATTTATTTCAAGGTGAAATGCTACAGAAGGAATGCTGCATTTTGTAGTGTTCTTGTTTTTTAAAAGCATCAATATGCAAAAAAAAAAAAAAATGCCCAAATGGGCTAGAATTCTCATAATCTTGCCCAACACTAAGAAAACTGTGAGAACTGTAAACAAAGGATGATGTGAATCCCAAAAAGCATCACAAGAGCAATTAAAGCACAGCCCTTGTGGAGTGATATCACTGAATGCCACAATTTCTGGTTTCCAAAGGTAAATCTTACGTGTCAAATAATACTCAAGGTGAGCAATTCAAACCAATGAGTTCTTCTTCAGCTGAAATTGATCTCCCTCAGAGGAGACAATTACTCTTTCTTCAGTGACAAATGACACCATCAGTATCAGAAGAACTTCACTTTCTCAAGCTAATACATCTTCCTCAGTAACGTGGACAGTGTCAAAAGGAGAGGAGGGCAAGAAAAAACGCACCACCCTCTCATCATGACATGGAAAGCAACAAGAAATTTTAAAAGTGTATTGAAGGAGGATATTTGGAGATGGTCAAGTGGAGAGGAGAAAGCAAGAGATCAGAAGTTGAACATTGCTAAGGTGAAGGGTCAGAACAAAACGTGGAAGTTACTTCTTAAAAGCAATTTGTCCCACTTTGAGAACTGTTTAATAGCTCATTGTTACTACTCATTACAGTGTTGAAAAGGTAACTTCTGTGCCACTCATTATCATTTTTAACCTTTCCATTGCACAGGGAAGAAAGTTAAGTGTCAAATTGGCAATACTTTAAAAGACCCATAAAACATAACTATGGAAAGGAATTAGAACTGTTTTTTGTCAGTAAAGTAACCAAAACCCTGTTCATTTTGAGATGTAGCTATACTGTACCACTTTTGTCCTGCAAGTAATTAATTGCAAGTAGTTATATTACTTGTAAATCATTGCTTCTAGGCTTTGGATCAGATGTTGCCACACTCTCAGTGACATTATGGGGCACGACAGGGTCTCAACTGGCTTATAATCAGGTTCAGGATAAAGTAAACTGCTCTTTTTCATATATTTATTCATTTATTTTGTGGCTAATTATGGTGATTGGATCTAGGGCAAGTACTATCTCTCTGTAAAAGGAAGCACTATTTGTGCCTCTAATGACAAGCAAGGGCCTTTCCCTCACACACACATATATCTCCAGGCTGTGTGCAGGGATAACATTTTCTGTGGTTCAGCTGTTTTGCAGATATTTGTGCAGGTATTAAGTGCCATGAAATCGAACATCAAAGAACAGCATTAATCCCTTATAGAATCTGCTACCATAAGAATATCATCTTCTGTTTAGCTAGAGGGATGATTCTTAATGTGAGGCTTAAAATGCCAGTTTTAATTTTTGAAAAGGAGGAGGAAATTTTGAAAACCTATTTTAAAACTTCTATTATGGCAAAAACTGCCTCCAGCCCTGTGAACTTTGAAACTTCCCGTGTGAACAAAATAAATGATTTTTTTAAAAATATATATATGTGAGGAGGCTACTGAGTCATTTATTGTTTATACATTGTTTTTACAAAAGAGCTATTTTTCTCCTTACAATCATAGTGGATTTGACATTAACCCAAGGCATGCAGAGAAATTCTTAAACAAATTACTGTAACTCAAGAGGACTGAATGATTCCGGGCTTTGGAGAATAACAGTAATTTTCCTTGACAATTGATAGCCCTTATAGTGGCAACACTACATGTAAAAACCATTCTGTAAGACAACTCTAGTGGCTTCACATTCTTATATTATATCTAACTATAATGTGTCCCCCAAAGGTTAGACTGGGGATGAAAATTTATGCTTGTTATCTCTTTCTCATGCATCAGGGAAAGGATTTGCCATTTTTAACTTTCCCCCAATGTGATGGCAAGATAGTTTCTGCAGGTACAATGAGAATTCTGGCATTTGGAAAAAATGTTGCTGTACACATAGCATTATGTGTACAAATTGTATCAATTGTGCAGATCACAAAAGGCTACAAAAATGGCTACATAATTTATGCAGACATTAAAATTAGAAGCTTTGGATAGGTTGCTCACATCATTTGGATCAATCAATCAGTCATTTTCTTCTGTGCGTACAGTTTTGCAGAGACAAACTGGCAAAGAATCTTGCCAAAGAATTTAAAGAAGTGGTTTTCATCAGCTTCACCTTTCAGGGAATATAGCCCACTTTCGTACACATAGAGACAATCTTGTTTGGATTGCAGAAACGTTAATAGAGAAGGAATTTCCTTTCCTTGTTCTTAGTAACAGTAAAGGTCGCCCTTGCTCGAAAGTCAGTCGTATCCAACTCTAGACTTCAGTACTCATCTCTGTTTATAGCCAAAGAGCCAGTGCTGTCTGCGGCATGCCTCAACACCGAGTGCATGGAACTCTGTAGGTAAATACGCTTATGGGGCCAGTGACTTTTTGGTGGGCTTTCTCACCTAACAATGAATGTCTCTTTGATAAAAATTAATTCTTCACATCCTTGACTTAGACCAATAGTATTCTAACTGTTCTAGAGAGAAATTAGATTCCTTTGAAGTTTACCAGTAGTTCTTCCTTAAGATGGTCAATAGTTTGGGAAGCATTTATCTCTAAGAACAGATTGCATATTTCCAGATAAGCATTGGGTTCATTTTTATGCACTTCCTGTGCAGGCAAAAATGATAAAGTTTTCATGAGTCCCTTAAAGAACATGACCCAGGATCTACCAAGCAAAGGATTTTGTAGGAGAGGGACCTTTAAGATAAAAGTTTCAAAACCCAATAGGTTGAATAGCATCTTGAGTCTGGGTTTAATGTGAGTTACTTTGTATTATGGTACTTGTAAGAACTGTCATTTTCACTTTCTCTGATGTTCAGTTTTTCTAAACCAGAAGGTTTTTCCCTCTTCCATATATGATGGAATTTGTGGATTTTGATATATTCTTTAAATAGAAGCTGAAACAAAATTGTCTCATTATTATCATTTGTGTTAAAATAGTGAAAGATGTAGCTGTTCCTAACCAGAAGTCAAATTTCTACTTGCCCAATATTGTCGCCGTCATTAACTGCTACTTGTATCTGAGTACAGTATACATTTTTTTAAACCTGGAGATCAGAATGACAAGCAGAATAAATGTCACTGGCATGGTTTTGTTTAAGGGGATCCCAGCTTGCCACACACTGTAATCCTGGAGCCATTTCCGGTGACACCTATGAAATGAGAAATGCAAGATTTAACACTGGGACTGCAATGGACTGCCGCACTCTTGAGGATATTATCAAGGTGTGCCTTTGCAACTAGTCCATCTGTCTGGCCAGACATTTTGCTATGGTAATGGAGTAGACCTTACTGCCAGCGACTCAACACTGAGTGTTGTGTGGCAGTAAATAACCTGATTTCCTAAAGGGGCCAATGGTTATGGGTGGATGAGTCCCTTTAGGTGGGCACAACAATAAAATGAGTGGAGGAGGAATGATTCTGATTCCCAGCAGTCATGGAGGCAGAAGAGGCCATGCCTGATATAAATGAGCTGAACATGAGGAAACTTTTCTAAAGAAAAAACGATTGAATCTTAACTAGATTAATACACAGGGATTCACAATGATACATTTAAGGGCTAAACCCAGTGTTAGTTCCAATTAGACAAGGCCCAGTGATATTCTGTACTTCTTGTCTACCACTTGTATACCACTTGTATAAGTCACTTGTCTACCACTAGTTGGATACACAGAAATTACCCCTAAATGTTTAGCTCTCTTAGCCCTTGGCCTGACAAGAGTATGCACCCATATTTGCTGGCATATAAGACATATCAGAGTATAAGACATATTATGTTTTTAATTACATTTTAAGGGGGAAAATTATTTTCTATATTTTTTCATTAATTTCCAAAATGATTTATTGTATGAAAAATGGGGAGAGGCAATTGGTGGCTGGAGATGGCAAAAGGGTGGCTTCAAAAATATGCCTCTCTCCCCCTTGGCTTGTGGGGATTGATGGTGGCTGGAGATGGGGAAAAGGGAAAAGAAGGATATTTTTGAAGCTGCCCTTTCCCCAGTGGTGGGCATTGGCAGGTTTGCACCAGTATGCATGTACCGGTAGTAAAAATGGCTGGCCTTGCCCACCTCCCCTCCCCACCCCACCCCTTCCTCCTCCTTCAGAGGGGGCTGGCTCCATTTCCCCCTTCATCAAAGGCTTTCCCTTGGCTCCATTTCACCCCAAAGTGCATCCCCAGTCACTCTGGAGTGGTTGGGGAGGCACTTTGGGGTGAAATGGAGCCCAGGAAAAGTCTTGAAGGAAGGGGGAAATGGCTTCAGAGGGGGCTCATCGCTATAGAGCTATGAAAATAGAAGCCTCTTCGATTTTCATCACTCTATAGCAAACTTCTGAAGCCATTTCCCCCTTCCTCCAAGGCTTTTCCTGGGCTCCGTTTCACCCCAAAGTGTCTCCCCTACCACTCCAGAGTGGCTGGGGAAGCACTTTGAGGTGAAACAGAGCCCTGGAAAAGCCTTGGACAAGGGGGAAATGGCTTCAGAAGTTTGCTAAAGAGTGATGAAAATAGAAGAGGCTTCTATTTTCATAGCCCTATAGCGAAGAGCAGTCACATGGCCTATAGGCCTTGCCCACCCAGCCACATGGCCACACCCATAGCGTGTTAGGAATTTTTTTTTGATGCCCACCACTGCCTTTCCCTGTCTCCAGCTGCTGCCTATCCCTCTCCCTGATTAGTGGGGATCAGCGGCAGCTGGAGACAGGAGGCGGGATCCTTTAAACCTGAGAGAGGCAGGTCTGACTGAATTTTCAACATGATAATTTTGATTACTGGCACACAAGTCACATTCCATTTTAAGGGGGGAGGGTATCTTATACACGGGCAGATATGGTATTCGTTCTGATGTTTGTCACAATTCATTTTAAAAAAAATCTTAGGCTCTTTCCAAATAGCACAAATGTACTAATTTTGGCAATAACTCTTTATGAAAAGCAAACTGAAATAAAGCTCTTACCAATCCCTAACTGTGAATATAGGTGACAACTGTTTTGGAGTTCCATCAGAATTGCAAGTTAGAGAGAAATTTAGAAATTCTGCAGGGACAAAGAATTTTGCGTAAAGAAAATCCAAATACAGTAGAATGCAATGGCTGTGTGCAGATAAGCATAGTGATTTATTTTCCTGGGGGAAAGGGTTAGTCTGCATATTCAAAAATCCTACCTAGAGGGAATTGTGACATTTGTGTCCATGTTCTCTCATAAACATTTATGCATGTTTGCATTATTCCAACTGATACCTATTAAAAGCTGACCCTTTTTTCTGCACAGTTCCTTCCTTATCTTAGGTTGCCACACAATTATTATTCTCTCTCTGCCTCCTCCAGAATATTGATATCCCCTTTTTAACACCTCTAATCGCCCCCATCAGTACCTTTGTCATTTTATCCCTAGCTGAGCTGTGGTATTCATTCACATGCAGGCATTTATTTGAGTCTTTTGCTAGGCATGTTACATTGTCACTCACCATGAAGAGAGATGTCTCCTATTCACAGAATACTTCTGAGTTATTTATCAGTGCACTCTTTTAAAAAATAATGACAACTCTTTCAAGTACAGTCAATTTTTCTACAGAATAAGTCTAATCAGCCATGTACCAAATACACAAATCCCTCATTTTCTGTGCCAAAAAATAATAATCCCATTTTCACCTGGAATGGATTTGCCATTTGCAGTGCCCAGAATGCTGAGTCAGAGAAAAGCATTTCATTTCCACGATCCATAAAATCACAATGCTTCTAGTGCAAGAAACATTATTTCACATTTTCTCAACCCGGTGATTTCCAGATAAGTTGAAGAAATTTTGTTGCTTAGTGTGGTCAACTGTGATTAGAGTAAACACATTAAATCACTAGAATTCATGGAGGAGATGACTCCCCAAATAGTAACTGATTCAGTGGGCTAGTGTAATGTGATTTACTACACTAAGCAAAGCATTTCAGACATTGATTTTTAAAAAATTGTCATTACTTCTCCAGACATAGAAAAATTATATTCAGTAACACAAAGCCTAAAAGAATCTAATTATAAATCTAAAGTTAATTGTATTTCATTCCTTTTTCAAGTAATGAAGATGTAATTACATTGCATTGTTACTGTAGCTTAGGATAGTTTATGAGTCTGTGAGGTGCAGTGGTTAACTGGTGGTACTGCAGCTCAAACTGCTCACATTGTGTGTTCAGTCCTGATGGGCTCAATGTTGACTCAGATTTCCTTCCTTCTGAGGTTGGTAAAATGAGTACCCAGCGTCTTGGTGGTAAAAAAATGTTAATTACCTTGTGAACTGATCAGAGAGTGCTCAAAGTGGGGTGGAATATAAATGTAATTGCTATTGCCAATTTAATTGCCCAAATAATTGGGTTTCCAATCTTTGGTGTTTACAATTTTTTTACATATATACTGAGTCTCTGGCATCTTTACCAGTGTGCCCCTGGCAAAGCATTGCCAAGTAGAGTAGACGAAGGGTGGATAACATTTTCTGAGCTGGGCAGCAAGCGTGTAACTATAAAAAGAGGGTGCTTTTCCTAAGTAGCTGCTAAGAGCAGAGCATGCCCAACTTTTTGTGTGCAGTACTCAGAACCTTACAGCCTAATCAGTGAGAAGGAGAGTTCACAAAAGTTGTGGTGAGTGTCCTGTTGGAATTTTCTGTGCACCAGATTAACATTGGATGAGCCATTGTGGTCTTTGGTGAGTTGTCCATGTCGGCACCGCCCCGCCTGCACCATCCCACGTGGTGTGACCATGTGCTGGCACTCTAACCTGATTTACCCTTGATTAATTTTCTGTTAGCCACCGCAGGTCTCATCAGTTAGGGGAACGGTGGAGCTTTCAAAATGCCCAGTGCATTGGCCTTCCTTTGGTAGCTTCTGCCCTGGCCTGTAGTTGTTAACTTGGTGAGAGAAGTGGCTCCCCTGCTTCTCTTTATTAGCTGGGTAAAGGGTGGCTCTATAAATGAAGTCAGTTTCCTTTGACTCCTGTAAGTAAGTGCCGCTTCCCTATCACCTTGCTGCACTGGGAAGAATAGAAGGTGAATGAGTATGTCCTTCTGAGATACTTGGGTGCCAGGTTGTGGCCCTGTGCCTTCTTTGAAGTTTCCCCCTTTACTTTGTCCCCTTTCTCCTAAAGGGCGAAGGCAGGCCCAGCTACCCTTCTTCTTAGGACTTCTGGTTTCTAAGTCTTTGGAAATTAAAGGAATAGTCTCTTTGTTTAGAGCTTGTTAAATTTCTTATCTCACCTTCCACTCTCAATCTCCTATTTGCTTTGAAGAAACACACGCTTCAGCAGCATAGGATCTCTTTATTAGCAAAAGAGCTATTTTCTATAAAATAGGCATTTGAACAACATTTAAAAACTTGCTTCTTAAAATCCTGTCTCTCTCCACTGAGCATTCATTGAGTGCAAGAAAGAAACATAATAAATTCAGCTTTCATAGCTACCTGTTTTCTCTGGCTAATTGGCTTCTTGGATTGGGCCTGACACCCCCATGAACTGACACCCCCATGAAGTTTGCATTGGCATCAAGTCATTGGCATCTTGATGAGGCTTCTCCTCATCGGAGCTGTGAGCTTCTCAGCTTTCTCCTCCCCCCAGCTGTGGGCTGTCAGCTGCTTGTGTATTTTATAAGTTTCTGAGCCAGACTATCTACGTCACTTATCTTATGGCTAATGTACTCTTAGTGCTATAGAATGTTGGCATTTGGGCCAAATATGGTACATATCAATGTACGGATGCCCTAAGGCAAGTGTACATTGAACTCTCCCTCCCATCTAGTGGATGAGGTCACATATACATTGCTTCTCTCTTCCCCCTCCTAACTGTGAGTCTGAGGTGAAAAGTTCGACTAATTAAATTCTTTCAGGTTACTTGCCAAGTACAGTGTGTGTAGGCTTATGCCAACTGTTAGAAAATGCTGGATTCTCAACCTTTAAGCAAAATGATTTCTATAAACTGCAACTAGGCCCTTAATACATGTTGTCTAGGTCCTAACTTAAAGGATTATTTGACAGTCCATTCTGTGACTGGCTGCATAATTAGAGATGGACTTATTCACAAAACAATTACCACAAGTTTACTGCCAAACCAGCAAAGTCTGTGAAGCTAACAAAAATGCAACTTGATCAAGAGCTCAAGTAAAAGGCAGAAGTGGGACCCAAGCTCCAGAACATGAAAACATTCCTTTAAAGACCACAATTTTCAACACAGATTACACAAGTCTGGTGGGAACTGATTTCCGACAGAATCACTGGGGTTTCTGAAGCCAGGATGGAAAATAAAGGAGTACTGTACAGGAAAAAATCAGGGCAGCATTTTGGTTCTCGCAGGACTCATTTTAATAACGTTAATTCTAGCATCTGTTAACTGGACAAAGAACATACCCTTTATGTGTTCCGGGGAAAGTAACATAAGCTCCAAACTAACAAAGCTTTCTATAATTTATGTAGGTCAGAGATGTGCAAAATGTAACCCATAAGCTGCATGTAGCCACTAGGAAGTCAAATGCAATTTATTAGAACTCCTAAGACCAATCAGCCCCCCATTCTGAAAATGTTTTGTAGGCTCATTGTTGTTGGTGGTGGCGGTGGTGGTCTTCTGGAGGACATGTTTTGGATGCCTTCATAAGGTTCTTCCTCTTCTTAGTTGGATGTAAGAGGCTTTTATTGTAAAGACCAGGCTCTGTTCCAGGCATGGCCTTCCAAGTGTGGCTCTCAGATTTCTGCAAGTTTCTCCATTTAGATCATTGAAAACTACCTAATGGCTGGAATCCTGTTTTGCAGGTTATGTGGCAAAACATATGTGATGTCACCAGCCATGACCATGTCACTGATTTTTCAGGGGTCTATTAAAAACTTCCTCTTTTCCCAACTCCAAGAGCTAGGAGATGCCAACATGGGGAAGCCTTTCAGATCCTTGAAATGGGAGAAGGAACTCTTACTGCCTGAAAGTCACTGCCACCATTCTTAGTGGTGTACCAAGACTAGTGGTGGCACTTGTCACTTGTTAGAGTTTGTTGTCACCCTTCCAAAGCTCCCAACAGCTTCCCTAGCTTAAATAGGAAATCTGAGGCTTTCAGAAATCTGGAAGTGGAGAAGAGGAACTTTTAACACCCTCAAAATGGCCACACCATAGGCACAACTGATGTCATCATACAATTTACACCACCTAAGGTGCAAAACAGGATTGTAGCCATTGATTTCTAACACTTTCCCCCATTTCTGATGAAGAGGTGTGAGGCAGCAGGATAGAAAGTAACACTGCCAAACACTTAGTACATTTTCTCATTATTAAGTACAACACAGTCAGAAACATTATCATGACTCTTCCAACCTGAAGCAACTAATTAGTTGCTTAATATATTATAGCAGTATTAGCAGCCCACCTGCTAGGTGTGCAGAAATGATGAAATTACATTTTTAACACTCTGATGCACTTCCATAAGTTGTTCTACATTAACTTTGTAAATTACTATAACAGTGCCAAATTTTTAAGCAGATGAGTTGTATTGAAAGCTCTCTTTTTTTCTTTAGTTCCTTTCTCATTTCTACACACACACACACACACACACACACACACACACACACACACACACACACACACACACACACACACACACACACACACACACAAATTCTTGGAAAATCCTATGAAACAGATATGTGAAATCATAAGAATATAATATATAATATGTGCTCCTCCAGTTCCCATCAAAAAAATTCATTTGAAATATTTTTAGCAATAGCAATTATATTTATATATTTTCCCATAGCACTTAGCACACTCTTTGGGTGACTCACAAGGTAATTTTGCCCCAACGAACTGAGTACTCATTATACCAACCTGAGAAGGACAGACGTCTGAGTCAAATTTGAGCCCCTTCAGGATTGAACTGACAATGTCAGCAGTTTTGGCCACAGTACAACAGTTTAACCACTGTGCCATAAGGGTTCTTCTTGCCTTTTGGAGGGTACGTAGGAAAATTTGGCCCAAGTTTGAGCAGCCACCAGCATCCATGGCACTCTATATCCCAATTTTTTATTCTTTCAAATTATGCATATATATTGGCCACAAGAGGGTGAAAAGGGATTTTTCCCAATTAGAAATGTGTTTTAAAAAGGAAGTCACGTATCAGTTGTTAAGACACTGACTGGAAGGCCAGCAGGTCTGCAGTTCAAGACCTGAGTACTGCATGATGGAATGCGTGCCCATCTCTGTCCCAGCTCCTGCCAACCTAGCAGATTGAAAGCAAGAAATTGCAAATAGGTAAATAGGGACCACTCAGGTAGGAAAAGATCTTGGGGACATGAAAGGAGCCTCATTTGGGTGTCCCCTGAGCTGAGTTCCTCCAGCAAAACTCCTTTCAACCCAGAATAATTTCTCACACATAATAATAATAATAATAATAATAATAATAATAATAATAATAATAATAATAATAATAATAATAATAATAATAATAATAATAATAATAATAATAATAATAATAATAATAATAATAATAATAATATTGCTCAGCTTTGATAAGCTTTTCAGAGCAAACAGACGTTCCCCCAAAATGGCTTTTGATCATGGGGTGAAATAGGGATAACTGGCACATGACACACATCTTTGCTCACTGATACATCAATGAACAGTGCTATCCCTATTGTGTGCTATCCCTATTGTGTGGAGGGAGAGTTATATTTTTGAACAGTTGTTCAACTGCATCAAAATGTTTGTCCAGAAGAATTTCATTTTGATGTGGTTTTTGTTCCTTGCATTTTTTGTTAGGGAGCGGGCTCTCAATACATCACAGTCTGGGATGCTCCAGTTTACGGTGGGGAACCTGAAGCCAGAAGAGACCTATGCCTTCCGTGTGGTGGCATATAATGAACGGGGTCCAGGAGAAAGCTCACAGCCCATCAAGGTGGCAACACAACCTGAATGTAAGTAAAATTATTAATCTGTTCGCACATTGATCTTTCCTATTTCTGCAGCTGCATCCCCAAGCTATATATGGGGAGCTTAATCATCCATGCTGTGTACATCAGTTTTGGCCCTTAGCATTACTGTGGCAGAATATGCTGCTCCGGTATGGAATGCATCTGCACATGTGAAACAAGTTGACATTGCTGCTGATGAAACAATGCACATAGTGACAGGATGCCTCAAACCTAAACGTGTTGAGAACATACATCCTCTTGCTGGTATCACTTCACCTAAGATAATGAGAAAAGTAGAACATAAGAACAGTCTTGCTGGAACATGCCACAGGAGCCCATCCAGTCCAGCATTCTGTCTCACACAGTGACTCACCATTTGCTTAAGGGTATTTATTCCCAAGCAGATGCATTCACCTGCTTAGGATTCCCTGGAAATGGCACTGAGAGATATCCTGCCTATCTCTCCAACCCGGAGGTTGTCCTTAGGTATCCATAATTATAGCCATTGATCCCCTTGTCCTCCATGAACTTGTCTAATCCTTTCTTAAAGCTGTCAAGACTGACAGCTGTCACCACTTCTTCTGGCAGGGAGTTCCATAGACCAGTGATCCTCTGGGTGAAAAAGTACATTCTCTTATTTGTTTGAGAACTAGTACCCAAAAGTTTCATGGAGTGCCCCCTAGTACTAGTGTTGTGCGATAGGGAAAACAGGTTTTCTTTATCTATTTTGTCTACACCGTGCATGATTTTATAAACTTCACTCAGGTCACAAGTAGCAGTGCATGCTGAGAGAACTCTAAACAAGAGAATGACCATCAGCATTCTCTGAATGAGACATAAAAACATCCATAGTAAAATCATTTAAACCATCCCCATTAAAATCCCATCCACCCCATCTGCAGAAAGAGGGATAATCTTAATTATGTTTTTTATGAGCCAGCAGGCAGGGGTCACACATCCATCACAGCCCCACACCTGCCCTG
This sequence comes from Bradypodion pumilum, assembly GCA_035047305.1. NCBI lineage: Eukaryota > Metazoa > Chordata > Lepidosauria > Squamata > Chamaeleonidae > Bradypodion > Bradypodion pumilum. The sequence goes on from JAWDJD010000002.1 coordinate 18,333,636, forward strand.
TCAGCCAGGTTTTAAGTTCTTTCCTAAAGGGCAGCAATTCTGTCTGCAGCCGTAACTCTATTGGCAGGAGGTTCCAAAGGGCCGGTGTGGACACGGAGAAGGCTCTCCTCCTTGTGCTAGAGAGACGAGCCCCTCTAGCCAATGGTACAATTAGAGAGCCCCTCCGGTCCTCGCAGGTTGGATGGGCAGAAAATCTTGAGACGATGTGGTCTCTTAGGTATCCCGGCCCACTACCATGTAGGGCTTTAAAGGTCATTGCCAGCACCTTGAATTGCACCTGGAGGCAAATTGGTAACCATTGCAGCTCCCAGAGCAGTGGTGAGGTGTGGGCATAACGCCATCACCACCTGGGCAGCTGCATTCTGGACCAACTGCAGCCTCTGAATGGTCATCAAGGGCAGCCCCATGTAGAGCACATTACAATAATCTAGTCTATCATGGTTAAGCAACTGTGATAGCTTAGTGGTTAAGACACTGAGCTTGATGACCGGAATTTATGTTAGCAATTCGAGATCCGTATACTGCACGATGGAGTGTGTTGATGTTGTCTATTCCAGCACCTGCCAACCTGGCAGTTTGAAAGCAAGAAATTGCAAGTAGATAAATAGATACCGCTTTGGCAGGAAAGGCAACAGCATTCCCATGTGCTCAGGTGTCTAGTCATGCCTGCCACATGACTATGGAGATGTCTGCCAACACAGACAATGCTGGGTCTTTGGCGGTAAACGGAGATGTGCCCCCTAGAGTTGGGCACAACTGGCTTTGGAACAAGGAAGACCTTTACCTTTGCTACCGATGATTAGCAATTATTAACTACAGTAAAACCCCAGGTTACAACTTTCTTGGTTTAAATTTGCTGAGGTTTGCAATGGCAAATCTTATGGAAATGCCATCCCAGTTTACAGATTTTTTAATGTATTTTTTTTCCAGTTTACAACTATCAGTTCAGGACCATTTTTCAATTTTTCAATGTATCCCTATGGATGTTTCGGTTTACATTTTTTTTCAGATTACGACAGAGGCTATTGAAATGGACCTCCGTTGTAACATGGGGTTTTACTGTACTAATTAGCAAATACACACTCCATAGTGCTTACAGTACTGTCTGGGTGGTTCACAAGATAATTGACATTTGTTCCCAACATGCTAAATATTCATTTTACTGACCTTGAAAGGGTGGGAGAATGAATCAACCTTGAACCCATTGGGATCAAACTCAGAATGTGAGTAGGGTTTTTATACTACAGCTTAACCATTACATCACAATGTTTATTTGTCTTCTTTCATCATATAATGATCTATCTTGTGTGTGTTGCATCTTCCATGGCCTTCTGCTAAATCCCAGAGAAAAATGTAATGGTTACATTTCTTTTCTGGAGTCTTCTCAGATTATTGCATGTGATGGGGAGGGGGGGATTGCAGAAATTTGGGGAAATGCATAATAGAGAGAAAGTTTACGTGCACACATAATCACATGCACACACCAACTAGCTCCCAATGATAAGATGAAATACAGCACCCATGAAATTCAAAAGAAAATTGAATGTGCCCTGAGAATGAGGCCAACAAACAGAAAACTTTTTTGTGAAGCAAGAAAACTTCCAAAGGACAGATTTTGGCACTGCACTAACTAATACCAGCCCTGCACTTCAAACACTGATGATTGATAGTGTACTGTAGACGGTGCTATTTCTCTCCTGTTGATGATATGTGGGCCTTGAAAACAGAACTTTATTTCTTGGATGTAGTCCAGGGTTTTTCAAACTGTGTTCCAGGGAACCTTGAGGTTTCTGGAAGCTTATAATGTGCTCCTCATCAGAACCTTATCAGTAATGGCAGGCAAGGCTTCTTTGAAAGGCAATTTTGTCCTCGAATATATGCAGGCATTGACTGCCTGTGAAGTTATACTCTGAGTTCTGAGAAGGGGGTGAGGCCAAGATCCACTGGTGCTTCCTTCGTAAGCTTTGGAACACATGTGGAATTATTTACAGGACTGTGGATTTTGAGCTGAGTGCATCTATGTGCCCCAGTTCTGTTAGCTGCTATCTTTCCAGCCTGTTGCCCATAATGTTTATGTTTATGTTTATTTGATTTATATGATGCCCTCCTCTGCAAACGCCGACTCAGGGCGGCTCACAACCCATCAAAACAAAGATACAGTGTAGCAAAAATGAAATACAAAATACAATAGCAAATACAATATAGCAAAGAACAAAATACAAGATACAAAAAAAGTCCAATAACATCTCACTAGGCCCCAAACAAGTCCAAAGGTGGATGGTGGCAGTAACGAAAGACCACCCTGCAGGGAAGACTGGAGGCAGCGACACAAGTCCTTCTACCTCAACAGTCTTTTAACCCCTGGCTGGGTGCAGGGCCTGGGGCACCGGTGAAGGTGGTGAGTCCCAGCATCCTTCCATCACTCTGGGGGGTCCTCTCCGCCCCGCAGGGAAGATTGGAGGCAGCGATCTATGATGTAGGGCAGTGATGGCCAACCATAGCCCTACAGCTGTTCTTGAACTTCAATTCCCAGAAGCCCTGATTAGCAGGTGTGTTGATTTGGGCTTCTGGTAATTGAAGTCCAAGAAAACCTGGAGTGCCAAGGTTCGCCATCATGGATGAAGGGTCTAACTTCTCCAGAAACCTAGACATTAAAGAAAATACTAATTTCCTCCATAAGAACAGCCTTGCTGGAACAGGCCACAGCCCATCCAGTCCACCATTCTGTCTCACACAGTGGCTCACCATTTGCCTCAGGGTATTATTCCCAACCAGATGCCTTCACCTGCTTAGGATTCCCTGGAAATGGCATTGAGAGATATCCTGCCTATCTCTCCAACCCGGAGGTTGTCCTTAGGTACCCATAATTATAGCCATTGATCCCCTTGTCCTCCATGAACTTGTCTAATCCTTTCTTAAAGCTGTCAAAACTGACAGCTGTCACTTCTTCTTCTGGCAGGGAGTTCCATAGACCAGGGATCCTCTGGGTGAAAAAAGTACTTTCTCTTATTTGTTTGAGAACTAGTACCCAAAAGTTTCATGGAGTGTCCCCTAGTTCTAGTGTTATGCGATAGGGAAAACAGTTTTTCCTTATCTATTTTGTCCATACCGTGCATGATTTTATAAATTTCAATCAGGTCACCTCTTAGACGCCGTCCATCGTTCAAGAGTGAAGAGGCCCAACCGTTGCAGCCTCAGATGGTAAGGAAGGTGTTCCAGTCCCCTAATCATTCTGGTTGCCCTCCTCTGCACTTTTTCCAGCTCCATAATATCCTTCTGGAGGTATGGCGACCAGAACTGTACACAGTATTCCAGATGGGGCCTCACCATAGATTTATAAAGAGGCAAAATGACACTTGCTGACATTATCTATACCCTTCCTAATGATCCAGTGACCCCGTTCCCCATATTGTGGTGGGATTCCCTCAGAGAGATATCTTTTGGCAGTCAGACATGCAAATTAGCCCAGTTTTGCCTTCCTGTGGCCCATCACAGAGCCAAGCACATTGACAGAGGGTGCCATCAAGGACTTATTGATTGACTGATTGATTGCACTTAAACTCCATCTTTCCACAACAAATAACAGTCAGGCCAGCTTATAGACTTCCAAAAGAATAAAAACAGATAAAATTACATTTAGATTTTTTTTAAAAAAAATCTTCCAGCCCCAGGGTAAAAACCATTGAAATAAAGCAAATATATTGAAAACCATTAAAATAATCTTGAAGCAGATTAGAACAAAAGTAGAGTCAGATAAATACTATACACCAATCTTTAAAAGTATGTTTTTAAACTCTCTTCTCTAAATCAGGTTAAGCAGAAACTGGCCACAACTGAGAAGGAAATATATTCCATGATTTAGGACAGTGATGCGGAACCTTTTAGAGACCAAGTGCCCAAACTGCAACCCAAACGTAAAGGTTTCCCTAGCTTGAAAGCCAGTCATATCCAACTCTAGGGTTCAGTGCTCATCTCTGTTACAAAGCCGAAGAGCCAGCGCTGTCTGCTGCTGCAGACGTTTCTGTGGTCATGTGGCAGGCATGACTAGACACTGGAGCACATGGAACGCTGTTACCTTCCCACCAAAGTGGTCCCTATTTATCTACTTGCAAAAGCAAAGTGCAAACACAGCAACAGGGGAGGAAGGAAATGTTCCCATTGGGCTGCTGGGCTGAGGGGTGGGGCAAACTCTATGCTGGGTTGACTGTATTGGTGCCCACAGAGAGGGCTCTGAATGCCACATCTGACATGTGTGCCATAGGTTCACCACCATTGGATTAGGATAAGGCTATCTTCTGCATGGTTTTTGGGCAGTCTTCTAAAGCTGCTGGCATTTTTATGATGGCCTCTCCCTATGATCTTAACATCTAAACAAGCTCATAGTGAGACATGAAGCCCCATAGAAAGCCAGCCCCAAACCCATTTAGGACTTCAAAGGTTAAAACCAACACCTTGAATTGGGTCCGGGAAGCAAATGGCAAGCACTGCAGGTATTTATTCACTATTAAATAAATACATTTCATGTCAGAAATTACTCTGGGTTGAAAGGGGATGCTCGAATGAGGCTCCTTTCATGTCCCCAAGATCCATCATGCAGCACTAGGGTATCAAACCCCGACCTTCCACTCTTCAAGCTCTTAACCACTAAGTCACTGCATATTGTGACTGTATGACCATGGTGCTGTGCACCAGTCAGAATCCTAGCTCATGCATGTTGCACCAACTGAAGATCTCAGACCTTTCTCAAAGGTGACCCCACATAGAACACATTGCAGTGGTTAAGGCATAGTGTAACTAAAAGTGTTCACACATCCTCAGAAAGGATACTCAACAGCAGGGAGAGAATGCTGAAGGAGGTCTCTTCGCCATCCTAGGTACTCTCAACATGGTGAACAAGAAGCAAAACATTCGCTTCAAGGTTTGATCCTTTCCATAAGACTCCTTCCACAAATGTACTGGGAGACTTTACTCATCCAAGAATGTTGTTCTTTTTTTAAAACAAGGTACCCACTACCCTGCAAACCTCCCCCCCCTCCAAGGAGTAAGGGCCTTTTTCCTACCAGCCTCACAGCGGGTAGGAGATGTTCGGCACGTTTGGGCAACAATTTATCTAGCCTGAAACTAAAAAGAAATTCATGAACATAGACCAGTGCTTTGATATGAGTAGAATGATGAACTTGCTCTAGGTTTTACTCCAGACATTATAGAAATTAGCCATGATAATGATCTCTTTCCTCAAAGTTGGTTCACCTCCTTGTATAGCTCCTGAAAAGTACAGACTAACCCCAAAACAGATTCAGCCCCCCCACCCCCGACATTAGGATCACCAGTTTTCCCCGATACAGCTAGTAGAGACATGTGGACAGATGTTTTAAATGCCCAGCTTTCTCTGTCTGTCTCTGCAAAAGCCATTATATTTGGCTTGCCTTTGTTTGTTTTTCACACATTAAAATAATGTATAGCTAGGATTTAAGAAAAGCGAGGGAAGCCAGCAAATTCAGGGGTGCCTTCACAAAGGATTAATTTAAGATGTAACCTGCAGACCTTTCATCTATGTTGCAATTCCACAAATGACCTTAAGGTCAGTCACCTAGATTGTAACAAAAAGGTGTTCCTCACTTAAGGGATGGAATAAATCAAAGAGACTAAGTAAAATTGACAGCCTTTTAATTCATTATTTGAATGCAATTTATTGTTAGTTTTATCAGTACCCTGGGCATTCCTAAACAAATAAACCCATCTACCTGAGATTGGCAGATGACAGCAAGATAATCCTGTCACCTCAATTGTCAATACTTACTCTCCAGTCAGGTAGAATTAAATATTGCAGTTAATCATGCTGCACAATTTTGTTAGAACATTGTTTTAAAGAGAGTCTGGAAGAGCAGCCACAAACAACCCGGGTAGCCTTGAAGACCACATTGGATAGATCAATATATTCAACCCACTTTTGCCACTGAATTAAAACTGTTCCTCCATCTGTGGTGGTTTTGATTAGCAAAAAATACAGATATGCAAATAATTTGTTTTTAATTTAATAATTGAAACAAAGTAATGCATTAGGCAATGAAAGTTACTAGCATGAATCAATCCTGTAGGAGTTATAGATTTTGTAGAACTGGCATAGCTCACCATTTCCAGCAATAAAATCATGAGTGAGCAGTGAATATCTTGTTATGAGAGCAGGCCTGTGATGGCCATTGAGGACAACAGGATAAGTCCTGGTGCACCTCAGTGACTAGCACCCCCAAGAGGTGGGCAGGTGATTTTTTTTAAAATGAAGGCAAGTGGCACCTTTCAAACTCAGCTTTTCCACTCACCCCCTTGCCCCAAAGCAGCTCTCCGTTGGTGCACTAAGACAAAAGCTGCATGGCAGCAGATTGCATCAAGGGCATGGCAATAGTCAATAGGTGCCTTGGTGCACTGATCGAGAGGTGTTTTGGGGCAAAGGGTCTGGAGGAAGAGCTGAGGTTGAAAGGGATGCCATCCAATCGCAAGGCAGTGGGCGTGCCAGGAAGTGCTGAGGTGGCAAAAGGCAGAGTCAGTCATCAGAGATGGGAGAGAAGATAGCACCACTGCCCTGATCACCCAAATCACTGCCGCCGCCTCCAGCTCAGCAGATCTGCCTTTGCTCTGGGTGTTCCATGGTTTTTGCCTCCTCCCTTGCTGGAGATGTGGAGCTGAACCAGGTGCTGCCCTTGGCCACCCAACCTATCCTCACCTCCCACCACCCAACCAGAGGCGCCACAAAGTGGGGAGGGAGGGGGGAATGGTGGGTGGAGAGAGATGTTGAACGGCACCCCCTCGTCACCCCCAGCCTGAAGAGGAGGAAGAGGCTGTAGGACCCAGTGGCCCAGATTCCCCCCATTCCCCCCATAGGCACCCCCCAATGACTTCTGCCCGTGCCCCCAATTGTAGCCAGCCCAAGCCTATATGAGAGTCTGAAAAAAATCCAACTCTGTCATTTGGGCCCAATTCCAACTGTGCAGCCTTGAATGTTTAAAATGCACTGTGGGGTTGAAGGGGGGAGAACCCCCCGCCCCACTAGATGTCTTTATCAAGCTTCTGTGTTCTAATAACTCAAGTAAGGATAGAGAATCCAACTTTTGAACACCTTCTTTGAACCCATCATCTTCATCCTGAAGCAAAATAATTGTCTCCTCCAAATGAAATACGTTATGCTTCAAGACTGTTGAAAGCTCATGTCTGATTTCATCTTTAAGTTCTGTTGAAGGATGGTGGTGATTAAGTTGTCCTGGAGTTGCCTGGCTATGTATTTTGTTCACTTTTGGCCTGACATAATCAGAACGGATTTGGCAATTACTACAAAGGCAAAGAGATGTAATCTCTCTCTTAGTGAGAGAACACAAACAATTTAGATGTTTTTGAGATTATTCCAAAACTCTTGTTTGATGGCCTACTATGGAAATCTATTTGTCTTCTTCCAACTTTTTCTGTACCATTTTAAATCTGCCAATGGAGTAATGAACTTCTTATCTTTTGAATACCAGACATGGAATCAGTGTAATCATTTTTGTTGTGGTTCAGTCAATGAACACAGTGTCTCTGATGTTTGAGATAGATATAGTACAACCACATTTTCTTGCCCTAATGGTATCATTAATCTTTTTGTGGCCAATATTTGTTTCATGATGTTGAAAATGGGGTTTTGGGTTGCCTTCCTCCATAAGATAATCATTTTTATAATGTCATGATGTGAAATATTAGAACTCTGGCACTAGCATTGTAGTACCTGAAAACATGACTGCCCATCACACCAAAAGACCACCTTTCTTCCAGTGGAAAAATAGAGGAACTTTAGTAAATGAATCCCATGGTTAAAAGTACTAGTACTCACAGGTGCAGGAAGGTCAGGGAAAAGAGAGAAAGAACACCCATTGAAATTTCACAGCTATGGGTTAAACTCTTAGAGCAGGGGCGCCCAAACTACGGCCCATGGGCACAATTAGGCCCATGCATATCATTAATGCACCCCACGGTGAGTACCCTGGTTCACCACAGACTGCCCCTCCACCCACCCCCACCGCCTGACGTCAGCAGCAGTGGCAGCAATGATTGTGTTTTGTCCTGGCTGCTCCGAGCAGCCTCTGGCTCAGTCCCATCCCCTCTGCAGACTTTGCCAAAGCCAATCACCTTCGGAGCTCCTCTGTTTAAAAATCTGCAGTGCTAGGAGAGCCTCCTGGCATGCCTGGGATGACGTCACTGCATTGCGCCAGGTATACCCTTCCAGCGCCACGGATTTTGAAACAGAGGAGGCCCCAAAAATTTCCCTGACCCAGCAAAAGTTTGGGCCCCATTGTCTTAGTGAGAGGAGTACAACTCGATGTCAAATGACATGGTGTCAGTGGATCAGCCAATTGCTATTTAGAAGGAACTGGTTCAATCTAAAAAGAAGCAAGGAGAGTTAAAGAAGTTATCTCAAAAAAGTTCAGTGAGCTTCTCAGTGGGAAATAAAAGTTAGCTAAATTCTGCCTTTGAGAATTATGCTCTGATGCTGTAATGCTTGCACATTGTGTAGGCCTGGAACTATGCTGCAATGTAATAGGTTAGGATTTGTTAGCCTTTATTATTTTATTGGGGATTTCTTTTCAAACTGCTCATTTCTATTTTTATTTTTATTTTTGCAAAATGGGTTAGTTTCATTTTCAGTCGAAAAGCTATTTGCCTACTTGCAATGGGGCAGGAAGGAAGGGTCCAGTCTTTCCCCTCCCCATGGAAGAAATTCTAGAGTCTGAGAGCAACCACAAGAAAGACCCTGTCTTGTGCCTTCACTAAGCAGTTCTTATAAAACATATTTATAGGGAATGCCTTATAAAAGTATAGAAGAGTGTGCTAATGCTCCAGCTACAAGGACAAGGTCTCAGAGGTTCTATCATTAGCACTTTGAGACGGTGATTTTTTTTTAAATTTCCTTTCTATCATAACCACTGTTTAGTACCCAACACACACGCACATTCTGCCTATTTATAACTTGTCCATTAGACCTTACTTACTCTGTGTGGCATTGTTTGAACACTACCTCCCTAGATAAGGTCTATCAGCAAATGCAGAGAGGTTTATATCTTTAATTTCTGAACAACATCTTCTCTATGGCCTTCAATCAGCCCCCCAGAAATGGAAATCCACGAAAAACTTCCTTAAGTCAACAGAAGATTTGGACGAATTTAAAAGTAGAAAGGACATATAGAAGGTTATGAAGGATCAACATTGAATGGAACCAACAAAGGAGTTGGCACCTGGTTTTGGCAAAAGTTGGGAAGTCTGGAAATCACTAAATAGACTGTGCATAGGCACAGCAAGATCTACTGTGGATAAATTGGGATAGCCAGTGATGTCAGCCCTGTGAGATAGCAGAGAGGTGTGGGCAACCACACATATGTACGCCTGCTCCTTGTACCCTGCTCAAAGTTTAAGGACTTCATGACAGCTCAAAATAACATTGCCTGCTTTGAGGCAAGAACTCTCTAATCCAGACTCTTAAAAATGCAAATGCTATGTTTAAAATTTAAATCTTATGCTTTAATTTCGTTTTAGTTGTGGTACTTCTGATACTAATAAATAAAAATAAAAATATCTATGGTGGCTTCCAACTGTAATTGGGAATGATGGAATTCCCAAAATTTATTGCCTGAAGAAATTTATACTTACATGGCTGAAGTCAAGAGTGTGATTTTGAGGTGTAATCTTTTGACACCCTCTTCCAGTCTCTCTGTTCATGACCAATGTGAAATGTTAATAGTTGACTTCCCAGAACTTGAAAAAGAGATCTTTTAGGCCTAGAAGTTTCTTGATTTTCATAATGTGTGTGTGTGTGTGTAATAGAGAATATTCATACAGTAGTGCAGACAGCTGGTTCTTCATGTATGGTTCAAGATCTGTGATTTCCTTCTGGATATTTCTTTGCTTCCTGTGTAGGATGTCAATCAGGTGGTTCAGTAAATTTTTGGAAAGTGTCTTAGGACTAGAATGAGTAGCATCTCCTGCCAGAAGAAAGGAAACTTTTCAAAGTTATATATTGCTCACTTGCATCTCACCACATCTTGCCTCTGACAGTGCTCAACAACACAGAATACAAGCTATCAAGAAGATGCTGTTCGTACTGAAACCCAAAATGTGTAAAATAGAGGGACAGACCTCTTCTTGCAGCATCAGTCCTTGGAATGTAAAACCTCTGTTGATCAACAACAAAGGATTTGTGTTTGGTTCATGTTTTTCATGCCAAAATTGCTGTCATGTCTTCCAAACATGTTCAGAGCAGGGGAGAAGTGACTTCATTATGTTAATAATTACATTGCCTCCAAGTCTTTTGAAGTCATCTCACCCCATACAACCCAGAAGAAGATTTTATGAAAATGTAATTAAAGCTGTTAACTGCAAGAACACAGGAGAAGATGAACAAAGAGCAGGCAGAAGAGCCAAAGGACATAAATCAAAGCCTGCTTACTATTTACCAATAAGCACAAATGGCCTCATAAATGGCTTACATGGGATATGGTTTTAGTGTATAGAATCAAGACAGGGGCTGGCTTCTAAAAAAGAGAAGGGACGCTTACTCTTTTTCTCAGGGGGAAAAGCTGGATTAAAAGATTTCACTGTTTAAGTCAAGGGACAGCATGGCTTAAGCATCTTGTTTATTTGTTTATTTATTTATTTTAGATTACAAGCTTGCATCTCTCTATGAGCAAGAGAAAAAACAGTCTTCCTAGAAGTTGACACACATCCAATAGATAGATTTATTTTAGCAGAGGATTGGAATGTCTATAAAGAAATGAAATGCGTGTTAAAAGGACAGTTGATAGTGGTGGTTGAGTGTACTAGCTACAATTTAAGAGGATGTAGATTTTATGGCTGACCTTTCCTTGATTGTTCTCTGGATCCTTTCCTCTGCCATCCATGCCTCCAGAATTCTGCTTTAACATCAAGAATTTTCTAAAATGAATCAGTTCAAAGGAACTGGCTATAGTATGGTACTGCTTCTGTTTCCAAATACAAAATTTCATGGTTTTTTTGTTTGTTACAATGTTTATTTTATATTGACATTGGGCATGGTGATGACAATTATCTTAGGGTGCGTCTTGATTAGTACAATATCCTACATTTGCATTGTTTGTTGCTAGGTTCAGATTTGATTCAAATACTGAAGAGTACATGACACACAGGTGGGGCACACATTATGTCACTAATACCTCACTAACATGCCCCAAATTCAAAATGACTCTCTCTTCTGTGTGGGTCCCACCTCAGGGTTCTAGTTTTCTTGACAGGTCTTTTGCCTCTGTTTCATCCTCCAGGAGTTTGAGATCTTGTGGTTCAAGCTCCCTAGGTGAGGCACCAGCCAAGATTGTCTCACCAAAGTCTACTGAGGAACTCACAGAACAGAATTCGGCAGGCTCACACACTGGGTGTGACAGCCTGCCAACAGGGGTGCCCTCAACCACTGGATGGATGGATGGATGGATGGATGCATGGATGGATGGATGCATGGATGCATGGATGGATGCATGGATGTGGACTCTACTCAAGGCAATTAGACTTATGTCTGAAAGCAATGCTGTAGCTATATGACACCTCTATCTTCAAAGGCTAGATACTGTTACAAATGTTGCACAGAAACAAGAATAAAGATGAAGTGGCTTTCATGCACTGGCTTGTGGGCTTCCTATTGTCAAAAACGGAAATGATGTTCAAGAACAAGCTGTCAAGGAAAACATTCCAAGCAACCAAGAGCATTAAAGTTAATGACAGCATTTCAACCCTCTCCATGAATGGCTTGGAAAATGTGATGCCTCGGGAAATAGCTACAGTCTCCTAGTTTAGTGGTGACGAACCTATGACATGCATGCCAGAGGTGGCACTCGGAGCCCTCTGTGTGGGCACCCGTGCAGTCACCCCAGCACAGTGGTCATCCTGCCTCTCTGCCTAGCAGCCCAATGGAAGCACTTCCTCCCTCGCCCAGCACAGAGTTCACCCCACCCCTCTGCCCAGCAGCCCAGTGGGAGCACTTATTCCCTCCCCCCAGCACAGAGTTCACCCGCACCTCTACCCAGAAGCCCAATGGGAGTGTTTCCTTCTTCCCCTGTTGCTGTGTTGGCACTATGCAATAAATAAGTGGGTTTTGGATTGCAGTTTCGGCACTCAGTCTCTAAAAGGTTCGTCATCACTGTCCTAGTTCTTTGCAGATAGTAGTGTTTTTCAAATCAGCCTTGCTGCCCACACAGACGTCTGTGAATTGCTGGGTGCATAAAAAGAAAGAAGAGCCCAGGAGGCAACAAGTTATCCTTAACGTCATATGATTTTGCTCCCAAGAACAAAAATGGCAACAATTGCTTTTCATGCTAGTATGTATCTGTGAATAACTTTTGCTTGATTCAGACATAATGACAAACAAACAAATAAAACAAACATGAAGGGGAATCCCATAATTGTTAAGTAAGATTGTTGGAAAATATAGCGTGATTAAAATATTTTTCCTTTTATTAAATATTATTCCCTTTTATGTACCTTTGTTGTTGTTGTTGGCGAGGAGAGCGGAGAAGAAGAGGAGACCTTAACAATTTTCTTACACTACAATTCAGACTCAATGATACTGTACATCAACTCTTGTGGAGTTAGAGTGGTCAGAAAACTCTTGTTATAAAGGCACTGAGCTCCTTCATCAAACGATCTCCATCCTGATCCCTCCGTGGGATGTATGAGTAGAACAGCCTGATATAAACTTGCAGGAGAAGTAGAGAAGAAAAAGAATGGAGAAGACCTGCATAACACCAGACTTGAACCCTTCTTATCTCAGACTCAGAGCTACTATGCCAGGTCAGGGCAGTCTCAAAGCATCTAGAATACCTCTAAGCTGAGAAGAACTGGCCTCAGTGTCAGCCATTTTGGCTAGTTAGGATTGTGACGTGAGAAAAATGTACTCCTGTATTTCCGCTCAGTCTCAGGGATGATCCAGTGGCCTGACAACTGCAGAAGCCCATTTCATGCATTTCTAGCCCATACTAATAAAGGATGCACTCCTCCAACCAGAAGGAAGTTTAAAAGTAAGGGGAAAGCTGACATAGATGCAAATTTCCCACACATTGTTATTTAATCTTGGAAATCTGTGGAGTTACAGAAGACTTTCTTCATGCTTAGGGATATAAAGTACATTAGTTCAATCCATTTTATAATAAAATAGAGAGTTTGGGGAATTGAAAATGGGGAGAACCATACTGTGTATTGATTTTACAATAGAATATTAATATTAAATGTCTTAAAGTCCATCTGTATTTTCTTTAATGGCTTCGGGTTCTCAGCTTTTTATTAATTGCTAACTTTTCTGCATTCAAAGGCTTTTAGAAAGCAAAATTGGTATTATGTTTCCTGTCTTTGTCCCTCTTTCTATTTCTCAAATGCTACAGAGGACATCAAACTGAGCATTAAACAAAGCACTGATAGAACATCCGGCATGAATTTCAGGGATTTATTTACATACTTGTGCAATTTGGATTATGTAGATTGAGATCCCTAAGGGGATGAGGGATAACATGAAAGGGTAACTTCATCCTCAAGGAGAATATTGTATTGGCTCACAATAAAATAACATTCTAGCCTTCCTCAACTCCCCCCACCAAATACAATCCTTAACATGTTTCTGAAGGACTGTCAGGCTTTGGGACTAAGGAAATGTGTGCTGGCAAACAAAGATACTGTATTATAGCAGCAACTACTTTCAACGAGTTGACAGAGGAATTGGTTTGGAAGGAGAAAAGGTGAAAGCCATTTCTCACCCAAAGGTTTCTTATCCTTTCCAGATGGAGTTCCATCTTTGAACATTGAGGAGTAAGGGGGGGGGCACGACAAGAAAGGGAAGTTCAAATTTACAACCAGAGATGGTTCATAGTCTGAGTAAATGGAGCCTCACCTCTAGATTTTGGAGTGAGTCCTCCTTTGTTTGGACCATGATCCACCTGTGTCAATTGCCCACCATGTCAATTGTATGCAATATTTTATGTTATTATACCCTGAATAACATACTGACCAAAATCCAATTGGGAAGATTTGAATAAAATGCTATTGCTAATTGTACAGTTAAGGTTTATGTAATTTGCCGGGGCTAATTGTAATTAATTAAGAAGGTGGCAGGGGAAATATTGGTTGTGCCAACTGGTGTGTGATTTAGCACCCAAGGAAGACCTACCTGACACCTCATCAATTAACTGTGATTAGCTAGGGCAAAGCATGTAAACCTAGCATGAAATACCTGTAGGATTCTGGGCCTTAGATATAATAATATTAAACAAGAACTTTTGTTTCATATGCATGGTATTCACCTCTTTCTCCTCCTTTGATTTTCTTTCTGCATATTCTAGATTGTAAGATCCTTGTAAACAGGATCTGTCTGTGTTAAGATACTATGAACATTGATTATACGGTAATATGCTAACAGCTACTGTGAAAACAAATCTAATAAATAGTTTACTAACTTAAACTATGTTTGTATTGGTTTCTGCTCCTTTCAATGCAGTGCAAGTTCCTGGACCAGTAGAAAGCCTACGGGCTGTATCAACTTCACCTACCTCAATTCTTATTACATGGGAACCCCCTTCCTATGCAAATGGTCCAGTCCAAGGTTACAGACTTTACTGTACAGAAGTTGCTACTGGGAAGGAACAGGTGAGCAAATGTATTAATGTATAAGTATATTTAAAAAAACAAAGAGGGGAAAATCCATATATTCAGATTCACTGTAACATTTTCATGGAATGTCCACTTTTCCCATTAACCATTGTCATCTTGGAGCATTTTATAGGGACCTTAGCTGGTGGCAGCCCTGGTCTTCTACGCATACTTGCCTTTGTTTCCCCACCCACCTCAAAGCAGTGCCAAGCAGTTGGTTCTTATCTCCTATTAAATGTTCCTTTAACTCAGTGGTTCCCAATGTGGGGTTCATGCCCCACAGGGGGGCAATTTGATTTTTAAGTGGGGCAATTCAAGGATGAGTTAGACCAAGTTAGTGGACTTTTAACCTTCCTCCATGTGAATCAAAGTTCACTTTTCAAATAATAAGAATTATATGTTGCTGGGGGCAGGATCAGGATTTCAGGTGTTCAGGTGGGGCATGGCCAAAAAAGGGTTGGGAACCACTGCTTTAAACTTACATTAAGCGTGTTGTGGAAAATTCAAAAGACATCTCAACACAGCCGTTCTGTGTTCTTTGGACCAGTCAGATTAATAAATTAGGTAAATCCTTTCCTGCTGATACTGTGTTTTAAGCCGCCCAGAGTGGAAAAATATTCCAGATGGGCAGGGTATAAATGTAATAAATACATACATACATAATAAATAGACAAAATGAGGCAGCTACATTTGTGGGTAGTAGTAGTAGCTAAACTTGCCAATCATTTCTGCTCACGGAGACTTCACTGAGGGAGGGGGTAGACCACGAAAGAGTCTTTGACCAAGAGCCCCTCAAATGTTGAGCTCTAAAAGTCCCTCATATGTCAGTCATGAACAAGAGTTCAGCACATTCTGTTGAGTATTTCTTCGAATGGAATCTACGTAATGTAATCCTAGTATTATAAGAGAACTAGCTTGGTACCCGGCTTTGCTTGGGGGTGTCCCACTCTGCACTGCCGCCACCGGCCCTGTCCTCCCCGGTGTGCCCCCCGTCTCAGTCGCCTCCCCCCGCCCATCTTACCTTGCTGGTGAGGGCCTATCTCCTCTGTCAGCTCCAGCATCCATGCTCCCACGCAGGCCTCACAGGCATGGCCCTGAGCCCCCTGTTCTTTTGTTCCTCCATGGCCAACAGTCCTGTTGTTTTCCCCTTCCCCTCATGGACTGACTGCGCACACGCCTACAGGGCATTCTGAGAGATGTAGTTCCCAGCCTGCCCTGCGCATGTGCAGTTCATTTGTCCCATTTTGTGGGGTGCATGCCCCACCTTTGCCTGCATTACCCCAATAGTCTCTGGCACAGATGGCTAAGGTAGGTGTGTGTCAAGTTTCAGGGGTCTACGTCCAGGAGTGTGGATTTCTATACTTGACCCACAAACGTACACCTCTCTTATATATAGTTTCTGCCTGATAGTCCCTGGAATTGCTAATGAAGATTAATTTACAGTCAGTTAACCAGGAAGCGATGCTATTCCTGCAAAGTTCGCACTGAAACCTGGCTGCTTATGAAGTTTGGAAAACCTAGATAGCAAGAATGCCTCTCTCTGTCTTTTTGACTACCTTATCTGTATGCTTTCATAAAATGTTGAAGATGAGATATGAGTACAGAAGTTTATAAAATTGTATAAATTTGGCATGTTTGGAAGAGAAAAGAAGCTTTCCACAGAACTAGAACAATTATCAGTAGATTCAAGACAGATAAAAGATCTATGGAGAGATGCAGATTTCATTTCAATTTGGATTGGATAAGAATTTGACTCTCAGAAGTATTGGGCAGGATCTAATTAGAAACCAGACCATGATGCTAGATAAAATAGACACATGCTCAGATCAAGAGATGGATAAATCAGTCTTACTCTCATCAGTTTCAGTATGTTCTTACAGAATTCCTTTTCACCTCACTACTTGTTAAAGGTGCACAATATCTATGTTTTTGAAAATATTATTAATACATTCTCACCTCCCCCAACACTGCATATGGACTTCATTCACATCCCATCCAAAAAGATGCCTTCTTATATCTGGATTTGTTATATATATTATTGCGATGACAACGATATTCCAAATTTATATGAAAGGCAAAACCGAAATGATAATCCATTGCAAATCAAATTTGTATGAAAGGCAAAAATGAAGTGATAACTCCATTTCAAACCACACATTAATTATGAATGAATCAGACAGACCTGCTTAAAAATACAGAGAAATGAAATATTTGAGCATTCTTTAGCACATGCCAGCGATCTTATTTCTTGGATGATGGGGATGAGTAACTAAAGCCATTTCATGTGCTTTTTAGCAAGAATGATTGGTTCTTTAATGATTCACTCTTCTTGCTATCCATAGAAGGAAGGAAAAAGAGAAGAAACCTACTGCTCTCAAATTATTACAATTATTTTTCCAATGCATACTTGAAGAACTGTATAGTGAATGAAGTAACCCTTATTTGAGGCCCACTCTAGATACTCATAGATGAGTGGAGTTTATATGACATATTAACAAAGAGATACAGAAGATCATCTAGATTCTAAACAAGGACATGCAGTGCTAAAATACTTAAATTGTGGCCAGAATGCATGAGAACTACTGCAAAGTCAATACCATTGCCTCAGTGGGTAAAAGAACTGTACTTGGAGACTGGAAGGACAGGGTTCAATTCCCCGAGAGCTGCTTGATGAGGGACATGGAAGGAGCCTCATTCGGGCCCCCCCCCTGCAAAAATCCTTTCAACCCAGAGTAATCTCTGATACAAAAACACTCCATTGGAATACATGAATACATAAAATAAAATGTGAAATGCCCACTTCAGCTCTTAGTATCAAATTCTGATCTGCATAATTTCATGCAATAATAATTCTGCTTTCCTTTGTGCCCAGAATATAGAAGTTGATGGTCTATCCTACAAGCTGGAAGGGTTGAAGAAGTTTACAGAATATACCCTACGATTTCTCGCTTACAATCGTTATGGGCCTGGAGTATCATCAGAAGACCTAACAGTCAGGACCCTTTCAGATGGTAAGAGGTAGTTCACACACACACACACACACACACACACACACACACACACACACACACACACACACACACACACACACACACACACACAAATCCTGTAACACATAATATATAAGTATTACCAGAGAAAACATTGGGAGTTTAATTCCTCACTGTGCCTCCTTGACAGAAGCTGGACTTGATGATCCATAAGGTCCCTTCCAGTTCTGCATTTCTATTATTATTATCATTATTATAATAATACAAGGAACACTATTGTTCCTCACCAAGGCTTCCATAATAGGTGGAAACTATTGCCACAAGGATCTAATGTAGAGAAGAAATAGGCACGGAGAGCTAGCACAGAATAACTCGCTGATGGTTCAAAGAGTTGCAAAACAAATTCTTACTCTTCTAAACCTTAGAAGTCTGTGTAACAAAGCTGCAACCATAATCATTTTGTGTAAACTTGGTTGGTTGCATTAAAGTGTAATTGTGTCTTAAAGCACAATTTTTGCCCAATTTGCTCAAATTTACACATGCACAAAGAAATTGTCTCCTCTCTTGTACAAAGAGCAGCCACACATCTTGCTGCCTCACAGTAGAAGGGAAAAATATTATACTTTCTCAGCCTCACTTATGAAGATAAAAGAAGGGGAAAAATATCTTGTGAAAAGTATCTTGTGAAATAACACAAGTGGTGGCATTTTTTGAGTGAGGCCCAGTTTTTCTTCCTTGTATGCCTATGAAAGCATTTGGAATGCAAGAGTAAAAGAATTGCTGTTTAGAAAATGCAAAGATTTATTCCAGCTTCCTGAATTTATAAGGGCATAAATTCTTGTTCCCCATTATCTTGGATGTGTGAGCTCTCCCTTTGTGTCACAAGGATACAAATAATCTTTACACAGATAAGGCTGCTGGAGTGACTAGAAAGGATAAGATCAGGAATGAGGTAATAAGGGAAAGAACTGGAATAGAAGCAATCTTGAACTACATACAGAATCAACAAATAAAGTGGCTTTGCCCATTTGGAGAGAATGTCTTGGAATTCCATACCTTACAAGGCATATGTAGAAAGAGGAGAAAGACAAAAAGCACAAGGCAGACTCAGAGGAAGATGGAGAGATAACATCAAAGAAATATTGCAAGGACGTCAAATAACACCAGTGGAGGCTGCTTGAAGTGCAGAACAAGAACCTTGCATCTCCCTGGACACCCAATTGGGGGTGGGATGGGGAGTGGTTGAAAAGCCCCTCTGCATATGTTATCATAAGCAACAGTGTTTATTATCTTGTAAAAGTTAATTTGTATATTTCTGTTTTATTTGGAGCACTAGTCCATTATTTCCATGGTTGACATTTCCCTTAATATATTTTCAAGTGCCACTTGCACCTATCCATCTAATCGAGGTAACTTATATTACAGAAGAGACCTTGTCAATATTAAGTATCTCATACATATAATTACTAAGGTAGGGGCGGGGCGGGGTGAAACAAAAACAAAATATAGAAAATAATTCAAGTGAAAAATTAATGTTACACATAATTTATGGAGATTGAATTCAGATTTTGAAGAGCAATGAACTTTGGCTTTCTAAAACCATCGCTGAGTGAAAAACAAGAGTGATTGATATTCATAGGAGCATGGGGAAAGTTATCTTTAAGAAGCATTTAAGAAAGATTTTTAATTCTATCTATGAGCAAAAAAAGAGCAAAAATTTTGTTGTCAGAGTAATTAAATAAAGAAAGGTGAGAACAAACGTGCAAAGACTTTTAACTGCTTATTAAGCTTAGCAAAAGAAGTAGTTTGGTAGTCATTCCAGAATGACATCTGCATTCTAGTTTATTTGTTTGCTTACTTATTGGACAGTATTTATTTCTGCCAACCTTTGTAACTTCTTTCTCAGGGTGGTTTAATGCAGTTTGGGGGTGAAAATCAGAATGTTCCACAGTCCAATTAAAATCAAGTGAACAAAGGGCACAATTAATGACCTTTTAAAGCAGCAGAATTTTAAAAACATAGATGCAATTGTTTCAGCATCTAAATGGCAAACCATGAACGAGCTTTGGAGGGGGGGGGGGAGTGACTTTACCCATTAACCATTATTCAAAACAACATTTCATACCCCCACCTTGTCTACCCCAAGAAGCCAATCTGTATATGTGTAATTGAAGATGAGAGAGAGAGAAAGAGAACCAATTTCCTTTGGAAAATATTCTGAAGTCAGAGCAGGAAGGCATATTAAATGTATTTCCAAATGCCATGGGACCTTCCAAATGCTACAGGTTATTGACCTGCTCTTTTTTAAATTATTATTTCTCATACTTCTGCCATGCCATCTCTTCAATGCATGTGATAGCAGCATGTGCTATTACATGAGCCCGCACCTGAAACATGAGGTTTTCATCCTCCATCATTTAGTAAAGGCATAATCCTATAACTGTAAACTGTAACAAAAATGTTATAGTTACAGAAGGAATAAATTTATTCTTCAACAAGTTGCAGTCAAAATGTAGTTATGCCTTTGTTTTTATGGAACTAAAGGAAGAGGTGGCAGTCGTGGCCAGGAGGGCTTTTGCGCAACTTCATGTCATCTGCCAATTAAGTCTGCTCCTGGACCGGGACTCCTTGCTTATGGTCACACACGCTCTGGTCACCTCCAGACTGGATTATTTTAATGCGCTCTACATGGGGCTGCCCATTATGACAATCCGGAAGCTACAGCTGGTTCAGAATGTGGCTGCCCGGGTGATGACGGGGTGCGGACATTATGCCTGTGCCTCGCCGCTGCTACGGAAGCTGCATTGGTTGCCAGTGTGCCTCCGGGTGCAATTCAAGGTGCTGGTTTTGACCTTTAAAACCCTTCATGGTAGTGGGCCAGGATACTTAAGAGACCGCATCATCCCAAGGTTTTCAACCCGTCCTATGAGAGCGGACCGTAGGGCTCCCTAGTGGTCCCATTAGCCAGGGAGGCACATCTCACTGTGACCAGGAGGCGAGCCTTCTCGGTATCTGCTACGGCCCTATGGAACCTCCTGCCACTTGAACTGTGCCTCCAGGTAGAGTTGCTCCCCTTCAGGAAGGCCTTAAAAATGTGGCTATGCCAGCAGGTGTGGGGTACAACTGGTACCACAACCCAGCCCTGTTGCCTTATTTAGCCCTGCCCGGGGTTTTTATTTACTCCTGCCTGGGTGCCCCTCTTTTTTAAGGGGATTGGGGAGGTTTTATGGATGTTTTAAGATAATTTTATAGTATTTGGTTTTAATTAGTATTGATATGGGCTTTAACTGATGTTGTGAGCTGCCTTGGGTCACTTAGGTGGAAAAGGCAGTTACCAGTATATAAATCCAAGAAATAAATAAAATAAATAGACAACTTAGAACTAACTAACTAACCAACCAACCAACCAACCAACCAACCTAGGTGGATACCTTCTTACTTCTGAAAGAACAGTGGGGACATTTTAGATCCGAGGCGACATCTGGTGAGGTTACAGCAACAAGGTGACCTGAGAACGTGAAAGCACTGGTCTTATAAAAAAGAAAGAAACCAAAATCTTCTTTAAAGTTTGTAAGAGCTGAGTAGGTCTGTGTATGATAGGACATTTTGGATGCCAAAATGGGGTGACCATAACTTGGCAACACATTACAGCAAAGAATTGCAAACTGCCTAAGCATGGAGGAAGGAGTGGAGTGGTGGAGCACATGCTTTATGTGCAAAAGATTCCATGTTAAGTACCTAAAAAAGGAGAATAAAAGTGTTTCTTTAAAATGCTACAGAGGTGCTGATTCTCTTTGAATATAGTGATGTGCAAAATGAGATTCTTCCTAGTTTGCTAGACTACATTTCCCAGCATTCTTCACCACTCCTAGGCTGGCTAAAATAGCTGGGAATTGCAGTCCACCAACATCTAGACAGCCACACTTTGCTTCATCCACAGAGGGACCAGCATAAACCTAGATGGAGCAATCATCCTACACACCATAAGCTATCTTCCTATGATTCTCAGTAATATTTTAGAATTTAATTTGGGATGTGTGTGTGTCGATGATGATTATTATTCATGTTCTAGTGGCATTTAAGAAAGGACAAATCATGGGACAGACATCTCCATTGGAAAATACACTCAGTGCATTTTCCTTTTGAGAAATGAACTCACATTTACAACCTGGCAAGGTAAAATTAAATGTCCTCATATGATTAGAAAACTTTATTAGATACAGTTATTGATTTGCTTCTCACTGCTTTGTATTCCAAGCCTTGCATATGGCAGTCTATTGCTCTTTTTCTTTTTCTGGGCAGACTTTGCTGCGTAGCGTACAGATATGTGAATGGGTAAATCTGATTACTTAGAAAGATCAATAAGAAGGAATTACGGAGTAAGATCAAATATCAAATCCCATAGAATTAATCTCTCTCTCTCCTATTTCTAGAAATTGTAAAACTAGATCTTGAAAATAAATAGATCAAGGGGAATATTAACAGTGCAAACTATTTATGCTAGCCATACATATAAGGTCCTAACGTGATCAGTCTGTCTTGTCTACTAAAATGGTTCCTGTCAATTACACCATTAGCTTTATTCTAAATAGTTGCTGTAAGGCTTTTCCCTTATAAACATTTCTCCTTTAGGGTGTTCTAGGCTTTAAAACAAAGCTTTACATGGAGCTGATGGGTGAAAGCTGGTAACTGAACATCAATAGCCTTCCTGAGAAAACTTAATTGCTCTTCTAATGGTACAGCGTAATCAAGGTGCCACATTCTGGAAGCTAGTTAAATGCTCAGTTTACTGCTCAAAAAGTGACTGAGGTTACATAGCTTTAAAGTTATAGTTCTTGAGGGAAAGATGAAAAGTTCAGACTGAAGGCTATGAATGCATCCAGGTATCTACAGGGTTGAGAGAATAAGGATCCCCTTCCAACAACAACAACAAAAAAAAAACAACTAAAAGTTTTTTAAAAAAAACACGTTTTGGTACCTTAAAAACTAACTACTGTATATTAATGTTAGCTTTCATGAATCAAGTCCACTTTGTCAGACGTAAGAGTGAAACCTCATGGCATTAATTGATACATATCAGGCACAAAGGTACACAATGGTTGGTCAGTGTAACAGATAACATTACAAATCAGTGTAGCTTTCTACAACCAGAAATAACAGAAGATCCTTGATTGGTGTTTAGATTTATTGTTATGAAGTTTGGTTCTGCCGAGTTGTAAATGGTCATCAGATGGATGGTGGCTCAGTGGTTAAGAAGCTCACTTTGTTAGCTGGAAGGCTGGCAAGTTGGCAACTTGAGACCTGGGTACTGCATGACGGATTAAGCTCCCGTCACTGTCCCAGCTCTTGGGGACATGAAAGGAGCCTCATATGAGCATTGCCTGAGCAGAGTTTCTCCCACAAAAATCCTTTCAACCCAGAACAATTTCTGACACGAAAATATCTATACCAATTTAGCAAAGGTGTGGGTTTGGTGTCTGGAATGGGCTGCCGCACCCCTTGACCAAACCCCATGAGATTCGGAAGGCTCAGAAGACGCCGCCGCCAGCGTTGCCGCGCTCTCCCCGCCCCTGCCATCGGCGGGGAGATGAAAGGGAGCCTTCCGTGGCCCGGAAGGCTCAGAAGACGCCGCCGCCAGCGTTGCCGCGCTCTCCCCGCCCCTGCCATCGGCGGGGAGATGAAAGGGAGCCTTCCGTGGCCCGGAAGGCTCAGAAGACGCCGCCGCCAGCGTTGCCGCGCTCTCCCCGGCCCTGCCATCGGCGGGGAGATGAAAGGGAGCCTTCCGTGGCCCGGAAGGCTCAGAAGGCGCCGCCGCCAGCGTTGCCGCGCTCACCCCGCCCCTGCCACCGGCGGGGAGATGAAAGGGAGCCTGCCATGGCCCGGAGGGCTCAGAAGATGCCGCCGCCAGCGTGGCCGCACTCTCCCCGCCCCCTTCTCCGGCGGGGAGATAAAAGGGAGCCTTCCGTGGCCCGGAAGGCTCGGAAGACGCCGCCGCCAGTGTTCCCAGTGTTCCCGCCGCCGTTGCCCGGGAATGGGAGGCGGAAAAAGCAGACAACGCTGGAACCGAAGCCGCCGCCGTCGCAGCCGCCACGCTGGGCTGTCCCTCCCCGCCCCCTGCTACCAGGCGGGGAGGTTTAAAGGGCTCCCGGGTCAAGGGACTCGAAGACGAGGGAAGAGGGAATGTTGGTCCTGCCAGCCAGGAAGGAGGGGCAGCATTCTATCTAGGGAAGTTCCAGAGAACCATATAGGTGTTGTGACGGGCAAGGGGCGGTATGGCGGGTACCGTGGGGCGGGCCGCACTCGGGGAATGCGGGTCCGATGTTTAAGTGCGGTCCCTCATTCCAGCCCTTCAGGTACATCTCTGGGCCCTGAGCGGCAGATCCGGAGTGACCCCGCCCTTAGGCTGCTGCTGGTGAATGCCAGATCGGTTTGTAATAAGGCCCCCCTAATTCATGATGCCATCCAGGAAGGGCTGGCCGACCTGGCATGCATCACCGAAACCTGGCTGACGCCTGAAGATGGAGTACCTCTTTCGGACATGTGTCCAGCTGGGTTCGGTATTTGGCACCAGCCTAGAGGTGAGGTGAGGGGCGGTGGTGTCGCCATTGTTGCCAGGGAGTCTTTGGGAGTTGCTAGGGCCACTGCTCCACAAGTGGCTGGTTGTGAGGCCCTGCTTCTACGGTTGGGCCCCAAGGGTCAGTTGGGGATCTTACTCCTGTACCTGCCCCCTTGCAGGGTAAGGGATGCCCTGCCTGAGCTCCTCGAGGCCACCTCGATGCTGGCGTTGGAGTTCCCGAGACTTATGGTTCTGGGGGACTTCAATTTGCCATCGCTGGGGATGGCTTCTGAGGTGGCAAGGGAGTTCATGGCTTCCATGGCAGCCATGGGCCTGACTCAAGTAGTTCGGGGTCCGACCAGTGGCAGTGGTCACATGCCAGACCTAGTTTTCTTGTCGGAGCAGTGGCAGAGTGATCTGAGACTACAGGATTTAGTCATCTCACCTGTGCCATGGTCAGATCACTATCTGGTGACTCTTGACTTTCTGGGGGCAATACTTCATCGTAGGGAGGCAGGGCTGATTAAAATGGTCCGCCCTCGGCGACTAATGGATCCAGATGGATTCCAGAGGGAACTGGGGGATGTTCCTCTGGATCGGCTACACGATTCACCCGGGGCACTCGTCGACCTGTGGAATAGGTCGACAACAGTAGCCTTGGATGAAATCGCGCCACTGCGGCCTCTCCACGCCCGGGGGATTAGGTCATCTCCGTGGTTCACAGATGAACTGTGTGAACTCAAACGGGCAAAGAGACGCCTAGAGCGCCGCTGGGCGAAGACCCGGGATGACTCCGATTGGACACTAGCTAGAGCTGCTATTAGGGCCTACCTAGTGGTGATGGGGGTGGTGAGGCGGCAATACTTCACCACCCTTATTGCCTCCGCTGATAATCGCCCAGCCGCCCTGTTCCGGGTAACCAGGTCCCTCCTTGGTAAGGGGAGATCGGTGCCCGGTTGGCAGGGTTCGGCTGAGGACTTTGCTGACCATCTGGTGGAGAAAATCGATTGGATTCGTTCTGGATTGAACCCTGGCGTGGACGGGGAGAGTCGGGGGGGGGGGGGTGCCGGTGCACAGTCTTGCTGTACGATCTGGGATCAGTTTGATCCTGTTGTCCCTGATGAAGTGGACAGGCTCCTTGCAGCTGTTCGTGCCACTACATGTCCTTTGGATCCCTGTCCCACTTGGTTGGTGAAAGCCTCCAAGGAGGTAACAGGTGGCTGGGTTGGGGGGATAATAAATGCCTCGTTACGGGAGGGGGTATTTCCTGCACAGCTAAAACATGCCTTGGTGCGCCCCCTCCTGAAGAAAATGTCCCTCGACCCAGCTGTCCTTAACAACTACAGGCCAGTTTCCAACCTGCCCTTTTTGGGTAAGGTTTTGGAGAAGGCGGTGGCGCGCCAGCTGCAGAGTGTCCTGGAGGAAGCGGATTATCTAGACCCCTTTCAATCAGGGTTCAGGCCCGGGTATGGAACGGAGACGGCATTGGTCGTGCTGATGGATGATCTCTGGCGGGAGCGGGACGGGGGTTGTCCATCCGTCCTTGCTCTTCTTGACCTCTCAGCGGCCTTCGATACCGTCGACCACGGTATCCTTCTGGAACGGCTCGAAGGACTGGGGATCCAGGGCACTGTGTTGTCCTGGTTTTCCTCTTTTCTGGAGGGCCGTACCCAGTCGGTGTGGTTAGAGAGTGAGAGGTCCAGCCCTAGGCCCCTCAAGTATGGGGTGCCTCAGGGCTCTGTGCTCTCTCCTCTCTTATTTAACATCTACATGAAGCCACTGGGTGAGATCATTCGTTCCCACGGGGTGCGGTACCATCAGTACGCGGATGATACTCAGTTGTACATCTCGGCCCGTGGGGACCCCAGTGATGCTGTTGAAATCCTATCCGGATGCCTGGAGGCCATTGGGGTCTGGATGGGGGCCAATGGGCTTCGGCTGAATCCCAGCAAGACAGAGTGGCTGTGGATAAGGGGCCCCGTGTTATCCAGGGAGTTACCACCTTTGGTACTGGATGGGGCTGCTTTGTCCCAGACAGACCCAGTGCGCAACTTGGGGGTTCTTCTGGACTCGCGGCTGCTTCTAGAAGAACAAGTAGCGGCTGTGGCCAGGAGGGCTTTTGCCCAACTTCGGGTAATTCGCCAATTGCGCACGCTCCTGGACCGGGGCTCCTTGCTTATGGTCACCCATGCTCTGGTTACTTCCCGACTAGATTATTGTAATGCGCTCTACATGGGGCTGCCCTTGTCGACCATCTGGAGGCTGCAGCTGGTCCAGAATGCGGCGGCCCGGGTGGTGATGGGGTGTGGGCGATATGCTCATGCCTCACCGCTACTTCGGGAGCTGCACTGGTTACCAGTTTGTCTCCGGGTGCAATTTAAGGTGCTGGTTTTGACCTTTAAAGCCCTATATGGCAGGGGGCCAGGTTATCTTAGAGACCGCATCGTCCCAAGACTGTCTGCCCGTCCAACCAGAGCGGACCGGAGGGGCTCTCTAATGGTGCCACCAACTAGGGGTGCTCATCTGTCTAGCACCCGAAGGAGGGCCTTCTCCGTGTCCGCACCAACTCTCTGGAACCTCCTGCCAATAGACCTAAGACTCCAAAGTGAACTGCTGCCCTTCAGGAAAGGAGTGAAGACCTGGCTGGCAGGGCAGGTGTGGGGCCCGAATGGGACTATGGTGCCCGCCTGCTGGCTTTTATAAGAACTCTCTCTTCTTCCTTTTGTATAGTAGGTGGGATGGGTGGGCGGGATATGGGTTTTTTTTAAAGGGGGTGGGTTGTGGGTTTTTATAATGTTTTTTATGTATTTCTAGAATTATTGTAATGCCGCCCTGAGTCGGGTCCCGCCTGAGTGGGCGGCATATACAAATATGACTATAAATAAATAAATAAATAAATAAATACCTTGCACACGTGAGCAGGTCACTGTCGGGGTCCCAAAGCCCTTGGCGGGGGGTTGCCCCCAAAATTGATCTGCAAAGGGGGGTATATTCAACAGGAGTGTTTGTGTCTGCCCCAGTGCTAGGCCAACCAAGGGGCGGGATTGTGATGTCATTGCCAAACTCACATCACAGACCCACCCCTGGCCAGTGGGTTTCCTGGGCAACACTGGCACTCAGCTAGCCGGGCTGGGACCACCTGGGTGAAGCCGGGCACCCCTGCAAGTTATTTTTAAAGCAGAAGTGGGAGGTCTTGTCATACTCAAGGGCCAATTTTTTCAGATTTGCCAGTACTGTATGAGCCACACCATGCAGTGAAGATAAAAAAAGCTAATTTGCATACATGTTATCTTTTTCTAAAAAAACTAATTGAATGCTGTGGTTATGCAATGTAAGGACCACTGCTATGGATTTTTCCTAACAGAATATGGGTTTTACTAAAAAGAAAAAAAGAATGGGGGTTCATAAGCTCCTTACTGCTCTCTTTGGACTATGATCCAAAGAGAGACAGAAGAAATCAAATACATCCATCTGTTGGACACCCATCACAGAGGCTTAAATATTAGCCAAGGGTTTCTGGGACATTATCAAATTTGATACACAGATTGCTATATGCTGCTAGATATTTTATATACTATATTTTGGTGTATTATACCACCTTCACTAACCTTCCTACAAATTCTCTTTTACAACATGAGCACAAGAGGATGTGACCACACAAGTAAGAGGTTAAACCAGTAAGAGGTTAAACTCATTAGCATATGCTTTGGTTGGCAACTTCACACTTTTAAGATTGAAAGGGGGACATTTAAAACTAATCTGAATAATCATTCGTTACTGCTAGCTGTAGGAAGCTGTATGCATGCTTGTCTGTCATTCTGCTTGACTACTCTTTACCGCATTGCTTTGGGATCCATTTGCCTTGTGACATCTTGAACCCCTGATCTGGTATATATAAACCATGCCTGGAAGTTTTGCTCCTTTGTTTGAAGAAGTGGGCCTGATCCATGAAAGCTCACTGTAAAAATATAGCAGTTAATCTTTAAAGTGTTGCAGTGTTTTTATTTTTATTTTTTATTTTCTGATATGCCTTACCGCTCTCTAGTGGCTAAAAGAGTTTAGGCACATTAGAGTTTTCTTCAAACATGGGAAAATGCCTCCAGAGACCTAGAGTCCCACCTACTAAAGTGGAATTGAGAAGATGCCATTTTTATTCACTTCTGTGGAGAAGATAAGTAGTGTCAGCCCGATAGTTTTTGGATTTGATCTCTAACCATAATAATAATTTCATGTCAGAGATTACTCTGGGTTGAAAGGATTTTTGCTGGAGATACTCCCCTCAGGGGACACCTGAATGAGGCTCCTTTCATGTCCCTGTGCAGCCCTAGGGTATTGAAACCCAACCTTCATGTCTCCAAGCTCAGCGTCTTAACCACTAAGCCACCAGAGGAACTGCATCTCCCACCATAAACTGAGAGGAAGTGACACAAATATTGTGGGTTGTTGTTTTTTAGAAACAGTAGAAGATTTGTCATTGCATTTTATTACACTAATTACAGTTCTTTTACATTTCAGTGCCAAGTGCGATGCCTCAGAATGTCTCCTTGGAGGTGGTGAACTCAAAGGTAAGTTTGGGCACAGTGTTTGTTCTTTGGTTACCGTGAAATGGTACACTGTTAAATAGTTTTGCAATTTCAGGCTCTGTTTCATTCAGCTATGTAAAAGAGGAGCTGAGTTCTTATAATAACATGTATGGTCAGTAAACGTCTCTCCAGTAAATATCAAAGTATCCTTTTTTCTTCCTTTAATCTTGAATCATGGCTTGTTGTTGTTTTTAATTCCACCTCTTTCCCATAAATTCTTTACCACGTGTGTGGTTTACTGTATGCCCATTAGATGTTCAGAATATCC
This sequence comes from Bradypodion pumilum, assembly GCA_035047305.1. Lineage (NCBI taxonomy): Eukaryota > Metazoa > Chordata > Lepidosauria > Squamata > Chamaeleonidae > Bradypodion > Bradypodion pumilum. The sequence goes on from JAWDJD010000002.1 coordinate 18,362,709, forward strand.
ACTTCCAATTTACTTAGACTTGGAGTATGGGGGAAAATTCAGTCTAGAACCCTCCGTCAGGAGCCATGGACCTTGTTGCATTAATATTGGGGTCCTTGTAATGTAAAAATAAATAAATATAACTTTTCTGAGGTTGGGACTGACTTTTCTGGCGGTCATTATATCTTAGAATCTGTTTGCTAAATTGCAGCTTTCTAGTTTGAGATGATTTCAGTTTTTAATGCGTGCTTGTTGTTTCAAGAAACAGGTATTACAAAAACATGGAAGCCATTCATTCATTCATTGTACTCAGGATGTTTGGCACTACATGTGTACTAAATATCACATTTCTGAGTGGCAGTCATTTCAATTCTTACATTTTGGAAGATTGATGTATAAGATGTTTTCCACAGTTTAAGGATCATTCCCTCCTAGATTTTCTACAATTCAGGTGTCTTGGATTAAATGTGTCCTTGATCTTTTCTTGCTATCTGGTATGGCTTCTGATTACTCACTTTAGGATAGTTTTTGTTTCCTTAGTTCTGAGGGTGATATGTCCTTCTCTTCAGGTTTTGTGAATAGTCATAGTTTTTATATATAGATGTGCATCAAATCTAAATTATGTGGAAGTAAGTTGAGTGTTCCAAATGAAATGGTAACTGCTGGGCAGGACTGAAAATGTTCTTCATCTCAAATATTTGTCAGAGAGGTGAAATATATGTTTCTGTGGGAATTGACAGCCTAAAGATGCAAAAGTTATCTTAATATAATACTCCACCCAGAATCCTAGTCCCAAGGTAACTGTGCTGGCTATGGAATTCTGGGAATGTGCCCCCCTCCCCTCAAAAAAGTATCTGTTTTTATCTCTATCATAGCCACTGGGTTAAAGATCTCCCTGGTGGACCCAGCTCAGCCCCTGACATTTTCTAGAGGAAAGGAAAATGGAAGCAAAGTTATGTGAGGTTATTGTATTGCTTCCAGGAGGTTTGGGGAAATGTAAATACAGTCATGTAACTCAATAGTGAGTGACTTCCTCCCTTTACCTTATATCCCTTAAAATGTCAAGTTTGGATTGTCCTCGTCCTTCTTTCAAAACCTTGAAATTCTACTGAAAGTTTCTCATATGGAAACCTCCAGCGATATGGTTGTATCAGGTTGCTCTGAATTATGACAGCATCTAATAGCATTTCCAAAATAAGTGAGATGTTTGAGAAATGGTTTATTATTGCCAGAAATGGTTTATTATTGCCACCATAAGGGACTGCAGTGGCTCAGTGGTTAAGAAGCTTGCCTTGTAAGCTGGAAGGTCGGCACGTCGGCAGTTCGAGACCCGGCTACTGCATGATGGTTTGAGTGCCCATCTCTGTTCCAGCTCCTGCCCACCTAGCAGTTCAAAAGCAAGAAGTTGAATTAGATAAATAGGGACCACTTCGGTGGGAAAGGATCTTGGGGACATGAAAGGAGGCTCATTCAGGCATCCCCTGAGTGGAGCTTTTCCAGCAAAAACCCTTTCAACCCAGAATAATTTCTAACATGAAATTATTACTATTGCCACCACGCCAAGTGAGTTTCTCTAATTTAGCAAGAATTTGAACCTGATCTCTTGAGTCCTAATCTTACGCTCTACCTACTACATCACACTGGCTCTCATTACCACGAGGCCATGGAAAATGTACTTTGACCGAAGCAGGTTATTTTGGAAATGGACAAATAATCAGCAATAATGAAAACAGCTGTATTTAGAACAATTGCCTATTTCCCTTATGGCTCACATGGCTGACCTTATGTGCTGTTTGTAATAAAAAGGCAGCTGGTGCATTTTTCTCATGGCACAGGCCAAAGAGTTGCAGGTACTTGAAAGCCAGTTTAATTAAGCAAGCCAACCTGGTTTGTGAGCTCTTGGGCAGATGTGGGTTCTTATTAATTGCTGGCAAACAAGACTTTGCAAGGCAGTTGCTGACTCCAGGAAAGAGAGGAGGGCTCCTTTCCAAGGCTTTTTAAAGAGGCATTGCTCTTGTGGCATACTCAATACAGCAATCTGGAATTGATATGATAATACCGGCTTTCCAGAGTAGACATTAAAGGGTTTCTTGCCATCCATATAGATGCTCATTTGGTGTTCTGTTAGCTGTGAAGAATCATCTTCCTGCAAAAGATAGAAAAGTGAAGTTGTTGGTTCCCCTCCCCCCAAAGCAAATAATAAAACACATTAATTGGCTTCGGTATTTTCTAGCTGTTAAAAGAGGCCACTATCAAACTATAATAATAATAATAATTTCATGTCAGAAATTATTCTGGGTTCAAAGGATTTTTGCTGGAGAATCTCCACTCAGGGCACACCCGAATGAGGCTCCTTTCATGCCCCCAAGATCTTTTCCCATCGAAGTGGTCCCTATTTAACTATTTATAATTTCTTGCTTTCGATCTGCTAGGTTGGCAGGAGCTGGGGCAGAGACGGGCACAAAATCTGTCATGCAGTACCCAGGTCTCAAACTGCCAACTTGTCGGCCTTCCATGTAACAAAGCGAGTTTCTTAACCCCTGAGCCACGCAGCTCTTTCTATCAAACTGTGGTGTAATTATTAGAATCGCATTTCACTAATAAACCTACAGTTGTTAATCTTTGTGTAGGGACTCACCCCCAACACTGTCCCCAGATCCTACAATATCCTTCATTATACAGAAAGTCTTTAGACATAATTGGGCCACTTGAGAATAAGGGCTTCTTTATTTGCTCATGAATTCATTTCAAACATTTATGTTCCAACTTTCCTTCAAATAATACTTTCCCCCATTTTTCTCCATGCAACAGCGTTACAAGGAAAGTTAGACTCTGTGAGTGAGTGGTCAATAGTCAACTGCTAAAGAACTGCTATAGGGACTGTGGTGGTTAAGACGCTGTACTTGACAACTGGAAGGTTGGAGTTCAGTTCCCAGGTACTGCATGACAGAGTAAGCTTCCATCTCTTTGCAGCTCCTGCCAATCTAGCAGTTCAAAAGCAAGAAATTGCAAGTAGATAAATAGGTACCACTTAATTGGGAAGGTAAATAGTGTTCTGCGCACTCCGATGTTGAGGTATGCCTGCCACGTGTCCGTGGAAATGTCTGCAGCTGCAGACAGCACTGGCTCTTTGACTATAAACAGAGATGAGCACTAAACCCTAAAGTCAGATACGACTGGCTTTAGAGCAAGTGCTCCCCCTCTTCTTCCCGCTATTCCGCCAAAGCCGTGGTAAGGATGGTGCCAGCCTTCATCGCCGGGGTGCCGGGGAGAAGAGGGGCTCCCCCTCCTCCCCGGAACCCCGCCAAAGCTGTGGCGAGGTCGGTGCTGGCATTCGGCAGCGGGGATGGCTTCCCTCAGTGGTTTTTACCTGCGTGCCAGCTGCCTCTCCTCCTCTGTGCTCACGCCCTTCAGCCTGATTGGCTGAGGGGTTGTGTGGCACAGAGGATGCTGGGAACCATAGTTCTTTCTGTTGTTTGTGTTTGTGGGGCATTTGCCCCACTCTCTGTTTCGGGACCCTTGCGGCATTGAGACTTCGGTTTTAAGGTAAGAGTGGGCAGCTCGGTACAGGATGGTTGGGCTGGGTGTGGCTATGTATGCCGGACACGTACCACGCAACCCCCTTCTTATAGGTATAGATGAGCACCTTATGTAGATTCCAAGTGTTTCCCACCCAGGGGTGTGCTGGCTATGCTAAAATGGCGCTGGACAGGGAGTGATTATTTGTCTAACCCTAACAAAATATATACGTTCTCACTCCCTTTCTAATTTCAACTCCCCTCTGGGGGATTCGAACCAACAACAATCTTTTGCTTACAAGGCAAAATTGCAACCTCTAAGCCATGGCAGCTCCACTGCCAATGGAGCTGCTTTTGTAATCTTATCTTTGACGGCAACAGGAGGAGGAAGGAAGGCAGAGGGACATGGAACCCCCACTCATTTGCTCGATCATTCTGGGCATTGCAGCTCGGCTCGGCTCTTTGGATTGGCACCTGGGTAATGGGGGGCACCCCGGGCTGAGTCACAGTTGCCCGATTGGCCAGCCCACTACTTTTCCCAACCTTTGGGTTTTGGACTTCATTTCCCAGAAGCCTAAGTCAATTCCCCAAAGCATTGATCAGCATACCCGTCAAGCGCAGCTCCAGAAAATACGGGACCTGTGCAGAACCCTTCTGTGCAGAACGGTTCTGTGCATGCACAGAAGGGTTCTGCACATACGTGCATGCACAGTAACTACTTTCCCCACCGGGCAAATTACGGGATGGTGGTGGGAAAGTGGAGGAAGCGGCGCAGAAATTTGGGAAATCCCGGCCCATCTGGGATACATGATGGGAATGCTGATCAGACAATGTACTAATTTAGGATTCTGGGAATTAAAGTCCCCCTGTGGGGCCTGGGTCCACATTGGGAAACACTGCTTTAGGCTGTCATGAAAAAGTTGAAAATTGTTGTTCTTGAGGGTGAGGATTTGTACTGCTAGTGAGAGGAAGAACTGCTTGTAGGCAGTGATGTAATTTGTGCCACTCTGCAAGGGGTCAAAACATAGGATCTTGTGTCTGGGACCCTCCTGAATGGTTCCCTATTGGCTATCTTCAGATAGAAATCAGCTTGAGTCTCCTCAGACTAACCCTTCCTTCAAAACCACTCTCCTGCCTGCTTGCCTGGTTAGGATGATGTTTGTGCTTTGGGGCTTTATGTACCCTATTTCTCTCAGTAGCAAGGTGGGAGTAGTAGGAAAGTTGTGGCAGCTACTTCAGTCTTTGCATTTCATAAGCCATGCAAAGTAAAGAGAGAAATGGTTTTCCATTCCTTTCCATGCATTCTTACTTTCCCCTGCCTAGTAGGTATAGCTAATATGTAGTACAGGAGTGCCCAAACTATGGCCCATGGGCTGGATCCAGCCCCGACACCAATTCATATGGCCCATGCCACCCTCATCACTCCTGGAAGCAGAACTTACACATGCCTTTACATGAGTAACAAGTATGGTGTGGGCCAGATGAATTGGTGTTGGGGGCTGGATCAGGCCCACGGTCCATAGTTTGGGCACCCCTGGTTTAAGCAGAGAAAATGACAACTTAAAATCTATCTCATCCTGTTGCAAAACAGATTGTAAGGTGCATTTTACTTCCACTTCTGGTGGGAGGAACCATGTGACTGGCCCACTGAACCACATGATTGCCCATGGCCTGAAATGTTTGGGCACCCTTGATGTAGTATGTAAACATGTGTGTATGCATGCTGAAGGAGCAATGCATGTGTATACAATTGTCATGGAGGGACTGTGCTTTAGAATCGCCTTTTGGGAAAGAAAATCTTGTATTTTCTTAGACTCTAGAGAATATTAATGTGCTGCTTCAAAAAAGAACACCACAACAACAACACCATATGTGCAGAAACACATCTAAATATAAAGACACCTTGTTTGAACTCCCCTTTTGCATGAGAAAATGTTGAGAGATGTCTACATCCTACATCTGATTTATTTATGAGTGGAAAAGGCCATCAGTCAGAAAGCTTCTTACATAATTCCTTTCCCTCTGAACTGCAAAACATCATGGCTTACTGAGAATATACTGCATATCTGTAGACTCGGCAGTAGCACTTGACTTTAAGAACTAGATTTTTTAAAATAAAAAGTGAAGAGAAGCCTCTCCTTGAACTAAAATACTGCTAAAATAATTCATGAACCACAGTCTCAGGAGCAGTAGATTTTACCACCTCCCCTTCTCTAAAGATAATGAAGAGATATTTTCAATTTAGCATCTAACTCCTGTGAACACATCTCTTCTCTCTCTCTCTCTCTGTGGTGTTTCTAATGTTTGTAATGTTCTTGACTAACATTATTTTGAATTTAGAAGTCTGAGTTTCTGATCCCTAGAGTCCGAGGTAGGTTGTGTTATGTTTGGCTGCATCATTATGGATCTGTGTTAATCGTAACAGTCACAGTATTATGCTCATTCATTTATCACCTACATTATAGTCAAGAGCACACTCAGGATTGTCAGACGTTGAGATGCAGTGACTGACCTTTACTTCCAGTACTTTCAGCACAGGGAAAATAAGAAAACTATCAAGGTCAAGTGGAAGCTTGACAAATCTGTCTGCTGAAGAGAGTGCCATTTGGAGACTGGTATATGTACACCCAAGTATAGAGATGGTTTTTTAGGCTGGATGATTCATTAAATCATGTACTCCGATTATTCTACACTTCTTCCAAGAAGCCAGAGGGGGGAGCAGAGGATACATTTCTATTCACCCAGCATTTTAATTCATTTTGGTGGTCCTAAGATTTCTTTCTGGACTATGGTGGCTTAGTGGTTAAGACACTGAACTTGACGACTGGAAGGTTGGTGGGCCAAGACCCGAGTACTGAATGATGGAGTAAGCTCCCATCATCTGTCCCAACTCCTTCTAATCTAGCAGTTTGAAAGCAAGAAATTGCAAGCAAGAAATTGCTAGTAGATAAAGAAGAAGGGGGTGGGGGCAGAGAAGGAGATGGCCAGATGGCATTGTTCATGCAATGCGCACAAAGCTGGGTGGGCTGAGGAGGTTGGTGGAGGACAGGGGCGCCTTGTGTGTGGTGGTTCATGGGGTCATGAAGGGTCAGAATCGACTGTGCAACTGAACAAAATAAAACAAAGGTACTGCTTCAGTGGGAAGGTAACAGTGTTCAATGCACTCTGGTGTCTAGTCATGCCTGCCACATGACCACAGAAACTTCTGCAAACAAAGACAGCATTGGCTCTTTGGCTGTGAACAGAGATTGAGAACTTCCCATGGAGTTGGGCATGACTGGCTTTCAAGCAAGGGGGACATTTATCTTTCCCTAAGATTTCTTTCATAAAATCAGCATTAGCTGTTCTTGTTTCTATTCAGCTCAGCATTTAAATGGTTGAGCAGCGAGTGTTTGTCAAATGCAGCTGCAAGAGAAAGGAACGGTGTGTTTCCCTTTGGGCCTGTGGGAAATTAGTTGAAACAAGTATTTCGCCAGTTTTCCCCCTGACATTATTGGAAATGATTTGGATGAGAGAGTCAGGGAATAGCATGCATTTAAGGCAACAACTTGACTAGATTCACCCTCATGAAGAGGCATTAAGGTTTTTTGGGAAACAAGCTTAAAATTTGATTTGTACCATACTGATACGATCCTCTCAAGGGAGAGCTTCTCTGTGTAGTCCTGGAAAAAGACAATGAGAACTCCTTCCCACTTGTTGCTATGAGACAGACTAAGAAGTAAGCTGAAGATTCCTTCAGATAAAATTCTCCCAAACATAACTCTGATTCCACCAGAAGCACGTGCATTTAAGGTGATGACTTTTCTGGTCTGCCTTTTCTTCCTTTTTCCCTTTCTTTTTGTAGGGGGAAAAACAAAATGTATATTACTTACACAAGGATGCATTTGTTCTACGGAAATGTTTCAGGGTTATTTTCATTATAATGATGTGGACTGACTATTTTAATGGGCTGTAAGTCTTATAAATTGGGAACATACCAATTAGAATTATCTATTAACTTCACTGCAAGCAGCTCTGCATGCTATTCTTGTGATGTGCTAATTAAGTGGGGGAAGCAATCCTAAATGTGCTTACATGAGAGTAAGCCCTATGGATCTCTGTAGGAAGATTCATTTTTTTATTGAGTAGGCACATACAGGTACATAACATTACTGTACTTTCCATTTTGCTGTGAGCAGATTACTCAAACATATCTGCAGCCAGGATATAAGCAATGATTAAAGTGTGTGAATAAAGATGCACACAGACTGAAATAATGTTGCACCATTGCACAGATGATGCACGTTTTGGACATGAGTTGCCATAAATTAAGAAATCTAAATGGGTGTTATTGGATTATTATTTTTTAAAAAAATGCTATAGCACTTTTAAGGTTAACTGTTATATTTTAATGTTAGCTTTCATGGATCAAGTCCACTTCATCAGACATGGGAGTGAGGCTTCATGGCATCCATTTTTACACATCAGGTACAGAGTAATTGGTTAGCATAACAGATAAATATACCAATAAATATGGGTTTATTCAATTGGTAATGGAAGCTGATCTCTTGTTGTCATTCAGATTAGTGCTGATATCACTGAGAAGATTAAGCCTTTTTTTCCAATTGCAAATAGCAGGAAGAATGGGAAGATACTATTAGAATTGCAAATAGTGAGAAGAGTGGGAAGATACTATTTCAATTGCAAATAGTGGAAAGTGGATTATTATTGTGATTCAGATCATGCAACCCAGTATGCGGCAGATAATATCTATATAGATTTGTTCATATATGGCAATTTGTTTTTAAAAATACCTTGTTTTCCTAACTGCACAATAGGATTTCATCCATAGAATCATAATAGCATTTCAGCTATATGATAGAAATGACCAAACAAACAATTCTGAGTGCGTAGAAGAAGAAAAAGGTTTGGACTTGGCTTACGTTGATGAGAGGACAGCACTTAAAATCTTCTCTTTTGTAGGAATTTTAAGGTCTGCCCCATATATATCATGCCTCATAGTCATGGGAACAGATTGCGATCTGTTTGCCGTACTTGCCATTCAATCTTGGTTAAACAAACTCTGGTTTGCACATGTGGGAGAAAGGAGAAAGTTGAAGAATGGGCCTTCCCAGTTTAGATTTTCCCATATTCTCCTCCTTCATCTATTGATACGGAAAAATCCATGAATTCTTGCATATGCCACTTATTTTGTTATCACGTATATCCATCAAGAGGTGGAAAATACTGGGTTTCTTTTTTATTATTTTTGGATTCCAAGTCCCAGTATTCTGGAATTCAAAAAGTAACATTGCCACCCTACACATTTGGACCGAAATCCATTGAATTAGAGCTGGAATGATGCATCAGCATGTCTGTAAATTCCTTTGGTTCAGTGGGTCTTCTCTAGTTGAGATTACCAACCAGTGTGTCAAACCACAGGAAAGTCCATTTAGCTCATGGATCATACTGGTGAAAAGATAGAGATAGCATTGCATTGAAAAGACAGATGCTTACTTCCTTAATAATAACTGAAAAATTATGTTCAGATTAAATGTGCATCTTTGTTGTTGTTCAGTCGCACAGTCGATTCCGACCCTTTGCGACCCCATGGACCATTTTCCTCCAGGCACCTCTATCCTCCACCATTCTCCTCAGCCCACCAAGCTCTGTGCCCATTGTGTCCACAATACCATCTATCCATCTCATCTTTGGAAACCCCCTTCTTCTCTTTCCCTCCACCTTTCCCAGCATCAAGGCCTTCTCAAGTGAGCCCTCCCTTCTCATTTGATGTCCAAAGTACTTTAGCTTCATCTTCACTATTTGTCCCTCCAATGAACAGTCAGGATTGATTTCTTCCAATATTGACCTATTTGTTCTCTTTGCTGTCCAAGGGACTCTCAGGACTCTCCTCCAACACCACATCTCAAAGGCATCTATTCTTCTGCGCTCAGCCTTCCTAATGGTCCAGCTCTCACACCCATACATTACCACTGGGAATACCATTGCTTTGACTATGCAAATTTTTGTTTTCAAGGTGATGTCTCTGCTTTTCACTATATTCCCCAGGTTTCTCATTGCTTGTCTCCCCATAATCAGTCGTCTTTTTATTTCATGGCTACAGTCGCCATCTGCAGTGATCTTAGATCCCAGGAAAGTAAAATCTTTCACTGCTTCTACTTCTTCCCCATCTATTTTCCAGGGACTGATCGGACCTGTTGCCATTATCTTGGTTTTCTTGATATTGAGTCTCAAGCCAGCTTTTGCACTCTCCTCCTTCAATCCAATCAAGAGGTTCTTTAGGTCTTCTTTCTGCCATTAGGGTGGTATCATCTGCATATCTCAAATTGTTGATGTTTCTCCCAGCAATTTTGATCCCATATTGTGATTCCTCCATCCCTGCATTGCGCATTATGTGCTCTGTGTATAGATTGAATAAGCAGGGTGATAAAATGCAGACTTGTCTTACTCCTTTTCCTATTCCAAACCACTCTGTCATTCCGTGTTCTGTCCTAACTGTTGCTTCTTTGTTCGTGTACAGATTTCTCATGAGGCATATGAGATGTTCTGGTATTCCCATCTCTTTAATTACTTGCCACACTTTGTTGTGGTCCACACAGTCAAAAGCCTTGGTGTAGTCAATAAAACAAAAGTAGACTTGTTTCTGGTATTCTTTTGTTTTCTCCATGATCCAACATATGTTGGCAATGTGGTCTCTAGTCCCCCTGCCTCTTCTGAAACCAGCCTGCACCTCAGGTAGTTCTCTCTCCACATGTTGTTGAAGTCTATCCTGTATCTTGAGCATCACCTTGCTGGCCTGTGGGATGAGGGTAATTGTTCGGTAATTTGAGCAATCTTTGGCATTGCCTTTTTTGGGGATTGGAACATACACTGATCTTTTCCAATCCTGTGGCCACTGCTTTGTTTTCCAAATTTGCTGGCATACTGAATGCCGTAGTTTGATTCCATCATCTTTTAGGGCTTTGAAAAATTCAACTGGGATACCATCATTTCCACTAGCTTTATTGTTTGCAGTGCTTTTTAGGGCCTTTCTGACTTCCATCTCCAGAATGTCTGGTTCAAGTTCAAATTTCTCATTATTGTTATTATCAGGAGTGTTGAGGTCCTTTTTGTAGAGTTCCTCTGTGTACTCTTTCCATCTTTTTTTTATCTCTTCTGCTTCAGCTAACTCTTTTCCATCTTTGTCCCTTATCATGTTCATTTTTGCTTTAAATGTTCCCTTGATTTCCCCAATTTTTTTGAAAAGATCTCTAGTCCTGCCTCTTTTGTTGTTTTCCTCCATTTCTTTGCACTGTTCGTTCAGGTATTTTTCCTTATCTCTCCTTGCTTTTCTTTGAAATTCTGTATTCAGGTGGTTGTATTTTTCCTTTCTCCTTGGAGTTTTGCATTCCTTCTTTCCTCTGCTATTTTAAGAGCCTCATCAGACAACCACTTTGCTTTCTTACACTTCTTTTCTTTTGGTATGATTTCTCTTGCTGCCTCCTTCATGATGTCCCGCGTCTCTGTCCATAATTCTTCTGGTACTTTGTCTATCAGGTACAAGACATTAAATCTGTTCATGACCTCCACCGTGTATTCTTTAGGGATGTTGTGTAGGTCATATCTGTCTGGTCTAATTGTTTTCCCCATTTTCTTTAGTCTAAGCCTGAATTTTGCGATCAGTAGGATGTGATCTGTGCCACAGTCTGCTCCAGGTCTTGTTTTTGCTGACTGAATGGAGGTTCTCCATCTTTGACTGCAGAGTATGTAATCAATCTGATTTCGATGCTGGCCATCTGGTGATGTCCATGTGTAAAGTCGCCTCTTGTGTTCCTGGAAGAGAGTGTTTGCTATGACCAGTGTGTTCTCTTGGCAGAACTCTATCAATCTTTGCCCTGCTTCATTCTGTGTTCCAAAACCAAACTTGCCTGTTATTCCATTTATTTTTTGATTTCCTACTTTGGCATTCCAGTCTCCTAAGATAATGTGGACATCATTTCTTGGTGTCTGTTCTATGAGGTGTTGTAGGTCCTCATAGAACTGGTCAACTGTGGCTTCATCTGCACTAGTGGTTGGTGCATAGACTTGGATTACAGTGATATTGAAAGGTTTGCCTTGGATTCTGACTGACATCATTCTATCATTTTTGCTTTCCTCACTCTTTTGTTGACAATTATAGCTACTCCGTTTTTTCTCAGGTTTTCTTGCCCACAGTAGTAGATATGATGGTTTCCAGAGCTGAATTCACCCATCCCTGTCCATTTTAATTCACTGATGCCCAGGATGTCAATGCTTATTCTTTCCATCTCGTTTTTAACCACTTACAGTTTTTCTTGATTCATAGACCTCACATTCCATGTCCCTATGCAGTATTGTTCCCTGAAACACTGTATTTCTTCTCCCCCTTTCGTATCCTTCCCCCTTTTCAGATCAGCTGTGCTGAGCATCCCCTTGTTTTGCCTTTTGTTTTGGTCCATAGGGTTCTCTTGGCAAACTTTGTGGCGTGCCTTGCCGGTCTCTACGCCAGTCTTTTCCCATCACACATGTTATCACAGTTTAAATAATTTTAAAACAAAGTATTATCATGCACAATATCACAGTTTATCACACAGTATCAAAGTAAAAGTTGAAATAATTAATGGAAGGGAAAAAAAGAAAGAAAGAAAAAGTCCACTATATCAAGTCTCTATGTAAGTCAGTTTCTTGTACAGTCACTATGTCAGTTGCCATAAGCCATCTATGTTTAGTCAATTATATTATTTCAGTTCGATTACTTATCCTTTGCATGCATGCAGCAGCTCTTGCCTCCCTTCGGCCGCATGGAGTCAGTCAAAGGCGCCGGCTCGGGCCTCGCTGTGATGGTGGTTGTGGATGGTATCTCCTGGGGGTGGTCGGGGGTCTCATGAGGTGTCCTTCTCTCTGGCCCCAGGTCTTTGGATGGGGAGGGAGGGGCAAGATCCTTTACTCACCTCCCCCGTGGGCCTCTCTGGATGGCAAATGAGCAATAGAGCTGGGCCTTCCTGAAGCCTTTTCTTCCTCTCCAGGCCCAGGTCTTTGGATGGGGAGGGAGGGGCATGATCCTTTACTCACCTCCCCCTTGGGCCTCTCTGGATGGCAAATGAGCAATAGAGCTGGGCCTTCCTGATTCCTTTTCTTCCTCTCCAGGCCCAGATCTTTGGATGGGGAGGGAGGGGCAGGATCCTTTACTCACCTCCCCCGTGGGCCACTCTGGATGGAACGGGCAGTAGAGCTGGGCCTTCCTGAAGCCTTTTCTTCCTTTTTTTAATACTTTTTTTATTAATTACTTTACAATACATACATCCAACAAAATAACATTACATACAATACATACAATACATACAACATAGCACCCCCACCACCCAACCCTGTATAAAGCTTTTTAAAAAAACTACCCTTGTCACTCAATTATTATTTATAAGTTTATAAATCCGCCCAAAATTCATATTCTTCTTGTACAGGCTTTATTCCGTCTTCACTTGACATACCATATACTATCCAAGGTCTCCAAATTTTCCAGAAAAGGTTACTCTTAATTTCACCTCTTTCTACTCTCATTTCTGATGTTAATTTATCATTTAACGCCAACCGCCATATTTGTTTAAACCATCTTTTTCTGCATTTATTTATTTTGTTCTTCCATTCCAAAGCAATTATCTGCCTTGTTGCAATAAGCAGGATGGATAGCAACTCCTTTTCATTATTATCAATGTTTATATCTTCTAACTGTCCCAGCAAAGCAATTTTAGGGTTAAATACTATATTTTTATTAAAGATCTTATTTATTTCCTGTTCTTCCAATAGCTTTGTGTATATTCACAGCCCCACTACATGTGAACATAGGTACCTAAATCTCTATTGCATCTCCAACATTTATTTGATCTTGCTTTATCCATATGATGTAAAATAACTGGGGTCAAATACCATTTCCAAATTAATTTAAAGTTATGTTCCCTTTCCCTCATTGATAACTGCTTCATTATTCTTTGACTCCACCTTCCTTTCCATGCCTGTTCACTTATCTTTATATTTAATTCTTCTTCCCATCCATTCTTTATTAATCTTTGCGGATCTTCCTTTTTGTTTATTATTTTATATAATTTACTTACCATTCTGCTCTTAACTACAATCCCCTTTCTTAAGCTGTATATCAATTCTTCAAACTTTGATACCTCTCTAATTTTTTGTCCCTTTTTTCTTATTTTGCTATCCCATTTTTCCAACCGAATTTTTTGAAACCAATTTAACTCTAACTTTCGCTAAATTTCTTCCCTCAATTGGGATGTAGACCCCTTTGAAATCCAGTCATTAATTTGTATTAAGTTATTCAACCTTAATTTCTTTTTCATATCCTTTATCTCATTTAATGGACAATCTGCAAAATCCATCACTTCTAATATTGGAGAATCTCCTCTGACTAACTCTTCTTTTATTCCCTTCCAAAATTGGTATAATTCTCTTAATGTCTTAGTATTTAATTGTATTTTCTTAACCTGCGCTTCTAAGAATAAACTACCATTGTATTTTTTATATTCCAACTGATTTATATCTTCTAATTCACCCTTATTCTGTACTAACTAATTAACAATTCTGTTTAGCTGAAATGCTTTATAATAATTTGTTATATTGGGGATACCCAACCCACCGTCGTCTTGACTTTGGTACCATAATGATTTCATTATCCTTGGTTTCCTTCCTCCGTTACAAAAATTGTTTAACATTTTTTGCCATTCTTTTAATTGCTTATTACTTATCTTAAGAGGAAGGTTACCTATGACAAAATTTAATTTTGATAAAATTTTCATTCGCCCCAAACTCACTCTAGCAAACCAGGACACTTTTAATTTATTGAGTTTAGCTATGTTTGACTTTAAATCTTGCCTTAATTTGTCTATGTTTAACTTATGAAGTTCCTTCATATCCTCAGTTATATATATACCCAAGTATTTCAAACATTTCTTTATATCTATTTTATAATGTTTTTTAATCTCTTCCTTGTCCTTTTCATTATAGTTACAAGCTATCGCTTCAGTCTTTTTCCAATTAATTCTTAAACCAGTTATTTTTTCAAACCTGTATAAATGTTCTTGAACTTTACCAATTGTATTTTTAGCATTTTTTAATACAAGTAACGTGTCATCGGCATACATACTAATTTTTTGACCATTAATAGCCTGAATGTCCTTATCCCTTCTAATGACATTTGCTAATAATTCCATGGACAAGACAAATAATAACGGGGACAATGGACACCCTTGTCTTGTTCCTGCCGTAATATCAATCTTTTTAGTGAATCCATCATTTACTTTTATAACTGTTTGCGCTTTACTGTATAATTGATTAAATACATGTAAAAATTTATCCCCAAAGCCCATTCTCTGTACTATAGTTTGCAGTGTTTGCCATTGTATTGAGTCAAAAGCCTTAAATAAATCAAGTGAGAGAATACATAGTTTTGTTCTTTCCCTTTTTGCTATTTCAAGTATCTTGATTATTCTTAGTATGTGCTCTCCTAATTGACGTCCTTTGAGAAATCCTACCTGATCCCTCTGAATATATTTTCCTTAAAAAGTACTCAGTCTATTAGCCATTACAGCTGTAAATAATTTGGCGTCTTGATTTAGAAGTGATATCGGCCTATAATGATCCATTACTTCTGGATCCTTGTTCGGCTTTGGGATTAATACAATTATTGATTTATTCCAGGAGTCAGGGACCTTTCCTCCATCTAATATTGAATTATATAAAATGCATAACTTTGGGATAATAATTTCTTGAAATGCCTTATAAAAGACTTCCGGAGAGATGGCGGAGTGAGTGGACGTGTGTGTTAGAGCTCCGTTCCTTGCAAGCAAAGGAATGAGTAAAGGTGGATAAGATTGGGAAAATTTTCAACAAAGCCAGTTAAAGATAAGTGAAAGCTGAAAGCAAGTGTTTGCAAAAATAGAAAGAGGAAATTATGCTGTTTTGTGGATAGGCAGCTGTCGGCGTTAGGAGGGATTTGAAGAGCAGATGTGTGTTTGCAAGCTCCCTCTTTCATAGAAGAAGGAATGTGAAAAGGAGGTGTGGAGGGGGAATACTTGCTGCAAATGTTGGTGGAGTTGGAGAAAACATAAAGCTTTCAAAAGGAATGCAGAGCAGTGAGTGAAAAGAGGCTAAGAGAAGAAAATTACGGGGGCTGGAGTGTGTGGTGATAACGCTGAAGGGTTTATGGGATGCCAAAAACTCCGCAGTTCACCTTAAGAAGAGAGAAGGGAGAAATTTAAGTAAGGGACTGGAGTGAGGTGAATGAATTTCTCATGAGCTGTGAGATTGTTATGGTGAAAACGCTGAGTGATTCATGATGCGGCTCTAGCTGGACGACCAGGAGAGATTTAGTGCTACTGTTTGAGGTGAGCAAGAGGGCTGCGACTTGATTGAAGAAGCCTGGGACCTCAGTGAACTAAATATTACTGGGGCTGGTGATGGCAATAAATTTATAATTAATAGTTAACAAGTTTGGACTATCGAGCCTTGGAAAACTGCCCAGGCCTGGAGAGGAGGAACGGATGGGGGAGACGATTAAAGTGAATGTTTCTACAGCACGGAGGCGTGGTTTGCAATAAAGCCAGAAAACACTGAGAGTTGAGAAGGGAGAAATCTTAGTTGACACTCGAGTTATTTAAACAAACAAAGAGTGGAAACAAGTTCTTGTTGGAAACATGTTGACATCTCCCATCCTACCACCCTCCTAAGTTACCCTGAAGGAGAGTCAACACAGATGGTGTATTTTAACACAAATGAGCAAAGGAAGATTAAAGAGATTAAAGAGGACTGCTTAAAGCCTTGCTGAGTACAATGTTTGGAACTGTGGGGGAGAAAGTGTTGACCCGTGAAGGAAGTAATCTTGCTGCTGTAGACAGGACTCTTTGAACTGTTTATGTGTTTTGGAGAAAGTTTGTTAAGATACTTACTAGCACCATATTAGCTGAATTACTGGCTGGAATTGAAGTTGTTTCAAGCTGAGTCTGGGAGCTCTGGTTGAACTTTATCCTGATTAATTGATTGAACTGCTTATGTTGGTCAGTTACAAAATTAAAGGTTATAACACAAAGGTCTAAAGACTAAATACATTGTGGCAAGGGTGTCTCGGAGGTCGGCAGTGTTTGCTTGAAAAACTGGTGGTCAGAACAGCCTAGGATTGGCTGTGGATGAAGTGAACACGCTGAGCAACACTGGGAGACGTGGAGACACAGAAAGGTGGAGCAGCTTCACAACGTTGGGAGAAGGAGGTTAAAAGTGTTTGTGCTTGAGCTGAACCATTAAAGCAACAGAGGAATTGCCAGACCGCTGAATTTGGAGTGGATTGCAATAGCCAGAGGGCTCAGGACATGTTGTGGGAAGGTGAAGACGTAATGAGAGGCGGAGACGCGGAGGGTCATCGTCAGCTGAGAGGGGTGTCCAGAAAAACACATGAGCTACATAGAGACATAGAGATATAAAGTTACAGATTCGCAGAGTTACAGTTGGAGTGAATCAGTGTTTGAACGATTTGTAGCGGTACAAGAAAGGTGGAAGAAGAGGCGAAGAAGACGATTATATATAATCAAGGAGTATAAAGAGATTGACTTGAACAATTGAAATTTGTATTGGAAGTGGTGGAGTTTGTCAATGCTTGAACCATGAAAAAGTATGCGTTTGAACTGAGAAGAGGATGAAGAGTATGAAGACAGATTAAAGAAATTGTAAGGTGTGGTTGGGAAAAGGGGAAGGGGTAACACTGTAGAGTGTTTTTGGGTTTAAAATTGTTTTGAATTTTTTAAGCTGGGACGGTGAATTTGCAATAAGAAATAATTTAAATGTGTTAAGGTTTAGTGGTTATATAGAAAATCACAAAGCATTAGATATTATTATATATTTTCCCTTGAGAAGGAATGGCTGATCTTTACTGAGACTATTAAGACTGTAGTGGGAGATACCTCAATAATATTTAGAGTAACCATAAATACCTGTTTATCAGACCAGGCATAGAAAAATAGAAGAGTATTGATTTAGGGGGGTTTAAGTTAAATTAGTAAATTTTTAAAGAAGGAGTAAGCATTGACTATAAGAAAGGTGGAAATTAGTGAATGAATCGCCATCGTTGCCCCAAAGATCAAAAAGCGTTTTGGAAAAGAGAACCAAGAGAGACGTCGTCAGATAGATTATACAAAAGGCTAACTCGAATGGAGGAGGAGTTAGATAAGGAGATGGATACAGACAAGGGTAAAGGCCGGGGAGGGAAGGTTAAAGGGAAGGTTGAGAAAGAAACTGATATGTTTGTGGAAACAATGGATACTTTGGGAAAGATTAATGAAAGAATGGACAGCTTAGAGAAAAGTTTTCAAAAAAATGAGGAAGCTAGAAGACAAGATTTTAAGGAGGTGTTACAAGGTCTACAAGGAATGAAAGATCTGATGGCTAATTTCACTAAAAATATAGAATCAAAATTTGAAATGATGGAATCTAAGATTAAAATAGTTGAGGAAGAGGTTAAAAGTGTTGAAGAAATTAAGGATGAAGTTAAACAGATAATGGATAAGAACAAGGAACAAGAGCAAAAAATGGAATTGCAAGATGAAAGATTATATATTTTAGAAAACGCTTTGAGACAAAAAAATATTATTGTCAAAAATCTTCCGGAAAAAAACCCAGACCAGTTAAGAACAAGAATAACTCAGTGGTTAAAGGAAATCAAATTGGATAAAGATATATGTGATGAGGATATCTTGTCTGTCTTTCGGATAGGTCAAAGGATTCATGGGGAAAAGAATAGACACATAGTAATTAAGTTTTCTAATCAGGATGTGAAGTTAAGAATTATGAGGTATATAAGACTGCATAGTAAAGAGGCACTGAAATTTGAATCAGGAAATGTGGAGGTTTACCAGGACATTCCTAAGGAAGAAAGGCAATGGAGAGCTAAAGTAAAACCGATCACTAGTTTTCTGTCTGCAAAAAGGTTGAGATACAATTGTCAACCACCCCAGAAGCTAAGATTTTTCTATGCAGGGAAAGCCTCAGTTGTAAATAAACAAACGGATAGCCTGGACATTTTAGAATCTAGTGGTCTAATAAAAGAGGGAACGGTTGAATGGGATAAATTAAAGAATGAATTAACAAGATCAGGGGGTCGTAGTCCAAAGTAGCTCATATTACCAGTTATAAGCTGCTCCTACTCTTAATTTTAACGATCAATTCAATGTCATTGGGTTTAATTCATTTTTTTCGCTTTCTCTTTTTCTTTGAAACCAATAAAGAATTCAACCCAGTAATCAAAAGTTTTAGTTTAAAATTAGGTATTTTGAAGGCTGAAGGGTTGAAACGGTATGAAATTCCTTATAAATGAATAGTGTAATTGGAATGGGTTCTGTCCATCTAATTCTCACTCAAGGGGGTGAGAAAGTTTCAGCAAGGAAGCTCGAATCCTCTCAAACTTCCGTATTAGAAGGTGGTTGCCCGTGGGGCAACAGAGAGTAAGGTTTTTGGTTTATTTGTTAGTTGTTTGTTGTTGTTTTTTGTTGTCAAAACAGGTGGGTGGAGGGAAGGAAATTTCTACGGTTAATGTATGGTGATATTGTTGTCTAATGGTCAGTTGTAACTCCATAATTTTATGTTATTTATTCACTCGAGAGTTAATTAGTTTAAAAATTTAATCATGACAAGCACAATAAAGATAATATCATGGAATGAGAAAGGTTTGGGAACGGTGATAAAGCCTTTTCTTCCTCTCCAGGCCCAAGTCTTTGGATGGGGAGGGAGGGGCAAGATCCTTTATTCACCTCCCCCGTGGGCAACTCTGGATGGAATGGGCAGTAGAGCTGGGCCTTCCTGAAGCCTTTTCTTCCTCTCCAGGCCCAGGTCTTTGGATGGGGAGGGAGGGGCAGGATCCTTTACTCATCTCCCCCATGGGCCTCGCTGGATGGAATGGGCAGTAGAGCTGGGCCTTCCTGAAGCCTTTTCTTCCTCTCCAGGCCCAGGTCTTTGGATGGGGAGGGAGGGGCAGGATCCTTTACTCATCTCCCCCATGGGCCTCTCTGGATGGAATGGGCAGTAGAGCTAGGCCTTCCTGAAGCCTTTTCTTCATCTCCAGGCCCAGGTCTTTGGATGGGGAGGGAGGGGCAGGATCCTTTACTCACCTCCCCCGTGGGCCACTCTGGATGGAACGGGCAGTAGAGCTGGGCCTTCCTGAAGCCTTTTCTTCCTCTCCAGGCCCAAGTGTTTGGATGGGGAGGGAGGGGCAAGATCCTTTACTCACCTCCCCCGTGGGCAACTCTGGATGGAATGGGCAGTAGAGCTGGGCCTTCCTGAAGCCTTTTCTTCCTCTCCAGGCCCAGGTCTTTGGATGGGGAGGGAGGGGCAGGATCCTTTACTCATCTCCCCCATGGGCCACTCTGGATGGAACGGGCAGTAGAGCTGGGCCTTTTATTTTATTTTATATTCAAATTTATATGCCACCCAATCAGGTAAACCGGACTCTGGATGGCTCACAACAAGTTAAAACACACATAAAACAGTACAACCAATTAAAACCAATTAAAACCCAACATACCCACCCACCTACCCCATTCCTCTTAAAACCCACATAAACCCACGTTAAAAAAGACAATTAAAAGAAATGGGGGCTTCGTTTATAAGCCAACAGGCAGGGGCCACTCTTCCATCTGGGCCCCACACCTGCCCTGCCAACCAGGTTTTTAGGTATTTTCTGAAAGGTAGCAGCTCCATCTGATCCCGCAACTCTATTGGCAGGAGGTTCCACAAGGCCGGTGCAGACACGGAAAAGGCCCTCCTTCGTGTGCCAGAGAGACGAGCCCCTCTGGCAGATGGAACAATCAGGGAGCTCCTCCGATCCGCTCTGGTTGGACACACTTGGGACGATGCGGTCTCTAAGGTATCCTGGCCCACTACCATGAAGGGCTTTAAAGGTCAAAACCAGCACCTTGAACTGCACCCGGAGGCAAACTGGTAGCCAGTGCAGCTCCCGAAGTAATGGTGAGGCACGAGCATAACGCCCGCACCCCATCACCACCTGGGCTGCCGCATTCTGGACCAACTGCAGCCTCCGAATGGTTGACAAGGGCAGCCCCATGTAGAGAGCATTGCAATAATCTAGCCTGGAGGTGACCAAAGCATGTGTGACCATGAGCAGGGAGTCCCGGTCCAGGAGCGAACACAACTGACAGATGACGCGAAGCTGTGAGAAAGCCCTCCTGGCCACAGCCGCCACCTGATCTGCTAGTAGCAGCCCTGAATCCAGGAGGACCCCTAAGTTGCGTACCGGGTCTGTCTGGGGCAAAGCAGCCCCATCCAAGACCAAAGTTGGCAGCTCCCTGGATAACGCGGGACCCCCTATCCAAAGCCACTCAGTCTTGGAGGGATTCAATTGTAGCCCGTTGTCCCCCATCCAGACCCCAACCACCTCCAGACATCTGGATAGGACATTGACTGCATCACTGGGGTCCCCATGGGCCGAGATATATAACTGGGCTTCATCAGCATACTGATGATACCTTACCCCATGGGAACGGATAACCTCGCCCAATGGCTTCATGTATATGTTAAATAGGAGAGGAGAGAGCACCGAGCCCTGAGGCACCCCATACTGTAGGGGCCTAGCGCTGGACCTCTCACTCTCCAACCACACCGACTGGGTACGACCCTCTAGAAATGAGGAAAACCAGGACAGCACAGTGCCCTGGATCCCCAAACCTTTGAGCCATTCCAGAAGGATACCGTGGTCAACAGTATCGAAGGCCGCTGAGAGATTCAGAAGAGCCAGGACAGATGGATGACCCCCGTCCTGCTCCCGCAAGAGGTCATCAACCAGTGCAACCAATGCAGTCTCAGTACCATATCCAGGCCTGAAACCCGATTGATAGGGGTCCAGATAATCCGCTTTATCCAGGACCCCCTGCAACTGCCGCATCACCACCTTCTCCAGTACCTTCCCTAAGAAAGGGAGGTTGGAGACCGGCCTATAATTAGCTGGAACTGCTGGGTCAAGAGATTGTTTCTTCAGGAGGGGGTGCACCAAAGCATGTTTTAAAGGTGCAGGAAACACCCCCTCCCGCAATGAAGCATTTATTATAGCCCTGACCCAGCCTCCCATCACCCCCTTTGAGGCTTTCACCAACCAAGTGGGACAGGGATCCAAAGGGCAGGAGGCGATGCGAACAGCTGCAAGAAGCCTGTCCACTTCCTCAGTGACAACTGGATCGAACCGAACCCAGATAACACTGCCAGACTGAGCTCTGATCCCCTCTGGACCCTCCCCATCCATGCCGGGATTAAACCCCGAGCGAATCCGAGCGATTTTCTCCACCAGATAGTCTGCAAAAACCTCAGCCGAACCCTGCCAACCGGGCACTGGCCCCTCCCAGCCAAGGAGAGACCTGGTAACCCGGAACAGAGCAGCTGGGCGATTATCCGCGGAGGCAATGAGGGCAGTGAAGTATTGTTGCTTCACCACCCCCATCACCACCAGGTAGGTCTTAATAGCAGCCCTAGCCAGTGTCCAGTCGGAATCACTCCGGGTCTTCACCCAGCGGTGCTCTCAGCGTCTCTTTGCCCGTTTAAGCTCCCGCAGTTCTTCTGTGAACCACGGGAAAGATCGAACCCCACAGGCTCGGAGAGGCAGTAGTGGTGCGATTTCATCCAAGGCAGCCGTAGTCATCCTGCACCACAGGTCAACGAGTGCCTCGGATGAATCGTACAGCCGATCCAGAGGAAAATCCCCCAGTTCCCTCTGGAATTCGTCAGAATCCATCAGTCGCCGGTGGCGGGCCAATTTAATAGGCCACGCCTCCCTGCGGTGAACCGCCCCCCCCCCAGGAAGTCCAGAGTCACCAGATAGCGATCTGACCATGGCACATGTATAGTTTCTAATTTCTGTAGTCGCAGATCACTCGGCCACCGCTCTGACAAAAAAACTAGGTCCGGTGTGTGACCACTGCCCCTAGTCGGGCCATGAATTACCTGAGTCAGGTCCAGGTACAACCTTCCTGAAGCCTTTTCTTCCTCTCCAGGCCCAGGTCTTTGGATGGGGAGGGAGGGACAGGATCCTTTACTCATCTCCCCCGTGGGCCACTCTGGATAGCAAATGAGCAGTAGAGCTGGGCCTTCCTGGAGCCTTTTCTTCCTCTCCAGGCCCAGGTCTTTGGATGGGGAGGGAGGGGCAGGATCCTTTACTCACCTCCCCCGTCTGCCTCTCTGGATGTTCAGCTTTAGAGTTAAACAAATTTCCTGCCATATGGGGTCCAGAGTACATTCTCAGCACCTTGCCAAAACTGGACCACAATTAATGCATGAAAAGTATTGACTTTGCCTTTAAAATGATAGAGATGCCGAAACTGCATATTTGCACTTCTTCTTCTGATATTTGTTCCTGGATTGATTGATTCTTGGTATTATAAAAATATGTCCATCAGGAGCATTGCTGGGGGATATAAAATGACAGATGAGTGGCATAGAAGAAGCAGATACTGTGAGTTAATGGATGGAAATAGTGTGGCTTGATATCTGTACTTACTGACTTCAGATGAAACAGGAATGATACACCATTGAAGAGTCAATGACACAATGCATTTTACTTCTTGTCTTAAAACTAGTCTGCTATTAAATTTGCAATAAACGAACATGTTGCAAATCCATCCAAGCTCCTCATATAGTATTAACAGATCACCTCTAGCCTAGCTTCGGTGATTGATGTTGTTGCAAGAAAGTTGTTATCCTTTTAACAAATTCTTTCTGATGGAGGTAACAGCTTAGGGATGCTTTCATTGTCAATTAACTGTATATAAATAAGCAACAGTGCATTAATCAGTGTTTATGCTGCATATTTTGTGGCTGTAAAAGTATTTGAACCAGTATCTCTATGAGTCACATCTAGCTTATGGGACTGCAGTGGCTTAGTGGTTAAGAAGCTTGCCTTGTTAGCTGGAAGGTCTGAAAATCAGAGGATCAAGACCAGAGTACTGCATGATGGAATGAGCACCCATCTCTGTTCCAGCTCTTGTCAACCTAGCAGTACGAAAGCAAGAAATTGCAAGTAGATAAGTAGGGACCACTTTGGTGGGAAAGGGTACAGTATTGGGGGCATGAAAGGAGCCTCATTCTGGCGTCCCCTGAGTGGAGTTCCTCCAGCAAAAAAATCCTTTCAACCCAAAAAGCACCTTTGTGTGCTTCTGACATGATTTTAAAAAATATAGTTTATGTTTTTCCCTAGCCCAGATAGTTAATAATAACTTTTTGTCAGAAATTATTCTGAGTTAAAAGGATTTTTGTTGGAGAAACTCCACTCAAGGGATGCCCAAATAAGGCTCCTTTCATGTCCCCAAACTCTTTCCCCACCGAAGTGGTCCCTATTTATCTACTTACAATTTCTTGCTTTCAAACAGCAAAGTTGGCAGGAGCTAGGGACAGAGATGGGTGCTCAAACCGTCATGCAGTACCTGGGTCTTGAACTGCCGACTTGCCCAGATAGTTGAACAGTCTCCTGAAAAATGATGTGATTCATCATAGGTAATCAAGCAAGTAGAATTTGTGTGATATGTCATCCATTGCATTTTGGAAAAGAAGTAATTTATGTGTTAAAATATGTATACCTACAAACGTCAATGAAACTTTTAAGTATTGTTTCTGCAATGCCCTCTTTGCAAAGGTATAATGTGTTGACTCCTTTTTTTTTCATTTTAGCAAGCATTACAGTGTGTGATAGCATCACTGGAAGGCAGTGGGGCAAACTGCATCTTTACATTTAATATCAAACTCAACCTTGGCAACCATTCCCAGTAAATTATATCCTGCTCACTTTAACCTTTACTGAAGGGAAGACATTGATAATAAACCCTGCTTGAGTAGGGTAGTGGGTGATGTGATGCTGACAAAATAACTCCAATTTACCACAATCCTTCCCAGGGTTTTCTAGGTGCAAAGAACTTAGAAGTAGTTCACCAGTCCCTCCTACTGGTGATCTGTTTCCTAATGTTCACACAGATGGAAGGGGGATGTAGCTGGCTCATTGGGGATACATTTGGGGAATTATTATTATTATGTGTTTGAACAGTTGGGGATGATATCCAACTAGCAGCTGCGTGATTCAGCCTGCTGTATTTTCCAACTCATCTCTAAAAAACAAGGCCTGGAACAAACATCTGCTATGAACTTTTGGAACTCTCAGTTATAATTTTAGCAATTACACTTACCACCCCCCATAGCGCTTAGTGCAAACTCTGGGTGGTTCACGAGGTAATTAGCATTTCCCTGTGATATCCAGAAGAAATCAGTGCATGCCTGAAGACATTATATTGAAAGTGTAATGTGTTGTTGTTCTTTTGTGATCTAATAAAGTTATTGTCTTGCTGTTGCATTTGTAGCAGGGAATTGAACTCCCAGAGCCAGAAACTCCAACTCACTGAGCTGCACCTGTTCTTTAAATGAGGGTTTCCCAACCTAAGGCCCATGGTCCGGATCCAGCCCTTAGTGCCATTTCATGTGGCCCCTGCCATTTTGAGAAACAAAATGGCTACCCCTTTGAGGATGTTGGGGCAAAATGGCCGTCCAGCCCTCAAAGTTTATTAAGAGAGCATGATCCAGCCACTGGTTTGAAAAGGTTGGGAACCCCTGCTTTAAATACTATACTTAATAAAGGATTACATCCCATTAATGAAGCACATTTGATGAGAGGGTGAAAGCCTTCCCCTAATTTTAAAAAGAAACTGGTTCAATGTCCAATATTTAGTGTACTTGTTGCTCAAATGTGGTCTTATTCAGACAGCTTTTCAGTGTTCTTAGTGCTGTTATTTTGTCAAATAGAATTGGTTCCAAAATGTTTTGGGGGAAATGTAGCAAAACAATGCACATACCTACTCATACACACAACCATTCAGAGAGACACACACTGAACTATGAACTGGGAAGCCATCAACTGAATTTCATCTCCGCCACATTCCTTCTTCAGTAAGGGAATAATAGTGACCTGTGTAGCTCTGCAAGGAGAAGATGAAGATAATTCCTGTGAAAGGAACTATACTATCTTCTTGTCAGCCCTCAAGCCCAATACAAGCACATCATCTTTATCTTCAGCCCACTCCATGCTTTGGCCCTTCTTATATTTTCTGGTCTGATCTCCTAATATTTCCCTGGGCATAAGCTTTGTTGCTTCAACTTTACTACTTTCCCCCATCTAAAGATTCCCCTGGTACCTGCTGTCTGTAAAACCCTCAAACTTTCTTCCCTTTGCTGGGCTCACAGCCTTTTTGACCTACCACTCTCAGAATCCACTGCCAGGATGGCCAGTGGCAGGCAATGCAATTTTACTTTCTCTTTCTTCTAGCTCCTTTCCTGAAACCCACCTTCTCTGTGAAGCCTGTGGCAAGCCTACTGGACATAAATTTACAATTTGAAATCACTGTCATTGTTGGCCTTGTCTTTTTTTTTTAATCTTCTAAGACTGTAACAATCTTCTAATATTAGAGGCGCTGGCTCTTCGGCTTAGAAACAGAGATGAGCACTGCACCCTAGAGTTGGATACGACTGGCTTTCGAGCAAGGGAAACTTTTAACTTTAATACTGTAGTTTTAGAAGATAAAAAACTGTAGTACTGTAGGGACTGTGGTGGCTCAAGTTGTTAAGATGCAGAACTCGATGACTGGAAGGTCAGAGATCAATTCCAGAGTACTGCATGATGGAGTGAGCTCCCATCTCTGTCCCAGCTCCTGCCAACCTAGCAGTTTGAATGCAAAAAAATTGCAAGTAGATAAATAGGTACCATTTTGGTGGGGTTAAACAGCATTCCGTGCACTCAGGTGTTGAGGCATGCCTGCCACATGTCCATGGAAATGTCTGCAAATGTAGACAGTGCTGATTCTTTGGCTATAAAAAGATGAGCACTGAACCCTAGAGTTGGATATGACTGGCTTTCGAGCAAGGGTGACCTTTACCTTATACCTTTACTTTAGTATATCTTCCCCCATGAAATCAAGGTAACTCTATCTTGAATGTCTGAAAAAGAACATATTTGTGATTACAGCGGAACCCTGCTTTATGGATGGCTCGCTTAACAGAAAACTTGCTATATGGAAGGAAATCCCAAGAAAATGGTGCCCCAATTACTGGTGGGGGGAGGAACCACTATACAGAAAGGTTTTTTTGGGGGGTGTTCCGACACTTCCCACAGTGGTGGGAGGGTGTTTGGAGCATTTCTGCTCTGTTTTTGAATTTTTTCGATGCTTCTTGGCACCTCCAGACACACTCCCAGCAACCAGAAAGTGCTGAAATTCCCCCATCCCCTCACCAACTTTTCGGTGGGGACTTTTCCTGCAGTTACCAGGGCTGGTCACTAGATGGCGGTGTCAGAAATGTGCCAAATATGCATTGCAAACCAAAATAATTAGTTTGCAACCTCAGGAAAAAGCCAAATTTACGTCTTTTATCTGTTCAAAAGTGCACTTTGGAATTTTTTGCTGTGTTTTTGCCACCTTAGAAAGAGTTTTGAAAAGAAATAATACTCTTTTTTGGTTTTTTCTAACTTCTAGATTGGAAATATAGGTTTTCGATGCATTCCTATGGGAAACCATGCTTCACTTTAAGTAAAAAATGCTATAAGGAAAACCCCGCGGAATGGATTAATTCTGTAAAGCAGGAGTTCTCTGTACTTCTCTTTTTTCCTACCCCATTTCCATCTTTTTAATTCAATTTTTATGCCACCTATTTAGAGTGAAAATCATACTCTGAGTGGTTCACTTCAACATTAATGACCTCCCAATCCTTCTACTGTAAGGGAAGTATTTTTAAGGCTTCTTTATTAAGCTCTGTTTTGACCAACTTTCTAAAAGTTTGGAGGAGGGCTGGCATACCTCTAGTGGAAGTGAATTCTACAGGGATGGGGCTACCACAGAAAAGGCCCAGTTCCTGTTTGACACCCTATGAACCTGCCTCAGTTTAGCTATCTACAGCAGCAAGGTTTGGGAGAATCGGGTGACGTGGGTAGCAGATCTTTGGGAAAGACACTGCAACAGGTAATCACAGTAAGCTTATAACTTTTTAAAATAAAGATTGTATGGCTTCTAATTGCTTTTCCACTTCTCTATGAACTTTTGTGCTACATTTTGACCAACAGGTTTTGTTTCTACAAGCTTTTCTCCATTATTTACTGCTGCTTTTCACCTCTACCTCATATATTCATTTATGTATGCAGTTTCCCCTAAATATTTACTTTTGTACTACATTTTTCAGCTCTGGAAAATTGATTCCCATATCCTCCACAATACAAACATGGAAGGATAACTGCATTACAGTTTACCTTGATTTGGGAAATTAACATTTAGTATGCCCTTATCAAAAACTGAAATTCTCCCTAATCCTTGGCAACCTGTGGTTGAATTCATCAACTGTCTTCCATTGATAGAAGAGGCCAAATCTAGGAGAGCATTGCTATTGGCAGAACAGTGAGGAGATTGTTCTTATCGTGTCAGAAGCACACAAGGGTGGTTTCTGGGTTGAAATGATTTTTGCTGGAGGAACATGGCTCAGGGGATGCCTGAATGAGGCTCCTTTCATGTCCCCAATATCTTTTCCCACCGAAGTGGTCCCTATTTATCTACTTGCAATTTCTTGCTTTTGAGCAGCTAGGCTGGCAGGAGCTGGGACAGGTGCTTATTCCATCATGCAGTACTCAGGTCTTGAACTGCCGACTTGCAGACCTTCCAGCTAACAAGGGGAGCTTCTCAATTACTGAGTCACTGATGTCCCTATAGTGAGGAGATAATCTGCATTGGTCCCGGCTCCATTGCATTCACCTATTTCACTCAAGAAAACTGTCCAGATGGTGAGATATCCAACAGAATGGTGGTTCTCCAGGATGAGAGGGCATAAATGAAAATCACTTTATGTATACCTTTCCATTCACATAAACTATTTGAGTAGAATCTCATTAGCTTAAGCATCCATCTCACTTTCTTATGAGACTTTGCATCCCAGGGAGCTCTATGTGCACATGCAGAAAAAGAACTGCCAAAATAATATTACTATCTTCAATAAACATTTCAATTGCATTTCATTTCAATCAGTTCAACACCATCATTTCAATAGTATCATAGTAACATCACAAAAATGTTGGATTTCAGTACTCATAATATCAATGGTATGTTTCAGTACCAGCCTGTTGTAATGAAAAAGCATTTAAGTTAAACCAAACCAAAGATGTCTAATAAGACAGCAGAAGAAAATCTTCAGAGATACTTTGCAGGCGCACCCCCCAAAGAAAGACTCAGACACCGGTATATGGATAAAGGCATCGGGCCACTTTTATTGAATAATGCCCTAGTCCGAATTATAACTTTCAATTGGTGTAATCATCCAATTGTAATTCTTTAAGGCAAGCAGGCCGCAGTAACACTGGTAAGGTTCCTCCCAAAATGCCAATGGCAATTGGCTACATGTAACTATTTGTATCAATTGTTTGTTGGCACAAACAAATTGTTGACCGGAGTCAATAAACTATCTACTGACCCCACCCTATGACGTGTATCCGTTAAATAACAAGGTGATGCAGGCTGTAAAGCTCCTGCCATCACCCCTTGCCTGGTTCGCCCTTGACCGGCCAAACCTCTTTCCCCTGTACCTGTCTACGTGGTGGTCAGTCAATTGCGAACCTGCCGGATACCTATGGGTCATAAATCTTTACCTTACCAGAGCTACCCGCCACATGGGGAGGCGTCCATGATGACTCACCGCCCCCCCCCCCCCCCCAGACCGTCAGCTCGGTCACCAGGCCTGCTTGCATATCCTCAAGAAAGAGGTTCATACCTCTGGCCGACAAGTGGACCCCATCTCCTGCATAGAGATCATAATCCTGCAAGCCTATCCTAGGGTGCCGGATGGCTGTCCCCATGCCCTTGTCTGCCAGGAACTGGGCAACAGCCCTGTTCACCGAGCGGCGAGCGCGGTCAAGGGCACAGAGGTCAATGCCTCCTATGTAAGTATGTCGCGGCACCATGTCCGACCATAGCAGCCGCGTGGACGGCCAAACGTAATGCAAATAGGCTAGGTCCCTGCAAATCGTGAACTTTAAAGAGAGGCCAGTGACCTGGGCAAGGTCATTGCCACCAAGATGCAGGATGAGGACATCAGGCGGCCCAGCATCCCTGATAGAAAACAGGAATGGCAACAGTTCCTGCCATTTCATACCGCGCTTACCGTACCATCGCAAACGTGCGGTTGCACGTAGCCCGAGATGGGTTCCCCACTCTGTCGCCGCAGCATACTGCGCTGCCCACTGCACGTAACTGTGGCCCACCAGCCATACTGCCACCGGTGTGCGGGGGCACACAGGGTCTGTAAAAGAAGGAAAAAGAGTTAATGACATAACTGGTACTCACACATGGAGGGGGCATACGTACAATGCAAAGCGCATGGATCCCCACCTGCCCATCCTGCGTATATCAGCCTCAGAGTACCCAAACGCAGCTGCAGTAGAAGCGGCGCCTATCCTAAATGAATGGGTGCTGTAACGAACCCCGGGGAGGCCCACACTGGTAAGTGCCATGCCGGTCACCCTCCAAAACTGGAATTTAGTAAGGGGAGACCCATCCTGGTGGCAGAAAAAAGGGCCAGGGTACATACCACGCACTGCCAAAAACACATGTAGGGCACCAACCGGACAGATGTCTTCAATGGAACATTGTAGCAGTCTGACTCCACTGCCTACGCCTAGCTGATCAACCTTTGAGGACCGTATCCTCAACTGAGCCCACTCTTGAGTAACATAGACATCATCGAGTTCCAGTGCCCTACGAGACGCATCCGCCTTAGACAGTGGTACCAACTCACTGATGCGGAGCGCTCCAAAGAAGGCTACAGTGGTGGCTGCGTGAAAAAGAGCCACCTCGTACCTATCATAGCATAAGTTATGCCAGCCTCGTGCAAGGTGTGTAAGAACCTCTGGTGAAATAGGGTGACGTGTGTTCTGGCGGCAGCCACGTTCACGTGTCCATCCTTCCAAAACATGACGTATGCGGAAATCGTTCACGCAGTCAGCGAAGCCCCGCACCTTGGCCATAAATGCCAGTGCCGAAAGCCTAGAGGCTATAGTACGGGGGGCCAGCCCATGACCGTGAAGATAAACCATGTAATGTAAAATCTGGTCTACAGGTATTGGCCACACTTGGGGTAACCGTCATTGACCACAAAAAGTTCTAAATTGTACGAAAGCATGTTGATATGCCTTACGTGTGCGAGGTGCCAAAGACATGCCGATCGCCCGGTTTACCTCTCCTCGCCAAATGTCCAAATCTTGGCCGGGAGTGGCGAGGGGAATTCCTCTGCTTCGGGAGCCAAGGCTCGGAACCGGGAGATCTGAAGGCGGGATAAAGCATCAGCAATATCATTATTAATGCCTGGTACATGTCTGGCCCTGAACAGCACATTAAGGCGTAGGCTTCTCAAGACAAATTGACGGACCAATGCCATGACCCTAGGGGATTTGGACGTCTGAGCGTTAACAATGTGCACCACTGCAGCATTGTCACACCCAAAATGGACCACTGAGTTGTCCCACTTATTACCCCATAGCATTAGTGCCCCCAAAATGGGAAAAAATTCCAGGAAAGTAAGATCGCGGAGACGATCCATGCCCTGCCATGCGTGAGGCCATCGGCCATATGCCCACCTCCCTTCAAAATATATCCCATAACCCAGAGAGCCGGAGGCATCCAACTGGACTTGAAATTTAGGGCAGACCATCAGATCTGATCTCCAAAAAGAAACCCCATTAAATTCCTGTAGGAATGTGAGCAAAACCGAAAGGTCTGCCCGTATACCCCTGGTGAGCCATACCCTGTGGTGGCGTTTTATTAGGCCAGCCATGGCATCACACAGATGCCTGGCAAAAGCTCTGCCCAGTGTCACCACCCGGCAGGCGAAATTGAGGTGGCTGTGCAGTACCTGTAGCTCACGGAGGAACACCTTACGTTTAAAAATCAGTGCCCGAATCGCCGCAGAGATCCGGGCCAACTTGTCCACGGGTAACCTGGATGCCTGTGCGACAGTGTCGATTTCGATGCCTAAAAAGGTGAGCTTGGTAGCTGGGCCCTCGGTCTTTTCAGACGCTAAGGGGACACCCAGTTCCCGCATAAGGGCCTGAAATGTAGTAAGGAGACGCGTACACATGTCCGAGCCCCGTTCACCCCCGAACAAAAAGTCATCGAGGCAATGGGCTACAGACTGGGACCCTGACCTTCGAACAAAGGCCCATTGAAGGAAAGTGCTAAATCGTTCGAATGCCGATCATGAAATAGAGCAGCCAAAAGGCATGGCCTTATCTACATAGAATTTCCCCCTAAAACGGAAACCCAACAGCTCAAAGTCCTCAGGGTGCACTGGCAGTAATCGGAATGCCGATTTAATGTCACACTTTGCCAAGAGGGCCCCGGGACCACAGGCGCGTACCATCTGTAGGGCCTGATCAAACGAAGTATACCTGACCGAACAAAGATCATCACGAATAGCATCATTGACCGAGGAACCCGCATGGTAAGATAGATGGTGTATTAGGCGAAATTCACCTGGGTTCTTTTTTGGCACTAGCCCCAGAGGGGAGACCTTCAAGTTGGGGAATGGCGGTTCATCAAAGGGCCCTGCAACCCTCATAGCCTGCAACTCCTTAGCAATGCTTTGTGCAGCAATCTCCTCATTGCCCTTTAGTGAAAGTAAGTTCGGGGTGTCCTGCGGTCCCCGAACACCCCTAAATGGTATATGAAAGCCAAACTGGAAGCCTTCCAGCAGGTACTTCGCGTCATCCCGTCTAGGATAAGCAGAAAGCCATTGACCTAACATGGGAATATTAATTGGGGAGGGGGCCTTTTGCTTGGCCAGCACTGTCAGAGGGAGCTCTGACCGCCCCCTGCCCACCCCTACCTCTGCCTCATGACCCACCAGCTCGCGGGCACACAGAGGTGGCATGAGGGCCAGAGAAGAGGGACACTCGTGTCGGAAACGACACTGACGCTTGTTGCACACGCCGCTAGCTGAGAAGCTCCAACACAGCAGGTGGGCTGGAACCCCCTGCCCCGCCGGCTGGCGGGGAACCTGCGTTACAGCCGCCCGCTGCACAGCATGGCCACAATGGTACCTATCACCAGGTGCCGGACGCGTGGGAGTCATATACAAGAGCCACAATCGCTGGCAGGGCTCATCCCACCTCATCTCCGGATGTAGGGCCACCCTCATCCTAAATTC
Source organism: Bradypodion pumilum (assembly GCA_035047305.1). Lineage (NCBI taxonomy): Eukaryota > Metazoa > Chordata > Lepidosauria > Squamata > Chamaeleonidae > Bradypodion > Bradypodion pumilum. The sequence goes on from JAWDJD010000002.1 coordinate 18,395,459, forward strand.
CTCGTCATAAGCCAACCACGACGGGCCAGGAAAGTCATCCATAGCCCTATAAATATTGTCGAGATATTGGACCATCGGGATGGCCAAATCAGGCCGGGCCCTGAGGTACACGGCCATATATATAAGATATGCCAGCAACCAATTGGCCCAGGTACGCGGTGGCTTACGACGATGGGACAATTCTTTATCCCGGTCATCCTGTCCCTCCCTCTCCTCCTTAGTGGGCTCACGATTCAGGAGGGAAAAAATATCAACGTACTCCCCTCTCCAAATCTTATCCCTAGTAGCCAGGCAGAGCCACCGTCGGCAGAGCCGCCATCGGCACCTGTTGAATGAAGGGTATGCGCAGTGGGCCCTGAATAGCCCCTGCGACGCTTGGCATACCCCCGGGGGCGGACACCCCTGTCCTAACCGTGGGGCCATTCAGTAACCAGGAATTAACAGGGAAGTGAGGAAGCAACTGCCCACCCACAGTAATCTGGCGTGGCCATGGCCACTGCACCCCCCCCCCCCAGTGTAACTGGACAGTGTCGTTGCACTAAATTGAACTGGATACTCACTGGTCGCACCCTCATGAGCCGCCCCCACCGGGGGTTCCGGCCCACGGTGGGTGTCGGAGCTCGTGGCAGGCATCGAGCTCTGGGGCCACACCTGACTGCTCCCCACCGGTAGATTCGAACATGCGGGGAGCTGCGAGGCGCCAGCTTGGGCTGGCCTGACGGCCTCAAGCAGCTCGACCCTGTTGGCGGCCCGCTGGAGAGTCACGGCTGACGGGTCTGAAAGTGACGAAGGGGCCGTGCCCGAAGCAGCAGACAAACCCCCCTCAGGAGGTGGATGGGCAATGCCCAGTGAAGCCTCTAGCACCGAAATATGTGCAAGAAGGGCATCGACAGTCTCCGAGCCCCCAGTATAAAGTGGGCCGGGTGGGCCGGGTGGGCCGGACGGCCCTGTGGCCAGTTGTTGAGCAGGAAACCCAAATGGGGATCCAAGGCCTGAGTAGGGCCATGCCCAAAACTCCGGCCCATGGGGGGCCGGAGGAATGGTGGGGCGGGAACCGCCACCAAGTCCAAGCGGGCCACCCTGTCCTGCACCAAAAAAATCCCGGCCAGGGGCAGGGATGCCCGAGGAGCCAGCCTGAGCCGGCTCAGCCAGGAGGCCTGTGCCCGGCTGACCAGTGGAAGCCTGCTCGGCCCCACTGGCAGCAGCAGGCAGGGCCATCCCGCTGCCCAGTTGGGGGGTGCAGCCCGAGTCCTCCGACCCGATGGCTGCCCCCCGGTAGAAGGAGGGGGTGGAAAAGCCCTTCCCCTAGGCCACGGCTTGACCGCCGGGCCTTTGCGCTTGGGAGCCATGGCTCCCGAAGAAGCGATGGATCCCCGGCCAGGGATCAGTTCCTGTGCCCTGAGTACCGCGGTAATGAAGAGGAGCGAACTCCATTCAAAGGCAAAGGTATGAAGGGCGAAGAAGCAGAAACGCAGCAGAGAAAACTTCTCCGCTCCGTTGCGTTTCTAAAATGGCAGCTCGGCTGCCTCGTGGCCACCCCTTTTATAGAGGGGTGGCCACGCCCCCTAACTCACCCGGATGTCTGAGTCCGGGTGGGGGGGGGGGCTGCAAAGAGCGTGGTGGCCATTTTGGTGCCGCACTTTCATTTGTAGCTTTAATCATGTGTCCCTATTCCTATGGGAATGCATGTGTAAGTGTCCAGATATTTTAGAGAACCAATTCGGTGTTCTTATTTATATTATATTATATTATATTATATTATATTATATTATATTATATTATATTATATTATATTATATTATATTATATTATATTATATTATATTATATTATATTATATTATATTTATATTTGAATTTATATACCGCTTATTAATGATCCAATGTTGTGAATGTGTTAGGGATGTAAATATCACTCATTTCACCCTTGCACACAAGAATGAAGCCTTGCAATATTCTTGTCCTTCCTTCTGAGTACAGCACTATGTACTATGTACCTGTAAGGAAAGTGATACATTTCCAAGTATGATTGAAGATAGGTAACACAAAATGTGAAACATTCTTTTTGTGCAATTGCACAAAACTGTGACAACTACTGCTGTATTTAACAGACATTTAAAGAATCATTGGGTGGGTTATTTGTGGTTTGTTTTGGCAATCACCTAATTATTTTGTGCTTACTCCATGGAGGCATTTTTTTCAGATGGAAGGGACTCTAATGTTGCATAAATACATCCTGTTGAAACTGCCAATATCTTGACTTTTAATAGATGTGTTAGATAGTTTATATGTGTTTTTATAACATGCACCCATGTAGGTATTTGGGTTTTAAAGGGAAAAGACATTTGTTTTTGTCCAGATATTACCTGTGCAAATTGTAGATATGCTGATGAAAAGGAAACCATTATCTCACTCTCACAGGGTAGGTGAGGCATATTTCAGGGCCTAAAAATCATTTATCCAGATGTTAAATGTTATGTCAATCAGGCTCAACCAGAATAAGGAATTTGAGTGGTATTTTACAAATGGCTAACATGATGATAAGCAGCTAATTTGGATAGGATGATGTTGGTGTTCTATCTTCTCCAGAAAGCCATTGTTTATCTTATCTGTCAATGGCTTCCAACATGCCAGTTTAATCTGATTGTTTCTTAGACTTTCTGCTAGTGGTCATTGTTTTTATTGCAGACACAAAGGATAAGGTTAGGGATTCTGTGCATGGAGAGCTCTATTAGCAAGGTGGCTTAACGTACCATCACACTGAAGCTTGCCATAGGGCAAATTAGTCATTTTAACTGCTTTGACATTTTCTCAGCATACCCATCAGAATTTGCTGAGGTTTGCACAACATTTTATCCAATTTAGCGCAGGGGTGGCCAACCTTGGCATTCCAGCTGTTCTTAGACTTCAATTACCAGAAGTCCAAGTCAACACACCAGCTGATCAGGGCTTCTGGGAATTAACATCCAAGGACAGCTGGAGCACCAAGTTTGGCCACCCCTACTTTAATGCATTGGTTAGTAAGCAGAGAGAGATGCCCACTTTTGCCTTGTGATCAGCTGAACTTAAATATTAAATAAACAGAAACACACTCAAGAATATTTGCATACACAAAGATGGTTATGCAGAATAGCCCTGCAGGAGAACACTTGATGGGAGGGGATTGATCTATATTGCTTGTGTATGGATGCCATATGTCCCGTTTTTCCATGATTTTCAAGGAAAAACATGTAAAAATCCCAGTTCAAGGAAAAATACTGCATGTAAAAAGCTACGGAGGATTCCTTAAGACTGCAAAGGGTTAAATGCATAGAATCAGCATTCCTAGAGAGGAAGGGAACACTATGGATAGGAAGGGAGAAAGACAATTCTTCACTTCCCTTCCTCTCTAGAAATGATGACTCTATGCATTTAACCCTTTGCAGTCTGAAGGAATCCTCCGTAGCTTTAGAGCTTTCTTCCAAGGGATCCACATGTGGGGTTTGAAGGTGAGTCCAACTCAATGGGGGGGGGGAGTTTGAAGGGTAGGGTATGGGTGACCTCAGGGAGAGGAAGGTTCTTAGAGTTTGTGGTGTCTAGTCATGCCTGCCACATGACCATGGAAACATCTGCAAAAGCAGACAACGCTGGCTCTTTGGTTTTGAAACAGAGATGAGCACTGAACCCTAGAGTTGGATACGACTGGCTTTCGAGCAAGGGAGTCCTGGTTTGGGGGGATAGAATTATGGCAACCCTATGCTTGTGCAGCTTGATAATAAAATACTGTCTTAGACAAAGAAGAGGATTGTGCCTCACCTGCTCCATTTATACAAGCAAGAGAGTCTAGGAAGTCAATAGTGGCGATTGGACAACATCCTCTGGCTGTAGCTGGTTTAGAACATCCAAGATTAGCTCATATCACCTGGCTCCCACCATGTGACACATAGAATAGCTGTCATTCTGTCCAATGACAGGGCTGATATTACAAAAGTGGCTGCTGCTTCCTCTGTTTTGTAGGTATTCTGCCCCTAAGCAGAACCTCTGCTTCACTATATGGCAGGTAGAGTACAATAATTGAACTATTAACAGAATAATTGAACTATTAACAGAAAAATACCAAATATGATTACAATAATCAACCCGCAAATAAAGGTACAAAATACAGCAAACTTTCTGACGGCGCCACCACTATAAGTTAACGAGGTCCAGGGTATTGTTGACATATCCTTCTGCAAATATGTGTTGCACGCAAAGAGGAAGTCCTAAGCTGGTCTCAGAACCATCGATAACAGTCTAGAGCAGGGGTTCCCAACCTAAGGCCCATGGGCTGGATCTGGCCCACATTGCCATTTCATGTGGGCCTCCCACACCTCCATGGGCATTCAAGAAACGAAATGGTAGTCCCTTTGAAGCTGTTGGGACAAAATGGCCACCCCCATCATGCAGGCAGGGCAAAATGGCTGTCTAGCCCTCAAAGCTGACATAGAGTGTGACCTGGCCCCCAGCTTGAAAATGTTGAGAACTCCTGGTCTAGAGTACATTAGAAATACCAAAAGTTACAGAGTATTGTTTTTGCCCTTGTTGTCCCAACTTTCGGCAGAGTTATCACTTTTAGGTCAAGCTGAAAGATAAAGAAGTGATATTTCATTGAGATAATAAAGTTGTACTCAAGGCAAGAAGTAAACAATTCCCTTAATCATAGTCATTCATGCAGCTAGTTGGTGTTTTTATGCTACAGAACACAAGTCTAAGCATATTTATTTCTATCTCAAGTCTCAAAGGGGCTGAGAAGACCCAGTCTATGGGGGATGGGGGTGGGGGTGGCTCACCTCTTCTGCAAAATATTGTGCTTCAAGACATGAACATAGCTATTCAAGTGCTACCCTTTTGGTCCTGAGAATGGTGGTTTCTATAAGCTTAGAAACATTTAATGATAAAAAAGAGGACCTGAATGTGTTTCTAGTTGACATGCTATTTCCAAGGATTCCAGGTCCCTCTTTCTTTTAGCACTGTTAATTTTTGTGTTACATTTACAGTGGTACTCTTGCATTACAAAATTAATGGATTCCCCGGGATGTTTTGTATTATGAAAAATTCGTAAAGCGAATTTCCCATAGGAATGAATTGAATGCAATTTCCCATAGAAATGCATTGAAAACCAAAAGTCATAATGTGAAATGTGACTTTCTATAGGAATGCATTGAAAACCAATTAATCCATTCTGGGGGGAAAAATTGTAATGTGAGGCATTGTTTTCGATGGATTTTCATTCATAATGTGAGGTACCACTGTAAATGTAAATGTATATAGCACATTTTGTCCCTGAGAGTTCAAGATAATATCTATGGCTCTCTTTCTCCCTACTTCACTCTCACAATAACTGAGAGGTAAATTGGAATATGTAATTGGCTCAAAGTCACCATATGAGATGTATGGCCAGGTTGGGATTTGAATTGAGGTCACTTTAGTCATAGTCTGACACTTTAACTATACCTCATCGTACCATCTGAGATCATTTATCTTACCATCTGAGATCATTTGCAACTACAGTTTTGATGTCAAACCATGTTAATCCAGATCTTGGGGGGAGATACTGGTGTGCCTTTAGTGGAAACCTACCAAAATCAGCAGTTCCTGAACCAATATAATAATATAAATAGCTACATTTCAGCACATTCTATATTTATGTTTTTTAATATTTTGCAGTGTAATTCCCCAATAAAATTTCATTAAAATGTTTATATTGGGAGAGGTTTCTGTGTTAGGGAAAATGATGTATTAAAATGTTTTCTGTTAAATAACATTGCTTGCAAAAACAAAACAGAGTAAATGGATATTCATACTGGTTTTTCTCCAGATATTTCCACCAGAAAAGATGAGATTGGTGGCTGTGAGAAAGAAGGCATTTTCGGTGGTGGCACCCTAGGAACTGTAGCAGTGCCGCAATGGTGGGGGGGGGGGACAAATAGGACTCCCGTCCCAGACCCGGAGATGACGGAGGCCCATCGGCGCTGGGAAACAAACGATGTGTGCATGCGCAAAAAGACCACACATGCACAGAAAACCATGAGGGTGTGGTGGTGCCGGGAAACCACTGATGTATGCATGCGCAAACAGACCACGCATGCGCAGAAACCACGGGGTATGTGGCCAAAATGGGGAGGGAGGCGTACCAGGCCCGGAAATTTCTGATGTCAGCCCTGGACTGCAGTGGCTCAAGTGGCTAAGACGCTGACTGGGATGTGGATGGTCAGCAGTTCGATTCCTGAGTACTGCAGGACAGAATGAACTCCCGTCTTTGTCCCAGCTGCTGCCAACCTAGCAGTTTGAAAGCAAGAAATTGCAAGTAGATAAATAGGGACCACCTTGGTGGGAAAATAACAGCATTCCGTGCACTCTGGTGTCTATTCATGCCTGCCACATGACCACAGATACATCTGCAGAAGCAGACAACACTGGCTCTTTGGCTCATTAAGCAGAGATGAGCACTGAACCCTAGAGTCGGATATGACTGGCTTTCGAGCAACGGAAACCTTTACTTTTACCCTAGGAGTATAATGCTCCATTCAGAGAGTCTTCCCTGAAACCTACGTTATTACGTTTTGTAATGTTTTTTGTTCCGACATAAAGACAGTCTAGAGGTCCAGTAAGTACATACACCTATATGTGGACATTGGCATTCTATACCAATATATTCCACTCCAACTTTGATTTAACAAAAATGGTGGAGGGTACTATAAAATCCTCCCTGCACGCTCGAGTGGCCAAAGTTTAATAAAATTATAAATTGGAATTGGGGGAAAGCTAAGAGCCTCTTAAATCATCACAAAAGTGTCCTTCACAAGGAACAAGGGAAGCTTTGTGAGCGAGATTTTTCTTTTAAAGAAGAACAAATGTGAGCAATAGCAATTACACATATGCTGCCCCATAACGTTTACATTTCAACCCCTGGTTTCAGACCACATCTTTTAAAAACTGGGTCCAGTAAATCTCATAGGTGGCACTTTGATGAAAAAGCAGAACTTGATGTAGTCTTTTTCTTGCCACATTCCCCCTCCTTTGAACTGTAACTTGACATTTGCCAAGTTTTTTTCCTGATCTTGAATTGTCCTTGCACTTAAGGGAATGGTGTGTGGGTTTTGTTGTTGTTTGTGTATTAAGATGATTATTTTATTTTTTTAAACTAATTGTGCAGACCTGGGAGGGTAGCTCCTTTGTTTTAGGGGCACTTTACATTTTAGAAGCCTTCAACTGGGTTGTTACAGTTATTAAGTCCTCCTGTACTTGCTATGTGAACATGTTTTGCTTTTGAATGGCAGAAAATTCTGCACAAGATACTGAACCCTCAAGTGGGGGAAAAGAAACAGAAAACCACCCTATCTTGCTCTCATCGGGAAGAAAGGAAGCTTGAGCAGCATTCAGATTCCTTGTTGAGGCATCTCTTCTGGTCAAAGTCAAGTAGGGCAAAGACTTTTGCAAGCATTCTTCACTCTCGTCCCCAAAGGACCTCCTCCTGATATGAAAGGGTTATAATCAGAGACAGAGGCTGGTATCCTTTTGTTTATTGTAGGCTGGACTGATCCTGTCTGGGATGGAAGTAAGCAAAGCATGAAGAAGCACATTACAGTATTATGCAGATTCTTCCTTTCTAGTCTACTTAAGCTTTTCAGATATCATGTTGAGCTTCTGGCCATTGTGTGTATTTTATATCATTAGGCCTGTTGTTTGGGGATACTAATGGGATACATTTTCCTCCCAGTACTCTTTTCCCCAGCCAGCACAACTATATATAATCTCAGTGATTTTGTGCCTCTTGTTATGGCAGGACAGCTCTTCAGAGCCTAGTTGAAATTATGGCCATTATATAAAGAGAGACATTATTTTGGGGTCCTATTATTAACTCTTGATTGTAGTGGTGAAAATGATGTTTTCTTTTGAAAAGCCTGCCTAGTTCAGGCAATTCTCCCCCTTGAACTGGTGATGGGCTAAAGTGCATTTCCCATGTACTAAGAGGAAAGCAGCATAAAGTGGCGTCCCTATGGTGGTGGAGTCCCATGTTGGTCATTTTGCAGGAAACAATTACTTGATGTGCAAAACATCTCTAGGGAGCCTCCATTCCCTCCTCCTCCTCCTCTTCCATGTCCAGGTCAGACATGAAACTGCCAAAATGAAGGCATCTTTTGGTGAGTTCATTCTTTGCCAAACCTAGCAAGAAATATTAGCTGACAACACACAGTTGCCATTACCAAGGTACGCCCAATTGTGGTTCAAGAATACCACAATGTTCGAGGAGGCTCTCTGTGTACCCTCCTCCATTTTCTAGATGGAGAAGATATTGTGAGATAATCTGTGAGATATTGAATCATAGCATAATTAGGTTGGAAAGAGCCTATGAGCTGCCCAGAGTCTTCAGAGTTGGGCGGCAATACAAATTAGAATAAATAAATAAATAAAATGAATCTGACCCCCTGCTCAATACTGGCATCTAAATCAAAGCAGATCTGACAGGTGATTGTCTACTATCTCTTGAATGCCTCCAGTGTTGGAACACTATCCACCCCTCAAATTAACTGGTTCTTTTGTGGTACTGCTCTAACAGTTGAGAAGTTTTTTTCCTGATATTCAGCCTATACCTGGCTTCCCTGTAATTTCAGCCCATTATTATGTGTCTTGCACTCTTGCATGGTAATGATGTCTAGTGATCAATGGCTCTATCATATGTGTTTCTCCTGAGGTTCTCATTCGCATCCAAGGCAGGAAGACACACAGCCCAAGTTCATTTTGTCCATAGGCTAGTTAGCATTGAAAGAAGAGTGAGAAATTTCACAAAGGGGTTACATGAGAATGTTTTGTCATAAGAACAATAAGACCACCTACAGTAGACCTGACTTAAAATGACTTCAGTTTACAACCTTCATTTGTGTCCTCTCCACCAGCATCCAAAGCCTGGTTTTATACCTTCTCCTATTAGCATACTGATGTCAGCAGGTGTGAGGAAGCAGCTCATAGAGGAGGATAAAGATGACAGAGTGGGAGAGAGAAAACAAGACAGTGTAGGACAAAATGGGATAATTCAGGAAGAGCAAGACAGCAGAAAATGGGTGAAGGGAAAAATCAGCAAAGGAGAATGGGAGGAGAAAAAGCCCCTCAGACCTTTTCTTTCCCGATTACCCCTCAAATGGGAAACCATATTCTTGTACAAGAGTTCTCAACCTTTTAAAGCCAGGGGCTGGGTCACACTTCCTCAGACAGCTTTGGGGGCTGGACGACCATAGCACTTTCTGGTGTGGTGGAGGCGGTGGGGGGGCACATGAAAAGGCACTGTGGGCCACAGGCTGAGAATCCCTGCTCTTTTGGATCCTTTGCATACTCTGGTCTGGAACACCCCAAATTTGGAAAGTGGGACAAACAAGTACCACAACCTTCTCAGCCCTATTCAGTCCTGATTTACCTGGTTCTTGGGAAAGAAAGAGTGCCTAAGCTACTTCCTTACTTTCTATACACATGTTTAGGTGTGTGTGTGTGTGTGTGTGTGTGTGTGTGTGTTTTGATTTTTAACAGGGGCAATTTGAGAATGAGTTATTCACAATGAATGAACTTTTAGGCTTCCTCCATGTGAATAGGAGTTCACTTTTTTTTAATAATAAGAATTGTATGTCATGGAGGGGGGAGCATCAGGATTTTGGAGATGCTTAGGTAGGGCAAGGTCAAATAAATGTTGGAAACCACTGCTCTACATAGAGAGTAATGCATCTTGAAAGGGTTTCTATCCTCTTTGTAATTCCCAGGTAGCATAATCTTTTATATGACACCTCCCACCCCCACCCCACACACCAAGAGTTTATTGTAAGCAACTTCGACCTTTTTGTGGCCATTGCCTTCTTGTTTAGAAATTTTTTTAAAGGACCTTTAGATATTCAAGTGGTACTGGAAATATCTGACTTTGCCTTTATGAACTGATTCTTTTCACTGGCACAAATTCAGCTTGGAAAACATATGAAGCCTTCCTAACCACACATTGTTCATGTGAAAATGAGAAAGTTTGCTGCTTCATGTGGAACAGGAAACAGAAACCATACCTGGCTTTGCACCAGTGTTTGATGTTATGTGCTGTCTGGTCACCTGCAAAGCATGGCAACCCAATGAGTGAATGGCCTCCAAAATATTATCGGTGACAGCTCTGTTCAGGTCTTGCAAATACAAGGTCATGGCTTCCTTTATTGAGTCCATCCATCACAAATATGGTTCCACCTCTTTTCCTGCTATCTTCAAATGCATCATCATGCACTTGGTCTTTTAACATAAAGAAATGAAGAGATTCAGATTTCTGATTTCTGGAAACAGTAGTACATTCCAATCTTGCCAATAATAATTCTCATTTTTGTCAGAATGACCTATGTATTTGCCCATAGTCAGACTCCAGTGAGCCTGTTTTCACCTCCCATTCCCCTACTCAGCCTAAGATGGAAAATTCTCTAAGAAAATTCTACTGCTCAATGAGTTACTGCAATAAAATGCAATAAAACAAATGTACCTTTTATGATCCTCTGTCGAATACATATATCACTCTTCTAAGCTAAAAATCAGGACATAAGGGTAGGCATTTATGCCATTCCTTTCCTCCAAATCAGAAATATCAGTCTGATTTATAGGAAGAAATTTTGCAATAAAGTTTTATTCTCATTTTCTTTAAGATTTGTATAAGGGCATCTTAGCTGTGGCATCTGATAAAAAACAATTGACAACCATTTTGTGACCTCCAATGCGCCACAGCCAAATTATGGACTCCATTCTGAATGTGATGAAAAAGCTTACAGACAAATGATATTATGACAAGTTAGGATTCTAGCTCAGCAGAAACAGAGATGTCAATTATACCTCTATCCAGTGACCTCTTATTGCTTCTGATAAGCCATCAACATGGTTATACACATACCAAAAATGCTATGAAAAGACAAGTATGGTTTTCTTGTGGTGTGTTTTATTTGTATCTGTAGAAGCCTTTATGTTGTGTACTTCTGATCTAGACCAAAGCTCTGTCACCACATAACAAAGGGAAAGGTCAGTGATACCACTGAAACCAGTATTTACTGTGCTTGGAATACAGATGTGTTGGTCTCATAATACAGGGTGGCTACCTGGCCTGTAAGTCCTTACCCTTCTTCTCTGTGGGCACACGCCCCGGCCCTGGCCCAGCAGTCCAATGGGAGCATTTCCTCCCTCCTTCCAGCACAGAGTATGTCCCACCCCTTTGACTGACAGCCCAATGGGAGAGCTTTCTCCCTCCCCCAGCAGAGCCCTACTCTCTTTGTTGCCATATAGGGACTTATAGGCCACCCTGTAGATAGATGTGTTATGAATGTTCCACCTAGAAAGCTCTCTTTCACTGACACATCTGCTCTAGATAGGGAGTACAAATGGGATTTATTTATTTTTTTTACTTCTTGGACTTAAAATCCTGTAATTCTCCATTCTGTGAGCTTTACTCATCAGAATGAGAATTTACAGACAACTTACTGTGGCTAACCAGAAACTGTCAGGCTTTGAGGTCTAGCTAGGTCTAGCTCTGCCTAAATTTCTCTCAAGAAAGCTCCCAGTTAGCCCCAGGTCAGGAACAGCAAGGTTAGCTGGAACTATGCTTAGTTAGGCTCAAAGCCTGCCAGTTTAGACCTTTCTCCTTGCTGAACCACATTTAGCCTGTGAGACCAAGCAACTCAAAATTGAGAATTATAGCATTTGTAGTTCAAGAAATTGGATGGTAGGGATGGAAAGAGATTTCACTCATCTGGACAATCTGAAAGAAAGCAGGAGATTTGAAATTTGTTGCAGAAAGAATTATGAGCTGCCTAGGTGGATCTTGGGGAGGGAACTTTTTGAACTGCACTTGCAGGTACTTTAAGGCTTGATTCATTCAATCTTAGAGAGATGTCTTGCTTCCATGGATGGAACTTCACAGAGTGCTGTATTCTTCTTCATCTTCTTCCATGTCTAGGCCAGATGTGAAACTGCCAAAACTAAGGCACCTTTAGTGACTTCATTCTACAGTTCCTTTCTCCTGACCTAGTGTGATAAAGATTAGCTGGAAACACAAGGTTATCATTACCAGGGTATGCCCGATTGTGGTTGAAAAGTAACACAATCCTCAAGGAGGCTCTTTCTGTGTACCCCAGAATGCTGGATAAAACTGTATTACTTAACATCTCTTATGATTAGCAGCATGTTTCTCAGTATTGTGGGTTTTGGAGACTTTTAATATGGAACAAATAGGCAGAGAGGTCGATAGGTCTTCCCACACAGGTCCATACAGGTCACACATCTGACCCACATTAATATGATTCCTACCTGACACCCATTAAAGTAGCTCCACAGCTATATAGCAATTCAAAATTCAATAGGCATTTCCCCAGTTCCTGAACCTTTATGCTGAAGAAATGCTGCACCTGCCATAGCTTTGCAGCCATTGTTACAGGTACAAGAATCTTAATTTCACACATGAAAGATCTGTAGCTCAAAACTATCTTGGATTCTCTTCTGATCTCAAAGTGTAATCCTATTTATTCAGAAGAGTATTCGTGCCAGGAGTAAAGAGCCTAGGGAATTGCATTTGTGGCATTGAACCTTGTAGTTGCTCTGTAGCAATAAGACTCTGCCCATGCTAAAACACTATTACCTTTTTAGCATTATTGCATTTCCCCCCTTTTAATTGCTGTGGTTCCTCTACATGTCCTAGAGATAGGCCTTCATCACAGCTATTTTGATTTTGAATGTGGGCAGCTCTGTACGATTATGTTGTTCTACATCCAAACCAGTTTTCCCGTCAATAAACTCTCTTATTTCACATTATGTTCCATAACCTATGGCTTGACAGTAAAAGATGGAAGAGATACTTTATTGTATTTATTTATTTATTTATTACTCACATTTCTAGCACCGCCCCCTCACTAAGGTGACTCCAGGTGGCTTACACATAAAAAAATAAAAACTTTATATATATATATATATATATATATATATATATATATATATATATATATATATATATATATATATATATATATATATATATATATATATATATATATATATATATATATATATATATATATATATATATATATATAAAACTGCAGTGGCTCAAGTCGCTAAGACGCTGACTGGGAAGCGGAAGGTCAGCAGTTCGATTCCCGAGTACTGCAGGACGGAAATGAGCTCCCGTCTTCATCCCAGCTCCTGCCAACCTAGCAGTTCGAAAGCAAGAAATTGCAATTAGATAAATAGGGACCACTTCGGTGGGAAGGTAACAGCGTTCCGTGCGCTCTGGTGTCTAGTCATGCCTGCCACATGACCACGGAAACGTCTGCAGAAGCAGACAGCGCTGGCTCTTCGGCTTAGAAACAGAGATGAGCACTGCATCCTAGAGTCGGATACGACTGGCTTTCGAGCAAGGGAAACCTTTACCTTTACCTATATATATATATATATATATATATATATATATATATATATATATATATATATATATATATATATATATATATATATATATATATATATATATATATATATATATATATATATATATAGGTAAAGGTAAAGGTTTCCCTTGCTCGAAAGCCAGTCGTATCCGACTCTAGGATGCAGTGCTCATCTCTGTATATATATATATATATATATATATCCCCAGCCGCCCCCCAAACCCGCTGTGCAAGCCAGGTCTTAAGGCTCTTGCAAAAGGATAAAAGCTCTGCCTGGAAATGAAGTTCAGTTGGCAGGAGGTTCCACAGGGCCGGAGCAGACACAGAGAAGGCCCTCCTTCTCGTGCTAGAGAGGTGAGCCTCTCTAGCAGATTGAACTATCAGAGGGTCCCTCTGGTCTGCTCTAGTGGGATGGGCAGATGTCCTTGGGGTGATGCGGTCTCTTATACCATAGAATATGGAGCTGGGAAAACGTTTTTAAGTGTAGAATGTATTTATTTTTTTCATTCTTCTCTCATTTAATCTAGATATCTCAACTCACAATAATCTGGAATTTACTATGTATAGAGAAGGAGGAGTGGGATTTTTGAAAAGAGAGGATATTTTCTTTATGATAAGATATTCATCTTGGTGAATGCATGAGGAGATTGTCAGAAGCTTTCTTTTTAAAGAGGAGCAGGGATTTCTTGTTTTATTTTTCTGGATAAGGTGATGGATGTCTTGGAAGCTGTAGAAACATGGGAGTTGCCAGGACATATAACTCTGCACCTCAATGGATATGATGTGGGGGCACTCTGTTCATGCTCTGGAACACTTTAATTTCTAGCAACTGCAGTGCAAGCATCGCCAGCAGGTTCTTCCAACACTATGGAGCCACCATCAGTGCCAGATGGTAACTTCTATTTTTTACAAACTCTTTAGCTAATGGGATTCAGTATCTTAGTCACTACTTCCTACATAAAATGCAGTTTCTGAATACATTGCCAGAGCTAGGAAATACAATTCCTAGAATTCTCTATCATCTATGACAGGCATTCACAACCTACGGCCCATGGGATGAATCTGGCCCATGACACTAATTAATCTGGCCTGCAGTGAGGACCCCACCACCACCGAAAGGCCAAAAACTCACTAGAAGTGCTAAAAATGCAAAAAAAAAATGCCAGAAGCACTGGAAATGTGCCAGAAGGATGCCAGAAGTGTGCCGGAAGCACTGGAAACCCACCGGAAACCCACCAAAAATGTGCCACCCTTGCTCCTGCCACCATGGGAAGTGGAGGAATCAGCAGAAAAATAAATAAATCCAAAAATGTACCTTTGAATGCACCTGCCACCACTGCCAATTGAAGTGGCGGAAGTGATGGGAAGAACCATGCCTCTGACTCACACAACTGTCTAAGGGGGTGTGGTCCGGCCCATGGTGTGAAAAGGTTGTGAACCCCTGCTCTATGATTACTTGAAGATTCCGAGGACAGCAGTGCCAAAGAGTAAAATTTCCAAGCTCTGCACTTTTTAAAGGCATGTCAGTTCCCCTAAGAAAATATTAATTTCTATTAATTGAGGTTTTTCCCCAAATGTATCAAATTAATTATCATAAAGACTGTTAACAAAGGCTGATAAATATATTTTCATGGGCTCTTGTCTGGGAAAATCTGTGAGTATAAGGTTTTCCCCTTCCCCCATAGCTGTACCACAACTTAAAATTTGTGTATTTGAAACATACACACAGAGATGTTTCAGTTGATGGGGAAGTGCATTAAAAAATTAAGAAAACATATACCATATATACGCAAATATAAGCCGACCCAAATATAAGCCGAGGTACCTAATTTTGGTTTTGAAACCCAGGAAAATAGATTGACCTGAGTATAAGCCGAGAGTGGGAAATGCAGCAGCTGCTAGTGAGTTTCAGTAATTAAAATACATTAAAATACAGTAATTTTAATTATTTTATTGATTTTTAAAAACTGTACTTGCACCACCCACCAGTGGTTGCACTACAGGTAAAGTGGGTGGGCAGGTAAATTACACTGAGGCAGGAAGTGTTGCTCTAGCCTAGCCTCTTGCTCCCCTTGCAAGGAAGGAGAATGGCTTCCTCCCTCCATCTTGGGGAGAGCAGAGACAAAGGCTGAAGGTACCAGTAAGTGAAATCCTTTCTTTTTCCCCACCAGTTTGGGGAATATAGACCTGCTTTCTTTCTTCTGTGGTTTTCCATAGGAATTAATTGAAAACAAACCAGAACAGGAGAACTTGATTTTCAATGTATTCTAATGGGAAAAATATCACAACTTGTGCCCTCTTGTGGCCAGTTGTGTAACTGCACCTCAGATTATTTTGCCACAGAAGTCCTGAAACTTATTTTTAAAGTGCCGAATAACTTTTTAAAAACCCATATTTTTAAACCTCATGGTTGATGACCCATGTATAGGACGAGTCCCCTTTTTGGACCTCATTTTGGGGGTTAAAAAACTCAGTTTATAGTTGAGTATATACAGAATTTCAATTGATGGGGATAGTGCATTAAAATTTTAGAATAAATATGTTAACATTGTTTTGAGAAAGCTGTATGTCAAAACATGAACACATTTCTATGCAGTAAGGAAAAATAGGGTCTCTAAACCCATAGATAACTTGGGCAGGATGAAAATACTGAAAGGGTTATACAGAGTTTAGCAAATATGGGAGTTATATATCATTACACCTCTAGGCTGATCCTTGTTTCAGAGAGTGATCCCTAGTTCCACCAGATTTGTGTCTAATTATATCATACTTTATTGCACTCTTTGTGTATCTGCATTAATAAAGCTCTCTTACCTTCCTCTGAGTCTGGCAAAACATCTGGAGCACTAGATAATGTATGTGCATAAGTCAATCTTACCTGATACTCCTTGGTTCATTTTTTTCTGTAAGGGAGATCTTTCTCAAGACATCAATTTCAGGGGCAAGCAAAGGTCATACAGAAAAAAAGAAGCAGCCCAGACAGTTCTGATTCTTTCTAAAAGCAAGTAATAGTTGCTTTGTTACCTGTCTCAGTTCCTTGCAAATAAATAAGCTTTCAGTCAGGTGAAACTAGTCAAAAAACATCAGGGGTTTCACACAGTTGGCATTATGTTATGCATTCTGCTGCTTGCCATTAACAAGAAATGAAAACCCTGCCATTAAGAGAGAACACAATGAAAAGAAAGAACACTGCAGCCTGTTGCTCATTTCTCTGATTTGCAGGGTTGCTGTGAGAATACAGAAAGGAGAGAGAGAGAGAGAGAGAGAGAGAGAGAGAGAGAGAGAGAGAGAGAGAGAGAGAATGAAATATATTTTCAGCACCTTGGAAAGCTCCTTTGAAGTTTCTACTAAAATTCAGAGCAAATTCTCTACCCCTGACATATCAGAGCCACTGGCCTTCATGGCAATGTATGCCCCATTAAGGTATCATGATTGCAATGCCTTAGAAGAGCTTTGGTCTATCATGCTTTGTGGGGGGAAATACTCTCAGTCTGAAGGATAACACACATGCTTTTTATCTGAGAGTGAACAAAACAACAAGAAAAAAGGACAAAAAATGTTGTGGCACCTTAAAGACTAATTCCTGCATTTAAATGTGAGCTTTCTGATCAGGTGGACTTGGTCCATGAAAGCTCACATTTAAATACAGGAGTTAGTCTTTAAGGTGCCACAACATTCCTTTTTTTCTGTTCTGTTTTCTTTACTCAGATATGCTTGCAAAGACTTAACACGGCTACCACTTCAAACATTTCATGCTCCCCCCCCCCCTCATTCTCCAAGTTCAGAGCTTCATATGCACAGCTATACACCTCCGTCTATGCAAAGGGGACTCTTTGGGGTAAGATGGACTGCCTTGGTCAAAAGTCAATGGACCAGATACTGTATTATGAACAATATTAAAAAATACTGTTAACTTCTCTTGGGACTGAAAAAACAGAGAACAGCAGTGTAAACAACTAGTAGGTCCTGCTG
Organism: Bradypodion pumilum; assembly: GCA_035047305.1. Lineage (NCBI taxonomy): Eukaryota > Metazoa > Chordata > Lepidosauria > Squamata > Chamaeleonidae > Bradypodion > Bradypodion pumilum. The sequence continues at coordinate 18,412,883 of JAWDJD010000002.1, forward strand.
TAAAATGTTGCAATGTACAGTGTTTCAGTTCAGCCCACTCCATTTTTTTCCAATCCCCCCCCTCTTAAATTCCAAGTTTCTTACTTTCCACCAGTTTAAGAGTCAAAAATCTATGTCTAGAAATCAGACTCAGTCTTTACTGAGAATTGATTACCCCTTAAAGCAATTTCTTTCTTTTCTTTAAGACAATTTTGTTGGTTGTGATACTTGTACTTCTTTACAAAATATACGCAGAACTCAAGGTAACAGTAACAGAAGTCAATTTCTTTGCACCATTGTGAATTATGGCATATTATTCCAGAAACTCTGGGGTTTGATCCAAAGATTTAGTGGAATCTGCAACCTAACTTGCCTGGGATCCCTCATGCTTAGGTCCTAGAAATACACTCCTATTAGCTGCAGACACAGAAAGCAATATGTACCACATGTGCTATACTGGTCTTTGTGGCTAGAAAGAGGTATGAAGCATTATGTTTGGAATCTGGTTTGATTGGCACTGCAAAACCAGCTGTTTCTGTTTAGGTTGTTGCGAGACATATATAAAGAGAAAGGACAGATTTTCTGGCTGATTGATGCAATGATGCAAACAACCCATCTAATGCTTCTCATTTCAAAAGATCCATGCAAGCAATTTTTCACAATACATCTAAAAATCATTCTCACAAATTTGAGAGTTCTCAATGAGAGTGCCAGAAAATATCTTGCTGTCTCAGAGAGAGATCAATCTAGCAGTTTCTCATGCTTGTACATGGCAACAAACCAAGGGTGTTTTTTTTTACCAATATCAGAAACCCATAGCCTTGACATCAGAATCAGATTTAAGAATGTCCACAGACGGGGTGGGCATCACTCCAACATATGCTATTGTCAGTTGATGTATGTGGAAAACTCTTGCAAAGTTTCATCTGACTCACACAGATTTGCTGTGGCCCAAATTTCTGTGCATTCAGCAGCTCATCTTCTCTTCCTTATTCATCCAGCTGTGACAGTGAAGGAAACAGGAAAGGAGAAATTCATCTATAGGGCTTGAAAGGCCAACCTTACCAACAGATGTTTTCTGGCAGCCTTTCCTGTAGTCTTATTCGAAGATTATGGGTTTTGTGTAATAATTAGGATTTGGATTAATTAATGGCACAGAAGATTTTTAGAGGCTGCTTGAATGTCTGCCAGAGAAAGCAAAAGAAGAGAAATAAATGATATTTTTGGTTCAATAATAATAATCACAGTGAAATTAGTTGACATTCATTAACTAGACAAGATTAAGACCATAATTTTCAAAAGTATGGAAATGAATGGCAGGGACAAAAATAATCAAAAGAGTGGATAAAATGGTCTATTTGGGGAGTATGTTAAATGAAAATTGGGAACTTGAGGTAGAGATTAAAATACGAATAGAAAAAGCAACATGTGTTATGCAGTAAAGATCTATCTCTCGCTACAAAGATCCAAATAGTGAAATGTTACATATTCCTTGTGTTGCTATATGAAGTCAATTCTTGGACATTGACTAAATCATCTGAAAAGAAAATCGAAGCTTTTGAAATGTGCGTTTACAGACAACTACTGAGTATATCATGAGTTGACCATGTGACTAATGTAGAAGTATTGCACCAGATGGATAAAGAACAAGAACTGTTTAAGACCATTAAGCAAAGAAAGCACCACTACCTTGGACATATCATAAGGAATGACATGAAATATAGAATGCTCCAACTCGCTCTGCAAGGGAAGATCCCTGGGAAGAGAGGCCCTGGATGTAGATGGATTTCATGGCTGAAGAACCTGAGAGACGGGTGTGGAATTTCCTCAGAAGAACTGCTCAGATGTAATTAATATTTTCAACATTTTCCTTAAAATTCTATTTATTTGAAAATAATTTGAGGTTTAAAAAAGAACCTGACATCTCATTTGACTCAGGTTAAGACTTGGAGAATAGATGTTAAGAAGGTTCAGTTCCAATCAGTCCATCCACCGGTGAAAATGCACATTTTATATGCACACGGATCTGGCATAATTCTACATGTTTCAGAGTTTTGTTTCAGTTTTGCAAAATGTTTGCTCCTGCACTTTTCTCTGTCATTCTGTCACACACTTCTTTGTACATTCTATTAACATCCAGAGCACATTGCTTACATTTATAATTTACACAACAGTTTCTTTTACACAGAGGATTTTACTCGTAGAACAGAACTGCACCAAGCTTTCTGACTCCATTCTCTACCAAAAAAACAAATCAAAGCAAACAACACCCACCACTGCCACCCCAGTGGCCCATTCACTTCTAGACTTTGTGTGTCAGCAGCTTTACACATTTTTAATGACTGGAATCTTTGTAAACATTTCATAAGGTAAAGGTAAGTGTCACCCTTGCTCAAAAGCCAGTCATATCCGACTCTAGGGTTTGGTGCTCATTTCCATTTATTCCCAAAGATCCAGCTCTGTCTGCATCTGCAGATGTTTCCATGGACATGTGGTAGGCATGACTAGACACTGGAGTGCATGGAATGCTGTTTACATTCCCACCAAAGTGGTACCTATTTATCTACATGCAGTGTCTTGCTTTCGAACTGCTACATTAGCAGGAGGTGGAACATACAACAGGGGCTCATTCCGTCATTCCATAACAGCTTATTAATTGAACCAATGGCTAGAAAAGGCTCACTACTATCAACTGATTCTAAAATTCATGGACCCAATCCATCTGCATGTTTCAAATACTGCACCCAGCCAAGTTTGTAACTATAACAGGGCAGCTGAGACTTTGCTATTGAGCAGCAAATGCTGTAAGTAAATGTCCTGGTGAGTTTAGGCAATCTTCATGTCCCCAACCCATTCACTTTTTTTAAAGTGCACTCTTTTTCTTTCTTTTACAAAGCTGACGTGTGTCATATAGGAGGGAGTACCACTTGCCCTTCAATTGATAATTGCAACTTTGTCTACAGCAGTGATGGTGAACCTTTCAGAGACTGAGTGCCCAAACTGCAACCCAAAACCTGCTTATTTATTGAAAAGTGCCAACATAGCGACAGGGGAGGAAAGAAATGCTCCCATTGAGCTGATGCGCAGAGGGGTGGGGTGAACTCTGTGATGGGGGAGGGAGGAAGCGTTCCCATTGGGCTGGTGGGCAGGAGGTCAGGGCAAACTCTGTGCTGGGGTGACGGCATGGGTGCCCAAAGAGAGGGCTCCTAGTGTCACCTCTGGCATGCGTGCCATAGGTTCACCACTACTGGTTTACTGCATATGACTGTTCTCACCCCACCACTTTAGCTGATCAGGATACAATAGTAAACTAGGGGGGAAACATTTCTTTTACCAAATTGATGTGTACCACATTTAATTTCATACCGTGTTAATCTCTCAGCATATCTATCGACAGCTCTAAAAAGATTGTCAGTAGTGTCTATTGATTTTACAAACAGACATCAAGAAACAATGTAAATTGCAGGCGCACCCCCCCAATAACGGACACAGACAACATTGAAAGTGGATAACAGCAAAGGGCCACATTTATTGATTCAATGCCCTAGTCCGAATTATAAATTTGTATTGGTAAAACGACCAATCATAATTCCTAAGGCAAGCAGGCCGAAGTAACACTGGTAAGGTACCACCCCAAAATTGCCAACGGCAATTGGTTACAATGTATCAAATTGTATCAATTTGTTTGTTAACAACAAACAAATTGTTGACCGTAGTCAATAACTAACTCATGACCCCACCCTCTGACGCGTATCCGTGAAATCACAGGGGTGATGCATGCTGGTTAGCAATCATCATCACCCCATCGCCTGATTCGTCGTTGACCGGACAACGTTTAACTACTTTATTCCTGTCTAGTGTTGTCCAGTCAATTGCGAACCTGCCGGATACTTGTGGGTCATACTGTTTACCTTACCAGTGCTACCCGCCACACGGAGGGGCTTCACAGAAGACCTGACGCCCCCCCAGAGCGTCAGCTCGGTCAACAGGCCTGCTCGCCAGTCACCCAACAGGAGGTCCATACCTCCTCGCGACAGATGGACCCCATCCCCTGCATACAAGTCACAATTTTGTAGACTAATATCGGGGTGATGACTAACCCGTCCCCAAGCCCTGGTGGTGAGAAACCGCGCCACTGCCTTATTGACCGCGCGCCTAGCTCGGTCAAGGGCCAGGAGGTTAACGCCCCCTCTGTAAGAGTGGCGCGGAACAATGTCCGACCAAACCAGGGCTGTGGCAGGCCAGACATAATGCAAGTAGGCGAGGTCCTCGCAAATCGCATGCTTGAGCGATAAGCCGGTGACCTGGCCCAAATCATTGCCCCCCAAGTGGATGATTAGAATGTCAGGCGGGTCAGCCCCCAGGCCAGAAAAAAGGAAAGGCCGCAGCTCCCGCCATAACATCCCAGGCTTACCGTGCCATGAGAGACTGGCGTGGTCACCCAGTCCCAGTCGGGGTCCCCACTCTGTCGCCGCAGCGTAACGCGCTGCCCTGAGCACATAGCTGTGGCCCACCAGCCATACTGTCACCGGTGTAATACGACACCCAGGGTCTGTAAGAAAATTGAGAAAAAGGAAGGTAAGGTGACTGGATTGGTACTCATGGCGGGAGTGGGCGCACATAAAACTGAAAACATTGTGAGCCCCACCTCCCCATGCTGCGTATGTCAGCCCCAGAGTACCCAAAAGCAGCTGCTGTAGAGGCTGCGCCAATACGGAACGAATGTGTGCCATAACGGGCACCTGGTAGTCCCACCCTGGTGAGGGCTCTGGCTGTCACCTTCCAAAACTGAAATTTAGTAAGGGGAGACCCATCTTGGTGACAGAAAAACGGGCCGTGGTGCCAGCCACGCAGTGCCAGATATTCCTGTAGGGCACCAACCGGACAGATGTCTGCCAAAGAACACCGTAGCAGTCTTACTCCACTGCCTACGCCATGCTGATCTGTTTTGGAGGAGCGAATCCTCAACTGGGCCCAGTCTTTGGCAACATATACATCTCCGAGTTCCAGTGCCCTACCACTTGCATCCGCCTTAGACAGCATCACGAGTTCGCTGATGCGGAGCGCTCCAAAAAATGCCACCGTTGTGGCTGCATGAAAAAGGGCTGCCTCATAATGATCAAAACAGAGGCCTGGCCAGCCCCGGGCCAACTGGGTAAGAACCCCTGGGGAAATAGGGTGCCGGTCATCCGGGCAACGCCCGCGCTCGCGCACCCACCCCTCCAAAACGTGTCTCACACGGAAGTCAGAGGTGGTATCCACATGACCCCCTACTTTGGCCATAAAAGCCAACGCCGAGAGCTTGGATGCTATGGTGCGAGGTGCAAGGCCCTGTGCATGCAGGTGAACCATGAACCGCAGAACATGGTCCACCGGGATGGGCCAGGTCTCTGGCCATTGAAATCGAGTAGCAAAAGCCCTATACAAATTGAATGCTTGTTGATACGCCTTACGCGTGCGTGGCGCTAGTGACAGGCCAATCGCCCGGTTCACCTCTCCCTGCCAATAGTCCACATCTCGTCCGGGAGTGGCGAGGGAAATTCCTCCGCATCCGGGGCCAAGGCGCGGAACCGGGAGATCTGCAGGCGGGACAAAGCGTCAGCAATATCGTTATTAACCCCTGGGACATGCCTGGCCCTGAACAAGACGTTGAGGCGCAGGCAGCGCAGCACAAAATGGCGCACTAGATCCATGACCCTGGGCGATTTAGAAGTCTGTGCATTGACAATGTGCACCACGGCAGCATTGTCGCACCAGAAATGCACCACCGAATTAGCCCACTGTTCGCCCCATAGCATCAAAGCCCCCAGAATGGGAAAAAATTCCAGGTATGTGAGATCCCGCAGGCGACCTGTGCCTGCCCATGCCGGTGGCCACCCACCATAGGCCCACTTCCCATTGAAGTACATCCCATAACCCAGGGATCCTGAGGCATCAGACTGGATCTGGAAATTGGGGGATGCCAGGAGGTCAGACCTCCAAAATGAGACCCCATTAAACTCCCTCAGGAATTGCAACCAGACAAACATGTCTGCCCTGATACCCCGGGTAAGCCTGACTCTGTGGTGGGGCCTGGATAACCCTGCCATGGCGTCGCATAAGCGCCGGGCAAAAGCCCTGCCCGGTGCGACCACCCTGCAGGCAAAATTGAGGTGCCCATGTAGCACCTGCAGTTCCCTCAGGGATGCCTTACGCTTGGCCAGCAATTCCGAGATAAGGGTCACTATCCTGGACACCTTATCACCCGGTAACCTAGAAGCCTGTACTACTGTATCAATCTCAACCCCCAGGAATACTAGTTTGGTCGACGGGCCCTCGGTCTTTTCGGGCGCTAAAGGGACACCCAGTTCCTGCATTAGCGTCTGAAATGTATTGAGGAGACGTGCACACGTGTCCCAGCCCCGTTCACCCCCGAATAAAAAGTCATCCAGGTAATGGGCTACAGACCGGGACCCTGACCTGCGGACGAAAGCCCACTCTAGGAAGGTACTAAAACGCTCGAAAGCCGAGCATGATATGGAGCAGCCAAAAGGCATGGCCTTATCAAAATAATACTGCCCTTTAAATTTAAAACCCAGCAATTCAAAGTCGCCCGGGTGCACCGGCAAGAGGCGAAAAGCTGACTTAATGTCGCACTTGGCCAGCAAGGCACCCGGGCCACACGAGCGCACCATGCGCATCGCATGGTCGAACGATGTATACCTGACCGAACAAAGGTCATCAGGTATCGCATCGTTGACCGATCGGCCGGCTGGGTAGGACAAATGATGAATAAGGCGAAAGTCACCTAGGGACTTTTTAGGAACCAAACCCAATGGTGAAACCTTAAGGTTGGGAAAAGGGGGTGCGGGAAAAGGTCCGGCGACCCTGCCCGCGTCTAACTCCTTTTTAATGCTGGCCTCGGCTACCTCCTCCCTTCCTCTGAGGGATAAAAGGTTGGGAGCATCCTGAGGAGATCTATCACCCATAAAAGGGATACGAAATCCCTGCTTAAAACCTTGGATAAGGTACTCCCTGTCCTCTCCCCTTGGGTACGATGCGAGCCAGCGCTCCAGCATGTCCACCTTAATTGGGGAGGGGGCCTTTCGGAGAACTAGTTCCATCCGTGGCAGGCTTGCCAGCCCACTGTCCACCCCTCCCTCTGCCTCGCACCCCCCCAGGCTTGGGACAAGCAGAGGCTGCATGGGGACCAGAACATGTGGGACACTCGTGCTTATACCTGCAGTTCTTCCGACTGCAGGAACCATTGGACGAGAAAGTCCAGCACAGCAGGCGGGCTGGAACCCCCTGCCCCGCCATTTGGCGGGTAACCTGCGCTGGAGCTGCTCGCTGGACCGCATGTCCACAATGGTATCTATCCCCCGGGGCAGGACGTGTGGGTGTCATATACAAGAGCCACAGTCTCTGGCACGGCTCATCCCATCTCATCTCGGGGTGCAGGGGAATCCTCATACGGAATTCCTCATCATATGCTAGCCATGAGGGGCCCGGGAAATCTACCATCGCCCTGTATATGTTGTCCAAATATTGGACCATGGGAATAGCTAGATCCGGCCGCGCCCTCAAATACACCGCCATGTATATCAAATAAGCGGGGAGCCAGTTAGCCCAGGTACGCGGCGGCTTACGGCTGCGTGCCTGCTCCTTGTCCTTCTCATCCTGACCCTCCCTTTCTTCCTTAGTGGGCTCTCTGTTCAGGAGTGAGAAGATATCCACGTACTCCCCTCGCCATATCTTTTCTCTGGTAGCCTGCGCCAAGTGATCACCCAATGGCAGGGAATACCCTGCCGTCGGCAAAGCCGAAAAGGGGATAGCTGGCCTACCCAAAGGGGCATGAGTTAACCCTGCCACCCCAAGTACGTTCCCAGCAGTGTAAGAACCAATGCCCACCCCAGCGGGCATGGTGGCAGTAGTTGTCGCCGGGTGGGTCGCCAGCGGCGTAGCCCCTGCACCACCCGCGCGAGGCCAAGGCCACTGAAAGGTCCCCCCTATATTGGGAATGTGTGTGGATGTACTCGTTTGCACCATATACTCACATGCTGCACCCCCGCGGGCCGCCCCCAACGGGGGTTCCGGCCCACTGGGGGCGTCGGAGCTCACGACCGATGTAGAGCTCATCACCGGGGCTTGACCCGCGCCAGGTTGCTGGCTGGGGAGCTGCGAGGCAGTGGCCGGAGCCGCGCCACCCGCCTGCAGCAGCTCAACCCTCCCCGCCGGCCGTTGTCCTGCTGCCGATAGCGCCTCCAAAGGTACCCCGAAAGGGGCACCTGCCTGACTGGCCCAGGCCAAAGACTCCTCTAAGGCCGCAATACGGGCCAGTAAGGTGTCTACAGTAACCATGGGTAAAGAGCCGGCCGGCCCACCTGACCCTTGCATGGGGACAGTTCCCTGCACCCCATGGCCCAGATATGGCCATTGGCCAGGGCCAAAGCCCGGTAGGGCTGGTGAGGAAACCTGCCAAGGCGGGGCACCGGGCCGCCCCCCGAGGCTAGAGGGCCCCGGGAGAGGCTGCGGCCCAGAAGTAGTCGTCCCAACGGGTTGGGCGGAAGGAGGAGCGGTGTCTACCGCTCGCGGGCCGCGGGCCGGAGCGCCCTCCGCGCCCGCACTCTGAACGGGCCAAGGTGCAATAGACCCCAAGCCACTAGCCCCGGCCGGGGATGGCAAAGGTGGCTGTTGAGGAGGCGGCACCACGGTCCTCCGACCTGGGTTGCGCCTCCTAACAGCCCGAGCTGAATTCGCAGGAGCCTTCTTTTTGGAAGGCATCTCGAGCAAAAAAGGGAAGCTAGCTAAGCAAAATCGACCCAAAAGGCTTCCCGGCAATACCAACGAGCGACGGAGGCGCAGGGGAAAAACTTCTCCGCTCCGTCGCTGAGGCAAAATGGCAGCGCGGCTGCCTCGTGGCCACCCCTTTTATAAGGGAGCTGGCCACGCCCCTAACTACCCGGATTCTCTGTCCTGTGGGGGGGGCCCGCAAAGGGCGCGGCGGCCATTTTGGCGCCGCGCTTGCATTCTTAGGTCTATAGTTGTTAAATTTGGTTAGTCAGGAATGAAGGATTGCTACAAGGCAAAGGTTTCAGTAAATGGGCAGGAATCAAACCTTGCCAATGCAGACAAAGCAAAGTAATCTGGAATATTGTATAGCTAGACAGTGAGTGTATTCGCTCCCCTCCTGCTCATATCAACCCTACAGACAACCCCAAGGGGGATTAAAAGAATGTGTGCTTATTAGAAAGAGATTTGGAGGGAATCTTATCATCATAAAGCTCTTAATAAAATGAAGGAAATCCTGGTTTAGGCTGCTGCTGGATTATAAATTATCTTCCTCTTGGACTATTCTTTTCCCCCAAGGGAAATGTGTGTGTGTGTGTGTGTGTGTGTGTGTGTGTGTGTGTGTGTGTGTGTGTGTGTGTGTGTGTGTGTGTGTGTGTGTGTGTTTTAGACATCCCCTGAATTGTGTTTGCTTGTCTTTTTTTTAAAAAAAGAAATATTGGCACATCATGGAGAGAAGAAGTAGATGCCAGTATATCCATTGTTTTGTGAAACTGCTTCTACTACTTCTTCATCATGCTTTGCTAATGATTTCTAAAATGCCACACTAAAATTTATGAAATGTGCAATTTACATACTTACCCACACAGATTAAAAACAAATATATCCTTGCAGGTTTATAGGGCAAAAGACATGAAATGACATGAAACGGGAGGGAAAGGATGATGTAACAAGAGGCAAAATGCATAGTTACAAGATGGGGGAATACGTGCCTCAGTAATACTACAGGTGAGAAGGATCTTGGAAATTGTTCACAGGCTAAATATGAGCCAACAGTATAATGTGGTTTCAAAAAACCTCCAATGCTATTTTAGGCTGCATTAATGGAAGAAACATTTCTAAAACCTTTGAGGTCCTAATCCCACTCTGTTTAGCACTAATCAGATTACATCTAAAGTGATGTATCCGGTTCTGGACATCACACTTTTAAAAGGATGCCAGCAAACTGGAACAAGTTCAGAGCAGGGCAACAAGGATGATCAGGGGAGTGGAAACCAAACTTTGTTATGAAAAACTGAAAGAATTGTGCATTTATTTTTATTTAGCCCTGAGAAAAAGAGATTGGAGGGGGAAAATATGACAGCACTTTTCAGATACTTAAGGTAGACATAAAAATGAGGGGCAGGATCTGTTCTTGATCATCCCACAGTGCAAAATATGTAATAACGGGCTGAAACGACAGGACTCCAGAAATAGGCTGAATACACAGCATCATAAAAAAAAAGTCTGCTACTTGGTCTAATCCATGTCCCATACTAAATCAAGTGTGCTGAATCCAAATCTGAAGTCCAATTACACCTAGGATGTCAGGATCTTAAGTAAGCAAATCTCACCCTCTTGGTTAGGTTCTTGCTTTGATCATTATTTGCCACAAATGTAGCAAAAAAATTGTCTGGTTTATTAACACAGTTCCACCTACTCATCTTTAGCTCAAAACAGACTTACAATGGCCTAGCTGTACTGTCCAATAAGAGGGTTTCGTACTAGAGACAAGCTCTTGGTCCATCTCGACTTGCCTAAACTTGCAAAGCCGCTGCATGCCACCAGGGGATGTGATTCAGCTGAGGTGGTAGCAGGGATAGTGGTAGCTACAACTGTTATAATGATCCCATGTAAAAATACATTACCTATTTACTGACCATTTGAACAGCTATAAGCACGCCTTAAAATCTGTATGTGATAGGCAAATTCTGAGTTCAGATTTGGAATCAGCACACTCAATAAATCACATGTATTATTCCCAGTAGCAAAATTGTTGTTGTGCAATGTTATCAGACGATTTTGAAGTCCAGCATGTATGACTCAAGCCATTACCAGTGCCTTCTCCCCTAGAGGATCAAATGTCCTATTTATATACCCAGATAGATGACATTCTCCAGCTTAAGTGCTGATGAAGAACATACTCCTTTCACAACACAGGCTAGATCAGGAACCAAGTGTTGACTAATCCAACCCTTTGTTTATTTTATATGGAGAAGGCACAATGACATTGTGAAAAGAAATCTGTGAACATCCCACAGATGCTGCTCATATGATGTGTTTTAAAAGACATATATAGCACAGTCCTGCTCAACAGTAGATGTCATTGATTCTAGTGGGGTTTACTTCCTGGTCAGTGCATATTCAATCCCTGCCTTACAGGGCAATCTTAATTTACTTTAATTTAATTTTTGTACTTGTATGCTGCCCAATCAGGGAACCCGACTCAGGGCGGCTCACATGATAATTAAACAATATACACAGTAATACAATATACAAAATTCAGTCTACAAAAGCAGCATATAATAATATACAACAACACAATACAGTAATATGATGTCCTCTCCACCGTTTATCTTATGCATGTTTATTCAGATATACGTTTCCTTAAATTCAGACTTCCTCCCGGGTCAGTATATATAACTGCAGCCTTTTTTTTAAAAAAAATAATTTTTCAAAATAAAAAAAAATCATACAAATAAAAATATATAAAACAAATACAGTACACTCATATCTTAACAAACTTATATAGAACTACTACATGCACCCACCACCAGTGGGACATTATAAACCTTCATTTAATTATTCTCTATAGCATCACATTGATTTATCTATTTATCCCTTCATTCCAAATAATAATAATAATAATTTCATGTCAGAGATTACTCTGGGTTGAATGAATTTTTGCTGGAGAAACTCTGCTCAGTGGACACCTGAATGAGGCTACTTTTGTGTCCCCAAGTGCAAACCTCAGATATCAAAAGATAAAAGATCTTCTTCTGGCCTTATTGCTTTCCCTTTCATAGTCTATACATTCTCCCCATATTTCTCAAGAGTCAGTTTTATTTTACTCATCTTTTTTAGTTTTAATTTACATGTTAGTTTATCAATTATTGCTATATTCCATAACTCTTTATACCAATCATGTAATTGAAATTCATCATCTACTTTCCATTTTCAACAATAATCAATCTCAAAGCTGTTACCAATATAATAATCATTTCTATCTTATTCCACACTACAGTCAACCCTCACATAACAACGCATTTGGATAGCATCATTTTTGCTTAACAACACGTCATTATGCATCATGCCCCACCCCCCCAGCAACATTTTTAGTGTTGTTGTCCGGACAACAATACTAAAATAACCGTCATTATCCGGACAAAAATGTTGTTATGTGAGAAACTCCATAGAAACCTTCATAACAACAAAAATCGCTTAGCAACGCTACTTGGGGAACCAAGTAACATTGTTATACGTGGGTCTACAGTATCTGGTCATTTCCAAAGGAGAATGCTATTTTAAGGACACATCTTCAATTTTATAGACAATAGTTGATTGATTAAAAAACATTCCAATATTTTCTTCTCAATATTGCATTCCCACCATTAATAAATAAAAATGTATTTACTTCTTATATATATATAGAATCATAGTTTCTTAACCACACCAGAGTCAAATACCATCTCCATATTGTTATACAGCCTTACAACTGCAGACTTAACAAAGTGGTTATTCGTGTTTCAGCTGCTGCAAGCTTAGAGGGAAAGGCTAGGAGGTCTTTGAACAGGAGACTTTGTAGGAATAAATGAGAGAAGGTAGGAAAACATTTGAGTGTCTCTCGAAATAATAAGGATAAGAAATCAAAGTGTGTATAAAATGTTGAATGACAATAGAGTAATGCACACATTCATACCTGCACACAAACATGTACATGCCAAACCGGTTCTGTGTAATGCCTTTGTGAATTCAGTCCATAACATTTCTAATCAGGACCTGGTGAGGCTGGTTGTAAAGATTCAGTAAAATGAGATTTTCTAGTTCAAATAAATGATTTCACACTGCTATGCCAGAGTTTGTTAACAATGGGTATGTGTTCATTCCTTATGACAGTGCGGCAAGTTCCTTTGTTTGTCTGCTTGTTCATGGGAGTGATTTGCAGTGAGGAGTAGATACCATAATTCTTTGAAAATGCTTTAAAGTGGATCTGTTTGCAAAGCTTATTATCTTCCTTATGTACTCCCAAATCAACCCATTAGCAACTCCTTTCTGTAGCATGTATACAAATCTTGTCTCTCTCCCTGATAGCTCTCCTGCGGCTTGTTATGAGTCACATACAAAGTTTCTTGATTGGATTTCTGTGTTACCCTATCATTTAGTCAAAATGTTAGTCATTATCAGTGCTTTTGTTTCCATTTTCTACAACCCTCCTATTTTTGTTGATGCAGAGATAACATTGGCAAATGTACCTTTGGGAAGACTGGCAGGTGTCACAGAAGTAAGCTGCCTGCTTATTTACTAAGCATGGAGCATTTCTGAACAATTGTAAATGGGAGAGCACTCCCATTTTTATTTAATCAGTGCAGTTTGTTTTCAGGGACATGTCAAAATACATACAGCATAAGGATGTCTGAATGAACCCTTCCCTGGAGAAATTTCATCAGACCAACCAAAAATTCAAACTCAGTCTTTGAACCTAACAGCTGTTTGAAAGTAGACGTGTCACTGGGCTTATTGAAAATTGCATGTTTTTTATCTTCTCTTTCTTTTTCATATAATAATGGGGGGGGGGACTATGAGCGTGGACGAAGAAGAAAAAATAGGAAATGAAAATAAACTTCTTAGAGAAATGCTGAAGAAGGAGATAATGTATAATCTCAATAATTTCCATTGAAAGCCCCTATAGAGATTTTAAAAATTTAAATACAGAATAAGGAAAAGTTTGAAATGCTTCTGTTCCTGTCTATAGTGCAGGATGAATGAATCTGTCTGTTTGAATTTTGTTTCTTATTTGTCCAACATTAAGTCTCTATGAGATGCTGCTTGTAATTTTTTTAAAAAAACTCAACAGGTTTAATTGATCATTCAAACACCTATAGATGCACCTTGCTACTTTTTGAACTGTTGTTTATTTTTATCTATTCTCCTTTGACTTGATTTCCCCTTGCCCACAGCTACTGCATTCTTCTCTCTACCACTTTAAATATCAAAATTCTCTTGTAAATTGTGTAAGTCTCTCTGTGTGTCATAATTCTATCTTTCTCTTCTCTCCCTGTACCAAAAACACATGCTCCCTTTTCTCTACTCCCTTTCTTCTTCTCCTTCTTCTTCTTTTTTTCCCTCCTCCTCCTCTTCCTCCTCCCCCAACTCAGGTGTAAACTGCTCTGCTCATTGGAGATTTCAGCTGCTGAATGAACACATTCTTTTTTAAAAAATAACATCTCAGAGTTTGTTGATGAACGGTTCACAGTGTGTCTCATTAGATTAGACGAGCAGAGGTGCCCATCTTCGATGACGTGTTTTGGGGGGTTTACAACCTGTGGGGTGGGGGTGGTCCAGGGAGGGCTTTTTCCTCCCCCCACACCGTTTGTGATACCCCCTGGTTCTCACTCTCTCTTCCTGTGTTTCTCTTGTTATCTGTCCCTGTATCTGTCTCTCACCCACATGCACACACACGCATACATCAGCTAGTAGCTCTGATTTCACTTTCTCACTCAATCTCTGTTGCACACAGACACACTCTTTCTCTCACGCACACACACAGACACACCAGTGATGTACCCTGTATCCACTTTTTTTCTTCACCTATTGCATGCACGAAGTCACTCCTTCAGGATGTGTGTGTGTGGGGGGAGGGGGCAGTCAAGCGCACACACACCCTGCAACTGTCTTCCTGTACTCTCTGAGCATGTGTTCTGTGCCCCACCCCTACTTGGCTCATTCCAGACATTATGAGTGGCTGGGGCATGGCGCAAAAGATGCTGGGGTCTGTAGTTTTTTTGTTTTGTTTTTTGTGGGGGCCATGACACACCTGTGGCCCCCAGATGTCGGCTATGCAATCTGTGAGGCCAAAGGTAGGTGTGTGCAAGCTTTCAGGGGTCTATGTCCAGAGGCGTGGAAACACATTCGGGACAACCGGACGTACCTTTCTGTTTTAGTGATATAGATTCCTGGTAATTCAAGCCCCACAGATGAAAGGAGAACTCTTATGACTGTTCTACTCCAGTACAAGTATAACAGGGAGGTACCAATCTCAAAGCCATGTGCAGCCAGAGGAAACAGGCACCATATGCAGTGTGGCAGCCACAATGAATGGGAAGAAACAGCTAGCTGCTAGGTGACCCGTTGTGTGTACCTAGTAAGCTAACCTGCTTTTTGCTAATTTGGGTGGGAGTTTACTGGGGATGGGTGGCAACTGAAATGAAATTCACATTTGTCTCCATATCATTTGGTTCTTCATCTCAAGCTGCAAGCATTCTTGGGCACGGCCTATGAGCAGTGACGTGGTTCTATCCAGATGTACGTTGCAATTAGAAATGGAAAAGGGAAGAAAACTGAAGATGATACTCAGTTGATGGCGATAGAGAAAGAGTGTCTGCACTTTACCTTAGAAATGAACTTTGCATGCCTTTCCTGCTGCAAAATTGCTGATTAAATCATGAGAATCTAGTCAGTTATTACAACACCACTAATTATAGGTGCAAGGAAGAGAGAAAAAGTATGGGGGAAAAGCAGGTCCTTGAATTGTAGAGTTAAGAAGAACCTCCTTGAAGATTGTGATATTTCTGAACAACAATCGGGTATGGCAACCTTGTGTTGCTGGCTAATCTTTCTACACTAGGTCAGGCGGAATGAACTGCAAAATGAACTCACCAAAAGGTGTCTTTAGTTTGGCATTTTCACATCTGGCTTTGACATAGAAGAAGAAGAAGTGTTAAGAATGCATCAAAAAGGAGACTATCCACTGCCTTTTTAAAGTTCCTTACTCGGTTACTGCCCTGTGATTACCCTTTCTCTTTGGTTGGAATGACTTCTCTGACCGGGAAAAGGAAATACACAAATACTTCCACAGACTTGGACAATGTAAACATGGTAGAGATTTGATTTATCCACCAAAGGCTATTTTATGTGCTAACATATACATATAATTGTTTTGAAGTCACAAAAAGGAAGGACTTGCAGCTCTGAAAGATTCCCTAGGGAGGAGGTCATGTTTTTACTTCAAGGTATCTTGGAAACTTCTTCTCTATCTGCGTTATTTGATTTGAACTTGGACACCAACATTTGGATTGAGTGTCTAAAAGGTCTCTGAGGTAAATCTGCCTAGGAACAAAGATTAATATTAAGAGCCAACTATGCCTGTCAAAGCAAATTCTGTTTGGAGAGGAAGCATAGGTAGAATCGTAGATCCATAGAATCACTCTGTTGGAATGGGATGTTTAGGCCATTTATTCCAACCTCCTGCACAATGCAGGAATTCAAATAAAAGCAGATATGACAGAGTGTTGTCCAATTCTCTCTTGAATGCACCTAGTGTTGGAGCGTTCATCACCTCTCGATGAAGATGGTTGCACTGTCATGTTGCTCTAACCATAGATGTACCTGAGGAAAGAAATCCCTTTTCTAGTGCCCTAGATTTGTTCCAGACATCTTGACGAAAAACTGAAAGTCTGTAGATAAAGATGTAACTAGGGGTTTGTTTGTTCTCCTCAAGAGAAAGGTGAATTCTAGTCTTCCACTACACTATAGGGACTGCAGTGGCTCAATTGGCTAAGATGCTGACTGGGAGACGGAAGGTCAGCAGTTCGATTCCCGAGTACTGCAGGATGGAATTTGGATTTGGAAATAAGGGAAATTTCCCGGCAAATAAGGGGTACTTGACAGCTATGCTTATCCTGTGCTGCCCTCCAATGGCAGCAATAGGGCATTACAGTCTAATTAATAAGGGATGATGGCGGGAAAGAGGGTAAAATAAGGGGTTTCCCCAGCCAATAAGAGATACTTGACAGCTATGGGAATGAGCCCTTTGTCCCAGCTCCTGCCAACCTAGCAGTTCAAAAGCAAGAAATTGCAAGTAGATAAATATGGACCACTTTGGTGGGAAGGTAACAGCATTCCGTGCACTCCGGTGTCTAGTCATGCCTGCCACATGACCACGGAAATGTCTGCAGAAGCAGACAATGCTGGCTCTTTGGCTTTGAAACAGAGATGAGCACTTCACCCTAGAGTCGGATACGACTGGCTTTCAAGCAAGGGAAACTTTTACCTTCTTGCACTATATTATATGACCTTTCTTCTGTCTGTTTTCTGTTATAGAGTTTCTCCTTCACGTACAATCTCTGCCATCTTTCCTCCTTTGGGCCATCCCATTCTCTCACCTTCTTTATTACCATTTGCCCATCAGATCTGATCTGATACATTTTGCATAAGATGGTGGTGACCTCCGCTCCAAAAGCCATGGGGCCATATAGAAGCCAATCCAGTTGGCCATAGAATCCTATTCTATGGAATTTGAGGGCTTGAGACTTAAAAAATTCTGGGAGACTATCTGGGGCACTCACTGCTGTTCTTCAACTCTTGACTTCCATCTCTTGGCATCTGCCACCTAAGCTGGCTATCTCATTTTACATGATAGTATTGAGGGCTATGTTTAACTTCCTTCCTCTCTGCCCCCCTGACCCTTTGTTCTTCCAATCTGTGCTTCTTCCTTATCAAGCCCTGTTTCCTTTACTCGCCTTCCTCCCTACTCTTGTATTCCACCCTCTTTGTTTTGCTGCTTTGTTCTACCTTTTGTATTCTTTAAGCCCTCCTCAGTTAGTCCCATGGGTTAAGGAAAGAAGAGGGCAAGTTCATATCCCTTTAATAGTCACTTAAAAAATGAACTAGCTGGTGAAATCTTTCAGGCAAACTATACCTGCTGAAATTTCCTCCTTTACACAACTATTAAAGAGATGGGAACCTTGCCTCTTTTTCATGTTACTGCCAGAAGGTATCTCTAAGCATGGACACTGGCATGAAAATATCTGTCTCCATTTCATTACATTTCTCCACATCTCACCTGCATTTTCTTTTCCTCCTTTCCACATATCAAATTGCAAGACTTTGGCCAGGGTGACTGGTAGAAGGTGCCTCAAAATCTGTGCACAGTTAGAACATATTTTCCCCTAAAACATAATTCCCTTATAAAGGTAAATGCATCCCTTGCTTGAAATCCAGTCATGTATGACTCTATGGGGTGGTACTCATCTCCATTTATAGCCAAAGAGCCAGTGCTGTCTGTGTCTGCAGATGCTTCCGTGGTCATGTGGCAGGCATGATTAGATGCTGGAGCACACAGAATGCTGTTACCTTTCTCACCAAAGCGGTACCTATTTATCTACCTGCAGTATCGTGCTTTTGAACTGCTAGGTTGGCAGGAGCAGGGACAGACAATGGGCTCTCACTCTGTCATGTAGCACTCAGATCTCGAACTGCTGACCTGGCAGCTTTCCCGTCGTCAAGCTCAGTGTCTCAACTACTAAGCCACCATGACCTTGTAATTTACAACTTTTACCTCTTGCATTTTCTTTACTTCTGCACGTACTTGCTATTCACATTGTAAACTGTGTGCATCTTATCATTCCATAACACAATGCAAATATTCTTTTTGTTATGTGCCATCAAGTCATCTCAGACTTACATGAGCCCTGCTCAGCTCTTGATAACTGAAGCTTTAGGGAGTCAACCAGTCTCACATTTGGTCTTCCTATTTTTCTGCTGTCTTCCAACTTTTCCCAGCATTATTGTCTTTCCCAGAAAATTTTGCCTTTTCATGATATTCTCAAAGTACAATAGCTTCCGCTTCATCAGTTTTGCTTCCAGAGACAGTTCAGGCTTGATTTGTTCTCTATGTAAATGTTTCCCTTACCAGTTGTATCCAACTCTAGGGTTCAATTTGTTTGTTTAGATTTATATAGCCGCCCCCTTCCCGGAGCGACTCTGGGGGGCATTACATCCACTAAAAATCCATATAAAACACTAAAACCATTAAAACCCATAAAAACTCATAAAACACTTGCTCAAAGTAAGTGTAACCAAAGAGGCATCTGCAGATGTTTTCGTGGACATGTGGCAGGCATTACTAGACACCAGAGTGCACAGAACACTGTTTTACCTTTGCACCGAAGTGGTACCTATTTGCCTATTTGCAATTTCTTGTTTTCAAACTGCTAGGTTGGCATGAGATGGGACAGAGACGGAAGCTCACTCCATCATGCAGCACTCGGGTCTTGAACTGCTGACCTTCCAGTTGTCAAGTTCAGCATCTTAACCACTAAAGTCCCATGACCCACTTGTTTGTTTTTCTGGCACTCCAAGGTATTCATAAAGCTCTCCTCCAGCACCATATTTCAAATGCATCATTTTTTTCCCTGTCAGCTTTCTTTACTGTCCAGGTTTTTACATCCATATGCAAATGCAATAGTGTGAATGTTCATGGTCTCCAATAAAACAACCTTACATGTGATAAAATGTTCTAATTCCTTTGTTGCTGCATTTTCCAGTCTGGGTCTCCTGATTTCTTGGCTGCAGTCCCACAAAAGTAAACTTTGCTTATGTGCAAATCCTCCAAGCAAGGAAGAGTGTTTGGTTCTTTTGACAGTGAGTGTGAAAAGACTCCGATAAATGTGTTTTTCATCACTAGGCATAATACAAAATACATTATGTGATAAAAGATTTGTCAAACCTCATAATTATCTGCTGATAGCAGCCTAACAAGCATAAAGCCTTTCTGTATGAGGCATCATTGTCTAATGTTTGGCTGCTTCTGAAAACAGCGATATAAATTCTCCCTCCATTCTTTTGATGACAGAATGTTTATTTATGTTTATATTTTAAATACCATGTATTTTGAAGACTTTTAATTCCTAACAGAATGGCAAACACATTCTACTTAAAACAAATATTTGATTGTCAAAATTAAAGATTTGGAGCGATAAATTGTTCCAGCTAAAAATAACATGCGGCAAAAATTCTTCCATGTCTAGGCTAGACATGAAACTGCCAAAATGAAGCCACCATTTGGTGAGTTCACTCTGCAGTTCCTTTTGCCTGACCTACAGTGTAGTGTGAGAAAGATTAGCCAACAACACAAGGTTGCCATTACCAGGGTATGCCCAATTGTGGTTCAAAAATACCACAATCTTTGAGGAGGCTCTTTCTGTGTACCCCATGTGGTGAAATAACAATACAGTAATACTCCAGATAATGACAAAACTTGATTCCACAAGTCGTGTTGTTATCCAGTTTTTGTCCTTATCTGGTCCATGTATTGGATATAGCTTAAAAAAAAACCGGCTGCCTCTGGAAGGGTCAGAGAACCCGATCCGCACTGTTTCTGATACCCCTGACCTTGCCGGGCGGTGCTGCAAGCCAAAACGCCAGGGAAAACTTTGTCAGCTACAGGTTTTGGCTTGCAGCACTGCCCGGGGAGGTCGGGGGACATCAGAAACAGTGCGGATAGGCTCCCCCGACCCTTCCAGAGGCGGCAGCCCACCCACAACCTACGTTGTCACGCTGTTTGGGGCTGAAAAAATTTGCCATCTTCAGGTGCATTTTTCTGGCTCTCCAGCAGCCTCTGGGGTGGTGGGGGTGGTGGAAGGACCTTTTATGTGCTATTCCCGCCTTCCTAGGAGGTCCCTAGGGTGCACAACAGCTGAAAATAGTTGTGGCTGCCATTTTGTTTTGTTTTTTACTTCAATTCCCAGAAGCCCAAGCACCTTGTAAAACAAAATGGCCACTGCATGCATTTTTACAGGGTGCTTGGGCTTCTGGGAATTGAAGTAAAAAACAAAATGGCGGCCACAACTATTTTCAGCTGTTGTGCGGCCCAGGAAACTCCTAGGAAAAGGGGAATAGCATGGAAAAGGTCCTCCCACCCCCACACCCAAAGGCTGCTGGAGAGGAGGAGAGCCATAAAAATGCACGCATAAATGGTTATTTTTTTCCAGCCCCAAACAGTCTAATAAGGTAAGAGATCAAACATGATGCGCTGGATAACGACATAGTAATATTATCCGGTGCACATCTTTTCCAAAAATTTGCTATCGTTATCCGGATTTGTTCTGGAGTGCCACTGTATGTGATAATATGTTATGAAATATGTTATGAAGTAACATATGTTATGAAATATATATTTAAATGGAAGGACTTTGTATTAAATTATGCCTCACCACTGACCCAGTTGGTGCCCTGAATTATATGTTGGTATAGTCAGTAATTCAGCCTTATTGCTTTGGCTTGGCTCTCATAAAATAGCACCAGCCCTTAATACTACTTTAAAATGTATAACTGTCCCTTCCACGGCACTAATGCTCAATTTCTGGAAGACTCCTGAAAGTATGTAATAGAAATAGTCTTTGCATATCTAAATTATAGCTGCTACTCCGATAATTTTTAATATTAGAGAAGTGGGAGGGAAAGAACAGTGCAAAGTTATCCATTAAATAATATTGCCGCTGGGGACAAAACATTCTATTATTAACTCACTTACAGCCCAATCTAAAATCAAGTTACATCCAGCTTTAAATTTACCATCTGTTGAAGCTGTGGCATGAACTTCAATTTCAGTACTACAACACTCTGCCTGATAGAATTAATGAGTTTCTCCTGCGATAAAGGATTTATTTTCTCTCCCTCCTTACAATTGTAGTATGGTATCTTAATGGCTGATCTGAAATATGACAAATTGAAATGAATTTTAAGCCAGTTGAAGTGGTTCAGCCACCAGTAGGACCACACCCATAATTTTTTTCAATGAAGGACGTCAGGACATCGATTCAGCTGCTCCTGTTCCATAGAGTTTTCTTCACTTGTGAGGAAATTAGGCCAAGGCAAGGAAACACACCAAGGGCAGGGAGAAATAGTAGAGATGGAGAAGTGGGCAGAAAATTCAGAGGACAAAAACATGAGAAAATGGGAAATTCCATTTTCTTGTGGACATACTGCCCTTTCTACTTAATGTTGTTGTTGTTGTTCAGTCGCACAGTCGGTTCCGACCCTTTGCGACCCTATGGACCATTGTTCTCCAGGCATCTCTGTCCTCCACCATCCCCCTCAGTACTCCCAGTTCTGTGCCCATTGTGTCTACAATACCATCTAGCCATCTCATCTTTGGCCTCCCCCTTCTTCTTTTGCCCTCCACCTTTCCCAACATCAGGGCCTTCTCAAGTGAATCCTCCCTTCTCATTTGATGTCCAAAATACTTTAGCTTCGTCTTTACTATTAGCCCTTCCAATGAGCAGTCAATGTTGATTTCTTCTAAGATTGACCTATTTGTTCTCCTCGCTGTCCAGGGTACTCTCAAAACTCTCCTCCAACACCACATTTCAAAGGCATCTATTCTTCTGCGTTCAGCTTTCCTAATTGTCCAGCTCTCACATCCGTACATTACTACTGGGAATACCATTGCTTTGACTATTCTAATTTTTGTTTGCAATGTGATGTCTCTGCTTTTCACTATGTTCCCCAGGTTTCTCATGGCTTGTCTCCCAAGAATCAGTCGCCTTTTTATTTCATGGCTGCAATCCCCATCTGCCGTGATCTTTGATCCCAGGAAAGTAAAATCTGTCACTGCTTCTACTTCTTCCCCATCTATTTTCCAGGAACTGATCGGACCTGTTGCCATTATCTTGGTTTTCTTGATATTGAGTCTCAAACCAGCTTTTGCACTCTCCTCCTTCAGCCCAATCAAGAGGTTCTTTAGGTCTTCCTCACTTTCTGCCATTAGGGTGGTATCGTCTGCATATCTCAGATTGTTTATGTTTCTCCCAGCAATTTTAATCCCATATTGTGATTCCTCCATCCCTGCATTTCGCATTATGTGCTCTGTGTATAGATTGAATAAGCAGGGTGATAAAATGCAGCCTTGTCTTACTCCTTTTCCTATTCCACACCACTCTGTCATTCCATGTTCTGTCCTAACTGTTGCTTCTTGGTTCATGTACAGATTTCTCAGGAGGCATATGATGTGCTCTGGTATTCCCATCTCTTTAATTACTTGCCACATCTTGTTGTGGTCCACACAGTCAAATGCCTTAGTGTAATCAATGAAACAAAAGTAAACTTGTTTCTGGTATTCCTTTGTTTTCTCCATGATCCAACGTATGTTGGCAATGTGGTCTCTAGTCCCCCTGCCTCTTCTGAAACCGGCCTGCACCTCTGGTAGTTCTCTCTCCACATGTTGCTGAAGTCTGTCCTGTATTATCTTGAGCATCACCTTGCTGGCGTGTGGGATGAGTGCAATTGTTCGGTAATTTGAGCATTCTTTGGCGTTGCCCTTTTTTGGGATTGGGACGTATACTGATCTTTTCCAATCCTGTGGCCACTGTTTTGTTATCCAGATTTGCTGGCATATTGAGTGCAGTAATTTGACGCCATCATCTTTTAGCGCTTTGAAAAATTCGACTGGGATACCATCATATCCACTAGCTTTGTTGTTTGCAGTGCTCTTTAGGGCCTTTCTAACTTCGCTCTCCAGGATGTCTGGCTCGAGTTCAGTTTTTTCATCATTGTGGTTAGCAGGAGTGTTGAGGTCCTTTTTGTAGAGTTCCTCTGTGTACTCTTTCCATCTTTTCTTTATCTCTTCTGCATCAGCTAGCTCTTTTCCGTCTTTGTCCCTTATCATGTTCATTTTTGCTTTAAATGTTCCCTTTATTTCCCCGATTTTTCTGAAGAGATCTCTAGTCCTGCCTCTTTTGTTGTTTTCCTCCATTTCTTTGCACTGTTCTTTTAGGTAGTTTTCCTTATCTCTCCTTGCTTTTCTTTGAAATTCTGTGTTCAGAAGGTTGTATTTTTTCCTTTCTCTTTTGACTTTTGCCTTCCTTCTTTCCTCTGCTATTTTAATAGCCTCATCAGACAACCATTTTGCTTTCTTACGCTTCTTTTCTTTTGGTATGGTTTTCTTTGCTGCTTCCTGCATGATGTCCTTTATCTCTGTCCATAATTCTTCTGGCACTCTGTCTATTGCGTCCAGGCCATTATATCTGTTCATCACCTCCACCGTGTATTCTTTAGGGATGCTGTCTAGGTGATATCTGTCTGGTCTTCTTGTTTTCCCTATTTTCTTTAGTCTTAACCTGAATTTTGCGATCAGTAGGTTGTGATCTGTGCCACAGTCTGCTCCAGGTCTTGTTTTTGCTGATTGTATGGAGGTTCTCCATCTTTGGCTGCAGAGTATGTAGTCAATTTGGTTTCGGTGTTGGCCATCTGGTGATGTCCATGTGTAAAGTCGCCTCTTGTGTTGCTGGAAGAGAGTGTTTGCTATGACCAGTGCGTTCTCTTGGCAGAACTCTATCAATCTTTGCCCTGCTTCGTTCTGTACTCCAAGACCAAACTTGCCTGTTATTCCCTCCACTTTTTGATTTCCTACTTTGGCATTCCAGTCTCCTAATATAATTTGGACATCATTTCTTGGTGTCTGTTCTATGAGGTGTTCTAGGTCCTCATAGAACTGGTCCACTGTGGCTTCATCTGCGCTAGTGGTTGGTGCATAGACTTGGATTACAGTGGTATTGAAAGGTTTGCCTTGAAATCTGACTGACATCATTCTGTCATTTTTGAGGTTATATCCCATTACTGCTTTTCTTACTCTCTTATTGACAATTATGGCTACTCCATTTCTTCTAAGGTTTTCTTGCCCACAGTAGTAGATATGATGGTTTCCAGAGCTGAATTCCCCCATCCCTGTCCATTTGAGCTCACTGATGCCCAAGATGTCAATGCTTATTCTTTCCATCTCACTTTTTACCACTTCCAGTTTACCTTGGTTCATTGATCTCACATTCCATGTCCCTATGCAGTGTTGCTCCTTACAACATTGCATTTCCCCTCCCCCTTCCTGTCCCTCCCCTTTCTCCCCTCTGAGGTGTTAAGCATCCTGTATCACCTAGCCTGCCCTTTTGTTTGCCCCTTTGTTTTGCCTTTTGTTTTGGTCAATAGGGTTCTCTTGGCAAGGTTTATGGCGTGGTTGCCGGTGTCTGCGCCATTTTTCTCTCCTCATACATTTTATCACAGTTTTTTAGAGGTTTAAAACATTTAAGACAACATTTTATCATGCATATTATCACACTTTAAAACACAGTCTCTATGTCAGTTTCTGTATTTAGTTAGTATAAAGTCTCTATGTCAGTTTCTATATTAAGTCTTCTACATCTGCATATCAGATACTTATCCTTTGCCAGGGAATCTGAGTCTTGCCCCCTGCTTTTCCTTCTCTGCCCTCTTCCCGTCTTTCAGTTGGTCTTTTCTTGGCCTTTCCGCTGCTCAACCGGCTCTCCTCCTCCTCCTCTTCCTCACCCCCCCCCCGGCTGGGGGTGGTTGCCCGGCGGCCGCGCGGCTGTCCCTTCCGCCGCTCGCTCGCCCGGCTGGCTCTCCTCCCCACCCCCCGGCTGGGGGTGGTTGCCAGGCGGCCGCGCGGCTGGCCCTTCTGCCGCTCGCTCGCCCGGCTGGCTCTCCTCCCCACCCCCCGGCTGGGGATGGTTGCCCGGCGGCCGCGCTGCTGGCCCTTCCGCCGCTCGCTCGCCCGGCTGGCTCTCCTCCCCACCCCCCGGCTGGGGGTGGTTGCCCGGCGGCCGCGCGGCTGGCCCTTCTGCCGCTCGCTCGCCCGGCTGGCTCTCCTCCCCACCCCCCGGCTGGGGATGGTTGCCCGGCGGCCGCGCGGCTGGCCCTTCCGCCTTTCTACTTAAGTCTGCTTGTAATTCATGTTGACAGAAAATTTATTTATTTATTTTATTTTTCTGGTTTATATTGCTGCCCAACTCTGAAAACTCTGGGCGGCTCACAGAAAATAAAACCAATCACATTTTTAAAAAAACCAATTAAAACTGTCACCAAAAATTCCTCCGACCCCTACAGATTAATAGAGATTAAAAGAGGGAGAGAGTGTTCTTATTAAATCAGCCAGTAGGCAGGGGTCACCACACTGCTGGTGCCCCACACCTGCTTTGCCAGCCAGGTTTTTAGCCCTTTCCTAAAGGACAGCAACTCCATTTGGAGACACAGTTCAATTGGCAGGAGGTTCCAAAGGGCCAGAGCAGACACGGATTAGGGGACTGGAACACCTTCCTTACCATCTGAGGCTGCAACGGTTGGGCCTCTTCACTCTTGAACGACGGCGTCTAAGAAGTGACCTGGTCGAAGTTTATAAAATCATGCACGGTGTGGACAAAGTAGATAAGGAAAAACTGTTTTCCCTATTGCACAACACTAGAACTAGGAGGCACTCCATGAAACTTGTGGGTACTAGTTTTCAAACAAATAAGAGAAAGTACTTTTTCACCCAGAGGATCCCTGGTCTATGGAACTCCCTGCCAGAAGAAGTGGTGACAGCTGTCAGTCTTGACAGCTTTAAGAAAGGATTAGACAAGTTCATGGAGAACAAGGGTATCAATGGCTATAATTATGGATACCTACGGACAACCTCCGGGTTGGAGAGATAGGCAGGATATCTCTCAATGCCATTTCCAGGGAATCCTAAGCAGGTGAAGGCATCTGCTTGAGAATACCCTGAAGCAAATGGTGAGCCACTGGGTGAGACAGAATGCTGGACTGGATGGGCTGTGGCCTGTTCTTATGAGAAGGCCCTCCTTCTGGTGCTAGAGAAATGAGCCTCCCTAGCAGATGGCACAATGAGAGAGTCTCTCCGGTCTGCTGTGGTGGGAATGCAAATAGAGTACAGTAAAACCCCTACTTACAAAAAAAAAGTCGATTCCATAGGCTTTTGCTTAAATTGAATTTTTATGTAACTCAAAGCAAACCCATAGGAAAAATAATCTTTATGTAACTCGAAGCAAACCCACAGGAAATCGTGTAAACCGGGAAATAGTTTTATCACAAAATCATTTTGTAAGTCAAATTTTATGTAACTCAAGCCATTTGTAAGTCGGGGTTTTACTTTACCTTGAAAAAAGACTGACTGGTTGAAACAAGTACACTTTGTTCTCACTCAATTCTAAGGACTAATATCCCATTGTTTAGCACAGTAAATCATACTTAAGTAGGTCCATTGAATCAGTGGAGATTTAATGAGCCAACTCCTTTGTAAATTCCCTTGGTTGAAATGGATTTACTCTGACTTCCACCTACAGGTGAAACTCAGAAAATTAGAATATCGCACAAATCTTCATTCAGTTCAGTAATGCAACTTAAAAGGTGAAACAAATATATAAGATAGACTCATTACATGCAAAGCGAGATAGTTCAAGCCTTACTTTGTTATAATATTGATGCTTATGGTTTACAGTTTATGAAATCCCCAACCCCCAATCTCATGTACCCTAAAATCATCACATAATCTCATGTATGCTGTACGCCATGATAATCACAATTATAACGAATTAAGGTACGACATATCTCGCTTTGCATGTAGTAAGTTTATCTCATATATTTGTTTCACCTTTTAAATGAAATGAATGAACATTTGCACGATATTATAATTTTCGGAGTTTTACATAAGTCATTTACAATGGGCCCATTTTAATCAATGGAACTTATGGTGGAGGAGTTGACTCTCCAAATCCTGACTGATTCGACGGACCTACTCTTATGTGTGTGGGGTGCATTTCCCTGTCCCACAAGAATGAAAGGCAGGCATAGAGGCTGATAAAAACAATTGTCACCTTTTGTGGTGGAGGGATGAGGGGTGCATCCTATTTAAGGGTGCCTCACTCTCCAACCTACCTCTTTTTCTAACTAAAGAATGAAGACAACCTGCTTGCCTACCCTATTAACTAAAATATTTTGTGAATTGCCATTTTTGGGTCTGGATAGAATTTCTTTTAGCCCTTCTAATTGGCTGAAGGAAGAAGGGTAGTTTTTCCTATCCTGTTCTAGGTGCTTTAGCTTGGGGTGCAGTCCTTTAGATATGTCACAATTGGTTGGTGGGTAGTGCTAGGTGGTTTGGGTTAGTTGTGAATCCTTTTAAGGTGTCTTTGGTCAATGTGACACTGATTGCCTGACACAATTCATGCGAGTCAGATGGGCATACAGTGCATGCCATGAAACAACTTTGTGGGACACCCAACATTTGTTCACATGAACAGAGTTGGAAACAGACTCAGAGTTGTTTCCCCAATGAAACAAAAGCTGATAAGGATTGGCACTTGTCCAGGTGGCAAGGATTTGCCTGTCAGGTGCAGGGAGGGGTGGATTAGCCACCCTTGCTCTGATATCAGGTTGAGCACTATATGCCCCCCCCCCCGGGCAGGTTAGGAGTTAAAGAGTTGAATACAATTATGGTCCAAGTCTTTTGAACCATACATTTTGTGTCTGCCTAGTAATTTTTGGGTATATGACAGCTGGCTGAATAGGTCAGTGGTTTAGGTATCTGCCTACAAAGCTCGAGGTTGGGAGTTTGATTCCCCATTGAGCATCCCAGAAAATCCAGCTTGTATTGTCTTGGGCAGGCTGCATAGTCCTAGGAAATCCTCAGAAGAAAAGAATAGTAAACCACTTGTGAGTGTTCTGTACCAAGGAAATC
This sequence comes from Bradypodion pumilum, assembly GCA_035047305.1. Lineage (NCBI taxonomy): Eukaryota > Metazoa > Chordata > Lepidosauria > Squamata > Chamaeleonidae > Bradypodion > Bradypodion pumilum. Next base: position 18,441,186 of record JAWDJD010000002.1, read on the forward strand.
CTGGAAAGGGTTACAATCAATTGACTTGATAGTGCACAACTATTTATTATACTACTAGCATATTTTGCCCGGCGGTGCCGGGCTCTTTAAAATGGTTTTGGAAGTTTTTTGTTTTATGTTTATGCAAATGAGGTTAGTTTTTAATTGTGGTTTTTTAAATTTTTATTTTTACGCATGGGCTTTTATAAACTGTGATGTTTTATTTTCTATTTGTTTTTTGGTTTTGAAAAAGAGGAAAGGATGATATAATTTTTTTTATAATTATTGCATTTAACCAAATAATGTATTACTATGTGAATTTTTAAAAATAGTTGTACCTTGGATAATAATTTTTAAAATGTGTAAGAATATGTTTTTTTTTAAAAAAATCAATGTTTCTATACTGTGTTTAGATGTTATTGTTTTTTGAGTGAAAACTTGTTTCTTTTTTATTTGTGATTAGTGTGAATATTTTTGAATGTTTTGATAACTTATTTCATTAATTTGGGAATTATTTTTATTATTTTGAATGTTTTTGAATGTTTTTTCTCTTGTGGCCTCTGGGTGGGCTGGTGAGCTTTTCTTGTATTTTACTATTTTTCTCTACTGTCCTCTGGGTGTCGCTTCTTCTTCCGGTAAGTAGTCTCTTTCTTTCCTCAGTTTAGTTCCGGTCGTCATGGAGAGAGGACGTCTCCTGGTAAGGTCTCTGGTTTAAATTATTATTATTATTATTATTATTATTATTATTATTATTATTATTATTATTATTATTATTATTATTATTATTATTATTATTATTATTATTATTATTATTATTATTATTATTATTATTATTATTATTATTATTATTATTATTATTTTGGGGGGGCAATTGTTGTTGTTGTTGTTTTTTGGGGGGTTGTGTGTTTTTTATTGTTTTTTGGATGTTTTTGTGTTTTCTTTTTCTGTCTTTTATTTTTGGTTTTGATTATTTTTGACTGTTTTTGGATTGTGTTTTTGAATGTTTTTGTGTTTACTTTTGTTTTTATTTTGGTTTTGATTATTTTTGACTGTTTTTGGATTGTGTTGTTTTGTGTTGGATTGGGGGTATTTCCGTGGTCCGGTCTCGGGGGCTGGACCGTGGAAATACACTCGCTGCTTGATGCGGCATGGGGGGAGGTATTTCCGTGCGCCAGCCTGGGTGGCCGGACCACGGAAATTGCATTGCTGCTTCATGCGGCATTGGGGTGGGGGTTTTTTCGTGGGGCGGCCTTGGTGGCTGGACCATGGGAATCCCATCGCCGCTTGATGTGGCATGGGGGGGAGAGGTATTTCCGTGGGGTATTTCCATGGGCTGGCCTGGGTGGCCGGACCATGGGAATCCCATTGCCGCTGTATGCAGTGGTGGGGGGTGGAGGTTTTGCGGCCTGTCTTTTTAATTTTAATTTTTCCCGCGCCGGCTGCCTCAGCATTCTGTGTGCTCATGGCACGCAGGACGCTGGGGCTTGTAGTTTGGCGTGTGCGTTTTTGGCTTGTGCAGCAGTTTTTTCCTGTGGTTTTGATTTTGATTGGCTGCGGCGCGTTTCCGAACGTTCCTTTTGCTCGCGCCACTCAGCCTGATTGGCTCTGGTGCAGCGCGGCGTAAGGAACATTGGGAATTGAAGCCCCCCCTTTTTTTGCATTTGGGGGGATCCTGCCCCACTGGTGCAAATTTCAACCCGACAGTTACCTGCGAACCGGGTTCAGGCGAGTGAACGGAGGCCCATTACGGGCTAGTAGGGCCTGGCTAAACATCCTTTGTCACATTCCAATGGTTAACGCACCATTTTATAGGTATAGATTACATATGTGATATATATTTGATATGTTGTGATGAGCATTCACTATTCTAAAAGGTATGAGTCTGAAAAGTATTTTCAAAGCTCTGATCCTTTGTAGTCTTATTATTTTTTAAGAAGGACATAATCTCTAGTTAGAGTGGAAACCAACACATTTGCAACGATAGATCTTTTACTTCTACAAATGAGAAAAAGAGTGTTCTGAAAGTACAGTAAGTGAGTATCTTTCTTTGACAAATTTGATGGCTTTCAAGAATTTTACTTAATGCTACTGAGTGTGTCATGGAATAAAATGTATCTTAATTAATCAGATGCTAGCAAGTTCAACATTTGAAGACCCAATTCTGAATGACCTTGGTCATTAATCCTAAAACCAATGTGACATACTGCTTTCTCTACTGACTTTTGCTCATATTTCCTTTATAATGGCTGGATTTCAAGATATTTACAGAAGCCTTCTGGCCCCACCAAGAATTTAGCAAAAACTAAGGAGGGAAATGGAGAGATCAAAAGGAAAACATTAGTAAAGATTTTATATTTTCATGGTCAACTCCAAGTAAGGGATGATTAAGGCAATACACTGAGTCTAGAAAAAAATCTTATTTAAAGAGACAATATTTTATGGATGGAGGACAAATTTGCTCAAGGCAGAAAAACCAATAGAGTTCAACCAGAATGTATGAGTAAGAATAGTGTGGGGTACAGTGAAGAATGAAGACTATATACAAAAAGGTTGCATGTCTAGAAGATATGTACATTTCCTCATATTGAAAAAAGAAAATAATCATATGGTTTGCTAATTTGGAGAGAATGTATTGGGATTCTATACCGTACAAGGCGAGATGATGGAGAAATAACATGAAAGACATATTACAACATCAAATAACACTGATTGAGGCCACTAGAAGTACAAAAACAAAAATCCTTTATCTCCCTTGAGGAAGTGAAGTAGTAGTAGTAGTAGTAGTAGTAGTAGTAGTAGTAGTAGTAGTAGTAGTAGTAGTAGTAGTAGTAGTAGGCAGCGACGGCATATTGTATTCACGAGGAAATTGAAGAACCATCTGTCAGAACTGTTTTCATTTGGATTTCAGCCTTGAGCAGGAGATTGAACTTGATGGTCTCTTGGGCCCCTTCCAATTCCATTATTCTATGGTTTTATGATGTTAAGTCTGGTTTCAAAACAAATCGGGTCACAGCTACTGTGTGTATTGAGTCTATAAAGTACACAACACACAGCATGGAACAAAACTGCATACATACTTCAGATAACTGGATATTGATTTTAAATGATTATATATGTTCTGGCAATTTGATGTGAATCTCATGCTATGAAGCTATGTGTCTCCTGCCCGATTGACTATTTCTTCCTGTGCATAGAACCTACGATGTGATAGCAGGAAGAAAAGATGTTAAAAATAAAAGTACCTTCCTGGATGAGCTTTAAGAAAGGGAAGAAATAAATGGTTTATGTAAGCTACTGTCAAAATTGCAGTTAACCCCCAATACATAGGCATGAGCTAAATTTTATGCCTTTTTTGATCCACATGAGCAAAAAAAACTCTGCAACAGAATATTCTGTGATTCAGCAAAACTGATGGTAGGGCACTAAATCCAGCAAGTAAAATAATCTGCCTAAATCTTGCCACCAGTTTAATTAGGAAATGAACTGCTGGGAATTAGGGCTCGAGCAAACTAATGGTTTCTTTTACTTTGAAGGTTTGCTTCTAGAGAGGGTTTAGGTATGATTTGATCTAGGATCCACTTATTTGTCTTCTTGGGGTCTATGCCATCTTTATGTTGTTGTTCAGTCCCACAGCCAATTCCGACACTTTGTGACCCCATGGACCATTGCCCGCCAGACATCTCTGTCCTCCAACATCTTTCTTAACCCACCCAGCTCTGTGCCCGTTGCATCTACAATACCATCTACCCATCTCATTTCCTGCCACTCCTTCTTCTTTTGCCCTCCACCTTTCCCAGCATCAAGGCTTTCTCAAGTGAATCCTCTCTTCTCATTTGATATCCAAAGTACTTTAGCTTCATCTTTGCTGTTTGACTTTATAGGGAGCAGTCAGTGTTGATTTCTTCTTCTTGCTGTCCAGGGGTACTCTCAAAATGCTCCTCCAACATCATATTTCAAAGGCATCTATTCTTCTGCGCTCATCTTTCCTTATGGTCCAGCTCTCACAACCACACATTACCATTGGAAATACCATTGCTTTGACTATGCGAATTTTTGTTTGCAAGGTGATGTATCTACTTTTAACTATGTCCCCCAGGTTTGTCATATCTTGTCTCCCAAGAATCAGTCTCCTTTATATCTCATGGCTGCAACCACCAACTGCACCATCTTTGATCCTAGAAAAGTAAAGTCTGTCACTGCTTCTACTTCTTCCTCATCTATTTTCCAGGGCCCATTGCCATTATCTTGGTTTTCTTGATGTTCAGTCTCAAGCCAGCTTTTGCACTCTCTTCTTTCAACCTAATCAGGAGCTTCTTTAGGTCTTCCTCACTTTCTGCCATTAGGGTGGTATCATCTGCATATCTCAAGTTGTTGATGATTCTCCCAGCAATTTTGATCCCATATTGTGATTCCTCCATCCCTGCATTGCACATTATGTGTTCTGTGTATAAGTTGAATAAGTAGGATGATAAAATGCACCCTTGCCTTACTCCTTTTCTTATTCCAAACCACTCCATCATTCCATGTTCTGTCCTTACTGTTGCTTCTTGACTCATGTACAGATTTCTCATGAGGCATATAAGGTGTTCTGGTATTCCCATCTCTTTGATTACTTGCCATATTTTGTTGTGATCCACACAGTCAAAGGCCTTGGTGTAGTCAATGAATCAGAAGCAGACTTGTTTCTGATATTCCTTTTTTTTCTTCATGATCCAAAAGAAAGTGAGAGTTTAAAAGCATACCAAATCTTAGCAGCTACCCTATTTGTTCTCTTTCTCTAAAAGACTCCCTCTCAAAACCATTACTGATATTGTAATATTACCTTCAGCTTTTGTAGTTATATTAATTTATAAGATTTATTCATCATAATAATAGGGATGAGTAACTAATTTCAAGAGATATTATTTCTTTTTGTGCCTTAAACAGCTTGATAATCAGCCCAAGGAGCTCCTACCAAAACTTCTGATGCCCATATGTTAAATTGAAAGAACTATGCCCTCCTGTACCTTTTCGCCATCTATTCTCATTGAGAAATTTGTTACAGTTGTCCATGACTGATATTAATTTGTGTTATTAGTTGCATCCCAGTTACTAATATGCCTGTCTGCTAGTCATAAACATCTATTGGAGAAATATTCTAATTTACTTACTGTAAATATAGTGTAACATTTCTTATTCAGAATGAATAGCCAGCTCTATGCCATTGGCCAGGGGATGCAGAAATGTGCTTGCAATGCTTTCTACTCTTTGAAGAAGCTCCTTATATGTCCCCCTGTGGAAATACATCAAAATGTGCAAGCAAATAATGAATAAAATAAGGTAGCAGTGCATCAGATACATCCAGTTCATGGACACCATCCCCCTAATCAACAGCTAAAATTGAGGGAAAGTTTTCTGCACACCTCTCGGGCTCTAAGTATGAAACCTGAAGAGGATAGGCTAAACCAGTGTTTCCCAACCGTTGGTTTTTGGACTTCAATTCCCAGAAGCCTAAGTCAATTCCCCAAAGCACTGCTCAGCCAATGTACTGACGTAAGCTTGTGGGAATTGAAGTCCCCTTGAGGGGCATGTGTTCCATGTTGGGAGCCACTGGGCTAAACCTACAAAGGGCAAAAACAGCAATTGAATGAATGCCAAGATATCAGAGAGTAAACAAAACAAAAGCAAAAAGACAAAAAGAAAACATTGTGGCAACTTAAAGACTAACTCCTATGTTAGAATTCTCCTGCCAGTACAAGATTCTGGCTGGACCATCTGGAAGCCAGTCAACAGACTTCAAAGTGAAGTAGGAAGATCAAGGAATAGTCAAGTAAAATTGGTCTACATGGTTAGAGAACAAATTTTCTCTGTTGTGGATAAATTCTATCAATACAGCATTCATGTGTGTACCATTTATGTCTCACTATGCACACAAAAGATTTAATAAATGGCCAAGAAAACACCATTGAAGTAGCTGACTCCTGGTCAAAAATAACAAACAAAAAATAGAAATATGTTTACAATCAATTGACATCCATCAGTAAATCTTTGCTTGGGGGATCTTTCTTGCTTGTTGTGTACTCACATTTGAGACTATTGAACAGCCCTAATATTTTAAAAACTTAGTCAAAAAGCCATCAGACACAGTTTCAAGACCCCAAGTAATTGCCACCTCAGTTAATTTTAAAGTAATTCTTACCTTTCCTATTATTCAAAAGTAATTAAGCAGTTACCCAGTTTTTCTAAAAAGCAATTATGCAGTCTGCTGCCCTATGACACAAAACCATCTAACTTGTAATACTGTACTCACGATGTAGCTATAAAAGTAACTAAAACTATTGCAGTTACTCGATAAAAGGAGTAATCATGTCTGTACAAGTAAATGTGACTCAATTACATCATAGTTATTTCAAAACAGAATTATTGCAAGTGACTCATGTTTTATAAAATTTGTTTCCAAGTTCTGAAAAATATCTTACTACCAGAACACCAATATTTAATAAAACAGATTAGAATTTGGGTCTGCTGGGAGTTTATCTCAATATGTTTTTGTGTTGTTGTTCAGTCGCACAGTCGATTCAGACCCTTTGCGACCCTATGGACCATTGTCCTCCAGGCACCCCTGTTTTTGTACCAATGGACAATTGATTCTTTAGAAATGACTTTCATATTCCTTGGAGAGGCAAGCAATCAGTATAACTGTGACAATTGCTTTTCCATTCTCATCAGCACATTTGGATTACACGTACGTGGCATCAACCTTTTCTAAAATGGAAATCCTGCTGGGGAAAAATATGCAGAGGTTTGGTTCTCATCTGAATATTAATAGGTTAATTACCTTGGTATAGTTCTGCCTTTTGTTACATAAACTCTTAATGATAAGTCACTATGTAGATGTCATTTAAGCTATCACAATGGATGCTGCCAGTAATTAAAATGATAGCTAACTACAGGAGCCACTAATTGTAGATCACCTTATAAGGTGCAATTTTACATAACTCACAGAAAATGGAACAAAGGTATTGATAATTGCTTCTGGTCATTATAACAACTCAATGCCATGTAATGTCCTTAAAAGTAAATTTGGGCCTCTGGGGGAGGGAACTAGATAAACGTAAGCCTTCATGAACACTTTCTATCCTCTCTCTCTCTCTCTCTCTCTCTCTCTCTCTCTCTCTCTCTCTCTCTCTCTCTCTCACACACACACACACACACACACACACACACACACACACACGTTTATAATGGAAAAGTAAAACAATACACACAAGTACACAAGAACTGGTGAGTTATTGAATGAGTGTGTGAATTTTAATAATTGTATTTGCATGCTAATAGGTGACTCTCAACAAATAGCTTCACTGCTCCAGACACGTCTGCCATTGTCAAATGGCAAGAGGATAGCCTAACAGCAAGATCCAAACACAAATTTTCATGCTCTGCGTTTACTTTTGTGCAGTGTTTTCCAACCTTTGGTTTTTGGAATTTAATTCCCAGAAGCCTAAGTCAATTTCCCAAAGCACTGATCAGCCATTGCACCGACTTATGCTTCTGGTAATTTACCTTCCCTGTGGGGCATGCGCCCCATGTTGGGAACCACTGCTTTAGTATCTGTTACACTATAAGCAACAGGGCCTGTAGACTTTGAGTACTGGTGAAGGAAAAGAAAAGGAGGTTCCAGTCAAAGATATGATATTGTTTGGCCTATGGTTTGGGCAGTGTAAGTATGGAAACCTAGTACTTCCTGATCCTTTTATACATCTATACATGGGACTGCCTTTTGTTTCAGTTCTTAATAGACAAATGAATATAACCTGTCTAATTTGTCCATTGTTTCTCCAACTAAAAATCAGTTAATTTGGAACTGCACATTTTCCTGGTGCATATTTTGTGTAACTACATACCAAAACAGCCCCCCTCCCCAAACAAAAACAAAAACACACACACACACCTTGAACTCGCAGTCTGTATTACTTGCATTGACTAGTAGTGGTTTTCTGGTATCTTTGGCAGCCAGGTTGAGAAAATGCCAAGCATTGAACTGTTACGTCCCACATACATAGCATGTGCGATGCTGCTGGACTATGTCTTTGGGGAAAAAATGACAGCTGAAATCCAATCACAGCTAGAGTAGGGCCATTGAGCCAGAAGAACTTTATGTTGATTCTATTGGCTTACTCTAGTTGTGACCTGTCTTCAGCCTCTATTTCATATGTCTTGTATCCAGACTTTAAAGTCTCGTATCCAGATTTTAAAGTCTTGTATCCAGACTTTAAAGGCCACAGCTAGTACTTTGACTTTGGTTCAGAGTAAGTGGTAAAGTTTTAAAAACAAAATTATCTGGCTCTTGCAGCTGTGCTTTCAAACTAGGGTTCCTCTTTTCCTTTTGCCTCAACTGATTAATAGTTCATCCTTCATTGTCAAATGAGACCATTTCCATCAAATTTAGATTCCCCATTTGGGATGGTTGAGGAGAGAAGCAGCAGTGTAAGGCTGAGCAGTGGCATGTTGAGAGACACACAGATGACTGACAAGCCCAATATGAGCCTGGAGAATATGGGGACAGAGAGGACAGGGTGGCTGATCCCTGGCTTCTTGGCTTGTTGAGATGTTACATTCTTTTCATCTTTTGCCTAAACTTCTGGTATTTATGCCAGCCTTTTGTATGATCAGCCAGCACCAAGGGCCAATGCCATCTCTGTCCTGTGGGTGTCAGTGTCACCTGTTTCAAACCATTTCAATCTACCTTGATGCTCTATCCAAGACCTGAAGGTTGCAATTCTGGAACAGAGAAATAACAAAACTAGGATCCAGAGACAGACAGGAGAAATAAAATACATCCATCTGTTGGACACCAATCACAGAGGTTTTAATATTAGCCAGGGGTTTCTGGGACATTATATTATATTATATTATATTATATTATATTATATTATATTATATTATATTATATTATATTATATTATATTATATTATATTATATTATATTATATTATATTATATTATATTATATTATATTATATTATATTATATTATATTATATTATATTATATTATATTATATTTTGATATATTTTTCCCCTTCTCAAACTTTCCTGTAAAATTCTCTATCACAACATATCTCAATGTGCTCACACAGTAACACAAACGTTAAACTCATTAGCAAATGTGCAATTAGGAAATGTTGCTGGGAGTAAGAATTTGCTGAGAGTAAGAAGTTTTGTATCCTACTATTTTAAAAAAATTGGGGGGGGGGAGGGGACATTTAGAGCTAATCCGAATAACAACCAGAGATCATCTGCTACTTCCAACTGCAGGAATCTGTATTGATTTGCATACTTATCTGTCATGTTGATTAATCACTCTATGCATCTGTATCTGGTGTATTTAAATTCGTGCCTTGACATCTCACTCCTATGTCTGATGCAGTGGACTTGATACACGAAAGCTCACATTAAAATATAGCAGTTAGTCTTTAAAGTGCCGCAAAACTGTTGTTGTTTTTTGTTTTTGTTTTCTGATATGCCATTGTGAGTGCTAATTCCATTTTAAGACAAGGAAGGCAGATTCTCAGGATGGATTTATCTCAACTGCAACTCTCAACATTTCTGGCATGGAAGAGATTCTATTTAGCCCTTTTTTTTTGAAAATTACAAGATTGAAATGGAACTGATTCATGCAAGCATGTTCATCACTGACATCAAGATTGTATGTGTAAATGCAGGTCTGACAGAAGATTAAGGTCATGCAGAAATAAAAACAGTTGTATTCAAAACAGCTGTTTCAGATGTGCCACTGTGAATCATTAAGTTATTAGAAATTAGGTAAACACATGGATGTCATCCAACCTGTAAGCTTTCCCATTTTCACTTAGTTGGCATGGATATATAGAGTGCCACATTTGCATCATTTCTTTTTCTGAGCATACATTTAATGCTGTGATAATTTGACTGAACTAAGTGTTATTTAACATAAAAGCCACTCATGAAAATAATTGTGGAAGATAAACACAGCAATATAAAAATTAGACTCTGGGGCTGCCTGGAAGGATTAAATGTTTTAAAAATGACAGCAAAATATAATTATTTTCTTTTTGTTGATTAAGAAAGAGAGGAAGAGAAGAGAGACAAGGGGAGGGAAAGAACCCAGAACAGTGTGAGGCCCAGCAGTGACATAATTCTGCAATTTACAGTTGCTTGTGTCCAAAGAAACTGCATGGTTTGTAGCTTAATTTAGAGCAAAAATGTTGGGGGTTTTGTGTGTGTGTGTGTGTGTGTGTGTGGGGGGGATTTTCTGTCCTTTGCTTTCAGAATGCTTGCTCTTATTATGTGAGTTCAGCATTTAATTCACCCACCTTCCAGAAATGCCAAAGGATTTTCAATCATTTCTTTTAATTAGTGGAACCATAACACTTTGTTTGAGTTTTTCTTTTATCCTTTCCTAAAACCTATGCGTGTGTGTGCAAACACCCAACACATACACAGATCCTGTATCTCTCCTAATTTTGCTTCTTTTATGTGCTAGTTAAAACATGCCCATTTTTACAAGTTTTTGGTGAATAAACAACTGTTTATGTGGTCTGTGCTTCTTCCTGGGATGACTTTTACTGCATTTTGGTTGTCACTTGTAATTTGTGGTTTCAAATATTTGTAAGCTTAGGTCTGTATAATTTGTAATTATAGCTGTGTGTTTTTACCTGTTTTGTTTGCCACTTGGGGTTCGCTTCAGGAAGGGTGCAATATAAATCAAAATACTACTGCTCCTAATAATGGATGATAACCATATTTCATGCTTGAAAAGTCTATGCCCATGATGGCAAACCTTGGCACTCCAGATGTTGATGGACTTCAATTCCCTGAAGTCCAAGTCTCTGTGAATCCACACAAATGGGTTTATTGCATGTACACCTGGAGTGCCAAAGTTCACCATGACTGGTCTAAGCATTTTTCTTTAAAATCTAACAATGAAAAAGCACCCAATGGTGTTTCTTAAATCCTCTCCTTATCACTTCTCTTTCACTCTGTATAGCAGGGTTGCAAAGAAAATATATTAAATTTCTTCACAGCTATGAGAAGTTGAGATTGAGAGGGGACGCCTCAGTGTAGGAGTGGATGTAAAAGTGTCATAATTTTAGTTTCCTTTTCCATAATTGTGTTCCTTGGGACTCAGAAAATAGAATGAAGGCAGAAAGCAGTCTTTTCTCTCTTTTTATTAAAATGCAACCCCTCCTCCCCCTCCCCCAACCCCCCCCCCCCCACATCACAACAACTAACAAAAAAGGCAAAATATAACTACTACATGCACTCACCACCAAAGGGACATTATAAACCTTCTTGATTAACTATTTTCCAATGTCATTACTTATATATATAATATATAGCATATATTTGGTTTAATGCCAGGTATTTAGGACAGAATTACAGAGATTGGGGAAGGGATAGCTTTTCATCAGACCTCATGGCCAGAGACCATATTGGTTGAGAGACCATGTTGGTTATGGGCTGCAGTTAAAATAAAATAAAATGCACTTCCTTACTCTCCTCATCTCTCACCCTTGTGCCCATTGTCCACATCTGTAACAAGCACAAATCCTGCTACTTTTCCAATAGATGTTAATATTTTTCAAACTAACTTGTTATATACATTATATTTCTTATTCTATGTCAGTGGTGGTGAACCTATGGCACGCATGCCAGAGGGGACACTCAGAGCCCTCTCTGTGGGGCCAAATCAATATCTCCTCACTGCCACTATACATGCTGGCACATGCCCCAACTGTTTGCATTTTCTGCCATGTAAGGTAGGATCAGGGTCACTGCAAGCCTCTGCACCCAATTCCACATGGGCCAGAGTTCCTGTGAGGCTTCCATGGTGGTAGGACTACAGGATGCCACCTCCTGCTCAGTCCCTGGTGCAGGTGGCCTGCCAGAGCAACTAGGACACCTTTCCCAAATCATTCCTGACCTGCAAAACTGGGCAAAGTAAAGGAAGCCTCTAGCCATCACCCCAGCACAGAGTTCACCCTGTCCCCCATCCAGCAGCTCAATGGCAGTGCTTCTTCCCTCTCCTGTCTAGGGTACGGCAGGCAGTTTGCATGAGGGTGTGGCATGGACCACAGCCTGTTGAGTCTATGGCAAAGGTGAGTTTGGACACTTGGTCTCTAAAAGGTTTGCTGGTCTCTAAAAGGTTTGCTATCACTGCCCTATGTCTTCCACATTTTCATTTGAATTGATAAAAGAGCTATTGCTATGAAGTGTGTATTACTAGCAAATGTCTCTAGAGCAGTGGCAGAGAATCTGTGGCCTTCCAGCTGTTGATGAATTAGAACTTCAATTGTTCCTGACCATTGTCCATCCTTGTGAGGCTGATGGGAGCCACACCCCAAGAATAACAAATGTATTTAATTGTAGTATTTCAGTTCTACCCTGTATGCAACATCCTCTTAGTGATACACATAGAATGTTAGTAAAATAGGAAGTGACGTAATGTCGGGCTGAGCAGAAGGGACCTTCTGTTCTCTCTCAAAGGTGGGCCACTAAAGGTGGATTTAAATGAAGAAATCCTTCTAAAAATGTTTTTAAAAGCAAGGTGAAAGTTACCTGATGTGAGACAGTCTCAAAAAATTATTTTTTGGAGAAGAAGCAGGTCGGATTACTGGAGGATAGCAAGGTAAACAACTGGAGCGGAGACGCTGTGCTGTGATTAGAAGGCAGCGGGGGGGGGGGGGCTTGAAGAGGGAGAGAGAATGGAAACAAAGGAGCTTGTTCCCCGAGCCTTGAATTTGGATGGAGGAGGATTGTGGAGACAGAAGCAAGTGATTGAAAGCAGAAGGAGACAACTGGCAATGGTAAGTCCAGCAGGAGCGAGAGTCATGGTTGGCTGCTCTCACTGGCACTGAAGTGGATTTTGGTCTCTCTCTGGAACGGAGTGGAATGGAATAAGGAGGGAGGAGAGATTGCGGACCTTGCATTCTGTCTGAGTTACTACTGTTACTGCCTAACAGTTTGAGTTGAGTTCTGTTGGTTAAAATGGATTGAAGAAGGGTGTACAACTTCAATGATTGTGGTGGATTCAGATGCTGCCGTGCTGTGGTTTGCAGTTAAAATGGCGCTGCAAGATTGAGAGTGGAATGGAATGGAATTTGAGCTTGTGACACAGTTAAGAAAAGTTATCTTTGCCTGACCTTATTAACTGAGATTGGGAACAGCTGGAAGATAACCGACTGGACTAAGTTTTGTTTTTTGCAAGTCTTTTTTTTTTTTGTTTTTGCTTTAACCGCGAAGATTGTAAAGTGACATAGACGGAGTGGATTTACTTAAAAGGGGAGCCTATATGTGCACGTGAGTTTTTCTTTCCTTTCACTTACTTTTTGGAAGGGCTGTGGCTGGAGAGTGGAGTGAGAACAGACACTATAAGAAAGAAGATATTCTATCTCTATGTGGTTGAGTCAAGTTATTTTGTTTTTATTATTCATTGATAGAATTCTCATTTTTGGCCGTTACTTAATTGGCTCATTTGCAAGGGAAAGGACTTCATCAAATAGAGAATAATCAAGAGAACACCCAAGTTTTGACTGTAGGACTTTTTTTTTTAACTTTTAATTTTTAATTTTGTTCAGATGGAACTGGCTTCTTGATATAATTTTTGGCGGTTAAAGCAATTATTATTATTATTATTATTAATTTTTTAATCTTTTAAAATTATTTATTATTGTTATTTGTTATTATTATTATTATTATTATTATTATTATTATTATTATTATTATTATTATTATTATTATTATTATTATTATTATTATTTCTTTTCTTTTTTTCCCTTTTCCTTTTTTCTCCATTTTCTCACTTTTTTCTTTTCCCTTTCCCCCTTCTTTTTTTCTTTTTCTTTCTTTTTTCCTCCCTTTTTTCTCTTTTTCTTTTTCTTTCTTTCTTCTTTTTCTATTTATTTTTTTCTCCTTTTAAAAAATAAAAGTACAGTTGGTATTATTTTCCTATTTTTCTTTTCATTGATGTAGCTCAATATAAAGTGTTTAGAGGTTTGATATTATTTTAATGAAGTTTTTTGAGTTTGTATATGAGTTGTAATTAGATTTTTAAGTGGATGAGTCGGTGTGGTCATGGTAAAGATAAAGAGAAGAAAATAGCTTGGTCAAGAGACAGGGAGACATCGTCCGATAGAAGTTATAAAAGACTGGTTCGGTTACAAGAGGACTCTAAAGATATGAAAAAGACATTAGCTCAAGAAGGAAAAAATGCAGAGGAACAGGAGAAAGTGAAAAAGATGTTACAACAACAGCAGCAACAAAAGTTAATACAAGGTACGCTTGTTGAAGCAACAGTAACACCAGCAAAGAAATTAGTGACAACTATACTAACATCACCAACAACAGCATCTATGGTACCATTGACAACAACAACAGCTCCAGTAATAAAGACAATAAAGACAATAGTACCTACACCACTGGTGACAACAACAACAGTCTCAGTAACAAAGATGACATCAACATCAACGGTAGCAGCAACAACGACTACGATTACTACAACAGCAATGTCTACAGTAGCAGTAACAACAGTAACTACAACATTAGTAGCAATGACCCCAATCACAGCAACTATGGCAGGTGGTACAGTAGCATCTGGTGCCATAAGGAAAAGCCCTATGGGGCCTAAGAGCAAATATGAATTGCTTTTTGAAAAGTTAGTAGGAATGGAGTCATTAATTAAAGATGGACAGAAGCAAATGGGAGCAATGTCTGATAAATTTGATAAAAGATTTGATGATATAAAAAAAGGACAAGTTACCTTAAAGAAAGATCAAGAAGAAATCAAAAAAGAACAGAAGGAAATTAAATTGGAGGTTAAGATGTTGAAAGAGAGAGAGAAGATAAGAGAAACTAAGGTGGATCTTCTGGAGAAACGTGTTGCAACAATGGAGGAGCAGATGAGACATCCGAACATAGTGATCCGTAACTTACGTGAGAAAAATCCAGACATGTTAAGAGATAGGATTTTGGAGTGGTTAAATGGCATGGCGATGGAGTACAGTTATTCTTCAGAAGACATTGTAAGTCTGTATCGTCTCGGACAGAAGAGAGGGAGATCCGCTCCAAGGAATGTGTTGTTAAAATTTGCTTGCGCAGTAGATAAGATGAGATTAATGGCCCATATTAAACAAATGGGTTCAACAGTTTTGAAGATTGATGGAGCAGATGTTGAAGTTTACAATGACATTGCACAGGAGTAAAGAATTTGGTGTCAAACTATGAAACCTATTACAAAATATTTGATTGGTAAAGGTGTTAAATTTACCTGGAAATTTCCAACAATGTTGACTTTTTGGCACCTAGGTTGGAGATATGTTGTGAGGGAGAATGCTTTTGTATTGGATATACTTGTTGAGGCAAAATTACTGGAGAATGATACTCAAGAATGGGAATTATTGAAGCAAGAACTGTTAACATCCGGTGGCTTACATTTTGGTGGACAGGAGGATGATAATATGCCTGAGGGAGCAGAGGAGGGACTTAGAGATCTTCAGCTCCCATTGAGGTGCTTCCCCCCTTTGGTTATCAAAGGCCTCTTTTTTTCTGGAAAAGTGGGGAGGGTAAAATTTTTATTTTATTTTTCTTGGGGTTTTTTTGTTATTGTTTTCCTTGTTTGAAAATTATTGTTTCATTAATGTCTAGGGTAAGAGGTTTAGTTAAATGCACTACCCATGAGGATCATGTTAGAAATGGAAGGATTGAGGTAAAAATTTCCCATGAAGTTTATTAAGATGTTGACATGGAATGTGAAAGGTACGGGTTCCCAAGTTAAACGTAAAAGATTACAAGCAGCTCTTAGAAAAGATCGTCCAGGTATAATTTTTTTTACAGGAAACACATCAAAAATCAGAAGATACCAACAAATTATTTCTGGGTTGGATACAGATATATGAAAAAGCATATGGAACTTTTAAAGCAAGAGGGGGTGGCAACACTGATTTCAACCAGATTGGGTTTTGTTTTGACTAAGAGTATTTCTGATCCAGAAGGTAGGTTTTTGATTGTAAAGGGTATAATAGACGATGAAGAAGTGACTTTGGTGAATATATATGCTCCAAATGAACATCAGGATAAGTTTTTAGACAAGGTATATCGAATTTCGGAAAAAGAAAAGATGGTTAAAATGATAGTAGCAGGTGATTTTAATTTAATTCGGTCTAGTATGGATTGGACTAACGTAGATAGGGACAAAATGGGATAAAAAATGAAGATATTAGATAATTGGATAAAACCCTTAGGGTTAAAAGATGTGTGGAGAGAATTTAAAGGAACAGAAAGAAAATATACATATTTTTCACATGTATACAATTCATAGTCTAGAATAGACTATTTTTTTGTTACTGAAAATATATTTAAGAATATAGAAGAAATAGATATTGGAATTTTCAAAAAATCAGACCATGCTAAACTTTTAATGCAATTGGGAATTGGGAAATCAGAGAGGGGAAAAAGTAGTTGGAGATATGATTCTAAATTGTTTAATGAGCCTGTAAATAAGGAAAATATGAAAAAAGTTTGAAATCAATATTGGCAATGGAACGATACAGGCGAAATAACATATAACGTAGGGTGGGATGCTATGAAGTCAGTTTTTAGGGGAGAATGTATTAAACTAAATAGTATAAGAAATAAACATTTAAAGGATAAATATGAGGAAATTGAAAGAGAAATTGGACAACTTCAGGAGGAACATATAAGAACAGGGAAGAAAGAAACATTATTAAATATCCAGAAATTGAGAAAAGAACATATCGGCAAGGACATAGAAAAAGTTTAAAAAGATTTGCTATACTTAAAAGGGGAATATTTTGAATATAGCAACAAGAATTCAAAATTATTAGCTAGAGCTGCAAAAGAAAAGAGTGTTAGAAGAGAAATTGGCATTTTAATAAACCAACAAGGAGTGAGATGTAACAAAACAAAGGAGAAGGTGGAAATAATAAAAGGTTTTTATCAAGATTTATATTCTAAAAAAAATATAAAGGTAAAGGTTTCCCTTGCTTGAAAGCCAGTCGTATCCGACTCTAGGGTGCAGTGCTCATCTCTGTTTCTAAGCCGAAGAGCCAGCGCTGTCTGCTTCTGCAGACATTTCCGTGGTCATGTGGCAGGAACGCTGTTACCTTCCCACCGAAGTGGTCCCTATTTATCTACTTGCAATTTCTTGCTTTCGAACTGCTAGGTTGGCAGGAGCTGGGATGAAGACGGGAGCTCATTTCCGTCCTGCAGTACTCGGGAATCAAACTGCTGACCTTCCGCTTCCCAGTCAGTGTCTTAGCAACTTGATATAAGAGTAGGAAAATTAAGGGATTATTTGGATAAATGGAAGGGAATCAGAATAAGGGAGGAGCATAAAGATAGAATGGAAACACCAATAACAGAAAAAGAGATAAGAGGGGTGATACAGAGATTGAAAAGTGGTAAGGCGCCTGGCGAGGATGGATTCCCAGCGGAATTTTATAAACAATTTAAAGAATTGGTAATACCAAGACTCCTGAAGCTGTTTAATTATATATTGGATTAGCATATTTTGCCCGGCGGTGCCGGGCTTTTTAAAATTGTTTTGGATAGTAAAGGGTTTTTTTTCTTGAACCAATGGTGCTGGGCTATTTTGAATGGTGTTGTAAGGTTTTGTGATTTTGTGGCTTCAAGGCGCTGCATCCGCCTGCGGCGGACTTGCGCTCCCAGTGGTTTTTTTGTTTGGTTTTTTTTTTTTGCGTGCTGGCTTCCTCAGTGCCGGGCTCTTTTAATTGGTTTTTGAACGTTTTTGTTTTATGTTTATGCAAATTTTATTTGTATTTAATTTATTTAATTTAATTTAATATTATTTAGTTTAAAATTTAATTATGGTTTTTAAAATGTTTATTTTTACGCATTTTTTGGTTTTTTTAGAGTGAAAAGTGATTTCTGGGTTTTTTTGGTAATTTTTTAGATTAGTGTGTTTATTTTTGAATGTTTTTATAACTTATTTGATTAATTTTGGAATTAATCTTATTAATTTTAATATTTTTTAATGTTTTTTTTTCTTTTGGCCTCTGGGTGGAGGTGGTGAGCTTTACTGTCTCTCTTCAATTGTTGCCTCTCTACAATTGTTCTCTTCTGTCCTCTGGGTGTCGCTTCCGGTAAGTTTTCTCTTCCTTTTCTCATTTGAGTTCCGGTCCTCATAGATGGAAGACGTCTTTTGGTAAGTTCTCTTGGGGTTTTATTTTGGGGGCTGGGGTGGGATTTTTTTTGGGGTGGGGGTGTCTGTGTGTTTTTCTTGTTTCTTTTTGATTGTTTTTGTGATTCTTTTTTGGATTTTTGTGTGGTTTTGAATGTTTTTGGTTTGTGTTTATTTTTTCAGTGGGGGGGGGTGGCTTTCTTTCCTGCGGGCCATGCTGGCTGGCCCGTGAGAAGGAAGGGCATCGGCAGTGGGGGTTTCATTTTTTTCCCCACGGGCCATGCTGGGAGGGCGGGGCTAAGGGCACCGGCCGGTGGCGTGGCCGGGAGAGTCTCTTCTCCCCCGCCAGGGCCAGGTGCACAGCGGTGGTGTTTCGCCTGGCGTCCCCCTCGCCTTTTACGTCCTAGGGTGAGGGGGGAGGGTAGGGCCCAGGGCGCCGGCTGGTGGCATGGCTGGGAGAGTCTCTTCACCCCTGTCAGGGCCAGGTGTGCAGCGGCAGTGTTTTGCCTGGCGTCTCCCTCGCCTTTTAAGTCCTAGGGGGAGGGGGAGGGGGAGGGTGGGGCCCAGGGCTCCGGCTGGTGGCGTGGCCGGGAGAGTTTGTTCGCCCCCACCAGGGCCAGGTGGATGGCGGTGGTGTTTCGCCCGGCGTCCCCCTCGCCTTTTAAGTCCTAGAGCGAGGGGGGAGGGCGGTGCCCAGGGCGCCGGCTGGTGGCATGGCCGGGAGAGTCTCTTTGCCCCCACCAGACCCAGGTGCATGGTGGTGGTGTTTCACCCAGCGTCCCCCTCGCCTTTTAAGTCCTAGGGTGAGGGTGGAGGGCGGTGCCCAGGGCGCCAGCTACTGGTGTGGCTGGGAGAGTCTCTTCGCCCCCGCCGGGGCCAGGTGCGTGGCGGTGGTGTTTTGCCCGGTGTCCCCCTCACCTTTTAAGTCCTAGGGCTAGGGGGAGGGCGGGGCCCAGGGCTCCAGCCGGTGGCGTGGCCGGGAGAGTCTCTTCGCCCCCACCAGGGCCAGGTGCTCTCTTATAAGAGAAGATAGAAAGATTGAGGAATAGAAGGAGTAAAAATTAGTTTATATGCTGATGATACAATGGTCATAATGAAAAACCCTGTGAAAACAATGGAATATATCAAGGTACATTTGAGGAATTTGAGGAAATGATGGGTTTAAAAGTGAGTTGGGATAAATCTGAAATGATTATTTGTAATGGAAATGAAGAAGATCAAAAAAAGATAAAGGAAGGATATAATATACAAATTAAAGATAGTGTGAAATATTTGGGAATTAATATTGCAAATAAAATAGAAGAACTTAAGAGACTAAATTATGATAAACAAAGAATGGAAATAAAGGGGAAAATAAAGCAATATAATAAGTTAAATTTGTCTTGGTTTGGTAGGATAGCTTTGTGTAAGATGAAATTATTGCCAAAGATAAATTTTTTGTTTGATGCCCTACCAATTCACTTAAAAGAAAAAGATATAAAGATTTTTCAGAGCATGATAAATACTTTTTATAACGTGGGGAAAAGACCGAGAATTACAAAAAGTTTATGGTATATATCGCAAAAAGAAGGTGGATTGGGTATTCCAAATATTAAACGCTATTATAGAGCATTTCAGTTAAAAAAAATTGTAAAAATCATAACAAAACCTGATGTTATTTGGGACGAGATAGAAATAAAAGAATTACAACAATTTGGGAAGGCAATTTTTTTGGATAAGGGGATGAAAATAAAGGTAAATAATCCATTAACGAAAGCAATGATGGAGGTTTGGAAAAATATTAAAGAGAAAATAGTGCTGGGAATTTCCCCGATAATAGATCTGGAAGATGTTAAGACTTTCCCTTTGAA
This sequence comes from Bradypodion pumilum, assembly GCA_035047305.1. Classification (NCBI taxonomy): domain Eukaryota; kingdom Metazoa; phylum Chordata; class Lepidosauria; order Squamata; family Chamaeleonidae; genus Bradypodion; species Bradypodion pumilum. Next base: position 18,461,191 of record JAWDJD010000002.1, read on the forward strand.
AGTAGACAAAATAATAAAGTATATGCTACTGAGAAATGATGTGTTTCTGTTAAAAGATTGGATAAAAATGATGGATAACTTGGAATTAAGAGCTGAAGTGTTTAAACAGATGAAATTGAACTGGTTACAAATAATTTTGGTAAAAAAATGGAAGAGATATAAAGAGGAGTTCAGCTTACAGAGAGGGAAAACAGAATTTGAGGAGATGATTTGTAAAATAAGAAAAGGGGAAATGGAGATAAAAGGTTTAGTAAATAAAATATATAGAATTTTGAATAAGGATAAAAGCTCACAAAATGTGTTGAGAATACTATGGGAAGAAGATTTAAATATAAGAATTTTGGAATCACAGTGGAAGAGTAAATGGAGGAGAAGAATTATGAAAAATCTTTCTGTAAGATTAAAAGAACATAATTATAAAATATTGTGGAGGTGGTACCTGACTCCAGTTAAATTGTATCAAATGGATAATAGTAAATCAAGAGATTGCTGGAGATGTAAAAGTGAGCTTGGAACATATGAACACATGTGGTGGAGTTGTAAAGTGGTTAAGATTTTTTGGAAACTAATTGAGAAACAAATTTCAGTGATTACTAAAGTTGATATAAAACTGGAGCCAGGTATCGCCTTGATGACGGGATTGGATGATATAAATATGAGTACAAACAAAAAAGAATTGGTGTCAATAATGTTAACGGCTGCAAGACTGTGTATAGCGAGAAAATGGGAAAGTGATTTAAGGTTAAAAATTGATGAATGGTATAAAAAAATGTGGGAAATTGCATTAAATGATAAATTGACATGTGAATTGAATGTGAAGAAAGGTATTTTAAAAGAGAACAAATTTTGGGAAATATGGAAACCATTTGTGGAATTTGTCCTTGTGAGTGATAAAGGGGATAAGCCAGTACCTCAACATATGAGTTTCTGGGAAAATTAAATTAGAAATTCGATCCTCATGGTTTGTAAATATCACTGGGTGTTATAATTTGTAATACAACAAATTAATGTAATGTGATTTTCTTTTTTCTGATTTGTAATTTCTTGTATTTGTTGTATTTTTTAAATATATCATTTGTATTTTTTAAAAATAAATTACCGTATTTATTCGAGTATAACGCGCAAAATTTTATACCCAAAAAAGGACTCAAAGTTTGGGTGCGCGTTATACACGAGGACTGGGTGCGCGCCTCTTTTAAACGAGCCTCAAGGGTAGGCACGGAGCACGCCACGGCCCTCCTCCCAGGCGGCGGCAGGCGCCCAGGTCCCGCTGCCGCCGCCGCTCACCTGCACGCACCCGCCGGAACGGTAAGGGGGAGGCGCTAACGCCAGCCACCCGCGCTCCCGGGCCGCGCGACTGAAGCCGGCGCCGGGTAGGCACGGAGCACGCCGCGGCCCTCCTCCCAGGCGGCGGCAGGCGCCCAGGTCCCGCTGCCGCTGCCGCTCACCTGCACGCACCCGCCGGAACGGTAAGGGGGAGGCGCTAACGCCAGCCACCCGCGCTCCCGGGCCGCGCGACTGAAGCCGGCACCGGGTAGGCACGGAGCACGCTGCGGCCCTCCTCCCCAATTGTCATCTAGCGCCCAGGAGCTCCACCCGCCGCTGCCCCACTGGAACGGTACGGGAACCCTCTGGGGGAGGCGCTACCGCCAGCCACCCGCGCTCCCGCGCCACGCGACTCAAGAGCCGGCAAGGGTAGGCACGTTTCTTATGTCAATTTCAATGCGTGGTGTGAAAAAAATTTTATACCGAGATTTCATGGAAAATTAGGGGTGCGCGTTATACACGAGTGCGCGTTATACTCGAATAAATACGGTAATAAAAAAAAGAATGTTAGTAAAATAAGATGGGAATAATAAAAGTACATAGAAGTGCAGGAGAAAATCCATGGTATCATGTAATATATTTACAAAGAAAGAACATTGTAATCTATTTCACTATTCTAAAAGTAAGGATGAAGACCTCAGACCCTTAAGGGAAATTTATCTGTGGAGCTAATACATCTGGACCTCAAATGTTCTCCCTGGACATCTCTTTCCCAAGTCACACTTATGTTTCTGCTGTTGTATATCAGAGATCATAGGATGTTTTAGACAATGTTTCCTCCAAGATAGTGCTAATTCCTTTGCGGTTCACTTGCTCTCCCATCCAAAATGTCAAGCAGCACAGGAAACATATAGTACCTCAACAGTGGTGGGCATCAGCAGGTTCACCCCAGTTCACCAGAACCAGTAGCAGAAATTCTGGCTGGCCCCGCCCATCCAAGTTGTGAAATAAAGTAGTCCTAATTTGGGTGGAATGCAGGGTTCCCCCCCTGGCCACACCCACCATACCACACCCACAGTGTGGTAGTAAATTTTTTTGGAACCCACCACTGTTCCTCAATCAAGGTGGCTGAAGCCAGTCCTGATTTATATGGGCTCAAGACATGCTTTTTAGTTAATCATCCAACCTGTCATTTTACCCAGGAGATGAACGACGACTCGGGTAGGTGTAGATGTAGGGTCAATTTTTTTTACCTTCCCAGACTCATCATCCCATACAACTGATTCACCTCCTCACCCCAAATGCCTACAGCTTTAAAGAATATTTTTAAGACAAAAAAAATCATCACTTGTGATTCGTCATTTCAATGCTTTTTCAGGATCTCGTAAGGCTCTTTAAGGCCTGGGAAAAAAGCCATATAGACAAATAAACAGGAAGTGACATATTTTGAAAGTATGACTATAATCTGGAATCAACTCAAGGGCTTTAATGGTAGTCCCAACTAAAGTACATCTTCTGAGTCAACTACTGAGTCAATTACTGAGTCATCTACTGAGGGACTGCAGTGGCTCAAGTGCCTAAAACACTGACTGGGAAGTGGAAGGTCAGCGGTTCGATTCCCGAGTACTGCAGGACGGAATGAGCTCCCGTCTTTGTCCCAGCTCCTGCCAACCTAGCAGTTCAAAAGCAAGAAATTACAAGTAGATAAATATGGACCACTTTGGTGGGAAGGTAAAAACGTTCTGTGTGCTCCAGTGTCTAGTCATGCCTGCCACATGACCACGGAAACGTCTGCAGCAGCAGACAGCGCTGGCTCTTCGGCTTTGAAATAGAGATGAGAACTGCACCCTAGAGTTGGATATGACTGGCTTTCGAGCAAGGGAAACCTTTATATTTACCTTTACCTTTACTCAGTCAATGAAATTTAACAATGTTCAACAATGGTTTCAACAGATCTGCACTAGTTAGGTATACTAGTTTATTTTTGACCAAAGTCTTAGTAAAGCCCCCCCACACACACATTCTTTATACAGGTCAGTATTGTTGTGCTGTAGCTATATGGTTTAAAGTATAGACAATTGAGAAAATAGGAGTTATAAAATCAGCATGAACTCGTTTGTTTTACAGAGCATCAAAGTGAGCTGGTTGCCTCCACCATCAGGCACACAAAATGGATTTATCACCGGCTATAAAATCCGACACAGAAAGACAGCCCGGAGGGGTGAGATAGAAACACTGGAGCCAAACAACCTCTGGTACTTGTTCACAGGTCAGTGTTTACATGGCTATGGACTACCAAGCCTCTGATGAATGAAATGTTTAGGGAATACGAGAAGCTTTCATTTCAAGTGCACATGTTTTCCCCTTATATTCAAGTGACATTTATTGGATTCTACAGCATCAGACGTCATACGTTTTTATTTTGTTTCCTCCTTAATGGCTTAATGAGATATTTGGGTCTCTCCATTTTTCTCAGTCTAATGAGATTGAAACACAGTTCCCCAACCTTCCTAGCAGTTTTTATTCTAAATTAGTTTCTACGAATGCCAAAATCATGAATGCAAATACAAGCTGTCACTTTATTACAAAACTTTTTTTTATTATCATTTTACAAAACCAGCAGAAGTATCCAGCTTCAAACAGCTTAATATATCCCTGTTTTCTTTACTTCCTTTCCTCCCTCCTTCCCTCTTCCTGTTCCTTCTACCACCTACCTAATCTGTTAGTCTTTTACTATTAAGAAGCCAAGAAAAGAGCTGGTAGGCTAGGGTAGCACACTTTTTTAAACAGGAGGCTACGCTACAAAGACTTTGAGCTCAACCTTTCTCCAGGCAAGTGAAATGTAGATGTAGTTTCCTCAGGTGGAAATGCCACCATGGAGAATGCTGGAAATTGGGGATTCAAGAAATCAGAAAAACACAACTTTTATGTCTTAGTCTTGCAGTTGGCTATTTTTCCCCCTTACCTAGAGCAAGCTCACCCTTATTGTAGGGCTTGGAGGTAATGCATTATGAAACAGCCTGTTACCCAGAATGAGTTGTTTTTCACTGTCATGTCTGCCAGCAGGATTCCATTTTCCTGCTAAATAACAGTGCCTTGAGCGACTCTCTTCTCCAGAAATGTTACTGTGTTACTCATTCCATCTCCCCTCAGTTGGTCCATTTTTCCTTTGCTAAATGTCTTCATTTCTTTCCCCTTTGAAAGCCAAATACAGACAACATGGAGAATCATGCAACTGATCTGATAACACTACAAGTTTCCCAGAAATACTAATATGTAACTTCTTCAAAGTGTTCTACAAACGTATTTTTTCAGAGTGCTCCTCTGAAAAAAGTGTTCTGCAGACTTATATTGTTAAAGTGCTTTTCCTCAAGAGTGCTCCAACTCTAATAGGCAGTAATGGCTAACCTTGCCACTCCAGCTGTTCTTGAACTTCAATACCCAGAGGCCCTGATCAGCAGGAGTGCTAACTTCGGCTTCTGGTAATTGAAGTCCAAGAACACATGGAGTGCCAAGGTTCACCATCAGAGACCTATAGAGTGCTCTTAGTAGAAGCATCCCACACCTGTGGATTGTCCATTGCTCTCAGATATTATATAGAACGAAGATGATACTTCAGCAGGTGGTGATTGTTCTCAGTTGAGGAATGAGATACTCCTAGTGAGATTCTTCATTCAATCTGTTAACAAGACCCACAAGCAAAAACCTATATATGTCTGCTTGAAAGTTAATTCACACTGAGACCTAAGTAAGGGCTTCCGATCTTTAACATTTGAGTTGTACATACGCTTAGTGGGGGGAAAGTCCTACTGAGAGCAGTGAGACTTACCTCTGAGTAGACATGCCCCAGCATGTGCTGTTTATAAAATTCTACCTTTCCTTACAGCCTAGGAATTTGAAATGTCTACTCACTGGGGTAACTCACTCCTCTCCACCATAATCATAATGGAGATGGATTGAGATTCTATTACCCCACCACCCGCCATTTGCAATTTGGAGCTAAGTTCTGAAAATATTTCCCTTTTTCTTCTGTTTCTTTATTAGTCTCCTGTATAAAATTCATTGAGTGTTTATCCTGTAATACTTTGTGATGTGTTTCATTGTTGTTGTTCAAAGTTGTTTGGTGATACATCAGTTTAGAAACAGGTAGTTAGATATTGAAACAAGGGTATAAAACTCCCACAAATAAATAAAGTACAAGATGCAGGTTCTCTGCTGCTATTTGTCAGCCCGCATATAAAATTAACAGTTTGATAGATTTCAGGAAAGGCTGTAGAAATTCATATTCAAATGAGCCAAATGGAACTAAAACAAATGCATATCTCATTGCTACTGTTTATTTGCATATTACGAGGTTTCCAAAGGGGCAGGAAATCATGCCGCATTTAAAGAGATGATTTAAATATTGAAGCAGCAAGATTTTATGACTTCTTAAAAGCATCTGGTGGGGGAGGCAGGTGTTTCTGCCCACTGAGGAGGGCATCTGCAACCACAAAGTAATTCAGAGTTACAGCAAGGACTATGAATCATTGCCATTGCTTTTGTAGTAACATCCACCAAGAGTAAAAATTTAGAAGTGTTATTTTTAATTATAAAATTCTTTCCCCAACAGATCTTTGCCATTAAACATGGCTGTTTATCTTTATGCTGCATGGTCAGCATTAAAATATACAAAATAATAAACAAAGACCTAGTGGAGTAGATAAGAAGCAAACAGATAGATGATTCTCTAATGGAAGCTAGAATGGATGAAGAACACATTAGCTCTTCCAGAATGCCCACTGGCTCAAATTCAATGTATTCATTTCTTTCAGAAACCTCTCATGCTGAAGCTAGTGAGCTGTGACCTTGTTTTACATAAAACTAAACATCTGCACCTTAAAGTCCTCAGACTTTGTCAGCTAGCACACTAGCACCCCCATCTTCCATCTCCATTGAGTGCAAATGCTAGATAAGATGGGAATTGCAGAATATTTAAGACCACAGGTTCATCATCCTTGAATTACAACAATGCCAATATTGTCTGATTCAGTTTTTATGCTGAAAGAAAAAAGACACAATTGTTTCCCCAAAATTCACCTTCAATTAATTTTATTTTAAATACTTGTGTGTTCCAAAAGTTATTGAAAATTAACTCTTAAATAGTTATATGTACAGGTTGCCCCCCCCCCCGCATCCATGAGGGATACATCCTAAGGTCTACCGCAGATACCTGAAACAGCAAATAACAGCAAACTCTGTATTTTACATTGCAGACAATGTCTTCTAGTGGCAAGTTCTGGTAATGCACCATTGAAATACATACAGGTATACTGTATACTGTATTCAATTCTGGAAATTACCAGTGCCTTAGAGGAATGTCACCAGGGATTTCCTATCCAGGAATGAGTAGAGCTGGTCAATGGTGCTGCAGGTGGAAAAATGCAAACCTGACCATCACTGACACCTGTTGTTCCATAGTCAGCTACCATTTTATTTGCCAGAGGAGATCTCTCACAACTCACATTCTGCACAGTATTTCTTGGACTTATTTTGTGCCATTAGCTCACAGAATGATGAAGGCAGCAGGAAAAAGGAAATTCATAAAGCTGATCACCTCAGTAAATATGAAAGCTGTGGCCTGGAATTAGAAAGAGATTAGGCTGGCATTTTAGAAGTTAATTATTCATGGGGTCACCTCAGGTCGGAAGAAACTTGTCAGCATGTAACAATTTAGCAGCACTTCATAGAAGCTTGGAAACATTAATTGAGTTTTCTCTGTGTATTGACGCATTGCCAATAGGTCTTGACAAAGGGAGCCAATACAGTTTCCAGGTAGCAGCTATGACAGCCAATGGGACGGGACCTCCCTCGGACTGGTATACTGCAGAAACCCCAGAGAGCGATCTTGATGGTAAATGTATTTTTAACAACCATTATAATTGTTGTTGTTGTTGTTTTGTTGTTGTTTTTTTGCTCATTCTGAATGTGACCTTGCCCTTGAGCTTAGATTGCTGTGAATGTTGGGAGCCCTCAGTTTTCCAGACTCAATGAAACTGGTATCTGGATCTTTTTGAGCAGAAGATTTTAGTGACAATGTGTTGTGTAAAATCTCTCTTTCTGTGAGCAAGTGAAGCAGAAGTGAAACAATAAGTCAGAGTTGACTTTACTTGACTGTGGACATGTGCTGTTATCTTTTGCCTAAAAATATTACTTTCAGATGGATTTTTCAAGCGAGATTTTCTTCACTCTTGGTGCTGAGGCAACTTAAACATTTTCCATACTGTTATCCACCAGTGGTTGTTCTGTGATGGTCAATGATCTATCTGCCAGGAAACCAATCTGTAGGAGTTCCTCAGAACCAAAACCTGAGCTATAAAATACTTCAACAGCCATTAGTTGGGCATAGAACATGAGCCTTCAAAAATATAGTAAGAGATGGCCTTGTTGGATAAGACCAAACAATACCTATTCCCCATTTCCCTTTTCAATAAAATAAGTCATGAGACCACCTTTCCAGTGAGAATTGTCATTCTGTAGTGTTTGCTGCTAGAATCTGGTACAGCCAATTACTAGTCATAGCTAGAGTAATCCCATCAGAAAGTATCCTTCACTCAGTATTTCTACTCTTGTTGGGACCAACCCTTTTGGAAAAAGTATCCATATAGGGATGTTTGATTTATCTTTGTAGCCCCATGTACCCAGTCTGACCAGGTTAGCATGCTATGGTAATAGAGTAGACCATACTGCCAGCTGCTCAAGGTGGTGGCTAACTAACCTGACAATCCTGATGACTAATGGCCTTGGGTGGTGAAGTCCACAGGGACAGGTGATGGTTTCCTAGTAGATTAAATCCTACTTGAATCCATCTTGATGAAGGGCAACCAGCTTCATCAATACTGGTCTGGGGCTGATGAGGACTTTGTGTGCCAAAAGGGCTCAGGACCAGAAAGTGGCTCATGGAACTGGATCAGTGGTATGGGTGTCATTCTGCCATGTGGAAGGCAAATAGAAGATCCAGGAAATTTTTTATGGCTTATTGCCATAAGGATAGCCAATATTCAGAATTGGATATGCACCTGAAGAAGAAGAAGAAGCCCCATGTACAGATTAACAAGGTTTCAATTTGGTAAAATTGTTTTTGTTTGGTCTGGTGCTCTGGTTGGAACATAAAACACATTTGCTCAGTTGCCTTTGTTCTCTCTTCTCTTTTGCCCTCTTTTTCATTCCTTGTTTTATAAATATCCTCTTTGATGGATAAATGGACAACCAGGCAGGTCTTCTGGTTATAATAGCTTCCTAGTTGGAGCTATGATGCTGTCAGTATTTATGTCCTACAAACATGTAATCACCTGATTAAGAATGGCTGCTTTGTTTTTCACCCCTTTCTACTTCTGCTTTGCAAAAGGAGAGGTACACAAGCAAAAGCTCCTTTGAAGCCCCTGAGTCATTAAACCATCTCTGCATCTAAATGTAATTTTAGACCAACTAGATTCACTTACCTAATCTGAGCAGTGGTTATGAAGTGTCTGCAAAGTGCAAACGCAACCTTCCAGCCTCAGATTGAAGCAACATGAAAGAAACGAGCAGAATACTGGCTTTTGGAATAATTTTCTCCCCACAAAACTCAAGTCAAGATGATGAGCAAGACTTCCATTCACTTTGAAGAGAGGTCTCCAATTTTCTTAATGAGTGGGGCAGAAAGACCTTGAGATTTCTTCAAAAACCTTCTTCTGAATTTTACTCACAAATTCACAGCCCACCATGAATGAAAATATGTCCCAATTTCTTTTTGAAGAGATTAATCATATCTTGTCTTTAAAATTAGAAATGTGTCCTAAAATAGCATTGTTAATGGATTTTGGTAATAACATAGACAGAAATAAGAAAGATCTGATTACTGTAATGGTAACAGCTGTGAGACTGTTAATTGTTTAAAAAATGGAAAGTATTTTGTGAATTAGATTTGGAGGATTGGTATAAAGAATCATGCAATATGGCAATAAATAATAAACTGACATGCGAATTAAAATTAAAGAAAGAAATAATTAAAAGAAATGAGTTTAAAGAGATCTGGGGAGAGTTTAGTGAGTATGTATTAGTTAAACAGGGACTGCAGTGGCTCATGTGGTTAAGACTTTGACTGGAGGCGGAAGGTCAGCAGTTCAAAACCCGAGTACTGCATGACAGCTCATGCCAACCTAGCAGTTTGAAAGCAAGAAATTGCAAGTAGATAAATAAGTACCACTTCGGTGGGAAGGTAAACAGTGTTCCATGCACTTCAGTGTCTAGTCATGCCTGCCACATGTCCACGGAAATGTCTGCAAACACAGAAAAAGACCTTGAGATTTACAGTATTTGAATGGAGGAAAAAGTAAAAACAGATATGTCCATCCGTAACATTAAAATCCACCAGCCAGAGCCTGGAGCAAAACACTACATTTGAGGTTGGGGGAGAGAAATCAAAGCCCAGATATCTTGCTGGACTGCTAGAACTGTGTAGATCTCCTATCCCACCACATAGAAACCCACTCCTAGTTAAATCTGCCACCCCAAAATTTCAGAGCACTGTACACAGAAGTCCTATTATTGCTGTTAATTTTGCACAGAATGTCTTGCCTAATTAGTCTGTCCCCTAAAGATGTATTAGTTAAGCCAGAGCTGCTTCTGCCCACCCATGATCTAAATGACTTGTTCTGGATTATTCTAAGAAAGAGAGACCTGAAAAGTTCCAACTATCTACTAAATACTGTAGATCATTGACTGTAACCTCTTTGTTCTGTTGTGTATGGCATCTTCACACACACACACACACACACACACACACACACACAGAACTCCTTCAACTGCTTCAATTCCCTATTGGTATTCATTTTAATTAGTGTGTTTTGCTTAAGTGATTAAAAACCCAAACATTGTTGCTGATCTTAGGTTCCCTAGAAAGTCAGAATAGACTTTCTGACAGCTGGGGAGGATTTAATATTTATTCTGAGCATCAGATATTGTGCTTTAGTGAAGAAGCAGGCTTGTGTGCCTATGTCAGGAGAAAAGAACCCTAGATGCCAAATTTCCATGTGGAAAAAACAGGTGTGAGCAGTTTAACAAATAATGTTTGAAATAATATTCAATTCCTTACATTCTGTGGCACATAATGGTTTCATAACACATTCAGAGCACATAATGGTTTGGATTATGAGATGGAAGTTAAAATTCCTGTTGCACAATAAATAGACTTCTTCCATTCTATTTTATCATTCTTTCTCCTAATTTTATTCTGTCACAGTTCAACTTTTCCTGAATACTTGGGGATTTCTGCAATTAATACTGAGACTGGCACATTTTAATTTAATTTAATTTTAATTTGATATTTGTATACCCCTTTTCTTTCCAAGGCAACTCAAAGCTTTTCAATTGCAGAGTTACATATAAATCAAGCAGTAGCAGCACAAGAATACACAATATACAAAATACAAAATATCCAAATACTGTTCATTACAAAGTAGCGCAATAACTTGCATTGTAGTTTAAGCTTTTTCAGTTAGTTTGCATCCACCAACCACCTTCTGTATTAGCAATGTGCATTGAATAATGCAGTCTCGGTGTGATTATATGCATGATGTGATTGCTTTTATCAAGATTTTTTAATGTATACTGGTTCAGTGGGACAACTGCACAAAGAGCCTGTGCATACTAACAGTGTATGTTTTCACAAAGTTTGTTCTCTCAGGTTAGTAAAGGTAAAGGTTTTCCTTACTCAAAAGTTAGTCGTATCCAACTCTAGGGTTCAGTGCTCATCTCTGTTTATAGCCAAAGAGCCAGTGCTTTCTGTGTTTGCAGATGTTTCCGTGGACAAGTGGCAGGCATGACTAGACACTAGAGTGCATGGAACGCTGTTTCCCTTCCCACCGAAGTGGTCCCTATTTATCTACTTGCAATTTCTTGCTTTCTAACTGCTAGGTTGGCAGGAGCTGGGACAGAGAAGGAAGTTCATTCCATCCTGCAGCACTTGGGTCTCTAACTACTGACCTGCTGACCTTACAGTCATCAAGTTCAGTGTCTTAACCACTAAGCCACTGCAATTCCTCTTCTCTCAGGTTACAATGGGGGAAAAAACCAGGTTTTTCTCCCAGGTGAAATCTTCTGCATAGTATTTTGCACGTTGGGAATTTTTTTCTGTGCAAAATATTGGGAAAGCGAGTTTGGTATAAAAATGTATTTTGTGCACATAATACAGAGTTTGTGGTATTAAATACAGGATTTTCCCTCCTGCAGAATATCACACACACACAAGTGCTGATGAGAAAATCACAGGTCTTGCTCTTGAGTGAGTCTACTTAGTGCACACCCATGGCAGCAAATCACATTATGATGTCTTCTTGGCAAAAAACTCTCACTAAGAGGATGTAGCATAGGAAAAAGTTAATGGACTGAAGTAAGCCAAAGCTTTGCAAACATCTTGGAAATAAAAGGTGACGCAGTAGAGAAATTGTAATGCCTTGGTTCCACTTTGAGAATGGCCAGGAGACAGGACTACTCTTCTGTGGCAAACATAAAACTGCTAGACTCATAGGTGCTTCTGAAGCTCAACTAATAAGATAAGTGGCTCAAGTGGCTAAGACACTGACTGGGAGGTGGAAGGTCAGCAGTTCAATTCCCGAGTACTGCAGGATGGAATGAGCTCCCAGCTCCTGCCAACCTAGCAGTTCGAAAGCAAAACATTGCAAGTAGATAAATAGGGACCACTTTGGTGAGAAGGTAACAGCATTCCGTGCACTCCAGTGTCTAGTCATGCCTGCCACATGACCACAGAAACATCTGCAGAAGCAGACAATGCTGGCTCTTCAGCTTTGAAACAGAGATGAGTACTGCACCCTAAAGTCGGATACGACTGGCTTTCGAGCAAGGGAAACTTCACCTTCTTGTATATACTATAGATCAGTGCTTCTCAACCTTTGGTTTTTGGACTCCAATTTCCAGAAGCCTAAGTGAGTACTTTGGCTGATCAGTGTTTTGGGAAATTGACTTAGGCTTCTGGGATTTGAAGTCCAAAAACCAAAGGTTGAGAAGCACTGCTGTAGATGAAGGAGAGTAAGACATGGGAAGAGAAGCGATACTGCCACACACTGTAGAGAAAGCCCTCAATACCAGCACATAGAGATAACTTGTTTGGTCCTGGCCACTTTTCTAATTTTTCCCATAGCATTCCCAACCTATACTATTCATGATTTGTCAATTAGAAATGGTATCTTCTCCTAATCACATCTTAGTTATATATGTTTTAGATTTAAAATCTCAAAATTTCCCACCCAGCATCAGCTTCCCAGTTATTATGTATAAAGTGAACCTCATACAACAATCGTCCTGTATAGCAATGAAATCACATAACAATTAGGGTTGTTGTTGTTGTTGTTGTTGTTTTTTGGGGGGGCATAATGGTGTCCCGCATAACAATTTTCCCTATGGAAAAAAATCTTACAATTTTTTAATGGGAAAAACCACTTAGTGAAAAAAAATCGTTGTATGATGCATCCCATAGGGAAAATCGCTATACGATGCATGCAAATGTTTTGTACAACAATGAGCCCCAGGGAACTGATTAAAATCATTGTATGAGGTACCACTGTATATATAATATTCCTCTTGCAGTGTTCCTGGTTAAATTTTTTAAAAAAAAAAATTTGGAAGTGTAGATTCTGCTTGGAAAATTCTACGATTTTTATTATTAAAATTTTTAACTATTTTAGGATGTGCTTAGGAAGGGAGGAAACTTCATTTCTAATTGAAAGATCATGAATAGCAAAGGGAATGCTATGGAAGATATTAGATAATTAGCCTAGCACCAAATAATTCAGTCCTTTGTGCTGGTATTGAGTGCTTTCTCTACAGCGGGGTTAGCCAACCTACAGCCCACAGATCAGACCCTGCCTGCAGCACCATATCATGTGGCCCACTGCCATGCTTGCCACTACCAGAAGTGGAAATGTTTACAACAGCTGTAAAACGAGTAAACACACATAAACCTGCCATAAATGCTACCGTAAATGCACCTTTGGCTGTCATAAACACATTTACAACAGCTGCAGACGTGTTTTACTGCAGCATTTATGGTGGGAGGAACCACATGACCTTCCCTCTCAGCTGTCCGGGGGGCATGATCTGGCCCGCAGTGCGAAAAGATTGGGAACCCCTGCTCTGCAGTGTGCAGCAGTATCTCTTCATCACAGCTACCTTTCCATGGTACTTACAAAGTAGCATTGCACTAAAATGTTTACTTCCTGACCATTTTGATTTTCATCCCACCCCCGGGCATGTTTCTTGCTTTTGTGGTAATGGTAATGCTTAAAATGCTGTTGAAAATCTCAGAAATCAGAAGGGTTAGTGAAAAATAAGTTCTGTGATCAAAAGCAGAGATTCACTGCTCAGGATATTTCCTTCTCCTTGAGTTTGCTGGAAAATGCTGTAGTTTAATCAGAATAAGAGAAGATTGATGGATTTATTTGGGTTGCATACTTTATGCAGATTGGCACAGTTGGCCAATGATCCATTTAAGGGAGGCAACTCAGCTTAAAGTAAATGGGTGAGCCACTGCCGTGTAACGCTAGTACAAGATATAAAATTCAGCTTTTCTCCATACAGAATTACTATATCATGGGTATTGAATTTGAATTTGTTCATTGTTGTTAGTATGGAATACACTCTTTCACATCTAAAACCTATAAAGCTACATTCACAATTCTACCCACCATTAATTTGCCCATTCTATATTTTCTGCTTCCAGTTAATGATCCAGATTGTGCTGAAATATATCTTATCAACCGTCAATACTTTGTTTTCATCAAACATTTTGTTCTCTTTCTCCCTCCTTCCTGGCTATGCACATATGGAAACGGGATAACAAAACCCAATGTCTGTTGTACAATGCCTTTTGTTCATATACTGAGATACAATAACTACATTGTTAAAAGCAAGAGATACTGAATATGTTGGTGTTCCTCCTATAAATCCTCTGTTTGAAATGTATCTTGTCTGTCTCAGTGGGTGGTGTGTTTGAATACATGTCTGATTATGTTCAACAATGTAAAACAGCTTGCTTATTTTTAATTATAAGAAGCATTACTGGATTATAAATGTATGCAATAAGGTCTGGGAGAGATTTCTAAGAAACTTAACAAGTATGTGTTTGTTTGCATTGTTTTTCTGCTTTAAAGAGAGAATAATTCAAGTGTAAATTGGCTTTGAGATGGTAGAGTGCAGAAAAACAATTGTAAAATGGTGCTGCGTAGACTTCTAATGTTGTTCTGACAGAGGTGTTCAAGTGCTTTCAGCATTTCCTTTGAAGACTTGTAAGGTGCTTATCAGAAGGGACTGTGGTGGCTTAGTGGTTAAGATGCTGAATTTAATGACTGGAAAGTCAACAGGCCGGCAGTTTGAAACCCAAGTGCTGCATGGCGGAGTGAACTTCCATTTCTGCCCCTGCTCCTGTCAACCTAGCAGTTCAAAAGCAAGAGATGGAAAGTAGATAAATAGGTACCACTTTGGTGGTTAGGTAAACAGCATTCCATGCACTCTAGTGTCTAGTCATGCCAGCCACATGTCCACAGAAACGTCTGCAAATGCTGACAGCACTGGCTCTTTGGCTGTAAACAGAGATGATCACTGAACCCTAGCGTAAGATACAACTGGCTTTCGAGCAAGGGCTACCTTTACCTTTCCTCTCAAGACTTCTAAAGTTCTTCTGACAGAGGTGATCAAGTGGTTTCAGGATTTCTTTTGAATATTTATTTATTTGCATATATACCCCACCCTTTTGGTGCAAGCACCACTCAGGGTGGCTTACAATGTGTATCAGAATTCACCGAAAAATACATAAAATGACAAGGACATAAGCAAAATCCTCAAGAAGAATCATAGGGGCAGAATGCAAGCGCGGCGCCAAAATGGCCGCCGCGCCCTTTGCGGGCCCCCCCCACAGGACAGAGAATCCGGGTAGTTAGGGGCGTGGCCAGCTCCCTTATAAAAGGGGTGGCCACGAGGCAGCCGAGCTGCCATTTTGCCTCAGCGACGGAGCGGAGAAGTTTTTTCCTGCGCCTCCGTCGCTCGTTGGTATCACCGGGAAGCCTTTTGGGTCGTTTTGCCTAGTTAGCTTCCCTTTTTTGCTTGAGATGCCTTCCAAAAAGAAGGCTGCTGCGAATTCAGCCCGGGCTGTTAGGAGGCGCAACCCAGGTCGGAGGACCGTGGTGCCGCCTCCTCAACAGCCACCTTTGCCATCCCCGGCCGGGGCTGGTGGCTTGGGGTCTATCGCCCATTGGCCTGATCAGAGTGCGGGCGCGGAGGGCGCTCCGGCCCGCGGCCCGCGAGCGGTGGACACCGCTCCTCTTCCTGCCCAATCCGTTGGGCCTATTGCTTTAGGGCCGCAGCCTCTCCCGGGGTCCTCTAGCCTTGGGGGGTGGCCCGGCGCCCTGCCTTGGCAGGTTTCCTCACCAGCCCTAACGGGCTTCGGTCCTGGCCAATGGCCATATATGGGCCATGGGGTGCAGGGACCTGTCCCCATCCAAGGGTCAGGCGGGCCGGCCGGCTCTTTGCCCATGGTCAATGTACACACCTTACTGGCCCGTATTGCGGCCTTGGAGGCGTCTTTGACCCGGGCCAGTCAGGCAGGCGCCCCTTTTGGGGTACCTTTGGAGGCGCTATCGGCAGCAGGACACCGGCCGGCGGGGAGGGTTGAGCTGCTGCAGGCGGGTGGCGCGGCTCCGGCCACTGCCTCGCAGCTCCCCAGCCAGCAACCTGGTGCGGGTCAAGCCCCGGTGACGAGCTCTTCATCGGTCGTGAGCTCCGACGCCCCTAGTGGGCCAGAACCCCCGGTGGGGGCGGCCCGCGGGGGTGCAGCGTGTGAGTATATGGTGCAAACGAGTACATCCACACACATTCCCAATATAGGGGGGCCTTTCAGTGGCCTTGGCCTCGCGCGGGTGGTGCAGGGACTACGCCGCTGGCGACCCACCCGGCGACAACTACTGCCACTATGCCACCTGGGGTGGGCCTCGGTTCTTACACTGCTGGGAACATACTTGGGGTGGCAGGGTTAACTCAGGCCCCTTTTGATAGGTCAGCTATCCCCTTTTCGGCTTTGCCGACGGCAGGGTATTCCTTGCCACTGGGTGATCACTTGGCACAGGCTACCAGAGAAAAGATATGGCGTGGGGAGTACGTAGATATCTTCTCATTCCTGAACAGAGAGCCCACCAAGGAAGAAAGGGAGGGTCAGGATGAGAAGGACAAGGAGCAGGCACGCCGCCGTAAGCCGCCGCGTACCTGGGCCAACTGGCTCCCTGCTTATTTAATATACATGGCGGTATATTTGAGGGCGCGGCCGGATCTAGCTATTCCCATGGTCCAATATTTGGACAACATATATAGGGCGATGGTAGATTTCCCGGGCCCCTCATGGCTAGCATATGATGAGGAATTTCGTATGAGGATTCCCCTCCACCCCGAGATGAGATGGGATGAGCCGTGCCAGAGACTGTGGCTCTTGTATATGACACCCACGCGTCCTGCCCCGGGGGATAGATACCATTGTGGACATGCGGTCCAGCGAGCAGCTCCAGCGCAGGTTACCCGCCAACCGGCGGGGCAGGGGGTTCCAGCCCGCCTGCTGTGCTGGACTTTCTCGTCCAATGGTTCCTGCAGTCGAAAGAACTGCAGGTATAAGCATGAGTGTCCCACATGTTCTGGTCCCCATGCAGCCTCTGCTTGTCCCAAGCCTGGGGGGCGCGAGGCAGAGGGAGGGGTGGACAGTGGGCTGGCAAGCCTGCCACGGATGGAACTAGTCCTCCGAAAGGCCCCCTCCCCAATTAAGGTGGACATGCTGGAGCGCTGGCTCGCATCGTACCCAAGGGGAGAAGACAGAGAGTATCTCATCCAAGGTTTTAAGCAGGGATTTCGTATCCCTTTTATGGGTGATAGATCCCCTCAGGATGCTCCCAACCTTTTATCCCTCAGAGGAAGGGAGGAGGTGGCCGCGGCCAGCATTAAAAAGGAATTAGACGCGGGCAGGGTCGCTGGACCTTTTCCCGCACCCCCTTTTCCCAACCTTAAGGTTTTGCCATTGGGTTTGGTTCCCAAAAAGTCCCTCGGTGAGTTTCGCCTTATTCATCATTTGTCCTACCCAGCCGGCCGATCGGTCAACGATGCGATACCTGATGACCTTTGTTCGGTCAGGTACACATCGTTCGACCATGCGCTGCGCATGGTGCGCTCGTGTGGCCCGGGTGCCTTGCTGGCCAAGTGCGACATTAAGTCAGCTTTTCGCCTCTTGCCGGTGCACCCGGGCGACTTTGAATTGCTGGGTTTTAAATTTAAAGGGGAGTATTATTTTGATAAGGCCATGCCTTTTGGCTGCTCCATATCATGCTCGGCTTTCGAGCGTTTTAGTACCTTCCTAGAGTGGGCTTTCGTCCGCAGGTCAGGGTCCCGGTCTGTAGCCCATTACCTGGATGACTTTTTATTCGGGGGTGAACGGGGCTGGGACACGTGTGCACGTCTCCTCAATACATTTCAGACGCTAATGCAGGAACTTGGTGTCCCTTTAGCGCCCGAAAAGACCGAGGGCCCGTCGACCGAACTAGTATTCCTGGGGGTTGAGATTGATACAGTAGTGCAGGCTTCTAGGTTACCGGGTGATAAGGTGTCCAGGATAGTGACCCTTATCTCGGAATTGCTGGCCAAGCGTAAGGCATCCCTGAGGGAACTGCAGGTGCTACATGGGCACCTCAATTTTGCTTGCAGGGTGGTCGCACCGGGTAGGGCTTTCGCCCGGCGCTTATGCGACGCCATGGCAGGGTTATCCAGGCCCCACCACAGAGTCAGGCTTACCCGGGGTATCAGGGCAGACATGTTCGTCTGGTTGCAATTCCTGAGGGAGTTTAACGGGGTCTCATTTTGGAGGTCTGACCTCCTGGCATCCCCCAATTTCCAGATACAGTCTGATGCCTCAGGATCCCTGGGTTATGGGATGTACTTCAATGGGAAGTGGGCCTATGGTGGGTGGCCACCGGCATGGGCAGGCACAGGTCGCCTGCGGGATCTCACATACCTGGAATTTTTTCCCATTCTGGGGGCTTTGATGCTATGGGGTGAACAGTGGGCTAATTCGGTGGTGCATTTCTGGTGCGACAATGCTGCCGTTGTACACATTGTCAATGCACAGACTTCCAAATCGCCCAGAGTCATGGATCTAGTGCGCCATTTTGTGCTGCGCTGCCTGCGCCTCAACGTCTTGTTCAGGGCCAGGCATGTCCCAGGGGTTAATAACGATATTGCTGACGCTTTGTCCCGCCTGCAGATCTCCCGGTTCCGCGCCTTGGCCCCGGATGCGGAGGAATTTCCCTCGCCACTCCTGGACGAGATGTGGACTATTGGCAAGGAGAGGTGAACCGGGCGATTGGCCTGTCACTAGCGCCACGCACGCGTAAGGCGTATCAACAAGCATTCAATTCGTATGGGGCTTTTGCTACTCAATGTCACTTGCCAGAGACCTGGCCTATCCCGGTGGACCATGTTCTGCGGTTCATGGTTCACCTGCATGCACAGGGCCTTGCACCTCGCACCATAGCATCCAAGCTCTCGGCGTTGGCTTTTATGGCCAAAGTAGGGGGTCATGTGGATACCACCTCTGACTTCCGTGTGAGACACGTTTTGGAGGGGTGGGTGCGCGAGCGCGGGCGTTGCCCGGACAACCGGCACCCTATTTCCCCAGGGGTTCTTACCCAGTTGGCCCGGGGCTGGCCAGGCCTCTGTTTTGATCATTATGAGGCAGCCCTTTTTCATGCAGCCACAACGGTGGCATTTTTTGGAGCGCTCCGCGTCAGCGAACTCGTGATGCTGTCTAAGGCGGATGCAAGTGGTAGGGCACTGGAACTCGGAGATGTCTATGTCGCCAAAGACTGGGCCCAGTTGAGGATTCGCTCCTCTAAAACAGATCAGCATGGCGTAGGCAGTGGAGTAAGACTGCTACGGTGTTCTTTGGCAGACATCTGTCCGGTTGGTGCCCTACAGGAATACCTGGCACTGCGTGGCATGCACCACGGCCCGTTTTTCTGTCACCAAGATGGGTCTCCCCTTACTAAATTTCAGTTTTGGAAGGTGACAGCCAGAGCCCTCACCAGGGTGGGCCTACCAGGTGCCCGTTATGGCACACATTCGTTCCGTATTGGTGCAGCCTCTACAGCAGCTGCTTTTGGGTACTCTGGGGCTGACATACGCAGCATGGGGAGGTGGGGCTCACAATGTTTTCAGTTTTATGTGCGCCCACTCCCGCCATGAGTACCAATCCAGTCACCTTACCTCCCCTTTTTCTCAATTTTCTTACAGACCCTGGGTGTCGTATTACACCGGTGACAGTATGGCTGGTGGGCCACAGCTATGTGCTCAGGGCAGCGCGTTACGCTGCGGCGACAGAGTGGGGACCCCGACTGGGACTGGGTGACCACGCCAGTCTCGCATGGCATGGTAAGCCTGGGATGTTATGGCGGGAGCTGCGGCCTTTCCTTTTTTCTGGCCTGGGGGCTGACCCGCCTGACATTCTAATCATCCACCTGGGGGGCAATGATTTGGGCCAGGTCACCGGCTTATCGCTCAAACATGCGATTTGCGAGGACCTCGCCTACTTGCATTATGTCTGGCCTGCCACAGCCCTGGTTTGGTCGGACATTGTTCCGCGCCACTCTTACAGAGGGGGCGTTAACCTCCTGGCTCTTGACCGAGCTAGGCGCGCGGTCAATAAGGCAGTGGCGCGGTTTCTTACCACCAGGGCTTGGGGACGGGTTAGTCATCACCCCGATATTAGTCTACGAAATTATGACTTGTATGCAGGGGATGGGGTCCATCTGTCGCGAGGAGGTATGGACCTCCTGTTGGGTGACTGGCGAGCAGGCCTGTTGACCGAGCTGACGGTCTGGGGGGGGCGTCAGGTCTTCTGTGAAGCCCCTCCGTGTGGCGGGTAGCACTGGTAAGGTAAACAGTATGACCCACAAGTATCCGGCAGGTTCGCAATTGACTGGACAACACTAGACAGGAATAAAGTAGTTAAACGTTGTCCGGTCAACGACGAACCAGGCGATGGGGTGATGATGATTGCTAACCAGCATGCATCACCCCTGTGATTTTACGGATACGCGTCAGAGGGTGGGGTCATGAGTTAGTTATTGACTACGGTCAACAATTTGTTTGTTGTTAACAAACAAATTGATACAAATTGATACATTGTAACCAATTGCCGTTGGCAATTTTGGGGTGGTACCTTACCAGTGTTACTTCGGCCTGCTTGCCTTAGGAATTATGATTGGTCGTTTTACCAATACAAATTTATAATTCGGACTAGGGCATTGAATCAATAAATGTGGCCCTTTGCTGTTATCCACTTTCAATGTTGTCTGTGTCCGTTATTGGGGGGGTGCGCCTGCAATGCAAGCGCGGCGCCAAAATGGCCGCCGCGCCCTTTGCGGGCCCCCCCCCACAGGACAGAGAATCCGGGTAGTTAGGGGCGTGGCCAGCTCCCTTATAAAAGGGGTGGCCACGAGGCAGCCGAGCTGCCATTTTGCCTCAGCGACGGAGCGGAGAAGTTTTTTCCCCTCCACCCCCTCCCTAGTTAACAGTGTGATCATGGTCGCTTCGGGGCCGGGTGGGAATTTTTGGTTGGGACCCATATTGGCTTCGGGTCCTGGCTTTTTTGCCCATCCCACACTGTTGCTATGGTTTGATATAGGGGTCTTTCTTCGTTCCTACTGTTGACTTTGGTCACATGGGCGGGTAGCACTGGTAAGGTAAACAGTATGACCCACAAGTATCCGGCAGGTTCGCAATTGACTGGACAACACTAGACAGGAATAAAGTAGTTAAACGTTGTCCGGTCAACGACGAACCAGGCGATGGGGTGATGATGATTGCTAACCAGCATGCATCACCCCTGTGATTTTACGGATACGCGTCAGAGGGTGGGGTCATGAGTTAGTTATTGACTACGGTCAACAATTTGTTTGTTGTTAACAAACAAATTGATACAAATTGATACATTGTAACCAATTGCCGTTGGCAATTTTGGGGTGGTACCTTACCAGTGTTACTTCGGCCTGCTTGCCTTAGGAATTATGATTGGTCGTTTTACCAATACAAATTTATAATTCGGACTAGGGCATTGAATCAATAAATGTGGCCCTTTGCTGTTATCCACTTTCAATGTTGTCTGTGTCCGTTATTGGGGGGGTGCGCCTGCAAATAGTAGTGTGTCATTTTTAAAATTGCTTTCCTCTTCCATTCCCTTGAAGTTTATAGTAGGAATACTTCACAGCCAAAGAAAGCCCTTTTGTCAGGGGTTGCATCAGCATCCCACATTGCTATTATTTTCTCCCCCTTCACTAGAGCAAAGATTGTAACTTGTTTTTTCTGCTCTCAAAGTGACAAGTTACTTTATTGACTGATATATGGTAGCTCCCATGCAAACCTCTAACAAAAGGCTTGCTTTGACCTTTAAAGAATGAAAGAAAACCTGGCTGGCAGGGCAGGTGTGGGACCTTAATGGGAATACATCTCCAGCCTGTTGGCTCATCCCCAGTTAGTGCTCAGTTAATATCCCTCCCTCTGTGTTGTTGTATCTCTCCCCTCCCCCCCCCCGATTCCCTTTATTCCTTTTTATTCTTTTAATTGGGGTGGGGGTAGTAGGGTGGGGATGTGGTGGGTGATTTGGGATTTTAAAATCTGTTTTTATATGTTTTTAACTGTTGTACACCACCCTAGTCAGGTTCCCCTTATTGGGCAGCATAAAAATTAAATTAAATTAAATTAAATTAAATTAAATTAAATTAAATTAAATTAAATTAAATTAAATTAAATTAAAGAATTATTTTTCAAAAATGGCATTAGATAGGATGACAATTACACCAACTTGCATGTAACAAAAGCATACCATTGCCTTGTAAATAAAATAGTGTCATTTTATTATCCCTTCCCCACAAAACCCAAGCAGGTATCTTTTTCAAGGGCTATAGAATCAGAGCAGGTTTTAAAATGAGTCATGTTGTGTAAAGGAAAACATAAAAATAGGTCTGCTTGTTATAATGAATGCTGCAGACTTATATTATTGCAAAGAAATGTTATGGACAATGCTTTAAAATGCTTGCTAAGAGCTAGCCCTGGTTTGTCAATTGGATTTTCTGAGCTTGGTGATGTTTACATATTAATGCAAAGTGTTCTCTGTGGTTATTTTGAAGTTTTATGTTCCATAACATTCTTTTCCTCTTATTTCACTACACCAATAATCTGTTCTTTATACATAAAGCATAATTCTGACTCTTTCAAAAATATATTCATATTTTTTTAACAACTAGAGAAGCTGAAATCTGAAATATTAGGTTTAAATACTTCTGTTCATTAGTCATTCTTAGAAAAGCAGGCTGGGAAGGATTAAGAGTAATTTCCAGGCAATCACCTTTGGTAAGTGGCATAGTCAGAAATCTTTTACATCCCACCTGGTGGTTTGAGAGTTAAGTTCAATAACAGTTTGCCTGTTACTTCTGCATGTGACAAAAGAAAGCCATGTGGCCATTTTCTTCAAGCAACTGTGATACAAAATATGCTCTTGATAATGACCTCAACAATCCCTGCTAACAGTTTCTTCCTTTGACTCCTAGAATCTCAGGTTCCTGACCAGCCTAGCTCTCTTCATGTCAGGCCTTTGTCAACTAGCATTGTAATGAGCTGGACGCCACCACTGAACCCAAACATCATTGTGCGCGGATACATCATCGGCTACGGTGTGGGCAGCCCATATGCTGAGACTGTGAGGGTGGACAGCAAACAACGATACTATTCCATTGAACATTTGGGTAAGTGGTACTTGCTCTGTCAGAGCGAGAAAGATGGACCACCAAAACTGAATTCTTGCTCCTCAAGAAATCTAGAGGTTTGTTTTTTTTGCTTTAACTTAAAAAAAAAACACTCAAAGGAATGAATGCTGATGCACCTTGCCGCCATTGGTCAGCTGTTTCTATTTTATGTGTGTTGAAAGTGAAGAATAACACAACACCATTTTGTATACAAGAAAGGCTACAGTGTGCTGAAGTAGTGAAGGCATAACAGTAGCAGTTGCAATTATATATTGCCCCATAGCACGCTCTAGGCAGTTCACAAGATAATTAGCACACACACAGCCCAACATGCTGGGTACTCATTTGACCAACCGCAGAAGGATGGCAGGCTGAGTCAACCTTGAGTCTGATCAAGTTTGAACTTAAAACATCACCAGTTTGGTTGCAATACAACAATTTGAACACTGCACCACTGGGGCATATACATAGCAATTTATCTCTTCTGATCTCTTTTTGTGAGAACAAGATTTGAATCTATAGTTATATGTAAGCTCAAGACAGCAGTAAAAGTTAAGCATGTCGGCTTTTAATCCTCCAGGTTGAAAGGAATACTTTGATGGAGCAAAGTGCAAATTAAGAATTGTCACCACTGCTTCCCAATAATTCACCTACATTGTTCACCTATTGAGTTGATGATCAAGCCCAAAACATCATCACCCTGTTCTATTCTTTGACTGTTACATTTGTGGTTCATTAGAGGGTACCTTCTTTTTATACCAAAGCATCAATGATAATGAGCATCATACTACATGTATATACAACCCCATGATTTACTTCAGAGCACATGAACCCCTTTGATGTCATTTAGCAAATATAATGGCAACCAAGCCCTCATACTTGTGTGCTCCAAAACAATGTCATGAGGTTTTCCATCATCTACTGTTCATCACATAATTTCCTCTTAAAGCTGTATATGTTGATCTTTATTATTGAAAGGCAGAGAGAGAGAGGTATGCCAGCTATTTTCATGGATAAAGAAACCTGATTCCAAGTGAATGATTTCCAATTATTGTTTTATATATTTATTTACTTACTTACTCACTTCTTATATAACTTTCATATGACTTGAAGTCTGGCAGTGAGAAAAGGTAAAGGAGACCTTGTATCTATGGGCCTATTGTAAAGAAATAAATATTTATCTATCATAACTATATCCTGTCATGGTGGCTCAGTGGTTAAGACGCTGAGCTTGAGGACCAGAAGGTTGGAGGGTCAGCGGTTCAAGACCTGGGTGCTGTGTGACAGAGTGAGTGCCCATTGTCTGTCCCAGCTCCTGCCAATCTAGCAGTCCCAAAGCAAGAAATTGCAAGCAGATAAATAGGTACTATTTTGGCAGGAAACATAACAATGTTCCATGAAATCTGGGATCTTGTCATGCTTGTCACATGACCACAGAAATGTCTGTAGACACAGATAGCACTGACTCTTTGGCTGTGAACAGAGATGAGTACCATGTACCGCGCCTTAGTCAGACATGACTGGCTTTTTGAGCAAGGGAGACCTTTACCTTTACCTTCTATTTGCAGTACTCAAAAGCTAATATCAGAAATTATAACATACAATAAATACTAACAGAAAGAAAAAAGAATCCTCTACTCCACCAAAACTAGCCAGCTACCAAATGAAAATAAGCAATCCCCTGTAATCAGTCCCTCTGGATCCTGACATAGAAGAGGTAATGCCTAAGATACACCCATTGAATGATAGCGTTTAGAGAAGACCCAGGCTTAGCACGTTACTGGCTACCTGTACATGTAGGGAAGTATAGATCCGGTCTGGCCCCACCCTTGTTTACCCGTGGGTCTCCCCGGCAGTGGCTCATTGATACAAAGTAGCGACGCGCCGGACAAGCATAACCAACCAATCATAACAAGTTATATAAGTATTAACCAATCAGGAACAGGATCCAAAATTGTACCCTATCACATAACTAATTAGCATAATGAGCATGCCCAGAGAGGGAGATTTCACACCAACTTCAGCTCCTAATTTGGATGGCGGGAAACTGCCATTTTCTCTTTGCAAGGCGTTGCTTGAGCAACTTGCAATTCTGCCTCAATACACAACACAAACCTTACAGATGGAGCAAGCTTAGCATGCCTCCCATCCAAATAATAATAATAATAATAATATCAGATCAAAAATGTAAGATTATATGTACTCTCTCTCTCAATACCCCTACATAAAATACCTCTTCAACCACCAACAGACACATTTTTAAAAAATGTAAGACAGTAGTGTCGTGTGTGTGTCTGTGTGTGTTTGTCTGTGTTTGTGTGTGTGTGTGAGAGAGAGAAATAGAAAAGCACTGTGTGTCTGTGAGTGTCTGTGTGTGTGTCTGAGAAAGAGAGAGAGAGAGAGTGATAGTTAGTGAATGTAGTCCACCACAGGGTGCTATATTTAGTTAGAGATATTGTTCACTGAACTAATTGTAGCTCACTCTGGCGGAATACATTCACTAAGGTTCAGATGGAAGAGGCAGTCGTGGAAGACGGATGTGTGTAAGGGTGGCTCCGTTTAGGTAAGTTTGATGTTGTTGTTGTTGTGAGTTGGTGGGTGGGTTTGTTGGTTGGTTGGGGGTGGGTTTTGTGTGTGTGTGTGTGTGTGTGTGTGTTGGGGGGTGGGTTGTGTTGGGAGGGTTTACAGTGGCCTTGCCTTGCTGGTCAGGATGCAGTAAATTTGGCGGTGGTGGTGGTGGGGGAGGGGGTTCCCGTGGTCTGCCTTTGGTGGCCAGACCATGGGAATCCTTGCGGCAGTGGTGGCTGCAGGGGGGGGGGGATTTTCCCGGTAAGCAAAGTCAGCGAACGGGGCTCTGTTTGCTGTCTTAGCTTTCTGGTTTTTTAAAAATTGGGGCCTGCTGGGGGGAGGGGAGGATTTCCAGGCTAAGGGAAACTTAGTGGTGGTGTTCCCCATCACCCGTGGGTGGCAGTGGCTGGGTCCTTCAGCCCTGCCTTCCCAAGTGAATGGGGACCTGCCCTCCCCCTTAAATTTTTTTGGCTGGAGTGTTTTCCCCGGCATGGCATTCTCTGCTGGGATGCACACCGGTCTCTTCTCTGATCCTGCTGCCATTGAGGATTCGATGCCGGCAGGATTGGAGGAGAGAACACCGCGCATTCCAGCGGAGAAGGTCGTGGTTTTTTTTGGAAAAACACCTACCTTAAAAAGGTAAGTGGGGTGGGGGAGAGGAATTGTTGAGGGGGCAAGGTGGTGGGGCAGGTAGGCAGTGTGGGTCCTTGGCTGCCCCCTCATTCCCTCTTCCTCTCCTCACCTTTTTGTGGTTGGGGGTTTTTCCATGGTGGTTTGTTTGGTGTTTTTTTAAGTCGGTGCGCCGTGCTTTCCCAGCCTCCTCTGCACTCATGACCCTCAGCCTGATTGGCTGAGGGGTTGCGCATTGCAGAGGATTCTGGGAATCATAGTTCTTTTTTGTTGGTCATGTTCGTGGGGCTGCTGCCCCACTGGTGATGACCAAAACTCCGTGGCACTGAGAAGGCAGGGGTTATGGTGAGTGCGTGCCACCACACACATATATACATATGCTCAGGGATTTTAACAAATTGGTTTCAGGTTCATTAGAAGAGAATGAAGAGGTTGATTAGTTTCAATAAAAAATTGAAAAGGGTTTTTCCTCTATTACAGCCATGTGGCTGGGGGGGAAACATAATATATAGAGAGAATTTGAAATAGATGCCATCTCCCCCAAGAACAAATGACCAACTTCTAAAACACAGGGATTAAGATTAGGCAATCAATTTTCAGGCAGGAAGGCAGTGGCTTTTTCTGATTGGTTAGCAAACAAAATGTGCAAGCAAATTAATCCCAGTAACAGAAGTTCCCTTTCCCCTGGAATGCTGGATTGCCCTATCCCAACAAGTACCACTCCAGAGTAATGCAAAATCAAATCCAACATACCCTGAGAGTGAGACAGAAAAATAAATATATATTTTTGTCAGGGAAGAAACAGGTGTTTGATTTGGATAATTCTTTTGTTTTTTTTACCCATATTTCAAGTTCCCTCCTGTTAATGCAAAGTAATATACATGGCTTTGTTCCTGTCCACTTTATTTCCATAATAACTATAAGGTAGGTCAGACCAACTTTAGTATATGAGAACCAAGACACAGGAACAGCCGAAGGATTGGCTTAACACATCTTTATTGCATGGTGGTCCGGGGGAACATGTGGTAATGGTGGACGAACAGCTCAACATATACAGAGGCTATACATTTGAATGTGGCTCCTCGGTAGCCTATTGGCTACTTCTGTGTGACGTCATTTCTGGTCACGCCCTTCTTGTCCAGGTGAGTGGTGGCGGGAATCTTCCCGCGCTGTAGGTATTTGTGGAATTGGAACCATGTGAGCTGGACGCTCGCTATTGCCATCTGGTGGACATTAGCTCGCGTCCTAATACAGGAGGTTACAGAGTTACAGCTGGTAGTTATTCTGTTACATTGTTTAAAGGCATACTTTCTTATACACAACACCAACCTCGACTTATACTCAAGTATAAACCCATGCTGAAGTCTACTGAAGGAGGGCCAGGGTTGCTCCTAGAGAGCTATGTACATGCTTCATTGCAATTCAAGCTCATCATACAGAGGGCAGACAATGGCGTGCTCTCATGGAAACCATACAAAATATCTCCCTCTTCCCTATTTTCCATGTCATTCTTGTACATTGATGTTCCAATCATTTTCCCCTTGCTGTTGAGGCTGCTGGTTTTGCAATAAAGAATAAATTTCTGCAGATCTGACAAAGTACATAAATCAGACAGATTCTGATCTGTAGAGAGCCTCAGCTTTGCAATGAGAAGAGAAAGTCCCTGTCTTGCTTTAGTGTAAGGGACCAAAGACAACGAAACAGCCGAAGGGTTGGCTTAACACAGGTTTATTGCATGATGATCCGGAGGAACATGTGGTAATGGTGGATGGGTAGCTCAATATATACAGTTGGCTATACATTTGAATGTGGCTCGTTGACAGACTATTGGTTGCTGCCTGCGTGACGTCGTGGAGGTCACGCCCTTCTTGACCAGGTGAGGAAGTCGCGGGGAATCTTCCCGCGCTGCTGAACCAGGTGGCTATGATCCATTAGAGCTGGACGCTCGCTACTGCCCTCTGGTGGTCACTAGCTCGCGTCCCCTTATTAGGCTTACATTGATACAGGTGATGGTTATAATGTTGCACACAGAAAGGTTACATTGATAACACATGGTAAAGGTACATTGTTAAAGGCACTGCTTTACAGAACACAACATCCCTCCCCCCTAGGATGAGACGAAGTCTCTCAGCCAAGATGGCTTGTTGCATGTGCGTTTGGGCCGTGAAGAGGGCTGCCCCCCCGGGGGCGTTACTGCTTCCTTGTTCCCTGGTCCCTTGTCCTGAAAAGGGAGAGGGAGACTTGTTAGTGGCTTGCCGCTGTCTGGCGGCCTTAGGGGAAGGGAAAAACTCCATTGTGGGCAGACCGGGGGCCGTCGGGACTAACGAAAAACCCCTCTTCTCGCTTGGACGGGTGGGGGACCACTCCGAAAAACCCCCCCGGTTCTGAAAATCAAAATCTAAGTTGGTAGGGGTACCCGCGTTTGTGGGGACTTTCCGCGAGATATGTATGGGGTCGGGTTCCTCCTCCTCGGAAAGATCCCCCAGGGTATCTACGAGGATATCCTCCTCCCCCCTTGGCGGGGGCCCACGGTCCCCTTCTCCTCCCCCTTGGGCTAAACGGGTGGGGGAGAACCCTAAGAGGGATGTTGTGTTCTGTAAAGCAGTGCCTTTAACAATGTACCTTTACCATGTGTTATCAATGTAACCTTTCTGTGTGCAACATTATAACCATCACCTGTATCAATGTAAGCCTAATAAGGGGACGCGAGCTAGTGACCACCAGAGGGCAGTAGCGAGCGTCCAGCTCTAATGGATCATAGCCACCTGGTTCAGCAGCGCGGGAAGATTCCCCGCGACTTCCTCACCTGGTCAAGAAGGGCGTGACCTCCGGGTCCAGGTCGAAAGTCACTGGGGGCCCCTTGAATTTCCCCAGTCCCATTTTGAAGACTTCGGGGTGCGCCTCGCACACCTCCTGAATTGGATCAGTCCCAACAGCGTGCACTCCCACGGCATGCACCCCCCCAATGAACAACCCCAGGGGCTGGAACCATTGCGGCCCACGCCGTCCTGCTTCCGTGTGGCCTGGGCGCCATCTTTGGGTCTCGCTGGGCGGTCTCATCCCGCGGAACGGTCTGGGGAGCTCCTCCGGGACTCGCCCTTCTTCCTGCACACCTTGGCGATGTGCCCACGGCGGCCGCAGTTGTGGCACTCGGCCTTCCGGAAGGGGCATTTCACGCGGTCGTGGGCCGCGCCACAGCCGTCGCATCGTCGGCTCTCCTTCCGGACCCTCTGTACGTCCTCGTCGTCGCTGCTCTCTGCGGACGATCTCGAAGTTCGGCGGGCCGCCTGTACCGGGGCCTCTGCCTTGCTCGACTTTGGCCGCCAGTCCTGAAGTTCTTGGACCCCGGCCTTCATAGCTTCTGCGGCCTGGGCCGCTCTAACGACCTCCTGCAACGTGGGAGGTGGCTCTTGGTTCATTAATGTACGCTGGGTTTCGGCGTCGTTCAGGCCGCACAGCACACAGTCTCGGAGGGTGATCTCGACGTTCTCCCACTTGCACGGGCCGGCCGCCATCCGCAGGGCCGCCACGAACGCAGCGACCGTCTCCCCGGGCGCTTGGACTCGCCTCCAAAACGCACTCCGAGCGGGAAACATTGCCGTGGCGGGCCGGACATGCTCACGCAGCAACTGCATGAGTTCCTTGGCCTTGAATTCGCTCACCCTCCTTGGTGCAATCAGGTCCACCAAGGTCCTTTTTGTTTCTTGTCCGAGCATTCTGGTGAAGATGGCCCTTTTCTTCGCCTCTTCCGTAACTTCGGACTCGATCAGTGCGGCCTGGAAGTCCATCTCGAAGATCTCCCAGTCGCCCGGTTTCCTGATTTCGAAACCGGCGCATGTCTTGGTCCCGTGGGCTGCCATATCCCATCCTCGTCGCCAATTTAGTGTAAGGGACCAAAGACAACGAAACAGCCGAAGGGTTGGCTTAACACAGGTTTATTGCATGATGATCCGGAGGAACATGTGGTAATGGCGGATGGGTAGCTCAATATATACAGCTGGCTATACATTTGAATGTGGCTCGTTGACAGACTATTGGTTGCTGCCTGCGTGACGTCGTGGGAGGTCACGCCCTTCTTGACCAGGTGAGGAAGTCGCGGGGAATCTTCCCGCACTGCTGAACCAGGTGGCTATGATCCATTAGAGCTGGACGCTCACTACTGCCCTCTGGTGGTCACTAGCTCGCGTCCCCTTATTAGGCTTACATTGATACAGGTGATGGTTATAATGTTGCACACAGAAAGGTTACATTGATAACACATGGTAAAGGTACATTGTTAAAGGCACTGCTTTACAGAACACAACACTTGCTTTTCTTCAGGGAGAGAAATAGAAACAGAAATTCTCGCAGTGCTACATCCATCGGAAGTCTATGAAACTCAGAGAAACTCTTGGAAAAGGCAGTGAGTATCCCCACTGAATGCAACAAATGCAACTAAGAGAAATGTCCAATGGACCATTTGAGAATCTCTTTCAGTGAGTTATAGAAAGCTGTGTCTCAGTGAAGTATAATTTTTATTTGACTTTATGTTAAATTGATCAATGGAGGTACACAGAAGCGCCTTCAGCCAGGGGTGGCCAAAGGTCCTATGCCAATGTTTCTCTGCTTTTTCTTTGGGAAAGACTAAAGTTTGTAAGGATCCTCTTACTCACAAGTAGCACTCTGACATCCTTGGATGGGACCCGGCCTGATACTGCTCTCTGGCCCAACAGTCCAGGCTTTTCCTAAAAGCTTGCCTTCTGACTCCTGACCTAAGTCTAGATGGTGAGCAAGGGAGCTCATGAAATTAGTGTAGATTCAGGTAACATGAGCCAAGTAAACACTCCAGTCTCCTTCAGGTAAAGTGGTACCTCGCTTAAAGAGCATAATGCGTTCAACAGGATTGCTCTTTAAGCAACTTTGCTCTCTAAGTGAAACACCATTAGGCGAGGTGACTATTCAGAGAAAATTCTGCTAAGTGAGTTAGTCTCTAAGCGAGGCACTCTTTACGTGGGGTTTTACTGTATCTAAAAGTATATTGAAATCAAAGTAAGGTACAGAATAAAGTTCAGAAAGCATATCAAATAAAGAAAGCTGCCTTTTTGAGGGAAAGCCCATTGCCCCCCCCCCCCCCCCTTAGGCTTCTACATGATTGAAGTTCAAACCATAGCATCCAAGAGAGTGTGTCTCCTGGTCCCCACCTTCAGGTTTTATCTCCTCCCTCAGGGTCCGCCTCCTAGCCATTCCCCCAAAGGATTACAACCAATGATCTTACAGCATAACTTGTCCATTACACATTAGGTTTCATTTCTCCCAACCCATGAGGCCAGTATGTTTACACAATCCTTTCATTTGGTATGAAGGGTCTCCCACACATTGAAA
Organism: Bradypodion pumilum; assembly: GCA_035047305.1. Lineage (NCBI taxonomy): Eukaryota > Metazoa > Chordata > Lepidosauria > Squamata > Chamaeleonidae > Bradypodion > Bradypodion pumilum. The sequence goes on from JAWDJD010000002.1 coordinate 18,492,876, forward strand.
TCTCCATCTTGGATGAGGCTAAAGCACATTGTATAAATCATACCATGACAAGATTTATATGGGAAAATTGGATGTCTATGCCAATGACTACGGGACACAGTGTACTTCTTCCTAGCTTGCAGACCCACCTCCAGGTGCTTTCCTAAGAAATGAATGTGGGGGAAATCAGCAGGCTTGTTTCTAAGAAGTGTGCCTGGCAAAATCATCATGCCATGAACTTTCACTGATAATTTTCCTGATGCCTGCCTGCCTGATGAAGTGATCTTGAATCACAGAAGCTCGCACAATGATTAATTTTTTGAGTGATCCAATAAAGGTATTGCCTTCTTCCTGCATTTGTTTTGTGTATGGATCACAGGTCTGTCTTTGTAAGCCTTATCACATGGCTGAATGTGCAGATGAAATCCACCTTGACACCTCAACAGTTAGCCCTGGAGCCACAGGAAGTTATACAAACTTTACACAAACACCAGTAGGATGCTGGCAAGTAAATTTTAAAACATAATTAAATTAGCAATCACAGTAAAATAGAATGCTACTAAAACAATGACAGATTTTACTTTCTTAGGATCAAAGATCACTGCAGATGGGGGATTGCAGCCATGAAATAAAAAGGTGACTGATTCTTGGGAGACAAGATATGAGAAACCTGGGGAACATAGTGAAAAGTAGAGACATCACATTGCATACAAAAATTTGCATAGTCAAAGCAATGATATTCTATGGTTACTTGCAAATATTATTTTTAGCTTTCAGATTATTACCCCTACCCATGTTTTAGTTGTTGTTCAGTTGCACAGTCGATTCCGACCCTTTGCGACCCCATGGACCACTGCCCGCCAGGCACCCCTGTCCTCCACCCGCCTAGCTCTGTGCCCGCCTAGCTCTGTGCCCACTATGTCTACAATACCACCTAGCCATCTCATCTTTGGTCGCCCCCTTCTTCTTTTGCCCTCCACCTTTCCCAGCATCAAGGCCTTCTCAAGTGAATCCTCCCTTCTCATTTGATGTCCAAAGTACTTTAGCTTCATCTCTACTATTTGACCTTCTAAGGAGCAGTCAGGGTTGATTTCTTCTAAGATCGACCTATTTGTTCTCCTCGCTGTCCAGGGGACTCTCAAAACTCTCCTCCACACCACATTTCAAAGGTGTTTATTCTTCTGTGCTCAGCTTTCCTAATGGTCCAGCTTTCACAACCATACATTACCACTCCGCATAACTAAGATTACATTTGCTCAGTCAAATGTTTATTGTGGGTTTTTTTGAATTTTTGGTGAAGCGGCAGTACGCAATTTCAGTCCCCACCTTTCAGGGCCAGTGAGCTGTTTTCTTTTCCCTTCTGTGGACCTTCTGGCACAAATTTGTTCATGAATATGAATAAACAGTGAGATAATGAGCCCATAAATAGTTTTGAAATTGTGGCTCATTTTTAATGAATTTCCCCATATGTCTTCTTTTACTTGGCTTCAGTTCTTGCATTAGAATGTTGCATCTCTTAAGTTTGGTCTCCTACATCGGTTCCACACATTCATGCCTCACACAGGTTTTTTTTAAAAGTTTGGTCAGACTTTACATTTTTCATTGGAAACACTGAACTTGAACTGCATGGTTGGAGTTGCAAAGGTTCATGTCTTCACAGGTGGGCAATTTTGATTTTTAATGGGGGCAATTCAAGCATGGGAACCAAGTTAATGGCCTTTTAGGCTTCATCCACATGAATAGGAGTTCACTTTTTCAATAACAAGAATTATATGCCCCCGGAGAGGGGGGTATCATCAGGATTTTAGAGATGCTTAGGTGGGGCATGGCCAAAAAGGTTGAGAACCACCACAATAACCCTTTCCAAACTCTGAATCTTCTAAGATGAAGAACAAGGTGCATCAAACAAACACACAAACATGTGTTTAGAAAGTGAGGAGACTGAATCTTATTTCACCACTAGCACCTCAGGGTAAAAGAGCATGATATAAAGAGTTCTTCCCACCAACTTCTCGCCACCCACCCTCTATCATTTGCTGCCTGAGGTGCTCTGTCTCTGCAAACATCTTGAGTCAGGCTGGTTAGTATTCTGAATTGGTGCAGCTCAGGGGTTCGCAACCTGGGCCAGACCCGGCCTGTGGCAGCAAATTATCCAGCCCATGGCAATGACACTGGAAGTGGATGCAATTACAACAGCCGTAAACATGTCTGTGCAAATGTGCCTGCATCTTCCATGGTTTACAGCAGTGTTTACAGTGGGGAGGAACCATGTGTCCGGCCCACTCAGCTGTCTGAGGAGGTGTGGGCCAGCTGTGGTGCAAAAAGGTTGAGCACCCCTGGTGCAGCTATTCTTTTGGCTCACCTTTCCTTCAACTTACATGTCCCTGACCCACCAGAGGGGGGAAAGCAGGAAGTGAATCAAAAATGATTGAAAGGTCCTAATACTTGAAACAGCACGTTCTTAGTACTTTTACTACTGAGTCCTGTGGATCACAAGATCTATGTAGGTCCATTGCAAATGCGTCACACTCAGAATCCTCTAGTTGTATCTATTCCCTGTTTTCCCCACGTTTTAAAAGAAAGGTACTCAGAGTTCCTTTCCCTCTAATGCCAATTTAATGCCAAATTATAAAAGAACAAAAATGAGGTTCAAATTTAAATTTGCCCAGATTAAGCCCCCCTGAGAGGCAAGATTATGTCATAACTAGCTGCAGTGAAAGGTAGAGGATGGAAACATCATTTTAAGCAGAGTCTGGCTGCGGTTCATGGCAGGAAAGGGAAATTATCTGCTTTGGAGCACATTACCCTGGTAAAAGGTTAATGCTAAACTAATATAGCATGGGTGTGTGTGGAATTAAAAATAAATGAAAACTGGCAATATGATTAAAAAGCTAATAGGATTAAGAGGTTGTTTTAAAATTGGATATGTTCTTAAGATGGGCTTTGCATCGCTCCTGTTGCATTACATACCTGGTCTTCCAAAATGCCCTAAATCAAGGCACAGCAAAAGAAGCAATGGTCAGTTTGACTGGGCTTCTGCTTGAAGAAGAAAAGACTCTCCACTTCACCCCACCAAAAACATACCTGCTGTTGCTGCTCTCTTGGGTACACTTGGAAACCTTTTATAATTCTGTGATGCTTATTAAATTTGTGACTCTCTCTCACTCTCACACACACACACACACACACTTGCACATAAAAAACAAGGGTAGGGATCTGGGTAAGTCTACTTCTCTGTAAACTCAATTTGGTATACCAATCATTTGGTATACTGTGTACATCACCACTACCACCACCACCACCACCATCAAGTCAGTTCTGATTTATGGTGACTCTTCTCAGGATTTTTGAGGTGGAAAATACATAGAACACACAATAAAACAATAATGTAAAGGGAGAGAATCATGATAAAATTTATTGGGAAACAAATTAGCATTTGAAAACAGACTAAAACTGCAAGGTATTACATGTCACTGAAGCAGTGACAGAAATAAAGTAGCTCAAAATATAATTTCACAAAGTGTAAGATTTAAAAAGGCAAAGGGTGAGAGCGATTAAAATCATCCCGGTGAGAATCAGAAGAGTTTTGCCTGGCATTAAAAAAGAGCAGGAAAAAAGGACCCCAGCAAATCTCTCTGGAGAAATCATACCTGTGTTCTGGGATGGATCACCAATGAAAAGGTCTGCACATGAGTCATCACCTGTTGGATCTCAGTGTGCAGTGGGCCCTGGAGCAAAGCCTCTGATAATGCTCTCAAAACGTAGGCAGACACATATGAGGAGAAGCAGTTTTTCAAATTCTTTGAAGTCAAAGCTTTGAAGGTCTTAATAGATCAAAATCAGCACTTTGAACTAAGTCCAATGCAGTCCACTCACCTTCCTCCATTTTTTTTATAAAAAAGAATGAGAATAGAACAGAAGATGATGCCTCAATTGTAGTTCCACTCCAAGTTTTAACATGCAACAGACGCTTTGTCAAAAATATCTAGTCAGCTATTTGTAAAGGTACAGGTTTCCATTGCTCGAAAGCCAGTCGTATCTGACTCTAGGGTTCAGTGCTCGTCTCTGCTTCAAAGCTGAAGAGCCAGCGTTGTCTGCTTCTGCAGACATTTATGTGGTCATGTGGCAGGTATGACTAGACACCGGAGCACACAGAATGCTCTTTACCTTCCCACCAAAGTGGTCCCTGTTTATCTATTTGCAATTTCTTGCTTTCGCACTGCTAGGACTATTTACTGGGACTATTTACTGGGACTACTTACAAGGAGGTTAATAGTTCATTTTTCTGTGTTAGAATTATTAGCCCTTAAAACTAAGTATGCAGTATAACACATGGAGTTGAATCGGGAAGACCGGAAGGGGCATGCTCTTATTATACTCACCTGGTTCGTCACTATATAAAAGGATTTAGCATTTAGAAACAGTAACGTCCGCAGCCCAGAAAGAAAACATGATGTGAGGTTAGGATGCAACATAAGAATTACCATGCAACACAAACAATATATACATTTAGCATGATGAAAACAGGTGGGTTGTTACTATTATCATTAATAAGCATATTAATAAGCACAGTATATTTAAATTTATTGTTATTCAACTTAGCATGTATTAATTGTCTTCACAGAAGTTGAAAAGTAAAGCTATTAAGTTGTCTGAAGAAAGGAAGTCCCCCTGAAAGAGTTGTTTAACTGGTCAACTTTTACAACATAGAATTACTGGAAGACTGTGAATTATTATAAATTGTGATATTAAAATCAACAGTATATTATTATTCCTTGTGCCTCAAACGGACTTTTCCTGCTTTATCATGAATATGAACCGTTTGGCCCTTGTTTTTGACTGTGTAGTACCATGTCATGTGACATTGACAATGAGGACAAGCTGTTGGACAAATAGTCTCCCCATTTTCCTTGGCAGCTTGTGAGCTCCTTAGTCATCATCTTCTGTCAGCCCTCAAAGCCTCATAAGAACATAAGAACAGCCTTGCTGGAACATGCCACAGGAGCCCATCCAGTCCAGCATTCTGTCTCACACAGTGGCTCACCATTTCCTTCAGGGTATTCCCAAGGAGATGCCTTCCCCTGCTTAGGATTCCCTGGAAATGGCATTGAGAGATATCCTGCCTATCTCTCCAACCCGGAGGTTGTCCTTAAGTATCCATAATTATAGCCATTGATACTCTTGTCCTCCATGAACTTGTCTAATCCTTTCTTAAAGCTGTCAAGACTGACAGCTGTCACCACTTCTTCTGGCAGGGAGTTCCATAGACCAGGGATCCTCTGGCTGAAAAAGTACTTTCTCTTATTTGTTTGAGAACTAGTACCCAAAAGTTTCATGGAGTGTCCCCTAGTTCTAGTGTTATGCGATAGGGAAAACTGTTTTTCCTTATCTACTTTGTCCACACCGTGCATGATTTTATAAACTTCAATCAGGTCACCTCTTAGACGTCGTCGTTCAAGAGTGAAGAGGCCCAACTGTTGCAGCCTCAGATGGTAAGGAAGGTGTTCCAGTCCCCTAATCATTCTGGTTGCCCTCCTCTGCACTTTTTCCAGCTCCATAATATCCTTCTGGAGGCATGGCGACCAGAACTGTACACAGTATTCCAGATGGGGCCTCACCATAGATTTATAAAGAGGCAAAATGACACTTGCTGACTTATTTTCTATACCCTTCCTAATGATCCCTAGCATTGAGTTTGCTTTTTTCACTGCTGAGGCACACTGGGTTGACACCTTCATTGAGCTGTCCACCAGGACACCAAGGTCCCTTTCCTGGTTTGTCGCAGAGAGTTCAGACCCCATCAGTTTATAAATGTAATTGGGGTTCATTGCCCCAACATGCATCACTCTGCACTTACTAATGTTGAAACTCATTTGCCACTGTTTTGCCCACTCCCCCAGTGTCAAGAGATCCCTCTGGAGCTCCTCACAATCTCTCTCAGTTTTCACTACCCTGTATAATTTAGTGTCATCAGCAAATTTGGCTACCTTGCTATTTACTCCTACCTCTAGATCATTTATGAAGAGGTTGAAAAGCAGTGGTCCCAGTACTGAACCTTGGGGGACCCCACTCTTTACTTCCCTCCACTTGGAGAAGTGTCCATTTAGTGCTACCCTCTGTTTCCTGTCCCTTAGCCAGTTGCTGATCCAGGACAAGACCTGTCCCTTTATTCCATGACTGGTAAGTTTATTCAAGAGCCTTTGGTGTGGGACCTTGTCAAAAGCCTTCTGAAAGTCCAGATAAACAATGTCAACTGGATCCACCTTATCCACATGCTTGTTGACACTCTCAAAAAATTCCAACAGATTAGTGAGGCATGATTTGCCCTTGCAAAAGCCATGTTGGCTCTCCTTTAGCAGCGCCTTCTCTTCTATGTGCCTATTAATTCTATCTTTTAGGATGGTTTCCATCACTTTACCTGGGACACATGTCAAACTGACAGGTCGGTAATTTCCTGGATCACCCCTGGATCCTTTTTTGAAAATTGGTGTTACATTCGCTACCTTCCAGTCATCAGGCACAAAGCCTGATTTGAGGGAAAGATTATATATTTTGGCTAGGAGATCAGCAATTTCATCTTTAAGTTCCCTGAGAACTCGTGGATGGATGCCATCTGGTCCTGGTGATTTGTTAGTGTTTAGCTTAACAAGACATGCAAGGACCTCCTCCCTGGTTATTTCTATCTGGCTTAATTCTTCGGTTTCCCTCCCTACGAAGATAGGCTCTGTTTTGGGCATGTGGCCTCTGTCTTCTTCAGTGAATACTGAAGCAAAGAATTCATTGAGTCTTTCTGCAATCTCTGTTTCCTCTTTAATAACCCCTTGCCTTCCATTGTCATCTAATGGTCCAATGGCCTTCCTAGTTGGGTTCTTACTTCTAATGTACTTAAAGAAGTCTTTGTTATTTCTCTGAGTATTTTTAGCTATACGCTCCTCAAAGTCTTGCTTTGCTTTCCTGATTGTTGCCTTGCATTTGTTCTGCCAGAATTTATGTTTCTGCCTGCTGTCCTCATTCGGACAAGCCTTCCATCTTCTAAATGAGCTTTTCTTGCTCTTGATCACTTCCCGAACAGCTGCTGTAAGCCACATTGGAGTCCTCTTGGACCTGGCAGTGCCCTTTTTCCTTTTGGGTATGCATTCCAATGGGGCCTCTGCTATTGTTTTTGTAAACAGCCTCCATGCCTCTTGGAGTGTTTGGACTCTCTCAATTTTCCCTTTCAGCTTCTTTTTTACTAGTTTCCTCATCTTTGGGAAATTTCCTTTTTGAAAATTTAAGGTCTCTGTGTTAGATTTTATCAGTGACTTGCGGTCTATGATCAAGTGAAACATAATTGAGTTGTGGTCACTGTTCCCTATTGGATCAGTCACATTAACATCTTGCACCAGATCCTGAGTATTACTCAGGATCAAGTCAAGGATTCTTGTACCTCTAGTTGGGTCTTCAACCATCTGTCCCAGGGAACAATCATTTAGCATATCTAGGAACTTTATCTCTTTATCATGTGCTGAACAACAGTTCACCCAGTCTATGTGAGGGTAATTGAAGTCCCCCATTATAACCAGGCTTCCCTTCTTGGATGCCTCCTTTACAACATTCTCCAACTGCCAGTCTCCCTCAAGAGTTTGGTTCGGAGGCCGATAGTATATGCCTACTGTTAGACCATCCCTGTGGCCTGGTACTCTTACCCACAGAGCTTCTAATGGTGACTCCAAATCACCTAGATATTCCAATTCATACGATTTTATCACTTGTTTGACATACAAGGCCACACCATCTCCCATTTGCCCCTTCCTATCCTTCCTGTACAGTTTGTAGCCTGGGATAACTGTATCCCATTGGTTATCATCCGTCCACCAGGTTTCAGTGATACCAATAATATCAATATTCTTATCTATTGCTAAGTATTCCAGCTCCCCTATTTTGTTCCGGAGGCTTCTGGCATTTGTATACAAGCATTTATATATGCTTTTCTGACACAGTCTTTTGTGTCCAGTTGCATTGTTAGACTGCCTCTTGCATCCTTCTGCTAGAATGCTAGTGACTAGCTCCTCGCTCTGCTCAGTAATTTTTGCATCCTCCTCACTACTCAAATACACACTTTCCCGAACCGGATGCTGCCCAGCTCCTGTCGGCTTTCCCCCAGTTATCAGTTTAAAAGCTGCTCTGCAGCCTTTTTGATGTTGAGTGCTAGCAATCTGGTCCCATCATGGTTCAAATGCAACCCATCCCTCCTGAACAGATTTGGCTTGTCCCAAAATGTTCTCCAGTTCCTGACAAATCTGAAACCCTCCTCTCGACACCACCGCCTCATCCACGCATTGAGGCTTCTGAGCTCTGCCTGCCTGGTAGGTCCTGCGCGAGGGACAGGCAGCACTTCTGAAAATGCTACCTTGGAAGTCCAGGACTTCAGTCTTCTTCCTAACAACCTGAATTTGGCTTCCAGGACAGCCCGCTTGGCCATCCCAACATCATTGGTACCAACGTGTACCATGACAACTGGCTCGTTCCCAGTTCTCTCTAACAATCTATCTAGATTTCTTGTGATGTCTGCAACTTTTGCACCTGGCATGCAAGTCACCATACGGTTATCATGTGCATCACAAATCCATTTCTCTGTATTTCTAATTATTGAATCGCCTAGTACAAGGAGCCTCTCTCCTGCAATCTGTTCATCTACATGCACCTCATTAACCATATTAAGGGAGAGAACCTCAGTTTGTTCCTGTTGTTTATCTTCCTGGATCTCATCAAGTGTGATAAAGGAGAGATCATCAGGTGGAACCAGTTGTTTCTCTGTGTGTTCCTCATCAGGTGTGATGAGGGAAAGAGCCTCAAATTTATTCTGTAATTTCAGACTCTCAGAGTGATCCCCTACTCTTCTCCTCCTTTGAGTCACATTCCTCCAACCATCTCCCTCCTGAGTTAGTGAAGGGCCTTCTCCCTCAGAACTGTGCCCTGTCTCTTCTTTGTCCAGCATAGTCTGCTCCGCTCTGTCCAAGAACAGCTCAAGCTCTTTAATTTGTTGATGGTTAGATATGCGGGCCTCTAGCTGCTGGACCTTCTCTTCTAGTAGTGCAACCAGCTTGCACTTGCTGCAAGTGTAGTTCTCCATAAGCTTTGGCAAGAACACAAACATGGCACAAATATTGCAGGTAACTACAACTGTTCCCTCAGAATCCATTTTAACAAGTGCAGTATTCTGGGCCTCAAAAATGTACACGTTTACTTCCTTTCTACCTAGTAAGATTATATTCTTCTTTTGTTACTAGTTTGCAATCTAACGGCGCGCGGGCCTCTAAAGCAGCTCTACTCCAACTGCAAAACTTACCAGTGCTCACTTCCTTTGTTTGGCTCTCCTCAGCAGCAGCTCTGCTTAAGAGCACATGCAGAGTCAAAAGGGCTGGCCCTGAAAGAGCTCAGAGCTTTTAAAGGCTAGTGTGGCTCCGCCCCTATGAGTCACAGTTCAGGGAAGGGCCTGGTGTGGCTCTGCCCCCTGCTTCACATCATCATTTTCTCCTTTAGTCCCAATTAGAAGGCTTCCTTGTCATCTTCTCTTGGGCTTGTCTCTCCACCTCAGCTAGAGGTACTCTTAGTCATGCCCACTCCCCTATCCAGGGGTCTTCCTTGAATACATCCATCCATCCAGGAGGTAGACCCTCCAGGTTCTCCTCTGGATGCCATTATTCAGACTTGCCTCTTCCCTACTTTTCTGTTTTATCCTGCGCCTCGTCCCACTCTTTTTTTGCCCAATTCCAGCTGCTTCATTTTCTTCTACTTCTTTTAACTCCATTGCTTCCTGTTCCTTCAAGCCTATCTCTGGTACCACATCTTCTCACTCCTCTTTTTCTACCACAAATACTCCAGCCCCCTCTGAGTTATCTTCTCCACAGTCAACTGGAGAACTCAATGTTGGGATCTCCTGCCCGGGATCCATAAGGGGTGCTGGACTGCATATCCCCTCGGGGTCCTCTTCACACCCAAAAGTAAATCAGGTAATAAACTCAATAGAAGTCATTTCCTTGCTTAGTCTTGGCAATTGTATCCTTTACTTAGGGCTGAAGTGTAAAGGTTCTCCAAGTTAGCAGAGCCATTAATTGAAATGGGTGGTAGAGGGTCTCAAGAGAATGCCCAGAAAATAAAGTTCAATAGCATTGTTCGTTAATTCTTTTTATCATTGCAATCACCTATAATAGTTACAACAAAGTTATTTCTGCTGCTTTTGCCTATATGTTTAAACAGTCATTTTGTTCACTGCAGAACCCCACTAAAAACTGAATTATTTAAGGGCAGTACAAGAGATTATTATTTCACCACAAAAAGTATCATAAGTGCCAAGCTTTACCAGTATTCAGGTAAAGATGGTAAGGTTTACAACTCTGAGACTTACCAGGATAATTTCCATAAGACTCTTCCATAAGTTGAGCAACCAGTATGCAGATGGATAGCATTTGTTGTCCATGGCATATTGCATCCTAACTCAAATGAAGAGCCCCTAACTGAATTCCATGCATGGAAGGTAGTCAAAGGGTGTGGAGCCACAGGATTCCATGTAATGCATAAACATTCTACATAAGGTTCAAGTGCCTGAATAGGGCTTATGTTGGTCATAGAACTAGAGCGATAAAGTGAACAATGTGTCATATTTGGATGTTAGACATCCCAGAAATCCAGGCTAGTCCACAATGTGACCTGGGATTAATTTTGAGATCTCATCCATATCAATCTCAAAACCGTTTTTCCGCATGAGAAAACAGGATAATTGGTGTGTAGCTATTTTAATACAAAATGTAAGATTATAAGTAGCACATCAGGAAGGACATAGGTTCAAGAAAGAAAGAATAAATCTCTGTTTCAAAACTATACTTGGCCTACTGTGTTATACCACCAGACAGCAAGACCAACATCACCATACTATGAAGGACATGTATGGATGCGAAAGCTGGCCAATTAAAAAAGGTTGATGGGGTAAGGGTGGGGAATGTATTTGAAAAGAAGTTGGATGAGAACTTAATTAATCCTATGGAATGTCAGGAAGACAAACAAGTCGTTACTTTGTTGTTCAGTTGCACAGTCGATTCCGACCCTTTGCGACCCTATAGACCATCGTTCTCCAGGCACCTCTGTCCTCCACCATCCTCCTCAGCCCACCCAGCTCTGTGCCCACTGCGTCCACGATGCCATCTAGCCATCTCATCTTTGGTCGCCCTCTTTTTCTTTTGCCCTCCACCTTTCCCAGCATCAAGGCCTTCTCCAGAGAATCCTCTCTTCTCATTTAATGTCCAAAGTACTTTAGCTTCATCTTTACTATTTGACCTTCTAAGGAGCAGTCAGGGTTGATTTCATCTAAGACCGACCCATTTGTTCCCCTCGCTGTCCAGGGGACTCTCAAAACTCTCCTCCAACACCACAACTCAAAGGCATCTATTTTTCTGCGTTCAGCTTTCCTAATGGTCCAGCTCTCACACCCTTACATTACCACTGGGAAAAACATTGCTTTGACTATGCGGATTTTTGTTTTCAAGGTGATGTCTCTACTTTTCACTATGTTCCCCAGATTTCTCACAGCTTGTTTCCCCAGAATCAGTCGTCTTTTTATTTCATGGCTTCAGTCACCATCTGCAGTGATCTTAGATCCTAAGAAAGAAAGACTCTTCCATAAGTTGAGCAACCACTATGCAGATGGATAGCATTTGTTATGCATGGCATATTACACCCTAACTCAAATGAAGAGCCCCTAACTGAATTCCATGCATGGAAGGTAGTGAAAGGGTGTGGAGCCACAGGATTCCATGTGATGCATAAACATTCTACATAAGGTTCAAATGCCTGAAAAGGGATTATGTTGGTCATAGAACTAGAGCGATAAAGTGAACAATGTATAGTGGTTACTATACAACATCAAGTTTGAACTGTCTCTAAAAGCAAAAATAATGAAACAGAATATCATACTTTGGACATACAAGATTTGCTGGAAAACACAGCAAAACTGGGAAAAGTTGAAGGTAGCAAGAAAAGAGAAATCCCAAATATCAGATGGATGAATTCAATTTTAAAAAAGCAAAAGTCTTGAATTTGCAGGACACAAGCAGGGCTGTTAACAATAGGATCTTTGGGAGGTCAGCAAATAATTGAGTCACTGTAACTCAGGAGGAACCTGATGGCACATAATAATAACAGTTTAGAGCAAAAAGAACTCGGCCTTGGATGTAATTTACTCTCTGCTACAAGCTGAGCTGCCTTTTGTATTCTTGAAATATCCAGTCTTGTCCTCTCAAACCAACAGCCTATAGCAACTTCACGCCATCCATAATTATTTCTTCACAGTTTCACATGAAATTGAACTTTCTTTTTGCTTTGTTCCCCCCTGCGAATTTTGATTTTGGTACTTGTTGATTCTTAGGGAGAGGTGTTAAACGTCTATTTATACATATTTGAAGATGCATTTTGGCAGTTTTATAGAAAGCAAGGGTCAGATTTTATTTTTGTCACTTCATCAGATGTAGTCACTTGGTAAAAGTTCCTTCTTGACCCAAAGGAGGTGGAAGGAATTAGTATATCTCAGCCAGCTGCAGAAATAATCTCTGTGTTCACTTTCTCTTTTTAACACAATCTGTTAATACATTTTTACAACAGATTTATATCACAACAACTGAGCATCACATAAGATGCAAAATAGACATAAAACAGGCATGTTACTATAGAGACAGTAGTTATGTGTTTGTGACTGTTGGCAATTCATTGTTTGCTCACCTCCTCTTCCCATCTCTCGTGCACAATTGTGGTAGAGGACTCTGTACAAATTCATTCTGTACAAATCACATTATCAGCCAGAAAGCTAACAGTGGAAATTCTATGAATATATCTCTGTACCCACCTCCCTGAATACCAAATAATGTCTGCTCGACCAATAAGCCTGCAGTGAATACTAATGGAATGAATAATGCTAGAAAAATGATCTCTTTGCTTTTGACTGTTATAAATGAATAACTGTTCTAATTATTCATGAAGCCGTAAAAAAAATTTGCTCCCATTATTATTATTTTTGCAATAAGCATGCCGTCTGTCTCATTAGCAATGTTAACTAAATGTATCAATGTAGGACATAACGGTAATTACAAAATATGGGGGTAGGGAATCATTAAGCAGTATTGTCAAGTAAGTAATATTGATTCATTTGGTATTTGAATAATAGGATTAATCATCCTAAGCATGTCTGGGCTTGTGAACCTGGAATGAACTATGGAGTTCCATATCAAAGATGTCAGTTACATGAACTTACGAGCTCTTTGGTTCTAGTTGGTGCCATCACAGTGCCCGACTATAGGGGTGATAGAGCAGGCTTGATGACATAGGCATGGCTAACCTGATCAGGGGGATTACCCATTGTCAGTGATGCTCATGTTTTGTGGCCAGCATACAGAATCCTCTCCTGCAATATTGGTTGAAGAATGCCTTGGAAATTAAAGCTATTGGAGACACTCACTATTCAGAGTAGGAAGACCAGATGCAACACTGATCAACTAGCAATTATATGGATATTTACCATGGAGATGTAGAATTTTATGGATGGGGAAAATCTTAAGGGGTCATCTAGTTCAAACCCTGGATGTACAGGAAATCCAACAGGCAAAGCCTCTATGACTCACAGATGGTCATTTCTATTTAAAAACCAAGGGCAGCCATCTGACAGTTCATTTCACCACTGAACAGCAATTACTATAAGGACGTTCCTCCTAATATTTAGTCAAAAACAACAAAGGCATAGTGAGTTTTTCTAGAATAGGCAGGAGCTGCTGTTCCCATATAGGAATGTAAGGTCCTTACCAACATGGTTAGAATTGTAGAGACTATATGTGGAACCAATTCCCTGTGTTGTGAATGCAATTAATCTGTCATCTGTTGACTTCCATGATATCACTTGTCAAGGCCTTGATCCACACTTCAGGAATCCTTTTAAGTGCACAAGTGTAAATCAGACTATTCCTAAAATCTGCCTCAAAGCATTAATGTTCTTGGTGTCATGTTATTTTTCCTACAGAACCCAGTTCACACTACGTAATCTCCTTGAAAGCCTTTAACAATGCTGGGGAGGGAGTCCCTCTTTATGAGAGTGCCACTACCAGATCTCTGACAGGTGAGTTGGAATGGCTGGTTGATTACTTTAGCAACTCCCACTATCATGGCAATGCATGTGGTTGGGAGGCAGAGATTGGGTGTGTAAGGTGAGTAAATGCACTTTTACAGAAGTCACTTCCTTGACAAGTGTCACATACTGAGCTTTGAATGGCTCGAAAGGTTCAGAGTCTCCATGGAGAGTAGATAAGGACAGAATTACAAAAGCATGCACACCACTTGCAAATGAACAAGTGAAACAATTCTGCTGAGAAGTGATGCATCTGAAGAGATGTCATGAAATATTAAACTTAATCCACATATTCTAGCCATCATGAGATGATGAAAACACATGTCCAACTTGGCCTTGTGGCAAACAGCTTTTGAGCATTGCAGAGTTCTTTTTCATGGGTGATAAGAATGCTGGAGATGATTCTTGCTTTGTATGCTAGAAAATTTTTAGAAGGGAAATTTTTGCTCCCATCTCATCATGGTATTGCATGGAACAGTGCGTGCTGCTTATCACTTAATGAAGCATAAATGCCAGAATACAGCAAGTAACCGAAAGGAAAAGCATCCTTTACCTAAGAGGAAGGTGAAAAATCACTGTGTATACTAGATGGGCATTTAGTCTGTTGAAGAAAAGCAGATCTTTTGCCTGACTTCTGTGCCAAGATACAGAGAATTGATGTTCCCATGATCCATTTCATATTCTACTTTCTAGAGTAGGGGTATCCAATTGTGGCCTCCAATACCTTATTGGGAACTCTCAGCGTCCTTCATCAGTGGCTATCCTGGTGTAGCCTGACAAGAGTTGCAGCCAAACAACAAGTAAACATAGTTTGGTTAAGAAGAATCCTTCTTTATATGCTTGAAACACAGAAGTGGGAGGGACCTTAGTCAGCACAGCATAAAATTCCATGATTGTTCCTATTTTATTCTTTTATTTGGTCCTAAATGCCTTAGAGCCATGATGGCGAACCTTGGCACTCTAGATGTTCTTGGACTTCAATTCCCAGAAGCCCAACCCCACTGTGAAACCACATGAATGGGTTTACTGTGATTCATCTGGCCCACGCTGCCCTCATCGCTCCTGGAAGCGGAAGTAAAATGTGTAAACAACCATAGATTTTTTAAAAACAAAAAACCTTCTCATTGACTGTCCACCAGCCTACCTGCACTACACACCTATAATTGTTGCCCAGTAAGCAGAGACCCAACTTGGGGGTAATTTTTGATCTGACCTTCGAAGCACAAAATTACGGCAGTTTGCAAAGCTGCTTTTCCCCATCTGTATCAAATAAGTCAGTTGTTTCCCTACCTGGACAGGTGGTCCCTTACAACACTAGTTATCTCACTGGTAATCTCTCATATAGATTACTGTAATGCTTTCTACATGGGGCTTCCCCTGACCCTGGTACGGAAACTTCAATGGGTACAGAATGCAGCAGCCAGCCTAGTCAATGGGGTGAGGAAATTTGAACATATCTCACCAGTGCTGGCAGGGCTGCCCTGCCTGCCTGTTACATTCCATATCAGGTTCAAGGTGTAAGTTCTGACTTTTAAAGCCCTAAACGGTATGGGACCTTCCTACTTGGCAGAGTGCCTACCTCTTAGAACATCATCCTGCATCACATGATCCTCCCAGATGGGTCAGCTTTGGGTGCTGACACCGAAAATGGCAGGAAAGACCATGACTCAGAAAAGAACCTTTTTGGTGGTGGCCCCAACCCTATGGAACTCGCTCCCGGTGGAATTGCATCAGACCACTTGCTTACTGACATTTAAAAAAACAACTAAAATGCCTTCTGTTTTGGGAGGCATTTGAAAAGGGGTTGTTATCAGCCTAGTCTGAGACTTCTTGCCCCCACCCCCATTGTTAATTTAGGGCCATTTTTTTTAATTGTGTGATTTTAAAATATCATTTTATGATTGTGTGAATTTTAAGATGTTTTTAATATATTGTTGGTAGCTGCCCAGATTAGGGATGAATCCCCAGATGGGTGGGGTATAAGTGGAATTTATTATTATTATTATTATTATTATTATTATTATTATTATTATTATTATTATTATTATTATTATTATTATTATTATTATTATTATTATTATTATTATTATTATTATTATTATTATTATTATTATTATTATTATTATTATTATTATTATTATTATTATTATTATTATTATTATTATTATTATTATTATTATTATACAATACAATGCTACATCAACAGAAAAATCAGATTATTTTACATGAGGAAGGGCAGATCTGTCGGTTTTGCTTTCTCCACATACCATTTCCCCCTAAAATCTCCAGACCTTTCTCTGCCATTTCTGAAGAATTCTGGAAGAATTTTAAAATTCTTTTAAAAATTGTTTTCAAAAATAAACTGAATGATATTCTCACGCATTACGATCTGCCGAATTAAATAAGTATATGTATTCCAAGCATGAGAGGCATTATATTGTACATGTCTGCCACAGTGCTGCTAAAATTTTGCACCGTCTTCTCTAATTCAGTAATTCAGAAATGTACACGTTTCAGACTAGAACTCTCAAAAGTCCCACAGCCTCCATGGCAGCCAGCTATTTCAGCAGTCCTAGTCCCAAAAAGTAACTTTTTCAAAGTTCCATTGTTAAAAACAAATCTGGAACCAAGTGAAATCATCATTCATACCTATTCATTAGGTAAAGGTAAAGACTGCCCTTGCTTGAAGATCAGTCATATCTGCCTCTAGGGTCCATTGCTCATCTCTGTTTATAGCCAAAGAGCCAGTGCTGTCTGGATCTGCAGACATCTTTGTGGACATGTGGCAGGCATGACTAGACACTGGAGTGCACAGAACACTGTTCATCTTCCCACTGAAGTGGTACCTATTTATCTACTTGCAATTTTTTTGCTTTCGAACTGCTAGGTTGGCAGGAGCTGGGACAGAGATGGGAGCTCACTCCGTTGTGCCGTCCTTGGTTCTTGAACTGCTGACCTGCCAACCTTCCAGTCATCAAGTTCAGCATCTTAACCACTAAGCCACCACAGGCCCTACTTGCCTGCACTCACCCTTCATGCACACGGCCGATCTGGGTACGCAGGTCAACGAAGGATTGAAAAAACCGGCAGTGGGGCAACAGCCCCACAAACGCGAAGAAAGGGAAACAACTTCACTTCCCAACATTCCTTGCGCCGCGCCGCGCCAGAGCCAATCAGGCTGAGAGGCTCTCACACGGCGCAGCGTTCGAAAACGCGCCGCAGCCAATCGAAAGAAAAGCATTTTAAAAAAACGCAGCACAAACACAAAGCAGCAACCCATAACTACAAGCCCCAGCGTCCTGCGCGCCATGAGCGCACAGAGTGCTGAGGAAACCGGCGCCTGAAAAAAGAAAAAGAAAAACAACTCACCGCCTCACAGCCAAGCACACACCAGCTGGCTTTCTTTCCCTCACCCAGGGCGCCTGAAGGTCCCGACTGGAGTTTCCCCTTTAATATCAGTGGGTGGGGGTTGCAATCCCCCTCTCCGCTGGCTACCCTAGGGTTGGGAGGTTTGTGGGGACAAAAGGGGTATATTGCCCCAACCCTTCTGGACACAGAGGAACAGGCAGAGAGGATCGATCCCCCACCCCCCTCCTTAAAACAACTCCGTCTTTTCTTCTCTTTAAAAACTGAGTTGTTTTAAGGAGGGGTGGGGGGTGGGGATTCGATCCAGTCTGCCTGATGTCCTGGGTCCAGAAGTATTGGGGCAATATACCCCTTTTCTCCCCACAAACCTCCCAACCCTAGGGTAGCCAGCGGAGAGGGGGGTCACAACCCCCACCCACTGATATTAAAGGGGAAACCCGATCTACTTTCACGACTCCACACAAACAAAGCACCATAACACACTAAAGCCCCCCTCCCCACCACCTAGCCCACCCTTTCTAACCCCCAATGACCATGCCCCCTCCCCACCACCGAGCCCACCCTTCCTAACCCCAACAACCACGCCCCCCTCCCCACAACCTAGCTCACCCTTCCTAACCCCCAACGAAAAACAACTCACCGCCTCACAGCCAAGCAAACACCAGCTGGCTTTCTTTCCCTCACCAACAGCGCCTGAAGGTCCCGACTGGAGTTTCCCCTTTAACATCAGTGGGTGGGGGGTTGCAATCCCCCTCTCCGCTGGCTACCCTAGGGTTGGGAGGTTTGTGGGGACAAAAGGGGTATATTGCCCCAACACTTCTGGAACCAAAAGATCAGGCAGAGTGGATCGATCCCACCCCTCCCCCTCCTTAAAACAACTCCGTCTTTTCTTCTATTTAAAAATGGAGTGGTTTTAAGGAGGGGGGGATTCGATCCACTCTGCCTGATCTTTTGGTTCCAGAAGTGTTGGGGCAATATACTCCTTTTCTCCCCACAAACCTCCCAACCCTAGGTTAGCCAGCGGAGGGGGGGGGGTCACAACCCCCACCCACTGATATTAAAGGGGAAACCCGATCTACTTTCACGACTTCACACAATCAAAGCACCATAACACACTAAAGCCCCCCTCCCCACCACCGAGCCAACCCTTCCTAACCCCAACGACCACGGCCCCCCTAGCCCACCCTTCCTAACCCCCAACAACCATGCCCTCCTCCCCACTACCTAACCCACCCTTCCTAACCCCCAACGACCATGCCCCTCTCCCCACCACCTAGCCCAGCCTTCCTAACCCCCAATGACCATGTCCCTTCCCCACCACCAAATAAATATTTTTTAAAAAAATTACTAAAAACAGTCAAACACATCCAAAAATGCACAAAAACAAAAACACCAAAAACAATACGAAGTAAACAAAGACAAAATCAAAAACAAAACAAACAGACAAAAAATACAAATTCCAACCCCCCCCCCACA
Source organism: Bradypodion pumilum (assembly GCA_035047305.1). Classification (NCBI taxonomy): domain Eukaryota; kingdom Metazoa; phylum Chordata; class Lepidosauria; order Squamata; family Chamaeleonidae; genus Bradypodion; species Bradypodion pumilum. The sequence goes on from JAWDJD010000002.1 coordinate 18,511,840, forward strand.
CACACACACACAAAACAAAGAAAACAAGCAAACTTACCAAAAGATGTGCTACCTCCACCAGGACTGAAAAACAAATGAATAAAGAAAGAGACTACTTACCAGAAGAAGCTCCACCCAGAGGCCAGGAGAGGAAAAAAAGTCAAAATACAATAACCCCTACCAGCACCACCTGCTGGCCACAATAGTAAAAACAATTCAAAAACACACAACAGCTCCAAATAAAAGGCCACAAGAGTAAAAACAAATCAAAAACATAACACAAATTCACAATTTTACACAAAAGGTCACACCAATAAAAACAAGTAAAAAATACACTAAAACATATGTCAATAAAATACAATAGAAACTTTTAAAAATCCTGTGCTGAGTTATAACTCAAATTTAAACTCAAAACATCTAAACACATTTTAAAAACATTGAATGTAAAAAACATTTACTTTTACATTATGAAAATTATGACCTACTGTACAACTAATTAAAAAAATTCAAAAAACTAAAACATTATTCACTTACATAAAACAATTTGAAAAAATTATATCATACTTTCTTCTTTTATTAATCCTAAAAAAAAACCAAAAAAGCAGATCCCAGTTAATAACAGCCAAGCCAAAAATTTTTTACATAAATAAACATTTAAAAATTTAAAATTACAGACTAAGCAATTTTTAAAAAACATTAACACAATTTAACCTTCCAACACAATTTAAAACTATTGCAAAAATAAAATTGGTTCATTTTTTATTAAAACATACGGAGAAAAAAGCCCGGCAACGCCGGGCAACCCTTGCTAGTATATATATATAATAACATTTCATCATAAACTGGTAGATGAAATCAGAAATATATCTATGAGAATGAACCAAGGCATTCATTCACCCCATGTGCCTCCTCTTCCTAAATAGTAGCATGAGAGCTATTTATATAGAAACCGTTCTGGTAACGTACGTACTATGTGTTACCACAAGAAAATCCGAAGATTCTCCATAAGCATTTTGAGAAGGCAGTGCCATTCACCTCTGATAAATTGGACTCCATGCTCAAATAACTGTGCTATACATTTATATATCTTTCAGATGAAGAACCAGTATGATAGAGAAAAATGAAATGATTACATGTCTCAAGGAAATATTATATTTTCAGAAACAGCTACCAACTCTTTACAGCTTTGTGGCAATTTTAACTCTTCCAGCAGTATTAGTTTTCAAATGCCAGGGCTGGATATTATTTGAATATTTAAAGGCCACACATTCGAATTCCAGATTTTACATCAGAATTCTAATATCGTCACCCAAAACAGGGGTGGTGATTATTCTCCCTATCATTTGTAACATTTGCTATATTGGAATTAATTAGCTCCAGACAGAAAAAGTCAGAGATGCAGATGAAGGGTCAGGCTGTGAGGTCTCATTCCAAGAGGGTGTTTCAGTGTTAATTTAAGACATTTCAAGTTTTACACAGCTAAAATGGCAGGCAGTACATTCTGTATCCTTTCCAGCATATGTCTCTTTTTTCATGCACAATCCCAGCAAGCATATTGATGTAACTGAATCTAATATTACAGAGCTGCATAAAAACATAAGATAATTAATACATTTTTAAATCAAGCAATTTTAAAACACAAAATTGAAACAATGAAACAATTACACTATATTTCTTTATTAATTTATTTTTATTCTTCAAATTTCTATTGCCACCCAACTTGGCAATGACTCTGGGTGGCTAACAACAATTAAAAACAACATCAAACTAATTAAAAGCCCTTAAAACCCAATTAAAAATTCTAAATAATTTACCCACTCACCCCATCCAATAAAAGAGAGATTAAAAGAAAGAGAGAAATCTTAATTTTATATATATAATATTAATTATATATTAATTATATACCGTAATTATATGCTATAACATGTGTGGTCCATGCTCTTCTACCCTCAAAGGTTCTAATTAATAAGTATGTCATGGCTGGGTTCCCAAAATATGCCAATATCAGTGCCAATCGAGCCTTTAAGGGGAAGACATTCCACATTTGGGATGTTGTGGCAGAAAAAGCCTTCCTTTCTATTTCCATGTAACAAACTGAGGAGGACCTCCCCAGCAGACATTAGTGGTCAAAGGCAGGTTTATATAGGTGAACTAATCAATCAGATATTTAGATCCCAAGCCATTTAGGGCTTTATAAATAGCTGTCATCACTTTGAACTCAGATTGGTAGTGCATTGGCAGCCAGAACAGATTTTTGTCAAAATCAATGTCATATGGATTCTAAAAGATGTTAGCAGGCTAGCTGTTGTGTACTTGCCATGTCATCTTCAAGGGTAGCTCCACATAAAGCACATCACAGTAGTTTAACCAGGGTATGGGTTGTTGTGGCCAGGTTATCCTTGTCCATGAAAGGTAGAATCTGGTGGATCAGTTAAAGCTGGCCCCAGTTAATCTGCGGCATGAATTTTTAATATTGAATGCTCTCATTAATGTTGCTTTTAGGGGGGAAAAGGACACAATAGATAGTGGCAGATGTAACTTGGGAAGGGAGATGTTCAATGATTATGAAGCACTTCCTGCTGTACATCTCTTGATTCTACAATAACAGTACCACATGTTTCTTGATAAGGACAGCTGAATAGAATTATTATAAGTAAAGGCAAGGTGTAACAAATGCTTAGCATGTTAAATATTATTGGAGTGTCATGTATCATTTGGTGGTGGGCATTTTTCAGACCTTTCCTCATGCATGAGCCATTCTGCTCAGAACTTTCTCAAAGGAAAGAAAGTGAGGTCACTGAGAGCAAGAAAGAAAGGAAGAGAGAGAGAAATGACCACATGACAAAGCAATCAGATTGGTTTGTGGGGAATGACTGAACTGCATTACAACATGTTTGCTCCATATGGCAAACCGTTCTCTGCCCGTACAGTTCTGTGAAGTATTCCCATTAAAAAAAAACTTGGGAAACCATAAAAAGAGAAAAGCTATTTTTTTTTACAACTATGAAACAACTCTTCTAAGAGCCAATGTTCCTTGCTGTGATATCTTGAAGCATATGGGTATTTTCATGTAAACTTGCTTTTTCTCCCCTTGGTGATTGTGGAGGCCAGTGGTTGCTGTTTCATGGCACCTCTCCCGAAAGTTTTCTCATACGTGGATCTCATAAATATATTAAGTTCTGCGGTGCTTTCTTTTAAAAGACATTCTCAACCAAATCATATCAACAGTGCCCTAACCAGTAGATAACTTTTAAAAATTGGAATGTGTGCCCCCCATAAATGCGTTTCAAAGAAAATATCTTCTTAATCCTGATTTCTTCTTTCAAGAACATGCCCAGAGAAGCATCCATGTATGTTTTTTTATGGATTTTTTATGGTTGTACGCCGCCCTGAGTCGGGTATTTACCTGAGTGGGCAGCATAAAAATTGAAATAAATAAATAAATAAATCCAGGACCATTAAGTTTCTTCTTTGGATCTTGTCATTTATTATAGAGAGTTTCTCTAATGGGAAGATTCTTTGTAATCTTTCAGCCCTCTGGAAAAGGCTTCTGAAGAGAGTTTCTGGTGTGGGGTCATTGCTGGGCAAGCAGGCTTTCAAATGAGAAAGCAATTTTAATTGATCTTCCTGAGCAGCTTGCCCTCTCCAGTTAGCAGCTCCTTTGCAATGAGTACAAAAGAGAATTCAGATCCGTTCAAAGATGTGACCTGTCTTTCCACAGGATATGTGGAGAGCCATTGAAAACACTGTCTGTTTGGTTCTGTGGCTGGTCACAGGGTGGCTGAATCTTTAACCTTTTGAATGGTCACTCATATCATTAGACTAACAGAAGTGACTGCCCCAAGCACCATGTTTTGGGACTTAAGATGGCAAGGGCATAAATGGTTCTGAACTGACCATGGGTACCTGTCTTATGTAGAAGAGAAAAGCAAACATTTCTCACATTCCAATTACGAGGAAGTCTATGATTTGCTCTGAATGAAGTCTAACCACCATCACCTGATGACTCCATCTGATCAGCTGTAAGCTCCATTGCAGCTTCAGGCACCATGCAGACTGCCAGGGCATAAAACTATGTCTTTGACCCATTCTCCCTGCCTTATTATTGTGACAAATTGCACACTTACTGTGCCTTTTTGGTTGGCCTAACTCAGTGGTAGCAAATCTACCGCATATATGCCAGAGGTGGCACTTGGAGCCCTCCCTGTGGGCACCGTGCAGTCACCCCAGCACAGTTTGCTCTGCTCCTCTGCCCAGCAGCCCAATGTGAGTGCTTCCTCCTTCCCCACAGCACATAGTTTTCCCTGCCCCTCTGTCCAGCAGCCCAGTAGGAGTGTTTCCTTCCTCCCCTGTTGCTGTGTTGGCACTTTGTAATAAATAAGTGGGTTTTGGGTTGCAATTTGGGCACTCAGTCTCTAAAAGATTTGCCATCACTGGCCTAACAAATATGCTATCCCACTATGGAAAGTTCTAGGAACTCCTCCAAATTACAACAGATACTTCCAGGTTCCTCACCAAATTATAAAGCCCTGTATTTTGGTAAGATGAAGCCATGATAGTTAACATGGTATCAAAGTGCTATAGCTGTATAGTATAAATACAACATATCACTCTCTTTGCATTGTAGATGAAGCAACTCTCACAGCAGTTTTGGCTTAATAAGACCACATTAGCCTTTAGTCATTGCCCAGAGCTCACCCATAACTATTAGAGGTTCCAACAGCAACACATAATGTTCTCAACCAAATAATGTAATGTACATAATGTAAAGTCCATTCTGGGCAAAATAAGAAAAATGCCCTGTTTCTTTCAGTGAGAGAATGCATTTACTAGACGACAGAATCTCATCTGTCCCTGTGTGAACTTGGTAATATTTGGTGGAATAAAATGAACCCTTTTCAAAGAACTGAATCAGTCCATGGATTAGATTCCTGCAATCTTTCTATTGTTTTTTTTAAAATAGGTTTTTTAACAGAAATATCACAAATGAATCTAAGCTTTTAGGTTACCAAACTGGATTCCTCCGCCCCCCTCCCCCAAATTTCATATGCAACAGCAACAAGATTTCAAATTTCTAGCTATCACAATAGAGATCTATACCAATAAAATGGTGTGTTAACCGTTGGAATGTGACAAAGGATGTTGCACCAGGCCCCACTAGCCCATAATGGGCCTCCGTTCACTCGCCCGAACCCGCAGGTAACTGTCGGGTTGAAATTTTCGACCCGGGGGCAGGAGCCGCCCAGTCGCAAACAAAAAAAGGAACTTCAATTCCCAAAGTTCCTTGCGCCGTGCTGCGCCAGAGCCAATCAGGATGAGCGGCACGGCAAAAGGAACGTTTGGAAACGCGCTACGGCCAATCAAAAAAAAGCCGCAGGAAAAAAACTGCCACAGTAAGCAAACACGTGCAGGCAAAACTACAAGCCACAGTGTCCTGCGCACCATTAGCATGCCAAACGCTGAGGCGGCCTGCGCGCGAAAAATAAAAGTTAAAAAAACGCCCACCGCCGCTGCCCTTCTTCCCCACAGGCCAGCCAGCATGGCCCATGGGGGAAAAAAGAACCCCCCCCGCTGCCGCTGCCCTTCCTTCCCACGGGCCAGCCAGCATGGCCCGTGGGAAAGAAAGCCACCACCCCCACCATTGCCCTTCCTTCCCACGGGCCAGCCAGCATGGCCCGCGGGAAAGAAAGCCACCCTCCTGAAAAAGTAAACACAATACAAAAACAATCAGAAACACTCAAAAATCCAAAAAGGAAACACAAAAACAGCCAAAAACAAACAAGAAAAAACACACAGAACCCCCCCAAATCCAAACCACCACCACCACCCCCCAAAAAAACCCCAGAGAGCTTACCAAAAGACGTCTTCTATCCATGAGGACCGGAACTCAAATGAGAAAAGAAAAAAAAACTTACCGGAAGCGACACCCAGAGGACAGAAGAGAACAATTATAGAGAGGAAGAAAGCTCACCACCCCCACCCAGAGGCCAAAAGAGAAAAAAAATTCAAAATTATTGAAAATAATAAGATTAATTCCAAAATTAATCAAATAAGTTATAAAAACATTAAAAAAATAATCACACTAATCTCAAAAAATACCAAAAAAACAACAAAACTCACTTTTCACTCAAAAAAACCAAAAAGAAAAAGAAAAATGCGTAAAAATTAAGATTTTAAAAAACAAATTTAAATTTTAAACTAAATTAAATTAAATTAAATTAAATAAATTAAAATAAAATAAAATTTGCATAAACATAAAACAAAAACCTTCAAAAACCAATATAAAGAGCCCAGCACGCAAAAAACCCCCCCAAAAATAAAAGCACTGGGAGCGCAAGTCCGCCGCAGGCGGACGCAGCGCCTCGAAGCCACAAAATCACAAAACCTTACAACACCATTTAAAACAGCCCAGCACCATTGGTTCAAGGAAGAAGAAAAAACCTTTACTATCCAATATGCTAGTAAGATATATAAGAAAGATGAAAAGTTTTTTAAACCTTTAATGTATGATATACACCACCTTTCAGCTAGAGCCATGTAAACCAGCAATACTGCATCTGTAATTTTTTCTATTATTTTACATCGTGGATGGAAACACTCTCCCAGTTTTTCAGTTTAGGAGGGGGAGTTGATACCTCTAATGACAAATGTATATTCTTTTCCATTATTGCCTGGGCAATTGATACATAACTTACCAAGTTGTATAGCATCTGTCTGAATGCCAAGCAAAAATGAAAAATCACCAGCATGTTCTCCTTTCTATTGAGATTTCAAAATGAAGAGCTCTATAGCTACAAAAAGCTGCAGCACGCACCTTCCTGCCAAATACATGGCTCCATGTTAGTGTTAATCAGTGCTTTCCTTGTGTATGTTTTATTTGTATTCAAACATTTGGTAAGCAGCTTAAAGCCTGGCAAAATCAAGGAAAACCCAAGTCATTTATTCTAAAGATGTTCATGCACATACAACACACCTTTCCAGATGTCTTAATTTGCCCCCCTAGTAGTGTGAAACCTAAGCTGCTTAAGCGACAAACTCATATGAACATATTGATTTTGTTGACACAAGATTCACTGACTCGGTTCAGAAGCAGTGGGAGGCACATCTTCCTCACCTCCACTCCATCATGCGATCAGGAGCTTTCCCTTTGACAGGAAACAACCACAGTTCTCTTTGACACTCCAAAAAAAGTGATTTATAAACAAATACAGTACCGTGATAAGAGAGAAATATGCACCATATACATGGGATATTCCAACTCCCAGAATATTGTTTTCCATGGCCACAGACATTGCAGGTTACTACCCCATTTCTCTCCCAATCTCTTCATTCCATGTCGGTAATTACACAGCACTCCAGGACTATTAAGGACTGCAGTGGCTCAAGTGGTTAAGACACTGAACTTGAAGACTGGAAGGTCAGAGTTCAATTCCCAAGTACTGCATGGCGGAGTGAGCGCCTGTCTCTGTCTCAGCTCCTGCCAACCTAGCAGTTTGAAAGTAAGAAATTGCAAGTAGATAAATAGCTACCGCTTTGGTGGGAAGGAAAACAGCATTCCGTACACTTCGGTGTTGAGGCATGCCTGCCATGTGTCCACAGAAACATCTGCAGATGCAGTGAGCACTGGCTCTTTGGCTATAAACAGAGATGAGCACTGAATCCTAGAGTCGGATACGACTGGCTTTCGAGCAAGGGCCTAAACTTCCAAACCATCAGCTGTGGTAGGCAGTCAGCCAATCGTCACAACCTCACCCTTTTCTCTCTTCTGCTGATTCAATGTAAATTGCCTCTGCACCATGGCTGTGTGGTGACCTTCACAACCAGGGATTGTGGCTGTAGCTACAGACCTGGAAAATGGGGAAAAAAGAAAATTTCACTCATAATCCATTGTTCTTCATTTGCCACTAACAATTCTCTTTACTACTCCATATGATTCATTTTGCAACCATTCACAGCATCATTTCTTCCTTTGAGGAAAAGGGACTGGTGATGTTTAGCCTTGAGAAAAGGAAACTGTGATAGGATGTTGTAAAGGTAAAGGTCACCCTTGCTCAAAAGCCAGTCACATCCGACCCTAGGGTTCAGTGCTCATCTCTGTTTCATAGCCGAAGAGCTAGCGCTGTCTACTTCTGCAGACATTTCAGTGGTCATGTGGCAGGCATGGCTAGACACCGGAGTGCACGGAACACTGTTTACCTTCCCACCAAAGTGGTCTTTATTTATCTACTTGCAATTTCGTGCTTTCGAACTGCTAAGTTGGCAGGAGCTGGGACAAAGACGCGAGCTCATTCCGTCCTGCAGTATTCGGGTATCGAACTGCTGACCTACCGCCTTCCAGTCAGCGTCTTAACCACTTAAGCCACTGCACCTCTTTCAACTCAACTATTCTATGATTCCATAACATCACCTTAAATTGACACAGGCTGTTAGAAATGACAGTAAAGGGAAACCACAGAAGTATAGCTTAAAAAGTGGCACCATGACACCGTTCCCAATACACACAAGTAAAACAAAAATAAAACATTCTGCATTACTAAACGTTGAGATTTTGAAAGGAGAAGAAAAGAGACGTGAAAATGTTGGTAACTCTCATACACATACAGGATAATGCAGTGTGTATGAAACAAGGCTTTCAGGACAGCTTCTTCTGCATTTAATTGATTATAAAAGCATGAAAATCACATTGGGGACAAACCAAGCAAGGTGTTGAGGACAAAAGAGAGAAAAAGGCTGTATTTGGGATGCCTCTCTACATGTCTTTAATGATGCTTAGATTTGAAAAGAGGAATAGCACCATTGTTCTCACGTATCTTTCAATTAATGGCTTTTTCTCCCTCTGTTCTTCTCATATTTTTCTCCCGTCATCTTTATTGCCATACATTTAACCCATTGTGATGTGTATCTCACTGGCTGCTGTTTTGTTGGTTTATTTGAGTATGCATTTTTGTTTTGTTTTCAATTTTTTGTGGTATGCTCATTTTTGGTGGCTTTTGTGAACCAGATCCCATTGACCCATTAGAAGTTGATTTTTATCCTTTGCTTGATGATTTTCCTACCTCAGTCCCAGATGTCTCCACCCCCATGCTCCCACCAGTAGGTGTCCAGGCTGTGGCATTAACCCATGATGCTGTGAGGGTCAGCTGGGCAGACAACTCTGTCCCCAAGAACCAAAAGACAACAGAAGTCCGGTTCTACACAGTCCGGTGGAGAACCAGCTATTCTACAAGTGCTAAATACAAGGTGAGGGCTTTGAATTCATTACTCTATCCTGCTATCAACCCCATTTCTTTCCCACAGTTCTTCAGAGATTCATTCCTCAGCAATCAGACTTTTGAATGATGCCTTTGTTTACCTGTGTTATGGCTAATTATAAAACAAAGCATACTAAAGGTAGGCTACCTAGTTCATGAAAAGTGCATGCCAGCATTGCTAAATGAAATAATGTAAAATAAAAGCAATATTTAGTTTGCCACTGATTGTGTATGTCACGAGGAGAAATTTAAGAATTTCATCTCATTGAATGATTGCTCTCAGCCGGAGTTTGGGAAGGTTTCTTTGTAAGCAACAACTGACTGGGGGACTATGGGAGTGATACAGAAATCTAAAAAAGTATCTTTCTTTAAATTCTGGCCACGAGGAAGCACCAGTGCTTAAACACTAATGATGCTGCCTGAGTATAAATCAGTAATATATGTAAGAAACTATTGGGAGCTTTAAGTCTGAGGAAGAAATAAATATAAAATAATATTGAAACTGTAAAATGCTGCAGTGGCTCAAGTTGTTAAGACGCTGACTGGGAAGCGGAAGGTCAGCAGTTCGATTCCCGAGTACTGCAGGACGGAAATGAGCTCCCGTCTTCGTCCCAGCTCCTGCCAACTTAGCAGTTCGAAAGCAAGAAATTGCAAGTAGATAAATAGGGACCACTTCGGTGGGAAGGTAAAAGCGTTCCGTGCGCTCCGGTGTCTAGTCATGCCTGCCACATGACCACGGAAATGTCTGCAGAAGCAGACAACGCTGGCTCTTCGGCTTAGAAACAAAGATGAGCACTGTACCCTAGAGTCAGATACGACTGGCTTTCGAGCAAGGGAAACCTTTACCTTAAAATGCTATTGCACTTGTTGTGTGGTGATGTAAGAAAAGAGCAGGGCATTGATAGGTGACATGCTCAAATGGTTGAAAATGGTTGGAGGTGAAGACAGACACCAGGAAACCTGTGAACTACCTCAAATGCTCCCTGAGTCAGCGTATGCTGAGTGGGCAGCATACAAATCGAATAAATAAATGAATGAATGAATGAATGAACTATGCTCCTTTATATCCACTTACAGGCATTTCCCCATCTCTCTTGAAGCTGTATTTTTGGATGAGGCTATTGGCTGAGTTTGCTGGTACAGCTTGGTGGATTAGAGTACCCAAAGTCCAGGAGTTCAAACTCCCATTGCTTTTCTCTGGAGAGGGGGCAGCCAAGATCACTTTAAATATGTGTGGTTGATGGGGTTAAGTGGCCTTTGGCAAGTTGCAATGCCTCAGAGCACTCTCCAAGAGAGAGACCAGTAAACCACTCCTGGGGCATTTCATACCCTGTTGGCTGACCATAAATTGGAATCACCTTGGTGGCACGTAATTATTATTAATAAGCAAACCAAGGCTTGGCTAAATTATTTTTTTGCTGCCAAGGAATGACATGGGAGAGGCAGGAGACAGCTAAATGGTGACAACTGCACCTTGTGTTATCTATATAATAACTGCACCTTGTGCTATCTATATAATTTATCTTGCTATCTATATAATTTATCTTTCTCTTTAGTAGGTTTTACAGAGTTCAGATTAAAACATCATACTTTAGAAGATCTTGTGTTGTTTCCTCCAAGAGAAAAAAAACACAGGCAAATATAAGAGACTCATAAGTTAGACTTCAACTTAAAAATCAATCTCTAGAGGACTGGGAAAACTATGGCCCGTCACTTCAGTTCAGTTCAAATTGATGCTATCCTCAAAGTATCTTCAAGGGCCTTGAAATGCTAATATTTCCTATCAAAGAAGGCAATATCAAACAAACAAATGGTTCACATGAATGAACCTTAGCTTTTATGAAAGCAAACGGTCCCTCTTGTCTGTGGCCAAAGCCCATTTTGTTCAGAGCAAGCTGCATGGCTTTTTTTTTGTACTTGTTTATGAAATATTTTCATACCCCATTTCAACTGTGCCACCCACCCCTTCCTCATGCCAGAGATGGGAAGTCAGAAGGATCAAGGGCACGTGTGCCTCTTTCTCTCTTGATCCATCCAATTTGTTCTCATCCGCTATGATTATTTTTAAATTTGGGTTTGCTCTCTTTTTTAATGTAATGGATTTTAAAATCAGCCTTCGGGGTTAAATTAGTCCCCTGACTCTGTTACAATTTTGTTAGACATGATCAGTTAAATGCAAATGTAAACAATTTAGAATTCATAAATATTTACAACTCCATAGCAGGTTGTCATTGTTATGAGTTTTAAAAAAAATCCCTAAATAATTAAAATAAAACTAAGGAGAATTAGAATGGGGGAATGTAACTGGCATTCCTGAGAGATGAGAAGTTCCAGAAACGTGATTTTTTTTAATGAGGTAAGCTTTGGAAAAAGGTTTCTTGGTTGTTGTTGTTTTTTTAGTTTTGTAATGTTTGTATTCATTTACAAGAAGAAGAACTGAGTGCTGGTGGAAGCAAATTGAACCTTGAACTAAAGTCCATATCATTGTTGGGTGGGGGAGCCAATATCTCAGTATTCTATTCACATAACTATCACACAAATTATATTTCCTAGGAAGTACGTAGCATGCAATGAAGCTTTATTTATTTAATAATTTGTGGTTGCAAGTAAGCACATAGAGCCCCATTTAAGATATGTTGGTAGGAGAGGTTTAAGCTATTCCTATCATCTTCATCATCAGATGCCGTCATGTTGATTCTGACTCATGGGAACCGTCTTTGGGGTTTCCTCAATAGAGTATATTTAGAAGTTGTTTACTATGCCCTTCTTATGGGGCATTTGGGGACTGTGCAGCTTGTTCAGGGCTACACAGGCTGACTCTTCTCTCAGGAGACATAGTGGAGAATAAAACTCCGAAATTCCTGCTCTCATATCTGTCAATCCACGGCTCTGGAAAAACGGGACCTGCGCACATCGCTTGTGCACAGGTCGCGTTCCATGCATGCGTGGAAAGGTTTTACCCCTTCCACGCATGCATGGAAGCGCTACGCCGCTTGCACAGCCCTTACGCAAGCGACGTAGCGCTTCTGCGCATGCATGGAAGGGGTAAAACCCTTCCACGCATGCACGGAAAGCGTTTCCCCCACTGCCAAATTACGGGGTTTTGGCAGCGGGGGCCGGGTTATGACGTCAATTGATGTCAATTTACGGGGTAATCCAGGCCAAATCGGGAAGGTTGACAGGTATGTGCTCTTCAGCCAGATTCCTAAAACCACCACACTTTATGAAAGATGGAACCTAGAGCAGGTACAGAGAAGGGCAACAAGGATGATCAGAGGACTGGAAACCAAGCCATTGGTCATGTTTAGCCTTGAGAAAAGGAGACTGAGATGGGATATGATAGCATTCTTCAAAACCTGAAACAGAATCATAAAGAGGAAGGCACCAATCTGTTCTCAATCATCCCAGAGCGCAGGGATGCATAATGATGGGCTGAAATGACAGGAGGCCAGATATAGACTTAATATCAGGGAAAACGTCTTAATGACTAGAACAGTAAAGGTAAAGGTTTCCCTTGCTCGAAAGCCAGTCGTATCTGACTCTAGGGTGCAGTACTCATCTCTGTTTCTAAGCCGAAGAGCCAGTGCTGTCTGCTCCTGCAGATGTTTCCATGGTCATGTGGCAGGCATGACTAGACACTGGAGCACACGGAATGCTGTTACCTTTCCACTGAAGTGGTCCCTATTTATCTACTTGCAATTTCTTGCTTTCGAACTGCTAGGTTGGCAGGAGCTGGGACGAAGACGGGAGCTCATTTCCGTCCTGCAGTACTCGGGAATTGAACTGCTGACCTTCCGCTTCCCAGTCAGCATCTTAACAACTTGAGCCACTTGAGAGCAGTATGACAGTGGAAACAACTGCTTTGAGAGGTGGTGAGCACTGCAACACTGAAGGAGAGAACTGTACGGCCATCTGTCATATCTACTTCAATTCCTGAGTTGGACTTGCAACTCAGTTTTCTTCTTCTTCTTCTTCTTGGAAGGTCTTTGCAGGCGCACCCACCCAAAGAAATACTCAGACACCGGTATTGGATTAAAGGCATCGGGCTACTTTTATTGAATAATGCCCTAGTCCGAATTATCACTTTCAATTGGTGTAATCATCCAATTGTAATTCTTTAAGGCAAGCAGGCCACAGTAACACTGGTAAGGTTCCACCCAAAATGCCAATGGAAATTGGCTACATGTATCAATGTGTATCAATTTGTTTGCTGACACAAACAAATTGTTGACCGGAGTCAATATACTATCTCCTGACCCCACCCTATGACGTGTATCCATTCAAATATCAAGGTGATGCAGGCTGTGAAGCTCCTGACATCACCCCTTTCATGGTTCGCCCTTGACCGGCCAATCCTGTTTCCCCTGTACCTATCTACGTGTTGGCCAGTCAATTGCGAACCTGCCGGATACCTATGGGTCATAAATCTTTACCTTACCAGTGCTACCCGCCACACGGGGAGGCGGTCCATGATGACTCTCGCCCCCCCCAGACCGTCAGCTCGGTCGCCAGGCCCGCTTTCACATCTTCCAGAAGGAGGTTCATACCTCCGGCCAACAGGTGGACCCCATCTCCTGCATACAGGCTAAAATCCTGCAACCCTATCCCCGGGTGTCGAATGGACTTTCAGAAGGCTTTTGACAAGGTCCCACACCAAAGGCTCTTGAATAAACTTACCAGTCATGGAATAAAGGGACAGGTCTTGTCCTGGATCAGCAACTGGCTAAGGGACAGGAAACAGAGGGTAGCACTAAATGGACACTTCTCCAAGTGGAGGGAAGTAAAGAGTGGGGTCCCCCAAGGTTCAGTACTGGGACCCCTGCTTTTCAACCTCTTCATAAATGATCTAGGGGTAGGAGTAAATAGCAAGGTAGCCAAATTTGCTGACGACACTAAATTATACAGGGTAGTGAAGACTGTGAGAGATTGTGAAGAGCTCCAGAGGGATCTCTTGACACTGGGGGAGTGGGCAAAACAGTGGCAAATGAGCTTCATCATCAGTAAGTGCAGAGTGATGCATGTTGGGGCAAAGAACCCCAATTACATTTATAAACTGATGGGGTCTGAACTCTCTGCGACAAACCAGGAAAGGGACCTTGGTGTCCTGGTGGACAACTCAATGAAGGTGTCAACCCAGTGTGCCTCAGCAGTGAAAAAAGCAAACTCAATGTTAGGGATCATTAGGAAGGGTATAGAAAATAAGTCAGCAAGTGTCATTTTGCCTCTTTATAAATCTATGGTGAGGCCCCATCTGGAATACTGTGTACAGTTCTGGTCGCCATACCTCCAGAAGGATATTATGGAGTTGGAGAAAGTGCAGAGGAGGGCAACCAGAATGATTAGGGGACTGGAACACCTTCCTTACCATCTGAGGCTGCAACGGTTGGGCCTCTTCACTCTTGAACGACGGCGTCTAAGAGGTGACCTGATTGAAGTTTATAAAATCATGCACGGTGTGGACAAAGTGGATAAGGAAAAACTGTTTTCCCTATCGCATAACACTAGAACTAGGGGACACTCCATGAAACTTTTGGGTACTAGTTCTCAAACAAATAAGAGAAAGTACTTTTTCACCCAGAGGATTACTGGTCTATGGAACTCCCTGCCAGAAGAAGTGGTGACAGCTGTCAGTCTTGACAGCTTTAAGAAAGGATTAGACAAGTTCATGGAGGACAAGGCTATCAATGGCTATAATTATGGCTACCTAAGGACAACCTCCGGGTTGGAGAGATAGGCAGGATATCTCTCAATGCCATTTCCAGGGAATCCTAAGCAGGTGAAGGCATCTCCTTGGGAATACCCTGAAGGAAATGGTGAGCCACTGTGTGAGACAGAATGCTGGACTGGATGGGCCGTGGCCTGTTCCAGCAAGGCTGTTCTTATGTTCTTATGTTCTTATGGCTGTCCCCAAGCCATTCTCAACAAGAAACCGGGCAAAAGCCCTGTTCACTGACCGCCGGGCACGGTCCAAACCACGGAGATCCATGTCTCCTCTATAACAGTGTTTCGGCACGATGTCAGACCATAGCAACCGTGTGTACGGCCATAAATGATGTAAAAACGCCAGGTCACTGCACCCCGACATTTTAAGAAAAGGCCATTGATCCGTGCGAGATCATTGCCGCCGAGGTGCAGAATCAGAACATCAGGTGGTCCAGCATCCCTGATGGACATCAGGAATGGCAACAGTTCCCGCCATCTCATGCCATGCATACCATACCACCGCACACGTGCAGATGCACGCAGCCCGAAATGGGGTCCCCACTCCGACTATGCAGCATAGTGTGCCACCCAGTGTACATAGCTGCAGCCCACCAGCCCCACTGCCACCTGTGCGTCGACACACAGGGTCTGTAAAAGAAGGAAAAGGAATTAAGGACATAACTAGGTACTCATACAGTGAGGGGACGTACATATAAGGAAAAAATGCAATGACCCCCTCCTGCCCATCCAACATATATCAGCCTCAGAGTACCCAAACGCAGCCGCAGTCAATGCGGCGCCTATCCTGAATGAATGGGTGCCATAACGAGCCCCACACTGTGAAGTGCGGTACCGGTCACCCTCCAGAACTGAAATTTGGTAAGGGAAGACCCATCCTGGTGGCAGAAAAACAGGCCAGGGCGCGCAGCAGGCACTGCCAGAATTGCATGTAGGGCACCAACCGGACAGATGTCAGCAAATGTACATCGTAGCAGTATAACACCACTGCCTACTCCATGCTGATCGGCCTTTGAGGAACAAATCCTTAACTGAGCCTACTCCTGGTTGATAGACACATCGTTGAGTTCCAGTGCTCTACGACACACGTCCCTTTTTGACCATGGGACCAGCTCGCTGATTTGCAGAGCTCCAGAGAAAGCTACGGTGGTAGCTGCATGAAAAAGAGACTCCTCCTACCTACTGTAACACAGTCTAAGCCAACCTCGTGCAAGGTGGGCCAGAATACCTGGTAAAACAGGGCGACAGGGCGATGTGTGTCCGGGCGGCTGCCACGTCCACGTGTCCACCCTTCCAATACATGGCATATGTAGAAGTCACTCACACAGTCAGTAAAGCCCCGTGCCTTGGCCATGAATGCCACGGCGTAAAGCCTGGTGGCGATGGTGCGTGGGGCGAACCCCAGATCCTGAAGGTGGAC
The DNA here is from genome assembly GCA_035047305.1 of Bradypodion pumilum. Lineage (NCBI taxonomy): Eukaryota > Metazoa > Chordata > Lepidosauria > Squamata > Chamaeleonidae > Bradypodion > Bradypodion pumilum. The sequence continues at coordinate 18,528,211 of JAWDJD010000002.1, forward strand.
CATATACTGTAAAACCTGGTCGACTGGTATCGGCCACATTTCAGGCAACTGCCTTTTCCTACAAAAGGTCCTAAAGTGAAGGAGTGTATGCTGATACACCTTACGCGTGTGAGGTGCCAAAGACATGCCGATCGCCCGGTTCACCTCTCCTTGCTAAATGTCCATATCTCAGCCGGGAGTGTAGAGGGAAGTTCCTCTGCGTCTGGAGCCAAGGCACGGAACCGGGAGATCTGCAGGTGGGATAAAGCATCAGCAATATCGTTATTAATGCCTGGCACATGTCTGGCCCTAAGGAGCCCATTAAAGCACACGGACCTACGTACAATTGGCGAACTAAGGCCATGACTCCGGGGGATTTAGACGTTTGGACATTGACAATGTGCACCACCGCAGCATTGTCACGCCAAAAGTGAACCACAGAATTAGCCCACCTGTCCCCCCAGAGCATAAAGGGGACCCATAATTGAAAAACTCCAGGAACGTAAGATTGCGTAAGCGATCCGTGACCTTGTCATCCCTGGGGCCATTGGCCATAGGCACACTGTCCTTGAAAATAAGTCCCAAACCCCAGGGAGCCGGAAGCACTCGACTGTACTTGGAACTGGGGCTGACCATAAGCACAGATCTCCAAAAGGAGACGGCATTAAAGTCCTGCAGGAATGTGAGCCAAACCGACAGGTCTGCTCGTAAACCCCTAGTTAGCCATACCCTGCGGTGTCGTTTATAAAGACCCGCCACAGTGTCACCCAGATGCCTGGCGAAGGCTCTGCCTGGCGTTACCACTCTGCAGGCAAAGTAGAGGTGGCCGTGAATCACCTGCAACTCCCGGGGAGGCACCTTACACTTGGCGAACTTCTCCGCTCCGTCGCTTCTCGTAAAATGGCAGCGCGTCTGCCTCATGACCACCCCTTTTATAGAGGGGTGGCCATGCCCCCTAACTAGCCCGGATGTCTGCGTCCAGGTGGGTGGGGCCCGCAAAGAGCGTGGCGGCCATTTTGGCACCACGCTTGCATTCTGCGTACCAGCTATGATTCTATAAGGACTAATCATTTAAAAGGTGTTCTAAGATTACTTCACCTTCACTTTCATTTTTCCTCCTACCTCCATAATCCCCGGGTTGTGGCTGTAATCACAGATACACTGAAAACCTCAGATCTTTAGGAAATGGAAATATTTGCCCTAACAAATCTATGTACGTAGCCATTCTTAATCCTCTGCAGAAGCGAGGGCATCTCCTGGCTGCCACTATTTTGCAGTTGTTATCTTTCGGCTGTGCTGTTTGTAAGGTACTTTAAGATAAAAATCTGCCCTGCTCAAGTAGTTTCTTAATTCTTGCTTAAATAAAAAGTTGATGAGGGGAATTCACGGTATTACCAAGATCTCTATATACACATTAGAACACTATTATGTACGTTTTCTTAATGCACTTCCATCAGTAAGATGAATAATGCATTTTCCTCAATAAAAGAAGTGAACAGGAAGCTTGCGCTTAATCAAACCAAATGCTTCTAAACATGAGGTATTAAAACCTGAACTTTTTTGGTAAGAACATAAGTACATATTTACCCAAGAGACAGCAGAGGTGTTTTTGATCGCTTAATTAAATATGTATGAAGAAGCTCTGAATGTCATCACTGAAAGAAGGACAAGCAACTAGGCATGGTTCCATCAAAGATTCAGAACAAAGCAAAAGAAACTTCTTCTATTAACTGATTCTTGTGATTCTCAGATAAGCTTTAAAACAGGTGATGCAAACCAGACAGGCCAATGACATCCTTTCTCTTAATTTATTTGATTTTGTAAAGTACAGATAATATTGCAAACTGAGATGTTAACACTTCTGGTTGCTGAACATATGTCCCTCCCTACCGAGTTCAAGGGGATCACTGTGGCTTAGTGGCTAAAATCCTGAGCTTGACGGCTGGAAGGTCAGGAGGTCAGCAATTCAAGAACCAAGTGCTGTGCAATGGAGTGGCTGCCTGCCCTGTTGTCTGTCCCAGCTCCTGCCAACCTAGCAGTTCAAAAGCAAGAAATTGCAAGTAAATAAATAGGAACCACTTCGGTGGGAAAGTAAACATTCTGTGCACTCTGGTGTCTAGTCATGCCTACTACATGACCATGGAAATGTCTGTAGAAGCAGACAGCACTGGCACTTCGGCTTTGAAACAGAGATGAGCACTGAACCCTAGAGTCGGATACGACTGGCTTTTGAGCAAGGGAAACCTTTACCCTTACCTACATAGTTGCAAAGTGTCTCACCAAATGTAGAGGTGATTCTAAATTAAATTAAATTCCTAGTTTCCTAGGAATGAAGATTGGGAAGAAGCAGGGAGAGAAACACTATGCTACTATTCCAGAAGAAGCAACTACTACTGTAAATAGCTGTTGCTTTCTTCTTCCACTTAGAGTTGTTGTTTTTTTTAAATGAAATATAGCATGAATGCCCATTGTACTTGTTCAATTCTTCCTGTTTCTTCTTCTTCTACAGTCCGCAGATACAACAGCCTTGAGTCATACAGTTTCAGGCCTTAAACCCAACACCATGTATGAGTTCACAGTCATGGTCACAAAAGGTCGAAAGTCAAGTACATGGAGTATGACAGCTCATGCTACAACTTATGAAGCAGGTACAGCTCTATTAGGTTTCTACTTCAAGGATGTCAAAGTTGCTTTTCTTTTTCTTCCTCTTCAAAAATTGGCCTCAGCTGCCAGGGCTCGGCGACTTTAGGAACTTCGCCGCTGCTTTGTAATGTCTCTTTTAGGCTTTGAAATGCATTTCTCTTTGCACTTTTATGATGTATATTGTTTCTACAATTGAGAAATAGTTCTTGTAATAAACTGTATTTATTTTAACTTAAATAACTTTTCTTCAGTAAACACAAATAACTTTCTTCAGTGAACACAAACTAGGTAAATATCCAAACTTAGGCAACTTTTTTCAGTAAATAAGGTAAGTAATAAAGTAAATTTCATTTGTTTTTCTTCAGTCCAAAAATATCATGTAATCTCTTGTTTCTTCTTCTTTTTGGACTAAAGAAAAACAAATGAAATTTACTTAAAGTCTTTATTATTTACCTTATTTACTGAAAAAAAGTTGCCTAAGTTTGGATACTTACCTAGTTTGTGTTCACTGAAGAAAGTTATTTGTGTTTACTGAAGAAAAGTTATTTAAGTTAATAGTTCGGAAAGAAAAAATAAATACAGTTTATTACAAGAGCTATTTCTCAATTTTTAAGAAGAAACAAGAGATTACAGGATATTTTTAGACTGAAGAAAAACGAATGAAAGTTACTTAAAGTCTTTATTACTTACCTTATTTACTGAAAAAAGTTGCCTAAGTTTGGATACTTACCTAGTTTGTGTTTACTGAAGAAAGTTATTTGTGTTTACTGAAGAAAAGTTATTTAAGTTAATAGTTTGGAAAGAAAAATTAAATACAGTTTATTACAAGAACTATTTCTCAATTTTTCATTGTTTCTACAATGACATGACATTGTGACTTTTGTATTGTTGCTATATGTTACTGTATTCTATTATATTTTGTACTTTATTATTTTACTCGAGCGGCAGAAGACGGACCCACCTTGAGGCTCAGGACGCCTGCTGCCCGACCCCCGGACTTTGATGTCCATATAGGATAGTGTGTTGTTTATATTTCTTTCCTAGTGTGTCATGTTAAATGATAGTTCTGGGGTTTTGCCTTCTCTTAAGCCCCGACCTCTGCTCCCAAGGACCTGACAGTCATCACTCGTGAAGGAAAGCCTCGAGCTGTAATTGTCAGCTGGCAGCCACCATTAGAAGCCAATGGGAAAGTTACAGGTAGGCTCTGGCCTATGCCATTAATTCTTCTTTTTCACATCTTATACAGAATGGTATGTGTTCAAATGACATTTTAGATAGGAGTATGTAGAATGCATGCCAGTCCGACCTATGACAGTTTTGGGATGCCCCAAGTTGTTCTACTCATCTAGTAGATCAAATCCTCAAATAAAACAGCAGTCATCTAAATGTTTGACATTTTGCACAATATGGGTATTACAAAATGATTATTTGCAACTGGAGGAAAGCCACTCAAAACCACTAGAAGCCTTTCAGCCTCCATTCTAGTGAGAAAACTGTTGTAATTCCTTGGTTTTGCCTGTGAGGATGAGATAAGCAAGCATTTCTATCTCGGTGTTGGATTGCCATCCCCTTTCTGTGATTTCTGGGAGGAAGGACAAAAGGGGAGGGGAATAAAGTCCTTGATAGGACATGTTAAATGGTAGTGGATTGGAGACCATTTCAAAATTAATGTTGTCTAGTTTATTGTAGTTTTTACAGTGCTTTTCGGACAAACTCTCCCAGAGAATGGTTGCCAAATGTAAAATGAAAGCATGATGTATATAATAAAGACTAAAATATCGCACAGCAGAACCAGGTAGAAATTATCAGTAGAAACTGAGAGATTCCTCTTAAACAAACGGAGCCAGGAAATTTGGTCGGTCTCCTTAGAAAGAGGCATGCAAAAAGCTTCATATCACAAAGGAAGACCATTGTTTAGCCTAGCAAGTTGCTAAGACGCTGACTGGGAAGCGGAAGGTCAGCAGTTCGATTCCCGAGTACTGCAGGACGGAAATGAGCTCCCGTCTTCATCCCAGCTCCTGCCAACCTAGCAGTTCGAAAGCAAGAAATTGCAAGTAGATAAATAGGGACCACTTCGGTGGGAAGGTAACAGCGTTCCGTGCGCTCCGGTGTCTAGTCATGCCTGCCACATGACCACGGAAACGTCTGCAGGAGCAGACAGCGCTGGCTCTTCGGCTTAGAAACAGAGATGAGCACTGCACCCTAGAGTCGGATACGACTGGCTTTCGAGCAAGGGAAACCTTTACCTTTACCTTTACTCATTGTCAACTTTGGCTAGCAATGGCTTTCCAAATTTCAGGAACCCTAAACATGGTAGACTCTAAAAAGAGAATCAAACATGCCAAATTTCAGTCAACAAACCTCAGGAATTTTCACACTAATTCCATGTAAATTACCGGTAGTTTCCTGTAAACATCCAAGCAGACCCTAGGACTCAATCTGCCCATTATGTATTCATTTGGTTCTCAAACAGTCAAACTGGATCACTTCAGGATTCAAGATTATGCCTAAAATAATTCATAATCCTGATTTGGATCTCTTGCTGCCAGCAACTGAGCTTGATTGGGCATTTCAGTCTCTTAAAACTAGTTGACGGAAGGGACTATAAAAACTGGAAAGCCTCCAAGCAATCATGGCATGAGAAAGAGATGGCAGAAAAGCATGGGATTTTTTGAATTTATGAACTATACCCCCTGACATTTTCAGGAATTCCCCTAGCCAGACTTCTTGTTACTTTAATCAAGAAATTAAAATCATGACATGTGTTTTAAAGTTCTTAAGCTAATGATTTTGGACTAAGGCCATTTTCATGATGTGGAGAAGACTAGGAAAGTTGGTGAGCATGGTTAACCTCTGTGGAAGTTGCAAAAGATTATGGGCATGGTAGTTTCTGTTTACTAAACTATGAACAGGAACCATCTACTAAACCCTACCAGGTTCATAATCTCTTGTAGCTTCCATTGAAATTTGCCCTATTAGTAGAATTCTGGATTTGGCTCCAGTGCTGGAGTTCCAAACTTCATGTAAAGGAAACTAAATCTCTCACAGTATTAAAAATTAAACTGAAAACTGCATCTAGAAAACAGCTGTCATCGAAGGACACCTTAAGATACATTCTGTATAGTGGTGCAGAGTACTGTCATGTTTGTCCAAAGCAGAATTCCCTCTGTTGGCAATATATTCTGGTTCCAAGTGTCATTTCTTTTGTTTTCTTGTTTTCCCCCCTCCTGGTGACATGGGCTTCCTGCAAATAATTCAGTGAGTAAATTGAAAGAGTTGACGAGAAAAGCATAGAGCAAGTCCTTCATCTTTCCATGGAAGAAGGCATTAATTGCTTTAAAAATACAACACGGTCCCTTGGAGCAAAGGTCTTCTGATGTGTTACTCTAGGAGGCAATTAGGACCAGCTCATAATAAGCAGCCTGTTTGGCACTTGTGTAAAACATAAGGTACATAATGCCTGGCCTGACCTGTTATGGTAGGATTTATGGGTTACTGTTAACTTTGTAATAATAAGGTACAGCATGGATGACATGAAACCTTTTAATACTGACTGATGAAAACTGAGCTTAATGAGTGGTATAAAGTGGGAGATCTTATCTACCCCAAATATTGCTGCAATGCCAGTGCTTAATTAAGATATCCATTAGGAACCTGTAATGTTAATTGGCTGTGCGAAATAGAATGTCACTTTTGTTTTTGATTAAGGGGAAAACCGAGAAATTGCATTCAAATGGTCCCTTCAGGCTATGAAAATACATCTCCAGAACATCTGATTATGATGAGAAATATTGTGCAACTTATGAAATGTGCACATTATGGTTTCGTGAATGTGAACAATGGAGCTAAAGATCTGAACTCCTTACATTCAGAGTGCACATATGTCATTATCCTTACCAATTTTCTTTTCCAAATTGCCTTCATTCAGTAGGACAGTTGTGCATGGGAGGAGATTTTCTGCCTTGTTACTAAAAATGAATCACCACTGAGATCATTGACATTTCCTCCCACAATAAGTAAATGTAACATATGCGAATTTCCCCATTCTTTTTGTTGAGAAATTGCTTGAGCAGATAAAGTGTAGTGGTGCTACTGCTAGCTCCACTCCACTCCACAACCTAGAAATAAATTGCCATATCAAAAAAGAGAATAAAGGAGAGCTCATGTATACCTTGACACTGATTGTACAGATCAATAACTTATGTGATGCAAATATTTGTGAGAAAGCTTTATTTCCTGTCTTTGCTAATATGATTTTCTCTTTAGGCTGGACTAAACATGTAATGGGCAACAGAACCCTGTTTATGATTTATTTATTTAAAATGTTTTTACCTCACCTTTCTTTGCAAAGGACCCAAGGCTTACATCATTAAAAAGATAGCTTCTTGTTCTACTTTCATGACCAGATCAAACTTCGGACTGCCAAAATGAAGCCATCTTCTTGGCTTTGTTGTTGGACATAATTAAATATTTGTCGGTACATGTTTCTGGTAGTAATTGGCCAACCAGTAAAGGAGCCGGATTCTGTATCTCTCCACATTCACACAGCATGTTGTTATCTGCCAGAAGCTTCCACTGAGCATGTTGGCCTTGCAATTAGGCAGTCCTATCCTCAGTCTGTTCAGGGCTCTCCAAGTGATATAGGGAAAGTCAGGTTCTTCATCATCCTTTAATGTTATTCCTTGTTCAAGTATGCTCTTGCATACCCTCGAGAGTATTTGTTCTTGCCATAAAGCTCTTCATGGATCTGTGCCAGCAGACTTGAGGCACATATCCATGCAGAGGATGTTGAGGGTCATTCTCTTGCTTAGTTCTTTTGCCATCCACCACTACTTTTCTCCTTGTCTTAGGTGGAGCAATACCAACAAGAAGATATATTGCAGGCGCACCCCCCCAATAACGGACACAGACAACATTGAAAGTGGATAACAGCAAAGGGCCACATTTATTGATTCAATGCCCTAGTCTGAATTATAAATTTGTATTGGTAAAACGACCAATCATAATTCCTAAGGCAAGCAGGCCGAAGTAACACTGGTAAGGTACCACCCCAAAATTGCCAACGGCAATTGGTTACAATGTATCAAATTGTATCAATTTGTTTGTTAACAACAAACAAATTGTTGACCGTAGTCAATAACTAACTCATGACCCCACCCTCTGACGCGTATCCGTGAAATCACAGGGGTGATGCATGCTGGTTAGCAATCATCATCACCCCATCGCCTGATTCGTCGTTGACCGGACAACGTTTAACTACTTTATTCCTGTCTAGTGTTGTCCAGTCAATTGCGAACCTGCCGGATACTTGTGGGTCATACTGTTTACCTTACCAGTGCTACCCGCCCATGTGACCAAAGTCAACAGTAGGAACGAAGAAAGACCCCTATATCAAACCATAGCAACAGTGTGGGATGGGCAAAAAAGCCAGGACCCGAAGCCAATGTGGGTCCCAACCAAAAATTCCCACCCGGCCCCGAAGCGACCATGATCACACTGTTAACTAGGGAGGGGGTAGAGGGAAAAACTTCTCCGCTCCGTCGCTGAGGCAAAATGGCAGCGCGGCTGCCTCGTGGCCACCCCTTTTATAAGGGAGCTGGCCACGCCCCTAACTACCCGGATTCTCTGTCCTGTGGGGGGGGGCCCGCAAAGGGCGCGGCGGCCATTTTGGCGCCGCGCTTGCATTGCAGGCGCACCCCCCCAATAACGGACACAGACAACATTGAAAGTGGATAACAGCAAAGGGCCACATTTATTGATTCAATGCCCTAGTCCGAATTATAAATTTGTATTGGTAAAACGACCAATCATAATTCCTAAGGCAAGCAGGCCGAAGTAACACTGGTAAGGTACCACCCCAAAATTGCCAACGGCAATTGGTTACAATGTATCAAATTGTATCAATTTGTTTGTTAACAACAAACAAATTGTTGACCGTAGTCAATAACTAACTCATGACCCCACCCTCTGACGCGTATCCGTGAAATCACAGGGGTGATGCATGCTGGTTAGCAATCATCATCACCCCATCGCCTGATTCGTCGTTGACCGGACAACGTTTAACTACTTTATTCCTGTCTAGTGTTGTCCAGTCAATTGCGAACCTGCCGGATACTTGTGGGTCATACTGTTTACCTTACCAGTGCTACCCGCCACACGGAGGGGCTTCACAGAAGACCTGACGCCCCCCCCCAGACCGTCAGCTCGGTCAACAGGCCTGCTCGCCAGTCACCCAACAGGAGGTCCATACCTCCTCGCGACAGATGGACCCCATCCCCTGCATACAAGTCACAATTTTGCAGACTAATATCGGGGTGATGACTAACCCGTCCCCAAGCCCTGGTGGTGAGAAACCGCGCCACTGCCTTATTGACCGCGCGCCTAGCTCGGTCAAGGGCCAGGAGGTTAACGCCCCCTCTATAAGAGTGGCGCGGAACAATGTCTGACCAAACCAGGGCCGTGGCAGGCCAGACATAATGCAAGTAGGCGAGGTCCTCGCAAATCGCATGCTTGAGCGATAAGCCGGTGACCTGGCCCAAATCATTGCCCCCCAAGTGGATGATTAGAATGTCAGGCGGGTCAGCCCCCAGGCCAGAAAAAAGGAAAGGCCGCAGCTCCCGCCATAACATCCCAGGCTTACCGTGCCATGAGAGACTGGCGTGGTCACCCAGTCCCAGTCGGGGTCCCCACTCTGTCGCCGCAGCGTAACGCGCTGCCCTGAGCACATAGCTGTGGCCCACCAGCCATACTGTCACCGGTGTAATACGACACCCAGGGTCTGTAAGAAAATTGAGAAAAAGGAAGGTAAGGTGACTGGATTGGTACTCATGGCGGGAGTGGGTGCACGTAAAACTGAAAACATTGTGAGCCCCACCTCCCCATGCTGCGTATGTCAGCCCCAGAGTACCCAAAAGCAGCTGCAGTAGAGGCTGCGCCAATACGGAACGAATGTGTGCCATAACGGGCACCTGGTAGTCCCACCCTGGTGAGGGCTCTAGCTGTCACCTTCCAAAACTGAAATTTAGTAAGGGGAGACCCATCTTGGTGACAGAAAAACGGGCCATGGTGCCAGCCACGCAGTGCCAGGTATTCCTGTAGGGCACCAACCGGACAGATGTCTGCCAAAGAACACCGTAGCAGTCTTACTCCACTGCCTACGCCATGCTGATCTGTTTTGGAGGAGCGAATCCTCAACTGGGCCCAGTCTTTGGCAACATATACATCTCCGAGTTCCAGTGCCCTACCACTTGCATCCGCCTTAGACAGCATCACGAGTTCGCTGATGCGGAGCGCTCCAAAAAATGCCACCGTTGTGGCTGCATGAAAAAGGGCTGCCTCATAATGATCAAAACAGAGGCCTGGCCAGCCCCGGGCCAACTGGGTAAGAACCCCTGGGGAAATAGGGTGCCGGTCATCCGGGCAACGCCCGCGCTCGCGCACCCACCCCTCCAAAACGTGTCTCACACGGAAGTCAGAGGTGGTATCCACATGACCCCCTACTTTGGCCATAAAAGCCAACGCCGAGAGCTTGGATGCTATGGTGCGAGGTGCAAGGCCCTGTGCATGCAGGTGAACCATGAACCGCAGAACATGGTCCACCGGGATGGGCCAGGTCTCTGGCCATTGAAATCGAGTAGCAAAAGCCTTATACAAATTGAAAGCTTGTTGATACGCCTTACGCGTGCGTGGCGCTAGTGACAGGCCAATCGCCCGGTTCACCTCTCCTTGCCAATAGTCCACATCTCGTCCGGGAGTGGCGAGGGAAATTCCTCCGCATCCGGGGCCAAGGCGCGGAACCGGGAGATCTGCAGGCGGGACAAAGCGTCAGCAATATCGTTATTAACCCCTGGGACATGCCTGGCCCTGAACATGACGTTGAGGCGCAGGCAGCGCAGCACAAAATGGCGCACTAGGTCCATGACCCTGGGCGATTTAGAAGTCTGTGCATTGACAATGTGCACCACGGCAGCATTGTCGCACCAGAAATGCACCACCGAATTAGCCCACTGTTCGCCCCATAGCATCAAAGCCCCCAGAATGGGAAAAAATTCCAGGTATGTGAGATCCCGCAGGCGACCTGTGCCTGCCCATGCCGGTGGCCACCCACCATAGGCCCACTTCCCATTGAAGTACATCCCATAACCCAGGGATCCTGAGGCATCAGACTGGATCTGGAAATTGGGGGATGCCAGGAGGTCAGACCTCCAAAATGAGACCCCATTAAACTCCCTCAGGAATTGCAACCAGACAAACATGTCTGCCCTGATACCCCGGGTAAGCCTGACTCTGTGGTGGGGCCTGGATAACCCTGCCATGGCGTCGCATAAGCGCCGGGCAAAAGCCCTGCCCGGTGCGACCACCCTGCAGGCAAAATTGAGGTGCCCGTGTAGCACCTGCAGTTCCCTCAGGGATGCCTTACGCTTGGCCAGCAATTCCGAGATAAGGGTCACTATCCTAGACACCTTATCACCCGGTAACCTAGAAGCCTGTACTACTGTATCAATCTCAACCCCCAGGAATACTAGTTTGGTCGACGGGCCCTCGGTCTTTTCGGGCGCTAAAGGGACACCCAGTTCCTGCATTAGCGTCTGAAATGTATTGAGGAGACGTGCACACGTGTCCCAGCCCCGTTCACCCCCGAATAAAAAGTCATCCAGGTAATGGGCTACAGACCGGGACCCTGACCTGCGGACGAAAGCCCACTCTAGGAAGGTACTAAAACACTCGAAAGCCGAGCATGATATGGAGCAGCCAAAAGGCATGGCCTTATCAAAATAATACTCCCCTTTAAATTTAAAACCCAGCAATTCAAAGTCGCCCGGGTGCACCGGCAAGAGGCGAAAAGCTGACTTAATGTCGCACTTGGCCAGCAAGGCACCCGGGCCACACGAGCGCACCATGCGCAGCGCATGGTCGAACGATGTGTACCTGACCGAACAAAGGTCATCAGGTATCGCATCGTTGACCGACCGGCCGGCTGGGTAGGACAAATGATGAATAAGGCGAAACTCACCTAGGGACTTTTTAGGAACCAAACCCAATGGTGAAACCTTCAGGTTGGGAAAAGGGGGTACGGGAAAAGGTCCGGCGACCCTGCCCGCGTCTAACTCCTTTTTAATGCTGGCCTCGGCTACCTCCTCCCTTCCTCTGCGGGATAAAAGGTTGGGAGCATCCTGAGGAGATCTATCACCCATAAAAGGGATACGAAATCCCTGCTTAAAACCTTGGATAAGGTACTCCCTGTCCTCCCCCCTTGGGTACGATGCGAGCCAGCGCTCCAGCATGTCCACCTTAATTGGGGAGGGGGCCTTTCGGAGAACTAGTTCCATCCGTGGCAGGCTTGCCAGCCCACTGTCCACCCCTCCCTCTGCCTCGCACCCCCCCAGGCTTGGGACAAGCAGAGGCTGCATGGGGACCAGAACATGTGGGACACTCGTGCTTATATCTGCAGTTCTTCCGACTGCAGGAACCATTGGACGAGAAAGTCCAGCACAGCAGGCGGGCTGGAACCCCCTGCCCCGCCATTTGGCGGGTAACCTGCGCTGGAGCTGCTCGCTGGACCGCATGTCCACAATGATACCTATCCCCCGGGGCAGGACGTGTGGGTGTCATATACAAGAGCCACAGTCTCTGACACGGCTCATCCCATCTCATCTCGGGGTGCAGGGGAATCCTCATACGGAATTCCTCATCATACGCTAGCCATGAGGGGCCCGGGAAATCTACCATTGCCCTGTATATGTTGTCCAAATATTGGACCATGGGAATAGCTAGATCCGGCCGCGCCCTCAAATACACCGCCATGTATATCAAATAAGCGGGGAGCCAGTTAGCCCAGGTACGCGGCGGCTTACGGCGGCGTGCCTGCTCCTTGTCCTTCTCATCCTGACCCTCCCTTTCTTCCTTAGTGGGCTCTCTGTTCAGGAGTGAGAAGATATCCACGTACTCCCCTCGCCATATCTTTTCTCTGGTAGCCTGCGCCAAGTGATCACCCAATGGCAGGGAATACCCTGCCGTCGGCAAAGCCGAAAAGGGGATAGCTGGCCTACCCAAAGGGGCATGAGTTAACCCTGCCACCCCAAGTACGTTCCCAGCAGTGTAAGAACCAATGCCCACCCCAGCGGGCATGGTGGCAGTAGTTGTCACCGGGTGGGTCGCCAGCGGCGTAGCCCCTGCACCACCCGCGCGAGGCCAAGGCCACTGAAAGGTCCCCCCCCATATTGGGAATGTGTGTGGATGTACTCGTTTGCACCATATACTCACACGCTGCACCCCCGCGGGCCGCCCCCAACGGGGGTTCCGGCCCACTGGGGGCGTCGGAGCTCACGACCGATGTAGAGCTCATCACCGGGGCTTGACCCGCGCCAGGTTGCTGGCTGGGGAGCTGCGAGGCAGTGGCCGGAGGCGCGCCACCCGCCTGCAGCAGCTCGACCCTCCCCGCCGGCCGTTGTCCTGCTGCCGATAGCGCCTCCAAAGGTACCCCGAAAGGGGCACCTGCCTGACTGGCACGAGCCAAAGACTCCTCTAAGGCCGCAATACGGGCCAGCAAGGTGTCTACAGTAACCATGGGCAAAGAGCCGGCCGGCCCACTTGACCCTTGCATGGGTACAGGTCCCTGCACCCCATGGCCCAGATATGGCCATTGGCCAGGGCCGAAGCCCGGTAGGGCTGGTGAGGAGACCTGCCAAGGCGGGGCACCAGGCCACCCCCCGAGGCTAGAGGGCCCCGGGAGAGGCTGGGGTCCAGAAGTAGTCGGCCCAACAGGTTGGGCGGAAGGAGGAGCGGTGTCCACCGCTCGCGGGCCGCGGGCCGGAGCGCCCTCCGCGCCCGCACTCTGAACGGGCCAAGGAGCAATAGACCCCAAGCCACTAGCCCCGGCCGGGGATGGCAAAGGTGGCTGTTGAGGAGGCGGCACCACGGTCCTCCGACCTGGGTTGCGCCTCCTAACAGCCCGAGCTGAATTCGCAGCAGCCTTCTTTTTGGAAGGCATCTCGAGCAAAAAGGGAAGCTAGCTAGGCAAAATCGACCCAAAAGGCTTCCCGGCAATACCAACAAGCGACGGAGGCGCAGGGGGAAAAACTTCTCCGCTCCGTCGCTGAGGCAAAATGGCAGCGCGGCTGCCTCGTGGCCACCCCTTTTATAAGGGAGCTGGCCACGCCCCTAACTACCCGGATTCTCTGTCCTGTGGGGGGGGCCCGCAAAGGGCGCGGCGGCCATTTTGGCGCCGCGCTTGCATTTTCTCAACTAGAGTAGTTTTGAAGATGGCAGCTAAAAATGATAGATTGTTCAAATATTTAAAAAAGAATTAAATACACATTAAGTTTAAAATGTTGAATAAAAGCATTATAGAAACAGAACAAGAACAACAAAATACTCCTCATCTCACTTTTTAAACCCCCAGTTAGAAAGGCAGTCACCTGTATGCAGAAGGACAGCAAAGATGGGCCTGTCTGGCTCCTCATGAATGGGTGTTCCAAAGTCTGGGAGCAGCAACAAAGAAGGCCATCTCCTGTGTTGCCATCAAACAGACTTTGAGATAGCTTCGACCCAATTTTTTAAAGGTTAAAACCAGCACTTTGAATTATGCCCTAGTAGCAATCTTAGTTCCAAGAAAGTGTAGTGGCCTAATCTCAATGAGGGACCACACATACAGTAGGAAAAGATTCAACTTTCCACACCAGCCATTCCCCACTTCCATTGGAAGAAATGAAGAGAAAGCAGCGCTCCATTGGTTACCATGTCTGAAGATATTTCCCTGGACATGTGACAGACTAAACTAGACACCAGAGTGCATGGAATGATGTTTACCTTCCCACCGAAGTAGTACCTATTTATCTACTTGCAATTTCTTGCTTTCGAACTGCTAGGTTGGCAGGAGCTGGGACAGAGATGGGAGCTCACTCCATCATGCAGCATTTGGGTATCAAACTGCTGATTTGCCAACCTTCCAGTTGTCAAGTTCAGCATCTTAACCACTAAGCCACCGCAGTCCCAATTGGTTATCATGTAATGATGCAAATTCAGAATTGTGTCAGAATATCGGGGAACAAATTTGCATCTGGAAAATACACTGACTTAGATATATTCTTGTTCATTCTGCATTAAAAGGGGCATTGCAGGGTAATCTTAAATGTATAAGTTAAAACGCATTTTTCTTACTGCAGGCTGGTGACTCTAATGTCAAGTAGAACTGGGAATCCCCTCAGGGTTTAAGTCCAAATTTTAAACAAGCTAGTCAGGATGTTGGAACTATTTTTAGAGTAAGATTTGCCATTTTGGATTGTTCTTACACAGTCCAGACTAAAACATGGAGCAGACTCCACTGTCACTGGTGCCATCTCCCTCAATTGGGTTTTCCCTCCACGACCATCTTTCTGTTATATCGAGACACATGGCCAGTCCTGCCGTGTGCCTGCTCTCACTGTATTCAGCTGCCCATTCTTGGGCAGAAAAGTATCTTTAGAATTGCATAGGTTGCATCAGTCATATTTAGAGCTCTCACTTGCAAGGCTGTATTTCATAACAGAAAAATACTGGGTTATTGTGCAACCTTCAGCCTAGTAGCAGCTTGGACCTTACTGAAGTGCTCATAACAGAGATGAACGTCAACTGTGCACTGGCTCTGAATAATATATTCTAACACATAATAATAATATTGGGTGCAATCCATTATACTGAAGTAAGGGGAATGTGCTCAATTGTTATTAATAATTACAGGTTTCATCCTATATGAGTAATTTAGAAGATGTACTAAGTATTGGAAGGAGAAGAATAGGGAGTCGTTAAGTATAATATGAGAAAGAATGTGCCAGTTTTTATTTCTCCCAAAATCAAGTTTCATAATCTGGTATCCTATTGAGAAAAAATAGAGCACAATGCCCTACTGCCTTGCAAAGTAAATGAGATCTCACAGTAATGTAAGCCAGGGCAGGTTGAGGACTTCGCACCCTTCCCCCTGTGCCCCCATCAACATATTGTATTGTAATGTAATGTATTGTTTGTGAGCCGCCCTGAGTTGCTAAAGCGAGGGGGTGGCAATATAAATTTGAACTAATAAATAAGTAAATGTAAGCACTGCTATTATTGTAACTAGAGACAGCCATTGTGACTGGCCTGATTAGGCTTGTGCAAGCAGATATCCAACACCTCCTTGAACAAGAATCAAAGAAATTACCATTTTTGCTGACATATAAGACCTACCCACCCGTCAAAATACACTGAAAAAATGGAGTGTGTATTGTAATCTATATAGTGGGCTATGGCGGGCTATTTTGGTAATAACGGGGTGCATCGTATACTCAAAAACTCCAATGAATCTTATGTGCCAGCAAATATAGTATATCTGTTTTCACAAGCCTTATCCTTTAGGTTTTTCTCATCCCTTAAAGGAAGAAATCTGACAGATAGACAGATAACATTTTAAGAGGTGATATATGTTGGGGAAGTTTGCAGAGAGTATTGAATGCACAGTCTATAGATAAATAAACAAATAAATAAGAGCAAGAATTGGTAATTAGTTTGGAAGGAAAACTGAATGATTCTGATCATCACAGTAACTATAGGTGGGTGGGATAACATTGGGATCAAAATGTGGATAGAAATTATTTGAGAGAAAGGTAATGAAATGAGTAATGGCATGACAGCCATTATTAGGAGGAAAGGAGAGAGAAACAGCTGCATTGTTATGAACAATAAAATTAACTTAATGTCTTAAATACCAGCAAACCCGCTCTAGTCCCAGTCTCCCTCACCTTCTTTGGCACTCAGAGGCAGTCCTTTAATGGAAGGATAAGGGGAGTGAAGAAGACAGAAGATGGTGAAGGGTTGGACGAGGGTGTTGGAGAAGTTTGTTTATGTGTTTACATGTTATATGTTATGGTGGGTTGTGGGAGGTGAAGGGTGGGGTGAGGGTTAATATATTCAATGTATATCTGATTATTTTCTTTTTGTTTTTTGTATTGTAATGTAAGGTTATAAATGTTTATTTGTTTTCTTTCATGTTTGTAATAAAAAATTAAAAAGTACTCCCTAGATACAGTAAAAAAAAAAAGAGAGGAAGAAATCTGCCACGGCTTGGAAAACCCTTCACAAATGAACTGAAATACACTTATTTCCTATTTTTATCAGCCAAATGTAATAGTATAGCTCATCCCAGCATTGACAGGATTATGTTGTACATGTCTGCTGTGTGGATATTTTAAAAAGCAGAAGGAAATTAAAGAGTTGCCAAACTCAATTCAGTTCTAACATAGTTGAAAACACCAAAGAGTTTAAAACAAGATGTTTAAGAATAAAGAACTTGACGCCTGGGTGAATCATTTTACTTTGGTTCCCCCTCATTAAGATTTTTAAGGATTTCATGTCCTTTGTAATAAATGTGAATTTTTTGTAATTTATATATAAATGAATTCTTAAATGGAATTAAATTGAATCCTCACCCATCTGCATGAAGCAACATTTATATATATCTGTATGTTGCAGCTTACATCTTATTCTACACCTTGGACAAGAATTCCCCCATTGATGATTGGGTCATGGAATCAATTAGTGGTGACCGGCTTACGCATCAAATCATGGACCTCAATCTGGACACTGTGTATTACTTCCGAATACAAGCTCGTAATGCAAAAGGAGTGGGGCCTCTCTCTGATCCCATTCTCTTCCGGACTCTGAAAGGTATGGCTCTCCTATTTTGTTTTGAAAGATGGTAATGGAAGTGTTGATGAGCCTGAACATGCAGTTTTGATTAGTCTCAATGTGGTATTCGGACATTTGTAAAGTGAAGGTCAGTAGCTATGATGTCATTTGGGCAGTAAATCCTTTACTGATTTTAGTCCAAATGTGATAAGTGATATTCAAGTTCATAAGCCCTATTTCCATAACAGGTTCAGCACTTTGGACAGTTCCTTTGATGTTTGTGTTTCACCCCATCTCCTGAGCAAATTCCTTGTCCCACTGACATTCGAATTAGCAGCCTTCCTGTCGTCTGTGACTGTGCTAGCAAGATTGTAAATCCTTTTGGCACAACTGATTTCTGCTGGAATACAATAATCATCAGTATCATATTTAAGACACCTCAGTGCAGCTCAATTGCAGATGCTCAGAAGAGTGAACACATGCATCTATAGTCATGCCAGATTTATTTAGTTATTTATTTATTTTTCGTATTTCTATCACTGCCCAACTCGACAACGACTCTGGGCGGCTTACAGAAGTTGACGATATCAAACACTAAAAACACATAAAACCCTTGTTTTCATGGCTCAAGCCCACTTCATCGGACATAAGAGTGAGTTTTCTATTGCATTCAACACACAGGAATTTCATTTTTTCACATTTCCACCAGTTAGGTTTCTGTTCATTACTGTATTGATTTCTTCCAAACAAAAAGCTAAGAATGATTTGCTCATTCAGGTTAACAAATGCTGAGAACTGCAGCCTTCTTTCCTTCTTTTGTTTGTTTGCTTTACGTATTTAAACATAAGAAGTGCAATGGGACCATTTTATGCATATAACCAAGATTTATAAAGATGTTTCATATGCAACATTTTCCTAATTCTGTAGGTATGACAAATGATCTTTATGTCCTGATTTGAAAGTTTTAAAACAGTATCAGAGTAATTCCAAGAATTCCGTTCCTAGGAGCTTTATCCTGAATGGAAATGACTGGTATATAAAGCAATAGAGATATAGTGTTTGAAAATAAATATGCAATATATGTAGGTTCTGTGTCTAATCAATAGCTTTCATTTCATGTTGAGAATAGTGTCAACAACCAATGTTGTTAATATTAAAAAAATATGAGCCAAAGCTGAAAAATATACTAGGATCTAAATCCATTACATGAAATATTCTGAAGCTTTAGATCTTTCTGTACTGAGGCAAAAATACACCTTCCTTCCTTCCTTCCTTCCTTCCATCTATTATTTTTGAGACCTGTGCAGTTTGGACTTTATGTTCAGACTGAATTAACTTTAAGCCTTCCAAACTTGTGACTGTTATGCCAGATGGGAAACTGAGGCCAACATGGTTGTTTCCATTCCAAAGCCATCTTCTGGTCATCTTTTGGCATTGTGGAAAGAAGGCAGAATCTGGTGGCACCTTTAAGATTAGCACTTTTTTGTCACAAGGTGTTGTGGACTATAGCTGAGTTCTTCAAAGGTAACTGCAGGAACAATTTTCCAGATGCCTCTGGGAAAGCAATCAGTCTCCGAGATGCCACAAAGCTCCTTATATTTTTTGCTGCAACAGACTAAACAGCTACCCATTTCCACTATGTAAATTAGTCCTCCTTATGATTAGTTCCAGTTCAATAAGTAAAATGAAGTAAATGTCTTAGAGTAGGTAGATGGGTTGCTTATTGCTTCCTGGGAAAAAAACAATGGGAAAGCTAGAAGCCAGTAGTGCAGTTGTACAAGCCAAGAGTGGCAAGAGTGAACATAATTTGTTTGAACATGTGTGTCTCCTGTTGGTCTTTTAAAAGCAGCCATAGGTTATCCATCTGGTTACTAATCTGATATTATTCCTCTGTTTCACACATCCTGGAGTTTGGGTTGTTGCAATGTTCAATAGTGTTAAGTCATCATTTTCAGGCAGTGGTTACAATACATGTCAGCCATAGATCTTCCAACTCAAGGGAAACTGGAAAAGAGATGACCTAAGGAAGCAGCAATCTTGTGGAATCCAAAGCTTTAACAGCCTGTCACAGATCATATGTTGTGACCTTGATTATCAAGCCATATGTCATCTTGACTTCATTATAGATGTGGTGGCAGTGTCCAAAATCCTGTTGAATAGCTATGCCTGTGTAACTTGAAGTTCTGTAATCAATTGCAAACTTCACACCAAAGTGAATGTCATATCTGATGCTACTGTACGATCAGTTGGGTAACTTGTTGTGAAATCGGTTGCATAATTGGTTGTGCAACTAGATATTCAATCAGATATGCAGACTGCCTAGGCATTACTCCTCAAGGACTTTTGCAGGTGTCATTTCTGCCCTCTGCCAAGAGCAATATGATTTGAGTCAGTAAATGGAAAAAAGAAGTGTAAATTACATGGGAGGTCCAAAATATGAAGCGTAACTATTCTGGCACTTCCCTTCCCTCACACCTACCAAAGTCAAGATGAACAGTCCAGTTTCCTCTTAGAAATCACAGTTCATAATACCTCCACAATCTTTGCAAGTGTGCAAACTGGAGATTGCCACATTTGAAACAAGAACCTGTCCACTAATGTAGAGGGTTGCCTGATTTCAGCTTGCCCAAGCAACATAAAAAGAACAACTGTGAATGGAAAGAATCATTCCATATACAGCTAAGCAGTAACAGTGTTCTGGGTAATGCTACTAAACTCAGCCCATATCAGAGAGTAAACAAAATAAGACAAAAAATGTTGTGGCACCTTAAAGATTAGCTCCTGTATTTTAATGTTAGCTTTCATGGATCAAGTCCACTTCATCAGACATAAGAGTGAGTTTTCATTGTATCAATTTATACATATCAGGTAGAGAGGCACACAATGGTTGGTTGGCATAACAGATAAGTTTGCAAATCAGTTTGCTATTTACAACCAGTAATAACATACGATCAGTGTGGCTATTGCTGAGAATTGGGGGAACATTTCTCACCTCCCTGGGAGTTTAAAATGAATGAATTAACATGAGCAATTTGCAGTTATTTTCTGAGACCAACAATTTCATGCCTGAAGTGACTACTTCTGTCTTCCGTATGATTGTGTCAGCTTGGGTAAAACATACACTGTGGTAACATTTTTTATTGTAACAATAACAGCAGCAAATTATGTCAAGCTCTTTGTTTGCATAAGAGTTATTTTTCCCCAGCAGAAAAAAATTGTACCTCTGGCAAGCCTCTCTAATCCAAAGGCCATTGGGTTTAATGATAGTCAGATGCATGCAAAATTCAGTGAATTCTCCAGACATAAGTGATCTGGAGGAATAATCACTGAGGGGACTGGAGAAAGACAAATGAGCATATTCATCTGAGCTGCTCAAAGAGCAATTTAGGGATGATCCAGAGTACTGGAATGAGTCCAGAGAGTTTCCTGCTTCCAGGCCCAAAGTTATAAGCTGCTCTTGTGGAAGAATACTTCTTTTGTGCAAAATGATATCATTGTTTGCAAAAACAACTGAACAGGATATCAAATTGAGTATGACGAACGTTCTTTGTTGAAACATGTTGAGGAATTAACTAGAATTAAGGGTCTTTGGAATTATAAGGATTATTTAAACTTCCTACATCTCTTTGAGGTATTCCAGGAATTTAATGTCTTTGTCCAAGTCAGTTTTGCTCTGCATAAAACATTGGTGTAGGATCACCGGCTCTGGAAACCATCATATCTACTACTGTGGACAAGAAAACCTTAGAAGAAATGGAGTAGCCATAATTGTCAATAAAAGAGTGAGAAAAGCAGTAATGGGATACAACCTCAAAAATGACAGAATGATGTCAGTCAGAATTCAAGGCAAACCTTTCAATGTCACTGTGATCCAAATATACGCACCAATCACTGGTGCAGATGAAGCCACAGTGGACCAGTTCTATGAGGACCTAGAACACCTCATAGAACAGACACCAAGAAACGATGTACAAATTATATTAGGAGATTAGAATGCCAAAGTAGGAAATCAAAAAGTGGAGGGAATAACAGGCAAGTTTGGTCTTGGAACACAGAATGAAGCAGGGCAAAGATTGATAGAGTTCTACCAAGAGAACGCACTGGCAATATCAAACACTCTCTTCCAGCAACACAAGAGGCGACTTTACACATGGACATCACCAGATGGCCAACATCGAAACCAAATTGACTACATACTCTGCAGCCAAAGATGGAGAACCTCCATACAGTCAGCAAAAACAAGACCTGGAGCAGACTGTGGCTCAGATCACAACCTACTGATTGCAAAATTCAGGCTTAGACTAAAGAAAATAAGGAAAACAAAGAGACCAGACAGATATCACCTAGACAGCATCCCTAAAGAATACACGGTGGAGGTGATGAACAGATTTAATGGCTTAGACTCGATAGACAGAGTGCCAGAAGAATTATGGACATAGATGAGGGACATCATGCAGGAAGCAGCAAAGAAAACCATACCAAAAGAAAAGAAGCGTAAGAAAGCAACGTGGTTGTCTGATGAGGCTCTTAAAATAGCCGAGGAAAGAAGGAATGCAAAAGTCAAAAGAGAAAGGAAAAACTACAATCATCTGAACACAGAATTTCAAAGAAAAGCAAGGAGAGATAAGGAAAACTACCTAAAAGAGCAGTGCAAAGAAATGGAGGAAAACAACAAAAGAGGCAGGACTAGAGATCTTTTTTTTAAAAAAAAAAACGGGAAATCAAGGGAAAATTTAAACCAAAAATGACCATGATAAGGGACAAAGACGGAAAGGACCTAGCTGATTCAGAAGAGATTAAGAAAAGATGGAAAGAGTACACAGAGGAACTCTACAAAAAGGACCTCAACACCACTGATAATCACAATTATGAAAAAATTGTTACTTGGGCCAGAGAGCGAAGTCAAAAAGGGCCCTAAAGAGCACTGCAAACAACAAAGCTAGTGGAAATGATGGTATCCCAGTTGAATTTTTCAAAGCTCTAAAAGATGATGGCGTCAAATTAATGCATTCAATATGCCAGCAGATTTGGAAAACAAAACAGTGGCCATAGGATTAGAAAAGATCAGTATATGTTCCAATCCCAAAAAAGGGCAATGCCAAAGAATGTTCAAATTATCGAACAATTGCACTCATCCCACACACCAGCAAGGTGATGCTCAAGATAATACAGGACAGACTTCAGCAGCATGTGGAGAGAGAATTACCAGAGGTGCAGGCTGGTTTCAGAAGAGGCAGGTGGACTAGAGACCACATTGCCAACATACGTTGGATCATGGAGAAAACAAAGGAATACCAGAAACAAGTGTACTTTTGTTTTATTGACTACACTAAGGCATTTGACTGTGTGGACCACAACAAGATGTGGCAAGTAATTAAAGAGATGGGAATACCAGAGCATATCATATGCCTCATGAGAAATCTGTACACGAACCAAGAGGCAACAGTTAGGACAGAGCACAGAATGACAGAGTGGTTTGGAATAGGAAAAGGAGTAGGACAAGGCTGCATTTTATCACCCTGCTTGTTCAATCTATACACAGAGCACAAAATGTTCAATGCAGGGATGAAGGAATCACAGTATGGGATCAAAATTGCTAGGAGAAACATCAACAATTTGAGATATGCAGACGAAACCACCCTAATGGCAGAAAGTGAGGAAGACCTAAAGAACCTCTTGACTGGGCTGAAGGAGGAGAGTGCAAAAGCTGGCTTGAGACTTAATATTAAGAAAACCAAGATAATGGCAACAGGTCCGATCAGTCCCTGGAAAATAGATGGGGAAGAAGTAGAAGCAGTGACAGATTTTACTTTCCTGGGATCTAAGATCACTGCAGATGGTGACTGTAGCCATGAAATAAAAAGATGACTGATTATGGGGAGACAAGCTATAAAAAACCTGGGGAATATAGTGAAAAGCAGAGACATCACCTTGAAAACAAAAATTCGCACAATCAAAGCAATGGTATTCCCAGTGGTAATGTATGGGTGTGAGAGCTGGACCATTAGGAAGGCTGAGCGCAGAAGAATAGATGCCTTTGAGATGTGGTGTTGGAGGAGAGTCCTGAGAGTCCCTTGGACAGCAAAGAGAACAAACAGGTCAATACTGGAGGAAATCAAATCTGACTGTTCATTGGAGGGACAAATAGTGAAGATGAAGCTAAAGTACTTTGGACATCATATGAGAAGGGAGGACTCACTTGAGAAGGCTCTGATGTTGGGAAAGGTAGAGGGCAAAAGAAGAAGAGGACATCCAAAGATGAGATGGCTAGATGGTATTGTAGACACAGTGGGCACAGAGCTGGGCAGGCTGAGGAGGATGGTGGAGGACAGAGGTGCCTGGAGGAAAATGGCCCATGGGGTCGCAAAGGGTCGGAATCAACTGTGCGACTAAACAACAACAAGGATCACCGGCCCTCCTGATGTTTTGTTAGAACACCAGCCTTGGCCAGCAGGATTAAGAGAATGGGAATATAGGATTTGTAGTCCAGAACATCTGGATGCCCTAAGATTCCCCAGCACTAGAACCATGTCACTTCCTGAAAAGCAGGGAACAACTTTTCCTAAATTGATTTAATGGCTGAAATCCAATAGTAAATCACAACTAGTGTAGGCTCATTGAAACAGTGTGAATTTGAGAAATCAACTTGATAGGGAAATGGTGGTGTACTGGGTGCTGAGTTCAAATCTAGCAGAGTGTAGTAGTTAACTAAGAGCGACAGCAGAGGTGTCCGTTTAATTTTCTCCTTCACACCCAGTCAATAACAGCAGAGACTCAGTTGAACTGTGCAAAACATAAAGAGCTTTTACTCAGCAGGGGTGTTGATGAAAAGAACATAAAAAGTAGAATCTTATCTGTGAACAACTATGCAAACAAACTTAGTCTTTCAGTTTCACAGTAAGTACTTGCACACAGCAAAATCTCCTGCTGCAGCCTAGCTCTTCCCTGGCTCAGCTTGCAGAGTATGGCAAACAAATGCAGTCCCGGTTTGCCCAAGTATTTACAGTCTTAAACTGGCAACCTCTCTCACCAGAGAGTAAACTCACATCCAGCAGTTCATCCCTTCAGGCATGCAGTTCATTACCCTAGAAAGAACAACAGTCCATGCTCAAGGACTGTTGGAATTTTTTGAGAGTGTCAACAAGCATGTGGATAAGGGGGATCCAGTTGACATTGTTTATCTGGACTTTCAGAAGGCTTTTGACAAGGTCCCACACCAAAGGCTCTTGAATAAACTTACCAGTCATGGAATAAAGGGACAGGTCTTGTCCTGGATCAGCAACTGGCTAAGGGACAGGAAACAGAGGGTAGCACTAAATGGACACTTCTCCAAGTGGAGGGAAGTAAAGAGTGGGGTCCCCCAAGGTTCAGTACTGGGACCCCTGCTTTTCAACCTCTTCATAAATGATCTAGAGGTAGGAGTAAAAAGCAAGGTAGCCAAATTTGCTGACGACACTAAATTATACAGGGTAGTGAAAACTGTGAGAGATTGTGAGAAGCTCCAGAGGGATCTCTTGACACTGGGGGAGTGGGCAAAACAGTGACAAATGAGCTTCAACATTAGTAAGTGCAGAGTGATGCATGATGGGGCAAAGAACCCCAATTACATTTATAAACTGATGGGGTCTGAACTCTCTGCGACAAACCAGGAAAGGGACCTTGGTGTCCTGGTGGACAACTCAATGAAGGTGTCAACCCAGTGTGCCTCAGCAGTGAAAAAAGCAAACTCAATGCTAGGGATCATTAGGAAGGGTATAGAAAATAAGTCAGCAAGTGTCATTTGCCTCTTTATAAATCTATGGTGAGGCCCCATCTGGAATACTGTGTACAGTTCTGGTCGCCATACCTCCAGAAGGATATTATGGAGCTGGAAAAAGTGCAGAGGAGGGCAACCAGAATGATTAGGGGACTGGAACACCTTCCTTACCATCTGAGGCTGCAACGGTTGGGCCTCTTCACTCTTGAATGACGACGTCTAAGAGGTGACCTGATTGAAATTTATAAAATCATGCACGGTGCGGACAAAGTAGATAAGGAAAAACTGTTTTCCCTATCGCATAACACTAGAACTAGGGGACACTCCATGAAACTTTTGGGTACTAGTTCTCAAACAAATAAGAGAAAGTACTTTTTCACCCAGAGGATCACTGGTCTATGGAACTCCCTGCCAGAAGAAGTGGTGACAGCTGTCAGTCTTGACAGCTTTAAGAAAGGATTAGACAAGTTCATGGAGGACAAGAGTATCAATGGCTATAATTATGGATACTTAAGGACAACCTCGGGGTTGGAGAGATAGGCAGGATATCTCTCAATGCCATTTCCAGGGAATCCTAAGCAGGTGAAGGCATCTGCTTGGGAATACCCTGAAGGAAATGGTGAGCCACTGTGTGAGACAGAATGCTGGACTGGATGGGCTGTGGCCTGTTCCAGCAAGGCTCTTCTTATGTTCTTATGTTCTTATAAGCATAAGAGAACAAACCTCTGTGTTCCTCTGTGTCAAGTAAACATCCAGCAGACGGCATCAAAGCTTCTTGTAGAACATCATTATAGCTTCAAGGTATAAAGTCCAAGAGCATTAGTCCATGTGTAGCAACATTCCAGAGCATTCGGGCAGCGTGGCTACAAGATAAATCAAGAGCAAAGAAGCAAACTACTTGGCTCTATTTTATGCAGCGACAAATACTGATTCATTCCATTATTACCGTCACCTGTCCACAGTTCAGTAAGTTACTCTTAAAGCTGTAGCACCACATATCATGTATTATTTACAATACCAGGGTGTTCCCCATGACATCCCTAGCACAACTCTTCCATAATTTCCTTTGATTCAATAGGCCTAATCTCATTCCTGCTTGCTCCTAAATTTTATTTGCAATGTGTGTCAAAAGATTGGGAGGGGGTTGGGATTGTAAAGTTGTGTTTTTAAAACCAGAACATGATATGGCACATTAAAATAACTGCAATGCAGTGGTGTTTCATATGGTAAGGAGACACTGATATTTAACTAGCTCTGAACAGTTAATGAATTTAGAATCACCTACTTTGTAGTATTTATGCAAGGTATCATCAAATCAATTGAGGAGATACATTTTAGAACATGTGTCAGGAGAGATATTTAAAAATGAGGAGAAAAAATGTTCATTTTGTTTCTTTTTCTAATAGCCAGTAAGGGCTGTATCTAGTACCTTGACTTGAATATTTGATGCTATTCACCCTAAATACGTCATGTTCAATAATATTCAAACTGTTTTTCTGACATATCTGCTTCTGCATATAAGGTGTAAAGTGCTTCTGATGTCTAGCTTCGATTCTCAATTATGCAAAAATATTGGATTTTTTCTCTTAATAATGATGAAGATGTTTTTGGTGTCCCAAGGAAAGATGTCTTTGCAATAACTATATCTACAAGTGATTGCCGAAAAGATCACAAGACATTTCATTTCACATGTAAAAAAGCAAGCATCAGAAGGGGGGGGGAAATCTATTTCTGAAATGGGCATTAATGTACTATTCTACAGACACAAAAATTCATAAACTTGAGCATTGGGAAGTTTGCCATCTTTTTGTCTCAGTATGAGCAAATATATGTGTTGTTGTTATATGCCATCAGGTCACAACCAACCAATAGTGACCTTAGTAGCATAGCTGTCAAGTGTCCCGTATTGGCCGGGAACCTCCCGTGTTTTACCCTCTTTCCCGGTGGCGTCCCGTATCAGTCAGACTGCAATGCCCTAATGCCGCCACTGGAGGGCTGCACAGGATAAGCATAGCTGTCATGTTTCCCGTTTTGTCTGGGAAATTTCTCTTATTTTCAAATCCAAAACTTGACAGCTATGCCTAGTAGGGTTTTTAAGGTAAACAAGGTATTTGGTTTTACCAGTTCCACTTCCTCAGTGAGCTTCTATGAAACCAAACCCATGTCTCCTGAGTCCTAGTCCATTACACTATGCCAGGGCTTCCCAACCTATGGCCCATGGGCTGGCTCCAACCCACAACACCATTCCAACCAGCCCGTCTTCGACTCCACCGCACCTGGAAGTAGAAATGGGTGTAATTACATCAACCATAAAATGTGCATGTACAAATGCACCCACGGTCAGCGATAAATGCATCCACTTCCACATCTGGGAGTGTGGGCTGGCCTGTTCAGCTGTTCTGGAGGCATGGTCAGGCCCGTGGCGCAAAATGGTTGGCCACCCCTGCTCTATGCACTACACCACATTTGGATATGTGTATTCAAATACCTAGACTTTTGTATTCCCAATCACTATTTTCAAGTGTGAAAGCAGTAAATAAAGCTGACATGAGAAATAAATGTTTGAAAGCTGGTGCTGGTGGAGTACTTGTAGATATCCTGGACTACCAGAAAGACACACAAGGTGGTCCTAGAACAAATTCAAGTTGAAGCAGCCAAAGTAGTTTGCACATATCAATTCCATTGGTCTCTACCTATCTATGCCCAGCTGTACCTACATCTCTGAGAAACTAATGTGACTAAAAGATTAGATACTAAGAATTCATGATTTCTTGGAA
Organism: Bradypodion pumilum; assembly: GCA_035047305.1. Classification (NCBI taxonomy): domain Eukaryota; kingdom Metazoa; phylum Chordata; class Lepidosauria; order Squamata; family Chamaeleonidae; genus Bradypodion; species Bradypodion pumilum. Next base: position 18,556,003 of record JAWDJD010000002.1, read on the forward strand.
TTCCCCCTTGAAATGACTCTTCTGGCCCATGGGAGGCGCTAGGAAACCACCTCATTTCTGGACTTATGATGCCAACCCTACAACAAGCTATTATTATGTAACCATCCTATTTTAAAGCACTTGTTTTCTCCATAACACCGTAAGCATAACCCATCTTGACTGGTTTTAGAAGCAAAACCAGTCCAGCACTAGATAGAAACTGGATGAAGGACCACCAAGAGTTATGAGGGATCTCCAGGTGGGGTTGTGAAAAAGATGTTGTCTGCTAGTCAGTTCTGAAATTATTTGATAAGACAGACTATTGATCTCACCTACACTAAGGCAGCTTTCTATGTTCTAGTCCTTATCCACTGAATTCATTCATCTGTAGCCTTAGCCCACTAACAGTTGTCACCTGAAAAAATCAGCAGAAAAACACTGGGGTACTAATGGCAAGTGGTTGTGGGTTGAAAAAAGGCATATGGATTTTTCACTAATTTTGAAAACTCAGTGCTTTTTGAGTGTCCATTTCAAAGCATGGAAAAAACCTACTTCTCTGGACTATAGCTGACCATCGAGAAATGCCAAATTGTAGTTCCTTGTTTTCTCTACCATTTTTATAATTTTTCACTTGAGACCAGAGGCACATCTCTGTGATTTTCCTAGCAAACATTCACTTTGGATCCCCCCCCGCCCCCATTTTATAATACAATAAAGTGTAATTAATTCTTAGTGATTATCTAGCCCAGTGGTGGCCAAACATTTTTTTGTGCTGCTCCCGCTGCTGACAGTTTTGACGTTAGCAGTGGCGGCGATAGTACTTTGTTCCGGCTGCTCTGAGCAGCCTCTGTCTCCCATCCCCTCTGCAGCCTTTGCCAAAGCAAATTGACGAGTTGGGGAAATTTTCGGATCCTCCTCTGTTTCAAAATCCATGGAGCTGGAAGGGTAAACCTGACACGCTGCAGTGATGTCATGGGGGCTCTCGCTGCAGTGATGTCATGGGGGCTCACGCTGCCAGGGGGCTCTCCTAGCGCCATGGATTTTGAAACAGAGGAGGCTCCAAAAGTTTTCCCAACATGGTGATCAGCTTTGGCAAAGCCTGCAGAGGGGATGGGACTGAGCCAGAGGCTGCTCGGAGCAGCCGAGACAAAGTGTGATCACCGCTGTGCTGACGTCAGGCGGTGGAGGCGAGAGGAGGGGTGTATGTGGTGAGCCAGGGTACTCACCGTGGGCTGCATTAATGATATGCATGGGCCTGCTCTAGCCTATTGACACCTTCTGTTTTCCTCATGTACCAGAGAGCTTTCCAGTTAAAGAGAGAGGAAAGCAATTTCTCTGGGCCATTTTTGGTTTTCTCCATTGTATATCAACAGATTCCCAGCAGAACACCTCCCATCTGTTGGAAAAGAGGGGCTCCATTTATTTTAGAAAGATGAAGGAGGAAGAGGTGGTGGTAGCTACTGGTTTTAAGACTTATAAAAGTAAGCCTCCACATCACTTCTTTGGAGAAGATGACCAGGGACAGAAGTTATACAGCTCCAGATTGCTCTAAACCATTTAGCACCATAAAGGTAAAGGTCACCCTTGCTCAAAAGCCAGTCGCATCCAACTCTAGGGTTTAATGCTTATCTCTGTTTCATAACAGCGCTGTCTGCTTCTGCAGATGTTTCTGTGGTCATGTGGCAGGCATGACTAGACACCAGAGCGCACGGAACGCTGTCTACCTTCCCACTGAAATGGTCCCTATTTATCTACTTGCAATTTCTTGCTTTCAAACTGCTAGGTTGGCAGGAGCTGGGACAAAGACGGGAGCTCATTCCATGCTGCAGCACTCAGGTCTCAAACTACTGACCTCCTGCCTTCCAGTCAGCGTCTTAGCCACTTGAGCCACTGCAGTCCCTTATTTAGTACCGAAAAGTACCCATTTTACGGAGAAAAATCCCCACCAGAAGTAATGTTCTTGATAACTCTAGGCCATTATCCAATCGCCCACCCCACCCCCACCCCCCACCACTCACTTTTTGGTATTTTCAGCCAGCTGTATGGCTCATCCTTCAAAGACTAGCAGATATACTAGCTTTTCCACAAAATAAATAAATTTCTGAGGATGGGGAGCTTTGGAAAAAGCAATAGACTCTTCAGAAGACAAGAATATCACAGAAGGTAATGCTGACCTCAGCCATTTTTTTAAATAAAAAATTAAAGGTCAGTAGAATCACCAAGGCTGTTAAATGAGAAAGTGGTGGCAGAATACACTTACATATTTAATTTATTTGCCTACCACCAATGCTGCACTTCCATCAGCAGCATCCTTCATTTTATTTTATTACTTTATTTTATTTGTTTGATTTCTACACTGCCCACTCGGCCAAGGACGAATCAGGGTGGTCCACAATCACAGATGAAACAACATAATTAAAAATAATTAAAAACTACCCACCCCCTAAAAAAGGGTGCAGGAACTGAAGGGACCAAAGGGGAAGGAGTTATCCACTATACCAGCCACCCAATGGGGGTCACCCTTCCACCTGCACCCCATACTTGGCCCGCCAGCCAGGTTTTGAGTTATTTTCTTTTCTGCAATTCCATCTGGAAATGCAACTCCGGTGGTAGGAGGTTCCATAGGGCTGGTGCGGACACAGAGAAAGCCCTCTTCCTTGTGCTAGAGAGGCAAGCCTCTCTAGCTAATGGTACAATTAGAGAGCCCCTCCAGTCCGCTTTGGTTGGATGGACAGACGTCCTTAGGGCGTTGCAGTTTGTTAGGTATCCTTAGGTATTCATCTTAAAAAATTAAGGAATAAAAAGGAAATAAGTGGTCTTCCAGAAGATGATACTGACTGCAACTTCCATGAGTTCTAGCTAGCATCATCAATGGTTTGGGATGTTGGGAATTTCAGTCCAATAACATCTGGATGGTCACACATTCCTTCTTACTGTGCATAAGAGCCATCTTACCCCGTATCCAGCCGGATCTTACATAGGTTTCATCTTTACCCTGTTATGATACAAAGTGAACTTTCTAACATGTGATTGTTATTACAGTAAAACCCCTACTTATGAAAAAAAAGTCCGTTCCGTAGGCTTTTGCTTAAATTGATTTTTTTGGAACTCGAAACAAACCCATAGGAGATTTTTTAAAATTTTTTATTAAATTTTATACATATAAAATACAAAACACAATACAAAAGTATACAACATAATACTTAAGAAAAAATAATTATTGAAATACACAGTAAAAAAAATAAGAAAAAAAACAACTAAAAGAAAAAAGATGTATACACCTACCGAGTTCCTAAAAACCATCATTGTAAATAAAAACTCTTGACTTGTTACTTAAAATTTATTCTCTAACCTTAACAACCCTCTCTAAATCTCATTTTCCAATAAGTCAAATAGTACCATTATGGGTAGGAATACAATAATATAAATGTAAATAATAAATCACCCTGTGTTTATTTACATTGCCCTGGAGAGCTCAGAGTGTCTCAGTATTATTAATTCCAAAATCCACTTTGATCAAGTACAGGTCTATTTCTTTCATCCCCCATAAGAGAGTGATCCACAAAAGGTTTCCAAATATTCCAAAATCTGTTTTCTTTCAAATTATCCCTTTTTTTCTTTATCTCCCAAGTCAATTTATTGTTCAAGGCTAAATTCCACATTTCTTTATACCACTCTTCAGTTTGTATGTTTACATCATTTTTCCAATGTCTAGCAATACATTGTCTAGCTGTTGTAATAATTATTTCTAATAACTCTTTCTTATCCTTATTTAAATTAATGCCTTCCACATTTGTTAACAGAGTGATACCTGATCCCAGTTTTACCATCTTGCCCAAAATTTTTCAAATTTCTTTTTCAATTCTATTCCAAAAATCTTTAACCACTTTACAACTCCACCACGTGTTCATACATTCTAGTAGTATCCTTGCATCTCCAACACATTTTATCATTTTTATTGTCCATTTGGTGTAACCTCACTGGGGTCAGATTACATCTCCACAACATTTTAAAATTATGTTCCTTTATTCTAACCGACATAGTTCTCATAATCCTCTTTTTCCATTTATTTCTCCATATATCCTTTCCCATCTTTATATTCAATTCTTGTTCCCACCTAAATTTCAAATCCTCTTGTGGATCACCATCCCTATTTAGTATTTTATTTTTTACGTAACTCGAAGCAAACCCATAGGAAAAAATGACATTTTTATTTAAATCGAAGCAAACCCATAGGGAAATGATTTTTTTACATAAGTCAGAACAAACCCATAGGGAAAAGAATTTTTATGTAACTCAAAGCAGACACATAGAAAATCATATAAATCGGGACATGGTTTTAGCACAAAATCATTATGTAAGTCGAATTTTATGTAACTCGAGGCACTTGTAAGTCAGGGTTTTACTGTATCATTATTTTGCACAACAGTGACTCTCATCCCTGGGGACCTCCTAAAATAGGAAGCCAAATATTTATGTAAACTAGGGAAAAGCAAATGTTTCCCTTGTTCAAAAGCCAGTTGTGTTCAACTCTACGGAGTGGCACTAATCTCTGTTTATGGCCAATGAGCCAACACTGTCTGCACCTGCAGACATTTCTGTGGTCATGTGGCAGGCATGACTAGATTCTGGAGCACAAGGAACACTGTTACCTTTCCTACCAAAGTGATACCTATTTATCTACTTCCAGTTTTTTTGCTTTTGAGCCAGCTAGTTTGGAAGGAGCTGGGAAAGATGATGGGAGCACTTGTGTCTCAAGCTCAGCATTTTAACCACTAAGCCCTTACTATCTATAAACTACTTGTTCATAAATATTTGCAATGCTCCCTGCTCTCACACAATCTCTGAGATTTTTCCTGCAGGCAGCAGGTAGTCTTGGCCTATGCAAAACATGTGTTGATTTAATTCCCTCTTTCCTATGAAATACAAGAAAGAAGATAAAATGTCCCCTCACGGTGTTGTATAGCATCACGAGTTCCTCTTGTAGTTAATGGTCCATACTGAACCATCCGGAAGGCAGAATTTCACCGTTAGCTTTTCATTAGGTTTACAACAGAAAGATTAAAAGAATAACATCAAGCAGCACACATTTCCAGAGGGAGAGCTACATCTGTCTATTGTAAGAAAATAATAATACAAACTCTTGTGGCACTTTGACTAAAAAGTTTTATTTGGTGTCACTTTTCATGGATCCCAACCCACTTTTTCAGTGACAATTAAAGTGCGTTGATTTTTGAAGTGATATTCCATTATCTAGTTAGCATTGAAAAGGAATGTTTTGTTTTGAGAACCGATGGAGCTGCAGGTGTTAATGTCACGTAAGATTAACTTCATCCAGTAGCTTCCTTCCATCTCTCAAATAATTCATTGTCAGGCTGCTTTCTCCTTCACCTGCGGCTGGAGCAGGTAATGAAGAAGATGACTAATGAGAATTATCCCCCTTTGTTACAGCTGTAGCATAATTTTCTTCTAAGATGTCACTCCTCATTTGCAAATGAATCTTAATTGCAAAGTGAAATATGGGTAAGATCTGCAAGGCAGTGGCTTTTTAAAGGTTATATTGAGCATTTCATGCACAGGAGCGTTCCATGTGCAATACAGAAAATGCACTTGTTCCATGGAGATTTGGTAGGCCTTTCTCCACTCATGTTACCAAAGTACTGATTATCATTATTCTTTTGGGTCCAGATCAAACCTTAAACTTCCAAAATGAAGCCACTTTCTGGGCTTTGTTGTTGGCCAAATTTAAGTCTTCATTGGTACATGGTTCTTGTAGTAATCAGCAGGCCAGCAAATGAGCTGAATTCTGTATCTCTCCACATCCACACAATGTGTTGTTGTCTGCCAGCAGCCCCCACTTGAGCATGTTGGTCTTACATTTAGGCACTCTGACCCTCAGCCAATTCAGGCTCCTCCAAGTGACATAGGGGAGGTCAGGTTCCTCAGCCATGTCCTCCTTTAATGCTATTCCTTGTTCAAGTGAGCGCCTCCCTCCCTCTTCTAATTTGGTTTTGCTCCTGCGTACCCTCAAGAATGTTTTCTTACCATCAAGCTCTTCCTGGAGCCAAAGGACTAGAAGCACATATCAATTCAGAGAATGTTGAGGGTCATTCTCTTGTTTAGCTTTCTCGGTGTCCGCTGCTACTTCTCTCCTTAGGTGAAACAATACCAACAAGAGGATTTTCTCAACTGATGTAGGTTTGAGGCATCCTGTCACAATATGCATTGTTTCGTTAACAGCAATGTCAACTTATTTCATGGGTTCAGATGCACACCATACTGGAGCAGCATACTCTGCTCCAGAGATGCTCGGGGCTAAAGCTGATGTACGCAGTGTGGATCAATGAGTTTCCCATTTATAAAGGTCTTAATAAGGAGTCCTGGTGATGCAGTGGTTAAACTGCTGCCCTGCAACCAAAAGATTGTGAGTTCGATCCTGACCAGGGATCAAGGTTGACTCAGCCTCCCATCCTTCTGAGGCCAGTAAAATGAGTACCGAGCATATTGGGGGCAAAATGCTAATTAACTTGTGAACCGCCCAGAGACTGCACTAAGCGCTATAGGTATATAAGTGTGTATATAAGTGTGATTGCTTTAATTGCTTTGCTTAATAACCAGGATGCAGAGTGCTGCATGTGTGAATTACAGCATGTGCTCACACCACAAGCCTTCTGCCACCGTTCTGAAGAGCTTTGCTGGCTACTCTTTCCCAATAACAAATGAGTCACATAGGGGTTGCCAGCCTGGCTCTCAAGAACAAGGACCTGGCAGGCTTTGGAAGTATGTACCAGCTGCTTTCCTTTTATCTTCAGCATAAAAATAGTTGTTGCTTGTCTTACTATAGTTAGCCAAGTTGCAGCTAGGAATTATGGGAATTCTAAGAAATAACCTGGGTGATAGTGGCTGTTCTCCACAGAGCCTCCTTGCTGGTCTTCTAGTGTCCTTCAATATTTCAATGGCATCTCCTAGGTTTTGAGAGAATTAAATTTGCCGAATCCGTTCCGGATATTGGGTATCATCGTGGCAATAGTCTTCCTGTCTGTTCTTAACTCCTCAGAACAGTTCTACTGAGGACATGACACACCAATTTCTCAGGTTCTTCAACCATGAAGTCCATCTATGTCCAGGGCCTATCTTCCCATGGATCTTTCCTTGCAGACCAAGTTGAAATATTCTATACTTTATGTTGTTCCTCATTATATGGCCAAGGTATTGGAGCTTTCTTTGCTTAATGGTCTTAAAACAGTTCTTGTTCTTAACCCATCCAACACAGCACTTCTACTTTAGTCACATGGTCAGCCCATGATATCCTTAGCAGCCATCTGTAGATCCACATTTCAAATGCTTTGATTCTCTTTTCAGATGCTTTAGTCAATGTCTAAGCTTTGACTCTGTATAGCAACATTGGGAAGGTGTGCACTGGGGGGAAATGTAGGAAGAAAATGAGTAGTTTCAAGTGTCAAATCTGTAAGTAAATATCACCCTTCTGTTGGAACATCCCCTCAGATGGGACTATTGGAGGGAATAAGACATTTCCACATTTAGAGAGTCATTCTCTAGGGCAGTGGTTCTTAGCCTTGTTGGAGGTACTGAACCCTGCACATTTCATACTTGCATTCACCGAACTCTTTGTAGAATTTGCCATAAATACTCTGGTGAATGGAATGGACACACACACACCTCTGATGAACCCCTGAGACTGACTCACCGAACCCCTGGGGTTCTCTTGAACCTAGGTTAAGAACCGCTGCTCTAGGGGAAATGAACCGGAAGTGGGTAAAATTGAGTGGATATTTTGCAGAGTGGGTAAAACAAAGAAGAGACTTGGGAGGGAGAGTTGACTCTCCCACCTGAATTTTGTCAAGTTTCTCACACAAGCACCCCATCTTCTCTTTTCCCCCCGATCCTACAAGTGTCCTACATAGCATGTATATAAGGCATGTTTGCCAACACAAGGACACAGACAGTTCTGGCTCTTTGGCTATAAACAGAGAGGGGCACCACACCCTTGAGTCAGATACAACTTACTTTCAAGCAAGGACAACCTTTACCTTTACCTAGATTGCTGGTCTCTATTCTAATATATATTCAGAATCTGTAAACTTATTTTGAAAGGTGCATAAATTGTGTGTCAGGATAAAGACTGTTCTTTGCTTGTTAAGTCTGATGAGCATTGCCTTCCTATTACCATAAGACAAGATGGATATTTATTTGGGCTTTCTGCAGAACGTTGTAGACAAGGGTGTTAAATTTGCAACCATCCCTTTAAAAAAAACTCTATAATTGCTGATATTGTTATTGTGAGGTGTGAAGAGCCACCCCCCTTTGTTTCCTACCAGACAACATCAGGCAAAATTTCTGACATTATAGTGCCCTCTAATGCTTCATGGGGATGATGAGTAGAACACTGTGCCCAAGAGCTACACGGAATTTGCCAGAAACCAATGATACGTGCCAACCCAGTTTTCAGAGATTTTATTGTTCTATTTATATCAAACTCTTCCATCTCCTCAACAGCTTAGTATTGGATCAGAGTGATGTTTGTTGTTGTTTTGTTTATATTTAGAGGGGAACATGTTATCCAGACAGCTTACACTTGTCATGAATATTTGAAATAAGCATTGGCCGTTGCATGATAACATGAGTCCTGTCCATACATTATATGAACTAGATTAAGCAGGTGATTTCCTGTATTATGTAAATCAAAACACTGCAACACACCAGATATCTTTGCAATACTAGACAGACAGACAGACAGATATCTTCTTTCATGTCCCGATCAAAACCTGGCCTGCCAAAATGAAGCCACTTTCTTGGCTTTGTCATTGGCCAAACTTAAGTCCTCATCGGTTCATGTTTCTGGCAGTAATCGGCAGACCAGTAGATGAGATGGATTCCAAATCTCTCCAAATTCACATTGTGTGTTGTTGTGTTGTTGTCCACCAGCAGCCCCCACTTGAGCATGTTGGTCTATATAATCCAAGATGATGGCATGGAGACATATTCTGCTACATTGCAAAGGATAAGAAAGCCCCTTGTGTTTTTCCCCTTTAGCTTTACAGCAGGGGTTCTTTTGCCTGGCACCAGTGGTGGCTAAAGAAGGGGTGACCAGGACAAATACCTCCTCTTTGTTGCCGGGCCACTGACATGGGGCTTTTCCCGATGACTGGAAGGCAACAAAGAGGAGGTGTTTGTTCTGGTCTCCTCTGCTTTAGTCACCACCACCACCAGGCGAAAGAACTGGTCACTTGGCACCCACTTCTCTGCCTTGGTCACCGAGTCCCAAATGGCAAGAAAGAGGAGAAGTGGGTGCCAAGTGACCAGTTCTTTTGCCTGGCAATGGTGGTGGCTAAAGCAGAGGAGACCAGAACAAACACCTCCTCTTTTTTGTCTTGTTCCCAAACTACAGATCCTGGCCGGGCAGAAACCTCCAAGGTGTGCTTGCTGTTTCAAGCCAAGCCTTGAAACAGTGAGCGCACCTCAGAGGTCTCTGCCCACCTGGGCTTTCCATTTTGGGATCAGGGGGTGGGGGTGGAGGGACCCTCCACCCACCCTGTTCCCACAGCGCAGAGCACACACACACCCCAGGTTGGCCGCTTTTGGAGCAGGGTGTGTGGGTGTGCCAGGCACCTCCACCCAGCCCAATCTAAAAGTGGAGAGCGCCCCCCACCCAGCCTGGCTGCTTCTCTTTCCGGAGGGCTAGCGGGTGCGTGGAGACACCCTGCTGGCTCTCTGTGAAGGGAAACAGCCAAGTGCTGTTAGTAAAGTACTCTGCACTTTGGGACCAGGGTGGGTGGAGGGTGCAATCACTCTCCACCCACCCTGATCCCAAAGCGTTTTTGTAGCATTATCCAATGCATGCATCGGATAATGCTAAAAATCAGATAATGACCAGACTTGTAGAACCAAGTTTGGTCATTATCTGAGGTATTACTGTATTCCAAAACAATCTGGTAAAAAAGATTATGCTTCAGATTTTTCCTCTAGGACTTGGCATAGTACATAATAGACTGGAACACAGATCTGTGTGTGGCATGTTACTATAATAATGATGTTATTTGGTAATAGGAACAACTATGTTTTAAGAGTGTACCATGGGTGGGATAAGTAAGTAAGTAAGTAAGTAAGTAAGTAAGTAAGTAAGTAAGTAAGTAAGTAAGTAAGTAAGTAAATAAATAAATAAATAAATAAATAAATAAATAAATAAAGTCCTTACTGGAAGAGACTTGAAACTTAACTCTATATATATCTGCTGGCTTGTTTGTCTTCTATGGCAGAAGGAATACATTAGAGAACAATTGAATGAATGAAATATTATTCACATCTGACTATTTTATTTCATTTATTATGAATAGTTGTGTTTTGGAGTTTCTTCTGTAAAAATCCTTTCAACCCAGAATAATTTCTGATGCATAATTATTATTATAGTAATACCTCACATAATGAATGGTTCGTATAACGAAAAAATTGTATAGCATAGCATTTGTTAGGCAATGGCGATACTCTGCATAATGAAAAAATAACCAAGGTATACCCGGTCAATGGGAACCCCCAGATAATGCACATTTTTTGTTCGTTATCCCGGGGATCTCCCATTAGCTTCGCATAATGAAAAAAACTGTATAGCAAAGCAACTCGCAGAACATAGTTTTTTTGTTATGCGGGGTTCTACTGTATCAGTTTTTTGAGTTCAGATTCCTGTATTTTAGAGTTTGGTGACTGATCTCTTGAAGAATCACAAATCCTAACCAGGTAATCATATCACTATAGATTGACCATGTTGCAGTAGGAAAGTGAGGATGGGCTAAAGCAGATTAAGAAGAGAAATGGGTGGAGGAGGGAACTTTGAATGGGTTCTGAGAACCATTCCAAGCATTGCTGCAGAGTAAAGCATTCACTCAAGGAAATTGTCTGAATAAACATCACTTATTGCAGGCGCACCCCCCAATAAAGGACTCAGACACCGATGAAAGTGGATAACGGCATTGGGCCACATTTATTGATTCATGCCCTAGTCCGAATTATAAATTTCTATTGGTAATTGACCAATTATAATTCTTAAGGCAAGCAGGCTGAAGAAACCCTGGTAAGGTACCACCCAAAATTGCCGACGGCAATTGCTACAATGTATCTATTTGTATCAATTTGTTTGTTGACAACAAACAAATTGTTGACCGTAGTCAATATCTAACTAACGACCCCACCCTCTGATGCGTATCCATAAAATCACAGGGTGATGCATGCTGTCTAGCTGTAGCCATCACCCCGTCGCCTGGTTCGTCGTTGACCGGACAACGTTTAACCAACTTATGCCTGTCTAGTGTTGTCCAGTCAATTGCGAACCTGCCGGATACCTGTGGGTCATAAATGTTTACATTACCAGTGCTACCCGCCACACGGGGAGGCTTCCCAAAAGGCTCACCGCCCCCCCCCCAAGACCGTCAGCTCGGTCAACAGGCCTGCTCGCCAGTCCACTAACAAGAGGTCCATACCTCCCTGCGACAGATGGGCCCCATCCCCTGAGTAAAAGCTCGTAATTTTGCAGACTGATGGCAGGGAGGCGAATGACGCGTCCCCCACCTTTGCCGAAAAGGAACCGGGCAATAGCCCCATTCACGGAGCGTCGGCTCGGTCAAGAGCCTCGAGGCCGAACACCCCCCTGTAAGCGTACCGCGGTATCGTGTCCGACCAATTGAGGGTTGTGGCAGGCCACACATAACGTGAGTAGGGCAGGTCACTGCAAATCGCAAGCTTCCGCGATAGGCCAGTGACCCGCCCTAAGCCATTGCCCCCAAGGTTCATAACCAGGACATCAGGCGAGTCAGCATCCCTGATGTAGAAAAGGAATGGCAACAGTTCCCGCCATAACATGCCGCGCTTACCATACCACCTGAGACGTGCGGATGCACCCAGTCCCTGTCGGGGTCCCCACTCTGTCGCCGCAGCGTAACGCGCTGCCCTGTGCAGCGTAACGCGCTGCCCTGTGCAGCGTAACGTGCTGCCCTGTGCAGCTTAACATGCTGCCCTGTGCAGCGTAACGCGCTGCCCTGTGCAGCATAACGCGCTGCCCTGTGCACGTGGCTATGGCCCACCAGCCATACTGTCACCGGTGTAATACGACACCCAGGGTCTGTCAAGGAAAAAGGGGGGGGGGGAGAAACAGTGCAGTGACTAAACTGGTACTCACGGTTGAAGAGGGCGAACACAAACTGAAAACATTGTGATCTCCACCCTCCCATGCGGCGTATGTCAGCCCCGGAGTACCCAAAAACAGCTGCAGTAGAAGCCGCCCCTATCCTGAATGAATGGGTGCCGCAACGAGCCCCAGGGAGGCCAACTCTGGCTAGTGCTTTCCCGGCACCCTCCAAAATTGAAATTTAGTAAGGGGAGACCCACCTTGGTGACAGGAAAAACGGGCCATGGCGCGTGCCATGCAGTGCAAGGAACTCCTGTAGGGCACCAACCGGACAGATGTCTGCCAAGGAACATCGTAGCAGTCTACTCCACTGCCTACGCCGTGCTGATCCGTTTTAGAGGAGCGTATCCTCAACTGACCCAATCCTTGCAAACATAGACATCGTCGAGTTCCGGTGCCCTACGACTTGCATCCGCCTTAGACAGCATCACAAGCTCGCTGCTGCGGAGCGCTCCAAAAAGGAGGCCACCATTGTAGCCGCATGAAACAGGGCTGCCTCATACCTATCAAACATAGGTCCTGCCAGTCCCGTGCCAGTTGGGTAAGAACCCCTGGGGAAATTGGGTGGCGGTCGTCCGGGCTACGCCCACGCTCCCGCACCCACCCCTCCAAAACGTGTCTCACACGGAAGCCAGCGGTCTTGTCCGCATGACCTCCTACTGTGGCCATAAAAGCCAGCGCTGACAGCCTGGATGCTATGGTGCGAGGTGCAAGGCCCTGGGAATGCAGGTAAACCATGAATTGAAGTATATGGGCCACCGGGATCAGCCAGGTATCTGGCAGCCGGAATTGGGCACAGAATGCTCTGAAAGAATTGAATGCATGTTGATACGCCTTACGCGTGCGTGGCGCTAGCGACATGCCGATCGCCCGGTTCACCTCTCCTTGCCAAGGGTCCATATCTCGTCCGGGAGTGGCGAGGGAAATTCCTCCGCATCCGGGGCCAAGGCGCGGAACTGGGAGATCTGCAGGCGGGACAAAGCGTCAGCGATATCATTATTGACCCCCGGGACATGCCTGGCCCGGAACAGCACATTAAGGCACAGGCTGCGCAATACAAACTGGCGCACGAGGTCCACGACCCTGGGTGATTTGGAAGTCTGTGAGTTGACAATGTGGACAACGGCCGCATTGTCACACCAGAAATGAACGACCGAGTTGGCCCACTCCTCACCCCATAGCATCAAGGCCCCCAGGATGGGAAAAAATTCCAGATACGTAAGATCATGCAGGCGACCCGTACCTGACCAGGCTGGTTGCCACCCACCATAGGCCCACTTCCCATTGAAGTACATCCCATAACCCAGGGACCCAGAGGCATCGCACTGTATCTGGAAACGAGGGGAAGCCAGAAGGTCAGACCTCCAAAATGACACCCCATTGAACTCCCTCAGGAACTGGAGCCAGATAAGCATATCTGCCTTAATGCCCTGGGTTAGTCTCACCCTATGGTGGGGCCTGGATAAGCCTGTCATGGCGTCGCACAAGCGCCGAGCAAATGCTCTGCCCGGTGCGACCACCCTGCAAGCGAAATTGAGGTGACCATGCAGCACCTGCAGTTCCCGCAGTGATGCCTTGCATTTAGCAAGCAAGTCTGAGATAAGGGCCACTATCCTTGACACCTTATCCCCTGGTAACCTAGAAGCCTGCGCTACCGTGTCAATCTCCACCCCCAGGAAGACTAGCTGTGTAGATGGGCCCTCGGTCTTTTCGGGCGCTAAAGGGACACCAAGTTCCTCCATTAGCGTCTGAAATGTGTTGAGGAGACGTGTGCACATGTCCCAGCCCCGTTCACCCCCGAATAAAAAATCATCCAGGTAATGGGCTACAGACCGGGACCCAGATCTGCGGACAAAAGCCCACTGTAGGAAGGTGCTAAAACGCTCGAAGGCCGAGCATGATATGGAACAGCCAAAAGGCATGGCCTTATCGAAATAATATTCACCCCGGAACTTGAAACCCAGCAACTCAAAGTCACCCGGGTGAACCGGCAGGAGGCGAAAGGCAGACTTAATGTCGCACTTAGCCAACAGCGCACCCGGGCCACATGAGCGCACCATGCGCAGCGCTTGGTCAAAAGATGTATACCTGACTGAGCAAAGGTCATCAGGGATAGCATCATTGACCGATCGGCCGGCTGGGTAGGACAAGTGATGGGTCAGGCGGAACTCGCCCGGTGACTTCTTGGGCACCAAGCCCAAGGGTGACACTTTAAGGTTGGGGAACGGGGGTGCAGGGAAAGGGCCAGCGACCCTGCCCGCATCAACCTCCTTAGAAATGCTGGCGGCAGCCACCTCCTCCCTCCCCTTAAGGGACAAAAGGTTGGGGGCATCTTGGAGGGACCTATCACCCTGGAAAGGAATACGGAACCCCAGTCGAAAACCTTGAAGCAGGTAAACCGCATCTGCCTCCCTCAGGTACGATGCGAGCCAACGCTCCAACATGTCCACATTAATTGGGGAGGGGGCCTTTCGGTGGACCAGCTCCCTCTGCGGCAGTCTTGCCAGCCCCTTGTCCGCCCCTACCTTTGCCCCGCATCCCTCCAGGCCTGGGGCAGGCGGAGGCCGCATGGGGGCCAGCGCAAGAGGGACACTCATGCCTGTACCGGCAATTCTTCCTACTGCAGGAACCATTGGACGAGAAAGTCCAGCACAGCAGGTGGGCTGGAACCCCCTGCCCCGCCACCTGGCGGGGTGTCTGTGCTGGGGCCGCTCGCTGGACCGCATGTCCACAATGGTATCTTTCCCCAGGCGCAGGGCGCGTGGGAGTCATGTACAGAAGCCACAGCTTCTGGCAGGGCTCGTCCCACCTCATCTCAGGGTGCAGGGGAATTCCTCGTCGTAAGCCAACCACGACGGGCCCGGGAAGTCGACCATCGCCCTGTAAATGTTGTCCAAATACTGGACCATCGGAATTGCCAAATCCGGCCGGGCCCTGAGGTAGACCGCCATGTATATGAGGTACGCCAGCAACCAATTGGCCCACGTACGTGGCGGCTTACGACGACGTGCCTGTTCCTTATCCTTCTCATCCTGCCCCTCCCTCTCCTCTTTGGTGGGCTCCCTGTTAAGAAGGGAGAAGATGTCCACATACTCCCCACGCCAGATCTTCTCTTTGGTGGCCTGGGCCAAATGGTCCCCCAGGGGCAAGGAATACCCCGCTGTCGGCAATGCCGACACCGGCACGGTGGGAACCACGGGGATCTGGAAAGGAGCCTGGACCAACCCGGCCACCCCTAACACATTCCCGACTGAGTAAGAGGTACCACCCAAAACGGGGCCCTGGGTGAGCGGTGAAGTCACCGGGTGGGACGTCGGCGACTGAACCGTCGCACCACCCGTGCAAGGCCACGGCCACTGGAATGCCCCCCCAACGTGGTTAGGTGTGTGGGTGCACTATATTGAACTGCATACTCACATGCTGCATACTCACATGCTGTCGGCACCACTGGGGGTTCCGGCCCACTGGGAGCGTTGGAGCTCACGACCGCAATTGAGCTCATCGACGGGGCCTGACCAGCATCAGCCTGTTGAGTGGGGAGCTGCGAGGCAGTGGCCGAAGCCGGCCCACGCGCCTCGGGCAGCTCGACCCGTCCTGCCGCCTGCCACTGACCGGCAGACAAAGGATCAACCTGCACCCCAAAAGGCACCCCTGGGTGGTTAACCCTCGCAAGGGATGCCTCGAGGGCCGCAACGCAGGCCAGAAGGGCCTCAACACTAATGTAGCCCCCTAAGCCAAGTGGGGGCAAAGGGCCGGCCGGCCCATTGGCTGCAGGCGCCGGTCCGGGTCCCTGGACCCCGGGGCCCATATACGGCCACGACCCCAGTCCCGGCCCCTGCAGGGCCGGGGGGGGGGTACCCTGCCAGGGGAGGGAACCCAGCCACCCCCCATGGCTGAAACCCCCCGCAGGAAGCTGCGCACCAATGGAAGAAGGCCCCGCAGAATGGGCCATGCCAGAGGCAGTGGCCACTGCTTGCGGGCCGGGGGCCGCGGCCCCTGCTGGGCCGGTACACGGACACCCAGCCTCGGGCCAAGGGGCAATTAACCCCATCCCACCGGTCCCGGTGGGCTCAGGCAAAGGAGGCTGCTGGGGAGGCGCAGCCGCGGTCCTCCGACCCGGCTGGCGCCTCCGTGCAGAACGAGCCGCGTTCGCAGTCGCCTTCTTCTTAGAGGGCATAGCAGCTAAACGATGGGAAGCTGAAAAAGTCAAGAAAATTAGCAGCCAGAGGCTTCCTGATAAAAGGCAAGAGCGACGGAGGTAAGAGGGAAAAACTTCTCCGCTCCGTCGCTTCGCAAAATGGCAGCTCGGCTGCCTCGTGGCCGCCCCTTATATAATGGTGCTGGCCACGCCCCCTAACTACCCGGATGCCTTCATCCGGTGGGGGGGGCCCGCAAAGAGCGCGGCGGCCATTTTGGCGCCGTGCTTGCATTATTTTAAAAGTTCTGAAACTAATGGAGAAAAGGCTTGAATTTTGTGAGCTAGGTGAGGTGGATTCTGTTTACTGTTTAATGGATAGTTGTAGACTAGTGCAGTTGAAGAAAGATGTCACTAACTATAAATCTTGAAGACCTGACTAGAGCATGTGTAATCTCATCTGTCATTTGTTATTTTGTTTATTGTTGTATAAAAACATGTAAATCACTTTTACAGGAAGCATGAAATGATGACAACCTAAATCAGAAGTTGTTGTGTTCTGTAAAGCTGTGCCTTTAACAATGTACCTTTGCCATGTGTTAACAATGTAACCTTTCTGTGTGCAACATTATAACCATCAGCTGTATCAATGTAAACCTGATAAGGGGACGCGAGCTAGTGGCCACTAGATGGCAATAGCGAGCGTCCAGCTCTCATGGCTCAGATTCACCTGGTTCAGCAGCGCGGGAAGATTCCCCGCCACCTCTTCACCTGGTCAAGAAGGGCGTGACCTTCTACGACGTCACGCAGGCAGCAACCAATAGTCTGTCGACGAGCCACATTCAAATGTATAGCCAGCTGTATATATTGAGCTACTCATCTGCCATTACCACATGTTCCTCCGGATCATCATGCAATAAACCTGTGTTAAGCCAACCTTTTGGCTGTTTCATTGTCTTTGGTCCCTTACACTAAATTGGCGACGAAGGTGGGATATGGCAGCCCACGGGACCAAGACATGCGCCGGTTTCGAAATCAGGAAACCGGGCGACTGGGAGATCTTCGAGATGGACTTCCAGGCCGCACTGATCGAGTCCGAAGTCACGGAAGAGGCAAAGAAAAGGGCCATCTTCACCAGGATGCTCGGACAGGAAACCAAAAGGACCTTGGTGGACCTGATTGCACCGAGGAGGGTGAGCGAATTCAAGGCCAAGGAACTCATGCAGCTGCTGCGTGAGCACGTCCGGCCCGCCACGGCGATGTTTCCCGCTCGGAATGCGTTCTGGAGGCAAGTCCAAGCGCCCGGGGAGACGGTCGCTGCATTCGCGGCGGCCCTGCGGCTGGCGGCCGGCCCGTGCAAATGGGAGAATGCCGAAATCACCCTCCGGGACTGTGTGCTGTGCGGCCTGAACGACGCCGAAACCCAGCGCACATTAATGAACCAAGAGCCGCCTCCCACGTTGCAGGAGGTCGTCAGAGCGGCCATGGCCGCAGAAGCTACAAAGGCCGGGGTCCAAGAACTCCAGGACTGGCGGCCGAAGTCGAGCAAGGCAGAGGCTCCGGTACAGGCGGCCCGGCGAACTTCGAGGTCGTCCACAGAGAGCAGCGACGACGAGGACGTCCGGAGGGTCCGGAAGGAGAGCCGGCGGTGCAACGGCTGTGGAGCGGCCCACGACCGCGTAAAGTGCCCGTTCCGGAAGGCCGAGTGCCACAACTGCGGCCGCCGCGGGCACATCGCCAAGGTGTGCAGGAAGAAGCGCGAGACCCAGCGGAGCTCAGCAGACCATTCCGCGGGACAAGACCGCCCAACGAGGCCCAAGGGCGGCGCTCAGGCCACGCGGAAGCTGGACGGCGTGGGCCGCATCTCCGACGGCAGCGAGGACGACGCCCCAGTGTTCAGCGTGTCTGCAGGACACCCCCGCTACTTTGTTGAGGTACTAGTCCAAGGGGTTCCCATTAGGATGGAAATTGACTCGGGGTCCTCATATTCTATCATTTCCCAGAGGGAGTTTTTGGGAATTGCCCCCCACAAGCGACCCAAGCTCAAAGCGTTGAGGTCCACACTACGGGACGTGCAAGGGAACAGCATTCCAGTGTTGGGGGTTGGAGACTTTCAGGTTCAATTCAAGAAGCACGCCGCGTCCCTCCCCCTAGTCGTGCTCAAAGGGGGAGATTGCAGCCTCCTCGGGACTCAATGGTTCCAGCCCCTGGGTTTGTTTATTGGGGGGGTGCACGCCGTTGGGATGCACGCCGTTGGGTCTGACCCGATTCAGGAGGTGTGCGAGGCGCACCCCGAAGTCTTCAAAAAGGGACTGGGGAAATTCAAGGGGCCCCCAGTGACTTTCGACCTGGACCCGGAGGTCCGCCCAATTCGCCTTAAACCACGCCGGGTGCTGTTTGCACTCAAGGACAAGATAGAGGCGGAACTGGACAAATTGGTGGGCCAGGGAATCCTTGTGCCTGTTGATTCTGCGGAGTGGGAAACTCCAATTGTAACCGCACTAAAGGCCAATGGGGAGGTCCGCATATGCGCCGACTACAAGTGCACCATCAACAAGGCGATCCGCCCGAATGCATATCCGGTGCCCTTAGTCAGCCATCTGCTGGCCAGGTTACACGGGGGAAAGTGTTTCGCTAAGCTCGACTTAGCACAGGCCTACCAGCAGCTTACGGTGTCCCCTGCCGCAGCTGCTGCGCAGACCATAGTCACCCATAAGGGGGCGTTCCAGGTGACGCGCCTCCAGTTCGGCGTGAATTCGGCGCCAGGAATTTTCCAGTCACTCGTGGAACGCCTCCTGAAGGGACTGGAGGGGGTGTTGCCTTATTTTGATGATGTGTTAATAATGGGGGGGAGTCGGGTTGAATTGGCCAAGAGGTTGGGGAAGGTCCTGACAATATTCGAAAAAGCGGGGCTGAGACTGCGAAAGGACAAATGCGTCTTCTTCGCAACCGAGGTTGAGTTCCTAGGGTTTTGTGTGACTCCTGAGGGAATAAAACCATCCAAGTCCAAGGTGGCAGCCATTAAGAAAGCCCCCCGCCCCACCTCCAAGCCCGAGCTGCAGTCGTTCCTAGGGCTGCTCAACTTTTACCACTCCTTCCTCCCCCGGAAGGCAGCGGTGGCTGAACCGCTACACAAACTGCTAAAGAAAGACCAGGCATGGAAGTGGGGCGATGACCAAGAAAGGGCATTTAGTGAGCTAAAAAGCCTCCTAGCATCCGATGCCATACTGACCCATTTCAACCCCAAACGCCCGGTAGTTCTGACCTGTGATGCATCCCCGGTGGGGGTGGGGGCGGTGCTGTGCCACGTGTTGGAAAACGGAAGAGAGGCCCTGATAGCATTTTACTCCAGGTCCCTGTCCCAAGCGGAGAGGAACTACGCACAGACAGACAGGGAGGCACTAGCAATAGTCGTGGGGACGAAAAAATTTCACGATTTTCTGTATGGCCGCCCCTTCACCATTGTAACGGACCACAAGCCCCTGCTAGGAACATCGGGCTGGAGGCTACAAAGAGTTTCAGCATAGGCGCCCCCGTGCATTGCAGGAATTACGCCAGCACGGGCCCAGCCTGGGTACCGGGCGTAGTTGTGGAGCAAACCGGCCCCGTGTCGTACCGTGTGGAAACCAGTACAGGGCTCCTGTGGAGGCGGCACGCGGACCAGCTCCGACGCAGGGTCTCCGATGAGCAGGGCACAAACCAAACAGAGAAAAAATCAGCGTTAGGGTTCTCCCCCACCCGTTCAGCCCAAGGGGGAGGAAAAGGGGACCGCGGGCCCCCACCAAGGGGGGAGGAGGATGTTCTCGTAGATATCCTAGGGGATCTTTCTGAGGAGGAGGAGGAACCTGACCCCATACATATCTCGCGGGATGTCCCCACAAATGCGGATACCCCTACTAAGTTAGATTTTGATTTTCAGAACCGGGGGGGGGGGTTTGGAGTAGTCCCCCACCCATCCAAGCGAGAAGAGGGGTTTTTCGTTAGCCCCGATTGCCCCCGGTCTGCCCACAATGGAGTTTTTCCCTTCCCCTAAGGCCGTCAGACAGCGGCAAGCCACTAACAAGTCTCCCTCTCCCATTTCAGGACAAGGGACCAGGGAACAAAGAAGCAGTAGCGCCCCCGGGGGGGGTCAGCCCTCTTCACGGCCCAAACGCACATGCAACAAGCCATCTTGGCTGAGAGACTTCGTCTCATCCTAGGGGGGAGGGATGTTGTGTTCTGTAAAGCTGTGCCTTTAACAATGTACCTTTGCCATGTGTTAACAATGTAACCTTTCTGTGTGCAACATTATAACCATCAGCTCTATCAATGTAAACCTGATAAGGGGACGCGAGCTAGTGACCACTAGATGGCAATAGCGAGCGTCCAGCTCTCATGGCTCAGATTCACCTGGTTCAGCAGCGCGGGAAGATTCCCCGCCACCTCTTCACCTGGTCAAGAAGGGCGTGACCTTCTACGACGTCACGCAGGCAGCAACCAATAGTCTGTCGACGAGCCACATTCAAATGTATAGCCAGCTGTATATATTGAGCTACTCATCCGCCATTACCACATGTTCCTCCGGATCATCATGCAATAAACCTGTGTTAAGCCAACCTTTTGGCTGTTTCATTGTCTTTGGTCCCTTACACTAAAGAAGTTGTATTCTCTATATAGGATGATTTGTGTCTAATTATTCAAAGAACGTTCTCTTGTTCCCCCATCTCACTTCCATTTTTTAATTATGCTTTCCATTCTATACCTCTGATGTGGATGAAAAACAATCTGGGTGTTTTCTTTTCTTTTAATGAGCTACATCTGACTTCTTTAGGAATGAAGCACAGATGGCATAGTCCAAAAGGGTGACTTTGGAAAATACATGTAAATGAAATAAATGTTAAATTTTTTCCTTATAATGCCAACCAACATTCACAATAAATTTGCATGCATCACAGCTTGGAAAAGTTACTTTTTTGATGTCCAGATTCTCCCCCATCAGCATGGCCACACATGGCCTGGTGAATTCTGGGAGCTGTAGTTTTGTTTTGTTTTTAAAAGAATAACTTTTCCAAGAAATAATCTTGATATCAGCGCTTTATAAAACTGTTGATGACTCAATGTACACCTTAAAAATTTCAAGAGTCTGACAATACTGTGTTTGCCTTGCAGTGGAACATCCTGACAAAATGGCTAATGATCAAGGTAAGCTGGATTCATTGTGTTCTGTTTTTTCTTTGGACCAATGGCAAACTGTCAGCCTAATATTGTGCCTCTTATTTGTGTCCACTGTTCACCTAGCTATTGCACTAGCATAATAATCAATCTAGTTAATGAAGTTCTGCTCAGTTGTGGCTGCTGTTTTGATGGGAGAGATGTAAATTTTCTGGAGAGGAAATTGTTTTGTCTCTTTTCTGAAGGACCAATTAAAATGTCAGGCTCCTTTGTATGAAAAATTTTCCCCTCTTTCTGCTACACTTCTGCATAATTCACATTAAATATAATTAAGCTTGGCATAATTTCCAAGCTGCTCTTACACCTTCCACAGTTTATTGATTAAAGTTGTGGAGCTGCATGTGTCAAAAAACCCCCCAAAAAAACCAACACTCATTTTTTAAAAGACAAAGGTCATAAATCATCTTTCTCTCAAGTTCAAAGTCTCTACTTAATAAGAAAGAAAATCTTTCATCAACTTTCCAAGGTGGTAATAATTACCATTAGAGAAGCACAGGATTGTGATTTGAATTTTAGTTCAAGGACATAAATCCATGACTCTAGATATTATTTTATTTTATTATTTAAATTTATATCCCGCTCTACTCAACCCACGGCCGACTCAGAGCGGCTAGATAGCTTTTTTGTGATTCCTTTTTAAAATGTGTCTGATTTTTGTTTTGTTGTTCTTGATGTTTTATTTCAAACTGATTGTTTTGTTTCACCAGTTTTTTAAATTATCTCTTTAGGTAAGAGTGGGTCACTCCACTCTGGATTTTCATCTGAACTTTACAGGAGTTAAAAATGCTGAATGCTGTCAACTTTTTGGTTAGCTCCTATAAAGTTGAGGTTAAAACCTTCAGTGGAAAAGAGACGAGTGAACTGATTTAGCTACTGGCTATGAATGGGTAACATTTTTATATCATAATGTTCCTACATCAGCTTAATTCACTGAATTGTTCATTTAATAATAATAATAATAATAATAATAATAATAATAATAATAATAATAATAATAATAATAATAATAATAATTTATTATTATTATTATTATTATTATTATTATACACATACAATAAAATACAATACATAACAAATGCGTTATACAGAAAAAAATACTTGTTTTTTTTAAAAAATTCATATACTAAATACAAAAAATGACAAATAAAGAAAAGAAAAGAGAAGAAAAAGAAAAAATAGACACCTATCCTATATGTTTATATATTTATCTTTAAATCAAATGTCATTAAAACCTCACTGTAAATATGGTTTCTTGGCTTATTTCTTGAATAATTATTCTCCATTCTTAACTACATCTCTAAACACATTTTCTAATAGATCATATAATACCATTATGAATAGGAAAGACCAACAAACAAAAAACAAAAAGAAGAAAAAAGTTGGACTATATAGTGATCACTCTGTGCCTATTTACATTGCCCTGGAGAACTCAGAATTTCTCACTAATTTAATTCCAAAATCCACTTTGTTCTGGTACAGGTCTGTTTGTTTCATCCCCCTTAAGGGAGTGATCCACAAAAGGTTTCCATATAATCCAAAATCTATTTTCTTTCAAATTATCCCTTTTTTTCCTTATTTCCTAAGTCAATTTATCATTCAACGCCAAGTTCCACATTTCTTTATACCACTCCTCAGTTTGTATAATTACATCATTTTTCCAATGTCTAGCAATACATCCTCTAGCTATTGTTATCATTATTTCTAATAACTCTTTCTTATCCTTATTTAAATTAGTGGCTTCCACATTTGTTAGTAGACTAATGCCTGACCCCAATTTTACCATTTTACCAAAAATTTCTCCAATTACTTTTTCAATTCTATTCCAAAAATCTTTAACCACCTTACAACTCCACCACATGTGTTCATACGTTCCAATAGTATCCTTGCATCTCCAACACTTATTCTCTTTTTTATTGTCCATTTGATGTAACCTTACTGGGGTCAGGTACCATCTCCACAACATTTTATAGTTGTGCTCCTTTATTCTAACCGACATAGTTCTCATAATCCTCTTTTTCCATTTATTTCTCCATAAATCTTTTTCTATCTTTATGTTCAATTCTTGTTCCACCTTAATCACAATTCCTCCTGTGGATCGCCCACCTTATTTAGGATTGTATATAATTTACTGACTAATCCCTTGATATTTTTTTCTCCGTTTCTAATTTTTGAAATTAATTCTTCAAATTTAGTCTTTTCTCTTTCAAAATCATAATCCCTCATATATTTTTTATTCCAATTAATAATTCTTAATCTCTGAACCAATTAATTTTTAATTGCTCAAACAATTTTAACCTACTGCTCTCATTACTGCATATCCGGAACCAGTCTTTTAACAGGATAACCTCATTTTTCTTCAATATCTCCTTTATCCCCTCATTTATATTAATTGGAAAACTTGCCAAGTCTGAAATCTCCAATATAGGAGAGACATTCGGAACCAAGTCCTTCTTCACCCTCTTCCATACACTCATTAATCCCTTTCATCATAAATTTTTTTGTCACTGCATTTCCCAAATTACAGCCTAGAAAAATCATTTTACCCATGTGTCTATAATCCCTCATCTCAATTTCCTCCCATATTACCTTTTCCCTTGCCAAGATCTTCACAACATTCTTAATTTGAAATGCCCGATAGTATACCATCAAGTTCGGCATTCCCAACCCTCCTTCTTTCTGCGGCAAATACCATAACTTTTTGGGCAGTCTAGATTTCTTACCCCCATTGCAAAAGTTGTTAAACAATTTTTGAAATTCCTTAATTTCCTTACCCTTCAATTGAATCGCTAACGCATCAAATAAAAAAATTATTCTGGGTAATAACATCATTTTAACCATTGCAATTCTCCCGAACCATGATAGCTTCAACTTTTGAAAACTTTGCATCTTATTCTTAATTTCAATTTTCAAGCTATCGTAGTTCAGTCTTTTAAGATCTTCCAATTTGTTTGATATAGTTATTCCCAGATATTTCAATTTATTCTTAATCTGAATATTAACTGCCCTTTATCTTCCTCTGTTCTTTTTCTCCCATATTACATAACATCATTTCCGATTTATACCAATTTATTTTCAGCCCAGTAATATCCTCAAAATCCTTTGTGTCCTAATTTTATTCATTACCTTCTCTGGTTGCTTTACAATTATCACTGTATCATCAGCATACATACTTATCTTATTTCCCATAATCCCCTCTATTTTTCCATCCTCTCTTATAGCATTAGCTAATAACTCCATGGCCATTATAAACAATATTGGGGATAAAGGACAACCCTGTCTCGTGCCAGCCTCCAACTTTATCTCATCTGTAACCTCTTCGTTTACTCTAACGTTGGCTATTCCTTGCTGATATAATTGATCTATTACTTTTCTAAATTTTGCACCAAAACCATATGATTTAATTATCTCCTTAATAGAAGTCCATTGTAGAGAGTCAAATGCTTTAAATATATCCAAAGATATTAATCCCACTTTTTCTTTCGTTTGACTCACCGTATCGACTAAATCTACTACTCTTCTGGTCAAATCTGCCATATGTCTTCCTTTCAAGAACCCCACTTGATCTGGGTTTATATATTCTCCCATAAAATTATTCAAACAATTAGCGAGTATTGCTGTAAAGATCTTGGCATCTTGATGTATCAATGAGATAGGTCTATAGGATTCTGCTTTTTCCAAATTCTTTCCTGGTTTTGGTAAAAGTACAATTGTGGTCCTATACAACGAAGTTGGAATTTGCTCTCCATCTAATATATAATTATATAATTTTACCAACTTTGGAATCACCTTATCACCGAATTCCTTATAAAATTCCGCAGGCAACCCATCTTCTCCAGGGGCTTTCCCCAACTTCAATTTATTAATTATCTCTTTTACTTCTTTTTCTGTCACTGCTTCTTCCATTCTGTCCCTATGCTCTTGCTTTATTCCACTGGTTATTTGCCTCTCTAATTTCAGTTAAAGTTTCTCTTCATCTATTTCTTTTTTTGAGTAAAGGGTTTGATAGAAATCTTTCACAATTTTACATTTATATTTTATCTTATTACATCTTATCCCTTGTTCGCTAATCAAAATTCCAATTTCCCTCTTTTCCATTTTGTCCTTTACTGCTTTTGCTAATAACTTTGAGTTTTTATTACTAAACTCAAAATATTCCCTTTTTAAATAAACCAAATCTTTTTTAACTTTTTCTATTTCTTTACCTACCAATTCAGTCTTTAATCTTAATAAGTTAGCAAAAACTTTTTTATTCTTTGTTTGTACATGTTCCTCCTGTAGCTGCTTTATCTCCTTTTCAAGCTTATCTTGTTAACCTAGCCTTTTAAATCTATTACTTGCCAATTTTATACACTCTCCTCTAAATATCAATTTCATGGTATCCCAGACCACACTATATTCTACCTCACCATTATCGTTCCAATGCCAACTCTCACTCCAACTCTTCGAAATTTGTTCTTTACTCTTCTGGGCTCTAAACAGGTTAGGATCATATTTCCAAATTCTTCTTGATCTATTCTCATTTCTTAATTTTAATTCCAGTACCACCTTAGCATGATCGGATTCCTTAAATATTCCAACTTCCATTTCGTCCATGTTTTTAACCAAATTTTCAGTTACAAATATATAGTCTATTCTTGAATAAAAATTGTGGGCCTGCGAAAAATAAGAATATACCCTTTTTGGACCCTTAAGTTCTCTCCAAGAGTCTTTCAAGCCTAAAGCAGTCATCCAATTATCCAACATTTGGCATTTAATCCCTTTTCCACTTCTTAATATATTTGTACAATCCAAATTTGATCTTACTAAATTAAAGTCACCAGCCACAATCATCCTCTTTGATTTTTCTTTATCCAATATCATGTGCATTTTCTCTAAAAATTCTGCTTGATGATCATTTGGGGCATATATATTTACCAACGTTATTCCCTCATCATCTATTTTCCCTTTCACTAGCAAAAATCTCCCTTCCAAATCTGAAATACTATTTGTTATCTCAAGTCGCAATCTAGTCGAGATCAAAATTGCAACTTCTCTTGATTTCGATGTACCATAAGACTTTTCATAGTGCGGCATTCCATTTAAAAAAAATTTGTTTGTATCTTGAGATTTTTGATGTGTTTCCTGTAAAAAGACTATGTCCGGTTTATCCCTCTTCAAAGCTGATTCTATCCTTTTCCTCTTAATTTGAGATCCTGTACCTTTTACATTCCATGTTAATACCTTTATCGCTCTCATATTTTAAATCGTCCCACAGTTTTATCACTCCTAAGCTCTCCATTGGGCGTGCTACCAATTAACCTAACATAATTAAAATAGAACATAAAACATAAAACACACATTAACGAGCTCCCCACTTTCTCCTTCAAAAAAAGAGGGGGGGAACACGCCTTTGACTACCAAAGAGGGGAGGGGGGGACGTGTAAGATAGGCATATTAATTAAAGCTCAAGCGCCCTATCCATGTTTTAGAATACAAGCTGTTAAAAATATCTCTTCAACTTTAATAACTCTCATCCTTTCCCTTCTAGCCTTTGCTTGGCTCCTCCTCCACCACTATCAATGACAAATCTGTCCCAACACTTCCAGTTTGCTCTCCTCCCACAGCACCTCCCTCATCTGTTTCTCCATAATCTCTTCTTATCCCTCCTGACGCCAGCAGATCTTTCCTTAATTCCAACCATTCATTTGAGCCCACACTGACCAAATCAAGTAAAGTCAAATATTCCAAAGCATCAGTTCTTTCATCAATCACCTGCATCTTTTTGTCATAAAAAAAATCTTAACTGTTGTGGAGGTCTCCAATTATATTTTATCGCTTTTTTGATCAAAATTTGTTACCGGTTTCATTTTATATCTCCAGCCACGTTCCTTAATTGGAATATCATTATATACCTCCACATCAGTTCCATCAATTTTCAGAACGCCAGAACCTGCTTGTTTTAAAAAGCCATCACCTTCAATTTATCACCCCAGTTAGCAAATTTGACCAAAACATTCCTGTGTTCATCCTTCGCCCTTCTTGGTCCCACTCTATAAGCACTTACAATATCTTCATTGACAAAATCTTTCCCCATTTTCAAATTGTTTAGCCAATTAACTATTCTATCTCTCAGCTGGTCTGGCATTCTATAATTCATATGACGTATCACAATATTCTGTTTTCTCATCATCTTTTCCATCACATCAATCCTTTTTTCTTGCTTATCCAACTTCATCTTATTTTCCTTCACCTCCTCCTGCATCCCTTTCAGATCCCCTTTCATCATTTTCATATCATTTTGCATCAACTTAACATTTCCCTCTAGCTTGTGAGTATTTAAATCAATTTTTTTAGAAAGATCTGTAATCGATCCTGTTAATTTAACCAACATTTCATTTTTATCTTTAACCCTTGCTTCCTCCATAATATTATTATTATTATTATTATTATTATTATTATTATTATTATTATTATTATTATTATTATTATTATTATTATTATTATTATTATTATTATTATTATTATTATTATTATTATTATTATTATTATTATTATTATTATTATTTGTACCCCACCCTACTCAGTGCAAGGCTGACTCAGGGTGGCATAACAACATATTAAAGAAACAATATACAATTAAGAAAAAAGAAAAAATAGTAATAATAAAAATAAACAATCTATATCCAAAAACACAGCATAACAAATACAATACAATTCCAAGGTGTAAGGTACAATATAATAAAAACAATATAAAAAGAGCTCAGCCTTCCCCGCAGCACATGCCGGGCCAGGGAAAGAGCTATACTAGGTGATAGCAGCAAATTTTACAGTCTGTGCCAGTGGGAACCCAAATGAGCTTGACTTCCCCGCGACCATAGCCAGGCCGGGGAAGGAGCTCTTTTATCC
Organism: Bradypodion pumilum; assembly: GCA_035047305.1. Taxonomy (NCBI): domain Eukaryota; kingdom Metazoa; phylum Chordata; class Lepidosauria; order Squamata; family Chamaeleonidae; genus Bradypodion; species Bradypodion pumilum. The sequence continues at coordinate 18,584,409 of JAWDJD010000002.1, forward strand.
TCCTCAGGGGCCGACGCAGGTGAGGGGAGCCAGAGACGCTGGCGTCAGGTGCGGCAGTGGCAGCTCTTAAAGGCTCCGTGGTGATGATCCTCAGCTAGGCTCGGCTGGGCTCCCACCCTCGTGACCGGCTGGGCCACGGGGGCGAGCCAGAGATGCTGGCTTCGGCGGCAGCCTTTAAGGGCTCCGTGGTGATGATTCTCGGCTGGACTCGGCTGGGCTCCCACCCCCATGACTGGCTGGGCCACGGGGGGAGCTGGAGATGCTGGTGCTGGCATCAACGGCAGCCTTTAAAGGCTCCACAGTGATGGTTCTCAGCTGGGCTCCCACCCCCATGACCGGCTGGGCCATGGGGGGTAGCCAGAGATGCTGACGTTGGCAGCAGCCCTTAAGGGCTCTGCAGTGATGGTTCTCACCAGGGCTCGGCTGGACTCCTAACCCCATGACCGGCTGGGCCACGAGGGTTGCTGGAGATGTTGGTGCTGGCATCAGCAATAGCTTTTAAGGGCTCCACAGTGATGGTTCCCAGCTGGGCTCCCACCCCCATGACCAGCTGGGTCACGGGGGGGGGCAGAGATGCTGGGGCTGGCATTGGCAGCAGTCTTTAAGGCCTCCGTGGTGAGGGTTCTCAGCTGGGCTTGGCTGGGCTCCCACCCCCATTACCGGCCGGGCCATGGGGGGAGCTGGAGATGCTGGTGGTGGTGTCAGCGGCAGCCCTTAAGGGCTCTGTGGTGATGGTTCTCAGCTGAGCTTGGCTGGGCTCGGCTGGGCTCCCACCCCCGTGACTGGCCAGGCCACGGGGGGAGCCAGAGACACTGGTGCTGATGGCAGTGGTAGCCCTTAAGGGCTCCGTGGTGATGGTTCTCAGCTGGGCTCGGCTGGGTTCCACCCCTGTGACTGGCCGAGCCATGGGGGGGGGGGAGTCAGAGATTCATTTGCATGTGTCAGATGTGCATTTCCCCAGGTTATATCAGAAAAATCCATTCAAATCCATATAGAGAAACCTACTAAAAAGTAGGGGGGAGTTGTTATGTTGATGATCCTGCTGCTGATGATGATGATGATAAAATCCATAGAAAATAGTGGCTTGGTTTACGGATCCCCATCCCCACCCCCACCCAGAACAGATTAATTGGTTTCCAGTGCATTCCTATGGGAAACCATGTTTTGAGGTTAATGTATTTTGGTTTTCAATGCGTTCCTATGGGAAACTGCATTCAATGCATTCCTATGGGAAATTCAGTTAAAGTAATTTTTGCTGTAAGAAGCATCCTGGAGAACGCATTAATTATGTTAACCAAGGTTCCATTGATTTAGCTACTGGCTATGAATAAAGAAAGACTTTATGTCAAATCTGCCACTTTTCATTTCCCTTGGAAGAAAGTTCTAAAGAGGGGCCCGGAATGGCATGCAGTCCATGGTGCCTCCGTGGAGACAGGAAGAGACTTATTTTGGAGGAGGACCTTTGTGATGGAGGACTCTCCACTTTCTGTCCACTATGTTCCCTTCCTCTGTAGGAATACCGACACTATGCAATTAACCCTTTGTGGTCACGTGAAGAAGGAATCCTCCATCCCAGTGTATGGTGGAGGTTTGGCTTCTTGTTCCCTCCTGGCTTTTGAGGTAAAGGGCTGAGGATGACTCCTTGTTCCCCAAACTTCAAGGTGAGCCAAGGGATTTTTGCAAAGAGTTATTTCATTGCCTCTGTGCCTTTCTTTCAATTATCTCACTTGCAAGTGTCTCCCCTCCCCAGCGGGCTTCTCAGGGTGCAGTTTTGCCTTCACTGCTTTCAAGCAGGATAATTGAAAGAAAGGCAGTGAGGCAGTGAATTAACTCTTTGCAAAAATCCCCTGGTGAGGGGTGATCTTGCTTCCTTTCTTCAAATTTGAAAATCTGGGACTTTTACATGTTTTTTCTTAAACTGGCTGGGACAGTTTGAATCCGGGAAAATCATGGAAACCCTAACCCTCCCCCATCACAGAGTTCATCCTACCCCTGTGCCTGTTGAGTTTGGGCACTCAGTCTCCAAAAGGTTTGCCATCACTGTTCTAGGGTGTTACATTGTGCAATAAACGACCATCTCCTACTTAGGCAGCCAGTTAAACAGTGGCATAGCAAGTAATCTTCCATGTTTGATCTTAATAACTATTCTGGAATATAAAGTAGATGCAATTTGCCTTACATGCTTTGTAAAGATTGTGAGTAAATACAAATAAAATCAAAGACAGGTTCCTCTGTCATTTGGCTGACAGCATAACTATGTAGTTTTCCTTCTGCACAGTATCATTATTAATACATGGAGATCTGAAAAGTGAAATGTTAAAAGAACAGTGGGAATGTGCTTGAAAATAGGGATGAACTTTTCAGCATAATTATTGTTGATTTTCTACCTGTTGCTGTATTTAATTTAATTTAATAATTTAATTTAATTGTTCAACTTGTATTCCGCCCCACTCGCACAGTGACTCTGGGCGGCTGACAAAAAAAATATCACAGAATATCACATCACCTTACAATAATTCAATATGTATGCTGTTTTAGTTCAGTTTAGATTTATAAGGCACTGGATATTGCAAGGTATTTTCAAAAATTAAAATAAAATGATGTCATACTAGCAACTAAAATGAAATGCCAGCAGTGGCAACAAATATACATTTCTTTTGAATTTGTTATGACTGTGATTACTAAATGAAAAGGGTCCAAAAAGGAGATGTTTAAAAAATAGTTTAAGGACTCTATATAGTGCAGTCTGTCACAGCCCTCTGATTACTACTACCAGGCAAAGTGGTCTCTTCTTGTGGGTTAGTTCAGTAGGCTGCTGATTTATTAGTTTCTGGTACACACATTCCCATGCAGCAATGGTTACTGAACCTCACATAGCCTGAACCAGTCCCGCCTGGAGCGGAACAACCATTTCCCCCCCCCCTCTCCTCTCAGGGAATATGCATTTTCCTTTGATTTAGTAGAGTGGATGGCTGAGAGTCTTATTGTGCTTCGATTAGCCTTCAAATGACTGAGTTCCACTCAGACAAAATAGCAGCAAAGGTTTATTTCAGAAACACATCTGGAAAAAGACAAAGAACACAAAAAGACATACACACAGAAATGAAATTAGTTAAAGTTCTCTTTCTCCAATCTGGCATCGCCCTTCGCAGGACAATGCTCCCAATAGGTAAGGATTTGAGGCAATAGCTAAACATGGGGGGTCTAGCTAATCTTGCACCTTAGGTAGGGAAGCGAGGCATATTGAAACCTGGGGGTCTCAAGATAAATTCACCCTAGCTTGCCCTTTAGGTAATCTATACCTATAAAAAGAGGGGTTAACTGTTGGGTTCGTTCAAAGGCTCCCGCACCAGGCCCAACCATCCCCGACCTAGCCTTCCACACTCACCGTAACCCCTGCCTTCTCAGCGCTGCGGAGTTTTGGTCATTGCCAGTGGGGCAGCAGTCCCACGAATGGGAACAAAGGGAAACAACTTCAATTCCCAACATCCTCTGAGCCACGGTGTGCCTCAGCCAATCAGGTTGAGTGGCGCGAGCAATAAGAACATTGGGAACTGTGGCGCGCCCAATAGAAACCGAGCCACAGGAAAAAACCGCCACACGAATGCAAACAAAACAAACAAAACTCCAAGTCCCAGCATCCTACGTGCCATGAGCACTTCAGCCAATCAGGCTGAAGAGCTCGAGTGCGCAGAATGCTGAGAAAGCCGGTGTGCAAAAAATAAAATAAAAACATGCCAGCCTCCCGCAATGGGAGCGCAAGTCCGCCGCCAGCCTTCTTTCCCAGAGCAATGGGGAGAAGAGGGACTTCCTCTTCACGCAAAAGTACACAACAACAACAAAACCAAACATTTACCCAAAACTCCAAACACCAAAAATTATAAAACACAAATAAATAAATAAACACATTAAACAACAAAACAATAAACAACAAAATCTACAAACAAAAACACCCAAAATACCATGAAAGCACAGAAAAACACCTAACTACAACACAAAAATACCTAACTCAAACAACAAAAATACCACAAATTAAACAAGTAATCACAAAAGACATCAGAAACATAAAAAACAACCAGAAGTAAACAAAACAATTAAACACATCTAAACCCCAAAAAAACCACAAAAGAAGAAACAGAAACACCTACTAGTCCAACACCAAAAAAAAAAAAACCCAGAGAACTCAGCAGCACGTCATCCCTCCATGACTCCAGAACATAAAAGAAGAAACAAAGACTACTTACCAAAAGAAGCCCCACCTAGAGGCTGGGAGAGAAAAAAAACAAGTCAAACAAAAAGAGAATCCAACACTATTACTAACAGCCCCACCTAGAGGCCACAAGAGTAAAAACAAGTCAGAAAAATAAGAAATAAATCCAAATCACAAATAAATCTAATAAAATAGATTTAAAAAAAGTCACAAATCACAAATGCAAAACACACCCACCCAAACCACCCTTAACCAAAAAAACAAAAACAAATAAAAACTGCTCGGCTGGCCGGGCACAAATATGCTAGTAATAGATATTATATACCCTTTCATAGGTGGTGTTAACTTAGGGGATGTCCAAAGGACTGTCCCTTGCTGATTCAGCAACCTGTGAGAGGATCTAGCCCCCACCTGTGAGAAATGAGTCTCGCTGACTACTGTGAGAAAGATTAGAAAGAAATCTTGCTGATGTGTGAGAAAAGCTAACGTGTACAGAGTGTATTGTATGAGAGACAAACATGTTCCCTAAGAGGCGGAACATGTTTGATAAGAGGCGGAACATGGGTTCTGCCTAACATGTAGATGAAAAGATACACATGCCTTTCTTGGCATGCTTCTTCAAAACTTTTAGATAAGCACTGCTAGTTGGCAGAGATGAAGCATTCCTGTCTAGCAGAGACAGTGAAGGTTTATCTGAACAGAAATATGTAAGCAAAGTATTGCTGTCTGCAAACTTCAGCCTAGCTGAAGCAGAGCAGAAACTTTAGAGCAGAAATGTATAAGCACAGGCCTGCTTTCTGGGACCTTCTGGCAAGTGGAGCAGAACAGAAGTTTTTTAAAAGCAGAGTTTTTACCTGATTCATCAGGGTCTTCATCAGGGTCTCGCTACACAGTCCTTCCCTTCTCTATTAATCTACATGCCATTGAGTACATTTAGAATTATTCCAAGGTGAATAAATATTGGTTACAGATAAAGAAAGGTGGTTATAATCTTGTAGCCGCTCTAAGGCTGTATTCAGCCAAACCCTTTGCTCAAATGTCTTATGGGGCCCTATTTAGCACTGCATCAAGTGTTCACCCCTTAGAAATTGTCCAATCTAAGTTCCTGAGGTCCATTATGCAGACTCCATCTTGCATTTCTAATGCTACCCTAAGGTTAGAAATGGGCATGCTAACCGTGAAGGCCATGCGCCGCTATGTATTGGGTGAAACTTCTGTTTTTTCCAGTGGGTCTACTTACTTTAATGATGGCAGATAATGTAACTTCCCCTTGGATTTCTCATATAGAAGCAGTTTTGACATCATATGGACTTTCTAAAACTCACCTTGTTTCCCTGGGACCAAATCGATCCAGGGAGGAAATTAAACAAAGGGTAACTGATATATACCGCCAAATAGATATAACCAAAGTTACCTCTTCCTTGTATGAGTGGCCACATTTTAACGTGCTTAAACCATTGTCCTATCTTTCCTCTTTAAATAACCGAGACCACAGACGCTCTTTTATTCTCATTCGACACAATATGCTTCCCTCGGCATTTATGGAGGGGCTTTTTAAGAAAATCCCAGTTTGTGAACTTATATGTGCTTGTCACACCAACAAGATAGAAAATTCCGAGCACATTCTTTTGGAGTGTCCCTTTCATGAAGATCTCAGAAAAGAGCTTTTTTTTAGCAGTTCCGTACTTGGCCTCCAGCTATAATAGAAACTTGGGTGTATTACTATCTGGCAGTTCCAAGGCAACGACGGCCGCTGTCGCCAGGTTTGCATGGAAATCATCCTGCATTCGCAAAAGTATGGCGATTCATGTATTTTGACCCCAATAGTGCTCAGTAAATAGTGAGCCTCCAGTGTTAAAATTCACGAACGTGAACTTGGGACAGTCAGACTAAAGTAAAATACTATGGTGTGTATTATAGGATTCTGAAACAAATTTTTATTTTTTAATATTTTACTGTATATGCTCGGTGTGTTGGAAATCCTTTTATTCTATATGTGGTGCCAGAATGGTTGTGTTATCTGGTGCACTCTGTCTGGCCTTTGGCTGTAATAATAAAGATTTGATTTGATTTGGTTACAGATATAAACCCGAGGATTGGGATTTCTCCCCACTACAACCACCACAATTCACCAATAATTTCCCCAGCCAGAATTCTGGCACCTGTAGCTAAGCTCCATGTGAGCTACAAGGGGTTGTGAGATTGATGGTCTCTCTGTTCATTAGGCTCTGCCCAATGTAGTTTCTAAATGCTTGCCAGTCCCACAACCCCTTTTAGATCCAATGGAGCTTATCAATGGCTACACCGAAGAACATGCTGAGTTACAGGTGGATGCATTCAGACTCCTCTAAGGACTTGGATTTTTTTGGCTGCAGGTGCCAGAATTCTGGCCAGGGAAATTCTTAGTGAAATGTGGAAGCTGTAGTGAAAAGAAATCCAAAAATCACATGCATAAGAACCTCCATTCAGACATGGAAGGATGTATAGGAGGTGAGAGTGTAGCATGCATTAAAGTCTTGCTGATCCCTTTGGCCCTTGCCCTAAGCATTTCCAATTCAGTGGAAAGAACTGTAGTAATGGGTACATACATTTCTTTTAAAATGTACTAAAAATTAATTATTTCTGTGCATATTGCAAGTGTGTGCATAGTTTGGAAAGGGACAGTTAAAGGGTGTGGAAGCCTTTCTAGGACCCTCACGGGGACATTTCTCTTTTATAGGTATAGATTAAAGTGTTCTCAATGATTGGTCCTGTTTTTTGGAATGCCCTCTCTGCAGAGCTGTGTTTTGCTCTGATATGAATTTGTTTCAAGGTACTTTTGAAAACAACTCTCTTTAGGGGAGCTTTTGGAGATGTGCTTGTGAATTAATGTATTCTGTTCTGAGCAGATAAATTAATTTAATCTGTATCTTTTGTTATCTGCATTAATTTTGTTAATTTTGACATCCCACTACTGCTATTTTACAGGAGTCATTTTATCTAGTTGTGAGGGAATTCTTTGCTCATTTTGGTTTTAACTATTTCTTCTCCACTGCCCAGAGTAGCTCACTAATGGGCAGTATATAAGTGTAACAAATAAATACATAAAATAAATAAATTGTATTTATTTTAACAAAAGCCCTTTATATTCTCCTCTTGATAGCTGTTGTGTGGACCTGTGAGGTCTCGGTTCTTTTGAATATGGGGAAATGGTTTTAATTGCCAGCACAACATGATTTGAATCTGAAATGACCAGTTATTCCTGTCAATTTCTTTTCTTTTAAAAGTCAAAAGTTTACATAGTGATTTTTTTCCTCTGCTTATACAAAAGTGAGGCATTTTATTGCCTTGCCCATGTTTTAGTACTGTAACTATATCATTAGAAATTAATTCCACTGGATCCTTTTAGGGAAAAGAGAGAAAGAAACTTGAGGGGGAGGAGGAAAAAAATAATGAAACAAAGACCAAAATAGCAAGAAGACAGAAATGCAGAGAAATGTGAGCAGAGAAGCTCAGACACATTTTTAGGCCTATCTGTTTGAAAAACATCAGTGTCAGATGAGATGACAGCTAAATATTTAATTTTGAAAGCTGAAATTCACCAGCTTAAAAGCTGACTCCTCCTTTTTTCTTCAGTTTTTGAGGATGTAAAGTTTCGTATTTCTACCGACGCAGTTTCCGGAGCTTGCAAAAGTTACATTTTTGGCTCAGAATTCCCCAAGTAGCATGGGTAAATTGTTATTGTAAATGTGATTTCAATAACTTTGCCTATCCCAGATAGGAGATAGAAATGAAAATACAACATGGTTAACATAAACAGTTTCCCAATGACTTTGACCATTTTTGTCTCTCATTGAAGCTCCTTGTGCCAGATCTTTTGACACTCATAATACATGATGAGAGATGGGATGTCCCTTTAAATAATGTTTGCACATTAGACTTGGAAATGTGAAAAATTATTTCAAAATTGTATATGTTTAACAGGACATGCTGTCTCAATATACAGGTACAGAGATGGTATATCATGAATTTGCTAAACCTACTTTCCCATGAGATTTCAAGTTACAAGAATAAAGCTTTTTAAAGGTTTTTCTTTGTACTGCAAAGTTTGCAAACACAGGGATGCCTATTTAATCATAAAGATGCAAGCAATCCATCCATTACTTCTAATTTTCCCATGCAAGGCAGCAACTTTCATACTTTTGCAGCATTACCACAAAAAATTACTTATAAATGACAGAACACTTTATGGTAGGATATATATTGGTGCCACATGAATGAGGAAGAACATTTTGGGGTTTTCCTTCTCATGCAAGAGGGAAAAAATAAGGCAAGTGAATGAGACAGGCAAGAAGGGGAAGCATAAATGGATGAAACAAAGAGACTAAACTCAAAAAAATCAATCTGGTGATAAGAATGAACTAAAATTCACATTTTTTCATATTCAGAATAGAAAAAAATCATGTTAAAAAGATGAAATATAACAAAAGTCAAAACTGCTATATTTCTCCAACCAGGCTCAGTTTTTTGACTACTACAATCTTTATCATTCTGTGTTTGAGTGTGTACATTATTCAAATATGTTAGTGATGAATTCAGAAATCACCTTTTTTCTTGGAGATATGACATGCATGAGTTGTGGTGGCTTAGTGGTTAAGATGCTGAATTTGATGAATGGAAGATTGGCATGTCAGCAGTTTGAGACCCAAGTGCTGGATGACAGAGTGAGCTCCCACTGTCTGTCTCAGCTCCTGCCAAACTAGCAGTTCAAAAGCAAGAAATTGCAAGTAGATAAATAGGTATTTTAATAGGTGGCAAGTAATTAAAGAGATGGGAATACCAGAACACCTTATACGCCTCATGAGAAATCTATACAGGATTAAATAAAGAATTTCAAAGAAAAGCAAGGAGAGATAAGGAAACCTACCTAATTGAACAGTGCAAAGAAATAGAGGAAAACAACACAAGAGGCAGGACTAGAGATCTCTTTAAAAATATTGGGGAAGTCAAGGGAACGTTCAAAGCAAAAATGACCACGATAAAAGACAAAGATGGCAAGGAGTTAGTGGATGCAGAAGAGATAAAGAAAAGATGGAAAGAGTACACAGAGGAACTCTACAAAAAAGACCTAAACACCCCGGATAATAACAATGAGGGGAAAACTGAACTTGAACCAGACATCCTAGAGAGTGAAGGCCCTAAAAAGCACTGCAAATAACAAAGCCAGTGGAGATGATGGTATCCCAGTTGAACTGTTCAAAGCCCTAAAAGATGATGGAATCAAGCTATTACATGCTATATGCCAGCAGATTTGGGGGAAAAACAGTGGCCACAGGATTGGAAAAGATCAATATACATCCCAATCCCAAAAAAGGGCAATGCCAAAGAATGTTCAAATTATCGAACAATTGCGCTCATCCCACAGGCTAGCAAAGTGATGCTCAAGATAATACAGGATAGACGGCAGCAGCATGTAGAAAGAGAACTACCAGTGGTGCAGGCTGGGTTCAGAAGAGGCAGGGAGACTAGAGACCACATTGCCAACATACATTGGATCATGGAGAAAACAAAGGAATACCAGAAACAAGTGTACTTCTGTTTCATTGACTACATCAAGGCCTTTGACTGTGTGGACCACAACAAAATGTGGCAAGTAATTAAAGAGATGGGAATACCAGAACACCTTATATGTCTCATGAGAAATCTGTACAGGAATCGTGAAGCAACAGTTTGGACAGAATACGGAATGACGGAGTTGTTTGGAATAGGAAAAGGAGTAAGACAAGGCTGCATTCTGTCACCCTGCTTATTCAGCTTATACACAGAGCACATAATGTGCAATGCAGGGATGGAGGAATCACAATATGGGATCAAAATTGCTGGGAGAAACATCACAATTTGAGATATGCAGACAATACCACCCTAATGGCAGAAAGTGAGGAAGACCTAAAGAAGCTCCTGATTAGGTTGAAGAGAGTGCAAAAGCTGGCCTGAGACTCAATATCAAGAAAACCAAGATAATGAGAACAGACCCTGTCAGTCCCTGGAAAATAGATCGGGAAGAAGTAGAATCAGTGACAGATTTAGGATCCAAGATCACTGCAGATGGTGACTGAAGCCATGAAATAAAAAGATGACTGATTATGGGGAGACAAGCTATGAAAAACCTGGGGAACATAGTGAAAAGTAGGGACATCTCACTGCAAACAAAGCATAGTCAAAGCAATGGTATTTCTGGTGGTAATGTATGGCTGTGAGAGCTGGACCATTAGAAAGGCTGAGTGAAAAATAGATGCCTTTGAGATGTGGTGCTGGAGGAGAGTTTTGAGAGTCCCCTGGACAGCAAGGAGAACAAATAGGTCAATGTTAGAAGAGATTAGCCCTGAGTGCTCCTTAGAAGGACAAATAACAAAGATGAAGTTGAAGTATCTTGGCTATCAAATGAGAAGAGAGGATTCACTTGAGAAGGCCTTGATGCTGGGGAAGGTGGAGGGCAAAAGAAGAAGGGGATGGCCAAAGATGAGATGCCTAGATAGTATTGTAGATACAATGGGCACGGGGCTGTGCAGACTGAGAAGGATGGTGAAGGACAGGGGTGCCTGGAGAGCGATAGTCCATGGGTCGCAAAGAATCGGAATTGACTGTGCGACTGAACAACAAAAAATAGGTACTACTTTGGCAGGAAAAGTAACAGTGTTCTGTGTGCTTTCGCATCTAGTCATGCCTGGCACATAACCACAGAAACATCTGCAGATGTAGACAGCACTGGCTATTTGGCTGTAAATGTAGATGAGGACCACCCCTAGATTGGGATATGACTGGCTTTCAAGCAAGGGACACCTATTGCATGCAGGTAGAAGGCTGGTCTCTCCATGTTAGGAATAGCCACAACTATTACATTTGGCCAATGCAAGTAGCTGAACATTTTATTTCAGTCCATTTTGAAGAATTTACCAAAATTCCCAAATGTCACATTTGGGACTAGACTAGCATGAGTTTAAAAAAATCATGAATGCAGGCTAAATAAAAACAGACAGATTCCCCTATGCCTACCCTCGCTACCTGCCCCCCCAAAAAAAACAGCCTCTACAGTTCTCTGCAGAACTTTTTAACACATCCCATTGAGTTCAAAGCACTGAGCCTTCCTTGAATAAGGAACAAACACACTGCATCTGACAGTACACCTGCCGTTTTACACCTCACCAGTTTTAATCTCATGAACAACCAGAGTGCCAATTGTCTGAACTTTTTGGAGAAATGGTGTTTGCATGCAAATTCAACTTGCTGGGAGTTTGGATTACAACAGGCACGTTGCTGCCTGGCTATGTGAAATAGAAAGCATCCTTGCTCATTTTCACTTGGCTGAAAGCCCAAAACTGCCTCCTTCCTTGCCACATTGCTTCCTCCCAGCTGGGGGTGGCGGGTGGAAGAGGTCGCCGACAGACACCTTGCTCCATGCTGCAATTATTAGAAGGATGCTTTAATGCCTTTAAAAAAATCTTTAGTAATGCTTCTCTTAGCCCTGGGCCTTTTGCTGTTCATAAGGAAGGCGGCAAAGTGGAATGCCACAGCAATACAATAAGGAGAGATTCCAATTGATCCCAAAGCTATTTCTTTTAAGCAAAGCAACCATTCTTCCTCCTGGCTTTGGTATCTTACCATAAGCATCAGTATGAGAAAGAGAAAGAGACAGCACACTAAGCAGGCATATTTTAATTCCACCCTCTCTTCTGATCTTCATGAAGCAAATAAAAAGAAAACATTCTCAGAAGTAAGAAACTGGAAAACTTCCCAACAGTGAGAATTCTCAGCAGGATATAGAGATAATCAGATATAATTGGATGCCTCTCTTAATTTTTAAAAAAAACCCTACAGAAAATGTCAGACAATTCAGGTCAGAAAATACCAAAAATATCACAGCCTTGGATTACCGCCTCCCACATATTTATCTAGGAGTCAGCTTCACTGGCCTTAGTGTGACTTATTCTAGAGCATTGGCTGCGGGGAAGTCGGGAGCACTTGGGCTCTGTGGCACCGCAGAATTAAGAACAGCTGCTGCTGCCGCTTTGCCCAAGCTCCTTCCCTGGTCCGGCATTGGCTGAGGGGAAGTCATGAGCACTTGTAACTGTAACTGTGTTTGTAACTGTATTTTATATTATTTAGTGTATTTGTGATATTGTATTTTGATATATTGTGTACTGTATTATTTTTCTATGTTGTAAGCTGCTCTGAGTGGTGCCTGCACCAGGAGGGTGGGGTATAAATAAAGTTCCTATCCTATCCTATTGTTTCTCAACCTTTTGTTTTTAGACTTCAATTCCCAGGAGCCTAACTCAATTCCCCAAAGCACTGATCAGCCAATGTACCGATTTAGACATCTGGGGATTGAATTCCCCTGTGGGATGTGTGCCCCACATTGGGAAGCACTGTTCTAGAGTAAACACATGTTGGGTCTAGAACTGTTAGACTAATGCCTCATTAACTACCTGCCCATTCATAAATATGGGTGAATGTATCCTTGGAAAAACCCAGTCTTCCTCTATTTATTTATTTTTTGAAAAACTTTCTAGCAAGCAGGATTTATGAGCCATATTGATATGATGGAATTTATGGCTGAGATATTCCCTGTCTCAAAAGGGACAGTCTGTTGAGAATGCCAAAGATTCCCATGAGATATTTTGTCTTAGTGTGGATTTTCCTTTCCTTCCTTAGAAGTTCATGAGAAACCCTCAAGCAGCAGAAAAAAAATATTTAAATACCTTTAGGCAATTCAAGAACTGAATAGCAGAAAGGAATTTAGCAACTGCTGCAGAGAATGAAAATTGCTGGATATCTCAGGGGTTTACGTATCCAGCTGTGGAGTTAGATTTTGGGATTTGATTCCCCGCTGTACCTCCTTCAGAAAAGCCAGCCCATGTAGCCTTGGGTAAGTTGCACAGTCATAGGGTGCTCTTAGAAGAAGAGAATGGTAAACCACTTCTCTGTATTCTCTACCTGGGGGACCCTGAAAAGGGTTATTGTTAGTCAAATTTGACAACTGTGGGAAAGGACAGATAAAGAAGGATGTTTATATTCTATTAGTGCCAGAACAAGACCTTCACAGAATGCATTTCTGGTAAATCAAATAAGGATTTAATAAAACACTCTCTTGCAATTGTATAAAAAGAACATCAGTGTTTGAAAAAATATCCTACCTAATGTTGTTGTGTGGATAAACTTTCTCAGAAGAAAGTTGTCCTGACAATCCTTCTTGCATCTCCCACAAAGGGACAGTATTAATCTCATGTATAAAAAGCTTCAGCAACAACATGGAATAGTTAGATGGAAAAAAAATATGACAGTACAGGTACTGCCCTGGGAATAGAGATACCAAAGTAGGAGGGAAAACGTACTTGTTGATCTCTCCTTTGAGTGCTAGCAGATCTATCTTGTGAATGTGCTTCCTTGTATATAGTCTTGATTCTCTTTTGCCTACATTCCTACCGTAATTAATTCTTATGATACAAGGTTATCCTGCTATGGTAATAGAGTAGACCCTACTGCCAATTACTCAATGCCGAGCATCAGGAGATAGTTAACTAACCTGACAGCTCCTGACTAGCGACCTTGGCAAAGTCCACAGGGAAGGGTGATGGTCCCCAAGTGGATTAAATCCCACTTGAATCCATCTTGATGGAGGGCAACAGCTCCATCTATACTGGCCTGGGGCTGGTGAGGACTTTGCTTGCCAAAAGGGCTCAGGACCAGAAAAGTGACTCACGGAGCTGGATCAGTGATATGGGGGTCATACTGCGATGCAGAAGGCAGATGAGAAGCTAATGCATCGTATTCTCAGGACCATCTTCATGGCTGATTGCCATGATGATCACCAATATTCGGAATCAGATATGGCACAAGAAAAAGAAGGAGAAGATAACACAGAACTTCTAGCTTACTATCCATCAATTTCTGGCATGATAATTTAAAAGAATCTTCCCATAGTAGGGCAAGAAAAGAGCCCTCAGAAAAGGCCAGTTTCAGCCTTAATACGAAGGGCTGTTTCCATGTTTTTAGAGGGACTGTGATGGCTTAGTGGTTAAGACCCTGAATTTGAGAACTGGAAGGTTGGCAGATCAGCAGTTTGAGACCCAAGTACTGCACGATGGAGTGAGCTCCCGTCTCTGTCCCAGCTCCTGCCAACCTAGCAGCTTGAAAGCAAGAAATTGCAAGTAGATAAATAGGGACCACTTTGGTGGGAAAGTAACAACATTCTGTGTCTAGTTATGCCTGCCACATATCCATGGAAACGTCTGCAGAATCAGACAGCGCTGGCTCTTTGGCTATAAATGGAGATGAGCACTGAACCCTAGAGTCGGATACAACTGGCTTTTGATCAAGGACAACCTTTACCTTACCTTAATAGAAAGCTAGATTGATGCCACCTGCAAAAACAAAACAAAACCATTTGCCACACACTATAGGATGTTCATTAGCCTGATTAAGAAGGAACAATGGGAGAATTTCTCTGAAACCCCATATAAAATCACCAGAATTATTTTGGTGTTAAATGCCAAATGCCTGGACCATAACGATCGCCTTTTGTGTTGTAGAAATTAACTATTGCTTGTGTCAGCATGTTTTCTATGCACAAAACACTTAACTTGCTGTTAGCACCAAGATAAATTCAAAAGAAAGATTGCTCCTCAGTAGGGAAAATGATTTACCTATTCAAGCTCCCTACTATGTAATTGTTAGTTAGACTTACATAATCCATTGTTCTTAGAGAGAGAGAAATCTTCAATTTCTGACAGTTTTTATCTGAGTTATTAAGTCTGTAATGTCTAGGAAATGCTTTTAAAGTTTGTTTAAAACCAATTCTGAACCAAGGCAAAAGTGCATCATCATTTGTGAAAAGATTTGCTATAAAGTAGATCCCACTTATCAATGAGGGATAGGTTTCAAGACTGACTGTGGTTGCCTGAAACTGCTGAAAATAGCAATCACTCTAGATTCCATTGTTTTTATTTTATTTTATTTATATTGTATATTTTTATACCGCTTTCCTCACCTATTGGTAGCCCAAAGCAGTTTACAGACAAAGATGGTAAATTACATAAAACTTGAAATACAATTAAACATTGTGGCTGAACATCCAAGGGAGCCTAAGAGACGGCATCCAGGCTCAACGTCATTGACGGAGCCTGGTACTCAACATCCTCTGCAACATCCTCGGGCATCTTAAGGGTGGTCGCCTTGTAGAATAACCAAAAACTTGCTTAACAACTAAATTGGTGTTCGCAATCTCCCTGCCAGAAGACATGATTGGTCACTTACCATGGCAGCTTAAAGAGCAACTCACTTAAAGAGCAATCCCATAGAACACATTATTCTCTTTAAGCGAGGTACAGTACCACATGATACTGTATATATATCTTACTACGATTTTTTTCCCCAGAGAATATTTTAGGCTATGGATAATAGAGCTGCCTACTGTTCTCCATTGGTCCAGTTTGGGTGGATGACTAGATTCATCAAAGGAGAAGGCAAGACTGTTTAGGGGGGCGGGGGGGGGGGCGGAAATGAACAATGAAGGAGAGAGTAAATCAAAAAAGTTTGTCATTTCCTCCCTTTAAACTGCAGCACCTTTGATCTGTGCAACTGGTATAAAGCCTATAAATCAGCCCTATCAAGTTATAGAGTTCTTTAATTTTTGCCATTCTTTATATAATCATTCACTTTTCTTTTCTTCAATTAGATATTTTATAGACTGTTTTAGACTCAACAATTTCATTAAGGTTGATTTTATATTAATGCACCTAAATTCAAGGAGCTTATATTTGATAAGTCTTTAAAGATGTTTGCGTTCAGAATTAAACTAATTATTCCTTAGTCTTTTTGTAGAATCTTCCTCAGTCAATAACATTTCTTTTGCAGAAAAAGATTTGAACGAATAAAGTGATTGATACAGTATAGATAAGCTTTGCTCATGTCCATTCCCTCCAATTAGCTTTCATCATAACAATACACAGTTATTAGAGTTTGAAATAAGGAAGGATTTTTCATCAAATTTACCCCTTAATTTTAAGTGATATGGGCTAGATTTATATTGTAACTTAAGATCTATGCCTGTCCTACTTAACTGTCACATTCCCTTAACTGCATGTTCAAGTGTTAAGGGAGGTGATTTCCTCTCATACTGTATAATCATTTATTTCCATATAGGAAACAAAATTCAAGTCACTGGCAAAAAATAAACAATATATAATACTAGCTCGATTTGGTCCAAAGTACGTGAAATAATCTGAACACTCCAAGCATCCAGAGTTCATAAATCTCCCCATTTTGATACCTCTTTTACTACATGTAAGACTGCAGTGGCTTAATGGTTAAGATGCTAAACTTGATGACTGGAAGGTCAGCAGTTTGAGGCCTGAGCGCTGCATAATGGAATGAGCTCCCATCATCTGTCCCAGTTCCTGCCAACCTACCAGCTCAAAAGCAAGAATTTGCAAGTAGATAAATAAGTACCACTTTGGCAGGAAAGGTAATAGCATTCCATGCGCTCTGGTGTCTACAGACAGGGCTGGCTCTTTGGCTGTAAACAGAAATTAACACCGCACCCTAGAGATGGACACGACTGGCTTTTGAGCAAGGGCGACCTATTCTACCTGTATGGTTCTTAGAAATCTTATTAAACCATACCATATCTAAATCCTCAAGGGGCTATGTGATCTAATCAACTTTGTAAATAATGTGCTATTGCTATCACCAATTCTAGCATTGAAGTCCCCTCCCAGAAGGTGAACTGCTGATAGAACTCGCCAATAATTAGTGTGATAGACTATTCAAGATGTCTCTAGTATGTTCTTCCTCTATCCTTTCCTTTTATGCTGTTAAGCACACAGACATGCATATGTACCATAAACACTGTCAAAAATGCTGCTTCTGTTTCAACATTGATGCAATGAAGCAGAAGTAATTGCTGATTTATTACTTGCTCTCTTACAAAAATTCTGAAAAACCAGTCTCACAAATACCAATATCATTTTACTATTCAACAAAAAAAATGTTGTCTTGCAACAAGGAGGGAAAGGGGGGGGGGTGTCCCTGTTTAACATGGCTTTACCAAGGTAGGACTTAGCATCTCTAATGAGACTTTATGTAGGTTTAGTTTTACTAATTTGTTTCTCAACCAAGGACATCATTTTTCCAGAGCAAGACTTAATTTGGCACCCCAGCAGAATAATTGGGAACCTTCAGTGAGTTCAGGGACTTCTGAACATAGGAAGATCCATGTTCAGTCAGAACAAAGGTCTTCCTTCTCCAGCATCATAGAACAGCCAGTGGGAAGCCCCGAAAGCAAGCCTCAGTCTTGCTGATTGTTGCTACTATTAGAATCAATTTATGCTGCTAGGAGAAAGGAAAGCACTCAAACAATGTTGTGAAAGAAACCAGAAGATATCAAAAGGCAATTCCTGGAAGTGACATGACAGTTTTGAAATAATTTCTTTAAAACAGGACAAGGACTATCTTACCAGTTAAAGTCAGTGCAATATGCAGGTTTCCACTATTTGAACTTGGGGATTTGAGAATACATTCAACCTTTCTTTCTGACACCCCTTCCATAACTAAGAAAATATGGTCCTGATTCATACATATTAGAATTAGTGTGACAATCTTTGCATGGGTGGAGGAGCTGTAGATGTACCCCTTTCATCCACCACACTGGCAATGTTACTTGCGGGCCAGATCCTCTGTGTAAATGAATGCTGACAGGGAAACTGGATTTATATCATTTCCCCCTCTGAAACAGAGGGGACCCAGGACAGTCCTAACATTAGGCAGAGTAAGGTACTGGTTGCAGAGACTATTTTAGGGATGCAGCAACACATTCTTGAATAAGAAAGCTGTGTGCTACTTAACCAACTCAGGCTATATTCACTAGCTAACCTGCTGCGTTCAGGTGTGATAAAGGATCACTGCGTCATTACCACTGCTACAAAAAGTCCAGTCCAGTCAGTATAAGGACATGGAATGGAAGTGCATGCCACCTTGCAAAGCAAAAAGCTGGCTATGACTTTAAAGACCAACATGGTAGTGGGCCAGGATACCTAAGAGACCGTGTTGCCCCAAGAACATCTGTCCATCCAACCAGAGCATACTGGAGGGGCTCTCTAATTGTACCATCAGATAGAGGGGCTCGTCTCTCTAGTACAAGAAGGAGGGCCTTCTCTGTGTCCATACCAGCCCTATGGAACCTCCTACCAACAGAGTTAAGGCTCCAGATGGAATTGCTGCCCTTTAGGAAAGGACTCAAAACCTGGCTGGCAGGGCAGGTATGGGGTATGGATGGTAGAACAACCTCTGCCTGTTGGCTTGTCTGAATGGTTATGGTTGTCTCCGGTTATGGATGGTGTGGGTGCGGTTTTTAAATGTTTTTAATGTTTTAATATGTTAATGTTTTAATTATTTTAGTGGGTTTTATATGATTTTATGGGACAATGTTGTGAGCCGCCCAGAGTCACCTGTCGATTGGGTGGCATTATAAGTTGAACTAACTAACTAAATAAATAAAAGCAACCACGCTTATAGTGTTTAGTGCCCTCTCTGGGTGGTTCACAAGTTAATTAGCATTTTTGCCCCCCAGCATTCTGGGTACTCATTTTACTGACCCCAGAGGGATGGAAGCCTGAGTCAACCTTGATCCCTGGTCAGGATCGAATTCATAACCTTTTGGTTGCAAGACAGCAGTTTAACCACTGCAACATCAAGGCTCTTTGTTTTTGTTTTGTTTTTGGCTCTTCTTTTTTTTGTGTCTATGTCAGACTTTAAACTGCAAAAACAAAGCCACCTTTTGTTGAATTCTTCCTGTAGTTCCTTTCACCTGACCTTGTGTTAGAAGGATTAGCTGGCACAACAAGGTTGACATTGCCCAGGGACCGGGTATACCTGAATATGGTTCAGAAATATCACAATCTTCAAGGAGGCTCTTCTCAGGCAGTATATCACCTGGAATTTGATATTTTCAGCAAGTGCCACTACCTAGAGAGATTAGGCTGGCAAATAAGCAAGATAAAACATTTGTTGTAGTGGGAAAATTGTTGGCTATTGTTTACCCAGTGTTGCTTCTGATCACAAATCCAGCTGGAATTGTGCATTTTAGAGTTGAGAAGCCAGAAATCTTTCAATTCTCTGACCTTTACTTTCATCCACATCTATTATTAAAGTATTCTCAAGGTCTGTCTATCAGTTTTCACCTCCTTCTTTCTCTGTCTGAGCACATGGTACCATTCATCTCCCATGTGCTTACTAAGGCATGTATTCACTTAGTTAGAATTAGGGTTTAGGATTTTATGTCTTGAATACAACCTTCTTAATGCTTAGTTGTTGATTTTAACTATTTCTACCTGATTTATTCTAGGATTAATGCCACACATAGCTGCAGAGTCATTACTATGCTATTGAGAGAAACCACAATAGCTTTTTCTTTCTCACCTTGTGAACATTCTCAACGCTACCCTATTTGTGAAACTGTCTTCCAAAGGATGTCAGACCGGCCTCATCTGTGCTAAGAAAATGGTTAATCTGGCCTTTGTTATTGGAAATCAGATGTTTACATTATTTTTTACTACTTGTTTTTAATATTTAATAGCTGGATTGACTCTGTGAGGAAAGCCACAGGCTTGTGTTTGCACAAGTTGAGCAGGGCTGGGTTGAGGACAGGACATTATGGAGATCTCACATTCATAGGCTCACCATAAGTCAAATATGACATAATGGCACATACATACCAATGACAACAGTTTTTTTAGGAACACAATATATTGCATATTAATACAATATAATCAGCCAGCTAGCCAGTCAGCCAGCCAGCCAACCAGCCAACCAGCCAACCAACCAACCACTCAATCAATCAATCAATCAATCCATTCCATACATTAAGGCAAGAAGTTAAAAGAATATGGAAACAAGATCAGATCATCCTCCACTCCATACTAATTTCAGTCACTGGAGCCATTCCAAAAACTTTGGTTACCAGTTTGAAACAGTTGCCAGTAGCTGCTAATTTACTTCATGATGTTCAAAGAAACAATATGTGACTATTCAAATCAATCTCACTTGCAGATTTTTAACACTTGACTCCTCACTGTCTAGGCTTGACACTTTGGTCCACTCACAAACACCAGAAATGCTGAAAAATAATCATCATCATCATCATCAGGTGCCATCCCTGAGATTGGCTATGAGGACTGGGAGGAGTAGGAGAGCCTTCTCCATGGTGGCACCAATGTTGTGGAAGGCCATTCCACTCAAGCTGTGCCAGGCTTCCTCAGCCACTCTTTTAAAAAGCAATTGAAGACTATGGTTTTGAGGAGGCCTTTGTTTATTTTTCACCTGTCCCTGACTTTTAGGCCAGGGCCCAGTTTATACTGACCCAGTTCAGTGGTTTAGCACATGGGTCTGCTGTATTTTGGCCCAATTTTATGGCATGTTTACTGATGGTTTTATTGTAGCTCATTTTTATTATAATTTTATGTGGGCGGGGAGACTTTTAAAATGTCTGTTTCATGTATGGTGGATTTTATACTGTTAGCC
Source organism: Bradypodion pumilum (assembly GCA_035047305.1). Taxonomy (NCBI): domain Eukaryota; kingdom Metazoa; phylum Chordata; class Lepidosauria; order Squamata; family Chamaeleonidae; genus Bradypodion; species Bradypodion pumilum. The sequence goes on from JAWDJD010000002.1 coordinate 18,605,173, forward strand.
GCCTTGTGTAGGGATTCATTCTCCCTAGGGAGGTGGGGTATAAGTGCAACTATAATAATAATAATAATAATAATAATAATAATAATAATAATAATAATAATAATAATAATAATAATAATAATAATAATAATAATAATAATAATAATAATAATAATAATAATAATAATAATAATAATAATAATAATATTGCAAGAAGAGGGAGAGCTTGATTCCCTGGAGCACAGATTAAATTTATTCCTGTTCCTAATGCTTGCAAATTGGAGGGAAATCAATTTTTCAAAGATAAAACTAGAAGAGCAGGAAAAATTAACAACACTACTTTGTTCTTTCTGCCCTGGTGGTAGCAGTGTCTCTGGAATGCATTATGATGTGGCTTCAGAGCTTTGAACCTTCGGGGCTGGGGTTGTGTAACAATAGGATGCCTTACTCTTGAGTAGGCCCTATCATTCTTCTGAGTTGCAGCTCTCTGGCTGGAAAACCCAGGCATCTAATAGGTGTAGATAAGGTAGCATCGAGCCAAGTAATCACTCTAAGTTTCTTCAGGTATTTTGATACCTCATACAATGTCCAAACTTGGTTCCACAAGTTTGGACTTTATATGGATTTGGACTTTGTATGAGGCATGCAAAATCCTAGCCACGATGCCTCATACAATGTCCAAATCCTTGCTGCGATGCCTCGTACAATGTCGTTTCCATAGATATACATTGTACTGTAACAGCACAGACTTCAGGGCAAAGTCAAGGAAACAGACAGGAAACTTTAAGAACTTTAAGAAAACATTGTCTAAAGACTAAATACATTACAAAAACATGTCAAACAACCCTGATTGTCCAAGAACCTGAAGAATGCTGCAAAAATCCCAGGAATGCTTCTAAAAATTCTGATGAAAAATTTAAAAACATCCAAAATCACGCTCAAAACCACTCCTAAACACTCTTTGCCTTGTGCAAAACCCACAAGAGCAATGCACGCATGTGTCCTGTCTTTTATACTCTCCAGGCACAATGCAACCTGGGAAAAACTGAATGCCTCATACAAAGTTGAGCGACTTTGTATGAGGTAACTTTTTTCAAGAAATTAGGCGATGTTGTATGAATTCGATGTTGTATGAAGCGGACTTTGTATGAGGTATTACTGTATTTTGAAATCATAGCAAGATACAGGATACAGTCCATCAAAAGCTCAGAAAGCATTTCAAAACAAAGCAATAAAGCAAGTGGCTTCATTAAGGGATAGCCAATGGCCCCCCTCCTGGCTAAACAGGCTACATGATTGCAGTTCCAAAGCACATCATTGCAGAGAGTGTCTCTCTGTGTGTGCGTGAGTCTCTGGGTTATATCTCCTCCCACAAGGTCCACTTTTGGCTCTCCCCCTTAGGGATTCCAACCAATGATCTTACAGCATAACATGTCTATCCCACATTAGTTTCATTTCTCTAAAACCATGAGGCAACTCATGAGGCAAGAATGTTTACATACTTTCTCTCTCCTCCCCCTGATTTGAAATCGCTATCTTGAAATTACTAAAACACAAGGTATTTAGGTGGACAAAAATATCATGAAAAAGCACAGTTTAAAATTAGGCTTATTTCATGACAGGTTGCCCTGAACATTCCATTTATAAGGAGAACCTGCAGAACTGCCCCTTCCCCCGTTTTTACATTTTTTCATTACATTCTGACCACCGAATAGATATTCTTTAAATAATTGAAATGTCTGAAGTGCTAGTTTAACACTTTCTGGTTCTATGGGACTCTCTCTCTCTTACTCTCTCTACTTTACTCCTGAATTGGTTGTCTTTTTCTTCTTCTTCTTCTTGTGCACCCACCACCTTGGAACCATACATTTCCTTCCCATTTCTTCCCCCCCTTCCTATTTCCAAAAACCCATAATTCCTTTGTTTGGCCCAATTCCCTTCAAATCTTGTAGAACATATCGGATAAAGTCTCCCCATATATTAAAAAAATCATTTTTTCCAATTCACTCCTTTTTTAACTCTCAGATCGCAGATCAATTTATCATTTAGGGCTATTCCCCACATTTCTTTTTAACATTCTTTTATATCTATGGAGATGTTTATTTTCCAGTTCTTTGCAATTAACTGTCTCATTGCTGTTACTATTATTATATTATTACTGATTCTTTTTTTATTTCCATCCATTTTAATATCATTTAGATCCATTAGTAACCACTATTTTCGGATTCATGTAAATTTTTGTTGATAATACCTTAGTGATTTCATCAAATACTTTTTTCCAAATAGTGTTTATCTCTTTACAATGCCACCATAAATGCAAATAGGTCCCATCTGGTTGTCTTCTCTTACCCATCTCTTGGAGGAGGATGGAGAGAAGAGGGCCCTTTTGAAAAAGATATTTTAACTAGCAGATTGCCCGGCTTTGCTCGGGGGCAGCCTCCCTTCTTCTGTCTCTCTCTTCCCTCACCCATCCCACTTCCCTTACCCATCAATGGCCACTTACCGCCCTTATCATTCCCATACATTTGTCTGCAGCCTCTGCCGGTGGTGGTGTCCCCTTTGTGCCCCTACCTGGGACTATGACGTTAGCCAGCTCAATTACATCATTATGATGTCACAATCTCAACCTACCTTGGTTAGCATCACTATGACATCACTGGGCAACACACACACCCTCCTGTAGGGTATGCCCCCTTTGTAGATCAATTTCGAGGGCTAAACCCATGGGGCTCATGACCCCCGCAGTGCTTATCTCATCAACCCAAGGTACGTATGTGCCGAATTTCAGTGCAATCAGTCCAGGGGTGTGGATTTCTATACAGCACATACAAACTCACACCTCTGTTTTATAGATATAAATAAAGCCTTCTCACACTCCTACTTTGGGTGCATGTATTCCTTTTGGTAACCCACAGCCACACGAGCTGAAATTTGCCCATTTTTGGAAATACTCCTGCACAAACATAGAAATTCTACTACCTAAACCATGGTGGCAAAGACCTTATTATCTTCTGTTCTGCAAGAATAGCATCTTTTAAAGCCAAGTACTGAAGCATAGTCCCTTCCTAGGACTTCCCCACCCACTGGGCAGAATCAATCAGTTCATAGGGTTTGCACTGTATAGATAAACAATCCAACTTAGGTAAGCTTTTCTGTCTGGAAAGTATAAACATAAGGGAATACTGTCAAAAGCCACAGGTTTGCCTCTCATATCTTCACACTGCCTAAAGCCATTTTGTAACAGCTCCTTTACTAACCACAGGAATGCACTACTGAATCTCTTCAAATGTTTTGTAGCTTGTTTCCTCAGTCACAGCTAGTAGCAAGCGTAAAGCTGTATTAACCTTTTCCAAATCTGTCATTTTGAGGTTGCTCTTGCAGTTTTGTAGACAAATTACAGTTACAGAGCATATGCTGTTTTATTCCAGTGTAATTATCCAGAATAACTGTGCCCCATCTAGTTCTGCTCCTACAATCAGGGATAACGATTAATATCACAGTTTTACACATGTAATGATGACACCTAGTATTTATACAGCATTTTCCTGAAAGCACTTTGCATTTCAAATGAGCCAGTCTTTTCCCATTTATTATTTTATTTATTCAGCTTCTCTGTCTGGCTTCACTTCCCCCAAAATTTATTGGTTTGTTTACTAGCTGAAGTATCTAATTTAACATGATAGCTGTTACTTAGTTTCCACTTTCTCTTTGTCACTGTTCTTTCTATTACCTCACCTCCTTCTATTCTCTTTTCTCTCTTACTCTAATGCTCATTCAGCCTATCTTCTCTGCTAGTACAACTCGTTCCTTGCTTGCCAGGAAACAATATCTTCTCTGTATCTGTTTTAATTGAAAGTAGGGCCACGCTGATCTACGGTACCTAAAAGATTTGGAGAAAGGAATAGTCCAGCCTTACTCTTAGTTGTTTTTCCCTATGTTATGCAAGTCTGCCACTTAGTGACTAAAGATTGTACTGCAAGCTACAAACTGAATTTAATTAACTAGAATTAGTTACAATTCTTGCAAGAGAGGGAGCTCCCGTCATCTGTCCCAGCTCCTGCCAACCTAGCAGTTCAAACACAAGAAATTGCAAGCAGATAAATAGGTATGCCTTTGGCGGGAAAGTTAACAGTGTTCTGTGTGCTCTGGTGTCTAGTTATGCTTTCCTTATGACCACAGAAACATCTGCAGACACAGACTGCACTGGCTCTTTGGCCAGTGGTGATGGCAAACCTTGGCACTCCAGGTGTTCTGGAACTTCAATTCCCAGAAGCCCAAGTCCTCTGTGAATCCACATGAATGGGTTTACTGTGCATGAGTGTGGATTCACAGATACGTGGGCTTCTGGGAATTGAAGTCCAAGAACACCTGGAGTGCCAAGGTTAGCCATGATGGCAAACACAACTGTCTTTTGAGCAAGGGAGATCTTTACCTTAACCTAATTGCAATCAGTCTTGCTACACAACCAGAGATTGGGAGTTCATTTCCCTTAGGTAAGCTGCACAGCCCTAGAGGGCCACCAGACAAGGGAAATGGCAAACAATTTCTGTGTATTCTCTACCTAGAAAACCCTGGAAAGGGTTGCCATAAGTCTGAATCAACTTGATGGCATACAATTATTAATTAAACCAAATAAATCCTCTGTGCCCTTACTAGGCATGCTAACTTTTTGCTGTCTAGGTTTATCAATTTAACAATTCTGCCAGATTGTTAAGAAATATGGACCTATTTTAAGTCCACCTTATCAGAAAGACTTCCAAAACAGAATCAGATCTTTTACTTCTCTTAAGGTCATGTGCGTTCACAGATATAATACTCTCTAGTTTTTCCTGTCTAGAGATGAGAATATGTCAGGAATGTCCATTATCTTCCCTAATATGTGGCTTATGTTTAGAGCCTTTAGCATGCACAAGAAGATAAAACATAGCAAAATGATAGGATTTTCACAAGGGAGCTGTGAAGATAAGACAGTTTTGTATGCTGATGACCCTTGTTATTTATCACCAACACCCAGTCTTTCACACCACAGCTGATAAAATTAATCAACATTTGCAGGGAGGAGGTGGGCTCTGTCTATATAGTTAACTGCTTTAAGTCCAAGGTCATGTCTGCTGGGGCTATCGCTTCATCTAAACTGTTTGTCAGGTGGCAGTTCCACTGGTATGCAGAAGCCATCAGATATCTTAGCATTATAGTTTCTTAGGATGCTACAGAAATGCCACTGAAATGATTGACTTGTCTGCCTTGTTGGTTGATAATATCTCTTCATGGGGACAGGATTGCTTAAATTAACTATTTGAGGTAAGGCTGATAGAAAATAAACATATTCTCAATAAAAAGACATGTATTGCCATGTCTATATGCTCTGGATGCCAACCCTGTCTACATTTTCAAACTTATTTTCAGGAAATTAAGACTTAATTTAGGAAATCATGTGTGTTTCACATCTCTCTTTCTCAATCAAGAAGGAAACATCATTTTTCAAAGGTGGATTTAGAGAGAAAAAATAATTTAATTTAATTTATTAGGGGGTATTTCCTGCACAGCTAAAACATGCTTTGGTGCGCCCCCTCCTGAAGAAAATGTCCCTCGACCCAGCTGTCCTTAACAACTATAGGCCGGTTTCCAACCTGCCCTTTCTGGGTAAGGTTTTGGAGAAGGCGGTGGCGCGCCAGCTGCAGAGTGTCCTGGAGGAAGCGGATTATCTAGACCCCTTTCAATCGGGATTCAGGCCCGGATATGGAACGGAGACGGCATTGGTCGCACTGATGGATGATCTCTGGCGGGAGCGGGACGGGGGTTGTCCATCCGTCCTTGCTCTTCTTGACCTCTCAGCGGCCTTCGATACCGTCGACCACGGTATCCTGCTGGAACGGCTCGAAGGACTGGGGATCCAGGGCACTGTGTTGTCCTGGTTTTCCTCATTTCTGGAGGGCCGTACCCAGTCGGTGTGGTTAGAGAGTGAGAGGTCCAGCCCTAGGCTTCTCAAATATGGGGTGCCTCAGGGATCTGTGCTCTCTCCTCTCTTATTTAACATCTACATGAAGCCGCTGGGTGAGATCATTCGTTCCCACGGGGTGCGGTACCATCAGTACGCAGATGATACTCAATTGTACATCTCGGCCCGTGGGGACCCCAGTGATGCTGTTGAAATCCTATCCGGATGCCTGGAGGCCATTGGGGTCTGGATGGGGGCCAATGGGCTTCGGCTGAATCCCAGCAAGACAGAGTGGCTGTGGATAAGGGGCCCCATGTTATCCAAGGAGTTACCATCTTTGGTACTGGATGGGGCTGTTTTGCCCCAGACAGACCCAGTGCGCAACTTGGGGGTCCTCCTGGACTCACGGCTCCTGCTGGAAGAACAAGTGGCAGCCGTGGCCAGGGGGGCTTTTGCCCAACTTCGGGTGATTCGCCAATTGCGCACGCTCCTGGACCGGGGCTCCTTGCTTATGGTCACTCATGCTCTGGTTACTTCCCGACTAGATTATTGTAATGCGCTCTACATGGGGCTGCCCTTGACGACCATTCGGAGGCTGCAGCTGGTCCAGAATGCAGCAGCCCGGGTGGTGATGGGGTGTGGGCGATATGCCCATGCCTCACCACTGCTTCGGGAGCTGCACTGGTTACCAGTTTGTCTCCGGGTGCAATTTAAGGTGCTGGTTTTGACCTTTAAAGCCCTATATGGCAGGGGGCCAGGATACCTTAGAGACCGCATCGTCCCAAGAGTGACTGCCCGTCCAACCAGAGCGGACCGGAGAGGCTCTCTGGTGGTGCCATCAACGAGGGGTGCACATTTGACTGGCACCCGAAGGAGGGCCTTCTCCGTGTCCGCACCAACTCTCTGGAACCTCCTACCAACAGATCTAAGACTTCAAAGTGAACTGCTGCCCTTCAGGAAAGGAGTAAAGACCTGGCTGGCAGGGCAGGTGTGGGGCCCGAACGGGACTATGGCCCCCGCCGGCTGGCTTTTATAAGACTCTCTTTCTTTCCCTCTGTGTGGTAGGTGGGACGGGTTAGTGGGATATGGGTTTTAAATGGGGGTGGATGTCGGTTTTTTCTTATTGGGTGGGTTTTTTATTGGGTGGGTTTTATAAGGTTTTTATAATGTTTTTATGTATTTTCTTGAGCTGCTGTAAGGCCGCCCTGAGTCGGGTTCTGCCTGAGTGGGCGGCAGTTACAAATGTGAATGATAAATAAATAAATAAATAAATTTAATTGTCACATTTATATACCGCTCACTTGGCCAAAGCCAACTCAGGGCGGTTCACAATAAAAATTAAAAAACACATGTTAAAAACAGTTAAAACTACCCACCCCCTAAAGACAAGGGCTGCAGGATCCAAAGGCACCATGGGGAAGAGTTCTTCTACACCAACCACCCAATGGAGGTTACCCTTCCACCTGCACCCCACACTTGACCCGCCAGCCAGGTTTTAAGTTCTTTTCTGAAAGGCAGCAATTCCGTCCGGAGACGTAGCTCTGTTGGCAGGAGGTTCCAGAGGGCCGGTGCAGACACGGAGAAGGCTCTCCTCCTTGTGCCAGAGAGGCGAGCCCCTCTGGCTGATGGAACAATTAGAGAGCCCCTCCGGTCCGCTCTGGTTGGACGGACAGATGTCCTCAGGGCGATGCGGTCTCTTAGGTAACCAGGCCCACTACCATATAGGGCTTTAAAGGTCAAAACCAGCACCTTGAATTGCACCCAGAGACAAACTGGCAACCAGTGCAGCTCCCGGAGCAGTGGCAAAGCACGGACATAACGCCCACACCCCATCACCACCCTGGCTGCCGCATTCTGGACCAGCTGTAGCCTCCGAATGGTCGTCAAGGGCAGCCCCATGTAGAGCGCATTGCAATAATCTAGTCTGGAGGTGACCAGAGTGTGAGTGACCATGAGCAAGGAGTCCCGGTCCAGGAGTGGGCACAACTGGCGAATCACCCGAAGTTGGGCGAAAGCCCTCCTGGTCACAGCCGCCACCTGTTCTTCTAGCAGTAGCCACGAATCCAGGAGGACCCCCAAGTTGCGCACCAGGTCTGTATGGGGCAAAATAGCCCCATCCAGAACCAAAGATGGTAGCTCCCGGGTTAACGCAGGACCCCTTATCCATAGCCACTCAGTCTTGCTGGGATTCAGTTGTAGCCCGTTCGCCCCCATCCAGACCCCAACAGCTTCCAGGCACCTGGAAAGGACTTTGACGGCATCACTGGGGTCCCCATGGGCCGAGATGTACAACTGAGTGTCATCCGCGTACTGATGGTACCGCACCCCATGGGAACAAATTATCTCACCCAGCGGCTTCATGTAGATGTTAAATAGGAGAGGAGAGAGCACCGAGAGCTGAGGCACCCCCCATTTGAGGGGCCTAGGACTGGACCTCTCACTCTCCAACCACACCGACTGGGTCCGACCCCTCAGAAATGAGGAAAACCAGGACCACACAGTGCCCTGGATTCCCAATCCTCGGAGCCGTTCCAGAAGGATACCGTGGTCAATGGTATCGAAAGCCGCTGAGAGGTCAAGAAGAGCAGGGACGGATGGGTGACCACTGTTCCGCTCCCGCCAGAGATCATCCATCAGCGCGACCAATGACGTCTCGGTACCATATCCAGGCCTGAATCCTGACTGAAAGGGGTCCAGGTAATCCGCTTCATCCAGTACCCCCTGCAGCCGACGCGCCACTGCCTTCTCCAACACCTTCCCTAAAAAGGGGAGGTTGGAGACAGGCCTATAGTTGGTTAGGACAGCTGGGTCGAGGGAATGTTTCTTCAGGAGGGGGCGCACCAAGGCATGTTTTAAAGGTGCAGGAAACACCCCCTCCCGCAATGATGCATTGATCATTATTATTATTATTATTATTTATTAAATTTATATACCACAGTTCTCTGCCCAATGGGAGACTCAATGCGGTTTACAAAGTACAATTTACAAGTTACAGTATAAAAATATCACAAAAATATCACAAAAAATACAACATATCAATATCATCATAACAACATCGCAATAAAGTATCAAAAATCAATATCACAGTAAACAAAGCATTACAAAAGCAAAATCACAGCGCATGAAATACAATGTTAGAAATACAGATACAATACAGTAATTTAAACAGTAAAATATGCAATAAACATTCAAGCACCAACACAACAAAATCAACTACGCAACCCCTCGGTTACCAATGTCCCCAAAACATAGCCCCATTGCTCACATGTTCTAACAGAGCCAAAGAAGAGGACGATCCAGCCCCAAGGCAGCCGAGGTCAGGCAATACACCGGCATTGGCTACTCTGGTAGTAGCGGTTTTAAAAAGTCCCGCCGGATCAATGTCAGTCAGCTGTGCTCCTACCTCCCCCGCCGGGCGGGGTGGGGGAGGGAGCCGGTGATGGAAGCGTGTCTCTGGTGGTGCTGGCGGCGCAGTTTTTAAAAGTCCTGCCGCATCAATGACAGTCAGCTGTGCTCCTACCTCCCCCGCCGGGCGGGGTGGGGGAGGGAGCCGGTGATGGAAGCGTGTCTCCGGTGGTGCTGGCGGCGCAGTTTTTTAAAGTCCCGCTGCATCAATGACAGTCAGCTGTGCTCCTACCTCCCCCGCCGGGCGGGATGGGGGAGGGAGCCGGTGATGGAAGCGTGTCTCCAGTGGTGCTGGCGGCGCAGTTTTTTAAAGTCCCGCTGCATCAATGACAGTCAGCTGTGCTCCTACCTCCCCCGCCGGGCGGGGTGGGGGAGGGAGCCGGTGATGGAAGCGTGTCTCCGGTGGTGCTGGTGGCACAGTTTTTTAAAGTCCCGCTGCATCAATGACAGTCAGCTGTGCTCCTACCTCCCCCGCCGGGCGGGGTGGGGGAGGGAGCCGGTGATGGAAGCGTGGCTCCGGTGGTGCTGGCAGCGCAGTTTTTAAAAGTCGTGCCGCATCAATGACAGTCAGCTGTGCTCCTACCTCCCCCGCCGGGCGGGGTGGGGGAGGGAGCCGGTGATGGAAGCGTGGCTCCGGTGGTGCTGGCGGCGCAGTTTTTTAAAGTCCTGCCGCATCAATGTCAGTCAGCTGTGCTCCTACCTCCCCCGCCGGGCGGGGTGGGGGAGGGAGCCGGTGATGGAAGCATGTCTCCGGTGGTGCTGGCGGCGCAGTTTTTAAAAGTCCTGCCGCATCAATGACAGTCAGCTGTGCTCCTACCTCCCCCACCAGGCGGGGTGGGGGAGGGAGCCGGTGATGGAAGCGTGGCCCCAACCCAGCCACCTGTCACCGCCTTGGAGTCTTTCACCAACCAGGTGGGACAGGGGTCCAATGGGCAGGTAGGGGCACACACAGCTGCAAGGAGCCTGTCCACTTCATCAGGGGCAACTGGATCAAACTGGTCCCAGATGGTATGGCAAGACTGTGCTCCAGCTCCCTCCGGACTCTCCCCATCCATGCCAGGATTAAACCCCGAGCGAATCTGATCGATTTTCTCCACTAGATGGTCAGCAAAGTCCTCAGCCGACCCCTGCCAACCAGGCACCAAGGTCCCCCTACCGAGGAGAGACCCGGTAACCCGGAACAGGGTGGCTGGGCGATTATCAGCGGAGGCAATAAGGGTGGTGAAGTATTGCCACCTCACCACCTCCATCGCCACTAGATAGGCCCTAATAGCGGCTCTAGCTAGTGTCCAATCAGAGTCTCTCTGGGTCTTCACCCAGCGGCGCTCTAGGCGTCTCTTTGTCCTTTGAGCTCCCGCAATTCATCTGTGAACCACGGAGATGACCTAGCTCCATGAGCTCTGAGAGGCCGTAGTGGTGCGATTTCATCCAAGGCCGCTGTTGTCATCCTGTTCCACAGGTCAACCAGCGCCTCGGGCGAATCGTGTTGCTGATCCAGAGGGAAATCCCCCAGTTCCCTCTGGAATCCATCAGGATCCATCAGTTGCCGGGGGCGGGCCATTCTAATAGGCCCTGCCTCCCTACGATGAAGCGTCGCACCCAGGAAGTCTAGAGCCACCAAATAATGATCTGACCATGGCACAGGTGTTATGTCTAATTTCCATAGTCTCAGATCACTCTGCCACCGCTCCAACAAAAAAAGATTAAATCTGGTGTGTGGCCACTGCCCCTGGTCGGGCCCTGAATTACCTGAATCAGGTCCATAGCTGCCATGGAAGCCATGAACTCCTGAGCCACCTAGGAGCCAGTCCCCACTGAAGGCAAATTGAAGTCCCCCAGAAGTCCCCCAGTCTAGGGAACTCCAACGCCAACGCTGAGACAGCCTCGAGGAGCTCAGGCAGGGAGTCCCTTACCCTGCAAGGGGGCAGGTACAGGAGTAAGACTCCCAACTGACCCTTAGAGCCCAGATGCAGAAGCAGGGCCTCACAAACCAGAATTTGTGGAGTGGTAGCCCTGGCGACTGCCAGCGACTCCCTGGCTATGATGGCAACGCCACCGCCCTTACCCTCATCCCTAGGCTGGTGCCAAATACTGAACCCAGCTGGACACATTTCTGACAGAGGAACCCCATCCTCTGGTCTCAGCCAGGTCTCAGTGATATATGCCAGGTCGGCCCACTCCCCCATAATGGAATCTTGTATCAGGGGGGCCTTATTACATACCAACCTGGCATTCATCAGCAGCAGCCTAAGGGCAGGGTCACCCTGGGTCAGCTGCTCAGGACCTGGAGGTGTAACCAGGGTGCTGGAATGAGGGACAGATACTAAGCATCTGCCCCGCATTCCCCGAGTGCGGCCCGCCCCTCGGTACCCGCTATATCGCCCCATGCCCTCCGCAAGGCTCCGGCGGTGATGGAAGTGGTGGGGCATTCTGCCAAATCTACCTTGAGCCCTCAACTGGGGTGAGACATTCCACCCACAGTAGTGACGGCAGTGGGCCAGCTTTTCAAGGCCATCTCGAATCGTCACCTTAATTTTATCCCCATGGACCTCCAAGCCAGCCCCAGACAGACTGCTGCTGCTATTCCCTGGCAGGCAAGTTAGTCCCTCAATCCTTCTAACTCTCCCTCCCTCCCTCCACCATCTCCTCCCCCCTTTTGGCCCATATCTCCCCCCATCGCCCCCAGTGGGCCGTAGAACTTTCAACTCCCCACCTCCTCCACTCAAAGCATAGGGAGGAGGAGGGAGGGAGGGCTCAGGACGCCGGTGTTGGAGGCTGCCCTGATGCCTGCAGTTGTTCCAGCTGGCCTCCAGAGTCCCAGGCAATGGAGAAGCCCCTCCAGCATAGCCTCCCTTTAAACCCCTGCTCAAGGCCAAGGCATAGGGAGGAGGAGGAGGGAGGGAGGGCTCAGGACGCCGGTGTTGAAGTCTGCCCTGATGCCTGCAGTTGTTGTTCCAGCTGGCCTCCAGAGTCCCAGGCAATGGAGAAGCCCTTCCAGCATAGCCTCCCTTTAAACCCCTGCTCAAGGCCAAGGCATAGGGAGGAGGAGGGAGGGAGGGCTCAGGACGCCGGTGTTGGAGGCTGCCCTGATGCCTGCAGTTGTTGTCCCAGCTGGTCTCCAGAGTCCCAGGCAATGGAGAAGCCCTTCCAGCATAGCCTCCCTTTAAACCCCTGCTCAAGGCCAAGGCATAGGGAGGAGGAGGGAGGGAGGGCTCAGGACGCCGGTGTTGGAGGCTGCCCTGATGCCTGCAGTTGTTGTTCCAGCTGGCCTCCAGAGTCCCAGGCAATGGAGAAGCCCTTCCAGCATAGCCTCCCTTTAAACCCCTGCTCAAGGCCAAGGCATAGGGAGGAGGAGGGAAGGAGGGCTCAGGACGCCGGTGTTGGAGGCTGCCCTGATGCCTGCAGTTGTTGTTCCAGCTGGCCTCCAGAGTCCCAGGCAATGGAGAAGCCCTTCCAGCATAGCCTCCCTTTAAACCCCTGCTCAAGGCCAAGGCATAGGGAGGAGGAGGGAGGGAGGGCTCAGGACGCCGGTGTTGGAGGCTGCCCTGATGCCTGCAGTTGTTGTTCCAGCTGGCCTCCAGAGTCCCAGGCAATGGAGAAGCCCTTCCAGCATAGCCTCCCTTTAAACCCCTGCTCAAGGCCAAGGCATAGGGAGGAGGAGGGAGGGAGGGCTCAGGACGCCGGTGTTGAAGTCTGCCCTGATGCCTGCAGTTGTTGTTCCAGCTGGCCTCCAGAGTCCCAGGCAATCCAGAGTCCCAGAGAAAGAGAAAGAATGTATGTTTATTTATAACCTGTCACAATTAGTGTAAAAGCACTGCACTAGGCACAATGAAACAAACCATAGTACAAATAAATAAGACAGACAAAACACAATATAACCACAAACCAACCTCCCAGTAAATAATAACATCAACCTTACAGCACCAGTATAATGAGTTAGATTTTAGATTCAATTACTTCAATTTGATAAGAGCTTCCCAGAGTCATTATTCACTATAAAAAATTAATTTGGAAACGCTTCCATAAATAAAAATGTCTTTAGCATTTTAAGGAAGACAAGTAGAGTAAGGGCTGTTCTGATCTCAAGGGGCAATGAATTCCATAACTGAGGCGGCACAAGCTGAAAAAGCTTTATTAGTGTGGTTGGATTTTACAAGCTCTTACCTTTGTCATACAACTTTTGCACAGGCATATATTAATGTACAGTGGAAATCCGGATAACGACAGCACCGGATAAGTACAAATCCGCATAACGGCGCGTTCGTTATGCATCACGTGATGCTCCGTGTAACAATGAAAAACGTTGAAAAACATTGTTATGCGGGCATTAGGTATCGATGCTCTGGATAATGATTTTTTTTTGGCTTTTTTGCCATTATGTGGAACATCTCCCATAAGGACCGCATAGCGTCAAAATTCGGATAATGACACAACTTGTGGAATCAAGTTTTGTCGTTATCCAGAGTTCCACTGTCTCTCCATAACCTCTTATACATTTCTTCATATATATCTCTTTATCTCTAACCTCCAATGAATGTGTAATAGAATTTTTAAAATCCAGGTTTAAACTCAAAACAGATTAGAATCCAATGGTTTAACCATTTTTAAAATCTTTGCCGTTTTAAACATTAAACATGAACCACCACCAGCAAACGAGCCATCAACATAGTTTTTTTTAAAAAAAAAGTTGTTTAAAATGGTTAAAATAGCAGACTTAAATTAGGTAAAGGTCCCCGTTGCTCAAAAGCCAGTCATATCCAACTCTAAGGTTCGGTGCTCTGTTTATAGCAAAAGAGCCAATGTGTCTGCATCTGCAGACCTTTCTGTCGACATGTGGCAGGCATGACTAAACACCAGAGTGCACAGAATGCTGTTTACCTCTCCACCAAAGTGGTATCTATTTATCTACTTACAATTTCTTGCTTTCAAACTGCTAGGTTGGCAGGAAGACTGAAATTACACACTGATTTATCTTTGGTGGTATCCTTCAAGCTACCATTTTCAAAAGAGCACAGAGAGAAAATTCAGGGATGGAGTCAGGAGTTAGGGCTTTAGGATTTGTAAAGTTCCCACACAGTCACCCTATAATTAATGCACTGAGCTGAGCTTTTTATTTTTCTCCCCATAATTCTGATCAAAATATTGAATATATTTCCCTGCCTGTTCCTTTCTGCTTGACTAAGCAGAGTAATAAAACTACATGATCATAAATCTAATATACAAATATAGTGGGATTAGTTTTGCTGAAATACCATGTACCAGGATTGTTAAAAGCGATTTAACTTTTAGCTCTGCTATCCATCTAATTGCCACAAATCAAAACCATATATCTTATGCTTTTGTGCTCAAACCCATAGCCTTATGTTTTCCTATGAATTATTTCTACTTTAGAAACACTTCAGAATATACACTAAAAGATGGCTAGAGTATCTCTTACCTGATCATTATAGTTGGTTTCAGTAAGCTAGAAGGTAAATCAGTGACTTACTGCAGTTCTTTCATTTGCTGCATAATTAGCACTTTACAACTTACTATTGTTCTTTTAAAGTGATTCGGGCGGAGGGTGCTTTTTCTCCTCCCTGATTCCTATTAAATAATAATTCAGGGCAAGAATCTGTAGTTGGGGAAATGTGGCAAGGGAGGTGAATATGCAAAACTGGGATAAAGTCAGCTACATTAATCCCATCAGGAGAGTTCAGAGTCAATTCTAGGCAAAGTGATTCAGCTGCTTCAGATCTTGGGTGGAGATATTAGAAAAAATGAGTTGTGTGCCATATATGTAGAAATCTCACTAAATATTTCATCTATACCTATAGAAATGGGATGTGGCCGTGCGTGTCCGGAATGTGTGTCCGCATACGTCCAGCCTATCATGTAATGAGCTAGCAACACTTACCTTGACTCCCGGACATCAACCCCGCAAGTGTCCGGAAGCCGAGAGTGGGACCAATACCCCACAAACCTGAACAAAAAAACCCTACACTTCCCAGCATCCTACATGCTGTGCCACCCCTCAGCCAATCAGGCTGAAGGATGCAAGCGCAGAGAAGGTGAGACAGCTGGAGCACACATAAAAAAAAGCAGACATGCGCCAGAAAAAAACTCAGCCCAGGGCCCTGCCTTACCGCCTCTGCCCTGCCACCCCTCCTGCCCTCATCTGTGCCTTCCACGGTGGGACTGCTGCCTTCAGCCCCCGCCAACCGAGGGAAGCGAGCCACTTTCCTGGGAAGCAAATACAGAGAACGGCACTCCATTCTCTGCCTTCATCTCCTGGAGGGAAGCGTGCATGTTCCACATTCAGCCCTTGCCTGTCGGAGAAGGGGCTTGCTTTCTCCGACATGCAAGGGCCGAATGTGGAGCCCCCCCTCTCTCTCTGTGAGTGTGTACCACCCCAACCACCAACTCACACACTATACCTGCCCGGCAAGGCTGGGCAAAAATTGCTAGTTCTCAATAAGAAAGACTGTCCTCATCTTTGTTAATCTCGGTGAGATCTTTCAGCTCCAGTAAACTACTACAGTAATAGAGCAGACGATACTGCCAGCGACTCAATGCCGAGTGTCAGGCGACAGTTAACTAACCTGACAACCCTGAGAACTAACGGCTCAAGTGCCTGAGTTCACAGGAAAGGGTGATGATCCCCAAGTGGATTAATTCCCATTTGAATCCAACTTGATGGAGGGCAGCAGCTCCATCAGTACTGGCCTGGAGCTGAAGAGGTCTATTCATGCCAAAAGGGCTCAGGACCAGAAAGTGACTGGCAGAGCTGGATAAGTGGTATGGATGTCATGCTACGATGCAGAAAGCAGATGAAAGGCCACTGCATTATATTCACAGGACAGTCTTTATGGCTGATCACCATGAGGATCACCAATATTCAGATTTAGATATGGCAGAAGAAGAAGAAGTACAAGAGTGAGAAAGTGGTGCCCTTTTCTGTTGATATTTACACAAAAGGTCTTCACATGGTCTAGTCTCCTTTCATGGGGAAAAGCATCCACACACTTAGCAGATACAGTACACACAAACTTTCGTATATGGGACCAAAGACAGCAGGACAACCGAAGGGTTGGTTTAACACAGGTTTATTGCATGGTGTTCCGGTGAAGCATGAGGTAATGGCGGTGATACATCTCAATATATACAGTAGCCCTCTACATTTGAATCTTGTAGCACGGTAACTCATTGGCTGCTACCGGCGTGGCCTCGCCCAGGCACGCCTCTTTCTTCTGCTGCTGAATGCGGGGAAGGTTTTCCCGCGGCTGTCCGTGATTGAGCAATGTGAACCATGTGAGACTGAACGCTCGCAGCTGCCCTCTATGGGCTGTCTGCTCGCGTTCCTTTACAGCTGAGATCGTTTGTATTTGGAGTGGTTACATTCTTGCCTTTACAGTACAATGAACATGCACGCATACATACACAACATCCCTCCCCCCTAGGATGGGACGAAGTCCCGCAACCATTGTGGCTTGCCGCACGTGCGCTTGGGGCGTGCCTGCGTCTGACCTAGTACTGGAGAGCCTGTGATCCCTGATTCCGCGGGTGCTTGTCCTGCAACGGGAAACGGGGATTCGTTAGTGGCTCTGTGGGGCGTCCGTGCCTGCCTTGCGCCCGGGGATGGGAACGGAATGAATAGTTGGGAGGTGAACCCCTGCCTGTTGCTCTCGGACCCCGGGGACCCGCCTATTGTGAACCGCGGAACCGATGAGGTCGCCCTTGTGGTCCTGCTACCTTGCGATCCTTGCTCGGGGGACCTTGAGACTGTGGTGGGCGGACTTGCTGTTGCCTCCCGTCTTGGGGGTGTCGGCCTCCGGGAAATTTGCGCTATATTGCATTCTAACTCACAGGGACTACTTGGACTGGAAGTACCAGGGGCTGAACTGAAACCCCTCTTTTCGCTAGGACGGGTGGGGGACCACTCCGCTAACTCCCCCTGGTACTGTAAATCAACGTCTAAACTTCTATGGGCATCTGTGTTTCGGGGAAAATTCCGGGGGGTATGTGTGAGGTCGGGGCTCTTCCTTTCTGCCGCGAACTCCCGCAAAAGATCTCTGTGGATCGATTCCCTTTCCTCCCCCCTTGGTGGGGGCCCATGTTCCCCTTTCCCTCCCCCTTGGGCTAAACGGGTGGGGGAGTACCCTAACGCTGATTCACTGCTTGTCTCGTCTCCGTCCTGCTCTCCGGGGACCCTGCGCCTGAGTTGGTCCACGTGTCGCCTCCACAGGAAACCTGTACTGGTCTCCACGCGGTATGAGACGGGGCCGGTTCGTTCTACTACGGTGCCCGGCACCCAGGCTGGCCCCGCGCTGGCGTAGTTCCTGCAGTGCACCGGGGCGCCTACGCTGAAACTCTTTGAAGGTTCCACCCCTATGTTCCACCCTTTGTCCTCTACTCTCGTGGGGTCTAGCTTGGAGATTCCCGTGGCCAGCTTCCTGCGCATCAGCAGCTCTGCGGAGGAGTGCCCTGACGCCAATGGGGTGACCCTGTACCTTAGCAGGAATTGGCACAATTTCAGGTCGAGGTCTCCGGGGCCCATGCGCAGCAGCGCGTCTTTCGTGGTGCGCACGAGGCGCTCTACCTGGCCGTTGGTGGCCGGGTGAAAGGGGGCGGAGGTGATGTGCCGAATGGCGTTTCGCTCCATGAACGCCCCGAACTCGGCGGACGTGAAACAGCTAGCGTTATCGCTGACGAGGGTGTCGGGTAAACCGAACGTGGAAAAGACCCTCCGTAGCTGTTTAATTGTTGTGGCCGAGGAGGTGCTCGAGACTGGGATGACCTCCAACCACTTGGAGAACGCGTCCACCACAAGGAGGAAAAGCGTTCCCCTGAACGGGCCAGCAAAGTCTACGTGTACCCGGGACCAGGGCCCCCTCGCTGCGTCCCACTCCCTATGTGGCGAGCGGGCCTCTTCTGGCCTGGAGCTCTGGCACGCTTCGCAAGTGCCGACCATGTGTTCGATGTCGGCGTCTAGCTGGGGCCACCAAAAGTAACTGCGGGCCAGCGCCTTAGAGCGGAC
Source organism: Bradypodion pumilum (assembly GCA_035047305.1). NCBI lineage: Eukaryota > Metazoa > Chordata > Lepidosauria > Squamata > Chamaeleonidae > Bradypodion > Bradypodion pumilum. The sequence goes on from JAWDJD010000002.1 coordinate 18,623,511, forward strand.
GATCCCCGGGTGGCTGACGTGCAGCAGTTTAAGCACCCTCGGCTGGAGAGACGTGGGGATCACTACCCGCTGTCCCCACAAAAGGCAACCCCTCTCTAGGGACAACTCTAGTTTCTTTTTGAAAAATGTGTCGAATTCCGCTGCTGGGGAAGACACGGGCCACCCTTTCTGTACCCAGGAGCAAACTGTGGCCAGCGTTTTGTCCTTGCCGGTCGCTTTAGCGATGTCGGCCGGTACTACTGGAGGGGAGTCTAGGACCTCTATCATTAAAACCTGGTGGTCCCTCTCTACTTCGCCCACGTGGCAGCAATCCCGGGGAATGGGGGACCTCGACAGGGCATCCGCATGGCTGATCTCCTTCCCGGGCCGGTATACCAACGCGTGCTGATACGCGTTGAGAAAAATGGCCCACCTGAGCATTCTCGGGGACAGGATTTGGGGTGTGGGCTTATCTGCGGTGAAAATGCCTAGCAAGGGCTTATGGTCAGTCACTATGGTGAAGGGGCGGCCGTACACGAAATCATGAAATTTCTTAGTCCCTGCAATTATCGCTAGGGCTTCCCTGTCTGTCTGGGCATAGTTCCTCTCCGCTTGGGACAAGGACCTAGAGTAGAACGCTATCGGGGCCTCCCTCCCGTTCTCCAGTACGTGGCATAACACCGCCCCCACCCCACCGGGGATGCATCGCATATCAGGACCACTGGGCGTTTGGGATTGAAATGGGTCAGTACCGCATCTGATGCCAGGAGTCGCTTCAGGTCATTGAAAACCCTCTCCTGGTCGTCGCCCCACTTCCATGCCTCGTCCTTTTTTAACAATTTGTGTAGCGGTTCCGCTACTGCTGCCTTCCGCGGAAGGAAGGAGTGGTAAAAGTTGAGCAGTCCAAGGAACGACTGCAACTTGGGCTTGGAGGTGGGGCGAGGGGCCTTCTTGATGGCGGCCACCTTGGATTGGGATGGCCTGATTCCCTCGGGAGTAACACGGAACCCTAGGAACTCAACCTCAGTTGCGAAGAAAACGCATTTGTCCTTCCGCAACCGCAACCCCGCTTTCTCGAATATAGTCAGGACCCTTCCCAACCTGCATGCTAATTCGGCCCGGCTCCCCCCTGTAATCAATACGTCATCAAAGTAGGGTAACACCCCCTCTAACCCCTTCAGGAGGCGTTCCACGAGTGACTGGAAAATCCCGGGCGCCGAATTCACGCCGAATTGGAGGCGCGATACCTGGAACGCCCCTTTGTGGGTGACTATGGTCTGCGCAGCAGCTGCGGCGGGGGTCACCGGGAGTTGCTGGTAGGCTTGGGCCAGGTCGAGCTTAGCGAAACACCTCCCCCCGTGTAACCTGGCCAACAAATGGCTGACTACCGGCACCGGATAAGCATTAGGGCGGATCGCCTTATTGATGGTGCACTTGTAATCAGCGCATATGCGGACCTCCCCATTGGCCTTGAGCGCTGTTACAATTGGAGTTTCCCACTCCGCAGAATCAACAGGAACAAGAATCCCCTGGCCCACCAACTTGTCCAACTCCGCCTCTATTTTGTCCTTTAGTGCGAAAGGCACTCTGCGCGGTTTAAGCCTGATTGGACGTACTTCAGGGTCCAGGTCGAAAGTCACTGGGGGGCCCTTGAATTTTCCGAGCCCCTTTTTGAAAACCTCGGGGTGCACGTCGCACACGCTCTGTATTGGATCAGTCCCGGTGGCGTGTGCTCCCACGGCGTGCACCCCCCCAATGAACAACCCCAGGGGCTGGAACCATTGAGTCCCGAGGAGGCTGCACTTTCCTCCCTTGAGGACGACTAGGGGAAGCGTTGCGGTGTGCTTTTTAAACTGGACCTGGAACTTCCCAACCCCCAACACTGGGATGGGGTTCCCTTGCACGTCCTTTAGTGTGGCCCTCAACGCTTTGAGCTTGGGCCGCACGCGGGGGGCGATTTTCATGAACTCTCCCTGGGGAATAATAGAGTATGACGAACCCGAGTCCACCTCCATTCTAACAGGGGCCCCTTGTATTACTACCTCAATGAAGTAACGGGGGTGCTCCGTGGAAACGCTGCAAACCGGAGCGTCGTCCTCGCTGTCGTCGGAGATGCGACCTACGCCGTCCCGCGTCCTCGTGGTCCGGGTGCCGTCCTTGGGCCTCGTGGTGCGGTCCTGCCTCGCCGAGCGGTCTGGAGAACTCCTTGTTGTGGCCTCGCGCCGTTTCCGGCAGACCTTGGCAATGTGCCCGCGCCGGCCGCAGTTGTGGCACTCGGCCTTGCGGAATGGGCATTTGGCGCGGGCGTGGGTGGCGCCGCAGCCGTCGCAGCGCCGGCCCTCTCTCTGGACCCTCCGGACGTCCTCGTCGTCGCTGCTCTCCGCAGACGAGTTCGAAACTCGCCGGGCCGCGCGCACCGAGCTCTCTGCCTTGGCGGGCTTCGGGCGCCAGTGCTGAAGCTCTTGCACCCGGCAGTCGTGGCCTCCGCGGCCTGCGCCATGTCGAGGACTTGTTGCCACGTGGGAGGCGGCTCCCTTTTCATCAGCGCGCGCTGAGTCTCGGTATCCCTCAGACCGCAGAGCAGGCAGTCCCGGAGGGTGACTTCTGGGGTCTCCCACTTGCATGGGCCGGCGGCCAGCCGCAGGGCCGCGGCGAACTCGGCGACCGATTCCCCGGGCGCCTGTACTCGCCTCCAGAACGCGCTCCGAGCGGGGAACATCGCTATCGCTGGCCGGAGATGGGCGCGCAGTGCCGCCAGGAGCTCTGTGGCTTTGAGGTCGCCCACCTTCCTCGGCGCGATCAGGTCCACCAAGGTCCTCTTGGTCTCGTGTCCGAGCATGCGGACGAAAATGGCCCTCTTCTTGGCCTCATCTGAGACTTCGAGCTCCACCAGCGCTGCGTTGAAGTCTATCTCAAACAGCTCCAAGTCTCCCGGCTTCCTGATCTCGTAGCCGGCGCATGTCTTGGTCCCGTGGGCAGCCATATCCCACCTTCGTCGCCAATTTCGTGTATGGGACCAAAGACAGCAGGACAACCGAAGGGTTGGTTTAACACAGGTTTATTGCATGGTGTTCCGGTGAAGCATGAGGTAATGGCGGTGATACATCTCAATATATACAGTAGCCCTCTACATTTGAATCTTCTAGCACGGTAGCTCATTGGCTGCTACCGGCGTGGCCTCGCCCAGGCACGCCTCTTTCTTCTGCTGCTGAATGTGGGGAAGGTTTTCCCGCGGCTGTCCGTGATTGAGCAATGTGAACCATGTGAGACTGAACGCTCGCAGCTGCCCTCTATGGGCTGTCTGCTCGCGTTCCTTTACAGCTGAGATCGTTTGTATTTGGAGTGGTTACATTCTTGCCTTTACAGTACAATGAACATGCACGCATACATACACAACACAAACCACAGAGCAAGATTAGGATGACTGGATCAAGAAGATGCAAAGGACCTTTTGATGCTTCTAATTTTCAAAACTCCATTTTAGAAAGAGCAATGCCACAGTATTGTCATTTTGTACAACTGCACAATTCCCACCAGCATTGGTCTCAAAGATGAAAGACCTGCCACTGGCATCACAAAATATCCCCAACATTTTATAGCCTGAGAGAGAGAGAATGCAATTTCTTGCTTTTGACTATAAGAATGAGACAAGGAATTAATGCCAATGTGTTATCCAGACCCACTGCCAGACTGCCTTGCCTTCCCTCCTCCAAACCCAGTCAACCTCTGGAAAGATTGGCTGTAAGATTTAATAGAATCAGTTTCAAATTGCCACTGTACTACACAATGTTCTGTAATGGGTGATGTTTGTAAATGGGTGAGGAAGTGGAGATTCAGATGCTAGTTCATTTGAATCTGGTTCATGGAATAGAAGGCTGACCCTTTTGTAATTTGTGTGAGGCAACAAAATGTTCTTTATCTTGGGCAGCCACTGTGTTGAGTTGTGCTTGACCTTGTTTCTGTACAGTGGAGTGACTCATGATCCAAGCAGGGGGACAACACAACACACATCTACAGGTAGACTATGGCCTACAAATTCTAGTACGCTGGTGGCCAACCTTGGCACTCCAGGTGATCTTAGACTTCAATTCCCAGAAGCCCGTCAGCACACCAGTTGATCACGGCTTCTGGGATTTGAAGTCCAACAACAACTGGCGTGCCAAGGTTGGCCACCACTGTTCTAGTATGTCATAACTTCATTCCTTCAGAATTGAGAGATGAAATCAATCTGAAAATGTTGTAAAGGATTTGTGCTCTAGTTGCAATATCATTTCAATCTAATCCATATGAACAAAAATATAAACAAAAACATACATGAGAGTATCAAATGGCCAATTTGCTTCTCATTTCTAATCATTGTGACTCAACATTGTACAACTTTGCTCTTTGCCAAGGATCAAATGCCAATTGCTCTGCAATTAACTTGATTGAGAAGTTGATTATCCTGAAAGCTCCTATGATGATAATGACCTTACATTCCTAATTGTGCCTTTCATATAGAAGCACTTCATGCATTGATAGGCAAAGCAGTAAAGAGGAATAATTTCAAATGTACCTAAGATGCAAAACCTCCTTCAAGTCTTCTTTCGTTTCCCGATCAAACCGGGCCCCTCTTCCAATCCAGGAAAAGCAAGCAAAGGAGAGTGTAGATCTGCCTTTCTTGTGCTGCTTTGCATGATGACATGTGCAAATGCTGTTCCAAAGTATTAAAAAGATGCATGGGAAACAGCAGAACATTATAAGGTCAGCCCATCCCATTTTCAGTTCCATCAAATTTTAAGTGCCACATTAACCCCATTGCTTAACTCTACATAGGGGAAGGATTGCTGTGTTATGGATTTACTTTGGTTGACAAACATATCTTTGATTTTGTTCTCATTGGTTTCAAAGGAAAGTAAACTAAGCCAAGTACTATCCATTGTATGATAAGTTTCGGTCTTGGAGTGTTCAGGCATGTAACATGAGAGTTTTCATAGAAGGTTGTCATTCCACAGGGATCAAGTACTCTCCGAAACAGAGACCCACAAATATCTAGATGCTATACAGAACATTGCAGGCGCACCCCCCAAAGAAAGACTCAGACACCGGTATATGGATAAAGGCATCGGGCCACTTTTATTGAATAATGCCCTAGTCCGAATTATAACTTTCAATTGGTGTAACCATCCAATTGTAATTCTTTAAGGCAAGCAGGCCGCAGTAACACTGGTAAGGTTCCACCCAAAATGCCAATGGCAATTGGCTACATGTAACTATTTGTATCAATTTGTTTGTCAATAAACTATCTACTGACCCCACCCTATGACGTGTATCCGTTAAATCTCAAGGTGATGCAGGCTGTTAAGCTCCTGCCATCACCCCTTGCCTGGTTTGTCGTTGACCAGCCAAAGCTATTACCCCTGTACCTGTCTAAGTGTTGGCCAGTCAATTGCAAACCTGCCGGATACCTCTGGGTCATAAATCTTTATCTTACCAGTGCTACCCGCCACACGGGGAGACGTCCATGATGACTCACCGCCCCCCCCCAGACCATCAGCTCGGTCGCCAGGCCTGCTTGCACCACGCCCAGAAAGAGGTACATACCTCCAGCCGACAGGTGGACCCCATCTCCTGCCTACCAGCAAATTTTTTTTGTAAGCCTATCCGCAGGTTTCCAATGGCTGTCTCTCAGCCATGCTCAGCAAGGGACCGAGCAACAGCCCTGTCCACTGACTGCCGTAACAGTCTGAACCACGGAGATCCACGTCTCCCCTAAATTGGTGTCTTGGCACGATGTTAGACCATAACGACCGTGTGTAAGCCATACATGATATAAAACACCAGGTCGCTGCCCCTCGACAGTTTAGGAATAGCAGTGATCCGTATAAGATCATTGCCGCCGAGGTGCCTAATAAGAACATCGAGCGGTCCAGCATCCCTGACGGACATCGGGAATGGCAACAGTTCCCGCCCCCTTGTGGCGCGCATACCATACCATCGCATACGTGCGGATGCACACAGCCCAAGTTGGGGTCCACTCTCTGTCGCCGCAGCATATTGCTGCCCAGTGTACATAGCTGCGGCCCACCAGCCCCACTGCCACCGGTGTGCAGAGACACACAGGATCTGTAAAAAAGGAGAAGAGGTGAAGGACATAACTAGGTACTCATACAGTGAGGGGACGTACATATATGAAATTACGCGTACACATATATCCGCCTCCGAGTACCCCAAACATAGCTGCGATCAACGTGACGCCTATCCTAAATAAATGGGTGCCAAAACGTGCCCCACACCGTGAAGCGCGGCACCGGTCACCCTCAGTAACTTTACTTTAGTAAGGGTAGACCCATCCTGGTGGCAGAAAAACAGGCTGGGGTGCGCAGCAGGCAGTGCCGAAAATTCATGTAGGACACCAACCGGACAGATGTCTCCAATGAAACTTCGTAGCAGTCTAACTCCACTGCCTATGACGTGCTGAACAACCTTTGAGGACCGTATCCCCAATTGAGCCCACTCATGTGTAACATAGACATCGTCGAGTTCCAGTGCCCTACGAGACACATCCGCCTTACACAATGGTACCAACTCTGGCATCAACTCACTGATGCGGAGCGCTCCCAAAAAGGCTACCATGGTAGCTGCGTGACCAAGAGCCACTTCACAACTATCCGACATAAGTCATGCCAGCCTTGTGCAAGGTGGGTCAGAAACTCTGGCAAACTGAGGTGACGTGTGTCCGGGCGGCGGACACGTTCACGTGTCCACCCCTCCAAAACACGACGCATATGGAAGTAACTCACGCAGTCATTGAAAACCCCCCCACGTTGGCCATAAATGCCAGTGCCGAAAGCCCGAAGGCTATAGTACTGGGGGCCAAACCCTGACTGCGAAGATAAGAATGCATTGTAAAACCTGGTCCTCTGATATTGACCACACTTGAGGTAGTTACTCGCAAAAAGTTCTAAATCGCATGAACGTATGGTGATACGCCTTATGCGTGCGAGGTGCCAATGACATGCCCGGTTCACCTCTCCTCGCCAAACATCCAAATATCGGCCGGGAGTGGCGAGTGGAATTCATCTGCTTCCGGAGTAAGGCACAGAACCGGGGGATCTGCAGGCAGGATAAAGCATCAGCAATATCGTTATTAATACCTGGAACATGTCTGGCCTTGAACAGCACATTTAGATGTAGGCTTCTCAAAAAGCATAGACAAACCAATGCCATGACCCGGGGGATTTGCATGTCTGGGTGTTGACAATGTGCACCACTGCCGCATTGTCACACCAAAAATGGACCACTGAGATGGCCCACTCATCGCCCCATAGCATCAGTGCTCCCCAAATTGGGAAGAAACTCAAGGAAGGTAAGATCGCGGAGGCGACCCGTGCCAAGCCATGCGTGATGCCCTCGGCCGTAAGCCCACCTCCCCTCAGAGTAAACCCCCATAAGCCAGGGAGCCGGAGGCATCCGACCGTACTTGAAATCTAGGGCAGACCATAAGGTCTGATCTCCAGGAAGAGACCCCGTTAAAACCCTGGAGTAATTTGAGCCAAGCTGGAAGGTCCGCCCGTATGCCCCTGATCAGCCAGACCCTGTGGTGACGTTTTAACAAGCCAGCCATGGCATCACACAGGCGCCTGGCCGGGTGTAACCACCCTGCAGGCAAAGTTAAGGTGGCCATGAAGTAACTGCAGCTCACGAGGGGACACTTTATGTTTGGCAATCAAAGCCAAAATCGCCGCGGAGATCCGAGCCACCTTATCCATGGGTAACCCGGATGCCTGTGCGACAGAGTCAATTCCAATGCCTAGAAATGTGAGTTTAGTAGCTGGGCCCTCGTCTTTTCAGGCACTAAGGGGACACCCAGTTCCCACCTGAGTGTCTGAAATGTAGTGAGGAGACGCGTGCACGTGTCCGAGCCCCATTCACCCCCAAACCAAAAGTCATCGAGGTAATGGGCTAGAGACCGAGACCCCGACTTGCGAGCAAAGGCCCACTGAATGAAAGTACCGAATCGTTCGAATGCCGAACATGAAATAGAGCAGTCAAAAGGGGTGGCCTTATCTAAGTAAAATTCCCCTTGGAACCTAAAAACCCAATAGCTCAAAATCCATTGGGTGCACTGGCAGTAATCGGAAAGCCGAGTGCATATCACACTGTGCCAGGAAAGCACCGGGACCGCATGAGCGTACCACCCATAGGGGCTGAACAAACGACGTTTACCTGACTGAAAAAGGTCATCAGGAATGGCATCACTGACCGAAGAACCTGCAGGGTAAGCTAGATGGGGGATTAGATGACATTCACCCGGGTTCTACTTCGGTACTAGCCCCAGAGGGGAGACCTTCAAATTAGGGAAAGGTGGTTCCAAGAAGGGGCCCGCTACTCTCATAGCCTCAACTTCCTTAGCTGTGCTCAGCGCAGCAACCTCCACATTACCTTTCAAGGGAACTAAATTAGTAGCATCTTGGGGCCCCTAACACCCCCGAATGGAATACGAAAGCCCCATTGGAAACCCTCCAGCAGGTACCTCGCATCATCCCTTCTTGGATAAGCTGAGAGCCATCGCTCCAGCATGAGTACACTAATTGGGGAGGGGGGCTTTGACATGGCTAGTTCTGACAGACGGAGCTCTGATCGCCCCCTGTGTACCCCTACCTCTGCCCCGTAACCCACCAACCCGCGGGCACGCGGAGGCGGCGTGGGGGCCAGCGCAAAAGGCGACACTCATGTCGGTAACGACACTGGCGCTTATTACACACGTCGCTAGCTGAGAAGGTCCAACACAGCAGGCGGGCTGGAACCCCCTGCCCCACCGGTTAGTGGGGAGCCTGTGTTGCACAACATGACCACAATGGTACCTATCACCAGGCACCAGTCACGTGGGAGTCATGTACAAGAGCCACGATTGCTGACAGGGCTCATCCCACCTCATCTCAGGATGTAGTAAGCCAACTACTATGGGCCCATGAAATCAACCATCGGCCTGTATCAAGTGATTGAACCATCGGGATGGCCCAATCAGGCCGGGCCCTGAGGCATACTGCCATATATATAAAGTATGCCGGCAACCAGTTGGCCCAGGTGCACGGTGGCTTACGGCGACGGGACAGCTCTTTGTCTCTGTCGTCCTGTCCCTCTCTCTCTTCCTCAGTGGGCTCACGGTTCAATAGGGAGAATATATCAACGTACTCCCCTCACCAGATCTTATCCCTCGTGACCTGTGACAAATGATCACCCAGGGGCAAGGAATAACCAGTCGTCGGTAAAGCCATCGTCGGCACATTCTGTATAGAGGGCATACGCAGCGGGACCTGGACAGCCCCTGCGATGCTCGGCACTGTCCCAGGGGCGGACACCCCCGCCCTTAATGAGGGACCATTTAGAAACCATGGGATACTGGGCTAGGATGGTAACTGATGCCCGCTCGCATAAACTTGACGAGGCCAGGGCCACTGAACCCCACCACTGTAAGTGGGCTGTGGTGTTGGTGCACTAAATTGAACCTGATACTCACTAGGTGCACCCCCGTGAGCCACCCCCACCGGGGGTTCCGGCCCACGGCGGGCGTCGGAGCTCGCGACTGGAATCGAGCTCTGGGACCACCCCTGACTGCTCCCAGCCTGGACATCAGGTCGAACGGGGAGCTGCGACACACCAGCTGGGGCCGGCCGGACCGTCTCAAGCAGCTCGACCCGGTTGGCCACCCGCTGAAGCGTTGCGGCCAGCAAGGTAGCCGGGGCCGACGAAGGGGCCCCTGTTGAAGAGTAGCGCCCCCTCCGAAGGAGGCTGTGCCATGCACAAGGATGCTTCCAGCACTGCTATCCATGCTAACAGAGCATCCACTGCCCCAGAGCCCCCAGTATAAAGCGGGCCGGGTGGGCCGGACGGCCCACTAGTCAGATGAGGAAAAGGCAACCCAAAAGGAGAGCCAGGGCCAGAATAGGGCCATGCCCAAAACTCTGGCCCATGGGGGGCTGGAGGAGCAGTGGGTTAGACACCCGCACCAGGCCCCCCCGGGCCGCCCCGTCCCATGCCTGGCAAAGGCGGCCCGAGGGTCGAAGCCCCAGAGGGGCCGGCCTGTAGCTGACCAGCTACCAAGCTGGAACCCGGCTGCCAAGTGGTAGCCTGACCAGCCCCACTGGTACCAGTGGGCAAGGCTGGCACATCGCCCTGCCGTGGGGGCGCAGCCCTGGTCCTCCGACCCAAAGGCTGGCCCCCATCCGGTGCAGGGCCGGTAAAAGTTCTTCCCCTCGACCGCGGCTTTAGTGCCGGGGCCTTCCGCCTGGGAGCCATGTCTCCCTAGGAGAAGAAAATGATTCTCCGAAGGATCCCTATCCAGGGATCAAACTCCTGCGTCCGAAGTACCGCGGTAGCCAAGAGGTAAGCCTAAAGCAGCTCCGCGAATGAGGACTAAAGAGAGAACGCGACGGAGAAAACTTCTCCTCTCCGTCGCAATTCTAAAATGGCAGCTCGGCTGCCTCGTGGCCACCCCTTTTATAAAGGGGTGGCCATTCCCCCTAACTCACCCGGATGTCTGAGTCTGGGTTGGGGGGGGGCAAAGAGTGTGGTGGCCATTTTTGCACCGCGCTTTCATTCTCTCAGGTGGTAGAATAATATAATTTCAATATAAATGTGAAAACTAGATCTATGAGAGAACATGGCCCACTGGAAACTAAGCATACACAATGTTGTGGCTGTCACACAAGGCATGAAATTGCTGTCCGATCTGTCATCTTCTGAGAGATTGGTACCAAATGTTTTGCTTATATTGTCACTTTTTAACCTTTAATCCTGAACAGTTAAGGGATGGCAGGGAGTGATGGGGGAAGAGTCAAAGTACTATTAGTTTACAAAGACTGCTTTTATGACAGATTTCTCTGCCAACAGTTGCCTCCTCTTCCAGTATCTAATGGCTTAAACAGCAAACCGACACACTTTGAAATGCTGAGCCTGACTGTCTGACTACAGATCAAGCGCCGTGTCGACCATTTCTGATTTGATGTTCATTTTCCTTTCTGCAGGTCGTCATGGCGATGGGGCCTACTGGCCGGTTGACACAAACCTGATTGACAGGAGCAGTCTTAATGGTAAATATGGCCTAAAATTGACTCCCTTCATGTTTGGTTTTGTTATTCCATTTCATTTTGTCAGTGATTTCTTGTTCCTAGTGCCACAGCGACTCTTTATTGTTTTCTGCAAACAAATGCATTTTGTGCAACAAAAAAAAAGCCTCACCCACCCAATTTCCATAAATATATAAAAACTCAAAATACAAGGTGGTTTATTTCAACATAAAATACCTGTTTTCCTCGAAATGCAAGTCTTTTCTGACCATCCCCTTCACATTTCTGCTAGGGCTGATGAAAAAGTCCAGTCCTTGTGTTCTCACCTTTGAGGAGAAAAATATCACAATGATTGATACTGTCTGTTTGTCTCTCTCTCTCTCTCTCTCTCTCTCTCTCTCTCTCTCTCTCTCTCTCTATATATATATATATATATATATATATATATATATATATATATATATATATATATATATATATATATATATATATATATATATATATATATATATATATATATATATATATATATATATATATATATATATATATATATATATATATATATATATATATGTGTGTGTGTGTGTGTGTGTGTGTGTGTGTGTGTGTGTGTGTGTGTGTGTGTGTGTGTGTGTGTGTGTGTGTTCTTGAGACACCTGTTTTCAAGAAGCATGAAAATGTTTATAATTATTAATTGCATCTTTACTTCAGAGTACCTAGCACAGGAGTTCCCAAACTTTTCACAATGTGGGCCAGTCATGTTGTTTAGCAGGCTAGTCATGTGGTTCCTCCAAGCAGAAGTAAAATGCACCCATACATGTGCAAATTGCAATAAAATGCACCCATACATGTGTAAATATACCTGCAGCTGTCATAAACGCGTTTATGACAGCTGCAGGTGCACTTACCGCAGTGTTTTGTACTTGTGTGGGTGCATTTTTTGATGTTTGAAGATTGATACGTGGTAGGCAGCATTCAGGGGGCCAAACACATCTTTGTTGCAAGGTATGCAATCTGAACATGTGGTAATGGTGGAGGCGCAGCTTCTTTTATACTGTACAGTACATTTGAATTCCGCTCCAAGAGCACCCATTGGCTGTGGTATCAGTGACGTCATTGGGATGTACTGCCTACCTTATAAGGTTTACCTGTGGTGGGAATGTTTCCCGCGTTACACTGTGATTGGGTGAATCTGGACCATATGAGCTGAGCTATTGCAGCTGCCATCTACCGGCAGCTGAATTGCTTGTAGTCGTAGCTGGTTTACATTGAGTTACATTGTTACACAGAGACTCCTTTACAAAGGTTACATTCTTAAAGGTACAATGTTACATACACAACAATTTTACTTCTGATTTTGGGAGTGACAAGGGCAAGCCAGGTCGAATGTTTTTGGCACCTCAAGCTGTATCCAGCTCATGGACCATAGTTTGGCCACCCCTGATCTAGCAGAATGAAGGAGGGTTACAGCACATTTCTTGTGCAGAGTTCCTGTCTGGTATGAGAAAGGAGTACAATGTTCTCATAGTGAATGCACCCCAGAAAAACATGAAACTTCTTAGGAGACTGTGGAGTGTGTTTCAAGTTATCGCATATACTCGAGTTTAAGCCCACCCGAATATAAGCCAAAGTACCTAACTTTGACCTGAAACCCCAGGAAAATAGATTGACCCGAGTATAAGCTGAGGGTGGGAAATACAGCAGCTGCTAGTGGTGTTCAATAATCAAAATTCATGAAAATATAGTAAAATTAATTAAATTGTTGGTGCATCTCAATCCGGCATGGTCTTGGGACCATCTTGGTTGTTGATCCGTGTATAAGCCATGTCCCCTTTGGGGAGCACATTTTTGGGATTAAAAAACTTGGCTTATACTCGAGTATATACGGGACTAGAGAGGCTAGCTACATCTCACTTCACTCTGAATGCCAAAGCAACCTGCTATGTTACCTGCCATGCAGGTAATGAAAGGGATCAAAAACAACAGGATAATAGATTACGAGGAATGGCAATTTTTTTCAGACTTGAAATTTTACTTATCTCTTTGCAAAACAAAAGGAGTCCCATCTCCATGAAAGAGTAGATCAACATAGATTTAAAATATTTAGAAATAGCAGAAACAACAGTAATCCAAAAAATTGGTTGCAAACTGCAGCATTTCATTGCCCATTGCAGCTACAGCTCCCAAGAATGATCACTTACACTTTTGTACCATTACTGTGGCTCATAGGACGAGTTTGACATTGTTATTTTTTAAAAAAATCAAGGTGAGAGGGCCATGAGAAGTTTCAGCAAAGCTTTCAAAGCATTTCAACCTACTGCATTAGCTAAAAAACAGCTGACATTGATAATACATTAATAGGAGGAAGCTTGTTGGAGCAACACTCCATTGTCACATGACAGTATTGCGGGAATCACTGGACCAAGATCAGCTCAATGAGAAGAGAAAGTAGAGGAGATTAAAGGGGGAAATGGAATAGATAATTGAGAAAAATTAATTATCTCTTGGCAGTTTCTAGCCATGATAGCACAGTCATTATATTTACTAGGATTGCACTGTTCTCAGAGGAGTATTTTAAAATGAACTGATTCATGGGCATTTGTGCATTTGTAGAGGACCATAGGCAAATCACACCTTCCCCTGTGACTTAGTGGTTAAGACACTGAGCTGGAGACTGGAAGGTCGGGTTTCAATACCTGAGAGCTGCACTTGAGGACATGAAAGGAACCTCATTCAGACATCCACTGAGCAGCGTTTCTCCAGAAAAAATATTTTCAACCCAGAGTAATCTTTGACACAAAATTATTATTATTACAGGCAGAGCAAAGATTCTTCTTCTTTCTTTCATGTCTAGGTAAGACATGAAACTGCAAAAATGAAGCCACCTTTTGGTGAGTTCATTCCATAGTTCCTTTCATCTGGCCTAGTGTGAGAAAGTTTAGCGAGCACAATAAGGACAATAGCGAGCCATTGCCCAGGGTATGCCACAATCTTCTTTCTGTGTACCCCATCAAAGAGTCCATAGGCTCTAAGAGGAAGGACTAGATCCCTCATGCGGGTTTGGGGCTTGGGTCTCTGGGGCTGTTGTAGCCTTGCTTTTTCAAGGCAAGCCTTGGAAAAGCAAGGTCACATTACCTCCGGAGATCTCTGTCCCAAATCCGCTGGGCTGCTCTCTGCCTGGGAAGGTGCTTCAAAGGCAGAGACCAGCCCTGCAGTTTTGGAGCAGAGATCTCTGGAGGTAATGCACCCTTGCTTTTGCAAGGCTTGCCTCAAAAAAGCAAGGGTACATTAACTTCAGAGACCCAAGCCCCAAACCCGCAGAACTGGTCTCTGCCTTCGAAGCGCCTTTCCAGGCAGAGAGCAGCCCAGCGGGTTTGGGGTAGAGATCTCCGGAGGTAATGTACCCTTGCTTTTCTGAGGCTTGTGTCGAAAAATCAAGGGTACAACACCCCTGGAGACCCAAGCCCCAAGCCCGCAGGGCTGGTCTCTGCCTTTGAAGTGCCCAGGCAGAGACCAACCCTGCGGGTTTGGGGCTTGGGTCTCTTTGGTGTATGCAAACCAAGACACAGGACACAGCCTCGGGCTGGGTTAACTCAGGTTTATTGCATCGTGGACAGAGGGAACATGAGGTAATGGCGGATCGATAGCTCTTTATATACAGTAGTAATACATTTGAACGTGGTGCCATGGTAGCCCATTGGCTACTGTCTGCGTGACGTCATTGCGGGTCACGCCCTTCTTGTCCAGGTGAAGGTGGTGGCGGGAAAACTTCCCGCGCTGTTGCCTTTGATGAGTTCGGACCAAGAGAGCTTGGACGCTCGCTGCTGCCAGCTGGTGGTCATTAGCTCGCGTCCTATTACAGGGTTTATATGATACAGCTGAAGGTTACATTGTTGCTATAGGCAAGGTTACATTGGCTCAGATACATTGTAATCCATGTGTAAGGTAAAACCATCAGAACACAACACCCCTCCCCCCTAGGACGAGACAAAGTCTCGAGCCCACACTTACACACACTCCCCCCCCTTAGGAGACAAAGTCTCTCAGCCAAGATGGCTTATTTCGAACACGCTGGGGTCTCGATGCGGGCTGCCTCTCCCCGGGTTTGCTACCTTCTCTTTGTCCCCTGGTTTCCTGTCCTGTAATTGGAGAGGGAGACTCGTTAGTGACTTGCCGCGGCTCCGCGGCGTTGTTGGGAGGTGCGCTCTTTCTTAGGGATGAACCGGGGGCACTGGGGGCTAACGAAAAACCCCTCTTCTCGCTTGGATGGGTGGGGGAACACTCCTGAAAACCCCCCCGGCTCGCAAAATCAAAATCAAAATTACAATCGGGGGCAGCGGTCGCGAACTCCTCTCCCCCTTCCCCGGCCCCTGATAGGACTGGCGTATCAAAAGGATATGAGTCGGGGCCGCTGCTTCTGCCTTCCCCCCTTGCTTGGGACTGTTGTCCACTGCTGTCTCCCCCTTGGGTTAAGCGGGTGGGGGAGAACCCTAACGCTGAATCCTGTTGCTGAGTTCCACTGACTGGCCCACTCACTCGGTGCCTCAGTTGGTCTGCGTGCCTCCTCCAGAGGAGGCCGGTGTTAGTCTCGACCCGGTACGACACTGGCCCCGTCTGTTCTACAACCGTCCCTGGTACCCAGGCTGGCCCCGCGCTGGAATAGTTCCTGCAGTGAACAGGGTCACCGGCGGCGAAACCTTTCGAGACTGCCAACCCTATGTTTTTCCCTTTATCCTCGACTCTCGTCGGGTCTAGCCTGGACAGGATCGTGGTCAGTTTTCGCCACATCAAGAGCTCCGCTGGCGAGTAGCCTGACGCTAAGGGGGTTACCCTATACGCTAAGAGGAACTGGCATACTTGGTGATTCAGGTCCCCCGGGCCCATGCGCCGCAGCGCCTCCTTTGTTGTACGCACCAGCCGTTCCACTTGGCCATTCGTGGCCGGGTGAAACGGTGCGGAAGTGACATGCCGAATGGCGTTTGCCTCCATGAATGCTCCGAACTCAGCGGAGGTGAAGCAACTAGCGTTATCGCTGACTAAAGTGTCGGGTAAGCCGAATGTGGAAAAGACTCTCCTTAGCTGGCTAATTGTCGTGGCGGAGGACGTGCTCTTTACTGGGATAACCTCCAGCCACTTGGAGAACGCATCCACCACCAGGAGAAACATGGTTCCTCGGAATGGGCCAGCGAAATCTACGTGCACCCTGGACCACGGCCCCCTTGCTGTGTCCCACTCCCTATGCGGGAGACGGGCCGCCTCAGGTCGGGATCCCTGGCATGCCTCGCAAGTGCCGACCATGTGCTCAATGTCCGCGTCCAGCTGTGGCCACCAGAAGTAACTCCGGGCCAGCGCCTTTGAACGAACTATGCCCGGGTGGCTGACGTGCAGCAGTTCGAGCACCCTCGTCCGCAGGGGCGTAGGAACCACCACCCGTTGGCCCCACAAAAGGCACCCCCTCTCTAGGGACAACTCTAGCTTTTTCCTAAAGAATGGGTCGAACTCTGAACTCGGGGACGATGCCGGCCACCCCTTCTGTACCCATGAACTAACTTTCTCCAGCGTTCTGTCCTTGCCTGTCGCCCTAGCAATGTCGGCTGGTACTATTGGGGGTGCGTCTAAAACCTCAATTAGCAACACCTGGCGGTCTCTTTCTGCTCTCGCCTTTTGGTCGTCCGACAAGGGCAAAGGGGATCTTGAAAGTGCGTCAGCATGGCTGATCTCCTTTCCGGGCCGGTACTCCAACTCATGTTGGTACGCGTTGAGGAAACTAGCCCATCGCAGCATTCTCGGGGACAGGATCTGCGGCGTGGGCTTGCTTGCCGTGAAAATCCCTAACAGTGGCTTGTGATCGGTCACGATTTTGAACGGTCGGCCATACAAAAAATCGTGAAATTTTTTGGTTCCCGCTACTATTGCTAACGCCTCCCTGTCGGTTTGTGCGTAATTTCGCTCCGCTTGGGACAGGGACCTTGAGTAAAACGCTACCGGGGCCTCTCTACCGTCCTCCAACACGTGGCAAAGCACCGCCCCCACCCCCACCGGGGATGCATCACAAACTAGGACCACTGGCCGTTTGGGGTCAAAGTGCGTCAGGATTGCCTCAGATGTTAGGAGTTGCTTTAGCTCTTTGAACGCCCTCTCGTGCTCGTCACCCCACATCCATGTCTCCTCCTTTTTAAGTAACCGATGGAGCGGTTCGGCCACGGACGCCTTCCGCGGGAGGAATGTATGGTAAAAATTGAGGAGCCCCAGGAAGGACTGTAGCTCGGTTTTGGATGTGGGGCGAGGGGCCTTTTTAATGGCTGCTACTTTGGATTTAGACGGTTTAATCCCCTCGGGTGTGATCCGGAACCCTAAAAACTCGACCTCGGTTTCAAAAAAGACACATTTGTCCTTCCTCAATCTCAGCCCCGCTTTCTCGAACACGGTCAGTACTTTGTCCAACCTCTTTGCCAGTTCAGCCTCACTCCCCCCTGTTATCAACACGTCATCAAAATAAGGCAACACCCCCTCCAGTCCCTTCAGGAGGCGTTCCACAAGCGACTGAAAAAGGCCGGGTGCCGAGTTCACGCCAAACTGTAACCGCGACACCTGGAACGCTCCTTTATGTGTAACTATCGTTTGTGCCGCGGCCGTGGCGGGGGTCACAGGAAGTTGCTGATAGGCTTGTGCCAAATCGAGTTTGGCGAAACACTTTCCCCCATTCAGCCTGGCCAAAAGGTGGCTGATCACTGGCACCGGGTATGCATTAGGGCGGATCGCCTTGTTAATTGTACACTTATAATCAGCGCAAATGCGCACCTCCCCGTTAGCCTTTAGAGCCGTTACAATTGGAGTTTCCCACTCCGCGGAATCAACAGGAATAAGAATCCCCTGGCCCACCAGTTTGTCCAGTTCCGCCTCTATCTTGTCCTTGAGTGCGAACGGCACCCTGCGCGGTTTGAGTCTTATCGGGCGGACCTCCGGGTCTATGTCGAAAGCTACAGGGGGTCCCTTGAACTTTCCGAGTCCTTCCTTAAAAACGGCGGGATGCGCATCGCAAACCGCTTGTATTGGGTCCCCCCCCCCACGGTATGCACTCCCCCTATGAACAAACCTAAGGGCTGAAACCACTGTGTCCCTAGGAGGCTACAGCTTCCCCCCTTGAGGACAACTAGGGGCAGTTCCGCAGAATGTCTCTTAAAATTGACCCGAAATTTTCCGACCCCCAACACCGGAATGCTGTTTCCCTGTACGTCTCGTAGTGTGGACCTCAACGCTTTAAGTTTGGGCCGCACGTGGGGGTCGATTTTCAAAAACTCTTTCTGGGGAATTATAGAATAGGAGGACCCCGAGTCAATTTCCATCTTAATAGGGGCCCCTTGTACTAATACCTCAACGAAGTAATGGGACTGTCCCGCGGACACGCTGAACACTGGGGTGTCGTCCTCGCTGTCGTCCAAGACGCGGCCCACGCCATCCTGCTTCCTCGTGGTCTGGGCGCCATCTTTGGGCCTCGCTGGACGGTCCGGTCTGGCCGCACGGTCTTGTGACTGCCTCCGGCCCTCCTTCCGTTTTCTGCATGCCTTGGCGATGTGCCCCCGACGGCCGCAGGTGTAACACTCGGCCTTCCTGAACGGGCATCTCGCGCGCTCATGGGCCGCTCCGCAACCCTCGCAGCGTCGACCACCCTTTCGGACCTTCTGGACCTCCTCGCCGTCGCTGCCTTCCGTAGACGACTTTGAGGCCCGTCGAGTTACGTGCACCGACTGTCCGGACTTCCCGTGCACCGAATTTTCCGCCTTGCCGGCTCTAGGACGCCACGCACGCCACTGGTGCATCTCGTCCACTCCAGCATTTGTGGACTCTGCGGCTTCCGCGGCCTCTACGACCTCTGCCAGCGTGGGTGGCGGCTCCTTGTTCATCAAGCTGCGCTGTACCTCCTTGTCTTTCAGGCCACACAGCACTCCGTCCCTGAGGGCCATCTCTAGGATGTCGCCCCATTTACAGGGGGCGGCGGCTACCCTCATGGCGGCCACGAATGCCTCAACCGACTCATCCGGCGCTTGGACTCGCCTCCAAAACGCACTCCGAGCGGGAAACATTGCCCTCGAGGGACAGAAGCGCTCTCGCAGCAGCTTCATGATGTCGTCCGCCTTAAATTCGCTCACCTTCTTCGGAGCGATGATGCCCACCAGCGTCCGCTTGGTTTCCATCCCGAGCATTCTGGTGAGGATGGCCCTCTTCCTCTCCTCGTCGTCTCCTTTGACTCTGAGTTCCACCAGTGCCGCCTGGAAGTCCATCTCAAGCAGCTCCCAGTCTTGCGGTTTGGTGATGTTGAAACCGCTCTGTGCCCTGGCTGTTCCGTGGGGATCCATCATCCCACCTTCGTCGCCAATTTGGTGTATGCAAACCAAGACACAGGACACAGCCTCGGGCTGGGTTAACTCAGGTTTATTGCATCGTGGACAGAGGGAACATGAGGTAATGGCGGATCGATAGCTCTTTATATACAGTAGTAATACATTTGAACGTGGTGCCATGGTAGCCCATTGGCTACTGTCTGCGTGACGTCATTGCGGGTCACGCCCTTCTTGTCCAGGTGAAGGTGGTGGCGGGAAAACTTCCCGCGCTGTTGCCTTTGATGAGTTCGGACCAAGAGAGCTTGGACGCTCGCTGCTGCCAGCTGGTGGTCATTAGCTCGCGTCCTATTACAGGGTTTATATGATACAGCTGAAGGTTACATTGTTGCTATAGGCAAGGTTACATTGGCTCAGATACATTGTAATCCATGTGTAAGGTAAAACCATCAGAACACAACAGTCTCCAAAGGTAATGTTGGAAGGGATGGGGATGAAGCGATCCCTTCCCTTCCAAGACAAGCCTGGCTCAGACCGCGTGCACTCCCTGCTCACCTTGGAAGGGAAGGGGTGAAGTGATCCCTTCCCTTCCAAGGCAAACCAGGCTTGCCCAAGCACACTCCCTGCTCGCATTGGCAGGGAAGGGACGAAGCGATCCCTTCCCTTCCAAGGCAAACCGGGCTCAGCCCACGCGCACTCCCTGCTCGCCTTGGAAGGGAAGGGATGAAGCGATCCCTTTCCTTCCAAGGCTGGGCTTGGCCCACGCACACTCCCTGCTCGACATAGAAGGGAAGGGGATAAGTGACCCCCCTTCCCTTTCAAGGCAAGCTAGGCTCAGCCCATGCACACTCCCTGCTTGCCCTAGAAGGGAAGGGGTGAAGCGATCCTCCCCTTCCTTTCCTAGGCGAGCAGGGAAGATGGGTGGGTGAATGCCAGCATCCTTTCGGGGAAGGGATCACAGTGTCTGACCCCTGGCTTGCTTTAGGGGAAAGTGGGCAAGTGCATGCGCCCATTTTCCCACAAAAGCAAGCCATGGATCACAGTGTCTGATCCTTGTCCTCCGGAGATCTCTGCCCCAAAGTCCGTGGGGCTGGTCTCCAGCCCTGCGGGCTTTGGTGCAGAGATCAACATTAGGTAATTTGAGGAAAACTTTTGCATTGCACAACATTAACTTAACGTTGTGCAATGCAAAAGTTTCCCTCAAATTTCCTGACATTATCCGGTTTTAACGCTGTGCGGTGCACACATTACCTGGGGTACTACTGTATCTCTTTCAATGGCACATTGCCAGAGCTACCCACTAGAGGCCACTGTCTGCAATGTAAAATAAAGGGTGTGCTATTATCTGCAGTTTCGGGTATCCTCTGTAAGTCTTATAATATAGCCCACATTGATAGGGGGTGACTTGTAGCAAATAAATAAATGATTGACTTTTAAAAATAAAATGTTCCAAACTCTGGTTCTTCACATAGATGCTGACTTCCTGTGGAGTAATGATTGTTTGCTGGCTTTCAGTGGCCATGTTCTTGAAGAAAAGAAAACAGCTTACTGCCTTTTGTCATAAAGAAGGCTTCCCCTTGATTCCTAGGTTGTACTACCAGGATGAATCCATTGAAACTTTCCCATCAGTGCATTTAATGGAATGTGTACAAGTTGCTTTTATTTCATTGTCGCTTCCATAGTAGCACTTTCCTGATGGGCAGGAGTGTCTGAGTTTACATCCAGAAGCCTATCTAATGGTGCAAAAGATTTTTCAGATAATTAGAAAAAGGCATAAATTGCAAACGATGTGGTTCATTCTTGTTTTGTAGTTTAAGGCTCCCAGCGGATACTGATTTTAATTAAGTTTGACCTGAAATAGGAAGACATAGAAGAAAAAACTATGCTTTACAGAAGATTAACTGCATCTAATTTTCATCAGCTTTGGTTTCGATATACTTTCACTCCTTTCCCTTTACCACTCCAAATCTAATGGTTTTTTAAAAGCATTTTAAAGTTATTGAAAATATAAGGAGAAATAAATACATGAAGGTTACATAAGCCATGCTTGAAAATACCAAATTAGTACAAGGCACATTACTGATTAAATCAGACAGATTCATTTTTCCACACATAAAATGAGGAAAGAATACAAAATGATGTCTTTTTTCTTTAAAAAAAGGTAGTCTGCCATTAGATAAGAGACCTGCTTTTTGTCCATTAGGCAGGCAAATCAACAAATGTCAACTGTTTAATTAAGTCTCCACTATTGTGCCTGTGAATTTTCTTTCCCAGAATGAAAGTGCATTGGGGTTCTGACTGTTATGATCAACTTCTGTCATTGGGGGTAGAAGGTGTGCTGATGTATGAAGTTTAGGGCAAATCAATGTTCCTTGAATTTGTTTCACAGGCTTGTAATGTGGAAATGTTGTTCAAGACAAAGGAGAAGATGTCAGCAAAGGTGCTTAAATGCCTTTGTTTAAAGGTAAATTTGGGAAGTCATGGCCTTGAGTTTGCAAGAGCTTATGGCAGGACTGTTGGCAACAAGACTTGTTAGAGGTCACTAATTCAAAAAGTTAATGTAAGATGCATAACAACAAACAATATAGACAGGAGCAGCAAGGGGGAGAATACTAGTTGGCCAACATTCTGTTCTGCATTTAAACCTGGCTCTTCGGCTTTGAAACAGAGATAAGCACTGAACCCTAGAGTCGGATACGACTGGCTTTTGAACAAGGGAAACCTTTACCTTTACCTAACATTCTGTTCTGTATTTAAACCTGGACAACTTGATGCAGCACAAGTGACTGTAAACTTAGTCCAAGGTGGAATTTGTATATAGTATGCAGTTCTGCAGGTGTTGTTCTATAAGTAGTTCTTCAATCAGTTTAACAATCGGTTGCATAATCAATCACACCATGTAAACTCCCCAGTATTCCTGCAAACACAATTCCAAGTACATTAGGATTTCAGCCAAGAACACATGTAGATAGAAAATAGGGACAAGTATAGTCCCCCTCCATTATACAATCCACATCCAAATAATGGCATATTGCTACATGCCTTGGTCTGTTCCCTTTTGGAGACACTATAACCCATGATTGTGAGCTTCAATGCTGGTATTTGGGTATTTCCAGTTTTCAAGAAAACCTTTATCCCTATCAAAAGAGAACAGCCAGGATGTAGAGTAAATGCCAAAAGCTACAGGCCAAAAGCTACAGGCTAATTCCTCTGTTGTGCCAATTCTACAAAGTATTTGAACAAATGACGTTAAATTGTCCAGCCCTAAAAATTGAACTCCTTTTGATTGGAGATCAGGCAGGCTTTAGACCTGGCAAGAACTGTACAGTTTAAATCTTAAATCTAACCCAACAGATGGCAATGAAATACATAAACTAACTGGTGCAGCATTTGACAACCTTACAGCAGCATATGGCACATCAGTTGCTGCACAAAAAGTTCTACCTCCTTACTAAAGATCTTCAAAACTGAAGATTCTTTGTTGAATTTCAATGGAGACACAGTCACCAGAGGAATCAAAGGAACAGGCTCCCACAAGATAGAGTCCTGATACAACTATTGTTGTTCCTTGTTCAGATGCACAGTCAAGTCTGATCCTTTGCAGCCCCATGGACCACAACACACCAGGTCCCTGCAGTCCAGAGAACTCTCCAAAGTCTTCTCCACCCCCACAGTTCAAAGTTTTTATTCTGAGATATGCAGATGACACAACCCTAAAGGCAGAAAGTAAAGAAGATCTAAAGAGCCTCTTGGTAAGGGTGAAAGAAGAGAGTGCAAAGGTTGGCTTTACATTCAACATCCACCACCCAAGATAAAAGCATCTGGCCCAATCACTTCTTTGCAAATCAAAAGGGAAGAAATAAAAGCAGTGGCAGACTTATCTTCATAAGATAAGATAAGATAAGATAAGATAAGATAAGATAAGATAAGATAAGATAAGATAAGATAAGATAAGATAAGATAAGATAAGATAAGATAAGATAAGATAAGATGAGTTGAGTTGAGTTGAGTTGAGTTGAGTTGAGTTGAGTTGAGTTGAGTTGAGTTGAGTTGAGTTGAGTTGAGTTGAGTTGAGTTGAGTTGAGTTGAGTTGAGTTGAGTTGAGTTGAGTTGAGTTGAGTTGAGTTGAGTTGAGTTGAGTTGAGTTGAGTTGAGGTGAGGTGAGGTGAGGTGAGGTGAGGTGAGGTGAGGTGAGGTGAGGTGAGGTGAGGTGAGGTGAGGTGAGGTGAGGTGAGGTGAGGTGAGGTGAGGTGAGGTGAGGTGAGGTGAGGTGAGGTGAGGTGAGGTGAGGTGAGGTGAGGTGAGGTGAGGTGAGGTGAGGTGAGGTGAGGTGAGGTGAGGTGAGGTGAGGTGAGGTGAGGTGAGGTGAGGTGAGGTGAGGTGAGGTGAGGTGAGGTGAGGTGAGGTGAGGTGAGGTGAGGTGAGGTGAGGTGAGGTGAGGTGAGGTGAGGTGAGGTGAGGTGAGGTGAGGTGAGGTGAGGTGAGGTGAGGTGAGGTGAGGTGAGGTGAGGTGAGGTGAGGTGAGGTGAGGTGAGGTGAGGTGAGGTGAGGTGAGGTGAGGTGAGGTGAGGTGAGGTGAGGTGAGGTGAGGTGAGGTGAGGTGAGGTGAGGTGAGGTGAGGTGAGGTGAGGTGAGGTGAGGTGAGGTGAGGTGAGGTGAGGTGAGGTGAGGTGAGGTGAGGTGAGGTGAGGTGAGGTGAGGTGAGGTGAGGTGAGGTGAGGTGAGGTGAGGTGAGGTGAGGTGAGGTGAGGTGAGGTGAGGTGAGGTGAGGTGAGGTGAGGTGAGGTGAGGTGAGGTGAGGTGAGGTGAGGTGAGGTGAGGTGAGGTGAGGTGAGGTGAGGTGAGGTGAGGTGAGGTGAGGTGAGGTGAGGTGAGGTGAGGTGAGGTGAGGTGAGGTGAGGTGAGGTGAGGTGAGGTGAGGTGAGGTGAGGTGAGGTGAGGTGAGGTGAGGTGAGGTGAGGTGAGGTGAGGTGAGGTGAGGTGAGGTGAGGTGAGGTGAGGTGAGGTGAGGTGAGGTGAGGTGAGGTGAGGTGAGGTGAGGTGAGGTGAGGTGAGGTGAGGTGAGGTGAGGTGAGGTGAGGTGAGGTGAGGTGAGGTGAGGTGAGGTGAGGTGAGGTGAGGTGAGGTGAGGTGAGGTGAGGTGAGGTGAGGTGAGGTGAGGTGAGGTGAGGTGAGGTGAGGTGAGGTGAGGTGAGGTGAGGTGAGGTGAGGTGAGGTGAGGTGAGGTGAGGTGAGGTGAGGTGAGGTGAGGTGAGGTGAGGTGAGGTGAGGTGAGGTGAGGTGAGGTGAGGTGAGGTGAGGTGAGGTGAGGTGAGGTGAGGTGAGGTGAGGTGAGGTGAGGTGAGGTGAGGTGAGGTGAGGTGAGGTGAGGTGAGGTGAGGTGAGGTGAGGTGAGGTGAGGTGAGGTGAGGTGAGGTGAGGTGAGGTGAGGTGAGGTGAGGTGAGGTGAGGTGAGGTGAGGTGAGGTGAGGTGAGGTGAGGTGAGGTGAGGTGAGGTGAGGTGAGGTGAGGTGAGGTGAGGTGAGGTGAGGTGAGGTGAGGTGAGGTGAGGTGAGGTGAGGTGAGGTGAGGTGAGGTGAGGTGAGGTGAGGTGAGGTGAGGTGAGGTGAGGTGAGGTGAGGTGAGGTGAGGTGAGGTGAGGTGAGGTGAGGTGAGGTGAGGTGAGGTGAGGTGAGGTGAGGTGAGGTGAGGTGAGGTGAGGTAAATTTTTATTGTTAGTGTCCCCTTGCGGGGACAACAAAATTTCTCGGTTGCTATATATCAACTCGAATAAGGCATACCCCTTAATTTAAAACAGCTACAGAAACATCAATTAAGATAGTACCATACAGTACAATTCCAAAATTTCAAAATTTAAAATAAGATAAGATGACTTCAGAGTCCAGAGTTTCCATTTAAGGCCAAAATTGCTCTGGAGAAGAAACTGTTCTTGAGACGGCTCATTTTTACCTTCATTTTTACAGTATCTCCATCCCGATGGCAGAAGCTCAAGGAAGCAGTGGCCAGGATGTGATGGATCTCCTACTATATCTAATGCTTTTCTGTGGCACCTGATGGTGTAAATTTGTTTTAAAGTGGAGAGTGGACAGCCGATGATATTGTACGCTGTTTTAATAATTCTGTGCAACATTGTCCTATCCCAATGAGTACTACTCCCATACCACACACATAAGCCATAAGTGAGCATGCTCTCAATAGCGCAGCGATAGAAGGCAAGCAGCAGCTTTTATGGAAGATGGTTTTTCCTTAGAGTTCTCAAAAAATACAGTCTCTGCTGCGCCTTCTTTGCAAGCCCCCTTGTGTTGGCACTCCAGAACAGATCCTCCTGTATCTCAATGCCCAGAAATCTGAATGTTGCTACCCTCTCCACACAGGTTCCATCAATCAAAAGTGGCTGGACATCGGTTCTCTGCCTCCTAAAATCCACCACAAGCTCCTTTGTTTTCTTTATGTTGAAGAGCAGATTATTGGTTCTACACCACTTTGTCAACCGCTCCACCTCATCTCTCAGATCTAAGATTACTGCAGATGGTAACTGCGATCATTAAATTAAAAGACCCTTACTCCTTGGGAGGCAAGCTATGGCATAGAATTCTAGGCAACATAATAAAAAGTATAGACATCACACCAACAACAAAAGTACTCATAGTTAAAGCAATGGTCTACCCAGTAGAAAGGTGTGGCTGTGAGAACTGGACCATAAGGAAAGTCGAGCACAGAAGAATAGATTCCTTTGAACTGTGGTATCTGTCCTTCCAAACTAAAGCTCAAATGGCCACCAAATGAGAAGAAAGGACTCACTGGAGAAGGTCCTGATTCTAGGAAAGATCAAAGGCAAAAGAAGATGGGGGCTGCAGAGGATGAGATGGCTAGGCAGCATTGTTAATTTCATTTCATGTTTAATTTATATACCGCTTTACTCTACCCAGTGGGTGACTCAAAGCAGTTTACATGGGTAATACAAATATATATATGGATTCATACAATCAGTAACACAATGATGCAATACAGCAAAAATACAGCAAAAATACAATAATACACTATATCAACCACAAATGCAGCAATATAATACAATTACTGTTACAATTACGAGAATCAAGTATAAAATTACAAATCACGGTGGGAAAGCCCAAAACTCACAACCTTAACGGACTTTGACAAGACCCAGTAACAGTGTCCTGAAAAATGTCCTCAATTGGCGGCGGCGGAGCTAGCGCTCCTCTTTCCTGGCCAGGCCAGTCAAGGGAAGTCCGGTGAGAGACGCTGCCATGGCTCTTGCCTTTTGAAGGACAAAGCCCACTCTCAAGTGCCACATGTTCCCTCCGGCCATCTGCTGGGCGAAGCCCCTCCGGTCTCAGTGGTGGGGGGGGGAGCAGCTTTTGAGGGTGATGGAATGGCCCTCAGGTGCCACACGTTACCTCCGGACAGCCGTCGGTCAAAGCCCAGCTGGTCTCGGTGGTGGCAGAGAGAGCGTCCTTTGAGGGTGATGGAATGGCCCTCAGGTGCTGCTCGTTCCCTCCAGCCAGCTGGCAGTTGAAGCCCCGCTGGTCTTGATGTAGTGGGCATAGATTTGGGTGGACTCCAGAAG
The DNA here is from genome assembly GCA_035047305.1 of Bradypodion pumilum. NCBI lineage: Eukaryota > Metazoa > Chordata > Lepidosauria > Squamata > Chamaeleonidae > Bradypodion > Bradypodion pumilum. The sequence goes on from JAWDJD010000002.1 coordinate 18,650,471, forward strand.
ATGGCAGATGACAGAAGATCCTGGTGTGCTGTGGTGCGTGGAGTCACGAAGGGCTGGACTTGACTGTGTAACTGAACAACAGTTACTTCAATTTCTGATCAGGGCATCAAAGGTAGAGCAGTAAGTTTGCAGGTGGAAGGGTGACCCCTGTTGGGTGGTTGGTGTAGAGTATAATTCCTTCCCCTTCGGTCCCTTCGGTTCCTGCACCCTTTTTTAGGGGGTGGGTAGTTTTTAATTAGTTTTAATTATGCTGTTTTATCTTGTGATTATGAACTGCCCTGAGTTGGCCTAGGCTGAGTGGGCGGTGTAGAAATCGAATAAATAAATAAATAAACAAATAAAAATAAAAGTATGGCACAGGGTTTTTGCAGTAAGTCTTCTGAGGCAGGACATTCCTTTGTATTCTTGTCATATAATGCTTGGGACACCCTTCTCTGTTTCACAGCATATTGCACTTTATTCTTCAACACAACTTTTAATAAAATTAACCTGAAACCATAATAATTACCTATGATGATTACTTATCCAATCTCTTCTATGTCAGCCTCCTTTTTACACACCCAGTTCCCTCCATGTATTTTGGAGAGTGAAGCATATATTAATCTATATCCTTCTGCACTTCATGATAATGAATCAGTTATTTAAACATTTCTGCTAAATTAATTTGAGGAAGCACACTAGCAAGAGCAATCAATTAAAGGAGGAAACTATGTGTGTCTATTTTTTTCCCTGTGCTACATAAGGAAAAACTGTAAGAAAAAACTGTAAGAAATATAGGATTCCTAATTAATATCTTCAATGAAAAATGACACAGGGGTGGGGATTGCAACTTACAACAAAATAACCAAGTATGAGACTGTAACTGCATTTCAAAAGGTTTAGCCCAGTGGTTCCCAATGTGGGGCACATGCCCCACAGTGGGAATTCAATTTCTAGAAGCTTAAGTCAGTACATTGGCTAATCAGTGCTTAGGCTTCTTGGAACTGAAGTCCAAAAACCAAATATTGGGAAACACTGGTCTAGCCTCTTAGCAATGAGCTTAATGATGAAACCAAAATATAGAAATGGTACCCATTTTTCGAGATCCTCTCAGTCCATGCTTTTGAGTGTGGCTACCCTGAGAAAGGCTAAAAGGAGTGATACAAGGAATAGAGTTTTCTCATTGGTGGCCCCCTCACTTTGGAATGATCTCCCTCTTGAGATCTGTCAGGTTTTCTCTCTTCGCATTTTTAGGAAGTTGTTGACAACTTTTCTTTTCAAAGAGACCTTTTCAGATATCTCCAAGAGGAGAGACTAACCCATATATCAAATTTTCTACTCTAGACGGATGACTATTTGTTTGGTTCTACACACTGCATAATGCTACTATGCCTGAGGTTATGAAGAGCCTCAAGTCCTACACATATGTTATGGAATATGAGTACAGAAAATGTGTAGGCGAACACACTAATCCCATCCCCTTCTCATGCATTTCCATAGGAATAATCTGTTATGGCCCACAATGGATGTGCTCACCATACCTCGAAGAAAGCATCTCAGCCTTTTTGACACTTCATGCTTATATTGTGGAACATGCAAGCAAGAACTCTAGAAAATGTTGTGTTTTCTTTGGCTGTCCAGTGGAACCTTTCTTGGAGAGAAAAGTAGAACACAAACACTGGAGTTTCTGCACCACTGAATAATGGTTGAGCCTCATTTGTTGTCCTATTTGCCACAAATGGACCAAGTGCCCCATGGTCTTTGAGTCCCAGGTAGTGGAAGAGTCCAGCATGTGTCTCCCTGCAGTTTTGTAGGCCTAAGGTAGCCTGCAGTTGTTATCTGTTGTATTTCTCTCTTGAAGCATAAATTCTCCAGGTTTTATAACACCTTCCTGAAACCAAGCCTGTTCTTTAGGCTAGAATTCATGTATCCTGGCAGCCCTTAAATTGTGTCTGATTTTATATACAGCTTCCCCCTCTTCCTTTTCATCTTTAAAGGTAACAGGAGTAAATTTGTAGTAAAGGAATTCTATGTAGTTGAACTTCGTGTACATCCCTTACAAAAGATATTTCTCATAAACTGATCTTTCATCATTCATGTCAGATGTGTGTTCCTGCAGCATAAAACATCATATTGACTTATGAGAAGCTTCTCTCTCAGTGGAAATTTTCTTGTTTCCAAATCACTGCCAATGCACTCTGTATGCAATATTTCTGCTTCAGATGCTATCCACATGTGGTAGGGAATTATACAACTTTCACTATGTGTTGAGAATATGCTCAGAGTGAGTTGAAGTGTCACAGGACATAGTCTAGCCCTGCCCAATATAATTTTTACATCTCTAGCAAATAGATGTTTGACATTCATTGGAAGGATAATGAACTTAAACCATGTTCAGTTGTTACATAAGTGGATGTCCTTGCTTGAGTTAGAAGGGTGAGCTCTATTTCTGTCTTCTTCCATGCCCTTCTGCATATGTCTCTGAGAATGAGTCTGCTTTCTTCAAAGTGCAATTCTGTAAAACCAGTGTATCTGTTCAAATACTGCTAAGCTTACCCACTTAAATGACAAGTGATTCGGAGTTCTGCTATAAATATAACAGCTTCCTTGAAATGACACTATACAGTTTCTATTGCATTATGCTTTAAACTTAATGACATCTTGTATAGTAAGCTGACTAGATAAGGCAGTGGCTTGGGTAACTCTAGAGCCAGAGGTTTGGAGTTCAATTCCACACTCTGTCTTCTGAGAGAAGAGCCAGCCTCTGTATTAAGGGGCAAGCTCCACAGTCCCAGATTGCCTGCAGAAGAAGGGAATGGTAAACCAGTCCTGTGTATTCTCCATCAAGAAAACTATGAAAGGGATCACTGTAAGTTGGAATTGGTTTGCCTATACATAGTTATTATTATGGTAGTAATATATATTAGAAGCAAATAAGTGATTGTTTTAAATTTTATTTTATTTTATTTTATTTATTTTTAAAGTACTCTTCTCATTTTTCCATGTCTTTTCATTTTCTGCCCAAAACCTTGATACAGTGAACAATAGCCTATTAAGGAGAATATTTGTCATAGCAGCAAATTTTAAGAGAAAAGAAATGAAACTGTGTTCATAACATAATTTTAGGCAGGCTTAGTCAACCATGGCCTCCATGGCATAGGAAAAATGTCATTAAATTTAAAAGAAAAGAAAACAAGTAGCATTTTCAGCACCTTTTGTGGCTACAGATAAGGAAGAAGGAGAAAACACTTTGTGTGAAAAAGGTTTCACACAAAGCTTTTCTGGATGAGAAGTCATCATAACCTAATTAATTTATTACTAAAACTATTTTTGCCTGCCATTTTTAAAATCTCGGTGGAACTAGCATTTTGTAGGAAATTCATACTGCAAGTTTGCAGATCTTCACCTTCACTGATACTGCTGAGAGAAAATTTACATGATTCTTTAGAGTGAAATTTAGCTGGTACTGTCGTTGTTACTATGTGCTGTCATATCACCTGTGACTTATGGTAACCCCATCTATGAGCTGTCTCCAAATTGTTATGTCCTCAATAGCTCTGCTCATCTATTGAAAACTCAAGCCTTTGGCTTCTCTTAGGCAGCTAACTCATCTTCTGTTTGGTCTTCCTTTTTTGCTGCTGCCTTCAACCTTTCTCAGCATTATTGTACTTTGCAGATAGTCTTGCCTTCTCATGATGTCCCCCAAAAATGACAACCTCAGTCACATCATTTTTTGCTTCCAGAGGTAGTTCAGGCTTGATTTGCTCTAAGCCCACTTGTTGATCTTTCTGGCAATGCGCGCCTCTAGTACCATATCACAAATGAATCTTTTTTTCCCTCATCAGCTTTCTTTGCTGTCCCGCTTTGATATCCATACAAAACGATCAGAAATACAGGAATGTGGACGATTGTGGTATTGGTCTCCAGTGACACATCCTTTCATTGGATGATGCTTACTAATTCCTTTTTGGTCACCTAGAAATACAATTGACAGTATGGCCAGGTTATCCTGCTATGGTAATAGAGTAGCCAGTGGTTCCCAAAGTGGGCCCTACGCCCCACAGGGGACTTCAATTCCTAGAAGCCTAAGTCAGTATATTGGCTGATCAGTGCTTTGAAGAATTGACTTAGGCTTCTGGGAAATGGAGTCCAAGAACCAAAGTTTGGGAAACACTGGAGTAGACTATACTGCCAGCAACTCAACACAGATTGTCAGACAGCAGTTAACTAACCTGACAACCCAGGGGACTAGCGGCTTTGGGTGCCAAAGTCCACAGGGAAGGGTGATGGGTCCCAAGTGGATTAAATCCCACATCAATCCATCTTGATGGTGGGCAGCAGCTTCATCAATACTTGCCTGGGGCCGAGGAGGACTTTGTTTGCCAAAAGGGCTCAGGACCAGAAAGTGACTCACAGAACTGGATCAGTAGTATAGGTGTCATGCTGTGATGTGAAAGACAGATGAAAGGCTACTGCATTATATTCTCAGAACAGTCTTCATGACTGATCACCATGATGATCACCAATATTCAGATTCACATACAACAGCAGCAGAAGAAATACAACTGAAAGCCAATGTGGTGTAATGGGTAGAAGGTCAGATAATAACACAGGGTTTCAGTCTCCCACTTGGCCATGGAAACTCACTGGGACATGGCAATAGTAAAAGTACTCCTTGATAATTTCACTGAAACCCCAATTAGGATCAGAAAGAGTCAAAAGCAACTTGACAGCACATGACAAACAGCAAGAGATATCAGTAAGGCTTCATGGCTTCATCAGGCAAAGACTCACAATTCCTTAAGATGCTTCCTGCTTGATGAACAATGCTAAATATTCACAATCTTTCATGTCCATTGATCTACTTTCAGAACCCCCAATTGGACAAATGCATCCTCCTCATGGAAGCGTAACACCCCAGAAAAACAGCAATCTTCTCGTCATTATTGTTGTCACTGTTGGAGTTATGACTGTGGTAGTGGTGGTGATTGTGGCTGTGATTTGTACCAGACGATCATCAGCACAACAGAGGAAGTAAGTAATTTTGATATACCTTTATCCCTCATCATTTCTGTTCTGCTCTATTATAAAACAGAGCGCAGATAAATCTGGTTTCATTTCCATTTCATTTTTTCCACCCTAAAGTCAAACTGGATTTGTCTTTGTGCAGTAACTTAGATAAATTAAATTAAAATCTCCACAATAAAATCTGTCATGGGATGTCACATTTTGGAGTAGATTGTTTTCAGATGAAACTTGGTTTTTCTTTGCAAATTTCTGCTGAACTTTCTTCCTTACTGCAACCTTTTTGTGTGAACTAGGAAAAGTAGTATCCTCGGAGAGGTTGCATGTACCTTTTCATCAGCCTGTTATTTTGGCTTTGCTCTACATATATACTAAGCTTCCCCAAGGAGATAAAATTCTACCTTTGCACAGAAACAGGAGTTTTGTGCAAGTTTCATTTCGTGCAAATTTCGCAAATTTATTGAGGGCAACAAACAAAGCCAAAGAAAAATCAATCTAAAATTGCAACGAGATTTCTTTAAATCCCCAATTGAGACTCTCTTGCATGGTGAAATACAACTAGAACACAAAACATTTGTATTGTTTGACTGCTCTCTGATTTGAGGGGGAAAATAGAAATAAATATCAAACACTGGGCACAGTCTTGTTGACATTATGATCAGCTAGAGACCACTCCATTCTCTCTTGTTACTTGGACAGAAATGCAAATTGTGACTGTCCTCTAGGAGAATAAATAAATGCCAGTTTCTTGTTGATTGAGAAGACTTGTTTTCCTCTGTCTGCTCTTAGGCAAGGTGTAGTAAATCTTAGCAGGGGCTTTTCATGTACTAGCTGGAAGAGTGGTGGTGGCCCATGAGGGAAACATCAACAGAACAGCAGAACTGAAATTTGTCCTTCTGAATTGCGAGGAAATTGATATTCTGACCTCAGAAGGTTCTGGGGATAGAGTAGAGATCCTCAACATTTTCTTGATGGTCATTGAAATGAGCCTCTTAGTTCTAGATCAGGTTTCCTCAAACTTGGCTTCCAAGTGTCCTTGGACTTCAATTACCAGAAGCCCATGTCAGTACACCTGCTGTTGAGGGCTTCTGGGAGCTGAAATCCAAAAACATCTGGAGAGCCAAGTTTGCTGACTTCTGTTCTAGATTATCACATTGTCTCAAGATGATAATGCCCCCATGTTAAAGGAGGCCTTTACAGATACTCTCCCTCAGTAGGAGGTATTATAGTTTGATCTGTTTCTGTTGGTATGACTTATTACTTGGGTTGTATTTTGATTAGTTGTTCTGGGTTTTGCTATTGGTTGTGCCAGTTGATTTTATTTCATTGATCAGATTATATTTATATGTTGTTAACTACCCAAAATAGTGCCTGCACTAAGTCAAGTGGTATGAATATGTAATCAGTCATTCAATATGATGCCTCCACTCAGATAATACAGTTCTTTGGTTCTCCATTACCTGATACAGATATGAAAGCTCTTTCAAAATGTGGCCCAATATATTTTTACTCTGAGCAAATGGCTCCTCATCCTATGGCAAGCCGCATAGATGTTCTCATCTATGGCAGCAGATCCAACAAGCTCTTTTTCCAAATTCCTGGAAGTAAAAAATACAAGAAAAATTGAAAGAACCAGAAACAGGGAATATTACTTTCTTGGACTTGACTTCCATAGTGCCTTAGTTGGTATGAGTTTTTTGTGAATTACACCTCCGATAACAGCAGCAGCACCTTTCTCATGAAAAGGTAAAGGACACCCTTCCTTGAAAGCCAGTCATATCAAACTCTAGGGTTCAGTGCCAATCTCTGTTTACAGCCAGAGCCAGCACTTTCTGCATTTACAGATGTTTCCATGGACATGTGGTAGGCTTGCCTCAACACTGGAGTGCACGGAATGCTGTTTACCGTCCCACCAAAGTGGTACCTATTTATGTACTTGCAATTTCTTGCTTTTGAACTGTTAGGTTAGCAGGAGAAGAGACAGGAGCTCACTCCATCATGCAATACTTGAATCTCAAACTGCTGACCTGCTAACTTTCTGGTCATCAAGTTCAACATCTTAACCACTCGAGCCACCGCAGCCCTTATGTTAATTATTAACAAACAATTTTCTGCCCTGCAATTCTGTCCCAAATCAGCAACTAACCTGGTCTGCCTAATGGTTGAGATAGCCCTAGTTTCCGAACCAGGTTCCAGTGGACAAAAGCATAAACTCTCCCTCCTTTCTCGATTTTTAGATTGTCCTTAGTTCCCAGTTCTAAAAACCTATTATCTCATTCCCCCCCCCCCCACTCTGCCCTCTTTCTAGACTACCCACAACACCATAAGAGACAGAAACTAAATAGTATGAAAGAAAGAAGGAACCTGGAATAAATGTGAGGCAGCTTTTCTATACAATGAACATCCAAGCAGTGGGATTTCAGAAGATGTTGTGAAAGAAAGTGTAATGAGCTCAAGTTGATAAATAACCATATGAGTGTGAGAGAGATCTCTTGAATTTCTGGGACTAGAGCCTTCCATTACAAAGAACCAAACAATTGGATTAGATGGATTCTGAGTTTTATGTAAAATAAATCTCAGGACCAGAAGACACATGGAAATCAATATGACAACAATAAGAGCACTCTTCCTCCAGGGCCATCTTGTCAAGGAACTGAAGAGCCTTCAATCTGTAACTCTAGACTGCTAGTTTGAACACTATGAGTCTTCACTAGTAAATGCAAGGCAACTCAACCTGTATTACGCATGCCTTCCTGTAGAGTCAGAACTGATGCTGACAAGCATCCATAGCCTGCTTTGAAGATAATTTGATAAAAATGTGGAGATACCAGCTCTGTACCCAACCACCACGTTGCATCCATTAAGATGTCAGCCACTTCTCCAGCCCCATGCAAGTATTTACTTCACGCATTGATTAAAGAAATCAGAAGGGAGGGTGTTCTACCCCGGTTGCTTTCATCATTATTTCTGATTAGCTTTAATAAAAGGAGGGTGAAAGTCTCTATCCATGAAGAAAGCTCTAAGCTTGAACTGGAACTCATTCTCCTAGGATGTCAAGTAAAGTTGAGCTTCTTTCTCTCTGTGTACATGAGATGCCACCCAACTGGAGATGCAAGCAGTGGGGTTACTGCAATGTTCTTCATGTGTTTAATCTACACACAACACAAACCCCTGAATAGAATATAATGTCTCTAGTCACAGCACTGTAATTTTAATTATTGGCTATTCAGTGCTCAGCATGATATACTTAGGCTGAGGGAAGCCTCCACCCTCCTCAATGCCCTATGCTGATACTGTTGCTTGGGATAGCAATTTTCAGAAGAGTAGACCCATGGGACAAATAAAACGTTAACAAGGAAATGAGCCTTCTTGGTGGTGGCAGCTGCTGCATAGAACTCTTTACTGGTGGAGCTGCACCAAGCCCAAGCCCTGGGCATATTTTTAAAAATAGCTTAAAACAACCCTGTCCAATTTCTAATGTTTTGAAGTAAGGCACTTCATAATATTAGATGTTTAAACTGAAAGCAGTTCTAACAGCTGCAAGGCTCACTTTTAGTTTATTTCCATCCTCCCTGCTTGTTAAGAACAGACTAGAACAGAGCACCCCAAAAGAGTAGAACCCCTAGTGGGGGAATCAAAAGGCACACGTTGGGGGTGAGTTGGCCTGTTCCAGCAACATGTATGACACCAGGAAAAAAGCTGACCAGGATGTCCCAAAATGTGTGTGTGTGTGTGTGTGTGTGTGTGTGTGTCAGTCACACACACACACACACACACATACACACACACACACACACACATACACACACAGAGTTTAAATACATAATAGGACAAGGAATATAAATACAATAGAACAATATAATCAATATAATCAATACAATCAGTATACAATATAATAGGGTCCACCAAGGTACCATATGCCAAATTCAATAACCCCCCAACAATACAGTAACAAAATGTCTCACACAATGTATACAATTTATCAGTAACACATGACAGAGCCCGGCTCAACATCCCTGATGGACAAAATGTCTCACACAATGTATACAGCTGCCTCCCATCCCCATGTAGATGTCCATCATTAAGGTATCATTATTTAAAAAGATCTCATGCAGATTGGTGTATAAGAGAATGAAGTGGTGCAGAATCCCCTTAATCTAGACCAGGTTTTGCATATTGTACAAAGGCATGGCACATCCATATGCTGAGTAATCCATTGATTCCTTGATAATAAAAAAATGTCAAGCCAGGCGGCTATCAAAACATTCTGCCCTGATGCCATCAGCATTCAAACATAGATAAGTAGTTTTGGCTTGCTAACTCAGACCTGAGATACGTTATTCCTACATTTATATTGCAATAGCTTATCAGAATTCATTACAGTAAGTTTTCAGCAAAGAGTTCTTCCTGTGAAGACCTCAATCTGGACACTGAGAACAGGACACACAAAATGATGATTATATAAGAAGATTACTCATTTGTTTTCATTTAGTTTTTATTAATGACCTATCATTCTATAATCTTGTCTCAAATTTATTTCACTGCTCAATGAGATGAAGAATAATGTGCAGAAATAAACAATGTACAGCATGTTACATTTTATTCTCTTTTCTTTAAAAAGATTATTAAATGACAGCTGTATTGCAATGCAAGAATTGAAAGCATGTGTTGAATGACAGTCATTATTTATAATGCTCTATTTAAAGTTTCTATGAACATTGCTAAATTTCTGTAGCATAGCACAGTCTGAGTGAAATGGATGTCATTTGAAAAACTGATCAATGTCCAAAATTGTGTCCTTTTGATATATCAGATTAAGCTTAAACTGCTTCTTTTAAGAATGAGGGCTATAGTTACTGGACACAATCCACTGGCAACTTCTTTTGCACAAATGGAGCTGCTAGATGACTCCACTGATTTTTAAATATTCAGGAAATGTTTATGGTAGATATTAATCTATTGTTTGAAATTTACCATTTTGATAATAAAACTCGAATAATATGCTTCAAGTTACTTTTAGTGGCTATAGCTGAGATTGGACACTATTTACCACCTAGATGTTCTGGTCTTCGGCTCCCAAAAGCTCTATTTATCATGACAAATGTAAGGGATTATAATTTAAATGTTCTGGATATCTAAAGTTTACCAACCCTGAAATCTGTGAATTTGGCCTTGACCCAAAGTTTACTTTACCTCTATGCACTTTTTTAACCAATTAGAATTTGCTCCTTAAAAGTTTATACAATAGAATTGCTTTTCAATGAGTTTATGGAAATGTTCACCAAATGAATCTCAAATGAACAATATTCTATAATTTGCATTCAGGGTGTGCAAAAGACCTCTAGAACCCATTTGAAGCCAATCCGTTTCATCCTGGACTTCCTTAAAGCATTCATTAAATCCATTCATCGTCACTCATTTTACATTGAACCATATTTTGTTTTCAGATTCTTCCAAAGAAATCTGGGTTTCCACAGCAGCGTAGCAAGGCAGGTTTCAGGAAATAGTCATCAAGCTCAGCATCTTAACCACTAAACCACCACAGCCCCATTTAGTTTGAGTACCCAGACTGAAAACAATTAAATTCAGTTCACCACTAGCTGCTGTGAAAGAAAGATGCTGGTCTAGATAGAATTTGCAGTAATCCAACTGCTCTTTTCTTATATGTGCCGGAATTCTATGAGCAACATGAACATCAGTTCAGAATGAAGCCCTGATCATGTGAAGAAGCTACATTTAACCTATTGTCTATTGTTTCTACTAGCAAATAGATAGGGAATTACATGATGCTGAAAAAAGTGAGAAGTTTTGACTCTCTCCTCTCCCTCAACAGAAAACGTGCTACTCACAGTGCTGGAAAGAGGAAGGGTAGCCAGAAAGACCTCAGACCGCCAGATCTTTGGATACATCATGAAGAGATGGAAATGAAGAATATTGAAAAGCCAACGGGTTCTGATCCAACTGGAAGAGATTCACCAATACAGGGCTGCCAAGACATAACGCCCGGTAGCCACAGCCAGTCTGAAACACCTATGGGCAGCAAGAGCACTTCCCAGTCTGGTAATATTACAACCTATTACTATGCCTAGAGAGTTCTTATGTGCATCTAGACTCAGAGCACTTGATTGCACAACATGGTGAGCCACAGTAGTTAACTGACACTAATTAATGAGTCCCCACTTGGATTTTGGTAACAAACCAAACCACAGGCTTAACACACAAGGAGGAGAACAGTCAGGGACTTATTAATTAGCAGTAAGTACCTGCTGTGAGTGACTCCATTTCCCTTCTGTCAGTATAACTACAGGAAAAGGAATTTGGCCAGTTAGTTACTTGTAATTCTTCTCTTTTGTCTATAAGTTCCATTACAGTTAATTTGTGCCCTTTTGGCCAGGAGGACATGAAGTAAATAAGTAGATTTCACCCTTTTTGTGGCATAACTGTATCTTTTGGTTACTTTTGTAATTCCAAGGGTGCTCCAGGGATATGCCTCATTCTAGCCCAATGGTTCCCAACCTTTTATTTTTTTTTCCATGCTTCACCTAAGCATCTCTAAAACTCTGACATATAATTCTTATTATTCAAAAGTGAATGCCTATTCACATGGAGTATTAATAAACGAGGCTGGCATTTAGTCAGAGTAGAATGGCTGTCTTGTCACAACAGAGTCAGGTATCCTGCTGCTCAGAAGACAGACTGATTATGTTCAGACCTTTTTCAAAGAAGCCACTGAAAATTACTTTTTGTTATATTTTAAACTCTGTCTTCTATTCCAATGAGCTAACGTTAACATACTCTGTCCTCTTCCCATTTTAGCCAGTTAACAACCCTGTAAGGTAGGTCAGGCTATGAATGGGTGATTGCCCTAAACTCAACTAGTGAGTTTTATGGCTGAATTGGGGTTTGAACCAGGTCTCATGAGTTCTACTGCAACATTATAGCCACTATGAAACATTGGCTCTTACCCCACACTCGCTTTAGCCTATCTAGTTACTTTTGATTAATGTGAAAAGTAAGGTAAAGGTTTCCCTTGCTCAAAAGCCAGTTGTATCCAACTCTAGGGTGCAGTGCTCATCTCTGTTTCTAAGCCAAAGAGCCAGCATTGTCTGCTTCTGCAGATGTTTCCGTGGTCATGTGGCAGGCATGACTAGACACCGGAGTGCACGGAACGCTGTTACCTTCCCAACAAAGTGGTCCCTATTTATCTACTTGCAATTTCTTGCTTTCGAACTGCTAGGTTGGCAGGAGCTGGGACGAAGACGAGAGCTCATTTCCTTCCTGCAGTACTCGGGAATCGAACTGCTGACCTTCTGCTTCCCAGTCAGCGTCTTAGCAACTTGAGCCACTGCAGTCCCACATCATTTTTATTAAAAAAACAACTATGATGGTAACTACTTTGTAGGCCTTGATACTATCATTAATTACTTTTCAGTAGTTACTTGACAAGTTGCTGGCTGACCTTTGATAATTACCTATGTAATCTAATTTACATTGTGAATGGAGTTTATTACCTGTGAAGCATTCCACCTAAGCAGGTTCATATTAAATTGGCCATTCAGATGTTACATGAGTAGCCTTTATACATCATCCAATGCCTCTTGGCACTGCTGTTATATGACATCAAGTCATGTCCAAGCTATAGTGGTGAACTTATGAATGATACATTTCCAAAATCTCCTGTCTACAACAGCCTGGCTCATCTTCTGCGAGATATAGCCTTTCTCTTAAGGAATCAGTCTATCTCACATATAGCCTTCCTCTTTTCCAACTGCCTTCCACAGTATCATCAGCCACCCAATTTGTACATGAAGTCTTCTGTCTAGGATTCTCCCTGAACCGTTAAGCCTAGCCAGAGTCACACTTAAATCAGGCCTCTGATAAGAACATAAGAACAGCCTTGCTGGAAGAGGCCACAGGATCCCATCCAGTCCAGCATTCTGTCTCACAAAGTGGCTCAACATTTCCTTCAGGGTATTCCCAAGGAGATGCCTTCCCCTGCTTAGGATTCCCTGGAAATGGCATTGAGAGATATCCTGCCTATCTCTCCAACCCCGAGGTTGTCCTTAAGTATCCATAATTATAGCCATGGATACCCTTGTCCTCCATGAACTTGTCTAATCCTTTCTTAAAGCTGTCAAGACTGATGGCTGTCACCACTTCTTCTGGCAGGGAGTTCCATAGACCAGTGATCCTCTGGGTGAAAAAAGTACTTTCTCTTATTTGTTTGAGAACTAGTACCCAAAAGTTTCATCGAGTGTCCCCTAGTTCTAGTGTTATGCGATAGGGAAAACAGTTTTTCCTTATCTACTTTGTCCACACCATGCATGATTTTATAAACTTCAATCAGGTCACCTCTTAGACGCCATCATTCAAGAGTCAAAAGGCCCAACTGTTGCAGCCTCAGATGGTAAGGAAGGTGTTCCAGTCCCCTAATCATTCTGGTCGCCCTCCTCTGCACTTTTTCCAGCTCCATAATATTCTTCTGGAGGTATGGCGACCAGAACTGTACACAGTATTCCAGGTGGGGCCTCACCATAGATTTATAAAGAGGCAAAATGACACTTGCTGACTTATTTTCTATACCCTTCCTAATGATCCCTAGCATTGAGTTTGCTTTTTTCACTGCTGAGGCACACTGGGTTGACACCTTCATTGAGTTGTCCACCAGGACACCAAGGTCCCTTTCCTGGTTTGTCGCAGAGAGTTCAGACCCCATCAGTTTATAAATGTAATTGGGGTTTTTTGCCCCAACATGCATCAGAGATTGCAGAGAGACTCAATGAATTCTTTGCTTCAGTATTCACTGAAGAAGACAGAGGCCACATGCCCAAAACAGAGCCTATCTTCGTAGGGAGGGAAACCGAAGAATTAAGCCAGATAGAAATAACCAGGGAGGAGGTCCTTGCATGTCTTGTTAAGCTAAACACTAACAAATCACCAGGACCAGATGGCATCCATCCACGAGTTCTCAGGGAACTTAAAGATGAAATTGCTGATCTCCTAGCCAAAATATATAACCTTTCCCTCAAATCAGGCTTTGTGCCTGATGACTGGAAGGTAGCGAATGTAACACCAATTTTCAAAAAAGGATCCAGGGGTGATCCAGGAAATTACCGGCCTGTCAGTTTGACATGTGTCCCAGGTAAAGTGATGGAAACCATCCTAAAAGATAGAATTAATAGGCACATAGAAGAGAAGGCGCTGCTAAAGGAGAGCCAACATGGCTTTTGCAAGGGCAAATCATGCCTCACTAATCTGTTGGAATTTTTTGAGAGTGTCAACAAGCATGTGGATAAGGGGGATCCAGTTGACATTGTTTATCTGGACTTTCAGAAGGCTTTTGACAAGGTCCCACACCAAAGGCTCTTGAATAAACTTACCAGTCATGGAATAAAGGGACAGGTCTTGTCCTGGATCAGCAACTGGCTAAGGGACAGGAAACAGAGGGTAGCAGTAAATGGACACTTCTCCAAGTGGAGGGAAGTAAAGAGTGGGGTCCCCCAAGGTTCAGTACTGGGACCCCTGCTTTTCAACCTCTTCATAAATGATCTAGAGGTAGGAGTAAAAAGCAAGGTAGCCAAATTTGCTGACGACACTAAATTATACAGGGTAGTGAAAACTGTGAGAGATTGTGAGGAGCTCCAGAGGGATCTCTTGACACTGGGGGAGTGGGCAAAACAGTGGCAAATGAGTTTCAACATTAGTAAGTGCAGAGTGATGCATGTTGGGGCAAAGAACCCCAATTACATTTATAAACTGATGGGGTTTGAACTCTCTGCGACAAACCAGGAAAGGGACCTTGGTGTCCTGGTGGACAGCTCAATGAAGGTGTCAACCCAGTGTGCCTCAGCAGTGAAAAAAGCAAACTCAATGTTAGGGATCATTAGGAAGGGTATAGAAAATAAGTCAGCAAGTGTCATTTTGCCTCTTTATAAATCTATGGTGAGGCCCCATCTGGAATACTGTGTACAGTTCTGGTCGCCATACCTCCAGAAGGATATTATGGAGCTGGAAAAAGTGCAGAGGAGGGCAACCAGAATGATTAGGGGACTGGAACACCTTCCCTACCATCTGAGGCTGCAACGGTTGGGCCTCTTCACTCTTGAACGACGACGTCTAAGAGGTGACCTGATTGAAGTTTATAAAATCATGCACGGTATGGACAAAGTAGATAAGGAAAAACTGTTTTCCCTATCGCATAACACTAGAACTAGGGGACACTCCATGAAACTTTTGGGTACTAGTTCTCAAACAAATAAGAGAAAGTACTTTTTCACCCAGAGGATTACTGGCCTATGGAACTCCCTGCCAGAAGAAGTGGTGACAGCTGTCAGTCTTGACAGCTTTAAGAAAGGATTAGACAAGTTCATGGAGGACAAGAGTATCAATGGCTATAATTATGGATACTTAAGGACAACCTCCGGGTTGGAGAGATAGGCAGGATATCTCTCAATATCATTTCCAGGGAATCCTAAGCAGGTGAAGGCATCTCTTTGGGAATAATGCCCTGAAGGAAATGGTGAGCCACTGTGTGAGACAGAATGCTGGACTAGATGGGCTGTGGCCTGTTCCAGCAAGGCTGTTCTTATGTTCTTATGTTCTTATGTTCACTCTGCACTTACTAGTGTTGAAGCTCATTTGCCACTGTTTTGCCATCTCCCCCAGTGTTGAGAGATCCCTCTGGAGCTCCTCACAATCTCTCACAGTTTTCACTATCCTGTATAATTTAGTGTCGTCAGCAAATTTGGCTACCTTGCTTTTTACTCCTACCTCTAGATCATTTATGAAGAGGTTGAAAAGCAGGGGTCCCAGTACTGAACCTTGGGGGACCCCACTCTTTACTTCCCTCCACTTGGAGAAGTGTCCATTTAGTGCTACCCTCTGTTTCCTGTCCCTTAGCCAGTTGCTGATCCAGGGCAAGACCTGTCCCTTTATTCCATGACTGGTAAGTTTATTCAAGAGCCTTTGGAGCGGGACCTTGTCAAAAGCCTTCTGAAAGTCCAGATAACAAATGTCAACTGGATCCCCCTTATCCACATGCTTGTTGACACACTCAAAAAATTCCAACAGATTAGTGAGGCATGATTTGCCCTTGCAAAAGCCATGTTGGCTCTCCTTTAGCAGCACCTTCTCTTCTATGTGCCTATTAATTCTATCTTTTAGGATGGTTTCCATCACTTTACCTGGGACACATGTCAAACTGACAGGTCGGTAATTTCCTGGATCACCCCTGGATCCTTTTTTGAAAATTGGTGTTACATTCGCTACCTTCCAGTCATCAGGCACAAAGCCTGATTTGAGGGAAAGATTATATATTTTGGCTAGGAGATCAGCAATTTCATCTTTAAGTTCCCTGAGAACTCGTGGATGAATGCCATCTGGTCCTGGTGATTTGTTAGTGTTTAGCTTAACAAGACATGCAAAGACCTCCTCCCTGGTTATTTCTGTCTGGCTTAATTCTTCGGTTTCCCTCCCTACGTAGATAGGCTCTGTTTTGGGCATGTGGCCTCTGTCTTCTTCAGTGAATACTGAAGCAAAGAATTCATTGAGTCTCTCTGCAATCTCTGTTTCCTCTTTAATAACCCCTTGCCTTCCATTGTCATCTAATGGTCCAATGGCCTTCCTAGTTGGGTTCTTACTTCTAATGTACTTAAAGAAGTCTTTGTTATTTCTCTGAGTATTTTTAGCTATACACTCCTCAAAGTCTTGCTTTACTTTCCTGATTGTTGCCTTGCATTTGTTCTGCCAGAATTTATGTTTCTGCCTGCCATCCTCATTTGGACAAGCCTTCCATTTAAAATACTTCACAAGCATTAGCACAAAGTCAACATGCAGACAAATAGTATTTGCAGAGTTAAAAGGGCATAGAAAGCTTCTTGAACAGTTAGCAAGTCCAAGCAGTCTTTAAGTTTGCAAAGCTTCCATTGCAAAACACATAATTGCTAGCTGCAGATCTGGCTTGGGTTATTTACATCAGCACTTAATACAGCTAATGGTGCATGCTGCAAAATTATATCATTTCAGATTTTCATACCTACTTACAAATGGAGCTCAACTCTCTTATTTTGCTCATTATTACTTTACCAACCCCATCAGCCCACAGACCTTGCTGCTCTCTGTCAAAAGCTATATTTGAGGTCATATGAAATGACATTTTATCTATGCAACTCAGCTAAAATATTGAAAGTTGGTACGGTTAAATAGATACTGAGACCCATTTTTTTTGTTCCAAAATATAATGCTTAAAATTATCTTGGTTCGCTTATGTCACAAATGGCCCTGAGTTAATGGCTGATTATATGCTGCCTTTTAAACATTATGGCCAATCACACAGAAGGTGGAATGCTGATTTGAGCAAATAATTACCGTGTAGGAGTTTGACCATTTCCGCTGCAATTGAGCTTTGCATGAAGTTTAAGGGAGGCAAGTAACAAACAACATTTTTCAGGAACAGTAAGTGTCATTTTCAAAGTGCTTTTCGTCACAGCTACAAAGAGACATAACTGTTAAGCTGCAACGCAATATTATAGAAAGAAATTAGCATTCTAAATCGTGTACGAAAGAATGAGAAGCAATTCTTTTCCCTTCCAAAATGGTCCTTAAAATGTCCCACAACAGTATTAGAACGTGATGGCTACAAACAATTGTCTTTTTCAGCTGGGGGCTGTAACAAAAAGAGACTATTCTTAGACTGAGCTTGCTGGTTGATAGGAGATGGGAAATGGGGAAATGAAAGTACTGTATGTTCATTAGTTTTTGCCATGTCTCTCCCATCAATCCATTTAACCTTTGCATTGCTTCATGGCAGCTCCTGAAACAGAAGAAGTAGGAAGCAGCATGTCCACATTGGAACGGTCGCTTGCCGCCCGCAGAGCAACGCGTGCGAAGCTGATGATTCCAATGGACTCACAACCCAGCAACCCATGTAAGTTTTTCACCCACAAGTGGACTCACAATAATACTGTAATAGGAATGTTTTTTATTTATTTATATGTGGGAAGATAAGCATCCTTGTTAAGTTTGATAGGTAAATATTTAAAAGAATTTCTTCTGCCACATCATCCTGTTTTCATGTTCACACCTTGAGTGGAGGCCCAATGTTACATATACCCACAGTTGAGTTTGTTAGGGTTGTTCTAGTGGTGGCAGCTGGGTTGTTGTTGTGTTCAAATAAGTTATTGCTTTAATTCTGAAATTGCCATTAATCTTTGCTGTAAACGTGCACCCTTTCTGTAAGGCATTCATATGTTGTAAATGTAACCTGATTGGTTCTAACACAGGTTTCCCACGTTATCAAAAGCCCGGGCAAATGTATCACTGTAACTGCCATTCTGTCTGTATATAAATTGCTACCTCATCCCCTTAGTCCCCAGTCCAAGTTATCCGAGCAAGCAGTATCTGAGCTGATAATAAATCACTGATGTTAACCCCAAACTTGCTGTCTCATTGCTAATTACTCTTGGACTCAACAGTTTTGTAACAATATAAATTGAGGAATGGGAGAACATGTGTTTGGTAGTCACCTTCATTTTGTAGCAAAGGGGTTTTACTTTGCTTTCTTCTGTTTTCTTTGTATTTTTGTTCAGTTTTGTATTTTTGCTTTGCATTTTTGTGCATTCCTGAAAAATGAGCATGATTGGAAAATATGGAAAGTGTTGCCCGGTGATACAAACAACCAGAAATCATACCATTAGTTGAATGGCTTTGTTTTTCTTCAACCAACTTGACCTTTATTGCTTGTTCAGTGCGTGTGAGAGATATTTCACACAAAATGCAGAATATAATAGCAGGGAATGTTCATTGTCTCCTTCTATTGATGTAGTTGAGAATTCTTGTGGAGTTGGAGAATCAGCAATTAGCCATTCTGGTACGACCTGCCTCGATGATAACTGAGAAACCTTTGAGATTTTTTTCACATTAAGGCTAATTTAGCCTAACCCTGGTTGGAAGAAATAACAACTGAAAAGGGTTTCTCTCCTTTTCCTAAGCTATTTCTTATGTTTTTTGCTATATACATGTAACACTCTCTGGTTTTATCCGTCTGTCTGTCTCTGTACATAGGTAGGCAGATATATTGTTCTATATATACAGTGGTACCTTGCTTAAAGAGCATAATGTGTTCCACGGAATTGCTCTTTAAGTGAGTTTGCTCTTTAAGTGAAACACCATTGTAAGTGACCAATTGTGACTCCTGGTGGAGGGGATTGTGAACCCTGATTTAGTTGTTAAGCAAGTTTTTGGTTAGTTTTAGTTGATAAGCAAGGCAACCATTCAGAGAAAATTCTGCTCTTTAAGCGAGTTAGTCTCTAAGCAAGGTACTCTTTATGTGAGGTTTTATTGTACTTATATAACAAGCAATATCAATAGTCCTTGCGGGAGGGGGTGATTCCTGCACTGCTACAACATGCTTTGGTGTGCCCCCTCCTGAAGAAACTGTCCCTTGACCCAGCTGTCCTAACTAACTACTGGCCTGTCTCCAACCTCCCCTTCTTGGGGAAGGTATTGGAGAAGGCGGTGGTGCACCAGCTGCAGGGAGCACTGGAGGAAGCGGATTATCTAGACCCATCTCAATCAGGATTCAGGCCCAGACATGGTACAGAGACAGCATTAGTCGCACTGATGGATGATCTTTGGCATGAGCGGGATGGTGGGCATCTGACCATCCTTGCTCTCCTTGACCTCTCAGCGGCCTGTGATGCCGTCGACCACGGTATCCTTCTGGAACGCCTCAAAGGATTGGGGATCCAGGGCATTATGTTGTCTTGGTTTTCCTCATTTCTGGAGGGTCGTACCCAGTTGGTGTGATTGGAGAGTGAGAGGTCCAGCCCTAGGCCCCTCAGATATGGGGTGCCACAGGGCTCAGTGCTCTCTCCTATCCTATTTAACATCTACATGAAGCCGCTGGGTGAGATCATCCATTCCCATGGGGTGCGGTACCTTCAGTACACAGATGACACTCAGGTGTACATCTCAGCCCGTGGTGATCTCAGTGATGCGGATGCCTGTCCGGATGCCTGGAGGCCGTTGGGGTCTGGATGGGGGACAACGGGCTTCAGCTGAACCTTAGCAAGACTGAGTGGCTATGGGTTGGGGGTTCGAGGTTATCCAGTGAGTTACCTTCTTTGGTCTTGGATGGGGCAGTTTTGCCCCAGACAGACCCGGTGCGCAACTTGGGGGTCCTCCTGGACTCGCAACTGCTGCTGGAAGAACAGGTGGCAGCCGTGGCCAGGAGGGGTTTTGCTCAACTTCAAGTGATTTGCCAGTTGCGCTCACTCCTGGATCGGGACTCCTTGCTCATGGTCACTCATGCTCTGGTCACCTCCAGGCTAGATTACTGTAATGCGCATTACATGGGGCTGCCCTTGATGACCATTCGGAGGCTAGAGCTGGTTCAGAATGTAGCTGCCCGGGTGGTGATGGGGTGTGGACATTATGCCCATGCCTCCCCACTACTCCGGGAGTTGCACTGGTTACCAGTTTGCATCCAGGTGCAATTCAAGGTGCTGAATTTGACCTTTAAAGCCCTATATGGTAGTGGGCCAGGATGCCTGAGAGACCGCATTGTCCCAAGAGTGTCTGCCTGAAATCCTTTCTTTTATGTTGTTATATGGAGTTGGGAATTTCAGCCCCAGCCTGTTGGCTTATTTCCAACTAGAGCTCAACTGTCCCTCCTTTTTGTGTTGTGTACTGCGGTATTCCTCCATTCCCTATTCCCTTCTATATTGGGTGTGAAAACGGGGAGTAAGGAGATTAATATGAAGCTTTCTGGACATTGGGTCCAGTCTCTGTTTTTTCTGTTCTTAGTTCAGTGATCTTATCTCTCATTAAATATATTTTCAGTATTATTCTACCACTGTTCACAATCTTTTCAGTAGCTAAAAGCAAAAGTAGCCATATTTAAAAGGAAAAAACCAAGACAAAAATAACTGTGATATGATATGATATGCTATTGTTTTGTATTGACATGTTGTTCCTTAATTGATTACTGTATTCCATTGCATTGTTATTTTATTGTATTGCTATTTTCTGTTATATTTAGGATTATTGCACCCTTATATGTTACTGTATCTTACTGTATTTATTGTATGCTTTGTATTATTCATATGTAATTTTGGTTGTGAACCGCTTTGGGTTGTCTTAGGACAAGAAAAGTGGTATATAAATACAAATACAAACAACAAACCAGAGCGGACCAGAGGGGATCCGTGGTGGTACCTTCAGCTAGAGAGGCTCGCCTCTCTGGTACACGGAGTAGGGCCTTCTCCGTGTCCGCACCAACCCTCTGGAACCTCCTTCCAACAGAATTGAGGCTACAGACAGAATTGCTGCCTTTCAGGAAAGGAGTGAAAACTTGGCTGGCAGGGCAGGTGTGGGGCCTTAATGGGAATTTCAGCCCCAGCCTGTTGGCTTATTTCCAACTAGAGCTCAACTGTCCCTCCTTTTTGTGTTGTGTACTGCGGTATTCCTCCATTCCCTATTCCCTTTTTAGTATTTTATGTGGGGTGGGAGTGGGAGGGTGGGTTGGTGGGTGGTCGAGTGAGGGTTTTAATCTGTTTTGTTATATTTTACTGTATTTTATCTGTTTTTACCGTTGTGCGCCACCCTGAGTCGGGTTTCCCTGAGTGGGCGGCATAAAAATCTAAGAATAAATAAATAAATAAATAGTGATATAATAAAACTGGGTGCTTCAACTTGTTTTTTAAAAAATAATTTTTATTAAATTTTTTAACAAATAAAATACAAAACACAATACAAGAGAAAAAACATCATACTAAAGAAACAAGTAAATACAATATACACAAACAATGAAAAAAGAGAGAAAAATATACACACCTATCCTAGTACATTTTATACCTATCTTTTTTAAATCAAAATCTTAACACCATCCTTAAAAAAATATTTTAAATTATGACTTAATGGTTATTCTCTAACATTAGCTAATATTCCAATACTCATTTCCCCAAAAAGTCATAATATGCAATTATAGATAGGATGGGAAAAACAAAAGAAAAAATACAATAATACAATTATAAATAGTCATCACCCAGTGTTTATTTACATTGCCCTGGAGAGCTCAGAATATCTCATTATTTTATTTCCAAAATTCACTTTGTTCAGGTACAGGTCTGTTTCTACTCTCCCCCATAAGGGAGTGATCCACAAAAGGTTTCCAAATACTCCAAAATCTATTCATTTTTAAATTATCCCTTTTTTTCTTAATCTCTCAAGTCAATTTATCGTTCAATGCTAAATTCCACATTTCTTTATACCATTCTTCAGTTTGTATAGTTACATCATTTTTCCAATTCCTAGCAATACATTGTCTAGCCATCGTAAGCATTATTTCTAATAATTCTTTCTCATCCTTATTTAAATTAATACCATCCACATTTGTTAACAGAGTGGTACCCAAATCCCGTTTAATTGTCTTACACAATATTTCTCCAATCTCTTTTTCAATTCTTTTCCAAAAATCTTTTGCCACATTACAACCCCACCACATGTGCTCATACGTTCCAATTGTGTCCTTGCATCTCCAACACATTTTATCTTTTTTATTATCCATTTGGTACAACCTCACTGGAGTCAGATACCATCTCCATAACATTTTATAATTATGTTCTTTTATTCTAACCGACATAGTTCTCATAATCCTCTTTTTCCATTTATTTCTCCATGTATCCTTTTCTATCTTTATATTCAACTCTTGCTCCCACGTTAATTTCAAATCCTCTTGTGGATCACCTTCCCTATTTAATATTGTGTACAATTTACTAACTAATCCCTTAGAATTTTTATCTCCCTTTCTAATTTTTAGAATCAGTTCTTCAAATTCCATCTTTTCTCTTTCCAAATCATATTCTCTCAAATATTTGCTATTCCATTTATTAATCCTCAATCTCTGAAACCAATTCATTTTTAATTGCTCAAACAAATTTATCCTACTAATCTCATCACTACAGATCCGTAACCAGTCTTTCAATAGGAAAATCTCATTCTTGTCCAATACATCCTTTACCTCCTCATCTATATTAATTGGAAAGCTTGCCATATCCAAAATTTCCAATATTGGAGAAACATTCAGGGCCAGATCTTTCTTTACTCTCTTCCATACGTTCATTAATCCTTTCATCATAGTACTTTTAGTTACTGTCTTTCCCAAATTACTTCCTTAAAAAAACATTTTACCTATATGTCTATAGTCCCTCATCTCAATTTCCTCCCATATTACCTTTTCCCTTGCCAAGATCTTCACAACATTCTTAATTTGAAATGCTCGATAATATGCCATCAAATTCGGCATTCCCAGTCCACCTTCTTTCTGTGATAAATACCATAGCTTTTTTGGTAACCTGGATTTCTTTCCACCATTAACTTCTTAATTTCTTTCCACCATTAACCTGGATTTCTTTCCACTCCTTAACTTCCTTATCCTTCAATTGAATCGCTAACGCTTCAAATAAAAAAAATTTATTCTAGGTAACATCATTTTTGTGAGTGCAATTCTTCCAAACCATGACAGTTTCAACTTTTGAAAATTTTGTGAGTGCTACAACTTGTCCACTGAATTATTTTCATCCAGTGGGAGTAACTTGAAGAATTAAAGAATTCAAATTATCTTTGAAATCAAATGAGAACAAAGAGATAT
This sequence comes from Bradypodion pumilum, assembly GCA_035047305.1. Classification (NCBI taxonomy): domain Eukaryota; kingdom Metazoa; phylum Chordata; class Lepidosauria; order Squamata; family Chamaeleonidae; genus Bradypodion; species Bradypodion pumilum. Next base: position 18,674,124 of record JAWDJD010000002.1, read on the forward strand.
TTATCAATTTAGTAGGGCAGTCATGACATACAGGAATTGTCTCCACAGATACAATCTCCAAAACCCTAAAGCAGGAGTTTCCAACCTTTTCAAGCTGGGGGCCAGGTCACGCTCTCTCAGTCAGCTTTGAGGGCCATATGGCCATTTTGCCCTGACTGCATGATAGGGGATGGCCATTTTGTCCCAACAGCTTCAAAGGGGTGGTCATTTTGCTTCTTGAATGCCCTTGGAGGCATGGGGGGGTACATAAAATGGCACTGGGGGCTGGATCTGGCCCATGGGCCTTAGGTTAGAAACCCTTGCCCTAAAGTAAAATTCAATTATAAATGCAATTGTAAAATATTCCCACCCACTGGACTGAACCAAGTATTTCATAGGGTTTATATATCAATCAATCAATCAATTTTTAATTTGTACCCCACCTTTCTCAGCCAAGGCCGACTCAAGGCGGCAAACAACATATTCATACAATATAACAACAAAGTAATAATACAAATGTACAATAAAATCAAGATATAGAACAATACAAAGTAAGCATAATATCAAAATACAAAAATACACAGTATACTTACATCATAAATATATATATATATGCAAAGCTGACATCCTACTAATTTTAATTCTATTTTTATGGTGATGATTTTACCTTTACTGGTTAGCCACTCTCATGATAAATATGTTCCTGTGGTAAGCATTCAGTGAACAGAATACTTGCAGACAGCTGGAAGTTTGTGGCCTGAGGAGGCCCTCTGCATAGAGCCAAATGGTGGACCTCTGTACATCTTAGTAGGCAGTGACCCTTCTCTAATCAGCATCAAGCAGCCATAATTCTGATTCCTCACAATGCCACAGAGTGCTGCTATGTCAGGATAATCATGGGAGATGAAAATGTTGATTGACATGTGCCAAGGAGAGTAAGGAATGTTACAAAAATGGTATGGGGGTAGTGAAGGCATTAGAATGGGTCTTACTGAGGTGCTCCCAGGACTAGCTCAACACATTTTCTGGTATGCTATGGAGAAACCAATGTTATCCTCCCCACTCAACAGGTCATGGTACACAGGCTGTTCCCAAGGAAAGCCAAATTATTCTGATACTCAAGACAAATCACATAACTTTAAATCCCTGGGAAGCAAGGTAGTGTGCAATAAATTAAATTAGTAGCAATTAGGTGCACTTTTTCATGACACACAACTCAACTTTTTGAGGTAGTGGCCTCACTCCACCTAATCTCAGGCTTTTGCCTTCTTAAGTAGCTGCAGGGGAAAAAACACTTACCTATCTGGAATTTGTCAAAGAACTCTAAAGTTTAGCAGTGGTTGGATGGATGAATATGTTAGTTACACTTTCTTGCTCTTTTAAGGAGCAAGAATTTGATGAAATTCAAGAACATGAGTATTTTTTCCCCTAAAATGAGCTGAAAGCCAAATTTCTTCCCATCAACCCACCCTGTCGGCCAATTTGAATAGGTACAAGTTAGGGAATGGCAGTGTCCCTTTGACCAGTATATGCCCAAATAAAGACATGCAGTTAGGTGCCCATTTACCCTGTATCTTTTTGTTGGCATTCCAATCTGTTCCTTGCCCAGGTCTATTATGGTATCTGTGCATTACCATACCTCTTTGAAAAACTCCATCTCCACAAATGGCTATAAGGTTGTTATACCGTGGCATCCATTTTAGGGGTATGCTCTACAGCAGGCTTCCTCAACCTTGGCCCTCCAGCTATTCTTGGACTTCAATTCACAGAAGCCCAAGTCAGCACTCCTGCTGATCAGGGCTTCTTAGAATTGAAATTCAAGAATAGCTGGAGGGCCAAAGTTGAGGAAGCCTGCTCTACAGGAAGGTGTTCTATGGGCTATTACTATGTTCTGTGAGTAAACAACACAATTTGCTCTGCCCTGAATTCATCCGAGAATTACACAAAGGCCCCTGATTCCATCCATTTACCACACTTGTCTGGATGCAGTACACACCCCTAGTATTACTGTTTGTACCATGGAGAAGACCATTTTCTACCTCACTGCTATATAGGTGTTATAAGAATTGTGAGCCTCCTTTTGAAAAAAAGAGGAAAGGTCACAGGAAAGCATAAGAAACTACTCTTCTAATTCAGCATCACATGCTAAATCAGTTACTTAGCAAGTATTATACCCAGTAACATATGGAAAGTAGCAGCAGCTAGTAGTGAAAGATTCAGAGAATCTACATCAAATATGTTTCTGCTTTTTTTCTGCCAACTGTCCTGTCTCTACCACCATCTCCCAATTAAAAACAAGAAATTTTTTTTAAAAAACTTTTATCTTGAAGAAACAGCACAAAATTCCTGGATTATAATATGGAAAGAAAGAACTACCAACTACTTAACAAGATGTAACTCTGGTAATGTCTGAACCCAGTAATATGGAAAACCAAGTTACTTGGAAATCACTCAATAGGCTGGTGTTCGTAGAACCAAAGTAAATGGAAGAAAATGGACTTTTTGCTCCAACAAAGGCCTTTGTGAGTGCAAAGAAGAATAGCCATGTTTACACATCAATGGTATAATCTATGCCCCTCAATATGTACTATTGAAGACTTGATGTTACCTGCCCTCAAATCCATTGAGTGAAAATTATCTGATATACTTATCTAAGTGTTACAATTTTAATTTGTAAACCAATTTGTATTTTATATGTGTTTATTATATACAGACTATTCCCTAATTTTACACTGCATTTTATTGGCTATATTGTAGTGCTCTGACACAAATACAGGAAGATCATATGGTTGCCTAAGCAACAATGTAACTCCAGATTTTTAAGGCTTAGGCGCTTAAGGTTTTGGAGGAAAAGATGGAGAAATCTGTCCGTTTAAGGCTGATTTTTTAAAAAGTTCTTTCACTGTGCACATGAAGATGTTTCCAAATTTTGGTAAATCACGTCAAAACCAAACTGGTGCAAAATGTTTGCCTCTTGCCCAATTGAACTGTGATGAATCTGACAGGCACAATTTATGAAGCCTTTAGCTAAATGTGAAATCATGAGCCATTTACAATGGCCTTCCGGCTGCTTGTTAACCTCATCTCAGCAAATGTTTTTCACACTCTTAGGCTTGAAGCAAAAGTGGGAACTCTAGTAAACTGCTATAACTATCACCCACAGTTAAAGGACATTTTCTCTAGAGGTCCATGATCTTTGCAGGTCTAATGGAATACAGGTCATAGCTTAGTGAATGATGATGATGATCATGCATCAGAGTAAGCTACAACAACAACAAGTTGGAATTGTATCAGATCATTTTAATCAGAGAGTAATTGCTCGAAGCTAATAAGGCTTGAGCTGTGAGAAGTAAGAATCCAATTATTTACCAATGCACAGAATGAGCTGATAGGATTTCGGATGCTATGCCTTCAGATGCCAGGAGAAATGTAGTGTTTCTGAAATCTCGCCCTCACCTACAGGTAGGGGGGGAAAGCTCTGCCAGTTGTTACATTTTCAGAAGAAATTTGTGCCTTCTGTTGGATAAGAGCCCCATCCCCACCCCATAAGGAGGAAGCATCCAGGGAAGAAAGGCCTGGCAGAAACCACTGAGGGTAAGAGGCCTATTCCAAAGGCCCCATCCCCACCCCAGAGGGAGGAAGCAACCAGGGAAGAAAGGCCTGGCAGAAACCACTGAGGGTAAGACGCCTATTCCATCGCCTGCAGCAACAGACCCACCACTGCCCGCCGCCACCTCCGCTCACACCCTGGGCAGCGGAGGTAAGGGAGGCGGAGGAGGGAGGACCCGGCAGGCTACCCACCGCCAGCCATAATCAAAGAAGCATGCAAGTAACTTAACAAAAACAATGTAGTCTGCAACTATAGCAATGCAGAGACTTGATATAGTGGACTTTTCCTTCATACTAAGTTTTTACTTTTACTTTCATAACAAATGAAGTAGAACTGTGTTTTTTATTTTAAACTGATAATATGCATGATAATACTTTGTTTTGAACTGTAACAACATGTATGATGTAAGGATACTGGTGTAGAAACCGGCAAACCACGCCAGAAATTTTTGCCACAAGAACCCTATGGACCAGAACAAAAGGCAAAACAAAAGAGGCAAGATAGATGAAACAGGATGCTTAACACAGATCAAAAGAAGGGGAGAGATGGGAGAGGGGAAGGAGAAATACAGTGTTGCAAAGAACAATACTGCATAGGAACATGGAATGTGAGGTCGATAAACCAAGGAAAACTGGAAGTGGTGAAAAATGAGATGGAAATAATAAACATTGACATCTTGGGAATCAGCGAGCTAAAATGGACAGGGATGGGTGAATTCAACTCGGCAAACCATCACATCTACTACTGTGGTCAAGAAAACTTCAGAAAAAACAGAGTAGCCATAATTGTCAACAAAAGAGTTGGAAAAGCAGTAATGGGATATAATCTCAAAAATGATAGAATGATGTCAGTCAGAATACAAGGCAAACCTTTCAATATTACTGTAATCCAAATATACGCACCAACCACGGGCACAGATGAAGCCACAGTGGACCAGTTCTATGAGGACCTACAAGACCTCATAGAACAGACACCAAGAAATGATGACCACAAGAGGCCGGACTAGAGATCTTTTCAAAAAAATTGGAGAAATCAAGGGAACATTCAAAGCAAAAATGACCATGATAAGGGACAAGGACAGCAAGGAGTTAGCTGATGCAGAAGAGATTAAGAAAAGATGGAAAGAATATACAGAGGAACTTTACAAAAAAGACCTCAACACCACTGATAATCACAATGATGAGAACATTGAAGTTGAGCCAGACATCCTAGAGAGTGAAGTCAGAAAGGCTCTAAAAAGCACTGCAAACAACAAAGCTAGTGGAGATGACGGTATCCTAGTTGAATTTTTCAAAGCTCTAAAAGTTGACAGAATCAAATTACTGCATTTGATATGCCAGCAGATCTGGAAATCAAAACAGTGGCCAAAGGATTGGAAAAGATTAGTATACGTTCCAATCCCAAAGAAGGGTAGTGCCAAAGAGTGTTCAAACTATCAAACAATTGCGCTCATCCCACACACTAGCAAGGTGATGCTCTAGATAATACAGGATAGACGTCAGCAACATGTGGAGAGAGAATTGCCAGAGGTGCAGGTGGGTTTCAGAAGAGGCAGGGGGACTAGAGACCACATTGCTAATATACAGTGGATCATGGAGAAAACAAAGGAATATCAGAAACAAGTATACCTCTGCTTTATTGACTACACCAAGGCATTTGACTGCGTGGACCACAATAAAATGTGGCAAGTACTTAAAGAAATGGGATTACCAGAACACCTCATATGCCTCATGAGAAATCTGTACAAGAGTCAAGCAGCAACAGTTAGGACAGAACACGGAATGACAGAATGGTTTGGAATAGGAAAAGGAGTAAGACAAGGCTGCATTTTATCACCCTGCTTATTCAATCTATACACAGAGCACATAATGTGCAATGCAGGGATGGAGGAATCACAATATGGGATAAAAATTGCTGGGAGAAACATCAACAATTTGAGATATGCAGACAATACCACCCTAATGGCAGAAAGTGAGGAAGATTTAAAGAAGCTACTGATTAGGTTGAAAGAAGAGAGTGCAAAAGCTGGCCTGAGACTTAACATCAAGAAAACCAAGATAATGGCAACAGGCCCTATCAGCACCTGGAAAGTAGACAGGGAAGAAGTAGAAGCAGTGACGGATTTTACTTGCTTGGGATCTAGGATCACTGCAGATGGTGACTGAAGCCATGAAATAAAGAGGCGACTGATTCTAGGGAGACAAGCCATGAGAAACCTGGGGAACATAGTGAAAAGTAGAGACATCACCTTGCAAACAAAAATCCGTATAGTCAAAGCAGTGGTATTCCCGGTGGTAATGCATGGATGCGAGAGCTGGATCATTAGGAAGGCTGAGTGCAGAAGAATAGATGCCTTTGAGATGTGGTGTTGGAGGAGAGTTTTGAGAGTACCCTGGACAGCAAGGAGAACAAATAAGTCAATCTTGAAAAAAATCAGTCCTGACTGCTCCTTAGAAGGTCAAATAGTAAAGATGAAGATGAAGTACTTTGGACACCAAATGAGAAGAGAGGATTCACTTGAGAAAGGATTGATGCTAGGAAAGGTAGAGGGCAAAAGAAAAAGGGGACGGCCAAGGATGAGATGGCTGGATGGCATTGTGGACGCATCGGGCACCGAGCTGAGCGGGCTGAGGAGGATGGTGGAGGACAGGGGTGCCTGGAAATCAATGGTCCATAGGGTCGCAAAGGGTTGGAATCGACTGTGCGATTGAACAACAACAAAAAGAAGAACAAGGTTTAGCTTCAGGCAGGGATACAAAGACTGGGCCACCTCAAAGATTGTGGTATTTTTAGCCACAATTGGCCCATACCCAGGGCAACGGCCCCCCTTCTGTGGTGGCTAATTTTTCACACACTAGGCTAAGATGCTGACTGGGAGGCAGAAGGTCAGCAGTTCGATTCCTGAGTACTGCAGGATGGAATGAGCTCCCGTCTTTGTCCCAGCTCCTGCCAACCTAGCAGTTCAAAAGCAAGACATTGTAAGTAGATAAATAGGGACCACTTCGGTGGGAAGGTAACAGCGTTCCGTGCACTCCAGTGTCTAGTCATGCCTGCCACATGACCATGGAAACGTCTGCAGCAGCAGACAGCGCTGGCTGTGAAACAGAGATGAGCACTTCACCCTAGAGTCAGATTTGACTGGCTTTTGAGCAAGGGAAACCTTTACCTTTACCTAGGTCAGGCGAAAGGAACTACGGAATCAAAAGGTGGCTTCATTTTGGCAGTTTCACATCTGAAGAAGAAGGAGGAGGAGGAGGAGGAGGAAATGCCAAAGTTGGGCAGCTTCCACAAGCTGCATGCTTGGGGATGTTATGAAAGAGTTGCACATTTCCTGCTATTGAGGTTGCATATGTTTTGTCACCAAACATGAGATTAATTGCTTATGAGATTTTCTCCATGTGTGCCAAAGGAATGTATTTTGCTTTAGGTATGGTTTTCCATGACCTGGCTCATTTGACTGGGGTAATTACCATAGGCTGTCGTGTTTCCAACCACAGACTATCTAAGAGACCTGAGAACAACTCTTGCTTGATCAGTGTCAGAAGAGGGAAAGACGCAGGGGAGCATATGCCTCCTGCAGGCTGCTGAGGCCCTATTTACAGGGGAAGAAAAGTCTAGGGGAAGATGAGACCCCCCAGGGAACAAGCCTTTCAGAACATACTGAGCCAGCTGGAACAACTTAATCAAAGGCCAGGAAGACAAGTGTAAAAGAACAGGGAAGAGGATTGTCAACACCAGTTGAGAAAGAAGCAAAGTTGTGGCAAGATGCAGTTGCTGATTGGAAAATGTTTTGTACCAAAGGAGAAGAGCTCCTGGGAAGTTTGTCTTTGCTTTCAAGGGACATTGGAAGAGCAACAGACAACATTTTTGCCTTACAAAATATTGTAAAGCCATACCAACCAGCACAAAGAAACATCTCATACAAAGGGCATTCATTCTCACCTTATGTCACCAGTGCCAAACATGAACACTTACAACAAAACATAAATGGATGTTGGTCACCATAGAAATGAGATGCCTGAGGAAGGCTGCTGGCATGACTAGAAGGAATAAAATCAGCTGAGACAAGAAGTAAAGTGGTTTGCTCATTCAGAGAGAATGTATTAGAATTCCATACCATACAAGAGATATGTGAAAAGAGAAGAAGGACAAAGAGCACGAGGCAGACCCAGAGGAAGGTGGAAAGACAACATCAAAGACATATTACAAGAATACCCAATATTCTCAGTGGAGGCTTCTAGAAGTGCCAGAACAAGAACCTTGCATCTCGCTTGACACCTGAAGTGGTGGTGGAGGAGGAGGAAGAGGAAGACCCTTCTTTCCACTGAGGTTGTTCCTGTTCCCCTCCAAACAGGGAAGACAAAGGACATGTGGGAAAAGCCTTGCTGGGGAGGGGCTGGGTCAAGAAAAGCTTCATTCCTACAAGGCCTTGTTGTCAGGGGCACCCCCAGCTGCTTTTGGGGTGTGCCCCTTATGTGCTTGCTTCTCTCCCCTGCCTCTCAGAACATGGACTTGGTACTAACTGTGTAAATGAAAGGAGAAAAGACCCCCAAGAGGTTAATGAACTGGACTCAGCCCCTGGGCCGTAGGCAGAGGGGGGTCAGGGGAGGCAGCAAAAACCCTTCTGAGCTAACAGCCCATCCCCCCCCCCAACCCACTCCGGGATGCCAATGTTGTGTGTGTGTTTGTGTGTGTGTGTGTGTGTGTGTGTGTGTGTGTGTGCACGCATGTGCGTGTGTGATATTGTTGCCCCTCCTGAAAATTCCCCCCCCCCCCAATCTAGAATCCTGGGTATGGCCCTGTTCAGCACTTAGAGCCTGTGGGGAAAGAGTCTATGGAAATAGCTGTTAAACTGTGAATAAAAGTTGTGGGTGAGCAAAGGGACCCTGAGCCTATGGAATATGTCTTAGGGGACCCTGGCTCTGCCAGCCCCATGGAGAGAATGGTTGATGAGGTACACAATCAGATTAAAGGATCGTATCCTTCAGCATCGACTTTTCAATAATGAACAATCACCTGCCTCTTAAGAAAGCCCATAAGCAAGCCATGCCGTATCATCCTGAATGCATCAAATCCATCTGTTTTGGAAACCATTGCAGGTCAGACCTGGTTAGTGCTTGGATAGGAGACCACCAGATAATTGATTTGATTTGATACAAGTGCATGTGTGACAAGTGATCCAAAGCAAACCAGGTTGAATGTACAGAGTTAGATGGCTCAATGGTTAGGCAGCTTCCATGAGTCATTCACAGCTCTGTTCTTCAGCACAAGAAAACTGCAAAGGCAAACTAGGGAATAGCACTACTGCCATATTTAGACAGGAAGACAGCCATCTAATTCTGCCCAATGATAGGCCTGGCCCTAGCGTGTTTTTAGAGGTACCCTACTCTTTATCTCTATTCCTTTGGCACATGTTTGCTCACTTTCTACACCATTTTGCACCAGAAAGCAAAACTGAATTTCTAATACATTGGTTGAAAATGCTATTATTTGCAAAAATGTTTAGCTGGAATGAATTTTGTACTTGCAAAACAAATTTGCAGTTGTTGCTGCTTTAAGTTTAACTTTCTTTCTGAGTGTGGATGTTAGTTGTTGAGTTTTTAGTGAAAAAGTAAACTCGTTCTCATATGCCTAAACCAGTGGTTCCCAAACTTTTTTTTTTGGCCATGCCCCACCTAAGCATCTCTAAAATCCTGATCCCACCCATTCCTATGACATATAATTCTTATTATTCAAAGAGTAAACTCCTACTTGCATGGAGGAAGCATAATGTGTTAATAACACATTATGTGTTAATAACACATTTTCAAATTGCCCCCACCCACCCACCCATTGGGCATGTGCCCACATTAGGAACCACGGGCCTAAAGCCTTACTGTGGAATGATTATGGCATATTACAACTGATAGCATTTACCCTCTGTGAAGCTACAGTATACAACTCCCCTTTTAATGCCACACATTGTAACAGGGAATTCTAATATGTTGGAATTATGCATTATATGAAGAATAGCTTTTGTCTGTATGTTTCCATTGGCATCAGTTTCCATTGTCATCACCTGCCAATTACTTTCATGGCCAAACAAGGCAATTTACAACATGAATCAAGAGTAAGTGTTGTCAACAATAAAACAAAGAAGCACGCTTGGAAGTGAACCAACCGGACTGAATTATGGTGATCCATGCTAAAATCAATTAAAACTACACACCCCCTAAAAAAGGGGTGCAGAAACCAAAGGCACCATTGGGGGGGATATGCTTCTATATCAGCCACCCAACGGAGGTTATCCTTCCACCTGCAGCCCACACTTGGCCCACCAGCCAGGTTTTAAGTTCTTTCCTGAAAGGCAGCAATTCCATCCGGAGACTTAGCTCTGTTGGCAGGAGGTTCCAGAGGGCCTGTGCAGACATGGAGAAGATCCTCCTCCTTGTGCCAGAGAGGTGAGCCCCTCTGGCTGATGGAACAATTAGAGAGTCCATCCGATCTGCTCTGGTCAGACGGACAGACGTTCTTAGGGCAATGCGGTCTCTAAGGTATCCTGGCCCACTACCATATAGAGCTTTAAAGGTCAAAACCAGCACCTTGCATTGCACCCAGAGACAAACTGGCAACCAGTGCAGCTCCCAAAGCAGTGGTGAGGCGCAGGCATAATGCCCACACACCATCACCACCCAGGCTGCCACATTCTGGACCAGCTGTAGCCTCCAGATGGTCATCAAGGGCAGCCCCATGTAGAGTGCATTGCAATAATCTAGTCTGGAGGTGACCAGAGCATGAGTGACCATGAGCAAGGAGTCCTGGTCCAGGAGCGGGTGCAACTGGCGAATCACCCGAAGTTGGATGAAAGCCCTCCTGGCCACAGCCACCACCTGTTCTTCTAGCAGCAGCTGCGAATCCAGAAGGACCCCCAAGTTGTGCACCGGGTCTGTCTGGGGCAAAATAGCCCCATCCAGAATCAAGGCTGGTACTCCCGGGATAACACAGGGCCCCCTATCCATAGCCACACAGTCTTGCTAGGATTCAGTTGTAGCCTGTTGGCCCCCATCCAGACCCCAACAGCTTCCAGGCACCTGGAAAGGACTTTGACAGCATCACCCCATGGGCCAAGATGTACAACTGAGTGTCATCCACGTACTGATGGTACTGTACCCTGTGGGAATGAATGATCTCACCCAGCGGCTTCATGTAGATGTTAAAAAAGGAGAGGAGAGAGCACTGGACCCTGAGGTACCCATATTGAAGGGGCCTAGGGCTGGACCTCTCACTTTCCAACCACACCTAAGGAGAGGTTTTACCAATGCCTGCCTCCCCCATGAATGTCCATGGCTGAGTGGACAATCCTTCAGATGTAATCTGTTTATCTGTGCAGCAATTGCTTTGTTGGGCCCCAGTGACTTAGCAGTTAAGGTGCTGAGTTTGATGATCAGAAGGTCCCCAGTTCAAGACCCAATTGCCTCATGACAGAGTGACCACCTGCCGACTGCCCCAGCTCCTGCCAACCTAGCATTTCTAAAAGAAGAAATTGCTAGTAGATAAACAGGTACTGCTTTGGCAGGGAGTGTAACAGTGTTCTGTTTGCTTCATGATCTAGCCATGCTGCCACATGACCACAGAATTGCCCGCAGATGTGGACAGCATGGGCTATTTGGCTGTGAATGGAGATGAGACCACCCCTAGAATCGGACACAGCTGGCTTTTGACCAAGGGAGACCTTTACCTAATTGCTTTGTAAAAAAAAAAAACTACATCCAGTCATGGACACATTCTTTAAATTTTATACAGGGAAATGTTTGAAAGCATGGCCCTCTACTATGAACTTCTGTCTGCAGTAGTACAGTTCTAAATTCTGCCACCAGCCTACCCCTTTGTCCTGCTAAAATGTATCATATTTTTATATACTGTAGTAGCAAAAATAGCAGACAACTGTGCTGTGTTTTCATTGGTACAGCATTTCTTCCCTATTCATAATTCTTCTTAAGAAACGATCAATAATCCCTCATCAGGTTTCTGCAATCCAGATCATATACAATAACTCTTGCAAGTCTTCTGTCTTTCAGGAAGAAAAGTCCTAGAGATGTAATATGTTTATCTGTGCAGTGCAGTAATTGCTTTTTTTTTTCTTAAATGTCTCTTATAATTGGGCAATATGAAATTGAATCTTCACTCTCTTGTGCCAGCATGACAATTAAACTACTACAAAGCTTGTCATGACAGAAGGCTCTGGTATTAATGGATGCAAACCTATTTATCCGTTGTCAAGCAGAGGCCCTGGGAGGCGAGGAATTGACACCTGCCAGATCTCACTAATGGTCTAGCTCTTCTTCCTTCACAATGAACAATGTGCACAAGTAATGTTTAATTGGCTTGTTTGATCCTCAACAATGTGAAAATTCTTTATCAGTGGTGTTTTGTTTTGCTAACCTTCCAAAGCAAGTGATAGTCCAAAAGCCATTTTGGAATCCAGGAGAAACTTCAATTTGAGAAAGGAGCTCACTGAACAAGAAACAACATTAAAGGAGGATATGGTTGAGGAACATGACCTCTCTATGTCACTCTGAGGACTCTGAATAAACTGAGGGCTGGAGTGCCCAAATGCACAACCAACATGCCCAAGTGGGGGGGTTGCTGGCAGATAACAACATACTGTGGAAATGTAAAACCAAGGTGCCCAAACTGCCACTCATGTGCTGGATCTGACCCATGGCACCAACTAATCCAGCCCATGGCGCTCCTGGAAGCAGAAGAAAAACACACATGTGCAGGTGCATTTTACAGTGCCGCAATCAGGGGGGGGGACAAGTAGGACTCCCATCCCAGGCCCAGAGATGATGGGGGCCCGTTGGCACCGGGAAACAAATGATGTGCACATGCACAAACAGACCACACATGCGCAGAAAACCACAGGGGCATGGTGCCACCGGGAAACCACTGATATATCCATGTGCAAACAGACCATGCATGCACAGAAACCACAGGAGCATGCCAAAATGTGGGGTGGCATGTACCGGGCCCGGAAATTTCTGATGTCGGCCCTGGCATTTTACTTTCACTTCCGGGTGGGAGGAGCCATGTGACCAGCACAGTTGACCACATGACCGACCAGCCCACAGCCCAAAAAGTTTGGGCACCCCTGGTGTAGAGAGATACAGAATCTGGCTCATTTGTTGGTCTGCTGGCTACTACTGGAAACATGTACCGATGAGGATTGGTTAATGACAAAACCAAGAAGGTGGCTTCATTTTGGCAGTTTAAAATTTCACCTGGACACGAAAGAAGAAGAACAGAAGGAAATGAGGACAGGGAAAAGATAGCATTTAGTAATTTATTCATGGACTCATGGATGGTAGCTAAGGATGGGAGAAGCATCATTAGTTTTCTGCTCCCAGTAAAAAACTAGGACTTTAAATCCTTGCTTGCTTGTCACATCTTCACAAATGAAGATGAGGAACCAGGCATTTTTTCTTGGATGTGGCGTTTGTAGTAAGAGAAGATCGGAACAAAATGCATGACTCACTGTGGCAAATTGCTGCTAATGAATTAGCTGGTTGCTTTAGTAGCCTTATGCCAAAAAAGCATCAGAATGGTTGTTTGCATCTGTTTAAACAATTGATGAGAAGGAAAGAAGGAAGGAAGAATTTAGCAAGCATTCTTTATAGCCCTAGTACAAACTGGTGGCAGGTTTGTAAAGATCATTTCATGGATCCACTGGGGTTGAGGAGGTAATGACTATATTTACAATTAAGACAACTGGAGATAATAAATAGCATGCTGGAAGTTAATTGTATTGATTCAAATGGGCTTGAAGAAATATCTGTGCTTTTGAATGGAAAACACAATACCTGCTTAACATGCAAGAGACATAAAAACTGTGACTTGAATGTGCTTTGCAAAAAGTTCATATCCCATTTTGTATGTAATTGTTCATTATCTTCACAGATGGAGAAGTAGAAATAAGTTTCTGCATTTTCCTTTGGCATAGTTGTGAAACCAGTTGAGAGGTTGAAATGGTGGTGGTGGTTACATGACACCAGGTCAGCTCCAAGTTATGGCAACTCTATAAATGAGCAATTTCCAAAATGTTCTATCCTCAACAACCCTACCCAGCTCAAGGCTGTGGCTTTTATTGTTTGGGAAGTCAATCCATGTTGTATTTAGTCGTATTTTCCAGCTGCCTTCAACCTTTCACAGCATTATCATCTTTTCCAGGGAATCTTTCTTTCTCATAATGTCCCCAAAGTAGGACAGCTCTGTTTTGTCATTTTGGCCTTCAGAGATAGTCCAGACTTGATTTGCTCTAGGACCTTGTCTTTCTGGCAGTCCAGGGTATCAGCAAAGATATCTTCCAGCATAATTTTTCAAATAATCCTTCCCCCCCCCACCACCACCACCTCATGACAGCTTTCTTTACTGTCCATAGTGTTTGGGAATACAAGAACATGGGTATCCTTGGTCTTGGTCTCCAGTGATACATCCTTGCATTTAATGATCTTTTCTAATTCCTTCATTGGAGCCCTAGTGGTGCAATGGTTAAACTGTTTTACTTCAGCCAAAATGTTGTGGGTTCTATCCTGATGAGGATCAATGTTGACTCAGCCTTCCATTCTTCTGGTCGGTAAAATGAGTACCCAGCATGTTGGGGGCAAAATTCTAATTAACATGTGAACCACCCAGAGAGAGCACTAAGCACAATTAGGCGGTATATAAATGTAATTGCTATTCATTGCTGCCCTTCTGAATCTCAAAAGTCTTCTGATTTTTTGGCTGCAGTCTCCATTTAGATTAATGATTGTGCCTAGGTCTCCCTTACTCAAAAGGCAGTTGTATCCGGCTCTAGGGTTCAGTGCACATCTCTGTTTATAGCCAAAGAGCCAGTACTGTCTGCATCTGCAGAAATTTATGTGGACATGTGGCAGGCATGCCTAGATGCTGGAATGCTTAGAACCCTGTTACTTTTCCTGCCAAAGTGGTACCTATTTATCTACTTGCAATTTCTTGCTTTCAAACTGCTAGATTGGCAGGAGCTGGAACAGAGATGAGAGTTCACTCTGTCATGCAGCACTCGGGTCTCAAACTGCTGACCTACCACCTTCTGGTAGTCAAGCTCAGCATCTTAACCATTAAGCCACTACAGTCCCTTGATTGTGCCTAGGTATACAAAAAATTGTCTGAGGGGGTAAGAGAACAATGTGTTGGGTTTTCTGCCACCTCCAAATATCTACTGGCTTCTGTTGACCAGGGTGAGATGTAGAGATTGCTTCTTGTTGTATTTCCTGATGGGTTGTTTGCTTTGAAAAATCTCAAACCAGTTGAGGAAAACGTAACTACATAAACTCCAGACTGGCATACTTGAGGAGTCCATTCCTCTCAGATTAACAGAGTAAGCATGAATACAGTTTAACCAGAGCGTCTTTTGCACCACACCTGGAACATCCCACTTTCACGTTTATTGCCAGCAAGATCCCAGGAAGGAGTAAGTATAATCCTGTGGAACTTCCTAGACACATAATGAAAGCCTCACATATGGGTGAATTTATCTCATAAGACAGTGATGGTGAACCTTGGCACCCCAGGTGTTCTTGGACTTCAATTCCCAGGAACACAAGTGCCTGTGAATGTACACATATGGATCCACATGTACGCACAGTAAACCCATTTGTGTGGATTTACAGAGACTTGGGTGTCTGGGAATTGAAGTTCAAGAACACTTGGAGTCCCAAGGTTCACCACCATTGTCATAAGACCAGTGGGACACAAGGAGAGCCATAGCAGAGCAGATGAAAGGGCTATCTGCTCCACAATTATGATTATTTGATGTCCTGCCATTTATTGTCAGGCTTGCATCTTTTTTGCATCTCCATATTCTCCTCCATGGAAATCAAAATTCCCCAGTCTTAGTTTAGTTGAGTTTCTCCAAGCCTTCCCCATCCTATGTTTCCTTTATATCTTATTATTATTTACTTCTTCTTTTACCCCTTCGGGTGTCATGGGAGATATAAGGTTCTTGTTCTATTCTTTCATGTCATTCCTTCATATCCAATTGCAAAACTTTATTATTTCTTCCCCTGTTGAAACATTTCTCCCAAGCTGAAACATTTTTTCCCCACATTTTTGCACTCTTCTGCTTCACGTGCACAGCTATTCCTGCATTTTCCTGAATTTTACATGGTTTCTTACAAGTGCCCGATGAGTCCTGCCAATATGTGAGTTGTCAAGGTGACCTGAGTTTCAATGTGTGATAAGTTCTGGGAAGTGTGAAAATACTGCTTCTGCAGAAGCAGCAGATTTGAGTGACGTGGCTCTCAGTCCCCATTCTCAGCTCTAGGGATAAAAAAGAACTTTCTGCAAAACAAAATTTCATATCTAGTAGAATAATTTAAAACTATTCAATGCGGATTTTATTGTATGTGTGAATGCACATATGCAAAAAAAAAAGCTAAAGGAACATAAAGATGCTATTGATCTGTATTTAATGGGTGAAATAATCAAACTAGATTGGCTAACCCATTCTTTACAAAATTTCTTTGTTCTGAGTTATACATTCTCCTGTTTTGAAATAGAACAATATAAGGATTAGGGTATGATGAAAGAAATAGGATTTCTTCTCCTAACTACCCCAGCCATAGAATTCTTCTCCTAACTACCCCAGCCATAGAAGTAGGAAGATTTTTATTGCTTTTAAAATTTTTGGTTTTGATCCTCTGATGTCTTCCTTCTCTTTGGAAAACAGCTTCCTATCAGATGCCACTCCCTATAATAATGTATCATTCTGTTCTTTCCTACCTACATAGACAGTGTAAGCAAAAAAGATAAGACCATGAATGGAAACGATATCAATGAATTTTTTTAAAGAAGATCAGGCTTTGATAACAAGTAAAGCTAAGGAAGTACAACAACACCTTACATCCATGTGAACCAAGACTGCAAGATAATTAATATGAGAATTAAAAAAGAGAAACTGAGCTAATGGCAATTGAAAGGAAAGAACATACAGTAAAACCCCTATTTATGGGGGGGGGGGGGGAGTCCGCTCCGTAGGCTTTTGCTTAATTCAGTTTTTTATGTAACTTGAAGCAAACTCGTAGGAAAAATAATTTTTTAATGTAACTTGAAGCAAACACATAGGAAAATGATATTTGTATGTAAATCAAAGCAAAACCATAGGGAAAAGAATTTTTAAGTAACTTGAAGAAAATCCATAAGAAAAAGAATCTTTATGTAACTCAAAGCAAACCCATAGGAAATTGTGTACATTTTGACATGGTTTTAGCACAAAAACCACATTATTATCACATTATGTAAGTTGAATTTTATGTAACTCCAGGCATATGTAAGCCAGGGTTTTACTGTACTTTAAATATCAAATATTAAATATGACAGACTTTACGTTCCTAGGATCAAAGATCACTGCAGATGGGGATTGCAGCCATGAAATAAAAAGGTGACTGATTCTGGGGAGGCAAGCTATAAGAAACCTGGGGAACATAGTGAAAAGTAGAGACATCACCTTGAAAACAAAAATTAGAATAGTCAAAGCAATGGTATTCCCAGTCGTAATGAATGGTTGTGAGAGCTGGACCATTAGGAAAGCTGAGCGCAGAAGAATAAATGCCTTTGAAATGTGGTGTTGGAGGAGAGTTTTGAGAGTCCCCTGGACTGCGAGGAGAACAAATAGGTCAATCTTAGAAGAAATCAACCCTGACTGCTCCTTAGAAGGTCAAATAGTAGAGATGAAGCTAAAGTACTTTGGACATCAAATGAGAAGGGAGGATTCACTTGAGAAGGCCTTGATGCTGGGAAAGGTGGAGGGCAAGAGAAGAAGGGGGCATCCAAAGATGAGATGGCTGGATGGTATTGTAGATGCAATGGACACAGAGCTGGGTGGGCTGAGGAGGATGTTGGAGGACAGCGGTGCCTGGAAGACAATGGTCCATAGGGTCACAAAGAGTCGGAATTGACTGTACGACTGCGACTGAACAACAACAACAAAAATATCAAAATAGAGGGAGCAAGCATACAACCAGTGGTAGAGTTCAAATACATAGGAACAACATTTACTGAAGATGGCAAAATGGACAAAGAGATTAACATATGGTGTAGTAAGGCAAATCAAATATTGGAGCAGTTAGTTATTGGGGCTCTTACAACATACGGCAGGGGTTTTCAATGTTTTTGTGCCACAGGCCGGACTACTCACCCTCAGACAGCTGAGTGGGCTGGACACAATGGTGGTGGGTGCATTTGTGCATGCCACCCACTTTTACTTCCGGGTGCAGGGTCATTGCTGCAAGCTGGATGGAAAGGGGCCAGTGGCCAGGGCTGTCCTACTGGCCATAGGTTGCGAACCCCTGACATAAGGCAATACCAACCAGTGCAAAGGAACACCTCATACAAAGCATATTCATTATCATCTTATGTTACCAGTGCCAAACATTGACAGGTAAAGGTAAGTAAAGGTAAAGGTTTCCCTTGCTCGAAAGCCAGTCGTATCCGACTCTAGGGTGCAGTGCTCATCTCTGTTTCTAAGCCGAAGAGCCAGCGTTGTCTGCTTCTGCAGACGTTTCCGTGGTCATGTGGCAGGCATGACTAGACACCTGAGCGCACGGAACGCTGTTACCTTCCCACCAAAGTGGTCCCTATTTATCTACTTGCAATTTCTTGCTTTCGAACTGCTAGGTTGGCAGGTAAAACAAAACATAAATGAAAGTTAGTGAGCATGGAAATGAGTCTATGAGATGTCTGAGGAAAGCTGCTGACGTGACTAGAAGGGATAAAATCTGGATTGGGATTCTAAGGGAAAGAATTGGAACAGAACCAATCTTAAGCTACATACAGAAACAACCAATAAAGTGGTTTGGACATTTGGAGACAATGTCTTGGAATTCCATATCTTACAAGGCATATGTGGAAAGAGGAGAAAGACATAGACCATAAGGGGAGACCCAGAGAAATGTGTAGAGATAACATCAAGGAAATATTATAAGAAACTGATGGAGGCTGCTAGAAGTGCCAGAGCAAGATCTTTGTATCTCCCTTGACATCCAGAGGGATAAAAGAGGAAGTAAAGAATTTCCCAGAATTCCTTTCTGAAAGAGACCAGGCTGGACAGTTTCCAAACATTTAGAAATCCAATCAAGATTGTCTATTTTACTTTGCTTGCTAGTTTTACCCTTGAATAAACTGTAATGAAACAAAATGTAGTCTTCCAGTTATCACAGAATAGCAGTTTCCATCAGCTCTGGCTAGGATCAGCTAACAGGCAAAGAGAAGGGTAGTAGTAATCCAATAATATCTGCTGGGACACAGCTGCCCATCCCTGAACTAGACAAATTATACTGGGATGGAGATGTCTATTTCATCTGTACTGCTTGTTTTAAACTGTTTCTGACATATTTTGAAGTAATATTTTTAATTATGGTTTTTATAGTTGAACTTCTAATAAAAGTTTAGAGCTGCTTGGAAATTTTTCATTTGAGAAATGATATGATAATGTGAAAATAAATCAACATGTCAACACCCTTAATAATTTATCATAAATTGCCTCTCTCTATTGTTTACCATCCTACACATGTTCTGTTATCATAGGCTGATAAAAGTTAACTCGATATATAAACCAGAGCATTGCCTACTTTTCCTCCTCCTCAAGATCCTTTGACAGTAGATATCTATGGGACCTGAATTATTGTTTAGAAATTGGTAGTAATTGTTTTGGCTGTAGGACTTAGTGATGATAATTTTTACCATAGAAATATGAGCATGAGCATGATCTCTTATCTATATCTATAAGATATAGTCCACAATGGGCTCCCACACCCCTGGACCAATTCCACCCACACTGGCCACATACCTGCATTGGGCTTGTGAGATGGCCACAGGGGGGTCCTGATGCCCATTTGTGGGTGCATGCCCCAAAAAAAATAGTCGCAAAGCCCCCCGATGGGAGAAAACAGCAAAACTAGCATTACTGTGCATGTGCGTCAGCATTCCGGGATGAAGCCACTTTGAACTACGACTCTCAGCATGGCCTGAGGTGCCCATCAGGCAGCTGGGAGTCATAGACCTTCATTTCTGAGGTGCACATTTCTCTAAGGGTGGCATGAGCGGTGACCGCACAGGCCGCCCCGTGCCACAGGCATCAGGAAACACTGGGGCCAAGCTGCGGCCAGTGCGGTAACCATGGTGCGGCCAAGGTCTCTCCTGTCTGTGAGGTAAAGGCTGAGAAGGCCAGCCCTTCCCCCTCTACCTGCCTTCCCTTCACCTTCTGACAGGCAACACGTCGGCCTCCTCTGTTACCACGTGAAGTGCCCTCTGCTTGGGGCTTGCAGCGGGGCAGGGAGAACTGGGCATGGGGTGGACGGCGGCCAGGTGGGAGGTCACCAGAGGTGGGGGAGCAGGGGAAGAGTGGCAAGGGATTATGGTGGTGGGGGTGGCAGGAGACTGGTGGGTGTTCCTGCAGGTGGTGGTGGTAGTAGTAGGAAAAGTGGTGTTGGAGCTGCCGTGGAAGGGAGCCGCTTTGCCGGTCAGGCAGCAGCAAAAAGGGGGGTGGCAGCCAGGGGGGAGCAGTGGAAATGATGCCATCGGTAAGCAACAATCCGGGCAACGCCAGGTACTCTGCTAGTATGATATATATTAAAAATGAACAGCTTTATGCTGATTCTTGTTCAATGAACAGAATACTAAAAATGCATTCTGTGTCTCTCAGTCCCTGCATCAATATGATGTCTGCTAATCTCATTTTAACAGAGCAATATAGACAAATCAGAGTCTGGCCAGGTTACCCTGCTATGGTAATAGAGTAGATCATACTGCCAGCAACCCAATGCCAAGTGTCAGGCGGTAGTTAACTAACCTGACAACTCTGTGGACTAATGGCCTTGGATGCCAAAGTCCACAAGGAAGGGTGATGGTCCCCAAGTAGATTAAATCCCACTTGAATCCATATTAATGGAGGGCAGCAGCTTCCTCAATACTGGCCTGGGGCCGATGAGGACTTTATGTGCCAAAAGGGCTCAGGACCAGAATGTGACTCACAGAACTAGATCAGTGGTATGGGTGCCATGCTGCTATGCGGAAGGCAGATGAAAGGCCACTGCATTATATTCTCAGAACAGTCTTCATGGCTGATTGCCATGAGGATCACCAATATTCAGATTCAAATACAGCAGAAGAAGATAGAAAATCAGAAAAATAAATGAAACATGCTTTCCTTTTCTTCTTCTATTTTCATTTTTTTTGGAGGCGGGGAAGCAAATATATTCCAATCTTTAATTTTGTCAACCTAAACACCTATTGATTTGTCAGCATTTGGCATTTGTGGCTATTAAATTATGCCTTGCTGTTAATTCATAAGGCATTTTAAAGTTGAAATAAGCACTAATTGATCAGTTCTTATATTGATCAAAATCAACTTCATTTGTAATTTAATCCATCATGTCTCTCTCTTTTTTCCAAGCAATAGATTCTTTTACAAGCGTGAATAACTCAGGTTTATTTCTTTCAAGCAAACAGCAGGGGCTGGAGTCTGAAGGATAATAAATAAGGCTCCATCGAACATCATGTCTCTCACGACTCTTCAAAAACAACTCCACCCACTAGATAGCCTCACTATTAATCACCAGCCTATTCTCTGAATTAATTGCAGGCACAGAAATGTCCTGGTGTTCTCTTCAAAGCACTAATGTTATTTCCCCCCTTTTTTCTTCTTTTCAGCTGTAGTCAGTGCCATCCCAGTGCCAACACTAGAAAGTGCCCAATACCCAGGAATTCTGCCATCACCCACTTGTGGATACCCGCATCCTCAGTTCACGCTCCGACCGGTGCCATTCCCAACTCTCACAGTTGATAGGACTTTTGGAACAGGAAGAAGTAAGTGGAGTATTTTTTTTCTTCTCTTCCAGTTTAAGGACACCATACAGATAAACACTGAAAAGTGATGCTACCAAGCTCTGCCTGTAAAAAAATATACACTGTACAGCTTTTTTTATAAAATAATCCTAATTCAAGGGTATTTTAAAGAGAAGTGTTTTGCAGCATTAGACTAATAGCAATTGAGTTAGTAGGAGGAGAGAAATGAGTACCACAATGTAGAATTTTATCCTGGAAACAGGTTGTTTCTTTTGTCCTGTTTAGAATTCATTTGTTCTCATTTCTCTGGATCCTTCCTTCCAGTAGCATCAATGTGTGATGTTTGGATGCTTCCCAAATATCATTCTATCCTGCTCTCCTATCAGATGCACTGAATACACCATGGACAAACAATCTGAAAATCCAGCTCAAGCACCTTCTCCTCCATGGCTCACAGCCCCTTCAGTCTCTATGTTGGCTTTGTCAACAATTTGTTTCTGAGCAATCATGAGGGCTATGAATACTCCTTGAGTTATGTTGGCACATTTCAGTAAACTGATGCCAAAGTTATTATAGTTTTGGCTTCTGAGCTACCCTAATTATACAACAGTTCATTTAATAACCGGAGAGCATTTGATGCTAAATTGTATATGTGTGTTTCTCTCCACATCCTTTATTTGTGGTTTTGTTAGTCTATGTGATTGATTGATTGACTGATTGATTGGGAAATTTTAAAAACTATCAGATATTTCAGTAATACTAAATTGGGATCACCAGTTCCCTGCTAAGACTCACCAGGCAACAATTAACTCCCACAGATACTTCTCCGTATCCAGCCCTGAGAATTATTTCTCCAGCCTGAGTTGACTCCTTATCTCCTCTTCTCCTGGGCGATTCTCCAAGGACATGCAATGGGAGTTTTGCAGGGTAGTGTGATAACATAGACGTTGAAAAAATCAGGCGACTCCACAAACACAATAATTTTATTATGGATGGCATAGCCATTCCTTCTGCCAAATAGACCATGCTCCAATCATTATTTTCTGTTCTCAAAGCTCATTTCAAATGAACTAGAAAAAAGTCAATGCTGAAAAATTACCTTAATGGGGAAAATGTCAGTAAACCATCTGCTCGAATAGAAACTAAATACAATGAGGGGGGAAAGGCCATGTCTAGTCAGTGTCTCTCTCCCTTGGATGATAAACCTGTCTGCCATTTTGGCCACTGCCCTAGGAGCTGATAACAATAGACCAAAATAATGATGTCACAATGGGTTCTTTTCCACAATGACTTCTGCCAATAAGTGTGTGGGAGTATCTGATCTTGACAGTTTAATTTCATAGATCTATTTTGGGGCAAGGAGAAGAGGTGTTATGGAAACATATGAATTGTGCATTCCAAGAGACTGTAGTTGCTTTTCTGTGTGTGGTACCCCCCCCCCCTTATCCTAAGCAAATAAAATGTTGTTTTCAGCCTACACAGAGGTGATTCCCAAGCAGTGATGTGTTCTCCTTAGGAGATTTCAAAGGATGCCTGTATAGTTTGAAAACAAAAATATATATCTCAATATTACATTATTATTTTCTAATTCTGAAGATAAGGAAAACCAAATATATCTACTGCCTTCTTATTGGACAGTCAAATATAACTACAGTGCTTTCTTCTTATTGCATCATCATGTGATATGTAGTCAGGATGTAGTGATTGTTTTGCTTTGCTTTTTAATATCTTTCCTTTATACTTCTCTTGTAGTTATGCTGTAGTGTAGAATAAAGTTTGTGTCAATAATGTGTCCAGGTAATTAATAATAATAATAATAATAATAATAATAATAATAATAATAATAATAATAATAATAATAATAATAATAATAATAATAATAATAATAATAATAATAATAGAGTCAAGACCCTGTGGGACTTAAAAATTCAAACAGATAGACATCTGCCTCACAACACATCTGTTATAACTGTTGTGCAGAAGAAGAAAGTCTGGTTTATTGACATTGCTATACCAGGAGATGCACGAATTGAAGACAAACCACTGAGGGGGGACAGTGTCACAAAATATTGTAATGTGCAAATTGAGGTCGAGCGTCTATAGTAGGAAAAATATGTTGTTGTTCCCATAG
Source organism: Bradypodion pumilum (assembly GCA_035047305.1). NCBI lineage: Eukaryota > Metazoa > Chordata > Lepidosauria > Squamata > Chamaeleonidae > Bradypodion > Bradypodion pumilum. Next base: position 18,697,685 of record JAWDJD010000002.1, read on the forward strand.
TGATCAGAGCCCTTGGAGCAGTACCTAAAGGGCTCCCTAGATATTTGGAAATTTTGGAGCTATCTGATTTGAACATCATAACTCTCCAAAAAAACAACTCTACTAGGGACTGCATATATACTCTGACGTTACTTTAACAGCTCTTAGGTCCACGGTTAGGGCTTGAACTGTTAATTTTAGTCTAGTCCTCAATTGTGAACCAAATAGTTGATGATGATGATGATGATGATGATGATGATACATGTCAGATATTATTCTGGGTTGAAAGGATTTTTGTGGAAGAAACTCTTTTCAGGGAACACCCAAATGAGGCTCCTTTCATGCCCCCAAGAGCTGGGACAGAGATGGGCACTCAAACCATCATGCAGCACCCGAGTCTCAAACTGCCAACTTGCCAGCCTTCCAGTTAACTAGGTGTGCTTCTTAAACACTGAGCCACTGCAGCCCAGTGTGTCTAGGTGGGACCTACCCATGCTTATCGGATTGACTCTGGTATATTTTGACTCAGCTGTCATAGCAACCTATAGAGGCTAAGTCAGTATTATTCTATACTGGAGATGTATATGAGGGGGGTGAATTGACTTCTGAAGGGAGAAATGGAGGTTCCAAGACTGTGCAAAATTATAGTAGCTTACCTAATCCAACCTGTGTGGCTAAGGAGAGCTCCAACACTGATGGCTCTGAGAGCTATCATGCTATGCCAGCTGCACATGAATACAGAATAACTGAAAGAGGAATATTGTACATTAAATCCCTTTCCATGTTATGAGTTCTCTAAGGACTAGGAAGGCTTCACAATTGTATCCATCACCCCATCTGGAGATCCAAAATGTACAGCAGTTGCCTGAAATGTCAACCAACCATACCTGTCAACCATCCTGTTTTACCCGGGAAAACCCCTTATTTTTACCCCTCGTCCCGCCCCCTCCCATTTTATTAATTTCCCCATATTTTCCCCCCCCCCTTTTTTTTTAAAAACCTGACTGAAGCTGCAGTATTTTTTCTGGCTACCAGAGGTTGCTGTCTGTGGCTTTTCGCTTCTGGAAGGGGAGAGAGAGGTGGTGTAGGGGTGTTCTGTGTATGGGCTGCGGCTCCGGCAGCCCTTGCCTTCCTAGAGAGAGCAGATGAGCAAGAGGGAGCCATGACACAGGGAGGGCTCCCAACCCATCTGGCCACGGATCCTATTTTAAAAAGGAACACCAGGTCTCCTGGCTTTGCGCGGGTGCTTGGGTCTCTCCTTCTCCGGAGACACAACAACAAGCTGGGACCCCAGCTGGGCTCGGTCCTTTCTTGGCTTCCCTTTGGCTAGCACTTGGCAGCCCAGGCCAGGACCTCCTCGCGTGGCTCCCCACCCACCCCCAAGAGATGAACCGCGGCACTTTCTCCGCATGGCTCCTGCTCTTCCTGGGGACCTCCACCTGCCTTTCGATTGAGGACAAGAGGATCGCTTTGGCCCCGGATGGGGAGGATGGAGAGCCACCTCGGGGAGATAAAGGGAGACAAGGGGGAAGTCCTAAACTGGCTGCAGATAGAGGGGCGCCGAAGTCGGGGTGGGGGTGGGGGAGAAGCAGATGAAGGATCCGTGCCAAAAAAAGAGAGCGATTAACAATAGTGATTGGGACTGCAGAGGCTCAAGTGGCTAAGACAGTGACTGGGAGGCAGGAGGTCAGCAGTTCAATTCCCGGGTACTGCAGGACAGAATGAACTCCCCCGTCTTTGTCCCAGGCTCCTGCCAACCTAGCAGTTCGAAAGCAAGAAAATTGCAAGGAGATAAATAGGGACCGCTTTGGTGGGGAAGGTAAACAGCGCTCCATAGTCATGCCTGCCACATGACCACGGAAACGTCTGCAGAGGCAGACAGCGCTGGCTCTTTGGCTTTTGAATCGGAGATGAGCACTGCACCCTAGAGTCGTATACGACTGGCTTTCAAGCAAGGGAAACCTTTACCTTTGCTGGGAAGGTAAGCAGCGTTGGCTTGCACTCTGGTGTGCCTAGTAATCATGCCTGCCACATGACCACACACACAGAAACATCTGTAGAAAGCAGACAGCACTGCTGGCTCTTTGACTTTTGAAATGGAGATGAGCACTGCACCCTAGAGTCGGATACAACTGGCTTTTCGAGCAAGGGAAACCTTTCCTTCTCCTGGACTTCTCCCACCACCACTCCCAACACGGCTGGCTTGGCGATTGTATTTGATTTTATCCACGCCATGCCGTCCACGTGAGTTGACCTTCCCCCCTTAGCGCACGTGGGAGGGGGCGTGCAAGGTGGATCGATTCGGGGCTGGCTGGCTTGCAAAGGGAGAGCGAGTGAGCGAGCGAGGGAAGCAATGCACAGAGCAGGGAAAGAAGAAGGGAAGGAGGGAGAAAAAATGGCTCAGGAAAAGTGCAGCTCATTTCCTCTCCCTGGGCTTGGGGCATGGGCAGCGCTCCCCAGAACCCGAGGAGGTGGTTTGCAGAGAAAGCTGGATCCATGGCGAAGTTCCATGACATATACCTTGAACAATTCTGTAATGCTATGCCCTTACACAGTTTAACTGTTCTAGCAACATCCTTAAAGTTTAGGTGGCCAAACCTCCTGTGCATTAAATGAATGCAATTACTGTGAGGGGGTTTGTTACTATAATACGGAGTAGCAGTTTCCACCTCTTTCGGCTTGTCTTTTAGCACAAACAGATTATTACCTACAGGAATTTTCACTTCGAAACTTCCCTTGCTTAAGACACATTCTTTTGCTTTGAATGCCAGTTGATACCCCAAGGTCAGCTTAGACACAGATAGCAAGTTATACTTTCCATTTGGAATGTATAACATCTCCATTTCCACTCCCAAAATAGGGCAGTGTGCCATACCTTCCCCAACGACTTTCATATTCCACCCATTAGCTAGTGTGAGCTTTATGTTGCTCTTTTTATAGCTGTTAAACAAACTTCTGTTATGGTTATGGCAAAAGAGGCTCCAGAGTCAAGGAGCCAATTATTTTTGTTTGGTTGGAAACCATTAACACTTTCCTCAGAAACAGCCAAACTGGCTTTCTGCCTTCCCTTCTTTGGGGTTCTTTTCTTAGCATAGCAAGTTTTAGCTAGATGTCCTTCTCTATTACAGAGGAAACACCTCTTCACAACAAACTCTACTTCATTGCTAGCTTTCAGCTCAGTATCCTGACTGATAATAACTGGGGGTTTTACTTGATTCAGGCCCCTCTTTTCCACCCTTTGCTTGTTATAATCCAACAAGCGCGCAGTTACAAGAGTAGAAGTCATGTCTTGTTTAGGAATACACTCAAGAGTAGTTGCAAAAACATCATAGGAATCATCTAGAGAAGATAATATTATATAAGCCTTTTGCAACTCTGAAAATTCTAAGCCAGTCTCAGCAACCTGCTGGAATAAATCAGTTACAGTATGTAAATGCACATGCAAATCCTCCCCTTTACACATTCTAGTTCTAAACAATGCTCTCGTTAAATACACCTGAGAGCTTACTGATTGAATCTCATACAATGATTTCAAATGCTCCCAACACTTCAAGGCTTCAGTTATTCCCCTAATATGAGGGAGTTGAGAGAGAGCTAACGAAAGGCCAATTATGCCGAGGGCTTTTTCATTGTCGGCATAAAACTTTGCCAGTTCTCTTGCTTCTTCCTCCTTTGTGATATCAAAGTCGTCTGGCCTTGGAGGATTGTTGACAGTACTCCACAGACCTTCCTTCCAGAGCAAGAGACTGCATTTTTGAGCCCAAGTACGGTAATTTGTCCCATCCAGCTGTGGGACTAGAGAGATACTAGATGTAGCCATTTCAGTAGAGCAAAGCAAAACAAACAGCACTGACACAACTTCTCACTTTTATGTGGTGAAGCTCCATCGTCCGGTTAAAGACTGTGCTTTATCCTTGAAACAAGAGTTTGCTCACACAGCTGGGCTTGGCTGATGACCTGTAGCTCCTTCAAGTAGCTTGGTCTTGACTTGGTCTTTCATCGGTTCTCTAGGCGTGGCCCTTGGTGGCCTTCGGCGTTGCCAGGTGTGGCTTTATGCATGGCCTGGGTGGTGTTATGCACAGCCTGGGCCCATAACCCTTTTGTCAGGTGTTGTGGTCTGGGTTCGAATCATGCAGAGTTAAGCAGTTAGCTTTTGGCAGCAGCGGTGGTGCCCGTGTGGTTTTATCTCTCTCTCCCATACAATAACAAGCAGAGGTGCAGAGTAACAGTGCAACAGAAACATCTTTTACTCAGCAAAATAGTTCATAAAGATAACATAAACAACAGATTCTTCTCTGGCAGATAAACAGTCTGTAAGTCCTTGTGAGCTCTACTTTAAGTCCTGAGGCACAGTAAAAGTACTCACTGCAACACCAGCCTTCTCCTGGCTGGCTGAAGGTTAGGCAAAACCCTTTTTGTCCTGGCTTGTTCTTTCAGTTGAGTTCCAGACCTCTGAAGATTGCTCTGGCTCTTTCTCTGCTCCAGAGAGTATCAGCAAGGCCAGCAGCCTTTTCCTCCAGGCAAAACAGTGATGTCCATAAGGCAGTAAAGCTAGCAAGCAGTCTGGCTAGCATGCATCCAGTAGTTCAGGCATACATCAGTTTTTGGCATGAAGCAATGTGGCTTTTAAGAAGCCCTAATTTGTACATGATATTCTGCTCAGTCACCCATTCAGTGAATTCAGCTGGGTGCTGCTCTGTTGAAACCCTTAAAGACATAGTTTCATGCATCTTATACAATACAAGTCACATGTATACAATACATCCCTATCAGCCCTCCCCGCTCCCTGAGATCACAGTGTGATATATTTTTGGTCACCATGGGGCCGGATCACAATTTTTGCTTGAATCCCGATTGGCCCTTGGATCCTTGCAGTTTTCACCCATCCCACACTGCCATTGATGGTTGAGATTTGGGAGTTTTTTGTTGCTGGTCACTTGGCGGTACCACTGGCAAGGAAATCATTCGACCCCCAACTACCCGGTAGGTATGTATTTGGTACACCATGAGAAGGGACAGCAACAAAGAGAACATGGTTGGTGTATCAAATGTGCACCATGGACAAGGGACTCGCAAACTGGGTAGTTTGCAGACCCTTAGCTAGTCCACCAGTTGTAGAGTCAGAGATCAAAGTGCCCAAGGAGGATCTCTGACCTGGGGCATAGAATTGGTTAACAAAAGCAGATTTTAAAGGTAATAATTGGAGCAATTTAATTCAGCAGAATTAGCATAAGTCTGGCCCATTGCTGTTTATGTTAACATGGTTATGGTTAAAAATTAAAACGGCCCAAATTTTTACACCAAATAACGTGTCTGCCTCCTTATTCCTGGGGTTGGCTGGCAAAGACTAAACTAACAAGATCAAAGAATCTAGTGAACACTCCTTCCATGCCTGCTGTTGAAATGTAGGAGTGACTGTCTAGAAGAAAAGGACAAGAGGGAGGGGACCAAACTAGACTCCCAAGAGAAGACATTCTACAACTTGAGAGCATCCACAGAGAAGGCCTTTTTTTGTTTTCCCACCAAATGTTCCTGTGAGAGAAGATAGTCTGGAAGAAGAACCTTCCCCTTAGAGCAGTGTTTCCCAACCTTTGGGTTTGGGACTTCAATTCCCAGAAGTCTAAATCAATTCCCCAAAGCACTTATCAGCCAATGTACTGACTTAAACTTCTGGGAATTGAAGTCCCCTGTGGGGTGTGTACCCCATGTTGGGGACCACTGCTTTAGATCCTAGGAACCAAGAATACTCATTTGGGGAGGTTTTAATTTGAATATAATTTAAGCCACTGTTTCAGCATAGAAAGGTGTTGAGCTGTTATAACCAGTTAATGAACTTTGAGGGGCCAGCTACTCCTAAATAAGTGAAATTATATGTCTTTAATTATTAGGGGCATTAGGAAAGATCAGGTTTTCATTCTTATTTCATAGATCATCTTAGAATGAGAATGTACATTTGCTGCAGTCTTTCTTTCTGATCCTCCTATTTCCCTCCAGATATGTTGAGTAGGTGTTAATCAAAGGGCAATTCACATTATATTGACACTTAGGTATGTCTTGGAGGCTTATGTCCATATTTATAGGTATTTCAACCACCCAAAGATGAATTTTAAGATACCAGCAGATTGATCAGCGTGGTCAGGCCAGCTCAACCATTGTAACTTCCATGCATTAGCTAACATTTGACTTCTGGCTTCATGTTTGAACTAAAAGCATTTGATGTCATTTACACAGATGTGAGCTATGGATTTGGATAGAAATAGACCTCTGACATACATGTGTACGTGCTCAACACTCTTTATATTACAAGCTGATCTGTGTTGCATAGGAGTCTTACAACCTAGGCAAATGTATATTTGTGTGTTTGGCAACATTAATTTACAGTGTTTGGCAACATTAATTTAACTGAATTACTAGCATTTTTCTTCTTCTCAACACTGGAAGACCAATGGAAAAAGATGAAGGCAGTGAGCACTGATGCATTTATTTTGTGAGCATTAGAACAAATGAGAGGAGCTTAACTATGAATGGCAAAGCTTTTATGAATGGCATTGACCTTTATTTCCCATCGTAGCAACTCTTCTATGCCTCCAGTTCATGCTCACACATATTTTTAAAAACCCTGCCATTATTTGCTGAGTTTGGACAATCCACTTGTAGATAAGAATTAACAGCAGTTTAAATACTCATTTGGAAGCCAAGTGAAATATTACAGACACATAACAATGCATTTGTAATAATCAAATGCCCAAAAATTTCATCTAGCTGTCCTTTTCTTATTGAGCATTTCCTACTGCCAAGTCCTCTGTGTCTTAGGTTTTACACACAGCAGGGCTGCCAAGCAGAGTTTTACAAGCACTTCTCATCATGCAGATAAGCAGAGATTTTTTACTTCTCAGAAATATCTGGCCTTTTGATGCTTTCAGTCTGTGCTGTGTGACTGTTAGGCCATAGGCATTCTCTGTGGCCTACCTATTAAGAAGCTTTCTGTCTGCATTGGAATAAACTGCTTTGTTTGATAAATGATGGGTATGTCTATTCTGGGCCCATGGGAATAGATCAGTCAAGCACTCACCTTGGAATCAAGTTTGGAAGAAGCTTCAGATTTCTTTCAACACATGCACATCCATACACATAGAGACAAAACGTGTACACCAGTGTTTCTCAACCTTTGGTTTTGGGACTTCAATTCCCAGAAGCCTAAATCAATTTCTCAAAGCACTAATCAGCCGATGGACTGACTTAGGCTTCTGGGAATTGAAGTCCAAAAACCAAAGGTTGAGAAACACTGGTGTACACCTTTACATATAAATTTAATCTGCAATAGTATGATAATAATCCTTCTCATTTACTTTCAAGCCAAATCTGCTAATGTAGCAGAATGTTACTGTAGCCATGTCCTCCTTTAGGACTCCCGTGAGCATTTGGTTAGTCAGTTCAGGAGCAAATTGCTGGACCAAAGAGTCCATAACTCTGATCTAGCATGACTCTTTGTATGCCTTTATAATGTGTGGCATTCAAGTCCATTTTTCTATGCATCTGTATAGTGAGATCTGATTTGGTTTAGCAATGTCACTTCTTCTTCTTTTAGTGTTGTATCCAATTCTGAATATTGACTATCATCATGGCAATCAGCCATGAAGAATGTCCTGGGAGCAATCTAATGCAGTGACCTTCCATTTGCCTTCTACATCACAAGCATGACACCCGTACCATTGATCCAGTTCTGCAAATCACCTTCTGATCCTGAGCCCTTTTGCACAAGAAGACGAAAATCCATCCAACAAAAAATCCTTTACTGCAGGAAAATAATGCCTCACTGGCTGAGAGGAAACGAAGCTCTCCGGTTTACAGCTTTTCAAAAATCTTCCACTGGTTTTCTACAATGATACAATATGTGATATTTACAATGGTGTAAAAACATAGTATTAAGTACAAATTAATATATACATATTTTACATATTTTACAAGCATGTTACAATCAAATAAATTTAGCTTACCTCACGGTATAATTTTTCAAGAAAATATATAGTGTTTATTCTTAGTTTTATTTGTGTCAGGCTTTATGGTAGAGTTCTATTCGCCATAGACGTTACTAAGGTAGTCAAAGTGACTGCTTATATTCTTACTCCACCAAGCCCAGGTGTAATCGTGCTAGAGAACACTGAAAGTTCTTAAAGAAACAATGAGGATATTCACTGATATAATGTTGCCTAAAGCGACTGTTCAACATTTACAAGAAGCAGCTGAGATCCTGATCTGAGTTTAATCCTAATGGTGCTAATGATTTAAATAAGTGGATAAAATGAGCTTCCCTCCATAATAGTTTGTTGTTTATGTCCATTTTGTCATACATATTGGAAAGTATCTTTTCTAATGCAATGAATTTAATATCATCTTCATTATGATTATTGTTGAGAAAGTGAGACACTAGAGGCACAGTGAGTAAGTGGCTCCAGATCCGAGAGCGATGCTCCAGGATCCGGACCTTCAGGGGGCATCCAGTGCAACCAATGTAAAACTTAGCACATGGGCAGAAACCGTAAACTGGAGAGCTTCATTTTCTCTCAGCCAGTGAGGCATTGTTTTCCTGCAGTAAAGGATTTTTTGTTGGATGGATTTTCATCTTCTTGTGCTTTAATTCCGTCCTGCCATTGTTTTCATATTTTACCTGAGCCCTTTTGGTCACAAAGTCCTCACTAGTCCCAGGCTGTTAGTCCTCAGGGTTGTCAGGATAGTTAACCACCACCTGATGATTGGCATTGAGGCACTGGGATTATGGTCTACTCTATTAACATGGCAGGATAATCTGTCCAGACCCTCAGGAATGTCACTGGGATGGCAAAATTTAGCCCATACTATTCAAGATGCTGAAACTGTTCTGGTGATATGGTTCAGCACCATGGATAACTCCTAGAGCAGCTTCACCACCCTACTGACATTGGAGCAACTAACCTTCCATGGATAGGGAGAAGGCACTAAATCAGGGATTCTCAACCTATGGTTTATGGGCCAGATCCAACCTGTGGCACCATTCCATCCACCCATGCCTTTGAACCCTCACTCTGGCCACCGCCATTGCTGTTGTCCTTTCCCCTTCTGCCTGGCTTGGCATGTCCCTAACTGTGCTTCATAGCAGGGCAGATGTTGTAAGCCTTCTTACAATATCTGCCCTGCTATGGAGTTGCATTAGGGACACAACAAGAAAGGCAGAGGGGACAGGGATGGTAGCAGTAGCAGTGGAAATGGAAGCACCAGTTTGTCTCCAGATGCAATTCAAGGTGCTGGTTTTGACCTTTAAAGCCCTATATGGCAGTGGGCCAGGATACCTTAGAGACCGCATTGTCCCAAGAGTGTCTGCCCGTCCAACAAGAGTGGACCGGAGAGGCTCTCTAATAGTGCCATCAGCTAGGGGTGCACATCTATCCAGCACCCGAAGGAGGGCCTTCTCCGTGTCCGCACCAACCCTCTGGAACCTCCTGCCAACAGATCTAAGACTTCAAAGAGAATTGCTGCCCTTCAGGAAAGGATTGAAGACCTGGCTGGCAGGGCAGGTGTGGGGCCCGAATGGGAACACAGTCCCCGCTTGCTGGCTTATGTAAACAATTAAGAACTCTCTCTTCTTCTTTTTATAGTGGGTGGGATGGGTGGGTGGAATATGGGTCTTTTAAAGTGGGATATGGGTCTTTTAAAGTGTTTTTATGTGTTTTTAGAACTTGTTGTAATGCCGCCCTGAGTCGGGTTCTGCCTGAGTGGGCGGCATATATAAATATGACTATTAAATTAAAAATTTAAATTAAAAAAGCAGCAGACACACACAGCTGCCCGTGTCTTTCCTGGGTGCCGTTCTGGCCGAACGCAGGCAAGGACAGGCAGGACCCCTCCTTCACCCATGGTAGGCTGGTAAGCAGGGAAATGGGAGCAGTGGTGTGGGAGGAAGTGTGGGCCATATTGGTGTCTCTCCCACCAGCGGAGGTGGGGAAAAGGTGGGGGCTCAGGGTGGTCCCACCCCCTACCCCCCGCTGCTGTCACTGGGATCACTCCCACTCTGTGCCATGGCAGTGGCATAGTGGGGGGACACCAGTTTGGTCTGCAAACAGTCTGAGCAGACATGAACTGGCCCCCGGCTTAAGAAGGTTGAGAACTTCTGCACTAAAGCAAGAATGGGTTGTCTATTTTTCCTTCATATTTTCCACAAATAGCTCTCTGAAATTTCGAGCATGAAGTTCTTCCTTCTCTTTTGGGACCATGGCTCTAATAATCTCCTAGACCAGGGGTGGCCAAGCTACAGGTGTTCTTGAATGTCAAGTCCCAGAAGCCCTGATAAGCAGGAGTGCTGTCCTGGGCTTCTGATGATTGAAGTCCAAGAACACCTGGAGTGCCAAGGCTGGCCATCCCTGTCCTAGACTGCATGATGCAGGTTTCACAGAGAGATATACACACTGCAGACCATGCTGGCTTAGTGGTTAAGCTTGATGAATGGAAGTTCAGCATGTCAGCAGTTTGAGACCCAAGTGCTGCACAATGGAGCGAGTGCCCATTGTCTGTCCTAGCTTCTGCCAACCTAGCAGTTCAAAAGTAAGAAATTGTGATTAGATAAATAGGTACCATTTTAGCAGGAAAGGTTACTGCATTTGTGTGCTCTAGTATCTAGTCATGCCTGCCACATGACCACAGAAATGTATGCAGATGCAGACAGTGCTAGCTCTTTAGCAGTAATCAAAGATGAGCATCCCCCCTAGATCAGGGATTCTCAATCTGCAGTCCATAGGCCGGATGTGGCCCTTGGCACCATTCCATGTGGTGTTGAAGTATGGTGGGGGCATGTGGGAATCTAATAGGGGTGAACCATAAGCCAAGTTCATGAGAGTGCAAACACTCCTGTTCGGCTTCTGAGTTTCCGCTGAGAGATGTCCTGCATCCCTTTACTATGTTTCAATCTTTCCTGAAAGAATGTCAGTGCACATGTAATCAAGGTATAAGCTTCTACTATGGAGAGACTGATCACGCAGGTTTCACAAGGCTAGCATGCTATCTTAGCTGCTCTAACCAATCAGGACTCTAATCACGTACTGTAGCTTGCATGATTCTCACACGGTATCCTAATGTTAGAAACAATGTATGCTGAATGTAACCTATGGCTGAATACTCTCTATTGTTCACTATGCAACCCATTTTGCTCTCTTTCTACTGAATGCACTATTGTTCCTGTATTCTTATCTGCTGTTGAATTTTGGCAATAAAAGATACTGGTTGGGGTGGTTCGAGAGAGCTCTCCTCAGACAGTTGCCTGGACCGTATCTCTGTCTGGGCATTTCATAGTGTCAGGATTTCCTCCCGCAACAATGTGGCTCCCCCCACTGCCTCCACCACACCGGGAGGTGCCATGTGGTGGAGGAAGGGCAAAATGGCCATCAAGCCCTCAAAACTGTCTGAGGCTGTGTGACCCAACCCCCAGCTTTAAAAGGTTAGGAACCTCTGCCTTAGAGTCATACATGACTGGTTTTCAAACCTAGGAGACCTTTACCTATACACACTATGCTTCCAGTTAGACAGAAATGCTCAAATACCTAAAGGCCTCTGGGATGCCTCTACCTGTTCTGGCAGAAATGTGGTCTTATTTAAAAGTCCTAGCCTCTGTTCACCATAGTCCACAGAAAGTAAAGTATACTGTAGAGGGCAAGATGCATAAAGATAGAGATTTGACAGGAGCATAAAGCCCCTATGGTACAATGAACTCTACCTGCAGGAGTGCATCACTGCTGTGAATTGAAATTTGACAAAACTCAGCCTGATTGTATTCCTGACTTCTGTTTCATGCATTTCGATATTGTTGTTAGATTGGTTAAGTGTCAGACTAAAGGGAATTCATCTAGTTCTAACATATTGCATTATAAGGCTGCTGATCTATATTTAGTATCAATATGCTAATGTGCCTAACTGTAATGAAAGGTGCAGTAATTTAATAGGCCTGATAGATATTACATTTCTTAAGTTTGAGGCAATTATCTCTGATTAGGTTTTGTTGTGCCCAGACTTTCAAGTACAAGTCTGCTGCATTTAACTACACTTTTGGACAAATGATGCACTCACTGATGTGAATAAATGTAATGGAGTAATATTTTAACGTAGCTCCTGCCCTTCACAGATTTGTAACTAGGCAACAAATGGACATGCAAATCGAACCAAACATATACTTCTCACCAGGTGGCCCACTGAAGTTATGACTGTAACATGTTGGCGGCCCAATACAGATGACAATTATTATGGTGTCCCAAGCTGCAATCATCTGCCTGTAATTACTAACCCGAGTACAAAATAAGTGACTAGAAAAAGAGAGAGAAAAATTGAAATTATGTTGTGTACAAGAGATACTTCTAACAGAATTAGTGTTCATTTTTGTTTCTGCCTCTCAGTTTTCACACTCAACATTAAAATATGACAGTTGCAATCCAGTGAAATTCTTCTAGGCCTACTAGATTTTAACAGCATGTACTTTCAACATTATCTTATTGGCTTTTTAGAGCATATATTGTTGTTGTTTTGTTATTATGCTATTAGTCTTGGTGTGCCTGTTCTTATTCTTCCTCCAACTGCTTCTGTTGCATGCAACAGAAGGTGGAAGAAGTATACATGCAATTGGCTCTATGGCTGAAAAAGTTCTTTACAGCGGCATCTGTGCACCTTTCCAAAACCAATGTTTCCTCCCAGAGCAATTGCAGATAGCTAAACAGGCAAGTTCCAATGTTCTGGAGCATTGTAGGGATTTTTAAATGTGTCTTCCTTGTTGACTGTTGTGCAATATAAGGATTCAGAGTAGGTGTCAAACATGATGTATTGGCCAGCAACAACAATGGGTGCTGGTGACTATGAATTGGGGGGAGGGGGCAATTTGCTCCATTTTTGTTTATTTCATTCAATTTGTAAACCACCCTTCTGGCCATTTTTAGTCTGAACTGTATAGAACCTGTGATGCATCCTATGACTAACCTCAGTTCAGAACGACATAGAGTTCTTAGGTAAAACTCGGAATATTAGAATATCTTGCAATTTTTCATTCACTTCAGTAATTGCAACTTAAAAGGTAAAACAAATATATGAGATAGACTCATTACATGCAAAGTGAGATAGTTCAAGCCTTACTTTGTTATAATACTGATGTTTATTGCTTACAGTTTATGAAAACCCCAACCCTCCAATCTTATGTACCCCATAAGCATCACATAATCTCATCACAATTATAACGAATTAAGGCAAGACATATCTCGCTTTGCATGTAGTGAGTCTATCTCATATATTTGTTTCACCTTTTAAGTGAAGTAAATGTACATTTGCATGATATTCTAATTTTCTGAGTTTCACCTGTACAGGTCAGGTTAAAACACATGAGCAGATTAAGTTCCCTAACCCAAATCCAGCAGCCTCTACTGTTCCAAAGTATCTGCCAGGAATATTCAAAGTCCCATATGTTGTTGGGTTTTTTCTCAATCTGAGGAATTATAGGGCTGAACTGAGAGATAATATATGCATGCAAAGCACTAACTCTATCTCTGTGTTGCAATCTCTGCTAAGGTTTATGGGTAAAGGGTGAAATTGCTTGGCCTTTTACCATGAAGCATAATCCCATTTGGGGAGCAAAATTCACATTCCACTAAGTGCTATGGGGCGGTATAGAAGTGTAATTGCCATGACTATTGTTATTGCTATTCCTCCTGTGGAGCCCCAGCTGAATCAGTAGCAATTGCATTGCATATGCAACAGGCATTATGGGGAAATAGATTGTATTGATTTTGTGCCTAGAATGAAGGTGCCGGTTCAGTTCAGGTTTCTGATTTGGCACTGAGTCTTATTGGAGGATGAAAGAGTACAGATTGTTCTCGAGAGCCTTCTTCTACAAGTAAGGCTTCAGACAATAAGGTAACCTCGATTTATACATTCAGGCTTGATGTGGCATATTCAAATCATAGAAGAATTGATTCTGTTACAAAGTAATGAAGCAGCTCTGCCAATATTACACCTGTCAGAAGGAAAGAAAATAGGACTAGTGATTTTTTTAAAACAGATTTTAATTAAGCGACCTTTGGTCTACAGCCCTCATCATAAGACCCACACCAATTTTGAGGCTATTTTGTCATTGTCTTCCTATTGAGATATGATATGCTTAGTCTTTTCTATGTTTTCCTCCAAATACTGCCTGGAATCCTACTGGTGTTAATGGAAGGTTTGTAATTTTTTTGCCATTGTAACTCACTAACAGTGTGCCAGAGTGTGTCTTGATTGCACAATCAAGTGCATGATCAAGCATGTGACTGCAACATAACCATGCATCTTGTCAATTAGCCACAGTTTGTCATGGCAAGTTAAGCAAACCTTACACAAACACCATTAGGAATCTGGCTGAGAGAGAGAGTATCTGAGAGTGTGCAAGAGAGTGGGAGAGAGAGCAAAGTCAGAGTACGCCACTGCTCTCTCTCTCTCTCTCTGTGTGAGTGTGAGTGTGTGTGTGCGAGAGAGAGAGAGAGAGAGAGAGAGAGAGAGAGAGAGAGAGAATTAACTAACAACATGCAAATTAATCCATTTGTTTATGTTTTATCCACTTTGTTCAGCTTAACCCCTTGGGCTTCTTCAGGAACAGGGATTTTCTTTTAATGACATGGATATATTTCATTTGTGATTTTCAAAGACAGGAATTTGTGGATATATCTCAATTCAATTTTCTCCATCTCAAGACTTTATTTCAAATTCCTTTCTTCCACTTCAAGATGAGGAAAGCCCTGGGAGGTTACAACTGCTCTGAAACTACCTTTTTGAAGTGCCTGTTTTTGGAGTGTCCAATTCATGCCTGTTCATCCTCTTGCACAGAGATTGTCACTTATTACATTAGCTATTGTTTTAATATAGCAAGTCACACCTGAGAAGGACCTCTAAATCACGGGAGATTTAGTGAGTTCACTTCTATTACTTCCACTGATTTAAATGGGCCTTTGGTGGTTTAGTGGTTATGACTCTGAACTTGATGACTAAAAGGTCAGCAGGTCAGCAGTTTGAGACCCGAGTGTTGCATGATGGAGTGAGCTCCTGTCTCTGTCCCAGCTCCTGCCAACCTAGCAGTTCAAAAGCAAGAAATTGCAAGTAGATAAACAGGTACCACTTCAGTGGGAAGGTGTTCCATGCACTACGGTGTCTAGTCATGGCTGCCACATGTCCACAGGGGCATCACTAGCTCTTTGGCTATAAACAGAGATGAGCACTGAACCCTAGAGTTAGATACAACTGGCTTTCGAACATGGGTGACCTTTACCTTTACTCTAGTGCAGCTTACAAAGCTAAAATAAGTCACAACTAAAGGCAGTTCATTTGAATGAATGGAACGTACAGAACAGTTGGCTCTCCAAATCCACAGAGATTCAATGGGTCTACTGTAGTGCAACTTACTAGGCTAAGCAACAGCACTTCAGCCATTACAGTACTTGTCTCCTTAGCCCTGGTGGCACAGTATTTAAACTGCTGTACTGCAGCCAAAACTGCAGAAATTGTGAATTTGATCCTGATGGGACTTAAGGTTGACTTAGCCTTCCATCCTTCAAGGGTCACTAAAATGACTACCCAACATGTTTGGGGCAAGGTAAATGCCTTGTGAACCCTCCAGAGTATGCTCTAAGTGCTGTGGGGCAGTATATAAGTGTAACTGCTATTGTATGTTATTGTATGTTATCATTATTGTGTCATATGAAACATTATTTATATATGAACTAAGCCATGGGGAATCTCAGAGAAGTTACACTTTCTTTCCTTTGTTCCTCTTGCAGCGGTGAGTGAGGCACCAGCCCCTCAGCAGACATCCATGTTACCACAGACACAGCCCGAACATTCCACCAGTGAGGATGCCCCAAGCAGGACAATTCCTACAGCGTGCGTCCGACCTACACATCCTCTCCGCAGTTTTGCCAACCCATTGCTACCTCCACCAATGAGTGCAATAGAACCGAAAGTCCCTTATACGCCACTTTTATCTCAAACAGGTAGGTGAATTATGGGTACTGAAAAGAGAAGGAACATTATTTTGTGCTGAATTATCTTCTTCTTGGATATCACTTTGTTGTTTTTCAGACGCACAGTCGATTCCGACCCTTTGCAACCCTATGGACCATTGTCCTCCATGTCCCTTTGTCCTCCACCATCCTCCTCAGCCCGCCCAACCCTGTGCCCATTGTGTCTACAATGCCATCCAGCCATCTCATCTTTGGTCGCCCCCTTCTTCTTTTGTCCTCCACCTTTCCCAGCATCAAAGCCATCTCAAGTGAGTCTTCCCTTCTCATTTGATGTCCAAAGTACTTCCTCTTCATCTTTACTATTTGACCTTCTGATGAGCAGTCAGAGTTGATTTCTTCTAGGATTGACCTATTTGTTCTCCTCGCTGTCCAGGGGACTCTCAAAACTCTCCTCCAACACCACATCTCAAAGGCATCTATTCCTCTGCACTCAGCTTTCCTAATGGTCCATCTCTCACAACCATACATTACCACCAGGAATACAATTGCTTTGACTATATGATTTTTTGTTTGCAAGGTGGTGTCTCTACTTTTCACTATGTCCCCCAGATTTCTCATAGCTTGCCTTCCAAGAATCAGTTGCCTTTTTATTTCATGGCTGCAGTCCCCATCTGCAGTGATCTTGGATCCTAAGAAAGGAAAATCTGTCGCTGCTTCTACTTCTTCTCCTTCTATTTTCCAGGGACTGGTAGGGTCACCATTATCATCATCTACTAACAATGCTTCAAAGGTATCATGTTGTGTAGAAGAGAAACAGACCCTCAGAATTTGCTGACATATATATTTTCATTCAATAAACCTCCTCTATCCCTCCTTATGTACAACCCCATGTCTGTTCAAGGAAGTCTCTATCGTGCAGGGCACCATTACTGGACTGTAAGGGAGGAGGACATTCTTTTCCACAGGTACCCATTATTGTAGTGTATAGAGATGACTGGATATGACCCTGTGAAATCCAGATAGACAAGGCTGGGACACTTTTTATTTGTTATTTTTGTTGTTTGCCCAATAACAGAAGAAGTAGTTGCACAGACGAGTGAAGTAACATGATCTCTATGATAATGAGTCAGCAGGACCCCAGTGCATTACATTATTAGCTAGTGCCATAGTTTATTTTCCATATCTATGGTTCAAGAGTAGAACAAATGTTCTCAATCCCAAATGTTCAGTTTCTAGCATCTCTGTTTTGGGCTGAGAAAGACTCCCCTCTGACGTCCCGAAGAGCTGCTACCACTAGTTAGTGAGGTCAAAGATGTGGTAGATGGACTGAGATTCAACTCGGTATGAAGTAATGCCAGACATTAGTTATCTAAGGTTACCCCCTGCCATCCATCTGTCAGTTAGTGTGGACAGACACCAATTATTTGAACCAACATGGATTCTTGGAGTTTGTTGCATAGGTGTTTTTTAGTTACTACAAAACTTTAAAGTTATGAGTAGTTCACTATCATGCTTCTGAGTTGCAACTCATGACATGGACATGAAGAATGGAAGAAAAACGATTGGCCCATATCAGTTCCTTTGGAGTCAGGCAGTGGAATTTCATCTTAGCAGCAAGCTCTTAAATAAGCAAGCCAGATTGTCCACGGGTGCCATTTTTATAATAGCTTTTCTTGTTGTTGTTCAGTTGCACAGTCGATTCCAACTCTTTGTAACCCTGTGGACCATCGCTCTCCAGGCACCCCTGTCCTCCACTATCCTCCTCAGTCCGCACAGCCCCATGCCCATTGTGTCTACAATACCATCTACCCATTTCATCTTTGGCCATCCCCTTCTTCTTTTGCTCTCCACCTTCCCCAGCATCAAGGCCTTCTCGAGTGAATCCTCTCTCTCATTTGATGTCCAAGATACTACAACTTCATCTTTGTTATTTGTCCTTCTAAGGAGCACTCAGGGCTAATCTCTTCTAATATTGACCTATTTCTTCTCCTCGCTGTCCAGGGGACTCTCAAAACTCTCTTCCAGCACCACATCTCAAAGGCATCTATTTTTCTTCGCTCAGCCTTTCTAATGTTCCAGCTCTCACAACCATACATTACCACAGAGAATACCATTGCTTTGACTATGCGGACCTTTGTTTACAGTGAGATGTCTCTACTTTTCACTATGTTCCCCAGGTTTTTCATAGCTTGTCTCCCAAAAATCAGTCGCCTTTTTATTTCATGGCTGCAATCTCCATCTGCAGTGATCTTGGATCCTAAGAAAGTAAAATCTGTTACTGCTTCTACTTCTTCCCCATCTATTTTCCAGGAACTGATTGGGCCTGTTGCCATTATCTTGGTTTTCTTGATATTGAGTCTCAGGCCAGTTTTTGCACTCTCTTCTGTCAACTAATCAGGAGCTTCTTTAGGTCTTCCTCACTTAGGGTGGTATCATCTGCATATCTCAAATTGTTGATGTTTCTCCCAGCAATAATAATAATAATAATAATAATAATAATAATAATAATAATAATAATAATAATAATAATAATAATAATAATAATAATAATAATAATAATAATAATAATAATAATAATAATAATAATAATAATAATAATAATAATAATAATAGCTGCAGTTTCCATTTACTATTTCATTACACACTTCTGCAGTATAGAGTAGGGGTACTTCAGGTCAACTCTCCAAGTGAAACAAACTCTTGCATTTCTTTTGTATGAGACAGATTTTACCTTCATTGTGATCTCTCATTTCTAATGTCTAGTTTTGATTTAAGATGAGGTGGGCAACCGGTAATTGTAGACACAGCTCAACACAATTTCAAAAGCCCTCTCCAATGGATCCAATGAGAACTCTAACAAGAGCAATAATTACTTGACAACCCACCAGGCATGAACAAAGAAAGACAGAAAGAAATTATATCCAACTGCTTTGGACTTCAGCTTTGTCCACTGTTGGCTTCAGTTCCATTTTAATCCCTCACAGATTACCTACAAGAAAATCCAATCCACAGAAAAGATTACAGCCAAATGTCTGCTGTAGCAGCCACATGACAGCTTTTTAGAGGTCAGTCTGTCTGAATCGTGTTTAATCCATTTGTCTTTCTAATGTATAAATGTAGTATGGAACAATCACTTGTTAGTAAAATGAAACAACAGATTTCAAATGACTAAAAAGAAAGGAGACAAGGTGCAAGTGAATCTTATGAAATTTCATAGCACCCTTCAAAGCTTAACTTGGCACTTGCATGGAAAAATAGCATAAAACAACATTTAGTTTCAGTCTATGTACTCCACAATACAATACTGCTGCTCTGTATTCTAAACAAACTTAAATCTCCTACCGATAGGAATTATACAGAAGTTGAAGAAGAAAAATCTCAGTGTGTTCTCACTTCAAACATCTGCTCTCTGTTCCTAAATAATCTACTTTTGGCAGCAGGCAGAAGGCTTGAAAATCTTGCACATCAAAGGGATCATTTTAAAGTAACTGCTGCAAATACTAAATCTTAAAATCCAGTGACCTCGCTTTTCTCAGCTGAGGCCCTTAGTCCAGTTCAGTTTGCAAGCTGCTGTTGCTAGTTCTATGGGGTGAGTCAGCTGTTAAAAGACAGGACCACTTGGAGATCACTAATTAATGGGGTCAAGAGAGGGTCAAGAGAGAATTGGCACATAACAACAGCAGTGACTCAGCAACCCATGGCACACATAAAACTAATTCTTGCTTGTAGATCTGAATTGATGAGAGCCCTAAAGTTCACTATATGAGGTAGGGAGGGAGGTATCTTCCCTAAAGCAAGGTGTGTGTGTGTGTGTGTGTGTGTGTGTGTGTGTGTGTGTGTGTGTGTGTGTGTGTGTGTGTGTGTGTGTGTGTGTATATATATATATATATATATATATATATATATATATATATATATATATATATATATATATATATATATATATATATATATATATATATATATATATATATATATATATATATATATATATATATATATCCATACACGCACATATGTATTTAGTATTATGTATCTGATGGACAATATGATGAGTTTATTGCATTGGAGATCTAACACAAATCCCACAAAGCACTTGAGAATAGAGGAAAGTTGCTTTCTTTTCTAATGCAAATGAAACATTCTTTCTGGGTGGTTGAAATGATGGGTAGCACTTTAAGAAAATTTGACTTGATACCCATTTCTTGTCTGCACCTTTTAGATGTAGGGAGAAAATGTCATTTTCTCCAATGGTAGGAGATGTTTTAGACACAAGTACAAATGCCAAGCCTCATATAGATTAGTATAACCCTTATTCTGAAACACAAAAGAGTTTAAGGAAAATTACCCATCTTGTCAGATCTGGAGTCAACGTGTTCCACACAAGTGATGCCACAGCTACTAGAACATTAGACTGTCATGACACATCTCTACTGCCCTCTAAATATGTGTCTGCACACTTCATGTCTGTTGAGGCATCTGTCTTGAATCTCCCCCCTCCACAGAATTTCAAACTCCACTGATTTTATTGTGTCTGACATATATATGCACTTCCTCCTTTATAGTTCCAATATGGAGATCCATAACATTAGCCCTTTGAGACTGTCATAACTGGGCATACAAGTGCAAATATATTTTGTAAGAATATAGGAACTACAGTATGTTCAACCATCTTCCAAACTGAGGCCTCAATTTTGGCAGTGTAAAGTTTGATCTGGACACGAGTGAAGAAGAACCTCCCCATCTAAATCGTGCCTGTCCTAGTGTGATGCATTGGATAAAGTGATGGACTAGGAGTCAGGTAATCTGGATTCCCATCCCTGTTCAAATATGAAAATCCACTTGTAAAGCCACTTCTTAAATATCTCACTTACCTTGAAAACCCTATTAAGGTCACTATAAATTAATTATAACTTGAAGGCTTGTAACACAGTCCCTTCTACACTCCTCATTGCTGCTTACGAAGACTAATGAGTCTTTTTCTTGGTGTACTCTTTACCCCATGCCAATTTGCTAAACCTCATGAGAGGAGAGTGCAATGGAAACTCGCAGCACAAGAGGATTTAGATTTTTCTCAACCATGTTTGTTAATTGGGTTAAAAAGGAGAGAGTTGGAGAAGAGACTGTGAATGTGTATAAAAGTAAAGAATGAAAAGTTTTCCTTGTTATGAGTGTTTATGTATGTTTCTCTGTGTGATCCTTCTTGCTTGAAAATAATAGGAAGCCTAAATCAAGACCTGCTTACAGTACTTCCCCAAAGGCATTCCTTCCTAACCAGAAGAAAACTGTACACAAAGTGACACCAGACATGCATATGGTTGCCACATGTCCTGGAAAACCGGGAATTTCCCAGATTTTAATTATCCTGGCAGGTTCTATAAAAATCATTGAAACATGCTCTTAGTTTGAAAAAAAATTGTGCCTTTTTTTTGCCGCCTCTACTTAAGCACCAGCTAGCATCTGTAGCTGCAGCTGCAGCAGCTTGGTAGCCAAAGGAGGAGGAGGAGGAGAACAACGTGGGTTGATCAGTGCAGCCTGATCATTGGTAACCGGAGGTCCCCGGCGGCAGTAGGGGGGGCTTCGCTGAACCCACCTCCCTGCTGACAGGCAGCTTGGTGATGGGATAAATTGAAGGTTTCTGAAAGGAGAATGAGGAAAAAGAGGGGTGCATGGGGGGAGGACAAAGGTGCTCAAGTAGGAGACAGGAGAACAGAGGCAAACAAAAGAGTATGTGTGTCTGAGCAAGAGAAGAGCTCCTTTAGCAAGAGAGGGGGGAAGGGGAGGGGAGAGCCTGGAAATTCCACCAAGGGATTTTTGCAAAAAGTTAATTCACTGCCTCCTTGCCTTTCTTTCAGTTATCTTGCTTGCAAGCAGTGAAGGCAAAACAACACCCTGAGAAGCCCGCCAGGGAAGGTGAGATGCTTGCAAGTGAAATAATTGAAAGGAAGGCAGGGAGGCAGTTGAATTAACTCTCTGCAAACATCCCTTGGCTCACCTTGAGCAACAGCACAGGAAAGGGGCATGCTGGAGCACCAGCCCGAAGAGCTCCAGCTTGCAGAGCCACTGGAAAAGGGAAAAAAAGATGGAGGCTGCCTGCCCCAGATGGGGATTCCACAGGGTCTTAGAGCCGTAATCTCCTTGACAGCCCCATCTGATGCATGCACAGTTTGAAGAATGCAATGACATCACATGGCTGACCTGGAATGGTGGGAAAGAATTATGGCACTATGGCCATGAACAAACAAAAAGATAGACACAGTCATTGCCAAGAATACATGGAGACTTCTCTTCATTCTGCTTGGTCCACTGTGTGCAGCATCAGATAGTACACCCCAATGGGAAGCCTGTGACTGCACAACTCTGACCAATCAAAATGAAGAGGGTACAAAATGGCACCAGTGGGATTTGGGGTGATAATTAAAAACTGTGCTTATACTGGTGCTACAACATAGAGGGAATTGAGTTCTGGACTTCAGAAATCACAGCAAATGTTTCTTTAAGTGGACAAATTTCCTATCCCCAATCTGACATCTATTTCTGTTGGTTTTTATTATTATTATTTTGCTGTGTAGAGAATAGAAACAGCAGAATCCATGAAAAAAAATCTTAATGAGGAAGAGAAAAGCAAAATCTTATAACTTTACTCACAATAATACCTTTTAAAGCAGGAATTCTCAACCTGTGGCCACAGGCCAGATACGGCCCATGGCACCATTTCATGTGCCCCCCCCCCAACTGCCTCCACCACACCCAGAAGTGTCATGTTGTAGAGGAAGGGCAAAATGGCCATCCTGCCCCCAACACTGTCTGAGGTATTGTGGCCTGACCCCCAGCTTCAAAAGGTTGAGAACTCCTGTTTTAAAGAAATACTGGCTTCACTACAACTATTAACAGGTAGCACAACTGCTAATTCTGTGTAGATTTTCAGGCAGTAATGATTGCGTCTGACTCCAAACCTTAATCCCATTTTAACAAATCCTGATTGATTGAAATCTCCAGCTGTTCCCTCATTATCTTTTCTTCATCTACATTAACACTACAAAACACTTTCTTTCACTCACTCATTCTCTGTCTCTCTCATACA
Source organism: Bradypodion pumilum (assembly GCA_035047305.1). NCBI lineage: Eukaryota > Metazoa > Chordata > Lepidosauria > Squamata > Chamaeleonidae > Bradypodion > Bradypodion pumilum. Next base: position 18,720,737 of record JAWDJD010000002.1, read on the forward strand.
CACATACACCTGAGTCCATCAGCAGTTGCAACCCAGATTTATCCTAGAAGAAACAAAACTCCAGTTTTATCTTTACCTGATGGACCTCATTATATGCACCAGCAAATATTGAACCTGTAGAATTCTTTGTCTCTTTTTTACTGGATGTTACAATGCTATCTCAACTACATCTGTTTCACCACTAGTTCAAAGAAGAACGTAAGTAATTGGAACAGAAGAAGAGTGAAATGTAAGGTTAAAAGAGGGAGAATATTAGCTTTATTGGACTATTTGAATATTAAAATGGGTTTGTTTCAAGTCAAGCAGAACCTTTCTTCATGTGCATTGAGGGGTTTTGTAGAAAAATGGAAGAATCCATAAACCACAACTCACAATCTGTTGTCAAAAAGAAATTTGATGATTTTCCCTATGTAGAGAATTCCTACAAGCAAGATCCATCTTCATAAAAATACGATATTTGTTATGCAGTAACTCTCACTACAAAGATCCAAATAGTGAGATGTTATGTATTCCCAGTGTTGCTATATGGAGTCAAGACTTGGACATTGACTAAAGCATCTGAATCAAAGCTTTTGAAATGTGGATCTACAGATGGCTGCTAAGGATATCATGGGTTGACCATGTGACTAACATAAAAGTATTGCGCTGAATGGATAAAGAGCAAGTACTCTTTAAGACCATCAAGCAAAGAAAGTTCCAATACCATGGCCATATCATGAGGAACAACATAAAGTATAGAATCCTCCAACTTGCTCTGCAAGGAAAGATCCCTGGGAAGAGAGGCCCTGGACGTAGATAGACTTCATGGCTGAAGAACCTGAGAGACTGTGGCATGACTTCAGAAGAATTGTTCTGAGGAGTTAAGAACTGGAAGACTATTACCATGATGATAGCCAATATCCAGAATGGATACGGCACCCAATGAAGGAGAAGAAGGAGAGAATTCCTCAACTACATTTTAAGTGGTTGTACATAGATCACCTAAAAGCATAGGCTGCTGTCACTTGGGTGGAGAAAGAGAGTGTAGACCAGCACATCAACTTATTTCAGATTCTGGTGTTCAAAAATATATTTCAAATAGTTGCTCCATACTGAGACTAACAAGTAGCACATGATTAAGAAACCTTTTTCTGGGTTGCAAGGCTGCATAGGGAGTATGTTAGGGGCTCTTTCTTGTCTCTGAGATATGAAATGCAGCTGAGCTATTAAAGCGAGTTCCCACTAATATACTCACAGCACCCTTCTAGACAGAATAAGCAGTCCAGCATTTGTGCCTAGTAGCCATATATCCTTAAACTAATGAGCTAATGAAATGTTTAATAACCATATGGGGGAAACAAAACTCCAACGGGCAAATCCTGCTGTGGGTGTGTAGCAAGGCAGCTAATGGGAATTCATAGCTCTTTGCCTTTCAACCTGTGTGATTGTTTTTTTTTCCATTTCTTTCTCTTCTGCTTTCATGTTTTTTTTAATGCAATTGGCACTTTGAACTGCCCTGCAGAACTGGCACACACATTGAGACCAAAATGCCATTTACATTATTGATTCTATACCTGGCCTTCCAAAGTTTGTTCACTCCATATTTTAGTTTCATTGTTGTTTGCACAGAGATCTATTGGATAAACCTTTGCTTTAATTAAAAATGAAGCTCATTGGCTGAGATTAATTGATTGTAAACACAGTCCAGGGAACATTCCATGAAGCCAACGTAGCTTTAGGTATACTTAACAAAAAAAGATGTGGGGGAAAAATGGAACTACTATTCTGGCTGTGGGATTCTGAGACTTGTACTTCAGGAAAATTGCTTTTCCCATCTCTGTCTTTTAAAAAACTAAACATAAACACAACATCCTGTTCTCTCTGTAGGGCCAACAGTTTCAAAGTGGTTTGTGCTATAATATGGATCTCGTGGGACTAGTTGCACAATCTCAGGGCGCCCCCAGAAGAGAGAACGGAAAACCACTTATTTGTTTTCTCTGTCTAGAAAACCCTGGAGAGGGTCACCATAACACAGAATTCATTTGATGGCATGCAGTATCACCACCACCACCATTATCAAACTCCTTCAAGCAAAACCTAAAGGTTTTCCTAGATATTTGGAAATTTTGGATTTATTGGACTGGAATATCCTAATTTTACATTTTAAAAAAAAACCAGCATTATTAGGAACTGCCAATATCCTTATATATTACCTTAACGGTTCTTAGGTCTTTGATTAGGTCCTATTAACTTTATACCAGTCTTGACTGTGAATCTAAGAGTAGATTTTGATGATGGTGGTGGTGGTGGTGATTATGATGATGATTGTCACGACCTGCCTGCCGCAGCGGTAAAAGTGACGTGACGCAGAGGCTCAAGCCAGGATGAGATGGTTCTGATCTTTATTTTTACTGATCATATTTATCATAAAACCCAGCTATATCTTGAATCAGCAATACTAGTGTCATATTACACTAACGTATTTCAGATAAAAAATGCCTGGCATTGGATAGCCAGGGAGTTAGTACAGAAGATACAGAAAATAGATACAAATGTTCAGGGTATGCACTCTGGGGAGAAAGCATTAGTAAGGCTCCATATCGGGGACCAAATTCTTTCTTACAATGGTCAAAAACCCATTGTAATGAATCAAGTTCGGCCAGGCAGTGTCCTTGCATATTGTTACTTTACTCCCAGTTTGCCAGGAACTTCCAGCAATGCCAGATGACATTACTGCCCCCACCCTTGGAAACTTGTTAGTGCTAAATAACCATGATTATAAATGATTATAAATTTAATGTGATCATGGAGTCTGACTAATAATTCATTACTACATAAATCAATACATCATCACTACAGATGATGATGGTGATGATGCCAGTATTCTATTGAACTGCTAGTAAGAAAAATGTGGGGTTGTGTGACACTTGTAAGCACTGTAGAACCAGGATGGATTTCTTCATGTAGATCTGTTCTTGGATACTAGCAATGCCTGCATAAGTTACTATGCATGTGGAAGCCATAGAAACAGAAGCTATGCTGGCAGATCTGTTGTTCAACAGACAAACACAGGTAATTAAGCTACTAAGTTGTGAGTGTTCCTCGTTTTGGCCAGTACTGGACAGCATACCTGTCAAGTTTTGGATTTGAAAATAAGGGAGATTTTGGGCACGTCCCTCAGTGGGTGTGGCCAAATATGTGGGTGTGGTCAAATATAGCCATGTGACTTGCTGGGCTCTAGTCATGCCTGCCACATGGCCATGAAAATGTCTGCAAACACAGACAGCACTGGCTCTTTGGCTCTAAATGGAGATGAGCACTGCACCCTAGAGTTGGATATGACTGGCAGATTTTACTTTCTTAGGATCAAAGATATCTGCAGATGGTGATTGCAGCTGTGAAATAAAAAGGCAACTGATGCTTGGGAAACAAGCTATGAGAAACCTGGGGAACATAGTTAAAAGTAGAGGCATCACCTTGCAAACAAAAAATTGCATAGTCAAAGCAATGGTATTCCCGGTGGTAATGTATGGGTGTGAGAGCTGGACCATTAGGAAAGCTGAGCGCAGAAAAATAGATGCCTTTGAAATGTGGTGTTAGAAATAGGTCAATCCTAGAAGAAATCAACCATGACTGATCATTAAAGGTCAAATAGTAAAGATGATGCTAAAGTACTTTGGACATCAAATGAGAAGAGAGGATTCACTTGAGAAAGCTTTGATGCTGGGAAAGGTGGAGGACAAAAAAAGGGGGTGGCCAAAAATAAGATGGCTAGATGGTATTGTAGATGCAATGGGAACAAAGCTGTGTGGGCCAAAGAACCCTTTCCCCATCTTCTTGGGGGAGTTTTGTTTTGTTTTCTTTCTTGCTTACTCATTTTAATTATTATTTTTTCCTGGGAAGCAAAGTGCAGAATAGTAATCCAGCTCCCTAGGGTTGCCAACTGCTTGTAAGCAGCTTGGCTTTAATGAACTAGCCCTGCACATGGCTAGACACCCACCCCCACATTAGGTTGGAGGAGGAAGTGATTAATTCCCCCAAATTAACCAATCTATTTGTTCCTCACTGCAACCAGTTGAAGCACCAACACCTGAGAATGTCAGATCCAGCTTAAGGAAGGGAATTAGTAAAGTAAAAAGCAACCTCTGTGGTTTCCAAGCCTCCCAGCAGCTGAGAAGTTAATCTCCATATATGAAATATTGCTCACCTAGAGTAGACTTGACTCCCGTCCCATGGTGGCTCTGAGCACCAGCACCAGCAGCAAAAACGAAGCCTCCATGACCATGTGGCAGGGAAGGGAAATGAAAGAGAAACTACAGAAGAAGCCCCCCACCCTACCTTCTCTCTCGCCTTCCACAAGCGAAAAGCCACTCAGCGGCCTCTGGTGGCAGGAAAAATATACTGCAGCTTTGCCTGTGAGGGCTTTGGTCAGGTTTTTTTTAAAAAAGAGAGATATTAAGGGGAAATTAATAAAACAGGAGGGGGCGGGAAGAGGGGTAAATATAAGGGGTTTTCCCAGGGAAAATGGGATACTTGACAGGTATGCTGGAGAGTCTTCATAGCTTTCACAAGCTGTAAATTATTATACAAATAAATGAGACACAAATGTCTCGTGACCATTGGGGTTTACTGTGCTTCTTAACTTAAAGGAATCTTAGAAGGGTGCTTAACTCTGATTTGCAGTAAAACTGACCAGATCTCAAATTGTGTGTATTTTTATAGCTACAACATCTTGACCAGATGAGGAATATAATTAAGATTTGTATTGAGCTAAATGGGGCTTATGTCCAGACATGTAAGAGATTGTTAACATTCATTTCTGGTACAGTACGTCTGAGTTTCCCAATGGCTCAGGAAATGTTTATGATCATACCTGTCAACCCGTGGCTCCGGAAAAACGGGACCTGCGCACATCGCTTGTGTGCAGGTCTCGTTCCACGCATGCATGGAAAGATTTTACCCCTTCCACGCATGCGCAGAAGCGCTACGCCGCTTGCGCAGCCCTTACGCAAGCAATGTAGCACTTCTGCGCATGTGTGGAAGGGGTAAAACCCTTCCGCGCATGCACAGAAAGCATTTCCCCCAATGCCAAATTATGGGGTCAATCGACGTCAATTTACGGGGTAATCCCAGCCAAATTGGGAAGGTTGACAGGTATGGTTTATGATACATATTATTTCCAAAGCATATTAAGTGAGCTTAAATGGGCCCTTTCCTACTTCAAATACTGTATTTCATTTAAAAATGTTTGGCTTTTACAAACATTTATTTGAGATCATAGATAGATAGATTTATTCATTCAATCATTATACGACAGCCCTACCCAACCTGACTTCTTCTACAGCAGCGTTTCTCAAACGATGTTCTGCAGAACACTGGTGGACATTAATTCCCAGGAGCCTAAGTCAGTACATTGGCTGATCAGTCTTTGTGGAATTGACTTAGGCTTCTGGGAATTGACGTCCAAAAACTAAGATTGGGAAGCACTGTTCTACAGGATCTGGACCACAACTGCTGTTATCCCTCTCCATTGGCTGTGCTAGTTGGAGTTGATGGGACTTTTAATCATTTTAGTTGCCACAATTCCATTCTTCTGAATCACGGGATGTGTAGTTTTGGTGCAGGACTTTCTGCTCTCTATTCTTGTTTAGAGGAAAACACAAAAGCTGTGTGGAGAATTCTAAATAGCTCACCAACCTACATACCCGAGGACCCCTGAGAGTTAAAGTTATATCAAACTGATTTAGCACTGATTTAGCATCCTGGCTCTTTGCTCCACTCTGTGCTTATAGGCTGCCTACTTCCAAGCTTACAAAGTCTGCCCTTACATCTTGCTTTGTGAAGAGAACCTGTGCCTTTCTTCTCATTTTTATAGCAATCTTATTTTGCAGCCTCTTTTTCTCAATTCTGAATGGAAAGAACAAACTCTGGAAGTTCTCTTACCATGAAATCCTTCTTCTGTGTTCTCCTTTTCTGTAAGCAGAAGCATATAGCAATAGCAGTTACACTTATATACCACCCCATAGCAATTTCTGGATGGTTCACAAGTTAATTAGCATTTTGCCCTCAATATACTAGGTACAATATCCATGAGTCCTTACTCATGGTTACTCATGCTCTGGTCACCTCCAGACTAGATTACTGTAATGCGCTCTACATGGGGCTGCCCTTGATGACCATTCGGAGGCTACAGCTGGTTCAGAATGCAGCTGCCCTGATGGTTATGGGGTGTGGACGTTATGCCCGCACCTCCTCACTCTTCCAGGAGCTGCACTGGTTACCAGTTTGCCTCCGGGTGCAATTCAAGGTGCTGTTTTTGACCTTTAAAGCCCTATATGGCAATGGGCCAGGATACCTGAGAGACCGCAGCGTCCCAAGAATATCTGCCCATCCAACCAGAGTGGACTGGAGGGGCTCCCTGGTTATGCCTTCAGCTAGAGGGGCCTGCCTCTCTGGCACACGAAGAAGGGCCTTCTCCGTGTCCGCACCAGCCCTCTGGAACCTCCTGCCAACAGAATTGAGGTTACAGACAGAATTCCTGCCCTTCAGGAAAGGTCTGAAAACCTGGCTGGCGGGGCAGGTGTGAGGCCTTAATGGGAATACGGCTCCAGCCTGTTGGCTCATCTCCAGTTAGTGTCCAGTTAATGTCTATTCTATTCAATTCTAAGTTTTATTTCTATACCACTTTTCTCATCCCAATGGGAGAATCAAAGCGGTTTACAGCATTTAAAGTAACAAAAGGCAAAAATACAATGTAAATAAAAAGTACAAATAAATTACAATCTCCACAATATGGCAAATTCTCTATTACAAGGTACAATGAATGCAAAACACAATATAAGCAATATAAAGCAAAACTACAATACAACCAAACTGACAACACTAGCTCTCACCTGCACTCATTCCTACCCCCAGTAGATGAAAATACAAACAACAAAAGTTCTACTGCCTCAATGGCTTTTCACAGTCCTGGTGGGAGGTGGAAGACGGGCCCAGAGGCGCAGTGGCGGCATTGGTCAGCATCTTCGCTGTGGGCCTTCCCCCCCCCCCCCGGCAGGACAGCTGGAGGGAGGTGAAATGCCTGTCACCTCAATGTCCTTTTAAAGTCCTGGCCGGAGGTGGAAAGGGGGGCCAGTGGCGCGATGGTTGGCGTCTTCGCTGCAGGCCTCCCCCCTCCCACCGCAGGAGAGTGTCTCTCCCTCTGTGTTGTTGTATCTCTCCGATTCCCTCCGACTCCCTTTTATTCTTTTTAAATGGGGTGGGGGTAGTAGGGTGGGTAGGTGGGTAGGTGACTTGGGATTTTTAACCTGTTTTTATAAGGTCACTTATATTGCCTAAAAAACTCACATACAGACAATTTTGGGCGGTTGCATAAGAAATCAGAGTGTGGGATAAAGGTCGTAAAGCCACTAGCTGCTTTTCTCTGCTCCTAATCACAGTGACAGAAGAGTCATTACCAACATTTCCTTTGTTATTTCTGATTTTCTTTAATGTACTTGTTATGGGCTTTAATTGTTACCTGTTTCAATCTAACAACAGGGAGGGTGGGGTTTAATTGCCATTTTGGTTTCTAATTAGCAATGCCCAAATGGAACCATCTGCCTTTCTGTGGAGAAGCAGTTTGTTAAGGGACAATCACATAAATTAATGAGTTACATGTGAGAAATGTAATTTCCTCTACCCCATTCAGCCTGGGATTTACAAGTACAGTACAGTACACATATTCTTCTTCCAGGCATATATTAGAAGATTTTGAATTATATAGCTTACACATGCCAGACTGAATTGGATTTTGAACACCTGGTTTCTCTAGGGAGGTAGAATGGGGAGGAATCATGTAAGTTTTATTTTTGAAAAGTTTAGTCAATAGTCACTGGTTGGATAGTTCAGTTAAGTATGCATTTGGCTATGGAGCCAAGGGAAGAGCCAGACTATGTAGCCTTGAAGCAGCAGCATAGTCCTGGGTAAGCATAGCCCTGGGTGAGAATGGCTAACCCCTAATGAGTGCCCTGAACATAGAGGACTGTACAGAGGATCACCATATGTCAGAATCAACTTGATAGTATGTAGCAATAATGACTGCTTGATAATGTATCCGTCCAAGCAATGGAGTACACCGAAATAGCCTCCTTGAAGATTGTGAATACATTCAGGTGTACCCTGGGCAGCAAACCTTGCTGGATATTCTTTCTAATACCAGATCGAACTAAGCAAGATAATGACCCTTGACATCTTCTGAATGGATATGAGCCTCAGGTTCACTGGCTCAGATCCAGAAAGAGTTTTGTGGCAAGAACAAATGCTCTTGAGGGTATGCAAGAGCAAAACCAAGATGGAAGATCGAGGAAGGAGATCACTGGACAAAGAATAACATTAATGGAGGATATGGCAGAGGAACTTAACCTCCCCTAAGTCATTTGGAGGAGCGTGAATAAGTTGAGGGTTGGAGTCCCTAAATGTAAGACCAACATTCTCAAGTGGAGGCTGCTGGCAGACAACAACACTCTGTGTGAATGTGGAGAAATACGGAATCCAGCTCATTTACTAGTCTGCTGATTGCAGCTAGAAACATGCACCAATGAGGACTTAAGTTTGGCCAATGACAAAAGATAAGAAAGTGACTTCATTTGGCAGTCCAGGGTTTGACTGGGGCATGAAAAAAGAAGTCCAAACAAGAAAGCAAAATGAAAAAAAAATTACATAAGCATTGGAATCAAGGGCACAGGATAACAAAGATGGGATGAACAAAGCTTTGACAAGATGCCAAAATGTATAGGGCATGGCTGGAAAGCCATGAACATACTTGTTGCAAGTGTGTATACCACCTCCAGCCATTTTGCCCCAATTCAGTGTGAAATCAATGCAACCTCTATGCGCTCAGAGCCAGGCATTTCTCTCAGCTCCCCCTGCCTCTACTTCCTCTTGCTATTATCGCATGACCCACAATTGGCTAATAAGGGAAACAAGCCTTGCTTGCAACTGAAGCATTTAATATTTATGTCACCTGCTTCAGGTAATTTTTTTGACCTGTGTCCAACCAAATGCCTAGGCAGCTATGGCCTCCTCTGCAAACAGCTGTTGATTCCACAATGTCCCATCCAGCAAATGGTGCTGTTGGTTTGTGACATCCAAGCAGAAATCTGTGTTGCCCTTGAAAGAATGTTAACAGCTGTGTATGTTGATGTTGTGTTTTATATAGGCAAATTAATAGGTTCTTTTTTAAAAAAAATACATGAAAGCATTATATATATATATACTAACAAAATGCACTGGTTCGGTGCTAAACATATGGCTATTACATAGGTATAACTACACAGTAAACTCATAATTTGATAGAAATAAGTAACAAGATACCCGCTTCTTCCTAGTTTGTTTATCACACACCTACTAGCTGAGGTCATTTATTACCTATGCTGGTGTTTTGACGTCCATCAAAAATAAATTTGGGGCAGAAGTGTTCAGTATGCAAATCCAGTCATCATCCCACCTCAAAGTATGTAAATAATTTATTTTTATTCATGTACTTTATTGTGTATATTATAAAAATTGGTTTTAAGATGCCTTTAAATGTGGAACTCTTCCACAGTAGTGTGCATAATAAGCAAAGCAGCTACCCAAACCATAAGAAAAGAAATCCCAACAACATAAGAATCAAAATCTGATCCAAAAGGATAAACATTGCAGCTATGTCTGTCAAGCCAGAAATAGATTTTAAGGGAAGGGTAACAAAAACAGGTCAGTTTTAACACAATACTGTATTTGAAATTATTGGAGGTGTTATGATTACCAAACAGGCTCCAACAGTGTCAACCAGGACTTTTAGAAGGTCCTGAATTTTCCCTCTCATGGTCCTTACATACTTTCTTTATTTTAATGGCACATCCCAATTTGATTATTTTTCCTCCTTAACTCGGATATTGTTCAATATTCCCACCTTCCCCACTGGCAAACAGCTCTAGGAATTATGCCACATTGTCTAATTTCCTTTAGATGGAAGAACATATCTTATTATACCTTATTAAAATCTCCTGTATTTGGACTTTTAAAAAAATAATATACGAGAAGTAGACTCAAACTAGAAGGCATGAGCATGTTTTGCATTAGAATCCCAATGTGTCTGTTCTAGCTTGCAATCCATCTCCTGTGCAGCAAACAGACTCCAAACAGCTTTTAGGTATTTTCCTTCTTAGGCAAGGGGGAAAAAGCTTCTCTTTCTCAAAATCCTGATGCACACAAGTGGAGAATTCTCCAAGGGACAGAGGATCATCTCCTGTCATTAGACCCACTGACGAACCTTCAACCTGTCATTCCAGATTATTAGCAGGTAATCACAAAAGGATGATCTGTCAGGCAGCCCTGGTAGCTGCCAGCAAACAAGGCTCTGTTGGCCATTTATTTTCCTAGGTGTGATTGCCTACTGGATTGAAAAGCAATTGAAGAGTTTTGCTTCTATCAGGAGCTTGACTGGAAGAGCAACAAAACAAGCGAGTTGCACTGCAATATACTCAGGGCGTTTGCACATAAATTTTTCTTAGGGCTGCCTAAAGATGTATTTTGAAAGAAAACTGTCTGACAAGTTCTTGTGCTTTACTTTCTTTTTTTTCTTAGGTGCTCCTAAACTCTAGGAGCTTAGGGGACAGCACTAGCTTAGTAGTTAAGATACTGAACTTGGCGACTGGATGGTCGGCAGGTCAGCAGTTCAAGACCCAAGTGCTGCTCGACGGAGTGAGTTCCCATCTCTGTCTCAGCTCCTGCCAACCTAGCAGTTCAAAAGCAAGAAATCACAAGAAGATAAATAGGGACCACTTTGATAGGAAGTAAACAGTGTTCTGTGCACTCCGGTGTTTAGTCACGCCTGCCACATGTCTACGGAAACATCTGCAGATGCAGACAGCGCTGGCTCTTTGTCTATAAACAAAGATGAGCACTGAACCCTAGAGTCAGATACGACTGGCTTATTGAGCAATAAGCTGTAGGAGAAAATCAATCTTCCCTCGGCATAAAGTCCAACCTAAATTCGGCTGAAGTAGGTGTAAAAGGAATGCACTTTCAGTAGAATTAACTTTAAGGAGGCAAATCCTTTGGAATTTTGTTCCCATTCACAGAAACAAGAAATCAAAGCATTCAAGCTTTGTCTGTGAAAACAGCAAGATATTTTCTGTCAGTCTCAATGAGTTTTTGATGTTTTTGTTTGCATTCATGAGACTGTGTTGTGCAAATTAAACAAATTATGTGAATTTACCACCACTAAATTATGAGAACTGCTACCGTATTAAGTAGACTTGAGAACATTACAGCTGTTGGAGGGGTTGTTTGTGTTTTGTATGTGTGTGTGTGTTTATGAACATGCTTTTCTTCAGAGATGCAATTAGTGCTCGTTTTGTGCAGAGAAGTATTGTGCAAATTCTGGAAACCCTAACCCCATAACCTCTCCCTGCTCTCTTGTTCTTGTGCTGGAGGCAATATATTTCATGGAGTTTAATGGAGTATTAACAGCCTGATGACACAACATTGTTTATTTCATATCTTCTCATCTTACATTGGGGCTGTGTTGGCTCAGTGGTTAAGAAGCTCGCCTTGTTAGCTGGAAGGCCAGCAAGTCGGCAGTTCAAGACCTGGGTACTGCAAGATGGATTGAGTGCCCATCTCTGTCCCAGCTCCTGCCAACCTAGCAGACTGAAAGCAAGAAATTGCAAGTATATATATAAGGGCCACTTCAGTGGGAAAAGATCTTGGGGAAAGGAAAGGAGCCTCATTTGGGCATCCCCTGAGTGGAGTTTCTCCAGCAAAAATCCTTTCAACCCAGAATAATTTATGACATGAAATTATTATTATTATTATCTTACATTTTCTCCAGTCAACTCATGTCAGCCTATATAGTTCTTTTCCTCTTCTCTGTATTTTCACAGCAGTCCTGGTAAGGTGGGATGGTTTTTTAAAAAAAGTTAGTTAGCATCAGCCTGCAAATTCTATGACTCAGTGGAAATTAAAATGCGAAACTCCCCAGAGTCTTTAAAAGCACACTGTCTTGCTTCAATTTTTTAAAATATTTAATATCATTGAGGGGAACACTGTTATTGTGTGAAGTAATTCTTCAGTCGTTGCATACTTAAACTATGCTTACATGGCTTTAATGGAGGACTTGACTTTTATTCTTATCCATTATGGATTTTCTTGCTTTCTTATGTTAATCATATCCTATGGTATTGCACTATATCCTGTGTCATGATGTGGTGGAACAACTCAGGGTATCAAAATAGTTTGAAGCCATCTTGTTTAAAACCTTCTCCTTGAGCTTATAGTTCTAATTACTTCTTTCTTCTCCTTCTTCTTCTTTCTCTCCTCCTCCTCCTGTTGTCAGAGGGTGAGGAGTATTTGGATAGTACTTTTTATATATATAAAAAAAGTGCACAGATCCACACTATTCCAGAGATCAGAATATCTTCTTTCCAGTTTGGACAAAAGCGAAATTTAGTAACTCATTTTTTACAATGATGAGAGGAAAATGCATCTTTTGAAGTATTTACTCCCCTCTCATTTTTACGCTTTGCTTTTTTCATTAGGTTAAATCCAGGCACACAGAGAATGGTTCTGTTTTTGTCTCTTGATAACTCTTGGAAGGGTACTTATCACTGGCAAGGTGCAAAGTGCCACTCTAATTTGGAAGAGCATCCATTCTTCCTTTGAATACTCTTAAGCTCTTTGCCTGCTGTGTACTTCAGCATTTAATTAAAATTAATGAAATACTATAAGTCTAGTTCTTAGGGATGAAAACATAACAATCAAAAAACTGAATATGCATTTCTCACAACATCTGTTTTGATCTTTGGAAGGATTATTAGGGCCGTTGCATATTTCCACTATTCACTAATGCTGAACAGGTATGACCTTTTGCATTTCATCACTCTGGGGTAAAGAGATGGAGGGGCTGGTTCAGCAGCGTTTGATCCAAAACTAGCACTTAGTATCAACTTCTCCCCCAATATAGTCAAAACTATATTACATGTTTAGCCTATATTTAGAAATGGTGCTCCCTCAACTTGTAAAAAGTATCTATTTGTCTTAATACATAATTTTCTTCAGCTCTGTAACTTGCGTCCCATGTATTTGGGATGATTTTATATAGTTTTTAACAATTTTTATTTTTTACTAAACAAATTTGGGGGGGGTGCTTATATGTATGTATTGTGCACCACCCTGAGTTGCCTTAGGGTAAGAGGGCGGGATATAAATACAAATTAATAAATTAATAAATTAATAAATAATGTACTTTATTTTATGAATGGTCGTCAAAAAGAAAGCACAGACTTAATCTATCAGTTTTATCATTGACACACTTCTTTCTGAGGAACTCTTGCTGGATTGATCAGAAGGAAAGCGGGTCAATCAGAGGGAATACTCATCCCCACAATTTCTAGCTTAACTCTCTTGAAGAACTGTCATTGCACAGTGGTTAAGCTGTGGTTCTGCAGTTCAAATGATATGAGTTTGATCCTGACAGGCTCAATCTTGACTTAGTGTCTTGAGTTCAGTACAATGAGTACCCAACATGTATGGGGCAAGGTAAATGCCTTGCAAACCCTCCAAAGTATGCTTTAAGAGCTGTGGGGCAGTATATAAGTGTAATGGCTCTTGCTATTTTTATGTAGCCAGAGAAAGATTATTGGTGCAATAGTTTTCTGATGTGATTTTCTGTCGGATGACGGTTTTTTCCTGCCTTGCCTTCTGATCTATAAATGTAGATACTTTTCCTTCAATAAACCACTGATCTGATCTCGCTCCATACTGCCTCGTATCGTTTCTTGATCAGTCTCCTCCGGGACCTCCGGCCCCTAGCGGCCCCGATTCCTACAGTTTTCCAACCACCTGCTGTTTGCCCTTATGTCGTTCCCTGAATGCACCCACTTTTGTGCCAAGATGTAGCTGAAAAGACATAATTTCTGGGAAGTTAATAAGAAGGCCAAGTTGCAGACCAACTTCCACTCTAACTGCTCTAGTTGGTTGTGTGGGAATACAAAATAAGACAATTTGCCAGAGGGAAATCGTATAGAAAGATAATAGTAAAAGATTCCATTCCCACATCATTCCAGACAAAGTTTCCTTGTGTCTCAGTGCCAAAATAATTTCTGCATACTGTACTTTAGGCATAAATATCATTAATATAAGAGTTTCCTTCAAAGTACAACTATGAGGGCATAGAGAATTCTTTTTTAAAAGACTGTTAGTCCTCCTTGCCTATTCATACATCTCATATTTGTGTTTTGGTTTATAAATATTTTATTGTATTTTTTTTCTGTTTTCTTATATTTTCAGTAGCCAGTGCTGGAAGGAATAAATATATCAGTTATAATTCATAGTCTTCCCTTCCCTGCCAAATAGTAAAGGTCAGAAAGTTGGTCAGTATTATATCTTACTTCATTCTACTGGGTGATTTCATTTCATTTTATTCCTATGGAAGTTCAGAAGTATGGCAGCATCAACTTTGGAAATGTTCAATTATTCATTCAGAATTAGGGACATAAATAATTGCTTGGTTCTTGTTGATTAAGAAGGTCTTGACACAAAAGAACAACTGAATGAGTAATTTTGAAGTCTTGGGCATCAGTGAGCTCAAATGGACAGGGATGGGCGAATTCAGCTCTGGAAACCATCATATCTACTACTGTGGGCAAGAAAACCTTAGAAGAAATGGAGTAGCCATAATTGTCAATAAGAGAGTAAGAAAAGCAGTAATGGGATATAACCTCAAAAATGACAGAATGATGTCAGTCAGATTTCAAGGCAAACCTTTCAATATCACCGTAATCCAAGTCTATGCACCAACCACTAGCGCAGATGAAGCCACAGTGGACCAGTTCTATGAGGACCTAGAACACCTCATAGAACAGACACCAAGAAATGATGTCCAAATTATATTAGGAGACTGGAATGCCAAAGTAGGAAATCAAAAAGTGGAGGGAATAACAGGCAAGTTTGGTCTTGGAGTACAGAACGAAGCAGGGCAAAGATTGATAGAGTTCTGCCAAGAGAACGCACTGGTCATAGCAAACACTCTCTTCCAGCAACACAAGAGGCGACTTTACACATGGACATCACCAGATGGCCAACACCGAAACCAAATTGACTACATACTCTGCAGCCAAAGATGGAGAACCTCCATACAATCAGCAAAAACAAGACCTGGAGCAGACTGTGGCTCAGATCACAACCTACTGATCGCAAAATTCAGGTTAAGACTAAAGAAAATAGGGAAAACAAGAAGACCAGACAGATATCACCTAGACAGCATCCCTAAAGAATACACGGTGGAGGTGATGAACAGATATAATGGCCTGGACGCAATAGACAGAGTGCCAGAAGAATTATGGACAGAGATAAAGGACATCATGCAGGAAGCAGCAAAGAAAACCATACCAAAAGAAAAGAAGAGTAAGAAAGCAAAATGGTTGTCTGATGAGGCTCTTAAAATAGCAGAGGAAAGAAGGAAGGCAAAAGTCAAAAGAGAAAGGAAAAAATACAACCTTCTGAACACAGAATTTCAAAGAAAAGCAAGGAGAGATAAGGAAAACTACCTAAAAGAACAGTGCAAAGAAATGGAGGAAAACAACAAAAGAGGCAGGACTAGAGATCTCTTCAGAAAAATCGGGGAAATAAAGGGAACATTTAAAGCAAAAATGAACATGATAAGGGACAAAGACGGAAAAGAGCTAGCGGATGCAGAAGAGATAAAGAAAAGATGGAAAGAGTACACAGAGGAACTCTACAAAAAGGACCTCAACACTCCTGCTAACCACAATGATGGAAAAACTGAACTCGAGCCAGACATCCTGGAGAGCGAAGTTAGAAAGGCCCTAAAGAGCACTGCAAACAACAAAGCTAGTGGATATGATGGTATCCCAGTCGAATTTTTCAAAGCGCTAAAAGATGATGGCGTCAAATTACTGCACTCAATATGCCAGCAAATCTGGATAACAAAACAGTGGCCACAGGATTGGAAAAGATCAGTATACGTCCCAATCCCAAAAAAGGGCAACGCCAAAGAATGCTCAAATTACCGAACAATTGCACTCATCCCACACGCCAGCAAGGTGATGCTCAAGATAATACAGGACAGACTTCAGCAACATGTGGAGAGAGAACTACCAGAGGTGCAGGCCGGTTTCAGAAGAGGCAGGGGGACTAGAGACCACATTGCCAACATACGTTGGATCATGGAGAAAACAAAGGAATACCAGAAACAAGTTTACTTTTGTTTCATTGATTACACTAAGGCATTTGACTGTGTGGACCACAACAAGATGTGGCAAGTAATTAAAGAGATGGGAATACCAGAGCACATCATATGCCTCCTGAGAAATCTGTACATGAACCAAGAAGCAACAGTTAGGACAGAACATGGAATGACAGAGTGGTTTGGAATAGGAAAAGGAGTAAGACAAGGCTGCATTTTATCACCCTGCTTATTCAATCTATACACAGAGCACATAATGCGAAATGCAGGGATGGAGGAATCACAATATGGGATTAAAATTGCTGGGAGAAACATAAACAATCTGAGATATGCAGACGATACCACCCTAATGGCAGAAAGTGAGGAAGACCTAAAGAACCTCTTGATTGGGCTGAAGGAGGAGAGTGCAAAAGCTGGTTTGAGACTCAATATCAAGAAAACCAAGGTAATGGCAACAGGCCCAATCAGTTCCTGGAAAATAGATGGGGAAGAAGTAGAAGCAGTGACAGATTTTACTTTCCTGGGATCAAAGATCACGGCAGATGGGGATTGCAGCCATGAAATAAAAAGGCGACTGATTCTTGGGAGACAAGCCATGAGAAACCTGGGGAACATAGTGAAAAGCAGAGACATCACATTGCAAACAAAAATTAGAATAGTCAAAGCAATGGTATTCCCAGTAGTAATGTACGGATGTGAGAGCTGGACAATTAGGAAAGCTGAACGCAGAAGAATAGATGCCTTTGAAATGTGGTGTTGGAGGAGAGTTTTGAGAGTACCCTGGACAGCGAGGAGAACAAATAGGTCAATCTTAGAAGAAATCAACATTGACTGCTCATTGGAAGGGCTAATAGTAAAGACGAAGCTAAAGTATTTTGGACATCAAATGAGAAGGGAGGATTCACTTGAGAAGGCCCTGATGCTGGGAAAGGTGGAGGGCAAAAGAAGAAGGGGGAGGCCAAAGATGAGATGGCTAGATGGTATTGTAGACACAATGGGCACAGAACTGGGAGTGCTGAGGGGGATGGTGGAGGACAGAGATGCCTGGAGAACAATGGTCCATAGGGTCGCAAAGGGTCGGAACCGACTGTGCGACTGAACAACAACAACATGAGATTTCTTACCTCCAGCTCTAGAACGACGCATACTGTACACACAACAGACACAAAAAGACTAGGACATTTTCCAAAACATTTCAATCAACCAGTGATCGTAATTTTTAAAGTCCATTAAACAAGCATCAGCCACCATTGTTTTGTGCAATTATCCAAGTGTACAATGTTTTAAAAATGCAGAAAGTAATTCTTGCCTGGTAAAAATTTTGGTCAAAGGCAAGAAATATCTTCAAAAATGCTGTAGCACTTTGAAGACTAACTGTTATATTTTAATGTTAGCTTTCGTGGATCACGTCCACTTCATCAGACATGGGAGGAAGACTTCATGGCATAGGTTTATACAGATCAGGTATTGAGGTACAGAGTGAGTGGTTAGCATAACAGATAGGTATATGAATCAATATGGCTTTATACAACAGGTAATGACAGATGCTCTCTGATTGTTATTTGCATTGGTTGTAAATTTCCCCCCTTTTCAATTGAAAATAGTAGGAGAATAAAAAACAAACACCTGGCATTGAACATTTGCTAATGAGTTTAACCTTCAGTAGCTATTGACAGTTGTGTGAGTTCATCCTTTGTCCTGTGAGACAGCCTATGTTGTGAATGAGAATTTTACTGAAAAATTTATGTGAAGGTGATATAACAACATATAACATGTAATATATAGCAGCATATAACAACCTGTGTATCAAATTTGATAATGTACCAGAAACCCTTACAAACCAGCAAATGTATGTATTTTATTTCTGCTGTCTTTCTCTGGATCTCCTTGTATTGTAAATTCTTTGTTCCAAAATGGCAACTTTCAAGACTTGGATAGTGTGTCCAGGTAGATTGAAATGGTTTGAAACGGGTTTCTCTGTGTTGCCATTCCTGATGCCTGATTTATGCCCATTAACTCTTTTCTGCAAAGATTGTCCTGTTTATCCTTTGCTTTGATATTTGGAAGTTCTTGTTCTTTATCCATCAGGCGCAACACTTCTATATTGGTCACATGGTCAACCCATGAGATCCTTAGCAGCCATCTATAACAAGTGATTCACCAGATATTTGTGAGATCTTATATATTTGGCACCCAACTCTTAACCATGGACATGATAAACACTTTTCAGTATGGATTATTTCAACAGGAAAGAAAAGTGTAGCTTCTCTGTTGAAATCATTTTTAAGGTGCTGAGTGCTGCCATAAAAAATACAATAAAATATTTATAAACCAAAGCACAAATATGAGATGTATGAATAGGCAAGGAGGACTAACAATCTTTTTAAAAAGAATGCTGGCTGACCAGCAGACTTTTTTCCAGGTAAGTATGTTCAGGACAACAACATTAATTGAACTGATTTTTCTTCTAAGATGCTGTTTGGATCTCATGATACTTGCATTCATTTTTTTGATTCCATACTAAATATTAAGGGTGAAACCAAGTATGTATACATCAATATTTATCTTTGTCAGAAGAATTATAGTACAATTAATAAATATATCTGGTAACCTTCACCTAATAACTGGTAATATCAAAAGCATTTGAAGAGCATAGAGTACACTGACATAGGTGTATTGTTCTTCTCTGCACTCTCAAAGGTCAGCAGAAAGTTCCAGTTTCTTCAGAGCCCTGGTGGCTCAGTGGTTAAACTGCTGTACTGCAGCCAAAACTACTGACATTGTGAGTTTGATCCTGACAGGGATCAAGGTTGCCTCAGCTTTCCATCCTTCTGAGGTTGGTGTTGGAGGAGAGTCCTGAGAGTCCCTTGGACAGCAAAGAGAACAAATATGTCAATACTGGAAGAAATCAACCCTGACTGTTCATTGGAGGGACAAATAGTGAAGATGAAGCTAAAGTACTGTGGACATCAAATGAGAAGGGAGGATTCACTTGAGAAGGCCTTGATGCTGGGAAAGGTGGAGGGAAAGAGAAGAAGGGGGCGTCCAAAGATGAGATGGATAGATGGTATTGTGGACACAATGGGCACAGAGCTGGGAGGGCTGAGGAGGATGGTGGAGGACAGAGGAGGTGCCTGGAGGAAATGGTCCATGGGGTCGCAAAGGGTGCAACTGAACAACAACAGAGGTTGGTAAAATGGGTACCCAGCATGTTGGGGGCAAAATGTTAATTATCTCATGAAATGCCCAGAGAGTGCATTAAGTACTATGGGGCAGTATGTAGGTGTAATTGCTATTGCCATTGCTTATTTGCTTTGGTTCTTCTGAATCCAGTCTATAGCCTACTAAATGACTTCCAAGTAACCAGAATTTCATGTGGCTTAGCTGTAGACTTTTCCTGAGATTTCATCCACTTTAAGATGTGGGTATTGCTTTCATTCCATGTTCTAGTAAAAAGGTGACTGATTCTTGGGAGGCAAGCGATGAGAAACCTGGGGAACATAGTTAAAAGAAGAGACATCACCTTGCAAACAAAAGTCAGCATAGTCAAAGCAATGGTATTTCCGGTAGTAATGTTCAGTTGTGATAGCTGGACCATAAGGAAAGCTGAGCGCAGAAGAATAGATGCCTTTGAAAAGTGGTGTTGAAGGAGAAATTTGAGAGTACCCTGGACAGCAAAGAGAACAAATAGGTCAATCTTAGAAGAAATCAACCTCGACTGCTCCTTGGAAGGCCAAATATTGAAGATGAAGTTAAAGTACTTTGGGCATCAAATGAGAAGAGATGCTTCACTTAAGAAAGCCTTGATACTAGTAAAGGTTGAGGGCAAAAGAAGAAGGGTGGCAGAGAATGAGATGGCTAGATGGCATTGTTGACACAATGGGCACAAAGCTGGGTGGGCTGAGGAGGGTGGTGGAGGATAGAGGTGACAGGCATGCAGTGGTCCATTGGGTTGTGAAGGGTTAGAATCAACTGTGCAACTGAACAACAACAAAAGTACCATCACTCTCTGCTATTCCTTCATAAGAGGCATCAGTAAGATAGTAATTCATTCCAACCCACATGTATTCTAAATGTGTTTCTACCTTCTCCGCATGATTCATGTGCTAATGTTGTTCAAATCTCCCAATTCATATTTCAGCACCCAGCCTTCCCAAGGCTCAGGTTAAGACAGCATCACTTGGACTGGCTGGAAAAGCAAGATCCCCTCTGCTTCCCGTCTCAGTGCCGACAGCCCCAGAAGCCTCAGAAGAAGGTCACAAACAAACAGAGGACCCTGCAAATGTAAGAAAAGTCAAGGTTCTAGTCCAAAGAATCTCTTTTGAGGATTTTGTCTCTCTGTTCTGCCTGGAGTCACATGGATAAATGAAATAGCCAAAGATGGGCATTGCCAGCTCTCATTGATTTATTACAAAAGCAACCACATTTTGCTGTCTCTCCATTCTCCTTGCCCTCTTCCTCCTCCACCCCCCCCCCCAAGGTGGTGATGCCATTTGAAAAGCTATCACCAAGTTTCTTCAACATTCCTTTTTTTAAAAATAACCATCCTTTGGGATTATTGGCTCAGATTTGTCTGGGCTGAGATTGATGCCCATGTAGATAAACTATTTATTTACATTTGTTTATTTGTTTATTTACATTTATACCCCACCCTTTTGGTGTAAGCACCACTCCAGGCAGCTTACAATGTGGGAGCAATGTTCTCTCTCTCTCTCTCTCTCTCTCTCTCTCTCTCTCTCTCTCTCTCTCTCTCAAACACACACACACACACACACACACACACACACTCACAAATGGCATAAAAAATCTTAAAACCATAACAGTATTCAAATTAAAACACTATCAGCAGCAGTAAAAATTAGGTAATACATTACAATCTTGCATAGAGAGCGCCTTGTGTAGAGACTAATTCGCTTAAAGAGCAGAATTTTCTCTGAATGGTTGCCTCGCTTAACCAACCAAAAACTTGCTTAACAAGTAAATCGGAGTTCACAATCCCCCTGAAAGAAGTCACAATTGGTCACTTACAATGGTGTTTCGCTTAAAGAGCAAACTTGCTTAAAGAGCAATCCCGTGGAACGCATTATGCTCTTTAAGCGAAGTACCACTGTACAGTACAATGGTACCTTGCATAACGCACCCTTTGGGATTATTGGTTCAGATTTGTCTGGGCTGAGACTGATGCCCATGTAGATAAACTATTTATTTATTTATTTACATTTGTTTATTTACATTTATACCCCACCCTTTTGGTGTAAACACCACTCTGGGTGGCTTACATTGTGGAGGCAATGTACACACACACACACACACACACACGCCAGCCAGATGGCATAAAAATATCTTAAAACCATAACAGTATTCAAATTAAAACACTATCAGCAGCAGTAAAAATTGGGTAATATATAGATCAAAAAGAGCCCAGGGTCAACATTGCATAATTCTAATCATCTTAGAAGGCTTGCTGACACAGGTAGACTCTTCTGTCTTCCCTTCTTCCCCCATGCTGTCAAAGGAGGAAAATTTCTAAAATTCAGCTTTTGTTTTGTTTGGGCGTTTTGCTGTTTTAATCTCCCTTCTGCACCCCATCAGAGCATTTGCTCCAGAATAGTTACATAAGTGAGATGATTTTATAAGAGCCTGATGCCTTCAAGTTGCTGCAGCAGATGAAACACATGGTAATTGAAATGAACGGGAAGTGCCACAGGCAACTCAATGGTGGGCAAAAGCAATTTCTATAGGTTATCCCAGGCCTCCATATTTACCTCTGAATGGTTTCGAGCCCTTGGTGGGAACTCTGTAGGAAAGAAGAGGAAATAGACCAGCATTTCAAAAGTGGGAAGTGACAGAAGAAATGAAAATAACCGGTTGGATTGAAATGGCTGTTATAAGGGGCCATTAAATGCAGAACATTTCAGCTTCAAGTATCTCATTTTATAATGACTGGAAAAATTGTTTCCCTAACGGGTCACTCTTTCAACTTAGGAAAAGTGAGAGCACTTATGGGAGATAATGGGAGAGGAATTACGTAAAGGGATTTTCTTGGGGCTGGGTGGGGGGCCAAATTGAAAGGTCAGGCTCTTTTCGTACTCTTCCACTTCTACAGAGACCCGAAGAGCACTGAATTCTGAACATTTGAGATAACCTCCTGCTCTGCTCAAATGACTTGTTGTTTAAGTCCACATAAATAAAGGCTTGTATTTTACAAATGTTTCTCTCCTCTGGTTGCCATCCACCTGTGATGCTGCACATTCAACACAATCACATTTTAAACATCACTGAAAGGATCTTTTAAAAACAGGACAATTGGCTGAGTATAAGGTCAAGCATTTGTTGGGGACTGAGTCTAGCAAAGGTTGCATGGAAGCAACAGAGGTGAATTCTCAGCTTCCAGACCCTGTTTCTTATGTCTTCAGGAGCTCTTCCGAAGTTGCTTTGGCCAAAGGCCTCTAAACCTGAGAGCCACCTGGCATAAACAAAGGTTTACCAAAGAGAACCAATAGTGGATTTCTTAAAACCAACATGAGAACAAGAATTAAATCCCATGCAATGAGGCTTACAATTCTCCCTAGTGCTCTTAGATCTCTAAAGGAAGCTCAGCTTGTCCCCATTTTCAGGGAAGGACATCATGTGGTTACATGAGACAGGGCCATCTTAATGGCATGCCAGCACTGGAATTGTCCTCTCCCTAGAGTTTCTTGGTCTCATAGAATGACTGAAGTCCCAGGGAATTTCTACGGTTCTTTAGTTCTCCATGCTGCTAGGCAGAATTCACTGTAGAGAGCACTAGAGAAAAAGAAAGTTTGGTTTTGGTGTGTAACATATCTTTCAAGCCTCTCCATCCATTTCAACTCATTCCTACATGGGAACAGAGCTTAATAGCTTAGCATATGTGTATATGTGTTGTGCTTGTTTCCTTCCAATCCTTTCATGTGACCCATCATAAGGGCTCACACCCAGGACATCATAAGTACTATGTGACCCTGGATTTTACCATGAAATCTCAGGGAATAGATTGCTTCTCACCTAACAACCCAACTTGTCTCCAGAAGTACACCTCACTATATTTTTGGCATATACCTGGGGGATATTTCTTTTCACCACATTTTTCATATCTCTGTTGTGGATTAAGTCGTCCATTTGTTTAAACCAGTTTTCTAATTGTATTTGTGTGTGTGTACAGAGAGGGAGGGAGGCAAGCAGATTTGCATGATATAATTCCACAAGCTTCGTGTGGGTGGCTGTGTATAAGGTTTTGATGCCTACACTGGGAATTCTTTTTAATGAAAAGTAAAATATAAATGGGAAGACATATGTACATAAATATGCAGTAAAGGAGGTTTGTTTTGAACATGAGGAATAAGCAATAAGGTTACTGTCAAGGGGAAGAGGGGGATCATAAAGACATATCTAGCACAGCAAAGATCAAGGAATTAGGCCTGAGCCACTCAGAAACAGTGGAAGGCCGGCAAGTTAGAGATCCAGGTATTACATTACGGATTGAGCATCTGTCTGTGTCCCAGCTTTTGGAGACATAAATGGGGCCTCATTTGGTTGTCCCCTGAGCAGAGTTTCTCCAGCAAAAATCCTTTCAACCCAAAATAATTTCCGATATGAAATTATTATTAATTATTAAGATTGGTCTTTAATTTGAAGCAAGGGCCATTTATGTTTTTAATACCAGCAATCTTATCTTTATTTTAGCTTTTCATTGACTGTATTTATTTACTAATTGGAACATACTGTAATATTGTGGACAGTATGTGAAACATACAGTAATATTGTGCCGGGTTAGGACGCAGGACACAATTGGGTTCAAATGCCTTCTTAGCCATGAAAGCTCAGTGGGGAGTGGAAATAGTAAATCATTCTGTGGACATTTCCACCTACTTTGAAAACCCTATTAGAAGCAACCCCAACAATGTTGTCACTCAGGGATTCTCAACCTGTGGCCTGCAGGCCAGAGGCAGCCCATGGCGCCATTTCATGTGGCCCCCGACCACCTCCACCACACCAGGAAGTACCATGTGGTGGAGGAAGAGCAAAATGGCTGTCCAGCCCCTGAAGCTGTTTGAGAGAGCGTGACCCGGCCCTCAGCTTTAAAACTCCTGATAACTTTTGATAACTCCTGCTCTAGCTGAAATATATCAGTGTAAAGCCTAAAGAGCATAATATATGGGATCAGGGATCATACTATCATCTGGCTTGAATTTAGAAATAGACTCTACTCTCTAAAACTCTTCACTCCAGTTCGCCAGCATTTTGTCTCATTTTCTACATGTTTGTACCACAAACAGGCTTTTGAGATCCTATTTCCCTGTTAGGTCCCTTTACAACTGGCAAGGATTTATCACTGCACAATGCCAACCTTAGGAAGAACGATCGCATGCCAGGCATAATTTACTGATGTTGCCAAACCTCATGATTATCCCACTAAGAATGTTAATTTACCCAGACCATCATGCTCAAATCAAACATTATTTTCCTCAGAGGCTTTATCAATTGGAACACGAAGTGAACAAAGCTTGGGCTTGAGAAAACAGTGCTTTTTAAATACAGTAAAACTGTGCATAAAGAGTGCCTTGCTTCGAGACAAACTCGCTTAAAGAGCAGAATTTTCTCTGAATGGCTGCCTCGTTTAACAACTAAAACCAACCAGAAATTCACTTAACAACTAAATTGGGGTTTGCAATCCCTGCCCCGCTAGAAGTCACAATTGGTCACTTATAATGGTGTTTCGCTTAAAGAGCAAACTCGCTTAAAGAGCAATCCCATGGAACATTATGCTCTTTAAGCGAGGTTACCACTGTATATTTATTTCAGTCCAACAGCTGTTCACCAGTTACTGAACAGCAGAGGTGAGGAAAAAAGGCCCACCATTCTAAGCAGCAATTGACACAACGGAATTAGACAGTTTCGTGTTCAGGGAACGAAGAAGCAGATGAATGAAGTAGTGAAATTGAGGTTTGAACACAGTTTGGATGAGGCAAAACTCGGACTTATATACACTACTAGCATAGTTTGCCCGGCATTGCCGGGCTGTTTTAAATTGTGTTGTAAGGGCTTTTTTTTGGTAATTTATGTAAAAAAGAGGTCAGTCTGTAATTTTCTTTTATTTTTTTGATGTACATTTTTATGTTGTCATTTGTTAAATAGAGTGTATTGTTTTGATACTATAAAGTAATAATAACATGTAGTTTGTATTTTTTCTAATGTATTTTTGAATATTTGTTTTAACATATATCTTATTTTAAGTTACACCATTTTTTAAAAAAAAGAATAAATAAATTAACATTTATTTTTTGGGTTTTTGTGGATTAAAAAAAGAACAAAGGATGATATAATTTTTTCAAATTGTTTTATTTAACCAAATAATGTTTTATTCTGTGTGTGTGTGTTGGGGGGGGGGGGTGTTAATAGTTGTACCATAAGTAATAATTTTAAAAATGTGAAAGTACATGTTTTTTACATTCAATGTTTTAAAACTGTGTTTAGATGTTTTGGGTTTTTATTTGATTTAAAACTCAGCACAGGATATTATAAATCTTTTTATTTTATTTTTTTGACATATGTTTGCGATTTGTGTAAAATTGTGATTTATTGTTATGTTTTTGACTTGTTTTTACTCTTGTGGCCTCTAGATGATGCTGTTGATTCTTTTTGAGTTGTTTTTACTATTCTGCCCTGCAGGTGGGGTTGCTAGTGGTTCTGTTTTAGTTTCACTGTTTTTTCTCTCCTGGCCTCTGGGTGGGGCTTCTTCCGGTAAGTAGTCTCTTTCCTTCTTCATTTCTGTTCCGGTCATCGTGAAGGGAGGATGTATTGGTGAGTTTCTGGTTTTCTTTCATCAGGGGTTTTTCTTTGTTTTGCTTTTGTAGTGGTGGCCTGGGAGGTGTTTCTGTTTGTTCTTTTTTGTTTTGGTTTAGTTTTAGGTTGGTTTAATTGGTTTGATTATTTCTGGTTGTGTTTAATTTGTTTTATTTCATTGTTGTTTATTTTTGTAATTAGTTGTTGTTTGTTTGTGTACTTTGTGGTTTTTTGGGTTTTAGTTAGGTGTTTTCTTTGTGGTTTTGTGCCATTGTGGATTTTTTTTTGTTAGGTAGGTCAGGGGAGATGGAGGAGGCAGATGGTTCTCTCTTCTCTGTCTCCTTTTTCTCCCGGCTTACCTAACTGGAGATCGGCAGACAACAAGCCGGAAGAGGTGGTGCTCTTCCTTGCAGATTGTTGACTGTTGTTTTTGTATTCGGAAATACAAAGGCATCAGCCAGTCATCCGCCAGGGAGGGTGCTTCCCCTGATGAAGTGCTGCCTGTTTTGGGGTTTTTTCCCCACCCCTGCTCAACTTTACTTGAGGCTGCTGGTGGTCTCACCATGTCTTTGGCGGGGTAGCGTGGAGGAGAGGAAGTCCCTCTCCTCCCTGTTGCTCTGGGAAAGAAGGACGGTGGGTGTTTTGCAGTGGCGTTTTGTGGCTTTTTATTTTGCATGGCTGTGAGGTGCTGAGTCTGCCTGCTGGGGACTTGCGCTCCCGTTGATTTTTGTAAGTTTATTTTTTGCACGCTGGCTTTCTCAGCATTCTGCGCGCTCAGGGTGCACAGGACGCTGGGACTTGTAGTTTTGCGTTTGTGGTTTGCGTTCGTGTGGCAGTTTTTTTTCCCTGCAGCTCAATTTCAATTGGCCATGACGCGTTTCCCAACATTCTTTTTGCTCGTGCCTCTCAGCCTGATTGGCTGCAGTGCGACGCAAAGAACGTTGGGAATTGAAGTCCTTTTTCTTTGTTTGCATTTGTGGGGCTCTTGCCCCACTGGTGCATTTCTCAACCCTGCAGTAACCTCCGGACTGGGTTTGGGTGAGTGCAGGAGGCTCAGTATGGGCTAGTATGGCCGGGTGGGGGAGCCTTTGCCACAATTCAATGGTTAACACTCGGATTTATAGGTATAGATAAACAGTAACATTAACAATAATACAACAAGCCTATTGGCTAACAGAGTGTGCACATTTTCAATCCACTTATTTGCATAAGAATAGATACATGAGAAAAGATACATTCCGCTCCTATAAACAGTAACAGTAACAATAATACAACAAGCCCATTGGCTAACAGAGTGTGCACATTTTCGATCCACTTATTTGCATAAGAATAGATACATTAGAAAAGATACATTCCGCTCCTGTCAGAAAACACAGTTAACATACATAACATTCTTCCCCCCTAGGTAAAAACAAAATCCTTTAACCAGGATGGGGATCTAGTTTCCCTTTTGGGTCAGACACTTGGCTGAGCCGGCTCAGGGGCTCGTAGGATGGGCAACCCAACTGGAGTGAGGGATTGACTAGAGGGGGAGGATTGTAAACCCAAATTTAAGCCCCGTTTGTCAGACGGAGGAGCAGGGGATCACTCAAAACCAAAATCTAATTCTGTGGATGAATAAGACAACTCAGGGTCCCTCCTGTGTGTACTAAGAGTGGAGGATGACTCCAAACAAAATTGGTCATCATCAATAAAGGAATCCAGAGTGCTAGGCTGGGACAGTGTAGGGGTACACCTGGCCAGAATAGGGGAACATTCCACAAATTCCCCTTGAAATCAGTTCCTAGAAGACACTTCTAGGTCAATGTTGGCTGGCTGCTGACTATTACCTCTGCCCCCTGGGTTTAAATGGGTGGGGGCCAACCCTAGCGTTGAGTGTCTGTATTCTTCTTGTGGGTCTAGTAATCTGGGTCTCAATTGATCCACGTGCCTCCTCCAGATCAGACCAATGGCTGTTTCGATTCTGTATGAAACAGGACCAGTTTGATCGATCACAAACCCAGGCACCCACGTAGGGCCACCAGCTGCATAATTGCGGCAATGTACAGGGTCTCCGATCAAGAAACCCTTCTGGTGTTGGATTGCTATATTTGTACCTTTGTCCTCTACCCTAGAGGAATCCAATCTGTCCAGCAAGTATGACAGTTTCCTTCGCTGGAGCAATTCAGCAGGGGACAGCCCTGAAGCAAGGGGGGTGAGCCTATATGTGAAAAGAAACTGGCATAACTGGAGCTCCAAATCCCCTTCACCCATACACTGAAGCGCATCTTTAGTTGTGCGCACCTGCCACTCTACCTGGCCATTAGTGGCTGGGTGGAATGGGGTGGCAGTGATGTGCCTAATTGCATTACTTTCCATGAAGGATCGGAATTCTGCAGATGTGAACGTGGATGCGTTGTTGGACACCAGCATATCTGGAAGTCCAAATGCTGCAAATAGCCTTCTTAGGTGCATTATCGTGGTGGCTCAAGTGGTATTAGGCACCCTAATCACTTCCAGCCACTTAGAGAATGAATCCACAACCAACGAAAATAGGGCACCCATAAATGGACCTGCAAAATCTACGTGCAACCTGGACCACAGGCCCCGAGCAGAATCCCATTCCTGAGATGGAAGGTGGGATTGCTCTGGGTGAGAGGATTGACAACTGGCACAAGGGCATCCTAGTGCCAGTGGACTTCACAGAGTGGGACACACCAATAGTGACTGCTTTGAAAAGTAATGGGGAGGTCAGGATATGCACTGACTACAAGTATCATCAATAAAGCTATTCGCCCAAATGCATATCCTGTGCCCATGGTAAGCCACCTTCTTGCCTCCTTGCATGGAGGAAATTGCTTTGCAAAACTTGACCTTGCCCAGGCTTACCAACAATTGACTGTGTCTCCTGCTGCTGCCATAGCCCAGACCATAGTAATGCATAGGGGGGCATTTAAGGTAACTAGACTACAATTCGGGGTGAATGTGGCCCCCGGAAAATTTCAATCTCTTGTAGAAATTCCACGATTACCTTTTACCATCGTAACTGACCACAAGCCCCTCCTTGGAATCTTTGTGAACGGGAAGCCCATGCCTCAAATTCTGTCCCCAAAGATGTTGCATTGGGCAATTTTCCTAAATGCATACGATTTTACTTTGGTACACAGACCCGGCAAGAACATCAGCCACGCTGATGCCCTGTCATGTTCTCCACTGCCTGGGGTTGGGGAAGCCAACTGTGAGATCAAAAGTGACCACCAGGTCCTTATGATTGAGGCTTTCGACTCACCCCCAGTCATCCCCTCAGTTATAGCCAAAGCTATGGCCAAAGATGTAACATTGACTAAAGTAATGTCTTGCATACAAAAAGGCTAGCCTGTCTCTCCTCTAGCCGAGGAATTTAGAACATTCCACCGCAAGCATTTGGAACGTCAGTGGAACGAGGTTTCCTTCTATGGGGCCAGTGGGTGTTCATTCCTGTCACTCTCAGGAAAAAAGATTTTACATCTACTTCACGCAAGTCATCCGGGAATTGTCCGTTACAAAGCCCTTGCCCGTAGCTACTTTTGGTGGCCTCAACTGGACCAAGACATAGAACACTTGCGGAGTCCATTGGCACTAGAATGCCCTGCCCCACCAGTTTGTCCAGCTCGGCTTCTATCTTCTCCTTTAAAGCAAAGGGTACCCAGTGTGGCTTCATCCGGATGGGCCGGATGCTTGGGTCAAGCTCAAAGACCATAGGGGGTCCTTTGTATAACCCTAAACCCTTTTTGAACACCTCAGGATGTGCAGCACAAACATCCCAGATTGGGTCAGCGTCTATTGCGTGAATGCCAGAAAGCCGGATTCCCAGGGGCCTAAACCATTGGATCCCAATAAGACAGTTAGTGCCCTGCTTAACTACAACCAATGGCAAGAAGGTGCGAATGTTTTTGAATTTGACCAAGAAATTTCCCACCCCCAGGACCGGAATCTGGCAACCTTGCACATCCCAGAGGGAAATTTTAAAAGATTTGAGCTTGGGCCGAGAGGCAGGGGGAATTCTCAAAAACTCCCGCTGTGGGATTATGGAAAAGGTAGTACCTGAATCCACCTCCATCTTGAAGGGGATGTCCTGCAGGCTCAGGTCTGCGAAGAAACGCTCACTGACGATGCCCACTTGGCACTGCTCAGGCTCTGGTGACACTTTGGTGATGGACGTTTTGTGGTGATGACTCTTCTTTGACTCAGGTGCTGGAGTTCTTTGCTTTCGCTGTCGGCATACATTAGCAATGTGCCCTCGTCGCCGACAGTTGTGGCATGCTGTGGTGCGGAAGGGGCACTTCCTGCAGTCATGTCTGGCTCTGCAGCCATCACACTTGCAAAGGAATTTCTTCTCCCGATCGTCACAGTGCTCTCGGTGCTTTCATCAGACCGCTCGGACTTCTCCCTCTGTGTCGCTGGACTCCGATGAAGAGGTGGAACCAGGTGATGCTGAGGAGGATGAAGATGAATTTTGCTGAGCTTGCACAGCTGAGTCTGTGGCACTGGTGGTGGAGTGACGATGCCGGAAAAGCTTGATGCCGAACCATGAGGCCTCAGACACTACTGCCTCTTCTAGGACAGCCTTGAAAGTTAGCATCTTCCTGATCATGAGGTGACATTGAGCATCTTTGTCCTTCATGCCGGCCAGCAGACAGTCCCGGAGTGCTGCTTTGATGTTGTCCCACTTGCACGGGGTGGCAGCAATGCGCAGAGCGGCGGCATAATCTGCAATGGACTCCCCAGGTCGCTGCTCCCTTCTGTGGAAGGCCACCCTGGCCAGGAAGATCGAGACCTCTGGCTGCAGATGTTTCCTCAGTGCAGACATGATTTCTGTGAGCGGCACCACATCCACGTCCCTTGGGAGAATGAGGTGGGTTGCCAGCTCAAGCTTCTCAGAACCACACTGAGCGAAGAAACAGGAGCACTTCTGGTTTCCGTCGGTGATCTTCTGCGAGGCCATTGCATGGCGGAACCAGCGTTTGTATGTTGCCCATTTCTCTGGATGCGCTGGGTCAAATGGGCCGATGTTGCTGCCATGTGGGGATGCCATCCCACCTTCATCGCCATTTTCGTGTTCAGGGAATGAAGAAGCAGACGAGTGAAGTAGTGAAATTCAGCTCCTTAAAAGTGGGCTTTGAACACACTTTGGATGGGGCAAAACTCGGACTTATATACACTATAAACAGTAACAGTAACAATAATACAACAAGCCAATTGGCTAACAGAGTGTGCACATTTTCGATCCACTTATTTACATAAGAATAGATACATGAGAAAAGATACATTCCGCTCCTGTCAGAGAACATAGTTAACATACATAACAGACAGAAAGAGGGTGAAGGCTCGAAACAGAATTACTGAGTACAGCCGACATTGTATGTTCAGTATTCCTATGGGTTGAGGGAGTGATTTTTCCCATACCTGTCAACTTTTGGCTTTGAAAATAAGGGAAATTTTGTGGGTGTGGCCAAATAGGTGGGCATGGCCAAATCAGTGGGTGTGGCCAAATCCCCCCAACCCTTCCAGAGCTAGGGGAACTGGCAGAGAGAGGATCCCCCCACAGTATACCTCTTCCATGGGCTCTGGGGTCTGAGACTTGGGAATTTGATGGGGGGAGAGCTAAAGCAATCACACTTCTATACCGCCCATAGCGTTTCGTGCACTCTCTGGGCATTTCACAAGGTAATTAGCATTTTGCCCCCAACATGTTGGGTGCTCATTTTACCTAATTTGGCAGGAGGGAAGGCTGAGTCCACCTCGAGTCCTGGTCAGGATCGAACTCAGAACCTTTAGGTTGCTCTACTGCAGTGGCTCAAGTGGCTAAGATGCTGACTGGGAGGCGGGACTTGGGAGGTCAGCTGTTCGATTCCTGAGTACTGCAGGATGGAATGAGCTCCTGTCTTCATCCCAGCTCCTGCCAACCTAGCAGTTCGAAAGCA
Organism: Bradypodion pumilum; assembly: GCA_035047305.1. Lineage (NCBI taxonomy): Eukaryota > Metazoa > Chordata > Lepidosauria > Squamata > Chamaeleonidae > Bradypodion > Bradypodion pumilum. Next base: position 18,752,693 of record JAWDJD010000002.1, read on the forward strand.
AGACATTGCAAATAGATCAATAGGGACCACTTCGGTGGGGAAGGTAAAACAGCGCTCCGGTGTCTAGTCATGCCTGCCACAAGACCACGGAAACATCTAGTGCTGGCTCTTTGGCTTTTAAACAGAGGTGAGCACTGAACCCTAGAGTCGGATATGACTGGCTTTCGAACAAGGAAAACCTTTTACCTTTACCACAATTCAACCACTGAACCACCAGAGCTACTACTTCCTTTTCTCACCCGGGTAAGCTCGGTGGGTAAAACCAAAGCAAGAATCATTCCGTGGCTACCTCGTGGCCACCAGAAGGCCAGCCTGGATCTCCCACAGCCGATGCCCCAAAAGTGGTGCTCTACCACCGGCAACAAACAACACTTGGCTGCCTTGAGTACCCAGTATCTTGGGGGGGGGGGAATTAACTTGTGAACTGCCCGGCCCCCGAGAGTGCGCTAAGCTCTGTCTGTGGGGTGGTATAGAAGTCTAATTGCCATTGCCGGAGAGGGGGATTGCAACCCCCCACCCACTGATATTTAAGGGGAAACCCCGATCGGGTTTTCCCTTTTAATATCAGGGAGTGGGATGGATTTGATCCCCTCTCCTGGGTCCCATGGGTCCAGGAGGGTTGAGGGGACAACTCCAGAGCTGGGCAGGGACCACCCGGACCAGAGACCACCACCCCCAGCTGGGGTGAGGAGGAAGAGGAGGATCCTGAGCGGCGGGAAGGCTAGCTACTGCTGCCGCAGTGAGGCCTCCGTCTGGAGCTGGGTGGGGGCCACCTGGACCAGAGACCACCACCCCCAGCCGAGGGTGAGGAGGAGGAGGAGGACCGGGAGGGGGCAGGAAGAGGGTCAAAAATAAGGGGTTTTCCCAGGTAAAACGGGATTGTTGACAGGAGTGAATTTTCCACCCCCAGTCCTCCAAGGCACATAATCATAATTAGTGAACTAAGTCATATGAGGGAAGACTGAAGGAACTGGGCAGGTTTAGCCTTGAGAAATTGAGACTGTTGAACATTTTTTTAAAAAATCTGAATTCCCACACATGTTGCTGGAATTGTAAGGTCCTCCCTTCTCCTACCTTTCCATTTCATAGGGTTGCTTCAGAGGCCCCATCCCAAAAATCTCTGAAATTTGGTGTTTTCAACTTCTAGGATTTTGGCAGGCTTATATTTGGCCTCTTGTTACCTTTGTAGGCCAGTCACTTCCAGTTTCAAAATATAATAGAACCCCTACAAATGATTCCCCCCAATTCCACAAGGTTATTTGTATGTCAAAAAAATTGTATGTCAAAAAGACATAGGATTACCAGAAGAGGCCTCTAGATGTCACCATATTTTTTTGTACGCCAAATTTTTTCCTATTAAAAATTTGTATGTTGATATATTTTTTTAGCCAGGATTTCTATTTGTATGTCAGATTTTTTGTCAGTCAAAGTGTTTGTATGTCAGGGTTCCACTGCAATAATAATCACTATGGGCACAAAAAGGGCCCATAGGAAATTGCATGGCTCAAGAGGAGTCCTGCTTCTATTTGGGGGACTGAAAACAATCCTTCTAGAGTTTGAACAATCGAAATGTGGAAGGGGTGTGGGTAAACTGCTTGAGAGGGTGGGTTGTGAGTGCTAGTAGCTAAATACGGGCTACAGATTCTTCTTTTCTCACCCTTTCCCCTGAAGAAAAAGGAAGCAGTCACCAGACAGAATGGAAATCAAGCAGGGCTGGCCCTACAATTAAACATATCGTGGTAATCACCTCACAGAGTAAGTGTTCCATGTCATTAATTAGCAGTTCTTAATTTATTACTGCATTTTTACTGACAGAGAGAGGGAGCAGTATTTGTTTGGTGGATTTTCTTCCTCAGTTGTCAAATAAATATCGTTGGAAATATGTACTGCATACCATGAGGCTTGGGAAAAGATGAATTTTCTCTTCCACCTCAGGCAGCTAAATGATCTGAGCTGCTCCTGGACACAAGCTCAAAGTGATAAATTAAATGAGTTGTTTGTTTTCTCTGCAGGTATATGAACAGGACGATCTGAGTGAACAGATGGCTAGTTTGGAAGGGCTAATGAAGCAACTGAATGCTATCACAGGCTCAGCCTTCTGAAAGCTTTGGATGGATAGATGAATGGAGTTACCCAGGAACATTGCAGCATACCAGTGTTTTTTACATACCACTACCCAAAGCCCTCATCTGCCATAAAGCCAACCAACACATCATCTGAACCTGTTCTAAGAAGGGGTCTCACACTAATGAAACAATCTTCAGCATCTGTATGGACCAGCAATTGCCGGTTTGAAATACAGGTGAAAAAGCACCACTTTAAAACAAAGATGTGCGCACAATCACCAATATCTGCTGGTGGTTGATTTTATACTTCTGATCTCAATAATGCACAGGTGGGGTCCTTGACAAGTCCTGCTCCACATATTATGCTGTCACTGGCAGCCCGTGGTTGTTAATGACTCATGTTAATGACTCATCATTCCACATCGCAGTTGTTGCCTGTTGTGTCTGAAATGAAATTCAAAAGAAATAAGTGGGAGAGGTTGTTCCTCAAAAGCCCTACAACCTTTTGAAGAAAACCCAACATAGGTCAAAGAATTAGCAAGATTTCTCTGGGGTCTTCCCATCTGTAACATCCACCCATTCCACTAGTCCTTTCCTTTCCCAAAACATACCCTTGTGAGGAATGAGGGTCCAGTGAGAAGAGGGAACTTACAGTAACAGTAGAGACTTAAGGCCTGGTCATTTTTAAGGTATCAATGACACAAATCTGGGCTCAAAGCAAGTTTCAATGTCTTTTAATATATGGTTTGCACCAATGTACAACCAGTTGACTTGGGTTGGGTTGGGTTGTCAGCGCCAGAGCATTACAGTTACTGGGGGCTCAAAGCTAAAACCTGTGACAAGAGAGAGGGAGTGTAGTGTTCTTTGTGATGCCACAAAGGCAGGGCAAAGAAAGATTGTGAGGCTGAACTGCTTTTTGGCCAACTGATTGTAGAAATGGACATGAAAGTCATCTAAGGAAAAAAGACCAAAACTGAAGGAAACCCCAGCTAATAGGATAATTTGGCATCCCAGAGCTGAGGCAGGGCATGGGGGAAATACCATGGCTAGTTGAGAAATGGTGGAGATGGGTGCCAAAGACACATGCAAATGAAACTTTCTCCTCCTCCAGCACTTCTCCTCTTAAGATTTTTCTCCCTGCCTAGAGATCTGGGGAAGTATACCAGTTACTCAAGATTTTAGCTGGCACTCTGAGACCTGGCAACCCAATCTGGCAAGACAGTGCTAGCCTCAAAAATAGGACTAGCATTGCTATTTGCAAATCCTTCCTTCCTAGTCTTTGTTTTTCCTTTCACCAAGGTTAATTCTCAGCCTCCTCTCACATAGAGAAGTTTGGAGCAAGCTGTGGCAAGTGGATAAAATTGGGATCTCTCCTCCAGAGGCAAGAAGATCATTAATTCAGCAGCCTTTTGTAGAGAGGGCAGGGGACAAATTTTCCACAGTTCAATCCTCAAGGAAGCTTTGAAAAATCTGAACTAATCATGCGCTGAGCAAGAGATGAGCCACTAGCTCACAAGCTGACACTAGATTATTTTCCTAAAACGAAATACGATGCAGACTTGCAGTTTTTTCCTCAGACAAAACGCAAGAGGATTTACTTTGTTTTATTTTTTTTAACCATACCAGCAAAGTATCTCCATGTTTTATTTATCCTGTATTCATGCAGTGATATGCTTTGGGAAAGTACAGTTCCTATATCCATTCGTGTTATTCATACTGTTTTTAACTGTACTGTGCTTAAAACTGGCCAGGCTGTATGGCTGTCATCTCATACAAGAGAACACATGTTGAGAAAGCAGTCAAATAACTGAGTTTCCTAGCAGCAATGTTGGCACTGCAGTAATGTGTGGAGTGGACCATGGACGGCCTTTTTTGTCTTGCTAGAGAGGTTTGTTGTTTTATTGTGTAGACCAGGAGTTCTCAACCTACAGCCCGGGGGCCAGATACAGCTCGCACAGTGATGCACTGCTAATTTTTTCACTACCCACTCGGTGGGCATGGCTGATTGTGGGCATGGCCTCAAACCCCACCCCCACCCACCCATCCATCAAGAAAAAAGAGAGAGAAAAAAAGAAGAAAAGAAACCTACCTTGCTTCACTCGTTGTCCAGGCGCTGCTGGTGGGTCAGACTCAGCCCCTCACCATCCAGGAGGAAGAGGAGGAAGAGTGGGTTGGTGGGCTGGCTGTCTCCCCCTCCCAGCACCACCGGAGAAGCACTTCTCTTCCCATGCATGTGCCTAGTCAAGGGCTGAAAGGCATGTGGAAAGTGCAGAATTGAAAGTGGGGCAGCCTCATCCCGCTCCCAGAAGCACCAGAAACGCTTCCCTTACCATGCGCCACCTCTAGCCCAGGACTGAAAGGCGCACTTTCAATTCTGCACTTCCCATGCATCTTTCAGCCCTTGGCTAGGTGCACGCATGGGAAGAGAAGCACTTCCGGCAGCGCTGGGAGGGTGAGGCAGCCAGCCCACCAACCCGCCCTGGCCAACTACCAGCAACACCGCCGGCGGCTGCTCTCCCTCCTCCTCTTCTTCCATGTCACGTCCGGAGGAGGAGGTGGTGGTGGGCATGGTGTGGGGGGAGGTGTGGGAGGTGTGGGGGGGAGGTGGGCATGGCCAGCCGGTTTTACTACTGGTTCTATAGAACTGTTTAGAACCGGCTGCAGTACAACGCTGAGCCCGCAACACCATTTCATGTGTCCCTCCACTGCCTCCACCAAACCAGGAAGTGTCATGTGTGGCAGGCAGGGTGTCCAGCCCCTGAAGCTGTCTGAGGAAAGGTTGAGAACCCCTGGTGTAGTCCATACAATTCCACTGTGACATGCTTTGCAAGTTGCTGTGACAAATCAGTTGTAATGTTTAACTCTGCTTGTACTCCTCCCTCCCTATTTCAGTGCAAAACAATTGCCCCATTGCACCAAGGGGTTGTAAATATTCTGAACAGCACAAACCATGATGACAAATAGGAGTAATGCTCTTTTTTTAAAAAAATAACAACTGTTTCAGTCACTTCCCTTGCACACACGTAGTGGAGCCATTTGTGACGAAAAGATGAAGGCCAAGAGAACATTTCTTTTGCAAATGTCTTCATGGTTGAAAACATGGATGATATGTGAACTGTAAAAGTTAATTTGGAAGAGTGGCAGGCTGCCAACTAGCTCTAAAATGCAATTACTTTGTTCAAAAGCTAGAAACAAAGGTGTACATGAAGATGTGTTGTTGCAAACTACTTGCTGCAGCTACACAATGGGGAATTATTCTTCCTCTTGTCTTGCCTTTGCTTCATCCAAAAGCTCCACCAGAGTACTCATTTTCAAAAGTCCAGGACTTGGCTACCAAGGAAGAAAACCTATTCATTGATGGCAAATGCTGGGATTTGCCATCATTCGGCAATATCCAGGCAGAGAGCTAAAACAAGAGGGCTGACACAAGTATCTTAAAATTTGTTGTGTCAAGTAAATAAATTCCTAAAACAGGGTGATAGAATCACATAGTGGAATTATTCATTCTGCCACTGCTTGGTTCTTTTACTGTTATGGCAAATGCTTATGAACAAGGTGCTAGGAAGACTGAGGAGGATAAAGTTACATCATCTTGTAACTGCTTTCATATTGACCTCAGCCAGGAGGGTGGAAGCAAAAATGGTATTTATCATTTGCATCAGGATCGTGCCTAAGAACATATATCAAAACTTTTGAAGTATTACCTTCTTCTACGACAGCATTTCAGCTCTTTAATAGCATGTTTATTCACCTACATCTTGAAATATTGACATGAACAAAATGTGTATACATACTTTAGCCATACTTTCTGCATTCATTCTGGACTAATCCTTGTTTTTGCAGGCAGGCTCACCAAAACTGAGCTAAATTTGCATATTTATCAGTTATGAGGTTGGAATAACCCTGTAAGAAGGTCTCAGCTGAGTTACTACATTCAGCGCTGTCTTTGATTTCAAGCTTGAGTAGGTCATAATTTTAAAAGAGCTTGGAAAGGTGAGCAGATCTTTAAATCCTAATAGCTCTTTCTATTAGGAAGGTAATTATATGTGAATTCCTTTGAATATTTGGAATAAAATGGCACAATATCATAAGTAAACCTGAAACGTAAGACAGACAGCAAAATCTACATATCCTAGATATCTGGAAAGAGGGGCCGCAGTGGCTTAGTGGTTAAGACGCTGAGCTAGATGGTTGATAGGTCAGCAGTTCAAGACCTGAGTACTGTGTGAAGGAGTGAATGATCATCATCTGTCCCAGCTCCTGCCAGCATAGCAGTTCAAAAGCAAGAAATGGCAAGTAGATAAATAGGGACCACTTCAGTGGGAAGATAAACAGTATTCCATGTGCTCTGGTGTCTAGTTCTAATTTACATCTTGTATCTTCTTTGATTATTTTGTTCTAGCTCAAAACCATACATTCATTCACTCTGAGAGTGCATTCCAATCCATCCAGTCATATCTTATTTGCACTGTTTCCACTTGTTTCTCCAATGTTTTCACATCCTTTATGTTGTTATGTTTATGTTTATTTGATTTATATGCCGCCCTTCTCAGCACATAAAACACAAGAAATGTATACACTTAGTAGAGAGGCATTCTGACATTTTGGATACTTTGCTCCAGTGAATACATGTCTCTAAACCAGGATTTCTCAACCTTTTTAAACCGGGGGCCAGGTCACACTCCCTCAGACAGCTTGGGGGGCTGTACAGCAATTTTGCCCTTCCTCCACCACATGGCACTTCCATGAAATGGTGATGTGGGCGGCGTCCAGCCCGTAGGCCATAGGCTGAGAATCCCTGCTCAATACTATTTATCTTTCACATTGCTGTTTCATATTCAGCTTTTTTACATTTTCACAAACTCCCAAATTTAACTGTCCAATTATCTTCCCACAATCTAATGATCCCAAATATTAATAGAAAGAGGGCAGCAGTTCAGGTTGTAAACCTTGCAATAGAGCCCTGTGTCCTTCTGAAAATGCTCTGTTGATGCTGTAGATTGCAGCCTGCTGTGCTGGAGATAAGAAGTCCTTTTGAATGTTATGTGCATTTCAATACATGAAGAAGGAAGAGAGCATAGCCCATTGAATAATTGTCTGGTCTTTGGGGGGAAAGAAAAACTCTGAATGATTTTTGATCATGGAGCTAACATGGAGATTTGCCATATAAAGTCTTCATGATCTATCCTGCATAATTGCATTTGCTATAAACCAGGGGTTCTCGACCTATCGCCTGTGGCACCATCCCATCCAGCCCGCACCCTCACTCCCACTGCCACCACCACCATTTCCCACTCCACCGGCTTGTTGTGTCCCTAATGCCGCTCCATAGCAGGGTGGCAGGGAGGGATGTTGTGGGGGGGGGACACCAATCTGGCCCACCAACAGTCCGAGGGAGCATGATCCAGCCCCTGGCCTTAAAAGGTGGAGCAACCCTGCTTTAAACATTAAGATGATGGATATGTTCAATGTGTTTCCCTTCTTTCTTCCTTCCTTGTGTTTTTAAGATGCAATCAGAGGAGAATATTTTTTGAAATGACTGCAGGGCAACCATACCTTTATTAGCTGAATTTGTGTCAAGTCTAATGTAAGCAAAATACCACACTTGGAGGTGGTACGTCTTTCTCATCCACTGGATTAGCAATCCTTTTTCAATCATGCCTTCTTTTATCCCCCTCTCTTTGAGACCAGTAATAACAGCTTGGTAGAAATCATCCAGGCCAACATTATCTCACTGTTATGCTGTAAATGTCTTTTGATGAAGAGCGTGGAAGTGATGCTAGTAAGTAGATGGAATAATGAGGTTTTTATTACTGTAAAATAGACCTGACAATTCCTACCTTTGTGAATTGTTATCATGTCGGGGTTGAGGGTGGGGAGGGAGGGAGGGAAGAGGGTGCTTTTTATAAGTAATATTTAATTTATTATTTAGAGTGGGTTTGGGGGATAATTTATGACTGAGGAAAAGGGGGGATATCTGGTTGGAGACCTAGAACAGGACATTAAAGCTGTGGTATATCTCATGCTGCTGTATCTTGACCTTTGTATTGCAATTGTCTTTCTCTTATACCAGACTTGCACACATGAATATAAGCCCTGTTCAGGTATTCCTATTCAGCTGTACTCATCACACATACAGAAGTAATGCTTTGCATCTGAGTAAGAAAAAATTAACCATCCTTGGGGTTCCTTACTTGAACTGGGACCCTGGAAAAATCAGGATTCTGATTAATGTAATGAGACTACACAAATAATGAAGGCTTTCCCATGGTGTTACCTTACAACATAAGTAACAATAGAAGAGGTGGGGCTAGAGTGAGCCCACAAATTGTATGATGAGCCTATATACTCAAATAATACTATCCCAGGATGCTTAGAATCTTATTTGGTTATATTATTTGACAATATTTCTAGATGAAACAGACAAGAGCTGGCAAGCACCAGAAAGTTTCACTTATCTGATAAGGAAAAATCTTTGAAACTTAAAGCAGTTTTAATTTCCATTTCCATTAGAGAGGTTGATACATGGGTTTGAATCATTTGTTAGAAAACATGAGATTTCAGAGTGCAGAGTAGGAGAAGAAGCCACTCTGCCTTACAGTATGGAAGCCATTTTGCCTTTTTAGGAAGAAACCCCAAAAGTAAGGATGAAGATACCAGTTAATTTTGTAATTCCTCCTTCCTCCTATGTCTGTTAATTTTGATCTCTCTGTTTCTTAATTTCCCCCTTAATTTCATTTTCACAGGTTTTTAAAGTCTTTTTCTAGTCAATGGGAAATATAGCACAGAATATAAAGAACAGAGAGAACTATGTGAATGGTAATGGAGAGGGATGGCTTTCTGAGCCCATCATCAGATTTAGCATGCAACCCTGTACAAGTCTACTTGGAAGGCGATCCATCCCACTGAGGTCATCTCTCTAGAATTCCAGGCTTAGTCATGCCCATTGCATTTAGCATACACAATGCAGAATCACTTCTAGAGACTAGATATCCTAAAACATTGGAAACTATTCACATGAAATTTCTACTGAAAGAAAGATGAGTTACAGAGTCCTAGGTTTAGCTATTCCTCTTTTTTATTTGGAAGATGAACTAAAATGTCACAGTGGACAGAGACCAGACATGTAAGAATGCCCTTAATCAGTGAAAGGATTCTGGATAATTTGGCTGAATAGTCTAAGAATTATTTCTGATCAGTTTTTGTTGAAATGCTATATCAGTACAGCTAGGAAGCATTCTGAAGACTGTTGCCCTTTTGTGGCTTCTTGGGCTTCAAAGTTATCCTAATTTTTGGCTATTAATCATTAACTCTGATTTCCCACCTTCATCCTGCACTCCAGGGCCATTAAGACAAAATGTGTAAAAGTCATTAGCATTTAAGGGAAAGGCATTCATCCAACGTGAGTTGTACCACAGCTTTAATTAGCCTTAGTTGGAAAAAATTTTAATCTTGTTGTTTAAAAAAAGCCTAAAATTAGGCATTTTGAGCCTACAATGGTTTTCTTTGAATTGTTGGACTCTAGCATTGTTAACCAAATTAGATTAGTGACTACAATATTTAAATGTAAATCTTGTTCTACCAGGAAAGAAACTTGCTTAGGGTTTGAAAATAAATGACTGTTTCTACACACAATCTTGTATTCTACTACATGAGGAAAAAAGGGGTGGGTGGGTTTTATAATGTACTGTAGAACAGTCTCATATTCATTTTTTTATAGAAATGTTATTCCAATGGTGCATTTTCTTTTGTTTAATAAATAAAGTTTTGATACAAAAGTGTTCTGTGTGTGGACTCCATACATCAAATGCCAGATCAATATTTGAAAGAGTTCAGATGTGACCTTAATACTCATTCAAGTAACAAAGCCATTCACTTGCTTTTTCTTCTTGATGTAAAGAATCTATCCCTTTAATGAACTTGTTACCGGGACCTATGTTAACCACCTTCTTGCCTGCTGAAAGACAGTGGGTAGCTGTATGGCCTTTTTAGTGGTGGCACCCAGACTATAGAAGTCACTCTCAAGAAAAAGGATAAACAGGAACACAAATAAACTTACATGTATTGACCTGGGAAGAATCAGAAAAAAATTCTCACTTTTCATCCTTAGCATGCAGCCCAAAGCAAGTATGTGAATGCTGGAAGCTTTTCCAAACAGGATCACCAGATCAGAGGTTTAGTAATCTGAGGGTTGAAACCAAATTACTTATCTGACTTTTTAAAAAGAGAGGTGGTTATTTGATCGTAAAAGGAATACAACTAGGTCCCACAAAATAGTGTACAGTATACATATCCCTTCTGGACTGCTAAGAATCTCAGTCCTGTTCCCAAAGTAGTAGAAAGTTGCTCAGCATTATGAGCCATTTCTTACCCCAGGAAGAGAACTGAAGGCTGGAAGTATTCTTTTTGGATTTACTTCTTACTCTCCTGGGATGTATAATGATCGGACAGAAATGGATGGAAAACAATAGCCAACTTATCAGAAAGGAGAACAAAGAGCTGCGTGACCTGTGGCCAGGTCAGATATAGGTCATCCCCCACATAGCCAAAGGGTCCAATATCTGTGGTTTCAATTATCCATGTCTAAAGATATTCAACAACAACAAAATCCCTGAAATGCATAATGGATATGTATTTCTATGGCACATTACCAGATATGACCACTAGAGGCCACTGTCTATATTGTAAATATAGCATCCACTATTATCCACAGTTTCAGGTATTTCCTGCAGAGAAGAGGGACAATTTGTATAGGTTACTGTGCATGGAATGCTTCAGATGGTTTTGCAGAAATCACAGTGCCTATCTGGGTTGACTTGTACCATCCTGCCTTCCAATTAGCTAGCAACATGAGATTCAGCAACCTATAAAGCAGAGATGCCCACTTGTGGGTCCTGGAAACCAGGCCATACCCCTTTACTGTCCCCTACAAAACTTCGTACACACTTACCTGACATGTGCGAGAAGGTCACAATAGGGGTCTGGAGGTCCAGATCCAGGTGTGTACCCCCAAAAAACTGGAAAAATGTGAAAATGACAACCCCCATAGTGCCTAGGGGGAACATTGGAGGAGAAATAGAACATTCGAGGCGATGCACATGCACATGCGCAGCAGTGGCCTACCGAGGCAAGGAGAGCCAGAGCCAATGATGGAGAAGCCAGTACGTCCAGAAACTACATCCCCCATAGTGCCTTGGGGGGGAATGGAGGTGAACGTTGGAGGCAACACATGCATCTGGGCCACACTGAATCCCACCTATCTGCCTGAGTATGTCTGCCTGTCTTTGTGTTTGCTTTAAGTACCTGTATGAGTGTGTGTGTTCATCTGTCTGTCACTTTGCTTTGTTCACTTTGTTCTCTCTCTCTCTCTCTCTCTCTGTGTGTGTGTGTGTGTGTGTGTGTAACTCACCTTTGTGTGGGTGAGTGGTTAGTGGTGTGCCTCACACACACACACACACACACACACACACACACACACACACACACACACACACATTCAGAGAGAGAGAGAGAAGAAAAAACAAAACAACATGAAAGACACACACACTCACAAAGGGCGGGGAAACCCAAGATGGCCAGACTTACTCAGCCAATGGAGCAGACAACATGAAAGATGAACATACACACACACACACACACACACACACACACACACACACACACACACACACACACACAAAGGAGGGGGGCCAAGATGGCCAGACTTACTCAGCCAATGGAGCAGGATTCAGTGGCCGCATGGAGACTACAACTGCCACAAGACCTGCCGCAAGCTCCCTCTCCGCCTGTCCCGCCAAGAGGGAAATCCACCTTAATCAGCAGCTGCAGGACTCCTCCCCTGGCACAGCCATGCAACACTGACAGGAGCATTGTTGGGAGACAGGGTGGCCCTAGGCCTAGCAGCACACACCCTCAAAATACCCGGGTGAAGCAACAATGTGCCCTAATTCCAGTGACTACTTGGCAAACCCCAGGTCAGTAGCAATTCCCCTCACCTCGCACAGAGAAATGTACCCCCACTTCTAGCCACAGATGTTCCAATGGTCATGTGGGAGGCATCAATCAATCAATCAATCAATCAATCAATCAGTTTAATTTGTATCCCGCCTTTTTCAGCCAAAGGCCAATTCAAGGCGGCTAACAGCATATTCAAACAAAATAACAACAAAATAATAATACAGAGATACAATAAATTTACAATAGCAAGCAATACAAGTAAGCATGGTATCAAAATACAAAAACTACATAATGAATTACATCATAAAAATACAGTAAAAATAGTATAATACAATAACAAACCCAGCGTAGAAAGACCCCATGTCCGCTGGAGAAAGTCGCAGGAGCTACCACTCCCCGCGACAACTTGGGGGAAGGAGCTCCGCACCTCGGCCGTGGCAGTCCAGATTGTTCCCAGGGCTGCAGCAGCTGCAAAGGCGCAGGCAAAAGCCTTCACGACGGCATCAGCTCCAGCCGAGACAAAAAGGGGGTTAGTCCCAGGAACAGCAGCAGCCAGCCGCCGGTCAAAAGCCCCATCAGGCTTGGTGGTGGCTGGAGCAGCTTTTGAGGGCGATGACGAGCCCTCAGGTGCCACTCATTAGTTCCGGCTGGCCGCCGGTCGAAAGTCCCAGACACTGGAACACATGGCATGCTGTTTCCCTTTCCCCTGAACAAAAGCCACCCACACCCCGGGAGGAAAGCCAAAAACCCACCCACCCCAAAAAAATTATACATAAACCACCGGGTGCAGCCGTGGACCCCTGCTAGTAGTTTATAAAAGTGCTTCTTGCTGCATATTTCCAAGCCATTACATTGGCCTTCAGAATAGTGTACTTCAGCAACTGTGTGTTATGCACCATCAAAGTGGAATGTCAAAAGGGCTTTCAAGAACAGTGAGATATTTAAGGAGTGGTTTGACTAGTTTTGCTCCCCATTCCATGGCTGAGCTAGGATTCAGACTTTGGTCTCATGAGTCCTACTCTGTCACTCTATCAACTTCATGACACTGTATATTATTGGAAAAGTATTGTTTTCTTGATGGAAACAACTGACAGAGAAACACTTGATGTTTCTGGCATTTTAATCAATCAGCCTGTCCTTTTGTGCTTGCTCTCTATATGTGCTTATGTTCCCAAAAGAAAAGTGTGCTAGTTTTACATTGAGAGACGTTTTGCAATATATATATATATATATATATATCTGAAAACATGTTTTCAAAAGTAATTGTTTCAATCATATGGAGGAGGTAAAGACTCTCATGGGGATTAGTAAATCTTATCCATCCTGATTCATGGTACAGATTGTCTTGAAAAGGAGAGAGCCAGTAAGAATTGTTTTCCATATCCACGCCTACAAGATAGATACCACATTTAACAGAACACAGGTATCTTTAGGAAGGGCTTTCCAGGTAATGGAGGGAATCCATCCCATGAACAAGTTCCATGAAAATCCTGCCCATTCACACCAGTTTAGAAATCATGTTTAACTGGGCAAGAATCTAAATTTATTGACAAACATAAAGAACATAGACTGCATGCAAGAAAATAAAATACTATTGTTTTTGTCTACCTTTACTGTCATTTATGGATGCATAAGTTATGCTTAGATGTTTTGACAGATAGCAATTCAGAGCACATTTCCATAATGGCATAGGTATATTAAATAATACATGGTGGAGGTACTGGGTAGAGATTCATCAGACCAGCTGCACCAGGTTGCACGCTAAAGTAGAAGTTGGAGTTCCCACTCTGTTTTCCCTAAGGCAAATTCATGACAAATTTGCAGGACCGTTGTGATCTGTGGGATCTTTGATGAATCCCATTCATTACAAGTCCATAGCCGCTTCCCCAGTGGCTTAGTAGTTAAGTTGCTGAGCAGGAGACTGAAAAATCGGGTTTCGATACCCGAGAGCTGCACTTTGGGACATGAAAGGAGCCTCATTCAAGCGCCCCCTAAAAATCCGTTCAAACCAGAGTAATCTCTGACACAAAATTATTATTATTATTACAAGTCCATAAAAAATGTGCAAACAAAAGGCTTCTCCTGGGAAGGATAAGGTACAACTAGCTGGTAGATCGTCATAGTCCTCAGCACTCCAACACTTCCCACACTTGCAAATGTGTTTAGTTGTTAAAAACATGGGGCTTAAAAAGTTTCCCTTTCCTGATCAGTTTTTCCCATGTTTGGGTAGAGTTCCAGTACCTCTGAGGTCCCGTCAAATCATCCACATTTATTTTTAAAAACCCAGATAATTAATTTATTATTATTATTATTATTATTATTATTATTATTATTATTATTATTATTATTATTATTATTATTATTATTATTATTATTATTATTATTATTATTATTATTATTATTATTATTATTATTATTATTATTATTATTATTATTATGTGGCTAAAACACTGACTGGGAGGTGGAAGGTCAGCAGTTCGATTCCTGAGTACTGCAGGACGGAATGAGCTCCTGTCTTTGTCCCAGCTCTCGCCAACCTAGCAGTTCGAAAGCAAGAAATTGCAAGTAGATAAATAGGGACCATTTCGGTGGGAAGGTAACAGCATTCCGTGTGCTCCGGTGTCTAGTCATGCCTGCCACATGACCATGGAAACATCTGCAGAAGCAGACAATGCTGGCTCTTCAGCTTTGAAACACAGATGAGCACTGAACCCTAGAGTCAGATACGGCTGGCTTTTGAGCAAGGGAAATCTTTACCTATTATTATTGTTATTATTGTTATTATTGTTATTATTGTTATTATTGTTATTATTGTTATTATTGTTATTATTATTATTATTATTATTATTATTATTATTATTATTATTATTATTATTATTGCCTTTAGAAGGTACACAAGCACCAGTATGTTGCTGTGAATAGAGCACCAAACTCTACAACCAAACTGAGACATGGAAAACATGGGTTCAGATCCCCACTCCAGCATGGAGGTTCATTGGGGTTGAGGTGGCAATGATAAACAATCTGTGGACCATCTCACACAAAAAATATTATTGTTGTCATAACATTAGTAGAGGGCAGAGGAAACTCTCCCCCTCCCCCCCCCCAGGTTTTTCCAAAACCATTTTCATGAGAAAATGTTTTCCATGGTGGGATGAGGGGAACCCAACCCATGAGTCTCCTAGAGACCACGCATTTCCACCCTCTTGAATACAATACAGTATACCATTTTCCACATTGGCCAACTCACATTCCCATTAGTAGCTCATGAGCGCCCTCTCCCTAAAGACTGGTAATGAGAAGTGTTCTCTCTCTGACACTGGAGGCAGCATACAGCCAGCGTTCTTCTCCTTGATTTTCCACCTCAGCGATTACTTGGTAAACTGAACTGTTCAAGCAGCTGCAATAAGTAAATAGATGGATGCCCATGCTACATAGGGCTTCGTCTGCAAAGCAGTAAGGGAAATATATGATTGGTATACAGGGAGAAACTGCCTACGGGAGCTTTGTTTCTGACCACCCAACTTATCTCGATGAGTGATGGGTGATGGGTGAAGGCTTTTTCACATTTTAGGATCCTCCCTCCTTCCAATTCAGGGCATAAAGAGTCACCTGGGTAAAAAGTTACAGTAATACCTTATACAAAGTCCGCTTGTATACCACCACCACCACCATCAAAATCTACTCTTAGATTCACAGTAAAGACTGGTATACAGTTAATAGGACCTAATCAAAGACCTAAGAACCATTAAGGTAACATCTAAGGATATGGGCAGTTCCTAGTAATGCTGTGTGTTGTTGTTTTTTTGTAAAGTTAGGATATTCCAGTCCAATAAATCCAAAATTTCCAAATATCTAGGAAAACCTTTAGGTTTTGCTTGAAGGGGTTTGATAATGGTGGTGGTGGTGGTGGTGGTGGTGGTGATGATACTGCATGCCATCAAATGAATTCTGTGTTATGGTGACCCTCTCCAGGGTTTTCTAGACATAGAAAACAAATACAGTAATACCTCATACAAAGTCCGCTTCATACAACATCGGATTCATACAACATCGCCTAATTCCTTGAAAAACGTTGCCTCATACAAAGTCGTGTGACTTTGTATGTGGCATTGGGGTTTTTCCCAGGTTGCAATGTGCCTGGGCAGTATAAAATGCAGGATGTATGCGTGCATTGCTCTTGTGGGTTTTGCATGAGGCGAAGAGTGTTTAGGAGTGGTTTTGAGCATGGCTTTGGATTTTTTTTGCATTTTTTGTCAGAATTTTTAGAAGCATTCCTGGGATTTTTGCAGCATTCTTCAGGTTCTTGGACAATCAGGGTTGTTTGACATGTTTTTGTAATGTTTTTAGCCTTTAGACAATGATTTCTAAAAGTTCTGTCAGTTTCCTGTCTGTTTCCTTGACTTTGCCCTGAAGTCTGTGCTGTTACAGTACAATGTATCTCTATGGAAATGACGTTGTACGAGGCATCACGGCAAGGATTTGGACGGTGTATGAGGCATTGCGGCTAGGATTTTGCATGCCTCATACAAAGTCCAAATCCGTATAAAGTCCAAACTTGCAGTACCAAGTTTGGACATTGTATGAGGTATCACTGTATATTTATTGACATATAATGTGCATAGAATTGCAGTCTAGGAAATAAAAAAGAGCAAAATAGGTCTTGCTCCATTTACTCAGTCTCTAGCCTATACAATAGACGGGTAAATTATATCTGGTGTGACTACAGAATGCAAAAAAAAAATACAGTTCTGAGTTGGAGAGTTTCTCTCTGCAGCCCTTAGAATAACATGCAATGTGGAATGCAAGGAGAATTAACTTCAGCTGGCTCCAGGCAGAAGACTTCTTGCAAAAGAGCTGGGTGCACAACTATAGGAACCATGACATTGATGGAATAACATACCTGTACTCTATTTTAATCTTAGAAGAAATCAACCCTGACTGCTCATTGGAAGGTCAGATAGTAAAGATGAAGATGAAGTACTTTGGACACCAAATGAGAAGGGAGGATTCACTTGAGAAAGCCTTGATGCTGGGAAAGGTGGAGGGCAAAAGAAGAAGGGAGTGGCCAAAGATGAGATGGCTAGCTGGTATTGTAGACACAATGGGCACAGGGCTGGGTGGTATGAGGAGGATGGTGGAGGACAGGGGTGCCTGGAGGTCAATGGTCTATAGGGTCACAAAGGGTCGGAATCGACTGTGCACACAGTGTGACTGAACAACAACAACAACTCTGTTTTCAGAATAGTTGTTTGCATATGGCACATGGCAAACCAGGTCTGGGCATATCTTTCCCAAAGTGTGTAGGATGAAACAAATAATAGCCACATGCAACTTTCCATTTCCAAATTGAGGGAAACTGGTCTAGCTAGACACATAGTAAAGGTAAAGGTCACCCTTGCTTGAAAGCCAGTCATATCCGACTCTAGGGTTCTGTGTTCATCTCTGTTTCATAGGCAAAGAGCCAGCACTATCTGCTTCTGCAGACATTTCCGTGGTCATGTGGCAGGCATGACTAGACACCAGAGGGCACAGAACACTGTTTACCTTCCCACCAAAGTGGTTCCTATTTATCTACTTGCAATTTCCTGCTTTCAAACTACTAGGTTGGCAGGAGCTGGGACAAAGACGGACATCAGCAGGTTCACAGCAGTTTGCCAGAACCGGTAGCAGAAATTCTGGCTGGGCCCGCCCATCCAAGTTTTGAAATAATGTAGTCCTAATTTGGGTGCAACACAGGGCTTTCCCCCTGGCCATGCCCACCATACCACGCCCACAGTGCGGTAGTTTAGTGTCTTTTCCAGGAGACATAGAAGGAGTCGCAATAAGGACTAACACAGGTTTATTGGTTGATGATCAGCACGAACATGTGGTAATGGCGGAGATACCTCACATTATATACAGTAGTACAATACATTTGAATCTGGCTGCATGGTAGCTCATTGGCTGCTACCGGCGTGATGTCATCCGGGTCACGCCCATCTTCGGTGGTGGATCGGTAGTAGTTTGCCATTGCGGGGAGTTCCCGCGGCTGCAGGTGATTTGAGGAATGATAACCATGTGAGTTGAACACTCGCAGCTGCCCTCTATAGGCAGCTTGCTCGCGTTCCTTTAACAGCTGGGTTACATTGTGATTGTGGCCAGGTTACATTCATACATTTCTTAAAGCGACAATGTACATACATATCAAGCAACATTGTACATACACAACATCCCTCCCCCCTAGGATGGGACGAAGTCCCTCAACCATTGTGGCTTGCCGCACGTGCGCCTGGGGCGAGCGGCCGCTTGGCCTAACACAGGGGAGCCTGGCTCTGTGGAGTCCTGTCCTGCAACGGAAAGGGGGGACTCGTTAGTGGCTCGGTGTGCGCTCTGTGGTAACCTTGCATTGGGGGATGGGAATGGAATGAACAGTTGGGAAGTGAACTCCTGCCTACCGCTTAAGGAGCTAGGGGTCCCCCCCAGCACGAATCTCGGGACCGACGAAGAGACCCTCGTGGACTCGCCACCCCACGTTCCCTGCCTGGGAGTTCCGGGGACTGTGGTGGTTGGACTCCCCCCCAATGCCTGCCTTGGGGGTGTTGGTCTCCGGGGAGCTGGAGCTATGGTATATTCTAACACAAAAGGACTGGGGGGACTGGAGGTACCAGGGGCTGAACTGAAACCCCTCTTTTCGCTAGGACGGGTGGGGGACCACTCCGCTACACCCCCCTGGTACCGTAACTCATAATCATCATCAAACTGATCCCTCTCTTCCAAAGTATCCTCCTCTGTGGCTGAGAACCGAGGATATGCATTTGTATCCCCGGGTTCCGCCGTGTCTCCCCCTTGGGTAATGTGGGTGGGGGAGGACCCTAATGCTGAATCACCTTCACTAGTGACCCGCCTTCTGAGTTGGTCGGCGTGCCTCCTCCAGAGTAGACCCGAGCTAGTCTCGACCCTGTAGGACACTGGCCCCGTCTGCTCGATGACTGTCCCTGGGACCCACGCTGGCCCTGACGCCGCATAATTCCTGCAGTGAACCGGGTCCCCTGCCGAAAAACTTTTGGAGCTCCCTCCCCCTATGTTTATGTTTCTCCCTTCATCCTCCACCCTGGATGGATCCATCCAGTCAAACAGTGATACCGGGCGCCTCCTCATGAGGAGTTCGGCTGGGGAAAATCCTGAAGCTAGGGGGGTTGTCCTGTAGCAGATGAGAAACTGACACAAATGAAGGTTCAACTCACTGGGGCCCATGCGCCGCAGTGCGTCTTTCGTAGTGCGCACTTGGCGCTCTACCTGACCGTTTGTGGCGGGGTGAAACGGGGCAGCGGTAATGTGCCTTATGGCGTTCCGCTCAATGAACGACTTGAATTCTGCAGACGTGAAGGTACTAGCGTTATCGCTTACAAGGACGTCTGGCAGGCCGAAACAGGCAAAAAGCTTGCACAACTGCTTGATGGTTGCGGCGGAGGAGGTGCTGTTCATAGGGATTACCTACAACCACTTGGAGTAGGAGTCGACTACCAGTAGAAACATGGACCCGCGGAAGGGGCCAGCGAAGTCGACATGGATCCAGGACCATGGCCGCGGGCCGTATCCCATTCCCTATGGGGTAACTGGGACTCCTCGGGCCGAGAGCTCTGGCAGCTCTCACACGTGCCCACTAAACGCTCTATGTCCCCGTCTATCTGGGGCCATCAAAAGAAACTCCTGGCCAGAGCCTTGGAGCGCACGATCCCGGGGTGACTGGTGTACAGTAGTCTCAGTACCTTGGCCCTCAGCTTCTCTGGGATAACTACCCGCTGCCCCCAGAGTAAGCAGCCCCTTTCCAGCGACAGCTCTACTCTGCGCCTAAAAAATGGCCTGAACTCTTCATCGGGGGGAGTCGTGGGCCAGCCCTTCCTAACCCAGGAACTAACTTGGGCCAGCATCTTGTCGGCCGCCGTGGCTTTGGCGAGGTCGGCCGGGACAATGGGGGGTGAGTCGAGAGACTCAATCAGTAGGACTTGGTGATCCTGCTCTATCTCGCATGTGGGGTCCCCTACACTTGGGAGGGGAGATCGGGACAGTGCGTCCGCATGGGAGATCTCCTTCCCTGGGCGATAGACCAGCTCATACTGGTAGGCGTTGAGGAAAATGACCCAACGCAGCATTCTGGGGGATAGTATTTGCGGTGTGGGTTTGCCGGTAGTGAAGATCCCCAAAAGTGGTTTGTGATCGGTCACTACCGTAAACTCGCGGCCGTATAAAAAGTCATGGAACTTTTTCGTTCCGGCGATGATGGCTAGGGCCTCCCTATCAGTTTGCGCGTAATTGTGCTTGGCCTTTGAGAGGGACCTAGAGTAGTACGCTACCGGGGCTTCCCTCCCGCTTTCCAACACGTGGCACAGGACCGCACCCACCCCCACTTGGGACGCATCACAGACTAAAACCACTGGTTTTTTCGGGTCGAAATGGGTCAGGACAGCGTCCGAAGACAGGAGTGACTTAAGCTCCTTGAATGCTCTCTCCTGCCTGCCCCCCCCCACCAAGCCGCGTCCTTTTTGAGCAGCACGTGCAGTGGCTCCGCGACCGATGCCTTCCGAGGCAGGAAGGTATGATAAAAATTTAGGAGCCCTAGAAATGACTGTAGCTCCGGTTTTGCAGTGGGGCGAGGGGCGTTCTTCACAGCTGCAACCTTTGACTCAGAGGGTTTGATCCCGTCCGGGGTTACCTTAAAGCCTAGAAACTCAACCTCCCTCACAAAGAATATGCATTTGTCCCTCCTCAGTCGAAGGCCTGCCCTCTCGAACACTGAAAGGACCCCATCTAGCCTCTTTGCCAACTCTAATTCGCTCCCCGCCGTTATCAACATGTCGTCGAAGTATGGGAGGACGCCTGGAAGCCCCTTTAAAAGGTGTTCCACAAGGGATTGGAAAATTCCGGGGGCCGAATTCACGCCAAACTGAAGGCGCGTTACCTTAAACGCCCCCTTGTGCGTCACTATCGTTTGCGCGGCGGCAGCAGCCGGGGTTACAGAGAGCTGCTGGTACGCCTGAGCCAGATCTAACTTGGCGAAACACTTCCCCCCATGTAACGTGGCCAGCAAGTGGCTGACCACGGGCACTGGATATGCATTTGGCCGAATGGCCTTGTTAATGGTACATTTATAGTCTGCACAAATCCTGACTTCCCCGTTCGACTTAAGGGCTGTAACGATCAGCGTTTCCCACTCCGCCGAGTCAACTGGAACCAAAATCCCCTGCCCCACCAATTTGTCTAGTTCCGCCTCGATCTTGTCCTTTAGGGCGAAAGGCGCCCTCCTTGGTTTGAGGCGGATGGGCCGGATTTCTGGGTCCAGCTCGAAGGAAACCGGGGGCCCCTTATATTTCCCGAGCCCCTTCTTGAAAACGTCCGGGTGCGCGTTGCACACGTCCCGCATTGGGTCAGTCTCGATGGCGTTAATGCCGGACAGTTCGATTCCCAGGGGGGCAAACCACTGCGTTCCCAAAAGGCAGCACCTCCCCCCTTTGAGGACCACTAAGGGCAGTTTCTCGGAGTAGTTCTTAAACTTCACCTTGAAGTTTCCCACCCCCAACACTGGGATCCCATTCCCCTGCACGTCCCGTAGGTGTGACCTCATGGCCCGGAGCTTGGGCCGCTTATCTGGGGGAATACGCATAAACTCCTTTTGGGACAGGATGGAATAAGATGACCCCGAGTCTATCTCCATCCTCACTGGGACCCCTTGCAACAGTACCTCTATGAAAAACCGCCGGTGCTCCAGGCCCACGCGGTTCACGCCTTCCTCACTGTAGCTGGCTGCGACCTTCCTGGTGCCGGCCGCCTTCCGTTGGTGAGTTTGGGGATGGCTGGAACTCCCCTTGTCCTCGACTCGCCCGCGCCTGCATACTCGGGCGATGTGCCCCTTTCGGCCGCAGTTGTGACACTCGGCCTTTCGAAACGGGCACCTCGTGCGGTCGTGGGACGCCCCACAACCGTCGCAATGGCGGTCCTGCCGTTCTCGGGTCTGCCGCTTCTCACCACGCTTCTTGATCCTCTGGACGTTGTCGTCCTCGCTGGAGTAGGGGTCCGCTGTGGTGGACGACTCCTCGGACGACGTTGGTGTGCCGGCGGGCGGCTTGGGGGTCCGCCAGGCCGCCTTTGCTGGTGTCCGCCGGGCCGCTTGTACTGGTGACTTGGCCCTCTCGGACGCGGCCCCTCGGGACTTGAACAGCCTCACCCCGCTCCTGGCCTCCTCAGCTGCTTGGGCCTCCCGCAGTACCTCGTTGAACGTGAGGCGTTGGTCGCGGGTCATCAGCCTCCTCTGCAGCTCCTCGTCCCTCAGACCACACAACATGCGGTCACGGAGGGCCTGGTCCAGGTCATCCCACTGGCAGTGGACCGCCGCAAGCCTGAGGGGCGCCGCGTAGCCGGACACGGATTCGCCCGGTCGCTGGTCTCGCCTGTGGAACGCGACCCGTGCTGGGAAGATCGAGACGGGCAGCTGGAAATGCTCACCCAGTCTCTCCAGGATACGGTCGATTGAGACCTCGTCTACCTTCCGGGGGGCCACCAGGGTCATCAGGATCCGCAGTGTGGCCGGCCCCACTTGGGCCAGGAAGTGGGAGCGCATCTTCGCGGCGGCGTCGACACCCGCGGCTTCCATTGCGTGCCGAAACTGGCACTCGTAGAGCTCCCATTGTCCGGGCTCGCTCACATCAAACTGGTACGCCTTGACCTTGGGATTCGCCATCGATCCCACCTTCGTCGCCAATTTAGTGTCTTTTCCAGGAAACATAGAAGGAGTCGCAATAAGGACTAACACAGGTTTATTGGTTGATGATCAGCACGAACATGTGGTAATGGCGGAGATACCTCACATTATATACAGTAGTACAATACATTTGAATCTGGCTGCATGGTAGCTCATTGGCTGCTACCGGCGTGACGTCATCCGGGTCACGCCCATCTTCGGTGGTGGATCGGTAGTAGTTTGCTATTGCGGGGGTTTCCCACGGCTGCAGGTGATTTGAGGAATGATAACCATGTGAGTTGAACACTCGCAGCTGCCCTCTATAGGCAGCTTGCTCGCGTTCCTTTAACAGCTGGGTTACATTGTGATTGTGGCCAGGTTACATTCATACATTTCTTAAAGCGACAATGTACATACATATCAAGCAACATTGTACATACACAACAGGTAGTAAAATTTTTGGGAGCCCACCACTGCGGAAGCTCATTCCATCCTGCAGTATTTGGGTATTGAACTGCTGACCTGCCACTTTGCAGTCAGCAACCTAGCCACTTGAGCCACTGCAGTCCCATAGACAGGCAGATAAATATATGAAATTCTGCAGGTATTTCATGTTGCATAGAGTCAATCTCCACCTCTGTTCTCCTCATGCAAAGTATCTGCATTATGAAGGAGTAGTAATGTCCAACTTTCATTCTAAGACAGAGCAAGACAAGAAGGAAATGACACACAGCACATTCTTGTTCATCACATCACATTACCATTCCACTATAGGCCTTTCCATTGAAATCAGGAAGCTTACAACAACCTGGGAGCTTTCTTTCTGACCAGGAAGCTAAAACATAGCTACGCCTATGCCAGACCTCAACACACACACACACACACACACACACACACACACACACACACACACACACACACACACACACACACACACACACACACACACACACACACACAGAGCTAGGCCTTTTCTCCACATGAGACACATTTTGGTTTCTCTTAGGTGGAACTCGCAGAATGCAAGCGCGGCGCCAAAATGGCCGCCGCGCACTTTGCGGCCCCCCCCCCACAGGACAGAGAATCCGGGTAGTTAGGGGCGTGGCCAGCTCCCTTATAAAAGGGGTGGCCACGAGGCAGCCGCGCTGCCATTTTGCCTCAGCGACGGAGCGGAGAAGTTTTTTCCCTGCGCCTCCGTCGCTCGTTGGTATTGCCGGGAAGCCTTTTGGGTCGATTTTGCCTAGCTAGCTTCCCTTTTTTGTTCGAGATGCCTTCCAAAAAGAAGGCTGCTGCGAATTCAGCTCGGGCTGTTAGGAGGCGCAACCCAGGTCGGAGGACCGTGGTGCCGCCTCCTCAGCAGCCACCTTTGCCATCCCCGGCCGGGGCTAGTGGCTTGGGGTCTATTGCTCCGTGGCCTGCGGGCACGGAGGGCGCTCCGGCCCGCGGCCCGCGAGCGGTGGACACCGCTCCTCCTTCCGCCCAACCTGTTGGGCCGACTACTTCTGGACCCCAGCCTCTCCCGGGGCCCTCTAGCCTCGGGGGGTGGCCTGGTGTCCCGCCTTGGCAGGTATCCTCACCAGCCCTACCGGGCTTCGGCCCTGGCCAATGGCCATATCTGGGCCATGGGGTGCAGGGACCTGTACCCATGCAAGGGTCAAGTGGGCCGGCCGGCTCTTTGCCCATGGTTACTGTAGACACCTTGCTGGCCCGTATTGCGGCCTTGGAGGAGTCTTTGGCTCGTGCCAGTCAGGCAGGTGCCCCTTTTGGGGTACCTTTGGAGGCGCTATCGGCAGCAGGACAACGGCCGGCGGGGAGGGTCGAGCTGCTGCAGGCGGGTGGCGCGCCTCCGGCCACTGCCTCGCAGCTCCCCAGCCAGCAACCTGGCGCGGGTCAAGCCCCGGTGATGAGCTCTACATCGGTCGTGAGCTCCGACGCCCCCAGTGGGCCGGAACCCCCGTTGGGGGCGGCCCGCGGGGGTGCAGCGTGTGAGTATATGGTGCAAACGAGTACATCCACACACATTCCCAATATGGGGGGGACCTTTCAGTGGCCTTGGCCTCGCGCGGGTGGTGCAGGGGCTATGCCGCTGGCGACCCACCCGGTGACAACTACTGCCACCATGCCCGCTGGGGTGGGCATTGGTTCTTACACTGCTGGGAATGTCCTTGGGGTGGCAGGGTTAACTCATGCCCCTTTGGGTAGGCCAGCTATCCCCTTTTCGGCTTTGCCGACGGCAGGGTATTCCCTGCCATTGGGTGATCACTTGGCGCAGGCGACCAGAGAAAAGATATGGCGAGGGGAGTACGTGGATATCTTCTCTCTCCTGAACAGAGAGCCCACTAAGGAAGAAAGGGAGGGTCAGGATGAGAAGGACAAGGAGCAGGCACGCCGCCGTAAGCCGCCGCGTACCTGGGCTAACTGGCTCCCCGCTTATTTGATATACATGGCGGTGTATTTGAGGGCGCGGCCGGATCTAGCTATTCCCATGGTCCAATATTTGGACAACATATACAGGGCGATGGTAGATTTCCCGGGCCCCTCATGGCTAGCATATGATGAGGAATTCCGTATGAGGATTCCCCTGCACCCCGAGATGAGATGGGATGAGCCGTGCCAGAGACTGTGGCTCTTGTACATGACACCCACACGTCCTGCCCCGGGGGATAGATACCATTGTGGACATGCGGTCCAGCGAGCAGCTCCAGCGCAGGTTACCCGCCAAATGGCGGGGCAGGGGGTTCCAGCCCGCCTGCTGTGCTGGACTTTCTCGTCCAATGGTTCCTGCAGTCGGAAGAACTGCAGGTATAAGCACGAGTGTCCCACATGTTCCGGTCCCCATGCAGCCTCTGCTTGTCCCAAGCCTGGGGGGGTGCGAGGCAGAGGGAGGGGTGGACAGTGGGCTGGCAAGCCTGCCACGGATGGAACTAGTTCTCCGAAAGGCCCCCTCCCCAATTAATGTGGACATGCTGGAGCGCTGGCTCGCATCGTACCCAAGGGGGGAGGACAGGGAGTACCTTATCCAAGGTTTTAGGCAGGGATTTCGTATCCCTTTTATGGGTGATAGATCTCCTCAGGATGCTCCCAACCTTTTATCCCTCAGGGCAAGGGAGGAGGTAGCCGAGGCCAGCATTAAAAAGGAGTTAGGCGCAGGCAGGGTCGCCGGACCTTTTCCCGTACCCCCTTTTCCCAACCTAAAGGTTTCACCATTGGGTTTGGTGCCTAAAAAGTCCCTAGGTGAGTTTCGCCTTATTCACCATTTGTCCTACCCAGCCGGCCGATCGGTCAACGATGCGATACCTGATGACCTTTGTTCGGTCAGGTACACATCGTTCGACCATGCGCTGCGCATGGTGCGCTCGTGTGGCCCGGGTGCCTTGCTGGCCAAGTGCGACATTAAGTCAGCTTTTCGCCTCTTGCCGGTGCACCCGGGCGACTTTGAACTGCTGGGTTTTAAATTTAAAGGGGAGTATTATTTTGATAAGGCCATGCCTTTTGGCTGCTCTATATCATGCTCGGCTTTCGAGCGTTTTAGTACCTTCCTAGAGTGGGCTTTCGTCCGCAGGTCAGGGTCCCGGTCTGTAGCCCATTACCTGGATGACTTTTTATTCGGGGGTGAACGGGGCTGGGACACGTGTGCACGTCTCCTCAATACATTTCAGACGCTAATGCAGGAACTGGGTGTCCCTTTAGCGCCCGAAAAGACCGAGGGCCCGTCGACCAAATTAGTATTCCTGGGGGTTGAGATTGATACCGTAGTACAGGCTTCTAGGTTACCGGGTGATAAGGTGTCTAGGATAGTGACCCTTATCTCGGAATTGCTGGCCAAGCGTAAGGCATCCCTGAGGGAGCTGCAGGTGCTACACGGGCACCTCAATTTTGCCTGCAGGGTGGTCGCACCGGGCAGGGCTTTTGCCCGGCGCTTATGTGACGCCATGGCAGGGTTATCCAGGCCCCACCACAGAGTCAGGCTTACCCGGGGTATCAGGGCAGACATGTTTGTCTGGTTGCAATTCCTGAGGGAGTTTAATGGGGTCTCATTTTGGAGGTCTGACCTCCTGGCATCCCCCAATTTTCAGATCCAGTCTGATGCCTCAGGATCCCTGGGTTACGGGATGTACTTCAATGGGAAGTGGGCCTATGGTGGGTGGCCACCGGCATGGGCAGGCACAGGTCGCCTGCGGGATCTCACATACCTGGAATTTTTTCCCATTCTGGGGGCTTTGATGCTATGGGGCGAACAGTGGGCTAATTCGGTGGTGCATTTCTGGTGCGACAATGCTGCCGTGGTGCACATTGTCAATGCACAGACTTCCAAATCGCCCAGGGTTATGGACCTAGTGCGCCATTTTGTGCTGCGCTGCCTGCGCCTCAACGTCATGTTCAAGGCCAGGCATGTCCCAGGGGTTAATAACGATATTGCTGACGCTTTGTCCCGCCTGCAGATCTCCCGGTTCCGCGCCTTGGCCCCGGATGCGGAGGAATTTCCCTCGCCACTCCCGGACGAGATGTGGACTATTGGCAAGGAGAGGTGAACCGGGCGATTGGCCTGTCACTAGCGCCACGCACGCGTAAGGCGTATCAACAAGCTTTCAATTTGTATAAGGCTTTTGCTACTCGATTTCAATGGCCAGAGACCTGGCCCATCCCGGTGGACCATGTTCTGCGGTTCATGGTTCACCTGCATGCACAGGGCCTTGCACCTCGCACCATAGCATCCAAGCTCTCGGCGTTGGCTTTTATGGCCAAAGTACGGGGTCATGTGGATACCACCTCTGACTTCCGTGTGAGACACGTTTTGGAGGGGTGGGTGCGCGAGCGCGGGCGTTGCCCGGATGACCGGCACCCTATTTCCCCAGGGGTTCTTACCCAGTTGGCCCGGGGCTGGCCAGGCCTCTGTTTTGATCATTATGAGGCAGCCCTTTTTCATGCAGCCACGACGGTGGCATTTTTTGGAGCGCTCCGCATCAGCGAACTCGTGATGCTGTCTAAGGCGGATGCAAGTGGTAGGGCACTGGAACTCGGAGATGTATATGTTGCCAAAGACTGGGCCCAGTTGAGGATTCGCTCCTCCAAAACAGATCAGCATGGCGTAGGCAGTGGAGTAAGACTGCTACGGTGTTCTTTGGCAGACATCTGTCCGGTTGGTGCCCTACAGGAATACCTGGCACTGCGTGGCTGGCACCATGGCCCGTTTTTCTGTCACCAAGATGGGTCTCCCCTTACTAAATTTCAGTTTTGGAAGGTGACAGCCAGAGCCCTCACCAGGGTGGGACTACCAGGTGCCCGTTATGGCACACATTCGTTCCGTATTGGCGCAGCCTCTACAGCAGCTGCTTTTGGGTACTCTGGGGCTGACATACGCAGCATGGGGAGGTGGGGCTCACAATGTTTTCAGTTTTATGTGCGCCCACTCCCGCCATGAGTACCAATCCAGTCACCTTACCTTCCTTTTTCTCAATTTTCTTACAGACCCTGGGTGTCGTATTACACCGGTGACAGTATGGCTGGTGGGCCACAGCTATGTGCTCAGGGCAGCGCGTTACGCTGCGGCGACAGAGTGGGGACCCCGACTGGGACTGGGTGACCACGCCAGTCTCTCATGGCACGGTAAGCCTGGGATGTTATGGCAGGAGCTGCGGCCTTTCCTTTTTTCTGGCCTGGGGGCTGACCCGCCTGACATTCTAATCATCCACTTGGGGGGCAATGATTTGGGCCAGGTCACCGGCTTATCGCTCAAGCATGCGATTTGCGAGGACCTCGCCTACTTGCATTATGTCTGGCCTGCCACGGCCCTGGTTTGGTCAGACATTGTTCCGCGCCACTCTTATAGAGGGGGCGTTAACCTCCTGGCCCTTGACCGAGCTAGGCGCGCGGTCAATAAGGCAGTGGCGCGGTTTCTCACCACCAGGGCTTGGGGACGGGTTAGTCATCACCCCGATATTAGTCTCCAAAATTGTGACTTGTATGCAGGGGATGGGGTCCATCTGTCGCGAGGAGGTATGGACCTCCTGTTGGGTGACTGGCGAGCAGGCCTGTTGACCGAGCTGACGGTCTGGGGGGGGGGCGTCAGGTCTTCTGTGAAGCCCCTCCGTGTGGCGGGTAGCACTGGTAAGGTAAACAGTATGACCCACAAGTATCCGGCAGGTTCGCAATTGACTGGACAACACTAGACAGGAATAAAGTAGTTAAACGTTGTCCGGTCAACGACGAACCAGGCGATGGGGTGATGATGATTGCTAACCAGCATGCATCACCCCTGTGATTTCTCGGATACGCGTCAGAGGGTGGGGTCATGAGTTAGTTATTGACTACGGTCAACAATTTGTTTGTTGTTAACAAACAAATTGATACAATTTGATACATTGTAACCAATTGCCGTTGGCAATTTTGGGGTGGTACCTTACCAGTGTTACTTCGGCCTGCTTGCCTTAGGAATTATGATTGGTCGTTTTACCAATACAAATTTATAATTCGGACTAGGGCATTGAATCAATAAATGTGGCCCTTTGCTGTTATCCACTTTCAATGTTGTCTGTGTCCGTTATTGGGGGGGTGCGCCTGCAATGCAAGCGCGGCGCCAAAATGGCCGCCGCGCACTTTGCGGGCCCCCCCCACAGGACAGAGAATCCGGGTAGTTAGGGGCGTGGCCAGCTCCCTTATAAAAGGGGTGGCCACGAGGCAGCCGCGCTGCCATTTTGCCTCAGCGACAGAGCGGAGAAGTTTTTCCCTCCACCCCCTCCCTAGTTAACAGTGTGATCATGGTCGCTTCGGGGCCGGGTGGGAATTTTTGGTTGGGACCCACATTGGCTTAGGGTCCTGGCTTTTTTGCCCATCCCACACTGTTGCTATGGTTTGATATAGGGGTCTTTCTTCTTTCCTACTGTTGACTTTGGTCACATGGGCGGGTAGCACTGGTAAGGTAAACAGTATGACCCACAAGTATCCGGCAGGTTCGCAATTGACTGGACAACACTAGACAGGAATAAAGTAGTTAAACGTTGTCCGGTCAACGACGAACCAGGCGATGGGGTGATGATGATTGCTAACCAGCATGCATCACCCCTGTGATTTCTCGGATACGCGTCAGAGGGTGGGGTCATGAGTTAGTTATTGACTACGGTCAACAATTTGTTTGTTGTTAACAAACAAATTGATACAATTTGATACATTGTAACCAATTGCCGTTGGCAATTTTGGGGTGGTACCTTACCAGTGTTACTTCGGCCTGCTTGCCTTAGGAATTATGATTGGTCGTTTTACCAATACAAATTTATAATTCGGACTAGGGCATTGAATCAATAAATGTGGCCCTTTGCTGTTATCCACTTTCAATGTTGTCTGTGTCCGTTATTGGGGGGGTGCGCCTGCAATAGGGAACTGGGCCATCCTCCCACTATTTACCTCATGGGCTCAAAAACCCATGTTGCAGAATATTTAAAGGGAAAGCGATATTTCTCATACAGTCCAATTTCCCACTAAGGTTTCTCCAATTTGTAGTCCCATTCCAGTGTGCCACAGCATTCACGACTTTTTCTGCCCAGTAACATGTTCTTTGGGTCCTTGGGGTCAAAGGAAAGGGCAGGAGGTGAGCATGGGGCAATGTTTTTAGCATGAATTGGAAGATATCTCCCGTCAGTGTTGTGACATGTAGATATGTAGCCAAAGCCACTTCAAGACATTTTGCTGCCTAAGAAAAGGGCCATGTAGTACAATAGACCCTCGCATAACAATGTTACTTGGTTCCCCAAGTAGAGTTGCTAAGCGATTTTTGTTGTTATGCGGGTTTTTATGGAGTTTCCCACATAACAACGTTTTTGTCCAGATAATGACGGCTATTTTAGCATCGTTGTCCGGACAACAACACTAAAAACGTTGTTATGCGGGGGAACACATGGTGCATAACAACTCATTGTTAAGTGAAAATGATGCTATCCGAACACATTGTTATGTGAGGGTTGACTGTACATCCTTCTATTCAATGCGTGGAAGCCAGTTGGATGAATAGTTGGCTCTTATTTCAACAGTGATAATGGGGTGAGGCCTTTTTACATACTGGAGAGTAGGGGACACATTCAGTGGATGCAGGAGAACTATGGAGCATATACACAGAAGAATGGATAACAACACAGGAGAAATAAAGGCGCTGTCATTGCTGCCTCTTAACATCTACTCCCTGAGTTGGTAGCTGCACCAGGTGGTCTGCCTAATATTAGCCCTAGCCCTGGGGGCAACCATCCCTTGGTTGGGGACTTCAATTAAGGCCAAGTTTACTCCTTGCAATCACTGTTTATTTGTTTTCTTTCTCAAGGCACCATATGTTAGGCTGGGTTTCTCTTTCACACCTGTTCAGACACAACAGAATCTGATCAAATCTGTTCCTTCATCTGCACTGAGAAAACATTTAGTCTTCTGCCAGGAAAGTATTTGAACTCCAAACTTTTCCATAATACTTTTGCATTGGCCAAGCTTTCACTTCAGAAAAGAGAGAGAGATCACCTGCTGGCAGGAGTTTCAGAAGACACTATTTTGGTGCTGGCAGCTGCAAGCTTGATCTCACTTCCTTTCATCTGGCAACTTGCTTGAGTTCTCATTATGTGTTTCCTTTCCTCTAATTTCTCACAAGATGTGTTCTGAGGCTGTGCTGAAGAAAGGAAAAGTCATTACAACACTAAGCATTAACCTGCAAATCCAAAATTTATTTCTCCAACACACGGCCCTTTCCTGTCTCAACACATCAGAAGCCCACATTTATCCATAGCTAAGTGATCCAATAGGGAACAGTGACCACAACTCAATGATGTTTAACTTGATCATAGACCGCAAGTCACTGATAAAATCTAACACAGAGACCTTAAATTTTCAAAAAGGAAATTTCCCAAAGATGAGGAAACTAGTAAAAAAGAAACTGAAAGGGAAAATTGAGAGAGTCCAAACACTCCAAGAGGCATGGAGGCTGTTTACAAAAACAATAACAGAGGCTCAATTGGAATGCATACCCAAAAGGAAAAAGGGCACTGCCAGGTCCAAGAGGACTCCGATGTGGCTTACAGGAGCTGTTCGGGAAGTGATCAAGAGCAAGAAAAGCTCATTTAGAAGATGGAAGGCTTGTCCAAATGAGGACAGCAGGCAGAAACATAAATTCTGGCAGAACAAATGCAAGGCAACAATCAGGAAAGCAAAGCAAGACTTTGAGGAGCGTATAGCTAAGAATACTCAGAGAAATAACAAAGACTTCTTTAAGTACATTAGAAGTAAGAACCCAACTAGGAAGGCCATTGGACCATTAGATGACAATGGAAGGCAAGGGGTTATTAAAGAGGAAACAGAGATTGCAGAGAGACTCAATGAATTCTTTGCTTCAGTATTCACTGAAGAAGACAGAGACCACATGCCCAAAACAGAGCCTATCTTCGTAGGGAGGGAAACCGAAGAATTAAGCAAGATAGAAATAACCAGGGAGGAGGTCCTTGCATGTCTTGTTAAGCTAAACACTAACAAATCCCCAGGACCAGATGGCATCCATCCACGAGTTCTCAGGGAACTTAAAGATGAAATTGCTGATATCCTAGCCAAAATATATAATCTTTCCCTCAAATCAGGCTTTGTGCCTGATGACTGGAAGGTAGCGAATGTAACACCAATTTTCAAAAAAGGATCCAGGGGTGATCCAGGAAATTACCGGCCTGTCAGTTTGACATGTGTCCCAGGTAAAGTGATGGAAACCATCCTAAAAGATAGAATTAATAGGCACATAGAAGAGAAGGCGCTGCTAAAGGAGAGCCAACATGGCTTTTGCAAGGGCAAATCATGCCTCACTAACCTGTTGGAATTTTTTGAGAGTGTCAACAAGCATGTGGATAAGGGGGATCCAGTTGACATTGTTTATCTGGACTTTCAGAAGGCTTTTGACAAGGTCCCACACCAAAGGCTCTTGAATAAACCTACCAGTCATGGAATAAAGGGACAGGTCTTGTCCTGGATCAGCAACTGGCTAAGGGACAGGAAACAGAGGGTAGCACTAAATGGACACTTCTCCAAGTGGAGGGAAGTAAAGAGTGGGGTCCCCCAAGGTTCAGTACTGGGACCCCTGCTTTTCAACCTCTTCATAAACGATCTAGAGGTAGGAGTAAAAAGCAAGGTAGCCAAATTTGCTGACGACACTAAATTATACAGGGTAGTGAAAACTGTGAGAGATTGTGAAGAGCTCCAGAGGGATCTCTTGACACTGGGGGAGTGGGCAAAACAGTGGCAAATGAGCTTCAACATCAGTAAGTGCAGAGTGATGCATGTTGGGGCAAAAAACCCCAATTACATTTATAAACTGATGGGGTCTGAACTCTCTGCGACAAACCAGGAAAGGGACCTTGGTGTCCTGGTGGACAGCTCAATGAAGGTGTCAACCCAGTGTGCCTCAGCAGTGAAAAAAGCAAACTCAATGCTAGGGATCATTAGGAAGGGTATAGAACATAAGTCAGCAAGTGTCATTTTGCCTCTTTATAAATCTATGGTGAGGCCCCATCTGGAATATTGTGTACAGTTCTGGTCGCCATACCTCCAGAAGGATATTATGGAGTTGGAGAAAGTACAGAGGAGGGCAACCAGAATGATTAGGGGACTGGAACACCTTCCTTACCATCTGAGGCTGCAACGGTTGGGCCTTTTCACTCTTGAACGACGGCGTCTAAGAGGTGACCTGATTGAAGTTTATAAAATCATGCACGGTGTGGACAAAGTAGATAAGGAAAAACTGTTTTCCCTATCGCACAACACTAGAACTAGGGGACACTCCATGAAACTTTTGGGTACTAGTTCTCAAACAAATAAGAGGAAGTACTTTTTCACCCAGAGGATTACTGGTCTATGGAACTCCCTGCCAGAAGAAGTGGTGACAGCTGTCAGTCTTGACAGCTTTAAGAAAGGATTAGACAAGTTCATGGAGGACAAGGCTATCAATGGCTATAATTATGGCTACCTAAGGACAACCTCCGGGTTGGAGAGATAGGCAGGATATCTCTCAATGCCATTTCCAGGGAATCCTAAGCAGGTGAAGGCATCTGCTTGGGAATACCCTGAAGGAAATGGTGAGCCACTGTGTGAGACAGAATGCTGGACTGGATGGGCTGTGGCCTGTTCCAGCAAGGCTGTTCTTATGTTCTTATGTTCTTATGTTCTAAGTTGCTTCAGACCCACCTGAGGATCAAGAAGGAGTCAACATTTAGGAGACGAAATTCCTGGGGCAGAGAGAAAGAGGCACTAAACCAGAGATTCTCAACCTGCAGTCTGTGGGCCAAATGTGGCCCACGGTACCATTTCATGTGCCACCCCACTGCCTCACCACACCAGGAAGTGCCATGTGGTGGAGGAAGGGCAAAATGGCCATCCAGACCCTGAAGCTGTCTGAGGAAGCATGACCTGGCCCCCAGCTTTAAAAGATTGAGAACTTCTGCCCTAAACTGTTGTCCTTCTCCCTGGTCTCTAATCTGAAATTCATGAGACTCTGAGTGAAAACTAATTATTTTTTCTATATAAAACAATGTGTCTCATTCCTTCAGAGAGATTGAGCAGTAGGGCTGTTTTCCAATGCCAGCCTACTTATTTTTGTTCTTTGGTATAGAGGCTGATCCTAGGGACAAATTGCATATTTCTCTTACAAGGGCAGCAACATCATAGTTGAGTTCTGTAAGAAGTCTTGGATGAACACCATCTAGTTCAGGATTCCTCAAACTTTGCTCTCCAGATGTTCTTGGACTTCAATTCCCAGAAGCCCAAGTCAACATACCTGCTGATCAGGGCTTCTGAGAATTGAAGTCTAAGAACATCTAGAGAGCCAAGTTTGAGGAACTCTGATCTAGACCCAATGAATATCTATGCAGGAACAAGCCCCATTAAGTTCAATGATTATTACTCTAGATAAGCATATATATCAGATTCCAACTTTAAGCATAAACACAGGGGTGAAAAACAGAAATATTGGTTATAGGACTAACTTATGAGTCTCTCCTCACCATCTTAGAGGGCAAATGCCAGAGCCTCCCCTGGTGTTTTTCAGGAATGTAGTCTGAAGAACCTTAGCAAATACTGGTGAGGACAGATGTTGTTTGACTAATGAAAATTTGGCCATTCACTGGATCCAGAGAGTACTCATCCAAGACTTCTGAAAGAACTCAGCTATGATTTTGCTGACCTTCTAAAAGAAATATGCAATTTGTCCCTATGATCAGCCTTTGTACTGAAGGACTGGAAAGCAGCCAAAGATACATCCTTTGAAAAATAGATTTAAGGGTGATATGCCGGAAATTACAGGCTACCTATCTTCATGCCAGTTTAGCTAAATTGCTAGAAAACATTATTGAGATAAAATAAGACTGCAATTGGAAGAAGTACTGTTGGAAAGGAATCAGCATGACTTCTGCAAAGGTAAGCCCTGTTTTGATTAACTAAAATCACGTTGGTGAGAAATTGCAAGTGGAAGGCAATTTCAGAGTGGCTGTCCTTTGCTGATTTTGTGATGAAAGTAACATTGGGTGAATTTTGGAGAGCCTACTGCAAGGGAGGAAATGCTTATGCAGTTGCCTTGAAATGATTATTTATGTAAAGAGGATACCAGCCATAGAGCTCTCCCAGAGTATCAACTAGGGATGGGGCTTCAGTGGCTCAGTGGTTAAGCTCACCTTGTTAGCTGGAAGTCTAGCAAGTTGGCAGTTCAAGAACCGGGTACTGCATGATGGATAGAGCGCCCATCTCTTTCTCAGATCTTGGGGACATGAAAGGAGCCTCACTTGGGCATTCCCTGAGTGGAGTTTCTTCCACAAAAATCCTTTCAACCAGAATAATTTCTGACACGGAATTATTATTAACTAGGGATACCCATTGACTCCCAACCTTCTCTGTGGCTGGGTTATGATACACAGGTTGTTCCTGACTTACCCTATACATTTCCATCCAATCCTTGACTGACTTATATATTTTTGCCCCTTTTCCCAATTTCTATCAGCTTCCTAATACAACCCCCCCCCCCAAAAAAAAGGAACTGCATGAAAGACTTTAAAAGGGCAATGGACGTGGTCCTCTTTGACTCCTTCGAAAGAGATTGATACAAAAAAGCATAGACGTTTCCACTTCTGCTCTCCTTTATCTCTCCTGCAACCCTTTCTTTTCCCTGGAATTGAAATTAATGATGCTGAAATCACAGTCCAGACGTCAGAGGTTTCATCAATGAAT
Organism: Bradypodion pumilum; assembly: GCA_035047305.1. Classification (NCBI taxonomy): domain Eukaryota; kingdom Metazoa; phylum Chordata; class Lepidosauria; order Squamata; family Chamaeleonidae; genus Bradypodion; species Bradypodion pumilum. The sequence continues at coordinate 18,788,654 of JAWDJD010000002.1, forward strand.
TTTCAACAGGAAAGGCAAGGCAGAAAGGGATAATTTACATCTCTTGCATCAGTAAGGGTTAGCCCAATACCAGAGGGCTGTATTTGGAATGATTCAGGTTGACTTCAGTTTGATTAGACCTGTATTAGATTGAGCACACTTTTACGATGTTATTGCCAATTCTTCCAGCATGGAGAGATTTCTTCTTCCTGCTACTTTTCCCCACAACCACCCAGAATGATCAGCAAATGTTAGCATTTCACTGCTCACTCCAGATCATGGAGAACTCAAAAGCATGATCTCCATACAGATTCATGACCCTTGATCATTTATTCTTACTGTCTTCTGAGTAGTCACCAGTTCTAAATAGGGTTATGTCTTCTTATCACTACTACATGTACAGCACTAGTAGTTAAGATGCTGAGCTTGGAGACTGGAAGGTCAGGTTTTGATACTCGAGAGTTTCCCGATGGGTCTTGGGGTCATGAAAGGAACCTCATTCGGGCGTCTCCTGAGCAGAGTTTCTCAGCAAAAATCCTTTCAACCCAGAGTAATTTCTGACATGAAATGTATTTATTTATTTACTACTACATGTCATAGACAACAGTGGAGGTGGAGAAGAGAGATCCAAAGTTATAGCACATCAGTTCTATTTTCTATGTGACAAGAAAAGTGCTTATGATATGCATGACTAGATTCATATTATTACTTTATGTTGTCCCCTGAAGAGAACAAATATTTTCTTGTGGCATATTTCCACCCAAATCTTTTCATGGATGGAGCAGTATTATTGTAAAAAGGCACTTAGAAGCATAAGATTACATAACATCTTCTTTTGCAATATGAAAAGGTATCTTGGTAAAGCCTGTCAGGATTTTGACATTTCTTTTTAAAAGCTGTACTTTTCAACCGGCTTTTTCTTTACTGAGATTTTTCTTTCATTTTCACTTCACTGTCTGTCAGAAAATGTGACTCATCTCACCAATCTTTCCAGTATTATAAAAAAGCCCATTTAATAACATAGATGGTGAGTCAGTATGTTGTAGTGGGGCGTTGGGCTAAACTCAGCAGACCAGGGTTCAAATTTCTGCTTTGCCATGGAAAATTGGTGAGGGATGGCAATGCTAAATCATTCCTTAAAGATCTCACATACCACACAAACAATGTGACTTTCAGGTGCTGAAGCTCATGCTACTTTGGTAGCGCAGGTTTGTGAAAGCAGGCAAGCTGGCCAGATGTATTGTGCTCAGGTTCTTTAGGATCTCAGAGACAATAAGCTATCAATGGTTGAACAAACAAGGTTTATTCAGCAAATCTTAAAGCAAGAAACCAGCATGTCCAACAATTAACATAGAAGAAACAGATATAAGCAAATGCATACCCAATAAATATTCCCTCTCTTCAGTTGCCTGGGAGAAAGGGACCAGGTCATCTGGGCCACAGCACTAGGTGATCTGTGAAGAACTCCAAAGTCTGAGGGCTGAATCTCTCTTCTTTTATACCCTCAGCTAAGGTGCTGTCTCATTCCCCTTGGCTCTATACCCCTCGCCTAAGTGATGCTGCGAAGATATCTCCAAACCCAAACAATGTCATTACTAATTGGACTAATTGACATGACATCCTTGCAGGTGTGAGTTATATCAGGCTTATTACTGGCTACTGATACTGAGATGGCAAGTAGCATGATCTTGCAGTAGAAACATTATGAGGTAGTGTAACCAGGAAAGGGCATTATAAGAGATAAGTTCACATATTCTTACCTTTCTACTTCTGTGTTATTCATGAGCTATATTTGAATGACAAATGAGTTTATGGCACTAAACTGCATTTTCTGGCATTGAGTTCCATAGCTAACTGACTATCTGAGATGAATAAATAGCATCCATTTTTAAAAAGGAAGATCTTGGCAACAATCACAACATGTGGAGGAAGGAACTGTTTGAAAAGCACAATTTCAGAAAGAAAAATGTCACAATGTTGTCAGCCTTTACCATGATGTTTTTCATTTTCTTTATTTGTATCACAGTGTTTCATAATTTAAAATTATGAACATATGTGAAATACAGGTAAAATTCAAAACAAATAACAATGTTAAAATAATTAGACTAGTTTTGACTACAAGTGTGCCATTTTAATTGCATTATCTCAGCCACTTACTATTATCTTATTTTGTTGACTTGGTATATAAATGCTGCATTGAATGAATGAATGAATGAATGAATTTATTCATATTCACATTCAGTGGGAGTAGTAGGTTTCAGGCAGCCTGTGATAGCTTAGTGGTTAAAACACTGAGCTTGGTGACTGGAAGGTCAGCAGATTAGCAGTTTAAGACCCATGTGCTGCATAACAGAGTGAGCTTCTGTCTCTGTCCCAGTTCCTTCCAACCTTGCAGTTTAAAAATAAGAAATCGCAAGTGGATAAATAGATACCATTTCAGTGGAAAAGATAACAGTGTTTCGTGCGCTCCATTGTCTAGTCATGCATGCCACATGTCCATGGAAGCGACTGCAGATGCAGACAGTGCTGTCTCTTTGGCTGCAAACAGAGATAAGCATCACCCCATAGAGTTGGGCACAAATAGCTTTTGAGTAAGGGGGCAAGGAAAGTTTCAGGTAACCAGTAATAACCCTGCATGATTCATTAAAAGTGACATCTATTTGTTTTGCAAGTGCTGATATATACCATATAGCTCTAGCATACTCTGCTGTGGAGTAGCACAGGGGGGAAGCTGTTGTTCTTATTGTTTGTGGATGTGCCTCCCACCCTGAACCAGCCAGTTTCCTTACGTATTTAATTATAGCAGAAACAATGCTTTTTGCAGATCAGGGTTTGAACCAGAGTGATGTTCAAATACTTTGAGTAGGGCAATGTTGGTTCTCCAGATCACTCGTTGAATTTCCCCCCAAACCAGCTGATGGTGGCTTGAGCATTTTGCACTTGACTGTATATCATTATGCAACAACTTCAAGCTGTAGGCATCTGTAGACACATGCTACCTCAATGTAGTTGCCCAAGTCTCAGAAATATAATAGCTGAAGGTATTTCTATCCCCCAATACCTGAAATAGCTTCCCTTGATCATGAAGCCAGTGGGGGAAAAAGTACTGTATACACTCAGGCATAAGTCGATCTGAATATAAGTCAAAGTACCTAATTTGGACCTCTAAAACTAGGGAAATAGTTTGACTCAAGTATAAGTCAGGGGTGGAAAATGCAGCAGCTGCTAGTGAGTTTTAATAATTAAAAAAACATGAAAATACAGTAAAATTATTTAATTTAAACATTTGTGTGTGCATGTTTTTGAGTGTTTATGCTAGTTACAGATTTTTAAAAACAGTATGTGCACTACCAACCAGTGGTAGCACTGCAGGGGAAATGGTGGGCAGGCCAATTGCGCTCTTGTGGCCATAGGTTTTGCTTTCCCCCTCTCCTGAAGCCGAAAGCCACATTTAAGCTCGCCAACTGCACTGAATCCAGCGCAGTTTTGGAACCCTCAACTTAGCCCATGTATAAGTTGAGTCACCTTTTTGGACCTCATTTTGGGGGCTAAAAAGCTCAACTTATGGTAATCAACCTCCTATGTAAGGATGTGAACTGATGATCCTATCAGACTCAGAGAGAAACATATGGTTTGTGTTTGATGAGAATCTCATAAATTTGCAATTTTCTTCCTAAATCTAATGGGAAGTGCTTGAAACCTAAAACTCTTGAATGGAGAAAAATTGTAGGCCCATGCAGAGTTGAAACACTTTACAATCAACCCTCACATAACGACGTGTTTGGATAGCATCATATTTGCTTTACAATGTGTCATTATGCACCATGTGTTCCCCCGCATAACAACGTTTTTAGTGTTGTTGTCCAGACAACAATGCTAAAATAACTGTCATTATCTGGACAAAAACATCGTTATGCGGGAAACTCCATAGAAACCCACATAACAACAAAAATTGCTTAGCAACGCTACTTGGGGAACCAAGTAATATCGTTATGCGAGGGTCTACTGTACTCCATAAAGGTCAGAACAGATGTAGTTTGGTTTCGTGATCTCTGGTGCCTAGTCATGCCTGCCCTATGACCATGGAAATGTCTGCAGACACAGACAGCACTGGCTCTTTGGTTTAAATGGAAATGAGCACAAGGATACCTTTATCTTTACAGTTATAACTTTTTAAAACTATGATGAATGAAGATCAAGAAATCATAAAACAAATGAAATGTATTAAACTATAATATTTTGTTCCAATAACGGATAAGAAATCTGGGAGATGTATTTGGCTGCAACACAACATCACAGAATCTTTGGGTGATATTGAGGGGAAGGATAAGACATAAATATTTAGAAAGAAAGAAATTATTGGGAAGGGCAGCATCTACAATCAGTATAGTCAAAATGGTAACACCCAGCCACTGATAAGACAGGAATGGGAGGAAGGATAAGAAAGAAGAGATAACAACTTTGGAAATGAGCAGCTCCACATTGATTCTGATGGATAGGTTCAAAAATACTTTGCATGGAGATACTCCTGGAAATGTGGCAATTCTCTTGAAATAGCATCCCATTCTATCTTCAGAGTCCTATTGTCCAACCTGTGGCTTTCAAAGGAAGCAAAGTCTTCTAAAAAGATGTCAGACATTATCTACCAACCTTGGCCTATATAAAAAAAAACAAGGGTTACATTTCAACCCCCTTCTTTATCTGTCTCTGCTTTGAAGTCCTTGAAAATTTCTATTTAGGATTGTCAAAAGGGATTAATGGGTGCCTATTCCATTATAGTACATTTAAGCACAGAGAAATATGACCATGGGGGTAAACCATTCCATGATGAATGTTATGTGTTGAGGTTTTCATTTTGAATTGAAAATAGTGGGGCTCTAATAAATTCATCATGGTTCAGTATATTATCAGACAAGTGGGAATATTTTATTCCATACACAAAGAGATTCTGTCCTCCCTCAGGCCTCATAAATTAAATTCCCTTTGAGTTGTTCAGGTAACAAAATAACATGAAACCTCATAATAAATCAGCAGGGACTTTGTAAGGAGGAAAAGAAAATGCTATGAGGTGTTTTGGCTTAGAAAGTTGACTTGAGAGGTTAAGCAATATATATTGCTCCATTGGCCTTCGACTAATATTTTTGTCACCATGAATTATTTAAAGCAATTTAGATTATTAGCTCTTTTTCTTACTTTTGATCCATCATCTTTGTAGCTGGTGGGACACTAAGGGTCTAAATGTCCAAAATGCAGGTCTGGATTATGTTCATTAATTCCCTGCCAACTTAACCAAAAAAAGACTGAATAGTTAAGATAAAAACAAAAACATTGTAGCACTTTAAAAACCAACTGCTGTGTTTTAATCTTAGCTTTCATGGATCAAGTCCACTTCACGGACCAAAGCTAACATTAAAAAAACCCCAATTGGCCTTTAAAGTGCTACAATGTTTTGTTTTGGTTCTGCTTCACTCTCTGATATGCTTGAAACACAGGCTAATGTGGATTGCCCGCGTAAGCGGGAATTATTTAATATTAATCATTCCCCTCCCGAGAGGTTCATTCGCTGGCCACAGCCGAGGCATGAGTCAGGGCAAGACTTCCGAATGTGGAAGCATGGGTCTTTTTGGAGGGGTAGATAAGATTGGAATACACATTCCTGAAGCTGCTCCCTGACTGACTTGGAAACATCCTGGTCTTTGCATAAACAATGGCCACAAGATGCTTCCTTGAGTTAAGGTAGACAATAACCACAAGATGCTTCCCTGAGTTAAAGTAGGTCAGTTAGAGCCAGGGAAACAGATGCTACTTTAGATTAGACCCTTTCCTATAGTGTAAATATGACATAGAAAATGCTTAGCAAGAGGGTCACGTGGTACCTAGGGGCGTCGGCAATCTCAGAGTCGCTCCGCCCACATGCAGGGCAATAAAATGTCTTTGCCCACCTCAATTCAAGGCTGGACCACCATATCCCAGCCTCCACGGGTCTTTATTCCAGCACAGCTGGGTTCCACATTACAACATAGTGGTGACCCCCCCCCGACGTGATTCTAATCTGAAGCCATTATGTGATTCTTATCTGAAGCCACGCCATGCAGCTAGCGCAGACACTGAGCCACAGACAATCGCATGCTCAGGCAAGCTACTGGCAAACGGGACGGATGCGTTCCATAGCCAGGGCAAGTCAGAACTCGATCCTCCACAGCAGCAGTAGACCGCCACAATGCTCGCTAGTCCATTGTCCAGTACACTTGTCTAGGGCCATCCTGTCAGACAGTGCACCAACTCGTCCCACGGAGGGTAACTTCGGGGATTTCAAGGGGGCAGGATGGAGGTTAATTTGTCCGTTAGGCAGCAAAGAGCTAGCGGATTTTATCATGTATCAGGAACAATGGACCCAGAGGTTTGGGACAGAGCAAGGAAATGCCTGAAAGAAGAACCCCGAGTGCCCACTAAAATCATAGGGGCTTGGAGCAAATGTAGGCAGATGATTGCAGCAGCGAGTACAGCCCGGGTAGAGACCAAGAAAACACCAGCTTATGTAGAACCATCAGCCCCAACATGTCTCTACCTGACCATCAAATTCTAGCATAGGGGATTGGAGGATTTAGGAAGTGCAGGCGCTTCCCGGGTAGTCAGGAGTCATTCCCAACACATGAGAGAGGCAGATTTATGCCAGGGGGAATTGCTGGCAGCAGAACTGGCTGGAATTCAGTTGTTGTGTCCAGCCTGTCTAGAGGCAAATGCACTCTCAGGCAAACAGACCATCGTCCACATGCCCGTCCCATACAGGCTGCTTGCGGAGATGCATAAAGTCCCTACAGACAAAGGGCTCCAGAGCAGATTCACTAGGGAACTCAGGAAGAGAGCAGTGCAAAAAGGGGATATATCCAAAGGTGCTTGCTATCAGTGCGGGAAGGTGGGACACTTCAAAAGGGACTGTAGATCAAGGCCATGCAGCAAAAGGGGAGGTGCCCCCCACGAGGGAGGGAGGCAGCTCTTCAAAGGGCCTCCCGAATAAGCACACTACCCAATGCCCAACGATGCCACCACGGCTTTCATTGGGCCAGGCAATGTCCGGATTCAGGAAACTGGCCCACGGGCGTGCCTTTAGCCCCAGTCCAATAGAGGCAGTCCCAGCTCTGGCAATGCCAGAGGAAACATCCCAGCAATAATTACCCCAGGCATCTCCGAGGCACAGGCAGAGACCAAAGGCAGCGTAGGGTTGGACCTTGAGTGCCAGGCAGACATTAATTTTTAGTGACTCCACAATTGCTCTTGGCAACAAGATGGGTCAAAAGCAGTCTACACAGTGGACTGTTCATAATTTTTCCTGTCCTTATCCAGGTCTAAGATTGTCCTGTTTTTCTCTGTAACCAAGAGAAAAGGAGGACGGTGTGTGTGTGTTGTATGTTTAAGATAGTGGGACTTGTCTTGCCTCGAAAGTGCCATTCTCTAGGCTGGCTTTCCCTGCGGGAGAGACATCTTATAGCAGTATCGAGGGACCCTTACCTTTGAGTAAAGCTTACTTCTGAGTAAAGCCTACTCTCAGGTAAAAAGCACGGCCCTTCCGGTATGAGTCAAGCAGTAGCCGAATGTGTGTGTGTGTGTTGGGGGGGGGGAATTAAAGGCATTAAAGCAGCTTGTTAAAAAAACAGCTAATTTCAGAGCACATTGAGCCATTTACAATCCCTTTGAACTCACCGGTATTTGTCATAAAAACAAATCCAAAAAGTTTAGATCAGATAGGAAGGTCACTGAAATGGAACTTCTAAGAAAAAGCCCAGAGTGGTTGTAAAAAGCCACCTGAGAACAGCCGAAGAAATCTGGCAGAGAGGAACCACCTCCTCATGAGTAGAGCACAGAATTGCAGAACTGGGGAGGGGAATGTCACCCAGGAAGGAATGTGGATATCTAAGGTGATGGGTGAATGAATTGTGCACCAGTGTGATTGTTGAATTGTTGAGAATTGATATGTGTGATGTGTGTTTGCATGGTTATGTTATAATGAGATGCCAGGTATTATGTTCTAGACAGTTAAACTCTGTTCATGGGTTAGAAATTGCTCTCAATGGGAGGAAGAAAATCGCCCCAGCCCTGATTCATTTGGGCAAGCAGGCTAGAGAAAGTCTCAGAAAGAGCAGAGAAGGAGCGGTGGAAAAGAGAAAAAAACTTCTTTGTCTCCTGGCTGCCTGCTAGCAGCATAAGCTCCAGGGATGGGGGAGGAAGAAGGAGGGGGAAATTCTAGCCCAAAAAAGGGGCGGGGTGGCCCCCCTCCCTCTCAGCCAAGCCTGCCATACGAGCGTGTTTTACTTTCGCTTCCAGGAGCAACGAGGGTGGTGCGGGCCGGATGAATCACAGTTAAACCCATTCGTATGGATTCATGGGGGCTTCTGGGAATTGAAGTCCAAAAACATCTGGAGTGCCAAGGTTCACCATCACGGACCTATATTGTGGATCTATATTATAGAGAAGAAGATACTTTTAGGACAAAATATGTTGTTAGCTCCAACATGCATTTCTTGGTCATGCAGAATATAGAGGAAAATCACGCCACTCACTGCCTTCTACCAAGTGTGTGCTGTTACTGAAGAACAATCACCTGAAACATGTTCACTAATTTTTGAAGTGTGATTTAAAATGTAAATAGGGGTTCCCTCCCCAAGAAGGGAGGTTTCCATTCCACCCTGCTGAAACACTTCCACAGCCAGTGTACACCAGATTTGCTCTGCCTTTTTGAAATGGTTAAGAACAGTTTTGTTGAAACAGCATAGCCTTTTTCGTATGTGACACTGCCTTCCTTCACTTGTATCCTATTATTAACCAGAAGTATGCCTGGAACTGTATCATATAAGTGCTGTTTCCAAAAATCCCCAAACAAAAAAAAAGGTTCAGTTAGAATTTGTCATGTCTTTTTTTTCATGAGACAGCCAAAGAGATTCTTTTTCTTTTTGCACTTTACAAGGAAATATAGCTCTTTATATATTTATGTGCTGATGCTTGTTTTTGCACAAGTTCTAACAAGAACATAATTAGACTTCACAACTTCTCTACTAAGATGTCCCAGATTTTTCTCACAGTTTTGTCTCTTAGACTTAAATGTATTTTAACCCATCACAAAACTGTTTTTATCTGACTGCTTTTAACAATCATAACTAAACTACTGTTACCATGTCCCACACCCTCCTCAAATAGCATCTCTATAGCCAGGTGGCACATCAGCTGATCAGTACACAATGCCACTTATTAGCCCACATGATACCTACCAATGCCAATCAAAGCCCAGTTGCTCAACATGCATTCTAATACATATCAAAATGCAAATATAGAGAGTATGTTCAATAGCAATAACATTTACAGTATATACCATCCTATAGGGCTTAGTGGACTCTGGGTGGTTCACAAGACAATTAGCATTTTTGCCTCCAACATGCTGGGTTCTCATTTTATAGACCTTTGAAGGACGGAAGGCTGAGTCATAGCTGTCAAGTATCCGGTTTTGGCTGGGAAATACCATAATTCACCACTCTTTCCTGCTCTTTCCCGCCATCTTCCCATATTAGAACAGACAGAAAAAGGGGTTAATGCACATGCGCGCCCATCAGAGGCAGTGGTATGCATGCACGAATGCCCCAAAAAGGGGTTGCTGTATATGCACGCCTGTCAGAGGCAGCGGTGTGCATGTGTAAATGCCCAGAAAAGGGGTTACTGCACATGTGCGCCCGTCAGAGGCAGCGGTGTGCATGCGTGAATGCCCGCGCCTGGAAAATTTCCCTTATTTCCACAACCAAAACTTGACAGGTTTGGGCTGAGTCAGCCTGGATCCTCACAACATTAGCAGTTTTGGCTGCAGTACAACTGTTTAACCAATGCACAACACCATAATGGTTTTGATTTTTTTAATAAAAAAAAATTACCACTTGTGAACAGTAGCCTTCTTGATAAAAATTTGTTTTTTGTATCAGTCTTTTTTAAAAAATGTATCTGAGAAGGAAACAAGATTTTCAACCTTCTTGTATTTTATTTCCCCAGTCCACCCTGGAAGGAGCTGTTTGTGAGAACTCTATGAATGACAGCCCTATAGCGTGGTTGTGGTTAAGATGCTGACAGGGAGGTGGAAGGTCAGCAGTTCAAAACCTGAGTGCTGCATGACGGATTAAGCGCCCATCTCTGTCCCAGCTCCTGCCAACCTAGCAGTTCGAAAGCAAGAAATTTTAAGTAGATAAATAGGTACCACTTTGGTAGGAAGGTAAACAGTGTTTTATGCACTTTGGTGTCTAAGCTTGCCTGCCACATGTCCACAGAAACATCTACAAACACAGACAGCACTGGCTCTTCTGCTGTAAACAGAGATGAATACTAAACCCTGGAGTAGGATACAACTGGCTTTTGAGCAAGGGTGATCTTTACCTTTACCTATAGAATCAAATAATTGTAATTAAGTGCTAGCTTGCAAGTGCACTTATATTTCTCAACAGCTTTCAATACTGATAAAAGCTCTCAAAATAGGGGCCAGAGACATGACATAACATGGTTTCATTCCAACTTGGATGGTCAATTCAAGAAGATGGTATTGTGTGTTGGGGCAATGAAATTCTAGAAGTGCAGCTACTGTGCAGCAACAGTACTGAACAGTACATGCACACACAGATGATACTCATAAATACTATTTCACAGAAACAGCAATGATACTCAAGCTAACCGTTGTTATTACTGTGCTGAAGAAGGCAATAGTAGCCCACTTCTGAATATGTTATATCTTGAAAAAACCCTATGATAAGACCATCCAAAATGAAACAAGTAATAGCAACAGAAAATGAGACTCTCAAGTGGGAAGATACTCAGTTAGTTACTGGGCAACAGCTAAGGATAAGTATGAGTATGTTGCTGTTCCATATGAAACATCCAGAAGAAAGCTGAAATAATATCTAGCTGCTGGTGGCATAGACACAAAAGTCTGCAGCTGTACCAGACATTTACAGTAAAACCCCTACTTACACAAAAAGTCCATTCCGTAGGCTTTTGCTTAAATCAGTTTTTTTATGTAACTCAAAGCAAACCCATAGGAAAAATATTTTTTATGTAACTCGAAGCAAACCCATAGGAAAAATAATTTTTATGTAAATTGAAGCAAACCCATTGGGAAATGAATTTTTACATAACTCAAAGCAAACCCATAGAAAATCGTGTTACGCAAATTTATGTAAATCAGGACATTTATGCAAATTGGGACATGGTTTTAGCACAAAGTCATTATGTAAGTTGAATTTTATGTAACTCGGGGCATTTGTAAGTCGGGCTTTTACTGTATAATCAGAGCAAAGAATGCTAGAAGTCCAAGTGAGCAAAGAACGAAAGCACGGCGCCAAAATGGCCGCCGCGCTCTTTGCAGGCCCCCACCCACCCGGACTCAGACATCCGGGTGAGTTAGGGGGCGTGGCCACCCCTCTATAAAAGGGGTGGCCACGAGGCAGACGAGCTGCCATTTTAGAAATAGCGACGGAGAGGAGATGTTTTCTCCGTCGCTGTTTGTCCGTAGTCTTCGGCTCTTTAGCCCTTGATCCTTCCCGGCTGGGAAGGGAGGATTAGCACAGAGCCTCAGCTTGCTGGCTGCTCAGTGTTTTTGGTGCTAGGTTTTCGATCCCTGGAAAGGGATCCTGCTCTTTCTTCGAAGATATGCCTCCCAAACGGAAGGCCCCGGCGATGAAACCGCGGCCGAAGGGGAGGACTTTTTCGGGCCTTGCGCAGGACGGGGGGCAGCCTTCAGGTCGGAGGACCAGGGCTGCGCTCCCGCAGCAGGGCACTATCCCAGCCTTGCCCACCGATACCGGTGGGGTGATTCTGGCTGGTACTTGGCAGCCGGCCTTGGCTGGCCAGCCTCAGGCCGGCCCCTCAGGGGCTTCAGCCCTCGGCCCGCAGTTGCCGGCCAGGGGTCAGGACAGCGGGGGAGGGCCTGGTGCAGGCACGCAACCCGTTCCTCCTCCGGCCCCTCATGGGCTGGAGTTTGGGGCATGGCCCTATTCTGGCCCAGGCTCTCACTTCGGTGTTCCTTTTCAAATGCCTAGTGGGCCTTCCGGCCCACCCGGCCTGCCTTATGCTGGGGGACCTGTGGCAGTGGATGCTTTACTAGCACGTTTAGCAGTGCTAGAGGCATCCTTGGGGATTGCACAGCCCCCTATGGGAGGGGGCCCTTCTCTCTCTGCCGGGGGCCCTTCGTGTCCACCGGCTACCTCGACGGCTGCCACACTGCACCAGGCGGCCAGCCGGGTTGAGCTGCTTGAGACGCTCCGGCCTGCGCCTGCCGGTGTCTCGCAGCTCCCTGTTCGTCCAGAGCTGCAGACAGGGAGCAGTCAGGTGTGGCCCCCGAGCTTGATTCCGGTCGCAAGCTCCGACGCCCGCCGTGGGCCGGAACCCCCAGTGGGGGGGTGCACCTAGTGAGTATCAGGTTCAAATTAGTGCACCTAAATCACAGCCCACTTCCAGTGGTGGGGTTCAGTGGCCCTGGCCTCGTCAAGTTGAGGCGAGTGGGCATCAGTTACCAGTATCCCAGTGCCCCTTGGTTTCAAAATGGCACCTCATTGAGGGTGGGGGTTTCTGCCCCCGGGGCAGTGCCGGGCATCACAGGGGCTGTCCAGGTCCCGCTGCGTATGCCCCATATACCTAATGTGCCGGTGACGGCTTTGCCGACGGCTGGTTATTCCTTGCCCCTTGGTGATCATTGTCCCAGGTCACGAGGGAAAAGATTTGGCGGGGGGAGTATGTGTATATATTCTCCCTATTGAACCGTGAGCCCACTAAGGAGGAGAGAGAGGGACAGGATGACAGAGACAAAGAGCTGTCCCGTCACTGTAAGCCACCGCGCACCTGGGCCAACTGGTTGCCGGCATATCTTATTTATATGGCGGTATACCTTAGGGCTCGGCCTGATCTGGCCATTCCTATGGTCCAATATTTTGACAATATTTACAGGGCGATGGTGGATTTCCCTGGCCCATCGTGGTTGGCTTACGATGAGGAATTTAGAATGAGGGTGCCCCTACACCCGGAGATGAGATGGGATGAGCCCTGTCAGAAATTGTGGCTCTTGTACATGACCCCCACGCGTCCGGCACCTGGGGATAGGTACCATTGTGGCCATGCCGTGCAGCGAGCTGCTCCAACACAGGCTCCCCGCCAGCTGGCAGGGCAGGGGGTTCCAGCCCGCTTGCTGTGTTGGAGCTTCTCGGCTAATGACGTGTGCAATAAGCGGCAGTGCCGATATAAACACGAGTGTCACTCTTGCGCTGGCCCCCATGCCGCCGCCGCATGCCCGCGGGCCGGTGGGTCACGGGGCAGAGGTAGAGGTGGACAGGGAGTGGGCAGAGCTTCTGCTGATGGAGCTAGCCAGTCAAAAGGCCCCCTCCCCAGTTAATGTGTATATGTTGGAGTGATGGCTCTCAACTTATCCAAGGAGGGAGGATGCGAGGTACCTCCTGGAGGGTTTCCAGTGGGGCTTCCGTATCCCAGTCAAAGGAGTGCGGGGACCCCAAGATGCCCCCAATTTACTTTCTCTGAAGGGTAGGGAGGAGGTGGCCGCCCTGAGTATTGCCAAAGAGGGAAAGGCCAAGAGGGTAGCGGGCCCCTTTTCTGTACCACCCTTCCCCAACCTGAAGGTTTCCCCTCTGGGGTTAGTACCCGAAAAGGCCCCGGGGGAATTTCTTTTAATCCACCATCTATCTACTCGGCGGGTTACTCTGTCAACAATGCTATTCCTGATGACCTTTGTTCAGTCAGGTATACGTCTTTTGACCAAGCCCTACGGATGGTGCGCTCTTGTGGTCCTGGTGCCCTCCTGGCAAAATGTGACATTAAATCGGCATTCCAATTACTGCCAGTGGACCCGGGGGACTTTGAGCTATTGGGTTTTAAATTCCAAGGGAAGTTTTATGTAGATAAGGCCATGCCTTTTGGCTGCTCTATTTCATGTTCAGCATTCGAACGTTTTAGCACCTTCCTTCAATGGGCCTTTGTTCACAGGTCCGGGTCTCGGTCTGTAGCCCATTACCTCGATGACTTTTTGCTTGGGGGTGAACGGGGCTCGGACACGTGCACGCGTCTCCTCACTACATTTCAGATGCTAATGCGGGAACTGGGTATCCCTTTAGCGCCTGAAAAGACCGAGGGCCCATCCACTACGCTCACATTTCTGAGTATTGAAATTGACACGGTCGCACAGGCATCCCGGTTACCCATTGACAAGGTCACCCAGATCTCCGCGATGATTTTGGCCTTGCTGGCCAAACGTAAAGTGTCACTTCGTGAGCTTCAGGTACTTCATGGCCATCTTAACTTTGCCTGCAGGGTGGTCACGCCTGGCAGAGCATTTGCGCGGTGCCTATTCGACGCATGTCTGGCCTGTCACAGCGCCATCATAGGGTCCAACTGACCAGGGGCATGCGGGCTGACCTTTTGGTTTGGCTTAAATTCCTGCGGGAATGTAATGGGGTCTCCTTTTGGAGATCCGACCTTTTAGTTTCCCCTAGGTTCCAAGTACAGTCGGACGCCTCCGGCTCCCTGGGATATGGGATTTACTTTGAGGGGAGGTGGGCTTATGGCCAATGGCCTCCAGCATGGCGGGGCACGGATCGCCTCCGCGATCTTACATTCCTTGAGTTCTTTCCGATCCTGGGAGCTTTGATGCTATGGGGCGAGGAGTGGGCCGACTCAGTGGTCCATTTTTGGTGCGACAATGCTGCGGTAGTGCACATTGTCAACGCTCAGACGTCTAAGTCACTGTTGTGTATGTACAATGCTGCTTCATATGAATGTACAATGTTGCTTTAAGAAATGTATGGATGTAACCTGGCCACAATCACAATGTAACCCAGCTGTTAAAGGAACGCGAGCAAGCTGCCTATAGAGGGCAGCTGTGAGTGTTCAACTCACATGGTCATCATTCCTCAAATCACCTGCAGCCGCGGGAACTTCCCGCAGCAAACAACTACGACCAAGCCACCACCGACGATGGGCTTGACCCGGATGACGTCACACCGGTAGCGGCCAATGAGCTACCGTGCAGCCAAGTTCAAATGTGTTGTACCACTGTATATAATGTGAGATACCTCCGCCATTACCACATGTTCGTTCTGATCATCAACCAATAAACCTGTGTTAGTCCATACTGCGACTCCTTCCATGTCTCCTGGAACAGACACTAAATTGGCGACGAAGGTGGGATCGATGGCGAATCCCAAGGTCAAGGCGTACCAGTTCGATGTGAGCGAGCCCGAACAATGGGAGCTCTACGAATGCCAGTTTCGGCATGCGATGGAAGCCGCGGGTGTCGACGACGACGTGAAGATGCGCTCCCACTTCCTGGCCCAAGTGGGGCCGGCCACGCTGCGGATCCTGATGACCCTGGTGGCCCCCAGGAAGGTAGACGAGGTCCCCATCGACCGTATCCTGGAGAGACTGGGTGAGCACTTCCAGCTGCCCGTCTCGATCTTCCCAGCACGGGTCGCGTTCCACAGGCGAGACCAGCGACCGGGCGAATCCGTGTCCGCCTACGTGGCGGCCCTCAGGCTTGCAGCGGTCCACTGCCAGTGGGATGACCTGGACCAGGCCCTCCGTGACTGCATGTTGTGTGGTCTGAGGGACGAGGAGCTGCAGAGGAGGCTGATGACCCGCGACCAATGCCTCACGTTCAACGAGGTGCTGCGGGAGGCCCAAGCAGCCGAGGAGGCCAGGAGCAGGGTGAGGCTGTTCAAGTCCCGAGGGGCCGCGTCCGAGAGGGCCAAGTCACCAGTACAGGTGGCCCGGCGGACACCAGCGAAGATGGCCTGGTGGGTCCCCAAGCCGCCCGCCGGCACACCAACGTCGTCCGAGGAGTCGTCCACAACAGCAGACCCCTACTCCAGCGAGGACGACGACGTCCAGAGGATCAAGAAGCGTGGTGAGAAGCGGCAGTCCCGAGAATGGCAGGACCGCCATTGCGACGGTTGTGGGGCGTCCCACGACCGCAGAGTGTCACAACTGCAGCCGAAAGGGGCACATCGCCCGAGTATGCAGGCGCGGGCGAGTCGAGGACAAGAGGAGTTCCAGCCATCCCCAGACGCACCAGCGGAAGGCGACCGGCACCAGGAAGGCCGCAGCCAGGTACGATGAGGAAGGCGTGAACCGCGTGGGCCTGGAGCACCGGCGGTTTTTCGTAGAGGTACTGTTGCAAGGGGTCCCAGTGAGGATGGAGATAGACTCGGGGTCATCTTATTCCATCCTGTCCCAAAAAGAGTTCATGCGTATTCCCCCAGACAAGCGGCCCAAACTGCGGGCCATGAGGTCACACCTTCGGGACGTGCAGGGAAACGGGATCCCAGTGTTGGGGGTGGGGAATTTCAAGGTGAAGTTCAAGGGCTACTCTGAGAAACTGCCCTTAGTGGTCCTCAAAGGGGGGAGGTGCTGCCTTTTGGGAACGCAGTGGTTTGCTCCCCTGGGAATCGAACTGTCCGGCATTAACGCCATCGAGACTGACCCAATGCGGGACGTGTGCAACGCGCACCCGGACGTTTTCAAGAAGGGGCTCGGGAAATAAAAGGGGCCCCCGGTTTCCTTCGAGCTGGACCCAGAAATCCGGCCCATCCGCCTCAAACCAAGGAGGGTGCCTTTCGCCCTAAAGGACAAGATCGAGGCGGAACTAGACAAATTGGTGGGGCAGGGGATTTTGGTTCCAGTTGACTCGGCGGAGTGGGAAACGCCGATCGTTACAGCCCTTAAGTCGAACGGGGAAGTCAGGATTTGTGCAGACTATAAATGTACCATTAACAAGGCCATTCGGCCAAACGCATATCCAGTGCCCGTGGTCAGCCACTTGCTGGCCACGTTACATGGGGGGAAGTGTTTTGCCAAGTTAGATCTGGCTCAGGCGTATCAGCAGCTCTCTGTAACCCCGGCTGCTGTTTGGCGTGAATTCGGCCCCCGGAATTTTCCAATCCCTCGTGGAACGCCTTTTAAAGGGGCTTCCAGGCGTGCTCCCATACTTCGACGACGTGTTGAAAACGGCGGGGAGCGAATTAGAGTTGGCAAAGAGGCTAGATGGGGTCCTTTCAGTGTTCGAGAGGGCAGGCCTTCGACTGAGGAGGGACAAATGTGTATTCTTTGCGAGGGAGGTTGAGTTTCTAGGTTTTAAGGTAACCCCGGACGGGATCAAACCCTCTGAGTCAAAGGTTGCAGCCGTGAAGAACGCCCCTCGCCCCACCGCAAAACCGGAGCTACAGTCATTTCTAGGGCTCCTAAATTTTTATCATACCTTCCTGCCTCAGAAGGCATCAGTCGTGGAGCCACTGCACGCCCTGCTAAAAAAGGACGCGGCTTGGTGGTGGGGGGACAGGCAGGAGAGAGCATTCAAGGAGCTTAAGTCACTCCTGTCTTCGGACGCGGTCCTGACCCATTTCGACCCGAAAATACCAGTGGTTTTAGTCTGTGATGCGTCCCCAGTGGGGGTGGGGTCAATCCTGTGCCACGTGTTGGAAAGCGGGAGGGAAGCCCCGGTAGCGTACTACTCTAGGTCCCTCTCAAAGGCCGAGCACAATTACGCGCAAACTGATAGGGAGGCCCTAGCCATCATCGCCGGAACGAAAAAGTCCCATGACTTTTTATATGGCCGCGAGTTTATGGTAGTGACCGATCACAAACACTTTTGGGGATCTTCACTACCGGCAAACCCACACCGCAAATACTATCCCCCAGAATGCTGCGTTGGGCCATTTTCCTCAACGCCTACCAGTATGAGCTGGTCTAACGCCCAGGGAAGGAGATCTCCCATGCGGACGCACTGTCCCGATCTCCCCTCCCAAGTGTAGGGGACCCCACATGCGAGGTAGAGCAGGATCACCAAGTCCTACTGATAGAGTCTCTCGACTCACCCCCCATTGTCCCGGCCGACCTCGCCAAAGCCACGGCGGCCGACAAGATGCTGGCCCAAGTTAGTTCCTGGGTTAGGAAGGGCTGGCCCACGACTCCCCCCGATGAAGAGTTCAGACCATTTTTTAGGTGCAGAGTAGAGCTGTCGCTGGAAAGGGGCTGCTTACTCTGGGGCCAGCGAGTAGTTATCCCAGAGAAGCTGAGGGCCAAGGTACTGAGACTATTGCACACCAGTCACCCCGGGATCGTGCGCTCCAAGGCTCTGGCCAGGAGTTTCTTTTGGTGGCCCCAGATAGACGGGGACATAGAGCGTTTAGTGGGCACGTGCGAGAGCTGCCAGGGCTCTCGGCCCGAGGAGTCCCGGTTGCCCCATAGGGAATGGGATACGGCCCGCGGGCCATGGTCCCAGATCCATGTCGACTTCGCTGGGCCTTTTCGCGGGTCCATGTTTCTATTGGTAGTCGACTCCTATTCCAAGTGGTTGGAGGTAATCCCCATGAACAGCACCTCCTCCATCGCAACCATCAAACAGTTGCGCAAGCTTTTTGCCTGTTTCGGCCTGCCAGACGTCCTTGTTAGCGATAACGCTAGTACCTTCACGTCTGCAGAGTTCAAGACGTTTATTGAGTGGAACGCCATCAGGCACATCACCGCTGCCCCGTTTCACCCCACCACAAACGGTCAGGTAGAGCTCCAAGTGCGCACTACGAAAGACGCACTGCGGCGCATGGGTCCCGGTGAGTTGAACCTGCACTTGTGCCAGTTCCTCATGTGCTACAGGACAACCCCCTTAGCTTCAGGATTTTCCCCAGCCGAACTCCTCATGAGGAGGCGTCCGGCAACACTTTTTGACCGGATGGATCCGTCCAGGGTGGAGGATGAAGGGAGAAACATAAATATAGGGGGAGGGAGCTCCAAAGGTTTTTCAGCAGGGGACCCGGTTCACTGCAGGAACTACGCGGCATCAGGGCCGGCGTGGGTCCCAGGGACAGTCATCGAGCAGACGGGACCAGTGTCCTACAGGGTTGAGACTAGCTCGGGTCTACTCTAGAGGAGGCACGCCGACCAACTCAGAAGGCGGGTCACTAGTGAAGGGGATTCAGCGTTAGGGTCTTCCCCCACCCGCATTACCCAAGGGGTAGACACGGCGGAGACCGAGGATACAAACACATATCCTCGGTTCTCAGCCACAGAGGAGGATACTTTGAAAGAGAGGGATCAGTTTGACGATTATGAGTTACGGTACCAGGGGGGTGTAGCGGAGTGGTCCCCCACCCGTCCTAGCGAGAAGAGGGGTTTCAGTTCAGCCCCTGGTACCTCCAGTCCCCCCAGTCCTTTTGTGTTAGAATATACCATAGCTCCAGCTCCCCGGAGGCCAGCACCCCCAAGGCAGGCATCGGGGGGGAGCCCACCCGCCGCAGTCCCCGGAACTCCCAGGCAGGGTACGGGGGGTGGCGAGACCACGAGGGTCTCTTCGTCGGTCCCGAGATTCGTGCTGGGGGGACCCCCAGCTCCTCAAGCGGTAGGCAGGAGTTCACTTCCCAACTGTTCATTCCATTCCCTTCCCCCAATGCAAGGTTACCACAGAGCCCACACCGAGCCACTAACGAGTCCCCCCTTTCCATTGCAGGACAGGACTCCGCAGAGCCAGGCTCCCCTGTATTAAGTCAAGCGGCCGCTCGCCCCAGGCACACGTGCGGCAAGCCACAATGGTTGAGGGACTTCGTCCCATCCTAGGGGGGAGGGATGTTGTGTATGTACAATGCTGCTTCATATGAATGTACAATGTTGCTTTAAGAAATGTATGAATGTAACCCAGCCACAATCACAATGTAACCCAGCTGTTAAAGGAACGCGAGCAAGCTGCCTATAGAGGGCAGCTGCGAGTGTTCAACTCACATGGTCATCATTCCTCAAATCACCTGCAGCCGCGGGAACTTCCCGCAGCAAACAACTACGACCAAGCCACCACCGATGATGGGCGTGACCCAGATGATGTCACACCGGTAGCGGCCAATGAGCTACCGTGAAGCCAAGTTCAAATGTGTTGTACCACTGTATATAATGTGAGATACCTCCGCCATTACCACATGTTCGTTCTGATCATCAACCAATAAACCTGTGTTAGTCCATACTGCGACTCCTTCCATGTCTCCTGGAACAGACACTAAAGTCACCTAGAGTGATGGCGTTGGTCCGCCAGTTTGTGTTACGTAGCCTATGCCTGAATGTGCTTTTTAAGGCCAGACATGTACCAGGTATTAATAATGATATTTCTGATGCTTTATCCCGCCTGCAGATCCCCCGGTTCTGTGCCTTGGCTCCGGAAGCAGAGGAATTCCCCTCGCCACTCCCGGCCGAGATTTGGACATTTGGCAAGGAGAGGTGAACCGGGCGATCGGCATGTCTTTGGCACCCCGCACGCGTAAGGCGTATCACCATGCTTTCGTTCAATTTAGAACTTTTTGTGTGCAACTTCAGTTGCCCGAAGTGTGGCCCATTCCAGTTGCACAAGTTTTACAATTTATGGTTTATTTACACAGTCAGGGTCTGGCTCCTCGCACTATAGCATCCAGGCTGTCGGCACTGGCATTTATCGCCAAGGTGAGGGGTTTTGCTGACTGCATGAATGATTTCCGCATACGACATGTTTTGGAGGGGTGGATATGGGAACGTGGCCGCTGCCCAGACACTCACCACCCAATTTCCCCGGGGGTGCTTACCCACCTTGCACGAGGCTGGCATAACCTGTGTTTTGATAGCTATGAGGTGGCTCTTTTTCACGCGGCTACCACGGTGGCCTTCTTTGGAGCGCTCCGCATCAGTGAGTTGGTACTACTGTCTAAGGCGGATGCGACTCATAGGGCACTGGAACTCGACAATGTCTATGTCTCTAATGATTGGGCTCAGTTGAGGATACGGTCCTCAAAAGTTGATCAGCACGGCATAGGCAGTGGAGTTAGACTGCTACGATGTTCCATTGCAGACATCTGTCTGGTTGGTGCCCTACAGGAGTTCTTGGCAGTGCGTGGCACGCACCCTGGCCCGTTTTTCTGCCACCAGGATGGGTCTCCCCTTACTAAATTTCAATTTTGGAAGGTGACCGGTATGGCACTATCCAGTGTTGGCCTCCCTGGGGCTCGTTACGGCACCCATTCATTTAGGATAGGTGCTGCATCCACTGCGGCAGCATTTGGGTACTCTGAGGCTGATATACACCATATGGGAAGATGGGGATCTATGCGTTTTGCATTATATGTTCGCCCTCTCCAGGTATGAGTACCAGTTAAGTCACTGT
The DNA here is from genome assembly GCA_035047305.1 of Bradypodion pumilum. Taxonomy (NCBI): domain Eukaryota; kingdom Metazoa; phylum Chordata; class Lepidosauria; order Squamata; family Chamaeleonidae; genus Bradypodion; species Bradypodion pumilum. The sequence goes on from JAWDJD010000002.1 coordinate 18,809,823, forward strand.
TCTCTCTCTTTTTTTTACAGACCCTGTGTGTCCCCGCACACCGGTGGCAGTATGGCTGGTGGGCCACAGTTACGTGCACTGGGCAGCGCAGTATGCTGCGGCAACAGAGTGGGGACCCCAGCTTGGACTGCGTGCAACCGCACGCATACGTTGGTACGGTAAGCGCGGAATCAGATGGCGGGAACTGTTGCCATTCCTGTTTTCCATCAGGGATGCTGAACCGCCTGATGTCCTTGTACTGCACCTCGGGGGCAATGACCTCGCCCAGGTCACTGGCCTTTCTTTAAAATTCACGATTTGCAGTGACCTAGCTTATTTGCATTAGGTGTGGCCGTCCACAAGGCTGCTATGGTCGGACATCATACCACGTCATTCTTACAGGGGAGGTATTGACCTCCGTGCCCTTGACCGCGCTCGCCGCTCGGTGAACAGGGCTGTTGCCCGGTTCTTGGCAGACAAGGGTTTGGGGATGGTCATCCGAAACCCTACAATTAGTTTACAAAATTATGATCTTTATGCAGGGGATGGGGTCCACCTGTCGGCTAGAGGTATGAACCTCTTTTTGGAAGATTTGCAAGCAGGCCTGTTGACCGAGCTGACGGTCTGGGGGGGGTGAGTCTTCATAGAAGCCTCCCCGTGTGGCGGGTAGCACTGGTAAGGTAAATATTTATGACCCATAGGTAACCGGCAGGTTTGCAATTGACTGGCCAACACTTAGACAGGTACAGGTGTAATAACTTTGACTGGTCAATGACGAACCAGGCAGGAGCTTTTCAGCATGCATCACCCCGTGATTTGACGGATACACGTCAGAGATAGTTTATTGACTCCGGTCAACAATTTGTTTGTGTCAACAAACAAATTGATACAAATGGTTACATTGTAGCCAATTGCCATTGGCAATTTTGGGAGGAACCTTACCAGTGTTACTGCGGCCTGCTTGCCTTAAGAATTACAATTGGATGAATACCAATTGAAAGTTATAATTCGGACTAGGGCATTATTCAATAAAAGTAGCCCAATGCCTTTATCCATATACCGGTGTCTGAGTCTTTCTTTGGGGGGGGTGCCTGCAATGAAAGCGTGGCGCCAAAATGGCCACCGCACTCTTTGCGGGCCCCCCACCCACCCGGACTCAGACATCCGGGTGAGTTAGGGGGCGTGGCCACCCCTCTATAAAAGGGGTGGCCACGAGGCAGACGAGCTGCCATTTTAGAAATAGCGACAGAGAGGAGAAGTTTTTCCCTCCACCCCCTCCCTAGTGAACAGTGTGATATTTTGGTCACTTCGGGGCCGGGTGGGAATTTTTGGCCTGAACCTACAATTGGCCCTTGGGTTCTGGCTTTTTTGCCCATCCCACACTGTTGCTAGTGTTTGACATAGGGGTTTCTCTTGACTTTGGTCACTTAGGCGGGTAGCACTGGTAAGGTAAATATTTATGACCCATAGGTATCCGGCAGGTTCGCAATTGACTGGCCAACACTTAGACAGGTACAGGTGTAATAACTTTGACTGGTCAACGACGAACCAGGCAAGGGGTGATGGCAGGAGCTTTTCAGCATGCATCACCCCGTGATTTGATGGATACACGTCAGAGGGTGGGGTCAGTAGATAGTTTATTGACTCCGGTCAACAATTTGTTTGTGTCAACAAACAAATTGATACAAATGGATACATTGTAGCCAATTGCCATTGGCAATTTTGGGAGGAACCTTACCAGTGTTACTGCGGCCTGCTTGCCTTAAGAATTACAATTGGATGAATACCAATTGAAAGTTATAATTCGGACTAGGGCATTATTCAAAAAAAGTGGCCCAATGCCTTTATCCATATACCGGTGTCTGAGTCTTTCTTTGGGGGGGTGCGCCTGCAATGTTAGACGTTACCATGAAACTGTAACACAACGAATGAAATGCAAAAACCTTGCAATGCTGCCTGTGAGTGAACTAAAGTGGAATGAAATAGGACATTTCTAATCAGATAATTAAAAAGGGTTCTCAAGTTAATCACTCTAGAAATGATCAACTCTGAAGAAATATCATAGCTGTAACAGTGAGGCATGATTTAACACAAGCTCTTATGAATGCTGAATCAAAGTCTACTTTGTATTAATCAGATATTCAAGAAGGTTATATTGAGGGACTTTGCCTGACCCAGCTCAAGTTGGAAGTTAAAAAGTAGTGGCTATGATGTCCACTTAAAGGATTTTGGTAAGAACAATTGTAATAGCACACTATTTATCAAAAATAGTAAACTTTTTGGTTTACAAAGGCTTTTCTAATACACTATAGATATTTCCATAGCATATTACTTGACACTAGTAAGCTATTATGATTTTATTTTGACATATTGTTATTATTGGAACTTATTGGTATTGGTATTGTATGCCATTATATTTTGTAACTTGTTATATTGTTTATTGTTTTCTTTTTATATTAGGATATTTTATTGTATTTGCTCTTATTTTACTTAATGTTTTCCTTATTGTTTGATCTCTTTGTTTTTATTGTGTGCCACCCAGAGTAGTGCCTAGCACTAAATGTTGGTGGGATATTAAATAAATAAATAAACAGAACATAAAATGCCATGTAATTGGTTATTTTAAAAATGAAAAAGAAAACTTGCCTGTTTCCTTTAAGATGTTTTGATCATATGAACACACATTTTATTTCCTATTCTTCCCAAGTGTTTTGTTTTTTAAATAATATTGCTGGTATACAGCAACACTGGGATTTCTTGTTCCAGAAACATCTCTCCATGTTGTGGCAATGATTCTCTTGTTGATATGGATAAAACTGATGATCCAGGATTGTTTGGCTGTAGTGTGACGAGCAAATAGTTATAGATTTGGATAATAGTGAAGGACAGAACATCAAACAGTCAATTGGACATATGTTCTCCTATAGGGCAAAATTATTCATTATTAATGTGCATAGAAAACCATGACTTAGACATTTAGCTGACATATTTGGGAGGGAGAAGCAGGTCAGCCAGAGCTGAAAAAGTAGCACCGAATTATCTTTCATCAATTTTACACATACATTTCAGTAGATATGCTTCTATTTACATGTCTTGCTCTGTTGATTACATCTGTCAGAGTCTGCCCAATCCATGAGCTCGCTAGGTTGATATCTATGGATTTAAGCCAATTTAGTTGGATTAGAAACAATAAGACCATGCCAGTTTCAGTGAAAGGACACCAATGAATCTAGTATAAGCAAGGAGGGGGAGAGGAAGGTAAAATATTATTAACTGAAGATGATGTTGGCTCAGTTCTTCATTAAGGACGAAATTAATGTGAAAGAAAAATGTGAGGAGAATAAAGAGGACAAATATATTTAGACAAGGACACCAGTTCTACTGATAAATGCTGAAATGTGGAGGTTGATCGTTTTCTGCTACTCATAAGAATATTTTTTTCAGATCTTCTTGTGGCTCAAAAATCAAGGAAACATGGCATTCTTTGGGTGTCTACAGATAAGGATTAACACAAGTGAAGAACATTAAATTTCTAGACAAAGTAATTGTGGTCTTTCCCCTTTATCACTACACCATAAACATCTTTCACATGTAATTTCCTTTCTTTGTCACTCTACACAACTTGTAAGATGCAACAAGAGGAAAATTATGCTTCTGGCTACTATTCAGAGCTGCAGAAAAACAAAAATGGCAGGATAAATGAAGAAGTGATAGGGAAAAAAAATCATTGTTTATATAACTCTTCTCCATCTAAACTTTCTAAAGGCATGGAAGCTGAAGAACATTCTTAATGCTCCATGGAACTGATTTGATAAACATCTCACAGGAAAAGTATTTATCATCCCCCTTCCCACTGTGCTGTGGGTTTTCTAAAAATTGAACTTGTCAAGTTGGTCACCATAGAAATGAGATTTCTGAGGAAGGCTGCTGGAATGACTGGAAAGGATACAATCAGGAATGAGATTATCAGGGAAATGAATGGAATAGAACTAACCTTAAACTATATACAGAGAAAACAAATGAAGTGTTTGCTCATTTAGAATTTCTTGGAATTCCATCCCATACAAGGCATATGTGAAAAGAGGAGAAGGACAAAGAGCATGAGGCAGACCCAGAGGAAGATGGAGAGATGACATCAAAGAGATATTACAACAAAACCAAATAAAACTGGTGGAGGCCCCTAGAAGTGCAAGAACAAGAAGCTTGTATCTCCTTTGACACCTGAGGGGGAGGAGGAAGAGGAATAAACTGTCAGAACTGCACTGAAAATAAACATACACAAATTGTTGGAAAATACAAATGCATTTCTCCAAAATCTATATAACTAAAATCAAGGTCCAGTGCTGTATGTTACTTATACAAATCCACACCCCTGCACCGATCATGCTGAAACTCGGCAAATATGTACCTTGGGCTGAAGAGACGGTCACTGTAGGGGTATGCCCCCTAAATCAATCTGCAAAGGGGACACCCCCACCAACAGGAGAAAAAGCAAGGGAAAAAAGCCAACCAGGGAGGATTGTGATGTCATCACCACAGCTCAACCAATTCCCAGCTGACCAGATCTAGGGCTCCATGACATCACAGGGCTTCCTCATACAAAGCGACACCCCTGCACTGATTGCACTGAAAACTGTGTGCATGCCTACCTTCAACATCTGGGGTGGCTGGCATGGGTAACTGGCAGCCCACCTTGGGGTCCTTGCTCCCAAAAAGGGGCTGCAACGTGCCCCCCAGCCAACAGAAATTACCAGGGGAGGTGACTGTGCATGCATGAGAATCCACGCATGCGCCTAACCCTGCCTGGCATTCCAGGCTGTGGCACATGCATGAAATTCCACACATGCACCAAAGTCTGCCTGGCATTCCAGGTGGTGCACAGCCTAGCCGCCAATATGGATGGTGGCAATTATGGTCATTATGGCCGCCCCTGGCTCAGTGACTATTGGCAGTGGGCGGCCACCGTGGCATGGCTCTTCTGCACTCCTGAGGCATGCCTCGGAGGAAGGGAGAACCCACAGCCGGGGTCAGGTGGAGGATGGGACTGGGCTGCCACTTTCTGCAAGCCTCTGCCCCCCAATGGGTCCTCTGCCCGCCCAAGTGGAGCCTCCCTTCCGCTGAACACAACCCATGGGAGGATGGAGGGGCTGGGCTGTGATGGCTACCCACTGACTGTAGTCACTGGGGAGGCCAATGGCGGCCAGAGTCAGGTTGAGACAGAGCCTCGTGGCAGGGCTGAAAGAGCAGCCATAACAACAGCAGACAAAAAGGTAAGGCAGCTGGGGTGGGGGCGAGGGGCAGGCCCGGGTCTCTCCTTGGCCCGGGTAGGGTACGCCTGAGCAACGCCGAGTCCTCTGCTAGTCTCATCTATTTCAGACAGAATCTAAGGACAAACCACTCTAGATATCACTATTAGCTTTAATTATTTTTAAACATATCATTATAAACACTTTACCTTCCATATCATAGAATTGATATAGAAAGTGCCAGAGTAACCCAATTCGGATTTGTTCAGGTTCTGATGAAATTGGATGGGGTAATTGGCCCTCATTGGAAACACTATGCTCTCCATCTTGAAGCTTGGTTTTCCTGTATTTGATTAGGCAGCCATTGTATGAGAGGTTCATTTGTGCCTCCTGAATCAGACTGGGGAAGAAACAGAAGAAAGGAATCGAAATTGCCACATGTGACATGTGATATATTGCTCTTTTCTTGTAGCTGGAGAAATTACTTCCATTTTATTTAGGTGAGCCTGCATACAAATGACAATGAAATGTGTTTATTTGCAGTGAATCAAGAATGAAAGAGCTTGAGCCTGCATTTTGCACTGTTAACAAGACGAACTTAAACTTCAGAGAGGCTGAACCCACATAGCATGCCTCTGGAGCCTATTGTTTTATTTCTCAGATGATTTAGACAGCAAAAGCTGTCATGGTCATGATGATACATCTATGCCTTCAAAGGGATGCTGTTACCAAAATACTGTACAACAGAACTAAGGTTTTGCAAGCAAGTTAACAGAACAGAAATTGAGTTATTTCCCCATTTTGTGACTTATATTAAGGTTTTTGTGCACATTCCCTGATCCAATAAAATGCTGTTATGGCACTTTGGATCAATGTCCAATTTACTCTGCTGTCATCAAGTCCCTTTCATTCCAAACCAGAGCAATATCTGTATTTCTGAATCTATAGAACTCTGCCTCACTTGAATGGGGACAAATTGGTTAATGGTTAAATTTCCTTAGGCTAACACAGAATGACTGCTGTGATCCCTTCTACCCATTCCTGAGCCCAGAACAGTGGGGCCAACCCCTCTACCAGGGGGTTCCGTTGACTCAGCAGATGGGTTTACATATGCTGCCGATTTTATTGAACAGGTAAGAAGGTTCTCTTTCCTGGTCCCATAAGCCTATTGTCTAGGCCCTGGTTCGTTCCACCAGATGTACAGTTAGTCCAAAGCTAGGGCTGAGTTGAAGTCATTAGTCCCAAATAGCTGATATGTCCTGGTGGAAACTGGCCATCCAGCTGTTCCTTCCTTCTTCTGAGCCAGCTGTACCAGCTGCTGATGTTGGTGGCAGTGCCTTCAGTGTCACTTTTGAATGGGAGTGGGAAGCACCTGCTGTGGTATAGATGAGCCTCCAGCTAGTCCTGGGTGCAACGCCTGACTCAGCAGCTCTCAACTCTGCTTGGAATAGGTCACACATCCATCTAGGGATCCCAGAGCACAAAGGGTTAAGTCACTTCATTCTCCCCCTAAAGCACAGAAGACTGGCAGCTGTTTTTCTAGGGACTACAACCCATCTCCTTTACTCCTTCCTCCTCCTTTAGACCCCCTTTCTAACTAGTCTTACCGGTTTCCTTCTGCCCACCAGCTGTCCTGGTGCCCTTCTCTTGGTCCTTCCATTCATCAATCTCCCTCTCTCTGTTTGTCCCCATGCTCCAATAGGTGCATCCATTGTCTCCTTTGGGCTGCCCTTGACCCAAAATCATGTGAAAATCTTTTGGTGGGCCTGCAGACAAGGTGGACAACCTGGTTGCAATAACAGGCCTGCCCCTCTTATACCTATCAACATTCAAAGTATCAAGGGAGTGGGAAGAAACAGCTAGGATCCATTAAGCAGCATTTTCTCTGTGTGGACAATGCCCACTGCACACCATGGTCAAGCCTATGACAGAGTAGCAGCAAATTTACTATAGCTAACACTAGGTAGAAGAACCCAATCCAAAATACAAGTGGCAGACAAAGAAACAAATGTGGAAACTCATAGAAGAAAAGGGGGAGAATAGATGCTACCATGCTAAAACTGGAGCCATAAGGGAGGAAATAATAGAAAGAGGATCCACTCTAAGTCTTATAATGTCCTTTACTTTATCTTGTGTTAACTTCCTTTTCATTTATAATGATAGTGCTATGTTTTGCAGATGCCACTTCCTTCTCCTCATACTTCTCTTGATCTTTTCTTGGTGAGGAGACATCTTACCATGCTTCCAGAGAAGCAAGGAGCAGCCATGGCCTCCCTGTAGCTCCACTTTAATTAACAGGAACCATGGTTATTCTCATCTTTCTTATTTCAACATATTTGTTTACAAATGCTGGCTTCCTTCCCTTTCTCAAAGTACAGGCTTTGATGCCATTACTTTCCAAGGGAAAAGTGTGTTCTACTAACTATTCTGTTGTTTAGAGGACTGAAACCACAAATTAACTCACTTACAGGTCACTTTGTGAACAGTGTCAGGGAATCTAGTTTGAAGCAAAGTGGTTTGTCTGTAACAAAACTGCTAAGGGAAAGGGGAGAATGCAAGCGCGGCGCCAAAATGGCAGCCGCGCTCTTTGCGGCCCCCCCCATCGGACGAAGGCATCCGGGTAGTTAGGGGGCGTGGCCAGCTCCCTTATAAAAGGGGTGGCCATGAGGCAGCCGAGCTGCCATTTTGCGAAGCAACGGAGCGGAGAAGTTTTTCCCTCTTACCTCCGTCGCTTTTGGCTTTTACCGGGAAGCCTTTTGGCTACTGAATTCTCTCGTTTCGGCTTCCCATCGATTGGCTGAGAGGCCCGCGAAGAAGAAGGCGGCTGCGAGCGCGGCTCGTGCGGTTTGGAGGCGCAATCTGGGTCGGAAGACCGCGGCTGCGCCTCCCCAGCAGCCGCATTTGCTTGCACCCACCGGGACCGGTGGAATGGGGTATATTTCCCCTGGCTAGAGGATGGTGGCCCACGCATGGGGCCAGTAGGGGCTGCGGCCCTCGGCCCGCAAGCGGTGGACACCTCTCCTGGTGTCGCCCATTCCACTGGGCCTCCCTTTATAGGAGCGTAGCTCGCTCCGAGGCCTTCCATCCTTGGGGGGTGGTCCGGTCCCCTTCCCTGGCTGGTTGCTACATAGGCCCTAACGGGCCCGGGTGTGGGGTTGTTGCCCTATTCGGGCCCCGGGGTGCAGGGACCTGTACCCATGCCTGCAGTAGGCGGGCCGGCTGGTCCTTTGCCCCATGTCAGCGTGGAAGCCTTATTGGCCCACGTTGCGGCCCTCAAGACATCCCTGGCCCGGGCTGGCCACTCTTGGTCTCCCTTTGGGGTTCGTTTCGACGCGTCGTCTGCTGGGCAGCGGCAGGCGACGGGATGGGTCGAGCTGCTTGAGGCGCGTGGCACGACCTGGGCCACTGCCTCGCAGCTCCCCATTCAACAGACCGGTGCGGGTCAGGCACCATCGATGAGCTCGACGGCGGTTGTGAGCTCCGACGCCCCCAGTGGGACGGAACCCCCGGTGGGGGCGGCCTACGGGGGTGCAGCACGTGAGTATGCGGTCCAAGCTAGTGCACCTACACACGTGGCCACATTGGGGGGGTTTCCAATGGCCTGACCTCGCGCGGGTGGGGCGGCGGTCCAGCCGCTGACGCCCCACCTGGTGACGACAACTACCACTCAGGGCCCCGTGGTGGGGGGTGTTTTCTACCCTGTGGGGAATGTTTTGGGGGTGGCTGGGTTAGTACAGGCCCCCTTTCAGATGCCAGCAGTTCCTGTTGTGCCCGGGTCGGCCTTGCTGACGGCGGGGTATTCCTTACCGCTGGGTGTCCATTTGGCACAGACCACCAAAGAGAAGATCTGGCGGGGGGATTACGTGGATATCTTCTCACTCCTCAACAGAGGGCCCACCAAGGAGTAGGGGGGGCAGGATGAGAAGGATAAGGAGCAGGCACGTCGTAGCAAGCCACCACGTATGTGGGCCGACTGGATGCCGGCCTACCTCATATACATGGCGGTGTACCTTAGGGCCCGGCCGGATTTTGTAATTCCGATGGTCCAGTATGGACAACATCTACCGGGCGATGGTTGACTTTTCGGGCCCATCGTGGTGGGCTTATGACGTCTAATTCCATATGCGGATTCCCCGGCACCCCGACAATAGGTGGGTTGAGCCATGCCAGAGGCTGTGGCTTTTGTACATGATGCCCACGCGCCCCGCGCCCGGGGAGAGATACCATTGTGGACATGAGATCCAGCGGGCGGCCCCAGCACAGGTCCACTGCCAGGGGGCGGGGCAGGGGGTTTCCAGCCCACCTGCTGTGCTGGACTTTCTCATCCAATGGTTCCTGCAATAGGAAGAATGGCAAATACAGACATTAGTGTCCCCCCTGTGCTGGCCCCCATGCGGCCTCTGCCTGTCCCAGGCCTGGAGGGATGCGGGGCAGAGGGAGGGGTGGACAGGGGGCTGGCAAGACTGCCGCAGATGGATCTAGTTCACCAAAGGGCTCCCTCCCCAATTAATGTGGACATGTTGGAGCGCTGGCTCACATTGTACCCGAAGGGAGAGGATGTGGATATCTCCTTCAGGGTTTTAGGCAGGGGTTACGTATCCCTTTCATGGGTGATAGGTCCCCTCAGGATGCCCCCAATCTTTATCCCTTAGGGGGAGGGAGGAGGTGGCTCCTGCCAGCAATGATAAGGAGGTCTATGTGGGCAGGGTCGTTGGCCCTGTCCCTGCGCCCCCGTTCCAGGGAGCATATTATTGCAATGATGCCATGCCTTTTGGCTGTTCCAATTCGGGCTCGGCATTCGAGCGTTCCTCCATCTTCCTAGAGTGGGCTTTTGTTCGCAGATCAGGGTCCCGGTCTGTAGCCCATTCCCTGGATGATTTTATTCGGGGCTGAACGGGGCTGGGACACGTCCACACGTCTCCTCAACACATTTCAGACGCTAATGGAGGAACTTGGTGTCCCTTTAGCGCCCGAAAAGACCGAGGGCCCGCCTACACAGCTAGTATTCCTGGGGGTGGAGATTGACACGGTAGCACAGGCTTCTAGGTCGCAGCGGGATAAGGTGTCAAAGCTAGTGGCCCTTATCTCGGACTTGCTGGCCAAGCGCATGGCATCACCGAGGGACCTGCTGGTGCTACATGGTCACCTCAATTTTGCTGGCAGGGTCGTCGCCCCGGGCAGGGCATTTGCTCGGCGCTTGCGCGACACCATGGCAGGATTATCCAGGCCCCACCATAGGGTTAGACTTACCCGGGGTATCAGGGCAGACGTGCTTGTCTGGCTACAGATCCTGAGGGATTTCAATGGGGTGTCATTTTGGAGGTCTGAGCTCCTGGCTTCCCCTCGCTTTAAGATACAGCCCGATGCCTCAGGATCCCTGAGTTATGGGATGTACTTCAATTGGAAGTGGGCCTATGGTGGGTGGCCACCATCCTGGGCAGGCACGGGTCGCCTGTGTGGTCTCACGTATCTGGAATTTTCCCTATACTGGGTGCTTTGATGCTATGGGGCGAGGAGGGGGCCAACTCGGTTGTCCACTTTGGTGTGACAATGCGGCTGTTGTCCACATTGTCAATGCACAGACCTCTAAATCGCCCAGGGTTATGGACCCAGTGCACCAGTTTGCGTTGCGCAGCCTGCGCCTCAACATTCTTTTCAGGGCCAGGCTTGTCCCAGGGGTTACTAATGATATTGCTGATGCTTTGTCCCGCCTGCAGATCTCCCGGTTCCGTGCCTTGGCCCCGGATGCGGAGGAATTTCCCTCGCCACTCCCGGACGGGATATGGAACATTGGCAAGGAGAGGTGAACCGGGCGATTGGCCTGTCACTAGCGCCACACACGCGTAAGGTGTATCACCACGCATTTAATTCTTTCAGAGCATTCTGTACCCAATTTCAAATGCCAGGAACCTGGCCGATCCCGGTAACCCATGTTCTGCGGTTCATGGTTTACCTGCATGCCCAGGGCTTTGCACCTCGCACCATAGCATCTAAGCTGTCAGCATTGGCTTTTATGGCCAAAGTGGGAGGTCATGTGGACAGCACCACTGACTTCCGTGTGAGACATGTTTTGGAGGGGTGGGTGCGCGTGCGTGGGCGTTGCCCGGACGACCGCCACCCGATTTCCCCAGGGGTTTTTACCCAATTGGCTCAGGGCTGGCCTGGCCTCTGTTTTGATAAGATGAGGCAGCCCATTTTATGCGGCTACAACGGTCGCCTTTTTTGGAGCGCTCCGCATCGGCGAGCTTGAGATGCTGTATAAGGCGGATGCAAGTCGTGGACAGCACCACTCACTTCCGTGTGAGACATGTTTTGGAGGGGTGGGTGCGTGCGCGTGGGCGTTGCCCGGACGACCGCCACCCGATTTCCCCAGGGGTTCTTACCCAATTGGCCCGGGGCTGGCCTGGCCTCTGTTTTGATAAGATGAGGCAGCCCATTTCATGCGGCTACAACGGTGGCCTTTTTTGGAGTGCTCCGCATCGGCGAGCTTGAGATGCTGTATAAGGCGGATGCAAGTCGTAGGGCACTGGAACTCGAAGATGTCTGAGTGAACAATATTGGGCTCAGTTGGGGATACGCTCCTCTAAAACGTATCAGCACAGCGTAGGCAGTGGAGTAGACTGCTACGATGTTCCTCGGTAGACATCTGTCCGGTTGGTGCCCTACAGGATTTCCTTGCACTGTGTGGCACGCACCATGGCCCATTTTTCTGTCACCAAGGTGAGTCTTCTCTTACTAAATTTCAATTTGAAGGGTGCCGGGAAGGCACTAGACAGTGTTGGCCCCTCTGGGGCTCGTTGCGGCACCCATTCGTTCAGGATAGGGGCGGCTCCTACTGCAGTTGTTTTTGGGTACTCCGGGGCTGAAATACGCCGCACGGGAGGGTGGGGATCACAATGTTTTCAGTTTTGTGTTCGCCATCTTCAACCGTGAGTACCGGTTTAGTCACTGCACTGTTTCTCCCCCCTCCTTTTTTCCTTGACAGACCCTGGGTGTCGTTTTACACCGGTGACAGTATGGCTGGTGGGCCGTTGCCACGTGCACAGGGCAGCGCGTGACGCTGCGGCGACAGAGTGGGGACCCCGACTGGGACTGGGTGCAGCCGCACGTCTCAGGTAGTATGGTAAGCGCGGCATGTTATGGCGGGAACTGTTGCCATTCCTTTTCTACATCAGGGATGCTGACTCGCCCGATGTCCTTGTTATGTACCTTGGGGGCGATGGCTTGGGGCAGGTCACTGGCCTATCGCAGAAGCTTGCGGTTTGCAGTGACCTGCCCTACTCACATCATGTGTGGCCTGCCACATCCCTCAATTGGTCGGACACGATACCGCGGTACGCTTACAGGGGGCGTTCGGCCTCGAGGCTCTTGACTGAGCCGACGCTCCGTGAACGGGGCTATTGCCCGGTTCCTTTTCGACAAGGGCGGGGGACGCGTCATTGGCCTCCCCGGCGTCAGTCTGCAAAATTACGAGCTTTACTCAGGGGATGGGGCCCATCTGTCACAGGGAGGTATGGACCTCTGGTTAGTGGAATGGCGAGCAGGCCTGTCGACCGAGCTGACGGTCTTGGGGGGGGCGGTGAGCCTTTTGGGAAGCCTCCCCATGTGGCGGGTATCACTGGTAAGGTAAACATTTATGACCCACAGGTATCCGGCAGGTTCGCAATTGACTGGACAACACTAGACAGGCATAAGTTGATTCAACGTTGTCCGGTCAACGACGAACCAGGCGACGGGGTGATGGCTACAGCTAGACAGCATGCATCACCCCGTGATTTCACGGATACGCGTCAGAGGGTGGGGTCATTAGTTAGATATTGACTACGGTCAACAATTTGTTTGTTGTCAACAAACAAATTGATACAAATAGATACATTGTAACAATTGCCGTTGGCAATTTTGGGTGGTACCTTACCAGTGTTACTTCGGCCTGCTTGCCTTAAAGAATTATGATTGGTCAATTACCAATAGAAATTTATAATTCAGACTAGGGCATGAATCAATAAATGTGGCCCAATGCCGTTATCCACTTTTACCAGTGTCTGAGTCCTTTATTGGGGGGGTGCGCCTGCAATTATCATTACCATTTTGACATAAGGACAAGATATACATTCTCTTACCTTCCTTCCTTCCTGAGGTATAAGGAAGGTTGAGTTCACATTGAGAAAAAAGAGAATGTGGCCCTTGTAGATGAGTAAGGAATATGTGAATAAGGCTGAGAGGGTGTGCCATTTATTTTCTTAAGTGCTCACCAGTAGATTAAACTTTGGTGAATCTTCCTAATTACAGCCTTAGGAGGAAAAGATTAGGGCAATCACTGATATATAAAGGAAGACTTCAACATTTCCATCCTCTTCTGTCCTGCTCAGAAATGTCCTCAGGTCCTTAGAGGTCAAGTTAATAACAGGCCTAACACTGGCAACTCAAGAAACCAGCGAGTAACTTTCCTTTTCAGCCTCCTATTCCTCTACTCTGGATCAGACAAAGTCTTTGTCTCAGTGGTGCCAGACATTCCTGGTGAAGCCACACTAAGTTGTCCTTCCCTGTCAAATAATAATGAGGTGTCTACTTCTTATTGCTAGACCAGGGATTCACAGCCTATGACCTGTGGGCTTTTGGTGTATGGGACCAAAGACAACAGGACAACCGAAGGGTTGGTTTAACGCAGGTTTATTGCATAGTGTTCTGGTGAAGCATGGGGGTAATGGTGGTGGTACATCTCATTATATACTGAGGACTATACATTTGAATCTTGCAGCATGGTAGCTCATTGGCTACTGTCGGCGTGGCCTCGCCCAGGCACGCCTTACTCTCGCAGTTGTATCTTCTTCCTGCTGAATGCGAGTATCTTCATTCTGCTGAATGCGAGTATCTTCATTCTGCTGAATGCGGAGGCATTTCCCGCGGCTGTCCGTGATTGAGCAATGTGAACCATGTGAGGCTGAACGCTCGCAGCTGCCCCAAGGGGTTGCTTGCTCGCGTTCCTTTCAGCTGAGATACATTGTAATTGTGATGGAACATTTATATCTTGATAGCTTTACAGTACATTGATATGCATACATAACACCCCTCCCCCCTAGGATGGGACGAAGTCCCGCAACCATTGTGGCTTGCCGCACGTGCGCTTGGGGCGTGCTTGCGCCTGACCTAGTACCGGAGAGCCTGTGATCCCTGACTCCGTGGGAGCTTGTCCTGCTACGGGAAACGGGGATTCGTTAGTGGCTCTGTGGGGCGTCCGTGCCTGCCTTGCGCCCGGGGATGGGAATGGAATGAATAGTTGGGAGGTGAACCCCTGCCTGCTGCTCTCGGACCCCGGGGACCCTCCTATTGTGAACCGCGGAACCAATGAGGTCGCCCTTGTGGTTCTGCTACCTTCTGATCCCCGCTCGGGGGACCTTGAGACTGTGGTGGGCGGACTCGCTGCTGCCACCCGTCTTGGGGGTGTCGGTCTCCGGGAAATTGGCGCTATATTGCATTCTAACTCACAGGGGCTACTGGGACTGGAAGTACCAGGGGCTGAACTGAAACCCCTCTTTTCGCTAGGACGGGTGGGGGACCACTCCGCTAACTCCCCCTGGTACTGTAAATCAACGTCTAAACTTCTATGGGTGTCTGTGTCTCGGGGAAACTTCCAAGGGGTATGTGTGTGGTCGGGGCTCTTCCTTTCCGCCGCGGACTCCCGCAAAAGATCTCTGTGGATCGATTCCCTTTCCTCCCCCCTTGGTGGGGACCCATGCTCCCCTTCTCCTCCCCCTTGGGCTAAACGGGTGGGGGAGTACCCTAACGCTGATTCGATGCTATTTTTGTCTCCGTCCTGCTCTCCGGGGACCCTGCGCCTGAGCTGGTCCACGTGTCGCCTCCACAGGAAGCCTGTACTGGTCTCCACGCGGTATGAGACGGGGCCGGTTTGTGCTATTACGGTGCCCGGCACCCAGGCTGGCCCCGCGTTGGCGTAGTTCCTGCAGTGCACCGGGGCGCCTACGCTGAAACTCTTTGTGGGTTCCACCCCTATGTTCCACCCTTTGTCCTCTACTCTCGTGGGGTCTAACTTGGAGATTCCCGTGGCCAGCTTCCTGCGCATCAACAGCTCTGCGGGGGAGTACCCTGACGCCAATGGGGTGACCCTGTACCTTAGCAGGAATTGGCACAATTTCAGGTCGAGGTCTCCGTGGCCCATGCGCAGCAGCGCGTCTTTCGTGGTGCGCACGAGGCGCTCTACTTGGCCGTTGGTGGCCGGGTGAAAGGGGGCGGAGGTGATGTGCCGAATGGCGTTGCGCTCCATGAATGCCCCGAACTCGGTGGACGTGAAACAGCTAGCGTTATCGCTGACGAGGGTGTCGGGTAAACCGAACGTGGAAAAGACCCTCCGTAACTGTTTGATTGTTGTGGCCGAGGAGGTGCTCGAGACTGGAATGACCTCCAACCACTTGGAGAACACGTCCACTACAAGGAGGAAGAGCGTTCCCCTGAACGGGCCAGCAAAATCTACGTGTACCCGGGACCAGGGCCCCCTTGCTGCGTCCCACTCCCTATGTGGCGAGCGGGCCTCTTCTGGCCTGGAGCTTTGGCACGCTTCGCAAGTGCCGACCATGTGTTCGATGTCGGCGTCTAGCTGGGGCCACCAAAAGTAACTGCGGGCCAGTGCCTTAGAGTGGACGATCCCTGGGTGGCTGACGTGCAGCAGTTTAAGCACCCTCGGCCGGAGCGACGTGGGGATCACTACCCGCTGTCCCCACAAAAGGCAACCCCTCTCTAGGGACAACTCTAGTTTCTTTTTGAAAAATGTGTCGAATTCCGCTGCTGGGGAAGACACGGACCACCCTTTCTGTACCCAGGAGCAAACTGTGGCCAGCGTTTTGTCCTTGCCGGTCGCTTTAGCGATGTCGGCCGGTACTACTGGAGGGGAGTCTAGGACCTCTATCATTAAGACCTGGTGGTCCCTCTCTACCTTGCCCACGTGGCAGCAATCCCGGGGAATGGGGGACCTCGACAGGGCATCCGCATGGCTGATCTCCTTCCCGGGCCGGTATACCAACGCGTGCTGATACGTGTTGAGAAAAATGGCCCACCTGAGCATTCTCGGGGACAGGATTTGGGGTGTGGGCTTATCTGCGGTGAAAATGCCTAGCAGGGGCTTGTGGTCAGTCACTATGGTGAAGGGGCGGCCGTACACAAAATCATGAAATTTCTTGGTCCCCGCAATTATCGCTAGTGCTTCCCTGTCTGTCTGGGCATAGTTTCTCTCCGCTTGGGACAAGGACCTAGAGTAGAACGCTATCGGGGCCTCCCTTCCGTTCTCCAGTACGTGGCATAACACCTCCCCCACCCCCACCGGGGATGCATCACATATTAGGACCACTGGGCATTTGGGATTGAAGTGGGTCAGTACAGCATCTGATGCCAGGAGTCGCTTCAGGTCATTGAAAGCCTTCTCCTGGACGTCGCCCCACTTCCATGCCTCGTCCTTTTTTAACAATTTGTGTAGCGGTTCCGCCACTGCTGCCTTCCGCGGAAGGAAGGAGTGGTAAAAATTGAGCAGTCCCAGGAACGACTGCAACTCGGGCTTGGAGGTGGGGTGAGGGGCCTTCTTGATGGCGGCCACCTTGGATTGGGATGGCCTGATTCCCTCGGGAGTAACACGGAACCCTAGGAACTCAACCTCAGTTGCGAAGAAAACGCATTTGTCTTTTCGCAACCGCAACCCCGCCTTTTCGAATATTGCCAGGACCTTTCCCAACCTTGTTGCTAATTCGGCCCGGCTCCCCCCTGTAATCAATACGTCATCAAAGTAGGGTAACACCCCCTCTAACCCCTTCAGGAGGCGTTCCACGAGTGACTGGAAAATCCCGGGCGCCGAATTCACGCCGAATTGGAGGCGCGATACCTGGAACGCCCCTTTGTGGGTGACTATGGTCTGTGCAGCAGCTGCGGCGGGGGTCACCGGGAGTTGCTGGTAGGCTTGGGCCAGGTCGAGTTTAGCGAAACACCTCCCCCCGTGTAACCTGGCCAACAAGTGGCTGACTACCGGCACCGGATACGCATTAGGGCGGATCGCCTTATTGATGGTGCACTTGTAATCAGCGCATATGCGGACCTCCCCGTTGGCCTTGAGCGCTGTTACAATTGGAGTTTCCCACTCCGCAGAATCAACAGGAACAAGAATCCCCTGGCCCACCAATTTGTCCAACTCCGCCTCTATTTTGTCCTTTAGTGCGAAAGGCACTCTGCGCGGTTTAAGTCTGATTGGACGTACTCCAGGGTCCAGGTCGAAAGTCACTGGGGGGCCCTTGAATTTTCCGAGCCCCTTTTTGAAAACCTCGGGGTGCGCGTCGCACACGCTCTGTATTGGATCAGTCCCGGTGGCGTGTGCTCCCACGGCGTGCACCCCCCCAATGAACAACCCCAGGGGCTGGAACCATTGAGTCCCGAGGAGGCTGCATTTTCCTCCCTTGAGGACGACTAGGGGAAGCGTTGCGGTGTGCTTTTTAAACTGGACCTGGAACTTCCCAATCCCCAACACTGGGATGCGGTTCCCTTGCACGTCCTTCAGTGTGGCCCTCAACGCTTTGAGCTTGGGCCGCACGCGGGGGGCGATTTTCATGAACTCCCCCTGGGAAATAATAGAGTATGACGAACCCGAGTCCACCTCCATTCTAACAGGGGCCCCTTGTATTACTACCTCAATGAAGTATCGGGGGTGCTCCGTGGAAACGCTGCAAACCGGAACGTCGTCCTCGCTGTCGTCGGAGATGCGCCCTACGCCGTCCCGCGTCCTCGTGGTCCGGGTGCCGTCCTTTGGCCTCGTGGTGCGGTCCTGCCTCGCCGAGTGGTCTGGAGAACTCCTTGTGGCCTCGCGCCGCTTCCGGCAGACCTTGGCGATGTGCCCGCGCCGGCCGCAGTTGTGGCACTCGGCCTTGCGGAATGGGCATTTGGCGCGGGCGTGGGCGGCGCCGCAGCCGTCGCAGCGCCGGCCCTCTCTCTGGACCCTCCGGACGTCCTCGTCGTCGCCGCTCTCCGCAGACGAGTCCGAAGCTCGCCGGGCCGCGTGCACCGAGCTCTCTGCCTTGGCGGGCTTCGGGCGCCAGTCCTGGAGCTCTTGCACCCCGGCAGTCGTGGCCTCCGCGGCCTGCGCCGTGTCGAGGACTTGTTGCCACGTGGGAGGCGGCTCCCTTTTCATCAGCGCGCGCTGAGTCTCTGTGTCCCTCAGACCGCAGAGCAGGCAGTCCCGGAGGGTGACTTCTGGGGTCTCCCACTTGCATGGGCCGGCGGCCAGCCGCAGGGCCGCAGCGAACTCAGTGACCGATTCCCCGGGCGCCTGGACTCGCCTCCAGAACGCGCTCCGAGCAGGGAACATCGCTATCGCTGGCCGGAGATGGGCGCGCAGCGCCGCCAGGAGCTCTGTGGCTTTGAGGTCGCCCACCTTCCTCGGCGCGATCAGGTCCACCAAGGTCCTCTTGGTCTCGTGTCCGAGCATGCAGACGAAAATGGCCCTCTTCTTGGCCTCATCTGAGATTTCGAGCTCCACCAGCGCTGCGTTGAAGTCTATCTCAAACAGCTCCAAGTCTCCCGGCTTCCTGATCTTGTAGCCGGCGCATGTCTTGGTCCCGTGGGCAGCCATATCCCACCTTCGTCACCAATTTGGTGTATGGGACCAAAGACAACAGGACAACCGAAGGGTTGGTTTAACGCAGGTTTATTGCATAGTGTTCTGGTGAAGCATGGGGGTAATGGTGGTGGTACATCTCATTATATACTGAGGACTATACATTTGAATCTTGCAGCACGGTAGCTCATTGGCTACTGTCGGCGTGGCCTCGCCCAGGCACGCCTTACTCTCGCAGTTGTATCTTCTTCCTGCTGAATGCGAGTATCTTCATTCTGCTGAATGCGAGTATCTTCATTCTGCTGAATGCGGAAGCATTTCCCGCGGCTGTCCGTGATTGAGCAATGTGAACCATGTGAGGCTGAACGCTCGCAGCTGCCCCAAGGGGTTGCTTGCTCGCGTTCCTTTCAGCTGAGATACATTGTAATTGTGATGGAACATTTATATCTTGATAGCTTTACAGTACATTGATATGCATACATAACAGGGCTGGACCCAGCCCCGGCGGCATACCATTCGGCCCACAGCGATGACCCCCAGAAATGGAGGGACATGTTTACAACAGCAGTAAATGCACCCAATCATGTGCAAATGCACCCACCATGGTTTATGGCCATGTTTACAGCAGGGGGAACCCATGTGTTCAGCCCACTCAGTTGTCTGAGTGGGTGTAGTCCGGCCCATGTCCCGGAAACATTGAGAACCCCTGTGCTAGACTGAAGAGAAAGAGGCAGAATTGAACCTGGCTAACATAAACATTACTAGGAGTGTATGTTCATTTATATGTTGTGTTTTTCACCAGGAATGTGTTTTTCCCCTGCTGTGTGTGCATCTATTTTGTTCTTGTTCAAACTTGCTGGCTGCAAGTGGCGGCTGTGCTTTTTGAAAGTGAGGGAGGGCTGGCTGGCTTTTGCTACCTAATTTCCAAAGAACCAAGCAGATGGGTACTGTTGTGTTCTAATAGTGTAACCTCCCACATGTGATATCAATGTATCTGAACCATTGTAACCTTGCCTATGAGTAACAATGTAACCTTCAGCTGTATCACATAAACCCTGTAATAGGACGCGAGCTAATGACCACCAGCTGGCAGCAGCGAGCGTCCAAGCTCTCTTGGTTCAAACCCAGCAAAGACCGCAGCGCGGGAAGTTTCCCGCCGCTACCTACACCTGGACAAGAAGGGCGTGACCAGCCATGACGTCACGCGGACCAGTAGCCAACGGGCTACCGTGGAGCCACATTCAAATACGTTACTACCATATATAGAGAGCTGTTCGTCCGCCATTACCTCATGTTCCCTCTGTCCACCATGCAATAAACCTGAGTTAACCCAGCCTTTGGCTGTGTCTTGTGTCTTGACTCTCATATACTAAATTGGCGACGAAGGTGGGATGATGGATCCCCATGGAGCCAGGACACAGAGCGGGTTCAACATCACCAAACCGCAAGACTGGGAGCTTTTTGAGATGGACTTCCAGGCGGCACTGGTGGAACTCAAAGTCAAAGAAGACGACGAGGAAAGGAAGAGGGCCATCCTCACCCGCATGCTTGGGATGGAAACCAAGCGGACGCTGGTGGGCATTCTTGCACCGAAGAAGATGAGCGATTTCAAAGCCGGTGACATCATGAAACTGCTGCGTGAGCGTTTCCGACCCTCGAGGGCAATGTTTCCCGCACGGAGCGCGTTTTGGAGGCGAGTTCAAGCGCCGGACGAGTCGGTAGAAGCCTTCGTAACGGCTATGAGGGTAGCCGCCGCCCCCTGCAAATGGGACCACTTCCTAGAGATGGCCCTCAGGGACGGAGTGCTGTGTGGCCTGAAGGACAAGGAAGTACAGCGCAGCCTGATGAACAAGGAGCCACCACCCACACTGGAAGAGGTTGTAGAGGCCGCGGAAGCCGCGGAATCCACGAATGCTGGAGTAGATGAGATGCACAAGTGGCGTGAGTGGCGTCCGAGGGCCAGCAAAGCGGAAAACTCGTCGCACGGGAAGTCCGGTCAGTCGGTGCATGCAACCCGACCGACCTCGAAATCGTCTTCAGAAAACAGCGATGGCGAGGAGGTCCAGAAGGTCCGGAGAGGCGGCCGCCGCTGCGATGGTTGCGGAGCGGCCCATGAGCGCGTGAAGTGCCCATTCAGGAAAGCCGAGTGTTTCAACTGTGGACGTCGGGGGCACATCGCCAAGGCGTGCAGGAAATGGAAAGAGGGCCGGAGACAGTCGCAAGACCGTTCAGCCAGACCGGACCGTCCAGCGAGGTCCAAAGATGGCGCCCGGGCCACGAGGAAGCAGGACGGTGTGGGCCGCATCTCGGACGACAGCGAGGGCGACGCTCCTGTGTTCAGCGTGTCTGCGGGACAGCCCCATTACTTTGTTGAGGTACTAGTACAAGGGACCCCCATTAGGATGGAAGTTGACTCGGGGTCCTCCTATTCTATAATTCCCCAGAGAGAGTTCTTGAAAATCGACCCCCACGTGCGGCCCAAACTTAAAGCGTTGAGGGCCACACTACGGGACGTACAGGGGAACAGCATTCCAGTGTTGGGGGTCGGGACATTCAGGGTTCGTTTTAAGAGACATTCTGCGGAACTTCCCCTAGTGGTGCTAAAAGGGGGGAGTTGTAGCCTTCTCGGAACACAGTGGTTTCAGCCCTTAGGTCTGTTCATAGGGGGGTGCATGCCGTAGGCGAGGACCCAATACAAGCGGTGTGTGACGCACACCCCGCCGTTTTTAAAAGTGGACTGGGAAAATTCAAGGGACCCCCTGTAGCCTTCGACTTAGACCCGGAGGTCCGCCCGATAAGACTTAAACCGCGCAGGGTACCGTTCGCGCTAAAGGACAAAATAGAGGCGGAACTGGACAAACTGGTGGGTCAAGGAATTCTTGTTCCTGTGGATTCCGCGGAGTGGGAGACTCCAATTGTAACAGCACTGAAGGCTAACGGGGAGGTGCGCATTTGCGCTGATTATAAGTGTACCATTAATAAGGCAATCCGCCCTAATGCATACCCGGTGCCAGTGGTCAGCCACCTTCTGGCCAGGCTAAATGGGGGAAAGTGTTTCGCTAAACTCGATTTAGCACAGGCCTACCAGCAACTCCCGGTAACCCCCGCCACAGCGGCGGCACAAACAATAGTCACACATAAGGGGGCGTTCCAGGTGTCGAGGTTACAGTTCGGCGTGAACTCGGCACCTGGCATTTTTCAGTCGCTAGTGGAACGCCTCCTGAAGGGACTGGAGGGGGTGTTGCCATATTTTGATGACGTGTTGATAACGGGGGGGAGTAAGGCCGAGCTGGCTCACAGATTGGATAAGGTCCTGACCGTGTTCGAAAAAGCGGGGCTGCGACTGAGGAAAGACAAATGTGTATTTTTCGAAACAGAGGTTGAGTTTTTAGGGTTCCGTGTCACACCCGAGGGAATTAGGCCGTCCAAATCTAAGGTAGCCGCCATTAAGAAAGCCCCTCGCCCCACTTCCAAAACCGAGCTACAGTCGTTTCTGGGGCTTCTCAATTTCTACCATACCTTCCTTCCACGGAAGGCGTCTGTTGCCGAGCCGCTCCATCGGTTACTTTAAAAAGAGGAAAAATGGCTGTGGGGTGACGAGCAAGAAAGAGCGTTCTCAGAGTTAAAGCAACTCCTCACATCCGAGGCAATCCTGACTCATTTCGACCCCAAACGGCCCATAGTTTTAGTCTGCGATGCATCCCCGGTGGGGGTGGGAGCGGTGCTTTGCCACGTGTTAAACGACGGAAGGGAGGCCCCGATAGCGTTTTATTCAAGGTCCCTGTCCCAAGCAGAGCGGAATTACGCACAGACCGATAGGGAGGCACTAGCGATAGTAGCGGGAACCAAGAAATTTCACGATTTTCTGTATGGTCGGCCGTTCAAGGTCGTTACTGATCACAAGCCCCTGTTAGGAATATTCACTGCAAATAAGCCCACGCCACAGATCCTGTCCCCGAGGATGCTGCGGTGGGCTATTTTTCTTAACGCATATCAACATGAGTTAGAATACCGGCCAGGGAAGGAAATCAGCCATGCAGACGCGCTCTCACGGTCGCCGTTACCCTTGTCGGACGACCAGAAGGCAGGGGTAAGAAGAGACCGCCAGGTACTATTAATAGAGGTCTTGGAGTCACCCCCGATAGTACCGGCCGACGTTGCCAGGGCGACCGGAAAGGATAGAACACTGGAGAAAGTATGCTCGTGGGTGCAGAAGGGGTGGCCGGCGTCATCCCCAGGCGCGGAATTCGACCCATTTTTCCGAAAGCGAGTAGAGTTGTCTTTAGAGAGGGGGTGCCTTTTGTGGGGCCAACGGGTGGTGGTTCCTACGTCCCTGCGGCCGAAGGTGCTAAAGCTGTTGCACGTCAGCCACCCGGGAATCGTCCGTTCCAAGGCGTTGGCCCGGAGTTACTTCTGGTGGCCCCAGCTGGACGCCGACATAGAGCATATGGTTGGCACTTGTGAGGCATGTCAGTGCTCCCGACCGGAGGTGGCCCGCCTCCCGCATAGGGAATGGGACGCAGCAAGGGGACCGTGGTCCAGGGTGCACGTAGATTTTGCTGGCCCGTTCCGAGGAACCATGTTTCTCCTGGTGGTGGATGCATTTTCAAAGTGGCTGGAGGTCATTCCGGTAAAGAGCACATCCTCCGCCACTACCATTCGCCAGCTAAGGAGGGTCTTTTCCACGTTCGGTTTACCCGACACTTTGGTCAGCGATAACGCCAGTTGCTTCACGTCCGCTGAGTTCGCAGCATTCATGGAGGCAAATGCAATTCGGCATGTCACATCCGCGCCGTTTCACCCGGCCACGAATGGCCAAGTGGAACGGTTGGTGCGCACCACAAAGGATGCGCTGCGGCGCATGGGCTCGGGAGATCTAAATCACCAAGTTTGTCAATTTCTATTAGCGTACAGAGTGACCCCCTTAGCGTCTGGATACTCGCCGGCTGAGCTGCTGATGCGGAGGAAACTGACGACGCTTTTGTCCAGGTTGGACCCGTCGAGGGTCGAGGACAAAGGGAAGAACATAGGTTTAGCGGTCTCGAAAGTTTTCGGCGTAGGCGACCCTGTACACTGCAGGAACTATGCCAACGCAGGCCCAGCCTGGGTGCCAGGGACGATAATAGAACAGACGGGGCCAGTGTCATATCGGGTGGAAACTAGCACCGGCCTCCTCTGGAGGAGGCACGCTGACCAACTGAGGCACCGAGTGAGTGAGGGGCCGATCAGTGGGGCTCAGCGACAGGATTCAGCGATAGGGTTCTCCCCCACCCGTTTAGCCCAAGGGGGAGACACAGAGGGACACCAGTCCGAAGCCAGGAGGGAAAGCAGTGAGCCCGACTCATATCCTTTTGATACCCCAGTCCTATCCGAGCCCGGGGGGAGGGAAAAGGAGTGTGCGGCCGCCGCTGCCGCTTCCCCCGAAGCCGATTTTGATTTTGCTAGCCGGGGGGGTTTTTTGGAGTGTTCCCCCACCCATCCAAGCGAGAAGAGGGGTTTTTCGTTAGCCCCTAGTGCCCCCGGTTCGCCCCAAACAAAGCACACACTTTCCAACAAAGCCGCAGAACCGCGGCAAACCACTAACAAGTCATCCTCTCCCGTTACAGGGCAGGCAGCCAGGGAGCAAGGAGGAGGGAGCGAAGCCAGGGCAGGGCAGCCCGCGCCGAGACCCCAGCGTGTTCGAAATAAGCCACCTTGGCTGAGAGACTTCGTCTCATCCTAGGGGGGAGGAGTGTTGTGTTCTAATAGTGTAACCTCCCACATGTGATATCAATGTATCTGAACCAATGTAACCTTGCCTATGAGTAACAATGTAACCTTCAGCTGTATCACATAAACCCTGTAATAGGACGCGAGCTAATGACCACCAGCTGGCAGCAGCGAGCGTCCAAGCTCTCTTGGTTCAAACCCAGCAAAGACCGCAGCGCGGGAAGTTTCCCGCCGCTACCTACACCTGGACAAGAAGGGCGTGACCAGCCATGACGTCACGCGGACCAGTAGCCAACGGGCTACCGTGGAGCCACATTCAAATACGTTACTACCATATATATAGAGCTGTTCGTCCGCCATTACCTCATGTTCCCTCTGTCCACCATGCAATAAACCTGAGTTAACCCAGCCTTTGGCTGTGTCTTGTGTCTTGACTCTCATATACTAAAGGTACTTTGTCTCAGCAATGCCAAGATGGTAATTCATACTCCTACCTACCAAAAATTGCACTCATGGAACCATAAGGTGACAGTCAATCTTCCCGGCAGAGTTGAGCCCCAAGGGAGATAGGCAGGCCAGATGCTGACCTCCAGTGCTGTCATCAGGGGGGTACCAGGGGGACTGCCGTACGGCGCCCGGGAGCTGAGAGGGGCCTGTCCAGGGGTGCAGCCCTGCTGCTGCCGAGCAAGCTGAGCATCCCTGGTAGAGTGAGGGGAGGGCGGCCATTTCAGTCCCTGGCCAAGGAGGAAGAGACGTGGCCATTGTCTCAATGTACGAACGCTTTTCTCCGGCCCAGCCTTTAAGCCAGCATCTGGAGAGGAGAAAGAGGTAATTAGCATTTTGCCCCCTTAACGGTTCTGAGTACTGTCAGAAGGAAGGAAGGCTGAGTCATCCTGGGTTCCATCAGGATCGAACTCACAGCCTTTGGGATGCAGTTCAGCAGTTTAACCACTGAGCGCTGAGCTGAGAGAGGAGCAGCTGAGGCGCCTGCTCAGAAAACCCCTTTATCTCGCTTTTCTTTTCAGTCCTTCTTGCAGCCTGGCTGAAAGGGAGGCATTTGTTGGGTGTTTGTTTCCCCTACACACACACACACACACACACACACACACACACACACACACACACACACACACACACACATATGTGGGTCTTTTTCTTGGCTACGGTTGGAGGAATGGCTGGGTTTACATCTCTCTCACACTTACTCTCATGCGCACTCACCCTCCTGGTGACTTGGCTCAGCCCAAAGCATGGGGAGAACGCGGGTTCGTGGGGGCAAAGGAAGAGAAAGAGAAGAAGAGGGAGCTTGGTGGGTGAAGAGGAAGGTGATGCACCCCTTCCTTGAGAAAAACCAGCCACTTTTGTGGGACAGAGCGTGTGGTGGAAACAGAGGGTTTAGGGGAGGAAGCATTCCCTGCTCAGGTAATACATGGCATGAGAAAGGAAAGGACCTCAAGATAAGGAAAAAGATGCATTAAATGATAAGAGGGGGAAACGTAATTACAAAATAGTTCCTTGGGAAAGGAAACACTTCAATTGCTTAGCGCCCGTCTCTGACCCAGCTCCTGCCAACCTAGCAGTTTGAAAGCAAGAAATTGCAAGTAGATAAATAGGGACAACTTTGGTGGGAAGGTAAACAGCGTTCCGTGCACTTCGGTGTCATGTGGATTAGAACTGCATTTCACTTGCCAGCTGTGAGTTTCACTCTCCTGAATATACTTCAAGATATCATGGCAGAGAAGCAATGTGAAGACACGGGGGAGGGGGGCAGGATGACAAAGAGACTTGTGTCACTTTGAAAACTGGCCAGTTTTATTGAGAATGAACGTTAACTCTCTGCCTCCAAGGTGCTTCAAAAACTGTCCCTAAAGAAATATGCTACAATCCATGAAGTGTTGGAATAATAGTAGTAGTCTTGCATGCACGAACACTGAATCTCAGTGGGAGGGGTCTTTATGGCCTAATGTGGTTGTCTGTTGCCAAATGTGATTGGTAAAAATTCTTTTATGACATTTGAGGCACTACTACTCCTGTTTGTTTTTCTTGTTCCCATTGTTTTGTTGATAGTCCTTTCTTCTCCCTCTCAGACCTTCCTCCAAGCGACAAGCAGGAAGAGTATTCCACATGCTGGGCTCTTCATATTTCTCCTTTTAATTCCGACTGTCACTACAGGTGGCAACTGGCAGATACCTTTTCCTACTTTAAATGTTTCTAGAATGACTTTTTCTACATTTTATTTTGCTAACAAGAGATAACAAAAAGAGAGAGAGAGAATCCCCAATATGAAGGCACATTCCAAGTAAATGTTCTTCATTTCTAAGATGCCGCATGATTCTTTCTTGGTTTAATCTTTAAAATACTTCTCTTTATTTCACTTAAAATGGCATCCTAATTTTCTTTTTCAAAAATAAAATAAAAGGTTGTTAAAAGAAAACACATTAACCAAAAGTTGGTTGGTGGAGCTGTGCTGCACAATGAGGGTGACCTCATAAATCACAGCCATGATGTGGCCATTTTGTGGGAGTAAAAAACTTCCTGGATCCTCCCAGTTTTCAGGTTTCCCTAGGGTCGTGATGGCGAACCTTGGCACTCCAGATGTCCTTGGGCTTCAATTCCCAGAAGGCCTCATAAAGCCACACGAATGGGTTTACTGCGATTCATCCAGCCCGCACCGCCCTTGTCGCTCCTGGAAGGGGAAGTAACACGGGCCCATATGGGCACGTTTTACTTCCGCTTCCAGGAGCGGCATGGGCAGCTCCTGGAAGGATCCCTAGGGCAGTGATGGTGAACCTTGGCACTTCAGGTGTTCTGGAATTTCAATTCCCAGAAGCCCTGATCAGCAGTAGTGCTGACTTGGGCTTCTGGTAATTGAAGTCCAAGAACACCTGGAGTGCCAAGATTTGTCATCACTGCCCTAGGGAACCTCCTTCGTCCTGACACAGCCTTCAGGAAACATGGATTAGAAGAAGGAATAATTTAAGACTGGCAAATTGTTGCCATTGTTCAGGGGGATGCTAAGGCAGTAATCTTCTGGCTTTAAATCATTCTTCCATAGGATCTCTTTTGTCATTGCTTCCCTGTTATGTATGTACAATGTAGCTTTAAGAAATGTATGAATGTAACCTGACCACAATTACAATGTAGCTCAGCTGCGAGCGTTCAACTCACATGGTTCACATTCCTCAAATCACCGACAGCCGCGGGAACTTTCCCGCACAATCAACAACTACAGAAGAGAGGCGTGGCTTGGAACGACGTCATGCCGGTAGCAGCCAATGAGCTACCGTGCAACAAGATTCAAATGTATTGTACGACTGTATATAACGTGATGTACCTCCGCCATTACCACATGTTCATCCTGATCATCACTCAATAAACCTGTGTTAGTCCTTACTGCGACTCCTTCCTTGTCTTCCGTGCAAGACACTAAATTGGCGACGAAGGTGGGATCGATGGCGAATCCCAAGGTCAAGCTGTACCAGTTCGATATCAGCGACCCGGAACAATGGGAGCTGTACGAGTGCCAGTTTCGGCACGCGATGGAAGCCGCGGGCGTTGACGACGACGCGAAGATGCGCACACATTTTCTAGCCCAGGTGGGGCCGGCCACGCTGCGCATTCTGATGAACCTGGTGGCCCCCCGGAAGGTGGACGTGGTGCCCCTCGACCGCATCCTGGACTTGCTGCGCGACCATTTCCAGCCCCCCGTGTCGATCTTCCTGGCCAGGGTCGCGTTCCACAGGCGAGACCAACGCCTGGGAGAGTCCGTGTCCGACTACGCGGTGGCCCTCAGGCTGGCAGCCGTGCACTGCCAGTGGGAAGACCTGGACACGGCACTCCGAGACCGCATGCTGTGTGGCCTGAGGGACGAGGAGGTCCAGAGAAAATTGATGACCCGCGACTATCACCTCACATTCAACGAGGTACTACGGGAGGCCCAAGCAGCCGAGGCGGCCAGGAGCGGGGTCAGAGTGTTCATGTCCCGAGGGGCCACATCCGAAAGGGCCAAGTCACCCATGCAGGCGGCCCAGCGGACATCAGCGAGAACGGCCTGGCGGGCCCCCAGGTCGCCCGCCGGCACACCAGTGACGTCTGAGGAGTCGTCCACGACGGCAGACTCCTGCTCCAGCGAGGACGACGACATCCAGAGAATTAAAAAACGCGGGGAGAAGCTACTGACCCGTGAGCGGCAGGACCGCCATTGCGACGGTTGTGGGGCATCCCACGACCGGACGAGGTGCCCGTTCCGGAAGGCCGAGTGTCACAACTGCGGCCGAAAAGGGCACATCGCCAGAGTATGCAGGCGCGGGCATCCGGAGGACAAGGGCGCCTCGAGCCACCCCCAGGCACACCAACGGAAGGTGGCCGGCACCAGGAAGGTCTCAACCAGCTACAGCGAGGAAGGCGTGAACCGCGTGGGCCTGGAGCACCGGCGTTTTTTCGTAGAGGTACTGTTACAGGGGGTCCCGGTGAGGATGGAGATAGACTCAGGGTCATCATATTCCATCCTGTCCCAAAAAGAGTTTATGCGCATTCCCCCAGATGCTCGGCCCAAGCTGCGGGCCATGAGGTCACACTTACGGGACGTGCAGGGAAATGGGATCCCAGAGTTGGGGGTGGGGAACTTCAAGGTGAAGTTCAAGAGTTACTCCGAGAAACTGCCCCTAGTGGTACTCAAGGGGGGAAGATGCTGCCTTTTGGGAACGCAGTGGTTTGCTCCCCTGGGAATTGAACTGTCCAGCATTAACGCCATCGAGACTGACCCAATGCGGGACGTGTGCAACGCACACCCGGACGTTTTCAAGAAGGGGCTCAGGACATACAAGCTGCCCCCCTCGGGACATACAAGCTGACCTGGACCCAGAAATCCGGCCCATCCGCCTCAAGCCAAGGAGAGTGCCCTTCGCCCTCAAGGACAAGATCGAGGCGGAACTGGACAAATTGCTGGGGCAGGGGATTTTGGTTCCAGTTGATTCGGCGGAGTGGGAAACGCCGATTGTTACAGCTCTTAAGTCAAACGGGGAGGTCAGGATTTGTGCGGACTATAAATGTACGATCAATAAGGCCATTCGGCCAAATGCATATCCAGCCGTGGTCAGCCATTTACTGGCCACGTTACATGGGGGGAGGTGTTTTGCCAAGCTAGATCTGGCGCAGGCATATCAGCAGCTCTCCGTAACCCCAGCTGCTGCCGCTGCGCAGACCATCGTCACGCACAAGGGGGCATTTAAGGTAACGCGCCTACAGTTCGGCGTGAATTCGGCCCCCGGGATCTTCCAGTCCCTCGTGGAACACCTTTTAAAGGGACTTCCAGGCGTCCTCCCATACTTTGACGATGTGTTGATAACAGCTGGGAGCGAATTAGAGTTAGCAAAGAGGCTAGACGGGGTCCTTTCTGTATTCGAGAAAGCGGGGCTTCGACTGAGAAGGGACAAATGTGTATTCTTTGCGAGGAAGGTTGAGTTCCTTGGGTTCAAAATAACCCCAGAGGGCATCAAGCCCTCCGAGTCCAAGGTTGCAGCTGTGCAAAACGCCCCTCGCCCCACCGCGAAACCAGAGCTGCAGTCATTTCTAGGGCTCTTAAATTTTTACCATTCCTTCCTGCCAAGGAAGGCATCCGTTGCGGAGCCACTGCACGCGCTCTTAAAGAAAGAGGCAGTTTGGCGGTGGGGAGATAGGCAGGAGAAAGCTTTCAGGGAGCTAAAGGTGCTTTTATCCTCGGACGCTGTCCTGACCCACTTTGACCCGAGAAAATCAGTAGTTTTAGTCTGTGATGTGTCCCCAGTGGGGGTGGGGGCAGTGCTATGCCACGTGTTGGAGAGCGGGTGGGAAGCCCCAGTTGCATACTACTCTAGGTCCCTTTCAAAGGCAGAGCGCAACTACGTGCAAACAGATAGGGAGGCCTTGGGCATAATCGCAGGAACCAAGAAGTTCCACGACTTCCTATACGGCCGCAAGTTCATGGTGGTGACTGATCACAAGCCTCTCTTGGGGATCTTCACCACAGGCAAGCCCACCCCTCAAATCCTGTCCCCCCGAATGCTACGTTGGGCGATTTTCCTTAACGCCTACCAGTATGAGCTGGTCTATCGCCCAGGGAAGGAGATATCCCATGCGGACGCGCTGTCCCGGTCTCCCCTCCCTAGTTTAGGGGACCCCGCATGCGAGGTAGAGCAGGACCACCAAGTCCTGCTGATCGAGTCCCTCGACTCACCCCCCATCGTCCCGGCCGACCTCGCCAAGGCAATGGCGGCCGACAAGATACTGGCCCAAGTTAGTTCCTGGGTTAGGAAGGGGTGGCCATCCACTCCCCCCGAGGAGTTTTTCAAGCCATTTTTCAGGCGTAGAGTAGAGCTTTCCCTGGAAAGGGGCTGCCTACTTTGGGGCCAACGAGTAGTCATCCCAGAGAAGCTAAGGGCTAAGGTGATGAAGCTACTGCATACCAGTCACCCGGGAATAGTGCGCTCCAAGGCTCTAGCCAGGAGTTTCTTTTGGTGGCCCCAGATAGACGCGGATATAGAACATTTAGTGGGCACGTGTGAGAGCTGCCAGAGCTCTCGGCCCGAGGAGTCCCGGTTACCCCATAGGGAATGGGACACGGCCCGCGGGCCATGGTCCCGGATTCATGTCGACTTCGCTGGCCCTTTCCGTGGGTCCATGTTTCTACTGATAGTCGACTCCTATTCAAAGTGGTTAGAAGTAATCCCCATGAACAGCACCTCCTCTGCGGCAACCATTAAACAGTTGCGCAAGGTCTTTGCCTGTTTCAGCCTGCCAGACGTCCTCGTTAGCGATAACGCTAGTACCTTCACATTTCAAAACGTTTATTGAAAGAAACGCCATCAGGCACATCACCGCTGCCCCTTTTCACCCCGCCACAAACGGTCAGGTAGAGCGCCAAGTGCGCACTACGAAAGACGCACTGCGGTGCATGGGTCCCGGCGAGTTGAATCTTCATCTGTGCCAGTTCCTCATCTGCTACAGGACAACCCCCCTAGCTTCAGGTTTTTCGCCAGCCGAACTCCTCATGAGGAGGCGTCCGGTAACACTTTTTGACCGGATGGATCCGTCCAGGGTGGAGGATGAAGGGAGAAATGTAAATATAGGGGTAGATAGCTCCAAAAGTTTTTCAGTTGGGGACCCGGTTCACTGCAGGAACTACGCGGCCTCGGGGCCAGCATGGGTACCTGGGACGATCATTGAGCAGACGGGGCCAGTATCCTACAGGGTCGAGACTAGCTCGGGTCTACTCTGGAGAAGGCATGCAGACCAACTCAGAAGGCGAGTCACCAGTGAAAGGGAATCAGCTTTAGGGTCCTCCCCCACCCGCGTTACCCAAGGGGGAGATACGGCGGCATCCGCCGATACAAATGCATACCCTGGATTCTCAGCCACAGAGGAGGATACTTTGAAAGAGAGGGATGAGTTTGGTTATGATTTGCGGTACCAGGGGGGTGTAGCGGAGTGGTCCCCCACCCGTCCTAGCAAGAAGAGGGGTTTCAGTTCAGCCCCTGGTACCTCCAGTCCCCCCAGTCCTTTTGTTTTGGAATATACCATAGCTCCAGCCCCCCGGAGACAGACACCCCCGAATCAGGCAGCAAGGGGGAATCCACACGCCTCAGCCCCTAGAACTCCCGGACAGGCAACAGGGGATGGCAAGACCACGAGGGTCTCCTCGTCGGTCCCGAGATTCGTACTGGGGGGGACCCCAAGTTCCTCGGGCGGGGGGCAGGGGTTCACGTCCCAACTGTTCGTTCCATTCCCGTCCCCAAATGCAAGGTTGTCGCAGAGTCCCCACCGAACCACTAATGAGTCCCCCCTTTCCGTTGCAGGAAGGGACTCCGCGGAACCAGGAGCCCCCGGCTCCCCTGTGTTAAGTCAAGCGGCTGCACGCCCCAGACGCACGTGCGGCAAACCACAATGGTTGAGGGACTTCGTCCCATCCTACGGGGGAGGGGTGTTATGTATGTACAATGTAGCTTTAAGAAATGTATGAATGTAACCTGACCACAATTACAATGTAGCTCAGCTGCCAGCGTTCAACTCACATGGTTCACATTCCTCAAATCACCGACAGCCGCGGGAACTTTCCCGCACGATCAACAACTACAGAAGAGAGGCGTGGCTTGGAACGACGTCACGCCGGTAGCAGCCAATGAGCTACCGTGCAACAAGATTCAAATGTATTGTACGACTGTATATAACGTGATGTACCTCCGCCATTACCACATGTTCATCCTGATCATCAGTCAATAAACCTGTGTTAGTCCTTACTGCGACTCCTTCCTTGTCTTCCGTGCAAGACACTAAATTCCCCCAGAGCAAGTGGGAACCCAAGAGATCTCTGAAATCTGAGGAGGCATGAAGTAACTTTTTAACACCATCATTGTTGCACCATATAAAGTTGCACATCAATATTTGTCCTGGTGGCGCAGTGGTTGAAACTCCTGCACTGCAGCCAAAAACTGCTGGTATTGTGAGTTCAAGCCTGATGGGTCTCAAGATTGACTCAGCCTTCCATCCTTCGGAGGTTGATAAAATGATTACCAAGTATGTTGAGGGTGAGCTTGTAATTAACTTTGTGAACCACCCAAAGAGTGCATGGAGAGCTATGGGGCAGTAAATAAGTATGATTGCTATTATGCTTCTCCTTCTTCTCAAATTGGGTCCCCAGGCAAGTTACAGTACAGTTTACAGACAATAGCATTAAATTCCAGTAAGTTATAAATGCTAAATTAAAATTAAGCTTCTTATTAGAACAGTTTAAAACCTCCTAATTAAATGCTAATAATGCTTAATCCAAATAAAGAAGAAGGAATAAAGCAGTGCATACAGCTAAAGGCCTGCTGTTAAAAGGGTGTTAATTGCTAGACAACCACTTTTTTTAATTAAAAAAAATTGCCTAATGTAGTACCAAGGTGGGCTCCACGTTTTCCCCTTCTTAGTCCATGAGGCAGGGACCCAAATGGCAAAACGTTCAGCTATGGGCTGGGTGTTTGCAGTTGGCATCTTTTTTTTTCTTCATTATTCATGTCAGACACACCACCAGCATATAATAACATACAAAGCTAAATTTAACACATCTAAAACAAAATAGAATTTAAAAAGGCTAGATGACACCCGCCCAATATCAGGCCCAATCTACAGCATTTCCTCTTGCCAACATATGGTCCTCCTCAGTGTATGTTGAGGGCCAACGTGTGCATTGTATCATATGGGAGATAGTTTGTTCTTCTCTGGATTCACACAGGTTGTCATCTACATGGAAACTCTACTTTCTCAGATTAGCCCTTGATCTTCCTACACAGTCTATTTAAAGTTTCCCCACAGGCCATGGTTGTTCTTGGCCAGGTGGTAGAGAGTCATGTGGTTCTGCCCAGTTACCTGGTAGCTCCTTGCTTGCCATCCATAGTTCTAAGGCATTCTGTGGGGGCTGGTTGTTCGGGGGGCAGAAGTCGTGAGGAAGCTATGCCTTGATTTCACTCTCTGCTTTGGTGGTTGGAGATCAAATAGCAGATGTGTTTCTGAGGAACTTGCTTCAACCCACTCTTTCTGAGCAGCACTTTCTCGACAGAATTTTGATGGGGGGCTGCCAGCTAAGTAATGCACCTTTTGTATTAAAATTGGTTTTAAACATCCTGTGACCAATCTCACTTTTCATTTAAGGCCACATCCACCTGTTTTGCATGTTTCGATCTGTACCACACTTGGACCAGCATGCTCTCCTATGGAGTAACATAAAGCTAGTGCAGAGGTTCTCAATGTGTGTGGTTGGGCACCCAAGTTTGAGTTGGCATCTCAAACTAACTGTATTTGGCTGGTATTCAGTTAAAATAAAGAGAAGGAAAAGTTTATATGGCGATGCATTCTGATGTTATTTCTGTTCACTATTATTGGATTATTAAGGTCTGCTACCAAGAATTAGTTCTGATCACCAATAGAAATGGGGTTTGGGGGTTAACCTAAAGGAAAGAAAAAACACAAAAATATTCTTTCTTTAGGGGTTTTTTTAGTTGTTTTTTCATGGCTTTTTGATGGATAGTCTCAGAAGTCAAATGATTCAGTTTTCAAAAGAGAAATCAACACAAATATGAGATTTAATTCAAAATTACTCTTTTTTATTACCTCTGTCTGACCCCTGTATGCAAAATCATTGGTATTTCAGAAAATAGGGAAGGCCAGGAGGTTGAATCTTTAAAAGGACCTGGAAAACTGGAATGTGGGTGCAGGAGTGGCCCTCCAAGGCCCCTGGAGGCAACCGGGCACCCACCTTGCTCTCTCTCTCGGTCAGTCTGGCCAGAGAAGAGTGGAATCAGCTGTGGAAGGGCTTCAGGCAGCTTCAAAAGACCTTTGCTGCCTCCACTGCTGAGGCAACCCGACACCCACCTTGCTCTCTCTCGGTCAGTCTGGCCGGAGAAGAGTGGAACCAGCTGTGGGAGGGCTGCAGGCAGCTACAAAAGACATTTTGCTACCTCTACTGCTGAGGCAACCGGATGTCCACCTTGTTCTCTCTTGGTCAGTCTGGCCAGAGAAGAGTGGAACCAGTTGTGGGAGGGCTTCAGGCAGCTTCAAAAGAGCTTTGCTGCCTCCACTGCCGAGGCAACCCGATGCCCACCTTGCTCTCTCCTGGTCAGTCTGGCCAGAGAAGAGTGGTACAAACTGTGGGAGGGCTGCAAGCAGCTACAAAAGTCCTTTTGCTGCCTCCACTGCTGAGGCAACCGGACACCCACCTTGCTCTCTCTTGGTCAGTATGGCCAGAGAAGAGTGGAACCAGCTGTGGGAGGGCTTCAGGCAGCTACAAAAGACCTTTGCTGTCTCCACTGCCGAAACAACCAGATGTGGCCACGGGAAGCCCAAATATGAGGGCCAAGATTGAAGTCCTTACCAGGTCAGGCAATACAAGAGATGTACATAAAATCTTAGCTATAACAACAGTTCCAAACCCAGCACTAGTGTAAATTGATTCATTCATTCATTCATTCATTCATTCATTAAGTTTCTATACTGCCCTTTGGGTGGTATCCCACTCTGAGTGGTGTACAAGCAAATATTAAATAGCATGAAAGACCACACAACAAATCAAAACAGGCAATCTCAAAATAAAATAAAATAAAATTTGTTACATTCACATTAGAATTCTCACTGGGGTTCGAAGATATTCCACAATGCACAAAGTACAAGTACAGTTTCGCTACCTTCTTCTTGAAGTGTTATTTGTCAGACAAGAAACTGGTGTGAGTCCCTGTATCACACCCCAGTTTGGGTAAGTTCCTATAATGCTAATGCTAGATCCATGAGTAAGGGATTTCCAAGACTGTCCTGCGCATTCTGCAGTGGGTGATTTCATTAGATGAAAGCTGCTATATCTGTTGGGTGTGGCCATGAACATGTGGCACTTTTCTCAATAAGATTTATGCTTCTGTTTTTAACTTGAAAAGACAGTTGTATAGTGAATTTGCAAAGCATTAAAGTTCAAGCGAAGGAGCATTTCAGACAAACATTGATGTTTTGATGTTTTAATGGCACACAAGCCATTGAATATCTTATGTGTATAGAGAAAATCTTTTAAAATGAATATCTTTTAAGAGGGGACACTATTAAAATCAGTATTGCACAAGCTAAATGAATGTACATGGCTATACACTAATAAATTTATTCTGTTAAATCAATACACTTTCCAAATACAATATCAATATCAATATTAGAGATTGGGAAGGCAAAGATAAGCTATTAAATTGTCTTTGCTTCCATGATATCTGTATATATCTGGAAGATTGCTCTTGTACGGAAGTTACAATTTCATCTGCAGTTGAGTTAATTTGAATATGTGTTTCACTTAAGAGGAAGTTGATAGTACCTATTATATAGCCAATGTGGTTTTATGCACAGAGTGTTTAATTTTCACCAAGGAGACCTTAGCTTGCATCCTCACATACCACTGGGACATTACAGATGGGCCTCATTACTCTGTGCTGTTGTACCAATAAAACCGACTGTTTTGATTTTAAGTACGCTGCATGGTATGACTCCAGCTATGGTTCATAAAATGATGGCTAACACATTAGTTACCTATTTTCATCCTGCCAACCTAGCAGTTTGAAAGCAAGAAATTGCAAGTAGATAAATAGGGACCACTTTGGTGGGAAGGTAACAGCGTTCCTTGCGCTCCGGTGTCTAGTCATGCCTACCACATGACCACGGAAATGTCTGCAGAAGCAGACAATGCTGGCTCTTCAGCTTTGAAACAGAGATGAGCACTGAACCCTGGAGTTGGATACGACTGGCTTTCGAGCAAGGGAACCTTCACCTTTACCTATTTTCAGGAGGTGTAAAAAATGTAAGAAATAGCAGTGCCTGTTGCCATCAACAAAGGAGTAGAAAGCACATATATGACATCACATTTAAGACACACATGGCTAACTCACAACCACTCATGGGTCCAAGTATGGCCCCCAGAAAACTCCAGAACCCCTTGCCACCACACCCCAAAGTTCAAAATACAGTACTCCTGAAAAGAAAGATTTGATTCAAAAAATCTACTTGTGCCCTAGGTTGTTTGAAAAGCATTGTTGTTGTTTTTTGCCACTCAAGTGTCGTTGGCTGCAACTCGTATCTGAGAATGCATTTTTTCCCTGAAGCAGGAAAAATGCCATTGGTGTGAATTTGTTTAAGGTGGAGCCCAGTTTGCCATGAAGTGACCCACACACTATGATCACGGCGCCATCTCCTGTGGCACATATAAAACGAGATGTGCAGGATTTAACACTGGGACTGCAATGGACTGCCGCAGCCTTGAGGAAATTATCCAGGTGCACCTTCACAGCCAGTCCATTTGTCATGACCTCTTCTGTCTCCATGCCCATTGGGAATCAGTGTTGTACACTTGAGTGTACAACAGGGCTTCTTGTATTGTCTTTAAAATCACAATTTTTGCAAGAAAATGTTTATGTGTGGGTACAGGAATAGCCGTCCAAGGCCCCTGGAATCTCTCTTGATCACAGGCCCCTATTATAAGAGATCAATGTCTTACTGTAAGAAACTTTGGGGCTGATTTTTAGGAAACATGAGAATATTAGTGTTGCTGAAAATGGGCAAATTGCAGCCCATTTTTGCCCAAATGTAGGAGAGAGAAAGGCTTTATTCTTATGAATTCATATAGGCTCTTGTAGCAAAGAGCCCAGAGCAAAGAGACAAAACACTTTTATAAACAAGGAGATACAGCCAGAAAACATAAGAATCACAATAGGTCAAAACTGTTCCGACAAATCTTTGTCCTTCTCCTCTTTCCACATATGCCTTCTATGGTATGGAATCCCAAGACATTATCTTCAAATGGGCAAACCACTTTATTTGTTGTCTCTATGTATAGTTGGACTCACTTGAGAAGGCCTTGGTGCTGGGAAAGGTGGAGGGCAAGAGAAGAAGGAGGCGTCCAAAGATGAGATGGATAGATGGTATTGTGGACACAATGGGCACAGAGCTTGGTGGGCTGAGGAAAATGGTGGAGGATAGAGGTGCCTGGAGGAAAATGCTCCATGGGGTTGCAAAGGGTCGGAATCGACTGTGCGACTGAACAACAACAAATGTATAGTTTAAGATTGGTTCTATTCCACTTCTTTCCTTTATAATCTCATTCCTGATTCATCCCTTCTAGTCACTCTAGCAGCCTTCCTCTGAATTTCTACTTCATTTCCGTGATGACCAACTTTCATTTATGTTTTCTTGTTTTGGCACTGGTAACATAAGGTGGGAATGAGTATGCTTTGTCTGAGATGTTTCTTTGTGCTGGTCAGTATCACCCAACATTTGGTTGCCTTGCTGCATCCTATGTTAATTTCTTCATCCATTTCCCCATGTTCAGCACAGGTTGTTCCTAGGTATTTGAACTCTTCCACTTGTTTTATACTTGTTCCATCTCTTACTATATTTAAAGCATGCTGTTTCCTTCCAATTGCCATTACAGTCAAACTTTGATTAACATAATTAATGTGTACTCCGGGACGTTTCTTACAGCGAAAATTACTTTAACTAAATTTAACTGAATGCATTGAATGCAATTTTCCATAGGAATGCAATTAATCCATTCTGGGGGGGGGGGGACCATAAATCGAGCCACTATTTTCTATGGATTTCCTTTTGTTATGCGATTTTGATGTTAACTGAGCCGTTAGTTAACCAAAGTTCCACTGTACCTTAATACATTATGCTACTGTTCATAACAATCACAAACCCTGAATCTTTCTATCCTGCAGGCCCTGGTTCTACTACATCTCTGTGAAGAGGACTCTCTCCTCCAAAGCTGTGTGAGAAAGAAAGTTTTCAATGGCCTCAACAGCAAATATTCTCTCTTATCTCAACTAGAAGTATCCATTGAAAGAACAATATTAAAAAAAAAAATATCTTCACAATGGTCCCAGCTATTGTATCTCTCCAATTGGTTTTTATGTTTAAATAAATGAGCACACAAGGTTCTCTGGCTATGGAGGGTTTGACAGAAGACCAAATGTTCTCATTGTACCTAATTTGAGTGCTTCTTTCTTCCCATAAGGGTTCTGTTTGTTTGTTTTCGATGTTGCGTTACTTTTAGTGGAGTTAACAAGCACTCTCTCAGTGTGTGCCTTTTTCTCCTGCTTTCTCCTGATAATGCAGCTCAGAAATTAATAGCCTGAGGTAAATTTGCTTTAACAGCATTATGTGAATGAGTTAGCCCTGACTCCTTTCACAGCCGGAAGCCCATAAAACCATTCAGTTGCACCGCTTACAGGTTTAGGATGTCAGCTTCCCGACAGGCAGCATATTCTTCCCGGATCTAAAGCAAGGATAAGCTCATTAGAGGTGATCCCCATTTGCCAAAGACCTGTCTTTGCAGGGTTCAGAAGTGAAATCCAAGGGTAAGAGCAGAGGTTGGCATTCAGAACAGAAATCTCCTTTGAAACACAGAAGAGGCAAGTGAACTTATCTGACCTCTTAGGCTTCAATTTTAAAACTATTTCCCTGTCTAGATCAGCAAAATGCAATTTATACCTAAAAATCAGTGCAAATTAGGAGTGAGAACACCCTGGATTGTTTTTGAAGCCCTCAACCCTCCTCCAATCCACCCACCACTGCTTTAAAGCAATTCATCTGTTGTGTCTTTAGAGTTTTAACAGAATTCTCGCCCACTCCTAATTTGTACTGGTTTTTACATATAAATTGCATTTTTTCTGTTTTAGACAGGGAAATAGTTGGTACATAATGGTCAGATATGGCCCATGGTGTCTTAGCTAGTTAGGATTATGCCAAAGGATGACAGATCAGCTACCTTTCATCCATCCTCTCCTATGTTGGAAAGGTGTTTTTTTAACAAACTTAAACTTAATTGGACTGACAAGAAGGGTTTAGCTGGGCTTAAATGTCTATCTACCTAGCACTAATCATTTGTTCCTTCTTACCCCTGAATTCAAAGAGAACCCCACCTCTCTCTTCTCTGCCAGATGGCACCTGGGTGAGTCATTCTACATTATTTTCTCATTCACATTTCCAATGAAAATTTACAGAGTGCAATTTTGCCTGACCAACATGTAAACCATTTAATTTATAGACAGTTGGGTTCTTCTTTTTCTTCTTTCATGTCCAGATCAAACTTTAAACTGTCAAAATGAAGCCACTTTCTTGGCTTTGTCATTGACCCAAATTAAATCACTGTTGGTACATGTGAGCCAGATTCTATATCTCTCCACATTCATACAGCATGTTGTTGTCCACCAGCAGCCCTCACTTGAGCATGTTGGTCTTACATTTAAGCACTCCACCCTTCATCCTGTTCAGGGTCCTCCAAGTGACATAGGGGAGGTTGAGTTCCTCAGCCATATCCTTCTTTAATGTTATTCCATGTTCAATGAACTCCTTCCTCCACCTTCCTATTTTGGTTTTGATTTTGAGTACCCTCAAGAATGATTGTTCTTGCCTTAAAGCTATTCCTAGATCTGAGTTCACGGACTTGAGGCACATATCCATTCAGAGGTTGACAAGGGTCATTTTCTTGCTTACCTCTCTCAGTGTCACTGCTACTTCTCCCCTTATTTTATGTGGAAAGTTACCAAGAAGACTAGACGATATATTTTCTCAACTGGTGTAAGTTTGAAGCAATTGGGTAGGATGCCAGGTTATAGGGAGTCCTCCTAAAGGAAGTTTCTATGCTCTGAGGCAACCTACCTCTGAATGCCAGATACTTTGGACAATTTTGGTTGATTAGCCTATCTTATGGATACTCTTACTATGTGATGGTGTGCAGGACTTAACTGTAGAGGTTGACATGGTTTTGTAGGCTTTGTTGAGTTCATAATATGACATTTTGCTACTTGAGCAGTACTCCCATCCAGGTAAAGGTGTGTAATGTTGTTACTATATTTTGGGAAAAGCTGTATAAAGTCCCCCAAGCATTCCATCTAACAGCAGCAATAGAATATTAAAAATACAAAATTAATACATTCATACTTTACTAGCATTTCATAATACAAAACAACTGCTGCTGAAAGTGAGGAATGGATGTCTTCCTCCATTTTCTAGAAACTTTCAGCAGCAAGCTGAAAGAAATAATGAAAGCCCTCAATGGGCAGCTCTTAAGTCTGACATCTAAAAGATGCGTTTGAAATATTTCCTGAGCTCATTTTACCTTTTTCCAGTCTAGGAGACTGAAAACTAGGCATAAATCCAACATAGAAATATAGCCCACTGAATTCAGAGTTAATAAATTATATGCGTAAGATTCATTGTAGCCCCTCTTCCTGTTGGTCAATCTCTCCCTGGGTCACTTGAATGGTTGCAGCCTGCCCACAGGATGCATTTTGGTGCAGGGTTACCAGGAATTAGGCTTGTGAAGTGAAAGTGTGTCTTCACATTCCCTCTCCCCTTATCCTGGTGTGGCCTTTATCTCTCTTCTTCCATTCTATTTCCCAATTCCAGAGAAAATCAGCTTCTTTTCCAGAGAAACTGGTCTCTGCAGCGCAGAGTCCCCACTTGTTGGTATTGCTCCACCTAAGATTAGGAGAGAAGTAGCAGTGGATGCTGAGAGAACTAAGCAAGAGAACGACCCTCAACACCCTCTGAACAGATATGAGCCTCAAATCCACTGGCTCAGATCCAGAAAGAGCTTTATGGCAAGAGCAAATATTCTTGAGGGTACACAAGAGCAAAAACAAGTTAGAAGATGGAGGAAGGAGCTCAGTGGACAAGGAACAACATTAAAGGTGGATATAGCTGAGGAACTTCACCTCCCATACATCACTTGAAGGACCCTGAATAGACTGAGGGTTGGAGTTCCTAAATGCAAAAGCAAAATGCTCAAGTGGGGGGGTTGCTGAAGGACGATAACATGCAGTATGAATGTGGAAAGATAAAGAATCTGGCTCATTTACTGGTCTGCTGATTACTACCAGAAACATGCACCAGTGAGGACTTAGGTTTGGGCAATGACAAAGCGAAAAAAGTGGCTTCATTTTGGCAGTCCAGAGTTTGATTGGGACATGCAAGAGAGAGTGCTGCCACATCACTTTGTCACAGTGTGTTGACCCAAGGTGCATTGGAAGTAAAGAGCATGACTGAGGCCATGCTTCTGTGCCACCTCAAGAGTACCATCCACATGGTCTGTCTGAGGAAAGAGAACATTAATGCAAGCAGGGATGGAGAGGGGAGGAATCTGGACACCTAAAGCAGCATGGAACCCAAACCAGGAGAAGAGATAAGAATAATGTATGTATTTACATTTAAATACATTATAAATACAATGTATGAATTTATGGGGTTTTACCCCATTCGGCCTCAATCTTCCTCCTTCCGTTCTACCTTTCAGAATCCAAAACAAATAAGCCTCTTCAATAGAGATTTTCCTCCAAACTAACCTGAATCTCTCCAACTCAAATTATCCCTTCATCCTTTTTTGTGGGGGAGAGAGGTGTGTAGTAATAATATTCACCCAGACCTTAATTTTCATTCTTGTGGTTTTTCTGCTCTCCTTCCCTCTTTGTTCATTCTTCAATGCCTCCTCAGAAAAGACAGAATCTCCCATGTGACCCTTCTTCCTTGTGCAACATCTCATACACTCATTAAGACAAGTTCATGGAGGACAAGGGTATGAATGGCTATATTATGGATACCTAAGGACAACCTCCAGGTTGGAGAGATAGGCAGGATATCTCTCAACACCATTTCCAGGGAATCCTAAGCAGGTGAAGGCATCTGCTTGGGAATAATACCCTAAAGCAAATGGTGAGCCACTGAGTGTGACAGATTGCTGGACTGGATGGGCTGTGGCCTGTTCCAGCAAGGCTGTTCTTATGTTCTTAAGAGCAATAGGAAGCCGACCAGTCCCCATTCACTGAAAAATTACTGAATTACAACCATGGTCATTTCATAAATTTCTTAAAGGAAATTCCCTTCCAATTTGTTAATGGAAAATGGAACTCATTTGCAAAAATAACAAATTACTTCCTAGCTCTGTCCTGCCTCTATTCTCTCTTCCCACAACCAACCTGACCCAAACAGGCCATGATGACCAGAAAGAGAATAAGATGGCAGCAAAAGCCTCACCTGGGTCTCTCATTCCAGGCCATTTCAGTTCCTTCCAAAACACACACTGAATGAATAATATCTGGAAAAATCTTAAGTGCATGTGAGAGATATTAGAGTATTCACTTGCAGTTCCTCTATGGCAGGGATGCCCAAACTATGGCCCATGGGCTGAATCCAGCCCATGGCACCACTTAATCCAGCCCACAGTGAAGATCCAGCCACCTCCAAAACTGCACCTGAAGTGGCAAAACCACACCGGAAATGCTGAAACCACACTGGAAGTACTGAAACCACACCAGAAGCACAGAAAACATGTGGGAAATGCAGCAAAAACAGCTGGGAATGCAGGAGAAACACAGTGGAAACACGCCACCCTTGCTCCCACTGCCATGGGAAGCTGCAGATGTGGCAAAAAGAGGCAAAAACACACCATGAATGCACCTGCCGCTGCTGCTGCCACAACCAGAATTGCTGGAAGCAGTGGGAGGAACCATGCCTCCAGCCTGCACAGCTGTCAGGGGGGCATGGCCTCGCCTGTGTTGCAAAAAGTTTGGGCACACCTGCTCTATGGTAACTGGTAGATATTTGTAGCCCAATGAAACCAGTTTGAATCAAACAGAATGGGCAAGAGAGGGAGAAGGGTGTGTGTGTGTGTTAATCCTCACTTCAGATATATGTTAGACAAAGGAAATGTTGACATGCAATTTGGTTCAGAAATATACTTGGTCAGAAACCAAGATTCTAGCCAGAGAGTATGTGAGATGGATTCAGATGGACTTGTCATACGATATCCCAGCAAGCAATAAAGCTTTGTCTCATGCTAGCCTGTTTCACTTGAACAGCATTTTGTTCACACATTGAGAAGGCTATAGCCATGATTCAAAGTTATCTTGATGAACCAGAGGACTGAGATGAGAGTAGAAAATGACAATTCAAATAGGGATAAACATAAATGATTACACTAAGTAATGAGGAAGCAACTGCATGTGGAGATAATGATAGGCAGCAAGTTTGCAGGGAGAAAAATAAGAAAAATTCCAGTCTTGTTCAAACACACTATTGTGATTGAAACTGATGGGTGTCTCAATGACCTGAGTGGGATGGGAAACAAGAAAAAGAACTGATCTACTAGTTTGCATAATTATGCAGAAATTTTGCTTAGAGACCGTTCCACCTTTAAACTGCACCAGGTAGGAAATGTATTTTTTAAAGTAAAAGACTAATTAACGTATTGATGGGAAATGAAAGTTTAAACATCAACCCCTTTTTTTAGCACCTAGGTCTTTAAGTGAGATACCAGATTGTGAGGTCTGTGAGGCCCCAAAAGAGAAAGCGTAGCTAGAAGCCCTTCCATGTTTTTGATGCTTCATGGGGAATTATATGAAAGAACAACAGAAAAGGAGCTCAGAAAATATGGCACTAAACACTGCTAGTCTCTTTGATGAAAGCTTCAAATCAAAAGAGACTCAAATTTAGAAAGCCATTAAATGTTGCTGTCTCTATTGCCATCACCCCCTTCCCCTATCTTTGATGTTCTTCATCTGCAAGGTACATCTATCACTTATATACTTGATTATCTTTTGATTTGCATCTATATATAGAGATGGCAATAGGCTACTGTATATATCAGCCCTCAAAGCACAAAGCCCTCTCTGTGGCACCTGTGCCCAGCAGCCCTAATGGGACGCTTCCTCCCTCCCCTGTTGCCATGTTGGCACTTTGCGATAAATAAGTGGGTACTGGGTTGCAGTTTAGGCACTCTGTCGATATATTTTTTGCCATCACTGGTATATATGGAGGATATGTGGCTGAGTTTTTATTATTTGGGGGCCCAAGTTTGAGAAAC
This sequence comes from Bradypodion pumilum, assembly GCA_035047305.1. Lineage (NCBI taxonomy): Eukaryota > Metazoa > Chordata > Lepidosauria > Squamata > Chamaeleonidae > Bradypodion > Bradypodion pumilum. The sequence goes on from JAWDJD010000002.1 coordinate 18,854,755, forward strand.
CCTAACGTATAGAGTTAAAGAGATCTTACATAATCAGCATCTCATACCCTGAGTTTTCAGGGCCTAAACCTAAGACCAGTCTAGGGTGAGCATACTTGTGATGTCCCCCAGATGGGAATGGAAGGGTTAGAAGGGAAACAAGCATCACAACATAGAGCTACTGTACCTTCACACTGAGCCAGGCATCCTTGTCAGCATGCAAGAATGGATGGGAATAGGTGTCCAGATGTCGATGGTACTTCACATTGAAAAAATGTGCTGGCACACAAATTTCATTCTGTGCCCAGAAGGATCCTGGGATTCCCTGAGATCTGGCAAACTTATTTAATAACTGGAAATATCAGACATCAAAACAGGAATTTTCTGCATGCAAACCATACACTTTGCTATTGAACTATTGGAAATGTACATTGGCTTCTGGAATATACTGAAGAATTTCATAAGACCAGTCTGTGCATTTATGGACTGCAACAAAACCTTTGACTGTGTGGAATATGAAAAGCTATGGTCAGTTCTAAAAACATGGGTATTTCAGTACTTAATTGTTCTGATATCTTTTTCTGGGCAAGAAATTAGTGTTTGGACAGAATATAGCAAAACATAATGGTTTCACATAAGCAAAGGTGTTGGACAAGTATGCTTTTTATCTCCCTGTTTATTCAGTGTGTTTGCAGAATATATAATATGGAAATCTAGACTAGATTCAGATAAAGGCAGAGTGAAAATTTGTGAAAGAAACGTCAATAATTTAGGATTTGCAGATGACCCCATACTGCTGGCTGAGAAGAGTAGTGATTTGAAGTGGCTCCAGCTGAAGGTGAAAGAGGGAAGTCCTAAAGTAGGGCAGCAACTGAACATTCAGATGACAAAATTCATGACAACAGAAAAATGTCATAACTTTAATGCTTACAATGAAGAAATTGAAATGGTTAAATATTTTGCATATCTCAGTTCAACAATTTGAGATATGCAGATGATGCCACCTTAATGGCAGAAAGTGGGGAAGACCTAAATAAACTCCTGAGTAGGTTAAAAGAAGAGAGCGCAAAAGCTGGCTTGAGACTCGATATCAAGAAAACCAAGATAATGGCAACAGGCCTGATCAGTCCCTGGAAAATAGATGGGGAAGAAGTAGAAGCAGTAATAGATTTTACTTTCTTAGGATCAAAGATCATTGCAGATGGTGACTGCAGCCATGAAATAAAAAGGTGACTGATTATTGGGAGACAAGCTATGAGAAACCTGGGGAACATAGTAAAAAGTAGAGACATTACATTGCAAACAAAAATTCATATAGTCAAAGCAATGGTATTCCCGGTAGCAATGTATGGTTGTGAGAGCTGGACCATTAGGAAAGTTGAGTGCAGAAGAATAGATGCCTTTGAAATGTGGTGTTGGAGGAGAGTTTTGAGAGTCCCCTGGACAGCAAGGAGAACAAATAGGTCAGTCTTAGAAGAAATCAACCCTGACTGCTCCTTAGAAAGTCAAATAGTGAAAATGAAGCTGAAGTACTTTGGACTTCAAATGAGAAGGGAAGATTCACTTGAGAAAGCTTTGATGCTGGGAAAGGGAGAGGGCAAGAGAATAAGGGTGCAGCCAAAGATGAGATGGCTAGATGGTATTGTAGACACAATGGGCACAAAGCTGGGTGGGTTTTAGAAGGATGGTGGTGGACAGAGGTGCCTTGAGGACAATGGTCCATAAAGTCGCAAAGAGTTGGAATAGATTGTGCGGCTGAACAACAACAATAGTTCAGCCACCAGATCAAATGGGGACTACAGCTAAGAAATCAGAAGAAGACTGAGAATCAGAAGGACAACAAAGAAGGAATTAAGGAATTATGTATAAAAGTTGATCAAGTGTAAAGATGTGTCACTGGAGACCATGGCTAAGATCATCAACGTAATTGAATTTTCATTTAGTATGTATGAATATAAAAGCTCGGCAGCGAGGAAAGCCAACAGGAAAATCCTGTCCCTTCAAAATATACTAAAGGTCTGCTTTGTAGATATTGTGTAGATATTGTGGAGTGTCAGAAAAATGAACAAATTGATACCAGATCAAATCAAGTCTGTATTATCTCTATAGAGAGAAAAATGACAAAATTGAGGCTGCCATACTTTGTGACACATCATAGGAAGACAAGACACTGCAAAAAAAATGCTAAGAAAGGTTAAAGGCAGGTGGGAAAGTGGAAGATCAAACAGAGGAGGATTGACAACTTAAAGGAAGATAGAGGCTTAAATTTGCAAGAGCCAAGTAAAGTTGTAAATGATAGGATTTTCTGGAGGTCACTTATCCACAGTGTGTCCATAAATCAGAAGCAACTGACTGTCTCATAAAAATGTTGGGATTTGTGCTTCCTCTCTCTGTGTGTATGTGTGCATTTTGTTTCCAGGTGAACAAGGAAGGAAATCCCCATCCCACCTTGATTTCCTCAATTCATGTACCCTTCCTTCATTGATATAGTGCTGTGAGGGTGGAGAGACAAATGGTGTTGGATTTTCCCTTTCATGAAGGTGGGTGTCACAATTGTTAAGACAGGGGCACCTGTAGCAAGGACAAGCCCAATATATTTTGCTGCCTGAAGCAAAGATCAAAATGATTCTCCTCCACCCTCAATAAAGGCTTTCCTCGTGGTCCCCACAGTACAAGTTGATTGAGGATTCACATGCTCATTAAATCTGCAGTAAAGCAGTAAACCTCAGAATATGGTTTGAATCTCAACACCAAGAAGACTAAATATCTTGTTATAAGCTGAGCACCAGCTCATGGCAAGCTAATGGAAGGAACACAAGAAATAAAAGAGTGGGTAAAATTGTCTATTTGGTGAGTATGTTAAATAAAAAGTGGGATCATGAGGTAGAGATTAAAATGTGAATAGAAAAAGCAAGATCCACCTTCATAAAAAATGTGGCATTTGTTATGCAGTAAAGATCTAACTAGGGACTGCGGTGGCTCAAGTGGTTAAGACGCTGAACTCGCTGACTGGAAGTGCTTCAGCGGACTTTCTCCCACAGGGCCAAGGGGAGCCCTGCAAGTGGCATCAAAGCAGAAATTGCTGAGGTGGCGTGGCCCTTTAAACCTGATTACACCTACAGTGCTTAGTCCACTCTCTGGAAGGTTCACAAGGTACAGTAATTGGTACAAGCATTTTGCTCTCAACATGCTGGGTACTCATCATACTAACCTTGGAAGGATGAAAGGCTGAGTCAACCTTTTATTCCTGGTCAGGATCAAACTCACAACATTCTGGCTACAGTACAGCAGTTTAACCCTCCTCTAAACTAAATGAAGTTTGTTCAGTTCAAAGCAGAGCAACTTTTATTCCAGCTATACTTTGGAGGGTCCACACTAGCAAAGGTTTACACAGGCATGCCTTACATTTCTGTGCAGACTTTCTAAAATCTTAAACATTATTAATAAGCAGCAAACACCATAATTTCTGACTTTTACCACTGCATGTGTATTTAGTGGTACTGTTCCTGTAAGACCAGTAAAGGAATGAAAAGCACTGAAAATCCCCATTTAGAAAACCTCAAACCTCAGAACACAGTTGCAATGAATACTTCATAGTAACATTTTTGCATTTAAAAGGCCCCAGACATTTTGTACCTAATGAATCCATGCAATTTCTTTATATTTTCTGCAGAATGTGTATTATCCAAGGGTAAAGCAACAAGAGAACCTCAGGCTATTAAGAAGTTTTTTGTCCTGTATTTCTGGATATAATAGTGACATATAGCTTCTTAGTTATGATGCAAATTGACCACAAGATAAAAATGTAAGTTGCTCATCGTAGAGTTTTCCATCGACAGTAATGTACCTAATATTTGCTTATAGCAATTGGCCTGTACTTGAGCTATCAAAATGGTTTGATGATGGATTTGTTTGAACTACCATAAATTTTTGTTTGTACCCCAACCATTCTTAAAGACTTCTCTGCTTGCAGCTTTAATGAAGGTCCTGGCAAACTGAAACAAATCAGAGGGCAGGGGTCTTCTGCATCAAATTAAAGGTGAAACACCTATGGAGTAAGGTAAATGTTGTCCTTCCTCAAAAGCCAGTCGTATCTGACTCTAGGGTCCAGTGCTCATCTCTGTTTACAGCCAAAGAGCCAGAGCTATCTGTGGCTGCAGACGTTTCCGTGGACACATAGCAGGCATGCCTCAACACCAGAGTGCACAGAACGCTGTTACCTTACCACCAAAGTGGTACCTATTTATCTACTTGCAATTTCTTGCTTTCAAACTGCTTGGTTGGCCGGAGCTTGGACAGAGATGGGAGCTCATTCCATTGTGCAGTACTTGAGTATCGAACTCCAACCTTCCAGTTGTCAAGTTCAGCATCTTAACTACTTGTGCCACCACAGTCCCTATGGAGTAGACAGAGTGTAAAAAGAAAATTAAATGTCAATATTTTAGTTTAAATTGACCATCAGCATCGCTAGGTAGGGCTGCAAGTATTCTTCAATCCTCTCAAGAGATCTCTGTTCCAGGATAATATTGTGGATGAAACCAGACAATACATTCAGCTCATAATTTGAAGTAGTGCTCCTTTAAGAGGCAAAAGACATTTGTTTCTCCAAGCTCAGGGGTGGGGAACCTGTGGCCTTGAGGAGAGTTTGGGCTTCTGGGAATTGAAGTCCAAGTATACCTGGAGGCCCAAGGTTGAGAAACCTTGCCCTGGGGGAAACAGGCTAGTCCTTCAGGTGTTCTGGAACTTCAATTCCCTGGAGCCCAGTCTCCCCTCAAGGCTGCAGATTCCCCACCCCTGTGACCTAGCTGGTGCTTTCCCTGCATCTCACATGCACTGCAGGGTGTTTTGTTTTGTGATTGATCATTTGAAGGTAAATATGGACTTGATTTGCAAGTCTGATTGCTGAGGCATTCAGGTCCAAAGTATCCTGTCACTTGAGGAAAATCATGTTAATAAGAGCAAGTTTCTAATGTTTGGTTTAATTCTGAGATACTGTCTTTGATTTCTTTAGCAGTGTTTTTTTTTTAGTTTGCACAATTTCTGTGTAAAACTCCCATCTGTTTACAAAACCAATGTTTTTACTCTTCCTAAACTTAGTACACATGCACATACACACATATTCAGAGACACAAAAGGACAGACTGATTGATCAGGAAGATGCAAACACCCCATCCATTTCTTCTGCTTTTGCTACTGAATACAAGGCAACAGTTACCACATTCTTCTATACTGTACACATTTTAAAAATGCACAAAAAGTGTACCCATTTTGTTGGAGACTAAACCCCTGCTCAAAGCTATCTTTCTCACAGAACTCACATCAAATGGGTGCACTAAAATCAGTCAAATCATGACTTACATCTTTACTCTCAAAAGATATGACAGGAGGCAAATTAAGCATTTCCCAAAGGAGCTAAATGCTGCCACCAGGAATTGTTATGATTTTAGATGATTACCCCATGATTCAACCTGAAAAGCTTTCATGGCATGAAATAAAAACTATGGATTAAAACCAGAAGTCCTTAAAACTGAAGAAATATACATTCAATCAACTCACCCAGTGCAAAGTACATATACTGAGAATTAGACCCCTGCATTGAAGGAGAATGGCAGAGGACAGAGGAGCCTGGTGTGCAGTGGTCCATGGGGTCGCAAAGGGTCGGACTAGACTGTGGGACTAAACAACAACAACAAATTGAGGGAGAATCTCTCTTTGATCAGTGTGAGCATAAAACTGCAGTCCTTTATTGATACGTCTCAAAGGTACTACTCAGAGTTTAGCAGTAACTCATTACAAGTATCTTTATTGGTTACTTTGTTGGATAATAAGCTACCTAACTAGTAGAAACAAAGTTACTGACAAATGTTCTGAGTAGGTACCCAAGTTCTTTCATAATAGACAAGAGCTAGGTACAGTGGTACCTCATACAACAATTTTAATCTGTTCCACGGGGCTCGTTATTGTATGAAACAATTGCTGTATGATGCATGCATCGTATAGCAATTTTCGCTATGGGATGCATCATACAATGATTGTTTTTGCTAAGTGGTTTTTCCCATTGAAAAAATGTTGTATAACTTTTCCCATAGGGAAAATTGTAATGCGTGACACCAGGTTTTTCCCAAAACCTAATTATTATGTGATTTCATTGTTATAAGGGGAAATTGTTGTATGAGTTCCCAGCATGTTGGGGGCAAAATGCTCTTGAAGTCCGGTCTTCCCTGCAGGGCAGAGAGGACTCACCACCTTCACCGGTGCCTTGGGCCTCGCCCCCAGCCAGGGGTTAAAAGACCGTTGAGGTGGCGCAACTTGAGTTGCTGCCTCTGGTCTTCCCTATGGGGTGGAGAGGATTCCCCCCCCCCCCAGTGATGGAAGGACTAGTGTCGCTGCCTCTGGTCTTCCCTGCGGGGCAGTCTTTCATCGCTGCCACCTTCAACCTTCCACTTTCGGACTTGTTTGGGGCCTAGTGAAATGTTATTGGACTTTTTTGTATCTTGTATTTTGTTCTTTGCTATATTGTATTTGATATTTCATTTTTGCTATACTGTATCTTTGTTTTGATGCATTGTGAGCTGCCCTGAGTTAGCGTTTGCTGAGGAGGGTGGCATATAAATAAAAGAAACGTAAACATGTGGCTTTGGTGGGTTTTTAAAAGAAATTTTCAAGAAATTTTTAAAAGATTTTAATTGTTTTTAATTGTTGATGTGTTTTTTATTGTTTTACTGTAAATTGCTCAGATTTGCTTAGGCGAGTGGGGCGGCATTGGAAATATGATTAAACAAAGAAACAAATCGCCCAGAGAGTGCACTAAGCGCTATGGGGTGGTATATACATGTGATTTATTTGCTTTGCTTTGCTAATTTATCTAGTTGCAATTTCTTGCTTCCAAGCTGCTAGGTTTCCAGGAGCTGGGACAGATGATGGGTACTCTCTCCATCACATAGCACTCAGGTCTCAAACGGCTGACCTGCCAACCTTCTGGTCCTCAAGCTCAGCATCCTCAAGCTCAGTGTCCTCAAGCTCAGCATCTTAAACATTAAGCCACAACAGCCCTTCAGGAAGTTTGAACCTTTGTAACTGCAGGGGATTTTAGCTGCCTAAAGTCCCGAGCCAAACAAAGGCATCTCTGACATTCTGCCACAGGGCTGTTCTTCTTTCCTGTACTGACTCACCCACTTAAGCAAAAGTAATCACTGCATCCTGGCATTATTCCCAAAGAACTTCCTCACACTTGCCTCAAGGTCTCGTTCAATGAAATGGAAACTCTGCATTATATGCTCCATTGTTTTTTATTGCCTGAACTACAAACAACCATATAAAACACCTTGACTGCAGTGATCCACCTCTGGAGTCATTGGTTCCTAAACTTCCCCCTCCCTCCGTGGCTTCTCGTAGTGACAGCAATACAGATGGAAATCTTCATAGCTGTCTCTTGTCATGCATTCTCCAAAGGAATACAGTTAGAAAGGCCACTCCAGGCTGACACAGTCGTGGCTACTGAGAAGACCACAAATTGATGCAGAGAAATATTTGTTAGTGGTTAAGATGCTGAACTTGATAACTGGAAGGTCAGCAGGTCAACAGCTTGAGATCCATGAACGCTTAACGGAGTGAGCTCCTGTCTCTGACCTAGCTCCTGCCAACCTAGCAGTTTGAAAGCAAGAAATTGCAAATAGATAAATAGGGACCACTTCTGTGGGAAGGTAAACAGCATTCCATGCATTGTGACTAGTCATGCCTACCACATGTTCACAGAAAAATCTGCAGATGTAGACGGCTCTGGCTCTTTGGCTATAAACACAGATGCGCACTGAACCCTAGAGTTGGATACAACTGGATTTCAAGCAATGGCAGCCTTTACCTTTACCTATACACAAAAGCTGTCTTCTTGATTTCCTTTCAGTATGCTGTTCCGAAATAATGAACAAATACAGCCAAGTTTGAGAAAATTACATTGTTGGGTTGCAACTCCCAGAATCCTACAAGTTGGTACAGCCACTGCTATGCTGGCTGGAATTTTTTGTAAGCAGTGATCCAAAGAAATAATATTTATTTGTTTGTTTGTTTGTTAATTGTTCACATTTATATATTGCTGCCCCATTCAAATGAACAACTCTGTGCAGCATTACAACAACAATATAAAAACATACACTCCTAAAAACATTTTAAAACCCTTAAAAACACCCTTAATCAGCACTAAAAATTACCTCCCCACCCCATCAAGCCTTAACAGCCATCCCCAAGTAAAAATCCACCCACTCCATCTGAAGAAGGAGGTAAAGGTTCCCCTTGCTCGAAAGCCAGTCATATCCGACTCTAGGGTGCAGTGCTCATCTCTGTTTCTAAGCCGAAGAGCCAGCGCTGTCTGCTTCTGCAGACGTTTCCATGGTCATGTGGCAGGCCTGACAACACTGGAGTGCACAGAATGCTGTTACCTTCCCACCGAAGTGGTCCCTATTTATCTACTTGCAATTTCTTGCTTTCGAACTGCTAGGTTGGCAGGAGCTGGGACGAAGACGGGAGCTCATTTCCGTCCTGCAGTACTCGGGAATCGAACTGCTGACCTTCTGCATCTTAAATTATGTCTTAAATAAGTCAACGGGCAAAGGGTCACATCTCCATTCATGCCCCACACCTGTCTTGCTAGCCAGGTCTTAAGTGCTTTTCAAAAGGGCAGCAACTCCATCTGCAGTTGCAGTTCTGTTTGCAGGAGGTTCCATAGTCATCAAGGGCAGCCCCATGTAGAGTGCATTAATAATAATAAAGAGTACTATAAAAAAATAGTAGCCCTGAAATCTTCATATTAGTTATTGCTGAATGAATGAGAACAAAGCCAAATATGAGATGGGTTGACTCAGTAAAAGAGGGAGTGAGTTTGAAGGAACTGAGCAGGGCTGTTTAGGACAGGGTTACCATTAATCGGAGGCAACCTGAAGGCATAGTAAACCAACAACAAAATCTTCACAAACCTGCTGCATTAACTAGTCCAGACATAGATTTTCAACAACTGGATGGCTCCAGGATGCTCAGAAAGTAGAAGTGAAAAGAACATTTCCATGCTTTGACTCTCGCTGCTATAACTAATATATCCAGATGTATCCTGCTTCTGTTTTAACAAAGGACACAATTTATTGCTACTCTGGAAGGAGGAAGAAGTCAAAGATTTTAATTAGCTGAAAACACAATTATAAATATTTTAGGATGGGCATATGTATGTGTGTTTGTAGTATTGCTGCCCTGATTGTCACCAAAGTTCAACTTGCACAAATATTAACTGACATGCAGAAAGTTTCTAAGTTAGTCCCAGTCACCACTGGTTAAAGGTAAAGGTAAAGGTTTCCCTTGCTCGAAAGCCAGTCGTATCCGATTCTAGGGTGCAGTGCTCATCTCTGTTTCTAAGCCGAAGAGCCAGCTCTGTCTGCTTCTGCAGACGTTTCTATGGTCATGTGGCAGGCATGAATAGACACCAGAGCGGAGCGCACGGAACGCTGTTACCTTCCCACCGAAGTGGTCCCTATTTATCTACTTGCAATTTCTTGCTTTCGAACTAGGTTGGCAGGAGCTGGGATGAAGACGGGAGCTCATTTCCGTCCTGCAGTACTCGGGAATCGAACTGCTGACCTTCTGCTTGTTAAAAGATCCTAAATAGTTCCATCTTGTCCCAGATTTCTGATGAACACATCCCTAGCCCTAACTGGGAACTGAAACTGACACTAAATTCATGTGATGCAGTTTGACTGTTGAATGTAAGCAGGCCTCACTTCATACATTGTCCAGATGGGCGAGTGTGCCAGGATAATCTGAAATCTGATAATTTGAAAGGAGGAGTGAGTATCTTCTGCAAATCACTCTCATTGTAGTGTAATTCTATCTCATCACATTGCTAAGGCTGTATACAGACCTTTCATTTCAGGTTCGGAGGCCTATTTAGGGTTTCCACTGTATCTTGATGTAATCCAGAGTGATTTCTGCCCAATTCAGTTCAATTTGTGCTCCTGATCTGCAGCAATTTGTGAGTTCAGATTACCAGACTGCCGCTAACTTGCCCTGGAAAACCAAAATAGCTAAGGCTATAAGAATATTCAGTGTCTGGCGAGGTTATCCTACTATGGTAATAGAGTAGACCATACTGTCTCAGGCGGTGGTTAACTAACCTGACAACCCTGAGGACTAACATCTTGGGTGCAATCCGCAGGGAAGGGTGATGATCCCCAAGTGGATTAAATCCCACTTTAATCCATTTTGATGGAGGGCAGCAGCTTCATCAATACTGGCCTAGGGCTGAGGAGGACTTTGTGTGCCAAAAGGGCTCAAGACCAGGTAGTGACTTGCAGAGCTGGATCAGTGGTCTGAGTGTCATGCTCCATGCAGAAGGCAGATGAAAAGCCACTGCATTACATTCTCAGGACAGTCTTCATGGCAGATCACCATGATGATCGCCAATATTTGGATTCAGATATGAAAGAATAAGAAAAATAAGAATATTAAAAGTTCAGAAATTTCAGCTGGTGGAAAATGTTGCAGTCAGAATGTTGACCACAGCTGGTTAAAAGGAGCATGTTATTACATCAGTTTCATTGGCGACTCGGCCATTTCCATGTGCAATTCAAAGTACGGATTATGATCTATGAAGGCTTGAATAACTTAGGTCCAGGCTATTGAGAGCGGATGAAAAGGTAGTTTCTAGAACAAATCATGTATCTGTATCTAACCATATGATTTCAAGAGTAACTCAAATAGAGGTTGGGTTAATACATGTTATAGACTATTTTTGTTAAAAATGGAGATTAAAACTCATGTGATTTTCAAGAAGCTAGAAGATGGAGATTGGATATTAAAATTCTTCAGCGTAAGAAAAGAGTAGACAAAATAGAAAAAGAAATGTTAGAAATATGGGACATAAATGATAGGGAAAGCTGCAGTCAGGATAATTTATGGGAAACAATGAAAGCGGTGATGAGAGGAATTGGTATTACAGAATCATTTAATCTTCAATGAGAATGGGAAACCCTTATTAAAAAGATTGAAGATGAAATACAGTTGCTGGGAAAGAAATATATGATAAAGACAATAAAATTATAACTGAAAGTGTGGTAAAAAGAAAGAGAAAAGATTTCGAAAATAGGGAAAGAGAAAAAAAATCAGAGAAATGTAATATGATTTTGTAATGTAATTAATGTAATGTAATTCACTTTTGAGAAGTGCATTTTTTGAGCATAGCAGTAAAATTCGAGAATATTGGCCAGAGCTACACAAATTAAAAAGGGGGGCAAATAATCTTATTAGAGTGATTAAAATGATAAAGGGATAATATCAAATTTGATAAATGATAAATTAAAGGTGTTTCAAGATTTCTTTTAAAAATTATATACAGTGGGGAAATTATCCCCTGAAAGTATTAGGAAGGTGGAAATGCAAAGCAAAACAATTAGACTTACAGGTATATACCACCCCACAAGGCTTAGAGCACTCTCTGGGCAGTTCATAAGTTAATTAGTTGGGTACTTAATTACCCAACAATGCTGGGTACTCATTTTCCTCAGAAGGCTGGAAGGCTGAGTCAACCTTGTGCTCTGGCAAGGATGGAAGTCACAACCTTTTGGTTCCAGTATAGCAGTTGGTAAATAAAAATAGGACAAACACCAGTGATTGATATTACAGCATATTGCAAAACTTTAATGAAAATGCTAATATCTAAAGTAAAATATTTTATTTATTTATTATTTTATTTACTTATTTATTTAGATTTCTATACCGCTATTCTCATCCCAATGGGAGACTCACAGTGGTTTACAACATTTATGAAACAAATGATAAAGATACAATATAAACTCAGAAACACAAATAAATTACAGGTACAATAGAAATTTCCACAAAGTGGCAATTTTCAATTACAAGATACAATAATACAAAAACACAATATAGGCAATATAAAGTGTGACTGCAATACAGCCACACTAACAACATCAACTGTCACACGCACTCAATCCTACCTCCCAGCAGATAAAAATACAAAAACAAAAGTTCTAGTGCCTCACACAGCCTTTTTAAAGTCCTGGCCAAAGGCGAACGATGGAAGGTGGGCCTGAGGTGCAGTGGTGGTGATGTTCGGCGTCTTCACTGTGGGCCCCGCCTGCCAAAAACTGCTGAGACGGCGGCGGCGGCAGCAGCAGCTCTGGCGCCTGCAGTGCCTTTTAAACTCCCCACCCGATGGCCAAGGGGAGGGGCAATGGGTGCAGCTGTTTCTCCTCCCGAAGCCGGTGGCAAGGGCTCCGGGAGTGGCTCAGGCGGCAGTCCCAGTTCGGCGGCAGCAGCAGCAGCTCTGGTGCCTCCAGTGCCTTTTAAACTCCCCGCCTGATGGCCAAGGGGAGGGGCACTGGGCACAGCTGTTTCTCCTCCCAGAGCCGGTGGCAAGGGCTCCAGGAGTGGCTCGGGCGGTAGTCCCAGTTTGGCGGCGGCAGCAGCAGCTCTGGTGCCTCCAGTGCCTTTTAAACTCCCCGCCCGACGGCCAAGGGGAGGGGCACTGGGCGCAGCTGTTTCTCCTCCCGGAGCCGGTGGCAAGGATAAAAGGAGAAAGATGGAAACATGTTATCATGGAAACAATCAATAATTATATTAATTTTGAAAAAAGAATAAAGATCTTTCTGATCTCAAGTTGTATAGACCTATTTCATCAATAAATCAGATTACTATTTCATCAATAAATCAGATCAGACACGCTCCGGTGTCTAGTCATGCCTGTCTCATGACCATGGAAACGTCTGCAGAAGCAGACAGTGCTGGCTCTTCGGCTTAGAAACAGAGATGAGCACTGCACCCTAGAGTCAGATACGACTGGCTTTCAAGCAAGGGAAACCTTTACCTTTACTTTTTAAGATATTTACAGTGAATGAATTATCTTATCACTGAGTATATTAAAGTAGATCAAGCTGATTTTGTATCAGGAAGACAAATGTCTGGTTTTGTAAGGAGGGTACTAAATGTAATACACAGACAAATGTTGTTATAACGTGTTATCTCCAATGAATGAGAGATCTGCAAAATGTCCTGTCCTCAACAACCCTGCTCAACCCTTGCTCATTGAATCCTGTGGATTCCTTTAGGGAGTCAACCCATCTCACATTTGGGGGATCCTCTTTTCCTTCTGCCTTCCACTTTCCCACAGTTATCATCTTTTTCTCTGCCCAAAGTAGGACAACATCATCCTGGCCTCCAGAAATAATTCAGTCTTGATTTGCTCTTGGACCACTTGTTTGTCTTCCCAGGGTATCTGCAAAGTTCTCCTTGTGCACCACATTTCAAATGAATCAACTAATTCAAATGAATCAACTAGTAAATTAATGAATTATTTAAAACCAAGGTATAAATATCTCAAATAATCTGGAAAGACTGAAAAAGAAGAATTTTAAAGAATTGAAACAGATAATTATGAACAATCTAGTAGTTTTAAGGAAGCTTGGATCGTCTTAGTTTGGCAGGGTCTCTATATGTAAAATGAAGATATTAGCTAAGATTAATTTTTTATTTAGCATATTACAATAAAGGTTAGTGAAAAGGAATTAAAAGAATGGCAAAATATGGTTAACAAATTTTATAGTGAAGATATGAAATTTAGATTTAATAAAAGGAGGTGTTATAAATCTCGGAGAAGGGGAGGTGTAGGACTTCCTAATTTAAGGTTATATTAATCAATTAAGATATATCAGATGCTATATCCCAGCTCAGGGACCTCAGTGGCTCAAGTGGCTAAGCTGCTGACTGGGAGGCGGAAGGTCAACAGTTCGATTCCCGAGTACTGCAGGACGGAATGAACTCCCGTCTTTGTCCCAGCTCCTGCCAACCTAGCAGTTCAAAAGCAAGAAATCGCAAGTAGATAAATAGGGACCAATTTGGTGGGAAGGTAACAGTGTTCTGTGCACTCCAGTGTCTAGTTATGCCTGCCACATGACCACCAAAATGTCTGCAGAAGCAGACAGCGCTGGCTCTTCAGCTTTGCAACAGAGATGAGCACTGAACCCTAGAGTCGGACACAATTGGCTTTTGAGCAAGGGAAACTTTTACCTTTACCTATATCCCAGCTCAATAAGTTAATTTAGTTGAGAATGGAAGTGCAAGAATTACACTTAAATTAATTTTAGCTAAATTTATTATCTACAAGATAATAAAAATAGACATCCCCTTTCTCATTAATATGTTAAGAATTTGGAATAAGTACAGAAAACTATTTATTTCCTTTGTATCTCCACTAACTAAGGCAGGGATTCTCAACCTGTGGCCCATGGCTCGAATGCAGCCCACAGCACCATTTCATGTGCCCCCCACCACCACCTCCACCACGTCAGGAAGTGCCATGGGGTGGAGGAAGGGCAAAAAGCAACATGGCTGTCTGGCCCACAAAGCTGTCTGAGGGAGCGTAACTTGGCCCCCAGTTTAGAAAGTTTGAGAACTCTTTAACTAAAGTGACAGGGTTGGAGAAGTTCCCAGAAAATTTCAAAAGACAAACTGAAGAGTTGTTAATAGAAAAAATGTGTCATTAGATAAAATGATTAGTTTTTTAAAAAGATAAAATGAAGAAGGTATTTGCTAAGGACAACATATCTTGTTGAAGTATTATCCATTTGGAATGGTGTACAAAAAAATGGATAAGAAAAAAAGGAAAGACAGGGAATGTACAAAATAGAAAGGAATTATATCACAAAAAGAAAGCAGAAGTGACCATAAGGCATGTAATACATAAAATCTATGATAACATATTGTTGGAAGTTGAAGAATGAGAGGATTTATTTAAATTGTTATGGGAAATAGATATGAAAGATGAGATACGTTTCACTGCATTAAAATGCATATGGAACACTAGAATTTTAAAGTCAGTGTTAATAAGTATAAAAGAAAAAAATGTTATAAGTTCATTTGTAGGTGTTTGCTAACCCCCAGTGAAACTCAAACAAATAGATGGCAGATACTTTAAAATGTGTTGGAGAGGATGCTACAAAACAGTGATCTGTTTTCATATGTGGTGGAAATGCAAATATTCACTGAAATTTTGACAAGTAGTGTTTAGGGAGTTAACTGAAATAAGAAATTTTTGTGCATAATTGTGCTTTTATCAACATTTGAAGACGAGATAATCAACTGGTCAACCAGAGAACTAGTTTTCAATTTGTTGAAGCAGCAAGATTGCTTGTTGCTAGGATCTGGGGAAACAGCTCATATAATTTTGTTAAGGGACTGCTATAGGGGAAATCTGGGATGCAACAGTTAATGATAAACTTACATGTAATTTTAAAGTGAGAAAGGGGAGGTATTGTTTGTAGATATAGAGAGAATGTTTATCAATTTTGTACTGGGAAAGGGACAAAGCCCAACACAGGAAACTGTACAATTGTGGGAGGGGAAGGGGACTCTATAAAAGTAAAAGGTAAAGGTAGCTACTCCCAAATGGTCCTGGGATGGGGATGCACTTGATTATTTTAGTGTCTCATTGTTTGTTAGATGATCTAATCTTCAGTGATGTGTTATTTTATTGGGGGGGGGGGAATGAAAATTTAAAAATTATTTCTCTTTGCCCCTGAATTCAAACTACTCATTCCACTTGACATAAATCTCATGTAAATTTGTACAAATAAGGCCTTTTTAGTTGGTAAGTTAGCTAAAGATAAATGTCTCCTTTGCCTGAAGGTCAGTTGTGTCCTATTCTAAGAGGTGGTGCACATCTCTGTTTATAGCCAAAGAGCCAGCATTGTTTGTGTCTGCAGATATTTCCATAGTCATGTGGCATGGAACATTGTTACCTTTTCTGCCTAAGCATTACCTATTTATCTACTTGAAATTTCTTGCTTTCGAACTCCTAGGTTGGCAGGATCTGGGACAGAGACGGGAGCTTGCCCCATCACACAGCACTTGGGTCTCGAACGGCTGACCTGCCAACATTCTGGTCATCAAACTCATTGTCTTAACCACTTAACCACCATGGCTCCCTAGTTGGACTTCATCAAAAGCCCTCTTTCTCCTTTAAGCTTTGGTAACTGCAACCCTCTACCTCAAAGGCATGCATCCTATCAGGGACGTAGGGGGAGGAACATGCCTTACAAAGGCTACGTTGGGTACCCAGAATATTTCTTTTGGGAACACCCAGCAGGGCAGACCTTTGGTCCAGTGTCCTGCTGCCTTAATGAGCACTCCTCTCCCTAGCCTGATTCACTGGGGTCATGGACAGAGTAGCCTTCTGCATATGGCAAGTAATATTGATCACTTGGCAGAAGCTAGGCTTCTTAGTGCTAAAGTCTATGACACACAGCTTATGATTTGCTACTCCTCCTCCCCCATAACAGACAGAGCAATCCCTCTCACCTGCTTCTGGAAGGCTTCCGGTGTTGAAGTGATGAGGACAATTGGAGTCACTTCTGCTCTGCTGGGTTTCCTTCTCCTTCTTTACAAAGGCAGGCAAAACACGGCTGGCTTTTGAAGATTTATTGAAGGAAACACAATACTGGATACAGATCTTAAATTAACCTACACTACATAAAACACAAGCTAATAAAACAAATAAACGAAATAAAATCTTGCTAGCTCCCTAGCAGATTCACGCTTCCTGGTTTGGCGTGGTTCTGCCCCTCATGGCTTAGTTTTAGCCCCGAAGAGTCATGTCGGGCAGCTCTTGGACAATAGCTCCTGCTGAAATCAAGTTCATGGTGTTAGGAGACAAGGGTTCCACCCTTGCTCCCGAAGTGCCTTCTGAGTGCTCAAATTGGCCTCCCTTTATTGACAAGGGCTTTGGAATGTGGTGATCTAATGGGAAAGCACCTGTGTTCTCATGGAAATGAGACGTGCTAGTGCCATCTGTTTGACCTGTGGCCCCCACCTTTGCTTTCCCTGGGAAAGTTCTGTTCTGCAGGTGTCCTGGCAATTAGTTTGATTGACATGAGTGGAGACATCATCTCCCTCGTGGTGTGGTCAGTTGATCTAACTGTCAATCAGTTCCCTTGTAGGGTACTGCAGGTGTTTCTTGGAATGTGTCCAGTCCTGGACACTCACTTTTCCCTCCTCCCTTTGGGGAGGCAACTATTCTAACTATACATCATTGTTATGTCCGACTAACAGCCTGGCATTCCAATGTGCTCTAAAATGAGAGCTGGCTTTCTAAGTCTAAGTAAACTACAATATGTGTCTTAACATTACATGGATCACATGTCACCTTAAAATCAAGACAAGGTCACATGTGGAAACCATGACACATCCAACAGTCCACAAAAACCAACTTCCAATAAAAAGGTGTTATCTTTAGGATCCAGCATGGGTTTATCTTGCTTTTACTGCAACATATGAATTTGCTTAATCCTCTAGAGACCTTGTTTTTCTAGGCTGTATATTGCCCAACTCATCAGTCTGTTTTGGACTGTTTAACTCCCATTTTACTCTCCCGTTGTACCATCTGTCTGTCTCTTCACAGCCACAGAACACTATGTTAATACCAAAATTAAAATGTTTTTGCCTAACAAAATAATGGTGGAAGAAAAGGTTGAGACAATCAACTAATTTTCAAAAAGAATAAAGATCCTACTCATTCTGTAAAAGCAGCCCGAGGATCTGTGGGGTGTTTTTTTCTCCCCAAATTGTTAAAACATGACAAAAATAATGGAAACTATCATTTCCTTTCACCTCTTCAATTTTCGGTTGTTCTTGACAGCCCTTTTAACACTATCTAATTTCCAGGACCAGAATGCAGAGAGGGAAGTCAATCATAGCAACAGATAAAGATGCAACCACTAATATTAACTGTCCAGAACTATTATATCCCATCACTTTGTAACAGAGAAAGTCACTCTGCGAGCATAACCTGGTTTGCTTCCCAACAAATTTAGCTCCCTAGACCTATCCTCCAGGTCCTTTGGTTCCTTCAATTTGGGATGCATGTGTTGTGTTTTGTCAAGTGAGAGCTAACTTATAATGACCCTAGCAAAGCTTTCAAGATGTGAAATATGTCATGAGTCATTTTACCTGTTCCAGACATTTTGTCAGCTATACACCCCCTCACTGAGTTTTCACAGATGAGTGAAGATTCAGAACCAGGTCTCTTTAGCCCTAGTCCATCACAGAGCACAAAATTGCTCCTGACCCATCACAAAAAGCTACCCAGCCCTGTTTTCATAGTACAGGAGGATGTTTTGTTTCCAACTAGAGGAATAGGTAAAAAGCCAGTCTTATCTCACTCTAGAGTTTGGTACTAATCTCCGTTTACAGCCAAAGAGCCAGTGCTGTCTGCATGTTTCTGTGGACATATGGCAGGCATGACTTGGACACCAAAGTGCACAGAATGCTGTTTATCTTCCCATCGAAGTGGTCCCTATTTATCCACTTGCAATTTCTTGCTTTTGAACTGCTAGGTTGGCAGGAGCTGGGACAGAGACAGAAGCTCACTCTGTCATGCAGTACCCAGGAATCGAACTCCGACCTTCCAGTCAGCGAGTTCAGCATCTTAACCACTAGAGGGATAAAGAGCCTCAAATTAACACTGTCTTGTTTCTTGACTTGGAAGATCTTACTGAAAGAGTCACTTCTGAATGTCGGAGAAATTTGGAGGCACTCTTGGGCTTTTGCTAAAGATACAGAAGGATACAAAGTGAATTCACCCTGACTTTGGTTACTGCACATGACATGAGTCCTGGTCTGGCTTTTAAAAGCACCCACAGGTGCTATTTTTAAACCACATAAGGGTTTCTGTTGATAGGTAGCCAGTACTGGGAGGTATGCCAGCAACTGGCAGTTCTAAAGTCAAAGCACAACATGAGGTCAAAATTCTTCTTCTTTCATGTCCAAATCAAACTTTAAACTGCCAAAATGATACCACCTTATTGGCTTTGTCATTGGCCAAAATTAAATCCTCATCGGTACATGTTTCATGCAGTCATTACAGACCAGCAAATGAGCTGGATTCTGTATCTCTCTGTATTTTCTCAACTAGTGTAGGTTCGAGGCATCCTGTCACTATATACATGGTTTCATTAACAGCTTGTTTTGTGTGTGTGGATGCGCTCCATACTGGAGAAGCACACTCTGTTACAGAGATGCTCAGGGCCAAAGCTGACTTATGCAGCATGGATGGTTGAGTTCCCCATGTGTAGTTTGTCAACTATACACATAAAGAACCTCCTCAAAGACTGTGGGTAAGTTTTACATTTTTGAACCACAAACTGACATACCCTGGACAATGGCAAACTTGTTTGCAGGCGCACCCCCCCAATAACGGACACAGACAACATTGAAAGTGGATAACAGCAAAGGGCCACATTTATTGATTCAATGCCCTAGTCCGAATTATAAATTTGTATTGGTAAAACGACCAATCATAATTCCTAAGGCAAGCAGGCCGAAGTAACACTGGTAAGGTACCACCCCAAAATTGCCAACGGCAATTGGTTACAATGTATCAAATTGTATCAATTTGTTTGTTAACAACAAACAAATTGTTGACCGTAGTCAATAACTAACTCATGACCCCACCCTCTGACGCGTATCCGTGAAATCACAGGGGTGATGCATGCTGGTTAGCAATCATCATCACCCCATCGCCTGATTCGTCGTTGACCGGACAACGTTTAACTACTTTATTCCTGTCTAGTGTTGTCCAGTCAATTGCGAACCTGCCGGATACTTGTGGGTCATACTGTTTACCTTACCAGTGCTACCCGCCCATGTGACCAAAGTCAACAGTAGGAACGAAGAAAGACCCCTATATCAAACCATAGCAACAGTGTGGGATGGGCAAAAAAGCCAGGACCCGAAGCCAATGTGGGTCCCAACCAAAAATTCCCACCCGGCCCCGAAGCGACCATAATCACACTGTTAACTAGGGAGGGGGTGGAGGGGAAAAACTTCTCCGCTCCGTCGCTGAGGCAAAATGGCAGCGCGGCTGCCTCGTGGCCACCCCTTTTATAAGGGAGCTGGCCACGCCCCTAACTACCCGGATTCTCTGTCCTGTGGGGGGGGGGGCCCGCAAAGGGCGCGGCGGCCATTTTGGCGCCGCGCTTGCATTGCAGGCGCACCCCCCCAATAACGGACACAGACAACATTGAAAGTGGATAACAGCAAAGGGCCACATTTATTGATTCAATGCCCTAGTCCGAATTATAAATTTGTATTGGTAAAACGACCAATCATAATTCCTAAGGCAAGCAGGCCGAAGTAACACTGGTAAGGTACCACCCCAAAATTGCCAACGGCAATTGGTTACAATGTATCAAATTGTATCAATTTGTTTGTTAACAACAAACAAATTGTTGACCGTAGTCAATAACTAACTCATGACCCCACCCTCTGACGCGTATCCGTGAAATCACAGGGGTGATGCATGCTGGTTAGCAATCATCATCACCCCATCGCCTGATTCGTCGTTGACCGGACAACGTTTAACTACTTTATTCCTGTCTAGTGTTGTCCAGTCAATTGCGAACCTGCCGGATACTTGTGGGTCATACTGTTTACCTTACCAGTGCTACCCGCCACACGGAGGGGCTTCACCAAAGACCTGACGCCCCCCCCCAGACCGTCAGCTCGGTCAACAGGCCTGCTCGCCAGTCACCCAACAGGAGGTCCATACCTCCTCGCGACAGATGGACCCCATCCCCTGCATACAAGTCACAATTTTGTAGACTAATATCGGGGTGATGACTAACCCGTCCCCAAGCCCTGGTGGTGAGAAACCGCGCCACTGCCTTATTGACCGCGCGCCTAGCTCGGTCAAGGGCCAGGAGGTTAACGCCCCCTCTGTAAGAGTGGCGCGGAACAATGTCCGACCAAACCAGGGCTGTGGCAGGCCAGACATAATGCAAGTAGGCGAGGTCCTCGCAAATCGCATGCTTGAGCGATAAGCCGGTGACCTGGCCCAAATCATTGCCCCCCAAGTGGATGATTAGAATGTCAGGCGGGTCAGCCCCCAGGCCAGAAAAAAGGAAAGGCCGCAGCTCCCGCCATAACATCCCAGGCTTACCGTGCCATGAGAGACTGGCGTGGTCACCCAGTCCCAGTCGGGGTCCCCACTCTGTCGCCGCAGCGTAACGCGCTGCCCTGAGCACATAGCTGTGGCCCACCAGCCATACTGTCACCGGTGTAATACGACACCCAGGGTCTGTAAGAAAATTGAGAAAAAGGAAGGTAAGGTGACTGGATTGGTACTCATGGCGGGAGTGGGCGCACATAAAACTGAAAACATTGTGAGCCCCACCTCCCCCTGCTACGTATGTCAGCCCCAGAGTACCCAAAAGCAGCCGCTGTAGAGGCTGCGCCAATACGGAACGAATGTGTGCCAGAACGGGCACCCGGTAGTCCCACCCTGGTGAGGGCTCTGGCAGTCACCTTCCAAAACTGAAATTTAGTAAGGGGAGACCCATCTTGGTGACAGAAAAACGGTCCGTGGTGCATGCCACGCAGTGCCAGGTATTCCTGTAGGGCACCAACCGGACAGATGTCTGCCAAAGAACACCGTAGCAGTCTTACTCCACTGCCTACGCCATGCTGATCTGTTTTAGAGGAGCGAATCCTCAACTGGGCCCAGTCTTTGGCAACATATACATCTCCGCGTTCCAGTGCCCTACCACTTGCATCCGCCTTAGACAGCATCACGAGTTCGCTGATGCGGAGCGCTCCAAAAAATGCCACCGTTGTGGCTGCATGCGATTGGGCTGCCTCATAATGATCAAAACAGAGGCCTGGCCAGCCCCGGGCCAACTGGGTAAGAACCCCTGGGGAAATAGGGTGCCGGTCGTCCGGGCAACGCCCGCGCTCGCGCACCCACCCCTCCAAAACGTGTCTCACACGGAAGTCAGAGGTGGGATCCACATGACCCCCTACTTTGGCCATAAAAGCCAACGCCTAGAGCTTGGATGCTATGGTGCGAGGTGCAAGGCCCTGTGCATGCAGGTGAACCATGAACCGCAGAACATGGTCCACCGGGATGGGCCAGGTCTCTGGCCATTGAAATCGAGTAGCAAAAGCCCTATACAAATTGAATGCTTGTTGATACGCCTTACGCGTGCGTGGCGCTAGTGACAGGCCAATCGCCCGGTTCACCTCTCCTTGCCAATAGTCCACATCTCGTCCGGGAGTGGCGAGGGAAATTCCTCCGCATCCGGGGCCAAGGCGCGGAACCGGGAGATCTGCAGGCGGGACAAAGCGTCAGCAATATCGTTATTAACCCCTGGGACATGCCTGGCCCTGAACAAGACGTTGAGGCGCAGGCAGCGCAGCACAAAATGGCGCACTAGATCCATGACCCTGGGCGATTTAGAAGTCTGTGCATTGACAATGTGCACCACGGCAGCATTGTCGCACCAGAAATGCACCACTGAATTAGCCCACTGTTCGCCCCATAGCATCAAAGCCCCCAGAATGGGAAAAATTCCAGGTATGTGAGATCCCGCAGGCGACCTGTGCCTGCCCATGCCGGTGGCCACCCACCATAGGCCCACTTCCCATTGAAGTACATCCCATAACCCAGGGATCCTGAGGCATCAGACTGGATCTGGAAATTGGGGGATGCCAGGAGGTCAGACCTCCAAAATGAGACCCCATTAAACTCCCTCAGGAATTGCAACCAGACAAACATGTCTGCCCTGATACCCCGGGTAAGCCTGACTCTGTGGTGGGGCCTGGATAACCCTGCCATGGCGTCGCATAAGCGCCGGGCGAAAGCCCTGCCCGGTGCGACCACCCTGCAGGCAAAATTGAGGTGCCCATGTAGCACCTGCAGTTCCCTCAGGGATGCCTTACGCTTGGCCAGCAATTCCGAGATAAGGGTCACTATCCTGGACACCTTATCACCCGGTAACCTAGAAGCCTGTACTACTGTATCAATCTCAACCCCCAGGAATACTAGTTTGGTCGACGGGCCCTCGGTCTTTTCGGGCGCTAAAGGGACACCCAGTTCCTGCATTAGCGTCTGAAATGTATTGAGGAGACGTGCACACGTGTCCCAGCCCCGTTCACCCCCGAATAAAAAGTCATCCAGGTAATGGGCTACAGACCGGGACCCTGACCTGCGGACGAAAGCCCACTCTAGGAAGGTACTAAAACGCTCGAAAGCCGAGCATGATATGGAGCAGCCAAAAGGCATGGCCTTATCAAAATAATACTCCCCTTTAAATTTAAAACCCAGCAATTCAAAGTCGCCCGGGTGCACCGGCAAGAGGCGAAAAGCTGACTTAATGTCGCACTTGGCCAGCAAGGCACCCGGGCCACACGAGCGCACCATGCGCAGCGCATGGTCGAACGATGTATACCTGACCGAACAAAGGTCATCAGGTATCGCATCGTTGACCGATCGGCCGGCTGGGTAGGACAAATGATGAATAAGGCGAAACTCACCTAGGGACTTTTTAGGAACCAAACCCAATGGTGAAACCTTAAGGTTGGGAAAAGGGGGTGCGGGAAAAGGTCCGGCGACCCTGCCCGCGTCTAACTCCTTGTTAATGCTGGCCTCGGCTACCTCCTCCCTTCCTCTGAGGGATAAAAGGTTGGGAGCATCCTGAGGAGATCTATCACCCATAAAAGGGATACGAAATCCCTGCTTAAAACCTTGGATGAGGTACTCCCTGTCCTCTCCCCTTGGGTACGATGCGAGCCAGCGCTCCAGCATGTCCACCTTAATTGGGGAGGGGGCCTTTCGGAGAACTAGTTCCATCCGTGGCAGGCTTGCCAGCCCACTGTCCACCCCTCCCTCTGCCTCGCACCCCCCCAGGCTTGGGACAAGCAGAGGCTGCATGGGGACCAGAACATGTGGGACACTCGTGCTTATACCTGCAGTTCTTCCGACTGCAGGAACCATTGGACGAGAAAGTCCAGCACAGCAGGCGGGCTGGAACCCCCTGCCCCGCCATTTGGCGGGTAACCTGCGCTGGAGCTGCTCGCTGGACCGCATGTCCACAATGGTATCTATCCCCCGGGGCAGGACGTGTGGGTGTCATATACAAGAGCCACAGTCTCTGGCACGGCTCATCCCATCTCATCTCGGGGTGCAGGGGAATCCTCATACGGAATTCCTCATCATATGCTAGCCATGAGGGGCCCGGGAAATCTACCATCGCCCTGTATATGTTGTCCAAATATTGGACCATGGGAATAGCTAGATCCGGCCGCGCCCTCAAATACACCGCCATGTATATCAAATAAGCGGGGAGCCAGTTAGCCCAGGTACGCGGCGGCTTACGGCGGCGTGCCTGCTCCTTGTCCTTCTCATCCTGACCCTCCCTTTCTTCCTTAGTGGGCTCTCTGTTCAGGAGTGAGAAGATATCCACGTACTCCCCTCGCCATATCTTTTCTCTGGTAGCCTGAGCCAAGTGATCACCCAATGGCAGGGAATACCCTGCCGTCGGCAAAGCCGAAAAGGGGATAGCTGGCCTACCCAAAGGGGCATGAGTTAACCCTGCCACCCCAAGTACGTTCCCAGCAGTGTAAGAACCAATGCCCACCCCAGCGGGCATGGTGGCAGTAGTTGTCGCCAGGTGGGTCGCCAGCGGCGTCGCCCCTGCACCACCCGCGCGAGGCCAAGGCCACTGAAAGGTCCCCCCTATATTGGGAATGTGTGTGGATGTACTCGTTTGCACCATATACTCACATGCTGCACCCCCGCGGGCCGCCCCCAACGGGGGTTCCGGCCCACTGGGGGCGTCGGAGCTCACGACCGATGTAGAGCTCATCACCGGGGCTTGACCCGCGCCAGGTTGCTGGCTGGGGTGCTGCGAGGCAGTGGCCGGAGCCACGCCACCCGCCTGCAGCAGCTCAACCCTCCCCGCCGGCCGTTGTCCTGCTGCCGATAGCGCCTCCAAAGGTACCCCGAAAGGGGCACCTGCCTGACTGGCCCGGGCCAAAGACTCCTCTAAGGCCGCAATACGGGCCAGTAAGGTGTCTACAGTAACCATGGGTAAAGAGCCGGCCGGCCCACCTGACCCTTGCATGGGGACAGTTCCCTGCACCCCATGGCCCAGATATGGCCATTGGCCAGGGCCAAAGCCCGGTAGGGCTGGTGAGGAAACCTGCCAAGGCGGGGCACCGGGCCACCCCCCAAGGCTAGAGGGCCCCGGGAGAGGCTGCGGCCCAGAAGTAGTCGGCCCAACGGGTTGGGCGGAAGGAGGAGCGGTGTCCACCGCTCGCGGGCCGCGGGCCGGAGCGCCCTCCGCGCCCGCACTCTGAACGGGCCAAGGTGCGATAGACCCCAAGCCACTAGCCCCGGCCGGGGATGGCAAAGGTGGCTGTTGAGGAGGCGGCACCACGGTCCTCCGACCTGGGTTGCGCCTCCTAACAGCCCGAGCTGAATTCGCAGGAGCCTTCTTTTGGAAGGCATCTCGAGCAAAAAAGGGAAGCTAGCTAAGCAAAATCGACCCAAAAGGCTTCCCGGCAATACCAACGAGCGACGGAGGCGCAGGGGAAAAACTTCTCCGCTCCGTCGCTGAGGCAAAATGGCAGCGCGGCTGCCTCGTGGCCACCCCTTTTATAAGGGAGCTGGCCACGCCCCTAACTACCCGGATTCTCTGTCCTGTGGGGGGGGGCCCGCAAAGGGCACGGCGGCCATTTTGGCGCCGCGCTTGCATTTTCTAACTAATCTTTCTAGATCAAACCAAAAGAACTAAGGAATGAGTTCACCCAAAAGGTCTTTGTCAAGACCAACCTTAACAATGATCTCAATAAATAATGATGTTAAAATGGAGCCACTGGAAATACCTTTCAAGGAACATCAGTGTTGATGCAAGGTCAATGTGGGGAAAGCTTCCTGTCTATCTGCACATCAGCCAACTGGTGACATTTTTTTTCTGGCAGGGGGCAGCTCTAGTAATTCCTTTTTCCCTCCAGGGCAAGTTGATGAGGCTGCCCTGACCCCAGCAATGTCAGTAGCGGTGAGAAGGGTCCCAGTAGATGCCAGTTGGTGGGCTTAGTGTCTGGCTTTTCAGACAATGCCCAGTAAAGCTTGCTACACATTATCCAAAACACCTACAGTAGTTCCTGCCCAGGACTATGGTGATTGGTTTCTTCCTCCAGACCTTCAGTAGGAGTGAAAAGTGACGACCCTCCAGATTTTCATTTTTGTGTCTTCTGCCTTTGCCAGCCAAGCCAGAAGTGGTGGTGGGCTGTGAAAGTTGGAGACCAGAAGGAATTGGAGCAGTTCCCCACTTCAGTCAAAAAAGATGTAACAAGATATAACCCTCTTATCTTCCAAGAGGTCTACTAATCATGCTAAATGCAGGATCACAGATGGCTAAGCTAGAGTGCAAGATTAATGGTTCCACCTGTACTTTAGCACCGTTTTCTGCTTCTACCATAAATAGACACCCTTTTCATAACAATGGTCCTCTGTGCACAAAAGGCTTTACCTCTTAATACCTTCATATCTAGCTTCCTGATAAAGGTACAGCTACATATTCCAACTAACAATTTGCAAGATTCTGCCAATAAGAGTCTGAATGTTAGCCCAGGCAAGAAAGAGGTGGTAAGAGAATGCAAGCGCGGCGCCAAAATGGCCGCCGCGCCCTTTGCGGGGCCCCCCCCCCACAGGACAGAGAATCCGGGTAGTTAGGGGCGTGGCCAGCTCCCTTATAAAAGGGGTGGCCACGAGGCAGCCAAGCTGCCATTTTACCTCAGCGACGGAGCGGAGAAGTTTTTTCCCCTGCGTCTCCGTCGCTCGTTAGCTTACCGGGAAGCCTTTTGGTAGCGGTTCTGCCTTTCTGGCTTCCCTTTTTGCTCCGGTGGAGATGCCTTCGAAGAAGAAGGCGGCTTCGAGTTCAGCTCGCGTTGTTAGGAGGCGCAACCCAGGTCGGAGGACCGCGGTGCCGCCTCCTCAGCAGCCACCTTTGCCAGCCCCGGCCGGGGCCGGCGGAATGGGGTCTATTGCCCCTTGGCCCGGGGTGGGCGATCAGAGGGCGGGCGCGGAAGGGGTTCCGGCCCGCGGCCCACGAGCGGTGGACACCGCTCCTGCTCCTGCCCACTCTGTCGGGCCTACTCCTCTTGGGCTGCAGCCTCTCCCGGGGCCCTCTAGCCTTGGGGGGTGGTGCGGCCCCCTGCCTTGGCAGGTTTCTCCACCAACCCTGCCGGGCTTCGGTGCTGGCCAATGGCCATATGTGGGTCCCGGGGTACAGGGACCTGTACCCATGCCTGGGCCAGGCGGGCCGGCCGGCCCTTTGCCCATGGTCAACGTGGACACCTTGCTGGCCCGCATTGCGGCCCTGGAGGCGTCGTTGGCGCGGGCCAGTCAGGCGGGCGCCCCTTTCGGGGTTCCTTTTGAGACGCTGTCGGCTGGAGGACAACAGCCGGCGGGGAGGGTCGAGCTGCTGCAGGCGTGTGGCGCGGTTTCGGCCACTGCCTCGCAGCTCCCCAGCCAGCAACCAGGTGCGGGTCAAGCCCCGGTGATGAGCTCTACGTCGGTCGTGAGCTCCGACGCCCCCAGTGGGCCGGAACCCCCGGTGGGGGCGGCCCACGGGGGTGCAGCGTGTGAGTATACGGTGCAAGCGAGTACATCCACACACATTCCCAATCTAGGGGGGGCCTTTCAATGGCCTTGGCCTCGCGCGGGTGGTGCGGGGGCCACGCTGTCGGCGACCCACCCGGCGACGACGACTACCACCTTGGGCACTGGGGTGGGCATTGGTCCCTACACTACAAGGAATGTTCTGGGGGTGGCTGGATTAGTTCAGACCCCTTTTACCAGGCCGGCTGTCCCTTTTTCGGCCTTGCCGACGGCAGGGTATTCCTTGCCATTGGGTGATCACCTGGCACAGGCTACTAGGGAAAAGATATGGCGAGGGGAGTACGTAGATATCTTCTCACTCCTGAACAGAGAGCCCACCAAGGAGGAAAGGGAGGGTCAGGATGAGAAGGACAAGGAGCAGGCACGCCGCCGTAAGCCGCCGCGTACCTGGGCCAACTGGCTCCCCGCTTATTTAATATACATGGCGGTATATTTGAGGGCGCGGCCGGATTTAGCTATTCCCATGGTCCAATATTTGGACAACATATATAGGGCGATGGTCGATTTCCCGGGCCCCTCATGGCTAGCATATGAGGAGGAATTCCGTATGAGGATTCCCCTTCACCCCGAGATGAGATGGGATGAGCCGTGCCAGAGGCTTTGGCTTTTGTATATGACACCCACACGCCCTGCCCCGGGGGATAGATACCATTGCGGACATGCGGCCCAGCGAGCGGCTCCAGCGCAGGTTACCCGCCAGGCGGCGGGGCAGGGGGTTCCAGCCCGCCTGCTGTGCTGGACTTTCTCGTCAATTGGTTCCTGCAATCGAAAGAACTGCAGGTATAAGCATGAGTGTCCCACATGCTCTGGCCCCCACGCAGCCTCTGTTTGCCCCAAGCCTGGGGGGGCGCGAGGCAGAGGGAAGGGTGGACAGTGGGCTGGCAAGGCTGCCACGGATGGAGCTAGTTCTCCAAAAGGCTCCCTCCCCAATTAAGGTGGACATGCTGGAGCGCTGGCTCGCATCGTACCCGAAGGGGGAGGACAGGGAGTATATTCTTCAAGGTTTTAAGCAGGGATTTCATATCCCTTTTGTGGGTGATAGGTCCCCTCAGGATGCTCCCAACCTTTTATCCCTTAGAGGAAGGGAGGAGGTGGCTGCGGCCAGCATTCAAAAGGAGTTAGTCGCGGGCAGGGTCGCTGGACCTTTCCCCGTACCCCCGTTTCCCAATCTTAAGGTCTCGCCACTGGGTTTGGTCCCCAAAAAGTCCCTAGGTGAGTTTCGCCTTATTCATCATTTGTCCTACCCAGCCGGCCGATCGGTCAATGATGCTATCCCTGATGACCTTTGTTCAGTCAGGTATACATCGTTTGACCATGCGTTGCGCATGGTGCGCTCGTGTGGCCCGGGTGCCCTGCTGGCCAAGTGTGACATTAAGTCAGCTTTTCGCCTCTTGCCAGTGCATCCGGGCGACTTTGAGTTGCTGGGTTTTAAATTTAAGGGGGAATATTATTTTGATAAGGCCATGCCTTTTGGCTGCTCCATATCATGCTCGGCTTTCGAGCGTTTTAGTACCTTCCTAGAGTGGGCTTTCGCCCGCAGGTCAGGGTCCCGGTCTGTAGCCCATTACCTGGATGACTTTTTATTCGGGGGTGAACGGGGCTGGGACACGTGCGCACGTCTCCTCAACACATTTCAGACGCTAATGGAGGAACTTGGTGTCCCTTTAGCGCCCGAAAAGACCGAGGGCCCATCGACCAAGCTAGTATTCCTGGGGGTTGAGATTGACACAGTAGTGCAGGCTTCTAGGTTGCCGGGTGATAAGGTGTCCAGGATCGTGGCCCTTATCTCGGAATTGCTGGCCAAGCGTAAGGCATCACTGAGAGAACTTCAGGTGCTACATGGGCACCTTAATTTTGCTTGCAGGGTGGTCGCACCGGGCAGGGCTTTTGCCCGGCGCTTATGCGACGCCATGGCAGGGTTATCCAGGCCCCACCACAGAGTTAGGCTCACCCGGGGTATCAGGGCAGACATGTTCGTCTGGTTGCAATTCCCGAGGGAGTTTAATGGGGTCTCATTTTGGAGGTCTGACCTCCTGGCGTCCCCCAATTTCCAGATCCAGTCTGATGCCTCAGGATCCCTGGGTTATGGGATGTACTTCAATGGGAAGTGGGCCTGTGGTGGGTGGCCACCGGCATGGGCAGGCACAGGTCGCCTGCGGGATCTCACATACCTGGAATTTTTCCCCATTCTGGGGGCTTTGATGCTATGGGGCGAACAGTGGGCTAATTCGGTGGTGCATTTCTGGTGTGACAATGCTGCTGTTGTCCACATTGTCAATGCACAGACTTCCAAATCGCCCAGGGTCATGGACCTAGTGCGCCATTTTGTGCTGCGCTGCCTGCGCCTCAACGTTTTGTTCAGGGCCAGGCATGTCCCAGGGATTAATAATGATATTGCTGACGCTTTGTCCCGCCTGCAGATCTCCCGGTTCCGCGCCTTGGCCCCGGATGCGGAGGAATTTCCCTCGCCACTCCCGGACGAGATGTGGACTATTGGCAGGGAGAGGTGAACCGGGCGATTGGCCTGTCACTAGCGCCACGCACGCGTAAGGCGTATCAACAAGCATTCAATTCTTACAGGGCATTTGCTACTCAATTTCTCTTGCCAGAGACCTGGCCTATCCCGGTGGACCATGTTCTGCGGTTCATGGTTCACCTGCACGCACAGGGCCTTGCACCTCGCACCATAGCATCCAAGCTCTCGGCGTTGGCTTTTATGGCCAAAGTGGGAGGTCATGTGGATACCACCTCTGACTTCCGTGTGCGACATGTTTTGGAGGGGTGGGTGCGCGAGCGCGGGCGTTGCCCGGATGACCGGCACCCTATTTCCCCAGGGGTTCTTACCCAGTTGGCCCGGGGCTGGCCAGGCCTCTGTTTTGATCATTATGAGGCAGCCCTTTTTCACGCAGCCACAACGGTGGCATTTTTTGGAGCGCTCCGCGACAGCGAACTCGTGATGCTGTCTAAGGCGGATGCAAGTGGTAGGGCACTGGAACTCGAAGATGTCTACGTAGCCAAAGACTGGGCCCAGTTGAGGATACGCTCCTCTAAAACAGATCAGCATGGCGTAGGCAGTGGTGTAAGACTGCTACGTTGTTCTTTGGCAGACATCTGTCCGGTTGGTGCCCTACAGGAATTCCTGGCACTGCGTGGCATGCACCACGGCCCGTTTTTCTGTCACCAAGATGGGTCTCCCCTTACTAAATTTCAGTTTTGGAAGGTGATAGCCAGAGCCCTCACCAGGGTGGGCCTACCAGGTGCCCGTTATGGCACACATTCGTTCCGGATTGGTGCAGCCTCTACAGCAGCTGCTTTTGGGTACTCTGGGGCTGACATACGCAGCATGGGAAGGTGGGGCTCGCAATGTTTTCAGTTTTATGTGCGCCCACTCCCGCCATGAGTACCAATCCAGTCACCTTACCGCCTTTTTTCTCAATTTTCTTACAGACCCTGGGTGTCGTATTACACCGGTGACAGTATGGCTGGTGGGCCACAGCTATGTGCACAGGGCAGCGCGTTACGCTGCGGCGACAGAATGGGGACCCCGACTGGGACTGGGTGACCACGCCAGTCTCGCATGGCATGGTAAGCCTGGGATGTTATGGCGGGAGCTGCGGCCTTTCCTTTTTTCTGGCCTGGGTGCTGACCCGCCTGACATTCTAATCATCCACCTGGGGGGCAATGATTTGGGCCAGGTCACCGGCTTATCGCTTAAGCATGCGATTTGCGAGGACCTCGCCTACTTGCATTATGTCTGGCCTGCCACAACCCTGGTTTGGTCGGACATTGTCCCGCGCCATTCTTACAGAGGGGGCGTTAACCTCCTGGCCCTTGACCGCGCTAGGCGCGCGGTCAATAAGGCAATGGCGCGGTTTCTTGCCAACAGGGCTTGGGGACGGGTTAGTCATCACCCCGATATTAGTCTACAAAATTATGACTTGTACGCAGGGGATGGGGTCCATCTGTCGTGAGGAGGTATGGACCTCCTGTTGGGTGATTGGCGAGCAGGCCTGTTGACCGAGCTGACGGTCTGGGGGGGGCGTCAGGTCTTCTTTGAAGCCCCTCCGTGTGGCGGGTAGCACTGGTAAGGTAAACAGTATGACCCACAAGTATCCGGCAGGTTCGCAATTGACTGGACAACACTAGACAGGAATAAATTAGTTAAACGTTGTCCGGTCAACGACGAACCAGGCGATGGGGTGATGACGATTGCTAACCAGCATGCATCACCCCTGTGATTTCACGGATACGCGTCAGAGGGTGGGGTCATAAGTTAGTTATTGACTACGGTCAACAATTTGTTTGTTGTCAACAAACAAATTGATACAAATTGATACATTGTAACCAATTGCCGTTGGCAATTTTGGGGTGGTACCTTACCAGTGTTACTTCGGCCTGCTTGCCTTAGGAATTACGATTGGTCGTTTTACCAATGCAAATTTATAATTCGGACTAGGGCATTGAATCAATAAATGTGGCCCTATGCTGTTATCCACTTTCAATGTTGTCTGTGTCCGTTATTGGGGGGGTGCGCCTGCAATGCAAGCGCGGCGCCAAAATGGCCGCCGCGCCCTTTGCGGGCCCCCCCCACAGGACAGAGAATCCGGGTAGTTAGGGGCGTGGCCAGCTCCCTTATAAAAGGGGTGGCCACGAGGCAGCCAAGCTGCCATTTTACCTCAGCGACGGAGCGGAGAAGTTTTTTCCCCTCCACCCCCTCCCTAGTTAACAGTGTGATATTATGGTCGCTTCGGGGCCGGGTGGGAATTTTTGGTTGGGACCCATATTGGCTCCGGGTCCTGGCTTTTTTGCCCATCCCACAATGTTGCTATGGTTTGATATAGGGGGCTTTCTGTGTTCCTACTGTTGACTTTGGTCACATTGGCGGGTAGCACTGGTAAGGTAAACAGTATGACCCACAAGTATCTGGCAGGTTCGCAATTGACTGGACAACACTAGACAGGAATAAATTAGTTAAACGTTGTCCGGTCAACGACGAACCAGGCGATGGGGTGATGACGATTGCTAACCAGCATGCATCACCCCTGTGATTTCACGGATACGCGTCAGAGGGTGGGGTCATAAGTTAGTTATTGACTACGGTCAACAATTTGTTTGTTGTCAACAAACAAATTGATACAAATTGATACATTGTAACCAATTGCCGTTGGCAATTTTGGGGTGGTACCTTACCAGTGTTACTTCGGCCTGCTTGCCTTAGGAATTACGATTGGTCGTTTTACCAATGCAAATTTATAATTCGGACTAGGGCATTGAATCAATAAATGTGGCCCTATGCTGTTATCCACTTTCAATGTTGTCTGTGTCCGTTATTGGGGGGGTGCGCCTGCAAAGGGAAAACAGAGCAGAGAGATATTTAGGATTCCTTATGTTTTCATTTAGATAAGGCACATTTTTTTCTAGATGGGCTTTTCAAATGATTCCTTGTGATTTTGGGATAATATCTTTATATTTTAATGCATAAATTAGTTCTCCCTATAGCCTCCTGTGTTTGGCTACATACAGAGTTTTGGAAACAACATAAATCCCATTCATTTTAATTTCCTCGCTCTTTTGTCTTCTCACCTTCCCATTCCTCTGTCTTTCTTCCTAACTCACTCACACTTCACAATTTGCTAGCTTTTAGAAAATGATCACCAAGACAACCATTTGTTCTCAGTTCCTTACATCTCTTCTCCATAATTAAGATAATTTCTCACACTTGGCTTCAAAATTACCCAGTTTGTGTACCCAGTCCCAGACCCAAAACTCAGGTTGAAGTGCAAATAAATAAATGGGTTCTCCTTAACATAATTCAATTTTTTTTAAAAAGAATACAGGGTAGTATTTGATTGATTAATCTTTTAAAACTGAAAATTGTAAAGACATTGTGGTATAACGATCAGAAAAGGGGGGGGGGGTAGGTTTACCAGATATTAAAAAATACTATATAGCATATCAATTGAAAAACATTCTAAAAATGTTAATGCACAAAGACACATTATGGGAAGGTATTGGTACGAAAGAATTATACAAAGTTGGAAAAGTAATACTTTTAGGTAAGGACAAAGTTAAAATTAACAATGATAATAAAATTTTAAAAAGTTTGTTGAATGTTTGGCATTCTGTTAAAAATAAACTTGCTCCGGGAACTTCGCCCATAATAGAATTAGGGGATATAAAATCCTTTCCAATACTATTAACTAGTAAGAACAAATTGCTACTTCAAATTAATAAAATAGAGTTTCTAAAGGACTGGATAGATTTTTGTAAAAATAAAGAAAAAAAGATAAAATTGTTTACGCAAATGAACTTAAACTGGATTCAAGTAGCAGCAATTAATAATTAGAACTCTCATATAGCCACTGAATCAGACCTAAACAGAGGTTTAACTGAGTTTGAAAAATTGGTAAAATATATAAATTGCTAATTGATATGGATTACAACAATGATAGTATGAGAGAGACATGGGAAAGCGACCTAAATATAAACATTAGTGAAGAAAGTTGGAAGTTAAAATGGAAAAATAGAGTAATGAGAAATGTATCAATTAGAATAAAAGAATACAATTATAAAGTATTGTGGAAATGGTATCTAACCCCAGCAAAAATAAAATTGATGAATCCAAAGGGATCTAGTTTATGCTGGAATTGTAAAAAAGAGACTGGGGCTTATCTCCATATGTGGTGGGAGTGTGAAAGAGTGAAAGGTTTTTGGATGTTAGTGGAAAACGAGATAACAAAAATGTTTGGTACCCGTATTAAATTGGATGCACCAAGTGTGTTGATACTTGAGTTTGGTAATGTCATTTCAAATCATTATAATGCAGATTTGCTATCTATTTTAATAGTGAATGCAAGAATTTATTTATTTATTTATTTATTTTTATTTAATTAATGTACCGCCTTCCTCACCCTGGGGCGACTCAAGGCAGTTTACATTTCATAAGATATACATAGGGCCACAACGGCTCCTCTTCTGCCCACCCAGGCCTTGGGTGGGCGAGAGTCGCGGGGGGGGGCGGTGTGGATGGAAAAGCTGCCTCTTTCCCCCCAATGGCTCCTCTTCTGCTAAGTGGAAGGGAGGAGAGCAAATAAAAATTGAAGATTGGTATGTTCAAAATTGGACAACAGCATTAAATGACAAACTTACATGCAAAATAAATATTAAAAAGGTATCACGAGTAAAAATAAATTTTATGAGATTTGGAAGCCCTTCCTAGATCATACTATAACTAAAGGCAAAGGGAGCAAGCCTCCTATGGATCATTTATCATTTTGGAATGAGAGTTAAATGTTTGTGGGTACATCTTACTATTGATTCTTCTAGGGAACGTATAACCTGTCTCTGATGGATATCATTAATGTTAGACTAGATAGAGTAACTATAAGAGTATTTAACTTTGTAGCGTTGAATTGTATTTTCCTTTCTTTTTTTTCTTCTCTTTTTCTTTCTCTTTGTTTTGCTGGTGTGTACACATATGTTGTCTTCTGTTTTTAATTAATAAAATATATTTTTTAAAGTACTTGGCAACAACAATAATAAAAAAAAGAGAATTAAAAAAAAACTGAAAATTGCCTAGCTGAAAGTCTAAGCACAGGATCTTGATGTGTAGCAATAACTTCCAAATGAAAAAAGTGGAAATATTATGCAATCTCCAGGGTTTTGTAAATATCACTGGTGGTTTATGATTTTTGTTTTGTTATAACATTTTTGAAATACTGGGAGTAGTTTATTTTAATAGATTATAGATACAATAGAGTAAGTATACATATAAGTATATATACATGTTGGTATAGTATATCAGTATAATATGAACTGTTAACTAAGAAAGGTATGGTGTAGAAAATATATTAACATGAAAAATACTCTTTATATCAAAGAGAAGAAAGTTTATGCTTATGTTATGTTCTTTCTTTTTTCTTTATATGTAACATTGTTATTTTGTATGTTTATAGTATAAAAGTTAATAAAATATTTTTTAAAGGAAATATTATGTCTCCAAGATGTCATAGGATGGAGATTTCCAAAGAGGGAAGATGATACCAAGCACTGTCCTCTAGCTCCAGGTGACAAGATGTTAGGGTGCTATATTTATAAATCCATAAGGGACATTTTGGCTTTATTAGGGACGTACGAGCTATGGGGCTATGTTTTGGGGACATTAGTGTTGAGGGATCGTGTTATGTATTAGATGCGGTAATGTTGTATTGTTAATATTGTAGAAATTGCCATTTTGTGGAGAATTCTAGTGTAATTTATTTGTATTTTTCTATACCTGTATTGTACTTACTGTTGGCTTTGTTTATATTTTGACTGTATATTGTGTTTTTGATTATGTTGTAATGCCGCCCAGAGTCGGCCATGTGCTGAGAGAGGCGGGGTACAAATTAAAATTATTATTATTATTATTATTATTATTATTATTATTATTATTATTATTATTATTATTATTATTATTATTATTATTATTATTATTATTATT
Source organism: Bradypodion pumilum (assembly GCA_035047305.1). Taxonomy (NCBI): domain Eukaryota; kingdom Metazoa; phylum Chordata; class Lepidosauria; order Squamata; family Chamaeleonidae; genus Bradypodion; species Bradypodion pumilum. The sequence continues at coordinate 18,890,724 of JAWDJD010000002.1, forward strand.
ATTATTATTATTATTATTATTATTATTTTGCCCTAGTTTTCTTAGAGCTGATGATATTTTTGACCGAATTACCAAGAAACCATTACTCCCTAAAAATTCCTAGCTAGAGGTAGTTTTAATTAGCTAGTCCTGACATTTTCAAATTTCCCCTAACCACTGTTCCACTCTTGATTGTCCAGGATGTTCATACAATCATTATTTAGGGAGGAAAACAGTGTGCTGCCATAAAAATTGTAGAGTCTGGCTTAAGCTGAGCAAAAACATAGCGAAATAGCAATTGGCAAAACAATAGCATTTACACTTAAATAACGGCCCATAGGACTTAGTGCACTTTCTGGGCAGTTCACAAAATAATTAGTATTTTGCCCCTATCATGCTTGGATGGAAGTCTGAGTCAATCTTGATTCCCATGAGGATCAAACTCACAATGCAGTCCAGCAGTTTAACCACTGCACCACCAAGTGCAGAGACTACAGTATGACAAGGAACTGGAGGTTTCAAAACATGGAAATGGGAGATTCTAAATGGTTCTCCATTATTTTCCACAATACGGGTTTGCTGGACCAAGGCAGTGGCCCATCAAGACACATCTTTTGGACCAAGCCAGTGGTCCATTGAGACATGTGTTTTTGAGTTCAACAGTGGTTAACCCAATACATAAACAAATCACAGACATCCTTTTGATCTTCTGCCATCCCCTTGCAATTGAATATGTTTGGCCTCTGCACATATGGATGTTCAATTTCAACATTCATGATTGACCACTACGGACTATCATTTCTTCTTCTTTTTCCATGTCTAGGCCAGATTAGAACCTGGCCAAATGAAACCTCCTCCTCCTCCTCCTCCTCCAAGTGAAACTGTCCAAATGAAGCCACTTTTTGGTGAATTCATTCCACTGTTCCTTTCATCTGACCTAGTGTGAGAAACATTATCCAGCATAATTAGCTCCTCCTCATCTTCTTCTTCTTCTTTTTACTCTAGATGAAACCATCCAAATGAATCCACTTTTTGGTGAATTCATTCCACAGTTCCTTTCACCTGACCTAATGTGAGAAAGATTAGCCTGCACAAGGTGGCCGTTGCCTGGGGAACACCCATTTATCTTTCAAAAATACCACATTCTTCAAGGAGGCTCTTTCTGTTTACCCCTGGCCTATCTCTAAGCACTATGAACCTGTTATGTTTTTTGAGCAAAGGAAAAAAAATCATATAACCCAGGAATTCCACCAGTTAATTATGCATCAGAGTTCAGGTAATAAACACAAGTAATTGCCTGAGTAGGGGAGGAAGACATTGTTTTGAGCAGCTGTGAATCAAATCTTTGCTCTCTAAATTCCTATTCCACTGAAAAGGAAGGCTGTGAAAACAAAATAATCTGATTGTTTTGTCAATAAAGGGCAAGGGGGGGGGGGTAACATGCTTTACAGTAGGCTTATTATGTTGTTTCCCTTTGTACTTCTCCCATTCTGCAATCTATTTGTTTGAGCATTTTATGCCTGTGGATTTTTTTTTTATCAGTTGTTATGCACCACTGGTGTGAGAGAGAAACAATGCAATTTTTAAAAATTCGAATAGCATCTGGCATCCATTTAGGGCTATTTGCAGATTGCTGGATCTCTTTGTAGCATGCAGACTTCTAAACCTCTGTGGGGTTTCAGAGCCTCCGCCTGCCCACTTGCCTGTTTCTCTCTTGCTATTTCTTTCTTTTGTTTTAATCAGGTTCCCTCTAGACTTCAGTTTGCTGCTATTCATCACTGGCTGCTTGTTCAGGTATACCTGCAAGGTTTTCCTGCAAAATGCTTCCTCCCAAAATGAGTTTGCTGGGTGGATGAGACAGTAGGAAGAAGGATTATTTACAAAGGGAAAGTGGCAACAGGTTGAGAGCTTAACCCTTCCATGTTCTTCAACTACCCACATTTCCTACTTCATAGTTCAGAGAGTTACATTCTAAAAGTAAATGGGTTTTATTAAGTAGAAAGTTAAAGTATCTTGGTTTAACATACAGTAAAACCCCTACTTACAAAAAAAAGTCAATTCTGTAGGCTTTTACTTAAATTGATTTTTTTTGTAACTCAAAACAAACCTATAGGAAAAAAATATTTTTACGTAACTCGAAGCAAACCCATAGGAAAAATGTAATTTTATGTAAATCAAAGCAAACCCATAGAGAAATGAATTTTATGTAACTTGAAGCAAACCCATAGGACAAAGAATATTTATGTAGCTCGAAGCAAATCCATAGGAAATTGTGTAAATCAGGACATTGTTTTAGCATAAAATCATTATGTTAAGTTGAATTTTATGTAACTCGAGGCATTTGTAAGTTGGGTTTTACTGTATTACAGTTAGAGAAATTGTCTAAATATGGGTTAAAACTAGATAGACGTTGCAGACAATCAACAAAGTTTGAAGAATTGATAATGCAGATGGAATGGAATCACAAGAAAGGGTTTGGTTAGTAAAGTATATAAAATATTGATGGAATATGAAATTGGACAACACTCTTTATGAATAAGTTGGGAAATGGATTTAGGAGGCAATATTAAAGAGAGGGAATGGGTTAGAATATGGAAGCAAAGAATTATGAAAAATATGTCAGTTAGAATTAAAGAGAATTGTTTATGAAACAATATGGAGATGGTATATGACTCTAGTACGCTTTAGTTATTATGACATAAAATATTCAAAAGACTGTTGGAGATGTAAAAAAAGAAGTTGGAGTGTATTTTCATTTATGGTGAAAATGTTAGAATGGGAAGAAAATATAGGAAATATTTTTATGGAAATTAATGAAATATTATCTATGAAATTGGAGATTTGTCCAAGAATAGCATTATTAATGGATTTTGGGAAAATGGCAATAGAATGGAAAAGGAAAGAAATGATTATTATATTTTTAACAGTATTAAGATTAAATATTGGTAGAAAATGGAAAGTAGATTGGGAATTGAACTGGATGATTGGTACAAAGAGATGTGGAATATAGCTATAAATGAGAAGTTAACTTGTGAGGTGAAGACAAAAAAGGGATTAGCAAAGAAATTGGTTTTTAGAGTGATATGGGGATTATTTTTAAACTATGTATCGGTAAAAGGGAAAGGAGTAAAGCCAGAACAAGACATATTATCTTTTTAAAATAATGGACAAATATATAAATTTAATGATATGGAAAACACTTCATGGAGAAGGTTTATAAGTCCCACGAGTGATGGGTACATGTAGAGAGTTACATGGTAATATATGTATGTATGTTAGGTTTTTTTACTGTGTTGTATTTTTTCCTTTTCATTTTTAAAATTTTATAAATTTTAAAGTGTATTTTTTAAAAAAATAACTTGGCTCAACACCCCCACCTTAACATTATCATTTTAAAAGGTTGACCTCAGACTAGGTAAAGGTAAAGGTAGCCCTTGCTTGAAAGCCAGTCACATCCAACTCTAGGGTTCAGTGCTCATCTCTGTTTACAGCCAAAGAGCCTGCACCATCTGTTTCTGCAGACGTTCCCATGGACATGTGGCAGGCATGACTAGACACCAGAGACTGTTTACTTTCCCACCGAAGGGTTTATCTACTTGCAATTTCTTGCTTTCGAACTCGTAGGTTGGCAGTAGCTGGGACAGAGACGGGCACTCAATCCGTCATGCAGCACTTGGGTCTCAAAGTGCTAGCCTGCCGACCTTCCAATTGTCAAGTTCAGCACCTTAACCACTAAGCCATGACAGTTCCTGACCTCAGCCTAACTCTTGGCTAAATATGACTCCTTCCTCACATGAGGTGGATATATTCTAGACTGAGAGTGACCACCTTGTCAATGCCAACAGTGCGTTTATGGGATGCCTTCCTGGTGATTCTTGCCTGGTATCAACATTATGATTTTTTCAATATTAGATGGAGATACTTTTTTTTCTCCTCCAAACAGTAAAAGCAATTTTACTGCCATTAGCTTTGCCGTAGCTTGAATTTTATGGTGTCCTTTAAATTGATCGCACCATGGGTTGTTTTCACTTTCTTCCTCTTGTTTTTATCCAGGTTTTATTACTTGCTGTTCTATTATTTTGTATTTTATTTCTTTAGTTTACTTGTTCACTGCTCAGAAGACCTCAGTTATTTGGCAATCTTAAAGTGTAGCAAAGAGGTAAACAAAACCTGCTTTCCCATGCAGGTGGGGTGAGGTCAAAATAAAATAAATAAAACATGAAAACAGTGAAAGTTAAACAAAACCAACCAACAGAAAGCACTTAACCTTCAGCTGCCAGGCCTGGGTGTTTTAGTCATTTTATTTTTATTTCTTCACTCTTTAAGATTCCAAACACAACTGGAATTATGACATTCTCCAACAAAGTCATTGAGGATTTGTAAATAATGTATCTGAGTTTCAGCCACTGGTTGTGTACCATTCCCCCCCCCCCCCACCCCTCGGAAACAGGGTGGGAAAGCCTTCTTAAATATCTGTTACTGTATCCCAGTGAGACCATTTTTGTCCCAGTAAATGTAACATAGTACAACAAAAATGCACCATGCCATTTTTGGCAAATTATTCTTAGAAGACAAAGTAACAACTTTTCTTGTTATTAAGTTGCCACCATTTAGGGAAAAGTCAAATGCCAGAATTCTCAATGGTTTCAGGAAATACACACTAACAGTTAACCTCCATCCGAACCACAGCTAAGGGCAAGCAGGTACCAATTGAAAACTCAGGTACAGTAATTGCTAAGATTACCTAAATCTCTTGGTTTTGAGGAGAAATGGTGCTGGTGGAGAAGGCCCTAGACCAGTGATGGCCAACCTTGGCGCTCCAGGTGTTCTTGGACTGCAATTCCCAGAAGCCTCATTTAGCACTCATTTAGCACTCCGGTTGATCAGGGCTTCAGGGAATTGAAGTTCAAGAACATCTGGAGTGGCAAGGTTGACCATCATTGCCTTAGACCTGTGCAGACAGCTGGCTATCATGCTGTGCTGTGTTTCTGGCTCCACCTAGCTATGCAATTTCCCCCCCAGAGAAATGGCATTCGCAAAATAACCATGAGGCCACATACAGCCCAGAGGCTAGATTAAGCCCACCTATGTTTCAGGTACTTGTTGGTCCTGGAAGGCTGTGAATTCCAGACTCATTAGTAGCTACGGGATATAAGTTTGTGCATAAATGCATGATCCCAAAGAGCATCATTTTATTTTTACATTTGTTTTATTCAGAATGCTTCTTTTCTCTCAGGGCAAGAATTCTAGGTTGCTTACAATGTCTATGGGTTTTGAAGCCATCTTTCTGGGTGGTCAGCTGCTTAAGAACCACAACTCCAAAGGAGCAGAGCTTAGAGGAAAAGGCCAAAGCTTTATAGAAATTATTGTCACTATTTTCTGCATTATATTATAATATAATTTGTTCACATTAAGTAATAACATTTTCTCTCACCAACCTATGTAGACCTAGGTAAAGGTTGTCCTTGCACAAAGGCCAGTCATATCTGACTCTAGGGTTCAGTGCTCATCTCTATTTATAACCAAAGAGCCAGTGTTATCTGTGTCTGCAGACATTTTCATGGACACATGGCAGGCATGACTAGTGCACGGAACACTGTTTACCACCCAATTTCATATTCCCACTGAAGAGGTACCTATTTATCTACTTGCAATTTCTTGCTTTCAAACTGCTATGTTGACAGTAGCTTGGAAAGAGACAGGAGCTCACTCCTTTGTGCAGCACTCGGCTGACCGGCTGACCTTCCAGTCATCAAGTTCAGCATCTTAACCACTAAGCCACATAACTGTAATAAAAAAGAGCATCTCTCAGTTACGGAAGGAGGATTAATTAAGTATAAAACATTTTTTTTTATTTTGAGAGCTTAAGGAAGCGAGTGGCTTCACATCTGTGAGGAAGATGTAGAAATTTTTTTTGTTTAAATAATTAAGGCTGTTTAAATAGCAGTTAATAATAGCAATGAAGAAAGAATGCCCAATAGCCTTTTTTGTTACACAACATCGAATTTGGTTTTCAGCATAAGACTGTTTCACCTAAATATACGTATGCCTGGTGACTCATATCCCTATTTGTATTTCCATCTTCTTAGGACTGGGCTTAATTGTCTTGTTTCGGCCTTCTAAAAGTCAATGTGCCCTTGGATTTGAACAGAAATTTCTTTGCCATGGTTCTGCAGGCCATAATTCCAGAATTGATCCCAATGGTTGTCTAAGATGTAAATTCACATTAAAATGATATCAGCTTAACCATGGGCTAGAAATTACAGCTTCTGGAGATAGTTTCTAGCTTTAGTTCCTGCCCAGTGCCAAGTTGAAGGCTGCAAATCAAAGAGCAAATGCCTTTTAATGGCTTCCTTGGTCTTTATGAAGCAGATCTTAAATGGATGGAGAAACCGCTGTGGTTGATGGATAATAATAATAGATCAGGCAGTGGACTTTCTTGCAAGATATCCATCAGAGAAAGCATCCCTTAACCTTGAACATGTGTAAAGTACTAGAAGATCTTTTAGCACTTTATTTAACTAAATTTAGTGAGGGGCTTAAAAACAATGACACAAATATGGCATAAATATGGCACACTTTTTGGTAAACTTTGAGATGTCTATGGGTGGGTGGGACCAGGTGTTCAGGATTCATTTGTGTTCTTGGGGAAGTTGCTTTCTTAGACTACGGTTCCCAGAAACCACCTCACATTCCAACCCCAGCCAATCATAGGCAACTGTCTGTGCTAGCTAAGGGGTTTTATGAGAGTCATAAAACAATTTTGAATTCAATGTTTGTTTTTATCATTGCTCATTAACTAGCTTCTGTTCCATTAATCAGGAACCATCAAGGTTATTTCAAAAAGATCAAAGGCCTTTTGTGCTTTTTAGTCATATGTCCAATGAGTGTTTGTGGAGGAGCTCATTCTTGACATAATGTCATTAGAGTCAGGATGGTGACAGCACGGACCTGCCTAATGTGCCTGAGTTTTCCAAAGTTGTGGAAAGTTGAACAACTTTCCAAGATCTATTTTCTTTTCTTCCCTTCTCCCTTTAGAAACCAATCCTGAAAGCCAGAGTTATTATTACTTAAAGCCTGGGATACAAATAGGAGTGAGAACATCAGCAGTCAGGTACTCTTTCCAATTGTAGGAAGAATGATTTTGCTTCTCAATGGATCTGAACAATGTGGTATCCGCGAGCACAATTGGCATAACTGTCCCTGACAGAGGTTACACCGGTCGAGGAAGGCTCCTGGTCACTGGCTTCTGTGGGAACAGAAATTGGGGAGCGGATTAATAGTCATAAGATTGATTCACCCATATCTGACCTGGCAGGCAGTTCGGCAGGAGGAAATTGAATATCTAACTCAAATTAGGAATTAGGTAATTCCACACTTGCAGATTAGCCCAAGCCCTAGCGCAAATAGTGGCCATGTTTACTCCTGTGCAAGCCATGAACAATGGATTTCCCCTGTCAGTATTTGCCTTAGTTAATTAACTTCCCCAAGAGAGGTTCCCAATTAACCCGGGTAAATGGGTAATGTGATTTTCTGTCAGATGACGATTCTATCACACGCTGCCTTGAATTCCTATATATGATGATGATTTTCCCTCAATAAACCACTGGTCTTCGCTCCATCTTGTCTCGTGTCGTTCCTTGACCAGTCTCCTCCGGGACCCCAAGGGCCGCTTCACGGCCCCGATCCAACATCTGGTGACCCCGACGTGATCCTACTCGTAAGTAAGCGATCAACGCGGTCCAGTTCTACGCTAGAACCGTGTCCGATCACCCCGGAGGAAAGCCAGCCAATCGGGAAGACAGCTCCGCAGCGAGGCATCTCAGAGAGTCATCCTACAGCTTGCTCCGGCTATCGCGGCGGCTTGCAGCACAGAAAAACGCATTCCGCTCAGGGTCGGCTGTGAACCCCTGACAGCGCAGAGGCCACCGAGGGCCCGTGGCAGCAGTCCACGCTCCGAGCTCTACCCAGAGATTCGTCACGCAAAACCTATTGCCTGAACTTCAGATGCGTCGACTCATCCTGAAAAGGAGACTTCGAAGGACCGGCAGGTAATATGGGGACTTGTCCTCAGCGGCAACGTCCGTCCACTAGTCAAAGAATTCATGAGGAAGAATTCAAGACCCTGGCCAGGGTATATCAGATAAGCTTTCACAGCGGAGAACTAGCGCGGCTTTTGGTGTTCTTGAGGGAACACTGCCTGCTTTACCCAGAAGTTGGTACGTTATCCCTTCAGCTCTGGGATCAGATAGGAGTCTGCATTCAGCAACCCCCGAAAGCTCCAGGTGGCGTAATTCGCACATGGAGCAAATGTAGGAAACTCTTAGCAGAGATGGACCCAGTCCGGGTAGAGGCCAGAGAACCCCCAGCGTCAGCAGAGCCATCAGCGCCCACGGCGCTCTATCCGTCATTTCAGTTTAAGCAGAGTAGTGTAGGGAGCTTTCCCTCGGTGACAGCTGCAGACGTCACCGGTGGAATGCATGGAATGGGGAGCGCTGGCGCTTCTCTGATAGCTACAGGTTCCCGAACTACCAAGAGTGCCCTTCAGCGCACAGTTGAGGAAGAGATCAGGAAGGGGGAATTGCCAGCAGAAGAACTAGCTGAGCTTAGTCAGATTTGTCCAATTCGCCTGGAGGTAGATGCCCTCACAGGGCAGCAGCAGATAGTTCATTCACCAGTTCCGTATAAGCTCCTCATGGCTATACGGAAGGCCATTTCAGAGACAGGACTACAGAGTCGCTTCACTAGGGGCACGCTTCAGCAAGTGTGCGAGAACACGATGTTCATCCCGCACGACTGGAAAGCCGTCATGCGGATGATGCTCAACCCCAGCCAGTATTTGTTATGGGACAGCGAGTATCGCCTCGAGGCTCAGGCAAGGGCTGCCAGGATGGGTGGGGCAATAATTCCTGACCAGGTGCCTTCGAATCCATCGATGCGCAGACCGCCTTGCCGCTCACCACCCTTCAGTTGTCAGCTGAGACGGCCTTCAGGGCTTTTCTCAAGGTCCCAGCAACTGGCAAAGCGGCCAAAAATTACACCACAGTCAAACAGCACACCCAGGAGTCCTACATGGACTTTATCAATCACTTAGAGGAAGCGATCAGTAGACAGATCGATAACGAGCAAGCCCAACAAGAGCTCATGATGAAATTGGCTAAAGACAATGCCAATCTCGACTGCCGTAAGATCTTGCAGTCACTGGGCAATCGTCCCGACTTGACTCTCACGGACATGATTAGGGCTTGCGCCGACATTGGCACGGACTCCTACAAAATGGGTCTGCTGGCAGCGGCGGTGCAAGGGGGTAGGAAACCCAAGAACAAAAACCTAGGGGCATGTCACAATTGTGGCAAGGTCGGCCACTTCGTTAGGGAGTGCCAATCCAAGGGCGGCGGACAACATTCCAGCTGTTCCAAGGCTCCAACCACCCCATGTCCGAAGTGTAACAAAGGCTTCCATTGGTCCAGATTCTGTCCGAATTCGGGTAACTGGAATGCGGGCACATCTCTGGCCCCGGTCCAAACAGAGGCTTCCCTCGCTCTGGGCGAGCCAGAGCTGGATTAGATTCCAATCACATTCCAGACATTGCGAAGTTGCAGGCCAGCCCCAAGGGTAGTACAGGGCTAGAATTGACTTGCCAGGCAGACGTCACATGTGACTTGCCAGGCACAGTCTATCTGGTGGATTCCCAGTACATGGGACCCCTGCCCAAAGGCTTCATAGGCTTAGTTTTGCCTCGCAGTGTTGCAGGAGCACACGGAATTCTTGTAATTCCGGGAGTCATTGACTCCAATTTTTCGGGTGTTCTCCAAGTTCAACTCTGGACGCACCTACCCCAGACCATTCACAAGGGAGACACGCTAGCGCAACTGATTATGGTTCCTTGTAACTCGCCAGCAGATAGCCAGGGAAGGCTCAGGGACAGCTCAGAGTCTGGGTTGGAAGACCGCTCGAGCGCAGTGCAAGGATACCAGGTCTTAGCGACAGTGGAGACCAACAAAGAATGGAAACGGCGGCCAGTTATTGAGGTATTTTTGAATAAAAAATCGTTCTCAGGGCTGCTAGATACCGGAGCTGACGTCAGCGTGGTCAGCCGAAGTCAGTGGCCGTGGGAGTGGGCCATTGAGCCGGTCTCCGATGTGTGGGGGGTAGGTGGCATCCAAGAAGCGTTTAGGAGCCGGGAGTGGGTGGAAGTCACAATCCCTAGGGCTGACGGCACAGCGGTCATTCGGCCGCACATTCTGGATGTGCACATCAACCTTTGGGGGTGAGACATTTTGCAGCAATACCGTGCCACTCTTACCTTCGGGTAATGGCTCTGCCACTTAAATGGCTTACCAACACGCCAGTCTGGGTGGAGCAATGGCCGGTATTGGGGGAGAAATTAGTCGCCCTAAAGCAACTGGTTAAGGAACAGCTAGACTCAGGACATATAGAGCAGTCCACCAGTCCTTGGAATTCACCCATTTTTGTCATCAAGAAAAAGTCGGCGAAGTGGCGACTCCTCCACGATCTCAGAGAGATCAATAAATGTATCCAGCCAATGGGTCCGCTTCAGTGCGGCATTCCGAATCCAAATATGATCCCCGAGGGTTGGGAAATCCTGGTTGTAGACCTTAAGGATTGTTTTTATACCATTCCCCTAGCAGCGTTACGCGTGGAAGTATTTGCCACATGGGATGCTCAATTCGCCCACCCTGTGCCAAATTTATGTTCACAACGCACTGGCAAAGTTTCGAAACCTTCACCCCACAGCCTTAGTATGCCATTTCATGGACGACATCTTGGTCGCAGCACCACAACTTGGCAGCGAAATGTTTAAAGACCTCCAGGCCACCCTGGGGGAAAAAGGGTTACTCATTGCCCCAGAGAAAGTACAGAGAACCGAGCCATTCTCATACTTGGGTCATCGGCTTCTCCGTTCTTATGCAGAACCAGTTTTGCCCCAGATCAACTTAAAAGACTCAGTCACCTTGGTAGAATTGCAGCAGGTTTTAGGTAACATTAATTGGGCCAGACCGTATTTCAGATTGGATACAAATCTTTTAAAGCTGCTCTTCTCGCTGCTAACGCTAGGTAAGCAGCCGGCAGACCGGATACAAATTCCTCGAGAGGCACGCTTGACTCTCGAGAAGGTCAACCAAATTCTCAGCCAAAGGTGGGTGGACAGGATTGCTCAGGGGCCATATGCCCCGATCCTGAACTTGTACATCGTTAGGGCCGGATCCATGTTCACCGGAGCCCTAGGAGTGGACTCCGAGCGAGGAGCGAGTATCGTGGAATGGGTGTATTTACCGAACACCTCTTCCCGAAACATCGTTCCCCCCAAGAGTTGGTCTCCGCGGTGGTCTACCGCGGAAGGCTGAGAGCTAGGGACATTTCAGGGCATGACTTAGCGAAAATTGTGATCCCATTCACCAAGGAGCAAGTTCAGCAGCTGATGCAGCTCGGTGACTCGCTTCCAATTGCCTTGGAGGGATTCACCGGATGCTTGGCATACCACTTGCCAAAGGACCCCAGACTCGTCTCGCTTCAAACGCAGACAGTCAGCTTGTATGAATTGATCTCGCTGGTTCCACTTCAGGGGGCCAGGACAGTCTTCACGGATGGGGGTCGCACATATGGTGTCTTAACTTGGCAGGAGGGCCAGGCTTGGCGCATGCTTCTAACTCTTCCACAGAAGTCCGCACAGCGGGCAGAGTTGGCAGCGGTGAACCTTGCTTTGCGCACCTTCGCCAAAGAATGCCTCAACATTATTACTGACAGCCAATACGTTACAAAATTGCTTCACAGTCTACCAGGAGCATACATCACTCCCGCGATAGACAAAAATTTGCTGAGTTTGTTCCTCACAGCTCAATTTCACTTGCAGAACCGCACAGAAGCGCTCTATATCGCCCACATCCGAAGTCACCAGGACCTACCTGGTCCGATTTCCGCGGGCAATAGCAGAGCGGATGCGGCCGCAAAGGAAATTCAGCAACGGTCAGTTTTGGGTGTATTCACAACTCCAATTCAGAGTCATGCATTCTTTCATCAGAATGCCAAAGCGCTCGCCAGACAGTTTAACCTGCCACTTTCTCAAGCCCAAGGCATAGTTCGCTCTTGTCAGCATTGTGCAGGGGCACCGGGGGGCCTTGTGGGGGGTCAACCCACGAGGGACAGAGGCTAACCAGGTGTGGCAAATGGACGTCACACATGTCCCGCAATTTGGCAGATGGCAGTACATGCACGTTTGCATTGATACTTTTTCACAATTCGTTTGGGCAACAGCACAAAAAGGGGAGACAGCTTTCCACATGGAGCAGCATCTCCTTTCCTGCTTCGCGGCGATGGGCAAACCACAGCACGTGAAAACCGATAACGGCCCGGCCTACAGCTCCAGGCAGCTGGCCGACTTCATGGCCACCTAGGATATCAAACATACCTTTGGCATTCCATACAATCCGCAGGGGCAAGCGAGTGTGGAACGAGTCAATCGGACACTCAAGTCCTACATTGACAAACAAACAGAAGGGGGAGCCACCAGCCCTCCCCAAGTCTCAGGGTCAGGCACAGCATTGTCTGAACAAGGTGTTGTTCATGTACAATCACCTTAATGTTTTTTCAGATTGCACGCCGCAGGAGAAACACTTCCGCCGCTCGGAAGCTGATGGTGCGCTACCGAGTGCCACCGGATCCTTCTTGGAGGGGCCCGGCACCACTTGTAACCTGGGGAAGAGGGTATGCTGCAGTTATGTCTCCTACAGGTGTCATCTGGATTCCAGCCCGGTGCGTTAAGCCTCACTTGGAGCCACATGGCGTGGACCCAGACCGACCTGAGTCCGATCCCGGAGATGGAGGACCTCACCCTGACCGAGGGGACCCGGCGGAGGAAGCGGCGACAGCAGACAGAGCCGAAGGTCACCTGGGGGATGGTCAAGACCCTTTGCCGTGAGGCCGAGGACGTCGTCCAACGCGAGGACTGGGAACCGACGCCGGAGAACATCGTGTCTGCAGTCTTTGCCCTGATTACCGCCAACACCGTGGCGGTCACCATCATTCTGACCCTCTCCCTACTTGCAGGGGGAGGCGTTCAGGCAGCTTCGCTGAAGGCCAGCAACCTGGTGCCAGGCGGAGACCTCTCTGCCCGGATGCACTACAACCTATGGGAAAGGTTGGCGAATCTCGTCAACCAGTCCGATTTTTGCCTAAAGCAGAACGCTGGTTCTGCCTCAATCTTGAGCACCTGTCTCATCCCGGTGTGCCATACTCCAGAGGCGCACACCAGGAACGGCAACTGGCTGGTGAAGTGGATTTTTGGCCCGCTTTACCCAATGGGCTTCTCAACGTACACTCGCTGGGGAGCCCAGCTGACCATGACTTGGCCGGCTGATGCAGCCACTCTCTACACCCCTCAAGTGGCGGTCAGCCCGAACGCTACATGTGCTCAAATGACCGGCTGCTCCGCAGTCGGCAGGACTCAGTGTCATTGCCTCGACACCGGCAGCGGCAATTGGACTTGTGATAACCCAGAGACAATTGGTTCAATGTTTGCTCATGTTACCCTGCCTTCAGGTTGGTTCTTCACATGCAACCAGTACACTTGGAATTACATTCCCGCTAATGTATCAGATTCCACATATTGTATCAGTCGCTTAACATTGTTACTCCCCACTAGGGATATGATTGTCCCAAGCACGAATGTTTCCTCACCCATACGGCGCGCTCGCGCCACCCAGTTAGACAGCTCATGTGATAGCAACATTAGGGTTCTGAGTCAAGCTGAGTACGTCTCGTTGGCAGTCAGCATACTTGGCGTGCCAGGCTTAGCCGTTGGCAACACACGGAGAATTGGTCATTTGGCTTGCGGGCTAGCAAAAGCCATTAACCACACCTCCTCGGCGATAGCGCTGCTCAACCAGGAGCAGGCAGAACTTCGCCATGCCATACTAGACAATCGAGCAGCTATCGATTACCTTCTGTTGTTACATCATTTGGGCTGCGAGTCTGTCCACGACATGTGTTGCTTTAATCTTACAGACAACACACGCAAGGTACAGAGCCAGCTCACGGACCTCCACACCCTGGTCAAGAACATCAAGGAGGATGCTTCATGGGGGTGGTGGGATTCGTTGTGGTTGTGGTTCCCATGGGGTTGGCTTCAGACGACACTCAAGGTGATCGTGGGGGTGGTAATACTGGGCACAACTGTGTGTTGTTTCATGCAATGTATTCCCTCACTGCTATCGAGATGTCCCCCATAGAGGGAACCCCGAAACGTCATCCCCCCACACCAGCTGATGCCCCTCCTACGCAGGGCCGTCTGTCAGGTCCACAACAAATAAAGGGGGAGTGTGGTATCCACGAGCACAATTGGCATAACTTTCCCGACAGAGGTTACACCGGTCGAGGAAGGCTCCTGGTCACTGGCCTCTGTGGGAACAGAAATTGGGGATTAATAGTCATAAGATTGATTCATCCATATCTGACCTGGCAGGCAGTTCGGCAGGAGGAAGTTGAATATCTAACTCAAGTTAGGAATTAGGTAATTCCACACTTGCAGATTAGCCCAAGCCCTAGCGCAAATAGTGGCCATGTTTACTCTTGTGCAAGCCATGAACAATGGATTTCCCCTGTCAGTATTTGCCTTAGTTAATTAACTTCCCCAAGAGAGGTTCCCAATTAACCCGGGTAAATGGGTGATGTGATTTTCTGTCAGATGACGATTCTATCACACGCTGCCTTGAATTCCTATATATGATGATGATTTTCCCTCAATAAACCACTGGTCTTCGCTCCATCTTGTCTCGTGTCGTTCCTTGACCAGTCTCCTCCGGGACCCCAAGGGCCGCTTCATGGCCCCGATCCAACAGAACAAGCCAATTGGTTTTTTTTTGTTTGTTTGTTTGTTTTTGTCATGGTCTGGAACTAAACTAAGGGATTTTACCTTTATCAGTGTTACTCTTTTGCCACCTTCACAAGGGACTGGAACGGATGATTCACGATTATATTTCTGAATGTCTTGATGGAAATATCATGAAGGAGCAAGCAGGCTTCAGGCGGGGCAGGTTATTTTGTGGTCAAATCCTTAACCTGACTCATCAGGAAGTCACAGTGATAAATGGGTATCTTGGTGCAGTTTAGACACAGTTTCCAAGAGGTTTCAAAGACATCCCTTCATAGTGTTACACCTATTAGTGGAACAAGCAATAAAGCCTCTATTAAGAATTCCAGGAATTAATGGCCATGTGTAGGATAAGATGGCCTTTTACAGGTAATTAACTTAGTCTTCAGATGTTTAAGCAGACTGTATGATAGTAGGGCAGCAGAGCCATTTTGGTCCAAGTTTCAATCTCCAGGAAGTCACAAATTTTGTCTGCAGTTGAGTGGCAAATTTGTACAGATTAATTGCAATCATGCCCTTGACACACCTTTCCTCCTCTAATTTTATTTTTGCAAATGTATATGAATCCCAATATCTTGGTTATGACTGAAGCAGTTGATGAACATGCTATCAACAGGAAGTATCACAGTCGATCTCTGGCCTTCTCTCCTTTGCATGGTTGAAGAGCAGAAACAAGAAGCCCTCCTTTGTGTGGTTTAAGAAGCTGGGAACACCGGTTGAAAACCTGTTTTTTATGTAGGCCTTCCCAGTTTGGGAATGTTTTTGTATTGTGTTATGCATGTATTTTAATATAGGGTGAGAGAGATTTGATTATACCAGGCTGTATATACATGAAATGAAATGAAATAAATCAGTTATAATTTTTCTGCTCTTAAATTCAGAAGGAGAGAATCTGTGTTTAAAATGCAAAGCTGATTCTCACTTTGAGATGCTTTTCACACAACAAGCTGGTGGTAGGAGTTTTAGATATCCATTCTAATATGAATTCTGCTGGTTGGGTGACTTTGTTCAAGGCCATAAAACTTGAGGGATGCCTTATGTTCTTCCTTGATTGTACAAATCTGCCGTGGGCAGCACCTCTGTGCATCTATCAGAAGAAATCAGATGTTCATGCTTAAAGACAAATGTAATGGCCAAAAGGCCAATCCTGTATCCTTCTGTCTGGAACAAGGATAGCGTCTGATTTGCCAACACCTTTTTTTATTAACTTGGTGACATTATCATTAACCAAAAAAAAAGCCTTTGAAAAGAAACCATGGCAACTAAGTTACAGTCATCAATTGCAGTGTCAAATGCTTACATTCTATTTCATTTTTTACCAACCTGTAATAGTATTTTTTAAACAAAATTGAAAGCATGGTAAAAGCAAAAGTAAAGCATTTTCATCAAACTTAGTGGAAATGATTATTCAGATTTATTCCAATCTAGGTTCAGGCCTGGTATAGACAAAAATGCCCTTGTTCACCCAAAGTTCCAGTAGAGCAGGGGTGGCCAAACCTTTTATGCTGTGGGTCTGACCATGCCCCCCAGACAGCTGAGCAGGCTGGACCACACCACGCCCCCCTCCAGAAGCGGGCGCATTTAAGGCTGTTGTAAATGCACCTACTTTCTCATTTATAACAGCTGTGGGCACATTTATGCATGCGTGGGCGTGTTTTGTGGCTGATGTAGATGCATCTGCTTCCACTTCCAGGTGTGGTGGGTGCGGCGGCAGGCCACATGAAAGTTATGGCCTCAGAAGTTAACACTTCCTGAGCTAAAAAGTTTCATTGGGTTTCACCTTGTATCCTGTGCGTTTCGCTACTTATATGAAATCCCTGGGGAGTTCATTCAGAGGTTTGGGCTGACAAGTCATCAGAAGGCAGGTGGTACTCCAGTTCTGTCTCTCATTTTTATTGGTGTAAACGGTTAGCAGAGTGGCATGCGGCCAGCAAGGGGTGCGTACCTGGCAAGGTGGTTCTCTCTCTTGTGGGAAAAACAGGCAGACAGGTCTTGGTGCAGGTGAAGAACTCAAAACTGGTTTACTCAGGAAGCAAACTGGTGCAAGTATATACAGTCTCTTGAGTTTTCTCAGTTGACCTCACTGAGCCAGTTCAGTTGTGTTATATATACAAGTCTATACAGACCAATAGTAGTAGTCCATTCCAGTAGGGTAAATACCTGTACAAGCTGTAATCACAGACAAAGCCAAGCAGGTTTACAGCTTCTGTCCTCCTTGATGGAGAGCTTACCCTCGAGTAGTCCTTTCTTGTTCAGCAAGCACAGATGGCATAAAAGGCAAATACCATCTTCAGGAGCAGAGTAGAGGTTCAGTCCTCGTAGTAGGTCCTGGAACTCCCAGGATTCCTCGCCCAGACAGACAGCAGAGAGAGTCAAGCATTGGAGCTTGGTTAGAGCAAGTGGAGCATTGAAGCTAAAGTTTGCAAGGCTGCTTTGGCCTATATACACTGGCCCACAGAACACACCAGAGAAAAGTCCCAACACCTGCATGTCTCTGCAGTAGGGTCTTGAAGGCATCGCACACAATATGCCTTGCAACTAGTTAGGGTGTGATGCGAAGACTTACCCTAACATTTTTCATCCAGTGATTTTGGAGAGGACATTGAGTGCTTGAGCTGTGGTCTGGGGGCAGTCCAAGGATGATTGAGAAAATACCATTCAAACAAGACAGAGGTACTATGTGTGAAGAACCTGAACAATCTGGATAGCCAGTTGCATGGCTCCTGAAGAACTATAAGTCATTTAAGTGCCATTCATTTTAGTGAGTGCATATTCAAGTGTACTATTTGCACATGTAAGTGTGAATAGGCTCCCATCCAAAGACACCTTCCCTTTCATATGGCACTGGATTCTATTGATGGCAGCTTACAGACTTTCTGGCACAAGTTGAAAGACTACTCATACTCTTTGCACTTGTTGTAAAGAGCCCTAGTGGCACAGTAGTTAAATGGCTGTACTGCAGCCAAAACATTGTCGGTTCGAGCCTGACCAAGGCTCAAGGTTGACTCAGCCTTCCATCCTTCCAAGGTTGGTAAAATGAGTATCCAGCGTGTTGGGGGCAAAAAGCTAATTACCTTGAGAACAGCCCAGAGAATACACTAAGCACTGTGGTGCAATATACACTGTATAAGTATAATTGCTATTGCTACCCTTATCAGTTTCTTCTTTAAAGGTAAAGGTTTCCCTTACTCAAAAGCCAGTCATATCTGACTCTAGGGTTCAGTGCTCATCTCTGTTTCAAAGCTGAAGAGCCAGCGCTGTCTGCTTCTGCAGACATTTCTGTGGTCATGTGGCAGGCATGACTAAACACCGGAGTGCACAGAATGCTGTTACCTTCCCACCGAAGTGGTCCCTATTTATCTACTTGCAATTTCTTGCTTTTGAACTGCTAGATTGGCAGGAGCTGGGACAAAGACGGGACAAACATACGTTAAGTGTATAGCCATATTCAGGTGATCTCTTAACTAGTTTGAATCCGTATACAAGGGAAGAAAGCATGGCACAGCTGCTCCCACCTACTCACCACATCATTTTTCATGCTTGGAGAAAAGCTCCTCATGGAAGTTCTCCTATACTCTGGCTTTTGCACAGAGAAGATACTTTCTTCTTCAAAATATTGCTATTGATGTATGGAGAATGACAACAGAATGGGCAGAGCTAGTGTGCTGTCCTCCTCAAGTGTTTATTAAAAATGAGTAATCCCTGATCAGGATTCACAATTGTCAAAACAGGCAAAAGGTTGGTTAATGTTATATCAAACTAGCAAGACTCCCAAACTAGATTGTCTACTGGCCATGCTAACTGTGTGAACCTGAAGTCTAAGAACTTACTTTCCCCATCACTGATGAAGTAAACGTGATCCACAAAAGCTCACATTTAAATACAGGAGTTAGTCTTTAAGGTGTCACAATTTTGTTTCTTTTTTTTTTGTTTACTCTCTGATATGCATGCACAGACTAACTTAGCTACTACCACTTCAAAAAATTCAAATATTTATGGTTAGACTTGCCAGTTGTGCTGTTCCATTTGCTTTGAGCTCTATAGAGAAATTATATGCTTTTCAGATTAGAAACACATTTCCTTAGTCCCCATGCTGACGCTTCATTGCAAAACCTACTTAAGAAGTGTTCAGGGTTCTGTTGTAGGGATCATGGCCACTCGCGGGAATGAATTCAGACACACACGCAGGGCAAGACATCAGGATGAGGTGACTCCGACAAGTTGGGGTGGCCTGTTTTTATTCCTAACACAAACCTTGCCTGTTCATGCCTAGGGTAATCAATCGAAAAGACGTCACAAAACTGACAGGAAGACAGGTTCAAGAATAGTGTAACATATCGGAGAAAGCACATTGGGTAACTGTCAGAGACAGTGGCCCAGATGGTCAGAGGCTGATAAGGAAGGTCAGGGGTGAATGGGGGGCTATATGGTGGTTCTGATAAGGGTTTACTTGCATCAACAAGGAGTTTAGGGTCAAGCCTGTGGGCTGACCCTGGGCTTCGCAGGGTGGGGGTTAAAGGCATTCCTTAAATCATCCCTACATTCTGTAAACATTGTCATAAATTGAAATCAACTTGATGACACATAAGAAGGAGAAGAAATGCCGATCATCTGAGAAAGTTACAAAACAAAAAATCGTCTAGGGACTGAAGTCAACTGTAAATTTGTCCTTTTTTAATTTTATAATAATTAATTTTTTCATTCACTTGAGTTTTAGCACTGTAGCTCTTTCTTACATTTTTGGTGTAGGTGAATGCCTTTCATCTCAATGTGTAGATTCACATACAAATCTAAATAAACTATCTGCATATCCAATGATGCATGCACAAAATCAATTCTGAACATAAAGAAAAATGCAGGAGAGGTGCTTTCATTCATTCTTCTATTCTTAAAAAAAATGATAAAGGTTGCCCTTGCTTGAACGCCAGTCATATCCATCTCTAGGGTTCAGTCCTCATCTCCATTTATAGCCAAGGAGCCAGCGTTGTCTGCATCTGCAGAAGTTGCCATGAACATATGACAGGCATTGTCAGTATATATCTATGTTAAGGCAACAGGCAGAAATAATATTACGATGGTCTAGATAGGTAATTGAAATCAGGTGCACTCTTACCATGATTCAGTATTAACATAATTGGATGTAAGTGCTATAAAGCATCATGTAAGCCTTAATGCATTGTTGGTTGGTTGGTTGGAGAGACAGAGATTACTGCTGTAAGATTTCTACTGAATAATGCTGTTTATCTGCTATCTGTAAATATTGTAAATATACCAGTTTAAACTAAGCCTGGTGTATTGACCTCTTTCTGGAACCTGTTATAGCTCAAGCTGCAACAATTCTCACTCAAACCAACAGGCATGACTAGACACCTGAGTGAACGTAGGGCTCTTTACCTTTCCACCAAAGTGGTCCTTATTTATCTACTTGCAATTTCTTGCTTTCAAACTACTCAGTGGTGCAGTGCTCAGGTCTCGAACTGCTGACCTGCCAACCCTCCTGACTAAAAATTAGACAGGCACAAGCCTTGAGCATCATTTTTGTCCCTCTGCTATTTGACAATGGCTATGTATTTTAAATGAACAGTGCAGTTATATTCTGTGTGATTTTTTTTATTATTAAAGATTTTTGGAAGCCATCAGCCATCAGTGTCTTCTTGTATCCACTAAGTTAACCAAAGCATTTAGTTTTCTAAACTATTTTAAAATTATGTTGGTTTTCGATTTTAGTGATTCAGACTCAGATAAATAAAATCATCTCCCATGTTCGTCTTCTAACTCCTCCCCTTCTCCTAGGCTTTTTACATGACTACTGTCATGGACATAAATGTTCAAGTGAAACCAATCCATGAAAATTGTCTATTGCCCAAAATTAATTTCCTGTAAGAAAAAAGGAGCAGAGATAACATGGTCTTCCTTGACAGGAGCCATTTCATGACTTCTTCTGTGCTCATCCAATTCATCCGATATTTCAGAATGCTCATTACTTAAAAGTTCATTCTTCTGCTTCATCAGCTGAAATCACTGGGTTCCTGCTATTTCTAGATTCTTTGCCATTCCTTGGAAGAACAGACACAAATCAGTACTCACTCACTTTAGTGTAAGGGACCAAAGACAATGGAACAGCCGAAGGGTTGGCTTAACACAGGTTTATTGCATGATGATCCGGAGGAACATGTGGTAATGGCGGATGAGTAGCTCAATATATACAGCTGGCTATACATTTGAATGTGGCTCGTCGACAGACTATTGGTTGCTGCCTGCGTGACGTCGTAGGAGGTCACGCGCTTCTTGACCAGGTGAGGAGGTCGCGGGGAATCTTCCCGCGCTGCTGAACCAGGTGACTATGATCCATGAGAGCTGGACGCTCGCTACTGCCCTCTGGTGGTCACTAGCTCGCGTCCCCTTATTAGGTTACATTGATACAGCTGATGGTTATAATGTTGCACACAGAAAGGTTACATTGGTAACACATGGCAAAGGTACATTGTTAAAGGCACAGCTTTACAGAACACAACACTCACCAAAATAAGGAGAAGGAAGACATGGTCATGCATTATGCAGATGACTAGAGCTATTGGGGCTGGCTGGGTAACTCAGTGGTTTAAGTATCTGGATGTAGAGTCAGAGGTTAGGAGTTCAATTCCCCACTGTGTCTTATAGGAGAAGAGCCAGATTGCTTAGCTGTGGACAAGTTGCACAGTTCAAGAGCACCCCCAAAAGAAAGGAATAGTAAACCACTTCTGTATATTCTCTACCTTTAAAACCCAAAAATAAAGGTCACCGGGTGTTAGAACTGACTTGACAGCACATGATCATCATCATCATCACTGTTGGAGAAGAAGTCTAGCAGGCTTACTGAGGGAAAGGAAAATATTTATTTATTGACAACATCTCTGCCTGGAACAAGATTGTTTCTCCTGTGACAGTGAGGCTGAACTGGAGGATAGATGGGGAGAGTACATAACAGAACACAGCTGAAAACTGTAAAGCCAGAGTATATAATTGTAAAGCAATAGTTATAAAAGGCATGTGCAGACAATCAAACCAAATCCATGAGGAAGGCATACTTAAAAGGTAGGAGAGATTGATCAGTTGGGAAGACCATGAAGACCTAGCTGGAGAATAATTGTTTTTGCTGGGCAGATGGAAATGCCACCTGAGAATACCTCCAAAGTATGCCACCAGAGCATCAAACATCACACACACAAACACACCAGAGTGCTGTAACATTTGAGGAAAGAAAATCCATATCAGAACTCTCCAAGAAAAAAGTCAAACATGCCAGTCCAGTTAATAATGGCACTAGTTGCTGGTTTAAAAGTGGCATGAAAATAAATGTGTTACATCATGGGCCATTTAAAAATGGGGAGACAGGAGGAAATGTGCTTTTACCACATAAGACATTTGTAAAGGTCGCCCTTGCTCAAATGCCAGTCATATCTGACTCTAGGATTCAGTGCTCATCTCTGTTTATAGCCAAAGAGCCAGCACTCTCTGCATTTGCCAATGTTTCTGTGGACATGTGGCAGGCATGCCTCAACACCGGAGTGCAAGGAAGGCTGTTTACTTTCCCACTGAAGTTGTCCCTATTTATATACTTGCAATTTCTTGCTTTCGAACTGCTAGGTTGGCAGGAGCTAGGACAGAGACGGGAGCTCACTCTGTCATGCAGTACTCGGGAATTGAATTCCAACCTTCCAGTCATCGAGTTCAGTGTCTTAACCACTTGAGCCACCACAGTCCCCCATAGGACATTAAAGTACGCCAACTATGAAGTTGAAAAGTGCTAAAAGGCTCCTCTGGTTTTCCCCATGGACTGTAAATAGGATCATTCATTCATCCCTTATTTCCCCTTAGAAGAGTCTCTTAGATGTTAACCTAAGCTCTGAGTGATTCTGTTTGTGTCCATGGAACAAGATTAGCCTAGCCAGGGCTTTTGTGCTTCACTTTCTATGTTGTAATTTTTTTTGTTGTTGTTGTTCAGTCGCATAGTCGACTCCGACCCTTTGCGACCCCATGGACCATTTTCCTCCAGGCGCCTCTGTCCTCCACCATCCCCCTCAGCCCTCCCAGCTCTGTGCCTATTGTGTCTACAATACCATCTAGCCATCTCATCCTTGGCCTCCCCCTTCTTCTTTTGCCCTCCACCTTTCCCAACATCAATGCCTTCTCAAGTGAATCCTCCCTTCTCATTTGATGTCCAAAGTATTTTAGCTTCATCTTTACTATTTGACCTTCCAATGAGCAGTCAGGGTTAATTTCTTCTAAGATTGACCTATTTGTTCTCCTCGCTGTCCAAGGGACTCTCAAAACCCTCCTCCAACACCACATCTCAAAGGCATCTATTCTTCTACGCTCAGCCTTCCTAATTGTCCAGCTCTCACATCCATACATTACCACTGGGAATACCATTGCTTTGACTATTCTAATTTTTGTTTGCAATGTGATGTCTCTGCTTTTCACTATGTTCCCCAGGTTTCTCATCGCTTGTCTCCCAAGAATCAGTCACCTTTTTATTTCATGGCTACAATCCCCATCTGCAGTGATCTTTGATCCTAAGAAAGTAAAATCTGTCACTGCTTCTACTTCTTCCCTGTCTATTTTCCAGGAACTGATGGGGCCTGTTGCCATTATCTTGGTTTTCTTGATATTGAGTCTCAAGCCAGCTTTTGCACTCTCCTCCTTCAGCCCAATCAAGAGATTCTTTAGGTCTTCCTCACTTTCTGCCATTAGGGTGGTATCGTCTGCATATCTCAGATTGTTGATGTTTCTCCCAGTGATTTTAATCCCATATTGTGATTCCTCCATCCCTGCACTGTGCATTATGTGCTCTGTGTATAGGTTGAATAAGCATGGTGATAAAATGCAGCCTTGTCTTACTCCTTTTCCTATTCCAAACCATTCTGTCATTCCGTGTTCTGTCCTAACTGTTGCTTCTTGGTTCATGTACAGATTTCTCAGGAGGCATATGAGGTGCTCTGGAATTCCCATCTCTTTAATTACTTGCATGTAATAAACCTTGGTAAAAAGCACGTCATAAAATCTATCTGTTCACTTCACATCCCCCCCCCCCTATAACCTGTAATGTACATTCTCCTTTGCCCATCACTTCTGACTGTGACAGATTGCCTTTTGTCTCTCATTTATCCGCAGATCTGTTTGCTTAATCATTTCCTGCCCATTAGAGGTGAGAGAAAGGGAGGAGATGACATTTCCAATGGTTGTTTTAGGTTCATTTCTAACCATAAGCCTAATGGTCACATCCAAGCTCATGATAAAGAGGAAGGCTGGTAACAAATGGCAGACAACTCATGAACTTTAACAAGTCAGTTTGCAGTACTGATGAACAATTAGCTGCAGCTCTGTTTAAATCAGGTGCAAGAAGGGCAATTTCCAGCAAGACTAATGTGTAACTTCCGGAAAGTCAAAGACAATTTGCCAAGAAGAGCACCAAGGGAAATAAGAAGACAGGTGGTGAATCTAGATTTTACATGTGCAAGATTATACTTAGGGACAAATGACACCAATATAATTGTGCAGTCAGAACAAGACGTTGGAGCAAAGATCAAGGTCATAAAAATGAAGGGGGGGGGCAATCTAGGCCAGCTGGCAAAAGACAAGTTGAAGAAAAGGGGGGGGGGATCAGTTGGTGGATACAAAGATCATTACATCCAGAGTCTATATAATTATCTCCCTGTGCTGTCACTTGGGGAACTAGGCATGGAAGGGCATTTGTCAAGAATATTTATTAATCTGGCCACTCAGGAGATGGAACACACAATTCTCCTCTCCTTGAAAACCAGGCCAAGGGGTACTGACACACCAAGCAGGGCATATAAAATGAGCATTGATTTTATTATCCATCTTTTGGGGAAAGAATAAAAATGTGAACCGCAGAGCCTGCCTTTTCACGCTGCTTGCAGCTGCTAGGTTAGAAATAGTGAAGCAATGTAACTGAAGACAGCATGGGATGGAAAAAAAACATAGACAGTAGTCATAGGTGAGGAATTAATCCATAGATTAAAAGTCCCCCAAAGGATGCAGGGGAGGATTTCTTTGCAGAAGCGTGAAACTCCTTTAATATTAAATGTTCTTCTAATAGATTGCCAAAGGATCACATCAGCTGCACATAAAGCTTATTGCCAAGTGTTGTGCCACAGTTGACATTGGAATGAGAGGCATGGTTGTTGAAAGAGCAGCTCCAGTGATGTTGTGCATAGAACAATATAGAATGTAACTACTACACTGTGCCCTTAAGTCAAATGTAACCAGTCAAACAGGAAAGGGATACTTGAGCCATTTGTAAAGATACATTGTATTCAGCTGTTATTGGAATGCAAGCATACTGCCAGAGAGGGAGTGGCGAGCATTCAACTCACATGGTACAAATTCCCCAATTGTGTACAGCCGTGGGAAACCTCCCCACCACAGACAACTTGGACAAGAAGGGTGGGACTCCGGATGATGTCACACCTACAGTAGCCAATAGGCTACCGTGTAGCCAGATTCAAATGTATAGTGACTGTATAAAAAGAGTTGTATTGCCACCATTACCTCATGTTCATACTGTACTCCATGCAATAAAGATGTGTTAAGCTAGTCTACAGCTGCTTCAAGCCTCATGATTCCAGAACACCAAATTGGCGACAAAGGTGGGATGATGGCTTCCCACAGCCTAAACATCCCTCAGTTAGACCTCAAAAGCCGGACAGATGGGGCCTCTACGAGCGCCAGTTCCGGCATGCAATGGCGGTTGACATCAAGGATGAGGACAAAATGCGCTCGCACCTCCTTGCGCAGATTGGGTTACCCACAATGGAGCTGGCCATGCACATCCTGATGCCCAGAGACATTGATACAGTGATCCTGGTGGCACTCAGAAACCACTTCCAGCTGCAGACGTCCATCTTCCCGGCGAGAGTCGCGTTCCACCAGAGGGACCAGTACCTGGGTGAGTCAGTGGCTGACTACGCCACGGCCCTCCGAGCAGCCGTGGTCCCTTGCAAATGGGCGGACCTGGACGAGGCCCTGGGACCAGCTGCTGTGTGGTCTCAGGGACAAGGAGGTCCAGAGAAGGCTGATGGACCGGGACCACCTGACGTTCAACTCCATCCTGAGGGCAGCACAAGCAGCGGAAACATCGAGAGCTGGAGTCAAACTGTTCAAGGCAAGGGCCCCACAACCCAAAGGGGCAGCGACTCCAGTGCAGGTGGCCTGGTGGGACCGTCGATCCCCAGCACCCTCCTCCTCCTCCGCCTCAGAGGCCAGCGAGGATGAGGGCATCCGAAAGGTACGGAAGGCAGCAACAGAGAAGCGTGGCAAGGAAAGTCGCTGGTGCGATGGCTGCGGGGCGTCCTACAACAGAAGCAAGTGCCTGTTCCGGAGCAAAGATCAAGGTCATAAAAATGAAGGGACAAAGGGGCCAATCGCCAAAGTATGCAGACGACGGTGAGGAGAGGACAAGGGCCCAACAGAGCATCCCCTGAGGAAGACCGGACGGTGTCAGCAGAGTCTCCGACAACAGCGACCCAGAAGTGCATCGCGTGTACCTGCGGGTCTGCGGCAACAGCAGCACGGCTGTCCACAGCATGTCCTTGGGGCACCCCCGTTATTTCATTGAGGTACAGTTGCAGGGGGTCCAAGTTAGGATGGAGATAGACTCAGGGTCTTCCTACTCCATAGTATCCCAGCGGGAGTTCCTACACATTCCCCCCAATGAGCGACCCAAGCTCAGGGCCCTAAAGACTCAGTTGCGGGATGTTCAAGGGGTTGGGATCCCAGTGTTGGGGGTGGGAAAATTCAAGGTGAAATTCAAGCACCACAGGGAGTGGCTGCCCCTAGTAGTCCTGAAGGAGGGGGGGTTGCTGTCTCCTGGGAACACAGTGGTTCCAGCCCCTGGGAATTTCAATGGTCCGACCCCATTCTGGATGTTTGCAATGCACACCCGGTGGTCTTTGAGACAGGACTCGGGAAATTCAAGGGGCCCCCAGTTTCATTTGACCTGGACCCAGAAATCCATCCCATTCAGCTCAAGCCAAGGAGGGTCCCATTTGCCCTCAAGGACAAAATAGAAGCAGAACAGGACAAACTGGTGGGCCAGGGGATTCTGGTCCCAGTGGACTCTGTGGAGTGGGAAACTCCTATTGTAACTGCCTTGAAACCTAACGGGGAGGTTAGGATTTGTGCAGATTATAAATGTACGATAAATAAGGTAATCCGCCCAAATGCATACCCAGTGCCGGTTGTTAGTCACCTCTTAGCCACGTTGCATGGGGGAAAAGTCTTTGCTAAATTGGATTTGGCACAGGCGTACCAGCAGCAGACCATAACCCCAGCTGCCACCGATGCACAAACAATTGTAACCCACAAAGGGGATTTTAAGGTCACGCGCCTACAGTTCGGCATAAATTCGGCCCCTGGAATCTTCCAGTCCCTCATGGAGGGAGGTTGAGTTCCTTGGGTTTAAAATAACCCCCGATGGAGTAAAGCCCTCCTATTCCAAGGTTGCGGCTATCCAAAATGCCCCTTGCCCCACCGCGAAACCAGAATTGCAGTCATTTCTTGGGCTCCTGAATTTCTATCATTCCTTCCTACCACGGAAAGCATCAGTTGTGGAGCCACTGCATTAGTTGCTTAAGAAGGATGCGGTTTGGTGGTGGGGAGACAGTCAGGAGAAGGCGTTCAAAGAATTAAAGCAGCTTCTGTCCTCAGAAGCGGTCCTGACCCACTTCGACCCCAGAAAACCCGTAGTTCTAGTCTGTGATGCCTCACCAGTAGGGGTGGGGGCGGTGCTGTGCTACGTGTTAGACAATGGGTGAGAGCCCACCTCAAAATGCTTTGACTTATTGGGAGGGGGGGAATCGCTGGATGGAGCCTAGAGGAGGGGTGCTCAAACTTTACAGGCCGTGTGCCAGTCATGTGGTTCAGTGGGCCAGTCATATGGTTCAGTGGGCCGGTCATGTGGTTTCTCCCACCAGAAATATAAGTAAAACACACAGTGGTGGGCTCCAGCAGGTTCGGACAGGTTCGGGAGAACTAGTAGTAAAACTGGCTGGCCCCGCCCACTGCACTTCCCTGTCCCACCCATCTCCTCCTCCTCCTCCTCTAACCCCACTCCGGACGTGACTCCAACATCCTTGCTGCTGGGTCCAGGTGCCTGGAGTGAGGTGAAGCTGAGCCAGCAGTTACTCTGCTGTAGTTACTCTTTAAAGGAAAATTAGAGCATCAAAGTGTAATTGCTAACTAATGGTCTGACGAAGTGGACTCGATCCACAAAAGATCATGTTAAAATACAGCAGTGTAACCACGCCCACCCAGGCACCTGGCTATGCCCACAGAGTTGACCACACCCACAGAATGGGCCACACCCACAGTGTGGTATTATTTTTTAAAGCCCACCACTGAAAACACGTATTGCAATCTGTTTTGCAACACGATGAGGTAAATTTAAACTGCAATTTTGTCTGCTTAAACCAGGGGTGCCCAAACTGTGGCCCATGGACCAGATCAGGGCCCTTATGCCAATTCATCTGGCCCATGCCGCCCTTGTTGCTCCCGAAAGCGGAAGTAAAACACGCTCATATGGGCACATTTTACCTCCGCTTCTGGGAGCGATGAGGGTGGTGTGAGCCAGGTGAATTGGCATCAGGGGCCAGATCTGGCCCACAGGGCATAATTTGGGCATCCCTGACCTAGAGGATGTTCTGGGAAGAGTAGCAAAGAAGGAATGCCTCCGGGGCCATAGAAGAATGTCATGTTCAGGAAGCAAGAATGCAGAGAAATGTGACACTGTGAAACAAAATCATCAGGAATCTTGCTGTGTCTTTGAAGCTACAGAATCAACAGTAGTCTTCTGCAAGTACCAGAATTCTAAGGCACAAAGACAGCAGTGCCACGACCTTTCCACAGATAGTTATTTCACGCCACCAGAAACAGACAGCAAGAGCATAGACATTGTTGTGGGGAGTCTGTAAAAAAAAATGGAGGAAGTCTTGTCACTGTGGAATTCTTGTACTATGAGCCTCCCTACTAAGGTGGAAAGAGGCAGCAGTTTGCAAACCTAACAAGATGTCTCTGGAAGTTTGCTGGATCTTTGGTGCAAAGATCCAGGATGTGACAGAAAATGGCCAAGAGCCATTGAGCCTACTAATCATGATCCTCATCTTCTGATGCATGGCTGGAATGTAGTGACTTAGAACACAAGCCAAACATTAGTAGGTAAAGGTTGCCCTTGCTTGAAAGCCAGTCATATCTGACTCTAGGGTTCAGTGCTCATCTCTGTTTATAGCCAAAGAGCCAGCACTATCTGCATCTGCAGACATTGCTGTGGACACGTGGCAGGCATACCTCAACACCGGAGAGCATGGAATGCTGTTTACCTTCTCCCAAAGAGGTACCTATTTATCTACTTGCAATGTCTTGCTTTCAAACTGCTAGGTTGGCAGGAGCTGGGACACAGACAGAAGCTCACTCTGTCATGCAGCACTCAGGTCTCGAACTGCTCCTGCTGACCTTCCAGTCATCAAGTTCACTGTCTTAACCACTAAGTCACCACAGTCCCAAACATTAGTAGATAACCTGCTAAATATGCATCAACAGTGTGATATGACAGCAAAGCACCCAAATGCAGTAGTAGGCTGCATCAACAGAAGTGTAATCAAAGAAACAAAAGTTTTACTGTAGTCTGCTTCAGTGAGACCTCACCTGGCAAATTGATATTAATAATTTCATGTCAGAAATCCTGCAACCAAATCCCTTGCCTTATAAGCCAAGGATAAATCAGACCTGCAAACTGCACATTACAATCATGAGATAGACTACAGGCATTTTGCAAAAATGATGTTCTTGAAACTGAAACAAAGAGAATGGAATGCTAAAGATGCACCTCAGCTGGGTAGCCACATGTAGTCATGTGCAGTCATTGCATGGGCTACATTCACTGGAGGGCGGGAGTTCTCAAGCCTACATAAACATGTAGAGATCTACGTGTGCACATGCATACAGTGTATGCAACATACACATATCTTTGCATTCTCTCATTCCTCCCCTACATGCTGTCATTGTACACCTGCCACAACTAGCAGTGAGGAAGCCTTGAACTTAGATGCTGGGGAGCAGCATTTTGAACCTACAGACTTCCCTGTGCAATTTCTTCTGCCCCTTCAGCAAGCAACAGAAGCACTGTCACCCCTGCTCCCTCTCACTTCTGCCCCTCCTTTCCCTGCCATCCGTACTGTTGTCTATCCTTACTGCTACAATATCACACTCACAATGGAGAAGACAGAAGGCGTGAAGGCATATAGTGGAAGTAGTGACTCTTCCACCTAGCCAAGATGCAGAATCCCCACATTCATAGTTCAGCTGCATCTGAGACAGCTATGCGCATACCGCCCGGCCTCAGTCAAAGCTGGATATTTTTCACACACCTGGTGGAGAAGTGACCAAACTGTGGTGGTAGGGGAAGCAAAATGTCTTTGGTACTCTTGGTATGACAAGGTTGCATATTGTAACCTTGCTTATTTAACTTATATGCAGAGTACATGATGCGCAATGCAGGACTGGATGAATCACAAGATGGAATTAAAATTGCTGGGAGAAACATCAACCACCTGAGATATGCAGGTGATACTACCCTAAAGGCAGAATGCAAGCGCGGCGCCAAAATGGCCGCCGTGCTCTTTGCGGGCCCCCCCACCGGATGAAGAGTATCCGGGTAGTTAGGGGGCGTGGCCAGCACCCTTATAAAAGGGGCGGCCACGAGGCAGCTGAGCTGCCATTTTGCGAAGCGACGGAGAGGAGAAGTTTTTCCTCCCATTGCTCCGTCGCTCTTACCTTAGCCGGGAAGCTACTTCGGGCAGCGGTCCTTTTCGTTCCTTTTCTTCGGCTTCCCAGCACTTTCAAGAATGCCTTCCAAAAAGAAGGCGTTGGCGAACGCGGTTCGCACCTCGAGGAGGCGCCAGCCGGGTCGGAGGGCCGCGACTGCGCCCTCCCAGCAGCCCCCTTTGCCGGCGCCCACCGGGACCGGTGGGATGGGGTCGGTTGCCCCGTGGCCCGGGAATGGGTGCCCTCAGACCGGCCCGGTGGGGGCTGCGGCCTCCGGCCCTCAATTGGTGGCTCCCGGCTCTGGCCCGGCTTGTGCCTCAGGGCCTTCTGCCTTTGCCCCGCAGCTACCTGCGGTGGGTGGTTGGGTTCCCTTCCCTGGCAGGGTATGCCTCCGGCCCCCCAAGGGCCAGTAATGGGTTCATGGCCATATTCGGGACCCGGGGTCCAGAGACCTGACCTGGCGCCTCTTATCAGTGGGCCAGCCGGCTCTATGTCCCCCATCAATGTTGGGGGCTACGTTAATGTTGACACCCTTCTGGCCCGCGTAGCGGCCCTTGAGGCTTCTTTGGGGGTGGTTAACCCACCCGGGGCGCTTTTGGGACCACAGGTTGACCCATCGGCTGCCGGTCATCGCAGCTCCCTCGCAGCTCCCCGTGCAACAGTTGCTGCCATCCGGTATGGACCAGGCCTCGTCCACGAGCTCGGTTGCGGTCACGAGCTCCGACGCCCACAGTGGGCCGGAACCCCTGGTAGGGGCGGCCCGTGAGGGTGCAGCGGGTGAGTATGTGGTTCAAACTAGTGCACCCACACCACTACCTACATTGGCGGGGGCCGTCCAGTGGCCGTGGCCCCGTATGGCTGGCGCGGTGGTTCAGCCGCCGCCGGGCCATACGGGTGCGGCACCATCAATCCTGGGCCCCACTGGGGGCGGCGCCCCCTGTCCCGTTGGGAACTTCCTCGGGGTGGCGGGCTTGGTTCAGGCTCCTTTCACCGTGCCCAATGCGGCCTCTGTGCCGTCGTCGGCATTGCCTACGGCTGGGTATTCTCTGCCCCTCGGGGATCATCTTGCCCAGGCCACCAAAGAGAAAATTTGGCGGGGGGAGTATGTGGACATTTTCTCCCTTCTGAATAGAGAACCCACCAAGGAGGAGAGGGAGGGGCAGGATGAGAAAGATAAGGAACAAGCATGTCGTCATAAGCCGCCACGCACGTAGGCCAACTGGCTGCCAGCGTACCTCATATACATGGCTGTGTACCTCAGGGCCCGGCCGGATCTGGCAATTCCGATGATCCAGTACTTGGACAACATATACCGGGCGATGGTTGACTTCCCGGGCCCGTCGTGGTTGGCTTACGACGAAGAATTTCGCATGAGAGTGCCCCTACACCCGGAGATGAGGTGGGATGAGCCCTGCCAGAAGCTGTGGCTTCTGTATATGACCCCCATGCGCCCGGCGCCTGGGGAGAGGTACCATTGTGGACATGCGGTCCAGCGGGCTGCTCCGGCACAGACACCCCGCCAGGTGGCGGGGCAGGGGGTTCCAGCCCGCCTGCTGTGCTGGACCTTCTCGGCCAATGGTACCTGCAGCAGGAGAAATTGCCGATATAGGCATGAGTGTCCCTCTTGTGCTGGCCCCCACACTGCCTCTGCCTGTCCCAGGCCGGGAGGATCGCGGGGCAGGGGTAGAGGTGGACAGGGGGCGGGCAAGACTGCCGCAGAGGGAGCTGGTCAGGCAAAAGGCCCCCTCACCAATTGATGTGGACATGTTGGAGCGTTGGCTCACGATGTACCCGAGGAGGGCAGACGCAGCTTACCTGCTTGAGGGTTTCCAGCAGGGGTTTCGCATTCCTTTCACGGGGGTCAGGGCTCTTCAAGATGCACCCAACCTTTTGTCACTTAGGGGAAGGGAGGAGGTGGCTGCCTTGAGCATTATTAAGGAGGTGGATGCTGGCAGGGTCGCCGGCCCTTTCCCTGCCCCCCCCCCCCGTTTCCTAATTTGAAAGTTTCCCCCTTGGGGCTAGTGCCCAAAAAGTCACCGGGTGAATTCCGCTTAATACATCACTTGTCCTACCCAGCCGGCCGATCGGTCAATGATGCTCTCCCGGATGACCTTTGTTCGGTCCGGTATACATCTTTTGACCAGGCTCTGCGCATGGTGCGCTCATGTGGTCTGGGCGCACTGTTGGCTAAGTGCGACATCAAGTCGGCCTTCCGTCTTCTGCCAGTGCACCCGGGCGATTTTGAGTTGCTGGGTTTCAAGTTCCTGGGCGAATATTACTTCGATAAGGCCATGCCTTTTGGTTGTTCCATCTCCTGATCGGCTTTCGAGCGTTTCAGCACCTTCCTGCAGTGGGCGTTCGTCCGCAGGTCAGGATCTCGGTCTGTAGCCCATTACCTGGATGATTTCTTATTTGGGGGTGAACGGGGCTGGGACACGTGTGCGTGTCTCCTCAATACATTTCAGATGCTAATGATGGAACTTGGTGTCCCTTTAGCGCCCGAAAAGACCGAGGGCCCATCTACCAAGCTCACATTCCTGGGGGTGGAGATTGACACGGTAGTGCAAGCATCCAGGTTACCGGCTGATAAGGTTTCACGGATCGTTGCACTCATAGTCGGCTTGCAGGCAAAACGCAAGGTGTCTCTTCGTGAGCTACAGGTGCTGCATGGTCACCTCAATTTTGCTTGCAGGGTGATCGCACTTGGCAGAGCCTTTGCTCGACGCTTGTGCGACGCCATGGTAGGATTAACCAAGCCCCACCATAGGGTGCGTCTTAGCAGGGGCCTTAAGGCGGATATGCTCATCTGGCTCCAGTTCCTGAGGGAGTTCAACGGGGTGTCCTTCTGGAGGTCCGACCTTCTGGCTTACCCTCTTTTCCAAGTCCAGTCCGATGCATCGGGGTCCCTGGGTTATGGAATGTACTTCAATGGGAGGTGGGCCTACAGCAGATGGCCGCCAGCCTGGTCTGGCACGGGTCGCTTGCGCGACCTCACGTATCTGGAATTTTTTCCCATTCTGGGAGCCTTGATGCTATGGGGTGAGGAGTGGGCCAATTCGGTAGTACACTTCTGGTGTGACAATGCGGCAGTTGTCCGCATTGTCAACTCACAGACGTCTAAATCTCCCAGGGTCATGGAGCTGGTGCGACAGTTTGTGTTGCGTAGCCTGCGCCTCAATGTGCTATTCAGGGCTAGGCATGTGCCTGGTGTTAATAACGATATTGCTGACGCTTTGTCCCGCCTGCAGATCTCCCGGTTCCGTGCTTTGGCCCCGGACGCAGAGGAATTTCCCTCGCCGCTCCCGGACGAGATATGGACACTTGGCAAGGAGAGGTGAACCGGGTGATCGACATGTCGCTGGCGCCCCGCACGCGTAAGGCGTATCACCACGCGTTCATCACTTTCCAGGCCTTTTGTGCCCAGTTTCGACTACCTGAGGCTTGGCCTATCCCAGTCGCCCACATTCTACAATTCATGGTTTACCTACACGCCCAGGGCCTAGCTCCCCGCACCATAGCATCCAGGCTGTCAGCGTTGGCATTCATGGCCAAAGTAGGGGGTTATGCGGACAGTACCACTGATTTCCGCATACGACATGTTTTGGAGGGGTGGGTGCGGGAGCGTGGGCGTAGCCCGGATGACCGCCACCCAATTTCCCCAGGGGTACTTACCCACCTAGCACGGGGCTGGCATGACCTCTGTTTTGACAGGTATGAGGCGGCCCTGTTTCATGCGGCTACTACGGTGGCCTTTTTTGGAGCGCTCCGCATCAGCAAGCTGGTGATGCTGTCTAAGACGGATGCAAGTCGCAGGGCACTGGAACTCGATGATGTCTATGTTTGTAATGATTGGGCTCAGTTGAGGATACGCTCCTCTAAAGTTGATCAGCACGGAGTAGGCAGTGGTGTGCGACTGCTACGATGTTCATTGGCAGACATCTGTCCGGTTGGTGCCCTGCAGGAGTTTCTTGCACTGCGTGGCACGCACCATGGCCCGTTTTTCTGTCACCAAGATGGGTCTCCCCTTACTAAATTTCAATTTTGGAAGGTGACCGGCAAGGCCCTAGCCAGTGTTGGCCTCCCTGGGGCTCGTTACGGCACCCATTCATTTAGGATAGGGGCGGCTTCTACTGCAGCTGCTTTTGGGTACTCCGGGGCGGAAATACGCCGCATGGGGAGGTGGGGATCACGTTGTTTTCAGTTTTATGTTCGCCCTCTTCAACCGTGAGTACCAGTTTAGTCACTGTATTGTTCTCCCCCCCTCTTTTTCCTTGACAGACCCTGGGTGTCGTATTACACCGGTGGCAGTATGGCTGGTGGGCCACAGCTACGTGCATAGGGCAGCGTCGTACGCTGCGGCGACAGAGTGGGGACCCCGACTGGGACTGGGTGCATCCGCAAGTCTCAGATGGTATGGTAAGCGCGGCATGTTATGGCGGGAACTGTTGCCATTCCTGTTATCCAGCAGGAATGCTGACCCGCCAGTTATTCTGATCTGGTAAGGTAAACCTTGGGGGCAATGATTTGGGGCAGGTCACTGGACTATCGCTGAAGCATGCGATTTGCGGTGACCTGGCTTACTTACATTATGTGTGGCCTGCCACAACCCTCATTTGGTCAGACATGGTACCGTGGCATGCTTACAGGGGAGGGTTTGACCTCCAGGCCCTTGATCGAGCTCGTCGCTCGTTAAACAGGGCTATTGCCCGGTTCCTTATCGACAAGGGTTGGGGGCGCGTCATTAGGCACCCTGCAATCAGCCTACAAAATTATGAGCTTTATTCAGGGGATGGGGTCCATCTGTCGCAGGGAGGTATGGACCTCCTGTTAGGAGATTGGCGAGCAGGCCTGTTGACCGAGCTAACGGTCTGGGAGGGGGCGTCGAGCCTTTATTGAGCCTCTCCGTGTGGCGGGTAGCACTGGTAAGGTAAACAGTTATGACCCACAGGTATCCGGCAGGTTCGCAATTGACTGGACAACACTAGACAGGCACAAGTTGATTAAACGTTGTCCGGTCAACGATGAACCAGGCGATGGGGTGATGGCAAGAGCTATGCAGCATGCATCACCCCGTTATTTTACGGATACGCATCAGAGGGTGGGGTCAACAGTTAGGTATTGACTACGGTCAACAATTTGTTTGTTGTCAACAAACAAATTAATACAAATGGATACATTGTAACCAATTGCCGTTTGCAATTTTGGATGGTACCTTACCAGTGTTACTTCTGCCTGCTTGCCTTAAGAATTATAATTGGTTGAATACCAATAGAAATTTATAATTCGGACTAGGGCATGAATCAATAAATGTGGCCCAATGCCGTTATCCACTTTCATCAGTGTCTGAGTCCGTTATTGGGGGGTGCGCCTGCAATGCAAGCGCGGTGCCAAAATGGCCGCCGCGCTCGTTGCGGCCCCCCCCCACCGGACGAAGAGTATCCGGGTAGTTAGGGGGCGTGGCCAGCACCCTTATAAAAGGGGCGGCCACGAGGCAGCCGAGCTGCCATTTTGCGAAGCGACGGAGAGGAGAAGTTTTCCCCCTCCACCCCCTCCCTAGTTAACAGTGTGATATTTTGGTCGCTTCGGGGCCGGGTGGGAATTTTTGGCTGGGACCTACAATTGGCTCTTGGGTCCTGGCTTTTTTGCCCATCCCACACTGTTGCTATGGTTTGATATAGGGGTTTTTCTTTCTGCTGCTGTTGACTTTGGTCACATGGGCGGGTAGCACTGGTAAGGTAAACAGTTATGACCCACAGGTATCCGGCAGTTTCGCAATTGACTGGACAACACTAGACAGGCACAAGTTGATTAAACATTGTCCGGTCAATGATGAACCAGGCGATGGGGTGATGGCAAGAGCTATGCAGCATGCATCACCCCGTTATTTTACGGATACGCGTCAGAGGGTGGGGTCAACAGTTAGGTATTGACTACGGTCAACAATTTGTTTGTTGTCAACAAACAAATTGATACAAATGGATACATTGTAACCAATTGCCGTTTGCAATTTTGGGTGGTACCTTACCAGTGTTACTTCGGCCTGCTTGCCTTAAGAATTATAATTGGTTGAATACCAATAGAAATTTATAATTCGGACTAGGGCATGAATCAATAAATGTGGCCCAATGCCGTTATCCACTTTCATCAGTGTCTGAGTCCGTTATTGGGGGGTGCGCCTGCAAAGTGAAGAAGTCCTAAATAACCTCTTTAGGTTGAATGAAGAGAGTGCAAAAGCTGGCCTGGGACTCAACATAAAAAAACCCAAGATAATGGCAACTGGCCCTATCAGTGCCTGGCAAATAGAAGGGGAAGAAATTGAGGCAGTGACAGACTTCACCTTCTTAGGATTCAAGATCACTGCAGATGGTGACTGCAGCCATGAAATAAAAAGATGCTTATTTCTTGGGAGGCAAACTGTGAGAAACCTAGGGAACATGATAAAAAGTAGAGACATCACCCTGACAACAAAAGTCCACATAGTCAAAGCAATGATATCCAAGTAGCAATGTATGGCTGTGAGAGTTGGATCATAAGGAAGGCTGGAGAAGACTTTTGAGAGTACCCTGGACAGCAAGGAGACCATGTAAGTTGATCCTGAAGGAAATTAACCCTGACTGCTCCTTGGAAGGACACATATTGATGATGAAGCTAAAGTACTGTAAAACTCCTACTTACTCAAAAAGTCCATTCCATAGGCTTTTGCTTAAGAGAGGACTCACTTGAGAAGGCCTTGATGCTGGGAAAGATCAAAGGCAAAAGGAGAAGTGGCAGCAGAGGATGAGGTAGCTAGATGGCATTGTTGACACAATGGGTGTAGAGCTGAGCAGGTTGCGGAAGATGGCGGAGGATAAGGGTGTCCAGGGTGCAGTGGTTCATGGGGTTGCAAAGGGTCAGACTCGAGTATGCAACTGAACAACAACAAAACCCTTTCTCTTAGAGAAGTAATGCATACCTATGAACAAAGCACGGACATCCTACTAATTGTTAAGAGACAAGAACCCCATTCTTGGCTTTAAATTCCTATTTCATTTACAGAACCTAAATCAACTGGTAGAAGAGTCTTATTTGGCATAGATGGTGGAGGAACTACAGTAAAAACCCTACTTACGAAAAAAAAGTCCATTCCATAGGCTTTTGCTTGAATTGGTTTTTTATGTAACTCGAAGCAAACCCATAGGAAAAATGAAATTTTTATGTAAATCGAAGCAAACCCATAGGAAAATGAATCTTTACATAACTTGAAGCAAACCCATAGGAAAAAGAATATTTATGTAACTCGAAGCAAATCCATAGGAAATTGTGTAAACCGGGATATGGTTTTAGCACAAAATCATTATGTAAGTCGAATTTTATGTAACTCGAGGTATATGTAAGTTGGGGTTTTACTGCTATAGTCTTTTTCACTTCCCCCAAAGGCAACAGACTACAAGCTGTCAAGTCACAACAGCCACGCACACACACACATGCTTCATGTTCCCAAGCATCCCCAGGTTAGGCAGCTATCTCACTCTGTCTAGTGACAAGGTTGGGAGATGCTCAAATCTCATAGGTTGGGATCCATGTTCATTTCTGCCCTTCAGAAAAATGCAGTAGTGCTAAAAGTCTCATTCCAAATAAAACCCCATGACAACTTTAAATATAGCCACTGTTATTTAAAACTTTTTGTTTGTTTGCTCAGCAACTTGTCAGGGAAGAAAGATGTACTGCTTGAGGGTTTTCGTGTGGCTGGAAGCTTGTTGCTGGGTTTCTCTTTTCCGTTTTTAATACATAAAATATCTGAAGCTCTAAAATGAAGCTACAAAACAAAGTGGGAGGAGGATGGGGAAAGCTGGCAGTAATTGAGGTAAATTTTATCATATACATTTGGCTGGAAAGGGGAGGCAAAGCAAAAAGGCCTTTAATTCAGATAGTCATAGCCATTAGGCTTACTGGCTGGCCAAAAAAAGGTGGGAGAAAACTAGATTTGAGACAGCTGCCAGGAATGGCAACTGGCAGGAGCTGAGGGAAGGCCCAAAGCCTGGCTTGATTTAGATCCTTCTGCATCTGGCTGCTCTATTTTGGTTCATTCTCCCAATTTCCAAAAGGCGACATGTAACAAGGGATAGAGAGACGGGACACCAACAGTCAATGAAAGAGGTGGTCCTGTGGATACTTCAATCCAAAACCAAGAAATGCTACATTCTGAACAATTTCAGGAGTAAAGGCTGACAGCTGATCAGGGCTGGATTTATACACAAACTACAGTTTAGGGACTCAGGTTGTGTGGAAATATCAACATATACCAATAGCAATAGAAATTGCACTTATATACCACCCCATAGAGCTTAGTCCACTCTCTGGGCGGTTAACAAAGTAATTAGCATTTCGCCCCCAACATGCTGGGTACTCATTTTACTGATCTCGGAAAGGTGGTAGGTTGAGTCAACCTTGAACTCATCAGGATCAAATTCAGATTGTGAGCAGAGTTTGGGATGCAGTACAGTACTGCACCATGAGGGCTCTTATGGTGATGATGGAGGACTTAGGTG
The DNA here is from genome assembly GCA_035047305.1 of Bradypodion pumilum. Classification (NCBI taxonomy): domain Eukaryota; kingdom Metazoa; phylum Chordata; class Lepidosauria; order Squamata; family Chamaeleonidae; genus Bradypodion; species Bradypodion pumilum. The sequence goes on from JAWDJD010000002.1 coordinate 18,929,943, forward strand.
GAGGTGGAGATTTTTAAAAGCACTTTTTTTGTAATGCAATGCCGCAGGGCCTCTTAAGTAAGATACATAGGGTTGCTGAAGACTGAGGGGATTGCTGCATTTCCTCTGGTTTCCTAGTTAAGAGACCAATATACACCATCATGAGCTGATTGAATGATGGTAGTATGTAAATGTAACATATAAATTATTAAAATTGAAATCTAGAAGCAAAGGGACTGGAAGGCAGATAAAAGCAACATTAACCAGATGTTACTTGTCCTGGGTTTAAGAACAACTGAATACAATGCTGCATATTTCCCCTGGTCTGCTGTGGTTATAGCTTCTGCTTGTGTTGTACATTAATTTGTGTATTTTTAGTTGAGAGGAGGTTTATGTAAGTAAAGAAAGGAAGAATTCAAGAACTATAAACACTTGCGCTTAAACCAATGCATCTTAAACATTGCTATGATATTACTAAGATACTGCATCTGGCTGTCCCCACAATGTGACCTAGGTACATGACATGGTGGCAAACTGCAACTAACTAAAGAAGATGCTGTCTGTATGAGTGCTTGTACAACTAGTTATGCAACTGGCACCTTGTTAAGCAATGTGATTTGCTGCCATAAATTCTGCAATTTCAGTTCTTCTGGAATAAAATTTAGATAGGATTCTGGCTATTGTATTCTGTTGGCACCAGAAGTCTGATGGCTTGTCCTACATCAAATCTTTCTTTCCCTCTCTCCTTTGACAAATACTCTGGTTCTGGACTATGGCATGATTTCAGAAATGTTAGTTTGAGATGACAACTGTAATCAATAAAATGCACACAATGTGTACATCTTCAGACGTATTGTCTCTTGGAGGAACATAATAAAATATTTGATAAGAAATATTCATATGCATAAGAGTATATTTTTTCTGTCCATGAAACTGTCTGGAAAAGCTAGGATGGATTTCCTTTCCTCCATATTGCCTCTCAAGTCCTTTGCAAATGCTACACACAGTTTAGCATTCCCAGAGGAAATGGGATATTCTACTAAGTGGGCCATGCTGTGATGAGAGAACAGATCCCAGAGAACAGGTCTGAGTTACTTTCTGTGAGCAATCTTCCCAGATGATCCTGGACCCAACTAGTGACATCTGCACTCTTATTGCTAGAGCACTGACAGATGAAAGTACTACATATGGATATAATGGACTTGATTCATGAAAGCTAACATTAAAACACAGCAGTTAGTCTTTAAAGCGCTACAACATTTTTGTTTTGTATACTCTCTGATATGCTTGAAACACAGACTAACACGGCTACTATTTCAAAAATTTCTACAGGTGAATGCTTATTTCCAATCCAATTCAAAGTGTTGGTTTTAACTTTTCCTAGTTAAGAGACCAATATACATCAGAAGTTTTAGAAGCATTCCTGGGATTTTTTCAGCATTCTTCAGGTTCTTGGACAATCAGGGTTGTTTGACATGTTTTTGTAATGTTCTTAGCCTTTAGACATTGATTTCTTAAAGTTCTGTCAGTTTCCTGTCTGTTTCCTTGACTTTGCCCTGATGTCTGTGCTGTCACAGTACACTGTAACCCTATGGAAATGACGTTGTACAAGGCATCACGGCAAGGATTTGGATGGTGTATGAGGCATCGTGGCTAGGATTTTGCATGCCTCATACAAAGTCCAAATCCATATAAAGTCCAAACTTGTGGAACCAAGTTTGGACGTTGTATGAGGTATCACTGTATAGGTTTTCTTGGAGTCACAAAAGCCATTGCTTTTTACTGGAATAGAGTCAGGTGGCTTCCACTCCTTAAATATCTCAAATATTTTGAAAACCCTGTGAAAGTTGTCGTGAGCCAGGTTTGACTTGATGGCACACAACAGCAACTATTTAGAGGTGGAGGTACAAAATGATTTAAATTGAGTTACCCAGAGTGTCACTTTTTGTGGGTAAGACAGAGGTGTGTGAGCTTAATGGGTTTGCTGTGAATGGGCAACTTCAAAGTCTCTGAGCTCTCATCTTCTAGTTATTTTATTTGACTCAGGTTTTGATTGGACTGCCCTTCAAAGTAAAAGAAAGCAATCAGGATACTTTCAAAAGGAAGAGTGTCATCTGGCATGTCTTTGTAAAGAAGGACAATTCAGCCATACCAGGAGAGACTAAGGTGGCAAAATCATTTTACACCACTAGTCTTAGGAATGCTAGGTAAAGGTAAAGATTTCCCTTGCTCGAAAGCCAGTCGTATCTGACTCTAGGGTTCAGTGCTCATTTGTATTTCAAAGCTGAAGAACCAGCGCTGTCTGCTTCTGCAGATGTTTCTATGGTCATGTGGCAGGCATGACTAGACACCGGAGCACACAGAACGCTGTTACCTTCCCACCGAAGTGGTCTCTATTTATCTACTTGCAATTTCTTGCTTTCGAACTGCTAGGTTGGCTAGAGCTGGGACAAAGACAGGAGCTCATTCCGTCCTGCAGTACTCGGGAATCGAACTGCTGACCTTCAGCCTTCCAGTCAGCATCTTAGCCACTAGAGCCACTGCATACCAAACCAATTCTCCCCCTGTTTCTAGCTGTGATAAAAAGTAGGTTTGGTCAAATGTTTTCTTTTTCTTTTCTTTCTTTTCTTTTTTTTGCAAGGTCATGATCATTGTATTTCCAATTAGTATGTAGATATCTGAAAATTGGACAGTGAAAAAAGCCAACAGGGAAACAATTTTTTAATTCATTTGAAATGTGGTACTGGAGGAGAGCTTTGTGGCTATTGCAGAATTCCATAAAGGCAAATAAGCCTGAAATCCCTGCGAAAAAATGACAAAACTGAAGCTGTCCTATTTTGCACACATCATGAAAAGACAAGCTTTGCTGGAAAAGATGAAATACTGGGGAAAGTGGGAGGCAATATTAAAAGAGGAATACCAAATATCTGTCTGTCTGTCTGTCCATCTGTCCGTCCATTCGTCCATTTATTTGTTACATTTTATACCACCCATCTGGGATATTTTCCACTCTGGGTGGTGTACAGACAAATAACAAATGTCAGGTGGACTAAAGAAAGGAACTTGAGATCATAACATTTTTGAGGTCACTCATTTGTATGGTCATCATGAGTCAGAGTTTTTTTTATTTTATTTTTGTCCCAGTTTTGTTTCATCTTGTTTTAGATTTATTTTGACTAAATCTTGCTGTGAACTGTTGGTTGTTTGCTTGGTTGTTTTGCTCAAAATGGTTACTCTATTTCTATGACTTCAAATTATGAGTGGTAAAATTGTAAAATTATGCAACATAAAGTATAGAATACTCTAATTCACTCTGCAAGGAGGAACAGGAAGACTATCACCATGATGATAGCCAATATCCAGTAAGGATAGGGCAGCTGCAGAAGAAGAAAATTGTTGAATCCTTTAGGGAAACATTTATACTTCTTAACATTAACCTGGGTTTGTGTGTGTGTGTGTGTGTGTAATATTGCTGCAAGTCATGTTAAGTGTGGCTTAACCATGGAATGTGGTTACCATTAAGTGTGGTGATGATGTTGGTGATCAAAATGATAATCATATTTTCATCTGACTTTTATTAGCATTCTTCATTTGTTAATTTCTTTTATTTTTAATTGGTACATTGTAAAAAAAAAATCTGTTTACTGAATGATTTTGAATTGTAACCAATAAATAATAGAATAAATGACCAAAAGGACAATTTGGCTAAGGTCCTGCCTATTCAGCCAGAACAGTTACTCTACTCTTGACATTGTTTCTGCAGGACTAAGGGCTTTAACTGTGTGAATAATATATCCCTTTTCTTCTCTGTCATGAATAGAATATAACTGACACACCAGAAAGGCTGCATAGGACCTAAAATAATGCACCAGTGAACTCATAAGAAGTGGTAGGGATTTAAAATTCAGCCTCAATTTCCTGGAAGAGCAAGATAAATATCTTTCCACCAGCTTCTCAGTCTCTACACAATGAGTTAGCATTAACAATCTGCAGAAGATCCACTATTCAATGAGGAAGCTTTTTGCTAAAGAGAAACTATTATACCTCTCCTCTGTGTGACAGAATGTGCCTTGATTTCACATTAGATCTCCCATTGTTGTAAGAAAGAGGAAATATAGTTCAGAAGTTTTCAAACTGTCAAAGCCAATGAGGAATATTTTTGTCACTTTTAATCAGAGATTCTTGGGCACTTTTCACATAGGAAACTAATAGACAGATAACACATTTATATGGGCATATTTTACAGTCAGAGAGGCATATATAGCAATTTTTTAAAAACCGTTTTTCTACAGCCTGCCAGAAACATCATCGGGGAACAAGGCGTACCACTCAAAATCTCTTCGGAACCCAATCTTGAAGAACAGCAGATAAGTACAAGCGGCCTAAAATATTTCCAGCACTACTTCTTACCAAATGTCATGACATAATCAAGCTGTTCTGAATGCTGAGAGCACTATCAAATGGTGACCTTATTGCATTTTCATGTCCTGGATCAAATGCTGTTCAATTGTTCCTCCTGCGAATATAACTTTTTGTACTGTGCTTCCAAGCTTATTTACAGCCTTCCTACAGAATTGGTAGGACCAGAAATAGAGAGTGCAATTTCCCCCTATCTTTTGGACTACAGTTCCATGAGTATTCTTGCTAGCATAATCACAGGCTGTGCTGCCTGTGGGATCTAGGATCTATAGTCTGTGGGATCCGCGCACATAATTGGCATACTGTCCCTGACAGAACCACGGCTTGGGGACCGTGTTCCAAAGGGACAGAAATTAGGGAGCAGATTAATAGTCATAGTTTAATTCACCGATCGCTGACCTGGCAGGCAGTTCAGACAGTAGAGGGCAAAATATCACCGGGTGATGAACCCGATAAGCATGTAATGGGTAATCTTGTCTCCACAGAGACTCTGAGTCCAAGAGTCAACATAGGCAGATGTTTACTCCCAATAGCAGTAGACAATGCATGTCCCCTGGTAGTAAATTAGATAGATAAGGAACTTCCCCCCTCCCCCCGGTGAAGTCACCCCTGATGAGTAACTTGTGTAATCTTAAAGTGCAGACCTGCAGTTTTCCTGTAACAGCCATGCGCAACCTATGCATGCGGTCGTGCTAGGCAGGGTATAAAGATTAGAGCCTTCTGATCAATAAACACTGGTCTTCGCTCCATCTTGCCTCATGTGTCTTTACTTGACCAGTCTCCTCCGGGACCTTCCGGCCCACATCGGGACCTGATCCAACATATGGTGACCCCAACTTGATCCTACTCGTGAGTAAGCGACATCCTTGGTCCGGTTCTACGCCAGAACCACATCCAAGTCTTCCCGGAGGTTGCAAAGCGGTTCAGGTCAGAAAGCCGTCCGATCTGAATTCAGCTACGCTAAGAGGCGAGGCATTCCAGAGGCAAAGCATGCTTCAAAGCTCTGAGGCATCTTGCGCATTGGAAACATGTTCTGCTCAGGGTCAGCTGTGAACCCTGACACCATAGCAGAGGCCACCGAGGGCCTGTGGTGGCCGTCCACATTCCGATTCCTTCCCAGAGGGTCGTCACACAAAGTTCTCAGCCAGAGATGGGTGGACAGGATTAGTCAGGGGCCATATGCGCCTGTTCTGAACCTATACATAGTCTGAACTGGAGCCATGTTCTCTGGAGCTCTAGGCGTAGACTCCGAGTGAGGGGCAAAAATTGTGGAATGGGTGTATTTACCACACACCTCTTCCCGAAACATCGTCCCTCCACAGGAACTGGTTTCTGCGGTGATTTACCAAGGTAGGTTGAGAGCAAGGGATATCTCAGGACACAATTTAGCGAAAATCGTTGTTCCATTCACCAAGGATCAGGTCCAGCAGCTAGTGCAGCTCGGTGACTCACTTCCAATTGCATTAGAAGGATTTACAGGATCTTTGGCATACCATTTGCCAAAAGACCCCAGACTTGTCTCACTTCAGACACAGACAGTCAGCTTGTGTGAGTTATTGTCCCTGGTTCCTCTTTAGGGAGCCAGGACAGTGTTCACTGATGGGGGTAGAACATATGGAGTTCTTACTTGGCAGGAGGGACAGGCTTGGCACACACTTCTGACTCTTCTGCAGAAATCCGCGCACGGACGTCCCTCCCTGCCCCCTGCCATCGGGGGGGGGAGTGTAAAAGGGCTCCCTGTGGCTAAGGGGAGCCGAAGACGCTGCCGCCGTGCACGGACATCCATCCCCGCCCCCTGCCATTGGGCGGGGAGTTTAAAAGGGCTCCCCGTGGCTAAGGGGAGCTGAAGACGCCGCCGCAGCGCACTGACATCCCTCCCTGCCCCCTGCCATCAGGCAGGGAATTTAAAAGGGCTCCCCGTGGCTAAGGGGAGCCGAAGACGCTGCCGCCGTGCACGGACGTCCCTCCCTGCCCCCTGCCATCGGGCGGGGAGTTTAAAAGGGCTCCCCGTGGCTAAGGGGAGCTGAAGACGCTGCCTCCGCGCACGGACGTCCCTCCCCGCCCCCTGCCATTGGGCGGGGAGTTTAAAAGGGCTCCCCGTGGCTAAGGGGAGCCGAAGATGCCGCTGCCGCGCGCGGACGTCCCTCCCTGCTCCTGCCATCGGGCGGGGAGTTTAAAAGGGCTCCCCGTGGCTAAGGGGAGCCGAAGATGCTGCCGCCGCGCACGGACGTCCCTCCCCGCCCCCTGCCATCAGGCGGGGAGTTTAAAAGGGCTCCCCATGGCTAAGGGGAGCCGAAGATGCTGCCGCCGCACACGGACGTCCCTCCCCGCCCCCTGCCATTGGGTGGGGAGTTTAAAAGGGCTCCCTGTGGCTAAGACGCCGCCACAGCCGTGCCCTCCCCGCCCCACCATTGGCGGGGAGATAAAGGGAGCCTCCGTGGCCTGGGAGGCTCCGAAGGATGCCGCTGCTGCGAAGCATCGTGCCCTCCCGGCCCTTTGTTCATCTTGGAGGTTGACTAGGGCGGGTAGTTTTGACTTTGATTATTTTTGTGGTGGCCTTGTTGTACCTGGACATGTGGGGCTTCTGAAAAGAGTTTTTTTTCTCTTCCCTTTTGTCTTGATGCTTGCTATTGGAGGGTTGGAGGGTTGATATTGTATTATTGTGATTATTGTTTTTCTGTAATTGTACTGATTAATTATTGTGTTTTTGCATCATTTTATTGTAACGGTATGTATCTTAATATGTTGTTAGCCGCTCTGAGTTGGCCGTGGGTTGAGTGGAGCGGGATATAAATTTAAATAATAAATAAATAAATAAATAAATTGGCAGCAGTGAACATTGCCTTGCGCACTTTTGCCAAGGAACGCTTGAATATAATTACAGACAGTCAGTATGTCTGAAATTTGCTTCACAGTCTACCGGGAGCCTACATCACTCCCGTGATAGACAAAAACTTGTTAGGTCTTTTCCTCACAACTCAATTTCATTTGCGTAACCACACTGAAGTGCTCTATATCGCCCACATCAGAAGTCACCAGGATTTACCTGGCCTGATTTCCACAGGCAATAGCAGAGCGGATGTGGCCGCAAAGGAAATTCAGCAGAAGTCAGTTCTGGGAGTCTTCACGACTCTGATTCAAAGTCATGCATTTTTTCATCAAAATGCTAAAGCACTTGCACGGCAGTTCAACCTGCCACTTTCCCAAGCTCAGGGCATAGTCCGTTCCTGCCCAATATGTGCAGGGGTGGCAGGGGGCCCTTGTGGGGGGTCAACCCACAAGGGACAGAAGCCAACCAGGTTTGGCAGATGGATGTCACACACGTTCCGCAGTTTGGGAGATGGCAGTTCATGCACGTCTGCATAGACAGGTTTTCACAGTTTGTCTGGGATATGGCTCAAAAGGGAGAAACGGCTTCCCACATGGAGCAGCATCTCCTTTCCTTTTTCGCGGCCATGGGTAAACCACAGCACGTGAAATCCAACAATGCTCCGGCTTATAGCTCCAGGCAGCTGGCCACGTTTATGGCCACCTGGGACATTAAGCACACTTTTGGTGTTCCGTACAATCCGCAAGGGCAAGCGATTGTCAAGCGGGTGAATCAGACGCTCAAGTCCTACATTGGCAAACAAATGGAAAGGGGGGGAACTAGCTCTCCCCAAAAATCAGGGTCAGCCACAGCATTGTCTGAACAAGGTACTGTTCACGTACAACCACCTCAACGTTTTTTCAGATTGCACTCCACAGGAGAAGCACTTCCGTCACATGGAGGCTCTCCCGCGCCCTATGGTGTGTTATCGAGTGCCACCGGATCCTTCTTGGAGGGGCCCGGCACCACTCATAATGTGGGGAAGAGGGTATGCCGCACTTATGTCTCCTTCAGGTGTCGTCTGGATTCCAGCTCGTTGTGTGAAACCTCATCTCGAGTCCAATGGCTTGGAGCCAGGCATTCCTGGATCCACTGCCAGAGATGGAGGAATTGACTCTGACGGGGGAAACCAGGCGGACGAGGCGATGACAGCCGATGACAGCACCGAAGATCACATGGGGAATGGTCAAGTCCCTGTGCCAGGAGGCGACTGACATCGCGTGGCAGCAGAATGCAGAACCAACTCCAGAAAACATCGTGGTTGTGGTTTTGTCCCAGATCACCTTTAATTCCTTGACAATGATCATCTTGATCATTTCCTTGCTTATGGGGGGAGGGGTTCAAGCTGCTTCATTTGAAGCAGAAGATCTGATGCCTGGTGGAGACCTCTCTACCCAGCTGCACTACAACATCTGGGAAAGATTGGTGAACCTTGTCAATCAGTCTGGTTTTTGCCTGAGGCAGGCCACCGATTCTGCCTCTCTCCTTAGTACTTGTCTCATCCCAGTGTGTCATACCCCAGGTGTGCACATCAGGCACGGTGACTGGTTAGTGAAGCGGATATTTGGCCCATTTCACAAGATCATGTACTCAACATATTTGCACTGGGGAACCCAGGTCACAAATGTCCTACTGGCTGATGTGGCCACTATGTACACTCCCCGAGTGGAGATCAGCCCAAACTCAACTTGTGCTCACATGACCGGCTGTTCCATGGTCAAAGGGCCACATCACCGTCGCCTCGACCCCGGCAACAGCACTTGGACTTGCAATCACCCAGAGACTATTGACTCAATGTTTGTTCATGTCACTTTGCCTTCAGGCTGGTTTTTTACATGTAACCAACACACATGGAACTATATTCCCGCAAATGTATCTGATTCTTTCTGTTGTATCAGTCTCTTGACACTGTTGCTTCCCACAAAGGATATGGCTGCCCCAAGCACCTACATATCTGCCCACACATGGCACACTCATGCCACCCAGCTGGATAGTTCATGTGTCAGCAATATTAGGCTTTTGAGCAAAGCTGAATACGTCTCATTGGTGGTCAGTTTGTTCGGCGTGCCCAGCTTAGCCGTAGGCAACGCTCGCAGGATTGGTCAGCTGGCTTGTGCATTGGCAAAAGCCATTAACCACACCTCTTCAGCAATAGCACTGCTAAATCAAGAGCAGAAGGAGCTTCATCATGCTATATTGGATAATCGAGCAGCTATAGACTACCTCCTGCTCTTACATCATTTGGGTTGCGAGACAGTCCATGACATGTGTTGTTTTAACCTCACGGACAACTCTTGCAAGGTACAAAGTCAGATCACAGATCTCCATACCCTGGTTAAGAATATCAAGGAAGATGCCACGTGGGGGTGGTGGAATTCGCTATGGTCGTGGTTTCCATGGGGATGGCTACAAACAACACTCAAGGCGATTGTGGGTGTTGTAATTTTGGGGATAGCAGTTTGCTGCTTCACACAATGTATTCCCTCATTGCTGTCAATGTGTCCCCCATGGAGAAAACCTCAGAATGTCCTCACTCCACGTCAGCTCATGCCACTCCTATGGCGAGCCGTATGTCAGGTCCAATCAAACAAATAAAGGGGGGATGTGGGATCCACACACATAATTGGCATACTGTCCCTGACAGAACCACGGCTTGGGGGAACACTCCTTGAAACCTGGTTCCAAAGGGACAGAAATTAGGGAGCAGATTAATAGTCATAGTTTAATTCACCGATTGCTGTCCTGGTAGGCAGTTCGGACAGTAGAGGGCAAAAGATCACCAGGTGATGAACCTGATAAGCATGTAATGGGTAATCTTGTCTCTGGAGATACTCTGAGTCCAAGAGTCAACATAGGCAGATGTTTACTCCCAATAGCAGTAGACAATGCATGTCCCCTGGTAGTAAATTAGATAGATAAGGAACTTCCCCCCGGTGAAGTCACCCCGATGAGTAACTTGTGCAATCTTAAAGTGCAGACCTGCAGTTTTCCTGTAACAGCCACGTGCAACCTATGCACGCGGTCAAGCTAGGCAGGGTATAAAGATTAGAGCCTTCTGATCAATAAACACTGGTCTTCGCTCCATCTTGCCTCGTGTGTCTTTACTTGACCAGTCTCCTCCGGGACCTTCCAGCCTGCATCGGGCCCCGATCTAACAATAGTCCAAAAAGTTATTCCTCCCGTCTCATTGTAAGTAAGTCAATTGTACAAACATAGCTGGCCACAATGGGTCATTAGATATTTTCCCCCTGCACGTTCAAGAAGACAAAATAAACATTACAGTGTTCATATATTTAGATCGAAATTATGAATGTCATATGTTTGTATGATTTGTTCTAGCTACTCTGCCATTGACACAGTGATCCTGCCTGCTCCGGTAGCAGTGGAGGTAGGGGGAGAGTATGAAGAACTCTGCACCAGGCACCCTGTTGTGAATATTTTAACAGTCTATAGTGATGAAAGATGCTGTTTCATCTCTAGTGTGTGTGTTTTTTAAAAAAATCAATTTCCTTCATCCTTTTTTTTCTAGTCTTGGGCAGCAAAATATGCAGGGCCAATTCTAATTGCCTTGGTTGCTGAGTCTGTCTGTCTGTCTGTTGGTTGGTTGGTCGGTTGCACTTATACCCTGCCCATCTGGGATGGACTCCCACTCTGGGCAGCTTACACCCTGTTGTGTACCTTTTAACAGCCTATAATGATGAAAGATACTGTTTCATCCCTAGTGTGTGTTTTTTTAAAAAATCAACTTCCAGTCTAGGAAGATTTCCTTCATCTTTTTTTTCCTGGTCTTGGGCAGCAAAATATGCAGGGTCAGTTCTAATTGCCTTGGTTGCTGAGTCTGTCTGTCTATCTGTTTGTCTTTCTGTCTGTCTGTCAGTGGGTCAGTCAGTGGGTCAGTCGGTGGGTAGGTCAGTCGCACTTATAACTTTCCCACCCACCTAATCACCTATGACATTAACTGATGGTACTGTTGATACTGTTGATGTATTTGTTGCTATTTTTGTTGCTGAATTTTATTATACTGTATTTTCATTGTATTTAATTTTAAATGTATTGTGATATATTGTGATTGCATCATAAATGTGGCAGAATGAAGTACAGTACTAAAAGCCCTCTATTTGGGTGAGTTGAGTTTCTCCCTTTTAATTATTTCCAAGCAGCAAGTCCTTCCTATTGTGTTTACAAAGAAGTATGTGGATTTTGGAAGGTTCCTACAAAAAACATCTGATTTGTGAAGAAGAGAGATAAGCAAATTGGCCACCAGCACAAACTACAGAAGCTAGCTGGAGCTATGTTTTGAACGTGTAACCTGTAGTGACAACTAAACCATAAAGCATGCAGTACCTCGCCAGGTCTGCCTGTTAAATGGGAAGCAATGAGCAATCAGCCAGCATAGGCATCAATAGCTAATTAGTTCAGTCATTGGAGGCAGGGGATGGATGAACAGTAGCTTGCAAGGTCTCTGTGCTGTAAATAGCTGATCGGTTAAGAACAGCACTCAGTTATAACAAAGACGGATTTCATGCTTGTTATTCAGTGGTCCCATCAAGGGAAGATGTTGTGGAAAACATCCAAGGACCCATTCACTAGAATCATTGAAGCACAGAATTGTAGAGTTGGAAGAGACCCTGCCAGTGCAAGGAATCCACAGTTAAAGCCACCCCAGGAAATAGCTAACCAATTTCTGTCTAAACCAGGGTTTCTCAACCTTTTCAAGCCACAGGCCAGACCATGCCCCCTTAGACAATTGAGCAGGCTAGATTGGTGGTTCCCTCCCCACCATAAAATGCATCTGTAGCTGTTGTAAACACATTTATGACAGCTGCAGGTGCATTTAGAGCTGTTGTAAACATGTCCGTTTCCAGTGGCAGAAGTGGCCGTGGTGATGTGGGCCACATGAAATGATGCCACAGGCTGGGTCCAGCCAGTAGGCCATAGTTTGAGAATCCCTGGTCTAAACAATGCATTCAAGCATAATCCTTTCAATTTTTGAGGTAATCCATTGTTGAGTGAAGCCAAATGCCTTAATGTTTGGCTGAAATAGGCTTTCTTGTAATTTGAATTCATTCACTTAGCAGCTAGATTTGAAGTACCGAAAACCAGCTTGCTCCATCTTACATGTGAGAGCCCTTTCAGATGTTTGTAGATGGCTGTCCTACCACCTTTGTTGAAGCTAAACACAGATAACACCTTCTACTACTCCTTATAGTGCTTGGCTACCCTCTTCATTGCCCTTCTCCAAGGTTAAGTATGTAGGGGAACCCTTCAAACACCAGCAGAGCTGACATTTTAAAGTATAAGAGAATAAAGAATACTATGTAAGGAGACAATCATCCATGAGATCATAAAGCTATTTTGATAACTATACCTACAGTCTAAAGTTACTAAACTAGTGGGTATATTACTGGAATAAGAATGGAGATGAAAATGTTTCAACGAACAATTGTGGTTGTTTAACAAATTTCAGAGCCAAAAATCTTTTTGAGGGAAATGGAGCAATCACTTTTTGCTGGCTAATCATTGAGAAATCTGTTTTGTAATTGATTGTTCAACTGAAAATAAGTGGGAGTGCAAAAATAGTTTGCAAAAAAGGGAGAGCTTCTTGAGTGCCTAAGGCAATAAGATTCTGGCCTATATTATTGAAACATTGCTGTTTTTGAAAAGGGTTTTATTTCGTAAGTTGTTTTGTTCTTAAAAAGGAAAAATAGAATGGGGATGCATGAAAAATAAATACATGAAAAATACATGTTATTTTTTCCATGTAGAATAAGAAATGTAGAGGGCATATGTATGCTGCCTTATATATTTCTAAAATAATAAAATCAGCACAGTGGAACCTCGGTTAATGTAATTAATGCGTTCTCCAGGATGTTTCTTACAGGAAAAATTACTTTAACCGAATTTCCCATAGGAATGCATTGAATGCAATTTCCATAGGAATGCATTGAAAAATCAAAATACATTAACTGAAATGTGGATTACAATAGGAATGCACTGAAAACCAATTAATCCATTCAGGAAAAAATTCTGTACGCCGAGCCACTATTTTCTATAGATTTCCTTTTGTTGTGCAATTTTTATGTTAACCAAGCCATTTGTTAACCGCGGTTCCACTGTATTATTAAGAAAGCATTTACTTTATTGGATTTCTCTATTAGCTTTATTCTAGCAACACAATTTAAAAGCAATTAATTCTGATCACCATTCCAAATAAAAAACAAAATTAAATCACAGTTGAAACACTCTATGCATGCACATATATTTGAAGACTACCACTAAGCTAATGGAAGACATGATTTTCAAAGAGCTGGTTCATCTGATTTAAAACAATGCAATTTAATCCCTGCCATAGTACATTTGTTTATTTAAATTAAAAATAGTTTTCAACTATTTGGAGCTGAACTACTAGGCTGTAGAAAATTTAAATGTCATACATTAGGATTCGAGTATACCTTGCTGTTTACTTGTGCGATTGAGGGCAACCTTGCTCTGCTGCCTGGAGTTTTAAAAGCAGCAATATAAAGCACAGCATGGCTTCAAGAACACTTTCGATTGATGCAACCTGGAAAAGGGCACAACATTTGAATGCCAATTATTTGAATGATTTATTTACAAATTCATAAATCTCAAGGCACCAGCTGAATGTTAGGAAAATGCAGTGGTTTCTCCAGGCAGGAAGACAAATTCCAGACCTAGACCCAGCAGCACTACAGGAGCAAGGTTTATTTGGCTCTCTGTATGAGAGGGGAAAAAATTAAAATCCTGGGCATTTATCTCTGTCTGCATTTAGCTGACACTGGGGCTCATTTGCAAAAAGATTTTAGTATGTGCCTTTTAACCCATCTGCCCTATTCCATGCTAATGAAGCACAGAACACATACCTTGTAGTGCAGTAGAACTGGAACTTTAATTGTGAAATAGGGACTGTGGTAGTTCAGTGGTTAAGAAGCTCGCCTTGTTAGCTGGAAGGCTGTGAAGTCAGCAGTTCAAGGCCCAGATACTGCACGACAGATTGAGCACCTGTCTCTGTCCCAGCTCTTAGAGACATGAAAGGAGCCTCATTTGGGTGTTCCCTGAGTGGAGTTTCTTCTGCAAAAATCCTTTCAATCCAGAATAATTTCTGACATGAAATAATTACTATAATTACTGCAATCTCAAAGCTGACTGGCAAAAGCTTCACAGGGTTTCAGCCACTCCAAAACTATCTGGCAATGCTAGGAGTTAAACCACCAACCTTTTCTCCCCCCACCCCAATCTGCAAATTTCCGACATGAAATTATGACAAAACAATATTAAAATCCCAACTCAAATAACATCTGTCAGCACCGCTCCACCGCCGTCCCATGTGGTGACCATGTGCTGGCACTCTAACCCAATTTACCCTTGATTAATTTTCTACTAGCCACCCCGGGTCTCATCGGTTAGGGGAACAGTGGTGCTTTCAAAATGCCCAGTGCATTGGCCTTGCCTTGGTAGCTCCTGCCCTGGCCTGTAGTAGATTATTGGGTGAGAGAAGTGGCTCCCCAGCTTCTCTGTTAGCTGGGTAAAGGGTGGCTCTATAAATGAAGTCAGTTTCTTTTGACTCCTGTAAGTAAGTGCCGTCTTCCCTATTACCTTGCTGCACTGGGAAGAATAGAAGGTGAATGAGTATGTTCTTCTGAGATAATTGGGTGCCAAGTTGTTGCCCTGAGCTCTCTTCACTGATGTTTCCCCCTTCACTTTGTCCCCTTTCTCTTAAAGGGTGAAGGCTGGCCTGCTACCCTTCTTATCAGGACTTCTGTTTTCCAAGTCATTGGAGATTAAAGGAATAGTCTCCTTGTTTAGAGCTTGTTAAATTTCTTATCTCACCTTCCATCTCAATTTCCTATTTGCTTTGAAGAAACACACTGTTCCATCAGCATAGGATCTCTTTAATATTAAAAGAGCTATTTTCTATAAAATAGGCATTTGAACAACATTTAAAAACTTGCTTCTTAAAATTCTGTCTCTCTCCTCTGAGGATTCAATGAGTGCAAGAAAGAAGCATAATAAATTCAGCTTTCATAGCTACCTTTTTTCTCTGGCAAATTGGCTTCTTGGATGGACGAATTTGCCCCATGAAGTTTCCATTTGGCATCAAGTCAAATAAGGCATCTTGATGATGCTTTGCCCCCTCATCAGAGCAGTGAGCTTTTCCTCAGCTTCCTTCTCCCCCAGCTATGGGCTGTCAGCTGCTTGTGTATTTTATAAGATTCTGAGCCAGACTATGTACGTCATTATCTTATAGATAATGTTATCTTAGTGCTATAGAATATAGGGATTTGTGTGCCAGACTGGGCCAATTATGGTACATCTCAATGTATGGATGCCCTAGGGCAAGTGTACGTTGAAGTCCCCCTCCCATGTAGTAGATGAGGTCACATATACATTGCTTCCCTCTTCCCCCCTCCTAACTGTGAGTCTGAGGTGAAAAGTTCGACTACAGTGATACCTCATACAACGTCCAAATTTGGTTCCACAAGTTTGGACTTTATATGGATTTGGAGTTTGTATGAGGAATGCAAAATCCTAGCCGCGATGCCTCATTCAGCGTCCAAATCCTTGCCGCGATGCCTCGTATAACGTCGTTTCCATAGAGATACATTGTACTGTAACAGCACAGACTTCAGGGCAAAGTCAAGGAAACAGACAGGAAATGGACATAACTTTAAGAAATCATTGTCTAAAGGCTAAAAACATTACAAAAACATGTCAAACAACCCTGATTGTCCAAGAACCTGAAGAATGATGCAAAAATCCCAGGGATGCTTCTAAAAATTCTGATGAAGAAATTTAAAAAAATCCAAAATCACGCTCAAAACCACTCCTAAACACTCTTCGCCTCGTGCAAAACCAACAAGAGCAATGCACGCATGTGTCCTGCCTCTTATACTGCCCAGGCACAATACAACCTGGGAAAAACCCAATGCCTCATACAAAGTCAAGCGACTTTGTATGAGGTAACTTTTTTCAAGAAATTAGGTGATGTTGTATGAATTTGATGTTGTACAAAGCGGACTTTGTATGAGGTATTACTGTAATTAAATTCTTTCAGGTTACTGTGCCAAATACAGTGTGTAGGCTTATGCCAACTGTTAGAAAATGTTGGATTCTCAACCTTTAAGCAAAATGCTTTCTATCAAACTGCAACTAGGCCCTTAATATATGTTGTCTTGGTCCTAACATAAAAGATTATTTGACAACATCAAACCCTCAGAGAGACCTTGTTTCTACAAAGAAACAACAGAACTTTTTTTTTCATGCCTCTAAATCAGGCTAACTCGATGTCTACTGTAAGGGCAAGCAGCCCCACCGATCTCACAGATCTCTCCCCCACAGATCTCACAGGAGGTCTGTGCCCTAAAACCACCTTAGCATTGTCTTTTTTTTTACAAACAATAGTTTATCAAAAAATAAGACATGAAAAGTTATTTTTTTACACCTAAGCAGATGCCTATATAAAACAAAGTGCCAGTTATAGTAATAATTAGACCCTCAACAGATCAGTACAACTCTAATTATTCAAACTTACAAAAAATCACCCAAACATTTCATGATAAAACAAAGTCCTTCTTTGTCATTTTAACTCTGTAGGTAAATTTTGTGTAAATTGGACTGCATATATAAGTACAGTAATTTGTTTTGGAAACAAGTGTATACTAGCAAAAATGCCAACCAATTAGAGGAAGCAGCTGTCCCAGATGTGTTGATATATTTATTTATTTATTGTATTTGTATTTGTATTGCCACCCCATCGCTGGAGCAACTCCGGCGGCTCACAACATGATATAAAACATTTTTAAAATCCTCAATAAAATCAGTATTGTTATTCTTGCTCTTGAATGTAGTAGACTTTCAATTTCATCTTAAGTTATAGTGGGTTAGGTGCAAGACATACAAAGAGGTAGCCTAGTGGAAAGGCATTGATGTATTGGCTACTTACATTATGAAGTGATGTTGTAGCTCAGGAGGTAGTAAGAACATAAGAACATAAGAACAGCCTTGCTGGAACAGGCTACAGCCCATCCAGTCCAGCATTCTGTCTCACACAGTGGCTCACCATTTCCTTCAGGGTATTCCCAAGCAGATGCCTTCACCTGCTTAGGATTCCCTGGAAATGATATTGAGAGATATCCTGCCTATCTCTCCAACCCGGAGGTTGTCCTTAAGTATCCATAATTATAGCCATTGATACCCTTGTCCACCATGAACTTGTCTAATCCTTTCTTAAAGCTGTCAAGACTGACA
The DNA here is from genome assembly GCA_035047305.1 of Bradypodion pumilum. Taxonomy (NCBI): domain Eukaryota; kingdom Metazoa; phylum Chordata; class Lepidosauria; order Squamata; family Chamaeleonidae; genus Bradypodion; species Bradypodion pumilum. The sequence goes on from JAWDJD010000002.1 coordinate 18,947,476, forward strand.
GCTGTCACCACTTCTTCTGGCAGGGAGTTCCATAGACCAGTGATCCTCTGGGTGAAAAAGTACTTTCTCTTATTTGTTTGAGAACTATTACGCAAAAGTTTCATGGAGTGTCCCCTAGTTCGAGTGTTATGCGATAGGGAAAACAGTTTTTCCATATCTACTTTGTCCACACCATGCATGATTTTATAAACTTCAATCAGGTCACCTCTTAGACGTCGTCGTTCAAGAGTGAAGAGGCCCAACCGTTGCAGGCTCAGATGGTAAGGAAGGTGTTCCAGTCCCCTAATCATTCTGGTTGCACTTTTTCCAGCTCCATAATATCCTTCTGGAGGTATGGCGACCAGAACTGTACACAGTATTCCAGATGGGGCCTCACCATAGATTTATAAAGAGGCAAAATGACACTTGCTGACTTTTTTTCTATACCCTTCCTAATGATCCCTAGCATTGAGTTTGCTTTTTTCACTGCTGAGGCACACTGGGTTGACACCTTCATTGAGTTGTCCACCAGGACACCAAGGTCCCTTTCCTGGTTTGTCGCAGAGAGTTCAGACCCCATCAGTTTATAAATGTAATTGGGGTTCTTTGTCCCATCATGCATCACTCTGCACTTACTAGAGTTGAAGCTCATTTGCCACTGTTTTGCCCACTCCCCCAGTGTCGAGAGATCCCTCTGGAGCTCCTCACAATCTCTCACAGTTTTCACTACCCTGTATAATTTAGTGTCGTCAGCAAATTTGGCTACCTTGCTTTTTACTCCTACCTCTAGATCATTTATGAAGAGGTTGAAAAGCAGGGGTCCCAGTACTGAACCTTGGGGGACCCCACTCTTTACTTCCCTCCACTTGGAGAAGTGTCCATTTAGTGCTACTCTCTGTTTCCTATCCCTTAGCCAGGTGCTGATCCAGGACAAGACCTGTCCCTTTATTCCATGAAATAAGTAGAATCATTAAAGAGTGGTTTACCTTTGCTACTCACCTATTGGTGAGTTCATTCTGCAGTTCTCTTTTCCTGACCTAGCGTGAGAAAGATTAGCCGGCAACACAAGGTTGCCATTACAAGGGTATGCCTGATTGTGGTTCAAAAACACCACAATCTTTGTGGAGGCTCTTTCTAAGTACCCCAAGTCCTAGTCTAATATTGTACTCTTATTTACAATGCCACAAACTATCTAGACCAGGGTCCCTCAAACTTGGCTCTCCAAATGTTCTTGGATTTTAATTACCAGAAGCCCAAGTTAGCAAACCTGCTGATCAGGGCTTCTGAGAATTGTAGACCAAGAACATCTGGGGACACAAAAGATGAGAACCCATGTAAAATAACATTTGCACATGTTGGATGTATTGGAAGGATCATGGGTACATTAGCCCCTGAAAACTGAAAATTCATCACCAAGGATGGGATTTTTGGGTTTTCTGAATTTTGTTGTTCAGTCGCACAGTCGAGTCCAACCCTTTGCAACCCCATGGACCGCAGCACACCAGGCTCCTCTGTCATTTGCCATCCTCCATAGTCCACCCAGATCTACAGATACCATTACTGTCCATTCAAGGAGTTATACCTAAAGGTTCTATCAATTCTCTATTCTGACAAATACCTGAACATGAGACAATTAGGGGAAAGGCCTAAACTGGGGAAAGGCCTAAACTGGAATATTTTGAGGCCTATCTAAGCTAAGCTTCCTACTCAGAAAAAATGCACAGCTGCAAGAATTTGCCTCTGTTCTTCCAACGTTACGCTAGGACAGTATTTGGAATTCAGAAAATCCATCCCTGTTACTACCTCTCTCCAGTTGTTCCTCAAGAATCCCTTTTTGCTTGCTCCTGAGATTTAACTAAGCATTACTAAACATCTACATCCATAAATCTGCTTTTTAGAAACCTAGATGAAGGCTGTTGAATACAGTGGCTGAACTGTAAATTGTTTGTGTTGTATATTGCCACAAAATGTACACAGTCTACCTCCAAGTCACTGAACAATGGACCTCTAAGTCTAATAGGATTTTGTAAAATAAATTGCCATTGCATTCAGCAACAGTAACACCCTGTACCCTCATCCCTTCTGTTCTTACAAAAGTGGCCTTTGATGAGACTGCTAACTTAACGACATTCTGAACAAGACTGAATGATGCAGCGGATAATATTTCACAGAACCTCCTCTCCAACTCGGCTGTGTTCACTGCCAAGCTATGATTCCAGGAACCATAAAGCAGTCTCCAGATGGTGAAATAAGTTGTTTTATGGCATCCTCAGTGAAACTACCCCAATTGGCAGTATATATTTCAGCTAGACTGAAAATAACAAATAAATAAATTTCTTCCCTTTCACTTCTGGGGCAAAACATTTTCCACAGCTCTGTTTGAAAACTGGGTACATTTCAAGAACCAAACTTTGTATGTCTAGTTTAATTAGGGTTATTATTATCCATTGATGGCGGTGCGGTGGTGGTGGTGGTCAAGGTAATGGTGGTGACTTTCATTATGGAAAGATGAATAAGATTCATCATAAATAAAAATTTAATAGAACTTGGAGAAGTTACCTTTCTATCTGGAATTCTTGGAACTTTTCACCCAGCTTTATTATTTTTATGCCCAGAAGCTTGAACAAAAACTTTTCACTAGATTCCAGAGTAGCCTATTTGCAGTTACCGTATTCACATCAGGAGAACTTAGGAAGTTTTCAAGAATCTCCAAGGCTCTGTGCAGTAGCCAGATTAGAAAGCAGCCCTGGTTACCATGTTATACTTATATTTGCTGTGGATTTGGCCTACAGATATGCTAGGAAACATCCTCTCTCCACCCATTCACTGTACACATCATTCCTTGGATATCCATAAGGATGTGTAATATCTCAATAAGCTGTACTTGCCTAAACTCCAAGGAACAAAAACAAAGGTTATGGGTGAATTCTAGGTGGGTTATCATCTTGCATACCTAAGAGCAGAGATGTGTCCCACTTGACATAAAAGGATGTTGGAGGACAGTCTTCTATGTAAGCCAGACTTGTTTGCAGAAATTGCATAAAGTCATCCCTAGAGCTTGGAGGTTCACATCCACTTTTGCAAACCCCACATTTGCTTCTTACAAAAATGGGGTCAGGGTTACTTAAAAAGTTCCCTTGAGGTCTCTACTGACAGGAGCTTTTGGGGTATTGAGGTGCTTTTGGCCATCTTGTAGCACATGGCACATGTGTACTGGTTTAGCACATGGCACATGTGTACTGGTTTAATTTAGTTTAATATTCAAATTTCTATGCCACCCACTCAGGTGAACCCAAAGCAGGGCATCTTACAATGGTTCTAAAAACATATAAAAACCCATTAATCCCCCCCCCCCAATTATCCCACCGACCCACCCCATCCTATACATAAAAGGGAAAGAGAAGAGCTCCTGATTTCTATCTTGGAGTGAGCCAACAGGCGGGGGCCATATTTCCATTAGGACCCCACACCTGCCCTGCCAGCCAGGTTTTCAAGCCTTTTCTAAAGGGCAGCAATTCTGTCTGTAATCTTAGCTCTGTTGGCAGGAGGTTCCAGAGGGCTTGTGTGGACACGGAGAAGGCCCTCCGAGTGCTAGAGAGATGGGCCCCTCTAGCTGATGGTATAGCTAGAGAGCCCCTCTGGTCCACTCTGGTTGGACGGATAGACACTCTTGGGGTGATGTGGTCTCTTAGGTATCCTTGCCTGCTACCAGATAGGGCTTTAAAGGTCAAAACCAGCACCTTGAATTGCACCCGGAGGCAAACTGGTAGCTAGTGCAGCTCCTGAAGTAGCAACAAGGCACAGGGCATAGCGTCCACACCCCATCACCACCTGAGCAGCCGCATTCTGGACCAGCTTGCCTCTGAATGGTTATCAACGTCAGCCCCATGTAGAGCTCATTACAATAATCCAGTCTGGAGGTGACCAGGGCATGACTGAACATGACCAAGGAGCCCTGGTCCAGGAGCAGGTGCAAGTGGCGAATCACCTGAAGTTGTGCGAAAGCCCTCCTGGACACAGCCACCACCTGTTCTTCTAGTAGCAGCTGCGAGTCCAGGAGGACCGCCAAGTTGTGCACTGGGTCTGTCTGGGGCAGAATAGCCCCATCCAGCACCAAAGATGGTAGCTCCCAGGATAGCGCAGGGCCCCTCATCAATAGCCACTCAGTCTTGCTGGGATTCAGTTGTAGCCCGTTGGCCCCCATCCAGACCCCTACGGCCTCTAGGTACCTGGAGAGGACTTTGACAGCATCATTGGGGTACCCATGGGCTGAGATGTACAATTGAGTGTCATCTGTGTACTGATGGTACTGCACCCCGTGGGAACGAATGATCTCACCCAGCGGCTTCGTGTAGATGTTAAATAGGAGAGAGCACCGAACCCTGAGGCACCCCATGTTTGAGGAGTCTAGAACTGGATTTCTCACTCTCCAACCACACTGACTGGGTCTGGCCCTCCAGAAAAGAGGAAAACCAGGACCACACTGTGCCCTGGATCCCCAATCCTTTGAGCATTTCCAGAAGGATACCGTGGTTGACAGTATCAAAGGCCACTGAGAGGTCAAGGAGAGCAACTGGTTTAAGGAGTTATGATATTTGAGGGACTTCCTAATTGAAGTCATGTTCAATCATTAGAAATCAGCAAGAGAAGCCATTCTGCAGTAAATAGGCAAGTATGAAGATTAACTAGTCACAGTCTTGTCCATCATAGTAATAATTTACACTTGTATATATAAATATATGCCCAAATCATACAAATGTGTGATGCTCTCTACACAGAGCTTCCCATTAAACTGTTAAGGAAGCTGCAATGGATGAAAAATGAAGCTGCCAGATGGAAATGCATAGGTACGATCAAATTTCCCTTATCTTGGCGGGCCTGCACTGGTTACCTGTTGGTATTCCATACCAGATTCAAGGTGTCTGGGGTATGGTTGTTGTTGCTTGGGATTGTTATTATTTCTGTCATTACCTATAATGACAATGGCAAAATGAGCAGAGGAGGAACCACTTTCTGATTCCCAATGGTCATGGAGGCAGAAGAGGACATGTCAGATGGTCCAGCTATGAAGGTGTACCTTGTCTATATCCTCAAGACTGCAGCAGTCCATTGCAGTCCCAGTGTTCAGTCCTGCATGTCTCATTTCATACATGTTGCAAGAGATGCGCTGAGATCATAGTGTGTGGATCACTTCATGGCAAGCTGGGGTCCACCTTAAATAAATTCATGCCAGTGGCATTTTTCCTGCTTGCCTTGGAGGGCAAAGATGGCCCAGAGCCCCTTGGCCTTCAAGACCAGGCCTCCCAGCACCCTGGGGCAGGAAAAACATATACTCAGATCAAGTTGCAGCCAGTGATGACCTATAATTTTATCTGTTTGGGTTTATTGTTTATGTTTAATTTTGTGCTGTTATTTAATTATATTGTTTAATTTGTTCTTTGCCACCCAACGTGGGAGAATATCCCAGATGGGTGAGAGAGAAAGAAAGAAAGAAATAAATTTGTACTGCTGTACAAAGCCAGTCATAGTTTGGGACCTTGCTACCTAACAGGCTGACTTTCCCACAAAAGTACCTCCTGTTCTCTGAGATGTTCACAAACCATGTTGTTGAGGGAAGCCACCACTAGAAAGGACAGAAGAAGTGAGACTCATTAAGGGTCTTCTTGGTGGTGACTCCTATTTGGGTTGATTTCCCAACTGAGATCTGTCAGGCAACTTCAGTTCAGATGTTTAAGAAACTCTTGAAAGCTGATCTATATAGAGAGGCTTTTGTAGAGTTTCTGCCTGAGAAAAGTGAAGCTTAAATTAAAAATTTGCTAATTTCCCCCCATGACCTTATAAGAGATGTGTTTAGATTGTAGTTCACATGATGCTTTGTTACCACTGGAGTTCAAATATAGGTATTATGTTAATGTTTGGATATTCTTTCTTTAATTGTTATTTTGGTTCATTGTCATGTATTTAATTTTGTAAACCACTGTGAGTAGTACCTTGACACAAAATCCGACAATAAGTAATTAAATGTGTGCCTTCAGAGTCCCATTAATTTTTCCTTTTCTTAGTGGACTTCCTAGGGAGGCAATAAGGAAATGTTATATTGCATTTCTAGGATAGAATCTGTTCAAATATTTTATCCTCTAGACATAAGGAAGGTATCTTATACAGGAAGGTTCAAATAAAGAAATGCAAGGAGATAAATAGGGACCACTTCAGTGGGAAAAGATCTTGGGGACATGAAAGGAGCCTCATTCAGGCATCCCCTGAGCAGAGTTTCTGCAGCAAAAAATCCTTTCAACCCAGAATAATTTCTGACACGAAATTATTATTATTATTATTATTATTATTATTATTATTATTATTATTATTATTATTATTATTATTATTATTATTATTATTATTATTATTATTATTATTATTATTATTATTATTATTATTATTATTATTATTATTATTACTACAATCTCAAAACTGACTGGCAAAAGTTTCACAGGGTTTCAGCCACTCCAAAACTATCTGGCAATGCTAGGAGTTAAACCACCAACCTTTTTCTCCCCTCCCCCCAATTTGCAAAGCATAAATGCTACCATTAAACTACTGCATCTCTTCAGCCCACCCTAAATACCAGATTAAGACTTAACTGTAAATAAGGCAGGTTTATTGGATATGTTTGAAACAGACCTGTGAAAGATGCATCTTTGAGACTTTTTTGCCATTTTATTTTCATTAAAATGGCAAGACACACACACACATTTTGCATATGCTGATTTATAATGTCACACACTTTTCCTGGCTATAAGGTAGAGAGGAAATGGTTGCCCCAACCACTGTTATTTATTTATCTTTATAGGTAACATTTTCCCCCACCCAAAATCAAGAATTACATTCTGAGGAACTGATCTCCTGAAGCATGAAATGGATATATAAATACAATTCTGTGACCTGTAACATCCAATTTTCAGACTCCTTTGTCGAGTAACCACAATCTAACAGGAAACTGAAGATTCTTTCCTCTTGGACAGTCTTATGTAAATACTCAAAAAGCATTAAACATCCCATGAGGATTTTGAAACCTCACTTTCTCTTGATCTTAAAAGAAGAGAGGTTATAAACCATGAATTGTTTTCAACCCCACTGAAATGTATACAAAATTAATCTCCCTACCTTCTTCAACTTGTCTGCTAGCTATTTATTACTTAAACTCAGCCTAAATAGAGTGATTTATAAACTGTATGTAGGTTGATTCTCTTAATGCTACCTTGGAAATAAGACTCATTGAGATATGAAAAACCTTGTGGAACTCTAGATCAGGGCTTCCCAACCTTGGGCCCCCAGATGTTCTTGGACTTCAATTCCCAGTAGCCCTGATTAACAGATGTTTGGACTTGGGCTTCTGGGAATTGAAGTTCAAGATCACTTGGGCTCCCAAGGTTAGGAAACCTTGTTCTAGATCAGTGGTGTACTGTTACCGGTTCTGAATGGTTCTAGCGAACTGGTAGTAGAAATTCCAAGCCATGCCCACTTGGCCAGCCATGCCCAGCTCTTGGCCTCCCCCTCACAGTGCCGCCGGAAATGCGTCCATTTGCTTCACCCAGGGCCGAAGGCATGCTTTCATCTCCACACTTCCCTTGCATCTTTGGCCCTGGGCGATGCAAATGGGATGTGTTTCTGGTGGCACTTGGAGGGGGAGGCCAGCCAGGGCCAGCCCACTAACTCGCCCCGCTCACCTCCCAGCAGTGCCGCCAGCAGGGGCGCATTTCCGGCAGTACTGGGAGGGGGAGGCCAACCAGCGCCAGCCCACCAATTCGCCCCGCTCACCTCCCAGCACCGCTGCTGCAGAGCAAGGTAGGGTTTTTCTTTTTCTTTTTTATCTTGGGGGTGGATGGAGTTTGAGTCCATGCCCACAGATAGCCACGCCCACAGATAGCCATGCCCACTAAGTGGGTAGTAAATTGTTTTACAGTGAATCACTGCTCTAGATATTGTGGGACTGCATTTTCCATTAACCCTAGCCAGTATCACCAATGAGAAGGAATTCTAGGAATTGCAGTCCAAGAATAACTGAACATTCACAAGCTGCCTTCCCATGATTAACAGAGATGACATTATTAACAATATGAGTTCTCTTCAGACAGCAAAGATCCATAAGATTAAAATGTCCAAAGATAAGGTAAAGGTAAAGGTTTCCCTTGCTCGAAAGCCAGTCGTATCCGACTCTAGGGTGCAGTGCTCATCTCTGTTTCTAAGCTGAAGAGCCAGCGCTGTCTGCTTCTGCAGACGTTTCCGTGGTCATGTGGCAGGCATGACTAGACACCGGAGCGCACGGAACGCTGTTACCTTCCCACCGAAGTGGTCCCTATTTATCTACTTGTAATTTCTTGCTTTCGAACTGCTAGGTTGGCAGGAGCTGGGACGAAGACGGGAGCTCATTTCCATCCTGCAGTACTCGGGAATCGAACTGCTGACCTTCCGCTTCCCAGTCAGCGTCTTAGCGACTTGAGCCACTGCAGTCAATGATGCAGCAAAATGATGAGCCAAAGATGCAGCAATATTATAAGCAAAGGTGTTCAGAAAAGGATGCATTTTAACCCCTTATCTGTTCAAACTGAATGAGGAACATATCATACAAAAAACAGACTAGATTCAGATGAAGGAGGTGTGAAAAATGGTGGAAGAAACATCAATAATTTAAGTTATGCTGATGACACCATCTTGCTGACAGAAAGCAACAGTGAGTTGAAATCACTTTTAATCAAAGTGAAAGAAAAAAAAGTGCCAAAGGAAGACTGCAGTTCAATGTTAAGATGACGAAACTTTTAACTAAATTAAAATTACACATCTTTAAAGCTGAGAATGTAGAAACTGGGATAGTGAATGATTTTGTATACCTTGGTTCAATTATCAATCCAAGTGGGAACTGCAGCCAAGAAATCAGAAGAAAGGGGTGACTCGAAAGAGCAGCAATGAAGGAATTAGAAAACATTATCAAGTGTAAGAATGTGTCTTTGGAGTCCAAAACTAGATCCATTCACACTGCTGTATCCCTGATCACTGTGTACACCTATTAAAGCATGATAGGTAAAGAAAGCTGACAGGATTTAATTTGACAAATGGTGCTGAAGGAGAGCTTTGCATAGGTCCTAGAGCAGGTGTCCTGAACCTTTTTTGCTCCATGGACCAGTTTCATGCTAAACAATTTTTCCATGGACCAGTAAGTGTGGGTGGTGCGTGGGATTGGATGTTGCACACAGGCAGTGAATGGGGTTTGGAGCCCTGTCGTATTTAAGAGACATGGAAGAGGGGCCTGGCCACCTGCCTATCTGCTGTGTCAGAAGCCCGTGCTCTTGCTCCATTCACCGGGCAGACCCAGTGGAGTACTTTGAGGGCTGGAGGCTGCCATCAGGGCTCCCAGTGCCACCTACCCCCACAGCCCAGTTTGGGACTGCCTATGGTCCAGTACCGGTCAAAAGTCTGGTGGTTGGGGACCCCTGTCCAAGAGCAAATCCAGCTTGTACTATCTCTGGGAGCAAAAAGATGAAACTGAGGCTATCCTACATGGGTACATCATGAGAAGGCAAGACTTTCTACAAATAACAATCATGCTGGGAAAGACAGGATGTGAGGAGGGCAAAGGAAAGATAGAACAATTCCCTAAGGCAGTGATGGCAAACCTTGGCACTCCAGTTGTTCTTGGACTTCAGTTCCCAGAAGTCCAATTCAGCACTCCTGTTGACCAGGGTTTCTGGGAATTGATGTTCAAAAACATCTGGAGTGCCAGGGTTTGCCATCACTGCCCTAAGGGAACCATAGTCTGTTGGGGACAGAGCATTTTTAGAGAGATCTCATTCAGGGAGTCACCATACATTAGAGATGACTTGATGGCACATGACAACAACAACCATCCTTTCCATGTCTAGTTCCAGAGGCATAGAGAACAAAAGAGATTATATTGTCTGAAAGGAAACAACATATGAACAGGAAAGATGCATGCATGTATTTGGGGCCTCAGGTAACAGTCCTGAATATCACAATACACAGGAGAAAATGAAAAAGGAGGAGTTAGAAGCAAACTAGGTCATTGGAGCCATAAATATTTTGCTCCACTGATGCGGGTAAAAGCCCTCGATCTGTGAGGATAAAAATGTACAACTCTAGCTCTGGGTAATAACAGGACGACAGTCTATCCTGACATTTCCAGCCTATAGTTATTTAAAACCTGCTGCTATCTCAAGGAAAAGTCTGGGCTCCAGACCAAGGTCTTAGACAGAGGGGGTGGGGGAACCTGGTTACTTTGCTTGATATTTTTTAGACCTTTGTTAAACACTTCACTTTTTTACTGCTTCCCTTAATTACCTTTTTAAAAATAATAAATGCAGAGTCATGCTTTTGATAATTGAAATGTAAATTTCAAGTAGTATATCACTTACATGCAATATATATTGTAATCAACTGGCCCCAGAAGTCAGACCTGGGTGCCAAATAATAATTACATTTATTTTACCCAAGGTCATGGAGGAAGCTATGAGACTTTGCATCTGCAGACTTTCCATGCAGCATAGACTCAAAGGACTGTCTGAATTGCAGAACTAATGAGCTGGCCTTTCTTCCAACCTTTTATTTAGTCAGAAGCTGGGGTAGGAGGGGGATATGTTGCTGTTAATAAACTATGATTGCTTAAAGGGAATGTGAGACTCTGAAGATGACCTGGATCAGGAGGCATTTCCTTTGCCCAGCCCAATTCTGCCTCCCCAGCCTGCAGCTGAACCTGAGGATGTCTTGAACCAGGAACCTCAGCCTGCTTCTGGCCCAACTCTGACTCCTCAGGTAGATGACCTGACAGATCAGAGGTCTGACTCTGAAAGCAATCAGCCCTCAGGCAAGGAACGGTGCTGAAAAGATCTGTAGCTGAGATGTAAAAAAGCCAGAGCTTGCTATCAGAGGAGGCTTCCAGCTGACAGCCATTAGCTGGGAGGCTTCTTAAGTAAGCTTGTTTCACCAGTCAAGCATTGGTACAATTTCTCCATGTGAAGACCGACACCCTGCCAGATCCTTTGTGTACCTTGTGACTTCTTGCCTACCTTGACAACACCTCTCAACATCCTTTGAACTTGATGCTCACTCAGATCCTTACTGACCTCTGCTTGCTCTCTGGACTTGGCTATTGAACTCTCCTTGGATAGATTTTTGCCAGGACTCTCTGTGTAGCGTCACTGTGTGGCAACCCTGCCCACTGGGTAGATCAGCATAGTCCCTGGCTGTACAGCTAGGGGCTCCAATCCACCAATTAGAATACATGAGTAATGTTTCTTTCTCTCTTGAATCCATATGGGTAGTTTAGTGTCTTGTAGTGTCTTGCACGGAAGACAAAGAAGGAGCCGCAGTGGGGGCTAAAACACAGGTTTATTTCATTGTGGTCAAGATGAACATGTGGTAATGGCGGAGGTACAGCTCATTATATACTGCAGTACATACATTTGAATATCGTTGCATGGTAGCTTATTGGCTGCTACCGGCGTGACGTCATTCTGAGTCACGCCCATCTTCTCCAGGTGATCCTCGCACGGGAATGGTTCCCGCGGCTGCCGGTGATTTGGGGAATGTGAACCATGTGAGCTGAACGCTCGCAGCTGCCCTCTATAGGCAGCTTACTCGCGTTCCTTAACAGCTGGGTTACATTGTAATCATTGTCAGGTTACATTCATACATTCTTAAAGTAATACTGTTACATACACAACACTCCTCCCCCCTAGGATGGGATGAAGTCCCTCAACCATTGTGGCTTCCCGCACGTGCGCTTGGGGCGTGCGGCTGCTTGGTTTAGCACAGGGGAACTAGGGGCTCCGAGTTCCGCAGAGTCTCGTCCTGCAATGGAAAGGGGGGACTCGTTAGTCATTTGGCGGGGACTCTGCGACAACCTTGCATTGGGAGAAGGGAACGGAACATACAGTTGAGATGTGAACCCCTGCCTGTTGCTTGTGACGCCTGGGGACCCCCCCAGCACGAACCTCGGGACCAACGAGGAGACCCTTGTAGCCTCCCCCCGGTTCCTTTCGCCTGCAACCGGCGTACTTGCGCCACCCCCTGCTGCCTGACCCGGAGTTCTAGGGGATGAGGAGGGCGAATTCCTCCCTGCTGCCTGGCTCGGGGGGCTTGGTGATATGGTATATTCTAAAACAAAAGGGCTGGGGGGACTGGAGGTACCAGGGGCTGAACTGAAACCCCTCTTCTCGCTCGGACGGGTGGGGGACCACTCCGTGACACCCCCCTGGTACTGTAACGTAAGGTCAAACTCATTCCTCTCTTTCAAAGTATCCTCCTCCTCGGCTGAGAATCCAGGGTATGCATTTGTACCCGAGGACGCTGCCGTGTCTCCCCCTTGGGTTACGCGGGTGGGGGAGGACCCTAACACTGATTCCCCTTCATTAGTGACTCGCCTTCTGAGTTGGTCAGCGTGCCTTCTCCAGAGTAGACCTGTGCGAGTCTCGACCCTATAGGACACTGGCCCCGTTTGTTCAATGATCGTTCCTGGAACCCACGTTGGTCCCGAAGCCGCATAGTTTCTGCAGTACACCGGGTCCCCTACCGAAAAACATTTGGAGCTCTCTACCAGTATATTCCTCACTTCATCCTCCACCCTGGTCGGATCCAACCGATCAAAAAGAGTTACCGGCCGCCTCCTCATGAGGAGCTCCGCCGGTGAAAGTCCAGAAGCTAGGGGAGTTGCCCTATAGCAGATGAGGAACTGACACAGTTGGAGGTTCAACTCACCGGGACCCATGCACCGCAGTGCGTCCTTTGTAGTGCGCACTTGGCGCTCTACCTGACCGTTTGTGGCGGGGTGAAATGGGGCAGCTGTGATGTGGCGGATGGCATTCCTCTTGATAAATGCCTTGAATTCCGCAGAAGTGAAGGTACTAGCGTTATCGCTAACGAGGGTGTCCGGCAGGCCGAAACAACTAAACACCCTGCGCAAGTGCTTAATGGTGGTGGCAGATGAGGTGCTAGTCATGGGGATCACTTCCAACCATTTGGAATACGAGTCGACTATCAGCAGAAACATGGACCCGCGGAAGGGGCCAGCGAAGTCGACGTGTATGCGGGACCACGGCCCCTGGGCCGTGTCCCATTCCCTATGGGGTAGCCTGGATTCCTTGGGACGAGAGCTCTGGCAGCTCTCACACGTGCCCACTAATTTCTCTATCTCAGCGTCTATCTGGGGCCACCAGAAGTAACTCCTTGCCAGCACCTTGGAGCGCACTATTCCTGGGTGGCTGGTATGCAGTAGCCTCAGCACCTTCGCCCGCAACTTTTTGGGGATAACTACCCGCTGGCCCCAGAGCAAGCAGCCCCTTTCAAGGGAAAGCTCTACTCTACGCCTGAAAAATGCCTTGAAATGCTCTTCGGGGGGAGTTGCGGGCCACCCTTTCCTTACCCAGGAGCTGACTTGGGCCAGAATTTTGTCGGCCGCCGTGGCTTTGGCGAGGTCTGCCAGGACTGTGGGGGGTGAGTTGAGAGACTCGATCAGCAGGACTTGATGGTCCTGCTCTACCTCGCATGCGGGATCTCCTAAACTAGGGAGGGGAGACCGGGACAGCACGTCCGCATGGGAGATCTCCTTCCCTGGGCGATAGGCCAGCTCATATTGGTAGGCGTTAAGGAAAATCACCCACGTAGCATTCGGGGGGACAGGATTTGAGGGGTGGGCTTGCCTGTGGTAAAGATTCCCAGGAGAGGCTTGTGATCAGTCACCACCGTAAACTCACGGCCGTATAGGAAATCGTGGAACTTCTTGGTTCCTGCGATTATGGCCAGGGCCCCCTATCTGTTTGCGCGTAGTTGCGCTCGGCCTTTGAAAGGGACCTGGAGTAGTATGCAACCGGGGCTTCCCGCCCGCTCTCCAACACGTGGCACAGCACCGCCCCCACCCCCACTGGGGACGCATCACAGACTAAAACGACTGGTCTTCTCGGGTCAAAGTGGGTCAGGACAGCATCCAAGGATAAAAGCGCTTTTAGCTCCCTGAAAGCTTTCTCTTGCCTATCTCCCCACCGCCAAACCGCCTCTTTCTTTAATAGCGCGTGCAGTGGCTCCGCAACGGATGCCTTCCTTGGCAAGAAGGAATGGAGATCTTAATTAATATGGAGATCTTTTTAAGGGCCAAAAAAAACCACCCCGTCTTACTGGCTTTGGCTTTTGTGTTTCATATCTTTATTGTTGTCCTTTAGAGCCGGGTTCTCCAAACTTTGGTTCTTGGACTTCAATTCCCAGAAACCTCCGTCAGTTCCCCAAAACACTAATCAGCCAATGTCCTGATTAAGGCTTCTGGGAATTGAAGTCCAAGGCCCAAAGGATGGGCAAGCTCCCGCCGCCTCCGGCCCTCCTGTCTGGGTGGAGGGACCCCGGCAGCGCCGAACGCCGAGACCACCGCCGGCGTTCCTGGGACCCGCCACGCCTCCAGCTGCCTCCGGCCAGGACTTGGAAGGCCGTTGAGGCAGCGAGACTTTGCCGCCGCCTCCGGCCCTCCTGGCTGGGTGGAGGGACCCCGGCAGCGCCGAATGCCGAGACCACCGCCGGCGTTCCTGGGACCCGCCACGCCTCCAGCTGCCTCCGGCCAGGACTTGAAAGGCCGTTGAGGCAGCGAGACTTTGCCGCCGCCTCCGGCCCTCCTGTCTGGGTGGAGGGACCCCGGCAGCGCCGAACGCCGAGACCACCGCCGGCGTTCCTGGGACCCGCCACGCCTCCAGCTGCCTCCGGCCAGGACTTGGAAGGCCGTTGAGGCAGCGAGACTTTGCCGCCGCCTCCGGCCCTCCTGGCTGGGTGGAGGGACCCCGGCAGCGCCGAACGCCGAGACCACCGCCGGCGTTCCTGGGACCCGCCACGCCTCCAGCTGCCTCCGGCCAGGACTTGAAAGGCCGTTGAGGCAGCGAGACTCTGCTGCCATTTCTTCTTTCTTTTGTATTTCTTTTGTATTGTATTATTGACTTATTATTTGCTATTGTATTTTTGCTATATTGTATTTGTATTGTATTTTGTTTGATGTGTTGTGAGCCGCCCTGAGTCGGCATGTGCTGAGAAGGGCGGCATATAAATCAAATAAATCAATCAATCAATCAATCAATGGTAAAAATTTAAGAGCCCTAGAAATGACTGCAGCTCCGGTTTCGCGGTGGGGCGAGGGGCGTTTTGCACAGCCACAACCTTGGACTCGGAGGGCTTGATGCCCTCCGGGGTTATCTTGAACCCGAGGAACTCAACCTCCCTCGCAAAGAATACACATTTGTCCCTTCTCAGGACCCTGTCTAGCCTTTGCGCTAGTTCTGATTCGCCCCCCGCTGTTATCAAAACATCGTCAAAATATGGGAGCACACCTGGAAGCCCCTTTAAAAGGCGTTCCACAAGGGACTGGAAGATCCCGGGGGCCGAATTTACGCCGAACTGTAGGCGCGTTACCTTAAATGCCCCCTTGTGCATAACGATGGTTTGCGCAGCGGCAGCAGCTGGGGTTACTGTGAGCTGCTGGTACGCCTGCGTCAGGTCTAGCTTGGCAAAACACCTCCCCTCATGCAACGTGGCTAGTAAGTGGCTAACCACTGGCACCGGATATGCATTTGGCCGAATGGCCTTGTTAATTGTACATTTGTAGTCAGCGCAAATCCTGACCTCCCCATTTGATTTTAAGGCTGTAACAATTGGAGTCTCCCACTCTGCTGAATCAACTGGAACCAAAATCCCCTGCCCCACCAATTTGTCCAGCTCCGCCTCAATCTTGTCCTTGAGGGCAAAAGGCACTCTTCTTGGCTTGAGGCGTATGGGTCGGATTTCTGGGTCCAATTCAAAAGAAACTGGGGGCCCCTTGTAAGTCCCGAGCCCCTTTTTGAAAACGTCCGGGTGCGCATCGCACACGTCCCGCATTGGGTCAGTCTCTATGGCGTTAATGCTGAACAGTTCAATTCCCAGGGGAGCAAACCACTGGGCTCCCAAAAGGCAACATCTCCCCCCCTTGAGAACCACTAAGGGCAGTTTCTCTGTGTAATTTTTGAACTTCACTGTGAAGTTACCCACCCCCAACACTGGGATCCCGTAGCCCTGCACATCCCGCAAGTGTGACTTCATGGCCCGCAGCTTGGGCCGTGCATTTGGGGGAATGCGCATGAACTCCTTTTGGGACAGGATGGAGTAGGACGACCCCGAGTCTATTTCCATCCTCACTGGAACCCCCTGTAACAGTACCTCTATGTAGAAACGCCGGTACTCCAGGCCCACGCGGTTCACGCCTTCCGCGCCGTCGTTGGCTGAGACCTTTCCGATGCCGGCCGCCTTCCACTGATGTGCTCGAGGGTGTTTCGAAGCGCCCTTGTCCTCGGGTCGCCCACGCCGGCAGACTCTGGCGATGTGGCCCTTCCGACCGCAGTTGTGGCACTCGGCCTTCCGGAATGGGCATCTTGTCCGGTCGTGAGATGCCCCACAGCCGTCACAACGGCGGCCTTGTCGCTCGCTGGTCTGGTGCTTCTCCTCACGTTTCTTTACCTTCTGGACATCGTCATCCTCGCTGGAGCAGGAGTCCGCCGTTGTGGACGACTCCTCGGAGGTCGCTGGCGTGCCTGCGGGCGACTGGGGTGCCCGCCAGGCCGACCTCGCCGACGTCCGCCGGGCCGCTTGCACGGGTGACTTGGCCCTCTCGGTTGTGGCCCCTCGGGACTTGAACACTCTGACCCCGCTCCTGGCCGCCTCGGCTGCTTGGGCTTCCCACAGCACCTCGTTGAATGTGAGGCGATGGTCGCGGGTCATCAGCTTCCTCTGGACCTCCTTGTCTCTCAGGCCACACAGCATGCGGTCTCAGAGGGCCGTGTCCAGGTCCTCCCACTGGCAGTTGACCGCCGCGAGTCTGAGGGCCGCCGCATAGGGGGACACGGACTCCCCTGGGCGCTGGTCCCGTCTGTGGAATGCGACCCTGGCCAGGAAAATCGAGACTGGAGGCTGGAAGTGTTCGCCCAGTAGCGCCAGGATGCGGTCGATGGGCACCACGTCTACCTTCCGGGGAGCCACCAGGTTCATCAGGATACGCAGCGTGGCCGGCCCCACCTGGGCTAGGAAGTGCGAGCGCATCATGGCATCGTCATCGATGCCTGCAGCTTCCATCGCGTGCCGAAACTGGCACTCGTACAGCTCCCATTGTTCTGGGTCGCTGATATCAAATTGATGATTCTTGACCTTGGGATGCGCCATGGATCCCACCTTCGTCGCCAATTTAGTGTCTTGCACGGAAGACAAAGAAGGAGCCGCAGTGGGGGCTAAAACACAGGTTTATTTCATTGTGGTCAAGATGAACATGTGGTAATGGCGGAGGTACAGCTCATTATATACTGCAGTACATACATTTGAATATCGTTGCACGGTAGCTTATTGGCTGCTACCGGCGTGACATCATTCTGAGTCACGCCCATCTTCTCCAGGTGATCCTCGCGCGGGAAAGGTTCCCGCGGCTGCCGGTGATTTGGGGAATGTGAACCATGTGAGCTGAACGCTCGCAGCTGCCCTCTATAGGCAGCTTACTCGTGTTCCTTAACAGCTGGGTTACATTGTAATCATTGTCAGGTTACATTCATACATTCTTAAAGTAATACTGTTACATACACAACACTCCTCCCCCCTAGGATGGGATGAAGTCCCTCAACCATTGTGGCTTCCCGCACGTGCGCTTGGGGCGTGCGGCTGCTTGGTTTAGCACAGGGGAACTAGGGGCTCCGAGTTCCGCAGAGTCTCATCCTGCAATGGAAAGGGGGGACTCGTTAGTCATTTGGCGGGGACTCTGCGACAACCTTGCATTGGGAGAAGGGAACGGAACATACAGTTGAGATGTGAACCCCTGCCTGTTGCTTGTGACGCCTGGGGACCCCCCCAGCACGAACCTCGGGACCAACGAGGAGACCCTTGTAGCCTCCCCCGGTTCCTTTCGCCTGCAACCGGCGTACTTGCGCCACCCCCTGCTGCCTGACCCGGAGTTCTAGGGGATGAGGAGGGCGAATTCCTCCCTGCTGCCTGGCTCGGGGGGCTTGGTGATATGGTATATTCTAAAACAAAAGGGCTGGGGGGACTGGAGGTACCAGGGGCTGAACTGAAACACCTCTTCTCGCTCGGACGGGTGGGGGACCACTCCGCGACACCCCCCTGGTACTGTAACGTAAGGTCAAACTCATTCCTCTCTTTCAAAGTATCCTCCTCCTCGGCTGAGAATCCAGGGTATGCATTTGTACCCGAGGACGCTGCCGTGTCTCCCCCTTGGGTTACGCGGGTGGGGGAGGACCCTAACACTGATTCCCCTTCATTAGTGACTCGCCTTCTGAGTTGGTCAGCGTGCCTTCTCCAGAGTAGACCTGTGCGAGTCTCGACCCTATAGGACACTGGCCCCGTTTGTTCAATGATCGTTCCTGGAACCCACGTTGGTCCCGAAGCCGCATAGTTTCTGCAGTACACCGGGTCCCCTACCGAAAAACATTTGGAGCTCTCTACCAGTATATTCCTCACTTCATCCTCCACCCTGGTCGGATCCAACCGATCAAAAAGAGTTACCAGCCGCCTCCTCATGAGGAGCTCCGCCGGTGAAAGTCCAGAAGCTAGGGGAGTTGCCCTATAGCAGATGAGGAACTGACACAGTTGGAGGTTCAACTCACCGGGACCCATGCACCGCAGTGCATCCTTTGTAGTGCGCACTTGGCACTCTACCTGACCGTTTGTGGCGGGGTGAAATGGGGCAGCTGTGATGTGGCGGATGGCATTCCTCTTGATAAATGCCTTGAATTCCGCAGAAGTGAAGGTACTAGCGTTATCGCTAACGAGGGTGTCCGGCAGGCCGAAACAACTAAACACCCTGCGCAAGTGCTTAATGGTGGTGGCAGATGAGGTGCTAGTCATGGGGATCACTTCCAACCATTTGGAATACGAGTCGACTATCAGCAGAAACATGGACCCGCGGAAGGGGCCAGCGAAGTCGACGTGTATGCGGGACCACGGCCCCTGGGCCGTGTCCCATTCCCTATGGGGTAGCCTGGATTCCTTGGGACGAGAGCTCTGGCAGCTCTCACACGTGCCCACTAATTTCTCTATCTCAGCGTCTATCTGGGGCCACCAGAAGTAACTCCTTGCCAGCACCTTGGAGCGCACTATTCCCGGGTGGCTGGTATGCAGTAGCCTCAGCACCTTCGCCCGCAACTTTTTGGGGATAACTACCCGCTGGCCCCAGAGCAAGCAGCCCCTTTCAAGGGAAAGCTCTACTCTACGCCTGAAAAATGCCTTGAAATGCTCTTCGGGGGGAGTTGCGGGCCACCCTTTCCTTACCCAGGAGCTGACTTGGGCCAGAATTTTGTCGGCCGCCGTGGCTTTGGCGAGGTCTGCCAGGACTGTGGGGGGTGAGTTGAGAGACTCGATCAGCAGGACTTGATGGTCCTGCTCTACCTCGCATGCGGGATCTCCTAAACTAGGGAGGGGAGACCGGGACAGCACGTCCGCATGGGAGATCTCCTTCCCTGGGCGATAGGCCAGCTCATATTGGTAGGCGTTAAGGAAAATCACCCACGTAGCATTCGGGGGGACAGGATTTGAGGGGTGGGCTTGCCTGTGGTAAAGATTCCCAGGAGAGGCTTGTGATCAGTCACCACCGTAAACTCACGGCCGTATAGGAAATCGTGGAACTTCTTGGTTCCCGCGATTATGGCCAGGGCCCCCTATCTGTTTGCGCGTAGTTGCGCTCGGCCTTTGAAAGGGACCTGGAGTAGTATGCAACCGGGGCTTCCCGCCCGCTCTCCAACACGTGGCACAGCACCGCCCCCACCCCCACTGGGGACGCATCACAGACTAAAACGACTGGTCTTCTCGGGTCAAAGTGGGTCAGGACAGCATCCAAGGATAAAAGTGCTTTTAGCTCCCTGAAAGCTTTCTCTTGCCTATCTCCCCACCGCCAAACCGCCTCTTTCTTTAATAGCGCATGCAGTGGCTCCGCAACGGATGCCTTCCTTGGCAAGAAGGAATGGTAAAAATTTAAGAGCCCTAGAAATGACTGCAGCTCCGGTTTCGCGGTGGGGCGAGGGGCGTTTTGCACAGCCGCAACCTTGGACTCGGAGGGCTTGATGCCCTCCGGGGTTATCTTGAACCCGAGGAACTCAACCTCCCTCGCAAAGAATACACATTTGTCCCTTCTCAGGACCCTGTCTAGCCTTTGCGCTAGTTCTGATTCGCCCCCCGCTGTTATCAAAACATCGTCAAAATATGGGAGCACACCTGGAAGCCCCTTTAAAAGGCGTTCCACAAGGGACTGGAAGATCCCGGGGGCCGAATTTACGCCGAACTGTAGGCGCGTTACCTTAAATGCCCCCTTGTGCATAACGATGGTTTGCGCAGCGGCAGCAGCTGGGGTTACTGTGAGCTGCTGGTACGCCTGCGCCAGGTCTAGCTTGGCAAAACACCTCCCCCCATGCAACGTGGCTAGTAAGTGGCTAACCACTGGCACCGGATATGCATTTGGCCGAATGGCCTTGTTAATTGTACATTTGTAGTCAGCGCAAATCCTGACCTCCCCATTTGATTTTAAGGCTGTAACAATTGGAGTCTCCCACTCTGCTGAATCAACTGGAACCAAAATCCCCTGCCCCACCAATTTGTCCAGCTCCGCCTCAATCTTGTCCTTGAGGGCAAAAGGCACTCTTCTTGGCTTGAGGCGTATGGGTCGGATTTCTGGGTCCAATTCAAAAGAAACTGGGGGCCCCTTGTAAGTCCCGAGCCCCTTTTTGAAAACGTCCGGGTGCGCATCGCACACGTCCCGCATTGGGTCAGTCTCTATGGCGTTAATGCCGAACAGTTCAATTCCCAGGGGAGCAAACCACTGGGTTCCCAAAAGGCAACATCTCCCCCCCTTGAGAACCACTAAGGGCAGTTTCTCTGTGTAATTTTTGAACTTCACTGTGAAGTTACCCACCCCCAACACTGGGATCCCGTAGCCCTGCACGTCCCACAAGTGTGACTTCATGGCCCGCAGCTTGGGCCGTGCATTTGGGGGAATGCGCATGAACTCCTTTTGGGACAGGATGGAGTAGGACGACCCCGAGTCTATTTCCATCCTCACTGGAACCCCCTGTAACAGTACCTCTATGTAGAAACGCCGGTGCTCCAGGCCCACGCGGTTCACGCCTTCCGCGCCGTCGTTGGCTGAGACCTTTCCGATGCCGGCCGCCTTCCGCTGATGTGCTCGAGGGTGTTTCGAAGCGCCCTTGTCCTCGGGTCGCCCACGCCGGCAGACTCTGGCGATGTGGCCCTTCCGACCGCAGTTGTGGCACTCGGCCTTCTGGAATGGGCATCTTGTCCGGTCGTGAGATGCCCCACAGCCGTCGCAATGGCGGCCTTGTCGCTCGCTGGTCTGGTGCTTCTCCTCACGTTTCTTTACCTTCTGGACATCGTCATCCTCGCTGGAGCAGGAGTCCGCCGTTGTGGACGACTCCTCGGAGGTCGCTGGCGTGCCTGCGGGCGACTGGGGTGCCCGCCAGGCCGACCTCACCGACGTCCGCCGGGCCGCTTGCACGGGTGACTTGGCCCTCTCGGTTGTGGCCCCTCGGGACTTGAACACTCTGACCCCGCTCCTGGCCGCCTCGGCTGCTTGGGCTTCCCACAGCACCTCGTTGAATGTGAGGCGATGGTCGCGGGTCATCAGCTTCCTCTGGACCTCCTTGTCTCTCAGGCCACACAGCATGCGGTCTCAGAGGGCCGTGTCCAGGTCCTCCCACTGGCAGTTGACCGCCGCGAGTCTGAGGGCCGCCGCATAGGGGGACACGGACTCCCCCGGGCGCTGGTCCCGTCTGTGGAATGCGACCCTGGCCAGGAAAATCGAGACTGGAGGCTGGAAGTGTTCGCCCAGTAGCGCCAGGATGCGGTCGATGGGCACCACGTCTACCTTCCGGGGAGCCACCAGGTTCATCAGGATACGCAGCGTGGCCGGCCCCACCTGGGCTAGGAAGTGCGAGCGCATCTTGGCGTCGTCATCGATGCCTGCAGCTTCCATCGCGTGCCGAAACTGGCACTCGTACAGCTCCCATTGTTCTGGGTTGCTGATATCAAATTGATGATTCTTGACCTTGGGATGCGCCATGGATCCCACCTTCGTCGCCAATTTAGTGTCTTGCATGGAAGACAAAGAAGGAGCCGCAGTGGGGGCTAAAACACAGGTTTATTTCATTGTGGTCAAGATGAACATGTGGTAATGGCGGAGGTACAGCTCATTATATACTGCAGTACATACATTTGAATATCGTTGCACGGTAGCTTATTGGCTGCTACCGGCGTGACGTCATTCTGAGTCACGCCCATCTTCTCCAGGTGATCCTCGTGCGGGAAAGGTTCCCGCGGCTGCCGGTGATTTGGGGAATGTGAACCATGTGAGCTGAACGCTCGCAGCTGCCCTCTATAGGCAGCTTACTCGCGTTCCTTAACAGCTAGGTTACATTGTAATCATTGTCAGGTTACATTCATACATTCTTAAAGTAATACTGTTACATACACAACAGGTAGATTCTGAGCTAGCTGAAAGATTTCATTGCTTTTTGGACCCCTTTTCATCTTCTCTCTGTGTTTCCTTCATACTTTACTGCATAGCTTATTTCTTATTTATTCTAACACACATACACACACACACACACACACACCTTCATGATGCAGTGATTAAGTTGCTTCAGCCAAAGCTGTGCTCATAATCTGATTTCAGTCTCAATGGACTCAAGGCTGATTTAGTCTTCTATCTTTCCAAGGACAGTAAAATAATTCAAGCATATCAGAGAATAAACAAAACAAAACAAAAACATTGTAGCACTTTGAAGACTGTTAAATTTTAGCTTTCATGAATCAAGTCCACCTCATCAGACATTCCAAAAAAGTAATCTGATTATTCAGCATGCTGGGGGCAAAATGCTAATTAACCTTCTGAACCTCCCAGAGTGTGCTCTAAGGGCTGTAGGGTGGGATATAAGTGTAATTGTTATTGCTGCTTACATGTTTACCTCTAACGAGTTTTAGGCAACAGGTGTGGCTCTTCTCATCTGTAATGGGGTGCGGGCATTCTTATGAACTATGTTAATGAAACCATTGTAGTAGGACAGGAAACCAATGTCTTGATTCAGACCTCAATGTATAGAAGCAAATTTTCACTCTTTCTTTAAATTCAATCATGGCTATCCTCTATTTGATGTGGACAGTAATGTAAACATTTCCCTGGAAATGATTTGCCTAAATGGAAAATTTCTCCAGCATGTTTCTTCCATCTTCTAAATATATCATCCCTATTTCGCAAAACATATAAATGGCAAGAAGCTTTCCCACAGCGAAAAATGAAACATTGCCTTTCGCTGTTATCTGAGGCCATATATAATGATTTGCCAGAGATGGAATTTGAGATTACTCAATGATAGAAACCAGTTTCCTCAGCTACTAAAGTACATAATTCATGATACTGTATCTATGAATGCAATAAGAGGCCCAAATTCTGAGGTAAAGTTAACTGTCTGGGTTCCACAAAAATAAAAAATAAAGTTCTTATCTAGCAGTGTGAGGGTGATGTATTGAAGAAATGGGGGGGGGGGGTTAGTAGGAAAATGAACCTTCTGAAAGATGCAGAAGCATTGCCATGAAATGTCAGTTAAATGCAGCCATGACAACAGCAGCTTTTCAAGGGTCACAATGAATAGGAGATACAGACCAGGTTGAAAATGGTTTCCTAAAGATGACCACAGTATTTACAGTAGCTTGGTAACCTGGCTGCCATTGTGCATTCTCTACAAAGTTTGTCCAACTTTCATATCAGTTGCTAGGAATACACAGAAAGAGCCTCCTCGAATATTGTGGCATTTTCTAACCACAATCGAGTGTACCCTGGTAACGGCAACCTTGTGTTGCCAGCTAATCTTTCTCACACTAAGTCAGGTGAAGGGAACTGTGGAATGAACCCACCAAAAGGTGACTTCATTTTGGCAGTTTCACATCTGGCCTAGATGTGGAAGAAGAATCAGAAGAATCAGTTGCTAGATTTTGTCATTCCCTCATGAAAATCATGTACATGTGAAGTACAGTGATACCTCATACAACATCCAAACTTGGTTTCACAAGTTTGGACTTTATACGGATTTGGACTTTGTATGAGGCATGCAAAATCCTAGCCGTGATGCCTCATACAACGTCCAAATCCTTGCCGTGATGCCTCATAAAACATCGTTTCCATAGAGATACATTGTACTGTAACAGCACAGACTTCAGGGCAAAGTCAAGGAACCAGACAGGAAAGTGACATAACTTTAAGAAATCATTGTCTAAAAACATTACAAAAACATGTCAAACAACCCCGATTGTCTAAGAACCTGAAGAATGCTGCAAAAATCCCAGGAATGCTTCTAAAAATTCTGACGATTTTTTTTTAAAAAAATCCAAAACCACGCTCAAAACCACTCCTAAACACTTTTTGCCTCGTGCAAAAACCCAAAAGAGTAATGCATGCATGTGTCCTGCCTTTTATACTGCCCAGGCACAATGCAACCTGGGGAAAAACCCAATGCCTCATACAAAGTCGCAGCAACTTTGTATGAGGCAACTTTTTCAATGAATTAGGCGATGTTGTATGAACTCGATGTTGTATGAAGCGGACTTTGTATGAGGTATTACTGTATACATTTTATTCAATACACATATTGCACATTTGTATTTAATTCATTTCACTTTTCCCCCACCTACAGATGAAATAATATTTCTGTATGTTTTTCAAAGGTTTGCGGTTTTTATCATGCACATTACTGCATGTATTATGTGACATCTAACTGCATCCTACTTATTGCAGCTAGAAGAGGGTTTTCAAAATATATACATGAGATATTTGGAGAGTTTTAGATGGTAAAGCAGGGACTGGAACCCAAGGGTCCTGCATTCTAGTCCATCACTCTGTCCACTCCACTAGACTGGCTGTTCATGCACATATTCCTTGTGTATAATTCAAGTAAGAAAAAACAGAGTCGCTGGCTTGATAGATTTAAAGGGCTTGTTCTGACCTGCCTTTTGGTTTTGCAACACAAAGGGTTTAATCAGATAGCTAAACCATGGGCACTTCCTCTCTTGTCACTTCTTCCATGCATTCACAGACACCTTCTTCTGAATAATAACTTTTAATAACTGAAGATAACAAGTGAAAACAACTTGCAGTTTCCAGAAGGCAATTTGGGGTAGAAAGTACAGTAAATCTGAGTGAGGCTTGATTGTAATCTGAGTGTATACCCTTTTAGGGAGAATTAGTGTCCTTTTAAGAGAGTGAGCCTTTTTAAGGGCCTTTGAGGTGCCTATGAATGTGCCTTTGAAAGTAAGTGCCTTTTAAGGTAAAAAGGACTAGTGCTTTTCCAGGCCCATACATCACAAAATGGAGGAGACAGTCTTTTTCAGAGCCTTCTTCCACAGGGGCTGACTAAGGGCAACAAGTACAAGGTGAGCTGGCTCCATCACTCAGTTCTCAAGTGCCAGGCATCTTGGGATTGGTTTCTTAAAGGAACATACTTAAGGTCTACCTGCTCTCTAAAAGAGAGAGCAGGACAGGGCTTTTTAGCAATTTGTTGCTAAATTTGGAGAACTTATTTAGAGGGGTTGGAGACTACAAAATATATTCAGCCCTATGGGCTATGTGTTGCCAAGCCATTAAATAAAGGATTCAGTAGAATAAAATACTGTTTTAATAGCTTTTCAATTAGAAGACATTTCTCCATTTAATAGAAATGGAGGGCTGTGCCCCCTCCCATTTTCGGGAGGAGAGACGCAGTGGTGAATCTACTCTGGGAATAGTTAAAGGAGCTATCCAAAGTGCTGAACTTGTTTGGGAAATGGGGTTCAGCAACTCAGATAGCTCTTATAAAGTTCATCATATAACCCATAGCCAATTCACACAGTTAGTCACCCAAAATTAGACCCACAAGCAACACTGGAGGATAGGATTCATCCTTTTATGGAGTTCCTGCAAAAAAAGTCTGGATTGAATCCAGGAGCAGATTCAGCACCCCACTGGCATCAAAACCAGCAGACCTAATGTCTAGCATATGAAACTATAACAAGGTCAGTAGCTGCAAAAAAAAAAATTATCGCTAAACCAGTTTCTAATATATGCTAAACATCATTTGCAGTGCTCTCTGCATTCCAAAGCAGATTTGGTTCTAATGACACCATCAATAGAACCTACCCCTTCTTCAGATTTCCCAGTGATTCTAATTATGTTAGGTCATGTCATATACTATCTCCTTGATCAAATTTGTTTATCCAGAAGGTTGTTATGAGACAAATGTTGTTTACTTTTGAAATGCCATCTCTGGGAAATGGCTCCATTTGAACTCTACTCCTGGCTTTCAGCAATCATTTTGCTAACTGCATTTTCTAAGCACTTGTCCCTTGGAGAAGGAGGCCTTCCAGCTGCAAACAAGCTGCCTTTCATTAGTGATGAAGCAGCTTTAGACCTAGAAATGTTAGGTGTTACACACATGTGACATAGACTGTTCACTAGAGGGTACAAGAAGTAATACATGTACAAGCAACACCTGCAAAGTGTCAAGAGCACTATCTGAGCAGAAGAAAGAGATACAGAGGAACACATAACTGTCAAGTTTTGGATTCAAAAATAAGGGAAATATATAATATGGGAGATTTACGGCAAAATATAAATATAGGATGATGGCGGGAAAGAGGGGTAAATAATGGGAGTTTCCCAGCCAATACAGGAGACTTGACAGCTATGGAGGACCATCTGTTCTCCTGCCTTATGAGATGAAGAGAAACAGATGGGTGGCAAGAAAACAATGGGTGGAGAACTTGCAGAAAAACCATGTACAGTTATGCCTGGGCTGCTTTGCATTGTTAAATACTGCTCTCCTTCTCCTTACACTCCTTCCTTCTTCTTTCTCCTTCCTTCTTCTTCACACAGTTCCCAGATACACTGCCTCAGGCCACAGCAGAACAAGAAAACTTACAGTGGTGTAACTTTGTGGTGTAGTATTGAGCCAGCCAAGTGTACTCTTGGTCCAGAATAGAGCCACCAGCCACTCATTGCCACTTAAAACAGTCACCACTGTTTCTTTTGGCTACTGTTTGCCTACCTTCCATAATTATGGGAATACAACTCCCTCCTCGAACCAGTCAAGACAGGGGAAGTCAACTTGGAAGAGTATAAGTGATATGGTGCTCGTAACAAAACTCACTTGTTGCTCTATTCTCTTTTTGACCTTTTATATCTTTCAAACTTCTAATCTTCTTGTGTTCTCCTAAGAAAGGAGATAGACATCTTCACCTTCTCCATCCTTCTATTATTGAGCCTCTTATTTTCTCTTGCTTTCTTTCCTCAGTCGATAAATGTGGCAAGTGTTATTCTAAACACATCCCTGTGTCTATCAACCCAGCTCTGTTAGGAACAGGCAGGAGGCAGTTTGTTCTCCAGATCACACAAATTGCTGTTATGGACAGAGGAGAAACAATTGATTCAGGCTCTGTGGGGGAGTATCTTGCAGCTCATGCTCAGCTCTGAACCTCTTCCATGCTGGCAGCAAGGAAGGGCTTGAATCCATATCTTATGCCTCAGGCTCAGCTTGTTGGTGGTGATGAAGGACTTGAATGTCATATGTGCAGCAAGCTCAACCATGAACCTCTTCCATGCCATCACTGAGGCAAAACTCAAAGCCATCAGCTGGGAGGACAAACATCACCAATTAGCACAGGGGAGGTTTGCAGGCCTTTGACAACTAGTCAAAGCCTGTCATTCCTGGTCATTCCTCCACCCATAAGGCAAGCCAATGGAGGCGGCCATTACATGATACTGCCTCATGGCAGCCATTTTTTACAATCTCAAACGTGGCTTGTCCTAGACTTCAGACCTCTTAAACTAGTTGCTGTAGTTGCTGCTGTTATGTGCCATCAATTTACCTCTAACATATGGCAGCCCTATGAATGAATGACCTCCAGGATGTCTTGTCCTCAATAATCCTACTCAGTTCTAGTAAACTGTTATGTATGTTAACTGTGTTTTCTGACAGGAGAGGAATGTATCTTTTCTCATGTATCTATTCTTATGCAAATAAGTGGATCAAAAATGTGCACACTCTGTTAGCCAATGGGCTTGTTGTATTATTGTTACAGTTACTATTTATAGGAGCAGAATGTATCTTTTCTCATGTATCTATTCTTATGCAAATAAGTGGATCGAAAAATGTGCACACTCTGTTAGCCAATGGGCTTGTTGTATTATGGTTACTGTGACTGGTTATAGTGAATATAAGTACGAATTTTGCCCAATCCAAACTGTGTTCAAACCCCACTAATAAAGAGCTGAATTTCACTACTTCACTCGTCTGCTTCTTCATTCCCTGAACATGAAACTGGTGACGAAGGTGGGATGGTGTCCCCACACAGCAGCAACATCGGCCCATTTTACCCAGTGCATCCAGAGAAATGAGCAACATACAAACGCCGATTCCGCCATGCAATGGCCTCACAGAATATCACCGATGAAGACCAGAAGCACTCCTGTTTCCTTGCTCAGTGCGGTTCTGAGATGCTTGAACTGGCAACCCACCTCGTTCTCCCAAGGGACATGGATGTGGTGCCACACGCAGAAATCATGTCCGCACTGAGGAAACACCTGCAGCTAGAGGTCTTGATCTTACCGGCCAGGGTGGCCTTCCACAGAAGGGAGCAGTGACCTGGGGAGTCCATTGCAGACTACGCCGCCGCTCTGCACATTGCTGCTGCCCCGTGCAAGTGGGACAACATCAAAGAAGCACTCCGGGACCATCTGCTGGCTGGTATGAGGGACGAAGTTGCTCAATGTCGCCTCATGATCAGGAAGACGCTAACTTTCAAGGCTGTCCTAGAAGAGGTGGTAGTGTCTGAGGCTGCACAGTCCAGCATCAAGCTTTTCCGGCATTGTCACTCCACCACCAGTGCCACCGACTCATCCGTGCAAGCTCAGCAAAATTCATCTTCTTCCTCCTGGTTCCACCTCTTCATCGGAGTCCAATGACGCAGAGGGAGAAGTCCAAGTGGTCCAACGAAAGCACCGAGAGCACCATGATGATCAGGAGAAGAAATTTGAGAATTCCCCCTGCCTCTCGGTCCAAGCTCAAATCTTTTGAAACTTCCCGCTGAGATGTGCAAGGTTGCCAGATTCCGGTCCTGGGGGTGGGAAATTTCTTGGTCAAATTCAAAAACATTCACACATACTTGCCATTCATTGTAGTTAAGCAGGGCACTAACTGTCTTATTGGGACCCAATGGTTTAGGCCCCTGGGAATCCGGCTTTCTGGCATTCATGCAATAGACGCTGACCCAATCCGGGATGTTTGTGCTACACATCCTGAGGTGTTCAAAAAGGGTTTAGGTTTATACAAAGGACCCCCTGTGGACTTTGAGCTTGACCCAACCATCCAGCCCATCCCGATGAAGCCACGCTGGGTACCCTTTGCTGTAAATGAGAAGATAGAAGCCGAGCTGGACAAACTGGTGGGGCAGGGCATCCTAGTGCCAGTGGACTCCGCAGAGTAGGAGACACCAATAGTGACTGCTTTGAAAAGTAACGGGGAGGTCAGGATATGCACTGACTACAAGTGTACCATCAATAAAGGTATTCGCCCAAACGCATATCCTGTGCCCGTGGTAAGCCACCTTCTTGCCTCCTTGCATGGAGGAAATTGCTTTGCAAAACTTGACCTTCCCCAGGCTTACCAACAATTGACTGTGTCTCCTGCTGCTGCCATAGCCCAGACCATAGTAATGTATAGGGGGGCATGTAAGGTAATTAGACTACAATTTGGGGTGAATGCGGCTCCCGGAATATTTCAATCTCTTGTAGAATGTATTTTAAAAGGTTTGCCCAGTGTCCTGCCATATTTTGATGATGTCTTGATCACTGCTAAGGACACCGTCGAACTAGCGGCCAGGCTCGATCGAGTCCTCTCACGTTTCGAGAGGCCGGTCTACGTCTCAGAAGAGACAAATGTGTGTTTTTGGCACAGGAAGTGGAGTTGCTGGGGTACCGAATTACACCCCAAGGTATTATGTCCTCTGACTCCAAGGTGGCGGCCATGCGAAATGCACCCAGACCAAAATGAGCCTCAGTTGCTGAACCATTACATCGGCTTCTTAAGAAAGATACTGTTTGGCACTGGGGCCATTGCCAGGAGAAAGCGTTCCTAGAACTTAAAAGGCTGCTATTTTTGGATGCTGTATTAACTCATTTTGATCCTAACAAGGAAGTTGTACTTGTGTGTGATGCATCCCCTGTGGGGGTGGGAGCTGTGTTATGCTATGTACTAAATGACGGGAGGGAAGCCCCTGTAGCATTCTATTCCCGTTCACTCTCAAAGCCAGAGAAAAATTATGCTCAGACATACAGGGAGGCATTGGCAATCGTGGTTGGCACTAAGAAATTCCACAATTACCTTTACGGAAGACCTTTTACCATCGTAACTGACCACAAGCCCCTCCTTGGAATCTTTGTGAATGAGAAGCCCACGCCTCAAATTCTGTCCCCAAGGATGTTGCATTGGGCAATTTTCCTAAATGCATATGATTTTACTTTGGTGCACAGGTCTGACAAGAACATCAGCCACGCTGATGCCCTGTCATGTTCTCCACTGCCAGGGGTTGGGGAAGCTGATTGCGAGATCGAAAGCGACCACCAGGTCCTTATGATGGAGGCTTTCAACTCACCCCCAGTCATCCCCTCAGATATAGCCAAGGCTACAGCCAAGGATGTAACATTGACTAAAGTAATGTCTTGGGTACAAAAAGGCTGGCCTGTCTCTCCTCTAGCGAGGAATTCAGAACATTCCACTGCAAGCATTTGGAACTGTCAGTGGAAGGAGGTTGCCTTCTATGGGGCCAGCGGGTGGTCATTCCTGTCACTCTCAGGAAAAAGGTTTTACATCTACTTCTCACAAGTTGCCCTGGAATTGTCCATTCCAAAGCCCTTGCCCATAGCTACATTTGGTGGCCCCTATTCCAGCCAGGTGTACACTGTCCCAGCCTAGCACTCTGGATTCCTTTATTGATGATGACCAATTTTGTTTGGAGTCACCCTCCACTTAGTACACACAGGAGGGACGCTGAGTTGTCTTATTCATCCACAGAATTAGATTTTGGTTTTGAGCGATCCCCTGCTCCTCGATCTGACAAATGGGGCTTAAATTTGGGTTTACAATCCTCCCCCTCTAGTCAATCCCTCACTCCAGTTGGGTCACCCATCCTACAAGCCCTTGAGCTGGCTCAGCCAAGCGTCTGACACAGAAGGGAAACTAAACCACCATGCTGGTTAAAGGATTTTGTTTTTACCTAGGGGGGAAGAATGTTATGTATGTTAACTGTGTTTTCTGACAGGAGTGGAATGTATCTTTCCTCATGTATCTATTCTTATGCAAATAAGTGGATCGAAAAATGTGCACACTCTGTTAGCCAATGGGCTTGTTGTATTATTGTTACTGTTACTGTTATATAGTGTATATAAGTCCGAATTTTGCCCCATCCAAACTGTGTTCAAATCCCACTAATAAAGAGCTGAATTTCACTACTTCACTCGTCTGTTTCTTCACTCCCTGAACACGAAATAAACCCAAGACTTAATGGCAGGAATTCTCAACCTATGGCCCACGTGCCAAACCCAGCCACCGAAGCAATTTCATCAGGCCTACGATGTCCTCACCAATCCA
This sequence comes from Bradypodion pumilum, assembly GCA_035047305.1. Taxonomy (NCBI): domain Eukaryota; kingdom Metazoa; phylum Chordata; class Lepidosauria; order Squamata; family Chamaeleonidae; genus Bradypodion; species Bradypodion pumilum. The sequence goes on from JAWDJD010000002.1 coordinate 18,979,194, forward strand.
GGGAGTGGGAAAAACTGCACGCTCCACATCTGGATGGGAGGAACCACGTGAACAGCCCGATTAGCTGTCCAGGAGGCATGGTCAGGCCCACGGCCTGAAAACATTGAGAATCGTGCCTTTTTGGGATCAGGCCATATCATATTTGGTCTTCCTCTTCGTTCTCGCAATCTTCAATTCTTTGTAATATGCTCTTTTTCAGTATTATATTTTGAACAAGTCAATGTTATTTTCCTGTCAGATAATTTTAGTCTTCAGCTTTTACACCTGTAATCAGGAATAGAATATTGTAGTTGATCTTGGTCTTGGTTTCAAGTAATATGTCCATCACTTGATCATCTTTTCTAGCTCCTTAATTGCTGTCCTTACTGATGTCATTCTATGCTACCAAGTCACTGCCAACTTACAGTAATTTTACCAATTAGTGATCTCTGGAAGATCCCATCATTCACAGCCTTGCTCAGGACTTGCAAACTGAAGGTCATGGCTTCTTTTAATTAGATAATCCATTTTACATTTAATCTTCCTCCTTTTCTACTTTTCTTCATCTTTTTCTCAGTCTAGGGAGTCTGGTTTTCTCATGATATATCCAAAGCTCAGGCTACTCAGTTAAGTCATTATTACTTCTGGATAAATTTCAAGCTTAATTTGATCAAGCAAATATGTGCGGAAGTAAAAATGATGGCTTTTTCTTTCCATGCCCAAGGCTTCTGACTACCTGCCTGTTAAATAATCGAATTGGTCACTGCAGATGTTCTTTCTTTTCATTCATGAAGAATTTAACAAAGTTCCTGTATTTCTTCATAATTGGGATAGAAATACCTTGAGGTTTTTAATATCCAAATGCAGGAGGTTGCTGTGCATTGATGCTTGCACATAAAAAATTGTAAGCATATAATTCTTCTGTTAAAACTGTTTCACTGACAGGCAGCCTGTATCCAGCCCAGCTGAAATGCTGGTGATAAAGCCCTTTAGTGTCCAGACTTTCTGAAGGACCATATGTGGCTATGTGAACCTCCTCTGGTTTTAAGATGAATAGGAGAAGGTCTTCTGTTAGTCCTATCACCGTCAGATGTACATTTTACAAGAGAGGGCTTTTCAAAGTCTACCCCGCCACTACCCCAGGTTGTGGAATACCCTCCCTCATAACCAGAACAGCCATCTGTCTGATATTTTAATCCCAGGAGACAAACCCTCTTCTTTTTAGGCAGATGTTTAATAGCTGGATGCAAGTGAGTTTTGATGCTGGATGCAAGTGAGTTTTGATGCAAAGAGTTGTTGTTTTTTTCTCTTTTTCATCTCTTTTTTTTGTGAGTTTCCATTTTGTGAGTCTCCATTTCGCTAAGCATTTTTAAATTGCTCTTATATACAGCTGTAAAATCTTGAAAAATCCTATTGAGTTTTTGTGCAGAGGTAACACAATTGATCTAAGTATTATTGATTAATTTCTACGAGTTAGAAATGAGTACAGTATAGGCATTTGCTATTGCATGCTGGCATGTAACAGCAGATTTCTAAATGAATATCATAATTTGTGGCAGCTTGCCAAAGAGAGTTCAATTGCCTAATGCCAGGAAACTGAACTAATAAGATTTGGGCCAATGATATGCATTTAACTGTTTTTTAATGTTATAATGTATTGGCTGAAATCTTGTTGCTTAGTACAGTAAATCACATTAGAGTAGGCCCATTGAATCAGTGAGGATTTGATAAGCCAACACTCTCTTCCATAGGTTCCATTAATTCAAACTGGCTTTCTCTAATTATGACTGAATTTAGTATAGTAGGTTCATTTGGATTAACAGAATGTATGGAGGAATTGACTAACCAGATCTCCTCTGATTCAATGGATTTATTCTAGTGCATCTTTTTACAGTAAGCAACAGTATTTCACCTATTGTATTTTTGAATCGTGCTTGTTTTTAACTAAGTGTGAAACATATTTGATTCCCATACTTGGAAGAATGTGGCATAAAAATAAAACATGTAATAATATTTTTTTTCTTGCTGAAAACTAATGAGACTCTTACAAAAACTCACAATCTGCTTTGAATCTGCTTTGATAAATCTTCTGGATAAAGCAAGACTGCTAATTATTTGCTCAGCTTTCCATCATCTGAGGCACAAACTAAGCTCACGGCAATATGAAAATAGCCTCTAAAAGCAAATCACATTAAAGAGTAAGCAATGAAATGCTAAATGAAAGAAGAACAGAATGACTTTAATGTAATTGACCAACTGGATGTAAAATATGCCAGTAGAAGACATTGCTACATCCAGCTAATTAATCCTATGGATATAGCCAGCACTGTATTTTTGAGTGCCTTAATGATTTGGTAAACCAGTTTACGCATCTCAGATTTGGGAAATGTGTTTAACAGTTGTGTCATCTTCTGTTAATGAGACCACCAATTCATTTTGTGAAACATTTTCCTCCTCTTCTGCCTTTAATCCTTGGAAATCAAGCATTGGTTGTCAAATGCCTAATTACCAGTCATATAAGCAGAGAAAGGTATAGCTTCTACTTGAGTGAGGAAGATGAAAAGATTAAAAGTAGTGGGCTTTTATGGACCTGATTCCACAGTAGCCTTTTTGCCAAGCATTAGTAGTATATTTCCAAGTTACATTGTCTCAGGCAAAGGAAAAAGTAGTCACAGCCATTACCTTCGGAGTGGAGCTGCCAATGATGGGGGACATAGGAGGAGGAATCCTTCTGATCCAGATGCATAGCACTGTAATTGTGCTATGCTCTGAGATGTGTCAGCACCGCTCCGCCTGCATCCCATGTGGTGTGACCACGTGTTGGCACTTTAACCTGATTTACCCTTGATTAATTTTCTGCTAGCCACCCCGGGTCTCATCAGTTAGGGAAATGGTAGAACTTTCAAAATGCCCAGTGCATTGGCGTTGCCTTGGTAGCTTCTGCCATGGCCTGTAGTAGATTATTGGGTGAGAGAAGTGGTTCCCCTGCTTCTCTGTTAGCTGGGTAAAGGGTGGCTCTATAAATGAAGTCAGTTTCCTTTGACTCCTATAAGTAAGTGCCTCTTCCCTATCACCTTGCTGCACTGGGAAGAATAGAAGGTGAATGAATATGTTCTTCTGAGATAATTGGGTTCCAGGTTTTAGCCCTGTGCCTTCTTTGAAGTTTCCCCCTTCACTTTGTCCCCTTTCTCTTAAAGGGCGAAGGCGGGCCCAGCTACCCTTCTTTTCAGGACTTTTGGTTTCCATGTCTTTGGAGATTAAAGGAATAGTCTCTTTGTTTAGAGCTTGTTAATTTATTTTCTCACCTTCCACTCTCAATTTCCTATTTGCTTTGAAGAAACACGCTTCAGCAACATAGGATCTCTTTATTAGCAAAAGAGCTATTTTTTATAAAATAGCCATTTGAACAATATTTAAAAACTTGCTTCTTAAAATCCTGTCTCTCTCCTCTCTGAGCATTCAATGAGTGCAAGAAAGAAACATAATAAATTCAGCTTTCATAGCTACCTGTTTTCTCTGGCTAATTGGCTTCTTGGATTGGGCTGGGCACCTCCACGAAATTTCCATTTGGCATCAAGTCAAATAAGGCATCTTGATAAGGTTTCCTCCCTCATCAGAGCTGTGAGTTTTTCCTCAGCTTTCTCCCCCCCCCCCCAGCTGTGAGCTGTCAGCTGCTTGTGTATTTTATAAGATTCTCCACTAGACTAAGTACGTCATTATCTTATAGATAATGTACTCTTAGTGCTATAGATTGTTGTCATTAGTGTACCTGACTGGGCCAAATATGGTACATCTCAACGTATGGATGCCCTAAGGCAAGTGTATGTTGAATTTCCCCTCCCATCTAGTGGATGAGGTCACATATACATTGCTTCTCTCTTCCCCCCTCCTAACTGTGAGTCTGAGGTGAAAAGTTTGACTAATTAAATTATTTCAGGTTACTGTGCCAAGTACAGTGTGTAGGCTTGTGCCCAACTGTTAGAAAATGCTGGATTCTCAACCTTTAAGCAAAATGCTTTCTATAAACTACAACTAGGCCCTTAATATATGTTGTCTAGGTCCTAACATAAAGGATTATTTATGACAAGATGAATAAAGAAAGAACTACCCATGATAGCTGTGTATCAACTCTACTGTTCAAGAAAGTATCAGTCTAGACCAGTGTTTCCCAACCTTTGGTTTTTGGATTTCAATTCACAGAAACCTAAATCAATTCCCCAAAGCACTGATCAGCCAATGTACTGACTTAGGCTTCTGGGAGTCCTCCTGTGGGGTATGGACCTCACTTTGGGGACCACTGGTCTAGACACTAGCTGCTAACGAATGTAAGTGGGAGGGCACCATTGCATTCATGCCCTTCTTACCAGCCATCAATAAGCAATAGCAAAAGTATGGTATCCAGAACAAGGGAAATAACTTTACCACTCTCCTTCTGCTTTGATTAGAGTTCACCTGGAAAACTGTCCCCCCATACACACATGCACACACTTCTGGGTTCTCCATTTTAAGATGATGATCCAAAAGGTGGAATGTGTCCAGAGCCATGCAACCAAGATGCTAAAGGGTCTAGAAACCAAGTATTATGATGAACATTCAAGGGAGCCTGGCTTAGAGAAGAGAAGACTTGGAAGCAATGTGATAGCCTTATTCAGTGGTGGGCTCCAAAAAAAATTTACTACCACACTGTGGGCATGGTATGGGTGTGGCCAGGGGTAAAGCCCTGCATTGCACCTGAATTAGGACTACTTTATTTCAAAACTTGGATGGGCGGGGCCAGCCAGAATTTCTGCTACTGGTTCTGGCGAACTGGTGTAAACTTGCTGATGCCCCCACTGGCCTTATTCAATACTTAAAAGACTGTCATGTGGAAAATGTAAAAAGCTAGTCTTCTGTGGTTCCAGATGGCAGGACCTGAAATAATGGATCCAAATTCTAAGAAGACACAATACAATTCTTTTGACAATTTAATGGTCTACCATGGAGGGTGGTTGGCTCCTCTTCATTGGAAATTTTGAAAGTCTAGAAAGCCATCAATCCGGAATACTTTAGTTATCAATTCCATGCTTCGGGGCACGGTCAAACCCAATGACCCATGGAGTTCCTTCTAGCTCTATTAGTCATTTATTTCTCTAATTTCTGACTCCTAGGCCAAATTCTCTAATGGTGTTTGCTTCTACTTCACGTCCTACCTCTGTTTCATAGTCTCATTCCTGTTTTGGTGTCTGCATGATCGATTCCCCCTGGAGAATTGCATAACAGCCTTTATTTTCTTCTTCAGCATGTGTAGTTGGTGTGCAGAGTTACATTATGGTAACGTGGATGGGCCCTAATGAAGTCTGGTTGCTATTACTTGTCCAGACTATCCATTATTGTCCCTAAGTTCTTTCAATAGATCTCACATCACCATTAAACCCACATTATTTGTGAGTTCTGCCTTTTTCATTTCATTTTACATGGTAAAAATCTGACAGAAAGTGTGTTTTAGGGTGAATGCTTATGTACTGGCAAAAAGAGAGAATGGGTTTTTTATTTTAAAAAGGCCAAAGAGGACACTGATTAGCATAATATTTACATATGGTAATTTATAACCATTGATAGAAATTTAGAAATTGTATTTGTAATTTTTAGAGGAAATTATAACACAAGATTTAACATTTCACTATAATTGGAAGGAGTCTGTGACCAAGGGACCTCTATTATGCAGCTGAATCACCAGTATTGATTCTAAATTATGATGGACAACTTTAATACCTTGGGTCTTCTTCCTTCTTAGAGAAAGGATCTTTATCTTTAAACTGGACTTAGAATGGAAAGCCTTTGAACAGAATGTCTTTTGAAGCCGAAATAACCCTCTGGTAACTCACCAGCCAGAAGATTATTAATGAGGAACATGGCCAATTGAAACAGCAGAGCTTGGCATTTACAAATGAGAGAATAGTTGCATGCAACAAGTAACATTTTTGTAATGAGTTATGTAACAAATTTTTGTCAATTTATTTTACTTACTTATGCCAAAAGAGCACCACCTGGTTACTTTGAAAAGTTATTTTTAAGAGCACTTTAAGGCATTTTTAGAGGGATACTGGTTTTTCAGGCCTTATGCCATTCTCTTCTTATCCCTAAGCATAAAAATGGGAGCACTTTTTGGTTTTGAGCAATATCAATTACACTTATACACTGCCACTTATATATTGCTTAGATATAGTGATCTTTGTTTTTTATTCTATTTCTTGATATTTCTAAGAGACAACATCAGAATGGATGCCTAGAGGGAGAAAGAGTTATATTTCCAACATTTTTCTGTTGGTGGTGACAATGCAACATATTAATAATAGGCAATGGAGCAAGTTGTTTGTGTAAAAGGAGCTATGATGATGATTATGGCAACCTGACTTTCGAGAAGTAATGAGTTGTCAGCGTTTGGAGTCCCTTCCATTGGTTTGGAGTTTTTCCCCTTTAAGAGTTCCTCTGTGCTATGTCCCAGGTGTATCAGATCACAAAGTGACTCAGCAGTTCTCAACTATTTTAGGAGTGCTACCAGTTGAGCATTTAGAAGGGCAGATGCTGTCTGTTGGAGCATGCTGCTGGAACAGCAAGACGAAAGGATTCCTATGCTCCATGCTTTGCTGACTTACTGCTTTGGCTAGCTTACTGACTCAACTGAACTGCTTGACCAGAACTGCTAATTGGGCTCACTACTATCTCTGGCTGTTCCTCTGAAGAGGACTGGTTGCTTTTGCTCATGCCACCAAGATACAGCTAAACTACTGCATGGAGGTGACCTCTGCAAAAAACTATTTGCTTGGACAATTCTTATCTGTTTTGGACTGCTGCCAATATTGCTGAGAGCCGTTATCTCAAGCCTGTGTTTTTTCTCTTGTGTTTTGCCAAGCTGAAGTAAAGCATCTTTCTTTTGCCTTTTACTGCCTGCTTGCCTGTGTGAGATTCATCCAAGCTGACGCTGCGTGCCCACAGCTTTGCTGCTTTGCTGCTTTGCTCTGTTGTACACAGACAAGCCACATTGGTGTACCCCACAGCGTAGCCCAATACCCCAACATGAGTAATGCAACTAACTCCTTTTATGATGAAATGGTCTTAGCTCTGCAACAGAATACTCAGACATTTATCTTGACTACATTTATATCAGGCCTGTAAAGGTAAGCGTTTGTACTGTCTCTGATCTTGGAGACCCCATTTGGCATATGATGGCTGCTATCTCTTGACAGGTCTGTGATAAGTACAGCTTCTTTCCATCATCTTTGCCTTGTTGTTGCAGAAAAAGAAAAGGAATCCATCAGATGAAGGGTTGGTAAAGGACAGAACAAGAAAATCAAGCTAATGCAGTAGAAGGATGCTGAAAAGGTCAGAGTTGTTTCCATATGCAGTATGTCTCTGTTCTTTGCAAGCTGCCACCAAATGAGATAGCTGTTAGTGAGTGATGCTCAGATATATCTAGTAACTTTATTCAGAAAAGAGATGAGAAAAAATAAAGCTGGAAATAATAAAATTTCTTGAATTAAAAATGGGAGGAAGTGAATCTTTTACTCCAGTAAAAACAATACCCATTCATTTTTAATGATACAATTATCCCAATTTTGAAAATTAAAATGGTACTGAAATACTACAAAATGGCTGAAATCCTTTTGCACTTGGCATAGTGTAAAGCTATTCGTTCAGAGGTTCACAGGAAATTTGCCTGGGCTGTCAACATGCCTGATTGTACAAATTCTTGCATAACTGACTGCATAAACTTGTTCCAGAATTAATTGTGCAACTGCACCTGCAAAGCTGTTTGATGAGTATGATTTTTTTATATTGTCAGAAGCACACATAGGTGCTTTCTGGGTTGAAAGGATTTTTGCTGAAGGAACGAAGTGGTCCCTATTTATCTACTTGCAATTTCTTGCTTTCGAACTGCTAGATTGGCAGGAGACGGGCACTCATTCCATCATTCAGTACTCGAGTCTTGAACTGCTGACTTGCCAACCTTCCAGCTGATAAGGTGAGCTTCTTAACCAGTGATCCACCACAGTCCATTGATGGATATGATATACATTCTAATTAGATTGTGAACCACCCAGATAGTGCACTAAGTGCTATGGGGTGTTATATAAGTTTGATTGCTTTGCTATCTGCTTTGATGCAAATTTTACAACCATTTGTAATACTTATACAAACATACCTACAAAACAGGTTTGGGCCATTATTTGATCTGGATAAAGTACAATATATAGAAATATCATAGAAAAGAGGTATAAAGAAGAAATGAAAGAATGATAGGTTCCTTCAAAAAAATCCCTTTGATGAAGAACCTGCAGTTTTAGAAAGTATAGTAAAAGCTTCTCTCACAACACTTGGAAGAAATAAATCACCAGGCGTGAATGTGACACCAAGAAAGCTATTTCTGGTTACAGTTTTGTTAACATAATCCTATTCAGGTGCATTCAAATACAGATGCTCAATAATAAATGTTTGTGAGACCCCTGCCGATTTAATGCTCCATAGCAAACACCTATAACCAATCAGCAAACTTTTACAGATGATGGGGAGACAATCTTGGGTGCAATGCCAATATTTTTATGTCTGAAGGTATTGACCAAATCGTATTCCCAGACAGAGTAGAATTACACACTGTTAATATCTCTTTTCAACTTGCTATGTCTACATTGAACATATGAGTTAAACTATTGTCTCAACCACCATTGTCTCTTCTATCAGGTTTCCCCTAACATCTGGCACCTGTTTCTTTTAGAAAATATAAACACTTTATCTAGGTAAAGAATGCAAGCGCGGCGCCAAAATGGCCGCCGCGCTCTTTGCGGGCCCCCCCCCACAGGACGAATGATCCGGGTGGTTTAGGGCGTGGCCAGCTCCCTTACAAAAGGGGTGGCCACGAGGCAGCCGAGCTGCCATTTTACCTAAGTGACGGAGCGGAGAAGTTTTTTCCCCTGTGTCTCCGTCGCTCTTTACCTAGGTTGGAAGCTTTTTGGTGGCGAATCTTCTCTTTCGGCTTCCTTTTGCCTTCAGTGAGATGCCTCTGAAGAAGAAGGCGCTTTCGAGTGTGGCTCGCACGGGTAGGAGGCGCAATCCGGGTCGGAGGACCATGGTGGCGCCTCCCCAGCAGCCGCCTTTGCCGGCACCCGCCGGGACCGGCGGGATGGGGTCGATCACCCCTTGGCCGGCAGCGGGAGACCCAAGCATAGGCTTGGTGAGGGCTGCGGCCCCCGGCCCGCAAGCGGTGGACACCGCTCCTGGCTTTGCCCATTCTGCTGGGCCTGCAGCGGTTGTGGCGCAGCTCCCCCCGGGGCCTTCTAGCCTTGGGGGGTGGTGTGGCCTCCTGCCTTGGCAGGCGCCTGCACCGACCCTTCCGGACTTCGGTGCGGGGCAATGGCCCTATTCGGGTCCTGGGGTACAGGGACCTGTACCCGCGCCTCTAACAGGCGGGCCAGCCGGCCCTTGGCCCCAGGTCAGTGTTGAGGCCTTACTGGCCCGCGTGGCGGCCCTCGAGGCCTCCTTGGCTCGGGCCAGCCCTGCTGGGGCTACTTCTGGGGTTCGTTTCGAGGCGCCGTCGGTCGGGCAGCAGCAGGCGACGGGACGGGTCGAGCTGCTGCAGGCGCGTGGCGCACCTTCGGCCACTGCCTCGCAGCTCCCCGGCCAGCAAGCAGGTGTGGGTCAGGCCCCGATGATGAGCTCTACGGCGGTCGTGAGCTCCGACGCCCCCGGTGGGCCGGAACCCCCGGTGGGGGCGGCCTGCGGGGGTGCAACATGTGAGTATGCAGTACAAGCCAATACACCTACACACATTGCCAATATGGGGGTGGCCTTTCAATGGCCTTGGCCTCGCGCGGGTGGTGCGGTGGCCCAGCCGCCGGCGCCCCACTCGGCGATGACAACTGCTACCCAGACCCCTGGGGTTACAGGTGTTCCCTACCCTGCCGGGAATGTATTGGGGGTGGCGGGGCCAGCACAGGCCCCTTTTCAGATGCCCGCGTTGTCTGCGGTCCTGGTTTCGGCCTTGCCAACGGCGGGATATTCTTTGCCACTGGGTGACCACCTGGCGCAAGCCACCAGAGAAAAGATTTGGCGGGGGGAGTATGTAGATATCTTCTCACTCTTAAACAGAGAGCCCACCAAGGAGGAGAGGGAGGGGCAGGACGAGAAGGACAAGGAGCAGGCACGTCGTCGCCAGCCACCACGTACCTGGGCCAACTGGCTGCCGGCTTATTTAATCTACATGGCAGTGTACTTGAGAGCGCGGCCGGATTTGGCTATTCCGATGGTCCAATATTTGGACAACATCTATAGGGCGATGGTTGATTTTCCGGGCCCCTCGTGGTTGGCTTATGACGAGGAATTTCGTATGCGGATTCCCCTGCACCCCGAGATGAGGTGGGATGAGCCGTGCCAGAGGCTTTGGCTTCTGTACATGACGCCCACGCGCCCCGCGCCAGGGGAGAGATACCATTGCGGACATGCAGTCCAGCGAGCGGCTCCAGCTCAGGTTCCCCGCCAGGTGGCGGGGCAGGGGGTTCCAGCCCGCCTGCTGTGCTGGACTTTCTCGTCCAATGGTTCCTGCAATAGGAAAAATTGCAAGTACAGGCATGAGTGTCCCACCTGTGCGGGCCCCCACGCAGCCTCTGCGTGTCCCAGGCCTGGAGGGACGCGTGGCAGAGGGAAGGGCGGACAGTGGGCTGGCAAGACTGCCGCAGATGGAGGTGGTGTACCAAAAGGCCCCCTCCCCAATTAATGTGCGTATGTTGGAGCGTTGGCTCACATCGTACTCGAAGAGGGAGGATGCGGAGTATCTCCTTCGAGGCTTTCAGCAAGGGTTCCGTATCCCTTTCATGGATGATAGGTCCCCTCAGGATGCCCCCAATCTTTTATCTCTTAGGGGAAGGGAGGAGGTGGCTGCTGCCAGCATTAGGAAGGAGGTTGATGCGGGCAGGGTCGCTGGCCCTTTCCCTGCACCCCCGTTCCCCAATTTTAAGGTATCACCCCTAGGCTTAGTTCCCAAAAAGTCCCTAGGCGAATTTCGCCTTATTCATCATTTGTCTTACCCGGCCGGCCGATCGGTCAATGATGCTATCCCTGATGACCTTTGTTCGGTCAGGTATACATCCTTTGACCACGCGCTGCACATGGTGCGCTCGTGCGGCCCGTGTGCCTTGCTGGCTAAATGCGACATCAAGTCGGCTTTTCGCCTACTGCCGGTGCATCCGGCCGACTTCGAGTTGCTGGGTTTCAAATTTCGGGGCGAATATTATTTTGATAAGGCCATGCCTTTTGGCTGTTCCATATCATGCTCTGCATTCGAGCGTTTCAGTACCTTCCTGGAGTGGGCTTTCGTCCGCAGGTCAGGGTCCCGGTCTGTAGCCCATTACCTGGATGACTTTTTATTCGGGGGTGAACGGGGCTGGGACACGTGCACACGTCTCCTCAACACATTTCAGACGCTAATGGAGGAACTTGGTGTCCCTTTAGCGCCCGAAAAGACCGAGGGCCCATCTAACAAGCTAGTATTCCTGGGGGTGGAGATCGACACAGTAGCGCAGGCTTCTAGGTTACCGGGGGATAAGGTGTCCCGGTTAGTGGCCCTCATCTCGGATTTGCTGGCCAAGCGCAAGGCATCGCTGAGGGAACTCCAAGTGTTACATGGTCACCTCAATTTTGCCTGCAGGGTGGTCGCACCGGGCAGGGCTTTTGCTCGGCGCTTATGCGACGCCATGGCAGGGTTATCCAGACCCCACCATAGAGTCAGGATTACCCGGGGTATCAGGGCAGACATGTTCGTCTGGTTACAGTTCCTGAGGGAGTTCAATGGGGTCTCATTTTGGAGGTCTGACCTCCTGGCTTCCCCAAATTTTCAGATCCAGTCTGATGCCTCAGGATCCCTGGGTTATGGGATGTACTTCAATGGGAAGTGGGCCTATGGTGGGTGGCCACCGGCATGGGCAGGCACTGGTCGCCTGCGTGATCTCACATACCTTGAATTTTTTCCTATCCTGGGGGCTTTGATGCTGTGGGGCGAGGAATGGGCCAACTCGGTCGTGCATTTCTGGTGTGACAACGCTGCTGTTGTCCACATTGTCAATGCACAGACTTCCAAATCGCCCAGGGTTATGGACCTAGTGCGCCACTTTGTGCTGCGCTGCCTGCGCCTCAACGTCTTGTTCAGGGCTAGGCACGTCCCAGGGGTTAATAATGATATTGCCGACGCTTTGTCCCGCCTGCAGATCTCCCGGTTCCGTGCCTTGGCCCCGGATGCGGAGGAATTTCCCTCGCCACTCCCGGACGAGATATGGACCATTGGCAGGGAGAGGTGAACCGGGCGATCGGCCTGTCACTGGCGCCCCGCACGCGTAAGGCGTATCAACAAGCTTTTAATTCTTATAGGGCATTTTCTGCCCAATTTCACCTGCCAGAGACCTGGCCTATCCCGGTGGATCATGTTCTGCAGTTCATGGTTCACCTGCATTCCCAGGGCCTCGCACCTCGCACCATAGCATCCAAGCTCTCGGCGCTGGCTTTCATGGCCAAGGTGGGGGGTCATGTGGACAGCACCTCTGACTTCCGTGTGAGACATGTTTTGGAGGGGTGGGTGCGCGAGCGCGGGCGTTGCCCGGACGACCGGCACCCTATTTCCCCAGGGGTTCTTACCCAGTTGGCCCGGGGCTGGCCAGGCCTCTGTTTTGATCATTATGAGGCAGCCCTTTTTCATGCAGCCACAACGGTGGCATTTTTTGGAGCGCTCCGCATCAGCGAACTTGTGATGCTGTCTAAGGCGGATGCAAGTTGTAGGGCACTGGAACTCGAAGATGTATATGTTGCCAAAGACTGGGCCCAGTTGAGGATACGCTCCTCTAAGACTGATCAGCAGGGCGCAGGCAGTGGTGTAAGACTGCTACGGTGTTCTTTGGCAGACATCTGTCCGGTTGGTGCCCTACAGGAGTTTCTTGCACTGCGTGGCACGCACCATGGCCCGTTTTTCTGTCACCAAGATGGGTCTCCCCTTACTAAATTTCAGTTTTGGAAGGTGACAGGCAGAGCCCTCGCCAGGGTGGGCCTACCAGGTGCCCGTTATGGCACACATTCATTCCGTATTGGGGCAGCCTCTACAGCAGCTGCTTTTGGGTACTCCGGGGCTGACATACGCAGCATGGGGAGGTGGGGTTCACAATGTTTTCAGTTTTATGTGCGCCCACTTCCGCCGTGAGTACCAATACAGTCACCTTACCTTCCTTTTTTCCTCAATTTTCTTACAGACCCTGGGTGTCGTATTACACCGGTGACAGTATGGCTGGTGGGCCACAGCTACGTGCAAAGGGCAGCGCGTTACGCTGCGGCGACAGAGTGGGGACCCCGACTGGGACTGGGTGAACACGCCAGTCTCACATGGCATGGTAAGCCTGGGATGTTGTGGCGGGAGCTGCTGCCTTTTCTTTTTTCAGGCAGAAGTGCTGCCCCGCCTGACATTCTCATCATGCACCTGGGGGGCAACAATTTGGGTCAGGTCACCGGCTTGTCGCTCAAGCATGCGATTTGCGAGGACCTCGCCTAATTGCACTACGTCTGGCCTCCCGCAACCCTGGTTTGGTCGGACATGGTCCCGCGCCATTCTTACAGGGGAGGAGTTGACCTCATGGCCCTTGACCGCGCTAGGTGCGCGGTCAACAGGGCGGTGGCGCGGTTCCTTGCTGACAAGGCTTGGGGACGGGTCAGTCGTCACCCCGCTATTGGACTAGAAAATTATGATTTGTATGCAGGGGATGGGGTCCATCTGTCACGAGGAGGTATGGATCTCCTGTTGGGTGATTGGCGAGCAGGCCTGTTGACCGAGCTGACGGTCTGGGGGGGGGGCGTCAGGCCTTCTTTGAAGCCCCTCCGTGTGGCGGGTAGCACTGGTAAGGTAAACAGTTATGACCCACAGGTATCCGGCAGGTTCGCAATTGACTGGACAACACTAGATAGGAATAAATTAGTTAAAAGTTGTCCGGTCAACGACGAACCAGGCGACGGGGTGATGGCGATAGCTAGCCAGCATGCATCACCCCGTGATTTCACGGATACGAGTCAGAGGGTGGGGTCATTAGTTAGATATTGACTACGGTCAACAATTTGTTTGTTGTCAACAAACAAATTGATACAAATTGATACATTGTAACCAATTGCCGTTGGCAATTTTGGGTGGTACCTTACCAGTGTTACTTCGGCCTGCTTGCCTTAAGAATTATGATTGGTCGTTTTACCAATACAAATTTATAATTCGGACTAGGGCATGAATCAATAAATGTGGCCCAATGCCGTTATCCACTTTCAATGGTGTCTGAGTCCGTTATTGGGGGGTGCGCCTGCAAAGCCTGCACTTTCCCTCTGAGTTCGTTCGTTCATTCGTTCACACTTGCATACCACCCAGCTGGAATATGCTTCCAATAGGGGCAGTTCACATAATTAAAATACCAAAAATACCAAATCAACATTGTACAACCCCATTTGAATGGCAGTGCATTTAAAAACTCACTTAAATCAACTTACTTAAACATTTTGAATTGGTAGCTTTGTTAGTCTGTGCAAGCATATCAGAGAGTAAACAAAACAAAAGACAAAACAAAAGACCCATCTTAAAGGTTTGAACATTAGCAAGGGATTTCTGGGACATTATCAAATTTAAAAATTGCATTCACCTTGCAGAACAGACCTAAAAGTGTGGGGAGGAGGGAGGGGGATGTCTCTCAGGGCAATTGACCCCTAGCTGTGCCTACCACATAAAGCTTCCTCAATTAAACCATTAAGATAATTGTAATGCCATTTTTTTATTTTAGAAGCCTAACTTCTCAAACTGAATTCCACCAGAGATTTTCTGCTGTAAAACTTTTTATTACTGGTTGTAAATAACTCATTGTTTTCCATGTCCAATGAATCTCACCCAGCCATTCTGGGTCTCCATACCAGAAACGTATAAATGTATACCATGATATCCACTCTTATGTCTGATGAAGTGGGCTTGGTCCACGAAAGCTAACATTAAAATACAGGAGTTAGTCTTTAAGATGCCACAGCTTTTTTGTCTTTTGTTTTGTTTCGTTTACTCTCTGATAACTTAAATATGGCTGCATATTTTGAATAAACCAGCATTAAATAAATCAAGAGTTAATTGGGCTGTAGGTATAGTCTTTAGCTGATTTTTAAAATGTCCCCAGGGATGGAGCCTGGCTGAGCTCCAGTGCTAAGGTGTTCTGAAGTATGGGTGCCACCAACAACAAGGCTCTTTTTCTTGTCAAAATCATATTTCCAGTCGAATGCTGGTACCTGGAGCTGTGGTAAATGGGAAGAATGAGTGATGTGGGCATACAATTTCTGAGAGAGACGTTCTAACGGCTAACAGACACTCAAAATTTGCTCTATACTGCACTGATTAAGAAGCAAATCGGGTGCTTGCTGTCTCTTCCATCTCATCAACTTCTGCTATCCATTCTCCTCCCAACAATCATTTCACCATTCTACACAAACAACTAGACCAATCTGTCCCCAAAATAGCACTCTCTGGGCAGGTAATTAGCATTTTGCCCCCAACATGCCTGAGTACTCATTTTACCAACTTCGGAAGGATGGAAAATTGAGTCAACCTTGATCCCAGTCAGGATCAAACTTACAGTGTCAGCAGTTTTGGCTACAATATAGCAGTTTATCCACCTTTCTTTATTCGTGTCATAGGCACCACAAGCATATAATAACATACAAAGCTAAAAAATTAACACATCTAAAATGAAAAGGAATTAAAAGGAATAGATGGCATCTGCCCAATATCGGGCCACATCAACAGCATTTCCTCTTGCCAACATAAGGTCCTCCTCAGTGCACGTTGAGGGGCATCGTGTGCAATGTATCATTGTACAGTATTTGTCGACCTAGCCCCTAGGGCTCTTAAATGGAAACAAATTTGATATCAGAAATGGCAATACTAAAAAAACTGTGTGAGAAACATTTCAACTTCTTGGGAGTTTCTGACCTTAAAAAACAAACTAAAAAAGTAATGTAGCACTCAGGAACAACACTTACTCTAATATCTGACTATGTGCTTTTATGGAGACATAGCTCCCTTCATCAGGTGCATATAGTGAGGTTTGTGAAAGGTTTACTCCATTTTCCTCTATGCATCTGAAGAAGCAGGAAATGTATTCACAAAAGTCCAAACGGGGGTGGTGTGGTAGTGGTGGTGGGGGGGAATCTCACCCATCAAGATGTCACACAACTCTTTGTTATTTTTGCTATAACAGAATAACACAGCTAATTTAAGGCAGGCTTAAGAGAACAAAGGTATTTCAACAGGAGATCAGAGCTGAGCTACATCAAGTAGTTACTCTCTGTCATCAGAGATTTGAATTCAGGTGAAGATTTCTTATCTCACATGTGTTAATTGACTTACCAAGTGGCAGTGGCATCAGCAACTGTGCTTCGTAAATGACTAGTGTTGATAATGGAACTGACATTGTCAGTACTTCCTGGATTTAATCTCCCTCTTTCCTCAGGACCCAAAATCCCATTTCCAAACATGTTTAATTTATAAATAATAAACAACAATTGTGTGCTGTCAAGCCAATTCTGACATATGCAGACTCATTCCAGGGTTTTCTAGGTAGAAAATACTATTCCCTTTTGGGGATGCCCTGGGTCTGTGCAACTTGCCCATAGTTAAAGGTAAAGGTTTCCCTTGCTCGAAAGCCAGTCGTATCCAACTCTAGGGTGCAGTGCTCATCTCTGTTTCTAAACCGAAGAGCCAGCGCTGTCTGCTTCTGCAGACATTTCCATGGTCATGTGGCAGGCATGACTAGACACCGGAGCGCACGGAACACTGTTACCTTCCCACCGAAGTGGTCCCTATTTATCTACTTGCAATTTCTTGCTTTCGAACTGCTAGGTTGGCAGGAGCTGGGATGAAGATGGGAGCTCATTTCCGTCCTGCAGTACTCGGGAATCGAACTGCTGACCTTCCGCTTCCCAGTCAGCGTCTTAGCAACTTGAGCCACTGCAGTACCCTTAGTTGTGCCCATAGTTACACAAGATATTTCTTCTCCCAGGAGGCACAATGAGGAATTAAACTCCCAAATACCTAAACCACTGAGCTGTCTACCAGCTGTGTTCACTTGATAGATACCTGAAATTTTCTAAAACACTTCTGGTAAAGTGAGAGATAGTATATGGAGGGGGGGGGGTCCATAGCCAGTTTTTCAGTCTTTTAGGAAACCACATCTTTCCTGCAAGAGGCTAACATGGCCAGTGCCTCTGGAAATAGAAAAAGATAATTATTCTCCATCACATTGTCAACATATTCAACAGGAATGCTGGGTGTGAAATCAGGATGTGCTGCACCCAATATCTCAGCATGGGCAAGCATGCTTTTTCTGTGCCTCTGTACTCACTATAAATAATATTCATTCTGCCTCAGTTCCAGCTTCTAGACAGTGCCTAAATCTTCAGGATGGCCACTTAACTCATACAATGTAGTTGAAAAAGTATTCCCAAAATGAACTCACAAGCAAGGAAGTTGGGGCAATTGGTTTACAAGGGGAAATGCTAGAAAACATATGAATTCAGGAGTGCAATGATCAAGAAAAGAAATGTACTTTTGGTTCAAAATTTACTTGGAAAATGAAAAGAATCAGGGATATTTGTCCATTTCTGACCAAAGTGAATTGAAAAAATGTGAAGCAATGTTCAAAACAGGCTTCTACTTCTGCCATATTCAATTCCGAATATTGGCAGACATCATGGTGATCAGCCATGAAGACTGTCCTACAAATATAATGCCGTGGCCTTTCATCTGCCTTCTGCATCACAATATGACACTTGTACCACTGATCCAGCTCGAGTCACTTTCTGGTCCTGAGCGCTCTTGGCACGCAAGGTCCTCATCATCCCCAACCCAGTATTGATGAAGCTGCTGCCCTCCATCAAGATGGATTCAAGTGGGAGTTAATCAACTTGGGGACCATCATCCTTCCCTGTGGACTTCACCAAGGGTGCTAGTCCTCAGGTTTAGTGTAAGGGACCAAAGACAATGAAACAGCCGAAGGGTTGGCTTAACACAGGTTTATTGCATGATGATCCGGAGGAACATGTGGTAATGGCGGATGGGTAGCTCAATATATACAGCTGGCTATACATTTGAATGTGGCTCGTCGACAGACTATTGGTTGCTGCCTGCGTGACGTCGTAGAAGGTTACGCCCTTCTTGTCCAGGTGAAGAGGTGGCGGGAATCTTCCCGCGCTGCTGATCCAGGTGAATCTGAGCCATGAGAGCTGGACGCTCGCTATTGCCATCTAGTGGTCACTAGCTCGCGTCCCCTTATCAGGTTTACATTGATACAGCTGAAGGTTATAATGTTGCACACAGAAAGGTTACATTGTTACCACATGGCTAGGTACATTGTTAAAGGCACAGCTTTACAGAACACAACATCCCTCCCCCCTCGGATAAGACGAAGTCTCTCAGCCAAGATGGCTTATTGCACGTGCGTTTGGGCCGTGATGAGGGCTGACCCCCCCGGGGGCGCTACTGCTTCTTTGTTCCCTGGTCCCTTGTCCTGAAATGGGAGAGGGAGACTTGTTAGTGGCTTGCCGCTGTCTGGCGGCCTTAGGGGAAGGGAAAAACTCCATTGTGGGCAGACCGGGGGTGATCGGGGCTAACGAAAAACCCCTCTTCTCGCTTGGACGGGTGTGGGACCACTCCGAAAAACTCCCCCGGTTCTGAAAATCAAATTCTAACTCAGTTGGGGTATCCGCATTTGTGGGGGAATTCCACGAGATATGTATGGGGTCGGTTTCCTCCTCCTCAGAAAAATCCCCTAGGATATCGATGGGAACATCCCCCCTTTCCACCTCCCCCCTTGGTGGGGACCCGCGGCCCCCTTTTCCTCCCCCTTGGGCTGAACGGGTGGGGGAGAACCCTAACGCTGATTTTTTCTCTGTTTGGTCTGCGCCCTGCTCATCGGGGACCCTGCGTCGGAGCTGGTCCGCGTGCCACCTCCACAGTAGCCCTGTGCTGGTTTCCACGCGGTACGACACGGGGCCGGTTTGCTCCACAACTACGCCCGGTACCCAGGCTGGGCCCGTGCTGGCGTAATTCCTGCAATGCACAGGGGCGCCTACACTGAAACTCTTTGTGGCGTCTAGCCCAATGTTCCTTCCCTTGTCCTCTACCCTCGTGGGGTCTAGCCTCGTAAGGATGGTGGTCAGTTTCCTACGCATTAAGTGCTCTGCGGGGGAGTATCCTGATGCCAACGGGGTCACCCTGTACCCTAGCAGAAACTGACACACTTGTAGGTTCAGATCCCCGGGGCCCATGCGCCGCAACGCGTCCTTCGTGGTGCGGACGAGGCGCTCCACTTGACCATTGGTGGCTGGGTGAAACGGGGCGGAGGTGATATGCCAAACGGCGTTAATCTCCATGAATGCCCTAAACTCGGAGGACGTGAAACAACTAGCGTTGTCGCTAATTAATGTGTCGGGTATGCTGAACGTGGAAAAGAGCCTCCGCAAATGCTTAATGGTCTGGGCCGAGGAGGTGCTCGTGACTGGGATAACCTCCAACCACTTGGAGAAGGCGTCCACGACAAGAAGAAACAGGGTGCCTCTGAACGGGCCCGCGAAATCAATGTGCACCCGGGACCACGGCCCCTTAGCCGCGTCCCACTCCCTGTGGGGAAGGCGGGCCTCCTCTGGTCTGGAGCATTGGCAACTTTCACAAGTGCTGACCATGTGCTCGATGTCAGCGTCCAACTGGGGCCACCAGAAGTAGCTCCGGGCCAGCGGTTTGGATCGCACGATGCCGGGGTGGCTGACGTGCAGCAGTTTGAGCACCCGCGGCCGAAGGGAAGTGGGAATCACAACCCGCTGCCCCCACAAGAGGCACCCCCTCTCTAGGGACAGCTCTAACTTTTTCCTGAAAAATGGGGCGAACTCCTCCGCTGGGGAGGACGCCGGCCACCCTTTCTGCACCCAGGAGCTAACTGCCGCTAACGTCTTGTCCTTCCCTGTCGCTTTGGCAATGTCGGCGGGCACTACGGGGGGCGAATCCAGCACCTCTATCATAAGAACCTGATGGTCTCGCTCCCCCTTGCTCACCTGGCTGGGCGTCAGGGGGAGGGGAGACCTTGATAGAGCGTCCGCATGGCTGATCTCTTTCCCGGGCCGGTAGACCAATGCGTGCTGGTACGCGTTGAGAAAAATAGCCCACCTGAGCATCCTCGGGGACAGGATCTGTGGCGTGGGCTTATCTGTGGTAAAAATGCCTAGCAGGGGTTTGTGGTCCGTTACAATGGTGAAGGGGCGGCCATACAGAAAATCGTGAATTTTTTTCATCCCCGCAACTATCGCTAGTGCCTCCCTGTCCGTCTGTGCGTAATTTCTCTCCGCTTGGGACAGGGACCTGGAGGAGATTGCTATCGGGGCCTCCCTTCCGTCTTCCAGCACGTGGCACAGCACCGCCCCCACCCCCACCGGGGATGCATCACAGGACAGGACTACCGGGCGTTTGGGGTTGAAATGGGTCAGTATGGCATCAGACGCTAGGAGACTTTTTAGTTCACTAAATGCCCTTTCTTGGTCATCGCCCCACTTCCATGTCTGGTCTTTTTTTAGCAGTTTGTGTAGCGGTTCAGCCACTGCTGCCTTCCGGGGGAGGAAGGAGTGGTAAAAGTTGAGCAGCCCTAGGAACGACTGCAGCTCGGGCTTGGAGGTGGGGCGGGGGGCTTTCTTAATGGCGGCCACCTTGGATTTGGATGGTTTTATCCCCTCAGGAGTCACACAAAAACCTAGGAACTCAACCTCGGTCACGAAGAAGACGCATTTGTCCTTTCGCAGTCTCAACCCCGCTTTTTCGAATATTGTCAGGACCTTCCCCAACCTCTTGGCCAATTCGACCCGACTCCCCCCCGTTATTAACACGTCATCAAAATAAGGCAACACCCCCTCTAGCCCCTTCAGGAGGCGTTCCACGAGTGACTGGAAAATTCCAGGCGCCGAATTTACGCCGAACTGAAGGCGCGTCACCTGGAACGCCCCCTTATGGGTGACTATGGTCTGCGCAGCAGCTGCGGCAGGGGACACCGTAAGCTGCTGGTAGGCCTGTGCTAAGTCGAGCTTAGCGAAACACTTTCCCCCGTGTAACCTGGCCAGCAGATGGCTGACTACCGGCACCGGATACGCATTCGGGCGGATCGCCTTGTTGATGGTGCACTTGTAATCGGCGCATATGCGGACCTCCCCATTGGCCTTTAGTGCGGTTACAATTGGAGTTTCCCACTCTGCAGAATCAACAGGCACAAGGATTCCCTGGCCCACCAATTTGTCCAGTTCCGCCTCTATCTTGTCCTTGAGTGCGAACGGCACCCGGCGTGGTTTGAGTCGAATTGGGCGGACCTCCAGGTCTAGGTCGAATGTCACTGGGGGCCCCTTGAATTTCCCCAGTCCTTTTTTGAAAACTTCGGGGTGCGCCTCGCACACCCCCTGAATCGGGTCAGTCCCAACGGCATGCATCCCAACGGCATGCACCCCCCCAATAAACAAACCCAGGGACTGAAACCATTGAGTCCCGAGGAGGCTGCAATCTCCCCCTTTAAGCACGACTAGAGGGAGAGACGCGGCATGCTCCTTGAATTTAACCTGAAATTCTCTAACCCCCAACACTGGAATGCTGTTCCCTTGCACGTCCCGTAGTGTGGACCTCAACACTTTGAGCTTGGGTCGCCTGTGGGGGGCAATTCTCAAAAACTCCCTCTGGGAAATGATTGAATATGAGGACCCCGAGTCAATTTCCATTCTAATGGGAACCCCTTGAACTAGTACCTCAACGAAGTAGCGGGGGTGTCCTGCGGACACGCTGAATACTGGGGCATCGTCCTCGCTGCCGTCGGAGATGCGGCCCACGCCGTCCTGCTTCCGCGTGGCCTGAGCGCCGTCCTTGGGTCTCGTTGAGCGGTCTTGTCCCGCGGAACGGTCTGCCGAGCTTCTCCGGGTCTCGCGCCTCTTCCTGCACACCGTGGCGATGTGCCCGCGGCGGCCGCAGTTGTGACACTCGGCCTTCCGAAACGGGCATTTTACGCGGTCGTGGGCCGCTCCACAGCCGTCGCACCGCCGGCTCTCTTTCCGGACCCTCCGGACGTCCTCGTCGTCGCTGCTCTCCGCAGACGACCTCGAAGCTCGCCGGGCTGCATGCACCGGAGTCTCTGCCTTGCTCGACCTCGGCCGCCAGTCCTGGAGTTCTTGTACCCCAGCCTTTGTAGCTTCCGCGGCCTGTGCCGCTCTGATGACCTCCTGCAACGTGGGAGGCGGCTCTTGGTTCATTAATGTGCGCTGGGTTTCGGCGTCGTTCAGGCCGCACAGCACACAGTCCCGGAGGGTGATTTCGACATTCTCCCATTTGCATGGGCCGGCCGCCTCCCCGGGCGAATGCGGCGACCGTCTCCCCGGGCACTTGGACTCGCCTCCAGAACGCACTCCGAGCGGGAAACATCGCCGTGGCGGGCCGGACGTGCTCACGCAGCATCTGCATGAGTTCCTTGGCCTTGAATTCGCTCACCCTCCTCGGTGCGATCAGGTCCACCAAGGTCCTTTTGGTTTCTTGTCCGAGCATCCTGGTGAAGATGGCCCTTTTCTTTGCCTCTTCCGTGACTTCGGACTCAATCAGTGCTGCCTGGAAGTCCATTTCAAAGATCTCCCAGTCGCCCGGTTTCCTGATTTCGAAACCGGCGCATGTCTTGGTCCCGTGGGCTGCCATCATCCCACCTTCATCGGCAATTTAGTGTAAGGGACCAAAGACAATGAAACAGCCGAAGGGTTGGCTTAACACAGGTTTATTGCATGATGATCCAGAGGAACATGTGGTAATGGCGGATGGGTAGCTCAATATATACAGCTGGCTATACATTTGAATGTGGCTCGTCGACAGACTATTGGTTGCTGCCTGCGTGACGTCGTAGAAGGTCACGCCCTTCTTGTCCAGGTGAAGAGGTGGCGGGAATCTTCCCGCGCTGCTGATCCAGGTGAATCTGAGCCATGAGAGCTGGACGCTCGCTATTGCCATCTAGTGGTCACTAGCTCGTGTCCCCTTATCAGGTTTACATTGATACAGCTGAAGGTTATAATGTTGCACACAGAAAGGTTACATTGTTACCACATGGCTAGGTACATTGTTAAAGGCACAGCTTTACAGAACACAACATCAGGGTTGTCAGGTTAGCTAACCACTGTCTGACATTCGGCGTTGAGTCACTGGCAGTATGGTCCACTCTATTACCATAGCAAGATAACCTGGCCAGACTAGAAAACTCCAAAGTACAGATTTTGTGTTGTTACTTTGGGGGTTAAAAATACAAAGCAGGAACTTTCATTTTGGAGGATTTCGGGTTGAGTGATAATGTGGAAATACTGCCCAAATCACACTGGAGGGATTCATGGAAGGATGGGAACGTGACAATGTGTAAACTGCCCGCTGTCCAATGGGCATATGAAGGAAGGAAACAAATGAAATTAAACTGTCAGGTGATATGACTGCACAATGTTGGCCAGGTAGTAGTTGATAGCCCAGGTCAGAACTCTTTTTTTGGACTGGCAACAAACTGGATGAAAGCAAATTGGTTGCAATTTTTATCACCATTAATTTTGATCCAACTGAAACAGATGGTATTTGCACACCCACAGGGCAGTGGTGTGCCATGTTTGGTTCCAAATATGGAGAAGCAAAGAGAGACATCCATGTCATCATGGTGAACCTGGATCACAAATTGCACATATTGATAGATGCCGCTCACACAAGCACCAGCACAAATTGCTGCATGCAACTTACCTATATAGGACAACCTTCCAGAACCTCAACAATTTTCACTTCCTGGAAATCCCCATGGAGCACATTGCAAAGAAAGCATGCTAAATGTAACAACTTCTCCCCACTGTCTACCAAAGTGAGCAAGATCTTGTTCTTGTCTGCAGCTTCTAAAACATCAGACCTGGGACTTGGCCTAATGTGCAAGTCTTGCAATCTATATTTGACTCATCCCCTTGGAGTATTTCATTCTCTACCTTTGGTTTTTTCTGGTCTAGTGAATAACAGGAGGGGTAACTATAGATTAGCATGAGTGGCAACTTCATCTGCAGAGAACAGAGGCTTACCTGATGCTTATGCTTCTCCAGAAGTAGGACAAAAATGACACTGGCCTGCACAGTATTCCATAGTCTAGTTTATATGCATAGATGTAGAATACAAGTAATTTTTAAAATTTATATACTGTTAGAGTGTATCTTGCTCAAGTTGAGAAGGCTCTTGTTCCTGCAGAGACTGTATTCTAGGTCATTACTGCAGGTTGGCAATTTCAAGATTCCTGACCTCCCTCTTTATGATTCTTTACAATCTCCTCCTGATTTCCCTCTTTATGGTTAAGTAACACATGGAGTGGATCGCTCTTTAAATGGAGGATATCTTCATAAGTCAAAATGCACTCTGGTAGCCCTTCTGGTGGGCTGCAATGGCTAGGTGGTTAAGACACTGAGCTTGATGACTGGGAAGTTGGCAGGTCATCAATTCAAAACTTAAGTGCTTCACAACAGAGTGAGCTCCCATTGACTGTCTCAGCTCCTGCCAACCTAGCAGTTTGAAAGCAAGAAACTGCAAGTAGATAAATAGATATTGCTTTGGTGAGAAAGGTTACAGTACTCTGTATGCTCCAGTATCTAGTCATGCCTACCACATGACCACAGAAATGTCTGAAGATGCAGATAGTGAGGCTCCTTGGTGGCAAACAGAGATGAGCACCATCCCCTAGAGTGTTGTGATCCATTCCTTGTTGGACTCTGAGGATGACCTGGATCAGGGGGCACTCCCTATGCCTAGCCCAGTTCTGCCTGCACCCAAACCTGAGAATGTCCTGAGCCAGGAATCTCAGCCTGCTTCTGGCCCAAGTGTGTTGCCCCTGGCAGATGACCTGTCAGATCAGAGGTCTGACTCTGACAGCAAACAGCCCTCAGTCAGGGCAAAGTGCAGAAGGCAGCTACACCTGAGACACAGGCAAGCTAGAACTAAGCACCAGCGAAGGCTCCCAGCTGATAGCGATTAGCTGGGAGGATTATAGGCAAGCTTGTTGCAGTCTTCCAGTGTTAGTACAATTCTTCAGTGCAAAGACTGACACCCTGCTTGACTTCAGATAACCTGCCTAGATCCTGACCTGCCTGTATTGACCCTGACTTCTCTGCCAACCCTGACGATGCCCCTGGACTTCCTTTGGACTAGACATTTGCTTGAACTACTGGTAACCAGAACTCAGTTTGCTCTTTGGACTTTGCTATCTAGATTCTCCACAAGAGGGTGCAAATCACAATTTTCCATTAGAATACAATGAAAATCAAGTTCTATTCTGGTTTGTTTTCAATTAATTTCTATAGAAAACTGCAAATGAAGAAAGAAGTTCTACAATGCAATCGTGTTCCCCTTCCAAACTGGTGTGGAAAAAGAAAGGATTTTACTTACTATACATTCATGCCTTTGTTTCTGCTCTATGTGTCCAAGATGGAGGGAGGAAGCCATTCTCCATCCTTGCAGGGGGAGCAAGAGGCTAGGCTAGAGCAACGTTTCCTGCCTCAGTGCAATTGACCTACCTACCCACTTTACCTGCAATGCCATGACTGGCGGGTGGTGCAAGTACAGTTTTAAAAAATCACTAAAATAATTAATATTACTGTATTTTATTGTATTTTAATTACTGAAACTCATTAGACGCTGCTGCATTTCTTACTCTCGGCTTCTCGGGTCAATCTATTTTCCTGGGTTTCAAGGTCAAAATTAGGTACCTCGGTTTATATTTGTGTCGGCTTATATTCGCGTATATACGATAGACTCTTTGTGTAGCACCGCTGTGGTGACCGTGGCCACTGGAGTGGGTCAGCACATAAAGTTGGACATGAATGGCTTTTGAGCAAGGGAGACCTTTACCTTAGCTTTTCTGATGGAGAACTGTCCACCATTAAAGAGGGTATATGGCTACCCCAGCAGATAAACCCAAGTATATTATTTACTAGCATATTTTCCCGGCTTTGCCCGGGTGTGTGGGGTGGTGGTGGCACCCTCATACCCTGTCTCCTACCCTCCCACTCTCTGTCACACACATACAGCCATGCACTCTGCCACCTGGTTTCTTCTTCTTTGTCCGTCTCTCACATACACCATCTACACACCGTCCCACTCAGTTTTTCTTACCCACATAGACACACACATAGGCACTCATTCTGTCACCTAGTGTGTCACACACACACACACACACACACAGTGTCTCACTCACTCCAACACAGACAGCCACCTACTCTTAGAGTGGGAAAGTGGAGGGCTGAAGCTGCTGTAGTGGTTGCCGGTATAACTCCCGCAGAGGGCCGGAGTGATCCCGGCTGATGCCCGGGGAGGGGGGGGTCCGTCCATGTCACGTGCGGGGAGAGAGAGACAGAGATATATAAAGGGAGAATGTAGAGGTTTGGGGAGGGGAAGAAAAGAAGAAGGGTGAGAAAGAAATGAGTAGGGAAGGGGGAGGGAGGGAAGTAATGAGGGGAGAGAAGCAATGAGGGGAGGGGAGAAGGAAAGAAGGAGGGATGGAAAGAAGGAGGGAAGGAAGGAAGGAGGGAAGGGGAAGGAAGAAGGGAGTGGAAGAAGGAGGGTCCATCTCCCACACAAAGGCACATGCAGAGAGACGGAGACACATCCCCCCACCCGCTTCCCTGTTGTTCTCATGCTGCTCCCCGCTCCTCACATTCCTTCTCAGTCCCCAGGGTCCCCAGCACTTTTCACCCTTTCGCGCACTCAGATACACACACACAAACACACTGCCCTTCAGTCATCACCATCCCTCTCTCTGGAGAGACAAGGAGACACACATCTCACACCCCTCTTAGAACATAAGAACAGCCTTGCTGGAACAGGCCACAGCCCATCCAGTCCAGCATTCTGTCTCACACAGTGGCTCACCATTTGCTTAAGGGTATTCCCAAGGAGATGCCTTCGCCTGCTTAGGATTCCCTGGAAATGGCATTGAGAGATATCCTGCCTATCTCTCCAACCCGGAGGTTGTCCTTAACTATCCATAATTATAGCCATTGATCCCCTTGTCCTCCATGAACTTGTCTAATCCTTTCTTAAAGCTGTCAAGACTGACAGTTGTCACCACTTCTTCTGGCAGGGAGTTCCATAGACCAGTAATCCTCTGGGTGAAAAAGTACTTTCTCCTATTTGTTTGAGAACTAGTACCCAAATGTTTCATGGAGTGTCCCCTAGTTCTAGTGTTATGCGATAGAGAAAACAGTTTTTCCTTATCTACTTTGTCCACACCGTGCATGATTTTATAAACTTCAATCAGGTCACCTCTTAGACGCCGTTGTTCAAGAGTGAAAAGGCCCAACCGTTGCAGCCTCAGATGGTAAGGAAGGTGTTCCAGTCCCCTAATCATTTTGGTTGCCCTCCTCTGCACTTTTTCCAACTCCATAATATCCTTCTGGAGGTATAGTGACCAGAACTGTACACATTATTCCAGATGGGACCTCACCCTAGATTTATAAAGAGCCAAAATGACACTTGCTGACTTATTTTCTATACCCTTCCTAATGATCCCTAGCATTGAGTTTGTTTTTTTCACTGCTGAGGCACACTGGGTTGACACCTTCATTGAGCCAGGACACCAAGATCCCTTTCCTGGTTTGTCGCAGAGAGTTCAGACCCCATCAGTTTATAAATGTAATTGGTTTTTTTTTGCCCCAACATACATCACTCTGCACTTACTAATGTTGAAGCTCATTTGCCACTGTTTTGCCCACTCCCCCAGTGTCAAGAGATCCCTCTGGAGCTCTTCACAATCTCTCACAGTTTTCACTACCCTGTATAATTTAGTGTCGTCAGCAAATCTAGCTACCTTGCTTTTTACTCCTACCTCTAGATCATTTATGAAGAGGTTGAAAAGCTGGGGTCCCAGTACTGAACCTTGGGGGACCCCACTCTTTACTTCCCTCCACTTGGAGAAGTGTCCATTTAGTGCTACCCTCTGTTTCCTGTCCCTTAGCCAGTTGCTGATCCAGGACAAGACCTGTCCCTTTATTCCATGACTGGTAAGTTTATTCAAGAGCCTTTGGTGTGGGACCTTGTCAAAAGCCTTCTGAAAGTCCAGATAAACAATGTCAACTGGATCCCCCTTATCCACATGCTTGTTGACACTCTCAAAAAATTCCAAAAGATTAGTGAGGCATGATTTGCCCTTGTAAAAGCCATGTTGGCTCTCCTTTAGCAGCGCCTTCTCTTCTATGTGCCTATTAATTCTATCTTTTAGGATGGTTTCCATCACTTTACCTGAGACACAAGTCAAACTGACAGGTCGGTAATTTCCTGGATCACCCCTGGATCCTTTTTTGAAAATTGGTGTTGCATTCGCTACCTTCCAGTCATCAGGCACAAAGCCTGATTTGAGGGAAATATTATATATTTTGGCTAGGAGATCAGCAATTTCATCTTTAAATTCCCTGAGAACTCGTGGATGGATGCCATCTGGTCCTGGTGATTTGTTAGTGTTTAGTTTAACAAGACATGCAAGGACCTCCTCCCTGGTTATTTCTATCTATCTTCCTACCCTTTGTCCCCTCGTCAGCTTAGCCGACAGGCATGGTGAGTCTGGCATTGCTGCTGTGGCTGCCTCCCTCATGGCGAGCTTTTCCGGGCAATGGAAGGGGTGGGTGAGGTCAACACTGGAGAGCCCTGGTCCCCAGAACATGAATTCCCAGGTCGCCCAAGGCAGCCCATCATGGTGGGGTGTGTGGCCTCCTCCTGACAATGGTGGTGGCTGTGGCTAAGCTCGGCTGTCCCTGTCCGGCTGAGCGGTGGGTGTCTGTGAGGTGTGCGAGGCCTAGGGCAGGCCTTTCTGCATCCTATGCATTGGGTGGCATGGCTTTCTCTGCTGTTCCAACAGCTGTGGCATGTTGGTGTCTGTGCAAGTGTGTTGGTGTGCACGCGATGCTCGCTAATGGCTCTGTATTCAACCAGCCCCTCCCTTAGATTTTGCACATGTGCAGTTGTTTTTTGACTTTGTGGGGCTTAGGACCCACTCTTGGCCCCCGGACCTCGCCAGTCTGATCTCTGTTTCAAAAGATAGGTGTGCATGGAGAATTACGGAATAAGCGTCAGGAGTGTGGGCATGCATGCCTGTCATGTACCTTACATCCCTTCCTTATAGGTATAGATTTGTACCACTTGGAATTCAAACCACTGTTTTAAAGGCACAGCTAAACAGGTGAAGAATTGGCTATTCTAAGTAAACAGTTTAGCTTTCAATGACATGCTCTTCCCATCCTGAATCTTCCAAGCCAGTGATAACCAGTCCTTTTATTTATTTATTTTTATATTATTATTGCATTTCTGTACCTCCCATTTGGAGACATTCCACAAACAGCTACATTCTTCTTATCCTGTGTGACAACCACCTTCGGTCATACAAAAGCAACTCCTACCTTTCTTAAAAGTACATCAATCATTAGAATGCTTGACACAACTAGATTTTCATCATAAAATAAAAAGATTCTGCTCTTGTTGTGTATGCAACTTGAATAGTGCTTTAAACCGATTGTAATTATTATTGTGGGATCGGGTTGATCCTCCATTTTTTCTTCTTCATGGTCCTAAGTTATCGCGGGACTTGCATTCCCGCCCTTTCTAACGAGATGCGCAAAGTCTCCCCAGTCTCCGGTCACCCCATGATCACCCCACTTCTCTCCCAACCAATCCTGTTGCTTCCTGCCCGAATGTATCCATTGTATATTGTATATAAAGTGCAGCTGCGCCATTGCTGTTCATGTTCGGTTTGCTTACAATAAAGTTGTGTTTGGCCCTGTTATGCTGGCTGCTTCTCTTCAATTCCCGAACATCAAAGCTCTTCTGGGGTGTCTATCACAGCACATGGAGCTGTTAGGAAAAAGAACAGCAGGGAAAGACAGTGTTTGCTCAGAACAGGAGAAATTGTGTGCCAGGAACTTAAAAAGGGAATTCAAGTGAGGAGACAGAAATACTACAGAATAAAAATTTAGCATCAGAATCTGAGTTTCAAAATAAACTGTAGAGATCAGAGGACGGAATGCATTACCAAAAGGCCAGATGCATGCCGTACAATAATAAAAAAAATTGTTATAAAATATTCATTTAAATTTTAATCATTCATATAACATCCCTCCCTGCTCCCGAAAATGTACAATCCTCCAGGTTTCATAGCATCGGTTATGAATGGCTTCAGCTTGCTCTTGTATTCATTTCTTTTAAAATTGACTTTCAACATTCTGGTTGCAAAGCAAACGATATGACCTCCACTTATAGTCATGCAGGAATGAATTGGAGCCTGCAGTGTATGCATTCCAGCCTGGCCAGGTTATCCTGCTATGGTAATATAGAACATACTGCCAGCAACTCAACGTTGAGTGTCAGGGGGCTGTTAACTAACCTGACCACCCTCAGGACTAGCGGCCTTTGGCAGAAAAGTTCAGAGGGAAGGATGATGGTCCCCAAGTGGATTAAATCCCACTTAAATCCATCTTGATGGAGGGTAGCAGCTTCATCAATACTGGCCTGAAGGCGATGAGGATTTTGTGTGCCAAAAAGACTCAGGACCAGAAAGTAACTCATGGAACTGGATCAGTGGTACTGGTGTCATGCTGCAATGTGGAAGACAAAGCATTATATTGCTCCCAGGACAATCTTAATGGCTGATTGCCATGAGAATAGCCAATATTCAGCAGCAGAAGAAGAGGAAGAAGCAGAAATAGAAGAAGAGGAGGAGGAGTATTATGCATAACAATAAAGGGCAACATTTGCTTCTGAGGGGTAATGTTATGTTTTTTTCACAAGAGCCAATGGCCATTTCCTACTCACTTCCACTCCACCAAGGACAATGTTGTTTTCCCACACTTTTAATTGCTCTTCTTATAATAACAATTTCTCATTACTGCACTGCAAATTGTAGGGAAGGAGAGAAATAAACTAAAAAGGGCAAAAGAGAATATTTATTTATTTATTTATTTATTATTTAAATTTATATCCCGCTCCACTAAACCCATGGCCGACTCAGAGCGGCTAACAACATATTAAGATACATACTGTTACAATAAAACTATGCAAAAAACAATAATTAATCAGTACAATTACAGAAAAACAATAATCTCAATAATACAATATCAACCCTCCAACCCTCCAATAGCAAGCATCAAGACAAAAGGGAAGGGAAAAAAACACATCTTTTCAGAAGCCCCACATGTCCAGGTACAACAAGGCCACCACAAAAATAATCAAAGTCAAAAACTACCCGTCCTAGTCAACCTCCAAGAGGAACAAAGGGCCAGGAGGGCACGATGTTTCGCAGCAGCGGCGTCCTTTGGAGCCTCCCAGGCCACGGAAGGCTCCCTTTATCTCCCCGCCGGTGGCGGGGGCGGGGAGGGCAAGGCTGCGGTGGCGTCTTCGGAGCCTCCTGGGCCACTGAAGGCTCCCTTTATCTCCCCGCCAATGGTAGGGGCGGGGAGGGCGCAGCTGCGGTGGCGTCTTCGGAGCCTCCCGGGCCACAGAAGGCTCCCTTTATCTCCCCGCCGGTGGGGAGATAAATTTATTTATTTATTGTTAAATTTTTATACCGCCCACTCAGCCAAAGCCGACTTCGGGCGGTTCACAACAGTGGGTAAAAACAGATAAAAACAAATAAAACAGATAAAAACCAGCAATAAGAACCCACCCCTAAAAAGAGAGGGGTGCAGGAACCGAAGAAACTGTGGGGCAGGCATCCTCCCCTATATTAACCACCCAACGGAAGCCACCCCTCCACCTGTACCCCAAACATGGCCCACCAGCCAGGTTTTTAGTTCTTTTCTAAAGGGCAACAACTCCTTCTGGAGATGCAGTTCCACAGGCAGGAAGTTCCAAAGGGCCGGTGCAGACACAGAGAAGGCTCTCCTCCTTGTGCCAGAGAGGCGAGCCCACCTGGCCGATGGCACTATTAGAGAGCCCCTCTGGTCCACTCTGGTTGGATGGACAGACATCCTTAGGGCAATGTGGTCTCTAAGGTAACCTGGCCCACTACCATAAAGGGCTTTAAAGGTCAAAACCAGCACCTTGAATTGCACCCGGAAGCAAACGGGTAACCAGTGCAGCTCCCGCAGCAGTGGTGAGGCATGGGCATAATGTCCACACCCCATCACCACCTGGGCCGCCGCATTCTGCACCAGCTGCAGCCTCCGAATTGTCATCAAGGGCAGCCCCATGTAGAGCGCATTACAATAATCTAGTCTGGAGGTCACCAGAGCATGAGTGACCATGAGCAAAGAGTCCCGGTCCAGAAGCGTGCCCAACTGGTGAATCACCCGAAGTTGGGTGAAGGTACCTCCTGGCCACAGCCGCCACCTGTTCTTCTAGCAGCAGCTGCAAATCCAGGAGGACCCTAAGTTGCGCACCGGGTCAACCTGGGGCAAAATAGCCCCATCCAAAACCAAAGATGGTAGCTCCCAGGATAGCACAGCCACTCAGTCTTACTAGGATTTAGCTGTAACCCATTCGCCCCCATCCAGACCCCAACCACCTCCAGACAACTGGAAAGGACTTTGACTGCATCACTGGGGTCCCCATGGGCCGAGATGTACAACTGTGTATCATCCGCGTACTGATGGGTCCGCACCCCGTGGGAACGGATGATCTATCCAATGGCTTCATGTAGATGTTAAATAGGAGAGGAGAGAGTACCGAGCCCTGAGGCACCCCATATTTTAGGGACCTAGGACTGGACTTCTCGCTCTCCAACCACACCGACTGGGTCTGGCCCCTCAGAAATGAGGAAAACCAGGACCACACAGTGCCCTGGATCCCCAATCCTCGGAGCCGTTCCAGAAGGATACCGTGGTCGACGGTATCAAAAGCCGCTGAGAGGTCAAGAGCAAGGATGGACGGATGACTGCCATTCCACTCTCGCCAGAGATCATCCATCAGCGCGACCAATGCAGTCTCAGTACCATATCCAGGTCTGAATCCTGACTGGAAGGGGTCCAGATATTCCGCTTCATCCAGTACCCCCTGCAACTGACACACTACTGCCTTTTCCAATACTTTCCCCAAAAAGGGGAGGTTGGAAACAGGTCTGTAGTTGGTTATGACTGCTGGATCGAGGGATGGCTTCTTCAGGAGGGGGCGCACCAAAGCATGTTTCAATGGTGCAGGAAATATCCCCTCCTGAAAAGATGCATTAATTATAGCCCCGACCCAGCCACCTGTCACCGTCTTGGAGGCTTTTACCAGCCAGGCGGGACAGGGATCCAATGGACAATTAGTGGTGTGGACCGCCGCAAGGAGTCTGTCCACTTCATCTGGGGCAACAGGATCAAACCGTTCCCAGATAACACAGCAAGACTGTGCACTGGCTCCCCCCTGACCCTCCCCATCCACGCCAAGATTAAACCATGAGCGAATCTGATCGATTTTCTCAACCAGATGGTCAGCAAAGTCCTCAGCCGATCCCTGCCAACCAGGCACAGCCCCCACCCCCCTACCAAGGAGGGACCTGGTCACCCGAAACAGGGTGGCTGGGTGATTATCAGCGGAGGCAATAAGGGAGGTGAAGTATTGCCTCCTCACCACTTTGTTGTTTATCCACTTTACCTTTCTGCTGCAAAATTATTGTTTAATAATCCCAAATCCTACTCACCTAATTTTGTGCAGCATAACCTGATGCCATTATTATGCAAGCAAAATTTATTATAATTTAGTCGAATACTTCTGTTCCCTATTTGAGGTTCTGAGAATCTCTTTTGCCCTGAGAAAATCTTTGGGGACCCTGAGACTGGAGGTGTCGAGCCTTTCGTTGGCAAATTGCCGCAAGGATTAGGACAACTGGCAGTGATCAAGTAGCAGTTTTTTTACTATTTGACAACCAAAATTGGCAACAACAGACATAGTGAATGTTGAAAAACGGATGGAAAAGCAGAAAAAGATATTAAAAGGAGTACAACAAAGATATATACTATAGCACCACAGTGGCAAACCTTGGTACCCCAACTGTTCTTGGACTTCAATTACCAGAAGCCCAAGTCAGCACTCCTGCTGATCAGGGCTTCTGGGAATTGAAGTTCAAGAACAGCTGGAGTGCCAAGGTTTGCCATCACTGCTAGCCACTATTTTTCAATTTTATACCTCAACAATACCTTTAATAAAGCATTGCTGATTCAAATGATTGCATCACTGGCAATGGAGACTTTATCAATAACACCAAGTGTATAGACAACACAGTAATACAGGTACTAGCTAACAGTTAAATGATCTGCAAAGCTTGCTCAATAAAGTTAATAAATTAATGAGTGTCGGGAAAACAAATCTCATAGTTATCAAAGGCAAACACAAAAAGGAAGCAACTCAAGAAATAGAGTCAAAATACTTAAAATCAGGCATTCACAACCCTCGACCCCTGGGCCTAATCCAGCCCATTAATATCATTAATCCGCCCCAACCCAGGCAGACACGCTCCCAACCCGGAAGTCGCATTGCATCACTTACTGTGGCGGTGGTGCCAATTACACTGTTTTTGCAGCTTTGTCCACAGCCTCCGCCACTTCCCAGGGCGGGAGAAAGCTATTTGGAGCAATTTTGCTCTGTCTGGATGTTTTTCCACTTCTTCCCCACTTTGCTACGGCTGCTCAAATGCACTGCTGGGCAACTTCTGGTGCCGGGCAGAGCCTGCGTCATTGGCTTGGTTCCTAGCATGGAACCAGGAAGTTGCCTGGCGACGTGTTCGAACAGCTGTAGCAAAGTGGGGAAGCATTGGAAAATCATCCCGACAGAGGGAAATTGCTCCAAACAGCCATCGGACACCCTGGGAAGTGGCAGAGGCTGTGGACAAAGTTGCAATAATGGCATGATTGGCAGTAGCACCATCACAGTACACTGATTATGACAGACGTACGTCCAGGAAACCTCAATGCTTCTGCCTCCCATTTGTGTGAGGGGGGGCATGCCTGGCCCACGGCACAAACACTTTGTGAACCCCTACTCAAAATGGAAGTGTGGAGTGCATTGGCAAATATAAGTGCTAGGGACAGCCCCTTACTGCCAAGCAAATCCATGCTCTGAAAAGGATGTACGGATTGACACTCTGCCCAATTCTCATCTAGGTTTGTGATGTTAGGTGTGCATTTTTCAGATTTCGGGGGGGGGGGACTATCCAATGAATGGTACAATACAACTGATTGTGTCTTGGAGTGGAGCTGAGGTGGCACTATGCCACCATCAGTTTCAGGAGTATGACAGATCTGTTCAGTCAAACCTCAAGATACAAATTTAATTCATCCCTCGAGGTTACGATACAATACAATATGATAAATCTTTATTGTCATTGTCCTGTACAGAACAACGAGATTGAGGTTGTTTATATCTTGAAAAATTTGCACCTCAAAACACAATGAAAGCACATTGCATTACCAGAGGTGGCCACTAGAGGTCACCTTTGCATATCTCAAAAAAATCCTATTAAAAATTTGTACCTCAAAAATCCCCTCCCCAAGATTTCCATTTGTGTTGTGAGTTTTTGGTAAGTAGAACCCTTTGTATCTCAAGGTTTCACTGTATCTGGAAAGAGCACACATGAGTTTTTTTGTCACCGTCTTGTAGTGGGTTTTGCACCACCACTTGAACAAAAATAAAGAAGGAACAAGGTGGGGAGGGGAGATAGGATCTAGCACACTAACTCCTGTCAGATCACCGCTGCCAGGATAGGGCCCACCAGTGGCAATTTTTGACTATTGAAAGCTCTCCACTCAAACACTTCACCAATGCAAAAAAAAAATATATCACAAAATTGTCAACATCTGTAAGAGTGATAATTCGACTTAACTGGTTCACTTTTCTGACAGGTATTAGATCTATCTTCTGCTTCTTCCATTCTTGTGACTAAACAACTTTACATTTTGTTTAAGTATTTTAGTTTTGCCCCATAGCTTACTCCCTTAATTGCTTCTGTTCATATAACAATTCTGTACCTTGGTGACAAAAACAACCAACTGTACAATAATCTGTCTTTTATTCATTTATGCTGGTCTGTCTGTCATTTGTCTGTCTGTCTAATCCTGCATCACATTTTAAGGATGAAGCCTTTATAGTTTTGCTGCTTCCTTTGATAGTGTGTTTTCACCTGGGATCTTTATCAAGCATCTATGAATCTTTTGCTCTGACTCTTTCCATGTCTGGCCTTCTCAACTTCCCATCATGTGTGACAGTCAGTGTGTTCAACTGTGAAGAGACAAGGCATACGGAGGTGACACTGTTGACACAACTGATAGAATTTAAACTCTTTTTGCATTTTGTCAAGCTGCCAGGGTGGCACAGCTGGTAATTCATGATGGCAAGAAAGTGATAGAAGGAAAGTGACCAAGGGTAGGAAAACCTGTCAATTTTGCAGAGCTTGCCGATGCTTTCTCACCTCCTTATTCTCATAAAGAAGAAATGTGTTTTCCTTTCAAAATCATGAAAGTATCCATCACATCCCTGGTAGCATAGCATAGAATAAGATCTATCTGGTTCAGCATCAGCATCATGTATATGTTGTGTTTTGGGATCAAGGAGACAGCGGAGGCTTGATTCATGAAGAGGCATAAGGGCAAGATAGCCCGGTTTATTAGGAATTCCATTCCATTCCATTCCACTTTATTTTTGTATACCGCTCCACTCTGCCCGAAGGAGACTCAGAGCGGTTTACATAGGTGCATGCTATCTGAAAGCAGACAGCAGCAAAAAAGTATACAATAATAGAGATATAAAAATTACATCAGAACACAATACAATAAAAGCATAAACAAGTACAAAATACAATGTTCAAAATACGTATAGTCAAGAGCCCCAAATACACAATTAAGTAAGAGAAGAACCCGCGCTTACATAAAAAATAGAATCTGAGAGACGGAGTCCTTTAGCATAATGAGGACCCCAGCCGTGGAGGCAGGGGTCAGAGGAGAGCAGCCCAGGTGCCTTGGATCCCCTTGGCCGGTGAAGGGGGCCAGAGAGAGGCAGCCACAAGGAGGCTGGGGGGGGGTGGCAGCGGGCGCAGGTGTGCTCGATCCCCCAGCGATGGTGTGGCTGCAGGGGTGAGCGGGGGCCTCTCTGCTCGGTGATGGCGGCGGCTCTTTTCACCCCTCCAGCCAGGCGTAGCTCGGAGGGGGCGGCGGTGGGCGCAGGTGTGCTTGATCTCCCAGCGATGGTGCAGCTGCAGGGGTGAGCGGGGGCCTCTCTGCGCAGTGGTGGCGGCGGCTCTTTTCACCCCTCCAGCCAGGCATGGCTCGGAGGGGCGGCGGCGGGCGCAGGTGTGTTCCATCCCCGAGCGATGGTGCGTCTGCGGGGCGAGCATGGGTCTCTCTGCGTGGTGGTGGTGGCGGCTCTTTTCACCCCTCCAGCCAGGCGTGGCTTGGAGGGGGCGGCGGCGGGCGCAGGTGTGCTCGATCCCCGAGCGATGGTGTGGCTGCGGGGGCGAGCGGGGGCCTCCCTGCGCAGTGGTGGTGGCGGCTCTTTTCACCCCTCCAGCCAGGCGTGGCTCGGAGGGGGCGGCGGCGGGCGCAGGTGTGCTCGATCCCCAAGCGATGGTGCGGCTGCGGGGGCGAGCGAGGGCCTCTCTGCGCAGTGGTGGTGGTGGCTCTTTTCACCCCTCCAGCCAGGCGTGGCTCGGAGGGGGCGGCGGCGGGCGCAGGTGTGCTCGATCCCCA
Source organism: Bradypodion pumilum (assembly GCA_035047305.1). Taxonomy (NCBI): domain Eukaryota; kingdom Metazoa; phylum Chordata; class Lepidosauria; order Squamata; family Chamaeleonidae; genus Bradypodion; species Bradypodion pumilum. Next base: position 19,016,940 of record JAWDJD010000002.1, read on the forward strand.
AGCGATGGTGCGGCTGCGGGGGCGAGCGAGGGCCTCTCTGCGCAGTGGTGGTGGTGGCTCTTTTCACCCCTCCAGCCAGGTGTGGCTCGGAGGGGGCGGTGGTGGGCGCAGGTGTGTTCCATCCCCGAGCGATGGTGCGGCTGCGGGGGCGAGCGAGGGCCTCTCTGCGCGGTGGTGGCGGCGGCTCTTTTCACCCCTCCAGGCGTGGCTCGGAGGGGGCGGCGGCGGGCGCAGGAGTGCTCCATCCCCGAGCGATGGTGCGGCTGCGGGGGCGAGCGTGGGAATAACAGGACAAAGACATTCCAGAAAAGAGTATGCAATATTTTCTTATTGGTTACCTGCGATAGCATAAGGTTACTTAATTGGCTAAATATCAGCATGTCTGCCTCGTGCTCACCTTGCTAATTGGACAGAAGCTGCGTGCTAGCTGAATGATTGCGTGCCATCCCTGGGCATAGTGGGGAGGGCCAAAAGCCTTGAGTCAGAGGCCCAAACTGGGGCCTCTAAGTTACGGTAAAAACAGATGAGGTAAGGAGAATGATCACCCACGATTTATGACCATGGTGTGCCAATGAGCCACAGCGATCGTGCTGTGAAACTCCTCACATGTATAGATAGTGGAAATCTGGGATATTGCCCATTAAACAAACAACAGCAATATAATAATCTTGCAGATATCCTTACCAAGATGGGCAACAGGCAGGAATCCTTCAAGGTTAACTACAAAATGCCTGGAGAATCCAAAATTGAAAACCATTAAGCCAAAGACCCAATCCTAAATTCCTAGAAATAGTCAGTGAATGTTGTGGATTTCCCTCTTTAGGCAGCACCTAGAATAGGCTTTCTTGTTCTCATGGCAAGAATCTTTGGCAACAAGGGTGCCATATTGTGGAATGCCCAGAATCTGTGAGGTCCAGAGCCTTCCCATGACCCTGAACACTGCTGAGAAAGGAAGAAAATCATGCCATCTCTTCAGCTAGCATAGTTACTTTCTCACTGAAACCAATGCAAGGAAGAAAGTTAAGATGAAGAAAATAAGAAAAGGACAAATGAGGCCCTTACTTTTTCAACTGCTGAGTCCAAGCCCAACAAATTTAGGATGTCATTCATCTGCCAGAGCTTCAGAGAGAAAATTGCTCCACCTGTGCAAGCAACAGTACAACCATACACATATCCACTTGGAAGTAATATCTTCTTAATCATAAAGGGGTTACACCTTGGTATGTGGACCCAAGATGGCATCTGGATCCAACCCATGACCTGTAGACAACTCAGGGTCCTAGGCCATTAAATAAAGATGGTGGTTGAGTGAATGCCAGTTCCTTACTCTGAAAAGCTTATGACTACAACCACCAGTGATCTCAGTAACTCAGTTCTGACTCTTATAAAGTTAGCAGCTTCCTGATGCCAAGCAAGGTATACATGGATGCACAGGTGCTGCATTGGTTAGTACATCTCTCTCTCTCTTTGTTTGTGTAAATTCACAAATACACACACATGCCTATGAGAAACCTTACCAGTCATAGAAGCTTCTGTGAGAAAAGTAGGAAATTGGCTTCTTGGCTTCAGAAAAGGTTTTCAACAGGCAGAAGGATAGAACAGCTGTAGAAGATTAACATATCAGCAGCTGCTCATTCCCTGACAAATTCAAAGGCAAATTTGAGACCAGAAGACAGGTTATTGTAAAGTCACACAGGGGACACTTGTATATGATGAGAAAACTTTCTGTTGTCGTTATATGCTGTCAAGTCACTTTCAAAGTATGACAACCCTGTGAATTAATGACTCCTAAAAGATCTGTTATTTACAGCATGGCTCAGGTCTTGCAAGCCAATTCCTGAGTATTCCTTTAGTAAATCTCATCTTATATTTCCTATGGTCTTTCACATTTTCTATCATCATTGTCTTTCTAGTGAATCTTGCCTGACTGGGTACATTGAAATCAAGTCATTTTATTGCAAGTAAGGGTTCAGACTTGAATTGACCTGCAGCCCACTCTCTGGAAATCTGTAATATTCATCAAATTCTTCTCCACATTCCTAATTTAATTTTTATTCTGGTCAGCTTCCTTGATTGTTAAGCTTTCATATCCATGCATTCTATTTGTTGTTCAGTCACACAGTCAAGTCTGTCCCTTTGTGACCCCATGGACCACAGCACGCTAGGCTCTGTCATCTGCCATCCTCCATAGCCCATCCAGATCTACACCCACTGTGTTAATGGTGCCATCTAGCCATTTCATCCTCTGCCGCCACCTTCTCCTTTTGCCTTTGATCTTTCCCAGCATCAAGGCCTTCTCCAGTGAGTCCTCTCTTCTCATTTGGTGGCCAAAGTACTTCAGCTTCAGTATTTGTCCTTCTAAGGAGCAGTCAGGGTTGATTTACTTTAGGATTGACTGATTTGATCTCCTTGCAGTCCATACCAAGAGTAAAACGTTATATGTGTGTGAGAGAGGTCTGGAGTCCTGATAAAGCTTTACAAGTCCCAGATACTTGATTGCTGTATCATCATGAAAGGAAAGGGTTTGAAAAGCATATTATTATTTCCACAAAAATAAATGAATGCATTTTATTCAGAGGAGGAATCTTAATTGTAAGGAACCAGTTAGAATTAACTCTATGAAAATAATTGGGAATGATAATTTCAAACATGCTAATGAAGCTGTGTTACCAATGTTGGAAGCAAATAGATGATCATGTGCTTAGTTGAAATCACAGACACAAGAATCAGCTATCATATTTTAATGATATGATCTAGACTACTGAAACATGAATATTTTGTACAGCTGTGGTTGCAGATGGTAAGAGTTGTAAATGAAGCACAACAGCCAAGAGGCAAAAGAGAAAAGACTAAGACAAATGAACTCCTTAGATGAGCTAAGCAAACAAATATGGAAGAGCTTTTGCCAAGAAGAACATTTGTATGGAAGCTGCCATCATCTGATAATAAATTGCTTCATTATTTTTAAATAGATTCACCTACAATTCTTTATCAAATCTTAGATCAAGATTTACTGCCTGACATGTAGGAATACTCCTTAGGGATTTAGCTGCTATGTCACTAACATCTAGTTGCTGATAGGAAACTAGGTTAGGTAGATCTGCAAAGAACTGGCTATTAAGAAAGAAAATATAAAAGGAAGAATTAAAAAACAAAGGAAGAAACAGAAAAGGCAAAAATTTGTAGACTGTGAAGCTTTTCAGATCAAGATCAACTTCCTCAGACACAAAAGTGAAAATACATGTTCTTATGTTTAGATGTATATCCCCATGACCAACATACCTGTCAAGTTTTGGATTTGAAAATAAGGGACATTTTGGCCACACCCCTCTGTGGGTGTGGCCAAATCTGTGGGCGTGGCCAAATATAGCCATGTGACTTGCTGGGCTCTAGTCATGCCTGCCACATGGCCATGAAAATGTCTGCAAACACAGACAGCACTGGTTATTTGGCTGTAAATGAAGATGAGCACTGCACCCTAGAGTTGTATATGACTGGCAGATTTTACTTTCTTAGGATCAAAGATCATTGCAGATGGTGATTGCAGCCATGAAATAAAAAGGCAACTGATGCTTGGGAAACAAGCTGTGAGAAACCTGGGGAACATAGTTAAAAGTAGAGACATCACCTTGTAAACAAAAAATTGCATAGTCAAAACAATGGTATACCCGGTGGTAATGTATGGGCGTGAGAGCTGGACCATTAGGAAAGCTGAGCGCAGAAAAATAGATGCCTTTGAAATGTGGTGTTAGAAATAGGTCGATCCTAGAAGAAATCAACCATGACTGCTCATTAAAGGTCAAATAGTAAAGATGATGCTAAAGTACTTTGGACATCAAATGAGAAGAGATTCACTTTAGAAGGCCTTGATGCTGGGAAAAGTGGAGGACAAAAGAAGGGGGTGGCCAAAAATAAGATGGCTAGATGGTATTGTAGATGCAATGGGCACAAAGCTATGTGGGCCAAAGAACCCTTTCCCCATCTTCTTGGGGGACTTTTGTTTTCTTTCTTGTTTACTCATTTTTAATTATTATTTTTTCCTGGGAAGCAAAGTGCAGAATAGTAAACCAGCTCCCTAGGGTTACCAACTGCTTGTAAGCAGCTTGGCTTTAATGAACTAGCCCTGCACATGGCTAGACACCCCCCCCCCCCATTAGGGTGGAGGAGCAAGGGATTAATTCCCCCAAATTAACCAATCTATTTGTTCCTCACTGCAACCAATTGAAGCACCAACACCTGAGAATGTCGGATCCAATTTAAGGTAGGGAATTAGTAAAGTAAAAAGCAACCTCTGTAGTTTCCAAGCCTCCCAGCAGCTGAGGAGTTAATCTCCCTCCCTCCAGAGGGTTTGTTAGAAGGTGGGGTGCTCTCTCTCTCTCTCTCATTTAGTGATCAAGCAACATCCTCCCCTCCCAAGTTAACTCTAGAACAGAAACGAAATCATCCAGCCAGGAGGCAGGGCAGAAACAGCTCAATAAACCATGAGAGTTAGAGAAAAGTCTCTGCCCCCAGACTAAGAGCTGATTTGCCCCTGCATATATGAAATATCGCTCACCTACAGTAGACTCCCATCCCATGGTGGCTCCAACCAGCAGCAGCAGCAGCAAAAATGAAGCCTCCATGACCATGTGGCAGGGAAGGGAAAGAGAAAATACAGAAGGCCCCCACCACCTTCTCTCTCTCATTCCACAAGCGAAAAGCCACACAGCGGCATCTGGTGGCAGGAAAAACATACTGTAGCTTCGCCTGGGAGGGCTCCGGTCAGGATTTTTTTTAAAAAAATAATGAGGGATATTATGGGGAAATTAATAAAACAGGAGGGGGTGGGAAGAGGGGTGAAAATAAGGGGTTTTCCCGGGGGAAACGGGATGCTTGACAGGTATGATGACCAGGTGAAATGACAATACATTTTCACATTAAGTTCTGAAAAATTCAATTAGTGTATCATTCTCCTTAATCAAATCATTCATTCAGGTATCATCAGGTCTGTAATGTTTCATTCTCTCTTCAAAGCAAAAAAAGGTCTCTATTTATACTGTAGGATTATCCTTCTTTCCTCATATGTTACTGTGTTCAAAGAATATGTGAGAAAATATATGGCTGAACGGGAAACAGCGAGACAATCCAAAAATACCATCCATGGCAATTTCTGGGTAGCCTAATCCACAGGAAAGATTTATTTTCAGATAAAACTGAATGAGAGCTATCACACAATAATAAGGACTTAACATGAGTAGCTTGCTTGATAACAGCTACTCTCAACTCTCAACTCTTCTGTGTTTTCTTTATTTAGAGCAGTGTTTCTCAACCTTTTGGTTTTTAGACTTCATTTCCCAGAAGCCTAAGTCAATTCCCCAAAATATTGATAAGCCAATGTACTGACTTAGGCTTCTGGGAACTGAAGTCCCCCGGTGGGGCATGGGCCCTTTGTTGTGAACCACTGATTTAGAGGAAATCATAAGAACCAGAATCCTTTCAGTTACTAATCCCAGCTGTGAAGGACTTGCTCTGAACCATTTAAATCAAATAATAAAGGAGGAAAAAGTGTGCCCAGATGTTTTTGAGGTGCTAAAATTGCATAGCTGTCAAGTGTCCCATATTGGCCGGGAAACTCCCGTATTTTGCCTTCTTTCCCAGCGTCCTCATGTATCAGAAAGACTGCAATGCCCTAATGCTGCCACTGGAGGGCTGCACAGGATAAGCATAGCTGTCAAGTTTCCCATTTTGTCCAGGAAATTTCCCTTATTTTCAAATCCAAAACCTGAAAGGTATGTAAAATTGAAGCCATTTGGAAGTGCTAGAAGGAGAGATCCTTAACTCCTTCCCATCCAAGGAACCAGCCTTGGGTTTAATCACAGCTGAAGGCAGGTTAATAGTTGCCACTTTCCTCAGATTTATCTTTGACAACCTCTGTTTTTCCACCTTTTTAATGCATTTATCTCGCAGCCTGCTTCACTCGAGTCTTACTCCCCTGCCATCTTGTTCCAGTCTCACTTATTTTAATTTTGTGACAGAAAACATAAAAAAGAAAAAGGGATAATATTACAATTACAAAAACAAATTAACCAAGTACATCCAAGTACATCCTGACTATAAATTAAACTGAATAATACAAATAATACTTATTAACACTCAAAAAATAGGAAAAGAAAGGGAAAGATAATTTGAAGTATTTGGGGATAAATATTTCAAATAAATTTGATGATCTTAAGAAATTGAATTATGAAAAACAGAAAAAGGAAATTAAGGACAAAATACAGCAATACCAAAAGTTGAAGTTGTCCTGGTTTGGCAGGATTGTGATATGTAAAATGATGTTGTTACAGAGAATTATTTTTTTATTTGATGCCCTGCCGATCCAATTAAATGTGAAAGGAAATTAAGGAATTTCAAAATATGTTAAATAATTTTTGTAATGGTGGAAGTAAAACTAGAATAGCAAAGAAATGGTACTTATCTCAGAAAGGAGGAGGATTAGGATTGGCAAATCTGAGGAATTATTATAGAGCTTTTCAAGTTAAAAATATTGTGAAAATTTTAGCAAGGAAAAAGGCAAGCTGGGAACAAATTGAGATGAGGGATCTAAATCAAATGGGGAAAATGGTTTTTTTTGATAGCAATATGGGGAAAATAGTTACAAAAAATAAAATGATGAAGACATTGTTGGGAGTATGGAAGAAGGTGAAGAAGGAATTGGCCCCAGACACATCTCCGATAATAGAAATAGAGGATATTTTAAAAAATCCAATAAAAATGGACAAAAGGATGAAAGAAGTTCTTTTTAGAAATGATGTTTTCCTGATGAGAGACTGAATATGGGCTTGTAAAGATAGAGAGAGAAAAGCAGACATATATGCACAGTTGAGGTTGAACTGGCTCCAGATAATGTTGGTAAATAAGTGGAATAGTAAATATTCGAGGGAAGCCAGTTTGGAAAGAGGCAAGACTGATTTTGAAGAATTGATATTAAAGATAAGAAAGGGAGAAAATGGAATTAAGGGCTTAGTAAGCAATATATGCAAACCAAGATAATGGCAACCGGCCCAATCAGTTCCTGGAAAATAGATGGAGAAGAAGTAGAAGCAATGACAGATTTTACATTCTTAGGATCAAAGATCACTGCAGATGGGGATTGCAGCCATGAAATGAAAAAGGCGACTGATTCTTGGGAGACAAGCTATGAGAAACCTGGGGAACATAGTGAAAAGCAGAGACATCACATTGCAAACAAAAATTAGAATAGTCAAAGCAATGGTATTCCCGGTGGTAATGTATGGATGCGAGAGCTGGACAATTAGGAAAGCTGAACACAGAAGAATAGATGCCTTTGAAATGTGGTGTTGGAGGAGAGTTTTGAGAGTCCCCTGGACAGCGAGGAGAACAAATAGGTCAATCTTAGAAGAAATCAACCTGGACTGCTCATTGGAAGGTCAAATAGTAAAAATGAAGTTAAAGTACTTTGGACATCAAATGAGAAGGGAGGACTCACTTGAGAAGGCCTTGATGCTGGGAAAAGTGGAGGGCAAAAGAAGAAGGGGGAGGCCAAAGATGAGATGGCTAGATGGTATTGTAGACACAATGGACACAGAACTGGGAGGGCTGAGGAGGATGGTGGAGGACAGAGGCGCCTGGAGGACAATGGTCCATACGGTTGCAATCGACTATGCGACTGAAGAACAACACAACAAATTCAATTGAAAACTGTCTTCTTGTAACATGGCCCCATTATTATGTGTCCTGTACTCTGGGAAGATTGAGAATAGATCCTGCCCCTACTCTTTCGTGTCTATCTTATAAGTACAGTGGTACTTCATACAATGATTTTAATCCGTTCCATGGGGCTCGTTGTTGTACAAAATAATTGCTATACAATGCATGCATCATATAGCGATTTTCCCTGTGGGATACATCATACAACAATTTTTTCGCTAAGTGGTTTTTCCCATTGAAAAATTGTTGTACGATTTTTTCCATGGGGAAAATAGTTATGCGAAACACCATTTCCCCCCAAAGGGTCGGAATCGACTGTGTGACTGAACAACAACAAGCAATATATATATAAATATATTTTTGCAATGCGCTCTACATGGGGCTGCCCTCGTCAACCATTCGGAGGCTGCAGTTGGTCCAGAATGTGGTAGCCCTGGTGGTGATGGGGCACGGGCGTTATGCTGATGCCTCACCATTACTTCGGGAGCTGCACTGGCTACCAGTTTGCCTCCGGGTGCAGTTCAAGGTGCTGGTTTTGACCTTTAAATCCCTTCATGGTAGTGGGCCAGGATACCTTAGAGACCGCATCGTCCCAAGAGTGTCCGCCCATCCAACCAGAGCAGATTGGAGGGGCTCCCTGATTGTTCCATCTGCCAGAGGGGCCCGTCTCTCTGGCACACAAAGGAGGACCTTTTCCGTGTCCGCACCGGCCTTGTGGAACCTCCTGCCAGTAGAGTTGCGGGAGCAGATGGAGCTGCTACCTTTCAGAAAAGACCTAAAAACCTGGTTGACAGGGCAGGTGTGGGGCCCAGATGGAAGAGTGGCCCCCACCTGTTGGCTTATAAATTAAGCCCCCATTTCTTTTAATTGTCTTTTTTTAATGTGGGTTTATGTAGGTTTTAAGAGGAATGGGGTAGGTGGGTGGGTATGTTGGGTTTTAATTGGTTTTAATTGGTTGTACTGTTTTATGTGTGTTTTAACTTGTTGTGAGCCACCCAGAGTCGAGTTTACCTGATTGGGCGGCATATAAATTTGAATATAAATAAATATAAATATAAAAATGTTAAATAAAGATGGTAATCCACAAGAAACATTGAAAATAAATTCGGAACAAGATTTGAAAATAAAGATTGCAGTTAAGATTTGGAAAAATAAATGGAAGAAAGGGATTATGAGATCTATGTCTGTTAGAGTGAAAGAACATAACTATAAAACGTTGTGGAAATGGTACTTGACCCCAGTGAGGTTACATCAGATAGATAACAATAAAGATAAAATGTTTTGGAGATGTAAGGATACACTGGGAACGTATGAACATATGTGGTGGGGTTGTAATGTGATAAAAGACTTTTGGGCAAATTGAGAAAGAGATTTGTGCTATTATGGGTATGAAACTTAAATTGGGGCCAAGTAATGTTTTGTTGACAGATGTGGAAAATATGAATTTAAATAAGGATTAAAAAGAGTTACTGTCGATAATGTTGACAACGAGTAGACAGTGCATTGCTAGGAATTGGAAAAATGAAGTAATTTTGAAAATAGAAGAATGGTACAAGGAGATGTGGGATCTTGCATTGAATGATAAGCTAACATGGGAGATGAATAAGAAAAAGGGTATAGTTAAAGAAAATAGATTTTGGAAAATATGGCAATTATTTGTGGATTACTCATTGAAGGGGGATGAAGGGAATAGACCAGTACCAGATCAAATGAGTTTTTGGGAATAGAAAAACAACTGTGACACTCCGCATCCTCCAGGGCATTGTATAATACACTGGGTGTATATTGTGAAAATTGTTTATTGTATCTTAATTATTGTATTTTTATTTTAACTTAGTAGTAGTATAGTAATGTAGTGAAGTAATAATTTCCTTTTTTTCCTTTTTAAAATTGAAAATGGTAATTAAATTAAGGAGTATAAGAAGTGAGTTTGAATATGTATATTAGGATAATTGCAAGAGTGTTATAATGTATTAAAAATCTTGGAAATGTAATTAAAGATGTATGGAAGAAAAGAGAAGGTGTTATATTACTAAGTTTGTAATTTAACTGTATTTTATGTTTTTCTTTTTTCTTTTCTTTTTTATATACTGTATTTGTAATTTTGTTGTTTGCATTTTTATTCACATTTGGTTTTTTTAAAGTTGTATTGTTGTTGATATGTTTGAAAATTTAATACAAAATATAAAAAACACTCAAAAAAGGGAAGGAAAGGGAAAGAAGAGAAAAAATATCAAGAAAGAAAAGAAGGAAAATTCTTTATTTATACTAAGAAAAAAGGAAAATATCTACTTTATTTTAAAAAGAAAAGAGGGACGAAAGGGGGAAGGAGAAGGAAACAAGCCTAACTACATTGAAAGAAATTCTTCCAATTCCCCAGAGCATTAATTTCCCCTTTAACATCTAGCTTGAATTGTGTGGGCAAATTTTGAGTGTGTATTTCCATCTTGTATTTCCATCTTGTTTTAATAATATAGTTCTCCCTGACAATCAATTTTGGTACCAAGACATCCAGTAACTTGGTTCTCAGTCATCTGGCTACAGATAGAGAGAGAGTACTGCTTGGGTCAGCTACCAAAAAGAAAGGGCAGGTGTGGTAAGACCTTTTGCCTTTCCCTTTTGGAAGGCATACTCTGAGCTTTGACCCCTTGCTGGAACCTGAAGGCAGCCTGATGTGGTTTTGGGTGAAGAGCCAGCTCTGGCTGTCAAGAGCCAGAGAATATCCTCTTTGCTAATCCTGGTTTCCATCTCTTCAGACTGGCATAAGTATAGATTGCAGTGCTAAATCGGTGCTAGTGAACAAGTTACCACTTCTATCCTTCATTGCACATCAGTCATGTTGGTTGGAAGAGCAACAAGGGATAATAAGCAGCAACTCCTTAATTAGCAGCAATTTCCTGCTGTGATATATACCATTGTATTCACAGCAAGAGTAGTAGCAGTAGAGTTCTGGCCATTATTTTTCTCAGAATAGTTTGCCAAGAAAACACAGAAGCAATAATGAATGACAAGCCACATCATTAAAGCATTTTAAAAAATAGCAAAGGTAAAATAAAGGTTTTTAACAATATAAAAGAACTGGCCAACACCTAGGGAAACAAAATGGTGTTATCAGGCATCATAACCAACCAAGCAGGATTCTTTTTCTCACCCCAGCATCCCGTTTTGTTGAAGAATTCACACAGAACTATATATACAAGTGAGCATTATATGACTTTGTTATCCGAAAAGTTCTAAACAACATCACAAATTTCAGCCAAGAACCATGCAGGGTATTTTTGTAGACAGAAGAATGTCTCGAATAAATCTATTATTTTTGCAACTGGGGCACTCTTTCATCCCCAGCACATAACAGGTGCTGAGTGCTTTTTTGACATACTATGATACTGTGAAGCAGAAGTAATATACTATCTTCTTCTTCAAATGCCATATCCATGCCGGATATTGGCTATCATCATAGCGACAGTCTTCCTGTTCTTAACTCTTCGGAACAGCTCTTCCAAGGTTATTCCACACCAGTCTCTCCTGTTCTTTAGCCATGAAGTCCATCTACGTCAGGGGTTCCCAACCTACGGCCCATGGGCCCGGCAATCCATGACACCATTCCATCTGGCCCATCGCTGCCTCCACCACACCTGGAAGTGGAAGCAGGCATGTTTACATCAGCCATAAAACACACCTGTGCATGTGCTGTCGTAAACGTAGAAGTGGGTTATTTACGACAGAAGTAAATGTGCCTGCTTCTGCTTCTGGGTGCATGGTCTAGCCCACTCAGCTGTCTGGGGTCATGGTCAGGCCCATGGCATAAAAAGGTTGGCCACGCCTGGTCTATGTCCAGAGCCTCTCTTCCCAAGGATATTCTCTTGCATAACCAGTTGGAGTATTCTATACTGTGGGACCTTACTTTATTAATTTAATGTGCTCCACAGGACGTTTTGTATTACAAAAAATTTGCAAAATGAAACGCAGTTTCCCATAGGAATGCATTGAAAATCATTCTGGGGAAAATCATAAAGCGAGGCATCATTTTCAATGGATTTTTATTTGTAAAGCAAAATTATGTTAACTGAAGTATTTGTAAAGTGAGGTATCACTGTACTTCATGTCATTCCTTATGATATGCCCAAGGTATTGGAGCTTTCTTTGTTTAATGGTCTCAAATAGTTCTTGTTCTTTATCCATCCAGCAGCCATCTGTAGATCCACATTTCAAAATGATTTAATTTAATTTTTTCATTTGTATTGCCACCCCCTCGCCAAAACGACTCCAGGTGGCTCACAATAAACTCATAAAAGACAATAAAACATCTATAATAAAATTATTTTTAGAAACCATCCCCATTTAAAATCCCACCCACCCCATCTGTAAAAAGAGGGAGAATCTTATACAAGCCATCAGGCGGGAGTCACAAAACATCGGAGCCCCACACCTTCCCCGCCAGCCAGGTTTTAAGTCCTTTCCTGAAGGACAGCAATTCCATCTGCAGCCTTAGTTCCACAGGCAGGAGGTTCCATAGGGCTGGTGTGGACACAGAGAAGGCCCTCCTTATTGTGCTAGAGAGATGAGCCCCTCTAGCAGATGGTACAAGTAGAGAGCCCCTCCGGTCCACTCCGGTTGGATGGACAGACATTCTTGGGGAGAAATGATATACTATAGGTATGGTGAATTTAGGGAGGACATCAGAATTTTCACTCAGTTCCAGAAATACAATACGCGTTAAGAAAAAACTCTAAGCCCAACATTGCTATTTCTTCAGCTTCCTCATTCCTATGAAGATAACCAGTGAAGAAAAGAGAGGAATGGTTCAATGGTCCAGCTTTGGTATTCTGTTTTGTTTTGTTTTTTGTTTTGTTTTTCAAATGGGCTGATATTTCGTCTTGAGTGTGGCCTTTCTTATTTTCTTCACAGCTTCTGAAAACGCTGTTCGATTAAAAAAAAATGGTATGACACAGGAAAGCCTTCATGAAGAGAAAGTCACACTTCTCTACTTTGTGACATTTCCTTTGGCTAGTTATCTGAATTGGAAATGGTCAAACAGAAACTTGGAGCTCTAATTCAATCAAGGAAAATCCACATCGGTCAGATCGGCTTTGATTTGGATTCCTGCGTTGAACAGTGAATGAATGAATGAATGAATGTTTATTAATTGATTAGTCTTACGACCTTATCAATAACATAGCAGAAGAATTAAAATCTGTGCAATACAATGGAGTGCAATGAAATACAATAAAAATACAATACGTACATACCTGAGTTACTTTTAAAAGGAATGTAAACTGGAGAAGGTGCCTTAATACAATTAATACATGCATATCCATAGTCAAATAAGTGAATCTCCCTTGCAGAATACCCCAGTTTGTTTGATATATTGGATTCTTTTAGTTGATGCCTTAATTATAAACTTGGCAGTTCTACGTACAATGTGCACGCTAGAACCCAGGAGGAGATAGGACAGTTTCTGATTAGAGTCCCAAAAAGTTGTTTTTTCCAATAGGGATGCAAGGTATGTAAATCTAATATCAGTGATTTCTGGCAGTAAAATACAAAACAATATGAGAGATATTTTCAATATCTGGAAAACCACATATGCACGTTCTTTCATGATATGGTAAGTGGTGAAAACACCCATTTTTATTCATGGAATCTAGTAACTCGTATTTGTATCTACAGTAAGCCCTTCTTAAAGGATGAGGGATCAACTAATATTTTTAAGGTTGAAACATAATTTTGTTAGCAGCCAGCCACCTTAAAGAACCATTTTTGGCCAGTAGTTCCAAGTTAGATTGCGCACTGATATCTAAGACTCTCTGTTTTAAGATTTCATTGAGCAGTGAGTTGAATTCAGTGGCCTAAAAGGCCCCTCCTGACTCATTTATTTATTTATTTATTTATTGGATTTATATAACCACCCTTTTCACCTAAGTGACCCAAGGCGGCTCAATTATTCTATGATTCGTTGAATCTATGATTCTAATAAATAGCATTGCCAACTGTGATGGTGAAGGGGCACCAACCAAACCAACTCTCCTTTACCACAAACACCAGATCAGAATACAAAGATCAGCAGGCCAAACTTTGAATTACAGGAGAGGTAAGTACAGTATTATCATTTCCTGATGGCTGCCCATCAATCTGTTAAAAATACAGGTCAGACTCTGGAAATGAAGTTGGCAAACCAGCAGTTCTGAAAACACACAGTCATGCAAGTAAGTCTTATTCAAAAGCCTTTGAAGTAAATTGGCCATTTAGGGGGGGGGAGGTACATTTCCAGGATAGTGCAAGCCCAGCTTGCTGTGAATTAGTATTCCTCATTAAATGCCTAATCACTGCAGAGTTCATTTGAAATTCTTTCATTAATCTAGTTCTGCTAAATTGCAGGTTGATGTAAAATGTCAAAAAGCAAAAGATAGAAGTGTCTGATTAGCTAAGCACCTAACGGCTTGGCTTTCTCCACAAATTAGAGGGAAACATATGCAAGGTTAAGGACAATATTTTTTTAATGCCAATCCTTCTGTACTTGGAGTTTCTCAGTATATAAATAGGCAACTCTTATAAGGGAGAAAAGGCTGGGGTAATATTTTGTTTAAAAGAGGAAAGTCACCAGTAACTATTTATAGGACTCTTTACCTTCTGCCTACAGATAACTATCTATCTATCTTATTTATTTATTTGTGTTATCTACAAAACAGAAGAATTTGCCCACTCCATTACTTTGATCAGCCTGGTTAGGAAACCTGGCTCAATGAAGGAAGCCACTGCCTTTTGGATTCCAGGATCTAAGCAGAGTACCTAATTTTTGGAGGTTGTTAGGTCATTGGGTTGCTGTAAACTAGAAATGATATTATGGCACACAACACCAACAACAGTTAAAAGAGCATCCAAGCTGATTATGGTCCGAAACTCATGTCAAGATTCAGAAATTCCAGTGGCTCATGCCCCTCCTTGATTGTCACTGGGTATTTGAATGTCAGAAAAATAAGGAAGGACGGACAGGATGTACCTTCAGAGTCTGAACTGCTAGAATTTATTTTATTTCTTTAAAATAAAAATGTAGGCATAGTTGCCTCTTCCAAAGAAATCAGGTAAACACCCACCTGGTCTTTAATTGAATAAGGAAGCATAAATTTGTGCCAGAGTCTACCCTCTACTCCAGGGGTGCTCAAACCTTTCGGGCCATGGTTCAGGAGGCTGGTCATATGGTTTAGCGGGCCAGTCACGTGGTTCCTCCGACCAGAAGAGGAAATGAAACATGCCTTGCAATCTGTGCAACAGATATGTTTTACAATAGGATGAGATAGATTTTTTTGGCTGCCATTTTCTGTGCTTAAACCATGGACACCTAAACTATGGCCTATGAGCTGGATCCGGCTCCCAACACCAATTCATCTGGCCCATGATGCCCTTGTTGCTCCCAGAAGCAGAAGTAAAATGTGCCTATATGGGCGTGTTTTACTTCCACTTCTGGGAGTGATGAGGGCATCATGGGCTGGATGAATTGACATCGGAGGCCAGATCCAGCCCACGGGCGGTAATTTGGGCACCCCAATCTACTCTTTCAGAAGGACTTTGACAAAATCTTTCCAACCAAGACCCATGTAATTATTCCCTTAGCCATGTGATAGCTCCTGGTATTTTGTGAAGATATCAAATAGGAATTCTCAAAAGGAACCAAATCTGATAATTACAATTTGATATGGTCTTCATAAAACTCAAGATAATTCTGTTAGTAATCTGGGATGTGTCTGAATCTGGTGCATATCCCTACTGCACAGTGCATGGACTAGGAAGTGTTAGTGCATAAAAATCAGTCTAAGGCATTTAAAATATGGTAGTGCTCAAAGAATCGTCTCATCTCTGCCACACCCCACCACATGGATAACAATCTTTCTTGGTTGTACAGTTACAGAGTGACATCATTGGTGCAAGAGGAGCATTAAGAATTTTAGAGTTTTAAACAATCTTGCATGCTGCTTGCAGTGGGTATAGTTGGTTTCACCTCTGGCCTAAACACGGAAGAAGAAGAAGCACTGAGTTATTTTCATGCCTCTAGGGGTTTGAGACAAGGCCCTGTGCTTTCCTCTCTCATCTTCCTCTCCTTGTTCTGTGTGTTCCATGTCTCTTTGTTTATTCTTCTCCTGAGCATGCTGTCCATGTCAAGATGGAGTGAGACCTCATATTTTCTTCTTTATCTTTTTGATTCAACCAAGCAAGTATAAAATGTGAGGCAGTATTTCCCTGCTTTCTAATCAAGATGTGGTGCAGTAGGTAAACTGATGTACTGCAACCAAAAGATTGTGAGATTGATCCTGACCAGGACCCAAGGTTGTTATTAACTTGTGAACCACCCAGAGAGAACGTTAAGCACTATGGGGTGGTATATAAGTGTGATTGATTTTCTTTGGTTTCTTATTCTGTTTTAACTGCTGGGCATCTTGTTGTTGTTGTTATTGTCGTTGTTGTTGTTGTTGAGTCACATAGTCGAGTCTGACCCTTTGCAATCCCATGGACCATCATACGCCAGGCATCTCTATCCTCCACTATCTTCCTGAACCCACTCACGTCTGTGCCAATTGCATCAACAATACCATCTAGCCATCTCATTCTCAGCTGCCCTCTTCTTCTTCTACCTTCAACCTTTCCCAGCATCAAGGCTTTCTCAAGTGAATCCTCTCTTCTCATTTGGTGTCCAAAGTACTTTAGCTTCATCTTTAATATTTGACCTTCCAAGGAGCAGTTAGGGTTGATTTCCTTCAGGATCAACCGATTTGTTCTCTTTGCTGTCCAGGATACAGTACTCACAAAATTCTCCTCCAGCACCACATTTCAAAGGTGTGTCTATTCTTCTGCACTCAGCTTTCCTTATGGTCCAGCTTTCACAACCATAAATTACTACAGAAAATACCATTGGTTTGACTATGCAGACTTTTGTTTGTAAGGTAATGTCCCTACTTTTAACTATGTTCCCCAGGTTTCACATAGCTTGTCTCCCAAGAATCAGTCTCCTTTTTATTTCATGGCTGCAATCTCCATCTGCAGTGATCTTAGATCCTAAGAAAGTAAAATCTGTCACTGCTTCTACTTCTTCCCCTTCAATTTTCCAGGGAGTGATAGGGCCAGTTGCCATTATCTTGGTTTTCTTGATGTTGAGTCTCAGGTCAGCTTTTGCACTCTCTTCTTTCAGCCTGAAAAAGAGATTCTTTAGGTATTTTTCACTTTCTGCCATTAGGGTAGTATCATCTGCATATCTTAGGTTGCTGATGTTTCTCCCAGCAATTCTATTTCCAGCTTGAGTTTCATCCAACCCTGCATTGCACATTATGTGCTCTGAATACAAGTTAAATAAGCAGGGTGACAAAATGCAGCCTTGTCTTATTCCTTTTCCTATTCCAAATCACTCTGTCATTCCGCATTCCATCCTAACTGTTGCTTCTTGACTCATGTACAGATTTCTCATAAGGCATATAAGATGTTCTGATATTCCCATCTGTTTATTTACTTGCCACATTTTGTTGTGGTGCACACAGTCAAAGGCCTTGGTGTAGTCAATGAAACAGAAATATACAGTGGTACCTCATACAACAATTTTAATCCATTCCACTGGGCTCGTTGTTGCACAAAACAATTGCTATACAATACATGTATCATATAGCAATTTTCCCTATGGGATGCATCGTACAACATTTTTTTTCTAAGTGGTTTTTTCCCATTGAAAATTTGTTGTATGATTTTTTCCATAGGGAAAATTGTTATGCAGGACACCATTTCCCCAAAAAACCTAATTGTTATACGATTTCTTTGCTATACGGGACAATTGTTGTATGAGGTTCCACTGTACTTGTTTCTGGTATTCCTTTGTTTTCTGCATTATCCAACGTATGTTTGCAATTTGGTCTCTAGTTCTCCTACCTCTTTGGAACCCAGCATACACTTCTGGAAGCTCTCTATCTGCACACTACTGATATTATACTACTGTATTATCTTGAGCATGACCTTACTAGTGTGTGAGATGAACATACTTCTGCTTTTTAACTGGAAAGGGATTTACCAAAATTCGAAATACACAACAAATAGGTGCTACTACATGGTTACTTATTTCAGCCATGAGCCAGACAACGAAAATGTTGCAAAAGCAAACAAATAACTTTAATGCAATCATGCATACAGATGCATAAAGAGAGGCTTTTGGGAGGCTGCTTGATGTAAAAAAGAGAAGTCATTATTGAAAATATTGCATGGCATTGGCCGCATGTCACATATACACAGAGCAGGGCTGTAGCCAGGATTCTAGATTTGCAGGGGGTGAAAAAAAATTGGGGGGGGGGGGTTCAGGAGGGGTAACAAGGTCACACTCACATACATAACATTGGCATCACAGGGTGGGGTGGGGTGGGCTGTTAGCTCAGGAGGTCCCCCCCCCCACGGCCCTGACACACACACACACACAGAAACACACACTCATACAGAAACACAAAGACCTCATTTGATTTCATCCATACCTTCCTCTCATATTGGCTGAAAAGCCTGGCACATATCCTGGCTTGTTGTCTATTTTAGCTGAGTTTGCCTTGATTCAGTGTCCCCATGGTAGAGCCTTTGGGGCAGGACAATTTCCCCCAACCTGAATTTTTTTTTGAAGTCCCATTAGAGTTTTTTACTGTTTTGTGGCACTCTAGTTCAACATTGTTTCAAGCGTGTGTGTTCGCTTGGGACAGGTTAAGCTAGCGTGGTAAGCAGCCTTTTCACTGCTTCCAGTGTAAACATCCAGTGAGTATATCATAAATTGACTATTTCCCCTGATCATCTGTCAGGGGAAATAAAATAAAATATTTTTCTGTACAATCATCATGGTGATGCATTGCTTCAGTGAAAGGGTGGGGGATCCTATTTCTGGGTACTGCTCAACAAAAACTGTAAGTTCTCGATCAGCAATGCACAAAAAAATGATCCCCACCCCCCTTTCATCGAATTGATGCAGCACAGCCATAACTGAATGTGAAAAATTGTTTTATTTCCCCTGACTGTCAGTTGACAATAGAGGAGAAATAATCAATTTACAATATCCTAAACCAGCTGTCAGCTGCTTCAGAATGCAAGAAATAGTATCACTTGAGAAGAAGAATGCTATTGGGACACAGGGATTACACCAAATGGTATTTTGCTCTTCCCCAAAACCACAAGCACCTTTTAAACAGCAGCAGTACACCAGACCAGAAGGCCCTCAGTTTCCCTATAGTGGGCCCATTGAATCAGTGGTGATTTGGTGAGTTCCTGGGTGATTTCTACTAATGAGTCAATTCCTAGGTGATTTCTGTTGATTTAAATGGACTATTCCAGCTACAACTTATTTTGTTGTACTAAGTGACAACTCAAGTAGGCGGATTTGAATCCATAAAAATCACAAAGGATTTCACTCACCAAACCCCCAGCAATTCAATGGGTCTACTTTAGTAAGACTTACTACACTAAGTTTTGAATTCTAGTCTCCCAGAATGTACTTCCATGTAATCCAGAGGTGGCCAACCTTGTTGCACTGCAGTCTTGACCACACCCCTGGAACAGCTGAGCAGGCCAGACCACACCCCCGGAAGCAGGTGCATTTATGGCTAATGTAAATGTGCCACTTCTATGTTTACATCAGCTGCAGGCACATTTGCGCTTGCATGGGTGCATTTTATGGTTGACATAAATACACCCGCTTCTACTTCCGGCTGCAGGGGAGACAGTGGTGGGCTGGTTGGAATGGCATCATGGGCCAGGTCTGGCCCACAGGCTGTAGGTAGGAAACCTCTGATTTAATCTATTAAAGGACTAGCTTGGTATCTGGCTTCGCCTGGGGAAGTATTTGTCGCATCTGCCCATCTGATCCTCGCCGCCCCCTTTCCCCTTCTGTCCCTGCAACGTCCTGGCCCGGCCGTCCTCTCTGGTGTGTTGTGCTTTCGGGTGTATTTGACCCAACCTGTCTCCTTCCTTCCTCCTATTTTCATCTACAGACACAGACACACAGAGAAAAAGAAAAGGAGGGGTGTTTGCTGTTTCCTAGTGTCTGTTGCAAACTCAAAAATTGAAATGAAGCTAATCTTCAACTTTGATTTCTCAGACCTTCGGGATACAAAGAGCATTTGTTTGTTTTTAAATTACTACCAGCTAATTATATATTCCACTTTTTACTGCCACAGTATATAGCACCAGTGCAAAGTCCAAGATCAAGGTTGTGGAACCCCAAATTTCCTAAAATTAGTTATTTAAACTTTAACCCATTAGATGAGAGAAGGGCAAACTAATGATTTCCTTTAGTCAGTACTCAATTTTGTTGGCATTGGATACCATTTGTATCTGACCAGGTTTCCGTTCATTTGTTAGAATATTTTTTTTAAACCCAAGAGCTTTGTTGCACATCAAATTAGTTCTTTTGCAGGTCAATTGAATTTGATGAGAGACATAAACTTACCTGATTGTCATCTGTAAAGGTTCATGCTGAAATAAACATGTTGGTTTTGAAAATGCCACAGCACTTCTGTTGCTGCTGCTGCTGCTGAAACAGACTAACATGGGCTCTCTCTCTCTCTCTTGCAACTGTCCATCTTATTCTCAAATTCAGTTTTTGCAAATTTGGTAAATATGGATAAGGAATGAAGCAAAACAAAATTGTCACCCAACCATAGGAATGGACAAACCTTTCAGGTTTCTTAATAACCTTCCCCCAACTCACACATTTGAATTTTGTGCCTTTTGGTAAATCCTGATTAGCTATGAACTGAGCTGACATTCTTAACCCAACAAACATTACGACTGTAAATCCTCCCCACTTATCTCATTTTTGCATTTGAAATTGCAGGGCTTTTTATACTATTCATAATAATAATAATTTTGTGTCAGAAATTAGTCTGGGTTGAAAGGATTTTTGCAGAAGAAACTCTGCTCAGGGAATGCCCAAATGAAGCTCCTTTCATGTCCCCAAGAACTGAGACAGAGACAGTACCCAGGTCTCGAACTGACAACTTGCCAGCCTTCCAGCTAACAAGGTGAGTGTCTTAACCACTGACCCATCACAGCCCCTATACCCATGATGGTGAACCTTTGCACTGCAGATGTTCTTGGACTTCAATTCCCAGAAGCCCAAGTCCCCATGAATCCACACAAATGGGTTTGCTGTGATTCATTCAGCCCACGCCGCCCCTGTCGCTCCTGGAATGTGCCAAATTCCAGCGGGATCGGTCCAGGGGGTTGGGAGCCTTTAGAGCACATACAAGACCACACCTCTGTTTTATAGATATAGAAAAACAACCAACTGAAACCAAATCCTTTGAAAACACAGTTTGGTGCCTTCCACTTAAAGAGTAGGGAAACAGTGAAGAAACTTTGAGTTAGCTGAAAAGGCAAGATTTTGGAACATTGTCCTACCCTAAAGTATTTGAGCACCTCTCTGGATTGACCCCTGACATTATCTAAACACCAAACAGAATGTTGCTGCCAGGAAAATAAATATTCAGGGAACTGACTGAGTCATAATGAGGTGCACATCAGCAAATAACAAGATAAACAGCTCTGCCCCTGATCGCTAGTATCATATGGTATAAATCAGCACAAACCAAACAAGTGGGTATAACTTTTAATGCATCATGCAGGATTATTACTGGCTGCCTGAAACTTACCACCATTGAAAAAGTCTATTATTTGGCTGCCATTGTCCCTTCGGAAGTAAATTAAGAAGTGCTCGCAAATAACAAAGTAAAGTAATACGGCACTAAGCCCATTCACTGATCATCATCAACCCCCTAGCCCAGGGATCAGCAAACTTGACTGTCCAAAAATTCTTGGACTTCAATTCCCAGTAGTCCTGATCAGCAGGTGCACTTACTTGGGCTTCTGATGGTCCAAGAATACCTGGGATAGCTATGTTTGCTGACCCCTGCCTGAGCCATAAGCTAAAATTGAAGAAAGCCTTTCTGCACACCTCTCAAGCTCTAAATATTAAACCAGAAGAGGCTAGGATAAACCTATGGAGAGCAAAAGCAACACATCTTACCAAATGGAAGACTGCTGAAGGGTGTCTTTCACCAGGACAAGATTCTGGCTGGACCATCTGAAAATCAATTAATAGACTTTGAAGTGAAGTATCAAAGAATAATAAAGTAAAATGGAGCTACTTGCATACTGGGCAAATTTTCTGTGAATGTGGAAAAATTCAATCAATACAGCATTTATATGTATGCAATTTATGCCCCACCAGGTGTAGAAAAGAATATCCAATAAATGGCTGTGATACTACCATTGAAGTAGCCCACTTCTGGTAAAAAAATAAGTGTGCAACATTCTGCTACCAAAAAAAGACAGAGATATGTTTCTGTTCAGTCATAAGACTGTTTTTTTGTCCTTGTCAAATTTCTCTAAAAGACCAACTGGGCATCAATCCAACAGGGCAAAGTGGAAAAGACCGGCCGTATGGCTGTGCTTCTCAGAAATGCTTCTCAGCCTTTTTTTTGCTGAGATTTATGAATGCACAAAATCTAAATATGAGAAATGTATCACTGTCTGACATAATAGGATAAGTCTGACAGCCATATTCAATCTGCTTTTCTTTTATGGAGATCTTCACAGAACAAGTATGCCAGCCATGCCCAAGCTTCCGCAGATGTTTGCATGTGTTCACACTTCCCGGAACATAATGAATGACAAGAAACCAGTTTTGGATGCAAAGGATGCAACTTAGCTCAAGCTGCAGAGGGAAAAGGAGGACAGTGAGAACAAGTGGGAAATGAACATTTTTTAAAAAGCATGGCATCAAGCACAGACTTTGAATCAAAGGCTAAATAGTGTGTCCATGGATAAGCAGTCCCCATCGGAGACAATCATCTGTCGTGATGCTAGAAAGAGACACCCATTTGAAAAGAATGGTAAAACAAAAAAGGAACCACAGAATATTTTCTGGGCTTACATTTAACTCGCTCTCTTGTTGATCAATTGGTAAATCTGGAAAGCAAGCTGGTAAGAAGAGCAAAGGATGTGCCATGCCTACTAAACAAAAAGACATTTATAACTTACTTGGACATTTGGGCATATTATCCAGCCCACCATTACATGGGCAGGATAATACAATATGTAATGGGGACTGTACTGGCTCAAGAGGCTAAGACGCTGACTGGAAGGTGGGAGGTCAGCAGTTCGATACCCGAATACTGCAGGACAGAATGAGCTTCCGTCTTTGTCCCAGCTCCTGCCAACCTAGCAGTTCAAAAGCAAGAAAGTGTAAATAGATAAATAGGGACCACTTCGGTGGGAAGGTAAACAGCATTCCGTGCACTCCGGTGTCTAATCATGCCTGCCACATGACCACAAAAACATCTGCAGAAGTAGACAGTGTTGGTTCTTTGGCTATGAAACAGAGATGAGCACTGAATCCTAGAGTCGGATACGACTGACTTTCAAGCAAGGGTGACCTTTACCTAATGTTTTTACATATTGTAAGCCACCCTGAGTGGTGCTTGCACCAAAAGGGAAGGGTATAAATGTAAGTAAATGAATAAATATTTACTGGTAGATTCTGGGATCTGTCATCCAAAAAAGTAATATTTGCAAGCTTATTACATCTCGGGTTCCCAGAACACAGCATGACATTTATGTGTTCTCTTCCAAATCCTGTCCAACCTTTAGTTTATTTCTCAAAAGTGTAGTCCTAAGCTTTTGATGTTCATAACTGGAGAGGATTAGGCTGGATCATTAAAACTTGCCTACTTCACTTCTTTAGTATAGGAACATTGTGGATAGCTCCGGAAGCTAAAACTAGCAGTCCTTCCACCAGCATTAGCAGTTATTCTTCTTCCATGTCTAGGTCAGACATTAAACTGCCAAAATGAAACCACCTTTGGTGAATTCATTCCGTACTTCCTTTCACCAGACCTAGTGTGAGAAAGTTTAGCCAGCACAACAAGGTTGTCTATGCCTGGGATACACCTGATTGTGGTTCAAAAGTAGTGCAATAGCATTGGCAGTGTTATGGAAGGACAGTGAGCAGGGTAGAGCCAAGATCAGTTTCTGGAATAAGATTGAGAGGCATCTCACCAAAATGTTTCTGCCCCAATCATTAGCTGTTAGTAAGTAGAACCAGTCTGGCCAGGTTATCCTGCTATGGTAATAGAGTAGACCATACTTCTAGCAGTTCAAGGCTGTGCTTAACTAAACTGACAACCTTGAGGACTAATGGTTTTGGGTGGAGAAGTCCACAGGGAAGGGTGATGGTCCCCAAGTGGATGAAATCCCACTTGAATCCATCTTGATGGAGGGCAGCAGCTTCATCAATACTGGCCTGGGGCTGATGAGGACGTTGCGTGCCAAAAGGGCTCAGGACCAGAAAGTGACTCGCAGAACTGGGTCAGTGGTACGGGGGTCATGCTGTGATGTGGAAGGCAGATGAAAGGCCACTGCATTATATTCTCAGGACAGTCTTCATGGCTGATCACCATGATGATCGCCTATATTTGGATTCGGATACAGCAGAAGAAGAATAAGTAGAACTAGTCCAAACTTACTCCATCAACACTTAAGGTCTTCTAATCATAGGTTATCTGTAGTATACAGATACTCTTTTTGTCACTGCAAAGAGTGGCCACAGAGAGGGAAGGCAAGCCAAATGGTCAGTGGTCTTGACTAGAGACTTTGTACATTGGTTTCTTTCTTCCCTGCTTCAAACTTCCTTGGCTTTTTCCAGAAACTACACTGTTGAACCTTATGCGTTTCCAGTTTTGCAATAATCATAATTTACAGCTTGAATAACAGATGATGGATAGTGAGGTGGGTTTTCTCTATGTCATGCTCAGGCTGACAAGTAATCTGCTTTTTCTTGCTATGGCAGATAGGCTTTGACCTGGCCCTTGCCTTTGGGGCTCTCCCGTTCCTTTTACCAGCCTGCCCTGTGGAACTTCCCCAAAGACTCCTGACGAGCCCAGGAGGCCTAAATGCCGTCCTGCATATCCTGCAGCAACCTGGGGCTTGCCTGTATTAGCATTGCCCAGCAAGTATTATAGAGAGTATTGTATTAACTGTGGTAGCATATGGCTTATGGCGTAACTTTTGTCTTACCCCCTCTTCCAAAGAACAGATGATGTTGATGAAGTAAAGATGTTCATTGTTCTCAAAGCATATTGTAGAAATAACAGTTCTTCCGTTGGTTCAGGATACAGAATTACAGCATACAAAAAATTCTAATCAAAAAGGACAGTTAGGGAAATCCACACTCAGGCCTTCCCCCAGAAACAAAAGGAAAACCTGACTAATCTAGGTAATCATATTGGGTAGGACTACGGACTCTGGAGTAGCACCAAGAAATCCCCAACTCAAACTCCAACTTGCACTCTAACTCACTCAAACACAAACTCACTCCCAAACCCATGTGCCTATAGGAAAGACATGAGCTTGGCCCTCCTAATTAGCATA
The DNA here is from genome assembly GCA_035047305.1 of Bradypodion pumilum. NCBI lineage: Eukaryota > Metazoa > Chordata > Lepidosauria > Squamata > Chamaeleonidae > Bradypodion > Bradypodion pumilum. The sequence goes on from JAWDJD010000002.1 coordinate 19,042,080, forward strand.
CAGCCAATTAGAGCCCAGGGTTTGTATAAACAACCACAGGTCCCCATAACAAATGTCTGGTGTTCCCAGGCTCTGGATGATGGTGTAAACGGACATTCCAGGCCTGGGGAAGAAGACAAAACATAGGCCTGAAGCTTGGAGAAGCTTCTACAAGGCCCATCTGCTTGATAAGTGCAGCAGAAAGAATTATGAGGCCTTTGCAAAGAAGCAAAGCTACATTCTAACACAGTTTAAAAACCAAAGAGACTCCATGTTGAATAACTTATGACCTATTTCATCACACTTGCCCAACTTATCTTCCTGACTGTAAATCATCTGCCTCCACTGAACAATTTTCCAGATGCAGCTTCTTTAGATAGCAACTTCCGTGACTTTTCACATAAATAAATGGAAGGTAGATCTGAAATACACCCTGCCTGGCATCTTCCAAAAATCCCAGCATGAAATAGAGAAAGATATTTCTTAGATTTGATGTTGCTAGCATCTGCTTAGGAATTTTTAGTGAGAGTTACATAAATTTGTATTCTGTGGACCTCCAGCTTCTCTTTAGTGTACACAACCATGTTTTGCTTAGCACCAAGAGACCTAATTTTGGCATGAGCAGCGCCAATAAAAAATAGCAATCTGTTCAAGAGGCTGTTGTTTGTATCCTCTTTTCAAAAACTTCTTAGGGCATTTCCAGAGGTTTGTTCCCCTTCATCAAAAACTTGTTTTGACTGAAATCCCCATCTGACTTTTACCTTTCCCAGCCAACCAGGCATATCAAGAAAACTACAGATCTACACTTCTTTTTTAATGCACCTGATCTGCATATGAAAAATTATTTAAATTGTAGGGGGAAAATATTGTCATCATGCAAGAACTCCAGTGGGAAATGTAGCTGTGACTTCTGCCGCCTCCCCAAAAAGCATTGAAGAAGCAGGCAGTACCTCCTCATTCTGTGTATCTGTGGGCTACATGATGAAAGGTTGAGGGAATACTGTTTCTTATTGAACTGAGGTTGGAGTAGAGTAAGGCACCATCAGAGCCCTCCCTACACATCCAATCCCCAGGAAAATGAGTTCCAGTCACTAGTCTCCTCATCAATTTGACATCCCTAGAATGTCTAGTTGAGGTTGGGGTTAACAGAAATAATGGAGAGACCAAAAGTCCCACACAGCTGTCTCTGGCCATAATGAGAGTTTGCAATGTCTACCTTCACCCTAGCTTTATGTTGAGTCTGACTTCTCTTGCAGCCACCACAAACATTAGCACAGTAATGGCTAACTTTGGCACTCCAGGTATTCTTGGATTTCAATTACCAGAAGCCCAAGTCAGCATTCCTGCTGATCAGGGCTTCTGTGAATTGAAGTTCAAGAACACCTGGAGTACCAAGGTTGAACATCACTGCATCAGCACCTCTTCTGCTTCAGAGTCAAGGTTGGTTGCCGGCACAGTGGAAGTGTGCTTTACTGATGGCCCAGGTGTGGTGACTTTGGTCAATGGTTCTGGTCCACAGTGTGTACCCCCACTGATCCTTAAGGAGCTTGCATCTCTAGTAGGATCCTAGTCCAAGGGTCTTTCTAGAGGGTATATTCCTAGGGGTCCTTTCCCAGGAAGTCTGGCAAAGGCTTTTCCACCATATCACCTTAGGACTCCACCTGCATGCCATTGAGCCAATTCTATTTATGGTGATTATTTCCAGGGTTTTCTAGGTTAAAAACACACTGAAGTTGTTTATCATTCTCTTCTTCTGGGGATGTCCTGGGACTGTGCAGTTTGCTCATGATTATACATGCTGGTTCTTCTCCTGGCTTACTTCAGTACTTGGATTACTGGGAGATATGTAAGACTATATGATCTTCATTCAGTGTCTCAGCAAGGATTTTAAAAAAGAATGCACAGAGCTATATTTCTGTATCTGTTATCTGGTTTTCTTTATTTTAATTACTACCATTGCAGAGCAGCATATGTTTTCTGGGCAGCTAAAAGGCACATCTCCAAATATTTCAAAATTACACCACCATTGAAGTTTGGGAAGTATGCAAATATATTCAGATTCAACCAATTAACTTATGGTTCACTTAAAAAGGAAGAGGATTAATCAACTGAAAAGTCTTCAATCGTGTAGCAGCCTTAATGAATACATAACATTAGACACACAAGCCACAAAGACACTTTTAGAAGCGTAAACATACGCTATTTGCTAGCGTATAAGACCTACTTTTCGTCCCTTAAAATACACTGGAAAAATGGAGTGCATCTTGTACTGTATATTGTGGCCTATAGTGGCTATTTTGGTAATAACGGGGTGCATCTTATACTCCGATGTGTCTTATATGCTGGCAAATATGGTATATTTCTAGGTACTGTTTCTATTCTAAATGTTCTATGGAGATGATCCAGTTATGAACAGAGGAATTTGCAAATGCATTTATTAAAATCATAGCATAGAATGCAGATTCCCCTCCCTTCCCCTTCTCTTATATCTCTTGTCACTATGCCAGTGGGTTTCACAGAAAGGGGCTCCTCAAAGATTGTGAATACAATCAGGCATACCCTGGATGGCAACCTTGCCAGCTAATCTTTCTAGCACCAGATCAAACCAAAGGAATTGAAGAATGAACCCACCAAAATGGTCTTTGTCAAGACCAACCATAATAATGATCCAATAAATATTGAGGGACTTTTGAGGAATAAGAATATCCTACTAGTGGACATGTGCAGTAAATAAAAATATGACATACTTCTGCTCCAGGAAACACATTGGGAGAAAGCAAGGTACAGAACCTAAGTGGCTGGAATGGAACTAGTGATTGAGAGACTGCATGACCAGTATGGAGGTGCAATTTTTGTTAGACCTGACCTCAGTATATTATTAGCTGAACTGATGGAAATGAACAATATCGAAATTCTCACCATCCAAACTCCACAATTCTCTCTTACCTCTGTCTATAAGCCACCAGAAGCAAATTTTAGTTTTAATGAACTGGACAATTTTACTTATGACCCAATAAATTTTGTTATTGGAGATTTTAAGGAAGGTTAAGGAAGGGCAAGTAATAATAATGTAGAGTGTGATGTTTTAAACTGATCCTTCACTTGTTGTGATTTTGGTTCCCATATTTTTTTGCCCTAAGATGGAGGAAATTTGGTTTAAGGAAGAAATTGATTAAAATATGTAAATTTATTAAAATAAATAAATAAGAGTAAGAACTTGCAACTGATTTAGAAGGGAAATTGGAAAATTTTGATCATCATAGTAACTACAGGGGCGAAATAGCGGGGGGGGATAATTTCAGGATCAAAAATTTGAATAGAAATGATTTGAAGAAAAGGTAATGAAATGAGTAATGGTAGGACAACCACTAGTAGAAGGAAAGGAGAAAAAGAAACAGCTGCTTTGTAATGAATAATATAATTTATTTAACATTTTAAATATCAGCAAGAACCTGCACTAGTCCTGGTCTCCCTCCCCTTCTCTGGAATTTCGGAGGCAGTCCTTCAATGGAAGGATAAGGGGAGTGAAGAAGACAGAAGAAGGTGAAGGGTTGGGTGAGGGTGATGGAGAGGTTTGTATATGTCTTATTTCTTGTATGTTATTGTGGGTGGTGGGAGGTGAGGGGTTGGGTGAGGGTGAGGATGATGGAGAAGTCTGTATATGTTTTCATTTAATAGTCACCCAGAATCACCTCAGCGAATGGGGCGGCACTAGAAAGCTAATGAAATAAATAAATAAATTTTAATTGTCACAGTGAGGCTTGGGGATATAACTAGACCAAAGAGTTTGGTGCACAACTTTATCTTCAACAGATAATGACCTCCAACTTGTCCATGATCTGAAACTGCCTGCATTCTTTAACAGTAGTAGATGGAGGAAGGGAGGTATAATCAAAACAACATCTTCATTAGCAAGAAGATAGAAGTGCAATGCATGAAAGTTGTTGATGATCTGATCCCAACACAGACCCATTGTGTGCGTAGTAAATGCCGCAGTGAAACCTCAGCAGGTGACTTTTTGCCATAGCCAGTATATCCAGGGTCTGACTGACACCATCAAACTTCTGCTGGATAGGTAACAGAATAGAACCTTTTTCAGGAAGATACTGTTGAAGCTGGGGAAGAACTGGTGCAGACTCTAACTGAAAATCAGAAATCATGACAGTGCACATTATTTGAGAACCTGGATATGAAGCAGAACAGTAGACAATCTTGGAAACTTCTTAAATATTTAGGTGGAGATACAACATCAATGACATAAGAACAAAGCAGATAAAGTAGTTTGGTCCTTGCACTTTGGAATGGATCCTGCAATTAATGAACAACTGCATCAATGAACTTAAGGTTCCTAAATTGTGGCGACAGGTTAGGGTTGTTGTTTTATTGAAACCCAGCAAAGACCCAGATGACCTGAAAAGCTACTGACCAGTGTCACTCCTTTGTCACCTTTATAAGGCACTGGAATGGACGATTTACAGTTGCATTTCTGAATTTATTGATGGAAAGATCATGAAGTAGCAAGCAGACTTCAGATGGGCAGGTCATGTTGTGTTCAAATTCTTAACCATACAGGAGTGGCTTTCATTGAACTAACTGCAGTGTACATTACTGTCAATCATAGGATTCGCCTCCATAAAATAAATAAACTTACCAGAGATTTCGTGTCAGAAATGATTCTGGTTGAAAGGATTTTTGCTGGAGGAACTCCACTCAGGGGATGCCTGAATGAGGCTCCTTTCATGTCCCCAAGATCTTTCCCCCACTGAAGTGGTCCCTATTTATATACTGTACTTGCCATTTCTTGCTTTTGATCTGCTAGGTTGGCAAGAGCTGGGACAGAGACGAGGGCTCAAACAATCATGCAGTTCCCAAGTCTCGAATGTCAACTTTCTGACCCTCCAGTTAACAAGGTGAGTTTCTCAACCACTGAGCCACTGCAGCCCCTATTTATCAGAGATAACAAGCTTACACAGTCATTGGCAGCTTCCTTCAGAACCAGAGATTCTTTGTGATTATGGATTATGGACAACGAGGGAAACAGCCCCGTTCGCCCGGCAGCCGACCGGTGGGATGAGCCACAGCTAGGGCTCGAGAGGGCTACAAGAGCCACCCTCCCCTGCATCGCCACCGCTGCCGCCACCAAGGGAAGCAGCCCCGTTCACCCGACAACCGGCCGGTGGGATAAGCCACAGCTGGGGTTTGAGAGGGCTACAAGAGCTGCCTTCCCCTGCCGGAGGACACGGGCGGGAGAGCCCTGTTTTGCTGCACTGTTCTGCAGCCCACATTGGACTCTTTCCCTTGTCCATCCCCTGGTTCTTGAGGGAGATGGGAGGTAGCTGTGTGGTGCAGACAGCCGGCCGTGGGAGCACTACCGGAGCCATCATTAGACTTTCCTCCCTCGGCCATTCCTTGGCCTTGAGGGAGACGAGGACTCTTGCTGGACTTTCCCTCAGTTGTGTCGACTTTGCTGACCTTACTGACTCTGCCCTCCTGGCTCTGCCTGCCAGGAGTGCTTGGGAATAATTGGGGGCCTTTTCAGTATGTTTTGGTACTTTTGCATTTTTGTATTACTGTTGCATTATGATGTATATTGCTTTGTAGTTTTGTATTTTGTATATGAAAATGTATTCTTGCCTTGCAATCTGTACTGTATTTTTGTATATTTTTGAATATTGTGAACCGCTTTGGGTCGTCCACAAAACGAGGAAAGCGGTATATAAGGATAAAATTCAGTTCAATTCAATGGATGGAAAGAATAGCAGGTGGAAGTTGCAGAAGAATGGACTGCCACAAGTCTGTGCCACCAGGGCTCCTATGCGGATGACACAGCAATGGCTGTAGAAAGATCAAACTTTGATGTGATAGTTGGAAAACTTACTGGAGCACTTGAAGTATTAGGACATTATTACAACATCAACCATTTGATGCCAAATCTGAGCAAGACTCAAGTGTGTGCTTTTCACCTTCAAAACTGAGAGGCAAAGGTTGAGTTGGATGTTACGTGGCAAGGAAACTGATTACAGCATTGTCCAGCACCAAAATACCTCAGTGTGATGCTTGCTAGGACACTCTGTTTTAAGCATCACTGCCTGAATCCCAATGCCAAAGATAGATTGAGAGAGAGAGAGAGAGAATCCTTTATTGGCCAAGTGTGCTAACACACCAGGAATTTGTTTTTGGTACATATGCCCCCCCCCATGGACCAATAATGCAATAAAATCACACAATTTAGTTATTCAGCAAGTTGATGGCATTTGGAAAGAAACTGCCCTTGTATCTGGTTGTTCTGGTATGTAATGCTTTGAAGCGTCGTTTCAACAGTAAAAATTGGAGCAGATTATTACCGGGATGAGTGGAGTCTTTATATATTTTCTCTGCTCTCTTTTTGGCTCATGTAATATATAGATCTTCAATAGAAGGTAGATTAACAGCAATAATTTTTCTGCAGTCCTAATTACTCGTTGGAGTCTGTGTTTGTCTTGTTTAGATGCAGAACCAAACCAGACAATTATAGAGGTGCAGATGATAGACTCTATAATCCCTCTGTAAAATTGAACCAGCAACTCTTTAGGCAATTTAAGCTTCCTGAGATGACGCAGAGAGAACAGTCATTGTTGTGCTTTCTTAATGATGTTTCTAATGTTAGATGACCATTTTAAATCTTGAGATATGACAGTACCTAGAAACTTGAAGGACTCCACTAATAATACTGGATTATTTAATATTATAAGCAATGGATGTAGAGGTCAAAACCTCCTAAAGTCCACTATCATTTCTACAGTTTACCTGCATTCATTTCAAGATTATTTCAGCTGCATCACAGGACTAGTTGTTCAATCTCTTTTCTGTATGCGGACTCATCACTGTCTCAAATGAGACCAATCACTGTGGTGTCATCTTTGGTGTCATCTGCAAACTTAACTATTTTAACCGAAGAGTCTTTTGAGATGCAATCATTGGTGTACAGGAAAAAGAGAAGTGGAGAAGTTAGTACAAGGAACAACATCATCAGGAAACTCACAAACTAAAAATGGGGGACTTAACCATCCACGCTGTGTACATCAGCTTTGTAAGACCAACATGTTCAAGTGGGGGCTGCTGGCAGAAAACAACATGCAGTGTGAATGTGGGGAGATACAGAATCTGACTCATTTACTGGTCTGCCAATTACTGCCAGAAACATGCTTTGATGAGGACTTACATGTGGCCAATGACAAAGCCAAGAAAGTGGCTTCATTTGGCAGTCCAGTGTTTGAGCAGGAGCCGGGACATAAAAGAAGATGAATATGCCAAAAAAATTCCATAGAATATTAACCAAGGTATCATTAATAATAATAATAATAATAGTAATAATAATAATTCTGTGTAGTTAAGTCAACTCTCACTTACGACTATTCTTTACAGGTTTTTCTATGTAGAAAATACATAGAAGTGTATTTCTGGAGACACCCTAGGACTGTGCAGCTTACCCAAAGCTACAAAGTTGGGTCTTTTGCTGAGTAACATAGGAACCGCCCCCCCCCCTTCCCCACTTCTGGCTCCACAGCTATCTAAACCAATATCTCCACAGATATCGAAACCAATGAGATATTCAACCAGCCTAAGGTATCATTAGAGGCATTAAATTTCAAGAACCATTTGAGCAAGAAAATAATTGATGTCACCTAAATTATGATTTCCATACTTCATTTTGGCATCATGATATCTGTTTAGACCCAATTAGTTTCCAAACCAATAGAAAACAATCTGTTAATGACCAAATAGTAATAAATAAAAGCCATGAATAAAACTATGAATTCTCTCTCCATGTTTCTCTCCACACCAATAGCATCCAATAATTTCCTTTCACCTATTTTTTAAAAAGTCACCATAAATGCAACATAAGTGCAAATTCATAAATAGCTTTCTGCCTTAGATTAATTTCTGTCAAGTAGTGCATTTTTCTCTTTCTCCCTTTAGTTGACTTAAACACTGGCATGATTAAACAACTTAAATATGTGTGTGTATAATCATTACAATGAAGCATCTTTAATTATCTTTGAAATTAAGTTACTCAGGCTATAGCCAGCTTAGCCTTCTGAAAACCACTGAGCACATTTAAAATGTTATGTGCTATGCTAAGAGATTAAAGATTAATACTCATGAGTGGCAAAACAACACAATCGTATTGCTTATTTCTTAGATTTGCATCCCACATTGGGTATAAATGCTGCTGCCACCCAAATAGAAACAGGAGGTGCAAAAAACATATCCCAAAAAGGGTTCAGCTGGAAGTATGAGCAATGAAAAAGCTTAACTGCATACCTACAGGCCTATCTGTCACCTTTCACGGGTATTGTTTTGAACAGGAAAACCTCTGCTAAATGGAAAATGCACCCATGTGGAGGAGACCTTTGGCAGCTTGTTGAAGCTTAAATAGGAGACTCTCCCATCATTGGCCGCTCGGGTTAGTGGTCCTGGCTGGGTGGGTGGGGTGTCTGTTCTGCTCTTTTTTAACATTCTGAACCACCCAGAGTGGGATTGTATCCCAGATGGGTGGTGTATAAGTCGAATAAATAATACTTTTTTAAAAAATAATGTGACTGTGATCCTGAAAATCCAGGATTCCTAATTATGTAGAAATGTCTTCTAATTGTGGTAATAAGAGTCAAAACTGCAGTAGCATGGTTCATTAGCTCTTAATTTGATTGAAAGAAAAGATGAATCATCACTACACAATAAATGGCAAAACTGAGATGTCTCAGAGCAAATTCTTCAAAATGGAGAATATAATATGCAACAAAAAAATAAGGAACTGAAATCCCATCTTCTTCTTTCAGGTTTAGGTCAGGCTTTAAAATGCCAAAATGAAGTTACCTCTTTGGCTTTGTTGTTGGCCTCATCAGTACATTTTTCTGGTAGTAACCAGCAGACCAGCAAATGAGCCAAATTCTGTCTCTCTCCACATTCACACGGAGTGTTGTTGTCTGCCAGCAGCCCCCACTTAAGTATGTTTGGTCTTACATTTAGGCATTCTGACCTTCAGCCTATTCAGAGTCCTCTAAGTGACATAGGGGAGATTGAGTTCCTCAGTCATATCCTCCTTTAATATTATTCCTTCTTCAGTTAGCAAAATTACCGGCCTACGAATGAAAATCCATTGAAAATAATGCCTTGGTTAATGAATTTTCCCCAGAATGGATTAATTGGTGTTCAATGCATTCCTATGGGAAACCAGGTTTTGGTTTACAATTTTTTGTTTTAGTGCATTCCTATGGGATTCCTATGCATTCTGTGCTTTCACAACTTTCACTGCATACTCATACACGGTAATCTGAACAAGACATTGACCCTCACCCCAGGGTCCTAGCAGTATGCATTGAGCTGTGATTCAGCCTTAACCTGTCTGAGTTTAAGCCCCAAAATTCCTGAAGCTATTGGTAAGTAACATGGCCCTCTCACATGGGAAGAGAGAGGCTGGTAACAACAGACTGACTGGATAGATTGATGTTGCAAAGATCCTGCTGACCCCTGCCTGAATGTGATCAACAGCAACCAAACAAATTGTGTGCCTAAGCTATTCTCTAGCTTATGATTGATTACCTTCAGCCAGAGAGGGCAAATGCAGAAAAGACCTTCATAGAGTTGTCCAGAGTAATATCTTACACAGCAAGGGAATGGGCAGCCTCAACAGTGGATCATACATCTTAACACAGAGGGGGCAGGCAGAGATTTTTCAGAATAGCCTGCTGCATACCAAAGCAAGTATTTTTGATTTTAAAAAGATTGCTTGCATCTATATGTTTTTCCTATCCCATCACTTTGCAGAGTAGGAATGAGGAACTACTGTAGTTTGCAGTTCCATGTTGAATCCTTACCCTTCAAACCCCACACAAGCCAAATAAATAAATTGTGATGTTATTGTTTCCTCAATAAGATATAAAAGATATACTGGATGGTTAACGTATGCCAGTAACTGTGATTTAGCCTAATCTACTTCACAGATTTTTTTGTGAAGATGAAAGAAGTGGAATGACACAAAATTCATTGGTTGAAGTGCAGAATTTTAAGAATATAGTAAGTTAATATTTTGCTTTTTGTCCAATAATAAAAATAATTTAGTGTTAGAAATTATTCTGGGTTGAAAGGATTTTTGCTGGAGAAACTCCGCTCAGGGTATGTCCAAATAAGGCTCCTTTCATGTCCCCAAGATATTTTCCAACTGAAGTGGTCTCTATCTACTTGCAATTTCTTGCTTTCAATTTGCTAGGTTGGCAGGAGTGGAGACAGAGATGGGCACTCACTCGGTCATGCAGTACTTGGGTCTCAAACTGCTGACTTGCCAGCCTTCCAGCTAACAAGGCAAGCTACTTAACCACTGAGCCACTTGTCTAATGGGTTTAAGGGAATGCACGTGGCTTTCCCCATAACCTCTTGCATGCGTCTCCTTTAAAGCATGGTGACAGCAGGGAGCGTGCTCTGCACCTGCTACTAAATTTTCCATGTCTCAGAGTCGTTGAAATCTCCAGTTCCTATCTGTTCATTCCTGTATAAGCAGACTTCCCTCCATCATCCATTTGCTTCTCTGTGAAGAACTTCCATACCATGAGCAAAGCCATGAAATGTAAGTCAGTGGATTTTTAAAATTTTCCTGTTGACAAAGAAGCATCCAAATGGACCATTTTTCCTTTTCCAATGGATGGGGCAAAATGGGCAGATCTTAGCCCACACTCTAATACCCATCCAACAAAACATTGGATCTTCACTTCAAACCTGTAGGGTAGGTAAAGCAGAAATAGTGTGACCAGTCACACTGAGCCACAAATTTCACTCAATAAATTTCATCGCTTTGGGAGGGGGGGGAATGTCTTGAGAGCAGATCTCTGAACTCATTACGACAGTGATTCATGCCCCTATGTAGTGAAACCCTAAAGGAACAATCTAGCTCAAGACATTATCCTAAAGTACAGGCATATCTCATTCTATCCAAGTTTCCTCCTATATGCTCAGTTTATGGAGCACAGCTGGATGAAGAATTCTGTGGTTTTGTTTCTCTGGAAATCTATTTCTCCCAAACTTTGCTTGTGACTGGATCATAGCATCAGCCCATTATCAATTCTGCTGCAAAGAGATTTTCTGAAAGCAAGCGTTGCCCTACATCTTCCGATGAATATAATTAATGATTCTGCCCAGGATTTCATCAAGATCTATCAACAGTCCTGTAATAGATGCACCTCATTTTTCAAAACCATTCTCATGTTCTTCTGTAAACATAGATCATTGAAGTGATGGCTCTTGGAACAATACATCACCAGAGAATGCCTCTTCATTGATGTATTACACCACACACCAGTCTTCTTAAATCCACAGTTCATTCTTCTGGGTTGGTGGTGGTGGGAGATCAAAACAATTCTTATAATTAGAAATAAGAGTTTGTTTAAAGTTGGGTATGGTGACAAGTGAGAAACATATTTAGAAGTGACTTTAAGTGGAAATGTGGTAGAATATTAAGGTAAAGGTAAAGGTTTCCCTTGCTCAAAAACCAGTCGTATCCAACTCTACAGTTCAGTGCTCATCTCTGTTTCAAAGCTGAAGAGCCAGCGCTGTCTACTTATGCACACGTTTCCGTGGTCATGTGGCAAGCATGACTAGACACTGGAGCGCACGGAATGCTGTTACCTTCCCACCAAAATGGCCCCTATTTATCGACTTGCAATTTCTTGCTTTCAAACTGCTAGGTTGGCAGGAGCTGGGCCAAGGACAGGAGCTCATTCTGTCCTACAGTACTCAGGAATCGAACTGCTGACTTGCCAGCCTTCCAGAAAATAACCCAGCAGAAACCTTGTAAGCCTGCTACTGATCAGACTTGTGTCTCATTAACCACTCCAGGCAGATCATTTGTATCTTCTCTTAAGCCTTGATCTTAATGAGAGCTTCTGCTCAACATCCAGATGACACTTTCCTTATCTTGATATACTGAGCTTTTTTGTTGTTGTTGTTGTTCAGTCGCACAGTCGATTCCGACCCTTTGCGACCCTATGGACCATCTTTCTCCAGGCACCCCTGTCCTCCACCATCCCCCTCAGTCCTCCCAGTTCTGTGCCCGTTGTGTCTATAATACCATCTATCCATCTCATCCTTGGCCTCCCCCTTCTTCTTTTGCCCTCCACCTTTCCCAACATCACGGCCTTCTCAAGTGAATCCTCCCTTCTCATTTGATGCCCAAAGTACTTTAGCCTCATCTTTACTATTTGACCTTCCAATGAGCAGTCAGTGTTGATTTCTTCTAAGATTGACCTATTTGTTCTCCTCGCTGTCCAAGGTACCCTCAAAACTCTCCTCCAACACCACATTTCAAAGGCATCTATTCTTCTGCGTTCAGCTTTCCTAATTGTCCAGCTCTCACATCCGTACATTACCACTGGGAATACCATTGCTTTGACTATTCTAATTTTTGTTTTCAAGGTGATGTCTCTGCTTTTCACTATGTTCCCCAGGTTTCTCATGGCTTGTCTCCCTAGAATCAGCCGCCTCTTTATTTCATGGCTGCACTCCCCATCTGCAGTGATCTTAGATCCTAAGAAAGTAAAATCTGTCACTGCTTCTACTTCTTCCCCGTCTATTTTCCAGGAACTGATCGGGCCTGTTGCCATTATCTTGGTTTTCTTGATATTGAGTCTCAAGCCAGCTTTTGCACTCTCTTCCTTCAAACCGATCAAGAGATTCTTTAGGTCTTCCTCATTTTCTGCCATTAGGGTGGTGTCGTCTGCATATCTCAGATTGTTGATGTTTCTCCCAGCAATTTTGATCCCATATTGTGATTCCTCCATCCCTGCATTGCGCATTATGTGCTCTGTGTATAAGTTGAATAAGCAGGGTGACAGAATGCAGCCTTGTCTTACTCCTTTTCCTATTCCAAACCACTCTGTCATTCCGTGTTCTGTCCTAACTGTTGCTTCTTGGTTCATGTACAGATTTCTCAGGAGGCATATGAGGTGCTCTGGTATTCCCATCTCTTTAATCACTTGCCACATCTTGTTGTGATCCACACAATCAAATGCCTTAGTGTAGTCAATAAAGCAAAAGTAAACTTGTTTCTGGTATTCCTTTGTTTTCTCCATGATCCAACGTATGTTGGCAATGTGGTCTCTAGTCCCCCTGCCTCTTCTGAAACCAGCCTGCACCTCTGGTAATTCTCTTTCCACATGCTGCTGAAGTCTATCCTGTATTATCTTGAGCATCACCTTGCTAGCGTGTGGGATGAGCGCAATTGTTCGATAATTTGAACATTCTTTGGCATTGCCCTTTTTTGGGATTGGAACATATACTGATCTTTTCCAGTCCTGTGGCCACTGTTTTGTTTTCCAAATCTGCTGGCATATTGAATGCAGTAATTTGATGCCATCATCTTTTAGAGCTTTGAAAAATTCAACTGGGATACCATCATCTCCACTAGCTTTGTTGTTTGCAGTGCTCTTTAGGGCCTTTCTGACTTCACTCTCCAGGATGTCTGGCTCAGGTTCAATTTCTCCATCATTGTGACTATCAGGAGTGTTGAGTTCCTTTTTGTAGAGTTCCTCTGTGTACTCTTTCCATCTTTTCTTAATCTCTTCTGCATCAGCTAGCTCCTTTCCGTCTTTGTCCCTTATCATGGTCATTTTTGCTTTAAATGTTCCCTTGATTTCCCGGATTTTTTTGAAAAGATCTCTGGTTCTGCCTCTTTTGTTGTTTTCTTCCATTTCTTTGCACTGTTCTTTTAGATAGTTTTCCTTATCTCTCCTTGCTTTTCTTTGAAATTCTGTGTTCAAATGATTGTATTTTTTCCTTTCTCCTTTGACTTTTGCGTTCCTTCTTTCCTCTGCTATTTTAAGAGCCTCATCAGACAACCACTTTGCTTTCTTACTCTTCTTTTCTTTTGGTATGGTTTTCTTTGCTGCTTCCTGCATGATGTCCCTTATCTCTGTCCATAATTCTTCTGGCACTCTATCTATTGAGTCTAAGCCATTGAATCTGTTCATCACCTCCACCGTATATTCTTTAGGGATGCTGTCTAGATGATATCTGTCTGGTCTCTTTGCTTTCCCTATTTTCTTTAGTCTAAGCCTGAATTTTGCAATCAGTAGGTTGTGATCTGAGCCACAATCTGCTCCAGGTCTTGTTTTTGCTGACTGTATGGATGTTCTCCATCTTTGGCTGCAGAGTATGTAGTCAATCTGGTTTCGGTGTTGGCCATCTGGTGATGTCCATGTGTAAAGTCGCCTCTTGTGTTGCTGGAAGAGGGTGTTTGCTATGACCAGTGCGTTCTCTTGGCAGAACTCTATCAATCTTTGCCCTGCTTCATTCTGTGTTCCAAGGCCAAATTTGCCTGTTATTCCCTCCACTTTTTGATTTCCTACTTTGGCATTCCAGTCTCCTAGAATAATTTGAACATCATTTCTTGGTGTTTGTTCTATGAGGTGTTGTAAGTCCTCATAGAACTGGTCCACTGTGGCTTCATCTGCACCCGTGGTTGGTGCGTATATTTGGATCACAGTAACATTGAAGGGTTTGCCCTGAATTCTTACTGACATCATTCTGTCATTTTTGAGGTTGTATCCCATTACTGCTCTTCTCACTCTTTTATTGACAATTATGGCTACTCCATGTCTTCTAAGGTTTTCTTGTCCACAGTAGTAGATGTGATGGTTTCCAGAGCTGAATTCGCCCATCCCTGTCCATTTGAGCTCACTGATTCCCAAGATGTCAATGTTTATTCTTTCCATCTCATTTTTTACCACTTCTAGTTTACCTTGGTTCATTGATCTCACATTCCATGTCCCTATGCAGTATTGCTCCTTACAACATTGCATTCCTCCTCCCTCCTTCCTGTCCCTCCCCTTTCTCCCCTCTGAGGTGTTAAGCATCCTGTATCACCTAGCCTGCCCTTTTGTTTTGCCTTTTGTTTTGGTCCATAGGGTTCTCTTGGCAAGATTTATGGCGTGGTTGCCGGTGTCTGCGCCATTTTTCTCTCCTCATACATTTTATCACAGTTTTTAAAGTTTAAAACAGTTAAACTTTTTTACCTTGTGCCTTTTTAGCTCTTTCAGCCTCTCCTCTTTTTTGTGTTCCACTTTGTGCTAATTTCCCTCTGAAGCTTGCAAAGGAAGGGTGAAATGCCTTTGCATTCTGATTTTCAAGAAAATTATAAGAAAAAATGGTGAAGATGGGAGAAGTTCATATTGCCAGGTAGCAAAGGAAGAGGGAATGTACGAGTAGCTGTGGTTGTTAAGTGTTTGCAGAAAAACCCAAACTGCTGTTTTCAGTCAACCTCACTGAAATAAACAGTGTTTACTTTTTAAAAAAAAAATTCATAAAGTGCTCAGTTAACATGAACACAACAAGCCCTTCACCTTTGCTATCAGACAGGCAGCGCCTTTATTGTTTCCATGGATCCAACACTGGAGGGGAGGGATGTAGTGTGTAGACACAAACCCCAGTAAATCCAGGTGTAGCCAAGGATCTTTTAGAACAGGAGTTCTCAACCTTTTTAAGCTGGGTGCCGGGTCATGCTCCCTTTAGTGTTCTTGAAATAATGAACAGCAGCCAGCATAATGGGCCACTTAACTTTATTCAGGGGATACGGACACAAATTCAACTGCGCTACAGCAACTTATATACAGTTAGGGGGGAATTAACAGGATTGGTCAATAGAACGCAGGAGAGAATGGGGTGATCCTGGACCAGACACCACTCGCGCTTCTCAGAGTAAAATGGCATGAACCGCAATCTTGCACTACTTAGAAACTGAGGAGAACCCAAAATGGCTAATCATTTTATTAAATACACAACACTCCCTCAGAAAGCTTCAGGGGCCAGATGGCCATTTTGACCTTCCTCCACCACATGGCACTTCCTGGTGTGGTGGAGGGCCACATGAAATGGTGCCATGGGCTGCATCCAGCCCACGGGCTGCAGGTTGATAATCCCTGTTTTAGAACAAAGTGGAACAAAAGGAAGCAGAACAAGAGGATGCAAATCAGGCATGTAGAATGCAAGCGCGGCGCCAAAATGGCCGCCGCGCTCTTTGCGGGGGCCCCCCCACAGGACGAAGGCATCCGGGTAGTTAGGGGCGTGGCCAGCTCCCTTATAAAAGGGGTGGCCACGAGGCAGCCGAGCTGCCATTTTGCGAAGCGACGGAGCAGAGAAGTTTTTCCCTCTTACTCCGTCGCTTTTACCTTGATTGGGAAGCCTTTTGGCTGCTGACCTTCCTCTTTTCGGCTTCCCTTAGGTCCGACTGAGATGCCTTCGAAAAAGAAGGCGGCCGCGAGCGCGGCTCGGGCGGTTCGGAGGCGCAATCCAGGTCGGAGGACCGCGGCTGCGCCTCCCCACCAGCTGCCTTTGCCGGCACCCACCGGGACCGGTGGGATGGGGTCTATTACCCCCTGGCCGGAGGCCGGGGACCCGAGCAGGGGTCCAGCATGGGCTGCGGCCCACGGCCCGCAAGCGGCGGACGCCGCTCCTGGTGCCCATTCTACTGGGCCTCCCTCTATTGGGGCGCAGCTCACTCCAGGGCCTTCCAGCCTTGGTGGGTGGTGTGGTCCCCTCCCTTGGCAGGCGCCTACGTCGGCCCTGCCGGGCCTGGGTGTGGGGTCATGGCCATATTCGGGCCCCGGGGTGCAAGGACCTGTACCCACGCCCGTAACAGGCGGCCCGGCTGGCCCGTGGCCCCACGCCAGTGTGGAGGCCTTACTGGCCCGCGTGGTGGTACTCGAGGCTTCCCTTGCTCGGGCCAGCCATGCTGGGGCTCCTTTTGGGGTTCACTTTGACGCGTCGTCTGCTGGGCAGCGGCAGGCGACGGGACGGGTCGAGCAGCTTGAGGCGCGTGGCGCGACTTCGGCCACTGCCTCGCAGCTCCCCAACCAACAGGCCAGCGCGGGTCAGGCCCCGGCGACGAGCTCTATGGCGGTCGTGAGCTCCGACGCCCCCAGTGGGCCGGAACCCCCGGTGGGGGCGGCCCGCGGGGGTGCAGCATGTGAGTATGCGGTACAAACTAGTGCACCTACACATGTGGCTACGTTGGGGGGGGATTTTCAATGGCCTTGGCCTCGCCTGGGTGGTGCGGCGGTACAGCCGCTGACGCACCACCAGGCGACGTCAACCACCACCCAGGGCCCCGGGGTGGGGAGCGTTTCCTACCCTGTGGGGAATGTTTTGGGGGTGGCTGGGCTAGTCCAAGCCCCTTTCCAGATGCCCGCAGTTTCTGCTGTGCCTGTCTCGGCCTTGCCGACAGCGGGCTATTCCTTGCCACTGGGTGACCACTTGGCACAGGCCACCAGAGAGAAAATATGGCGAGGGGAGTATGTAGATATCTTCTCACTCCTAAACAGGGAGCCCACCAAGGAAGAGAGGGAGGGGCAGGATGAGAAGGATAAGGAACAGGCACGTCGTCGCAAGCCACCGCGAACGTGGGCCAACTGGCTGCCGGCTTACCTCATCTACATGGCGGTGTACCTGAGGGCCCGGCCGGATCTGGCAATTCCGATGGTCCAGTATTTGGACAACATCTATCGGGCGATGGTTGATTTTCCGGGCCCATCGTGGTTGGCTTATGACGAGGAATTCCGTATGTGAATTCCCCTGCACCCTGAGATGAGGTGGGATGAGCCATGCCAGAGGCTTTGGCTTCTGTACATGATGCCCACGCGCCCCGCGCCAGGGGAAAGATACCATTGTGGACATGCGGTCCAGCGAGTGGCTCCAGCACAGGTTCCCTGCCAGGTGGCGGGGCAGGGGGTTCCAGCCTGCCTGCTGTGCTGGACTTTCTCTTCTAATGGTTCATGCAATAAGAAGAATTGCAAGTACAGACATGAGTGTCCCACCTGTGCGGGCCCCCATGCAGCCTCTGCCTGTCCCAGGCCTGGAGGGACGCGGGGCAGAGGGAGGGGCGGACAGTGGGCTGGCAAGACTGCCGCAGATGGAGCTGGTTCACCGAAAAGCTCCCTCCCCAATTAATGTGGACATGTTGGAGCGTTGGCTCGCATTGTACCCTAAGGGGGAGGATGCAGATTATCTCCTTCAGGGCTTTAGGCAGGGGTTCCGTATTCCTTTCATGGGTGATAGGTCCCCTCAGGATGTCCCCAACCTTTTGTCCCTTAGGGGGAGGGAGGAGGTGGCTGCCGCCAGCATTAATAAGGAGGTCACTGCGGGCAGGGTCGCTGGCCCTTTCCCTGCACCCCCGTTCACTAACCTTAAGGTATCGCCCCTGGGCTTGGTTCCCAAGAAGTCTCCAGGTGAGTTTCGCCTTATCCATCACTTGTCCTACCCAGCCGGCCGATCGGTCAACGATGCTATCCCTGACGACCTTTGCTCAGTCAGGTATACGTCTTTTGACCACACGCTGCGCATGGTGCGCTCATGTGGCCCGGGTGCGCTGCTGGCTAAGTGCGACATTAAGTCGGCTTTTCGCCTCTTGCCAGTGCACCCGGGCGACTTTGAATTGCTGGGTTTCAAATTTCGGGGCGAATATTACTTTGATAAGGCCATGCCTTTTGGCTGTTCCATATCATGCTCAGCTTTTGAGCGTTTCAGTACCTTCCTAGAGTGGGCTTTCGTCCGCAGGTCAGGGTCCCGGACTGTAGCCCATTACCTGGATGACTTTTTATTCGGGGGTGAACGGGGCTGGGACACGTGTACACGTCTCCTCAACACATTTCAGACACTAATGGAGGAACTCGGTGTCCCTTTAGTGCCCGAAAAGACCGAGGGCCCATCTACACAGCTAGTCTTCCTGGGGGTGGAGATTGACACGATAGCGCAGGCGTCTAGGTTACCGCGGGATAAGGTGTCAAGGATAGTGGCCCTTATCTCGGACTTGTTGGCCAAGTGCAAGGCATCACTGAGAGAACTGCAGGTGCTGCATGGTCACCTTAATTTCGCCTGCAGAGTGGTCGCACCGGGCAGGGCTTTTGCCCGGCGCTTGTGCGACGCTATGGCAGGATTATCCAGGCCTCACCATAGGGTTAGGCTTACCCGGGGTATCAGGGCAGACATGCTTGTCTGGTTACAGTTCCTGAGGGAGTTCAATGGGGTCTCATTTTGGAGGCATGACCTCCTGGCTTCCCCTCAATTTCAGATCCAGTCTGATGCCTCGGGATCCCTCGGTTATGGGATGTACTTCAATGGGAAGTGGGCCTATGGTGGGTGGCCACCGGCCTGGGCAGGCACGGGTCGCCTGCGTGATCTCACATATCTGGAGTTTTTCCCTATCCTGGGTGCTTTGATGCTATGGGGCCAGGAGTGGTCCAACTCGGTCGTGCATTTCTGATGTGACAATGCGGCTGTGGTCCACATTGTAAATGCACAGACTTCCAAATCGCCCAGGGTTATGGACCTAGTGCGCCAATTTGTGTTGCGCAGCCTGCGCCTCAACGTACTGTTCAGGGCCAGGCATGTCCCAGGGGTTAATAATGATATTGCTGACGCTTTGTCCTGCCTACAGATCTCCCGGTTCCGTGCCTTGGCCCCGGATGCGGAGGAATTTCCCTCGCCACTCCCGGAGGAGATATGGACCATTGGCAAGGAGAGGTGAACCGGGCGATTGGCCTGTCGCTAGCGCCACGCACCCGTAAGGTGTATCACCATGCAATTAATTCTTTCAGGGCATTCTGTACTCAATTTCAACTGCCAGGAACCTGGCCGATCCCGGTAACCCATGTTCTGCGGTTCATGGTTTACCTGCATTCTCAGGGCCTTGCACCTCGCACCATAGCATCTAAGCTTTCAGCGTTGGCTTTTATGGCCAAGGTGGGGGGTCATGTGGACAGCACCTCTGACTTCCGTGTGAGACATGTTTTGGAGGGGTGGGTGCGCGAGCGCGAGCGCGGGCGTTGCCCGGACGACCGCCACCCGATTTCCCCAGGGGTCCTTACCCAGTTGGCCCGGGGCTGGCCTTGCCTCTGTTTTGATGCATATGAGGCAGCCCTGTTCCATGCAGCCACAACGGTGGCATTTTTTGGAGCGCTCCGCATCAGCGAGCTTGTGATGCTGTCTAAGGCGGATGCAAGTCGTAGGGCACTGGAACTCGAGGATGTCTGTGTAGCCAAAGACTGGGCTCAGTTGAGGATACGTTCCTCTAAGACCGATCAGCATGGCGTCGGCAGTGGTGTGCGACTGCTACGGTGTTCTTTGGCAGACATCTGTCCGGTTGGTGCCCTACAGGAATTCCTGGCACTGCGTGGCTCGCACCATGGCCCGTTTTTCTGTCACCAAGATGGGTCTCCCCTTACTAAATTTCAATTTTGGAAGGTGACGGGCAAAGCGCTGGCCAGTGTGGGCCACCCAGGCGCCCGCTATGGCACTCATTCATTCCGTATAGGGGCGGCCTCAACCGCAGCTGCTTTTGGGTACTCAGGGGCTGACATACGTAGCATGGGATGGTGGGGTTCACAATGTTTTCAGTTTTATGTGCGCCCACTCCCGCCGTGAGTACCAACCCAGTCACCTTACCTATTTTCCCTCATTTTTCCTTTACAGACCCGGGGTGTAGTATTACACCGGTGACAGTATGGCTGGTGGGCCATAGCTACGTGCACAGGGTAGTGTGTTATGCTGCGGCGACAGAGTGGGGACCCCGACTGGGACTGGGTGCATACGCAAGTCTCACATGGCATGGTAAGCCCGGGATGTTATGGCGGGAGCTACTGCCTTTCCTTTTTTCAGGCCAGAATGCTGACCCGCCTGACATTCTGATCATACACCTGGGGGACAATGATTTGGGCCAGGTCACCGGCTTGTCGCTGAAACATGCGATTTGCGAGGACCTCGCCTACCTGCATTACGTCTGGCCCGCCACAACCCTTGTTTGGTCGGACATGGTCCCGTGCCAATCCTACAGAGCGGGTGTTGACCTCCTGGCCCTTGACCGTGCTAGACGCATGGTGAATAGGGCAGTGGCGCGTTTCCTTGTCGACAGGGCTTGGGGGAGGGTCAGTCGTCACCCCGCTATTAGCCTCCAAAGTTATGACTTGTATGCAGGGGATGGGGTCCATCTGTCGCGAGGAGGTATGGACCTCCTGTTGGGTGATTGGCGAGCAGGCCTGTTGACCGAGCTGACGGTCTGGGGGGGGCGTCGAGCCTTCTTTGAAGCCCCTCCGTGTGGCGGGTAGCACTGGTAAAGTAAACATTATGACCCACAGGTATCCGGCAAGTTCGCAATTGACTGGACAACACTAGACAGGCATAAGTTGGTTAAACGTTGTCCGGTCAACGACGAACTAGGCGACGGGGTGATGGCTATAGCTAGACAGCATGCATCACCCCGTGATTTTACGGATACGCGTCAGAGGGTGGGGTCATTAGTTAGATATTGACTACGGTCAACAATTTGTTTGTGGTCAACAAACAAATTGATACAAATGGATACATTGTAGCAATTGCCGTTGGCAATTTTGGGTGGTACCTTACCAGTGTTACTTCGGCCTGCTTGCCTTAAGAATTATGATTGGTCAATGACCAATAGAAATTTATAATTCGGACTAGGGCATGAATCAATAAATGTGGCCCAATGCCGTTATCCACTTTCATTGGTGCCTGAGTCCTTTATTGGGGGGTGCGCCTGCAAAGGCTTTCTGTCAAAGAACCAGAGTCCTACAACTACAAAAACAATGGCCCACTTATTCTGAGGGCATTTATGTGCTTACTAAGATCCTTTCATTACAGATACTATTTACAGTAAGTTACATAGCAGGAGAAATATGGGAGTAGGGAAAATGCCAAGGTCCATGTTGTTAGCAGATGCCAAAAGGTTGCATGTGAATTACCCATGGCAGTGCCATGTATTTAAAACCCAGGAGTGTTTAGACATCAATGATGAGAAAATAAAGCTGGGCTTTTAAAGCCACTATATTAATAAACAAAGCAGTCAACAAGAACAAAACAGCTATCGCTTAAGAAACCACAATCATGCACAAAGAAGAGGGAGTTACCAGTTTAAGCCTCTCTCTTACAGACACAGATACCTACACATTACAGAATGTTCTACGTACCTCACAGTCTGAACTACAGACGGTTTTCCCTGCCACCATATTAAAAAAAAGAGTTTTAATACATGAGCTTTAAAGTTTTGTCAAGTCACCCCTCACATACAATTAAAATCCAATCTTACCCATGTCTATTGAGAAGTAAGTCCCAGAGAGTTCAGTCGGGCTTGATCCCAGTCAAGTGGGAATTTTGCAGCTATAATCTATGAGTTGGAGGGCAGTGGTGGCTTAATGGTTAATAAGATGCCAATCTTGATGAACAGAAGGTTGGCAGGTCAGTAGTTCAAGACCCAAGAGCTGCGCAATGGAGTGAGTGCTTGTCATCTGTCCCAGCTCCTGCCAATCTAGCAGTTTGAAAGAAAGATATTGCAAGTAGATAAATAGGTACCACTTCTGCAGGAAGGGTAACAGCATTCCATGCACTCCGGTGTCTAGTCATGTCTACCACATGACCACAGAAACATCTGCAGATGCAGACAGCACTGGCTCCTTGGTTCTAAACAGAGATGAATACCAACCTCTAGAGTCAGACACAACTGATTCTTGAGCAAGGGAGACATTTACTTTTACTAATCCACGAGTTACAATGTTGGTTTTTTATCAGATGTCATTTGTTATCTTTAGACTGTAAACAGAGACAGAGGCACATTATAGAGGAGAGGTGCAACTTAATGAAATGCTCTCTTTTTTTGTCTGTGAATAGCCCTCAGAACTTGAAACCTTCTGTTTTCCCTAGTCGTGAAATTTGAGCTGTCTCAATTGTTTCCGCTAAGGGTACTCAGCCATTGCATGATAAATGTGTTATAGAAAAGGCATCTAAATGTGAAGTATTTATACAATGACAAAATGTATTATTTGATTTCCTATCAATTATTTAACTGCCTGTAGTTTTAATTTCACACACTATCAAGCTCTTTTACAACACACATAGAATTTGCATCTTAATATTTCACAGCAAAAAAAAATGAGATGGGGAGGAAGAAGTAAAAGGGAAGGAGATGCCATCAGTGAGGGGTTTTTTTAAACATATAATATGATAATACAAATTGCTTGGAGCTGTTCTGCATTACTGTTGTGTATGTACAATGTTGCTTTAAGAAATGTATGAATGTAACTTGACCACAATTACAATGTAGCTCAGCTGTTAAGGAACGCGAGTAGCTGCCTATAGAGGGCAGCTGCGAGCGTTCAGCTCACATGGTTCACATTCCCCAAATCACCGGTGCCGCGGGAACCTTTCCCGCGCGGGGATCACCTGGAGAAGATGGGCGTGACTCAGAATGACGTCACGCCGGTAGCAGCCAATAAGCTACCGTGCAACGAGATTCAAATGTATGTACTGCAGTATATAATGAGCTGTACCTCCGCCATTACCACATGTTCATCCTGATCATCACCCAATAAACCTGCGTTTAGCCCTCACTGCGGCTCCTTCTTTGTCTTCCATGCAAGACACTAAAATTACTTAAGAGGTATATCTTCTGTTTTGTTCAAGGTCCAGTGACTTCTAAAACAGAAGTGGTGTCATTCTGTTAGCCGTAATTAAAATTTCACTTGCTGGATAATTTCTTTGGACATATTTTAATCCTCAAGAAACAAAATACTCCTGACAATGAGATTTTGGGATCCCATTGAGCCAAAAAAGTCAAAGAAGTTATCTGCTCTGACAGCCTTCTCCAAACTGGCATCCAACAGATATCTTAGATTACAAGCTATGTCCTCCCTAGACACAGTTTTGCAATTTTGGGTGGGCATCATAAGATTGGCATTTCAACACATCTGGGAGGTAGGTAGATTGGTGGCCATGAAACAATTTTTGATGATACACCAGCTCTGCTGTTACTAGGACAGACATAAGGTGGCTTTGACAATTTATGCCCTAATAATATCCATTGAGGGTTACTATTGTCATGGATAAAATGCAGGCTATAGGTTTTAGTGTGTAGTCACTGAAAGGTGGGTGGTTGTGGTGCATTATGGGTCTGTTGCATGCAGTCTTTGTCTTCTAGACTAAAAAATCTAGACCTCGTGCTTTCGGGGAATATGAAACTTAAGTCGCTAATTTTAAGTGAGATATGATTGGCTGGAGTATTGCTCATGAGAGGTCAGAGGTGAGAGATGGACAGTTGAATATAAGGAAGGGGAGTAGGAAAATTGCTCTCTTTTCCAGGATGATGGTAGCCTTATGGCATGAGTTAATGTGAGTAAAGCTTAGCAGAAATGTAGTACACAGATTTGATCAGGCCAAATCCGGAAGTAAGCTAGAGTTATTATTTTAAAGTGTGAAATGACTAGATTGCAAAGTCTTAATCCTATGCTATAACCATAGAAACATACAATAAAACATTTATAATATAGAACCTTTGTGTCTGTTGATTGGAACATAGAGCTATGCTGGAGCCCAGGCCCGTGCTACCACTGAAGTGTTTTTAAAGGACTCCTACACACACATGCTACCTATAAACCAGGCAGAGTACATGGAGGGTACAAGAGGTGCTGCCTCACCCAGAGAAGGTACAGACTGCTGTTGGTTAAACAGCCAAAGAGGTGTGGTGTGTAAGGAATTGTGAGGATTTGACCCTTCCAAGCAGAGTGGGGTCAAACGGATATTCATGACAGCCATAATGCCTTTTACATGAATTCTACCCTTGATAGAAATCCAGACTGCAGCCCATTCAGAATGTGGGGCGCGAGACTGCACATTGGCATCCATTCCCGAAGATATATTTTGCCAGTGCTTAGCAACAAGCGTCTAGCTGTCAATTTGCCAAAATGCATTTCAGTTGGCACAAATACATGGGACTGGAGACTGGAGACAAACTTATGCTTGAGCTCAAGCAGCAAAACAAATTGGAACTGTTTTGATATAAGAAATAAGCAGAACATTTTCCCTTCCATACGGTCTTGGTTAAGGACCATTACCTGTGCTGCATGATGGGACATGTTAACTTTTTAAACCTGTACTTCATAAAGTTTTCAAAAGTTAAAAACTTGTTGTATGGTTTGTCCCCTAAAATTAGGGTTGTTTGACATGTTTTTGTAATGTATTTAGCCTTTAGACAATGATTTCTTAAACTTCTGTCAGTTTCCTGTCTGTTTCCTTGACTTTGCCCTGAAGTCTGTGCTGTTACAGTACAATGTATCTCTATGGAAATGACGCAGCAAGGATTTGGACGTTGTATGAGGCATCACGGCTAGGATTTTGTATGCCTCATACAAAGTGCAAATCCGTATAAAGTCCAAACTTATGGAACCAAGTTTGGACGTTGTATGAGGTATCACTGTATCATCCTTGGTGAGTTCTTGTAATGTATTAGGATACCAGCTAAAGACTCAGAAAACTGTTACACTTCTTCCCAGGGCAAATTTTATTTATTTATTTATATTCAAATTTATATGCTGCCCAATCAGGTAAACCCGACTCTGGGCGGCTCACAACAAGTTAAAACACACATAAAACAGTAAAACCAATTAAAACCCAACATACCCACCCACCTACCCTATTCCTCTTAAAACCCACATAAACCCACACTAAAAAAAGACAATTAAAAGAAATGGGGGCTTAATTTATAAGCCAACAGGCGGGGGCCACTCTTCCATCTGGGCCCCACACCTGCCCTGCTAATGAAATAGTACTAGAGAAGATAGTTTGGGTGTATGTGTCTATGTGTGTCCATGTGGTGATTTTAAAACCAGGGCACCCATCTCCACCTATTCCCAGATAACACCAGGGGTCACTGCTTCAGTGTGTGATAGTGTTGTACACACATTTCACCAAACAGCACAATGGGCTAGAGTTCGCGAACATATTCATTCTTTTCCAACTTTCCATCCTTCACTCCTAGCTTCCTGCCATACGTACACTGAGTCCGTTGGGTATCTTCAACAAGGCAGAGAGCAGAACACCAGCATTGCAACTTATGACCCTTCTTGTTGCTCATGCCCTAAGGCACAAAGCCTGAGAAACAAGGCCCTCACTTGCACCCTTTGTCTGCCCTGCTTCTATGACACACAAAGGACAACTCCTGGCTTCAGAGTTTGACTCTGAAATCTCAAGAAACAGAAGGCTGCTATTGGAGATATTAAATATAACAGACTTCTATGCATGTGATTTTTGCTGTTTAGTTGTCCATGTTTTTACAGATGTAAACCACCCAGATGGGTGGTATATAAAACAAACAGACAGACAGACAGATGATGTCTACCTGGCTGAATTGCTCAGTAGTTTAGGTAACTGACTCTAGAGCCAACAGCTGAGAGTTTGATTTTCTGCTGTGCATCCTAGAATAGAATAGATTCTATTATATCCAGACAATTATAGAGGTGCAAATGATAGACTCTATAATCCCTCTGTAAAATTGAATCAGCAGCTCTTTAGGCAATTTAAGCTTCCTGAGTTGATGAAGAAAGAACAGTCTCTGTTGCGCTTTCTTAATGATGTTCCTAATGTAAGGTTGCCATATGTACCGGAAAACCAGGATTGTCCCAGATTCAAGGTCGGAAAAATTGTCCTGGCCAGTTCAATAAAAACCATGTTAAAGTCCCAGACTTTAAAAACTTACTGATTGTGTATTATAACACACCATTAAAATAAATGCAAATTCTCACCATCAAATGAGTGTTTTCCTGCAACATTGGAGTATACCTGAAGACAAATCTTAATGTCCTAGCCTCACACTACTGCCTGATAAGTGTGTTTCCTGGAACTGAGGACATTAAGAGTTGACCATGACACGACTTCTCAGAAGTACAACAGATCATCTTACACTAAGAATTAACTGTTGTAAATAAATTAATTTATGTATTGATATATTTAATGTGAAAGTGTTTTATAACTGTCATTATGTAATGTTTGTTTAAGAAAGGCTATTTTGTAGACAACCTACCCATTTTTGTCAAGTATATCTCTGTCCCGGTTTTGTGGGAGAAAATTATGGCAACTCTATCCTAATGTTAGATGGCCATTTTAAATCTTGAGATATGACAGTACCTAGAAACATGAAGGACTCCACTATCAATACTGGATTATTTAATATTATAAGTGATTTTCTTCTTGGGAGAAGAACCAGCCTCTGTAACTGTGGGCATGCTGCACAGTACCAGGATATCCCCAGGAGAAAGAAATAGTAAACCACCTCTATCTAGAAAACCTTGGAAAGGGTCACCATATGTCAGAATTGACTTGACGACACATACACATTATTATTTTATTATTATACTAGCATATTTTGCCCAGTGGTGCCGGGCTTTTTAAAATTGTGTTAGATAGTAAAGGGTTTCGTGTTGCTGTTTTTCTTGAACCAATGGTGCTGGGCTGTTTTAAATGGCGTTGTAAGGTTTTGTGATTTTGTGGCTTCAAGGTGCTGCGTCCGCCTGCAGCGGACGTGCTCTCCCAGTGTTTGTTTGATTTTTTGTTTTTTGTTTTTGCGTGCCAGCTTCCTCAGTGCCGGGCTCTTTAAATTGGTTTTTGAAGGTTTTTGTTTTATGTTTATGCAAATTTTATTTTAATTTAATTTATTTAATGTAAATTAATTTTATTTAGTTTAAATTTTAATTTTAGTTTTTTAAATCTTTATTTTTACGCATTTTTTATTTTTTGTTTTGGTTTTTTGAGTGAAAAGTGATTTCTGGTTTTTTTGTATTTTTGAAATTAGTGTGATTATTTTTGAATGTTTTTATAATTTATTTGATTAATTTTGGAATTAATCTTATTAGTTTCAATATTTTTGAATGTTTTTTCTCTTGTGGCCTCTGGGTGGGGGTGGTGAGCTTTTCTTCCTCTCTACAATTTTTCTCTTCTGTCCTCTGGGTGTCGCTTCCTGTAAGTATTTTCTTTATTTTCTCATTTGAGTTCCGGTCCTCATGGATAGAAGACGTCTTATGGTAAGCTCTCTGGTTTTTTTTTTTGTTGTTGTTGTTTTTGGGGGGTTGGGGGGGTCTGTGTGTTTTTTCTTGTTTGTTTTTGGCTGTTTTGTGTTTCCTTTTTGGATTTTGGATTTTTGAGTGTTTTTTATTGTTTTTGGTTTGTGTTTTTGTGTTTACTTTTTCAGGGGGGGGTGGCTTTCTTTCCCGTGGGCCATGCTGGCTGGCCCGTGGGAAGGAAGGGCAATGGCGGGGGGGACTTTCTTTTCCATGGGCCATGCTGGCTGGCCCGTGGGAAGGAAGGGTAGCGGCGGCGAGGGGTTTCTTTTTTTCCCCACGGGCCATGCTGGCTGGCCCGTGGGGAAGAAGGGCAGCAGCGGCGGGTGTTTTTTTTACTTTTATTTTTTGCACGCCGGCTGGCCCATCGAAAGGAAGGGCAGCAGTGGCGGGGGGGGGTTCTTTTTTTTCCCCGCAGGCCATGCTGGCTGGCCTGTGGGGAAGAAGGGCAGCAGCGGCGGGTGTTTTTTTACTTTTATTTTTCGCGCGCCGGCTGCCTCAGCGTTCTGTGTGCTAATGGCGATGCTGGGGCTTGTAGTTTTGCCTGCGCATGTTTGCTTACTGCAGCGGTTTTTTCCTGCGCCTTTTTTTTTATTGGCCGCGGCGCATTTCTGAACATTCCTTTTGCCATGCCGCTCAGCCTGATTGGCTCTGGCGTGGCGCAAGGAATGTTGGGAATTGAAGTTCCCTTTTTTTGTTTGCGTCCGGGGGGCTCCTGCCCCCCCCCCCGGCCAAAAATTTCAACCCGGCAGTTACCTGTGAACCAGGTTCGGGCAAGTGAACAGAGGCCCATTACAGGCTAGTGGGGCCTGGTGCAACATCCTTTGTCACATTCCAATGGTTAACGCACCATTTTATAGGTATAGAAATGTGTAATGGAAGTAATCTCTGTTAAGGGTAAAGGAGCTTACCTCCAAGAACAGGGAAGGAAGAACCAGCAAAATGACCCTAATTCACAAAGTTGTTGAAAGTGCCACTAATGTGGAAACTTTTCTCTTTGAATTAACAGGTTACCTTCCCTGACTGTGGGCTGAATTTACTGTTTCTCACTGGTTTTCAGTGTATGTTCTCCGTAAAAGATCTAGAGCTGTATTATATCTTTTACACTAAGAATTTGAGGAACTGAATCTTTGACCTTCTCCATGAAAAGCCTTTACTCTACCTCTGAGCTATGGGTGCGAGGTCACCTTAGCATCTCAAAAGCATCAGAACGTACCACCATAAGAATAGTTATCCTAGGATGTAACATATGGTGTGTGCAGCCACAAGTGCGTGACAAGTGTTTGTTGTTTCTTTTAAGACCAAAGATTCTGCCAAATAATTTCCCCCCTCCAATACTAAAATCATTTCTATCCTCTAAAATTTGAGCTGGCCTACCTGCAGTGAAGATTGAGCTGGGATAGCACAGAGGTGGGAAAGGTGGGGAGAAAGGGCAAGTAAAAGGAATAAAGGCTATGAGAACCCTTGTTCAGGAAAAGGATGCCAATACAGAGACTTCTCAGTGTAGAAAAGAGATAACTGTGAGGCATGGATCATGGATCTCTCAGTAACATGGCCTCTTCAGCTTTCATGAGATTTATAATGTGGAAAAAGGAGATAAAAATATTTTTTCCCTCCCTCTTTTGTCATAATAGATACTGGGGTATCAAGAGAGTCATGACAGCCAAAATAGCTTCTTCATATAACAGAAAACTGAAATCTCTACCACAAGAAGCATTCATAGTTACAAGGTAATATGGCTTTAAATATGGGGTCAGTAAAATTTGTGAAGGATGAAAAAGGCTATTAACCTATAGGGCAGTGATGGCCAACCTTGGCACTCCAAGTGTTTTTGAACTTCAATTCCCAGAAGCCCAAGTCAGCAGGAATGTTGACTTGGGCTTCTGGGAATTGAAGTACAAGAACACCTGGAGTGCCAAGGTTCACCATCCCTGCTATAGGGCCTTAAGGCCTCTAGGAGGGGCAGGGAGATCATTTATGGCCATATTTGTGGCCTGGAGGTATCATGCAGCCTTCAGACCATATAATAAGACAGTTGAGTATAGATGCAAAAAAACAATAAGAAATACATAACATTGAAGAAAAAAACTCCAAGATGCTGAACATTCTTGAGTTCCAAAATTCAAGTAAGGTAACTGATGCCTGACTAAATTCAATCATGAGCAGTTTTCTTTCCTGGCATTTTGCTGGGGGAAAAAGTCAAAATATGCAAGGGAAAAAAGTCAAAATATGTATAACAGTCAACATGATTTACTTCCTTATGATTTTGATAACTTAGCAAAAGCAGTAGAAATTTGAAAACGGCAAGAAGGTTCTTGGAATTGTTGCAGGTCACAAGCTGAATATGAGTCGACAGTGTGATGTGGCTGCAGAAAAGGGCAATGCTGTTGATAGGCTGCATTGACACCAGAAGTATAGTCTCCAGAACCCGTGAGATACAAACCTCTCCCTTCCCCATGCAGCTTTGACTAGGCCTCAGATCTGGACACCATCCTTTAGGAAGGATGCAAACAAATTGGAACAAGTTCAGAAGAGAGCGACAAAGATGTTCTGGGGAATAGAAACCAGAAAAGACTGAAGGAAGGGTGCATTTTTTAGCCTTGAGAAAAGGCAACTGAGGGGAATATGATAGCACATTTCAAACACAGTGGAACCTCATACAACAATTGCCCTGTATAGCAACGAAATCGCATAACAATTAGGTTTTGGGGGGAAATGGTGTTCCGCATAACTATTTTCCCTATGGAAAAAATCATACAACAATTTTTCAATGTGGAAAACCACTTAGCGAAAAAATTGTTGTACGATGTATCCCACAGGGAAAATCGCTATATGATGCATGTATTGTATAGCAATTGTTTTGCACAACAACGAGCCCCATGGAACGGATTAAAATCATTGTATGAAGTACCACTGTACTTTTAAGATAGACACGAAAGAGTAGGGGCAGGATCTATTCTCAATCATCCCAGAGTACAGGACATATAATAATGGGGCCAAGTTACAAGAAGACAGATTTCAATTGAATTTGTTGTTGTTGTTGTTCAGTCGCACAGTCGATTGCAACCCTATGGACCATTGTCCTCCAGGCGTCTCTGTCCTCCACCATCCTCCTCAGTCCTCCCAGTTCTGTGTCCATTGTGTCTACAATACCATCTAATGCAAAAGCACAGGTACACAGAAGTGGCCAAACGGTGTGGCAATGTTCAAAGATAGGAAATCCGTTTGAGGCTTGAATATGTAGTAATATAATATAATGTTTTATTCTGGTAGTTAATATATTCAGAATCTTCCAGTAGAGCAATACAACAAGTCCAATACATTGTGAAAGTCAACCGGTATGCAGACTCTTTCAGGAGAATTTCCCTTCATCAGACAACTTGACTTGCTAACTTTCCAATATCTGAAAATATATACAATATATATATAAAAATTAATTCTGAACTGGAATATTGCTACTGAGCTAAGTATAAAAGAGAAACCCACCTGGATATATAACATTTAGTTTTCAAAGGGTATCTTGTTTTCATGTTGCATCCAAACCTCTTTTCGTTTATTCATTTTGGGCTGTGGATGTTACTGACTCAAAATATTACTCCCCTTATAAATCCTGCTGATAGGAAACCAGGTGTGCATAATCTAGCATTCCCCTCCCATGCCTCCTAATTGACTAAATATATTTATACATTTTTATATTTTTATACATTTTATATTCCAGGGCTACAAATTGACATAATTGTGTAAAGGGGGACAAAAATATATATCTACAGAAGTACATTACACCACAATGCTTGAACTCTTAACAATCTCAGAATTGTATTAGCCAGGATAACGCTGGCCATGTAAGTAATTAGTAACAGCTGTGGGAAGAGGTCTCATGCTTGTGGAATCCCCACTGTTTTATAGTCTTTGTAAAAGCCCTGAGTAAACAGTTTAAAACATCAAAATAGAGGTGCCATTGGAGGATCTGCCCATTCTCAAATGCCATAAAGCCAAGAAATGCAAAAGCACAGGTACACAGAAGTGGGAGTATAAGGGGAGTAATATTTTGAGTCAGTAACATCCACAGCCCAAAATGAATAAACGAAAAGAGGTTTGGATGCAACATGAAAACAAGATACCCTTTGAAAACTAAATGTTATATATCCAGGTGGGTTTCTCTTTTATACTTAGCTCAGTAGCAATATTCCAGTTCAGAATTAATTTTTATATATATATTGTATATATTTTCAGATATTGGAAAGTTAGCAAGTCAAGTTGTCTGATGAAGGGAAATTCTCCTGAAAGAGTCTGCATACCGGTTGACTTTCACAATGTATTGGACTTGTTGTATTGCTCTACTGGAAGATTCTGAATATATTAACTACCAGAATAAAACATTATATTATATTACTACATATTCAAGCCTCAAACGGATTTCCTATCTTTGAACATTGCCACACCGTTTGGCCACTTCTGTGTACCTGTGCTTTTGCATTTCTTGGCTTTATGGCATTTGAGAATGGGCAGATCCTCCAATGGCACCTCTATTTTGATGTTTTAAACTGTTTACTCAGGGCTTTTACAAAGACTATAAAACAGTGGGGATTCCACAAGCATGAGACCTCTTCCCACAGCTGTTACTAATTACTTACATGGCCAGCGTTATCCTGGCTAATACAATTCTGAGATTGTTAAGAGTTCAAGCATTGTGGTGTAATGTACTTCTGTAGATATATATTTTTGTCCCCCTTTACACAATTATGTCAATTTGTAGCCCTGGAATATAAAATGTATAAAAATATAAAAATGTATAAATATATTTAGTCAATTAGGAGGCATGGGAGGGGAATGCTAGATTATGCACACCTGGTTTCCTATCAGCAGGATTTATAAGGGGAGTAATATTTTGAGTCAGTAACATCCACAGCCCAAAATGAATAAACGAAAAGAGGTTTGGATGCAACATGAAAACAAGATACCCTTTGAAAACTAAATGTTATATATCCAGGTGGGTTTCTCTTTTATACTTAGCTCAGTAGCAATATTCCAGTTCAGAATTAATTTTTATATATATATTGTATATATTTTCAGATATTGGAAAGTTAGCAAGTCAAGTTGTCTGATGAAGGGAAATTCTCCTGAAAGAGTCTGCATACCGGTTGACTTTCACAATGTATTGGACTTGTTGTATTGCTCTACTGGAAGATTCTGAATATATTAACTACCAGAATAAAACATTATATTATATTACTACATATTCAAGCCTCAAACGGATTTCCTATCTTTGAACATTGCCACACCGTTTGGCCACTTCTGTGTACCTGTGCTTTTGCATTTCTTGGCTTTATGGCATTTGAGAATGGGCAGATCCTCCAATGGCACCTCTATTTTGATGTTTTAAACTGTTTACTCAGGGCTTTTACAAAGACTATAAAACAGTGGGGATTCCACAAGCATGAGACCTCTTCCCACAGCTGTTACTAATTACTTACATGGCCAGCGTTATCCTTGCTAATACAATTCTGAGATTGTTAAGAGTTCAAGCATTGTGGTGTAATGTACTTCTGTAGATATATATTTTTGTCCCCCTTTACACAATTATGTCAATTTGTAGCCCTGGAATATAAAATGTATAAAAATATAAAAATGTATAAATATATTTAGTCAATTAGGAGGCATGGGAGGGGAATGCTAGATTATGCACACCTGGTTTCCTATCAGCAGGATTTATAAGGGGAGTAATATTTTGAGTCAGTAACATCCACAGCCCAAAATGAATAAACGAAAAGAGGTTTGGATGCAACATGAAAACAAGATACCCTTTGAAAACTAAATGTTATATATCCAGGTGGGTTTCTCTTTTATACTTAGCTCAGTAGCAATATTCCAGTTCAGAATTAATTTTTATATATATATTGTATATATTTTCAGATATTGGAAAGTTAGCAAGTCAAGTTGTCTGATGAAGGGAAATTCTCCTGAAAGAGTCTGCATACCGGTTGACTTTCACAATGTATTGGACTTGTTGTATTGCTCTACTGGAAGATTCTGAATATATTAACTACCAGAATAAAACATTATATTATATTACTACATATTCAAGCCTCAAACGGATTTCCTATCTTTGAACATTACAATACCATCTAGCCATCTCATCTTTGGCCTTCCCCTTCTTCTTTTGCCCTCCACCTTTCCCAGCATCAAGGCCTTCTCAAGTGAATCCTCCCTTCTCATTTGATGTCCAAAGTACTTCAACTCCATCTTTACTATTTGACGTTCTAATGAGCAATCAGGGTTGATTTCTTCTTATTAGATTGCTTAAATTGAAGGTCTTTTTTAAGGGGATAGATTCACAGTCCAGGGACATGTTTAACCCACCAGTAGACGACCCTGCAATTGAGGTTTTCCACAAACAGGTACTCCGGGATTTGTCGCATATTGAGAAGAGCCACACCAAAGGTTGGCATAATTTATCTAAACAAGACCATGCCACCTTAAATGAGTTAACACACGACTCTTCTATTGTCATAAAACAGGCAGATAAGGGGGGAGGAATAGTGATATTAGACACTTCTGATTACACGGCGGAGGCAATTAGACAATTGGGCGATGAGTCTTCTTATTTAAACATCAAACATGATCCGACTCATCATGTCATGAATATCATTAAAACGGTTATATTTGAGGGCATTTCTTTGGGCTACATTACACATAATACTGCTAAGTTTTTGTATAATGAATACCCTAGAACTCCTATCTTTCACCTGATTCCCAAAATCCACAAGCCCAGTATTCAGGGCATGCCCACCCCCGCCAGGCCAATCATCTCCGGCGTAAACTCCGCCCTCGAACCCATTGCTAAGTATTTGGATTCTTTCATTAACCCATATGCTAGACAAACCCCTTCATTCATTAAAGACACCACACATTTTATTTCTCAGGTAGAGGGTTTGGTCGTCCCTCCAACGGGGGTGCTCCTTATACTTGATGTGGAAGCGCTCTACACCAATATACCCCTTGAGGAGGCCAGGACTATTGTCCAGGATAAGTTGGATTCTAGAGCATCTTTACTTCCACCAACTCATTTTTAATGGATTTATTAGACGTCATTTTTGAACACAATTATTTTAGATTCGACAAATCGTTCTACTTACAGGTAAGAGGCGTGGCCATGGGGTCCCCATTGGCCCCCTCCGTCGCCAATATGTACTTGAATAATTTCGAAAGTCTTTACATTCACCACTCCTCCAATCCCCATTTAGGTCACATCATATACTATGGCAGATTCATTGACGACCTATTCTTTATTCTTGATTCCTATGACATTGTTGACCAATTTGTACAATGGATTAATTCCATTGACAACAATTTACGCTTTACCCCCCATTACCATACTTCCTCCATCCCTTTTTTGGATGTGGAGGTTTACATTTCAGGATCTAGAAAGGTGGCGGTCAAATTGTATAGGAAACCAACAGATAGAAACCCATACTTAGCATACTCCTCCCATCATCCAGCCTTTGTTAGGAACAACATCCCTTTTGGGCTTTTTGCTCGTGCCAAAAGAAATTCCTCTACACCCGCTGACTTTCACACATCTGCTTCTGAAATTCTATCTAAACTCAACAATAGGGGTTATCCCATGCATATCATTAATTCGGCATTCCAACGATCAGGGATACTCCCAGACAGCGCTTGTTCGATAGGAAACAACGAGGTGGGGGCAATTTAATCAGGTGCTCCTTTGAATATTCACCAGTGGCCAACCGAGTCAAGAATATAATCTATAAACATTGGCATCTGGTTCAAGACCTTCCAGGTTGTAAGGACAGACCATTGATAGGGTTTAGGAGAGCGCGATCTATCAGTAATATGCTAGTACGATCAGATCATACTGCTAGATATAAAGCTACTGATAAATTGCTTCCCACAGGACATTTCAAATGCCATTCGTGTACGGTTTGCCAATTTTCTTGGGAAACTAAGGAAATTGAGGTTCCCAACAAGGGTTTAACATTCACCTTGCAATCACTCTCAAGTTGTGCCAGTAAATGTGTTATTTACATGTGGGAATGCCCTTGTCAGAAGCGCTATGTGGGTCTTACCAGCAGACCCCTCAGACAGCGGATTTCGGAACATAGGTCCAAAATCAGACATCAGGTTAAAGAACCCCCTTTGGTCTCTCACTATATTGAAAAGCGCCATACGGATAGGGACTTCCGTTTTGTGGTATTAGAGATTGTTAGACCAAAATTATTCGAACGATGTGACATTTACAAAAGATTGAGACAAAGGGAAGCATTCTTCATTCATTTTCTCGACACAATGTATCCTAATGGGTTAAACCAGGAGCTCGACTTGGCAGCGTTTCTGTAGGAGTACAATCCTCATCACCTGGGTGAGCTCTAATTTAGCTATCAGCTACACATGAGTCAGCTTTCAACTGTGATAAAGGTAGCTGTTTCTCATACACCTTTCAACGTCCATATGCACCTAATAATTTGAGCGGAGGCAGGACGCGGGTTTAAGAAATCAGCATTACACATTGGTAAGCTTGTATTCTCATTCTGTACATTCATTGTATTTTTATGTGCCTATGTTATTTATATTCAGCCATGTTAATCATTCTGTTTATGTGTAATTTCTATGTATAGATCTCCTTGAAGAAGATATTTCTTATTCGAAAAGTCGCTATAACTAGTATCGACTTAGAGAACTACATCGCTATTTCTGTGCACTTCCATGCTTGTACAGCTCATTTTTGTTCATCTTGGCTTATTTTCCTATTTACCAGCGATCAGCTATATTTTTGTTTCCACCCATAGAGGAATTTTTTAAGTTATTACGTTTCTGGCTATATTTACACCTATAAAGACTTTTATGAAGATACGATGGTTGTACTCTTTTCTTAGCCAAGATATCTCTCCAAACGGTTTTTTCACTAGTTCTTCTAAGATATACCTATTTGTTCTCCACGATGTCCAGGGGACTCTCAAAACTCTCCTCCAACACAACATTTCAAAGGCGTCTATTCTTCTGCATTCAGCTATCCTAATGGTCCAGCTCTCACAGCCATACATTACCACAGGGAATACCATTGCTTTGACTCCAACACTGGAGGCATTTGAGATACAATCAGACAACTATCTGTCAGATATACTTTGGTTTAGATTCCTGCATTGAGCGGGCGGTTGGATTCAATGGCCTTACAGGCCCTTTCCAACTCCATTATTTTATGATTCTATGAAATTATCAAAGACATTTTATAAGATGTGTTACATGGGGCAGCAGTTTGCTTTCCTGGCAAAGTTCTGTTGTTTACAGCTGAAGAAAAAATGTGAACAACCCAAGAAAACATAAATACAGTGAGATACAAACACACGCCAGTGGATCCCAATAACACAAAAACCGGACACAGAAATGAAAGAGTAGAAAGCAAGAAACAGAAGCAGAAGGCAGCCATACAGAGAGACAAAGAAATCATAGATACCCATCCACAGACTCACATTGGGACATGGCCAGCTTGCTGAGGTGAGAACATTGCTAAATAATTTTCATGCAAAAGGTAATGGTTTCCCTTGCTTGAAAGCCAGTCGCATCCGACTCTAGGGTGCAGTGCTCATCTCTGTTTCCAAGCCAAAGAGCCAGCGCTATCTGCTTCTGCAGACGTTTCTGTGGTCATGTGGCAGGCATGACTAGACACCGAAGTGCACGGAACGCTGTTACCTTCCCACCAAAGTGGTCCCTATTTATCTACTTGCAATTTCTTGCTTTCAAACTGCTAGGTTGGCAGGAGCTGGGACAAAGACAGGAGCTCATTCCGTCCAGCAAAGAGGCTAAGAAATAAATTTCTACATTTATATTTTTAAGTTTTTATAAGAGTTGTGTCTTTTCAGGCTATATTAAAGGTGGAGGTTGCCTTTGCTCAAAAGCCAGTCGTATCCGACTCTAGGGTTCAGTGCTGATCTCTGTTTATAGCCAAAGAGCCAGTGCTGTCTGCATACATTTCCATGGACATATGGCAGGCATGAATAGACACCAGAGTGCACGGAATGCTGTTTACCTTCCCACCAAAATGGTACCTATTTATCTACTTGCAGTTTCTTGCTTTCAAACTGCTGGGTCAGCAGGAGCTCGGGACAGACAACGGACACTCACTCCATCTTGCAGCACTTGGGTCTCAAACTGCTGACCTGCCAACCTTCCAGTCATCAAGTTCAATGTCTTAACCACTAAGCCACCACAGTCCCCTTTCAGGCTACAAGCTCCTATATTTTTGGATGAAAATGATGTTCCTGTAATTCCTCAGATAGTTATGTTTTCAACAACTTAGATGTATTTTGTGCACATGGAACACAGAAACAATGGGGATGAAGAAAGGTTATAGAATGAGGCAAACTGATTGTTGCCTGAATGTTTTTGTTACCCAGAAAGGAGTGAACTGTTCATAACAAGAGTGGCTGGAGAAAACTTATTATAAGTGAAAAAATGATTTAAAATACTTTTCCTGTAGGTAATAATTGGAATGTTGATTGACCACTTACAGTAATTTAAACTGAAGGCATACCTGATTAATGTCCCCCTGGGCAATCTGAAAATAAATAGAAATGATTATTAGGTCACATTCGGTTGTTCTTACCTCCTTCTGGAGGCTATATCATGATATCTGAGTTGCAGTGGTTCAGTGGTTAAGAAGCTCACCTTGTTAGCTGGAAGGCCGGTAAGTCGGCAGTTCAAGACCCGGGTACTCCATGACAGTTTGAGCACCCTTCTCTGTCCCAGCTCCTGCCAACCTAGCAGATCAAAAGCAAGAAATTGCAAGTTGATAAATAGGGACCACTTCAGTGGAAAAAGATCTTGAGGACATAAAAGGAGCCTCTTTTGAACATCCCCTGAGTGGAGTTTCTTTAACAAAAATCTTTTCAACCCAGAATAATTTCTGACACGAAATTATTATTACAGTATTATCATAACATCTATAGCATCATATTGCTTTACCTTTGCCTACACAAATATATTCTGCAGTGTGTTGTTGTTGTTGTTGATTCACACTGTCGATTCTGATCCTTTGCGACCCCATGGACCACTGCATGCCAGGCACCCCTATCCTCCACCATCCTCTGCAGCCTGCTCAGATCTATGCCTATAGTGTCAACAATACCATCTAACCATCTCATCCTCTGCCGGCCCCTTTTCCTTTTGCCTTCAATCTTTCCCAGCATCAAGGCCTTCTTGAGTGAGTCCTCTCTTCTCATTTGGTGGCCAAAGTACTTGAGCTTCATCTTCAATATTTGTCCTTCCAAGGAGCAGTCAGGGTTCATTTCCTTCAGGATTGACTTATTTTATCACTTTGCTGTCCACGGTACCCTCAAAATTCTCCTCCTCCAGCACCACATTTCAAAGGCATCTATTCTCCTGCACTCAGCCTTTCTTATGGTCCAGCTCTCACAACCATACATTTCTACTGGGAATACCATTGCTTTGACTATGCAGACTTTGGTTGGCAGGGTGATGTCTCTACTTTTTATTACATTTCCCAGGTTTCTCATAGCTTGCTTCCCAAGAATTAATTGTCTTTTTATTTCATGGCTGCAATTGCCATCTGCAGTGATCTTGGATCCTAAGAACGTAAAGTCTGTCACTCCTTCCATGTCTTCCCGTTTTATTTGCTAGGGAGTGATAGGGACGGTTGCCATTATCCAGCTCAAGTTCCATGTTATCATCACTGTGGTTGTCAGGGATGTTGAGGTCCTTTTTGTAGAGTTCTTCTGTGTATTCTGCAGTTAGTCCATCCCTTTTCTGCTCAAACTCAGTATTTCTGATGACCTACATGGGTCTTTGTGCTAAAGCGACGACTTTTATCTGAAAAATGTTGTTATGGATATGTGTGCACAATTTAAAGGAATGATGATGCATATGGGACCTTGTTTTAGAGGAATCTCCAGTTCATATTGCTCTATTGTTTCTGACTTGAGTTGAATCCTTTTTATTAGCTCTCTTGTACCAGGATTGGAAAATTTAAGTCTACAAAGTAAGGTTGATTCAGCTCTCACACAGAATTAGATCCACATTGTAGGTATTCTGAGTCTGTCTCTGTAGCACTATTCCCATGTTGTAGTCATTTTTCCTTTAAAATATTTGATTTCTCAGTGAATTATGGCACCAAGGAGAAACATAATGTACTCTCTTTGTAAACCACTTGAATACATTCAGCCCGAGAATGTACACTGATATTCTCAAGGACTTAAAAAATACAAAATGTCAATTTAATCCTAACCTCAATATTAATCCTACTGCTGGCCTTCATTACATTGCATTCCAGTGGGATGAGAAATTACTCCAGAATGCAAAATATCTTGAAATAGAGGGTGAGTTACTAAGTAAATGAGGATATAAGTTATGTAAGGAGGGAGATCTAAAATATTCATGACATCAAATAAGCTGATACACATTTACTGAAGGTAAAGATGAGAAGGTTCCAACCAATATAATTAGTTTTAATATAATTTTGGCAATTTAACTATAGAAAGCAAATACTGTACAGTGGAACCTCGGTTTACAAACGGTTTGGTTAATGTAATATTTGGTTTGCAATAGGAAATCCATAGAAAATAGTGGCTCAGTTGATGGATTTTTATTTATTTATTTATTTTGCAGTACGATGCTCATGTGGGGTTTTCAGATAGCTCCAAACACCCTTCTGATGCTTCCCACAGTGGCAGGAGGGTTTTTGGAGCATTTCTAAAAAAATTCGTCACGTTTTTGCTCTGAGAAGCTCTCATCCCCAACACCATCACCACCAGGAAGTGTCAAAAATTCCCCCTTTCTCAGCAACAGCTGATAGTCGGATAATAGACCTGTAATTAACAGAGCTGGCCACAAAAGGCACTGTCAGAAATGAATATGCATTTAAATACATTGAAAACTTTCCCGAGGTCAGAAAAAAGTGTGTGTGTGTGTGTGTGGGGGAGTCTTTTATCTGTTCAAAAATCTTTTTCGCCGTGTTTTCGCCACTTTAGAAAGAATTCTGAACAACTAAAAGGATTTTTTTAACTTTTTTCTGATATCCAGAACGGAGTATTTGGTTTTCAGTGCATTCCTACGGGAACCGCATTTCGGTTAATGGAATTTTCATAGTACAAAGAACTCCATGGAATGGATTAATTCCATTAACCGAGGTACCACTGTACGTCCAATCCTGATAAAAATTGTGTTACATGGCTTGTCAGTTGTTTTAAGGTCTTAACAAATAGAAGCAAAGCAATCACACTTGTATGCTGCCCCCATAGTGCTCTAGGTGGTTCACAAGTTAATTAGCATTTTGTTCACAACATGCTGGGTACTCATTTTACCAACCTCAGAAGGATGGAAGGCTGAGTCAATCTTGATCCACAGTCAGGATCAAACTCACAACCTTTTGGTTGCAGGACAGCAGTTTAACCACTGCACCAGCAGGGCAATGGCATGTATAACTGTTTTTCCTGTTTTTACAACTGCACTTCTGTTCATTTCCAACTGCACATTTTTCCAACTGCACTTTTCATGCCCAACTCAAGATGAAAACAAATCCTTATTAAAAAAAAAATCGCCATGTGCAATTTGTTTGACTCTCCTTCTTGAAGTCCAACATGACAATCTCTCTCTGCTTACATTAGAGTATGGTAGATCCTAAAGATTTCACAACTTCTAATCATGGCTTTTTGTTGTTTTATGGTTGCATCTGTAGTGCCATCTTCTGGAAACTAATGAGAAATGAATCACAACAATTGGTCTCAGAAGCCTGGAAAAAAACAAGAGAGTTTTTATTACATATGTTATTTGGACTGCTTGAAGTCTTCCCACCTGGGAAATGAGGTTGGAGGATTCATTGATTCTTCCCTGAGCCCATAAAAAGCAGGTGCCTAATGCACACTAGTATTTTGCACTGCAAATTCTAGTGAAGAGGTGACAGTTCTTCATCAAAGCAAGCTACAATTAGAAAGATAGAAGGAAAGAGCAAGAATATATGTCTTAGATATAAATTCACAACATATTTCTTCAGCAGAAAGGTCTAGGACAGGGGTGCCCAAAGTACGGCCTGTGGGCTGGA
Source organism: Bradypodion pumilum (assembly GCA_035047305.1). NCBI lineage: Eukaryota > Metazoa > Chordata > Lepidosauria > Squamata > Chamaeleonidae > Bradypodion > Bradypodion pumilum. The sequence goes on from JAWDJD010000002.1 coordinate 19,084,044, forward strand.
TCCGGCCCCTGATGCCAATTCATCCAGCCAACGAAGCCCTCATTGCTCCCGGAAGCAGAAGTTAAGTGCGCCAATATGGGCACATTTTACTTCCGCTTCCGGGAACAATGAGGGCTTCATGGGCCAGATGAATTGGCATTAGGGGCCAGATCTGGCCCACTGGCCATAGTGACCAGCCCCCTGAACCACGTGACCGGCCCACATCCCAAAAAGTTTGGGCCTCCCTGCTCTAGGGTGTTAAGGAATACTGTACTACATGCTGTTTTTTAAAAATATGGAAAGTTTCAGAAATCATTTCATTTTGAATCATTTCATATGTGGATTTAATAGGACGAATATTTGGCCTGTTTGCTTCAGTTGAGTGGGTGAGAAAGTCCTCAAGAAGGGCTGTTGTTGTAAAGTTTTGGATTTGAGTAGAAAAGATGGTAAAGGTAAAGGTCTCCCTTGCTTGAAAGCCAGTCGTATCTAACTCTAGGATTCAGTGCTCATCTCTGTTTATAGCCAAAGATCCAGTGCTGACTGTGTTTGCAGATGTTTCCATATTCACATGACAGGCGTGACTAAACTCCAGAATGCACAGAACGCTGTTTACCTTCCCACCGAAGTGGTATCTATTTATCTACTTGCAATTTCTTGCTTTTGAACTGCTAGGTTGACAGAAGTTGGGACAGAAACTGGAGCTCACTCCATTGTCTTGAAATGGTGACCTGCCAACCTTCCAGTCGTCAAGTTCAGTGTCTTAACCACTGAGCCACCACACTCCAGAAAAGATGAGAAGATTCTATTCTTTTCCAAATAGGAATTAGCCCTTTATTTAACCAATAGTATATCAATGTTACTGATATACTGTATACCCAATGTGGCATAGTGGACTTTCTCACTAAATGATCATACCTTAAATTGCAGATTATCATTATACTTTAACCTCTACTCTCTGCATGTTGTTTGCTTCCCCATCACCAACTATTGTACCATCAAGAGCATCCTTACAGCATGTAAATAATTCATTCAAATCACTTTGCTCTTGATTTGTAAAAAAAAAATCAACAACAAATTTAATTTGTAAAAAAAATATATTATCACCTTTTGCCTTCGATCATTCCCAGCATCAGGGCCTTCTCCAATGAGTCCTCTCTTCTCATTTGGTGGCCAAAGTACTTGAGCTTGAGCTTCAGTAATTGTCCTTCCAAGGAGCAGTCAGTGTTGATTTTCTTTAGGATTTACTGATTTGATCTCCTTGCAGTCACGAGTCCCCTCCAGCACCACAGGTCAAAGGTGTTGTGTCTATTCTTTTGGGCTCAGCCTTCTTTATGGTCCAGCTCTCACAGCCATACATACATTCCTACTGGACATATCATTGCTTTGACTATGCAGACTTTTGTTGGCAGGGTGATGCTGGTTTACTTTCGTATTATTCTGCTGCAACACCAGAAGTGTCAAAAAGCTGTCAGAAATAGTTAATGGAAACTTTAAAAAATAGGAAAATGCACTGTAGCAGTCTTTAGGGAGTCATCTTCTGCTTTCTCCTCACCTGCTGCCTAATTTACAGTTATGTTAACTCAAGAGTACTCAGCTTTAAATAGGCTTACTAACCAATCATTTCTTTTAGCTGACAACAGTGTTTGTTGTTGTTCAGTCGCACAGTCGGTTCCGACCCTTTGCGACCCTATGGACCATTGCTCTCCAGGCGCCTCTGTCCTCCACCATCCCCCTCAGCCCTCCCAGCTCTGTGCCCATTGTGTCTACAATGCCATCTAGCCATCTCATCCTTGGCCTCCCCCTTCTTCTTTTGCCCTCCACCTTTCCCAACATCAATGCCTTCTCAAGTGAATCCCCCCTTCTCATTTGATGTCCAAAGTATTTTAGCTTCATCTTTACTATTTGACCTTCCAGTGAGCATTCAGGGTTAATTTCTTCTAAGATTGACGTATTTGTTCTCCTCGCTGTCCAGGGGACTCTCAAAACCCTCCTCCAACACCACATTTCAAAGGCATCTATTCTTCTGCGTTCAGCCTTCCTAATTGTCCAGCTCTCACATCCGTACATTACTACTGGGAAAACCATTGCTTTGACTATTCTAATTTTTGTTTTCAGTGTGATGTCTCTGCTTTTCACTATGTTCCCCAGGTTTCTCATTGCTTGTCTCCCAAGAATCAGTCGCCTTTTTATTTCATGGCTACAATCCCCATCTGCCGTGATCTTTGATCCTAGAAAAGTGAAATCTGTCACTGCTTCTACTTCTTCCCCATCTATCTTCCAGGAACTGATTGGGCCTGTTGCCATTATCGTGGTTTTCTTGATATTGAGTCTCAAGCCAGCTTTTGCACTCTCCTCCTTCAGCCCAATCAAGAGATTCTTTAGGTCTTCCTCACTTTCTGCCATTAGGGTGGTATCGTCTGCACATCTCAGATTGTTGATGTTTCTCCCAGCGATTTTAATCCCATATTGTGATTCCTCCATCCCTGCACTGCGCATTATGTGCTCTGTGTATAGGTTGAATAAGCATGGTGACAAAATGCAGCCTTGTCTTACTCCTTTTCCTATTCCAAACCACTCTGTCATTCCATGTTCTGTCCTAACTGTTGCTTCTTGGTTCATGTACAGATTTCTCAGGAGGCATATGAGGTGCTCTGGTATTCCCATCTCTTTAATTACTTGCCACATCTTGTTGTGGTCCACACAGTCAAATGCCTTAGTGTAGTCAATAAAACAGAAGTAAACTTGTTTCTGGTATTCCTTTGTTTTCTCCATGATCCAGCGTATGTTGGCAATGTGGTCTCTAGTCCCCCTGCCTCTTCTGAAACCTGCCTGCACCTCTGGTAATTCTCTTTCCACATGCTGCTGAAGTCTATCCTGTATTATCTTGAGCATCACCTTACTGGCGTGTGGGATGAGCGTGATTGTTCGATAATTTGAACATTCTTTGGCATTGCCCTTTTTTGGGATTGGGACGTATACTGATCTTTTCCAATCCTGTGGCCATTGTTTTGTTTTCCAAATCTGCTGGCATATTGAATGCAGTAATTTGACGCCGTCATCTTTTAGCGCTTTAAAGAATTCAACTAGGATACCATCATCTCCACTCGCTTTGTTGTTTGCAGTGCTCTTTAGGGCCTTTATGACTTCGCTCTCCAGGATGTCTGGCTCAGGTTCTACTTCTTCATCATTGTGATTGTCAGGAGTGTTGAGATCCTTTTTGTAGAGTTCCTCTGTGTACTCTTTCCATTTCTTCTTAATCTCTTCTGCATCAGCTAGCTCCTTTCCTTCTTTGTCCCTTATCATGGTCATTTTTGCTTTAAATGTTCCCTTAATTTCCCCAATTTTTTTGAAAAGATCTCTGGTTCTGCCTCTTTTGTTGTTTTCCTCCATTTCTCTGCACTGTTCTTTTAGGTAGTTTTCCTTATCTCTCCTTGCTTTTCTTTGAAATTCTGTGTTCCAATGATTGTAGTTTTTCCTTTCTCCTTTGACTTTTGCGTTCCTTCTTTCCTCTGCTATTTTAAGAGCCTCATCAGACAACCACTTTGCTTTCTTACTCTTCTTTTCTTTTGGTATGGTTTTCTTTGCTGCTTCCTGCATGATGTCCCTCATCTCTGTCCATAATTCTTCTGGCACTCTATCTATTAAGTCTAAGCCATTAAATCTATTCATCACCTCCACCGCGTATTCTTTAGGGATGCTGTCTAGGTGATATCTTTCTGGTCTCCGTGTTTTCCTTATTTTCTTTAGTCTAAGCCTGAATTTTGCGATCAATAGGTTGAGATCTGAGCCACAGTCTGCTCCAGGTCTTGTTTTTGCTGACTGTATGGAGGTTCTCCATCTTTGGCTGCAGAGTATGTAGTCAATTTGGTTTCGGTGTTGGCCATCTGGTGATGTCCATGTGTAAAGTCGCCTCTTGTGTTGCTGGAAGAGAGTGTTTGCTATGACCAGTGCGTTCTCTTGGCAGAACTCTATCAATCTTTGCCCTGCTTCATTCTGTACTCCAAGACCAAATTTGCCTGTTATTCCCTCCACTTTTTGATTTCCTACTTTGGCATTCCAGTCTCCTAATATAATTTGGACATCATTTCTTGGCGTCTGTTCTATGAGGTGTTGTAAGTCCTCATAGAACTGGTCCATTGTGGCTTCATCTGCACCAGTGGTTGGTGCGTATATTTGGATCACAGTAACATTGAAGGGTTTGCCCTGAATTCTTACTGACATCATTCTGTCATTTTTGAGATTGTATCCCATTACTGCTCTTCTCACTCTTTTATTGACAATTATGGCTACTCCATTTCTTCTAAGGTTTTCTTGACCACAGTAGTAGATATGATGGTTTCCAGAGCTGAATTCGCCCATCCCTGTCCATTTTAGCTCACTGATGCCCAAGATGTCAATGCTTATTCTTTCCATCTCACTTTTTACCACTTCCAGTTTTCCTTGGTTCATTGATCTCACATTCCATGTCCCTATGCAGTATTGTTCCTTGCAACATTGCATTTCCCCTCCCCCTTTCCTGTCCCTCCCCTTTCTCCCCTCTGTGGTGTTAAGCATCCTGTATCACCTAGCCTGCCCTTTTGTTTCGCCTTTTGTTTTGGTCAATAGGGTTCTCTTGGCAAGATTTTTGGCGTGGTTGCCGGTGTCTGGGCCATTTTTTTCTCCTCATACATTTTATCACAGTTTTTAAAAGTTTAACACATTTAAGACAACATATTATCATGCATATTATCACACTTTAAAACACAGTCTCTATGTCAGTTTCTATGTTTAGTCATTATAAAGTCTCTATGTCAGTTGCTATATTAGGTCTTCTACATTTGCATATCTGTTACTTATCCTTTGCCTGGGACTCTGGCTCTCCTCCTCCTCCTCACCCCTCCACCCCCCGGCTGGGTGGCTGCCCGGCGGCGGCGGCGGCAGGCCCCTTTGCCGCTCGCCCCGCTCTCTTCCTCCTCCTCACCCCCGGCTGGGGTGGCTGCCCGGCAGCGGCGGCGGCAGGCCCCTTTGCCGCTCGCCCCGCTCTCTTCCTCCTCCTCACCCCCGGCTGGGGTGGCTGCCCGGCGGCGGCGGCGGCAGGCCCCTTTGCCGCTCGCCCGGCTCTCCTCCTCCTCCTCACCCCCGGCTGGGGTGGCTGCCCGGCGGCGGCGGCAGGCCCCTTTGCCGCTCGCCCTGCTCTTCCTCCTCCTCACCCCCGGCTTTGTAGGCTTTGTACAACAGTGTAGTCTGCAACAGAAAGGGGCAGATAATCTGCATGCAATACTTAATATTCTTTTAAACATGAAGTTCTGGGAGGGGGAACCTGAAATCCCTTCCAGATTCTGTTGGATTCCAACATGCGCTAACCCCAGCCAACATGGTAAATAACAAAGGATGATAAAAGTTGAAGAGACTGAATTTATGGAAGCTCACATGTTCAACAGCCAGTGCAGTATAGTGGGTATTGTGTCAGTCTAGGACTCAGGAGGTCTGGCTTCACATCCCAGGTTGGCCATGGAAATTTAATTGATTTGACAGCACATAACACACATGATCCTCAGCATGCCACAAACTATCTCTTAGTATTTAGAAAGTTAGATGAATGTTGTTTTTTACTGGAACAGACTAGCACAGCTGGGCTCTGGAAACTTCAGAATGTCTGCATCTCCTTTCTGTATAATGTAGGATAGCCACACAGAAGGAAAGGCAGAGCTATTGTACCTTTAATAGGAAATGTCAACAAATACAGGTATACACAGAACAGAATGCAGGTCTATAGCACCTTTAATAGGAAATTTCAATGGGTATACACAGAATGGAAACTAATGGAGTCATGTCCTCTACTTTATATGCTCACACTGTTATAATGATCAAGGAGCTGGAGTCAATCTTCTACAGAAGAAGCTGAAGTCTTTGAGATTTTTAATTTAAAGGGCAAATTATCAAAATCAGGAGAGGGGATGCCTTATCACGCAATACTAGTAGATTTCCGGGAAGATCTTGTTTTAGATTCTTTGATCATGTCCCCAGCCACTCAGAATAGTCAAAAAAAATTGACTCAGCTACTGACAAAGGATTGATTGATTGATTGATTGATTGATTGATTGATTGATTGATTGATTGATTGATTGATTGATTGCATTTCTCTACTGCCCATTTGGGTGGTATCCCACTCTGGGCAGTGTCCCCCTACCCATCTGTCATCTCTGTGGCAAATAATTTCAACACAGTCATCTGAGGTTCTATTAAGATCAATGTTTGGAAATAACACATGAAAATTAATGTGTTGATGTTGAATTCATTATTTTCTTCCAAAGAAATGGAAAAGAACAGCATTATTTTATCTAGCACATAGAAACAATGATTTGAAAGTCAAATCACTGTATTTTGTATGCATTAAAATTGTTCTTTCTCCTGTCTCCACAACTGTAACTTTGCCCTTCAAGAAAGGAGATCACCAGAGAGATCAAGAAGTGGTTGCTTCCCTCTGCCCAATGATAGGACTGGCCCTGAAGTCAAACAACATTGAACTGGATGGGTCAAAGAGTCAAATAGTATAAGCAGTTTTAGGGCCTGAACACATTTCCTGCTTAAAGGGCAATTCTCAGAATTTCCCAAGCAGTGGTGGGCTCCAAACATTTTACTATCACACTGTGGACGTGGTATGATGGGCGTGGCCAGGGAGAAATCCCTGTGTTGCAGCCGAATTAGGACTACTTTATTTCAAAATTTGGATGGGTGGGGCCAGCCAGAATTTCTGCCTCTGGTTCTGGCGAACTGGTGCGTTCCTGCTGATGCCCACCACTGTTTATGTTTATTGGGTTTATACCCCGCCCTACTCAGCACAGGCCGACTCAGGGCGGCATTACAACATAATTAAATACAAATACAATGAGGGAGAGTGAGAAAGACCAAACTCAATCTCTGGGAGCTATGTAAATATCACGGGTGATTGTCAACTTTTTTATTTACCTTAAATGAGGCTATATTTGAATAGTATGTATAGTATTAAGTTCGGATAATATACACCAAATTTTATTAAAAATGATTGTTGGTGGTGGTGGTGGTTTGATTGAAATATGGTGATAACATAGCAAAAAAGTACATGAGTTACATGAATCATATAGTTTGTTTTGTGAAGATTGTATGTTATGTGATAATGTTATTTTCGTTACTGTTGTTATTTTTTTCTTTTTCTGTTTGTATCATGTCATTAATTATTGTCATTCATTAATAAAATTTATATAAAAAAACAAATACAGTGTAACCAGTACAAAAATACAATAGGAAAAAACAATATTAGGATACAATATCACAAATGCAACAAAATGTACAACTATGGTTACAGTAACAATTTACAAATCAAAGAAGGAAAAAATACAATAACCCAAAAGGAGGGGGGCAGAGCCCAAGGCTCAATTACCTTAAACAAACCTTAACTAGGTCCAGGCTCAACCTTAACCTTAACTAGAGCCAGGCTCAATGACCGCATCAGAGCCCAGGTCCACGTCCTCAGCACCATCGACAGGGTGAAGTAGCAAGGCGGTGCTGCATGTCCAAGTCTGGCCATGAAGGAAAGAAGGAAACCCCCAGAGCACATGCCAGACCAGGGGAGAGGGCTCAGGCGAGTCGACGTCTGACTTTTGAGCCTTTGCCACGCCGGGAGCCCAGGTGTTCTTGTTCCCCCGTAGACAATGCCGGACCGGGGGAGAGGGCTCGGGTGATGCAGAGGCGGCATCTGACTTTTGAGTCCTTGTCACGCTGGGAGCCCAAGGTGTTCTTGCTTCCCCGTGGCCAATGCCGGACCGGGGAAAAGGGCTCGCTCCCAAGCTAGAACACCCAATGGTCATGTTGGCTGGGGGAGTATATGAGTTGAAGCCACCCAGAAAGTGAATTTCCAAAGATGTTCTTGAGTCAATCAACCTACTAAACTGAACATGCAACCCATGGGATCTGGTGGACTCCAGGATTGCAGGAGTTGCTAAACATTTGGCATTCAGTGGATGGGCTGATTTTTATTCAGTTACATGCTGTACAGGCTTGGATTATATAGTATTCATCTATATTGTGCTATTTACTATATGACCCTCAATCAAATAGTGAACAGAAAACCTCCCATTCTTCAACAATACTGAGCATCCATTATTGAAAAGGGCGCATAGGGTAGAAAACATCAGAAAATAGATTTTAAATGGAGAATATTAATATAGCAGAACTGAATGCAGAATGTACCCTTGTGGTCTTTTGGAAGAGTTGCTGGCACATAATGTACTCAGTTCTTCAAAGCATTGTAATTATGAGATTTCATTTTGAGATTGTAAAGCATATGGAAGTTGGAACAAGAATGCAGCAGTGGTGGAGCAGAAGGCCAGCACAGAGTCGATTAACAGCATCATAATTTTTCCTGGAGAAAAAGAATTTTTAGAATTGATTTTGAAAAGAGCAGTTTATCTTCTTTATGACAAGGCAGATTAAAACACTGCCCCAGAGTCCATTGGATGGGGTGGCATATAAATCTATTAAATTAAATTAAATTAAATTAAATTAAATTAAATTAAATTAAATTAAATTAAATTAAATTAAATTAAATTAAATTAAATTAAATTAAATTAAATTAACAGCCCAGACAAACGATCCTGATTTTAGTGGGTACAGTGATTGCTCTCTGAGTTTATGTCTGATCTTTACAAGAACCATCATAGATGTTGAACTTATTTGGAGGATAGGGTTTAGCAAATTGAATAGTTCCTATAAAGTTTGAACTAAAACCTGGGATGGATTTACTATTATCATAAGACTGGAAGAACACGAAATAGGAGTCAAACGTACCTCTTGAGGGATAGAGGAGCAGAAACATGGGGCTATTGCTGAAAAAGTCCACACTTGTATGCTCACCAGTCTGCTTGTATCTACTGAGTTCTCTATACGCAGCACCCAGCTACTATCATTATTATGTGCTGTCAAGTCACTTCCAACTTATGGTGACCCTAACAGGGTTTTTAAGGTACTTATTCAAGGAAGTGCTTATTGTTGTAACAATCATGGTCGAATAGATATTTGAATACAGGTCTCCTGTGTCATAGTCTGACACTCTACCAACTATACCTGAATCGCTGTTAAAGCTGCAGTCCTTCAACCACTTACTCAGGAGTAGATATGCATAGGACTAGAGCTTAAATTGGATATGGATGTGGAATTCACTGTTGCCCTTTTATGCATTACTACCTGGTGAATCATACAATTGCTACAGCCAGGAATGAAGAAAAGGAGGAGTTCCTGGTCCAGTAGAAGATTCTACACATGTTCAACTGATCATGCACAGAACTTTTCAGACTATTTGTTTGAAGAGAAGAAAATCACAAATAAGGGGACACAGACCTTGTGTACAAGATATGAATACATGCTTGCATCCCTCCCACTTCATGTTTAGCACTCATATAAACATGCTGAATGGTGGCTGCACAGAACTAGTGTTTGCCTCTGAGCCAAATTCAAACACCTAGTTGCTAAAAGTAGATCCATGTGATCAAATGCTGAATTATAAGTCAACAGATATGTAGATCCCACTGATGATGATGATGATGATGATGATGATCTTTTTATTCTGTGGGTCTATTCTAGGTGGAGAATACCCATTGGATATAGACTGTTATTCTTTGACTTATTTCAGAATAGGCATTGGATGAATTCTCATTTCCTCATTCTTTAATCTTCTGGGCAATTCTGTTCACCAGGGATAGAAATCTGCTGTCCTAGAGGCCCCTCACATCTCTAAAGAGCAGAGTGGAAGCTGGAAATGTATTATGCTGCATAACATGGAGCCAGGACCGGCCCTACCATTAGGCGAACGGAGCAGTCGCTCCAGGCACCCACTCCCAGGGGGCGCTGCAGTGGTAAAACATGTGTAAAGTTTCACCAAGTAACTTAATTTAACCCCATATATTAGGGGTGACCAAGGGGCCACCATAGTTTGATCTCGCTCCATCCTAAAACTTGCCTCCAGCCGGCACTGCATGGAGCCCATCTCTCAAAACACAGTAAGGCAAGCTGGGAGTTATGCCATGTATTCTAGGATTTAATGTCAACTATCTACACAACAGGGGACTATGGTGGCTTAGTGGTTAAGATGATGAACGTGACGACTGGAAGGTAAGCAGGACAGCAGGGCAGTAGTTGAAGACCCAAGTGATGGACAACAGACTGAGCTCCCATCTCTGTCCCCATTCCTGCCAACCTAGCAGTTCAAAAGCAAAAAATTCCAAGTAGATAAAAAGATACCAATTCGGTGGGAAGTTCATTCCATGCACTCCGGTGTCTAGTCATACCTGCCACATGACCACAGAAACATCTTCAGACACAGACAGCCCTGGCTCTTTGGCTGTAAACAGAGATGAGTGCCATACCCTAAAGTCGGATACAATTGGCTTTTGAGCAAGAGCAACCTTTACCTTTATCTATCTACAAAACAATAACATGCTTTTACCTATATGCTAAGGCCAACACGTATATTACTATAATTAGTTTAATTTTTTACTTGATTAGTACATAACCATGCAATTAGTCACTTTACAATGGAAATTACAGGTACAAGAGGAGACAATGGACCCCTCAGCTGCTTCTTCAATTACAGGCAGACAGCTCCTAGTTAATTGAATTAACTGTTATGAGTGACCACAGAAGACCATCTGCTTGTTTATAACCGTATATTGTTGTCATTTTAAAATTCCCCATAGCAGAGTACATCCAATAGTGTCTGTCTCTATGCTTCTGTGCAACTGCATTGCACAGCTCTGATATCTAAAAACATTTGCTATCAGATGTAGGAGGTTTGTAGGAAACAAGAACAATTTGATTATGATGTATCATCCAGCAGCCAGGCAGGAGAGACCCATCATTGATTGGCCATGCTCATTTAAGGAATATTTTTACATGGATGGAAAAAGGATGGATGGGGTAACATGTTAGTAATCTAAAGAGCAGGATAAAAGAGGCAGGTTGTGTAGTACAGGGGTCCTCAACCACCAAGCCATGGACCAGTGCTGGGAGCCCTGGTGGCATCCTTCTGGCCTCAGTGTGCTCTGCTGCGTCTGCACGGCAGGTGGGGTGGGGGCATGGGCTTCAGACACAGTGGATGGGTGGGTGGCCAGGCCCCTTCTCCACATTGCTTAACTGTGATGGGGCTCTACCCCTTGCCTGTGTGCAGTGTGATGACTCGCTGCCCGAGTCGGGAGGTGTGGCTAGCAGGCAGCTGGGCCCCTCTTCCTTGAGTTTGCAGTGTGGCTCCTCCCCCTGCCTGTATGTAGTGTGCACTTTGTTGTATTTTGTTGTGTGATTGTGCCATCCAGTCCCACTGCACCCACTTGCTGGTCTGTGGAAAAGTTGTTTGGTATGAAGCCAATCTGTGGTGCGGGAAAGGTTGGGTGACCTCTGGTGTAGTCCTTGGAATTTCATCCTTGAGATGTCTCTTGATGGAAACCACCTGAAAGTTGCTCACACTCCATCATAAGGGAGGCAACCACTCAGGAGTTAACAGTGGTTCTCCAGGTTGGGGAAACAAAATGTCAACGCAAAGAAAAGTTGACATTTCCAGTGAAATGCTTTATCAAAACCCAAAATCCTCAAAGAATACTAATTGTTATGCAGACAAGTAGATCTGCACTGTTCCTGCTCTTTAGTTCAGCCCACATCTTGATAGAGACAAAGAAATCAGGCCTCAACCTGCTGTTTTGGAGGTACTGCTACTGAGTCTGGGTTCATGTCAATGCTAAGATTTGTTTGTTAATGAATCTCCGGGGGGGGGGGGTGTCAATTCTTGAGAATGGAGAAGCATTAATGACTACAACGTCACCTTACACAGAATAACTAAATTTGCAAAACTTCCTCATGCCCTAAGTGGTCATAACATGCAAGCTTTGCCCGCCACCCCCGAGTGAAGAGAAGGACACATGTCATGGGTTCAAACATGGGCCACTTTATTAATCCAAAATAAGTTGTTGCAAACAATTGCACTGGGGAGTAAGTAGTGCAGGTGCAAGATAATAACTCAGGTCAATACTAGAGAATACCAGTAAGCTTTAATTGAACAACTACTCACCAGGCCACAGGGGTGGGGGTTGCAGATCAATCCATGAGGCAGCACACAGGAACAAGGCATCCAGGCTAGGCCCCTTGTGAGGGCTGCTCAAAAAGGGAGAAAGATTTGTTTCTCCAAGCTGAGCAGTTAAAGAGGGTTTAGTGGAAGGGACCAAAGACAATGAAACAGCCGAAGGGTTGGCTTAACACAGGTTTATTGCATGATGATCCGGAGGAACATGTGGTAATGGCAGATGGGTCGCTCAATATATACAGCTGGCTATACATTTGAAAGTGGCTCGTCGACAGACTATTGGTTGCTGCCCGCGTGACGTCGTAGAAAGGTCACGCCCTTCTTGACCAGGTGAAGAGGTGGCGGGGACTCTTCCCGCGCTGCTGAACCAGGTGAATCTGAGCCATGAGAGCTGGACGCTCGCTATTGCCATCTAGTGGTCACTAGCTCGCGTCCCCTTATCAGGTTTACATTGATACAGCTGAAGGTTATAATGTTGCACACAGAAAGGTTACATTGTTAACACATGGCAATGGTACATTGTTAAAGGCACAGCTTTACAGAACACAACATCCCTCCCCCCTAGGATGAGACGAAGTCTCTCAGCCAAGATGGCTTGTTGCATGTACGTTTGGGCCGTGAAGAGGGCTGACCCCCCCCCGGGGGCGCTACTGCTTCTTTGTTCCCTGGTCCCTTGTCCTGAAATGGGAGAGGGAGACTCGTTAGTGGCTTGCCGCGGTCTGGCGGCCTTAGGGGAAGGGAAAAACTCCATTGTGGGCAGACCGGGGGCAATCGGGGCTAACGAAAAACCCCTCTTCTCGCTTGGACGGGTGGGGGACCACTCCGAAACCCCCCCCCCCCGGTTCTGAAAATCAAAATCTAACTTAGTAGGGGTATCCGCATTTGTGGGGACATTCCGCGAGATATGTATGGGGTCGGGTTCCTCCTCCTCCTCAGAAAGATCCCCTAGGATATCTACGAGAACATCCTCCTCCCCCCTTGGTGGGGACCTGCGGTCCCCTTTTCCTCCCCCGTGGGCTGAACGGGTGGGGGAGAACCCTAACGCTGATTTTTTTCTCTGTTTGGTCTGTGCCCTGCTCATTGGAGACCCTGTGTCGGAGCTGGTCCGCGTGCCGCCTCCACAGGAGCCCTGTACTGGTTTCCACGCGGTACGACACGGGGCCGGTTTGCTCCACAACTACGCCCGGTACCCAGGCTGGGCCCGTGCTGGCGTAATTCCTGCAATGCACGGGGGCGCCTACACTGAAACTCTTTGTGGCCTCCAGCCCGATGTTCCTTCCTTTGTCCTCTACCCTCGTGGGGTCTAGCCTAGTAAGGATGGTGGTCAGTTTCCTACGCATTAAGAGCTCTGCGGGGGAGTATCCTGACGCCAACGGGGTCACCCTGTACCCTAGCAGAAACTGACACACTTGTAGGTTCAGATCCCCGGGGCCCATGCGCTGCAACGCATCCTTCGTGGTGCGGACGAGGCGCTCTACTTGGCCATTGGTGGCTGGGTGAAACGGGGCGGAGGTGATATGCCGAACGGCGTTAATCTCCATGAATGCCCTAAACTCGGAGGACGTGAAACAACTAGTGTTGTCGCTAATTAATGTGTCGGGTATGCCGAACGTGGAAAAGAGCCTCCGCAAATGCCTAATGGTCTGGGCCGAGGAGGTGCTCGTGACTGGGATAACCTCCAACCACTTGGAGAAGGCGTCCACTATAAGAAGGAACAGGGTGCCTCTGAACGGGCCCGCGAAATCAACGTGCACCCGGGACCACGGCCCCTTAGCCGCGTCCCATTCCCTGTGGGGAAGGCGGGCCTCCTCTGGTCTGGAGCATTGGCAACTTTCACAAGTGCCGACCATGTGCTCGATGTCGGCGTCCAGCTGGGGCCACCAGAAGTAACTCCGGGCCAGCGCCTTGGATCGCACGATGCCGGGGTGGCTGACGTGCAGCAGTTTGAGCACCCACGGCCGAAGGGAAGTGGGAATCACCACCCGCTGCCCCCACAAGAGGCACCCCCTCTCTAGGGACAGTTCTAGCTTTTTTCTGAAAAATGGGGCGAACTCCTCCGCTGGGAAGGACGCCGGCCACCCTTTCTGCACCCAGGAGCTAACTGCCGCTAACGTCTTGTCCTTCTCTGTCGCTTTGGCAATGTCGGCGGGCATTACGGGGGGCGAATCCAGCACCTCTATCATAAGAACCTGATGGTCCCGCTCCCCCTTGCTCACCTGGCTGGGCGTTAGGGGGAGGGGAGACCTTGATAGAGCGTCCGCATGGCTGATCTCTTTCCCGGGCCGGTAGACCAACGCGTGCTGATACGCGTTGAGAAAAATGGCCCACCTGAGCATCCTCGGGGACAGGATCTGTGGGGTGGGCTTATCTGCGGTAAAGATGCCTAGCAGGGGCTTGTGGTCCGTTACAATGGTGAAGGGGCGGCCATACAGAAAATCGTGAAATTTTTTCGTCCCCGCGACTATTGCTAGTGCCTCCCTGTCTGTCTGTGCGTAGTTTCTCTCCGCTTGGGACAGGGACCTGGAGTAAAATGCTATCGGGGCCTCCCTTCCATTTTCCAACACGTGGCACAGCACCGCCCCCACCCCCACCGGGGATGCATCACAGGTCAGAACTACCGGGCGTTTGGGGTTGAAGTGGGTCAGTATGGCATCGGACGCTAAGAGGCTTTTTAGCTCACTAAATGCCCTTTCTTGGTCATCGCCCCACTTCCATGCCTGGTCTTTCTTTAGCAGTTTGTGTAGCGGTTCAGCCACCGCTGCCTTCTGGGGGAGGAAGGAGTGGTAAAAGTTAAGCAGCCCTAGGAACGACTGCAGCTCGGGCTTGGAGGTGGGGCGGGGGGCTTTCTTAATGGCTGCCACCTTGGACTTGGATGGTTTTATTCCCTCAGGAGTCACACAAAACCCTAGGAACTCAACCTCGGTTGCGAAGAAGACGCATTTGTCCTTTCGCAGTCTCAGCCCCGCTTTTTCGAATATTGTCAGGACCTTCCCCAACCTCTTGGCCAATTCAACCCGACTCCCCCCCCCCCCCCCGTTATTAACACGTCATCAATATAAGGCAACACCCGCTCCAGTCCCTTCAGGAGGCGTTCCACGAGTGACTGGAAAATTCCAGGCGCCGAATTCACGCCGAACTGGAGGCGCGTCACCTGGAACGCCCCCTTATGGGTGACTATGGTCTGCGCAGCAGCTGCGGCAGGGGACACCGTAAGCTGCTGGTAGGCCTGTGCTAAGTCGAGCTTAGCGAAACACTTTCCCCCGTGTAACCTGGCCAGCAGATGGCTGACTACCGGCACCGGATATGCATTCGGGCGGATCGCCTTGTTGATGGTGCACTTGTAGTCGGCGCATATGCGGACCTCCCCATTGGCCTTTAGTGCGGTTACAATTGGAGTTTCCCACTCCGCGGAATCAACAGGCACAAGGATTCCCTGGCCCACCAATTTGTCCAGTTCCGCCTCTATCTTGTCCTTGAGTGCGAACGGCACCCGGCGTGGTTTAAGGCGAATTGGGCGGACCTCCGGGTCCAGGTCGAATGCCACTGGGGGCCCCTTGAATTTCCCCAGTCCTTTTTTGAAAACTTCGGGGTGTGCCTCGCACACCTCCTGAATTGGATCAGTCCCAACGGCGTGCATCCCAACGGCGTGCACCCCCCCCCCCCAATAAACAAACCCAGGGGCTGGAACCATTGAGTCCCGAGGAGGCTGCAATCTCCCCCTTTGAGCACGACTAGGGGGAGGGACGCGGCGTGCTTCTTGAATTTAACCTGAAGTTCTCCAACCCCCAACACTGGAATGCTGTTCCCTTGCACGTCCCGTAGTGTGGACCTCAACGCTTTGAGCTTGTGTCGCTTGTGGGGGGCAATTCCCAAAAACTCCCTCTGGGAAATTTTTGAATATGAGGACCCCGAGTCAATTTCCATCCTCATGGGAACCCCTTGGACTAGTACCTCAACAAAGTAGCGGGGGTGTCCTGCAGACACGCTGAACACTGGGCGTCATCCTCGCTGCCGTCGGAGATGCGGCCCACGCCGTCCTGCTTCCGCGTGGCCTGAGCACCGTCCTTGGGTCTCGTTGAGCGGTCTTGTCCCGCGGAACGGTCTGCTGAGCTCCGCCGGGTCTCGCGCTTCTTCCTGCACACCTTGGCGATGTGCCCACGGCGGCCGCAGTTGTGGCACTCGGCCTTCCGGAACGGGCACTTCACGCGGTCGTGGGCCGCTCCACAGCCATCACACCGCCGGCTCTCCTTCCGGACCCTCCGGACGTCCTCGTCGTCG
Source organism: Bradypodion pumilum (assembly GCA_035047305.1). NCBI lineage: Eukaryota > Metazoa > Chordata > Lepidosauria > Squamata > Chamaeleonidae > Bradypodion > Bradypodion pumilum. The sequence goes on from JAWDJD010000002.1 coordinate 19,100,383, forward strand.
CTGCTCTCTGTGGACGACCTCGAAGTTCGCCGGGCCGCCTGTACCGGAGTCTCTGCCTTGCTCGACTTCGGCCGCCAGTCCTGGAGTTCTTGGACCCCGGCCTTTGTAGCTTCTGCGGCCTGGGCCGCTCTGACGACCTCCTGCAACATGGGAGGCGGCTCTTGGTTCATTAATGTGTGCTGGGTTTCGGCGTCGTTCAGGCCGCACAGCACACAGTCCCGGAGGGTGATTTCGGCATTCTCCCATTTGCACGGGCCGGCCGCCAGCCGCAGGGCCGCCACGAATGCGGCGACCGTCTCCCCGGGCGCTTGGACTCGCCTCCAGAACGCGCTCCGAGCGGGAAACATCGCCGTGGTGGGCCGGACGTGCTCACGCAGCATCTGCATGAGTTCCTTGGCCTTGAATTCGCTCACCCTCCTCGGTGCAATCAGGTCCACCAAGGTCCTTTTGGTTTCTTGTCCGAGCATCCTGGTGAAGATGGCCCTTTTCTTTGCCTCTTCCATGACTTCGGACTCAATCAGTGCTGCCTGGAAGTCCATCTCAAAGATCTCCCAGTCGCCCGGTTTCCTGATTTCGAAACCGGCGCATGTCTTGGTCCCGTGGGCTGCCATATCCCACCTTCGTCGCCAATTTAGTGGAAGGGACCAAAGACAATGAAACAGCCGAAGGGTTGGCTTAACACAGGTTTATTGCATGATGATCCGGAGGAACATGTGGTAATGGCAGATGGGTCGCTCAATATATACAGCTGGCTATACATTTGAAAGTGGCTCGTCGACAGACTATTGGTTGCTGCCCGCGTGACGTTGTAGAAAGGTCACGCCCTTCTTGACCAGGTGAAGAGGTGGCGGGGACTCTTCCCGCGCTGCTGAACCAGGTGAATCTGAGCCATGAGAGCTGGACGCTCGCTATTGCCATCTAGTGGTCACTAGCTCGCGTCCCCTTATCAGGTTTACATTGATACAGCTGAAGGTTATAATGTTGCACACAGAAAGGTTACATTGTTAACACATGGCAATGGTACATTGTTAAAGGCACAGCTTTACAGAACACAACAGAGGGCGAGGTAGGAAGGAGCTACCACCTATAAAGGCTTTCTGGCTCCACCGTGTCATACTATGCAGGCAAGGCCTGTGAGAGCATGCCCATCTCTTCCTGGGAGAAGCAGGCAAAGTCAGCACAGGGGGGTATTTTACCCCCATTGCTGGTACATTCTAGCCTAGGCAAAGGTTTATTGCAGGTATTCTGTGTCTCCAGCGTATAGGTCAGTGGTAGTGAACCTATGGTACATGTGCCAGAGGCCCCCTCAGAGTGCCCTACTCAGAGCGCTTTCTGTGGGCACATGTGGCATTGCCCCAGCATAGAGCTCAGCACCCCAATGGGAACGCTCCCTCCCTCCCTCCCCCCAGCACAGAGTTCACCCCGCCCCTCTGCGGTGTGGATGGCAGCCTGTTGAGCTTGGGCACTCAGTCTCTAAAAGTTTCACCAACACTGGTATAGATGAATCTTCTTTTACAAATAAGGAAGCATGCAGGATCCTGATGTAGACTGGGACCCTCAGCTGAACACTATATATTTTATACAGCATGCAGGTTAGCCCAGGATACCTGAAAATGTTCAAAATGCCTCTCCATAAGTACAAGAAGCTAAACTGCCCCTCATATATCTCAGATCTGGGACTGCAGTGGCTCAGTGGTTAAGAAGCTCACCTTATTAGCTGGAACGTCAGCAAGCTGGCACTTCAAGACCAGAGTATTGCATGACAGAATGAGCATCCATCTTTGTCCCAGCTCCTGCCAACCTAGCAATTTGAAAGCAAGAAATTGCAAGTAGATAAATAGGGACCGCTTTGGTGTTGGAAAAGATCTTGGGGGCATGAAAGGAGCCTCATTCGGGTGTCCCCTGACTGGAGTTTCACCAGCAAAAATCCTTTCAACCCAGAAAGCACTTTTGTGTGCTTCTGACACAATTTTAAAAAATCTCAGATTTGAGGCTAAACCTCTCACATTTTATCAAATAAGTGGCACCTTCAACTTTATTTTAGTGTGTGGCCTACTATTTCTGCTTTTCAGAGCCATAGGGAAGAAACTTTGCTTGTGATGTACAGATTCCAGATCTGGTGAAACAAGCAGGGTGTGAGTTAACAAGAAACTGCCAGGCTCACTGACAGTTTTGGTCATTGTGAAATTAATATTTCATTTTGATCTTTCAGAAGCATGCAGACAAGCAGTTATGCTGCTGGTTCGTTGATGAGAGCTACACCAGTTCTTTCCATTGCACCAAGTAGATGAATGAGCCATCCTGCCTCTGCTGATTAATTTGATCATTGGAGAGGTTTAATGTGCTGTTAAGTGGGGGAAGGATTGTGAGGTCTCCTAATTATGAGCTCTGTGCATGAGTCTACTGGCTGAGGAGGCCACATATGTCAAAGCAACTGAAATGGGTCATAGACTCTACATTAGCCACTGCCTGCATTTCTCACAGTCACTGGGCATTTGCTCAAAGCAATTAGTCATAGACAACCTGTTCTGATGTTTGTGTTAGGGACAAAATGAAAACATGAGGAAAGAGAACAGGATCACCTCTTCAGAGCTCAGACTGCTACATTTTCAAAGGAACGCCCTTCATTATTTGAAAGCTGGTTGCCCTTGACCTGTTGCTAGGTCAAGGGCAACCAGCTCCCAAATAATGAAGGACATTCCTTTGAAAATGTTGCTGTCATAGCACAGAGTAATTTGTTGTGCTGTTCTTATTAACATTTTGCAATGTATTTATGCCAGTCTGGCCAGGTTATCCTGCTATGGTAATTATTTATTTATTTAATCAAATTTGTATTGCCTCTGACTCAGCAAGCAACTCTGGGTGGCTCACAACACCAAGATCAACAATACATAAAATTACCCACCTTAAACATAAAAAACCACTAAAATCACCAAAAACTACCCCACCTCCCACCCCAGCCAGTTAAAATAATAATTAGAAGTGGGAGCAGCCCTCATTATATAAGCCAGTAGACCGTACTGCCAGCAACTCAATGGCAAGTGTAATGCGGTGGTTAATTAACCACACTACCCTGAGGACTAATGGCTTGGGTGCCAAAGTGGATTAAATCCCACTTGAATCCATCTTGATGGAGGGCAGAAGTTTCATCAATACTGGCCTGGGGCTAATGAGGACTTTGCATGCCAAAAGGGCCCAAGGCCATAAAGTGACTCGTGGAACTGGATCAGTGGTACGGGTTTCATTCTGCAATGAGAACGGCAGATGAAACGCCACTGCATTATATTCTCAGGACAGTCTTCATGGCTGATCGCCATGATGATCGCCAATATTTGTATTTGGATACAGCAGAAGAAGAATGTGTTTATGTGTAGGACAGAAAATGCTTTCTGCTTCCCCCTAATGGCCAGGTCTGAGATTGGAACTTAAAATAGACAAAGCAAACAATGCCACCTTGTTGTTGTTGTTGCTGTTGTCGTTACATGCTGTCAAGTTATGACCCTATGAATGAGTGATCTCCAAAATGTTCATCTCCTGTAAGTGACCTGTGGGCTTCCCTTGAGGAATCAATTCATTTCACCTTTGGTCTTAGCTTTTTTTAAGTGAGCAGAAACCCTGACTTTTTTTAAGGCTAATGTAACAGAGATTTTCTTTTTTTTTTAAGAGTCCTTCTCCCCGATCCTCTTCCCCCATGAAGATGGCTGTGAATGAAAAGGAAATAGCTGTCTTGCCCTATAATACACACGTGAACAGTGCTAAAGTCAGTACAGTGTGCAATCTATACCTATAAGAAGGTGGATGGGTGGTGAGTGTCCGGCATTAGTGGCCACACCTGGCCCAACCATCCTGTACTGAGCCACCCACACTTACCTTTAGACCTAACTTACATTGCCGCAAGGGTCCGGAAACAGAGAGTGAGGGCTGTGGGGCAAACGCACCACAAACACGAACAACAAAAACAACTATGATTCCCAGCATCCTTCATGCCACGCAACCCCTCAGCCAATCAGGCTGAAGGGTGCGGGCGCAGAGGAGGTGGGGCAGCCGGCGCACTCTTTTTTAAAAATGCCGAGAGAAGCCATCCACGCTGCCCCAGCAATGAAGGCTGGCGGTGACTCGCCTTGGCTTCGGCGGGGTTCCAGGGAGAAGGAGAGCCCCTTTTATCCCTGCTACCCCGGCAACGAAGGCTGGTGCTGGCCTCGCTGCGGCTTCGGCATGGTAGTGGGAAGAAGAGGGGGAGCTCATCTTCTCCCTGCACTCCTGCCGCTTCCCTCAGGAAGACAAAGGCCGAGAACGGCACTCCATTCTCTGCCTTCGCCTCCCGGAGGGAAGTTAGCCACTTCCACGGGGGCCGAAGGCACTGCTGCCTTCGTCCCCCTCCCACCAAGGGAAGCAAGCCACTTCCCCGGGAAGCAAAGGCAGAGAACGGCACTCCATTCTCTGCCTTCGCCTCCCAGAGGGAAGCGAGCCCCTTCCATGGGGGGTGGGGGATGAAGGCACTGGTGCTTTGGTCCCCCACCCACTGAGGGAAGTGAGCCACTTCCCTGGGAAGCAAAGGCAGAGAATGGCACTTAGTTCTCTGCCTTCGCCTCCCGGATGGAAGCGAGCCCCTCCACATTCGGCCCTTGCATGTCAGAGAAGGGGCTTACTTTTCTGACAGACAAGGGCTGAATGCGGAGCTCCACCCCCCTGTGTGTGTGTGTGTGTGCGCGCGCGCGCACGTGCGCGTACGCACACACACACCACCCCAAAACCACCCCAATCACCAACACAGAGAAAAAACCGCCGGCAAAGCCAGGCAAAAAATGCTAGTTAAGAAATAAAAGAAGTCTGCTGGATTAGCTGCAGTGCCTATCATGTCCAGAGTTCTGCTGCTTCCCATAGTGTCCAAGCTTGGGAACTCTGCTTACGATAATTAGGCAGAGTGAGACAGGTGCCTACATCCTTCCCCTGTGTCACCTTCCCCTAGCTGGGGATATCTGGGAATTAACATTCAAAAATAACTTTCTTGAGTTAAGCATTTCATGTGATGGCAGATGGCAAGACCACCAGCTTAAGCCAATAGTCCTCTGCTGATCATGTGGCACAAGAGCTGGTATTCAGGAGAACACCATGTATGAGCCCAGAAACCAGAGAGAGAGAGAGAGAGAGAACCCAGTGGTTCCCAGTGTGGGGCATATGTCCCACAGGAGGACTTCAATTCCCAGAAATCTAAGTCAGTACTTTTGCTGATCAATGGTTTGGAGAACTGACTTAGGCTTCTGGGAACTGAAGTACAAAAACCAAAGATTGGGAAACACTGATATATAGAGAGAGTCAGTATGACTCAGAAAACATGAGTTCTGCTAGATCTGGCCAAATGCTCATCTAGACTAGCTGCATCACTACTAGTCAATTGATCCTGTAAAGTCTAGCTTCTCACTCTGAGAAGTTTGTTTCCCAGGCACTGGGCTGCTATCAAACTGCTTTGAAGTGTCTGCAGGCATCTTAGCTGTGACAATCAGATTTTGCCAAGGTCCAGGATGGGAAACAGTGTCCCTTATGCAAACAGCACGGTAGACACCCGCTCTATACCCAAATCCAAAATTCCCCAAAGAAAATTTTGTATCCACAACATCTTTGCATAATGTGTTCTCAGGTGTACACCCATTTTACAAAGGAATTGCAAACACCTCTATAATTGTTGAGAGGCAATGAACATTAATATTAATTATATTTAGGTTTGGAGCACATTAGAGGATTTGCATAGTGCCACTGATGAAGCCCTCCAATTGTTTTCAAACCTGGACGTGGAACTCTAGCTAGGAACTTGAGATGAACAATTTATGCTTACTGTATATATCAACATAAATGTAGACAACTGAAGTTCATCATATGATAAATAAAATAAATGAATACTTAGTACTTATATGGCTTGCTTATAGAGTAAATATGAGACTTGACCATCTATCTGTAGCAAGAATAATGAATGTATAGTGCAGTTATGTAACAAAATGACTTAGCATCAATGACATCAGTGGAATATAAAGCAATTAATTTGCTTTGCAATTCATAATGAATAACAAGGAGAAAAAACCTGTAACTTCTTCAGTGTAAAGATACAATTATTGTAAAGTTAATTAGGAAGTAAAATAGAATATGTTTTTTATGAATAGCTTACTGCATCTAGGCTCTTGCTTCTTACATTTGTAACATAGAGGAAAAATAATAGCATTTTAAACAAATATGACATCTTACATGGTTCATCACTTGCAAAACCAGGTAGACCACTCTTCTGAGAACATCAGAGGCAAAACTACAGGAGAACATTATTTCATTCCTTGTATATATCACTGTCAAAGGACTGTACTCTCAGATATTCAATTAGTTTGTTTAAATTTCTCTCTCTTAGCTTCAGCAATATTACTTGTGCATCCAAGAGACTGGGGAGACTCATTGGTTTCCTCAACTACACCCAGATCCTGTTTCAGGGCTGGGATTAGTCCTGTTCCTCTGTAGAAGAGCAGTTCAAATATTGCCCAAAAAGATACTCATTTTCTTCTGCTTCCTTTGAGGGTGCTAAAGAGGGTGTATGGTCGGGCAACTCCTTTTCTGAAACTTTAGTGTAAGGGACCAAAGACAATGAAACAGCCGAAGGGTTGGCTTAACACAGGTTTATTGCATGATGATCCGGAGGAACATGTGGTAATGGCGGATGGGTAGCTCAATATATACAGCTGGCTATACATTTGAATGTGGCTCGTCGACAGACTATTGGTTGCTGCCTGCGTGACGTCGTAGGAGGTCACGCCCTTCTTGACCAGGTGAGGAGGTCGCGGGGAATCTTCCCGTGCTGCTGAACCAGGTGACTATGATCCATGAGAGCTGGACGCTCGCTACTGCCCTCTGGTGGTCACTAGCTCGCGTCCCCTTATTAGGTTACATTGATACAGCTGATGGTTATAATGTTGCACACAGAAAGGTTACATTGGTAACACATGGCAAGGTACATTGTTAAAGGCACAGCTTTACAGAACACAACATCCCTCCCCCCCTAGGATGAGACGAAGTCTCTCAGCCAAGATGGCTTGTTGCATGTGCGTTTGGGCCGTGAAGAGGGCTGCCCCCCCCGGGGGCGTTACTGCTTCTTTGTTCCCTGATCCCTTGTCCTGAAATGGGGGAGGGAGACTTGTTAGTGGCTTGCCGCTGTCTGGCGGCCTTAGGGGAAGGGAAAAACTCCATTGTGGGCAGACCGGGGGCCGTCGGGGCTAACGAAAAACCCCTCTTCTCGCTTGGACGGGTGGGGGACCACTCCGAAACCCCCCCAGTTCTGAAAATCAAAATCTAACTTGGTAGGGGTACCCGCATTTGTACCCGCATTTGTGGGGACTTTCTGCGAGATATGTATGGGGTCGGGTTCCTCCTCCTCGGAAAGATCCCCTAGGATATCTATGAGAACATCCTCCTCCACCCTTGGTGGGGGCCCGCGGTCCCCTTTCCCTCCCCCTTGGGCTGAACGGGTGGGGGAGAACCCTAACGTTGACTGATTCCCTGCTTGATCTGTGCCCTGCTCATCGGAGACCCTGTGTCGGAGCTGGTCCGCGTGCCGCCTCCACAGGAGCCCTGTGCTGGTTTCCACTCGGTACGACACGGGGCCGGTTTGCTCCACAACTACGCCCGGCACCCAGGCTGGGCCCGTGCTGGCGTAATTCCTGCAATGCACGGGGGCACCTATACTGAAACTCTTTGTAGCCTCTAGCCCGATGTTCCTTCCTTTGTCCTCTACCCTCGTGGGGTCTAGCCTAGTAAGGATGGTGGTCAGCTTCCTGCGCATTAAGAGCTCTGCGGGGGAGTATCCTGACGCCAATGGGGTCACCCTGTACCCTAGCAGAAACTGACACACTTGTAGGTTCAGATCCCCTGGGCCCATGCGCCGCAACGCGTCCTTCGTGGTGCGGACGAGGCGCTCTACTTGGCCGTTGGTGGCCGGGTGAAAAGGGGCGGAGGTGATATGCCGAACGGCGTTAATCTCCATGAATGCCCTAAACTCGGAGGACGTGAAACAACTAGCGTTGTCGCTAATTAACGTGTCGGGTATGCCGAACGTGGAAAAGAGCCTCCGCAAATGCCTAATGGTCTGGGCCGAGGAGGTGCTCGTGACTGGGATAACCTCCAACCATTTGGAGAAAGCGTCCACTACAAGGAGGAACAGGGTGCCTCTGAACGGGCCCGCGAAGTCTACGTGCACCCGGGACCACGGCCCCTTAGCCGCGTCCCATTCCCTGTGGGGAAGGCGGGCCTCCTCTGGTCTGGAGCATTGGCAACTTTCACAAGTGCCGACCATGTGCTCGATGTCGGCGTCTAGCTGGGGCCAACAGAAGTAACTCCGGGCCAGCGCCTTGGATCGCACGATGCCGGGGTGGCTGACGTAAAGCAGTTTGAGCACCCGCGGCCGAAGGGAAGTGGGAATCACCACCCGCTGCCCCCACAAGAGACACCCCCTCTCTAGGGACAGTTCTAGCTTTTTTCTGAAAAATGGAGCGAACTCCTCCGCTGGGGAGGACGCGGGCCACCCTTTCTGCAGCCAGGAGCTTACTGCCGCTAACGTTTTGTCCTTCTCTGTCGCTTTGGCAATGTCGGCGGGCAGTACGGGGGGCGAATCCAGCACCTCAATCATGAGAACCTGATGATCCCGCTCCCCCATGCTCACCTGGCTGGGCGTTAGGGGAAGGGGAGACCTTGATAGAGTGTCCGCATGGCTGATCTCTTTCCCGGGCCGGTAGACCAACGCGTGCTGATACGCGTTGAGAAAAATGGCCCACCTGAGCATCCTCGGGGACAGGATCTGAGGGGTGGGCTTGTCTGCAGTAAAAATGCCTAGCAGGGGCTTGTGCTCCATCACAATGGTGAAGGGCCGGCCATACAGAAAATCGTGAAATTTTTTCGTCCCCGCGACTATCGCTAGTGCCTCCCTGTCCGTCTGTGCGTAGTTTCTCTCTGCTTGGGACAGGGACCTGGAGTAAAATGCTATCGGGGCCTCCCTTCCATTTTCCAACACGTGGCACAGCACCGCCCCCACCCCCACTGGAGATGCATCACAGATCAGGACTACTGGGCGCTTGGCGTTGAAATGGGTCAGTATAGCGTCGGACGCCAGGAGGCTTTTCAGCTCGTCAAATGCCCATTCTTGGTCATCGCCCCACTTCCATGCCTGGTCTTTCTTTAGCAGTTTGTGTAGCGGCTCAGCCACCGCTGCCTTTCGGGGAAGGAAGGAGTGGTAGAAGTTGAGCAGCCCTAGGAACGACTGCAACTCGGGCTTGGAGGTGGGGCGGGGGGCTTTCTTAATGGCTGCCACTTTGGACATGGATGGTTTTATTCCCTCAGGAGTCACACAAAACCCTAGGAACTCAACCTCGGTTGCGAAGAAGACGCATTTGTCCTTTCGCAACCTCAGCCCCGCCTTTTCGAATATCGTCAGGACCTTCCCCAACCTTTTGGCCAATTCAGCCCGACTCCCCCCCCCCCCGTTATTAACACGTCATCAAAATAAGGCAACACCCCCTCCAATCCCATCAGGAGGCGTTCCACGAGTGACTGGAAAATTCCAGGCGCCGAATTCACGCCGAACTGGAGGCGCATCACCTGGAACGCCGCCTTATGGGTGACTATGGTCTGCGCAGCAGCTGCGGCAGGGGACACCGTGAGCTGCTGGTAGGCCTGTGCTACGTCGAGCTTAGTGAAACACTTTCCCCCGTGTAACCTGGCCAGCAGATGGCTGACTACCGGCACCGGATATGCATTCGGGCGGATCGCCTTGTTGATGGTGCACTTGTAGTCGGCGCATATGCGGACCTCCCCATTGGCCTTTAGAGTGGTTACAATGGGAGTTTCCCACTCCGCAGAATCTACAGGCACAAGGATCCCCTGGCCCACCAACTTGTCCAGTTCCGCCTCTATCTTGTCCTTGAGTGCAAACGGCACCCGGCGTGGTTTTAGGTGAATTGGGCGGACCTCCGGGTCCAGGTCGAATGTCACTGGGGGCCCCTTGAATTTCCCCAGTCCTTTTTTGAAAACTTCGGGGTGCGCCTCGCACACCTCCTGAATTGGATCAGTCCCAACGGCGTGCATCCCAACGGCGTGCACCCCCCCCCAATAAACAACCCCAGGGGCTGGAACCATTGAGTCCCGAGGAGGCTGCAATTTCCTCCTTTGAGCATGACTAGGGGAAGGGACGCGGCGTGCTCCTTGAATTTGACCTGAAATTCTCCAACCCCCAACACTGGAATACTGTTCCCTTGCGCGTCCCGTAGTGTGGACCTCAATGCTTTGAGCTTGGGTCGCTTGTGGGGGGCAATTCCCAAAAACTCCCTCTGGGAAATGATTGAATATGAGGACCCCAAGTCAATTTCCATCCTAATGTGGACCCCTTGGACTAGTACCTCAACAAAGTAGCGGGGGTGTCTAGTAGACACGCTGAACACTGGGGCGTCGCCCTCGCTGCCGTCGGCGATGCGGCCCACGCCGTCCTGCTTCCGCGTGGCCTGGGCGCCATCCTTGGGTTTCGTTGGGCGGTCTTGTCCCGTGGAACGGTCTGCAGAGCTCCTCCGGGTCTCCCGCTTCTTTCTGCACACCTTGGCGATGTGCCCGCGGCGGCCGCAGTTGTGGCACTCGGCCTTCCGGAAGGGGCATTTCATGCGGTCGTGGGCCGCTCCACAGCCGTCGCATCGCCGGCTCTCCTTCCGGACCCTCTGGACGTCCTCGTCGTCGCTGCTCTCTGTGGATGACCTCGAAGTTCGCCGGGCCGCCTGTACCGGAGCCTCTGCTTTGCTCGCCTTTGGCCGCCAGTCCTGAAGTTCTTGGACCCCGGCCTTCGTAGCTTCTGCGGCCTGGGCCGATCTTACGACCTCCTGCAACATGGGAGGCAGCTCTTGGTTCATTAATGTGCGCTTGGTTTCGGCGTCCTTCAGGCCGCACAGCACACAGTCTCGGAGGGTGATTTCGGCATTCTCCCATTTGCACGGGCCGGCCACCAGCCGCAGGGCCGCCACGAACGCAGCGACCGTCTCCCCTGGCGCTTGGACTCGCCTCCAAAACGCACTCCAAGCGGGAAACATCGCCGTGGCGGGCCGGACGTGCTCACGCAGCATCTGCATGAGTTCCTTGGCCTTGAATTCGCTCACCCTCCTCGGTGCAATCAGGTCCACCAAGGTCCTTTTTGTTTCTTGTCCGAGCATTCTGGTGAAGATGGTCCTTTTCTTCGCCTTTTCCGTAACTTCGGACTCGATCAGTGCGGCCTGGAAGTCCATCTCGAATATCTCCCAGTCGCCCGGTTTCCTGATTTCGAAACCGGCGCATGTCTTGGTCCCGTGGGCTGCCATATCCCACCTTCGTCGCCCGTTTAGTGTAAGGGACCAAAGACAATGAAACAGCCGAAGGGTTGGCTTAACACAGGTTTATTGCATGATGATCCGGAGGAACATGTGGTAATGGCGGATGGGTAGCTCAATATATACAGCTGGCTATACATTTGAATGTGGCTCGTCGACAGACTATTGGTTGCTGCCTGCGTGACGTCGTAGGAGGTCACGCCCTTCTTGACCAGGTGAGGAGGTCGCGGGGAATCTTCCCGCGCTGCTGAACCAGGTGACTATGATCCATGAGAGCTGGACGCTCGCTACTGCCCTCTGGTGGTCACTAGCTCGCGTCCCCTTATTATGTTACATTGATACAGCTGATGGTTATAATGTTGCACACAGAAAGGTTACATTGGTAACACATGGCAAGGTACATTGTTAAAGGCACAGCTTTACAGAACACAACAGAAACCTCAGGACCCACCCTTTGAAATGAATCTAGAATAATTCCCCCAAATGATAGTGTGTCCCCTCTTTATTAGCATTTTTCCATTGTTCCCCTTTCTCCTTGTTTCCCTGGGCAAGCTGTGTACTCTTTTTCATGGTCCCTATCTCCATTCCCCCATAGGTTTGGGGGTGATTTTCTAATAGACTCTTGGAGGGAAGACCTTCCCCTGAGAAACTAGGGTCTTCATCTACCCCTTCAGGGTGTGCAGGATTCCCTTGTAACTCACATAACATAGGCTGTTTTTTTCATTCTGATCTTACACTGCCATGTGTTTGGCAGCCATTCTTTCCAGCGACATGGAAATTCCATCCACTGACATCCTCCTCACCTGACGGCACAACTGGATGGGAGATGCCTCCCTGGATGCACAAGAAGTTCAGTTTTCAGCTTCCCCATAAGTGGGGGGGGGCACCTCCTCTGAAAGCCCAGGAAAAAACTATTTTCCAGAAGAATGACCCATCAGCTCCTCCAATAGACCTTCAAGGAAAAGAAGAAAAAGCCTTATTATGGGCAACCAGGGGAGGGGACGCAGATAGTCAAATTACCGTATTTACTGTACAGGCAGGAAGTGGGTAGAGTAAAGGCAGGAAGTGGGTGGAGTAAAGGCAGGAAGTGGGTGGAGTCAAGGCCAGAAGTGAGCAGAGTCGCAACTCTGAAGGCAATACGAGCACACTTTAACAGTTATATTTGATTTTGGTGCCATTTGGGATCTAGGCAGAATCGATTAGCTGTTTTGACAGGTCTTCTGCACATGCGCAGTAATGGGGGCGATTCGAGGGACTCGATGAGCATCACCTGGTGCTCTTGCTCAACCTCGTACTCTGGCTCTCCCAGCTCCGGCAGGGGAGACCTGGAAAGCGCATCCGCGTGAGTGATGTCTTTTCCTAGGGCGATGCACCAGTGTGAACTGGTACACGTTTAGGAAGATCGCCCACCATAACATTCTAGGGGACAATATCTATGGGGTTGGCTTGGCCATGACAAAGATTCCCAGGAGAGGCTTGTGGTCCATGACAATGGTGAACTCCCTCTCATACAAGAAGTCATGGAACTTCTTTGTCCCTGCGATGATCGCAAGGACCTCCCTGTCTGTCTGGGCATAGTTGTGCACCACTTTCGAGAGGGATCTCAAGTAAAACGCAATCAGTGCCTCCCTCCCATTCTCGAACACATTGCAGAGGACAGCCCCGACCCCCACCGGTGAGGCATCGCACACAAGCACTATGGGCTTCTTGGGGTCGAAGTGAGTTAATATTGCCTCGGAAGAGAGGAGCTGCTTTAACTCACTGAATGCTCGCTCTTGAGCCTCCACCCACTGCCAGACTGCGTCCTTCTTCAGTAGGTGGTGTAACGGCTCTGCCACAGAAGCCTTCCATGGGAGGAAGGAGTGGTAGAAGTTCAGGAGCCCCAGGAACGACTGCAGTTCCATTTTAGATGCTGCCGTGGGGGCATCCTGAACAGCCGCAACCTTGGATTTTGAGGGCTTTACCCCATTGGGGGTGATCTGGAACCCCAGAAATTCTTTTTTTTTAATATAATTTTTATTAACTAATTTTCAAAAAAAATATACAAACATACACAAAACACTACATAAAACATAGGAAAAATACATAAGTTTCATAGAAAATAACCACATACATGATAGTTGAACTATTATCTATTATACTGCGTATAATGTTAAATATCCACTTGAGAATTAACACTGTAACTATAACCAATTCATAAAACATTTCAGTAGCACTATTATTCAGATAAAACTATCAAGCTCCAAATTTCACTTACAATTCACCCAGTGTTTATTTACATTGCCCCGGAGAGTTTGGTCTCAATATTATCTCCAAAAACTACTTTGAGTTGGTACAGATCTACAGCATTCCGTACCCATAAGGGAATGATCAACAAAAGGCTTCCAAATACTCCAAAATCTGTTTTCCTTCAATTTATCCCTTTTTACTTTTATCTCCCATGTCAGTTTATCATTCAATGCTAGGTTCCACATTTCTTTATACCATTCTCCCGTCTGTATAGTTACATCATTTTTCCAATTTCTAGCAATACATTGTCTACCCGTTGTCAGCATTATTTCTAATAACTCTTTTTCCTCTTTGTTTAAATACATACCATCCACATCTGTTAGCATAATGGTACCTGACACCAATTTAATTTTTTTACCCATTATTTCCCCAACCTCATTTTCTATTCTTCTCCAAAAATCCTTTATCATTTTGCAGTTCCACCACATATGCTCATAGGTTCCAACAGTATCTTTACATCTCCAACATAAATTGTCCTTTTTATTATCAATCTGGTGTAACCTCAGTGGTGTCAGGTACCATTGCCACAACATTTTGTAATTATGTTCCTTAATTCTTACTGACATAGTTCTCATTATCCTCTTTTTCCACTTATTTCTCCATTCATCCTTTCCTAGCTTTATATTCAAATCCTGTTCCCACTTCAATTTCAAGTCTTCCTGTGGGTCACCCCCCCTGTTTATTAGGGCATAAAGTTTACTTACTAAACCCTTAATGCTTTTATCTCCTTTTCGAATTTTGAAAACCAATTCTTCAAATTCCGTCTTTTCTCTGTCTATACATAATTATCTTCTGCATTTATTATTCCAGTTATTGACCTTCATTTTCTGAAACCAGTCCAATTTTAACTGTTCAAACAATTTTTTCTTCTTATTTTCATCTCCACAAATCCTTAACCACTCTTTCACCAAGAAAACGTCGTTTTAATCCAGTACTTCCTTTATTTTTTTATCTATTTTTATTGGAAAACACGCCATATCTGCCAATTCCAAAATTGGAGAGACATCTGAGACCAAATCCTTCTTTAGTCTTTTCCACACATTCATGAGTCCCCTCATCATGGTATTACTGGTAGCTATCGTTTTAACCTTACCTCCCAAAAAAATCATTTTGCCAATAGTCCTGTAATCTTTCATCTCAAGATCTTCCCAAATTACTTTTTCTCTTGCCAAAATCTTTACAACATTCTTAATTTGAAATGCGCGATAATACGCTAATAAATTTGGCATTCCCAAACCCCCTTCTTTCTGAGGCAGGTACCAGAGTTTCTTTGGTAGTCTAGATTTTTTACCTCCGTTGCAAAAATTATTAAACATCTTTTGAAACTCATTAATCTCCTTTTCCTTCATTTGAATTGCAAGTGCATCAAATAAGAAATTAATTCTCAGCAACAACATCATTTTACAAATTGCAATCCTCCCAAACCATGACAACTTCAACTTTTGGAGACTTTGTATTCTAGTCTTAAATTCTGTTTTCAAGCTATCATGGTTCAATCTTTTAAATTCTTCCAATCTATTTGAAATAATTATCCCCAAATATTTCAACTTATCTTTGATTTGTATATTAGATAATCCCACCATCTTTTCCTTCTCCTCTTCCCCCATATTACACAGCATCATTTCCGATTTATCACAATTTATCGTCAACCCTGTTATATCCTCAAAATCCTCTATTTGCACTTTAATCCTATCCATAACCCACCCACCCCCACCCCGGATGCTTCACCATTAGCAATGTATCATCTGCATACATACTTACCTTATTACCCATTATCCCTTCTATACTTGAATCTTCCCTTATATTTTTAGCCAGAATTTCCATTGCCATAATAAACAAGATAGGGGACAGAGGACAACCCTGTCTAGTACCTGCCTCAAGCTTTACCTCATCTGTAACCTCATCGTTTACTCTAATCTTAGCAGTCCCTTTCTGATATAACAGATCAATTACCCTACTAAATTTATCTCCAAATCCATAGCTTTTAACTATTTCCTTGATCGAAGACCATTGTAAAGAATCAAATGCCTTGAAAATGTCCAAATATATTAACCCCACCTTTTCCTTCATTTGGTTAACGTTATCAATTAAATCTAACATCCTCCTGGTCAAATCAGCCATATGCCTCCCTTTTAAAAAACCAACTTGATCAACATTTATATATTCTCCCATGAATTCGTTTAAACGGTTAGCCAGTATTGCTGTGAAGATCTTGGCATCTTGATTTATAAGAGAAATTGGCCTATAAGATTCCCCAGTAATTCTACTTCATTTGAATAGAATATGCACTTGTCCCTTCTCAGGCGTAACCCATCCCTCTCAAACACAGACAGCACCCAGTCTAACCTCTAGGCTAACTCTGACTCATCCCCAGCTGTTATCAATACATCGTCGAAATATGGCAACACCCCGAGGAAACTCTTAAGTAGGCATTCTACAAGCGCCTGAAATATCCCGGGAGCTGAGTTCATGCCGAACTGGAGGCATGTCACCTTAAATGCACCCTTGTGTGTAACTGTCGTCTGGGCAGCTGCGGCCACAGGTGTGACTGTTAACTCTTGGTAAGCCTGCGCTAGGTCCAGCTTTGAAAAACACTTTCCCCCATGCAGCTTGGCTAGCAAGTGACTAAGTACTGGCACTGGGTAGGCGTTGGGGCAAATTGCCTTGTTGATAGTACACTTGTAATCAACAGAAATCCTAACCTCCCCATTAGATTTCATGGCAGTTACAATTGGTGTCTCCCAGTCCGTGGAGTCCACTGGGACAAAAATCCCCTGACCCACCAATTTGTCCAACTCTGCTTCTATTTTGTCCTTTCATGCAAAAGGCACTCTTCTCGGCTTGAGGCATACAGGCTGAATGGCAGGGTCAATGTCAAAGTCTACAGGAGGCCCCCTGTACTCCCCTTTTTTGACGACTGCTGGGTGCGCGTTACACACGTCTTGGATGGGGTCACCTCAGACTGCATTGATACCAGTCAATGCAATGCCCAGCAGTTCAAACCACTGGGTCCTCAGGAGACAACTGGAACCCCCCTTAAGGAACACTAGGGGCAACTTCCTTGTGAAGTTTTTGAAATGGACGGTGAAGTCCCCCACCCCCAGGATTGGGATATAATTTCCTTAAACATCCCGCAAGTTCGTTCTGAGGGCACTCAGCTTGGGGCAGTCCCTAGGGGGTATTCACAGAAACTCGGTCTGCGAGACTATGGAGTAGGCAGTCCCTGAATACACCTCCATCTTCACCTGGACCCCGTGCAACAGTACCTTTACAAAAAAAATGGGTGTACCGGTCCGACACACGTCTCACCACTGTGTCCCCCGCATGCACCTTCCGGATGGCGTCATCCTTTCAGCCATGACGGCTGGTCCGGTCAGGGTCTCGGCTCTTGTGTTGTCTGCACACCTTCCGATGTGGCCCAAACGCCCACAGTTGTGGCACTCTGCTTTCTTGAAGGGGCACTTCCTCCGGTCGTGTGTGCCCCTGCACCCCTCGCAGCATTTGTTTGCTTCGGTGGTGTCTCCCCTCTTGGAAGGCCTTTACCGCACCTTCTGGACCTCAGGTTCACTCTCGCTCTCACTGAGGTCTGACAAGGACGTGGTGGCAGCTGCCACGGCTCTCAGTTCTCGCTCCCTGCGAGATGAGCAGCTGTCAGCCTGCATGGCGGATGACGGGGTTTCCAGAGGCTGCGGTTCTCGCCTGGCACACCCGCACTCCATCCTTTATTGCCTCTGCAGCCTGGGCAGCCCACAGGACATGCTCAAATGTGAATTCCTCATCCCAGGCCAACAGTCTCCGCTGGGCTTCCTTATCCTGCAGGCCAAGTAGGAGACGGTCTCGCAATGCCTCGGCCAGGAAGTTTCCCCACTGGCAAGGAACGGCCGCCAGCCTCAGCATGGTGATGTACTCCGCCACGCTCTCGCCGGGCCGCTGGTTGCACCGGTGAAAGGCCAGTCTTGCCGGGAACACGGACACCTTTGGATGGAAATGTGCCCGCAGTGCAGCAAGGATGTCGGTGAGGGGTACCAACTTGAGGGTCCTCGGCATCAGGAGGTTCCTCGCCAGTTCCAGGGTTGGCAACCCGCACTGAGCCAGTAGGCAGGCTCGTCTTTGCGCTTCACCCTCGATGTTCTCCGTGTCCATCGCATACAGGAACTGTTTCTTGTATAGGTCCCATGACTCGGGCTTGGGGGTGTTGAACGGAGTGAGGATAACTCTGTGGGAAGCCATTATCCCACCTTCATTGCCAATTTGATGTAGGCAGATTGATTGCACACGGAGCCAGCAGGCGGGCCAAACACTTCTTTATTGCAGCATGGTCAATCTGTACATAGTGAAACGGTGGAGACGCAGCTCCTTATATATCATACAATACATTTGAATTTCACCCCAAGGGCGCCCATTGGTTGCGGTAGCAGTGACGTCATTGGGACATACTGCACACCTGATTAAGGTTCACCTGTGGCGGGAAAGGTTCCCGTGCTTGTTACTAATTGGGTGGTTTGAGCCACGTGGGCTGAGCTCCTTCAGCAGCGCTATAGCTGGCAGCTGAGTTGCGTGCGGTGGCGGATGAGTTCATGCATACACAACAATAATACAATAGATAAAAATACAATAAAGTACATACACAGTCTTAAAACATCTAAAACCCTCAAATCCCTCCCTAACCCCTTAAGAGAAAAAATCATAAAAGTTAAAAAGATAAAATGGAAACACTACTTGATGATAGGGACTTTCCTAGGGGATAACAGCCCTTCCTACCCACCCACTCAAAAAACCACCCTATTAGGCTTTCCACCCTGTTCTAATATATTTGTGCCACTCTAAGTGTAGAAATGCATGTTTGCTCACAACCAAATAAAAATAGTAAAACTGAAGCAACATTTCACATGACACACAACCAACATCATCCTCCAGATTTGCTAATTGCGGCAACATCTGAAAATTACTGGAAACATCAGACTTGAATTTAAGCACCAGCTGTTCCTCTTTATGTATTTAGACTTAGATCCTCCCATGCTATTTAGCATATTGGGCAGCCTTTATATATTTATTGGTAAGAAATTCATGGCTTTGCACATCTTTTCATATTTTATTTCTAACTTTGGGCAAATGAATCTGGATAATTTCTTGTATGCAACAACCACCTTCTCTGCTCCCCTCCCCCCCCCCTTTAAGGCTAAGGTGTCCAGCTTGTAAGCTCTGAAAATTGACATATAATAACAGATCTGAGATGGTATTGATTATGCTCCTGCTGACATTTTCAAGCTTCTTGAGCTAAACTACTATTTATGGTTCGCTGCATGTGCAGAACCACTTGAGTGGAAGGAATTATGAAACTGGGTGGAGAAACCTTTTCTCGTATCCTTCTAAAATCTGTCCGTGGAGATATTCCACAATGCCATAATTTTCTGCATGTGTAACTTGGGCTGATTTTTAAAATCAAAACAACTGAGGTGTGCAATTTGTGAAGGAAATTCTACAGTGTGCCAACTGTCCTTTCTAAAGCCCTGCCAGGTTATTCACCTCTTAGGGCTTTGAGGAGCCATCAGCCTTTAGTTGCTGTAGCTCAAGTGGTTAAGATGCTGAACTTGATGACTGGAAGGTCGGCAGGTCAGCAACTCAAAACTTGAATACTGCATGACAGAATGAGCTCCTGTCTCTGTCCTAGCTCCTGCCAAACTAGCAGTTAGAAAGCAAGAAATTGCAAGTACAGTGGAACCTTGGTTAACAAATGGCTTGGTTAACAGAAAAACCGCATAACAAATGGAAATCCATAGAAAATAGTAGCTAGGTTTATGGAATTTTCTGGGAACAGATTAATTGGTTTTCAATGCATTCCTATGGGAAATTGAATTTCGGTTAAAGTATTTTGGTTTTCATTGCATTCCTATAGAAAATTGCATTTAATACATACCTATAGGAAACTCAGCTAAAGTACTTTTCACTGTAAGAAATGTCCTGGAGAACACATTAATTATGTTAACCGAGGTTCCACTGTAGATAAATACGTAATGCTTCGATGGGAAGGTAAACAGCATTCCATGCGCTCCAATGTTAAGGCATGCTTGTCACATGTCCATGGAAACTTCTGCAGATGCAGACAGCACTGGCTCTTTGGCAATAAACAGATGAGCAGCAAACTCTAGAGTCAGATATGAATTGAATTGAATTGAATTAAAATTTATTCTTATATACCGCTTTCCTCATCCAGCAGACAACCCAAAGCAGTTGACTTTAGAGCAAGGGCATCCTTTGTTTATCTTTGATTTCTTTTCTGGCCCTTCCTCCAATTAGTGACTGCAGTGGTAAGGATGTTTCTGGGCAGGTGCCATTTGATAGTCTCTTTGGAAGCACACTGGAGCACTGAGAAGATGAAACGTCAAACAAGGTGGCACATCGCTAGCATGGAAACACTCTTTTCAAGAGTCACATATTTTTGTTGATCCAAACACAGTGTTTTTCACTTTGCAAATCAGCTTGTTGTTACTTTGTGATTGGACATCAGGAACTAAGCACAATCTTTGTATACAACTCAGTCCCAAGAGTTTGCTGGATCAATTGCTCAGTCCCAAGAGTTTGCTGGATCAATTCACTTCCTGGAGAAAAATATTTATTCATTTGCTCATTACAGATAAATCTATTGGTTTATCACATTAGAGGCTAAAAATCCACCGCCATTGTATCTGTTAGCTGAAAAAATATAGATATTTTTATATTTTGGCAAAGTTTTAGGATAGTAACAAAGTACTGTAGGCCTTCACGTGGAGAGAATTTCAATTTAATTTAATTTAATTTTCAAATTTGTATGCCACCCACTCAAGCAAACCTGTCTCAGGGCGGCTTACAACAGATTAAAAACATATAAAACAGATTTTAAAAAACCAAATCACCCACCCACCTACCCACCCTACTACCCCCACCCTATTCATCAAAAAAATAAAAAGGGATGCAAGAAATACAGAGGGAGGGACACTCTAGATTTAGCTTGAAATGAGCCAACAGGTGGGGGCCGTACTTCCATTAAGGCCCCACACCTGCGCCACCAGCCAGGTTTTCAAACTGTTCCCGAAGGGCAGCAATTCTGTCTGTAACCTTAACTCTGTTGGCAGGAGGTTCCAGAGGGCTGGTGCGGACATGGAGAAAGCCCTTCTTCGTGTGCTAGAGAGGTGGGCCCCTCTAGCTGATGGTACAACTAGGGAGCCCCTCCGGTCTGCTCTGGTTGGACTGGCAGACACTCTTGGGGCAATGCGGTCTGTTAGGTATCCTGGCCCAATGCCATATAGGGCTTTAAAGATAAAAAACAGCACCTTGAATTGTACCCGGAGGCAGAGTGGTAACCAGTGCAGCTCCCGAAGTAGTGGGGAGGTGAGGGCATAACGTCCACACCCCATCACCTGGCAGCTGCATTCTGGACCAGTTGTAGCCTCCGAATGGTCATCAAGGGCAGCCCCATGTAGAGCGCATTACAGTAATCTAGCCTGGAGGTGACCAGAGCATGAGTGACCATGAGTAAGGAGTCCCGGTCCAGGAGCGGGTGCAACTGGTGAATTACTCAAAGTTGAGCAAAACCCCTCCTGGCCATGGCCACCACCTGCTCTTCAAGCAGCAGTCGCGAGTCCAGAAGGACCCACAAGTTGCGCACCAGGTCTGTCTGGGGCAAAATTGCCCCATCCAAGACCAGAGATGGTAGCTCTCCAGATAACCCGGGGCCTCTCACCCACAGCCACTCAGTCTTGCCGGGATTCAGCTGAAGCCCATTGGCTCCCATCCAGACTCCCACAGCCTCCAGACACCCAGACAGGACTTTGACAACATCACTGGTGTCCCCACAGGCTGAGATGTACAACTGAGTGTCATCCGCGTATGGGTGGTACTGCACCCCGTGGGAATGGGTGATCTCATGCAGCGGCTTCATGTAGATGTTAAAAAGGAGGGGAGACAGCACCAAGCCCTGCAGCACCCCATATTTAAGGAGCCTAGGGCTAGACCTCTGACTCTCCAACCACACCGACTGGGTAAGGCCCTCCAGAAAAAAGGAAAACCAGGACAACACAGTGCCCTGGATCCCCAATCCTTTGAGCCATTCCAGAAGGATACCGTGGTCGACTGTATCGAAAGCTGCTGAGAAGTCAAGGAGAGCAAGGATGGTTGGAAGACCGCCATCCCGCTCCCGCCAGAGATCATCCATCAGTGTAACCAACGCCATCTCCGTACCATGTCCACGCCCAACCTCCTGAATCCTGATTGAAAGGGGTCCAGATAAGCCACTTCCTCCAGAGCTGGCACACCACTGCCTTCTCCAATACCTTTCCCAAAAGGGGAAGATTGGAGACCGGCCTATAGTTGGTTAGGACAGCTGGGTCAAGGGACAATTTCTTCAGGAGGGGGCGCACCAAAGCATGTTTTAGTGGTACAGGAAACACCCCCTCCCACAAAGATGCATTTATTATTGCCCCAACCCAACCTCCTGTCACCACCTTGGAGGCTTTCACCAACCAGGTGGGACAGGGGTCCGAAGGGCATGTATTGGGCCGCACTGCTGCAAGGAGCCTGTCCACTTCATCAGGGGCAACCAGATCAAAACGATCCCAGATCACATGGCAAGACTGTGCTCCAATCCCCCCCGGACCCTCACTGTCCATGCTGGGATTAAACCCCGAATGAATCCAATCGATTTTCTCCACCAGATGGTCAGTGAAGTCCTCAGCCGAACCCTGCCAACCAGTCACACACACACACCCTAGCAAGGAGAGACCTGGTCACCTGAAACAGGGTGGCTGGGCGATTATCAGTGAAGGCAATAAGGGTGGTGAAGTATTGCCACCTCACCACCCCCATCGCCACTAGGTAGGCCCTAATAGCTAGTGTCCAATTGGAATTTCACAAGGGTATTGACTCTTCAGGGGCAATTCATTGCCTGGGCATGACTGATTAATTGGAGTTCTTTTTCTCCTTTGCCATTCAGATCGTATTGGTATTTTAACATTTTATTTTTAAAACCAAGAGAGAAGAGAAAGGAAAACAAGTGATCACAACAACAGCTTGTTGTTGTTGTTTTCTGTTGTTCCAAGTGACTTATGCAAGGAAATAAAAGGTGGATTCTGTTATTAACAGCATCACCATGAAAATGTCAAGCAGCTCTTATGTCAAAATAGTTTTTAAAACCTCCGTTGGTGGAATGTATGTTCTGGAACATTAATAGAAGTGACATGGGTGGGTGGGTGGGTGGGGGGGAAATCATTACACTAACACATATTCTCTGGCTTGTATGCAGAACTAAATTCCTTAAACTAAATACCAATAGCAAAGTTTATCTTACACAGACTTTTTTTTCTGGAAGTCATTTTCATAAAATCAGGAAAATGCCACTAAAGGGGCTCATCCTCCCATAGCCATTGGCCCTTTAAGGGAGTCAGGTTATTTACCACCACCCAATACTCGGCATTGAGTTGCTGGCTGTACGGTCTATTCCATTACCATAGCGAGATGTCCGTCCAGCCAGACAAGCAGTATCTTTCTCCAATAACCACTTAGGGACATCTGGGAGCTGAAAAGAAAAGCATAAGGATACTAGCTCTTCCTTTATTTATCTCTAACATCTGAGGTTCAGAAGTGTGCTATGAAAGTTACACAGAGTCTTATATAACATTTCAGGAATTGTTCATCACTCCTCCATGAATCTATTTAATGTTTTGTTTTGTTTTAAAATAGCCATCTGACCTTCTGGCCATTACCTCTCTTGCACACCTTATGGTAGTGAGTTCCCACAGGCTTCAATATGCATTATTTGAGCATGTACTTCCCTTAATAAGTCTTGGATAGTGGCAACTTGTCTTCCACAGAAGATCAGCCTTACTTCATAGCAGCACAGTAAGGCACTCTCTACTGGGATCACAACCCACCAGTAGTTCTAGGTTATGTCTGAACCAAAATATAGCTGGTTTCTAAATATAAATCTGCTATAGATGCAGCTAGTTGCATCATATGTGGTCATTTATTACCAAACTAAATAACCTAGCCAAATGACCAGACTTTTAAGCCATTGAATTGTTAAAGGAAAGTTCGCTGGTTTAAAATGAATGTCTAAAGATGATTTATCAGTCTTTTCTAAAACTCTATGAATGAGAAATTATCTACATAGCCTCTTAAACATATACCCTATTTGCTGGCATATAAGACCTACTCCCTCCCCCTTAAAATACGCTGGAAAAATAGAGTGGACCTGTACTATATTACAGTGGCCTATAGCAGGCTATTTTGGTAATAACGGGGTGCATCTTATACTCAGACGTGTCTTATACACCGGCAAATACGGTAAATACAGATGGCATAATAAGAACAATCCATGTGTTTCAGGAAGTGGAGTTTGATTAATGAAAGCTCCCATAGAAACAAATGTGTCACAATATTATGTTCTCCCCACTTTTTCACCAACGTACGTTGTCATTTGACTTAAAATAGGGTGCTGCATCTAGAATGGCTTATGAGAAATGTTGCCACTACCCTTGTGGAAATGGAAAATAATCACGTCACCTGAAAACTGTTAATTCCCAGACTGCAGATTATAATGGTAGCCTGCTAGATATTGCCCAGGGCCGCCATCAGCGGGGGACCATCAGGACTCCCATCCCGGGTCCGGGGATAATGGGGGCCCGGCGCCACCAGGAAACCACTGATGTGCACGTACACAAACCAACCACGCATGCATGGAAAACCACAGGGGCATGGCACCGCCAAGGAAACCACTGATGTACACATGCGCAAACAAACTATGCATGCACAGAAAACCAAAGGGGCATGGACAAAATGGGGGGGGGCCTACCGGGCCCGGAAATTTCTGAGGCCGGCCCTGATATTACCGCCTTTATTTTACTTTCTCTGGCTGTCCTTCTACAACACCCTTTCATAGCACTCTGTGGGTGCTTCCTATTAAGATTTTTAATCTATAATTACCTATTTGGTTCTTGGATTTTTAATGGACTGATGCTGGTTTAGATGACAGCACCTTCCACTGATAACCTTCCCATGTTTTCCTACAACTTATTTACTTAAGGCTATTTCCCCACTGTCTTTGGATTATTAGCACTAGGGTCTGTGTCCATCTGGAAACATCTTTAGTTTTGTTTTTGTAAGTTTTTTCCCCTCAAGTTATGTAATTTAACTTGTTTTGTTCCCAGTGGTATTCTTCGACACCTCTCCTCTGTATGCAACAGTGAGTTTTCTTCTATTTGGTTCCTTTCTAAAGACTGCCATTCCAAACGTACAAAATTGGGTGGCCATTCCAAGTAAGAAATGAATGCATATTTCATGTAATTTTCCACTTCCCAAGGAATACCTTCACCAGTGTAAACTCAAATCAAAACTGATAATTGTCTAAACAAACCTGAAGCGACAAGGTCACTGATCTTGAGATTTGAGTCCCAAGAGCCAGACAGATAAAAACTATTTGCAATGTTCTGAGGTTGTGACAAAGATTCTCACAGCAATTCCATGAAGGATGTTAGGCTCAACGACTGCAATTTTCTGTGTACAATGTTATCAAGGTGGTGTCCCCCAACCACATTGGCTTTCCAACATGAATGAGGTTTAATCATCTTTTTAATAATTATGTGCATTTATTTATTTATTTATTTTTAAGTTTATATGCATTTATTTGCAACACATGTCAGTCAATCTCAGGCCACATGCCTCTTTTCAATTTAAATTGCAGCTGCTGGTTGTTTGCTGCTGGCTTTCTGAGTTGTTTTTCTCAATGCTTTAAAGGTAAAGGTAAAGGTTTCCCTTGCTCGAAAGCCAGTTGTATCCAACTCTAGGGTGCAGTGCTCATCTCTGTTTCTAAGCTGAAGAGCCAGTGCTGTCTGCTTCGGCAGACGTTTCCGTGGTCATGTGGCAGGCAAGCCTAGACACCAAAGTGCACAGAATGCTGTTTACCTTCCCACCGAAGTGGTCCCTATTTATCTACTTGCAATTTCTTGCTTTCAAACTGCTAGGTTGGCAGGAGCTAGGACAAAGACGGGAGCTCATTCCATCCTGCAGTACTCGGGAATCGACCTGCTGACCTTCCGCTTCCCAGTCAGTGTCTTAGCCACCTGAGCCACTGCAATGCTTTAATTCTGTCTTTTTAATGTATTTTTACATTTTCTATTTGTTTAGTTGTTTTTAATTTACTTGCTGCATACGAACAGCCCTGCGATCCTATGTGCGTAAAATTTTATGTAATTCAAGTAATAATTAGTAGTGTTAATAATCATAACTGCAACATCACAGCAACAACTCCAATGACAGGATCGCATCTGTATTATCTATGATCTTGTCTAGGTAGGTCGCCTTTGCTCAAAAGCCAGTCGTATCTGACTCTAGGGTTCGGTGCTCATCTCTGTTTATAGCCAAAGAGCCAGTGCTGTCTGTATCTGCAGACATTTCCATGGGCATGTGGCCAGGCATGGATTGGTACCGAAGTGCACAGAATGCTGTTTACCTTCCCACTGAAGTAGTACCTATTTATCTACTTGCAATTTCTTGCTTTCGAACTGCTAGGTTGGCAGGAGCTGGGACAGAGACAGAAACTCACTCTGTCATGCATCACTTAGGTCTTGAACTGCTGACCTGTCGACCTTCCAGTCATCAAGTTCAGCATCTTAACCAATAAGCCACCACAGTCCCATGAGCTGGAAGAAAACTTTGACTACAAAAATTATATCCATGCAATTTCATTTCTCTACCAAGACAAAACCTGTCCAATGGTTCTGAATGTTGCCACATTCTCCCATAATGTATTTGACATAGGGAGAAAATGGTTTCCAAAAGAATTATAGCTAATGGCAAAAAGTGTACCGTTTGCAAAAATCAATAGTTGTAAATAAAGACTATAATATCCAGTTTTGTCCAGTCATTTTTACTAATGGTCCATTGAATATAACCAAAGAAATCCACTCTGGGTTAGAGACAGTTATAGTGCATTGAATATAACCAAAAAAATTCCACTCTGGGTTGAACACAAAAACTGAATTTAAACGTGGTGATCTATAAAGCAGTGTTATTTGTAGTTATTCTTGAATATTTCGAAGTCAGTTCCGGTTATTCTGACTTTTCCGAATGGAATTACATAGTTGCCTGGTCAACGATAGTTGCCGCAACTAAAATTATACCCATAAAAATTGAACACAACATTGCGCTTACCCTTAGCTTAATAGTAGACAATATAGTTGTTTCCTATTATTTCATAGCGCATCCTAGCCTCCGTTTGTTTCTTCTACAGTGCTTACAGACATCAAAAAGTAACTAAAAGCAAGTCCCTATATATTTAGCGGAGTTAGCGCAGATGCGAACATTCTTAATTAAAGACAAACTACAGAAATGGGTAATGCAAATTGAGATCTGCTGCGTTCCTTGACTCCTGTCCCCTCTTTTTACAAAAATGACGATAGTTCAAATTGTTGATTGAGACCATGTGCAATCACCACATTTAAATTCAGTCTTTGTGTTCAACCCAGAGTGGAATTTTTTTGGTTCTATTCATCGCACTATAACTGTGTCTAACCCAGAGTGGATTTCTTTGGTTATATTCAATGGACCATTAGTAAAAATGACTGGACAAAATTGGATATTATAGTCTTTATTTACAACTATTGATTTTTGCATGCAGTACACTTTTTGCCATTAGCTATACACCGTTTCACCATTCTACCCTCTACGTTCCAAAAGAATTATGCCAAGACCATGAAAAGCAGTGCTCTGCTCATTCCTGAATTTGAACACTTTGCTAATAATAGAGGCAGGTAATTAGACGTACATAGGTTCCTCTGGTTTGTTGAAACCACTTAGCTGTTTTACATCTGTTAGCAGCACATATAATGTTAAAAATTAAAATTAAAAAACAACTGTTCACATCTAATTTGCTACGGGCATCGACATAACACCAGCCGTCACTTTGTTATATTTAAACCTAATTAAGAATTGCTCAGAATGACATTTCAAAAGTCTGAGCATATGGCGCATGCCAACCACCTGTTTAGGATGGTGGAATCATTAAATTCAGGCAGACTTATTGGTACCGTATTTCCCAATCACAGGGAAGACATATAATAATAATAAAAGACATATGTTTGAATGCACTGCAAAATCAATTCAGAATCAATCTAGGATGGGAAAGGTTAAGCAGTCAGCTATGATGGAGTGTTTTATGGTATATAAAATAATTGAGCATAGTGGGGGAAATGCCATGTAATGGGCATATTAATAGCAGATTATTTAAAAGTAGCAGACACACACATACACAATGAACTGAAATTTTAACAATATTAAATAGATTATGAGATAGAAACACATGTCAAACTAATAGAAGTTTAAACATTTTTAAAACTACCATGATCTCTAGGTAAAGGTAAAGGTAACCCTTGCTCGAAAGCCAGTTATATCTGACTCTAGGGTTCAGTGCTCATCCCTGAACTTCCAAAATGAAGCCACTTTTTTGGCTTTGTCATTGGCCACATGTAAATCCTCATCATTGCATGTTTCTGGCAGTAATCAGCAGACCAGTAAATGAGCCAGATTCTGTATCTCTCCACATTCACAAAGCATGTTGTTGTCTGCAAGTAGCCCCCATTTGAGCATGTTGGTCTTGCATTTAAGGACTCCAACCCTCAATTTATTCAGGGTCCTCCAAATGACAGGGGAGGTTGAGGTCCTCAGCCATGTCCTCTTTTAATGTTATTCTGTGTTCTGTGAGCTCCATCCTCCACCACCTTCTAATTTTGATTTTGAGTACCCTCAAGAATAATTATTCTTGCCATAAAGCTCTTCCTGGATCTGAGCCGGTGGACTTGAGACATATCCATTCAGAGGATGTTGAGGGTCATTCTCTTACTAAGTTCTCTTGGTATCCATTTCTACATCTCTCCTTATCTTAGGTGGAGTGATACCAACAAGAAAGTATACATTCCATTTTTAAACTGTAGTTCCCAGGTTACCCAAGCCAAATAGCCATTAAGGAGGCTGGCTAGGGGTTTCTGGGAGAAGTAGTTCAAAACAGTAAAAAATCAAAGCTCCGAGTCAAAGAGTAAATAACGCATAGCCTAGCCAGCCTTTTAATTCAGTACTTCATGCATGCCCAAGCAAGACTAAAACTGATGCCCTAAGGGCGGGGGAGAGGTCAGTAGATGTCTTTGCCATAAGTTCAGCAAAAACTCTCAACAAGACTGTTTTACTTTGGACATGCCCAGTCATAAATTTCATGTGACACTACTTGAAGTTGTAGTTGCTGCAGAAGTTTCTTATTTTCCAGGATGAATTATAATGCATTCTTTCCCCACACTAAAGTGAAGTAAGACAGCCTCTTCTCAAGGTATCTGTTGATATCTGCAGCATACTAAGTAGACACCTGGGGTCCACTTCAGGGGTTTATTAGACCTTGCCAGCCACAGCAATCTCTCAGTTTGCTAGCACTCATGATCAGCTTTTGCAAGAGAAAGCATCAGAATAGAAATGGTACAGCATTAAAAACAAACTGCTTCTCAGGAAGATAAAGAATCATAACAGCACAGTTCCAATTCATATCCTTTGTATTTGCAATTACGTTCTGTGAAATCAAAAATAATGCATTTTTAAACTTTTGCTATTAATTGACCCATTGAAAAAACAGAATGCTTCATTTTAAAAAAAACAGAGGGAAAAAGGTTTGAATCCTCAAGTTTATAAAACTGTGAAATAAATTCATCATTTTAGATTAGGCTGAAACACATTTATTTCAGCTTTTTACCGTGGAAAACATTGATAGCTCAAAACAACTCATTTCAGTGGGAGGGAAACCATTTTGATGAGACCTAAACAGTATAAAAGATGAAAGAAGATCAAAAATGATCTTTCTAAAATACAATGTCATACTGACATCTTGCCCTATTCCTTTAATTTCCATCTTTAATTTCCATCTAAGGTAAAAGTTTCCCTTGCTCAAAAGCCAGTCATATCCGACTCTATGGTTCAGTGCTCATCTCTGTTTCAAAGCCAAAGAGCCAGTGCTGTCTGCTTCTGCAGACGTTTCTGTGGTCGTGTGGCAGGCACACTGTTACCTTCCACTGACGTGGTCACTATTTATCTACTTGCAATTTCTTGCTTTCAAACTGCTAGGTTGGCAGGAGCTGGAACAAAGACGGGTGCTCATTCTGTCCTGCAGTACTCGGGAATCGAACTGCTGACCTTCCGCCTTCCATTCAGCATCTTAGCCACTTGAGCCACTGCAGTCCCTAATTTTCATCTAAAGGCGACCTTTAATCCAAGACAACTGAATTTTTGGAACCTTATCTTTCTATTGAGACTAACTTAATTCCAAGCTATTTATAGTCTTCTTGTCCATTGAAAAGAAATGGGGAACTCTGACCCCATTTAATCTTTGCTTAAGATTTGCACATAGGCAGTTTATGGCTGGGGGAAAAGGGAAGACAGGCTCCTAGAAATGTTGGTCTGAGCTGCCCATGCCTTGAAGTGACCAATCACAAAACAAGGCACAATATATTCAAAATACCTTATGTGAGTGTTGTGTTCTAATGGTTTTACCTTCCACAATGTATCTGAACCAATGTAACCTTGCCTATAGCAACAATGTAACCTTCAGCTGCATCATATGAACCCTGTAAGAGGACGCGAGCTAATGACCACCAGCTGGCAGCAGCGAGCGTCCAAGCTCCCCTGGTCCAAACTCATCAAAGGCAACAGCGCGGGAAGTTTTCCCGCCATCACCTACACCTGGACAAGAAGGGCGTGACCCGCAATGACGTCACGCAGACAGTAGCCAATGGGCTACCACGGAACCACGTTCAAATGTATTACTACTGTATATAAAGAGCTATCGATCCGCCATTACCTCATGTTCCCTCTGTCCACGATGCAATAAACCTGAGTTAACCCAGCCCGAGGCTGTGTCCTGTGTCTTGGTTTGCATATACTAAATTGGCGACGAAGGTGGGATGATGGATCCCCACGGAA
Source organism: Bradypodion pumilum (assembly GCA_035047305.1). Taxonomy (NCBI): domain Eukaryota; kingdom Metazoa; phylum Chordata; class Lepidosauria; order Squamata; family Chamaeleonidae; genus Bradypodion; species Bradypodion pumilum. The sequence continues at coordinate 19,131,021 of JAWDJD010000002.1, forward strand.
CAGCCAGGGCACAGAGCGGGTTCAACATCACCAAACCGCAGGACTGGGAGCTGCTTGAGATGGACTTCCAGGCGGCACTGGTGGAACTCAAAGTCAAAGGAGACGACGAGGAGAGGAAGAGGGCCATCCTCACCAGAATGCTCGGGATGGAAACCAAGCGGACGCTGGTGAGCATCATCGCTCCGAAGAAGGTGAGCGAATTTAAGGCGGACGACATCATGAAGCTGCTGCGAGAGCGTTTCAGTCCCTCGAGGGCAATGTTTCCCGCTCGGAGCGCGTTTTGGAGGCGAGTCCAAGCGCCGGACGAGTCGGTTGAGACATTCGTGGCCGCCATGAGGATAGCCGCCGCCCCCTGCAAATGGGACAACATCCTAGAGATGGCCCTCAGGGACGGCGTGCTGTGTGGCCTGAAAGACAAGGAGGTGCAGCGCAGCTTGATGAACAAGGAGCCGCCACCCACGCTGGCAGAGGTCGTAGAGGCCGCGGAAGCCGCAGAGTCCACGAATGCTGGAGTGGACGAGATGCACCAGTGGCGTGAGTGGCGTCCTAGAGCCGGCAAGGCGGCAAATTCGGTGCACGGGAAGTCCGGACAGGCGGTGCACGCAACTCGACGGGCCTCAAAGTCGTCTACGGAAGGCAGCGACGGCGAGGAGGTCCAGAAGGTCCAAAAGGGTGGTCGACGCTGCGATGGTTGCGGAGCGGCCCATGAGCGCGCGAGATGCCCGTTCAGGAAGGCCGAGTGTTACACCTGCGGCCGTCGGGGGCACATCGCCAAGGCATGCAGAAAACGGAAGGAGGGCCGGAGGCAGTCACAAGACCGTCCGGCCAGACCGGACCGTCCAGCGAGGCCCAAAGATGGCGCCCAGACCACGAGGAAGCAGGATGGCGTGGGCCGCGTCTCGGACGACAGCGAGGACGACGCCCCAGTGTTCAGCGTGTCCGCGGGACAGTCCCATTACTTCGTTGAGGTACTAGTACAAGGGGCCCCTATTAGGATGGAAATTGACTCGGGGTCCTCCTATTCTATAATTCCCCAGAAAGAGTTCTTGAGAATCGACCCCCACGTGCGGCCCAAACTTAAAACGTTGAGGTCCACGCTACGAGACGTACAGGGAAACAGCATTCCGGTGTTGGGGGTCGGAAAATTTCGGATCAATTTTAAGAGACATTCTGCGGAACTGCCCCTAGTTGTCCTTAAGGGGGGAAGTTGTAGCCTCCTAGGGACGCAGTGGTTTCAGCCTTTAGGTTTGTTCATAGGGGGAGTGCATACAGTGGGGGTGGACCCAATACAAGCGGTTTGCGATGCGCATCCCGCCGTTTTTAAGAAAGGACTCGGAAAGTTCAAGGGACCCCCTGTAGCCTTCGACCTAGACCCGGAGGTCCGCCCGATAAGACTCAAACCGCGCAGAGTGCCGTTCGCACTCAAGGACAAGATAGAGGCGGAACTGGACAAACTGGTGGGCCAGGGGATTCTTATTCCTGTTGATTCCGCGGAGTGGGAAACTCCAATTGTAACGGCTCTAAAGGCTAACGGGGAGGTGCGCATTTGCGCTGACTATAAGTGTACGATTAACAAGGCGATCCGCCCTAATGCATACCCGGTGCCGGTGATCAGCCACCTTTTGGCCAGGCTGAATGGGGGAAAGTGTTTCGCTAAACTCGATTTGGCACAAGCCTATCAGCAACTTCCTGTGACCCCCGCCACGGCCGCGGCACAAACGATAGTTACACATAAAGGGGCGTTCCAGGTGTCGCGTTTACAGTTCGGCGTGAACTCGGCACCCGGCCTTTTTCAGTCGCTTGTGGAACGCCTCCTGAAGGGACTGGAGGGGGTGTTGCCTTATTTTGATGACGTGTTGATAACAGGGGGGAGTGAGGCTGAACTGGCAAAGAGATTGGACAAAGTACTAACCGTGTTCGAGAAAGCGGGGCTGAGACTGAGGAAGGACAAATGTGTTTTTTTCGAAACTGAGGTCGAGTTTTTAGGGTTCCGGATCACACCCGAGGGGATTAAGCCGTCTAAATCCAAAGTAGCAGCCATAAAGAAGGCCCCTCGCCCCACATCCAAAACCGAGCTACAGTCTTTCCTGGGGCTCCTCAATTTTTACCATACATTCCTCCCGCGGAAGGCGTCCGTGGCCGAACCGCTCCATCGGTTACTTAAAAAGGAGGAGACATGGATGTGGGGTGATGAGCACGAGAGGGCGTTCAACGAACTAAAACAACTCTTAACATCTGAGGCAATCCTGACGCATTTCGACCCCAAACGGCCGGTGGTCTTAGTCTGTGATGCATCCCCGGTGGGAGTGGGGGCGGTGCTTTGCCACGTGTTGGATGACGGAAGGGAGGCCCCGGTAGCGTTTTATTCAAGATCCCTGTCCCAAGCGGAGCGCAATTACGCACAAACCGACAGGGAGGCATTAGCAATAGTAGCGGGAACCAAAAAATTTCACGATTTTTTGTATGGCCGCCCGTTCAAAATCGTGACTGATCACAAGCCACTGTTAGGAATTTTCACGGCAGGCAAGCCCACGCCGCAGATCCTGTCCCCGAGAATGCTGCGATGGGCTATTTTTCTCAACGCATACCAACATGAGCTGGAGTACCGGCCCGGAAAGGAGATCGGCCATGCTGATGCACTTTCGAGATCTCCTTTGCCCTTGTCGGACGACCAAAAGGCGAGAGTAGAAAGAGACCGCCAGGTGTTGCTAATTGAGGTCTTAGACGCACCCCCAATAGTACCAGCCGACATTGCTAGGGCGACAGGCAAGGACAGAACGCTAGAGAAAGTTAGTTCATGGGTACAGAAGGGGTGGCCGGCATCGTCCCCAAGCACAGAATTCGACCCATTTTTTCGGAAAAAGCTAGAGTTGTCCCTAGAGAGGGGGTGCCTTTTGTGGGGCCAACGGGTGGTGGTCCCTACGCCCCTGCGGCCGAGGGTGCTCGAACTGCTGCACGTCAGCCACCCGGGCATAGTTCGTTCAAAGGCGCTGGCCCGGAGTTACTTCTGGTGGCCACAGCTGGACGCGGACATTGAGCACATGGTCGGCACTTGTGAGGCATGCCAGGGATCCCGACCAGAGGCGGCCCGTCTTCCGCATAGGGAATGGGACACAGCAAGGGGGCCATGGTCCAGAGTGCACGTAGATTTCGCTGGCCCATTCCGAGGAACCATGTTTCTCCTGGTGGTGGATGCGTTCTCCAAGTGGCTGGAGGTTATCCCAGTAAAGAGCACGTCCTCCGCCACGACAATTGGCCAGCTAAGGAGAGTCTTTTCCACGTTCGGTTTACCCGATACTTTAGTCAGCGATAACGCTAGTTGTTTCACCTCCGCTGAGTTCGGGGCATTCATGGAGGCAAACGCCATTCGGCATGTCACATCCACGCCGTTTCACCCGGCCACGAATGGCCAAGTGGAACGGCTGGTGCGTACAACAAAGGATGCGCTGCGGCGTATGGGCCCGGGGGACCTGAATCACCAAGTATGCCAGTTCCTATTAGCGTATAGGGTGACCCCCTTAGCGTCAGGCTACTCGCCGGCAGAGCTCTTGATGCGGCGAAAACTAACCACGATCCCGTCCAGGCTAGACCCGACGAGAGTCGAGGATAAAGGGAAAAACATAGGGTTGGCAGTCTCGAAAGGTTTCGCCGCCGGCGACCCTGTTCACTGCAGGAACTATTCCAGCGCAGGGCCAGCCTGGGTACCAGGGACGGTTGTGGAACAGACGGGGCCAGTGTCGTACCGGGTCGAGACTAACACCGGCCTCCTCTGGAGGAGACACGCAGACCAACTGAGGCACCGAGTGAGTAGGCCAGTCAGTGGGGCTCAGCAACAGGATTCAGCGTTAGGGTTCTCCCCCACCCGCTTAACCCAAGGGGGAGACAGCAGCGGACAACAGTCCCAAGCAAGGGGGGAAGGCAGAAGCAGCGGCCCCGACTCATACCCTTTTGATACACCAGTCCTATCAGAGGCCGGGGAAGGGGGAGAGGAGGGAGAGGAGTTCGCGACCGCTGCCCCCGAATGTAATTTTGATTTTGATTTTGCGAGCCGGGGGGGTTTTCAGGAGTGTTCCCCCACCCATCCAAGCGAGAAGAGGGGTTTTTCGTTAGCCCCCAGTGCCCCCGGTTCCTCCCTAAGAAAGAGCACACCTTCCAACAACGCCGCGGAGCCGCGGCAAGTCACTAACGAGTCTCCCTCTCCAATTACAGGACAGGAAACCAGGGGACAAAGAGAAGGTAGCAAACCCGGGGAAAGGCAGCCCGCATCGAGACCCCAGCGTGTTCGAAATAAGCCATCTTCGCTGAGAGACTTTGTCTCCTAGGGGGGGGGAGTGTGTTTAAGTGTGGGCTCGAGACTTTGTCTCGTCCTAGGGGGGAGGGGTGTTGTGTTCTAATGGTTTTACCTTCCACAATGTATCTGAACCAATGTAACCTTGCCTATAGCAACAATGTAACCTTCAGCTGCATCATATGAACCCTGTAAGAGGACGCGAGCTAATGACCACCAGCTGGCAGCAGCGAGCGTCCAAGCTCCCCTGGTCCAAACTCATCAAAGGCAACAGCGCGGGAAGTTTTCCCGCCATCACCTACACCTGGACAAGAAGGGCGTGACCCGCAATGACGTCACGCAGACAGTAGCCAATGGGCTACCACGGAACCACGTTCAAATGTATTACTACTGTATATAAAGAGCTATCGATCCGCCATTACCTCATGTTCCCTCTGTCCACGATGCAATAAACCTGAGTTAACCCAGCCCGAGGCTGTGTCCTGTGTCTTGGTTTGCATATACTAAAGTGAGGAAAAATCATTAGTATAAGAAAAATAGGTCTTTAATGTATTCACTTGGGAGAGCACCTCAGAAGAAATGTGATGGATACATCAGTTGGCTCAGTTGGACTCTCAGCTGTGTGTTGTGAAAAAGCATTCCTCAAGACTGCTACTCAGTTGGCTGTGCTCTCCATTCCTATTCCTCAAATGGGGAAAGCACTAGTCCAGTGATGGCAAACTGTTTTTGAACTTCAATTCCCAGAAGCCCTGATCAACAGGAGTGCTGACTTGGGCTTCTGGGAATTGAAGTCCAAGAACATGTGGAGAGCCAAGGTTCACCATCACAGTACTAGCCACTTGTAACAAAGTTCTGACAAAGTAAAGCAAACGCACTTGGAGCTCCATATGAATTTTCCCCATAGTTTATGGCGAAAGCTAGCAGCCTGTTAAGCAATAGACTGGGTTTTATAGAACCAGTTTTTAAAAGAGTGAATTACTCAAATCCCAAGGCCTGTGTAGACGAATCTGTGCTTCACTTCCTCCCACATTTGGCTCATTTTAATATCATGTTCTTTCTATTGAAACGATGGATAAATTGCAAAATTTTAGAAAGCTCATATTACAACATGAACCAAATGAAATTGTCAAATATCCCTGGGGAAAAACTCTATTAATATCACCAGCTCAGAAATCAGAAAAACTAGAAGCAACAAAATGCATTGCCAAATTGCTTGTAACAGGTTTTACCTCTCCAAGAACAAAAACAAACACCAAATCAAGGCAGAGCCAGTGCAGAGATAATTAGATGATTTATATATGTATAATCAAACAAATTTTCCATCTGTACACAAATATGTTTCCCCTTCCAGCTAGAGTGAAGCTCAGCATTAGAAATCTAAATAAATAAATAAATAAATAAATAAATAAATAAATAAATAAATAAATAATCAGAGATAGGTGCAGGGAAAGATTTCCCCAAATGGCTGTCTTTCTGTCTATCTGTCTGTCTGTTTGTTTGTTTATATGTATGAATAATACTAATCGTTTCATCCTTTGTGGAGTTCTGCAAGTGATGGAGAACAAAGAAGTGGCTTATATATACTAAATGTGATGCCACAGTTCATGACACCGCATGAACCCCAGTCCTATACCCAATAATGCAACCTTCTGTGTTTCAAAGCAGTGTTCAGAATACTCAACAGCTGTTCTCAGACTTTTTGAACCCACACCCTCTTTTAATGAATAGCAATAATCTAATGTCCCTTTTCATACCTTCCCCCATCTTTTTATTTGAAATTTGATCTATTGTGACTAAAAACTAATCAAAACATTTGTAAATCCAGATGGTTGGTTGGCTGGCTAGCTGGTTGGGCCAAAATTTCCTATCTGGCCCTGAAGAGACCAGCTAGTTTTGTACTGGACCATCAGGTGGGTTAGAAGCCAAAGAGGGAGAGACCAGGGCAGAACCAGCCAAGCCCACCCCACCAGGGGAGCTCACATTGGCTTCCTGTGGTGGTTGACTCCCTCTTGGGCAAGGGAGCCATAGCAATTATAGCAATAGCAATTACAATTATATACCACCCCATAGCACTTAGTGCACTATTTTACCCACCTCAAAAGGATAGAAGGCTTAGTCAACCTTGATTCTTGGTCAGGACTGAACTCAAAACCTTCTGGTTGCAGTAAAGGTAAAGGTAAGAGTCACCCTTGCTCAAAAGCTAGTCGCATCCGATTTTAGGGTTCATTGCACATCTCTGTTTATAGCAAAAGAACCAGTGCTGTCTGCATCTGCAGATGTTTCTATAGACACATGGCAGGCATGCCTAGACACCGGAGTGCACGGAATGCTGTTTATCTTCCCACCAAAGTGATCCCTATTTATCTACTTGCAATTTCCTGCTTTCAAACTGCTAGGTTGGCAGGAGCTGGGGCAAAGACAGGAGCTCATTCCATCATGCAGTACTTGGGTATCGAACTGCCACCTTCCAGTCAGCAATCTTAACCACTTGAGCCACTGCAGCCCCCTCTGGTTACAGTACAGTGGTTTAACCACTGCACCATCAAGGCCCTTCAGGGGAGCAGCAAAGACACCCCCCTTTGGGAGCTGCATGCTGGTCAGAGGCAGATCATAGAATGAGAGAGAGTTTCACTGGCACTTTTCTTATTGGAGATCCTCATGTAGGATCATTGGGATGATGATGATCCTGCATGTGTAGTTTGGAGCTTTTGCCCTTGCTTTGCTCCAGGTTACTAGTATAGTTCACACTGTGCCTTCTGCCCACAAGTCTTCCCCACATTCCTGTCATGCCAGTTTTTTCTTCAAGAAGTAGAGAGATTGATCAGCTAGCAATTCGGCTGGCCAAGTGGTGGCGAACCTTGGCACTCCAGCTGTTCTTGGACTTCAATTACCAGAATCCCAGGTCAGCACACCTGCTGATCAGGGCTTCTGGGAATTGAAGCCCAAGAACAGCTGGAGTGCCAAGGGTTACCACTGCGGCTGGCGAATGCCATCTATTTGCTCTCAATGCTTCCTGGGGCTGTAACCAAATATAATTGTAACCAGTTTTTCTCTGAAAGTATCTACTTTATTGTATTGTGAGTGTGGTTCCTGTGGCTTGGTCTGCAATATTAAAAACTGGTTAAATATAATGATTGAAATCCTGTAATACTTGCAAAATGCTGAATTCCTTCCAAATGAAGCTGACCCCATTTGAGCCCATAATTTACCAGAATGGTAAAAATGTCTACAGTAGCAAATGAAGTTGTCAGGTCAATTTCTGACCCATCTACTTTTTGATCTATTTGCAAAAAATACTGTGTATGGCATACAGGGGCCTTGTTTATATCTCTTTGTGATTGAAGCTTACACGGGCGGTATAGCTGGGTGTGAACTCTGTAAAAATTGTTGTTTGTTGAATTTGGAACATCCCATCTTTTTGCAAGAGACAAATAACAATAATTTCATGCCAGAAATTATTCTGGGCTGAAATTATTTTTGATGTAGAAACTCTGCCAAGGGGACACCTGAATGAGGTGCCTTTCATGCCCCCAATATCTTTTCCCACTGAAGTGGTCCCTATTTATCTACTTGCAATATCTTGCTTTTGATCTGTCAAGTTGGCAGGAGCTGGGACAGAGACGGGTGCTCAATCTGTCATGCAGTACCCAGGTCTCAAACTGCCAATTTGCCAGCATTCCAGCTAACAGGGCGAGCTTCTTAACCATTGGGCCACTGCAGCCCCTCTAAGAGAGAAATGAAAATGTGATATGTATGAAGACTACATCTGTTAAAAACTCTACTTTCTCTCTACTTTAATTTGGAAGATAAGATGAAAGTTTTGTACCTCTAGGCCATGGTGTGGGTGAGGGATTCATTCCCTTCTCTTCTTTTTCTTCTTCTTCTAGGCATAAATAGAAAGGAAAATTAGATTGTAAAAGAAACCGCAAAATTGTCATTACAACTTTGTGGCAAGCTCAGCCCTAGAAAGAAATGACTTGTATAGACACTCTTTAAGAGAACCATTCAAGCTTTGCATGAAAACAAAATTGGAGCAATGGTGAGGAGATGATGATTGTTTTAAAGATGAAAAGGGATTTTTAAAATATTCTCTTTACTTACAATTAGCTTTGTCGACAAATCTAAAAGTAATTAACTATAAAGAAAGGGGATCAATTACTTTAATACTTTTTGCTTTAAAAAGAAACTGAGCAAATGCATTTAGTCTCTGGGTCTTTTACCTGCAATAATTAGTTCGGCCAGACAGATGTATAGTTGTGATAAATCCTACAAGATAAATGGAGGTTTGCATTGTTTCAGATCAGAAATAAGAAACTATCTGAAGTTATTGAGTTTTTGAGTCAAATTAATGGGTTTCTAGACAATATAACATAGAATTGGCAATAAACAGAGTTTAGAAAGGTACAGTACAGCATTTGAATTTCAGATAAGAATACTTTTCAGTTTCTGTTTCATTTAATATGTTGCAATATTTGGCATAGAATTTCAATAACACTGCATCACAAAAAAAAATATATTCTCTGCTACTTGGTTTAATCCATGTGTCCTATACTAAATCAAGTGCACTGAATCCAAATATGAAGTCTGATTCTGCCTAGGACATGCCTGGCTACTGCTGGAACATGCATGCCACCAGCAGTCATGATTCAGCTGAGGCAGCAACAGGCATAGTGATAGCTGCAACTGTTATAACATTTCCATGTAAAAATACATTACCTAATTACCGACCATTTGAACAGCTATAACACGCCTTAAAATTTGTACATTGATAGGCTAATTCTGAGTTAAGATTTGGAATCGGCACACTCAATATCATGTAAATCCCATGTGTTATTCCCAGTAGCAAAATCATTGTTGTGTAGTGTAATCAGTTTTCATGTCTTCAAACACCCATGTCTTTGAAATATAAGGTGAATCCCATTCCAAGATGCAAGCTGAGGTCACAACAGTTTTAACAAGTAAATTGGGAAGTAGGTAGTGACTCTGATAGAAGTGAAGTACTGTACCTGAATAATGTTGTAACAGCAGTAAATAAACCAGAAAGAGACCAAGATAGGAAAAGTGGTTATCTGATTTTTTTTAAAGGAGTCAGCTTCTAGGATTATCCTTGCTTGGTGTTTCTATGAGGAACTGGGCCAATGGTACTGTTTTCTATCTAAATGTAAACTATATTGACTACTACCATTGGTGTTCTCAACATTCAGGTTGCCCATTGCTATGTAAAGTTAAGCATCCTTTTTCCTGCTGGCAATGATATTGTGCAGCAATATTGGGTCATTTCTTGGAATTTCCCCCAATTTTTATTTTATTTTAAACTATACAAAAAAGGGGGAAAACCTGCAGATACTACAAAAAAAGTTTTTTTAAAAAAAAGAACCTGCTATAGAAACCCATCACTCTGGGACATCACTTCTTATCTATAGATTAAGCTTAACAATGTACAAATTTCATTAATTTTTACCCCTACCTCCAAAATAATATATATTCATTTCTAGAATTAACACCTGTAAAGTATATTCAAAGTACTGTATATTCACTGAATTCTCCCCAAATATCCACAAAGTCACTTTTCTTAATGATACCTTTTTTCAATTTCAATTCACACGTCAATTTATCATTAATTGCCATATTCCAAATATCTTTATACCATTCTTCCAAACCTAAATGCAAATACATTTTCCTATTTCTGGCTATTAAAATTCAACATCATTATAAAAATAATATATTTTATGTGTTTTTGTAGGTTTAACCCTCCCATGGCATTTAACAATGCAATCCTGGGGCAAAATCATAACTTAAGCAATAATGTTATTTACTTTCTCAAAAACCTGCAACTTGTTAAGGAACAAAAGAGCAGATGAACCAACATCTGTGCATACAAAAATAACCCCTTCAAGCTTATTTTTCCCTGTGGTTTTCCCCCAGAATCTTTCCTCACATACTAAATATTACAAGGAGATTAGTAGTACTTCTGCAAATGTCACAAGTGGTTCTTAAGAACAAGGCATTTGTACAAAACTTAATTCATGAATAGGCAGTTGGTCATTTATATGGGACTTCCTTGCTCCATTCACTGCAAATAATCATGTTAATTTCATAACTTCAAGAATTCTTTGTTTCTGCTATTTCTTTTGAAGTGTCCTTGATTAGTTATCATTAAATCACAATGCTCCACCAGGTTTTTTTTAACTATCTACAGTATATTGAATATGCAGTACAGTAGTGCAGTTGGATACAGTGACAGACAGATCTGGTAAAAACCATTCCTTAAATATCTCACTTACCTTGAAAGTCCTTTTATGGTTGCTATAAGTTAGTTCCAACTTGATGGCATGTAACAAACAAAACACAACAGTGTATTTATGGTTAGCAGCAGCTATGCCATGGTTGAACTGGTGGCTACCTGGATGCATATAACTTTCTTTACATGATGCAGGTAGCCATGTTACATCTGAATGAAGTTCTTTCAAGTCCTGCATTCTGTTCATGCACTAAGAAAATAGATGTGCATGAGAAGTTCCCAGCAAGACACCAATACAATAACATCATTCTATCTAGGTTACCCCACAACTAATATTGAGAGAAGCAAGATATCACTAATCCTGGAGATGTGCTATGTGTCATCAGCTTCTTTCCAACTTATGGCAGCCTCAGCAGCCCCAACCCCTCAGCAGCCTTTGCTAAAGCTGATCACTGCTTCGGGGAAATTTTAAGAGCCTCCTGTGTTTCAAAATTCGCAGCACTGGCACGGTGCAGTTGATGTCATCCCGAGCGCGCCATGGGCCTCTCTTAGCACCGCGAATTTTGAAACACAAGAGGCTTCGAAAATTTCCCCAAAGCAAGCGATCGGCTTTAGCAAAGGCTGCTGAGGGGATGGGACCGAGCAAGAGGCTGCTTGGAGCAGCCTGGACAAAGTACGATTGCTGCCACCACCACCACCACTGCTGACATCAGGCGGTGGGAGAGGGGGGCGGTCCAAGGTGAGCCCGAGTGCTCACTGCAGGCCACATTAATTATATGCAGGGGCCTAATTGGGCCCACAGGCCATAGTTTGGGTGCCCCTGCCTCAGACAGTTGACGAGCTAGACTGGTGGTTCCCCCTGCTGTAAACGCTGCCATAAAACACACCCACAGCTGTCGTAAACTCATTTACGATAGCCATAAATACATTTACAACAGCCATGAATGCGTAAAAAGGCATTTCCAACAGCTGTGAATGCGTTTACAGCTGTTTCCACTGCTTCTGCCACTTCTGCATCCGGCCCATGGGCCGTAGGTTGAGAACCCCTGTCTCATATAGTTCTCCATGGATGTCCTTCCAAGCCTTGATTACCATTTGATTTCCTAGTTACATTCACCATTTTGATAAATACTTGAAAAAGATACAGAAAATCTTTAACAATTACAATTTCTTTATTGTCAACTTTAAAGTTATGCAATACTTCTGTTTGGTTGTTGTTGTTGTTTGGTATATTTTTCTCTGGAATATTCAGCTGTAATACTTTTTTTAAATTTTCTTCATTGACCTTCATCAATAATCATATCATATTTAATAAGTGGATCCTGGAAGTTATATATATAAAAATAATGTCTTACAAGGAGGAGAGATTGGCTCTTAATTGCCAATGAAAGCGCGGCGCCAAAATGGCCGCTGCGCTCTTTGCGGCCCCCCACCCACCCGGACTCAGACATCCGGGTGAGTTAGGGGGCGTGGCCACCCCTCTATAAAAGGGGTGGCCACGAGGCATACGAGCTGCCATTTTAAAAATAGCGACGGAGAGGAGAAGTTTTCTCCATCGCTGTTTGCTTTCCAGTCTTCGGCTGTTTAGCCCTTGAGCCTTTCCCAGCTGGGAAAGGAGGATTTGAGCAGGCAGAGCCTTGGTTCGCTTCGCTACTGCGTGCTTTGGCGCTAGGTTTTTGATCCCTCAAAGAGATCCTACTTTTTCTTTGAAGACATGCCTCCCAAACGGAAGGCACCGGCGATGGAGCCGCGGCCAAAGGGGAGGACTTTTCCTGGCCCTGCGCAGGATGGGGGCCAGCCTATGGGTTGGAGGACCAGGGCTGCGCTCCCGCGGCAGGGCACTGTACCAGCCTTGCCCACTGATACCGGTGGGGCTACTCAGGCTGGCACTTGGCAGCCGGGCTCCAGCTTGGTGGCTGGCCAGCTACAGGCCGGCCCCTCAGGGGCTTCGGCCCCCGGCCTGCCATTACCGGCCATGGGTCAGGGCAGCGTGGGAGTGCCTGGTGTGGGCATACAACCCGTTCCCCCTCCGGCCCCTCATGGGCCAGAGTTTTGGGCATGGCCCTATTCTGGCCCTGGCTCACCTTTCGGGTTACCTTTCCAACTGCCTAGTGGGTCGTCCGGCCCACCCGGCCCGCCTTATGCTGGGGGCTCTGTGGCAGTGGATGCTCTGTTAGCACGTTTGGCAGTGCTGGAAGCATCCTTGGGCATTGCACAGCCTCCTGTGGAGGGGGGCGCTTCTATTTCTTCACCAGGGGCCCCTTTGTCGACCCCGGCTACCTTACCGGCCGCTATGCTTCAGCAGGCGGCCAAACCGGGTCGAGCTGCGTGAGACGGTCCGGCCGGCCCAGCTGGTGTCTCGCAGCTCCCCGTTCTACCTGATGTCCAGGCTGGGAGCAGTCGGGGGCGATCCCAGAGCTCGATTCCGGTCGCGAGCTCCGACGCCTGCCATGGGCCAGAACCCCCGGTGGGGGCGGCTCACGGGGGTGCACCCAGTGAGTATCAGGTTCAATTTAAGTGCACCAACACCACAGCCCACTTACAGTGGTGGGGTTCAGTGGCCCTGGCCTCGTCAAGTTGATGCGAGCGGGCATCAGTTACCATCTTATCCCAGTATCCCATGGTTTCTAAATGGTCCCTCGTTAAGGGCGGGGGTGTCCACAGTGCCAAGCATCGCAGGGACTGTACAGGTCCTGCTGCGTATGCCCTTTATACAGAATGTGCCGTCGATGGCTTTGCCAACGGCTGGTTATTCCTTGCCCCTGGGTGATCATTTGTCGCAGGTCACGAGGGATAAGATCTGGAGGGGAGTACGTGGATATTCTCCCTATTGAACTGTGAGCCCACAGAGGAAGAGAGAGAGGGACAGGACGACAGAGACTAAGAGCTGTCCTGTAATCGTAAGCCACCGCGCACCTGGGTCAACTGGTGGCCGGCATACCTTAGGTATATGGTGGTATGCCTCAGGGCCCGGCCTGATTGGGCCACCCCGATGGTTCAATCCCTTGATAATATTTACAGGGCGATGGTTGATTTCATGGGCCCATCGCAGTTTGCTTACGATGAGGAATTTGGATGAGGGTGGCCCTACATCCTGAGATGAGGTGGGATGAGCCCTGTCAGCAATTGTTGCTCTTGTACATGACTCCCACGTGACTGGCACCGGGTGATAGGTACCATTGTGGTCATGCTGTGCAGCGGGCTGCTCAGACACAGGCTCCATGCTAACTGGTGGGGTAGGGGGTTCCGGCCCGCCTGCGGTGTTGGACCTGCACAGCTAGCAACGTGTGTACTAAGCGCCAGTGTCATTACCGACTTGGGTGCCCCCTTTTGCGCTGGCCCCTACGTCGCCTCCACGTGCCCGCGGGTTGGTGGGTTACGGGGCAGAGGTAGGGGTGCACAGGGGCAATCAGAGCTTCGTCTGACGGAACTAGCCATGTCAAAGCCCCCCGATTAGTGTACTCATGCTGGAGCGGTGGCACTCAGCTTATCCAAGAAGGGATGATGTGGGGTACCTGCTGGAGGGTTTTCAATGGGGCTTTTGTATTCCATTCGGGGGTGTTAGGGGCCCCAAGTTGCTACTAATCTAGTTCCCTTGAAAGGTAACGAAGAGGTTGCTCCACTGAGCACAGCTAAGGGAGAGGCTATGAGAGTAGCGGGCCCCTTCTTGGAACTACCTTTCCTAATTTGAAGGTCTCCCCTATGGGGCTAGTACCGAGGAAAGAACCAGGGTGAATGTCGTTTAATCCTCCTTTTAGCTTACCCTGTGGGTTCTTCGGTCAGGGATGACCTTTTTCCAGTCAGGTGAACGTCGTTTATTCAGCCCCTAAGGGTGGTACGCTCGTGCGGTCCCGGTGCTTTCCTGGCACAGTCTGATATGCACTCGGCTTTACGTTTATTGCCTGTGCACACAGGGGATTTTGAGCTATTGGGTTTCAGGTTCCAAGGGGAATTCTACTTAGATGAGGCCGTGCCTTTTGACTGCTTTATTCCATGTTCGGCATTCAAACGATTCTGTACTTTCATTCAGTGGGCCTTTGCTCGCAGGTCGGGGTCCCGGTCTCTAGCCCATTACCTCGATGACTTTTGGTTCGGGGGTGAACGGGGCTTGGACACGTGCACGCGTCTCCTCACTACATTTCAGATACTCATGTGGGAACTGGGTGTCCCCATAGCACCTGAATAGACCGAGGGCCCAGCTATTAAGCTCACATTTATAGGCATTGGAATTGACTCTGTCGCACAGGCATCCGGGTTACCCAGGGATACGGTAGCTTGGATCTCTGCGGCGATTTTGGCATTGATTGCCAAACATAAAGTGTCCCCTTGTGAGCTGCAGCTACTTCGTGGCCACCTTAACCTTGCCTGCAGGGTGGTTACACCCGGCAGAGCATTGGTCAGGCGCCTGTGTGACGCCATGGCTGGCCTGTTAAACGTCACCACAGGGTCCGGCTGATCAGGAGCATACGGGCAGACCTTCCGGTCTGGCTCAAATTCCTCCATGGATTTAACGGGGTCTCTTCCTGGAGATCGGACCTTATGGTCTGCCCTAGATCTCAAGTATGGTCGGATGCCTCCGACTCCCTGGATTACGGGGGTTTACTCTGAGGGTAGGGGGACTTACGACCGAGGGTTTCATGCATGGCTGGGCACGGATCGCCTCCGCAATCTTACCTTCCTTGAGTTTCTTCCCAAATTGGGGAGCACTGATGCTATGGGGCGACGAGTGGGCCAACTCAGTGGTCCATTTTTGGTGTGACAATGCAGCAGTGGTGCACATTGTCGACACCCAGATGTGCAAATCCCCCAGGGTCAGGGCATTGGTTGGTCAAGTCTTTGAGAAGCCTACGCCTAAATGTGCTGTTCAGGGCCAGACATGTTCCAGGTATTAATAATGATATCGCTGATGCTTTATCCCGCCTGCAGATCCCCCAGTTCCGTGCCTTGCTCCGGAAGCAGAGGAATTACACTCGCCACTACCGGCCGATATTTGGACGTTTGGCGAGGAGAGGTGAACTGGGCTTGTCATTGGCACCTCGCACGCGTAAGGCGAATCAACATGCTTTCATGCGATTTAGGACTTTTTGCGAGTAACTACAGTTACCTCAAGTGTGGTCAATACCTGTGGACCAGGTTTTACAATGCATGTTTATCTTCGCAGTCAGGGTTTGCCCCCCCCCCCGTACAATAGCCTTCAGGCTTTTGGCACTGGCATTTATGGCCAACATGGGGGGGTTCAATGACTGCATGAGTTACTTCCGTATGCATCGTGTTTTGGAGGGCTGGACACGTTCACGTGTCCGCCGCCCAGACACACGTCACCCCAGTTCGCCAGAGTTTCTGACCCACCTTGCACGAGGCTGGCACTACTTATGTTCGGATAGGTGTGAAGTGGCTCTTGGTCACGCAGCTACCACGGTAGTGAGTGGGTGCCAGAGTTGGTACCATCTGTGTAAGGCGGATGTGTCTCGTAGGGCACTGGAACTCGACGATGTCTCTGTCACACATGAGTGGGCTCAATTGGGGATACGGTCCTCAAAGGTTGTTCAGCACGGCATAGGCAGTGGAGTCAGACTGCTACGAAGTTTTATTGGAGACATCTGTCCGGTTGGTGCCCTACATGAATTTTCGACAGTGCCTGCTGCGCGCCCCAGCCTGTTTTTCTGCCACCAGGATAGGTCTACCCTTACCAAAGTAAAGTTACTGAGGGTGACCGGTGCCGCGCTTCGCGGTGTGGGGGCCTGTTTTGGCACCCATTTATTTAGGATAGGCGTCGCGTTGATCGTGGCTACGTTTGGGGTACTCGGAGGCGGATATGCGTGTACGCGCAATTTCTTATATGTACGTCCCCTCACTGCAGGAGTACCTAGTTATGTCCTTCACCTCTTCTCCTCTTTTACAGATCCTGTGCGTCTCTGCACACCGGTGGCAGTGGGGCTGGTGGGCCGCAGCTATGTACATTGGGCAGCAGTATATGCTGCGGCGACAGAGAGTGGACCCCGACTTGGGCTGTGTGCATCCGCACGTATGCGATGGTATGCTTTAGAGGCCTCTACTAATTTAAATTGATAATTGAAACTGCTGAGAGCCACCTCTGTTCAAACAGAGGAAGCAGTTTGAAGCTTCCAGAAGCAGGGGGCAGGGCCACACCAGGCCCTTCCCTGAACTGTGACTCATAGGGGCGGAGCAACACTAGCCTTTAAAAGCTCTGAGCTCTTTCAGAGTCAGCCATTTTGACTCTGCATGTGCTCTTAAGCAGAGCTGCTGCTGAGGAGAGCCAAACATAGGAAGTGAGCACTGGTAAGTTTTGCAGTTGGAGTAGAGCTGCTTTAGAGGCCCGCGCGCCTAACGGCGCGCGAGATTACAAACTATGAACATAAGAAGAATATAGTCTTACTAGGTAGAAAGGTAGTAAACGTGTACATTTTTGAGGCCCAGAATACTGCACTTATTAAAATGGATTCTGAGGGAACAGCTGTAGTTACCTGCAATTCTTGTGCCATGTTTGTGTTCTTGCCAAAGCACATGGAGAACTACACTTGCAGCAAGTGCAAGCTGGTTGCACTACTAGAAGAGAAGGTCCAGCAGCTAGAGGCCTGCATATCTAACCACCAACAAATTAAGGAGCTTGAGCTGTTCTTGGACAGAGCGGAGCAGACTATGCTGGACAAAGAAGAGACAGGGCACAGTTCTGAGGGAGAAGGCCCTTCACTAACTCAGGAGGGAGATGGTTGGAGGAATGTGACTCAAAGGAGGAGAAGAGTAGGGGATCACTCTGAGAGTCTGAAATTACAGAATAAATTTGAGGCTCTTTCCCTTATCACACCTGACGAGGAACACACAGAGGAACAGCTGGTTCCACCTGATGATCTCTCCTTCATCACACTTGATGAGATCCAGGAAGATGAACATCAGGAACAAACTGAGGTTCTCTCCCTTAATATGGTTGATGAGGTGCATGTAGATGAACAGATTGCAGGAGAGAGGCTCCTTGTACTAGGCGATTCAATAATTAGAAATACAGAGAAATGGATTTGTGATGCACATGATAACCGTATGGTGACTTGCCTGCCAGGTTCAAAAGTTGCAGACATCACAAGAAATCTAGATAGATTGTTAGAGAGAACTGGGAACGAGCCAGTTGTCATGGTACACGTTGGTACTAATGATGTTGGGAAGGCCAAGCGGTCTGTCCTGGAAGCCAAATTTAGGTTGTTAGGAAGAAGATTGAAGTCCCGGACTTCCAAGGTAGCATTTTCAGAAGTGCTGCCTGTCCCTCGCGCAGGACCTACCAGGCAGGCAGAGCTCAGAAGCCTCAATGCGTGGATGAGGCGGTGGTGTCGAGAGGAGGGCTTCAGATTTGTCAGGAACTGGAGAACATTTTGGGACAAGCCAAATCTGTTCAGGAGGGATGGGTTGCATTTAAACCACGATGGGACCAGATTGCTGGCACTCAACATCAAAAAGGCTGCAGAGCAGCTTTTAAACTGATAACTGGGGGAAAGCCGACAGGAGCTGGGCAGCATCCGGTTCGGGAAAGTGTGTACTTGAGTAGTGAGGAGGATGCAAAAATTACTGAGCAGAGCAAGGAGCTAGTCACTAGCATTCTAGCAGAAGGATGCAAGAGGCAGTCTAACAATGCAACTGGACACAAAAGACTGTGTCAGAAATGCATATATAAATGCTTGTATACAAATGCCAGAAGCCTCCGGAACAAAATAGGGGAGCTGGAATACTTAGCAATAGATAAGAATATTGATATTATTGGTATCACTGAAACCTGGTGGACGGATGATAACCAATGGGATACAGTTATCCCAGGCTACAAACTGTACAGGAAGGATAGGAAGGGGCAAACAGGAGGTGGTGTAGCCTTGTATGTCAAAGAAGTGATAAAATCTTATGAATTGGAATATCTAGGTGATTTAGAGTCACCATTAGAAGCTCTGTGGGTAAGAGTACCAGGCCACAAGGATGGCCTAACAGTAGGCATATACTATCGGCCTCCGACCCAAACTCTTGAGGGAGACTGGCAGTTGGAGAATGTTGTAAAGGAGGCATCCAGGAAGGGAAGCCTGGTTATAATGGGGGACTTCAATTACCCTCACATAGACTGGGTGAACTGTTGTTCAGCACATGATAAAGAGATAAAGTTCCTAGATATGCTCAATGATTGTTCCCTGGGACAGATGGTTGAAGACCCAACTAGAGGTACAAGAATCCTTGACTTGATCCTGAGTAATACTCAGGATCTGGTGCAAGATGTTAATGTGACTGATCCAATAGGGAACAGTGACCACAACTCAATTATGTTTAACTTGATCATAGACCGCAAGTCACTGATAAAATCTAACACAGAGACCTTAAATTTTCAAAAAGGAAATTTCCCAAAGATGAGGAAACTAGTAAAAAAGAAACTGAAAGGGAAAATTGAGAGAGTCCAAACACTCCAAGTGGCATGGAGGCTGTTTACAAAAACAATAACAGAGGCCCAATTGGAATGCATACCCAAAAGGAAAAAGGGCACTGCCAGGTCCAAGAGGACTCCAATGTGGCTTACAGGAGCTGTTCGGGAAGTGATCAA
Organism: Bradypodion pumilum; assembly: GCA_035047305.1. Lineage (NCBI taxonomy): Eukaryota > Metazoa > Chordata > Lepidosauria > Squamata > Chamaeleonidae > Bradypodion > Bradypodion pumilum. The sequence continues at coordinate 19,150,134 of JAWDJD010000002.1, forward strand.
GAGCAAGAAAAGCTCATTTAGAAGATGGAAGGCTTGTCCAAATGAGGACAGCAGGCAGAAACATAAATTCTGGCAGAACAAATGCAAGGCAACAATCAGGAAAGCAAAGCAAGACTTTGAGGAGCGTATAGCTAAAAATACTCAGAGGAATAACAAAGACTTCTTTAAGTACATTAGAAGTAAGAACCCAACTAGGAAGGCCATTGGACCATTAGATGACAATGGAAGGCAAGGGGTTATTAAAGAGGAAACAGAGATTGCAGAGAGACTCAATGAATTCTTTGCTTCAGTATTCACTGAAGAAGATAGAGACCACATGCCCAAAACAGAACCTATCTTCGTAGGGAGGGAAACCGAAGAATTAAGCAAGATAGAAATAACCAGGGAGGAGGTCCTTGCATGTCTTGTTAAGCTAAACACTAACAAATCCCCAGGACCAGATGGCATCCATCCACGAGTTCTCAGGGAACTTAAAGATGAAATTTGTGATATCCTAGCCAAAATATATAATCTTTCCCTCAAATCAGGCTTTGTGCCTGATGACTGGAAGGTAGCGAATGTAACACCAATTTTCAAAAAAGGATCCAGGGGTGATCCAGGAAATTACCAGCCTGTCAGTTTGACATGTGTCCCAGGTAAAGTGATGGAAACCATCCTAAAAGATAGAATTAATAGGTACATAGAAGAGGAGGCGCTGCTAAAGGAGAGCCAACATGGCTTTTGCAAGGGCAAATCATGCCTCACTAATCTGTTGGGATTTTTTGAGAGTGTCAACAAGCATGTGGATAAGGGGGATCCAGTTGACATTGTTTATCTGGACTTTCAGAGGGCTTTTGACAAGGTCCCACACCAAAGGCTCTTGAATAAACTTACCAGTCATGGAATAAAGGGACAGGTCTTGTCCTGGATCAGCAACTGTCTAAGGGACAGGAAACAGAGGGTAGCACTAAATGGACACTTCTCCAAGTGGAGGGAAGTAAAGAGTGGGGTCCCCCAAGGTTCAGTACTGGGACCCCTGCTTTTCAACCTCTTCATAAATGATCTAGAGGTAGGAGTAAAAAGCAAGGTAGCCAAATTTGCTGACGACACTAAATTATACAGGGTAGTGAAAACTGTGAGAGATTGTGAGGAGCTCCAGAGGGATCTCTTGACACTGGGGGAGTGGGCAAAACAGTGGCAAATGAGCTTCAACATCAGTAAGTGCAGAGTGATGCATGTTGGGGCAAAAAACCCCAATTACATTTATAAACTGATGGGGTCTGAACTCTCTGCGACAAACCAGGAAAGGGACCTTGGTGTCCTGGTGGACAGCTCAATGAAGGTGTCAACCCAGTGTGCCTCAGCAGTGAAAAAAGCAAACTCAATGTTAGGGATCATTAGGAAGGGTATAGAAAATAAGTCAGCAAGTGTCATTTTGCCTCTTTATAAATCTATGGTGAGGCCCCATCTGGAATACTGTGTACAGTTCTGGTCGCCATACCTCCAGAAGGATATTATGGAGTTGGAGAAAGTACAGAGGAGGGCAACCAGAATGATTAGGGGACTGGAACACCTTCCTTACCATCTGAGGCTGCAACGGTTGGGCCTTTTCACTCTTGAACGACGGCGTCTAAGAGGTGACCTGATTGAAGTTTATAAAATCATGCACGGTGTGGACAAAGTGGATAAGGAAAAACTGTTTTCCCTATCGCACAACACTAGAACCAGGGGACACTCCATGAAACTTTTGGGTACTAGTTTTCAAACAAATAAGAGAAAGTACTTTTTCACCCAGATGATTACTGGTCTATGGAACTCCCTGCCAGAAGAAGTGGTGACAGCTGTCAGTCTTGACAGCTTTAAGAAAGGATTAGACAAGTTCATGGAGGACAAGGCTATCAATGGCTATAATTATGGCTACCTAAGGACGGGTTGGAGAGATAGGCAGGATATCTCTCAATGCCATTTCCAGGGAATCCTAAGCAGGTGAAGGCATCTCCTTGGGAATACCCTGAAGGAAATGGTGAGCCACTGTGTGAGACAGAATGCTGGACTGGATGGGCTGTGGCCTGTTCCAGCAAGGCTGTTCTTATGTTCTTATGTTCTTATGGTATGCGCGGCACAAGGGGGCGGGAACTGTGGCCATTCCTGATGTCTGTCAGGGATGCTGGACCGCCCGATATTCTTAATAGGACCTCGGCGGCAACGATCTTATACGGATCACTGCTGTTCCTAAACTGTCGAGGGGCTGTGACCTGGCGTTTTATATCATGTATGGCTTACACACGGTCGCTATGGTCTAACGTCGTGCCGAGACACCAATTTAGGGGAGACGTGGATCTCCGTGGTTCGGACTGTTCCGGCAGTCAGTGGGCAGGGCTGTTGCTCGGTCCCTTGCTGAGCATGGCTGGGAGACAGCCATTGTACACCTGAGGATAGACTTACAAAAATTTTGCTGGTAGGCAGGAGAAGGGGTCCACCTGTCGGCTGGAGGTATGTACCTCTTTCTGGGTGTGTTGCAAGCAGGCCTGGCGACCGAGCTGATGGTCGGGGGGGGGGGTGAGTCATCATGGATGCCTCCCCGTGTGGCGGGTAGCACTGGTAAGGTAAAGATTTATGACCCAGAGGTATCCGGCAGGTTCGCAATTGACTGGCCAACACTTAGAAAGGTACAGGTGTAATAGCTTTGACCGGTCAACGACGAACCAGGCAAGGGGTGATGGCAGGAGCTTTTCAGCATGCATCACCCCGTGATTTGACAGATACATGTCATAGGGTGGAGTCAGTAGATAGTTTATTGACTCCGGTCAACAATTTGTTTGTATCAACAAACAAATTGATACAAATGGATACATTGTAGCCAATTGCCATTGGCAATTTTGGGAGGAACCTTACCAGTGTTACTGCGGCCTGCTTGCCTTAAGAATTACAATTGGATGAATACACCAATTGAAAGTTATAATTCGGACTAGGGCATTATTCAATAAAAGTGGCCCAATGCCTTTATCCATATACCGGTGTCTGAGTCTTTCTTTGGGGGGGGGTGCGCCTGCAATGAAAGCGCGGCGCCAAAATGGCCGCCGCGCTCTTTGCGGGCCCCCCCCCACCCGGACTCAGACATCCGGGTGAGTTAGGGGGCGTGGCCACCCCTCTATAAAAGGGGTGGCCACGAGGCAGACGAGCTGCCATTTTAAAAATAGCGACGGAGAGGAGAAGTTTTTCCCTCCACCCCCTCCCTAGTGAACAGTGTGATATTTTGGTCACTTCGGGGCCGGGTGGGAATTTTTGGCCTGAACCCACAATTGGCCCTTGGTTTCTGGCTTTTTTGCCCATCCCACACTGTTGCTAGTGTTTGAGCAAAGGGGTTTCTTTGACTTTGGTCACTTTAGGCAGGTAGCACTGGTAAGGTAAAGATTTATGACCCAGAGGTATCCGGCAGGTTCGCAATTGACTGGCCAACACTTAGACAGGTACAGGTGCAATAACGTTGACCGGTCAACGACGAACCAGGCAAGGGGTGATGGCAGGAGCTTTTCAGCATGCATCACCCCGTGAATTGACGGATACACGTCATAGGGTGGCGTCAGTAGATAGTTTATTGACTCCGGTCAACAATTTGTTTGTATCAACAAACAAATTGATACAAATGGATACATTGTAGCCAATTGCCATTGGCAATTTTGGGAGGAACCTTACCAGTGTTACTGCGACCTGCTTGCCTTAAGAATTACAATTGGATGAATACACCAATTGAAAGTTATAATTCGGACTAGGGCATTATTCAGTAAAAGTGGCCCAATGCCTTTATCCATATACCGGTGTCTGAGTCTTTCTTTGGGGGGGGGGGCTGCAAAGAGAAGGGGAAAACATTTTGGTCAACAAAGCTTGCTTAACAAGATGAGATTCTCTTACTCCAAATATGGATTAATTAGACTGGAATAATCAAGAGATATAAGGGACTGTGGTGGCTTAATGGTTAAAATGCTGAAATTGATGACTAGAAGGTTGGCAGGTCAGCAGTTTGAGACCCAAGTGCTGCATGACAGAGTGAGCGCCCATCTCTGTCCAGCTCCTGCCAACTTAGCAGTTCAAAAGCATGAAATTGCAATTAGATAAATAGGTAGCACTTCTGTTGGATTGGGGCCGTGAGGAGGCCCTTAGGATCCCGGAGGAGACTGGTCAAAGGAACGACACGAGGCAAGATGGAGAGAAGACCAGTGATTTATTGAGGGAAAATCATCAGTATATATTATGTTCAAGGCTGCATATGGTAGAATGGTCATCTGACAGAAAATCACATCACCCATTTACCCGGATTAATTGAGAACCTCTCTTGGGGAAGTTAATTAACTAAGGCAAACACTGACAGGGGAAAAACCATTGTCTGAGGCTTACACTAGGGTAAATATGGCTTCTATTTGCACCAGGGATTAGGCTTAACTGCGGGTGAATAATTACCTAATCTGTGACGGAGTTAAGTGATTCTCCTTTCTCAGCAGAATCGCTGGTCAGGTCAGATGTGGGTGAATCAACCCTTATTATTAATCCACCCCCCTTAATTTCTGTGCCCGCAGAGCCCACGGGAGAAGAAAATGTGACACTCCCAATAATGTAAAAGATAAAATGCAAGTGTTTTAATTCAAGGAAAAATTCACATGTACGTCCTATGCTGAGGTATGTCAGGCAAGAGGTAAGGTGTGTAAGCTACACGCAAAAATACCCCACCATAACAATGTATCTGTATAGTATTAATTCATTCTGCATGTGAATCATGCTAATACATTACTAACACAAATCAACTCAGTCCTTAACCTCAAACATACAAGACAACCCGGGACCCTGGAAAGTGAACCCTTCTCCCCATGGTGCTGGTAGACAATAGGAAGCGTAGTTGTACAGCGCTGTAATAGCAAGTTCGATAAAAAGTGTAGAAACCGCAAAGTCTCTCAGAGTCCGTAGTCGAAGATGATCTACTCAGCTGTAAGGCTGACGAGGGGGGGTGGGGGGTACAATCCTGCTCCGTACAAGGGTTCCCAGGTGATGAGCATCAGGCGGTGGCAGACAGATTACGTGGAAAAAAGCACGATGCCCTTCCGGTATATGGACATTTCGAATCTTCCTCAAGTGTCTACAACAATATGAATACATATGGTGTATAATACGTAACTAATGGTCAAACAACGCGCCACAAATGCATATCAAATCAATAGATCTAACAATTGCATCTATGTAACCATTTAAATCTGATCGAAACAGGCTTGATTATTGCATCTATGTAACCATTCAAAACTGATCAAAATAGAAGACATACCTATGAAACCGTAACTAGCGCGTCTCGCACCTCTGCTAGCGTATTCTCTTCGTGTGTGCACGCGTTGAATGTTGCCTAAAAAATACTCTATATATAAGCCTAAGAATGAAGAGGGACAAGTGATTTCAATTACTGAATAATTATATTGGTCTCTGCTCTAGAGCTCTCCAGCAATCTTTAAAGCAACATGTGCTTGCCAGGATGGTTGTTATGTGTACTATCTCTTATAAGAACGCGGAGAGGTCCCATTCAGTGTTGAGCCCATGCGGGGCCAAGGTATTAAAGCGATGAATGTAATACGCCTCTTTTTGTAGCAGAAATCGATCTACATCAGTGATATAATATCTATTTTGCCTAAACGCTTCCAACACAACTACCTTGATGTCCTTAAGTGAGTGTTTTTCTTGAAGGAAATGGTTAACAAGCGGAGCATTGGCAATCTTGTTCCTTATGCGAGAGAGATGCTCGCCCAGGCGTACCTTAAGCGGTCGCCTGGACTGTCCCACATATGCCAGCTGACATTTGCAAATTAGCATATATATGATTTCTTTGGAATTGCAATTTGAGAAACTTCTCAGATCGAGAGAGAAGTTGCTACTGGGCACACTTACTTTGTTGGTGGTCCACATGTGGCCACAATATTTACAATGGCCACAGGAGTGATGACCACGAGTTATAGGTTGCTGTGCCTCGTCGGTGCTAGTAATGTCAGTTCGTGAAACAAAGTTCGCTATGGTCTTAGTTCTTCTGAATCCAATAGTGGGTCTGTGTTGGCAGCCTGGCACGGAGTCCAGTATATGCCAGTGTTTTAGAATAATTTGTTTGATCCGTTGGGCCATGGGTGTGTAGTCTACGGACCAAAATAACCCTGGTCGTCTGCAATGTCTATCAGTATTATAATTGAGTAAGGAGTTCCTATTCCGCAAATCTGTCCTGTGTCTGGCAGCCTTAATCACGTCATTTGGATATCCCCTCCGATGTAGGATAGTTGAAATTTTGGCAGCTGCTGCTGCATAATCATGGGTTCGGGATGAATTTCTTTTGGCCCTAACCAGTAGGCTATACGGAATATTGGCCTTAAGATGGTGCGGGTGGAAAGAGGTATATTGCAAGTAAGCAAACCGGTCGGTTGGTTTATGGTAAAGCTTAGTCTTTAAATGATTATTATCAATGAAAATAGTTAAATCTAAAAACGGAATGGAGAAAGCATCTGTAGTATGTGTGAATTTGAGTTGTTGATGTTGCGTATTAATCCAGGTACAAAAATCATCAATGACTGTATGATCCTTAATGATGAAAAACAGATCATCTATGTACCTCTTATAGCATAGAATGTTGGAAAAAAATGGATTAACACGTGGGTCCAAAATGAAGGTCCTGTCGAAATGACACATGAAAATATTGGCCACTGAGGGCGCAAAATTCGAGCCCATGGACACTCCTTGAGTTTGTAAAAAGAAAGAATGTTCGAATCTGAAAAAGTTGTTCTCGAAACATATATCCAGGAGGTCCAACAGGAACGTGGATGATGGATGCTTATCAACACGACTGTCTAGGTGATGAGAAATAAGTGTGCGGGCTTCCTCTAAAGGAATGTTTGTGTAAAGAGACGAGACGTCTAGTGTGAGGAGTACCGCATCTTGTGGAACTGGAAAATTTTCCACCATCTGAATAAAATGCGTGGAATCCTGGACATATGAAGGGGAGCGAGTGGCAAAAGTTCTTATATGGTGATCTATAAATTTGGCCACTGGTTCTAACAGGGAGTTGTTAGCGGATAATATTGGTCTGCAAGGAATGACGTGGTCATCCACAGACAACTTGTGTATCTTTGGTAAGAGGTAAAAAATAGGGACTCTAGGAAATCTATTGAGCAGGAAGCGGAAAGTTTTATCATTAATATCTTCCATAGCTAGACCTTCCTGCAAGACTACTCTGATTATATTAGTGACATGTGCAGTAGGGTTATGTTCGAGCCTGCGATAACAGTTTATGTTGGATAACTGGAAATGAGCCGCAGCCAGATAATCTTTCTTATTGAGGAGAACAATCCCTCCACCTTTGTCGGCTGGCTTAATTACAATATTCGGGTCGTCTCCTAGGTTTTTTAATAACTGGATATCATTTAAAGAGAGATTAAATTTTCTGTTGAACTGGGACTCCGCAGATGTGATATCTCGGATGACCAATCTCCTGAATACCTCAATAGAAGGATTATCTATATTCGGTATAAATGTAGATGAAGGGGCGAAAGCTCCAGGCGTACGTGTGGGTTCTACGTCTTCCTTAAAAAAAGCCCGCAGTTTTAATAATCTGACAAGTTTAAAGATATCAATCTTCGTCTTAAAGGGAGAGTAGTATGGGGTGGGAACATAGCCCAAACCTAAGTTCAACAGCTGAGTTTCTCTTACCGTGAGAGACCGACTTGACAAATTGAAGACAAGGGAGGGATTCATTTCTTTCTTGTTCTTTTCTGGGGTCTCCGTCCTAAAAAATCACCCTGTTTGTTGGCTTTGGATGTGCCAGCCATAGCTGAGCTTGCTTTGTATCTGTTTGTCCGGAAGTTATATGGGTCTCTGCATCTCTCATCTGCTGAGGACTCCGGTCCATCCGAGTCAGTTGTTTCGAAGTCTGTTGTTTCGATTGGTTGTTTCCAGGAAACTTGCTTCTGTGTGTTACGTTTATCAAATAACCAGCGATACACGCGTTCGTTTTGATAATCGCTACGATCTCTCTGAAGCTTCTTATTTTTGAACGCCATTATCTCGTTCTTGAAAGTACTCAGTTTATTTTCTAAATCTCTTAGTAAGGCACGAGAGTCCTCTGTAGAAGTTGTTGTCACAATTGTTTTTAAAGTGTCAATGTCTTTGTCTAAGGAAACCATTTCCTGGTGGCACTGGTCAATGATTAATAATATTAGATCAAATGAGCATCGATCCAAGATCGATGTCCATTTCTCTAAGAAATCCTTCTTATTGGCGAACAGTGTCGGACCTTTAGGTATGCGGAGACCCCTAGGAAGAATGGACGCCTTGTAGTACTCCGACAAAAACGAGGAATGTAAATCAATCCGTATCCATTTTCTTTCTAGAACTTCAAGTTGATTTATGTGTTCATTATGACTATCATTATCTAGGTTCAGTGGAGTCGCTCTGTTTAAAATCCTGTCCCTCTCTGCGGACGAAAAGGAGAAACCTTTGTCCGTCATGCCGTAGAAGCGATAGGCGAGTAGGTGGGACGGCTGGGGTGTTGGAACAAGCGAAGAAAATGTGACACTCCCAATAATGTAAAAGATAAAATGCAAGTGTTTTAATTCAAGGAAAAATTCACATGTACGTCCTATGCTGAGGTATGTCAGGCAAGAGGTAAGGTGTGTAAGCTACACGCAAAAATACCCCACCATAACAATGTATCTGTATAGTATTAATTCATTCTGCATGTGAATCATGCTAATACATTACTAACACAAATCAACTCAGTCCTTAACCTCAAACATACAAGACAACCCGGGACCCTGGAAAGTGAACCCTTCTCCCCATGGTGCTGGTAGACAATAGGAAGCGTAGTTGTACAGCGCTGTAATAGCAAGTTCGATAAAAAGTGTAGAAACCGCAAAGTCTCTCAGAGTCCGTAGTCGAAGATGATCTACTCAGCTGTAAGGCTGACGAGGGGGGGTGGGGGGTACAATCCTGCTCCGTACAAGGGTTCCCAGGTGATGAGCATCAGGCGGTGGCAGACAGATTACGTGGAAAAAAGCACGATGCCCTTCCGGTATATGGACATTTCGAATCTTCCTCAAGTGTCTACAACAATATGAATACATATGGTGTATAATACGTAACTAATGGTCAAACAACGCGCCACAAATGCATATCAAATCAATAGATCTAACAATTGCATCTATGTAACCATTTAAATCTGATCGAAACAGGCTTGATTATTGCATCTATGTAACCATTCAAAACTGATCAAAATAGAAGACATACCTATGAAACCGTAACTAGCGCGTCTCGCACCTCTGCTAGCGTATTCTCTTCGTGTGTGCACGCGTTGAATGTTGCCTAAAAAATACTCTATATATAAGCCTAAGAATGAAGAGGGACAAGTGATTTCAATTACTGAATAATTATATTGGTCTCTGCTCTAGAGCTCTCCAGCAATCTTTAAAGCAACATGTGCTTGCCAGGATGGTTGTTATGTGTACTATCTCTTATAAGAACGCGGAGAGGTCCCATTCAGTGTTGAGCCCATGCGGGGCCAAGGTATTAAAGCGATGAATGTAATACGCCTCTTTTTGTAGCAGAAATCGATCTACATCAGTGATATAATATCTATTTTGCCTAAACGCTTCCAACACAACTACCTTGATGTCCTTAAGTGAGTGTTTTTCTTGAAGGAAATGGTTAACAAGCGGAGCATTGGCAATCTTGTTCCTTATGCGAGAGAGATGCTCGCCCAGGCGTACCTTAAGCGGTCGCCTGGACTGTCCCACATATGCCAGCTGACATTTGCAAATTAGCATATATATGATTTCTTTGGAATTGCAATTTGAGAAACTTCTCAGATCGAGAGAGAAGTTGCTACTGGGCACACTTACTTTGTTGGTGGTCCACATGTGGCCACAATATTTACAATGGCCACAGGAGTGATGACCACGAGTTATAGGTTGCTGTGCCTCGTCGGTGCTAGTAATGTCAGTTCGTGAAACAAAGTTCGCTATGGTCTTAGTTCTTCTGAATCCAATAGTGGGTCTGTGTTGGCAGCCTGGCACGGAGTCCAGTATATGCCAGTGTTTTAGAATAATTTGTTTGATCCGTTGGGCCATGGGTGTGTAGTCTACGGACCAAAATAACCCTGGTCGTCTGCAATGTCGGGCCAGGAGCGTTCTCGACTGAAATGGCCTCTGCGAGGGCCGTTCCATGCCAACTGGGCATGGGGAATCCGCATCTCCCCTTTCTCTATTGTTTAGAAACCTGACAGGCGACTCTGCGCAAGAGGGGCATCAGCTGATGAGCGGGAATGATGCTTCGGGGTTCCCTCCATGAGGGGCACCTCGACAACAGTGAGAACAGTGAGGGAATACATTGCATGGAACAGCATCCTGCTATGCCTAGTATTACCACCCCCACAATCACTTGAAGCGTCGTCTGGAGCCAACCCCATGGGAACCATGACTACAAGGAATCCCACCACCCCCATGAAGCATCCTCCTTGATGTTCTTAACTAGGGTGTGGAGGTTCGTGAGCTGGCTCTGTACTTTGTGGGTATTGTCTGTGAGATTAAAGCAACACATGCTGTGGACAGACTCGCAACCCAAATGATGTGACCACAGAGGGTAATCGATGGCTGCTTGATTATCCAGTATGGCATGGCAAAGCTCTGCCTGCTCCTGATTGAGCAGCGCTATTGCCAAGGAGGTGTGGTTAATGGCTCTTGCAAAAGTGCAAGCCGATTGACCAATTCTCCGAGCGTTGCCTATGGCTAAGCCTGACACGCTGAATATACTGACTGCCACCTGGTTTTTCAGAGCTGTGGGTCTGAATCCAGACTGCTTTCTGTAGCAAGGCAAGACAATGAGGTGTGTCATTGATCTCTTACTGTGACCTGGGGTGATTCCAAGCTATCTCTGCAACTTCTGGTGTTGTGCAAATGTCTTTCTAGCACCTATGGAGAGGTGCGAGAATAAGCTGGGGACTACCGGCTGCCGGGTGCTCAATCTTTCCAAGCAATGGGCCGGTGCAAACATGGGCCGGTCTGGCTTCCTTTGGTGGAAGCTGGCCATTATTAACAACATACAGAAATTCAAGTGTCCCTTGCAAATCCCAACTGGAGCATTGTACAAGGCATGTATAAATAAAGAGCAACTACAGATAATAATAACAATAAAAGACATTCAGCAGCTTTTCGAAGGATGAGGCTTCTCTTCTTGGTGGGGTTTCATGTGTAGCTTGAGCTTGGAAAAGTCTTGTTTTGGGGAAAAGCACGGTCCTTAGAAGTAGCACTGAGTATGCAAAATGTTCATAGAAATGTCTTTGGAGATGTAAGTCATAAAGGAAGACGGACAGCTGATGGCATCCAGGACAGTGACTGGCGCCCGATTCTGGCCTCTGGGACCTGCATGGGGAAGAGACTTGTTTGGGAGATAAAAATTCTGAAAGAGTTAGTTAGTTTTTGCACTTATAGGATAGCAATTGCTGTGCAACTATGGGATGTTGTTCCCCCCCCCTTTCTGTTTGTTTGTCAATGTAGGACTTAAGCGTCCGATAGACCCGTTCCACAATCGCTCGTCCCTGAGGATTGTATGGAACGCCAAAAGGTGTGCTTAATATCCCAGGTGGCCCTGAAGGCGGCCAGCTGCCTGGAGCTGTAAGCTGGGGCGTCATCGGACTTCGTGTGCCGAGGTTCGCCCTTGGCCGTGGGAAGGGAGATGCTGCTCCACACAGGGAGCCGTTTCTCCCTTCTGTGCTGTTATCCAAACAAACTGTGGGAAGGTATTAATGCAAACGTGCATGTACTGCCATTTGCCAAAATGTGGGGCATGTGTGACGTCCATTTGCCACACCTGGATGGCCTCTGTCCCTCGTGGGTTGACCCCCCATGAGGGCCCCCCCCTGGTGCCCCTGCATGATGCAGACAGGAACGGACTATGCCTTGGGCTAGGGAAAGTGGCAGGTTGAACTGCCTTGCAAGCGCTTGGCATTCTAATGAAAGAATGCATGACTCTGAAATGGAGTTGTGAGGAACAAACTTAGCAAATTTTTGTCTGTCGCGGGAGTGATGTATGCTCCCGGTAGACTGTGAAGCAAATTCCTGTACTGGCTGTCAGTAATTATGTTCTTTGGCAAGGGTGCGCAAAGCGAGGTTCACGGCTGCCAACTCTGCCCGCTTGTGGAAGAGTCAGGAGCATGCGCCAAGCTTGGTCCTCTTGCCAAGTAAGAACCTAATATGTGCGACCCCCATAAGTGAAAACTGTCCTAGCCCCCCGAAGAGGAACCAGTGACATTAATTCACACGAGGTGACTGTCTGCGTTTGAAGCGAGATGAGTCTGGGGTCTTATGGCAAACCTTGGCGCATGAAGCGCCAGGCTTCCCTTGGGTAAATTTCTCATGAAGGCCCCCCTGCGCACATCTGCCCATGGCGGGCGTGCACACGTTTAGAAGGGTGCCAGATGCTGGCTTAGCCTTTGGCCTGTGCTTAGACTAGCAGCAAAAAAGGAAGGGGTGGCCTGAAAATGCCTGTATCTGATTGAAAGTGTGACCTGACTGCATTTTTAAAATGGTCCTAGGCCTTCCTGGCTAATGAGTGGTACTCTGCACATTCTCAGGAGCTCAGGGACTAATCCCTCCTCTGTGCTCTGGAGTTTGCAAAATGTGTCTGCTCATTAGAGAGGGTGCTGTGGGCCAGGTGCCATACTTAAAATGACCGACTAAGACTTCAAAAACAAGCCAACTATGACGTGCCAGCTGTAAGGAAATAATACACAAAAATGAAAAGACACACAAGTTAAACATTTCCAGCAGGGAGTTCCACTGGCGAAAGGAGGAAAGGAGGAAAGACAAGTCAGAAGTTAGCACAATGAGAATGCAACAACCCTTATCAATCAGATTAGGTCAGGTAATTAAGACAACCGGGTCTTCCTGTAAAGAAATCCCTACCAGTAATTAACTCAGGAGCCTGTGAAAGGAAGCAACTTAAGACTTAGAAAGAAACAGATTGGTTATTTTTAAGGCCTGGAGAGGATTTTTGTTCCTGTAAAAAGGTAACGATTAAGCATTTTTTGAATATACAGAGCGCAAGAATGTTTGCGTGCTTTTTCCTGTGAAAGGGGTACAATGAGTGAGTTACTTTTACACAGATTAAAGTCAAAATACCAGAACAATATCTTTCCTAAGAGAATGAAGGAGAGTTAGAACGATTCTCAACCTGCGGCCAGATGTGAGCAAGTGGGCCAGATGTGACCCACGTTGCTCTGCCACTACCTCCACCGAGCCAAGAAGGGCTGCGCGGCGAAGGAAGGGCAGGATGACTGTCCGGACCCCCAGAGCTGCCTGAGGCCCCGGAACTTGTCCCCTGACTTTAAAGGGTTGAGAACCGAGGTTACAAGATGATAACACAGTACACACATGAAGACAATGCAATTCTCTCACTCCTAGTGAGACGTTAAGAGACGTTCAGACACCTTAAAACACAGAGATGGGGGTTTGAGGAACACAGACGTAGGGAGGGGCCCCATAGTTTACGATTTAGTGAGGAAAACTCATAGAAGTTATTTTTGTTTTCAGATCGCGCTTCTGAAAAGAAAAATCTGTTTTCCTGAGTGGCAAGGATTGCAAAACCGGTTTCCAAGAGTGGCTTAATCCTTTGACAAAGAAAAAAGTCTCAAGGGAAGAAGGGGGGTCACCCTGCCCTATTGCAGGTTAGGATTCCCCCCCCCCCTGCCTTGCCGCCCTTAAGCTGCTAAGCAGGCAAGGCAAAGGGTTTTGCTCATCATGCTTTCTCAAACTTTAAATAGTTCCTGCCCATGAGCAGAGTGCAAACTGTTTAACACATATTTCACAGTGACATTACCACGCAGTTACACACAAGGAACACTTTTCCAATCACACTGTGGTCATAGAGACAAGGCTTTTGCAATCATACACAGTTCTTGCAGTCATACATTCAGTGGTGCACCACGCATACACACATTTATTCATGCATTCGCACATTCCTCCCCTGCTCTGCAGTGTTCTATCCTACACATGAGGAGATGACTTATACACAGCTGGCTATCACAGCCATCTGGGTGCTTCTACTTAGGGGTGAGTTTCTCTGGGCTACTCCCAAGGTGAGACCAGCAGATTCTGCCTGTGCCTTGGGGGAACTCGGGGTACTATTGTTGGGATGGTTCTTCTGGCATAGCCAGGGCGATGGCTGCCTCCTTTCTAGCCTGGGCCAGATGCATGCCAGAGGGCCGGACTCGCGGATCTTGGTGCTGTCTCCTTTCCAGTGCCAGCGTGGCAACCTTTTGAAGATCTGCCTGGTCTAGATTGGCATTCTCTTCTAAGGTGCCTCATCTTTCCACACTGGAAGCAGGCGCCTTGGGGTTTTGCCACTGCTCTGCACCTGAGTGTGGCAACGGGTCTGCTCTGGAGCCCTGCGTGGCCAGAGGCCGTGCAGGTTTCCGTGAGCAGTGGGCGCTGAGCAGCCCTGCCTGAACGTGTGTCTGCCTTCAGATAGGCTGAGCACAGCAGTTGGGCGCTAGCTAATTGTGCCACTGGCCATTTCCCCATGAATGGATCTTCCTCACCCCTGAGCTGAATGGAGTTCTTAATTGGCAGGGAACTTTTAACTGTCAGAGAAGCGCCAAGGCCCCTCATGCCATGAATTCCTTCAGTGACGTCTGCAGCTGTCACTGAGGGAATGCTCCCTACACTGCCCTGCTTAAACTGAAATGACGGATAGAGACTCCTTGGGGCTGATGGTTCTGACTGCGCTGGGGGTTTCTGGGTCTCTATCTGGACTGGGTCTTCCTCTACTGAGAGTTTCCTACATTTGCTCCATGTGCAAATTATGCCCTCTGGAGCTTTCGGGGGTTGCTGAATGCAGTCTCCTATCTGATCCCAGAGCTGAAGGGTTAACGTACCTACTTCTGGGTAAAGCAGGCAGTGTTCCCTTAGGTACACCAAAAGTCTCGCTAGTTCTCCGCTGTGAAACCTTAACTGAAACACCCTGGCCAGGATTCTGAACTCTCTCTCATGAGTTCTTTGGCTAGCGGACAGACGTTGTCGCTGAGGACAAGTCCCCATATTACCTGCAAAGGGGTCCTCTGAAGTTTCCTCCTCGGGACGAGTCGACGCGTCTCGGGCAAGTAATAGGTTTTGGCGACGATTCTCTGGGTAGAGCTTGGAGCGTGGCCTCCTGCCACGGGCCCTCGGTGGCCTCTGCGCTGTCAGGGGTTCACAGCTGACCCTGAGGGGAACGCATTTTTCCGTAACCGCAACGCCTCCGCGAAAGTCGGGAGCAAGCTGTAGGATGCCTCTTCTGTAATGCCTCGCCGCTTGGGCCGTCTTCCCGATCGGCTGGCTTACCGACCGGGCTGCTGCGCTGTCCTCCGGGATGAGTGGACGTGGTTCGAGCGCAGAACCGGACCGTGTGATCACTTACTCTCGAGTAGATCACGTCTCGGGTCACCAGATGTTGGATTGGGGCCGTGAGGAGGCCCTTAGGATCCCGGAGGAGACTGGTCAAAGGAACGACACGAGGCAAGATGGAGCGAAAACCAGTGATTTATTGAGGGAAAATCATCAGTATATATTATGTTCAAGGCTGCGTATGGTAGAATGGCCATCTGACAGAAAATCACATCACCCATTTACCCGGGTTAATTGAGAACCTCTCTTGGGGAAGTTAATTAACTAAGGCAAACACTGACAGGGGAAAAACCATTGTCTGAGGCTTACACTAGGGTAAATATGGCTTCTATTTGCACCAGGGATTAGGCTTAACTGCGGGTGAGTAATTACCTAATATGTGACGGAGTTAAGTGATTCTCCTTTCTCAGCAGAATCGCTGGTCAGGTCAGATGTGGGTGAATCAACCCTTATTATTAATCCACCCCCCTTAATTTCTGTGCCCGCAGAGCCCATGGGCCAGGAGCGTTCTCAACTGAAATGGCCTCTGCGAGGGCTGTTCCATGCCAACTGGGCATGGGGAATCCGCAACTTCAGTAGGAAGGTAACAGTGTTCTGTATGCTCCAGTGTCTAGTCATGCCTGCCACATGACCATGGAGATTTCTACAGATGCAGGCAGTGCTGGCTCTTTGGCTGTAAATGGAGATGATCACCAGACCCTAGAATCAGATACAACTGGTTTTCGAGCAAGGGTGACTTTTACCTTTTCCTAATCAAGAGAAGCTTCTTCTGGGATTGTTTACCAGTGATGGAGAACCTTGGCACTCTAGCTGTTCTTGAACTTCAGTTACCAGAAGCCCTGATCAACAGAAGTGATGACTTGAGCTTCTGAGAATTGAAGTCCAAGAACAGTTGGAGTGCCAAGGTTCACCATCATTGGTCTAGGCTCATTCATTTTTGGGTCAATTTAGGAATTGTAACTACCTGCCCTATCAAAACATCCCAAGCAATCCTATGCCTGTATGGAGCATGTCCACTGTCTGGACATGCTCCAAGATTATAACCAGTTTTATGGCACTTTAAATGGATAATTGTTTATATTTGGTACAAGCTTTTTTGGACTGTAGATCATTTCTTGAGACAGTGTAAATCAGGGGTGCCCAAACTATGACCCATGGGCTGGATCAGGTCCCCGATGCCAATTCATCTGGCCCATGCCACACTCATTGCTCCCAGAAGCAGAAGTAAAACGTGGCCGTGGGTGAGTTTTATTTCTGCTTTCAGGAGCGACGAGGGTGGCGTGGGCCGGATGAATTGGCATCAGGGACCTGATCCAGCCCACGGGTCATAGTTTGGGCACCTCTGGTGTAAATAGACAAGCATTTCTACATGCTTGTTTTTACTGCAACTGATTAATACAGCGACCCTTTGGAAATTTTGATAAAGACTAATGTAGCTATGGATAAGACTGTGCTCTAAATCTGCTATTGCAAATACTGAAGCAAGAAAGCCTAGGCTTCGTTTCAACTCTTCCATGCTAATAATATGCTATACTGTAAGTGGGGAGGCAAGTAAGTAGTGCTATTGTGTTTACTTGAATTGGAAGTTAAGGTAAAACAAGTTTGGGGAGCAATAATCTATGGTCAGGTTTTGACGGGGTTATTCTGTGGTAGGAATGTTATTGTTTCTTGACAATATGTAACTGTAGCTATCACTTTTTGCTTTCATCTGAAGGTTTTATTTTCTTCTTTTGCTAAATATGTTTGCATCAAGTGTATAAAATAAATAAATCAGAAACAAGCCAAGTCATTTTTGGCTCTGTCCTATTTAAAATAACGTGTAATAGCATTTTAAAAATTCTTTTCCTCCAAGCTATTTTGGTCTTTTGATTTAATCAGTTTATAAATGCTGCGGTTTATTTGCCTAAAGACAAGCTTATAGCTTAGAGTACCTCATTACTGCATTTGGCACCTCTTAGTCTTTGTGCAGAATCCATAAAAACAATCAAAAGTCTGGAACATTTGCAAATTGATTTCATTTGTTAAAGGCTTATGTTTCTAACCACAACCTTGAAGGCAGCACTCTCAATCTCCATTTCTGTTAGAGACACACTGGTTTAAAATTAATTTGTGCCTCCCCTTCCATATGTTTCTACACTGGAAAATGTCCACCAGATACATGAATGCTACATTCCATTGCGAGAATACAATGTACCTGAAAAAGATTCCATATTTAATCCTGGCATGTTCAGGAAAAGAAGAAGACTTTACTGAAATCCTAGAGCAGGAGTTCTCAACCTTTTTAAAGCTAAGAGCCAGGTCACGCTCCCTCAGACAGCTTCAAGGGCCAGATGGCCATTTTGCCCTTCCTCCACCACATGGCACTTCCTGGTGTGGTGGTGGTGGGCCACATGAAATGGAGCCATGGGCCTCACCCAGCCCATGGGCCACAGGTTAAGAATCTCTGTCCTAGAGGGTCACTGCCAAATCATTTTAATCAAGGGTTGAGCAATTTCAAATGAATCCAGTGGGCAATCACCCCTTGCGATCCACCATAGACTGCCCCCATCCAGCGATGCATTGCAGCAGGTTCTGTCAGGTTCTGCAGAACTGGTAGCGGAAATTCCCCCAGGCCACGGCCACTTGGTTGGCCACACCCACACCCACCTCCACAGCACATAATGCAGGATGTTTGGCCACACCCACAGATTTTGCCCCGCCCACAGATTTGGCCAGCCCAAAGAGTAGGTAGTAAAAAAAAATTGCAGTGCATCACTGCCCCCATCTGATTTTCAACAGGGATCAGAAGTTGATATTCAATCAATGCCAGCTGGAACCCATTGTGATTGGTAGAGTAGAAGAAACAGATATGATGGAAGTATTGGTGGGGGGGGAAGATTTATTGATGACCTTTTTAACTCTTGCAAGGTTAATCATAGCTAAACAATGGAAAATTATTCCAAATCTTTAAAATGAAGAATGATACAAAGAGGTCTGGGATGTTGCATTAAATGATAAATTAATATAGGGAATCATTATTTTAAAAAAGTATGATTAAGTCTAAGTGAGGCATTTTAAGCCTTGAAAAGGCAACTGAGAGAAGTATGGTATGAAACACATAAAAACAGCCAGATGTTTCTGTAGTCATGTGACAGGCATAACTAGATGCCAGAGTGCACAGAGTGCACAGAGCACTGTTACAAAGTAGCACCTGCTTATCTATTTGCAATTTCTTGCTTTCAAACTGCTAGGGTGGCAGGAACTGGGACAGACGATGGGAACTCACACTGTCAAGCAGCACTCAGTTCTTAAACTGCTGACCTGCCAGCCTTCCAGTTATTTATTTATTAAACTTACATCCTGCCTTTCTAGGAAAAATGTTCTTACTAAGGTGGCTTACAGCATAAAATTGAAAAATACAAACTGACACAAATATTTAAATTTTCATATAAACCCCTCAAAACCCAAGCACCCTAATAAGAAAGTCTATTTTTGAAGCAGCGGGGCAGAATAAAATGCCTAATAATCAGCCATTGGTAAAATATTGCCAAAGGCCTTGTTAAAAAGGGAAGTTTTCTATTGTGTTTTAAAAATATGGAGAGATGGTACCAGGCACTGATCCACTGGGAGGAAATTCCACACCATTGGTGCCGCCACCGAAAAGGCCCTCTTCCTAGTCATGGCCTTCCTAGCTAATCTCGTGGTCAGCACCTGGAGCTGCATCGTCATGGAGAAGCGAGTGATGCGGGCTGTTGTCCTGAGGTGAGGGTAAGACCTTCCACCAGGTTGGAAGGTCCCAAACTGTTTAGGGCTTTGGAAGTTAGAACTAACACCTTGTACCTGATACAGAAAGAAACTGGGAGCCAATGCAGCCTTGCCAAGGTTGGGGAGATATGATCAAATTTTCTCATTCCCATAACCAGCCTGGCTGCTGCATTCTGAACTTGTTGGAGCCTCCGTAACAGGCACAGGGGATGTTGTGTTCGGCCCTTATAAGCAATAGTCCAGGCAACAATGAACAGAACAACAACAGTAGTTTACTGAGCAGTCTTTCAAGTAACACTTACAAGGCACTCTCGACATTAGATGGCTACACTTATCCCATGTAGTCGGTCCGTCATGTTTCCTACCGTAGAGTTAGTGACTAAGCTACACCATGGTGTGATAGCGTAAAGAGGAGACCCAGGCTTAGCCCGACGCTGGCTAACCTGTGCGGTAATGGGAAATATAGATCCAGTCCAGCCACACCCTTGTTTACCCGTGGGGCTTTTATAGTGTCTCCCCAGTGGTGACTCCTTGCTACAATGTAGTAACCCACCGGACAAGCATAACCAACCAATCATAACATGATATATAAGTATTAACCAATCAGGAACAGGATCCAAAGTTGTAACCAATCACAGAACACTAATTAGCATAATGAGTACGCCCAGAAAGGGGGATTTTGCACCAACTTTAGCTCCTAATTTAGATGGCAGGAAACTGCCATTTTATCTTTGCAAGGTGTTGCTTGAGCAACTTGCAATTCTGCCTTAATACACAACAGGGGAAGCCCCACATAAAGAGCATTACAGTAATCAATACAGTAACCACTAAGCCACTGTTGTGTTCTGTAAAGCTGTGCCTTTAACAATGTACCTTTGCCATGTGTTACCAATGTAACCTTTCTGTGTGCAACATTATAACCACCAGCTGTATCAATGTAACCTAATAAGGGGACGCGAGCTAGTGACCACCAGAGGGCAGTAGCGAGCGTCCAGCTCTCATGGATCATAGTCACCTGGTTCAGCAGCGCGGGAAGATTCCCCGCGACCTCCTCACCTGGTCAAGAAGGGCGTGACCTCCTACGACGTCACGCAGGCAGCAACCAATAGTCTGTCGACGAGCCACATTCAAATGTATAGCCAGCTGTATATATTGAGCTACTCATCCGCCATTACCACATGTTCCTCCGGATTATCATGCAATAAACCTGTGTTAAGCCAACCCTGTTTCATTGTCTTTGGTCCCTTACACTAAACTGGCAACGAAGGTGGGATAATGGCAGCCCATGGGACCAAGACATGCGCCGGTTTCGAAATCAGGAAACCGGGCGACTGGGAGATCTTCGAGATGGACTTCCAGGCCGCACTGATCGAGTCCGAAGTCACGGAAGAGGCGAAGAAAAGAGCCATCTTCACCAGAATGCTCGGACAAGAAACAAAAAGGACCTTGGTGGACCTGATTGCACCGAGAAGGGTGAGCGAATTCAAGGCCAAGGAACTCATGCAGATGCTGCGTGAGCACGTCCGGCCCGCCACAGCGATGTTTCCCGCTCGGAGTGCGTTTTGGAGGCGAGTCCAAGCGCCCGGGGAGACGGTCGCCGCATTCGTGGCGGCCCTGCGGCTGGCGGCCGGCCCGTGCAAATGGGAGAATGCCGAAATCACCCTCCGAGACTGTGTGCTGTGCGGCCTGAACGACGCCGAAACCCAGCGCACGTTAATGAACCAAGAGCCGCCTCCCACGTTGCAGGAGGTCGTCAGAGCGGCCCAGGCCGCAGAAGCTACGAAGGCCGGGGTCCAAGAACTTCAGGACTGGCGGCCAAAGGCGAGCAAAGCAGAGGCTCCGGTACAGGCGGCCCGGTGAACTTCGAGGTCGTCCACAGAGAGCAGCGACGACGAGGACATCCAGAGGGTCCGGAAGGAGAGCCGGCGATGCGACGGCTGTGGAGCGGCCCACGACCGCGTGAAATGCCCCTTCCGGAAGGCCGAGTGCCACAACTGCGGCCGCCGCGGGCACATCGCCAAGGTGTGCAGGAAGAAGCGCGAAACCCGGAGGAGCTCCGCAGACCGTTCCACGGGACAAGACCGCCCAACGAGACCCAAGGATGGCGCCCAGGCCACGCGGAAGCAGGACGGCGTGGGCCGCATCGCCGACGGCAGCGAGGACGACGCCCCAGTGTGCAGCGTGTCTACTAGACACCCCCGCTACTTTGTTGAGGTACTAGTCCAAGGGGTCCCCATTAGGATGGAAATTGACTCGGGGTCCTCATATTCAATCATTTCCCAGAGGGAGTTTTTGGGAATTGCCCCCCATAAGCGACCCAAGCTCAAAGCATTGAGGTCCACACTACGGGACGTGCAAGGGAACAGTATTCCAGTGTTGGGGGTTGGAGAATTTCAGGTCAAATTCAAGGAGCACGCCGCGTCCCTTCCCCTAGTCGTGCTCAAAGGAGGAAATTGCAGCCTCCTCGGGACTCAATGGTTCCAGCCCCTGGGGTTGTTTATTGGGGGGGTGCACGCCGTTGGGATGCACGCCGTTGGGACTGATCCAATTCAGGAGGTGTGCGAGGCGCACCCCGAAGTCTTCAAAAAGGGACTGGGGAAATTCAAGGGGCCCCCAGTGACTTTCGACCTGGACCCGGAGGTCCGCCCAATTCGCCTAAAACCACGCCGGGTGCCGTTTGCACTCAAGGACAAGATAGAGGCGGAACTGGACAAGTTGGTAGGCCAGGGGATCCTTGTGCCTGTAGATTCTGCGGAGTGGGAAACTCCAATTGTAACCGCTCTAAAGGCCAATGGGGAGGTCCGCATATGCGCCGACTACAAGTGCACCATCAACAAGGCGATCCGCCCGAATGCATATCCGGTGCCGGTAGTCAGCCATCTGCTGGCCAGTTTACACGGGGGAAAGTGTTTCGCTAAGCTCGACTTAGCACAGGCCTACCAGCAGCTCACGGTGTCCCCTGCCGCAGCTGCTGTGCAGACCATAGTCACCCATAAGGGGGCGTTCCAGGTGACGCGCCTCCAGTTCGGCGTGAATTCGGCGCCTGGAATTTTCCAGTCACTCGTGGAACGCCTCCTGAAGGGATTGGAGGGGGTGTTGCCTTATTTTGATGACGTGTTAATAACGGGGGGGAGTCGGGCTGAATTGGCCAAAAGGTTGGGGAAGGTCCTGACGATATTCGAAAAGGCGGGGCTGAGGTTGCGAAAGGACAAATGCGTCTTCTTCGCAACCGAGGTTGAGTTCCTAGGGTTTTGTGTGACTCCTGAGGGAATAAAACCATCCATGTCCAAAGTGGCAGCCATTAAAAAAGCCCCCCGCCCCACCTCCAAGCCCGAGTTGCAGTCGTTCCTAGGGCTGCTCAACTTCTACCACTCCTTCCTTCCCCGAAAGGCAGCGGTGGCTGAACCGCTACACAAACTGCTAAAGAAAGACCAGGCATGGAAGTGGGGCGATGACCAAGAAAGGGCATTTAGCGAGCTAAAAAGCCTCCTGGCGTCCGACGCTATACTGACCCATTTCAACCCCAAGCGCCCAGTAGTTCTGATCTGTGATGCTTCTCCAGTGGGGGTGGGGGCGGTGCTGTGCCACGTGTTGGAAAACGGAAGGGAGGCCCCGATAGCATTTTATTCCAGGTCCCTGTCCCAAGCAGAGAGGAACTACGCACAGATGGACAGGGAGGCACTAGCAATAGTCGCGGGGACGAAAAAAATTCACGATTTTCTGTACGGCCGCCCCTTCACCATTGTAACAGACCACAAGCCCTTGCTAGGCATTTTCACCGCTGATAAGCCCACCCCACAGATCCTGTCTCCGAGGATGCTCAGGTGGGCCATTTTTCTCAACGCGTATCAGCACGCGTTGATCTACCGGCCCGGGAAAGAGATCAGCCATGCGGACGCCCTATCTAGGTCTCCCCTCCCCCTAACGCCCAGCCAGGTGAGCATGGGGGAGCGGGACCATCAGGTTCTCATGATAGAGGTGCTGGATTCGCCCCCCGTAGTGCCCGCCGACATTGCCAAAGCAACAGAGAAGGACAAAACGTTAGCGACAGTCAGCTCCTGGCTGCAGAAAGGGTGGCCCGCGTCCTCCCCAGCGGAGGAGTTCGCTCCATTTTTCAGAAAAAGCTAGAACTGTCCCTAGAGAGGGGGTGTCTCTTGTGGGGGCAGCGGGGGGTGATTCCCACCTCCCTTCGGCCGCGGGTGCTCAAACTGCTGCACGTCAGCCACCCCGGCATCGTGCGATCCAAGGCGCTGGCCCGGAGTTACTTCTGGTGTCCCCAGCTAGATGCCGACATCGAGCACATGGTCGGTGCCTGTGAGAGTTGCCAATGCTCCAGACCAGAGGAGGCCCGCCTTCCCCACAGGGAATGGGACGCGGCTAAGGGGCCGTGGTCCCGGGTGCACGTTGATTTCGCGGGCCCGTTCAGAGGCTCCCTGTTCCTCCTTGTAGTGGACGCTTTCTCCAAATGGTTGGAGGTTATCCCAGTCACGAGCACCTCCTCGGCCCAGACCATTAGGCATTTGCGGAGGCTCTTTTCCACGTTCGGCATACCCGACACGTTAATTAGCGATAACGCTAGTTGTTTCACGTCCTCCGAGTTTAGGGCATTCATGGAGATTAACGCCGTTCGGCATATCACCTCCGCCCCGTTTCACCCGGCCACCAACGGCCAAGTAGAGCGCCTCGTCCGCACCACGAAGGACGCGTTGCGGCGCATGGGCCCAGGGGATCTGAACCTACAAGTGTGTCAGTTTCTGCTAGGGTACAGGGTGACCCTATTGGCGTCAGGATACTCCCCCGCAGAGCTCTTAATGCGCAGGAAGCTGACCACCATCCTTACTAGACTAGACCCCACGAGGGTAGAGGACAAAGGAAGGAACATCGGGCTAGAGGCTACAAAGAGTTTCAGTATAGGCGCCCCCGTGCATTGCAGGAATTACGCCAGCACGGGCCCAGCCTGGGTGCCGGGCGTAGTTGTGGAGCAAACCGGCCCCGTGTCGTACCGAGTGGAAACCAGCACAGGGCTCCTGTGGAGGCGGCACGCGGACCAGCTCCGACGCAGGGTCTCCAATGAGCAGGGCACAGATCAAGCAGGGAGTCAGTCAACGTTAGGGTTCTCCCCCACCCGTTCAGCCCAAGGGGGAGGGAAAGGGGACCGCGGGCCCCCACCAAGGGGGGAGGAGGATGTTCTCGTAGATATCCTAGGGGATCTTTCCGAGGAGGAGGAACCCGACCCCATACATATCTCGCGGAAAGTCCCCACAAATGCGGGTACCCCTACCAAGTTAGATTTTGATTTTCAGAACCGGGGGGGTTTTCGGAGTGGTCCCCCACCCGTCCAAGCGAGAAGAGGGGTTTTTCGTTAGCCCCGACGGCCCCCGGTCTGCCCACAATGGAGTTTTTCCCTTCCCCTAAGGCCGCCAGACAGCGGCAAGCCACTAACAAGTCTCCCTCTCCCATTTCAGGACAAGGGACCAGGGAACAAAGAAGCAATAACGCCCCCGGGGGGGCAGCCCTCTTCACGGCCCAAACGCACATGCAACAAGCCATCTTGGCTGAGAGACTTCATCTCATCCTAGGGGGGAGGGATGTTGTGTTCTGTAAAGCTGTGCCTTTAACAATGTACCTTTGCCATGTGTTACCAATGTAACCTTTCTGTGTGCAACATTATAACCACCAGCTGTATCAATGTAACCTAATAAGGGGACGCAAGCTAGTGACCACCAGAGGGCAGTAGCGAGCGTCCAGCTCTCATGGATCATAGTCACCTGGTTCAGCAGCGCGGGAAGATTCCCCGCAACCTCCTCACCTGGTCAAGAAGGGCGTGACCTCCTACGACGTCACGCAGGCAGCAACCAATAGTCTGTCGACGAGCCACATTCAAATGTATAGCCAGCTGTATATATTGAGCTACTCATCCGCCATTACCACATGTTCCTCCGGATCATCATGCAATAAACCTGTGTTAAGCCAACCCTTCGGCTGTTTCATTGTCTTTGGTCCCTTACACTAAAGCCACTGTACCCAATTCAATTCAGTTTTTTAAGTGAATCCATTTAATGCTACTCTGAGCTTTCTGAGAAAGGTACATCTGTGAGTACAAAGGCAATCCCATCTCTTTAATAGGGCTCATTTCTCATCAAAATGATTTTCTCCAAGCAATTTGACATTGGTGCTTTTTAGTGCAAGAAACATACTGAACTTCTTGCCTCGATCTTAAAACATTATTTAGCTGACATGGAGAAGACAGCAGGTTCCGGATGAGAAAACAAAACAAACCTCTCTCTGCTGAGACGTAAGTATGTTTATAGCTGTATGTGTGTTTTTGCTGTCAATATATTCTGCTGTTTCACAAGTAAATAATATATAAAATGGCAACGTTGATTTCATCGACCAGAATCATCACTTGTGAAGATGCCTTTAGATTCCTACAAACTGCTTCATGATTTTTAACCACATATCAATCCATGACACTTCCAACAATTTATGTGCTCAATGTTTAAAATGTATCTTAAAAGCACATTTTTCAAAGCTGGGACCTGTTCTTCTGATTTTGACAGGAGTCCTTTGAGCACCAGCTTTCATGGAAAAATACTGCTGACTCAAAGTTTGGAAAGTTACATTTGTTCCCATTAATGTTTGAAATTAAATCTGCTGTTGTTATTTATTACAATGTTTTAAAAACAACTTGTTAAGTTATCTGTTGCACTGTTATTTATTTATTTAATTGCTACTTTCTGCTAATTGAGGGGGGTTTGCTTTGGAGTCCCTGGGGACTGTGCAAGTTGCCCAAAGCTAAACAGGTTGACTTTTTTCTCCCCAAAAAAGATAATGGGCAGCTGAACTCCCAAAATGGCATCAAACTTGGAAATATTTGTCAAAATGCCTTCAAATGTCCAGCCAAGGCAATGTTTCAAGCAACAAGACCACATGACTTGTTCCATCAGTAAAGTAATTTCAATCATAGTCATCATATAGGGTTTTGAGACGTAACTTCACCATACCTTTGCTGTCTACAAAAGTAGCACGCTACAGGTAACTATGTGTGTTACATACGATCAAAGAGCACAGAACCACTACTTTAAATTGTTTATGTGGAGAAACAAAATGGAGCGCACCATCCAACTCCAAGATAAATTTCTTCCCAAATACACATTTAGAGTATAATAACAAAAGAGTGATGGTGAGGGAGCACCCTGCATCTACCTCTGAGAGTGATAAGAGCATGATAAACTTACAGCTCTGCTTCCCCTAAAGAGGAAAAGCTGATTGTCTGAAATGGTCAATAAATTATCTTTATGGACAACAGTCACTGATGGTTGCTGTTGGGTGTGACCCCAGCAGAGCAAACTTCCTTCAAAAGGTTGTTCTTGTTTTTCACTTTTTGAATTTTTGAAGTGTAAAGATGCAGAACTACCTCAGAAAGGTGTGGGGAGATGTGGACCCAGTTCTTTATGATTTAATTAAATGCCCCAAAGATTGACAAATTGCTAATACCGTGAGTTTTGTAAAGTGTTCAGGAAGCTGTCAGAGAGAGAGACAAGATGAAAAGTAGCCATTTTCATGATTTGTGAAGCCATGCCTTCCTGGTCATTTTTGGCTCCCGGCAGTTTTATGAGAGCGACCCTATTTGTTGTTGTTCAGTTGCACAGTCGATTCCGACCCTTTGCGACTCCATGGACCATTTTCCTCCAGGCACCTCTGTCCTCCACCATTCTCCTCAGCACACCAAGCTCTGTGCCCATTGTGTCCACAATACCATCTATCCATCTCATCTTTGGACGCCCCCTTCTTCTTTTGCCCTCTACCTTTCCCAGCATCAAGGCCTTCTCAAGTGAGTCCTCCCTTCTCATTTGATGTCCAAAGTACTTTAGCTTCATCTTCACTATTTGTCCCTCCAATGAACAGTCAGGATTGATTTCTTCCAGTATTGACCTATTTGTTCTCTTTGCTGTCCAAGGGACTCTCAGG
Source organism: Bradypodion pumilum (assembly GCA_035047305.1). Lineage (NCBI taxonomy): Eukaryota > Metazoa > Chordata > Lepidosauria > Squamata > Chamaeleonidae > Bradypodion > Bradypodion pumilum. The sequence continues at coordinate 19,177,274 of JAWDJD010000002.1, forward strand.
ACTCTCCTCCAACACCACATCTCAAAGGCATCTATTCTTCTGTGCTCAGCCTTCCTAATGGTCCAGCTCTCACAAACATACATTACCACCGGGAATACCATTGCTTTGACTATGCAAATTTTTGTTTTCAAGGTGATGTCTCTGCTTTTCACTACATTCCCCAAGTTTCTCATAGCTTGTCATATTGGAGGCAGTTTGGAGGCAGACCTGGTGTTGTCAGTTAGGGACAAGGTCTGGATGTATTCGAATCATAGAATAACTGAGTTGAAAGAGGCCTATGAGGCCATTGAATCTAACCTCCTGCTCAATGCAGGAATCCAATCAAAGTAGATCTGACAGATGTTTGTCCAGCTTTTTATTTTAAAAAAAATCCTCCTGAAGTAATTTGTTCCATTGTCGTACTGCTTGAACAGTTAAGACAGTTTTCCTGATATTCAGCCTATATATGACTTCCTATAGTTTCTCAATAAATAAATATTATGATATAAAAAGCACTGTCAGCATTGGAAAATGTTACTTTGGGGGGCTCCCAAAATCTCCCAACATTTCCAAGCTCTTTGTATTCTGTCCTTTCAATCTTTCTGCTAAAGCTTTTTTTAATGGTTCCCTAAACATATTCTGTATAACATGACCAGATTCCTTGGCTTTCTAAAGCAGCAACTTTCAGTGAAAATTTTTGCAACATTTCTAGCTCAGACACTAAAAAACAACAACCATCAAGCAGGAACAAACCAGCCATTGGGTTTTATTGTCTTTTATAAATCAGGTTCATACTGCAGTGCATTGGGGTAAAGAAGCATTATCAAATAAATCACCGTATATCAATGAGCTTTGGGGACTGTTCCTTTATTTCATGGAAGGAAAGGTTCAGATTTGTTGTAGCCTTTGGAATAGTGATATCTATCTTACTTAGAGGTTTTTTTCCTCCCTTAAATTTATATGTGAAATTTTTATCCCAAGACTAAAGTTCAAGATGGCTAAACCAGAAAAAAACATAAATGGTTCAATTTGAAAGGAAGGGTACAATAAGCCATTTTGTCTTTCCAAAAACTGGGGAATGGATTTATTCAACCCTGTCTTTGTTTCCAGTTTGCTGGATAGCTTGTTGAGTTGGGTACCTGGCTACAATGCCAGAGGTTGGGAGTTCAATTCCCACTGTGTCGCAGGAAATGCCAACCAGTGTGGCCTTAGTCAATCTACACATTCCCAGAGGACTCCCAGAAGAAGGGAATGATAAGTTACTCCAGTGTAACTATGTATACTCTATACCTGTGTACTCTATGATCCTGGAAAGGGTCACCATAATTCAGATTTATTGACAGTATGTAATTATAACTATTATCATTCATTGTTTCTAATAAGTATCCATGCCATTTTTAGCTAGGAATTGAGTATTTTATGGGCAGAAGAAATAAAAAAATATCCACAACTTTTGACAATTATTCAGCATGCAGTTTCTCTACATTTAAGACTTAAACTATTTCAGAACATAGATGCCATTTAATTTATCTGTGGCATTTTGAGTGCCCACCACAATAAATAAATAATTGCAACATTTCAATGACAGCCAAATCCTTTGTATTATTAAAATTCAAATGAATTGCATGTGTTAAGGCTTGTTTGAAGCCCTTGCAGTGCCTTGGATTAATAATCCTAGTGCTCAAATTACAATTTATATGGCAATTTCCTACGGGGACCTGTTACTGTCATTTTGGGTAAATAATACTCTTTTAAAATTGTATAAATAAAAACGGGCTTTGCATAACATGCCACAATAGCTCCAGAGGAGCCATTATCCTCATCAGTTAAACAATATGCCTGCTTAAAATCCGTCTAGATCCATTTTTAATGTATTTTCTCCATTTTCCAACAAGCACTTTAATGGCTGTTGCGAAGCTATGATAGCTTATGGTATCAATTTTCTTACATGTGTAGAATGGGAGAGAGTCAGTGAACCTCTCCCCTTATATATATAACAATATAATAGTGATAATGGTATAATATATATACAGTGGAACCTCATACAACAATTGCCCCATATACCTATAGCAACGAAATTGCATAACAATTAGGTTCTGGAGGGAAATGGTGTCCCGCATAACAATTTTCCCTATGGAAAAAATCGTACAACAATTTTTCAATGGGGAAAACCACTTAGCAAAAAAATAATAATCATTGTACGATGCATCTGAGTGATGTTTTTCATCAGAAGGACGGGGTAGAAATTTACAAATAAATAAACAAATCCCATAGGGAAAATCACTAAACGATGCATGCATCATATAGCAATTGTTTCATACAACAATGAACTCCGTGGAACGGATTAAAATTGTTGTATGATATGATATGTTGTATGATATATATATATACTTTTTCTTGATTTTTTGAAATAACATAAGGAAAGCAGGAACATATATTTGCATTCTTTTTCAGCATACAAGGGAGGGTGACACCCCTACTAATTGCACAAATAGAAGCTAGATTTCAAGTCATCATCTCCGTTTACAGCCAAAGAGCCAGCATTGTCTGCATCTGTAGACGTTTCCGTGACATGTGGCAGGCATGATTAGTGGCAGGAGTGCACGGAACACTGTTAAATTTCCTGGCAAAGTGGTACCTTTTTATCTACTTGCAATTACCTATTTCCAAACAGCCAGGTTGGCAGGTAGATGATGAGGGATCACTCCATCATGTAGTACTAGAGTCTTGAACTGCTGATCTGCTCTCCTTCCGGTCATCAAGCTCATCATCGTAACCACTAAGCCACCATGGCCCTACAAGTGTCCACTTACCTATCAATGTAAAAAGGTATCTGCAAAATAGGAGGATGGAACTGGCATAAAACATCATATGCTTATCTATACAAATGCAAAAATAGAGGTATTTTTATACTTTAAACAGAGGTCTGTCATGTCTCACTTGACTGAGGAAGAGTATCTGATGAGTTTGTTGTCCAGATATTATGTGTGGATGAATAACTATAAAATCCTTGATCTTCTTATTTCTTAGTCTTTATCTTTAAATCAAACTTCTTATTCTTTACCTTTGGATCAAACTGACCATGTCTGCCCATTAGTGGTTAAGATGCTGAAGATGAGCAGGTCCGCAGTTCGAGACCCTAGTGCAGGATAAATAGAGACCACTTCGGTGGGAAGGTAAACAGTGTTCCATGAACTGTCTTGTCATGCCTGCCACATGACCACAGAAACAACTGCAGATGCAGACAGCATTGGCTCTTTGGGTATAAACATAGATGATCACCATACCCTAGAGTTGGATAAGACTGGCTTTTGAGCAAGGGAGACCTTTACCTTTACAAGATTCTTTTTTTAAAAAAAGTTTACTTAGGAATGCAGGTGAGAAAGCAGGGAGTAGCTGACAAAAACCAATACAAATGAAACTTGTAAGTCTTTAAGGTGGCATGCTACCTTTGATTGCTCTAAAAATGATGTAAAACTTGAAATGCAATCCATTCCCCCCCTGGTATTTGGAAGCTGATCACAACCTGGCGCCTTAATACTAAAGGCATTCGTAACTTGTACGATGTAACATTGATGAGAGGTGAAAATTAATTTAGCCTGGGATTTCACTGTGGTTTCCCAGTGACCTTAAAATTGCACCTAAAATCTGAACAGAATGTTTCTCCAGAAGAGGATTAGATTTTACCACATATTTAGGACTAGCTGCCCAGAAATATTCCTGAGTAAATAAGCAACAAAGGAACTTACTTTAAAATGTTTAAATATAATCATATAACCTCTGTGGCTCCTGCCAGTTCTTTTATTTTTCTGCTAATTATTATTTGTTTATTATTTGAATAGGCTGCCAGGATAGCTCAGTGAGTTAGGTATTCAGCTGGGGAGCCAACAGTACAGTTTCCCATTCTGAATCCTAAAAAAACCAACCTATGTGGCCTTGGCCAAGCTGCTCAGTCCCAGGATACCCTCAGAAAGGAGGGAATGGTAAACTATTTCTGAGTAATCTCTCCCTAGAAAACCATCTATCTATCTATCTATCTATCTATCTATCTATCTATCTATCTATCTATCTATCTATCTATCTATCTATCTATCTATTTATTTATTTATTTATTTATTTATTTATTTAATCGATTTATATCCCACCCTCCTGGTGGGAACACCACTCAGGGTGGCTAACAACATGTAATACAATACAAAAAACAGTAACACAAATTAAAACAAAATTGGCTAAAAACACTCAACCCCCACTAAAAACAATGTTAAATAACCCTAAAAACCTACATCTAAACAGTTCAACATTAAAACAGCTACCCTTACCCTCCCACCCTCATAATAAAACAGCAAACAAAATAAAACTAAAAAAACAGTACACAGGATCCCTCAGACAGACTATACGAGCATAGCCAGGTCTTTAACAATTTCCTGAAGGCTAACAGATCCGACTGGAGCCGAAGATCTGGTGGTAGGAGGTTCCACAGGGCTGGGGCAGACATGGAGAAGGCTCTCCACCTGGCCCCAGTGAGATGGACTTCTTTTGCAGATGGGATCACCACTGAGCCCCTCCTGTCTGCCCTGGTGGGATGGGCTGAATAACTTGGGGAGATGCGGTCTCTTAGGTACCCCAGACCAATGCCATGAAGGGTTTTAAAGGTCAAAACCAGGACCTTGAGTTGCACTCAGAAGCATACTGGAAGCCAGTGCAGCTCCCGGAGCAGTGGCGAGGCATGGGCATAACGCCCGCACCCCATCACCACCTGGGCAGCTGCATTCTGGACCAGCTGAAGCCTCCGAATGGTCATCAAGGGCAGCCCCATGTAGAGCGCATAACAATAATCCAATCTGGAGGTGACCAGAGCATGAGTGACCACGAGCAAGGATGTCCCAGTCCAGAAGCGTGCGCAACTGGTAAATTACACAAAGCTGTGCAAAGACCCTCCAGGCCACAGCTGCCACCTGCTCTTTGAGCAGTAGCCGTGAGTCCAGAAGAACCCCCAAGTTGTGCACCGGATCTGTCTGAGGCAACAGTGCCCCATCCAGAACCAAGGGAAAGCAAGAGGCAACCACCCCAATCGAAGGAGTCAATCAAAGAATAAAATCAATAGCATTTAATATGCGGAAGCAGAGCAACCCGGGCGAAACCCAAATAGAGTGGCCACAGGAGCAGGATATCAAAGTTAGAAAATCATGCTGGTCAGACTAAATACTAGGTGTAGCAATCACAATGACAATAAACAGTACAAACATAGTAAAGTAAACCAACAGAAAGTACAGTGCCCACAAGAGTGGTGTCCTGCTGGAAATCTTGAAAAGGAGAGAGGTTTGGGCATACAGTCTGTTCTAGAAATCATGCCCGCAATGGTCCTGGTTTTACGGAAACCAATGGTGGGTTTGTCCTGACAGCCAGGAATCGTATCCACAATGTGCCAATGTCTAATGATTCTATTCTTAATTTTCTGGGCTAATGGTGTGTAGTCCAGAGACCAAATCTCTCTCCATTTCAAGATTTCCAGCAGGACACCACTCTTGTGAGCACTGTACTTTCTGTCGGTTTATGTGGACTACTAATGTGGTTACAATCCCAAGTAGCAATTATAAATTACATCTGTCTGTCTTCTCTAATTGCAACACACGGGATGCTGTTTGCAGGCGCACCCCCCCAATAACGGACACAGACAACATTGAAAGTGGATAACAGCAAAGGGCCACATTTATTGATTCAATGCCCTAGTCCGAATTATAAATTTGTATTGGTAAAACGACCAATCATAATTCCTAAGGCAAGCAGGCCGAAGTAACACTGGTAAGGTACCACCCCAAAATTGCCAACGGCAATTGGTTACAATGTATCAAATTGTATCAATTTGTTTGTTAACAACAAACAAATTGTTGACCGTAGTCAATAACTAACTCATGACCCCACCCTCTGACGCGTATCCGTGAAATCACAGGGGTGATGCATGCTGGTTAGCAATCATCATCACCCCATCGCCTGATTCGTCGTTGACCGGACAACGTTTAACTACTTTATTCCTGTCTAGTGTTGTCCAGTCAATTGCGAACCTGCCGGATACTTGTGGGTCATACTGTTTACCTTACCAGTGCTACCCGCCCATGTGACCAAAGTCAACAGTAGGAACGAAGAAAGACCCCTATATCAAACCATAGCAACAGTGTGGGATGGGCAAAAAAGCCAGGACCCGAAGCCAATATGGGTCCCAACCAAAAATTCCCACCCGGCCCCGAAGCGACCATAATCACACTGTTAACTAGGGAGGGGGTGGAGGGGAAAAAACTTCTCCGCTCCGTCGCTGAGGCAAAATGGCAGCGCGGCTGCCTCGTGGCCACCCCTTTTATAAGGGAGCTGGCCACGCCCCTAACTACCCGGATTCTCTGTGCTGTGGGGGGGGGCACGCAAAGGGCGCGGCGGCCATTTTGGCGCCGCGCTTGCATTGCAGGCGCACCCCCCCAATAACGGACACAGACAACATTGAAAGTGGATAACAGCAAAGGGCCACATTTATTGATTCAATGCCCTAGTCCGAATTATAAATTTGTATTGGTAAAACGACCAATCATAATTCCTAAGGCAAGCAGGCCGAAGTAACACTGGTAAGGTACCACCCCAAAATTGCCAACGGCAATTGGTTACAATGTATCAAATTGTATCAATTTGTTTGTTAACAACAAACAAATTGTTGACCGTAGTCAATAACTAACTCATGACCCCACCCTCTGACGCGTATCCGTGAAATCACAGGGGTGATGCATGCTGGTTAGCAATCATCATCACCCCATCGCCTGATTCGTCGTTGACCGGACAACGTTTAACTACTTTATTCCTGTCTAGTGTTGTCCAGTCAATTGCGAACCTGCCGGATACTTGTGGGTCATACTGTTTACCTTACCAGTGCTACCCGCCACACGGAGGGGCTTCACAGAAGACCTGACGCCCCCCCCCCAGACCGTCAGCTCGGTCAACAGGCCTGCTCGCCAGTCACCCAACAGGAGGTCCATACCTCCTCGCGACAGATGGACCCCATCCCCTGCATACAAGTCACAATTTTGTAGACTAATATCGGGGTGATGACTAACCCGTCCCCACGCCCTGGTGGTGAGAAACCGCGCCACTGCCTTATTGACCGCGCGCCTAGCTCGGTCAAGGGCCAGGAGGTTAACGCCCCCTCTGTAAGAGTGGCGCGGAACAATGTCCGACCAAACCAGGGCTGTGGCAGGCCAGACATAATGCAAGTAGGCGAGGTCCTCGCAAATCGCATGCTTGAGCGATAAGCCGGTGACCTGGCCCAAATCATTGCCCCCCAAGTGGATGATTAGAATGTCAGGCGGGTCAGCCCCCAGGCCAGAAAAAAGGAAAGGCCGCAGCTCCCGCCATAACATCCCAGGCTTACCGTGCCATGAGAGACTGGCGTGGTCACCCAGTCCCAGTCGGGGTCCCCACTCTGTCGCCGCAGCGTAACGCGCTGCCCTGAGCACATAGCTGTGGCCCACCAGCCATACTGTCACCGGTGTAATACGACACCCAGGGTCTGTAAGAAAATTGAGAAAAAGGAAGGTAAGGTGACTGGATTGGTACTCATGGCGGGAGTGGGCGCACATAAAACTGAAAACATTGTGAGCCCCACCTCCCCATGCTACGTATGTCAGCCCCAGAGTACCCAAAAGCAGCTGCTGTAGAGGCTGCGCCAATACGGAACGAATGTGTGCCATAACGGGCACCTGGTAGTCCCACCCTGGTGAGGGCTCTGGCTGTCACCTTCCAAAACTGAAATTTAGTAAGGGGAGACCCATCTTGGTGACAGAAAAACGGGCCGTGGTGCCAGCCACGCAGTGCCAGGTATTCCTGTAGGGCACCAACCGGACAGATGTCTGCCAAAGAACACCGTAGCAGTCTTACTCCACTGCCTACGCCATGCTGATCTGTTTTGGAGGAGCGAATCCTCAACTGGGCCCAGTCTTTGGCAACATATACATCTCCGAGTTCCAGTGCCCTACCACTTGCATCCGCCTTAGACAGCATCACGAGTTCGCTGATGCGGAGCGCTCCAAAAAATGCCACCGTTGTGGCTGCATGAAAAAGGGCTGCCTCATAATGATCAAAACAGAGGCCTGGCCAGCCCCGGGCCAACTGGGTAAGAACCCCTGGGGAAATAGGGTGCCGGTCATCCGGGCAACGCCCGCGCTCGCGCACCCACCCCTCCAAAACGTGTCTCACACGGAAGTCAGAGGTGGTATCCACATGACCCCCTACTTTGGCCATAAAAGCCAACGCCGAGAGCTTGGATGCTATGGTGCGAGGTGCAAGGCCCTGTGCATGCAGGTGAACCATGAACCGCAGAACATGGTCCACCGGGATGGGCCAGGTCTCTGGCCATTGAAATCGAGTAGCAAAAGCCCTATACAAATTGAATGCTTGTTGATACGCCTTATGCGTGCGTGGCGCTAGTGACAGGCCAATCGCCCGGTTCACCTCTCCTTGCCAATAGTCCACATCTCGTCCGGGAGTGGCGAGGGAAATTCCTCCGCATCCGGGGCCAAGGCGCGGAACCGGGAGATCTGCAGGCGGGACAAAGCGTCAGCAATATCGTTATTAACCCCTGGGACATGCCTGGCCCTGAACAAGACGTTGAGGCGCAGGCAGCGCAGCACAAAATGGCGCACTAGATCCATGACCCTGGGCGATTTAGAAGTCTGTGCATTGACAATGTGCACCACGGCAGCATTGTCGCACCAGAAATGCACCACCGAATTAGCCCACTGTTCGCCCCATAGCATCAAAGCCCCCAGAATGGGAAAAAATTCCAGGTATGTGAGATCCCGCAGGCGACCTGTGCCTGCCCATGCCGGTGGCCACCCACCATAGGCCCACTTCCCATTGAAGTACATCCCATAACCCAGGGATCCTGAGGCATCAGACTGGATCTGGAAATTGGGGGATGCCAGGAGGTCAGACCTCCAAAATGAGACCCCATTAAACTCCCTCAGGAATTGCAACCAGACAAACATGTCTGCCCTGATACCCCGGGTAAGCCTGACTCTGTGGTGGGGCCTGGATAACCCTGCCATGGCGTCGCATAAGCGCCGGGCGAAAGCCCTGCCCGGTGCGACCACCCTGCAGGCAAAATTGAGGTGCCCATGTAGCACCTGCAGTTCCCTCAGGGATGCCTTACGCTTAGCCAGCAATTCCGAGATAAGGGTCACTATCCTGGACACCTTATCACCCGGTAACCTAGAAGCCTGTACTACTGTATCAATCTCAACCCCCAGGAATACTAGTTTGGTCGACGGGCCCTCGGTCTTTTCGGGCGCTAAAGGGACACCCAGTTCCTGCATTAGCGTCTGAAATGTATTGAGGAGACGTGCACACGTGTCCCAGCCCCGTTCACCCCCGAATAAAAAGTCATCCAGGTAATGGGCTACAGACCGGGACCCTGACCTGCGGACGAAAGCCCACTCTAGGAAGGTACTAAAACGCTCGAAAGCCGAGCATGATATGGAGCAGCCAAAAGGCATGGCCTTATCAAAATAATACTCCCCTTTAAATTTAAAACCCAGCAATTCAAAGTCGCCCGGGTGCACCGGCAAGAGGCGAAAAGCTGACTTAATGTCGCACTTGGCCAGCAAGGCACCCGGGCCACACGAGCGCACCATGCGCAGCGCATGGTCAAACGATGTATACCTGACCGAACAAAGGTCATCAGGTATCGCATCGTTGACCGATCGGCCGGCTGGGTAGGACAAATGATGAATAAGGCGAAACTCACCTAGGGACTTTTTAGGAACCAAACCCAATGGTGAAACCTTAAGGTTGGGAAAAGGGGGTGCGGGAAAAGGTCCGGCGACCCTGCCCGCGTCTAACTCCTTTTTAATGCTGGCCTCAGCTACCTCCTCCCTTCCTCTGAGGGATAAAAGGTTGGGAGCATGCTGAGGAGATCTATCACCCATAAAAGGGATACGAAATCCCTGCTTAAAACCTTGGATGAGGTACTCCCTGTCCTCCCCCCTTGGGTACGATGCGAGCCAGCGCTCCAGCATGTCCACCTTAATTGGGGAGGGAGCCTTTCGGAGAACTAGCTCCATCCGTGGCAGGCTTGCCAGCCCACTGTCCACCCCTCCCTCTGCCTCGCACCCCCCCAGGCTTGGGACAAGCAGAGGCTGCATGGGGACCAGAACATGTGGGACACTCGTGCTTATACCTGCAGTTCTTCCGACTGCAGGAACCATTGGACGAGAAAGTCCAGCACAGCAGGCGGGCTGGAACCCCCTGCCCCGCCATTTGGCGGGTAACCTGCGCTGGAGCTGCTCGCTGGACCGCATGTCCACAATGGTATCTATCCCCCGGGGCAGGACGTGTGGGTGTCATATACAAGAGCCACAGTCTCTGGCACGGCTCATCCCATCTCATCTCGGGGTGCAGGGGAATCCTCATACGGAATTCCTCATCATATGCTAGCCATGAGGGGCCCGGGAAATCTACCATCGCCCTGTATATGTTGTCCAAATATTGGACCATGGGAATAGCTAGATCCGGCCGCGCCCTCAAATACACCGCCATGTATATCAAATAAGCGGGGAGCCAGTTAGCCCAGGTACGCGGCGGCTTACGGCGGCGTGCCTGCTCCTTGTCCTTCTCATCCTGACCCTCCCTTTCTTCCTTAGTGGGCTCTCTGTTCAGGAGTGAGAAGATATCCACGTACTCCCCTCGCCATATCTTTTCTCTGGTAGCCTGAGCCAAGTGATCACCCAATGGCAGGGAATACCCTGCCGTCGGCAAAGCCGAAAAGGGGATAGCCGGCCTACCCAAAGGGGCCTGAGTTAACCCTGCCACCCCAAGTACGTTCCCAGCAGTGTAAGAACCAATGCCCACCCCAGCGGGCATGGTGGCAGTAGTTGTCGCCGGGTGGGTCGCCAGTGGCGTAGCCCCTGCACCACCCGCGCGAGGCCAAGGCCACTGAAAGGTCCCCCCTATATCGGGAACGTGTGTGGATGTACTCGTTTGCACCATATACTCACATGCTGCACCCCCGCGGGCCGCCCCCAACGGGGGTTCCGGCCCACTGGGGGCGTCGGAGCTCACGACCGATGTCGAGCTCATCACCGGTGCTTGGCCCGCGCCAGGTTGCTGGCTGGGGAGCTGCGAGGCAGTGGCCGGAGCCGCGCCACCCGCCTGCAGCAGCTCAACCCTCCCCGCCGGCCGTTGTCCTGCTGCCGATAGCGCCTCCAAAGGTACCCCGAAAGGGGCACCTGCCTGACTGGCCCGGGCCAAAGACTCCTCTAAGGCCGCAATACGGGCCAGTAAGGTGTCTACAGTAACCATGGGTAAAGAGCCGGCCGGCCCACCTGACCCTTGCATGGGGACAGTTCCCTGCACCCCATGGCCCAGATATGGCCATTGGCCAGGGCCGAAGCCCGGTAGGGCTGGTGAGGAAACCTGCCAAGGCGGGGCACCGGGCCACCCCCCAAGGCTAGAGGGCCCCGGGAGAGGCTGCGGCCCAGAAGTAGTCGGCCCAACGGGTTGGGCGGAAGGAGGAGCGGTGTCCACCGCTCGCGGGCCGCGGGCCGGAGCGCCCTCCGCGCCCGCACTGTGAACGGGCCAAGGTGCGATAGACCCCAAGCCACTAGCCCCGGCCGGGGATGGCAAAGGTGGCTGTTGAGGAGGCGGCACCACGGCCCTCCGACCTGGGTTGCGCCTCCTAACAGCCCGAGCTGAATTCGCAGCAGCCTTCTTTTTGGAAGGCATCTCGAGCAAAAAAGGGAAGCTAGGTAAGCAAAATCGACCCAAAAGGCTTCCCGGCGATACCAACGAGCGACGGAGGCGCAGGGGAAAAAACTTCTCCGCTCCGTCGCTGAGGCAAAATGGCAGCGCGGCTGCCTCGTGGCCACCCCTTTTATAAGGGAGCTGGCCACGCCCCTAACTACCCGGATTCTCTGTCCTGTGGGGGGGGCCCGCAAAGGGCGCGGCGGCCATTTTGGCGCCGCGCTTGCATTATATGATTGTATGTTCATGTCAACTTGCATACATCGGAAATTGTGCAGACCACTTAAGACTAGACTAGGGGAACATCAGTCCCGCTTCAGAAACAATGTCACTACAGCTCCGCTGGTCGCCCACTTCAATGAGAAAAAACATTCCCATTTGGATATGCGGGTGGTAATACTGGAAACGTTCTCTCCCTGTAAATATTACAGTGTAGATAAACAACGTTTTCTTTTACAATGAGAAGCCTTCTATATCCATCGATTTTCCACTCTTACTCCTAGGGGCTTGAATACTGATTACGATCTTTCAGCTTTTCTTTAGTTTGTTTTACAGAGATCTCTGTCACTATAGAGGTTGTTTCCTTTTCGTATCATGTGTCTTTAACGTGGTTTTTTTTCCCGAATTTCCGTCCCATTTCGATTTCAGGTGTGGGTGGTGCGCATGTGTTAGCTGTAAACTATATTTTGAATCTCGTACTATCGTCTCATAACACTCTGACCTAACATGAAACTACACTAAGAAGGTCTCGTAGAGCGCGGTTTTTTGAAGTTATACAGGTACCACTATTATTGCTATTTTGTTGTTATGTTGCTGTTTGAGAATATTATATTTTGCTTATAGTGTATTGTATTTGTATTTTGCTTGACTGTTGCAGAGTCTTGACAAAGGACTACGAAATATCCATTTTACCGGAAGGATATGGACTTACCTTTCTGCTATCACTTACCTTTCTGCTACATTTGAAGATTGAAGTTTGCAGTAGCACTCTGATAATTCATTGTTCAGACGTTGTGATCTCGGACCTTTCATTTCGGACTTGATTATTCGGACTCTTTAAACCCGCTGGGGGTATTATTATACTGTATAGACCGTACATGTCACCTGATTTACATCATGGTCCAGAGAGTATTGTATTTCGTGTTTTACGTGATTCATTAGAGTAGGCTGGGATACTTATTGGTCAGTGTATGATTGCTTTTTGGTCATATAGACTTTACTGTGTTTGTACTGTTTATTGTCATTGTGATTGCTACACCTAGTATTTAGTCTGACCAGCATGATTTTCTAACTTTGATATCCCGCTCCTTTGGCCGCTCTATTTGGGTTTCGCCCGGGTTGCTCTGCTTCCGCATATTAAATGCTATTGATTTTATTCTTTGATTGACTCCTTTGATTGGGGTGGTTGCCTCTTGCTTTCCCTTTGTGGTTACACCCTAGCCATCTTCTCTTCCCATCCAGAACCAAAGTTGGTAGCTCCTGGGTAATCACGGAAAGGGTAACCATGAAAAGGGTTGTCATAAGAAGGAATTGACTTGGTAGTGCATAATTATTAGTTGAATTATCCAGATTTGCCCATGTGTTTCCTCTTTTCTTTTTATCTCTGTCCCAAATATTTGGAATGAAGAGAAGGATAGGAGACCTGTAAGTTTCATCTCCATCCAGCCCCCCCAGCCCCCCCCCCCCGTGGTTGACTGCAAAAGAGTAAGTTTTGGAAACAATGCATAGTTCAGCTGGTATTATTCTTTGCCATCCCTTGAATTCAAGGTAAGTACAGCCAAGAGAAAGTGCATATCATTATTCTTCCAAACAAAAACGTGTCCAACCCTCAGTCCAGAGTCGCATTAAAAATTAGCACGTACACAGAGAGTCTATTCCAAATGGAAATTAATGTTCACTTTGACCCAGACCTCATTATTCACCTGCAGCACAAAAGGAGACCATTTTTATGCTGAAGAAATATTTCTCCCTTCTTGAATTTAAAACCCCATTAGCTCAACATTTGTGGTTGTGGAAAACTTACTTGAGGGAGGGGGGAGAGAAAGGGAAAAGAAGGAGTTAAGAGAGTAATAAATGGATGTTTATTGTACAACAATAGTTTAAGTTAGATTTGAAGCTATGAGAAAATTATTTAAAAATCAGAGTGTGTGAATAAATTGTTACAAGAGGAAAGAGCTAATCCAGTCATGTTGAGTAAGGATTGAAAGATGTAAGACCAGGACATAAATCAGGCAGGTGAAAGATGAAAATGTAGCATAGAATCGAACTGAGTCCCGCATTAAAAACACACAACCTAAAATTCTCAGTAATGAGATGGAACTTTATTAAGCCTTGCGGTTCAGTTGGCAGTGAAAGCAAGCGGTTCACTGAGGGTTCGACTCTATGGCATTTCTCACCGTCCCATTATAAGGTGTTGTAAATGCATTTCCCAAGCCACAGAGCTAAATGGGGTGATTAATTTCCAGTTCAATAATGATCCACCTGATTAGGAGCTTGTCATGCAAACAAAAAGAGGCAGAAATTAGGAGAAAACTCATTACTGAATGAAGAACTCAGCAGCAGCAACTTAACACTTTGTAGTCACTGTAGGGCCATGGTGCTATTTCCACTGCCTCACTGGCATCCTAAATGGTTGACAAGATCCCAAATCCATACTATCACCCCTGGTTTTGCTACATAATTTCCTTTACTCACATAAGAAGACCCTGCCTGAATTCACTCAATAGTCCATTTAATTCACTTGTCTAGGAAAAGAAGAAACAAAGGAAATGACTTTATTCAAAGTGAGAACTTTTCTTCCCATTTAAGCCATTGTTTCCCAAAGTTGGACCCATGCCCTACAGGGTGACGTCAATTCCCAGAAGCCTAAGTCAGTACATTGGCTGATCAGTGCTTTGGGGAATTGATTTAGGCTTCTGAGAATTGAAGTCCAGTGTTGGGAAACACTGGTCTAAACCATTATTGTCAACTCTGATTGGTAGTATCTATCCAGGGTTTTGGCTAGGATTCTTTCTTAGTCATGCCAAGGTGTGTGTTATGTGCTGATTCCAACTTAACAGCAATCCTAGAAGGGTTTCTGAGATATCTGGGATATTTAAGTTCTGGTTTGCCCAGTACCATTCTTTCCCAGTGAGTTTCAAGAATTGAACTGGATCTTGACCACAGGTTTCCTATATTGGAGTCTAGCACTCTGTCCATTATACCACACTGGCTACTGAGATCCTTGTTCTTATATATACTGCTACCAGTCATGACTGAAATCAGATGAAAATGGCTTTGGTGAGTTCTGGATGGCGTGAGTTCATAGTTTTTTCAGGGTAATATGCTGATCCAGAAAACAGACACAACGCATGCCCACATTAGCAAAAAGTCCTACATTTGTGTCAGTTTTGCCAGGTTCAAAATTTATTCAAATATCAAAGAATACATGATACACAGCTGAAGCCCGCATATCTTGCTGAAATGCAGGCTATTTTAAACTATCCACTAAGGATAGTTTATTTTGCACCAGTTCCCGAATCACTGTGTTCTTCTTCACTTGTTGTTGTTGTTGTTCAGTCGCACAGTCGATTCCGACCCTTTGCGACCCCATGGACCATTTTCCTCCAGGCACCTCTATCCTCCACCATTCTCCTCAGCCCACCAAGCTCTGTGCCCATTGTGTCCACAATACCATCTATCCATCTCATCTTTGGATGCCCCCTTCTTCTCTTGCCCTCCACCTTTCCCAGCACCAAGGCCTTCTCAAGTGAGTCCTCCCTTCTCATTTGATGTCCAAAGTACTTTAGCTTCATCTTCACTATTTGTCCCTCCAATGAATAGTCAGGATTGATTTCTTCCAATATTGACCTATTTGTTCTCTTTGCTGTCCAAGGGACTCTCAGGACTCTCCTCCAACACCACATCTCAAAGGCATCTATTCTTCTGCGCTCAGCCTTCCTAATGGTCCAGCTCTCACACCCATACATTACCACTGGGAATACCATTGCTTTGACTATGCGAATTTTTGTTTTCAAGTTGATGTCTCTGCTTTTCACTATATTCCCCAGGTTTCTCATAGCTTGTCTCCCAAGAATCAGTCGCCTTTTTATTTCATGGCTGCAGTCTCCATCTGCAGTGATCTTTGATCCTAAGAATGTAAAATCTGTCACTGCTTCCATTTCTTCCCCATCTGTTTCCCAGGAACTAATGGGACCTGTTGCCATTATCTTGGTTTTCTTGATATTGAGTCTCAAGCCAGCTTTTGCACTCTTCCCCTTCAATCCATTCAAGAGGTTCTTTAGGTCTTCCTCACTTTCTGCCATTAGGGTGGTTTCATCTGCATATCTCAAATTGTTGATGTTTCTCCCAGCAATTTTAATCCCATATTGTGATTCCTCCAGCCCTGCATTGCGCATTATGTGCTCTGTGTATAGATTGAATAAGCAGGGTGATAAAATGCAGCCTTGTCTTACTCCTTTTCCTATTCCAAACCACTCCGTCATTCCGTGTTCTGTCCTAACTGTTGCTTCTTGGTTCATGTACAGATTTCTCATGAGGCACATGAGGTGCTCTGGTATTCCCATCTCTTTAATTACTTGCCACATTTTGTTGTGGTCCACACAGTCAAAAGCCTTGGTGTAGTCAATAAAACAAAAGTAGACTTGTTTCTGGTATTCTTTTGTTTTCTCCATGATCCAACGTATGTTGGCAATGTGGTCTCTAGTCCCCCTGCCTCTTCTGGAACCAGCCTGCACCTCTGGTAGTTCTCTCTCCACATATTGTTGAAGTCAATTCTGTATTATCTTGAGCATCACCTTGCTGGCATGTGGGATGAGCGTAATTGTTCGGTAATTTGAGCATTCTTTGGCATTGCCTTTTTTGGGGATTGGAACGTACACTGATCTTTTCCAATCCTGTGGCCACTGTTTTGTTTTCCAAATTTGCTGGCATATTGAATGCAGTAGTTTGATTCCATCATCTTTTAGGGCTTTGAAAAATTCAATTGGGATACCATAATTTCCACTACCTTTATTGTTTGCAGTGCTTTTTAGGGCCTTTCTGACTTCTCTCTCCAGAATGTCTGGTTCAAGTTCAAATTTCTCATTATTGTTATTATCAGGAGTGTTGAGGTCCTTTTTGTAGAGTTCCTCTGTGTACTCTTGCCATCTTTTTTGATCTCTTCTGCTTCAGCTAACTCTTTTCCATCTTTGTCCCTTATCATGTTCATTTTTGCTTTAAATGTTCCCTTGATTTCTCCAATTTTTTTTGAAAAGATCTCTAGTCCTGCCTCTTTTGTTGTTTTTCTCCATTTCTTTGCACTGTTTGTTCAGGTAGTTTTCCTTATCTCTCCTTGCTTTTCTTTGAAATTCTGTATTCAGGTGGTTGTATTTTTTTCCTTTCTCCTTGGACTTTTGCATTCCTTCTTTCCTCTGCTATTTTAAGAGCCTCATCAGACAATCACTTTGCTTTCTTATGCTGCTTTTCTTTTGGTATGGTTTCTCTTGCTGCCTCCTGTATGATGTCCCGCGTCTCTGTCCATAATTCTTCTGGTACTCTGTCTATCAGGTACAGGACATTAAATCTGTTCATGACCTCCACCGTGTATTCTTTAGGGATGTTGTGTAGGTCATATCTGTCTGGTCTAATTGTTTTCCCCATTTTCTTTAGTCTAAGCCTGAATTTTGTGATCAGTAGGTTGTGATCTGAGCCACAGTCTGCTCCAAGTCTTCTTTTTGCTGACTGAATGGAGGTTCTCCATCTTTGACTGCAGAGTATGTAATCAATCTGATTTCACTTAAGGTAAAGGTAAAGGTTTCCCTTGCTCGAAAGCCAGTTGTATCCGACTCTAGGGTGCAGTGCTCATCTCTGTTTCTATGCCGAAGAGCCAGCGCTGTCTGCTTCTGCAGACGTTTCCGTGGTCATGTGGCAGGCATGACTAGACACAGGAGCGCACGGAACGCTGTTACCTTCCCACCGAAGTGGTCCCTATTTATCTACTTGCAATTTCTTGCTTTCGAACTGCTAGGTTGGCAGGAGCTGGGATGAAGACGGGAGCTCATTTCCGTCCTGCAGTACTCGGGAATCGAACTGCTGACCTTCCGCTTCCCAGTCAGCGTCTTAGCGACTTGAGCCACTGCAGTACCCTTAATACTTTTTTGTGTATATTAATACTTGTTTTGTTTTTTGTGTAAATTAATACTTGTTTGTGTATATTGTATTTTTTGGGTTTCCCTTGTAAAGATAACAGATTTGCTTTAATCTTTTTCAATTATAGCACTGCGATACTTCAACACTGAATACTGTTGGCAGATGTATTCATGTTTATTGATTGTTATACCATCATGCCTTAATAGCACTATAACAGAACACTTTTTTAAAAAAAAGTCAGAAAATCCATACTTTAAACCAGGAGTGACAACACCCATACAACATACCAATACACATCACACAAAACACAATTGCTGCCTTGGTTTAAAAAAGAAATGATTGAAAAGCCAATGTATCCATAATTGGAAAATGCAATTGGAAAAAGATTCACATTGGATGCACACACCAACTCAAACACCCCATAACCTTACATCAATTCAGCAAAAGGCAGATTTTAAACCCATTTCATTGGCCAACCAAGAAACACCCTCTGTGGTTTCTCATAATTTTTAATTTAAAGAATGGAAATTGACAGCACAATACAGAAAGCTGAGCAATACAGAGTCAAACTAATAATATCCCTCAGTATTTCATACTCCACAAGTCTTTTCCGAAACTTGGGAGATTACTTTTTGAAACTTGATTTGTCAGAGTAACCATTTCTCCATTTCTAAGAAGTTAACTACAATGGATGGTTTTCGCTACTCTTTTCTTAAAATCTGAATACAGTACTGTGGTACAAAGCAACCCTTCTCCAACCATGTGGTGTGTTTGTTTGTTTTTTCTTCATTTTTTTAGAAATGCACATACATGCATTTTTAAAAAGAATGCCATAAGAAGGCAAAACAGAGCATTCTGGGTTAAAAAAGAGAAACCACCATTATGAATATGGGAAAAATAGGAAATCACTAGTCGTTGGAGTCTGATGCCCCTAAGTCATGAATGATGCTCCTCCTGCCCTAATGGATGGAAGGGGGAGCAACAGTGTGGTATACCCCCAACACAACGCAATATATTCATGCTTGGAGAGCCTTAAGAATGGTCGGAAATAGCTGTCTGTCTGCAGACACCACCCAACAAGCATTACGCTGGAATTTGGGTGATAACCTGGTGGCACTACTAGGAAAAGCAATATTCTTGAACTACAACTCCCAGTATTCTCCTGCCAGCATAATATTTTTCCAGGCACTGTGAAGCGCTCCCCAGATATGTTGGATTACAACTCCCATAGGTTGGTGTAATGGCTCTGAGCAGTGTAAATTAAACTGAATATTTCATGCCTTCTGCCACCAAACTGCATTAGGTAAGTACTCCCCTGCGATGTCTTCTGAAACTTCCTTGAGTGCTTCGGTATATGATAATCCTCTTGATATAGTAAATTAATTCCATTCAACCTCCTACTTCATGGCTACCTATAAGCCATTTTTCTGATATCCCAGAAGAGAGCTGGATTAAAACAAATGATGTTCTCTTTTGAATTTCTCACTTTGCTGTGATTTTCCTTGCCTTTCCATCAAACTGTTTTGCTTTCATCACAATTAAGAAGAGCTGCATCATAAGGAATCAAACGATGTATAAACAGCACTTTTTAGGATACTGTAGTCCCTTCTTCATGAATCTCCTTTGACATTTCCAAATCCATGCTATGGGATTAATTCAAATTTGCCACAACAAACCATTCCAGTTGCAGGCTGATTTCCTTTCATGGTTTTCCCCTGCTATTTTGATCATCCTAAACACACCATTTGCAAGAATGGAATTTGCAGAACTATTCCCCGATGGTTCTAGATGCCAAGAAGACTTTTTAAAAATGATTTCAAATATCACGTCTGCCATGAACTCACCAGGTAGTCATTAGCAAAGTGAGGAAGTTTACATTTCGGTCTATAACCCCCAGAATTATAGCCAGAGACAAACTGCTCTTTCATTCACTCCATCTGCAATATAATTGACAATATTACAGATTTATTGTAGAGAGTTCTTGTAAGGATAAAAACAGGTAATACTGTACTCATGAATTTTTTGAGGAATGCTAAAAAGCACAATGCAAATGTTAAAAATTAGAGACATAATTAATATTATTAGGCACTGAGAAATACAGATATTTTTTCCCTTAATGCAAGCCAGGGCATCACCCTGGAAGATATAAAAGAATTATTGTGAAAAGAAGTTAGGAGAAAATATTAATTTAGCAGTAGTTTACCCTGTAGCCTTATCGCTAGATCACCTCTGCATTTACAAAACAAGAGTTTTAAATTTTGAATGAAAATGAAGTATGATGTACAGGTGTATTTCAAAACAAAGGGGCTTTAGAGGAAATGAAAAAAGGAATGGTTGAGGCAGGAGGAGAGGAGAGAGATTGGGATACCAATCACATTCTCTCCAGTGTGAACACCAAATTCCCAAATAGTACAAAGCCCCTGTGTGAACACTACTTGCAATTTAAAATGCAATAAAGGTTTCAAAGCCAAGCCAAGCCAAATCATTCTAACTCAACATTTCAATGTAATCACACCATCAAACACAAATATATCAGGATGGAAGCAAAGAAGAGTTGGGTTGTAATCAGTCAGACATTGTAAGGAATAGGTGCAGCCAGTGAATCAGCTTTAACTGTGCAAAGGTATTTCTGCCCGTGGTGATCCAAGTGATGCTCCAGGTGTCTGGTGGCTGTTGGGGTCTGGATGGGGGACAATGGGCTACAACTGAATCCTGGCAAGACTGAGTGGCTATGGATTAAAGGTAAAGGTAAAGGTTTCCCTTGCTCGAAAGCCAGTCGTATCCGACTCTAGGGTGCAGTGCTCATCTCTGTTTCTAAGCCGAAGAGCCAGCGCTGTCTGCTTCTGCAGATGATTCCATGGTCATGTGGCAGGCATGACTAGACACCGGAGCGCACGGAACGCTGTTACCTTCCCACCGAAGTGGTCCCTATTTATCTACTTGCAATTTCTTGCTTTCGAACTGCTAGGTTGGCAGGAGCTGGGACGAAGACGGGAGCTCATTTCCGTCCTGCAGTACTCGGGAATCGAACTGCTGACCTTCCGCTTCCCAGTCAGCATCTTAGCCACTTGAGCCACTGCAGTTCCCATGGCTATGGATTAGGGGCCTGGCATTGTCTCGGGAGCTACCATCTTTGGTCCTGGATGTGGCTATTTTGCCTCAGACAGACCCGGTGCGCAACTTCGGAGTCCTCCTGGACTCATGACTACTGCTCGAAGAGCAGATGGCAGTCGTGGCCAGGAGGGCTTTTGCACAAGTTCATGTGATTTGCCAGTTGCACTGGACCAGGATTCCTTGCTCATGGTCACACATGCTCTGGTCACCTCTAGACTAGACTATTGTAATGCGCTCTACATGGGGCTGCCCTTGACAACCATTCGGAGGCTGCAGTTGGTCCAGAATGCAGCTGCCTGGGTGGTGATGGGGTGTGGGCATTATGCCCACGCCTCGCCACTGCTCCGGGAGCTGCACTGGTTACCAATTTGCCTCTGGGTGCAATTCAAGGTTCTGGTGATTACCTTTAAAGCCCTACATGGTAGTGAGCCAAGATATCTAAGAGACTGCATCTCCCCAAGAACATCTGTCCATCCAACCAGAGCGGACTGGAGGGGCTCTCTAATTGTACCATCAGCTAGAGGGGCTCGTCTCTCTAGCACAAGAAGGAGGGCCTTCTCTATGTCTGCTCCAGCCCTATGGAAGCTCCTGCCAATAGAGTTACGGCTGCAAACAGAATTGCTGCCCTTTAGGAAAAAACATAAAACCTGGCTGGCAGTGCAAGTGTGGGGCTCTGATGGATGTGTGACCCCCGCCTGCTGTCTCATATAAAATATAATCAAGATTCTCCCTATTTCTGCAGATGGGGTGGGTGGGATTTTAATGAGAATGGTTTTAAATGATTTTATTATGGATGTTTTTATGTCTTTACTTGGGAGCCGCCCAAAGTCACTATAAAGTGACTATAAAGTAAAATAAAATAAAATAAAAACTTGTGCATCCAGGTTCGAGGTTGAGGCCAGAAGCATAACCAAGCTACACACCTGAATTTTCAAGTTGAATGTAACCCAACCGAAAACAGATCTGACTGCTATCCCCTCTGACTCCTATCCCCTGATCTGCTTTGTGACTTACCATGATCACATCTGTCTTATATGGATTAAGTCAAGTAACTTGCAATTACTACTTACATAACTTGTTATTCAAAAAGTGACAGTGGGCTAGGGATGAACCAGTGGTCTGACATGCAGAAGTCAGTTTCCTGTGCTCCAGATGAAGAAGACTGTAGCCCACTTTAATTATTCCTGCCTTGCTGACTTCCACATTATTATACTGTAATGGGGCTGCCCTTGAAGACAGTACAGAAACTACAGCTGGTGCAGAATGTGCTTCTGTTGTCTATCTTTTATCCAACTTTTAGTAAGAACACAAGATTTTTAAAGCCTCCAGATGAGTTATGAGGACCCAGTTCTGGAAATTATTTTCAAAATTCTACACACATCCTGCTCTAGGATTTGTTTGAGAGTGTGCATTTTAGTTTCCTGGATCTGAATGCTTGCTAAAAAAAATCATTACTTTATAGCAGGAGTTCCCAACCTAAGGCCTGTGGGTGAGATCCAGCCCCCGGTGCCATTCCATGTGGCCTCCCACCCCTCCAAATGGCCACCCCTTTGAAGCTATTGGGACAAACTGGCCACCCACTCACCCATACCTGTCAACCGCGGCTCCAGCGAATCCGGGACCTGCGCGGACCGGGTTTGCGCAGGTCGCGTTGTACGCATGCGCGTGGAGGGCTATGCCTCTTGCGTAGCCTTCTACGCACATGGCATAGCCTTCTGCGCATGCGTGGAAGGGAGCTACGGAAGTGTAGAGCCCTTCCATGCATGCGTGCAACGCGACCTGCGCAGATGGGCTGCGCAGTTCCTCCTTTCCCCCACTGCCGAAATCCAGGGTTTCGGCAGCGCGGAGCGGGAAAGGGCAAAAATTGACGCCGAAAGCCGGGAAATCCCGGCCAATCCGGGAAGGTTGACAGGTATGTACCCACCCCATCATGCAGGCAGGGCTAAATGGCCGTCTGGCCCTCAAAGCTGAGTGAGAGAGTGTGACCTGGCTCCCAGCTAGAAAAGGTTGGGAACTCCTGCTTTACAGACTACAAACTAGTGTCAATCAAACCACGCTGGGAACAATGCCCAGAATCTCATCTCTCTCTTTCTCAACAGACCAAAAATACAAAAGAGAAGAAATAAATCTGGTTAAAGAAAAGGAAAAGCCTGCCACCCAATTCCCCTGTTTGGTCTTTGTGTTGTTCATTTTAGCTAAACATCTTTAAGCTTCTACATGAAAAGAGGAAGGGGAGAAATAAAGAATAAACAATTAGTAAGAAAGATGCTTGACCTGTGTTTAAGCCAATTGTTCCTTTATAATTTACAGCACTTAAAACCCTTTCCTACCATCCACACCTCTCAGAAATGCACGGAAGAAAGAAGCCTCTTCACACATAAAGCAGGGCGCTGGATGTGTGGGGATGCCATATAAAAGGGATGCGATGGATCCAGAAATCTTTCACTCAGCACATACAGATGCCAAAAGACCTGGAGGAGATGAAAGGAGAAGGACATCTTACAGGGAGACAGCAGATGATAAAAGAAAGGGTAAGGTAATATGCAGTCCAAATCATCCCATACATGCAATCAGGGCAAAACCTTAGTTTATGGTACAGTGTGATTTATGGTCTGGAAACTTGTGTGACCTGCCACACCATAAATACCCTAACATAGATAAACAAATTGGATAGTTGACATCTTCATTATAAAATATTGAACACATTATATAAATAGCAAGAAAAATAGCAGACGGTGCTACAGTGATACCTCATACAAAGTCCACACTTGGTTCCACAAGTTTGGACTTTATACGGATTTGGACTTTGTATGAGGCATGCAAAATCTTAGTCGCAATGCCTCATACAACGTCCAAATCCTTGCCGCGATGCCTCACACAACGTTGTTTCCAGAGATACATTGTACTGTAACAGCACAGATTTCAGGGTAAAGTCAAGGAAACAGACAGAACTTTAAGAAATCATTGTCTAAAGGCTAAATACATTACAAAAACATGTCAAACAACCCTGGTTTTAGGGGACAAATCATACAATATGTTTTTAACTTTTGAAAACTTTATGAAATGCAGGTTTAAAAGTTAACATATCCCATCGTGCAGCACAGTGTTAATCTGCAGCCATGCAGCCGATCATTTATTTTGTACAAGCTACTGAAAAACAATTACTGGATGGAAACAAGGACAAAATGAATGCCAACATGTCCCATCATGCAGCACAGTGTTAATCATCCAAACAGCAGCAAACACCAAACAATTGCTCACCCCACCAAACAGTGCCCCCCCCAAAAAAAGACCAACATAAGAAAAATTATGGAGCATGCAATCTGTTTTTAAAAACCACAGCAGCAAACACCAAAAAATTGCCCTCCCCCATCCACCTCCCCACCCCAAGCCAATCAGAAACAGGAAACCTAATTTACCTATCTTTCCACTGTGTCCAAGAACTTGAAGAATGCTGTAAAAATTCCAGGAATGCTTCCAAAAACTCTGACGAAAAAAATCAAAAAAATCCAAAATTGCGCTCAAAACCACTCCTAAACACTCTTAACCTCGTGCAAAGCCCACAAAGCAATGCACGCATGCGTCCTGCCTTTTATACTGCCCAGGCACAATGCAACCTGGGGAAAAACTCAATGCCTCATACAACATCACAGCGATTGTAGTCATAATCATAGGATTATGGAATAATTGAGTTAAAAGAGGCCTATGAGGCTGTGAAGTCCAACCCTCTGCTCAAGGCAAGAATCCAAATCAAGGTATAACTGGCAGATGGCTGTCTAATTTTGTCTTGAATTTTGTCACCACCTCCTGAGGTAATTGGCTCCATTGTTGTACTGCTCTAAAACAGTTAGGAGGTTTTTCCTGTGGTTCAGTCTTTATCTCACTTTCTGTAGTTTTAGCACTTTATTGTCCTGCACTCTGGGATGATTGTGAACAAATCCTGTCCTTCATCTTTACAACTATCTTTCAACTACAGTAGAATGCCGTATAGTGAAAAAATTCAGTTCCACAGAGCTATGCAGGTTTTTTCCCCCGTTATACGGATCCCTATGGGTGATACACTGTATAATGAAAAAAAATGTTCGTTATACAGATCACTATTGGCGATACCCCGTACAAAGAAAAAGAAATTCATTGTACGGGGTATCACCAATAGCAATCCGTAAAATGAACACTTTTTTTGTTATACGGTGCATCGCCAATAGCACAAAAATGCTTTGTTGTACAAATTGTTCATTATACGAAGCGTTCATTATACAGGATACCACTGTATTTGGAAAGTATTATTATATCTTCTTTTAGTCTCCTTTTCTCAAGGCTAAACATGATTTCAGGTTTTCCTCATAGGGCTTGGTTTCCAGTCTCCTGATCATCCTTGTTGCTTTCCTCTGGATTTGTTCCAATTTGCTTGAATACTTTTAAAACTGTAGTATCCAGAACTATACACAGTACTGAAGGTGAGGACAAAGAGGTGCTGAACAGAGGGAATTTAGTGCTTAATGGGATTTGGAAATTATACTTTTTTAAATACAGCCTAAAACAGCATTTACCTTTTCTTTTTAAAGCCATATCACACTGTTGGTTCACATTCTGCTTCAGATATACAACTCCAAGCTCCTTCTCATGTATTGTATTACTGAGTCAAATACCCCCTCTCTTGTAACTATGTGTTTGGTTTTCCCCTAAGTGTACAACTATGCACTTATCCCTGTTAAATTTCATTCTGAAGTTTTCAGCCCGTTGCTCAAGCCTATCAAGATTTTTTGAATTTTGTTTCTGTCTTCCAGGGTATTAGCTATTCTATACAGTTTTGTGACATTCACAGATTTCAGAAACATTTTCTGCTCCCCCCCCCCACCGCCCATCCGAGTCATTGATAAAATGTTGAAGAACACCAGGCCCAGGACTGAGACTTCTGATACCTCACTTCATACCACCTAATGAAAAAGGAGCCATTGGCAAGCACTCTCCGAGTACAATTCTGCAACCAACTGTATATCTACCTCAGTTTCTCTATCTGGCCCACAGCTAATTAGCTTGCTAATCAGAATATCATGGAGGGCACTTTGTCAAAGGCTTTACTGAAGTCAAGATACATTATTGCTACAGATTTCCCATCACCTACCAGGAAGGTTAATCGGCCGGATCTGGCCCTGGCACCATTTCACGTGGTCCCCCACCCCTCCAAGGTCATTTGAGAAACAAAATGGCCATCCTTTGAAGCTGTTGGGACATGGCCAGCCCCATCACGCAGGCAGGGCCAAATGACCATCTGACCCTCGAAGCTGACTGAGAGAGAGTGACCCAGCCCCTGGCTTGAAAAGTTTGGGAACCCCTGACCTAAACTTTCCTCAGCCTGGGTCCCCAAGAGGCAGTGGAAATTCCCCCAGGAATTGGTTGGCCATGCCCACCTCCATAGCTCATAATGAAGAATGTTTGGCCACGCCCACAGATTTGGCCAGCCCACAGAGTATGTTGTAAAAAAAATTGCAGTGCATCACTGAACCACTTTACCATATGGGCAAAACAGGTCACTCCAGGAGTTTGGATGGAGGCAGCAATTTATCTCCTCCCCCATCCTTGAGTGACCTGAAAATGAGTGACCCCAACCCCACATGTAAAGGGCAGTGTGGACATGCTTGCAGCTGACATTTCATTCAGGAGCCCACAACAACCCAAGTTCCCTTTCTTGATGTGTTGCTGTATCTTAAATTTCATCAGCATACAAGCAAAGTTGGGTTTATTCATGTATTTTTGCCCATCATAATATGTATTACTTGACACATGTTTACACTGACTCTTGTTTGCCATATTCGTGTCCTTTCCTTCGGTTTAGAGAAATCATTTTTTAAATATAGCATTGCACTGTACTCTTCACATCAGATAACAGTTAATTTCTGGGGATAAAAATGTTCTTTTTGAATTTGTTATTTTCTTCCAAAAAATGCTAATCGACTGGAGCAGCAGGGTTGTGATTGTGTTTGAATTTCATTTTTAAATGTTTGGTGGATCTTCAAGCTTTTTTATAAAAAAATGCACTGTTATTGCAGAATCAGGTGCCTCTGCAGCTAAATATGTACCCATGTTCTTTTCTGAAATGAAATCGCAGGGTTACTCCAGTCAACAGAGCCAGTAGGAGAAAGAGAATAACATTGACAGTTTATGCTTTTGTTACTGTACTGTTGCACAAAGTAAATTATGGCATCAAAACAAGTCACAGAGCGCACTGCCAAGGGAACCCTGTTCCCTTGTACCAGAATGTTGTTTTGTGTTTAGCAATAAAGCAACATTCCCAACTTCTGATTATGTGATTGTGTGACTGAGATTCAACAGAAAGCTATGCAATTTACATGGACATGGATAAGTAAAGGTAAAGAGGTACACAGAAAGAGCCTCCTTGAAGACTGTGGTATGCTTTAACCACAATTGGGCATACCCTGGTAATGGCAGCCTTGTGTTGCCAGCTAATCTTTCTCACACTAGGTCAGATGAAATGAACTGAAGAATTAACTCCCCAAAGGCAGTTTCTTTTGGCAGTTTCACATCTGGCCTAGACACAGAAAAAGAAGAAGAAGATGTAAAACTCTCCCTTGCTCAAAAGTCAGTTGTGTCCAACTCTAGTAGGTGGTGCTCATCTCTATTTACAACCAAAGAGCCACTGTTGTCTGCATCTGCAGACATTTCTATGGTCACACCACAGGCATGACTAGATGCTGCAGCACATAGAACATTGCTACCTTTTCCCGTCAAAACAGTAGCTATTTATCTACTTGCAATCTCCTGCTTTCGAACTGCTAGGTTGGCAGGAACTAGGACAGATGACAGGCGTTCACTCCATTGTGCAGCACTTGGGTCTCAAACTACTGACCTGGTGACCTTCCAATTATCAAACTCAGCATCTGAACCACTAAGATACTGTGGCCCTCACTGAGCATTGATATCTTAAAAGCAAACACCCAAGTACAAGTTGATTTTTGCAAAAGACAAAGGCACATACAGCTCATACAGTATTCTGGATATTAAATATTTGATGCACATTTATGACTTGTAAAGTATTTTTCCCTGCTCCTGGGCAATTCATTTCTTCCAATAGGCAAACTTGAATATTTTTTTACAACTCTGGATTCCTAAAAGCTGCCAAAAGAGATGAGCTATATTAAAGTAGAGAGCGACTTCTTCCTTCTCTTTCTGGCATCTTAAAAAGCTTTCACGTCAACCATTTCCACAAACACATTGCTCTGAAGAAAGCACAGGAGCTGAGTTACATACAGGCAGAAGGAATTGGCCTACTAAGCTTCTACCTGCAGGACTTTCCTGTGAGATGCAGTAAAAAGCAACTTAATATGTTGGCAAAGAAACTAGGTGAGAATGAGCCAGCAGTTTTTACAAGAGCGGTAAGCAAAGTCTAGCTCAGGAGTTCTCATCCTTTTTAAGCTGGGGGCCGGGTCATGCTCCCTCCAGATGGCCATTTTGCCCTTCCCCCACCACATGGCACTTCCTGGTGTGGTAGAGGCAGTGGAGGCCACGTGAAATAGTGCTGTGGGCCACATCTGACCCACTGGCCGCAGGTTGAGAATCCCTGGTCAAGCTGATGGTATATAAGTTCCATGTACTTTTTTACATCAGAATCCTCAAGGTAGTTTTTTTTTGTTGTTGTTCAGTCGCACAGTCGGTTCCGACCCTTTGCGACCCTATGGACCATTGTTCTCCAGGCATCTCTGTCCTCCACCATCCCCCTCAGCACTCCCAGTTCTGTGCCCATTGTGTCTACAATACCATCTAGCCATCTCATCTTTGGCCTCCCCCTTCTTCTTTTGCCCTCCACCTTTCCCAACATCAGGGCCTTCTCAAGTGAATCCTCCCTTCTCATTTGATGTCCAAAATACTTTAGCTTCGTCTTTACTATTAGCCCTTCCAATGAGCAGTCAATGTTGATTTCTTCTAAGATTGACCTATTTGTTCTCCTCGCTGTCCAGGGTACTCTCAAAACTCTCCTCCAACACCACATTTCAAAGGCATCTATTTTTCTGCGTTCAGCTTTCCTAATTGTCCAGCTCTCACATCCGTACATTACTACTGGGAATACCATTGCTTTGACTATTCTAATTTTTGTTTGCAATGTGATGTCTCTGCTTTTCACTATGTTCCCCAGGTTTCTCATGGCTTGTCTCCCAAGAATCAGTCGCCTTTTTATTTCATGGCTGCAATCCCCATCTGCCGTGATCTTTGATCCCAGGAAAGTAAAATCTGTCACTGCTTCTACTTCTTCCCCATCTATTTTCCAGGAACTGATTGGGCCTGTTGCCATTACCTTGGTTTTCTTGATATTGAGTCTCAAACCAGCTTTTGCACTCTCCTCCTTCAGCCCAATCAAGAGGTTCTTTAGGTCTTCCTCACTTTCTGCCATTAGGGTGGTATCGTCTGCATATCTCAGATTGTTTATGTTTCTCCCAGCAATTTTAATCCCATATTGTGATTCCTCCATCCCTGCATTTCGCATTATGTGCTCTGTGTGTAGATTGAATAAGCAGGGTGATAAAATGCAGCCTTGTCTTACTCCTTTTCCTATTCCAAACCACTCTGTCATTCCATGTTCTGTCCTAACTGTTGCTTCTTGGTTCATGTACAGATTTCTCAGGAGGCATATGATGTGCTCTGGTATTCCCATCTCTTTAATTACTTGCCACATCTTGTTGTGGTCCACACAGTCAAATGCCTTAGTGTAATCAATGAAACAAAAGTAAACTTGTTTCTGGTATTCCTTTGTTTTCTCCATGATCCAACGTATGTTGGCAATGTGGTCTCTAGTCCCCCTGCCTCTTCTGAAACCGGCCTGCACCTCTGGTAGTTCTCTCTCCACATGTTGCTGAAGTCTGTCCTGTATTATCTTGAGCATCACCTTGCTGGCGTGTGGGATGAGTGCAATTGTTCGATAATTTGAGCATTCTTTGGCGTTGCCCTTTTTTGGGATTGGGACGTATACTGATCTTTTCCAATCCTGTGGCCACTGTTTTGTTATCCAGATTTGCTGGCATATTGAGTGCAGTAATTTGACGCCATCATCTTTTAGCGCTTTGAAAAATTCGACTGGGATACCATCATATCCACTAGCTTTGTTGTTTGCAGTGCTCTTTAGGGCCTTTCTAACTTCGCTCTCCAGGATGTCTGGCTCGAGTTCAGTTTTTTCATCATTGTGGTTAGCAGGAGTGTTGAGGTCCTTTTTGTAGAGTTCCTCTGTGTACTCTTTCCATCTTTTCTTTATCTCTTCTGCATCAGCTAGCTCTTTTCCGTCTTTGTCCCTTATCATGTTCATTTTTGCTTTAAATGTTCCCTTTATTTCCCCGATTTTTCTGAAGAGATCTCTAGTCCTGCCTCTTTTGTTGTTTTCCTCCATTTCTTTGCACTGTTCTTTTAGGTAGTTTTCCTTATCTCTCCTTGCTTTTCTTTGAAATTCTGTGTTCAGAAGGTTGTATTTTTTCCTTTCTCTTTTGACTTTTGCCTTCCTTCTTTCCTCTGCTATTTTAAGAGCCTCATCAGACAACCATTTTGCTTTCTTACGCTTCTTTTCTTTTGGTATGGTTTTCTTTGCTGCTTCCTGCATGATGTCCTTTATCTCTGTCCATAATTCTTCTGGCACTCTGTCTATTGCGTCCAGGCCATTATATCTGTTCATCACCTCCACCGTGTATTCTTTAGGGATGCTGTCTAGGTGATATCTGTCTGGTCTTCTTGTTTTCCCTATTTTCTTTAGTCTTAACCTGAATTTTGCGATCAGTAGGTTGTGATCTGAGCCACAGTCTGCTCCAGGTCTTGTTTTTGCTGATTGTATGGAGGTTCTCCATCTTTGGCTGCAGAGTATGTAGTCAATTTGGTTTCGGTGTTGGCCATCTGGTGATGTCCATGTGTAAAGTCGCCTCTTGTGTTGCTGGAAGAGAGTGTTTGCTATGACCAGTGCGTTCTCTTGGCAGAACTCTATCAATCTTTGCCCTGCTTCGTTCTGTACTCCAAGACCAAACTTGCCTGTTATTCCCTCCACTTTTTGATTTCCTACTTTGGCATTCCAGTCTCCTAATATAATTTGGACATCATTTCTTGGTGTCTGTTCTATGAGGTGTTCTAGGTCCTCATAGAACTGGTCCACTGTGGCTTCATCTGCGCTAGTGGTTGGTGCATAGACTTGGATTACAGTGATATTGAAAGGTTTGCCTTGAAATCTGACTGACATCATTCTGTCATTTTTGAGGTTATATCCCATTACTGCTTTTCTTACTCTCTTATTGACAATTATGGCTACTCCATTTCTTCTAAGGTTTTCTTGCCCACAGTAGTAGATATGATGGTTTCCAGAGCTGAATTCCCCCATCCCTGTCCATTTGAGCTCACTGATGCCCAAGATGTCAATGCTTATTCTTTCCATCTCACTTTTTACCACTTCCAGTTTACCTTGGTTCATTGATCTCACATTCCATGTCCCTATGCAGTATTGCTCCTTGCAACATTGCATTTCCCCTCCCCCCTTCCTGTCCCTCCCCTTTCTCCACTCTGTGGTGTTAAGCATCCTGTATCACCTAGCCTGCCCTTTTGTTTTGCCTTTTGTTAAGGTAGTATATAGTCTAAAAAATTAATTTCTGCACATGATTACCTTCTGATATAAAAAAGAGTATTATTCCTCTGACATAGTCAAAAAGCACATTTTTCTTCTTCGAAAGCCTACACTGGGAATATTTGGTACATTACTCAGCTTAATGTGTATTCAATAGTTGTTATTTGATAGTCCGGAGCAAAGCAACTGATGGGAGGTGAGGAACCAGGAGAGGGAGCATGTGAAGTTTATTCAACTTTTTTATGTGGTGCAAAACAGCAACATGCCCAGGTTCTGGTTTCCAGATTGGATACCTGCATCTCCCAACCACCTTAGGAGGTACTTGATAGGCCTTTAGCTCTCATGTGCACAGTTCAAGGCACCAGGCGAGACTCCCAAAATTGCTAAACTTCTCCAGAAGAGAAGAAGAATTTCAGGGAAGAATTATTAGAGATGATGAAATCTTCATGTTTGTATGTTCTGTATTTTCACCAACCACATTTCTTTTGGGCTGTGGATGTGAGGGGGCTCTAAAACGGATACATAAAACTTCTGATTGTTCATAAAACTGCTTCATTTCACTGCATCACAAAAAAATAAATATTGTCTGCTGTTTGGTCTAATCCATGTGTCCTATACTAAATCAAGTGTGCTAAATCCAAATCTGAAGTCCGATTTTGCCTAGGACACTAGGATCTTAAGTTAATTACACATATAGACACAATTGTCCAGGTTTTTTTAACACAGCTGCACCTACTCATCTTTAACTTAAAACAGACTCGCTATGGCCTAGCTGTACTATCCAATAAGATGATTTCACACTAGAAACAAGCCCTTTATCCATCTCGCGTTATATACCTATTTCTGACGTCAGCTCATTAACTTGCCCAGACATGCCCAGCTGCTGCTGGAATATACATGCCATCGGGGGACGTAATTCAGCTGAGGCGGCAGAAAGCTCCGCGGTAGCTGCAACTGTTATAACGTTCCCATGTAAAAATGCATTACCTAATTACAAACAATTTGAACAGCTATAGCACACCTGTAACTTAAAACCTGTTTGTGATAGGCAAATTCTGAA
This sequence comes from Bradypodion pumilum, assembly GCA_035047305.1. Classification (NCBI taxonomy): domain Eukaryota; kingdom Metazoa; phylum Chordata; class Lepidosauria; order Squamata; family Chamaeleonidae; genus Bradypodion; species Bradypodion pumilum. The sequence continues at coordinate 19,209,934 of JAWDJD010000002.1, forward strand.
CTCAGAATTTGCCTATCAGAACACTCGGTATCATGTAAATCACATGTGTTATTCCCAGTAGCAAAATCATTGTTGTGCAGTGTTTTAGATGAGTGTCAACATTAAAGCAGAGCTTGGAATAGTTTCTTTTTTAATGATGCTTCCCAGAACTCTCGAGCCACCTTTTACCTTGTTATGTATGTATGTATGCATGTTCATTATACTGTAAAGGCAAGATTGTAACCACTCCAGATACAAACGATACCAGCTGTAAAGGAACGCGAGCAGACAGCCCATAGAGGGCAGCTGCGAGCGTTCAGCCTCACATGGTTCACATTGCTCAATCACGGACAGCCGCGGGAAAACCTTCCCCGCATTCAGCAGCAGAAGAAAGAGGCGTGCCTGGGCGAGGCCACGCCGGTAGCAGCCAATGAGCTACCGTGCTACAAGATTCAAATGTAGAGAGCTACTGTATATATTGAGATGTATCACCGCCATTACCTCATGCTTCACTGGAACCTCATGCAATAAACCTGTGTTAAACCAACCTTTCGGTTGTCCGGTTGTCTTTGGTCCCATACACTAAACAATAAACAATAAACAATAAACAATAAACAAGTTTCCAGATGACATATCAGCTACCCAGAAGTGGCAAAACTTTCTTCCTGAACGTGTCCTCTTTGATGTATTCTTAATAACAATCTGAAAAGTTCCAGAGCTCTTAAAACTCATAACCTTAGAAAGTATATAAGGTTTCCTCAAACCCAGCTACGCAATAAAATAAGTCCTTCCTAGAAACTAGATTCATTTGAATACCATAATAGTTATTGGCCAATAAGTTTTCTAAGCATGAGCTGCAAGTATAAAACAAAAGAAGGAAGGGTAGAAGGAACCGTTCAAGGTCTGGTTAATAAAATGAAAGGTAAGAGACTATTCTGAGCCTAGGTAACATGATCTTTCAGCATATGGACAGTTTGTAATCTCCCTGGAATGCAAAAGAGTTTGTAGACTGCATTTTCTTGGTATTTCAACTGTGTTACCTGTTACAGAACTCCACTTGTTACTATCACTTGATTATTACCCAGAAGCCACAGATAAGAAAAATTCCCTTTTCTTTTTCTTTCACTGTGTCTCCAAGAATCCCACTGCCATGCCTTGACTGTCAGATTTTGGACCCCCATCCCTGAGAAAGATTGCTTCGAACAAGTTCAGATATCCAGGGCCAAATGCATTCCATTCTATTGGAGAAGAAGAAACTGGCTGAAGAGATCTCAGAACCAGTCTAATATTTTCCTGAAATCATGTAGGATGTGTGCTAGATGTTTGGAGAAGGGCTAATGTTGCCCCTTTCTTTAAAAGGGACAGAAAAAAGAAACTGGGGGACTATAGACCAGTCAGCCTAGTAATAACTAGAAGTCAGTATGGGTTTGTCAAGAACAAATCCTGCCAGAACTTCTCCAAGGGTTCTGAACCAGAAAATAGTCCACCTCTCTGGAGGCACACAAGATGGCGCCCAGTTCTTCCATTTCTTCCCACTCTTCACCCTCAAACACAAGTATGTTGTCTGATCAGATACCACCTCCTTGCCTCTCTACCTTGGCCCTGCCTCCTTGCCCAAGTGAGTTTTATCACCTACCTCTTCCTTTCTTCAACCTGGAGCCTGGCTTCACATGTCTGAAGCCTCCACAGTCTCCAGCAGACCCTCTGAGCAGGACAGGGCAAGGAGAAATGATCTCCTAGGAGCAGAGCAGAGCAAAGCAATTATACTTATATACCACCACATAGTGCTTAGTGCACTCTCTGGGTGGTTCACAAGTTAATTAGTATTTTGCCCTTAACATATAGGGTACTCATTTTACCGACCTTGGAAGGATGGAAGGCCAAGTCAACCTTGTTCCCATCAGGATCAAACTCACAATGTTTTGGCAGCAGTACAGCAATTTACTACTGCACCACCAGGGCTCATAGCACCAGGACTGACCACTCAAGAGCACCAAGGACTGACATCCCCCCTTTAAAAAAAACAAAAGCTGGGTAGGGGGTTCTGGGACTTGTAGTCCAGAAGAAGAAAAATTTCCATTTATGAGAAAATCCCAGCACTCCTTATGAGTGCAATGTTGATTCTAGCCTTCCATATGACGTTCAACGTGATAATTCAAGGCAAATGATTGTTTGTATTTTAAATCTCTCATCCAACCTATATTTCTGAGGGAATGAATGGTCATTTTTATTCTTATTTAAGTGAGAACAAATACAAAGCATGCTCTGAATAAGAATCCTTTCAACAGACAACAATCATCCACTATGTATCAAATATTCTCCAAATCTATCTCCCCACCCAAATCTTTCTTCAGTGACAGCCAGATAATTATTCATATTGCTTCTGCTCTAAATTGTAATATCTTTAAAAGATTTTGGAGTTCTGATTATATTTCTCCATATTGACATCTTAGCATGGAAACTAAAGGGGAAAAGGATGATGAACTTAAAGCAAATGTGACATTTTACAGATCTTGTGCACAAATTGATACAGAAACCTCATGCATAATTTGGTGTTAAAAACATAGTACAAAATTCCAAGTATAGTCATAGACTGGCACAATAATACTGCTATTGATTTTATTTTTTCTTCATCTAAATATACACAGAGCTTAGCTGGATAGTTGAGTTGGTTTCTGGCTATGGAACCAGAGGTTGAGAGTGTGATTCCAGCCTGTGTAGCCGTGGGCAAGATACACAGTCCCAAGATGCCCCCAGAAGAAGGGAATGGTAGCCAATTTCCATGTACTGTACAGTATTCTCTACCTAGAAAACCTTGGAAGGGATGGCCATAAATTAGAATTAACTTGACTGCATGAGTCCCAAAGCCCAGTGGTTAAGCTGCAGTATTGCATTTAACTCTCTGCTGAGATTCCAAAGATCCCTACAAAACTTTATAAGCCTCTAGTGAAAAGTCAGAAGCCTGTGTTCATCATAGCTGGCATTTATCCTAGAATTAAATCAGACAATCGTTTCCAATCATACCAAAATTCATCTGGGTAGAAATCTTTTCTGTGTTGCAGTGATTCCGGGGAATATCAGCTTGTCTGTTTCTACAAGCTTTATTTATATACAGTGATTCTATGTTCCATAAGCACAAAAATAGTTCAGAGTTGTAGAAAACTATCCAAATGTCTTACAAGTATGAAAAACTAGGCAGACATGCTCAAAATATATGTCAACTTAGCTTAGGTAAAGGTAAGGTAAAGGTTGCCCCTGCTCGAAAGCCAGTCATATCCAACTCTAGGGTTCAGTGCTCAACTCTATTTATATCCAAAGATCCAGCGCTATCTGTGTTTGCAGATGTTTCCTTGGACATGTGGCTGGCATAACTAAACACTGCAGTGCACAGAACGCTGTTTACCTTCCCATTGAAGTAGTACCTATTTATTTACTTGCAATTTCTTGCCTTCGAACTGCAAGGTTGGCAGGCGCTGGGACAGAGATGGGAGCTCACTCTGTTGTGCAGTACTTGGGTCTTGAACTGCTGACCTGCCAACCTTCCAGTCATAAAGTTACCAGTCATGGAATAAAGGGACAAGTCTTGTCCTGGATCAGCAACTGGCTAAGGGACAGGAAACAGAGGGTAGCACTAAATGGGCACTTCTCCAAGTGGAGGGAAGTAAAGAGTGGGGTCCCCCAAGGTTCAGTACTGGGACCCCTGCTTTTCAACCTCTTCATAAATGATCTAGAGGTAGGAGTAAAAAGCAAGGTAGCCAAATTTGCTGACGACACTAAATTATACAAGGTAGTGAAAACTGTGAGAGATTGTGAGGAGCTCCAGAGGGATCTCTCGACACTGGGGGAATGGGCAAAACAGTGGCAAATGAGCTTCAACATTAGTAAGTGCAGAGTGATGCATGTTGGGGCAAAAAAAACCAATTACATTTATAAACTGATGGGGTCTGAACTCTCTGTGACAAACCAGGAAAGGGACCTTGGTGTCCTGGTGGACAGCTCAATGAAGATGTCAACCCAGTGTGCCTCAGCAGTGAAAAAAGCAAACTCAATGCTAGGGATCATTAGGAAGGGTATAGAAAATAAGTCAGCAAGTGTCATTTTGCCTCTTTATAAATCTATGGTGAGGCCCCACCTGGAATACTGTGTACAGTTCTGGTCGCCATACCTCCAGAAGGATATTATGGAGCTGGAAAAAGTGCAGAGGAGGGCAACAAGAATGATTAGGGGACTGGAATACCTTCCTTACCATCTGAGGCTGCAACAGTTGGGCCTCTTCACTCTTGAACGACGACGTCTAAGAGGTGACCTGATTGAAGTTTATAAAATCATGCACGGTGTGGACAAAGTAGATAAGGAAAAACTGTTTTCCCTATCGCATAACACTAGAACTAGGGGACACTCCATGAAACTTTTGGGTACTAGTTCTCAAACAAATAAGAGAAAGTACTTTTTCACCCAGAGGATTACTGGTCTATGGAACTCCCTGCCAGAAGAAGTGGTGACAGCTGTCAGTCTTGACAGCTTTAAGAAAGGATTAGACAAGTTCATGGAGGACAAGAGTATCAATGGCTATAATTATGGATACTTAAGGACAACCTCCGGGTTGGAGAGATAGGCAGGATATCTCTCAATATCATTTCCAGGGAATCCTAAGCAGGTGAAGGCATCTGCTTGGGAATACCCTGAAGGAAATGGTGAGCCACTGTGTGAGACAGAATGCTGGACTGGATGGGCTGTGGCCTGTTCCAGCAAGGCTGTTCTTATGTTATGTTCTTAATGTTCAATGTCTTAACCACTAGGCCACCGCAGTCCCTCAGCATGGCTTAAGTTGTAGGCAAATATCTGAGTCAGAATTCAGTCCAAAACACAGGAACATATAAAATATTTAAAAATATGTTCCACTTATATTCTAAAAATATAGAAACCCACAGGAGAGAAAAAAGCACAACCAAAATGTAGAGACCAAAATTCTGCAAATCTAAGCTCTTAAAAGCAAGAATTTATAAAACAAAATGCATTTATTAGCTTGAAGCATTTTAAAATCACACACACACAACTATTTTAATTGCTCACCTAGCTATGTCAGCATATATCTATGGAGGGAAATCCACAATGATTTTCATCTGCTGCTACTCAACGAGATTAGCACAAATAGCATGTTATTGTGATAATGTGCTGGAAACATAGACCACCCCATTTTTACTGGGCATTATTTATACACTTATTTGTTCTTGTTTTGGGGAGAAAGTTGGGATGTATACTTATATAAATAGATAAATTTGTGAAGTGCATAAATAAATTCATACATAGAGAAACGGTGGTTTTAGACTTCCTGCCAAGCCTTCTCAAAATGTGTTGTCTCCTTGACAGCAAACATTAACTCTATTCCTTCAAAAATCTAAACCTCAGAGAATATCCACATTAGAAAGCCTTATAGGAGATGTAATTCTTGAAAGGAGAAGTTATGTAGTTACACTTTACAGCAAAAAGTTCTCCTGAGATTCATATCTGCCAATACAATACAAATTGGAGAGCAAATCTGTCCCATCTGAACAAGGAATCAATACGTCTCTTTTAACTTTCATTCCAGAGGGGCAGTTACCACATTGAAAGAAGCCTATAAAAGATTAGATATTAACAACTTATCGTTTGTCAGCTGGCTGAGTGGCAAAGCATTTCATAAATATTTTTTCTGACATCTCATACAAAGATATGTGGCAGAAGTTTGCTTCATTATCCCTGGTATTAAGGAAAGGCCGTTTGTCATTTTCTCCAAGTAAAACATAAGAGCATAGCAAACATGTCTCAGGATATGTTCTGAGTGGTGGGGGAATAAGACAGAACTCATGTGGAATATTTTTCTTTCCTGCCCTCCAAAGCAGGAGGGAAAATTAGCTGGGTCTTGAGAACATGAAAAAGCCAGGTAATGGAAAGAGAAGTTCTCGCATGACATTTCCAGATGAGAATGGCAAACAACAACATAAAGCTTATAAGGACTTCTGGGCCACTGCCCACCCTTGTGGTCCTCTCCAAATTTTCTCCAGGATATCAAATCCTAAGATGTGAAAGCAACAACATGGCGCACTGATTTATTTCTTTACAAGAAAGTGTGAAAATTACATTAGTTGTTCTTATGCTGTAACACACTCTTAGAAGCTTCTGTGAAATGCAATCCAATTTCAAACTGAGGCACACTCTTTGCACATCTGGTTTTGAAGCAGCAGTGGATAACTTAGATGGACTTAAAGATAAAGGTAAAGGTTTCCCTTGCTCAAAAGCTGGTCATATCCAACTCTAGGGTTCAGTGCTCATCTCTGTTTCAAAGCTGAAGAGCCAGCGCTGTCTGCTTCTGCAGACATTTCTGTGGTCATGTGGCAGGCATGACTAGACACGGAATGCTGTTACCTTCCCACCAAAGTGGTCCCTATTTATCTACTTGCAATTTCTTGCTTTCAAACTGCTAGGTTGGCAGGAGCTGGGACAAAGATGTCCTGCAGTACTCGGGAATTGAACTGCTGACCTTCCGCCTCCCAGTCAGCATCTTAGCCACTTGAGCCACTGCAGCCCAACTCTATAGAGGGACTTAGAGGTCTAATTTTTTAATTCAGTCCCTAGCATGAGCCACACTGGCCCCCAAAACAGTTGTTTTCAGCCCCTTTAAAAGCATAAAAAAGGAAGTGCCTGAATTTTTCAATTCTAGTAGGACCCACCTCATGTTTCCTAACGCCAAACCTGCCACTTTTAGAAGACATTCAGAGCAGAAATTGAACGTTTTCACTAAATCTCCCCTGCCCCCTAAATGTCTTCTGGTGGACTCTCATGTTGGATTGGATTGTCAATGGTGATAATAAAGAAATCAAGATAAAATCTCTTATACACCTCCATTCAATTATCCGTCAATACGGAGCCAAGACAAAAGGAGATTGAGATTTGGAAGTACATTCTATGGAGGAACTAAGAAAGATTCTCAAGGTTAACGATATGTTGTTAAAGACCAACACCGGACGCGTCCCTATCATGATGTTTCCAATTGGAAACTGGGCAACAAAGAAAGCTGACAGGGGAAATGAAGGTGTTGAAGAATAGTTTTGTGGATGCTGTGCCCATCCAGTGAGACAAACACAGGTTTCAATGTCTTTTTCTTTGACTTAGTACAGTATTTCAACCACTGTGTGGGATGAGTTGCTACTTCTCTGTGCTGAGGCTGGAGATATTTTGGGAAAAATACCGTTTTGTGTGTAAAAGAACAGGAATGACAAATAAACTTCTCACCTCCAGTTCTAGCTGGATCTCCAAAAATATCACACCCACTCATGAAGAAGAAGCTATTGTACTCTGAGGAAGTTTCTATAAGTACACTTGACAGTGGATCAGCCTCCTAGAGGGGTACACAGAAAGAGCCTCCTCGCAGATTGTGGTATTTTTGAACCATAATCGGGTGTGCCTCAGGTAATGGCAGCTTTGTGCTGGCTAATCTTTCTCACACTAGGTCAGGTGAAAGGAACTACGGAATGAATTCACCAAAATGTGGGTTCATTTTTGGTGGTTTCATGTCTGGTCTAGACATGAAGGAGGAGAAAGAGGCCTCTTGGGACAAAATAGAAATTCTGGAGGCAAGACAGAGAGCTTGGAAAAGTTGCATTTTGGTCTTCAGTTCCCCAAATCCCTCAGCTAAGGTTGTGGGCAAATTCTGGAAGCTATTTGTCTCCAAAATATCAACTTTTTTGTGTTCTGTCTGCTGGCTGGATAGCAGTTGTGTATGTATGATTTATTAGTTTTAAAATGTGTATTTGAATTGGCCGCCCTGTCATTCTTTGAGCTTCTTCATGACAGCTGAAATATCGTGAGAACTGGTTCGCGCCCATTTTGAATGAGAAGCGCACTAATGTATAAGTTATCGATCACCCCATTGCATTCTACCCTATCCGTTTCCCGCTGAAATGTATCAAGTTATTAGTGTATATAAGTCCCATTGTTCCCCTGTTATGTATGTTCAGATACCCAAAATAAACTTGAGTTTGGCCCCGTTATGCTAACTGCTGCACATTAATTTCTGGACATCAAAATAGCTCAACAGGTTAAGCATCTGGCTGGAAAGCCAGAGATTGGAAGTTCAATTTCTAGTTGTGCATTCCATTAGTAGTAATGCTAGTTTGTGTTGTCCTTGGGCAAGCTGCACAGTCTCAAAACATCCCTAGAAGAAGGGAATGATAAACCACTTCTGGGTAATCTATACCTAGAAAAACCTAGAAAGAGTTGTCTTAAGACTAAATTGACTTGATAGTTTGTAATGAGGAGGAAGGTGTCTAGGTGGAATAGGGTGACTCTAATCCATAATACTCTGCTATAAAATGGCTAGACAAATAGGTATCTTCACATTCGCTTCACATTGATTTAGGATTCTCTTCCATTCGCCAAACCTTTGGCATTCACTGCCCTTTATTACACAGTATCTCTCCTGAAAGTAGGTAGGACTGGTCTGTTTGAATTTCTTTGGTTGGGGTGGGATGGGGTGGATTTTGGATGCTTGGATAATCTTAACAATGCATCTCTCATTTTTCATGAAAAGTCTGAAACCAACATCCACCCAGTATGGCTTAAAATCTGTATGCCATTAAGAGCTGTGTGCATCATGCATAGGTGGCTTGAACAAGCTAAATTCTTTTTCATGTGAACCTCTTTTCCACATTCTTTGGTGAGGGGAAAGGTCCTTGTGAAATCTGAGCTAGAGGTAATAAAAATTAGCATACAGAAAAAGAAGAATAGTATAAATGAGAAATAGTTACAACCATGTTAAGTCACAACATTGGATTCTGTGCATCAGCAGCCAAGAAGGGAACCTAAGAAGATAAAAGATTATAGACAGACATGCATGATCCAAACATCCAAGTAGGAAAAGTTACAAGAAGTGTGCTTTGGATACATGTCTTTCAGGATTGCATAATCTGGAATTACATCAGCCTTTGTTTCCAGACTTTTCACATGTATGCAAAATGGTGGCATAAAGTGAGCAGTAGCAGTGAGACCTTATCGCAAAGAGTTATAAATTCATAGCTGCAGAGCCGGATGGCAGCTGAATTTTGGCTACTACATATTGTTTAAGTTACAGCGACACCTTGAGGTAAACCAAATATTTGAACTGATGATTTTCCAACTGAAAGTTATGCAGTTTTTAATAATTGTATGTATCTCATCCTTTGGTTTTGCAATAGAACACGACCCCTTCTCACCCCCCTGTGTGCTTGTTTGATTTGCATGGCAAGTTCAGCATATACTCAGGGATAAAAACTTTTTTTAATCTTTAAACTTCTATCACTAGGGTGGAAAAAAGGGGGGAGAGTTTTTTCTGGCCACAAGGGTATAAATTTCTTTTACAAACAGGTTTTTGGGTATGCTTCTTGTGATTTGCTGACCTCAGGAATAATCCCTGTTTTCTCCACTCTAAACAGGACCTTGCAACTGATTTTGAATCAGTGAGGTTTACAGAAGACCTGACTCACCAAATCCTAACTAATTCATTAGGTCTACTCTGGAACATCTTAATAAGATTTCAATCATTCTTTTAGCTTTAAAAAAAACACGCAAAATGACCATATATTCCAAAAAGCAAAAGAACAGAAGTTATGAATGCCTCTTTCTAGTTTTGTTATTGTTGTTACGCATTTCTTTAGCTTGCAAAGCTCATTGTATCAACCTTGGAAGGCTGAGTCAACCTTTAGCCCATTGGGACTGAATCCAGATCATGAGCAAAGTTTTTGGCTGCAATGCTACAGCTTAACCACTATGCCATGAGGGCTCTTCAAAATTGTATTTTTTGAAAAATTGCCTCTAGAGTATTGGGGGCTCTGGGGAAAAGAGATTTTAAAAAAACAAAATATGGAGCTATGGGGACATAGGAGCCCTGGTGGCACAGTGGTTAAACTGCTGTACTGCAACCAAAAGGTTGTGAGTTCAATCCTGATCAGGAATCAAGGTTAACTCAACCTTCCAAGTTCAGTAAAATGAATACCCAACATGTTTGGGGCAAGATGCTAATTAACTTGTGAACCACCCTGAGAGTGCACCAAGCACTATGGGGGCAGTATAGAAGTGTGATTGCTTTGTTCACAGAAGTGGCTGCAGCCTCACAAGATCTAAGGGTAGGCATTGTCATCCCCATATGTTCTGGACATTTTGCCTCCCTATCATCCATCAAGCCTGGGCAATCTCTTACAGCCCAAAGATCAGGGTCCCCAAAATGTCAACCTGTTTTATCTTGATGTTGTTACTGTCTATAACTAATTCTTAGGAGAAGCTGTTTGGCCTTTCAGAATCATGAGAAGCTGTCAAGAGTCTTGGGCATGGCCAGCTGGCAGACAACATGAACACCAGGACAACCAGATAACAGGCTAATCAACAAGCACAGTTCAGTCCAGAGTCCAAATCTAAGTGAAGCCAGAAATTCAGAATTAGTCTAGATGACAAAAGTATAGTCCAGACAAGGCAAAGAATCCTCAGAGAATGGAGCAAAGTGAGAGTAGAATCCCAAGAGCAAGGATCCACCAAGGCAAAATAACAGTCCACATGAACAGGCCAAGAAGTCATCCGGAGCAGGAGCAGGAGCAGGACCAAGGCAGAGGATCCAGGAACCAAGAACCTACAAGTCTGCTGATGTTAGTTCCTGAAGCAACATCTGGGAGGAAAAGCCAGCTCTTATATAGCTAAGCCACCCTGGGTGTCCAGGTGGAACTTATGAAGGTCCAGAACCTTCCCCAGGACTCTCAAATGGGGCTTAGCAGCTGCAGCAGAGTGAGGGTCCAGTACTACAGAACATAGGGCAGCTGCTTCCAGGCTGAAGGTTCCAGTCCTGCATTACCTAGAACAGCAGCTGAAAATCCTGATAGGAACATAGAACAACAGGGGAACCATGATCATGGAGGAAAGGCCAGAATAGCAACCCAGAATGGCCAGATTCAACCCCTCCAGTTGAGTTTCCTACTCTGCCACAGAATCATGGGACACTAGTGTGGACTAGCAGGATGTGCCACAAGCATATTACCAGTTTCAGAAGAAATTGTCTAGGTTGAATTATTTCAACTCTGCTCACAACCATTGTGAACACAGCAGGAAGTTATCTAGCATTGGCAATGCAAAATAACAAAACAGCCTATTAGGTCCTTCCCCCACCCCTTCCTGTGGCCAGGAATTTCAGCAATTACATAAACAACAATAATTAATATTATAGCTGGAGCATAACAGATCATTAGGTTTTCCAGCTAGGAGATAAACTACTTGTGACTCAGCACTCAACCTCTGCCCTGGTTATTGATTCTTGAGCCATTTCTCTTTCCCTCGAGGTGGAGAGGGACAATTATTGCTTAATTATCTTATCATTTGGAGAGAATGAACAAACCCTGTTCTTCTTGTCAAAAAAAAGTATGTACAATAATATGAGCTGGGAGAGTGTCATTCCCCACCCACCCATCGTAGCTTTTTCAAGTAACTTCTTAATCAAAGAAGATTTCATAACAATCTGCTGTTGCCGCAGAATGATTCTGCGTGTAGTCGTTAGAACCACAATACAATGTAACAAAATCCAGAATGGGAAAAATTTAGAACAAGGAATGAAAGCAAAAACTGCAGTTCTTTTTGCCCTCCCAAGAAAAAAATGCAATGATTTGTTCTTGGCACAGTTGTGTACTATGCTGAAAACAAAATGGACACAGTTGTAGGCAATCCCTGATTACCTGGTGAAAACATGGACTGATAAAGAGTGGGACTACAGTGCATGGAAGAAAAGAAGCCCAAGTCAGTATACCTATTGGTCCAGGTTCCTGAAGTCTAAGAACATCTAAGGGCCCAAGGTTGAGATACCCTGCCCTAAGGGATCCTCAACCTAAGGCGTGTGGCCAGATCTGGACCACAGCACCAAATCATCCGACCCCCGCCCTCACTGCAGCTGCTGCTTCCACCATTGCCTCAATCCTTGTCCCCTCTGCTTGGCTTATCGTGTCCCTGCCACCTAGCCTTACAACATCCACCCTGCTACGGAGCACTGTTAGGGACACACCAAGCCAAGCGAAGTGGACAAGGATTGAGGTGGCAGCAGTGGCAGCAGAAGCGGCAGCTGCATGTTGCTGCACGCGTCTTTTCTGGTGGATGCACGCAGCTGCCTGCATCTTTCCTGGGGGATGCTCTGGCTGAGCATATGTGACGACAGCCTGGACCCCTCCTTCACCTAAGCCATGCAGCTCCTCCAGGCCAGGAAGCAGGGAAGCGGCATGGGGTGGTGGTGGCTCGGGGTGTTACCACTGCCGGTTGCAGCAGTGGAGGAGAGTGGGGGGCTCAGGGCGGTCCCATCAGTGGGGGAGGTGGGGGGGAGTGGGAGCTTGGGGTGGTCCCAGTACTGTCAATGGCGGTGGAGGGAGGGGTCTCAGGGTGGTCCCACCGCCACCCCAATCCCCCTCCACTCCACCACCACCAGTCTGGCCCCTCAACAGTCTGAAGGGGCAAGAACCATCCCATGGCTTTAAAAGGTTGAGGACCCCTGGTTTAGGGCTTCAATACCTGCTGGAGCACCTCTCCTTGACAAATCATGCAGACAACACATTTCTCCCAGGTAGGTAGATTGAGAGTGCTCACCACAAGAGAAGCCCAAATGTCCCTCAGGAGAGCCTCGTCCTTTTTTATGGTGGCTCAAATTCAATGGAACAGTTTACATTTTCGTCTTGCTCAGTCCCAATATTACAAGCTTTCTGGAAGTTATTTAAAATCAACTTGTTTGTGGAGGCATTTTATAACTTTCTGTCCCTAAAATGATTCTGTCCTCTGATAAAATCTGCCATCAATAGATTGTTCTATGGGTTGTCCAATGGTTTATTTTCTTTATTTTTTTATAATGTGCTTAAATTTTCTTTTTTTACTTATGGAGTTGCGTTGTACATTTTTCTCTTTGTTGTTAAATGCCTCAAGTAAGCGCTTATTTAGAGAGGTGTATAAAAATTGAAGAGGTAAGATAAATGTAACCTGGCATGGTGCCAGTGGCCAGTGAAGAGAGCATTGGTACCATTATCTTGAAACCTAGTTGGGTTAACAGGTCGATTACATGCCAGGATGTGATCACATTGAAAACAGATCACAATTAGGTCCACTTGTGGAGTAATCCAGTGTGATTTGTTTCCCAGCAATTACACAATGCCCATGAAAATGTTGTGCAGCTTCACCCCAATCTATGTACAACTGGAGCTTTTGGATCCAGTTGTAAGGCTTCTATTTTGGGGGATGAGGCTGGAGCATTTCCTGGCAGATGGAAGTGTTATTTTAAGGAAGGCCATGCCCATTAAAGAAAATCCTGTCTGACAGTAAAAAAATTAAATAATCAACAGTAGCATTCAGTAAACATTTCTGCTTTTCTTGCCTGGCCACCTTGAACTGCCTACCTTATGATGAGACCTCAACAGTTTATGCAATTTTCAGCCATTTGGGCTTTTGCTTTCTGTCCTTCCCTTCATGGAAAGAGCTAAAAGGATCAATTGACTCTAGTTTGGATTTCAGATATAAAGTTGTACTTCTTGGACTAAAAACTACCCAAATACCCAGCCACATGTACATGCTTGCTGTGATATTCAAGGAGTTGTTGTTCAAATAAGAATGTGTGTGTGTTTCTTCATGAGTATGAAGAAGTAGATCACAATCCACAAAAGTTCACACTGAACTAGAGATGTTTCTCTTAAAGGTCCCACTCTAGACCAGTGATGGCCAACCTTGGCACTCCAGGTGTTCTTGGACTTCAGTTCCCAGAAGCCCAAGTCAGCAATCCTACTGATCAGGGCTTCTGGGAATTGAAGTTCAAGAGCATCTGGAGAGCCAAGGTTCACCATCACTGCTCTAGACAGTTGGGTTTTGTTCTGTGTGTCCAGATAAACTAACACAACTACATCTTTGAAAAGCCCCAAACAGTAACTTTTCCCTTCTTTGACTTGCTCCTATATTGACTGCACTCACTTTTGGACTCTGTTATATCACCAGTCTCAATTGTCCTGCCTTATGAAACTTCCTTATACAAGATCAGGGCATAATGAAATCCATTGTCACGATGCAGGGCTATCAGTTGACTCATCTATTTGAGCTGAGAAATCCTTTGGTGAGAAATGGTTGAAGTGAGTTCGGTATCTGGTTGCAGAGCAGGGGTGGGGGAGGGATTCAATTCCCCACTATGTGTCCCAAGAGTCAACCTATGTAGCCTTGGGCAACTTGCACAGTCTGAGGAGTCCCCAGAAGAAGGAGCTGTTAAAGCAACTTCTGAAAGCCCACCTGGAATTTTTGCCAAAACTGAAAATTGGCTTAACAATTCATTATTATTATTATTATTATTATTATTATTATTATTATTATTATTATTATTATTATTATTATTATTATTATTATTATTATTATTATTATTATTATGCACAGCAAACACAATTGCTATGTAAATTGTGCAGCATTTCACAGAATCATTTGAAATGCATTTCTATGTGGGAACAACTCCACAGGAAGACTGTGAGATTTGAAATTGGATGCCACACACTTCACTTTTTATGCTACTGAGAGCCTCCTAGTGTTACAATGAATTTTATAAAAGCCAATACATTATGTATTAACTTTACCTAGAAAGCCTACATGTCAGGATTACTTACTCCAGCTTTGTGCTTTTGACAGTTACTTTTAAACAGTAACTTCTTAAAAGCTTTGATTCCCATCTACACAGATGGAATATTTTAATTTCTGAAATCAAGTTTCATTGCAGCATTGAAATAGGATTATGAAACAGTCACCTGAAAAAAATTGCTTAGTTGTTGCTGGGTTTAAAAATAAAATAAAAATAAAACAATCAGTAAGAAAAAAGGAGACAAAAATCGCCCCAATAAGTGTAATGATTTTTTTGCCATTACTCCTTCTCAACCAGGGTAATGTATTAGGTAAGAAAGTTCCCCATGATTTTGTTTGTAAATTGTTATAACAAGAAGCAGAAGTGATGTTGGAATGGCCTAACTTTCTCAGCGCACACATAACCTAACTTTCTCAGCGCACACATATGTGTAATCATACTGGTAATCTGCAATACTCTGGGATTCCCATGGGGTCAGATAAAACTCAGAAATAACTCAAGACAAGCTTTTAAGTGAAAAAAATAAATAAAAGCTCCTTGCGGATGAACAAAAAGGGAACATGCCTTTACAAAATGGTGGCTGCCAACTCCATTGTGTTTAATTAATTTAATTTGCAGATGTTTCCGTGGATGACATGTGGCAGGTATGACTAGACACCAGAGTGCACTGAACATGTTTACCTTCCCATCAAAGTGGTACCTATTTATCGACTTGCAATTTTTTGCTTTCAAACTGCTAGGTTGATAAAGACAGGAGCTCATGCCGTTTTGCAGTACTCGGGTCTCAAACTGCTGACTAGAGATGTAAAAATTCTGGAAATCTGAAAGCTTGGGGAAAACCCCGTTGTTTTTTCATTGGTGTGTGTGTGTGTGTGTGTGTGTGTGTGTGTGTGTGTGTGTGTGTGTGTGTGTGTGTGTGTGTGTTTTGGGGGGATGGAAATTTTCGGGGGGGGGGGAATGAAAATAATCTGATACCATACATATTTTTTTAGAAATGATTTATACAATATTTGAACCCGGCCTTATCTTAAAATATTTTATGCATCATGTTAAAATAAAACATTCCATAATATAATTTTTATTTTTTCTATTTTTGGGGGGAAACAAAAAAGGCTACAGAAAAAAACCTTTTTTTCTCGAAATTTTCCGGGTTTTTCCTGGGTCTTCACATCTCTACTGCTGACCTGCCGACCTTCCAGTCATCAAGTTCAGCATCTTAACCACTAGGCCACCAAAGTCCCAAATTGCATACATATAAATGCACACACTTGTGAGTGACTGTACCCCTAGAGACAATTTCCTTTAATTCATACATACTGTATCACTTTATGGTTTCAATTTTGTTTCTCAAAACACTCCTAATCTCAGCTCATCTTGGCAGCCAATTCCTTTTCCAAGAAGAGAAACTCAAGTTTCATCACTTGCTGCCACTGTTTGGTTCATGTTTCACTGCCTTCCGCTCCCCTCCTTCAACAGATTAATGACCAGGAGAGAAGAGGTAAACCTATGAAACAGGTTGCTTTACAAGACGTTGAGGAAACTGATGACTGATAGTTTTTTTGGAAACAACATAGGCCAGGGGAGATTGCAGGAAAGTGGTCTAACATAAACACTCCAACTGTGGCAATTTAAAACACATCATTAGAAAGTGACTGGCATCCATTCATTGCAGCCTCTGCCATGCAATTATAAAAAATCTCTGTGTTGTAAGCACATTTTTCTTCCTTGCAGTTCTGGAAGTCACTTGGAAGGCATTTCAGCTTCAGAATACTGGTTTTCACAATTAGTTTTTCTTTAATCTAGCTATTGAACAAGTATGATTGTAGTGATGGATTGTAGTGGGGTGTTTGTGTGCCATAACTGGTATAAAGCCATGAATGGAGGACTACCAGTGTAGTAGATAATTTAACACATCTCTGTTTGCCTATAGCAGGTAGGACAAATCAAGTTATTCCATTTTCTCATTGATCTGTACTTTTTATTTTAAAAAAACCCCACATATTTACATTTAAACATCTATTTTGAAGCATAATTCTGATTCCTTCCCCTCTCCCAAACCTTACCTTCAAAATATATATCTTTTTAAAATATGCACATTAAATACATTCTGATCCTTTGTGGGGGGTTTTGACCTTAGTATATGTACATTAAAACATTTTTAAGCATTTCTTATATAAAAAAACACACATACATTCAAAACAGAGGCTTGCATTAACAAATTATCAAAAGCATTTGGCCATGTAAACATACATCTCTCAAAAGACCCATGTTTATAGCAGTTGGTCCAAATACTAGTGGTCTATCTCTTATTATCTTTTTGGGTGTGGGTGTGTGTGCATGTGTGCGCGGATGCGTGTGTGTCATCTTTGGATCATTTCTTTGTTGTGGATTGTTACTGAGGATTATCCTCTTTTTATCATTATTAAGTTCAGAATCTGGTACTAAAAGGTTTTATTGAGACTTTGGAAGCTCTAACACAAATCCAGACACATCTACAGCTAGTGCCTACATGTGCTGTTCAACCGCATTTCATTCAGTCTGGAGAAGGGAAGCCAGGTAGAAAACCAGGTTTTTCTCACACAGTGGTATGACACTGATATCACTGATATCACCAAGTCGCATGACTTTGTATGAGGCAACTTTTTTCAAGGAATTAGGCGATGTTGTATGAATCCGATGTTGTATGAAGCGGACTTTGTATGAGGTATTACTGTACCACCCCACAGCACTCAGTGCACTCTCTGGGTGGTTTACAAGTTAATTAACATTTTGCCCCCAACATGCTAGATCCTCATTTTACCGACCATGGAAGGATGAAAGTCTGAGTCAACCTTGAACCCTCGTCAGGATAGAACTCAAAACCTTTTGGTTACAGTGCGGCAGTTTAACCACTGCACCACTAGGGCTCTCTTCCCGTTCTTCCCAACCTCCATAGAGCCAGGAACAATGCCTTACACTTTGCTTTACCAAGGCCTATTCATTCACACAGCCCATTTAATGTAAAAAGTGCTTTACAATTTTTATTAGGTTCACCCTCACAACAACCCTGTGAGGTAGGTAGCTTGCTTTTCTCCATTTTACAAATAGAGAACGAAGAGTGCGAGAGAGTTGCCCAAAGCTGGCACAGAAAATCTGCATATTTCAGATTGCACAGACCCGGTCGACTTTGAACAGGTGCCTCTGATGGAGGCACGCATTCCCCCTTCTTGGTTATTCAGAAGTGCAACACTGGGGTCAGAAACCTGAAGCCCATGGTTCCCATATACACTATGTCAGGGGTTCCCAATCTAAGGCCCATGTGCCGGATCCGGCCCCCAACAGCATTTCATGTGCATTCCAAGAGCATTCGAGAAACAAAATGGCCACCCCTTTGAAGCTGTTGGGACAAAATGGCCACCCCCATCGTGCAGGCAGGGCAGAATGGCCATCTGGCCCTTGAAGCTGACTGAGAGCACGTGACCCGGCCCCCGGCTTAAAAATGTTGGGAACCCCTGCATTATGTACTGGGCTACTTCATCTGCCTAATGCTCAGGTATTGCAATCTGAGCATGGAAGGTGATCTGCACATTAACATTTACAGCACATAATAGTCTAAAATGTAGCCACTCCAAATATACTCTTTTATTTCTCTTTAGAGAATGATGATCTTCAGTCAAGTTACAGGTGTTTACACTCTACCCCAGTATAAAAATCTTTTTATATATATAATATATATATATACACAACACATCAGGTCACAATAATTTTTTCCAAAAATAATAATAATAATCAGAGAAATGTTCTGTTTTCCTGATCCATTATTGCAAGGTCACACAGACAGACATTCCCCTCAAAAAAAAAAGAAAGAAGGGGGGAAACACACCCCTAATATTTAGTGCTAGATATAAAAGTTCCAGGGGAGTTACAAACCAGGATCTAAAGCTTGGCTTCAATTTTAGGGAGTTGTCTGACTATAAAAAAAAAGTTAAAATGAGACTTTTGAAGTCATAAGACACAAAATAAAGTAGAACTTTTCCTTTTCTTTTCCTTACTTTTTCTTCCTTTCATTCTTTTAGTAAGATATATACATTTTTTTTAAAAAAAGGTAAGAGCCAAAAGAAGGCATTGGTTTTTAATGCTATTAGAAAGCTATATAAATGTGCACTGGTCCATTTCTTCTTATTATGAAAGACCAACGGAAAATGAAATAAGACGAGCACCTCCAGCTTCCAAGAATTTCCTCTGGGGGTGGTTTTTTTTTTCTTTTTGCAAGTACCTGGAAGGAAAGGATTGGGAATGAGAGTTGTTTTTAAAAAAGAAAGCATGGCAATATTGCATATTTATCATACTTATAGTTAGTAATAGCCAGTGATGCACTGCAGCAGGTTCTGTCAGGTTCTGCAGAACCGGTAGCGGAAATTTCCCCAGGCCACACCCACTTGGTTAGCCACAACCACTTCCATAGCTCATAATGCAGGATGTTTGGCCCCACCCACAGATCTGGGTGGGGGAAAATTGCAGTGCATCACTAGCAATAGCAATGACACTTATATACCACCCCATAAAGCTTAGTACACTCTCTGGACAGGTTCAGAAGGTAATTAGCATTTTTGCCCTCAAAGTGTTGGGTACTCATTTTTCTAACATGGAAGGCTGAGTCAACCTTGATCCCTGTCAGGATCAAACTCACCAACATTTGGGCAGCAGTACAGCAGTTTAACCACTGCAACACCAGTTTAAAACCCTTGCTGCAGGTATATATTCTGAAATAAGATTTTACATGCCCAGAAGCCTCTTCGTGACTTGGTGACTCTTTGTGTTTGTAGCAGTTTGCTTTCGTCAGATGATACTGGTTAAAACTTTCCAAATCTTTTTGCTCGCGCTTTCTTCTTTGCTTCTGGGCCACCAATGCATTATTCAGGCTGCCATCTTGTACTTATTCCTCTGGACACGTGTCCCAACTGACCACATTGAAACCAGCTGCCAGGCAGACATGTATAGACATGTATCCTCCTATCTGACTATTACCTATGAGGCCTGAAAAGTACATGCCTTTTTGGGTCTCAATTGGATGAAACAACACACTCAATAAGTGACTATGAGAGTTGAGCCACTGCAGGGAGCAACACCAAAAAAATGGATTTATCCACCATTCAAAGCTACAGCTACTTGGATGCTACTTGAATAGATAAAGACCTGTTCTGAGACTCCTGTTTAAGCAAGACATAAATCATCTTGGGAATTGTGTTCATCTTCCATGAGCCGAATGGCACAATGATGGGCTACACAGAAAGAGCCTCCTCTGAGATTGTGGTACAGTGATACCTCATGCAACATCCAAACTTGGTTCCACAAGTCTGGACTTTATACGGATTTGGACTTTGTATGAGGCATGCAAAATCCTAGCTGTGATGCCTCATACAACGTCATTTCCATATTGCTACATTGTACTGTAACAGCACAGACTTCAGGGCAAAGTCAAGGAAACAGACAGGAAACTGACAGAACTTTAAGAAATCATGGTCTAAAGGCTAAAAACATTACAAAAACATGTCAAACAACCTTGATTGCCCAAGAACCTGAAGAATGCTGCAAAAATCCCAGGAATGCTTCTAAAAATTCTGACGAAAAAATCCAAAAAATCCAAAATCGTGCTCAAAACCACTCCTAAACACTCTTCGCCTCATGCAAAACCCATAAGAGCAATGCGCGCATGTGTCCTGCCTTTTATACTGCCCAGGCACAATGCAACCTGGGAAAAACCCCAATGCCACATACAAAGTCGCATGACTTTGTATGAGGCAACTTTTTTCAAGGAATTAGGCGGTGTTGTATGAATCCGATGTTGTATGAAGCGGACTTTGTATGAGGTATTACTGTATCTTCAAACCACAATCAGGTGTACCCCAGGCAACGGCAACATTGTTGTACCAGCTAATGTCAAGTGAAAGAAACTACAGAATAAGTTGACCAAAAGTTGGCTTCATTTTGGCAGTTTAAAGTCTGACCTAGACATGAAAGAAGAAGTCCAACAGCAAGACTTAACAAAAGTAACTCTTATTCATTTTAAACCGATACACAGAATATACACTCAAAAACCCTTTAGAGCCATGATGGCGAACCTTGACACTCCAGATGTTCTTGGATTCAAATTCCCAGAAGCCCCCGTGAATCCACACAAATGGGTTTCCTGCGATTCGTCCGGCCCGCACCACCCTCGTTGCTCCTGGAAGCGGAAGTAAAACATGCCACTACGGGTGTGTTTTACTTATGCTTCCAGGAGCGATGAGGGTGGCGTGGGCTGGATGAATCACAGCAAACCCATTCATGTGGATTCATGGGGGCTTCTGGGAATTGGAGTCCAAGAACATCTGGAGTGCCAAGGTTCACCATCACGGCTATAGAGTATGGGAAAGATTCATATAATATTCCAAATAAGAACTTCAGCTTCCACACCTGGTTCTGCATATTTGGGTATTTACTGATTTGCACAGGTACATTTCAGGCATCTAAGCAACGCAGAAGCTGTGTAGCTGTCTAGGAAGATATACTGTGTCAGAAATTCAAAATCTACTGAGGACTTGGGTATAAAAAGCAGCAGCCACAGTGCTAACAAGAACTGCTGTAATGGTGAGCTAAAAGTCTCCCTTGCTCGAAAGCCAGTCATATCTGACTCTGACTCTAGGGTGCTATGCTCCTCTCTGATTTCAGCCAAAGTGACAGCACTGTCGGCATCTGCAGATGTTTCCATGGTTATGTACCAGGCATGACTAGACACTGGTGTGCACAGAACACTGTTACCTTTCCCACAAAAGTGGTACCTATTCATCTACAGTGCTTACAATATCTTCCTTTCAAACTGCTAGGTTGGTAGGTGAACACAAAACATACATGGATAGAGCAATTCCCTGTACTTTCCAGACAGATGTGAATAATTTACCTTTTATACAATTTCCAGAGAATCTCTAGCCTGCATGGCCACTGGTCATATTGGTTGATAGATGGTGGGAGTTTTTTAGTCCACAATGTAACTTTTCCAAACTCTGATCCTACAGTACTGCCACTGCTATGCCCACATTGCAGTAGCCTTTCAAAATGGTTGCAAAAGCCCTGAAGAACCATCTCTTCCGAACGGCCAACCACAAGCTTTGTTTAAAGTTATCAGCCAACCACCATATGAAGACTCCTTCAGCAACAGAACAGGTGGGGTCCACATGTCTACCCTACACAATATGAACAACTGTGCCAGAAGAAGGCCTTTCCTTTCACACTTTGTGCACCAGAGTGAGAAGTAACAACTCCTCCCAAACCACGTTATGTAATTTCTAAGGTTGACTGGAGCTGATGGAAGCTGTCATCCTACATCATCTCAAATGCCACACGTTCCCTGTTCCTTATTTATGGGAATTAATTAACTATTGTAAGCAATAACCACAACAAGTTGTTTCTAATCAATCACTGACTGCGAAGAGAAAAATAATGGCCAGAATTCTGTTGAATATTTACACTAGCCTAAACACATTGGTGTACCTCACATTGGCAAACAGACAATAATTAATTAGTCCCTGGCTGATTTCCTAGATATGAGTTTGTTCATCTGGTGTACCACAAGGAATTCAATCAGTTATTTGTTAATTAGGAGACTTGTTGACTATTTGCTTCTTCAAGTTATGCCACTGCACTTAACTGCCCTAAACACTCAATGGATTGTGGCCAATGTTTTTGCTCCATTAAGGTTTCCTTTGAGAGCTTGAGTTATACCTGATTATTAGATTTTTATGCTTCTTCACCATCCATTTCAGCCTCATCCAAGCCCGGCGAGTCTGCAGATCGTGACAAGATATCAGCCATGAGGGCCTCCTCCAATTTTTTGCGTACCTGCTGCACTCGCTCTTCTTGTTTTCTGTGGAACAATTCAGAAATCTGTCACTAAAACATGAAGTGCTCAGCTTTAAATGGAGGGTGAGTGAAACGGTTCGTTCAAATCAACCAGCTATAGCTACCCAGGTGAAAGAGGACATGACTACTCTAGGCTCCAAAATTGATGAATGAGAGCTCTCCAAATGCTGGACACCAAAGTGCAAGTGATTAATATACAGATGACATTTAATCAGGTATATCAGCATTTTATAAAAGATCCCAGCTTCCCCTCTTACTTACAAATAAAATTCCAGGGCAACCTCTCACATGAAATAAATTGTTCGTTCCTGATAAAGCAACATTAAAACTATCAGCAAACATGATTTCTGAGCAGAGATTAAATATCTACAAATGATGAGATTCTTCTAACGACATTCATCAAATGTAATTCAATATTGGCCTCTCATTAATCCTACTTCCATCCATTAATTCCACTGACAAAACTTGTGGAAGAGCAACACTTTGGAGAAGTTATTGTTTTGAGCTGCAGCAACTGCCCTGCCAATGTGGAGGGCTTGAAAAAAACGACGATGACAACGCACCGCCTGAGGACTCCCTCGCCTCTCCCCGGGACCCGTTCCACCTTTTTTGTCTCTGCCCTCCGAACTTGGACTTGCCTGGGGTTGAGTGAGAGGAGCAGGGTATTGTTGAGCCAGTATTGTTATGGTCTCTTTCTATGGAATGTTGTATTGTATTCTGTATTTTATTTGGTAATATTGTAACTTGCTATTTTTGTATCTTGAATTATTGTATTTTTATACTGTTTCTGTAAACATTGTAAGCCACTTTGGGTCGAGGAAAGCGGGGTATAAATAAAACATCATCATCATTATCATTATCATTACTACTACTACTACTACTACTACTACTACTACTACTACTACTACTACTACTACTACTACTACTACTACTACTACTGGTGGGATTCTGGAAGAATGATTCAAAACAGGATATAGCAAGACAGCTGAAATATGGATAATCTGAGAAGAATTTTGTAAAAGTTTGAACAGCACACGGCTACCATCCTCTCTACTACTGTACACAGGACAGGAGGAACATGTTTGTCTCCGGGTGCAATTCAAGGTGCTGGTTTTGACCTTTAAAGCCCTATATGGCAGTGGGCCAGGATACCTTAGAGACCGCATCGTCCCAAGAGTGTCTGCCCGTCCAACCAGAGCGGACCGGAGGGGTTCTCTAATAGTGCCATCAGCTAGGGGTTCACATCTATCCAGCACCCGAAGGAGGGCCTTCTTCGTGTCCGCACCAACTCTCTGGAACCTCCTGCCAACAGATCTAAGACTTCAAAGAGAATTGCTGCCCTTCAGGAAAGGATTGAAGACCTGGTTGGCAGGGCAGGTGTGGGGCCCTAATGGGAACACGGTCCCCGCCTGCTGGCTTATGTAAACAATTAAGAACTCTCTCTTCTTCTTTTTATAGTGGGTGGGATGGGTGGGTGGGATATGGGTCTTTTAAAGTGGGTGGGATATGGGTCTTTTAAAGTGTTTTTGCGTGTTTTTAGAACTTGTTGTAATGCCGCCCTGAGTCGGGTTCTGCCTGAGTGGGCGGCATATATAAATATGACTATTAAATTAAATTAAATTAAATTAAATTAAATGGCCAATTTAATGTACAGTATTTTGATATGCTGTTGCTCTCAACAACAGAGATCTATGCATGTGCTAAACACTAAAGGTATGGACATTTGTGCTTTTGGACTATATCTCCCAGAATCCCCATATAGCATGGGCATTTTTTGGAGAGCCACAATATGCACACCTCTACTTAATGGTTATCCAGAAATCAATGGGTCTGAAATACAGTTGATGTTTGGATAGACTTCACTATTGTGTTTATTGACACCTCAATGCTTTTCACAAAGACAGCTGATACAATAGATATGACAGAATGGAACCATATGCTTTTACCAGCTGAAAATCACACCCAGCAGAAGCCCTGCTTAAAGAAATCAAGGCCAGTGTCCCGTTCAATATTTACAGATGAGGGGCTCCAACAGTGGATGCTGTTGGTGACAACCTGATAAAATGACAGTTATGTGCCTCAGGATGTGAGCTGACCAGATCACTGCAGGAGCTTCTGTAATTGTAGTTTTGTATACATCAAGGGTGAGCAGCATACTAGAAGTCTTTTGAAGACTCAGATTGGACAAGGCTCTCTTGGCGTAGCAGATTCTATAATGAGGAGCTGAACTATGGGCAAGCCAAACCTGGAGCATGCATAAGAGCTGACTGCTCTGAAGTTCTGGATGGCTTTAACAAAGTAAGATAGTACAAATGGGAATTTCTGCAAGTGTACTTTTACATGTATTACTAAATAACATAGTCGTATACATATGCATCAAAAAGCAGAAGTACATTGCAAAATTTTCCACAGATTTATATCCTCTGACAATGAAAGAACGGGGAACTCCCAAAGGGCAGGGCAGTGGCTAGTATGCTAGATGTTGTCTGAAGTGATGTGAGCAAGTATGACAAGAGGAAAAAGAAGCTAAAACATTTTCCCCAAATATCTTCCCAAACAGCCCAAGTCAAGATTTTCCACAAGTGTCTTTGCTCAGAATTAGGAAGGGGGAAATCCACTTCGATTTGGTCCGTGAAAGCTCACATTTAAATACAGCAGGTAATCTTTAAGGTGCCACAATATTTTTGTCTTTTTTGCTGTTTTGTTTACTCTCATAATTAGAAGGTCAAATAGTAAAGATGAAGCTAAAATACTTTGGACAGCAAATGAGAAGAGAGGATACACTTGAGAAAGCCTTGATGCTGGGAAAGATGGAGGGCAAAAGAAGAGGGCGCCCAAAAATGAGATGGCTAGATGGTATTGTAGATACAATGGGCAGAGAGCTGGGTGGGCTGAGGAAGATGGTGGAGGACAGAGATGCCTGGCAGGCAATGGTCCATAAGGTCGCAAAGGGTCAGAATCAACTGTGCAACTGAACAACAACAAAATAATTAACCTTGTTTCACAGGGTGTTTTTTTAATAATGTAAAAAATCAAGATGGCAACTGATTTGCCCTGGATGAACTGTTTTTAAGTGCAAACACATGGCTACAACATAAATAAGAACTCCAGGCCTGAAGCAAATTACTTCATTTCCAACACTAATTTGGATTATCAGCAAAGGAAAGAGAATGCGATCAACAGCAGCCCGTGGATATAATACAACATAATTTAAAAATAATATTAAAAGAGTGTGACATGGCAGGCAAGGCAGGAAGGGATAATTGTTCTCATATGCCAAAAGTAGCAAAACTTAAATGCTGTACATTATTATTCCAACAAAGAAAACAGAATTTTGCTGCTTAGAATTGTGATTTAACAGTGCCCTCTTGTGGTGTCTGTGAATGATGGCATATGCTCAAACAATGCTGAATATTTCTTTTTATGAAATAAAGATTTATAGTTTTAAGACCTGTGGCATCAGCATTATGCTTTCAAGTTCAAGACGTTTTTGGGATTGCTCAATATTCACTTCTTTTGCCTATTTTGCCCTCCACCTTTGCTCACAAAGGGAAGCATTCTAAAGAGGTTCTGTCAAACTGTCGTGCTTTAGAAAGCAACAGATTATGCACAAAGCTGATCGTGCAACAAAGCTGTTCCAAAGTGTACCATTTTATATTGTTAGTTGAAATGCAGTTTCCTGGTTTTAAAAGGAAAAGAAAGCCCTGCACAACAAAATTTAACATTGTCAGAAGGGGGTAAAGAAGGAATCTTTCTAAATGTTCCCCAAAACATGAGTTTTTTACATGAAAGGAGACACAGTATTATTTCACCTCAACCACTACAATCTTGAGGGAGAAAGGGAATAGGGTATGTCTCCATCTCTAGACATGGGATTTTCAGAATGCATGGATGCCCAGAAATCTGCAAGAATTCTCCCACCCAGACATCTGGGACCATTGCTATTTTGTTACTGTAACCGATATTGTGACAGTATTATGTGTAACTTGTAGCTTGTGATATTGCAGTATAGCATTGTGTTCATGAATCTTATACTGATTTTTGTATATTGAATTTTGTATTGTATTTTTGACTCTCAACATTAATTGTATGTTATTTAATATATTGCGTTATTGTATATTGTATTTATTGCCCGCTATGTAAACCACCCTGAGTCGGGTTCGCCTGAGTGGGCGGTATAAAAGCGTGAAAATTAAATTAATTAAATTAAATTAGCCAAACCACCCTCCTACCAGCTGTTTTAGTTCGAAGAGAAATTGTAAATAGATTAACAGGTGCTGCTTCGGCAGAAAAGGTAACAGCAATCTGTGTGCTTCAGCATTTAGTCATGCCTGCCAGGTGACCACAGAAATGCCTGCAGACGCAGACAGCTCTGGGTCTTTTGCTGCAAACAAAGATGATCACCACCCCCTAGATTTAGATATGACTGGCTTTTGAGCAAAGGAGAAGTTTACTAATCATTTTCAGATGAGAACGAATGGCTTATTTCCCACTGGATGAAGATGGAGAAAGTGGGAAAGCAGGGCTAAGTTATCTGGGAACTCCAAGGCATTATGGGTCTGGTAGTTTCCATAAAGCTACCCTGTATGGAGTATCAGAGGCAGGAGACTACCAAAGTCTTCTCGCTTCTGTATGCGAACAAAAATATGGAACTTACATGGGTCTCTCAAGAATCTTCCACCCATGGGATTAAGCACACCAGGCTTCCAACAACTATGTGCCAATATTCATAATTCATGTACCATTGTGCCCCCCACAAGGAGGGAGAAGAAAACCTGACCAGCACAATGCACTCGATTGTTGGAGAGAGAAACTCTCAACTACCCTTGTAGCATATGAGGTAAAGGTAAAGGTTGCCCTTGCTCGAAAGCTTGTCATATCTGACTCTAGGGTTCAGTGCTCATCTGTTTATTTATAGCCAAAGAGCCAGAACTGTCTGCATTTGCAGACGTTTCCGTGGACATATGGCAGGCATGTCTAAACACCGGAGCACATTGAATGCTGTTTACCTTCCCACCGAAGTGGTACCTATTTATCTACTTGCAATTTCTTGCTTTCCAAACTGCTAGGTTGGCAGGAGCTACGACAGAGATGGGAACTCACTCTGTCACGCACCACTTGGGTCTCGAACTGCTGACCTGCCAACCTTCCAGTCATCAATTTCAGCATCTTAACCATAAGGCCACCACAGTCTCATAGCATATGAAGGGGAACTCAAAAGCTAAAGGTTTATGGAGCATCTGGAAAAGAAGATCTCAGGAACAATGCGGCACGCAGGCACAATCAAGACGAATTTGGTGGCATCACCTTCCGTTGGGAATGTGCCATCCTCATATTTTACACAGCACAGGCCCATTTGATTTACCTCCTTGTTTATGAACTGGCAAGGCTGTATATTTTTGTATCAGCAGAAACAGACACAACTTTAGGAACAATACAGTGCCTGCTGAGTTTGCAGAAACTCGAAATGCATCCTAAACAACCCGGAGGGCAAATAGAAAGGGAAAGGGCACACCTTTCCCTCTGTTCTTAACAGACACACAAAACAGAGTGAAGTGAAATGTTTCAGGTGTCACATTCGGACTACTAAGTTCCAGTGGGTAGGATAGAACTTGAAAGGCTATTTTTTGTAATTACTCCTCCTAGAATTTTACACCTAACGTGGCTACCCAGATTCTGGGAGTTGTAGTCTGCAAAAATAACTTTTCTGACCTCTGCCCAAAATGAACCAAGTTATGTTAATAAGCAAGCCCAAAAAAAAGTCCAAACACTTTCCTCACTCCTAGCATTAAAAATACAATTGCGAGAAAGAACAAAAAAAATTGCTACAATTACAGGACAATCCAAACCTGTCTGGGAATACCTAATAGCAAAACTAGCTCTTATCTGATCCAAAAAGGATTACAGCGGATGTCATCTAGCCCATTTAATTCTATTTTGTTTTAGATGTTAATTTTAGCTTTATATTTTATTATACGCTGGTGGTGTGTCTGACACAAATAAAGAAAAAGCACCCTGTTGACCTTTAAATGCTGTGAGTGCAAGTTGTCAAGTTGGAACTAGTCAAAGTCTAGGACAGGGGTACCCAAACTATGACCCATGGGCCAGATCTGGCCTCTGACACCAATTCATCCAACCCATGCCACCCTCATCGTTCCCAGAAGTGGAAATAAACCCCTGGTCTAGGACTACCGTAGGATTCCCTGCCCACCCCTGGACTCCCACTTAGCTAAGCTACCCACAAGTGTCCACCATCACACTATGTGGATTTACACATAGAGACAGAACAGCCTACTAAGTTTACACCATCCCAGAAGCTAGGAAAGACAACAGTGTGAGGTAAAGGTAAAAGTTTCCCTTGCTTGAAAGCCAGTCGTATCCGACTCTAGGGTGCAGTGCTCATCTCTGTTTCCAAGCCAAAGAGCCCAGCGCTGTCTGCTTCTGCAGACGTTTCCGTGGTCATGTGGCAGGCATGACTAGACACAGGAGCGCACGGAATGCTGTTTACCTTCCCATCGAAGTGGTCCCTATTTATCTACTTGCAATTTCTTGCTTTCGAACTGCTAGGTTGGCAGGAGCTGGGACAAAGACGGGAGCTCATTTCCGTCCTGCAGTACTCGGGAATCGAACTGCTGACCTTCCGCTTCCCAGTCAGCGTCTTACCTACTTGAGCCACTGCAGTCACACTTCACAGTGTGAAGGCAGCAGCAAAAAGGTTTTATCAGCAGATGAGAGATGACTTTGACTGAATGATCCTTCACATTAAAAAAAACCTGTGTGCAAAAGTTATTTCTTTTGAGAACAACTCCCAGAATGGCTTGACGACCACAAAACTTATCATCCCCTGAAGGAGTTTATGAAAACCCAGAGAAAACCAGCACATCAGGAAGGAGGTAAGACACAATGCCTGTTCCTTACAAATCTGTTTCTTCTGTGTTACTGTAAGTATGTTTTACCTATATAGGGGAGCAGTGGATCCTAAGGGGACAACTCAGCACTTGTTGGAAATACTCCAACCTATACATGTGGGTAAACTTCCATGGCTTGGATCCAACTGCATGTCCCAACTGGAACAGTAGGGTTTATTAAAGGCTTGATTCATCATCTGCCAATTGATTTAATGAGTCTGCTCTATTTTAGATTAGCAGTTGGGTCTAAAGCAGTGTTTCCCAACCTTTGGTTTTTGGACTTCAATTCCCAGAAGCGTAAGTCAATTCTCCAAAGCATTGATCAGCCAATCTACTGACTTAGACTTCTGGGAACTAAAGTCCCCCTGTGGGGCATGGGCCCCACGTTGGCAACCATTGCTCTAGATCAGTGATGGTGAACCTTTTAGAGACCAGGTGCCCAAACAGAGGGCCGAGGTGAACCTGTGCTGAGGGAAGTGCTCCCATTGAGCTGCTGGGCAGAGAGGCGGGATGAACTCTGGGCTGGGGGAGGGAGGAAGAGCTCCCATTGGGCTGCTGAGCAGAGGGGCGGGATGAACTCTGTGTTGGGGGGAGGAAGTGCTCCCATTGGGATGCTGGGCATACGGGCAGGACAAACTCTGTGCTGGAGAGGGAGGAAGCATATCTAGATGATATTCTTTTCCATAGTTCAGTTCAATGAGTCTCAGCTATAGATAGAATTGGTGCCATTGCCCCACATTGAAAATCATTGGTCTAAAGTCATAAAAACTATTTTTTTTCTTGTAGTGTGTGTGTGTGCACGCGCGTGCACACACATGCCACACCATTACTGAAAGTTACCCTTTTACATATTCACTCACAGTAACACAAGAACATAACAGCAAATGTGATACTTTAAAGCTTGCTTATTTCCACTTTATGCTATCTGGCATTTCTTGGTCCAGTCATCTGTAGCCAAGTTCCAGGCTGGGGTAAAGAATAGCATGTGATTTGAGATCAAGTAACATCTGCCAACTCTTTTTAAAAGAGATTTAAGAACACAACTACAAAAAAAAAACATGGACTCCTATCCTTCACATTTTGCTTCTGAAATGTTTAGCAAGTGACTTAGCTTTTGCACATTCATTACCACAGGAAAGAGTCACCTTTCTTGAAAAGTGTAAAACAAATAATCAGAAGTACTGTTGCTTTCCTTCTTCACACTCCCTCAGACAGCTTCGGGGGGCAGCTGGCCATTTTGCCCTTCCTCCACCAAATGACACTTCCTGGTGTGATGGAGGCAGTGGGGGGACCACATGAACTGGTGCTGTGGGCAGCATCCAGCCCATGGGTCGCAGATTAAGAATCCCTTATTTAGACCCATGGATACTGAACCTGCAAATATGGGGGTGAGCCACATAAACACATTTCTTGACACAGATAATAAAAACAGAAAACTATCTGCCATGAAGAACGAGTAACACTTTGTAAAAGAGACCTACCGAATATCATCATCTGTTACAATAAAGGCTTTGCAGAGAGGCTGGGATGTGTTAAGCCACACGGCCGGGTTCTTTTCTACTGCTGCCGAAAGCTGCCCTGTAATTGGTGCAGAACCCGTGTGCAATGCGCTGGCCACAGCCGACAGGAGGGTGTCATCATTGTTCCCTGGGCCAACACCTAAGAAGAAGAAGAAAACAAAATTTTGCCCATTAAACTAACCTTTTTTAAAAAAATAGTATTAAAAAAACTGGAATACATATTAAGTACACAAAACCCCACCTCCAACCTTCATACCCTATTCTGCAACCTAGTAAAAGAAAATAACAAAAAAGGGGAAGGTTAAATATTATAGCACTTTGAATACTAACAAGACAAGTTAAAATAAAATTGCTAAAACAAAAAAATGAGTACCCAGCATGTTGGGGGCAAGAGGCTAATTAACTTGTGAGCCACCCACAGAGTGCACTAAGTGCTATGGGGCGGTATATTACTTATTAGTTCAAATTTATATTGCCGCCTACTCACCGTAACGACTCATATAAGTGTGAGTCCTTTGCTTTGAGTCTTTAAAGTGCTATAATATTTAGCCCCCCCCCCCAATTTCATTTGCCACCCTATAGAGCAGGGGACACCAACCTTTTTAAGTCATGGATCAGGTTACACTCCCTCAGACAGTTGAGGGGGCCAGACTGGTGGTCCCCCTGCCATTTATGGCTGCCATAAACAAGTCTGCAGTCGATTCTGGTAGCAGTGGCTGGAGGGCAGGGGCAGGATTATTTGGTGCTGCAGGCCAGATCCAACCCACAGGCCATAGGTTGTCTACCCCTGCTATAGAGTATGAGAATATAGGCTGCAGGTGATTTCCCCCCACCCCCTTAATATCTAATCCTTCCCTTTAAATTGGAAAAGCAGGGTGTAAATGTAATAAATAAAAAACCAATAACAACAATACTTTGAAAACTGCTTTATTCTGTAAGGACATGCAAAAATAAGGTACTTCATTTCCCTATTCTTAAAGGTTTCATTCATTTTTTAAATTAAAATCATATTGAGTTTTTGTTTTTCATGCTCTTTCCACCTCCTCACTTTATGTAGAGCAGGGGTGCCCAAACTTTTCATGCCGCAGGATGGCCATGTGGTTCAGGGGGCTGGTCGCTATGGCCCGGGGGCTGGATCTGAACTACTAACACTCAGAATCTCACAGCCAGTATTCCCAAACTCTTCCTAGTATTGCTTCAGCTAACGCAGGGTGCAAAACGTTTTCTCTAGCATTGCAGCAGAAGTGCTTCAATAATGGCAAAGAAAGTTCTTTCCCATACTGCATTTTTTGACATCTTCCACTTCATCTCCCAAAATGTTGTGCGTGGCATTTGTGGAAATGATTTTCCCTTGTATTCAGAAGTGGAACTTGCAAGAGCCTCTTTCAGGCTCTGAAAACACAGGCTGTCTCAAAAGGAAGAACATGTTCTTACTCTATAATCAGTCTCCACCATACCTTGTAATCATAATAGCCAAAATAATAAGGCTCCTATTCAGAAAAATTTAACACCACCAAATATTTAATTGGGAGAATTAACAAACAAAAAGAAGATATCAGGCCTACAATCTGTAGGTGATCCATCTTAATATGATGTAATCCCTAAAGTCAACAGTAGGTACAGTGTAGACTTAAGATTTGGGAGATCAGGGTTCTAGTCCTTATGCAGTCATTGAACTTGTTGGGTGTTCTTGGGTTCAAAGAGACAGGTCTCTCAGACTTCTCACAAGAATAGATTCTGGCGGTAAAGAGAGATGCCTGCTACATTGAGCTCAGTAGAGAAAAGGTGCAATAGAAATGCAATTAAATCCAGTATTGCACAGAGGAGAGCGACAGACTAGGTCAGCTTTCTCAAGGTTTTCGGGTCGCGGGCCTGAACACACCACCTGGACTGCTGATCGGGCCAGTCATGTGGTTCCTCCCACCCAGAATCAGAAATAAAATGTGTGTCATGCATACGCAGAACATTCTGCGCATGCGCAGAATGTGTTTTAATTCCGCTTCCGGGATTGGCGAGGGCGTTAGGGGCCAGATGAATTGGCATCGGGGACTGGGTTTGGCTCACAGGCCATAATTCATCTCACAGTTCACACACCACAGAAAGGACTTCTGCATCTCAAATGCACATGCACGCAAGCGCTAACACACAAATGCTTTTTAGTGCATTCTGTACATGCAATCTTCTGCAAATCTCACTGCTGAGAAATAAAATGAAAATTATGTATGTGCAAACCATCTCTTCGAACTCCCGATGAACTTTTTAGAGGGGATCAAATGTTCAGCAAAGAGAAAGAGTACCTTGGAGTCCTTTAGGCAGTTCCATGGATTTGATGATCTGCTCACTCACATCGGATGCACTCAACCCTTGTAGCCTCTTCTCCCAGAAAAGCTGAAAGATTGACAGATCTGGTTTAATACAAAAAAACAGAACATCTCAAATGCCAAACTATTACAGAAGGATGACCAATTTTTCATTTGCCTTTGCAACAACACTAGGTCATAGACAGAAAGCCAAGACAGCAGCACAAAGAATGCTTCAAAGCATGTAGCAGCCACACATGCATGGAATGCAGAAGAAATTATTTTAATAATTTATTATAAATATCTCCAACTCTCCCCTTCCCCACACATATATGCAACTGTTCACAGAAAATACTGGGAATACAAAACATGTTTATATTTAAAAAACTGCCAAGGCAGATGTTGTCTGCTGAGTCCTGACTGAGAGGGAACACAATAGCACTTTTCAAATGCTTGAAAGATAATCATAAAGAGAAGAGGCAAGATCTGTTCTCGTAATAATAGGCTGAAACTACAGGAAGCCAGATATAGCCTGAATAGTGGCTCAGTGGTTAAGAAGCTCGCCTTGTTAGCTAGAAGGCTTGCAAATCGGCTGTTCGAGATCCAGGTACTGCATGACAGTTTGAGCACCCGTCTGTTCCAGCTCTTGGGGGGACATGAAAGGAGTCTCATTCAGGCATCCACTGAGCAGTTTCTCCAACAAAAATCCTCTCAACCTAGAATAATTTCTGACAGAAAACTATTATTATCAGGAAAACTTCCTATTTGTTAGAGCAGTATGGCAAAGAATCAATTACCTCGGGAGGTAGTGAGTGCTCGGACACTGAAGGCATGCAATAGAAAGTTAGACAATCATTTGTCAGATCTGATTTGATTTGGATTCCTGCACTGAACAGGGGGTGGACTCGATGGCCTAAAAGGCCACTTCCAACTCAGGTATTCTATGATCCTACTGAATCACTGCTACCAAACAGAAATGATCCCCTGGAAATTTCTCCATAAAATGAATAGGAGTTCTGCAAGAAGACAATTGGCTTCCATCCATTTTAACAGAACTTATACAAATTAGATTTTCAGGTTCCTGCTCCAGTGTCATTTAGATTAATTTTGCCTATTTTGCAAAACATTTCTTTCTTGCATATACAGGTATATCTAAGACACACAATTCCTTCTTTGGCACATGCTGTTAGCTAATTTGTGTTTTCTTTCATTATCAATGCCTTTTCTCTTTTAGCTTTAACCACCTCAAGCACTTGATCTGAATTGATACAGTAAGTAAAATTTAAATTAAATTAAATTAAGCACTTGCTCACTTTCAGTATGTCAATGCTATTTATCAGTCCACAGGACTGCTCAATTAATAAGGAAAATCATAGCCATGTACCCACCCCTATAAATGATTTCACAAAACATCTTCAAGCCTTGAAAAGGAAGGGGCCTAGACACAAAGGCTGTATCAGACATTGTGATGAACACAGCAGCATGGGGGTGGCATAATCCCACTTCACAGTCTTCAAGCATTGAGAAGAATAGTGAAACCAAGCTTTCAATTTATGCTCACTAGATTTATGGGACTGCCTCTCATCAGTGTGGACAGTGGATGATGAAAATTGTGGGCCAGGATATCAAGAAAGCATCAGGCTGGGAAGGACTAACTGAAATAGTCCTTGTGTCAGTTAGGAACAACTTGTTTATATTTAACTCCAGTTCTTCAAGCGGCCCATCCATGCATTCACACCTACATATTTCTAAGCCTAAGGAGTGGCCTTAAAGCAGGGGTTTACAATGTTTTTGTGCTGCAGGCCAGTCATGCCCCATCACATGGGGGGGGGCGGAGGCATGGTTACTCACACAGCCCCCAGTGCTTCCCTTTTCTGCCACAGCATTGTCATGCACAAATGTGCCTTTTTTTTTTCAGCCGCCTTGGCAGCTTATGCAGATTCCCATGGTGGCAGGAGGGTGTTTGGAGCATTTTTGCTCCATTTTTGGAATTTTCACCACAATTTAGCTGTGTTATTGCAGCTAAAACACAGCGATTTGGCACTTCCAGTTTCTGCAGCAGTGAGCTGCAAAAGCAGCAGAAACCGAAATGCTCCAAACACCCTTTTGCCAACATGGGGAGCGGCAGAGGCCGCCAAAGCAGCCCAAAGAATGGCATGATTGTGCATGCCGCCATGGTGGAAACTGGCATTTTGGGACTTCCGGTGATGGTGGGAGCTTCTGGTGGGGCCCGAGTTATCACTAATGGCCAGGTTAATTGGTGCCATGGGCCTGATTAGGACCCTGGGGCGTAGGTTGTGAATGTTTGCCTTAAAGCATGGGCAGACAAAGTACCTGGAGAGAGATAACATCTCAACCTAATCTACTATGCAGTGCTGACATATGGATAAAGAGGGTGAAGTATAATATTATACAGTAAGTAAAACTGTACAGGTTCTGGAAGCAAAACGATGTATGCCATCTAATCATGTTATTCTGACATGAATTCCCTTCCTGACAGTTGAAGCATTCAAGCACAACAAATGCGCTGGAACTATGTGTGTTTTTTTACCCACAAGGATAAGCATGCAACTTGAAGTAATTGCTCATTATTAAAATGACAGTAATTTTTCAATCTATATTTCATCTGTCTTAAATAGAAACTAAAAAATGATGCAGGTATCTTCCTTCAGCATTTGTATTATTACCAGAAAAACCTTATAAAATGCTCCCATTCTGAGAGATTTTAAATCAATTTAAGGTACAATAATGTTGAATACGTTAGCTGATCCCTGCACCGTGTGCCTGGATTGATAATGTAGTGCAGGAGCTTTGCACGTTAACATAATTGCTTTGCTTCAGCGCTCTCCTTGCAAGTCATTAATGCTTCACTGTCCAATTAAGATCAATTTTAAGACAATCAAGACTGTGATCACAGGGGTCATGCAGTCGCATCCACTATTTACACATTTTCACAGGACAACTCAATTATTTCATTCCTGCTTTCTATAGCCAGATCAGCTTGTTTCTTTAGGAAATGCAGATATTTTTAACCCTTATGCAGCCCTCTCCAAAAAATCTGCTATACACACCTTTATACCTTTCCACTTGCATGGAATGAATTATGAGGTATTCCATAATTACAGTGAACCAAGGGTTAGCAATGCAGTTTAGGACCAAGGTTTAACATATATGTTTTCCAACTTCCTAACAGAGGCCTTTCTAAATAATTTTATTTATTATTTTAGGATTTTTATTGCCGCCTAAAGACTCTCGGCAGCGTACAGATATTAAAACCTTCACAATTTTAAAATCACAAATAAACCCCATAAAAAACTACCACAAAATAACCTTTCTTTCTTTGTTTCTACTAAGGGAACAAAGGGAACAGAGATCTTGCAACTTCCATACACAATGAATGTGGTCTGCCATTGATCAGCTTCTTCTTTTTCCGCAAAACTGCCAAATGAAGGCACCTTTTGGTGAGTTCATTCTGCAGTTCTTTTCACCTGACCTAGTGTGAGAAAGATTAGCCAGCAACACAAGGTTGCCCCTACCAGGGTACGCCCAATTGTGGTTCAAAAATAGCACAATCTTTGAGGAGCCTCTTTCGGTGTACCTATATAGCCCTTTGCAGCATGCTTAGTCCTGTACAAATAAATGATCCTTGCCTTGAAACTGTATATACAAAACAGAATTTGGGAGACCTACTTTCCTGTACAATTGGTCAACCACAGGATCATTCAGTCAGTTTGACTAGAGGCCTAAGGAAGATCTGCTTGAATGGTGAACTCAAAGGAAATGAGTCTTGGAAAGTTAGATTGGAATACTGGATAGAATATCAATTGGGGGAAAACACTAATTTAAGATGACTTTATTTAGAGAGTGATTTCCCTGGCAATTAAATGTAAATTGATCTGAAGCAAGATCTGGAGCCAAAGGTAAATTAACTCAAGTTCCAACAAGGTGGTCAGATAAATAAGAGGACACGGCTTGTGCATCCTTAATGCTCATGTAGAAGTAAGAATAACCTGAAAAAATTATTAAAGGTGCATTAGTAATCTTGTTATCATTTACATCTGGCCACTTCTGCTGGGAAAAAATTAATGAAGAGGAACCTGATCTACATTGACGGGCAGATTAATTGGACTTATTGGTTTGGATAGAATACTGATTAACTTGCTGATGAAACGTAAAGTCTAATGGAAGGATGGCAAATCTTTTAGAGACTGAGTGGCCAAACAGAGGGGCAGGGTAAACTCTGTGCTGGGGGAGGGAGGAAGTGTGTGTGTGTGTGCGTGTGCGTGTGTGTGTGCGCATGCGCGTGCACGCACGCGCGCACGCACACACATTTCTATGAGGCTATCTCATCCTGCATCTTTCAAGTCCATTTTCATCTTTCCTTGAAAGATCTCATTCACTTTGAGCAAACTGTACTCACAGAATTGCCCTCTGTGTGAAATTGAGCATGTACACACTCAAACACCACCACCCCTTCATCCTAGCTCACACTCATATGAAGAAAATTAATACAGGTCCATTTAAGCTGGGTTCCTCCTTGGCGGAAGCATACTTAAAATGAAAAAGATACTTGCTTACTCTGAAATTCAAAAATATTTCCATTTGAACATTTTAGTCTGATCCTTGGCTTTCTGCTCAATGTCCTCTTTGTTAGTCACCCTGAACAAAAAGGAGCCACTTCCCTAAAACACCAATAGCTGAAGCTGCTGTAATAATACCTTTACAATTCTAGAACACTTAGGAAACCTGCGTTGGTATATTTGTACCAGCAGCAGAAGCTGTGGCGCAGCAGGAAATGGTGAGCACCACCCATTATGGAAAGACAAACAGCCAAGCCCTCCTGCCCTCACCAAAGCCCTGATGGCACAGTGGTTAAACTGCTGTATTGCAGCCAAAACTGCTGACATTGTTAAGTTTGATCCTGACTGGACTCAAGGTTGACTCAGCCTTCCATCTTTCTAAGGTCAGTAAAATGAGTACCCATCATGTTGGGGGGTGAGGTGGTAAAATGTTAATCATCTTATGATCAGCCAAGAGAGTGCACTAAACACTATGGGGTGATATAGAAGCATTATTGCTATTCCCACTGAGAGACAAAGCTTATTTGTAGATCTAGTATAGAGCAAGTAACATCTACAGAACCATGCTATACTATGTGTCGTGAAGTCACTTCCAACTTATGGAGATCCTTTCTGGGTTCTTGAAGTGTCCAAGATGTTGTCTCTGCCAATTTCCAGTGAGTTTACATGTCTAATCAAGGATCTCAACCAGGAGTTCTCAACCTTTTTAAGCCGGGGCCCGGGTCACGCTCCCTCAGACAGCTTCAGGGGCCGGATAGCCATTTTGCCCTTCCTCCACTACATTGCACATCCTGGTGCGGTGGAGGTGGGTGGAACACATGAAATGGTGCTGTGGTCTGCATCTGGCCCATGGGCCACAGGTTGAGAATCCCTGATCTGAACCCTTCCTTCTTCCTCTGATCCACTGCACCGATTCTTTGCAGTACCAAACATGGCAAACCAATACCAAATGTTTATTCTTTTATTTGCTGATCTTGTTCTAAGGCAATGATCCTAAACATACTATACTGTCTAAACTACAGTAAGGTAAAGGACTCCCTTGCTCGAAATCCAGTCATATCTGACTCTAGGGTACAGTACTCATCTCCGTTTACAACCAAAGAGCCAGCACTGTCTGCATCTGCAGATATTTCCATGGTCATGTGGCAGGGATGACTAGGCACCAGAGTGCATGGAATGCTGTTTACCTTCCCACCAAAGTGGTACCTATTTATCTACTTGCAATTTCTTGCCGTCGAACTGCTAGATTGGCAGGAGCTGGACAGAGACAGGAGCTCACTTCATCATGCAGCACTCGGGTCTCAAACTGCTGACCTGCCTACCTTCTAGTCATCAAGTTCAGCATCTTAACCACTAAGCCACCACAGTTCCTCTAAAATACAGTAGTTTCAGCAAAAAAAGGATGGAAGGACAGCCCACAAGGTTTTCCCTGCTAGCTGGCAGCCCACTAAATACAATATGCACTATAGTAGTGGTTAGTAGAAAAAGTGGATTCTCTGGCCCACCATACCATTTTGTCCCAAATTTCTTTTGCCACTGTCCACAATTGCTGAGGAGAACTAGAGGACCATTTAAAATAAAGTTGAGCATTGTAGAACTGATCTCTGGTTTACAGTGTGGGAAGTAGCTGCTGTATGGCTTCCTTTCTGTGTGGAGGTAAAGGATGACGGCAGGGAAAATATCTAAAGAGATATGGCTTATGCCTAGGCAAGCCCAAACTTGCCTATGGATCCACCTTGCTCCCAATCCATTTAAATAAGAATTTAGACAACCAGCCACAAAAGATTCCTGACCTCATGGGATGGATTATCATACTAGGACTAAGAAGAGCTCAAATCTCTCACCAGGCTATAAAGCTCTCTGCTACAGCTAGGAAAGTCTGGTCAGGTTATCCCAGGAGTTCTCAACCTTTTTAAGCCGGGGGCCCAATCATGCTCCCTCAGACAGCTTCAGCGGCCGGACGGACGGCCATGTTGCCCTTCCTCCACCACATGGCACTTCCTGATGTGGTGGAGACAGGGGGGCACATGAAATGGTGTCATGGGCCGCATACAACCCATGGGCTGCAGGTTGAGAATCCCTGGGTTATGCTGCTATGGTAATAAAGTAGGCCAGTGATGTTGAACCTTGGCACTCCAGGTGTCCTTGAACTTCAATTCCCAGAAGCCCCGATCAGCAGGTGTGTTGACTTGGGCTTCTGATAATTGAAGTCCAAGAACACCTGGAGTGCCAAGGTTCACCATCACAGGAATAGACCCTACTGCCAGTGACTAAATGCCCATTGTAGGTGGCAGTTAATTAACCTGACAATCCTGAGGACTACCTGTAATAGCCTTGGGTGGCAAAGTCCACAGGGAAGGGTGATAGTCCTCAAATGGATTAAATCCCACTTGAATTCATCTTGATGGAGGGCAGCAACTTCATCAATACTGGCCTGGGGCTGAGGAGGACTTTGTGTGCCAAAAGGGCTCAGGACCAGAAAGTGGCTTGCGGAACTGGATCAGTGGTACAGGTGTCACACTGTCATGCAAAAGGATGGAAGGCAACTACATTATATTGCTTCCAGGACAATCTTCATAGCTGATTGTCATGAGGATCGCCAATATTTGGATATGGTACAAGAAGAAGAAAGCAGACCCTACCTTGGTCTCACACACCTCTCCCCCCCCCCCCCCCAGCTCAATGGAAGACATACAGCAAAGAAATTACAACAAAATTGTGGACAGTTGAATATATTAGGCCAATAGGCAGTTAATCAACAGAAGTTCCAGCTATGATGTTGAACTCATTATCTCCTCCACAAAGGTAGTCTTTAATTGCTAATACCAACACAACTCCATCAACTCAATTACCTGTCTGGGCTGTTCAATCACTCGCTGTGGATCAGACTTCACTTTATTGCTAGGATGGTTGGTAACTTTGGTTACAGGTTGTTTAAAAATAGATGCTGTTTGTCGGATTGGCAGTGTTGTATTTAGATCTGGTTTGCCCTATTCAAAATAAGAATGTAAAAAGAAAGTGCATGTTATTATACAGTGGGAATATCAAGCAGGTTAGCACTAGAAGTTGTTTTCTAGCTGTCATTCATGCTTCAATGTGCAAAAACTTTTTTCCCCTTAACCACTATGAGAACTGAATCCAGTGAAGGCTTTTTAGCAATTCTGTGGCCTGGTGTACAAGCACACAAACATTTACAACAAAAAAATGCCCTACAGAGTTTATTTACTGAAGCTTATTGCATTTGACACACTAAATAAGAAATACAGAAGTTTTACTCTACTGTACATTCTGGCTGATGTTCTGTTGCTTAGTGCAGTCAATTGTATAGAGGAGGCCCACTGAATCAGTAGGAATTTGGTGAGTCAACCCCTCCATAACTTCGGCTACGGTAATTTAAATGGGCTTCCTCTTATTGCAATTTACTTTGGTGCAATAAATTGCAGCTAAAGTAGGCCTACTTGCATCAATGGAACCTAAGGAGGATTTGACTCACTAAATCGCTAATACTTCAAGGAGCCTAGTCTAGTGTGATGCTGTATCCTAACCAACAGGATTTTTTTTAAACAAACAGGATTTTAAGAGTTACTTTGGATTCTATATTGGTTATGTTTTTATATCATCCCTAATGTGGTACTGTTTCACATTCTAGAAAAGGTTTACCCTCCCAGAAAAGAAACAGATTTTAAAAGCAAGAGAGAGATAATTGCTACCTATGGAAAAGTGGATGCCAGAAAAATCTTGCTGTGGATCAAAGCCTCAAGAATTGTTCTTGGAATCCTGTACCCTTTGGATAGCGAGCTAGATACCAGGTGAGGGAAAACCAGGTGAACAACAGCTGTTGAACAGCTGGCAAAGATAGTTCCTTAACACTGCTGGGCTTCAACTACAAATTCCAGATTCTCTGTGCAAATGTTTCTTAAGATGACAGATGTGTTCCAGTGACTACCTCTTAAAATCCACATGCACTGTGGGGCTGACCTAAGCTGGTTATCAGATTCCCTGGGAATGAAAAGAAAATAACAGAATTTCCTGTGTCATCTGAGCTTTTGTTTTCCTGAGCTTTACTGTGTTCTCAAATTCTTTGGCCTCCTTTCAGTGCCGGCTTCTGGCTTGTTTCTCAACTCAACTTCCTTTCTTAAAAAAAAAAAAATACTTTGGTTCTGACTATTGTCTTTCTCCCTAGGATCCTGGATCTTAGCCACCAGCTCACCTCAGACTGCTTCCAAGGCTGAGTTGAAGCAAAGGATTTGTGTAATCTAAACCAACAGTTTCTGGAGCCTACAACCGCCAGGAATATTTTGTCTGAACCAATCTGTTGGCTGCTCATGTAATGTAAGAATGCATGGGCTCTCCAACTCTTCTGCTGGCTGGGGCGCTACTCAGTGACAGGAATATAACATCATTCTCTTCTGCATCACTAACAAAATGGCATGATCGCTCAAACTGATCATCAGGTCCACTGCACCAGTGAATTAACATGAATCTATCTTAATAGAGTGCACTTTTGAAGATGAGTGCAGGAAACACCCCTTAATGGGCAAATTGCACACTCTGCCATTCAACAGTGTTCCTCTCACCATCAATTTCTGCTTGAGCACAGCAACAAACACACCATCTCTTGACATCCTCAATTAGAGGCCAAACATTGCCTCCAAATGTTGTCTTTGCCCTGCTTGCTCTTTGCTACACAAACTTAAAAGCAGTGGCAAATGTTAATTGTAATGTGTTGCAGACACCACTTTCTTAAAATTACGGTTTAGATTCCAGACATAATTCTGCTTACGTTGGTATGTAGAAAAAAATCTTAGGCATAAAGATACTGGAATTGTATTTCATATTTATATCAGAGTAATTCCAGCTGTATACCTTTCAGGGGCAAATGGCTTCTTTTCAAGAAGTAGAGACTGCTTCGTGACAAGAATAAATGCTGTCTTCTTAACAGGTTGCCACTCTCATTTACACTGGCAAGCATAACTAAAAGAACTGGCCATATAGAGATAATCCTTCTCTTTTTCTGTTACTCACATAGGCATCTTTACTGTAGCTTGATTTAAATAAATGCACAGATGCCAATGGAGCTGCTAGGAATGGTGAATCTTTATGCATTCCAGAGTCCTACAATTAACTACTTTATATAGTACATTTCTGAACGAACCTTATTTTGACTGAGAGAATCGTTCCTTAATCTCTGTTTGTTCTTCTGTAATTTACTGGGCATCATCTTTCCTGTCCTGAAGTCAAAACTGCTGAGGTCAATAGTGTTCCCCAAGTACCTCGCCAACTGGGGCTTGCTTCGGAACTTCTTCCCACTTGGACTATAGAGTTAAAGAAAAAGAGAAGAACGCAACATTTATTATACAAATAAATGGCACAATTTCAAACACTGGTTATGCTTTACAAAGTCCTAAATAGTTTGGGCATAAACTATCTGGAAGATGTTACGTCCTTGTA
This sequence comes from Bradypodion pumilum, assembly GCA_035047305.1. Taxonomy (NCBI): domain Eukaryota; kingdom Metazoa; phylum Chordata; class Lepidosauria; order Squamata; family Chamaeleonidae; genus Bradypodion; species Bradypodion pumilum. The sequence goes on from JAWDJD010000002.1 coordinate 19,253,179, forward strand.
GGAGCTTTCTAGGGTCTTAGGATCTTTGGTCGAGAATTTTCTCCTGGTTCCTCCACACTCACAAGAAAGTTTGGTGGAAGAAGAGCCTTTTTAGTGATTGTTTCCTGGCTGTGGAACTCCCTTCCACAAGACACCAGACTGGGCCGCTCTTTGTTGTCATTTTGCTAGCTGACCAAGGTCTTTCTGGCAGCCATTTGGCACCTTGCTGGTCATAAGGAAGACACTCTCAATGGGAGATGAAGGTAAAGGTCACCCTTGCTCAAAAGCCAACTTAGGACCCCACACCTGACCTGCCAGCCAGGTTTTCAAGCCTTTTCTAAAGGGCAACAATTCTGTCTATAGTCCTAGCTCTATTGGCAGGAGGTTCCAGAGGGCTGGTGCGGATTATGTATGCGTATAAGCTTTCCACTGCAGCTATCCATGCCTGCTACATGCACACTAATGACAAAGCAAGGGAAATGGTCAGGATAGATCTCTTGTTTGCATATATAGCCCATGCTATCTACAAATCATCTCCCAAAGGAGATTCATTCATCATTAAAACCTCCTCTACTTGTGCTTGTGCAACAGCCCAGCTTCTGTTCAGCCAGCTCAAGAGCACTTGAAGACCAGAGATCTTTGACACTATCAAAAATGCATCACCAATGAGAGGACTCCCAGGAGGCACATTTGTGGCACAAATGAGGATGGTCCATTCACGTAAGATATCAATATCAAGCAAGAAGCACTTATGTATGAACCGCTGGCCCTCTCCCACAACACAGAGCAATGGACCAATGAGAAATCAAGCAACTGGCTCGTGCCAGCAGACTACGGAAACTCTTTGATATCTGTTCTCATGAACAGGCCACCACGTCTCTGAGGCTCAGCCCAACAATGGCTTTGAAAGAAATGCAGCCGTACTCTTAGATGTGACTGGCCAGGGACTGAGGCTCATCGCTTATTCTCTTTGCAGCACAGCTTTGAATCTTTGACAAAGCTGCACGCAATGGAGCGTCTGGATGAAATGGCAAGGGGGACGGTATATGACTCTTAGGCTCACACAAAAGAGTCAGAATGAAAGTAGCTGCCTCTTAAAATAGATGTTTCGGAATTAAATGGTGTAAGCAAGTTCCTGGCATCTCTCTTTAAATATATAAGCAACTATACACTTTTTTGCCACAACCAACCCACATTTCTATCTCACTAAGCCACAATTGTTTCATAGGCCTCCTGGTCATTTTAGCAAGGACCTAAGGATGGTTTTACACACACGTAAACACCTGAACGCCCAATTTCTCACTATTGTTTCATCATTTCCTTCTTTTGAGCAGGAGAGACATGATTTTTCCATGATTTGGAAAAAATTTATTACTATCCTTGCATGGGTATTTAAGGGAGTTTTTAAGTAAGAGTGGATAGGTAAAAAGCCACATATTGCTTTCTGGTTGTAATTTGCACAAGTAAAGGTAAAGGTCGCCACTGCTCGAAAGCCAGTCGTATCCGACTCTAGGGTCCAGTGCTCATCTCTGTTTATAGCTAAAGAGCCAGCACTATCTGCAGATGTTTCTGCAGACACGTGGCAGGCATGCCTAGATAACGGAGTGCACAGATTGCTGTTTACCTTGCCACCAAATTGGTACCTCTTTATCTACTTGCAGTTTCTTGCTTTTGAACTGCTAGGTTGGCAGGAGCTGGGGCACAAGTAGAATCTCACTATGGAGCATCTGTGCATTTTCCTTGTGTGTGCCTGTACATGCTTTGTTGCTTAGTGTCACATTATGACTTTCCGAAGGCTACACAGTGTTAAACAGCCACACTCTACAGTGGATTTTGCTGTCCACACAGCCAGCTTTAAGACTACAACATATTCATCACAAACACCTGCTCATAATAAAGTGGGAGGGCGGGCTCAAAATCCAAAATTTGTCAATATTTTTATTAGGCCATTTCAGTAATCAACAGGGAATATAAATATAAGAGATTTGTTGTTCAGTCACACAGTTGAGCCCGACCCTTTGCGAGTAAACAATACAAAACAATGCACTAATGGGTTTACTGCGATTTACGTGCCAGTACAGGCACATTTTACTTCCGCTTCTGGGAGTGACAAGGGCAGTGTGGGCTGCATGAATCACAGTAAACCCATTCATGTGGATTCACAGGGTTCTTGGGCTTCTGGGAACTGAAGTCCAAGAACATTTGGAGTACCAAAGTTCGTCATCACGGGACTGCAGCTTCCATCAACCTTGCTTACTGACAATGATAGCTGGAGCTATGGGAACTAAATCCAGCATGGCCCTGTGGGCTGTATGTTCCCTATACACTGCACCAAGACAGATCTCAAAATGCTTCACAAAATCATTTTGTTTCAATGGAGATATCCCTTGGATTCCCTGATGAGGCTCCCTGCTGTTTCAAAGCCTCACATACCACTATACATGAAAATTGGACTGAACAGCACTTTGGAATACAGTATGGTGATTATTCATAACAAGTTCAGATATACAACTAGTGTGAGCTGGGGGAAAGTAGGTGAAACTATCAGGTAAAATGCAGAACATCTGGATAAAACATGGATAGCAATAATTCCCAACATTAAAAAGGATGAAAGGACTTTCCCCTTTCTAAAAACAGGCTTCCTTTTATTTAATTTTGTTTACCTTGGTAACACTGGTAATTCAAAAGAAGATTTTAAAGGAAGGTTCCATCACAGTATTAAATGCGATTACCAGCATGACCAGGAAACCAACCTCCCCACCTTCCCATTCTCTTGCAAAGACCTTTCTGTTTCAGGGAGAGCTGTGGTTGTTAACCAATTTTTACAAACTATACTATAATGGTTTTGCCTTTCTGGTTTTTTGTTAATCAATTTCTTCTTTTTAGTCATGGGTGGAAAAATATTCAGCATGATGTGTAGCGATATCTGGCCGCTAGGGCGGCGTTAGAGCCCGGAGGAGACTGATCAATGACAACACGAGGCAACAGGAGCGAGATCAGATCAGTACTTTATTGGAAAAAGGCAACATCATTTATAGGGGAAAAAGCGCAACGGTGGCAAGCTGTCACCTGACAGGAAAATTACCTCACCCACGTACACGGGTTAATGGGGAATTCTTCAAAGGGGAGTTTAATCAGCTGGGGCAAACATGGGTTCAGGGACCTCATTGTCTTGGGGATTAGGCAGGGACAAACATGGCTTATTTGCGCCAGGGATTTCCCGAGCCGGGAGATGAACTATGTACTTAATGTTTGACAGGAGTCAGCTATCTGCTTACTTGGCCGAGTCGCAGGTCAGGTCACGGTAATTGGGTGAATCAAACCCTATATTTTATTCACCCCCCTTAATTTGGCGGCCGCAGAGCCCACGGGCTGGGAGCGTCTCTCACCGCGGTGGCCTCTGGCGGGCCGTTCCATGCCCTGCGGGGCATGGGGAAACCGCATCTCCCCTTTATTTTCTATTTAAGGACCTGACTGGCGACCTTGCGCAAGAGCGGCATCAGCTGTTGAGCGGGTATGACGTCACGGAGTTTCTCTCTGGGGCGGCACTTGGAGATCAGGAGGGAATGCACTGAGCAAAACAACAAAGCGTAATGCCTAGTATGGTTATCCCCACCACTACCTTAAGCACCGCTTGCAGCCACCCCCAGGGAATCCATGACCACATCCAATTCCACAGGGAGCTCCACCAAGCCCCCCATGCGGAACCCTCAGTAATACCCTGGACTATGGTGTGGAGGTTCGTGATCTGGCTTTGGATCTTACGGGAGTTGTCAGTAAGATTGAAGCAGCACATTCCATGAAAGGATTCGCAACCCAGGTGGTGCAGCAAGAGGAGGTAGTCGATAGCTGCTCGATTGTCAAGAACGGCCTGGCGAAGTTCTGCCTGTTCCTGATTGAGGAGCGCTATCGCTGTGGAGGTATGGTTAATGGCTTTTGCCAAACCGCAAGCCAAGCGGCCAATCCTCCGTGCGTTGCCGACGGCCAAGCCTGGCACGCCGACAAGGCTGACTGCTAGGGATACATACTCAGCGGGACTCATTACTCTGAAGCTGCTGTCACAAGAGCTGTCTAACTGGGTTGTGCGTGTGTGCCGTATGAGTGGGGAGGCATTTGAAACATTAGAAACATGTGAAACATCAGAAACATTTGTGCTTGGGGCAATCATGTCCTTAGTAGGGAGTAACAGTGTCAAACGACTGATACAACACATTGAGTCCGACAAATTCGCAGGAATATAGTTCCATGTGAACTGGTTGCAGGTGAAGAACCACCCTGAAGGTAGGGTGACATGAGCGTACAGCGAAATGAGGGTTTCTGGTTTATTGCAAGTCCAGTTGCCGCTGCCGGGGTCCAGGCAGCGGCGCCGAGTCGGACCGCCTGAGGTGCAGCCGGTCATACGGGTGCAAGCAGCGTCCGGGCTGACCGCCACTCGAGGGGTATGGAGAGTGGCTGCGTCAGCCAGCAAGGTTGATGCAAGTCGCCGTCCCCCCCAGCGTGCGTATGCTGAGAAGGTGGTAGGAGTGTGCGGGCCAAAGAACGCCTTCAACAACCAGTCGCCATCCTTGGTGCGCGCGTCCAGAGTGTGGCACACGGGGATGAGACAGGTGCTGAGGATAGATGCAGAACCAATGTCCTGCTGTAGACAAAAATCGGACTGGTTGACGAGACCCGCCAACCTTTCCCACAAGTTGTACCGCATTCGTGCGGAAATATCTTCCCCAGGCGGCAAACCGTCAGCCTGGATCGGAGTAGCCTGAACGCCTCCCCCCAAGAGCAGGGAAAGGGCCAGGATGATGGTGATCGCCGCTGTGTTGGCGTGAATCAGGGCAAAAACTGCAGCTGTGAGGTTCTCCGGTGTCGGCTCTTTCTCCTCGCGCTGAACGGCGTCCTGGGCGTCACTGCAAAGAGCCTTGACCATCCCCCAGGTGATCTTGGGCATCGGCGGCCGTCTCCTCCGGCGGGTCCTCTCGGTCAGGGTGAGGTCCTCCATTTCCGGGATCGGACTCGGGCCGGCCTGGTTCCACGCCATGCGGTTCCACGTAGGGCTTGACACACCGGGCTGGAATCCAAACGACACCTGTAGGAGACATAACTGCAGCATACCCTCTTCCCCAGGTTATGAGCGGCACCGGGCCCCTCCAGGAAGGGTCTGGTGGCACTCGGTACCGGACCATAGGTCGCGGGAGAGCTTCCGAATGGCGGAAGTGCTTCTCCTGCGGCGTGCAATCCGAAAAAACATTAAGGTGATTGTAAGTGAACAATACCTTGTTGAGACACATCTGTGCTTCTCCCTGTGACTTGGGGAGGGCTGGTGGCTCCCCCCTTTCTGTTTGTTTGTCAATATAGGACTTTAGCGTCCGATTGACCCGCTCTACAATCGCTTGCCCTTGCGGATTGTAGGGAATTCCAAATGTGTGCTTGATGTCCCAAGTAGCCATGAAGGCGGCCAACTGCCTGGAACTGTAGGCCGGCGCGTTGTCCGTCTTCACGTGCCGCGGCTTGCCCATCGCCGCAATGCAGGAAAGGAGGTGCTGCTCCACGTGGGTGGCAGCCTCCCCTTTCTGCGCCGTTGCCCAAACGAACTGGGAAAAGGTGTCAATGCAGACGTGCATGTATTGCCATCTGCCGAACTGCAGCACATGCGTGACGTCCATCTGCCATACCTGATTAGCCTCTGTCCCTCGTGGGTTGACCCCCCACGAGGGCCCCCCCGGCGCTCCTGCGCAATGCTGGCAAGAGCGGACTATACCCTGGGCCTGAGAGAGTGGCAGATTGAACTGTCTGGCGAGTGCCTTGCCATTTTGGTGAAAAAAGGCGTGGCTTTGGATTGGAGTAGTGAAAACTCCCAAAACTGAACGTTGCTGAATTTCCTTTGCCGCCGCATCCGCTCTGCTATTGCCCGCGGAAATCGGACCCGGTAGGTCTTGGTGACTTCGAATGTGGGCGATATAGAGCGGCTCTGTGCGGTTCCGCAAATGAAATTGAGCAGTGAGAAACAGACTGAGCAAGTTCTTGTCTATCGCGGGAGTAATGTAAGCTCCCGGTAGACTGTGAAGCAAATTCCTTACATACAGACTGTCAGTAATGATGTTTAAACGTTCCTTGGCGAAGGTGCGCAAGGCAAGGTTCACGGCTGCCAACTCTGCCTGCTGCGCGGACTTCTGTGGAAGAGTTAGCAGCGTGCGCCAAGCTTCGCCCTCCTGCCAAGTCAGGACACCATATGTGCGTCCCCCATCGGTGAAAACTGTCTTGGCCCCCTGAAGCGGGACCAGCGAGAGCAATTCGAACAAACTGACTGTTCCTGTCTGAAGTGAGACAAGCCTAGGGTCTTTGGGCAAATGGTATGCTAAGCTTCCAGTGAATCCCTCCAAAGCTATCGGAAGCGAGTCACCTAGCTGCATCAACTGATGGATTTGTTCCTTGGTGAACGGGACTGTGATCTTAGCTAAATCGTGCCCAGAAATGTCCCTTGCTCTCAGCCTGCCGCGGTAGATCACCGCGGAGACCAGTTCTTGGGGCGGAACAATGTTCCGAGAAGAGGTGTTAGGCAAGTAGACCCACTCCACAATTTTCGCTCCCTTCTCTGAGTCTACTCCTAGCGCCCCAGTGAACATGGACCCTGACCGTACGATGTACAGATTCAGGATCGGGGCATATGGCCCCGGGGCAATCCTATCCACCCACCTCTGGCTGAGAGCTTGGTTCACCTTCTCGAGCGCCAAGCGCGCGTCTCGAGAGATCTTTATCCGGTCTGCCGGCTGCTTACCTAAGGTTAGCAGCGAGAAGAGCGGTTTTAGAAGATCCGTATCTAAACGAAAATACGGTCTGGCCCAATTGATGTTCCCCAAAACTTGCTGCAATTCTACAAGGGTGACTGAGTCTTGTAAGTTTATCTGAGGTAGGACTGGTGCTGCGAAAGAGCGGAGAAGCCGATGGCCCAAGTATGAGAAGGGCTCGGTTCTCTGCACCTTCTCAGGGGCAATAAGTAAGCCTTTGTCCCCCAGGCTGGCCTGGAGGTCAGAAAACATTTCGCTGCCGAGCTGCGGCAACGCCACTAAGATGTCGTCCATGAAGTGACAAACAATAGCTTTAGGGTAAAGGCTTCGGAACTTTGCCAGTGCGCCGTGAACATAAATTTGGCACAGGGTGGGCGAATTGAGCATGCCCTGTGGCAAAAATTTCCACGCGTAACGCTGCGTGGGCTCACCGTGGTTCACGACCGGCACTGTAAAGGCAAACCTTTCCCGGTCCCTGGGGTCTAGGGGGATTGTATAAAAGCAATCCTTGAGATCTACAACTAGGATCTCCCACCCCTCGGGAATCATGTTAGGATTTGGGATGCCGCATTGAAGCGGACCCATCGGCTGAATGCATTTATTGATCTCCCTGAGATCGTGGAGGAGTCGCCACTTCCCCGACTTCTTCTTAATCACAAAAATTGGCGAATTCCAGGGGCTTGTGGACTGTTCTATGTGTCCTGCGTCTAGCTGTTCCTTAACTAGCTGCTTGAGGGCAACTAATTTCTCTCCCACTACCGGCCATTGTTCTACCCATACCGGAGTGTCGGTGAGCCATTTAAGTGGCAACGCCATTACCCGAAGGTAAGCGTAGCACCGTACTGCTGGAGAATATCTCGCCCCCAAAGGTTGATGTGCACGTCAAGAATGTGCGGCCGAATTACCGCTGTGCCGTCAGCCTTTGGGATTGTGACTTCTACCCACTCTCGGCTCCTGAACGCTTCCTGGACGCCTCCTACCCCCCACACATCGGAGACCGGCTCAATGGCCCACTCTCTTGGCCACTGGCTCCTGCTTATCACTGACACATCCGCTCCGGTATCGAGTAACCCTGAGAACACCCTTTTGTTCAAAAATACCTCGATAACGGGGCGCTGTTTCCACTCAATGTTGGTCTCCACTGTCGCTAAGACCTGGTATCCTTGCACTGCCTCACTCGCGCTCGAGCGGTCTGCTGAACCGGACTCTGAGCTGTCCCTGAGCCTTCCCTGGCTGCCTGCTGGCGAGTGACAAGGAACCATGATCAGTTGCGCTAACGTGTCTCCCTTGTGGATTGTTTGGGGCAGGTGCGCCCAAAGCTGGACCTGGAGGATGCCTGAAAAATTCGAGTCAATGACTCCTGGAATTATAAAAATTCCGCGTGCTCCAGCTACACTACGGGGCAAAACTAAACCTATAAAGCCTCTGGGCAGGGGTCCCATGTACTGGGTGTCGACTAGATAGACTGTGCCTGGCAGGTCGCATGTAACGTCCGCCTGGCAAGTCAATTCTAGCCCCGTGCTGCCCTTGGGGCTGGCCTGTGCCCTTGCAGTGCCTGGGATGAGCCTAGAATCTAGTCTCGGTCTGGGGAGTTCTGGATCTGGGTGAAGGAAGCCTCTGTTTGGACTGGGGCCAGAGACGTGCCCGGATTCCGGTTTCCCGAATTCGGACAAAACCTGGCCCAATGGTAGCCTTTCTTGCACTTCGGGCAGAGGGTGTTCGGAGCCTTGGGACGGCCGGACTTTTGTCCGCTTCCCCTGGATCGGCACTCCCTAGCGAAGTGACCGACCTTGCCACAAGTGTGACATGCCCCCTTGTTCTTGCCATTAGGTCTTCTTCCCCCCTGCACCGCTGCCGCTAGCAGACCCATCTTGTAGGAGTCTGTGCCAACGTCGGAGCATGCTCGAATCATGTCCGTTAAGGTTATGTCGGGGCGATTGCCCAGGGACTGCAAGACTTTACGGCAGTCCAAGTTGGCGTTGTCTTTGGCCAGCTTAATCATGAGCTCTTCCTGGGCTTGCTCATTGTCAATCTGCCTGCTAATTGCTTCTTCCAGGCGATTGATGAAGTCCATGTAGGGCTCTTGGGCTCCCTGCTTAATAGCGGTGTAATTTTTGGCCGTTTTGCCAGACGCTGGGACCTTGGAGTATGCCCTATAGGCAGCCTCGGCTGACATCTCTAGGGTGGCGAGAGGCAAGTTGATTTGAGCGTTGATGGACTCAAAGGCACCTGAACCATACAACTGGTCAGGGATTACCGCGCCTCCCATCCGGGCAGCCCGAGCTTGCGCCTCTAGGCGGAACTCGCTGTCTCAAATCATGTACTGGCTGGGGGTGAGCATCATCCTCATGACGGCTTTCCAATCATGAGGAATCCACATGGTGGTTTCGCACACTTGCTGGAGCGTGCCCCTCGTAAAACGACTTTGGAGCCCTGTCTCTGAAATTGCTTTCCGTAAAGCCATGAGAAGCTTGTACGGGACTGGGGAGTGTACTACCTGCTGTGCGCCCGTGAGCGCGTCCATCTCCAAGCGGATGGGACAAATCTGTCGAAGTTCTGCTAGCTGTTCAACTGGCAATTCCCCCTTCTTGAGTTCTATCTCAGCTGTGCGCTGAAGGGCACTCTTCACGACTAGGGAACCTGGGGCTGTCAGAGAAGCGCCAGCGCCTCTCATTCCTTGCGTTCCCTCGGTGACGTCTGCAGCTGTCACCGCGGGAAGGCTCCCTGCGCTACTCTGCTGATACTTGAATGTCGGGTAGAGTGCGGTGGGCGCAGTCGGCTCGACTGGCGTGCCTGATGGCTTCTCTAACGGGGGTTCTTCCGCTTCTACCCGGACTGGCTCGATCTGCTCTAAGAGTCTCCTACATTTCCTCCATGTGCGGACTATCCCTCCCGGAGCTTTCGGGGTTTGCTGAATGCAGTCTCCTATCTGATCCCAGAGCTTCAGGGTTAACGTACCTACTTCTGGGTAAAGTAGGCAGTGTTCCCTGAGGTACGCCAGAAGTCTTGCTAGCTCCCTGCTGTGAAATCGTAACTGAAAAACCCTGGCCAGGATTATGAACTCTTGCTCCCGAGTTCTTTGGCTAGCGGACGGACTTGGTCGAGGAGAACAAGTCCCCATATTACCTGCGATGGTCCTCCGAAGTTTCCTTCTCGGGACGAAGATCGACGCGTCTTTGCAGGCAACAGGTTCGGGCGACGAGTGTCTGGGGTAGACCTCGGAGCGTGGACCTTCTGCCACGGGCCCTTCTAACGGCCTCTGCGATGTCAGGGGCTCACAGCCTGCCCTGAGTGGAACGCGTTTCCCTCTATGGCAAACCTCGCTAAAGTGAGGAGGAAGCGGTAGGAATGTCTCTCTGGAATGCCTCGCGGCGGGCCGTTCTCTGTCCGGCTGGCTGCCGACCAGAGCGCCGCGCTATCCTCCGGGCTGGCGGGTCGCGGCTCAAGCGCAGAACCGGACCGCGTGGAGCGCTACTCACGAGTAGACCCCTCCGGGGTCTCTTACTCACGAGTAAATCACGTCGGGGTCACCAGCTGTAGCGATATCTGGCCGCTAGGGCGGCGTTAGAGCCCGGAGGAGACTGATCAATGACAACACGAGGCAACAGGAGCGAGATCAGATCAGTACTTTATTGGAAAAAGGCAACATCATTTATAGGGAAAAAAGCGCAACGGTGGCAAGCTGTCACCTGACAGGAAAATTACCTCACCCACGTACACGGGTTAATGGGGAATTCTTCAAAGGGGAGTTTAATCAGCTGGGGCAAACATGGGTTCAGGGACCTCATTGTCTTGGGGATTAGGCAGGGACAAACATGGCTTATTTGCGCCAGGGATTTCCCGAGCCGGGAGATGAACTATGTACTTAATGTTTGACAGGAGTCAGCTATCTGCTTACTTGGCCGAGTCGCAGGTCAGGTCACGGTAATTGGGTGAATCAAACCCTATATTTTATTCACCCCCCTTAATTTGGCGGCCGCAGAGCCCACGGGCTGGGAGCGTCTCTCACCGCGGTGGCCTCTGGCGGGCCGTTCCATGCCCTGCGGGGCATGGGGAAACCGCAATGATGAACTGCTGACCCTTACAAAAAGCTAGTTCTACAATGGGCTTCAGCAGAATCCCAGCAAGACTGAGTGGCTATGGGGGGTTAGGGGCCCTGCGTTATCTCGGGAGCTACCATCTTTGGTTCAGGGTGGGGCTACCTTGCCCCAAACAGACTTGGTGCTTAATCTGGGGGTCCTCCTGGATTCGCAACTCCTGCTCGATGCCAAACAAACCATTATTACATTAAAGGGAGATAATTCCCAGAGTTGAATGGGGCAGAAGGATACACCAAATTACAACCTAGTTCTATTGAACCCATACAAATCAAAGACAATTTGGGGGTGGGGAGATAATAATCAAGTATAACATAAATAGCCCTTGTGGTATAGTGGTTAAGCTGCAGTTAAAACTGTTTGTGATCTGAGTTGGATCCTGACAGACAAAATATTTGCTCAGCCTTCTGTTCCCCGGAGGTTAGTAAAAGGAGTATCAAACTTGTTGAGGGCAAATTGTAGTTTGCCTAATTACATTGCGAACTACCCAGCAAGACTGAGTGGCTATGGGGGGTTAGGGGCCCTGCGTTATCTCGGGAGCTACCATCTTTGGTTCAGGGTGGGGCTACCTTGCCCCAAACAGACTTGGTGCTTAATCTGGGGGTCCTCCTGGATTCGCAACTCCTGCTCGATGAGCAGGTGGCAGTCGTGACCAGGAGGACTTTTGCACAACTTCGTGTCATATGCCAGTTATGCCCGCTCCTAGATCGGGACTCCTTGCTCATGGTCACACATGCTCTGGTCACCTCCAGACTGGACTATTGTAATGCGCTCTACATGGGGCTGAGAGGGAACACACACACACACACACACACACACACACACACACACACCAGCCAAGGCTGCTTTCATTGGTTTCAAATGCCGCCTCTGTAAAGAGGAAAGTGCAACCCTATACTCAAAAGCAGCGGATTTGTTCAGTCAGAAGGAACCAAGCCTGAAAGAGAAACTTTGTCAAGTAGAAACAGAGCTTTGAGCCCTTGATGACCATTCGGAGGTTGCAACTGGTCCAGAATGCGGCTGCTTGGATGGTGATGGGGTGCGGATGTTACACTTGTGCCTCACCACTGCTTTGGGAGCTGCACTGATTACCAGTATGCCTCTGGGTGCAATTCAAGGTGCTGGTAATGACCTCTAAAGCTCTACATGATAGTGGGCCAGGATACTTAAGAGAACATCTGTCCGTCCCACCAGAGATCATCTGTCCATCCCACCAGAGCAGACCAGAGAGCAAGGGTTCCTAACCTACAGCCTACAGGCCAGCCCTGGCCTGCGGCACCATTCCATCCAGCCCACCACCTCCGTGCCTGGAAGTGGAGGAGGGCATGTTTACGTCAGCCATAAAATGCATCTGCACATGCATAAACGCGCCCGCAGCTGTCATAAATGTGGAAATGGACGCATTTACGTCAACTATAAATGCATCCACTTCTGCTTCTGGGGGCATGGTCAGGCCCGCTCAGCTGTCTGGGGGTGTGGTCAGGCCCGTGACGAAAAAAGGTTGACCACCCCTGCCTTAGAGACATCTTGATTAACCTTGGTATGTCAACCAAATACTTGTTACTCCAAGGGCAGTATCATCCCAGACCATACTTTATGCCTGAAACCCAAACTGAGGTCAAGAGGATGTCCTGTACTGTTTCCTCCAACTCCCAAACCTTGAGCTGAAGAGGGAAAGGAGAATCATGTCCAATCATGTCCGGTGTGAAGACAAACACTTGTACTCTCCATCTTGCAGCTGGAGGGTGGGTCAGAGACTGACTTTGTCTGCATCTCTGCTGAACCCCCAACTAGTTGACAATCATACACTCCACCTTTACTCTGAACTTCTGTGCATTGGAAGAAGGGTCATGCCAGCATTTGTTGTATACCTCCAGGTTTGGGAGGAAGATGATTAAGTTTGTTGGAAGCCGAATAAACAGAATGATAGAACTATAGAGTTCCCAGGGCAACCAGTGATGGCATAGAGTCTTCCATACTTTATCCTCTCAAAAAAACTGTGATGTAGGTCAGGGTGATAGAAAGACAGTAAGTGGTTGAGATTACTTCTGTGAGTTTCATGGCTTACTGAAGATAGAGCCCAAATTTCCTAGATGCCAAACAAACCATTATTACATTAAAGGGAGATAATTCCCAGAGTTGAATGGGGCAGAAGGATACACCAAATTACAACCTAGTTCTATTGAACCCATACAAATCAAAGACAATTTGGGGGTGGGGAGATAATAATCAAGTATAACATAAATAGCCCTTGTGGTATAGTGGTTAAGCTGCAGTTAAAACTGTTTGTGATCTGAGTTGGATCCTGACAGACAAAATATTTGCTCAGCCTTCTGTTCCTCTGAGGTTAGTAAAAGGAGTATCAAACTTGTTGAGGGCAAATTGTAGTTTGCCTAATTACATTGCGAACTACCCAGAAATTGGTTTAGCATTATAGGGTGATAGAAAAGCAACTGCATTTATTTTTGTTTATTCATTTACATAAATCAGGGGTGCTCAAAATGTTTGGGCCCAATTCATATGGGCGCGTGGGCTGGATGAATTGGTGTCGGGGCTGGATCTGGCCCCCGGGCCATCATTTGGGCACCCCTGACATAAATAAACTCTCCACCTAGTGCAATTTTACTTCTATGTTAATACTCCAGCTGTTATTCATTCCAGGCCTAGGAACTCAGACAACCCATTATTCAAAGCCACACAAGGTGACTTATTGTGGACTGTACACACTTTCTGATTTTGCTGCTTATGTGAGACTGCAGAATAAAAGATGCCATTAAGGGAGATGGAGAGAGAAAGGAGATTACCTAGGCTTAATGCTGCCAGGCAGGGAAAAGATACTTTGCAAACTAGTTTCTTTTTATTTTCTTGCTGCAAAAATTTAAATACTTTGTTTCCAAGAGCAGGATATAGGACAATTTATTTGCTCAAGATGTACAATGTGTTATCCAAGTAGCATAGTTCCACGGTCAGCTCACACTATTTTTCTTCAATTTATTTCACTATTTATTACCTTGGCCTCTTAAAAAGCCCCACCCTTCTTGCAGAGACCTAAGGACAGGAGACCTGAAGTTGCCTTGTAGTCGTTATTAAGTAAGGAGTCCGCACATTCCTCCTCATAAGAACATAAGAACAGCCTTGCCGGAACAGGCCACATGAGCCCATCCAGTCCAGCATTGTGTCTCACATAGTGGCTCACCATTTGCTTCAGGGTATTATTCCCAAGCAGATGCCTTCACCTGCTTAGGATTCCCTGGGAATGGCATTGAGAGATATCCTGCCTATCTCTCCAACCCAGAGGTTGTCCTTAGGTATCCATAATTATAGCCATTGATACCCTTGTCCTCAAACTATTTCCCCCCATATATCTATTCCAGCTGACTGTAACAGAAATGGAGGGGGGACAGAGGCATTTGGAAAAGAAGCCCTTTTTACACCAGCATCCAATTAAACCAGTTTTTCCCAACCTTTTGTTTTTGGACTTCAATTCCCAGAAGCCTAAGTCAATTCCCCAATGCACTGATCAGCCAATGGACAGACTTAGGCTTCTGGGAATCGAAATCCCCCTGTGGGGAATGGACCCCACATTGGGAACTATTGAATTAAACAAGCAAACAAAACCTTACATTGCTAAACTTTGGTTTATGGCATCAAAATATCTAGACAGCTGGGATAAAACACAATATGGTCCCAGGATTCTGGCAATCAAGGTTCAAAAAGTAACATTTTCCACCTTTGGAAACTTGCAAAGTGGTCTCTAGCAGCCCACAGCAGGTTTTGTTTCTTTTCTTCAACTATCATTTCCTTACCAAATATTCCATACAGTTATTATAACCCAGGGGTGCCCAAACTAAGGTCTGTGGGCCAAATCTGGCCTCCAACACCAATTCATGCGCCCTGTGCCACCCTCGTTGCCCCCAGAAGTGGAATTAAAATGCGCCTGTATGGGCAAAATGCGCTGTATGAACTGGGCCAGATCTGGTCCACGGGCCATAGTTTGGTTACCCCTGATTTAAATAGAGAAAATGGTAGCTTAAAATCTATCTCATCCTGTTGCAAAACAGATTGCAAGACACGTTTTACTTCTGCTTCCAGTGGGAGGAACCACATGACCAGCCCACTGAACCACATAACCGGCCCATGGCCTGAAAAGTTTAGGCACCCCGGTTATAACCAGTGGCACAGTGGTAAATTTTGAAACATAGAACGCCCCCAGCCATGGCCTTAGTAGAAATCCAAATATATATGCACGTGTATTGTTCTTTACCTCTCAGTTGTAGACTATATGATTGCATGTACACATATTCACTTAATAGGAATACACTATTGCTGGGATTATTTATTCTTCTACCACCATGTCCCCAATAACTGCAGCTATGGTTTGAGGAATCAGAAATACTATTATTGCATTTCTGAATAACAGACAGTTCTGGCACTTTAGTCTGTCAGTACTTTGTGGTCATAACCTTTAAGAGAGAACTAGTTCTGTATTGCAGCCAAAACTGCTGACATTGTAAATTTGATCCTGACTGGGCTGACTCAGACTCCCATCCTTCTGAGGTCAGTAA
Source organism: Bradypodion pumilum (assembly GCA_035047305.1). NCBI lineage: Eukaryota > Metazoa > Chordata > Lepidosauria > Squamata > Chamaeleonidae > Bradypodion > Bradypodion pumilum. The sequence continues at coordinate 19,268,599 of JAWDJD010000002.1, forward strand.
AATGAGTATCCAGCTTGTTGGGGGCAAAATGCTAATTACTCTGTGAACTGCCCAGAGAGTGCACTAAGGGCTATGGGGTGGTACAGTATATAAGTGTCATTGCTATTGCTATAAACAGATGGCCCACAACCTCTCTTGAAATTGCTGGAAAATTATTATTATTATTGATCAAAAACCCTGAACTTTAAAAAAGAAAACAGCCTTCATCTATTCAAGAAAAAAGTCACAAAGTTTCAAAACAGTATCTTTTGAAAGTAAAAACCAACAGTGCTAGCTTACAAACTGAGTGGCTGCCTAAGGCCCAGTATCATCCAGATGTGCTTTGGCAAATGGGCTGCTGGAAATGATGGGAACTGTAACCCAACACATCTGGAAGGCAAGTTTGAAACCCTCTCATTTGGCTAATGTGAGGGTCTCATTATGGTCTGTGGGAACAGTGAGTTTAGCAGAGGCATCTGATGCACAGAGGAGCCTTCCAGCTCCCCAGGGGCTTCTTGATCCAGTTTTCCAAACTGACTGAAGTAAGCACATCTTTACTAGCCAAGAAGGCCGTGTTAGGGACCCACATGTGGCCTGTATTAGACAGAGCCTTTTTGGTGCAGAAAATGCTTCATATTCAAAACTGTTTTGTTTTGTTGCTGGGTGGTTTTCACACCTCTTAGTTCAAAATCTGTTTCTAAAATTAGATCTTCCAAGCTCTATGGGGGAAGTATGTATATAAGTGAGATTGGTGTTGCTAATCATCTGAGGTCAGATGACCTCAGAGCAAAAACGCGCTGATTTCAGCATTTCCAGTGACGTCAGAGCACTTCCGGCGTCTGCAGCAATCCACCCCTGCAGGCCAGATGGTGACATCCTGCTGGCCAGACCCAGCCCATGGGCTGTAGTTTGGGCACCCATGATCTAGACCAATGCAACAACAATCCTCTTTCAATGGGTTTGTGCAGTGCAGCTGAAACAAAAGGCAAACAAGCCTCCTGAGAGGGAACACACACACACACACACACACACACACACACACACACACACACACACACACACACCAGCCAAGGCTGCTTTCACTGGTTTCAAATGCCGCCTCTGTAAAGAGGAAAGTGCAAACCTATACTCAAAAGCAGCGGATTTGTTCAGTCAGAAGGAACCAAGCCTGAAAGAGAAACTTTGTCAAGTAGAAACAGAGCTTTGAGCTCTTCTTTGCCATTTGCCAAATCCCATTACCCAGCAGTCAAAACACACACTTGCTCCCATATCAATGACTCTGGTTTCCTTTCACTGCAAAGAGCATGAAACATACAAACAACAATGGTGTGTTTGCATCACTTGTTTTAAAAGCAGCCATGGCAGTCATGCAGATTACTAGCCCTTAGCTAAAGTGAGGTTGGAGATAGTCAGCATCCAAAGGGGAAAATGGACTGCCATAGCACATGAGAAACACCTAATGCTGATGTTGAATTTTGAAAGCTAAGCAGGGTGAAGTCCAAATAATATTTGGATGGGAAACTACTAGAGATCCCCAGGCAGGGCTAGGAATACTAGTTTGGACTAACTAATGGTGTGATCCACTATTAGGTAGTTTCTTGTGTCCCTAGGAGAGAGGGACAGAGAGATCAATTATGAACAGAATGGGTACTTTTACACCTGTAAAATTCGGTCTTATAGAAAGTAAAATTGAGTATGTCTTGTAAAAATCCCTATTTTTTGGATATAAGCTCCAGAATTCCTAGCCAACAGTCACAGCTGAAGTCCAGAAAGATAACTCTGCCAAACACTGAGTTTCTATTGTTTCTGCCAAAATTCTCTCTCCTGCATATCTTGGGGCAGAGGTGGTCCTTCTGGCTTCACACCTATCAGCGATCAAGATAGTGGGACAGTTCAAGATGTAGTATTGCAGGAAGCAAAGAACTGGACTGTGCCGCTCTAGATAGCATTTGGCAAAATACCCTCTTTCTGCTTCAGTCTTCCCCATCTACAAAATGGAGGATAATAGTGATTGACAGGCTTGATGTACAAATACAAGCATATCCAGATGGGAGAAGCTGGATCACTTCTGGCTCACACGTGAAAGGTTTATTTTATCTCTTGAGTGATCCTTCAATTCACACTGGTCAATGTTTTAATGCAGGGGTGCCCAAGCTATGGCCCAGGGGCTGAATCCAGCCCCCAATGCCAATTCATCCAGCCCACAACACCCTCATCACTTCCAGAAGAGGAAGTAAAATGTGCCCATACAAGTGTGTTTTACTTCCACTTCCAGGAGTGACAAGGGCATTGTGGACTGGATAAATTGGCATTGGGGGCCACATCCAGCCCCGAGGCCATATTTTGAGCACTCTTGAATCATGTGACCGGCGCATGGCTCGAAAAGTTTGGGCACTCTTGTTTTAAGGGATATCTCTGCCCATGATTTTGCAAATGTCTGAAATGCTAGAGTTTGGCTAATGGTCGTCTTCTTCTTCCATGTCTAGGCCAGATGTGAATCTGTCAAAATGAAGGCACCTTTTGGTGAGTTCATTCTGTAGTTCCTTTCACCTGACTTAGTATGAGAAAGATTAGCCAGCAACACAAGGTTGCTGTTACCAGGGTAAGCCCAATTGTGGCTCAAAAATAGCACAATCTTTGAGGAGGTTCTTTCTTGTACCCTTTGGCTAATGGTAAAATGAATAATGTTGGTCAGAGGTTGCAAGGGAATCTAGGCTTGAATACACAGTCTTCTTGCTTTTAGAATATCCTCTTTGATTCCAATATGACTGCTTTAGCTTTTATTGCATTTATAGATCTAATCCAGTATTGCTCAGGCTCTACAATGAAATAAAATCTTCCATCTAAACAATCCAAAGTCTATTCAGAGCAATTACAAAGTCTCTGATTATGCATAGTAAGTAGACTTTATGTATATATTACAGAAAATATTTTTCTCTAATGGGTATAATCTAAAATGCAGAATAAGACACTACTATTTTCAATTATTTCTTGACGTTTTGCTCTAATCCACAAGTAGATAGAGTTATGTTTTGGGATTGTAAATCACAGGATCTCACAATTAGCAAGGTAAATGGTCTAGCTCAGGGGTTCCCAAACTTTTCACGCCATGGGTCGGTCAAATAGTTGAGTGGGCCAGTTGGAAGTGGAAGTAAAACGCGCCCCTGCATGCACAAACACTGCCATAAAACGTGTTCGCGGCTGTCATAAATATGTTTACAACAGCTGCAGGTGTATTTACAGCACCATTTGCTGGGTGAAATGGTGCCATGGGCCAGGTCTGGCCCACGGGCTGCGGTTCGGCCACCCATAGTCTAATTAATGGTAAGAATCTTAAGTTGTAGCCACATAACAATAACTGTTTCCAGAAAAACTTTTAAATCCTAAATGTGTGAAGAATATAACTTTTACTTGGAAATATGTCACACACTGCTGAGTGAAACTTACTTGTGAGTAGGCACATACAGAGTTGTGTTATAAGGCAGGGGATTGGACTGCAAGATTGCAGCCCTAAACACAGATACTACGGAGCAAGGTCCATTAAATTCAGTGACTTCTATTACTCAATACACATAAGCAGAATTGCAGGGTAAACTATTCTTTTTAAATGCACCACTAAGATTGATAGTTCATATTTCTCAATGAAGAATGTTTTCAACTGGAGAAAGCCAGCTTTTAACACTTCTTAATATGTATGTTAAATCACAGATCATTTCTGATAAACAATTCCCCATGGCAATGTTTTAAAGAGGCTAAGAAAAATTCCATCTATAGCACTGAGCACTTATGTCAGTCTGATGGGAACATGGTGCTTGTTTTGAGTATAGCCTTCCTTTGTCAAAATTAAGTCTCTGATCTTGCAAAATTTATCTATTTATATTTAAATACTAATTGAGAGTTAATCCAGAGAAATTATAACAAGGTACCTACATACAACTGGGATATGTAAGATTTCTTGCTTTTTGTGCTGTTTGATTTGATTCAAATTATGGTGTCAACACATGTTTTGAATTAGAGAATACCATCTTCTTTTTCCCCCTTATTTTTAGAGCTGTCTGGCTCCTTTTTGGCACAGTGCTGTGGCTAAATTTTTGGCACAGTTTGGAATGCTCTTAGTTATCTTGTTCTGTAGCCCATGTGGAAGGTTAGTTTGCACACAATTAGAGTTTTGGGTGGTGTTATCTGAGATTACAATCCTGTGCCATATCTGGTGGGTTGTGATGTTAAAAGGGACAACAGATCTCTTCTACTTTCATCTACTCCTCCAAGTTAGTTATTTTTATATTTTCCTATTGATTCAGTGCTACTCTAGGAAAATGAGATACATTGGTGGTGGTGTTATGTGTACTATGTTAGGTACTGTATTTTCTACTTTTTCTGCTTTTTTATTTACAGAATTTACATAAGATTTTCTTCATAACTGAAAAGTACTTGAAGCATGTCTCTCTAATTCACCTGCCTTCTCCTCATTTCAAGACTTGGCAGAGTGATAACACTGTACAGTACTTCCAAACTTCAAATCAGAGAACAGAATAGGAAAACAGGAATGTGGTACCCACACTTAAATGGTATACAGTGAACTTACATGGTCATGAACCCTAGAGAACTACATTCTTCATTGCGCCTTTTTCTAGTCTTTGGCAAATCATTTTCAATCTTTGAAATGAGAATAACCACTGGATAAAATGATGCAAATTTCTTGTGTGAATAAATGCAATAAAAATGCAGCAAATTAGAAACACAAATAGTAGGAGTTCCCAAATACAGTAAAACCCCTACTTACAAAAAAAAGTCCATTCCATAGGCTTTTGCTTAAATCAGTTTTTTTGTAACTCGAAATAAACCCATAGGAAAAATTGTTTTTTATGTAACTCAAAGCAAACCCATAGGAAAAATGAAATTTTTATGTAAATCAAAGCAAGCCCACAGGGAAATGATTTTTTACGTAACTCGAAGCAAACCCATAGGAAAAAGACTCTTTATTTATTTATTATTCTTATTTATTAATTCAATTTCTATACCGCCCACTTGGCCTAGGCCGACTCAAGGCAGTTCACAATCATGGACAAAATAGCATAGCAAACCCATAGGAAATCGTGTAAATCGGGGCATGGTTTTAGCATAAAATCATTATGTAAGTCAAATTTTATTTAACTCGAGGCATTTGTAAGTCAGGGTTTTACAGCAATTTATAGAAGTTTGCATTTGGAAGGAGCGTGAATTAGTGGTCTCCCTGTGTTTATTATCGGTGTTATGTAAACAGTGGTTTTTGCTAGGTATACAGTATTTGTACATAGTATGAGTGCCTCTCTGTGCATACAAATAGATACATTCTACTATTTAGGATATCTATAGTAAGAAGAACCTATTGGGGAAAAGTGGGGAGTCGCTCTGCTCACTTCCAAGCTTGGCACCAGAGCTTTGGCACCATCACTGCTGGCATGCAGGATCCAGACGGTCAGCAACAAGGCAGTGTGACCTAGAAATACTAGGAAAAATAAGTTTGGCGAGTGCAACAGCCAGAATTGTAGACTTTGAAATTATGTCCAAAATAACTCTTAACTTTTCCCCTCCTCTGGAAAGCAACATCTGTACAACTGTATTACTTGACCAGGAGGGGGAGAATGACAAATAATATCTATTGACTCCTGTCTTGCTTCCTTCCCCATTTTTTTGCCTCACCCAAGATATCTATAAATCAAGCCTGAAATCAGGCTGAAATCTTGGCATAGCCATGACCAGGGGTGGCCAACCTTGGTGCCCCAGGTGTTCTTGGACTTCAATTCCCAAAACAGCTGGCAGAAACTTTTATGAAGATTTTTAATCGGTCTTTGGCCCAAGCCACTGCCCCACCTTGTCTGAAATCCTCTACTATTATACCTCTGCCTAAAAAACCTAACATAGATAGTCTGAATGACTTCCGCCCTGTGGCGCTTACACCTGTCATAATGAAATGCTTTGAAAAGTTGGTGCGGAACCATATTGTGGCTTGTTTACCAGTTGGACTTGACCCTTGTCAATTTGCATATAAGAGAAAGAGCTCCACGGAGGATGCTGTGGCTACGGACCTACATGCTGCTCTGACCCATTTGGAGAAACAAGGGACTTATGTGAGACTGTTATTTGTAGATTTTAGTTCTGCATTTAATACTATTCTTTCGCATAGACTGGTGCCCAAATTATTAGATCTGGGGCTTCCGCCATGCTTATGCAGGTGGATACTAGATTTTCTATCAGATCGTTCCCAATGGGTCAGGATGGGCTCTCACGTCTCTGCAGATCTCAGTATAAGTACTGGGACACCGCAGGGGTGTGTGCTAAGCCCACTTCTGTACACACTTTACACATATGATTGTGTTCCCAGTTACCCCAGCAATAAGATCATCAAGTATGCAGATGACACAACGGTGGTGGGTCTGGTTACTGCTGGGGAGGGGGAGTCGGCTTACAGGAAGGAGGTTGAGATGCTGACGGAGTGGTGTAGGTAAAACAATTTATTCCTCAATGTAAAAAAGACAAAAGAGATCATTGTGGACTTTCGAAAATGCAAATTGAACATCCAGCTACTTATTATTGAAGGGAATTGTGTGGAACAGGTCTCGGTGTTTCGATTTCTGGGAATGGAGCTGAGGGATGATCTAACATGGGGAGCAAACACCAAAGATCTGATGAAGAGAGCACAGCAGAGGTTATACTTCTTGAGGGTCCTCGGGAAGAACAATCTTTCAAAGGACCTGCTGTTGGCATTCTACCATTGTACCATAGTGAGGGTGCTAACCTATGGTCTGTGTCCATACACACAGTTGGGAGTTGTACAGCTAGGGAAAGAACAATGCTGTCCAGGGTCATAAAGACTGCGGAGCGGATAATCAGGCGTACTCTTCCCATTCTAGATCAAATCTATGCCACCAGGTGTTGTAAGAAAGCTGTAGAGATTGTGCAAGATAGTACGCACCCTGGAAATGATCTCTTTCAGCTTCTGCCTTCTAGAAGAAGGTATAGGGTCATAAAGACCAGGACCAGCCGCTTGAGAAATAGTTTCTACCCAAAAGCGGTTCTGGCTTTGAATACAGTGCAATGCAGTCTATGAGGGAGCTTCTGTATATAGTTTTTAGAGTTTTAGAGCTTTTTAGAGCCTTAGAGCTTTTTAGGAGTTAAATGTATATATGTGGGAAGGGAGTATGTTGATAATTTTGTATAGTAGTATTTTGTTTAGGTTTTGTTGGGTTGATAAGTGTCCCCCCCCCCCAATCTCGTTGTTCTGTGCAGGATAATGACAATAAAGATTTATCTATCTATCTATCAATAGCCAACCTGTGTTTCTGCTCAGATGAAACAACCCCATGTCCATTGCAGATGTATATCTGTGCTTATTTTACTATCGCATCGGAGAGCAAGACATCACAAACATTTCTCCTCTTTTGTGACATGTTTCTATATTTGCAAATGATTCTTACACAGCTAAACTACGATAGCTGCTACACTGTTGCATGAACTTCAAAAGCTAGACTCATGGATTCCGTGGTTTGTGGGATATTTGTTTGTTTGTTATCCATCAACTAGTCTTTTCATACTTGGTTGCTGTGCATGCTTTCCTTCTCAAGGGGAAAACATATCAGTTTTGCACAGGGATATTTTGCACAAAATGTCTCTGGGGAAAAGCACTCACTGCATTCCCATACACTGGAGCCAAAGAGTTTCATGTGGTTTAGTAAACCCTCAAGCAGACCATCTTGTCGAGAACAAGTAGTTTAACAAGACTTTTTCATTTTCCTAATGTTCACAGCTATCCACACTTCTTCCTTTTATACCAATACCAAACACACAAGATTGGGAGAGTATAGCCAGTAGACACACCAGCTTCAGCTAGTACAATGTGGGAGAAGAGTAGATTAGACTGGGTGTTAGACCAGGAAGACAGGGTCTACTGGATTCACAAGTTTTGGCAACAACAGCCCTGAGTTCCCTTCCCACCCATCTATATCCTAAAAGTGATTAATCTACCAGGAAATTAAGCTCTTCCCAGATTTCTTCTTTGAGTTAAGATCTGCAGAGATTAAAAAGAAAGAAAAATACATAGAGCGAGGAATGCAAAAGGAGATCAGCAGCCAAAACCCAAATTCCGTAAGCTGATTCTCTCCCAGCCAGCATACCGACTGCTCTTGCTGGCTACGATGATGTCAGATGCAGATCAACATATTTTGAGGGCAACGGGCTGGGGAAGGCTGTGCCATATGCAGACTTCAGAGAGAGTTCAAACAGGACTCTCCCAATGAGCTTTCAGAAGACAAAGGCCAGACTTTAATAGACTGAATGCATCCAAGTCCAGAGCCTGAAATACTACTTTTAAAAAGAGTGAATAAAATCACAGCCACAGTTACAGGGGGTTTCAGTATGTTATTATACTCGTTCCATTTGAAAGTGACTTTCCAAGTTCTGTTTCTACATGCCCACATTATCATTAGGGTTTCTACACATCCAGTGTGCAGTGGTTAAACTGTTGTATTGCAGCCAAAAAAGCTGATGCTGTGAGTTCAGTCCTGACGGCCCCCCAGGTTGACTCAGCCTTCCATCCGTCCAAGGTCAGTAACCATAGCTCAAAGAGTGCACTAAGCACTAGGGGGTGAAATATAAGTGTGATTGCTTTTGCTATTGCCCTTTCACAGGGGACAGTCCTCTTTCTAAAGGGCAGACAAGGAACAGCACAAAACTTTCCTCTATTCCAAGCGCTGCCCACTTCCAGTAAAATTTAATCAATAAATAGATGAATAGATAAATAAATATAATTGCCATCATCATCTTAGAATGGCAGAGCTGGAAGGGACCCTATGGATCATCGAGGCCAGCCTCTTAAGGACGCACAGTGGGGATTCAAATTCCCAACCTCTGGCTCCACAGCCAGAGACCTAAACCTAAAGAACCATAAGAAATAAGATCAAGGACCTTAAAATTGCTTCTTCACAGCTAGTAAACTGGATAGTGGTCTCAGCAGTTTTGTGGATAACCTGGTCACAGTCTCCCTTACTGGGGTCAAATGCACTGTGATCTCATATGAATTGTAAAAATCATTTCTAACTTTACTCGGGTACAGATATATCCCCATATCTAATTTTATGCAAACTAATGTCCTCTCCTGACCTCTTTCTCTTTGTACTGATGCATGTCCTACTTTTCGCTGACACATAAGCATCCACCATATGGGTCATTATATTCATTCTTCTTTGAATCAAATGCCCAACCTCTGCTCCCAGGCCAACCCATTCGCGTCACCCCCATGCAGTTCACCACCCTGTGTGGTCCCCCTCCCTCCCCTTCCCCCAAAGGTGATGCATTCCAAATCGGGCTTCCAGTGCCAACCTGCGTTACAAAATGGGCACGGTCCAGAAACGGGTACCTACTGCTGGCCAATCGAAGTCAGGCAGATCTGCATACAGATGGTGGCACATGGGGGTCAGACAAAGGCAGGAAGAAGGAATCAAGCAGATGGAGATGAAACTCTCATTTGAAGGAGGTGTGTGGGGGGAGCCAGGGTTTTTCATAGGGGACAAAAGAAACACTCCTTCCACCCCCAACACAGGGACGGGCATTTCTGCCAGCTCTTCTCTTATTTGGCAGCCACAGCTCCAGGGCTTTTTAAAATAATCTTATAGTTGTCGCAAAGCAAGTAAAACACAACCATGCCTTCCCTAACAGCTTGGGGCAGGGGGTGGGGTTGTGTCAAGTGTGGTGGCCGGGAGAGGCTAACTGCCTTTGCTCATGAAATACAACCAACAGCAGGCAGTAAGCACAAGCAACTGAAACCCTTTGGGCCTCAGCTCATTAGGAACCTGAGCAAAGGAATCTGGGCAATTAAAAGAAAAAGAAATGGCCACATCCATCCACCCAGGGTTTTTTTCATTATTGTCAGCTGTAAAAATAGTGTTACTATTCTGTTAGGCTGGCCAATTATTGTGTGCCTGTGTACCTGTTGTGTGTACAAATTGATGCCATGAGGCCTCCCTCTTATGTCTGATGAAGTGGATTTGGTCCACGAAAGCTCACGTTTAACATTTAAATGCAGTAGTCTTTAAGGTGCCACAGTAATTTTTGTCTCTTTTTGTTCTCAGATCTGTCCACCCCATTTGATAGGCAAATGTGGGGTGGGAAGAGTGACATTTTAAAATCATAAAGCCTGGTCAGGTCCACTCACATCAAGAGTGAGGAACAGCACTGATCAAGTATGTTTTCTGTAATGCTGGGGACAGGAAAGGCTGGGGAAATCATTAATGCAGTATTTACTTTGACTGTTAGGAAAGACCATAAAACTGCCCCCATTTTAATTCCAGAGTCCAACATGGAATTAATAGGAGTATTTCCAGCTATGACTTCGTGTCTGTGTCACAGATATTGGCCATCCTTCACACCAGTGACAAGCTTGGGTTTTTTCTGGGTTGAAAGGGACTTTACTGACCAGGTCAACTCCACAATCTGTTTTTATACTTTCTAGATGCCCACATTAGCTAGGCTCTCTTGCCTCCAGCCCAACCAATTCTGTTTGTAAAGAGAGCATAATCCCAACAGAGAACTAAGCGAGATAATGACCCTCAACATCCTCTGAATGGATAGGAGCCTCAAGTCTGCCGGCTCAGATTCAGAAAGAGCTTTATGGCAAGAAGAAACATTCTTGAAGGTATACAAAAGCAAAATTGTTACCCCATGACCCTGGGATTTTCCTTATACACAGTTACGGTGCCTACAGTAAAATCAAAGTAGAAGACATAGCAAAGAACTCACTGAACAATCCATATCCTCCTTTAATGTTATCATGTTATAATGTTACCTCCCCTGTGTCACTTGGAGGACCCTGAAAAGGGTTGGAGTCCCTAAACATAAGACCAAGAAGCTCAAATGGGGCCTGCTGACAGACAACAACACACTGTGTGAATGTGGAGAGATACAGAATCCAGATCATTTGCTGGTCTGCCGGTTACTACCAGAAACATGTACCAATGAAGACTTAAGTTTGGCCAACAACAAAGTCAAGAAGGTGGCTTCATTTTGGCAATGTAACATCTTACCTAGACACAAAAGAAAAATCCCTCCAGAGTAACTTTTCCCACTCTGAGTGATGTTTTCTTCTGCATCCCTATTTGGTCATCATGGAAGGGAGTGGTAGCCGCATAAAGGCAACCTGCTAGCCCAGCCACCTCCATCATCATGTTGAATGCAGAAACTGGAAGGGAAGACTGGTGTATTGAAACTCATCACATTTAGGGTTCTGACTCACATGGAGGGGGGGTAGCATCCTCCTCTCAGTATGCATGGGGCACCATATGCTTTCTTATGCAGGGCATTCAGCATTCCTGACCACTAGACCACACCATCTGAGGCTAAAGCCTAAATATCTAAAGGGCAAAATACAGTGTTTCAGCCACTCTACATTGAGAGACAAGCATGAGCCCCACTCCACCCCCAATGCAAAATCAGCATCAAACTGTGATATGTCTATGACAAAGAAAGTGGACGTTTATGCTATAAAAAATAAAGGAACATGAATAGTATGGGGACATGTTGCCATTGATTCTCCTAGCCCTCTAAATGGCCCTTTGTTTCTCTAGGTCAGCCTCCCTCCCTAGGGTGGAACAACTAGAAAGCCTCAAGATGTTTTCAGTATATACCACCTCCAGTCTTAGCCAGTAGAGGCAAGTAGGAAGGATTATAGGAAACTGGATTATGACAGTTACAGTTGGCTAGTCAGTGTTACCAACTTCTTCGTGTCTAGGCCAGTCATGAAGCTGCCAAAATGAAGTCACCTTTTGGTGAGTTCGTTCTGCAGTATCTTTTGCCTGACCTAGTGTGAGAAATATTAGCTGGCACAAGGTGGCCATTGCCTGGGGCATGCCTGATTGTGGTTAAAAAATGCCACAATCTTCAAAGAGGCTCTTTCTGTGTACCTTCCCAGTAAGGAGCCATTCCTTCCTGAAATTCACTTCACTAAACAGAACCGCAGAAATGTTATGCTTTACTGACCTTAGGACATTCTGGTCTCTGCCTCCATCCAGAAGACCTGGGCCACTGGGAGGATGTACCCTTCTTTTCCCAAACCCACCCAGCCCAAAACTTAGGGAGAACAAGAGTTTTTTTTAATCCCAATTCCCAGAATTCTCAAAATTATGGGAACTGTGATCTTAAAAAGTGACATTTTAATTTAATTTTATTTTTTTATTTTTTGGAAAAAGCATCAAGCCAAGGAGATGACCAAGCCTGTCCCAATCACCCTGCTGAAGGAGGAGCAGGATCTACCTTGCAGGGCTGTTATGAAAGTAAACTTGGGAGAAAAGTCATGTACACTGCCTTGAATCCAAGAGAGAAAAATTAGGAAATTCTTCTTCTTTCTTCTTTTGTGTCCAGATCCAGCTTTGGACTACCAAAATTAAGCCACCTTCTTGGCTTTGTCACTGGCCATAATTAAATCTTCATCAATACATGTTTCTGGTAGTAACTGGAAGACCAGTAAATGAGCTGGATTCAGTATCCCTCCACATTCACACAGCGTGTTGTTATCCACCAGCAGCTCCCACTTGAGCATGTTGGACTTAAATTTAGGCACTCCAAACCTCAGCCTATTCAGGGACCTCCACGTGATGTAGGGTAGGTCGAGTTCCTTAGCCATATCGTCCTTTAAAGTTATTCCTTGTCCAGTGAACTCCTTCCTCCATCTTCTAATTTGATTTTGCTCTTGCGAACCCTCAAGAATGTTTGTTCTTGTCATAAAGCTATTCCTGGAAATAAATGTCACCCATTGTAGCATTTTCTAAACCCAATTCCACATTTGTATAAGTAGTACAGAAAGTAGTTCATTCCAGATTCCTCAGTGGGTCAAAGGAAAAGGGTGTTATTGCCAATGCCAGTGCAAAACCAAAACTGACTTCTAGACAGTGCTGCCCATAAATCCTTCACCCCTTCTCTTGAGCCTGTGCAAAATATACTGCTAGCAAAGAAATAAAGTTGAATTCTCATGCCCTGCCCCATGAGGTTTGAATGGGTTAAAAACAGATCATTAATAAGCATGAACAACAGTTGACTCACAGAAGGGGTGTATCTGTCCAGACATGATAAGATTCCTAAAGGGATGCTAAACTCCTGATTACTTACATACTGAGCCAGGAGTAGGCATACTCTCTACCATGAATAAGGAAGGCAACTGCACTTATATGTGCAACCCATGCTTCTGTGCATACAAAGTAACACAGGAGCGGTAATGGATATATGGTTCACAGAGAGAAAGAGGAAAAAACTGAGAGGAGGGGGAGGGGTAGCCATCATCTATAAAGAGAACATCATCCTCAGCAGGGTCTCCACTGCCTCCAACCCAGGGTGGGAGGCTCTCCATGTGCTGGTGGGAGCCAGGGAGAGATGGAGCCTGGATCTGGTATATTGAGCCCTTTCTGACATGCCCCCAGTCCTTGCGGGGCTGGCTGACTTCATCTCCGTGGTGGTTCTATCATTCCTCAGGAATCTGGTTCTGGGGGATTTTGACATCCACACTGAGGGGAGGCTGGCAGGTGTGGCCTCAGAATTTATGGACACTATGGGTTCCTGGGTCTTTCCCAGTGTGTCAGCAGGCCTACTCATATAAGAACATAAGAACATAAGAACAGCCTTGCTGGAACAGGCCACAGCCCATCCAGTCCAGCATTCTGTCTCACACAGTGGCTCACCATTTCCTTCAGGGTATTCCCAAGGAGATGCCTTCACCTGCTTAGGATTCCCTGGAAATGGCATTGAGAGATATCCTGCCTATCTCTCCAACCCGGAGGTTGTCCTTAGGTAGCCATAATTATAGCCATTGATAGCCTTGTCCTCCATGAACTTGTCTAATCCTTTCTTAAAGCTGTCAAGACTGACAGCTGTCACCACTTCTTCTGGCAGGGAGTTCCATAGACCAGTAATCCTCTGGGTGAAAAAGTACTTTCTCTTATTTGTTTGAGAACTAGTACCCAAAAGTTTCATGGAGTGTCCCCTAGTTCTAGTGTTGTGCGATAGGGAAAACAGTTTTTCCTTATCCACTTTGTCCACACCGTGCATGATTTTATAAACTTCAATCAGGTCACCTCTTAGACGCCGTCGTTCAAGAGTGAAAAGGCCCAACCGTTGCAGCCTCAGATGGTAAGGAAGGTGTTCCAGTCCCCTAATCATTCTGGTTGCCCTCCTCTGTACTTTCTCCAACTCCATAATATCCTTCTGGAGGTATGGCGACCAGAACTGTACACAATATTCCAGATGGGGCCTCACCATAGATTTATAAAGAGGCAAAATGACACTCGCTGACTTATTTTCTATACCCTTCCTAATGATCCCTAACATTGAGTTTGCTTTTTTCACTGCTGAGGCACACTGGGTTGACACCTTCATTGAGCTGTCCACCAGGACACCAAGGTCCCTTTCCTGGTTTGTCGCAGAGAGTTCAGACCCCATCAGTTTATAAATGTAATTGGGGTTTTTTGCCCCAACATGCATCACTCTGCACTTACTGATGTTGAAGCTCATTTGCCACTGTTTTGCCCACTCCCCCAGTGTCAAGAGATCCCTCTGGAGCTCTTCAAAATCTCTCACAGTTTTCACTACCCTGTATAATTTAGTGTCGTCAGCAAATTTGGCTACCTTGCTTTTTACTCCTACCTCTAGATCATTTATGAAGAGGTTGAAAAGCAGGGGTCCCAGTACTGAACCTTGGGGGACCCCACTCTTTACTTCCCTCCACTTGGAGAAGTGTCCATTTAGTGCTACCCTCTGTTTCCTGTCCCTTAGCCAGTTGCTGATCCAGGACAAGACCTGTCCCTTTATTCCATGACTGGTAAGTTTATTCAAGAGCCTTTGGTGTGGGACCTTGTCAAAAGCCTTCTGAAAGTCCAGATAAACAATGTCAACTGGATCCCCCTTATCCACATGCTTGTTGACACTCTCAAAAAATTCCAACAGATTAGTGAGGCATGATTTGCCCTTGCAAAAGCCATGTTGGCTCTCCTTTAGCAGCGCCTCCTCTTCTATGTACCTATTAATTCTATCTTTTAGGATGGTTTCCATCACTTTACCTGGGACACATGTCAAACTGACAGGCCGGTAATTTCCTGGATCACCCCTGGATCCTTTTTTGAAAATTGGTGTTACATTCGCTACCTTCCAGTCATCAGGCACAAAGCCTGATTTGAGGGAAAGATTATATATTTTGGCTAGGATATCAGCAATTTCATCTTTAAGTTCCCTGAGAACTCGTGGATGGATGCCATCTGGTCCTGGGGATTTGTTAGTGTTTAGCTTAACAAGACATGCAAGGACCTCCTCCCTGGTTATTTCTATCTTGCTTAATTCTTCGGTTTCCCTCCCTACGAAGATAGGTTCTGTTTTGGGCATGTGGTCTCTATCTTCTTCAGTGAATACTGAAGCAAAGAATTCGTTGAGTCTCTCTGCAATCTCTGTTTCCTCTTTAATAACCCCTTGCCTTCCATTGTCATCCAATGGTCCAATGGCCTTCCTAGTTGGGTTCTTACTTCTAATGTACTTAAAGAAGTCTTTGTTATTCCTCTGAGTATTTTTAGCTATACGCTCCTCAAAGTCTTGCTTTGCTTTCCTGATTGTTGCCTTGCATTTGTTCTGCCAGAATTTATGTTTCTGCCTGCTGTCCTCATTTGGACAAGCCTTCCATCTTCTAAATGAGCTTTTCTTGCTCTTGATCACTTCCCGAACAGCTCCTGTAAGCCACATTGGAGTCCTCTTGGACCTGGCAGTGCCCTTTTTCCTTTTGGGTATGCATTCCAATTGGGCCTCTGTTATTGTTTTTGTAAACAGCCTCCATGCCACTTGGAGTGTTTGGACTCTCTCAATTTTCCCTTTCAGTTTCTTTTTTACTAGTTTCCTCATCTTTGGGAAATTTCCTTTTTGAAAATTTAAGGTCTCTGTGTTAGATATGGCTGGCCATACGCTGGACCTGGTCTTCTCTGGGGCATGCAGAGACAATGACCTGAGAGGCGAGGGGCTTGCCTCCTCAGCCCTCTCATGGTCCAACCATTACCTGCTGAGGTTTAAGGTGGTGACGCCTACCCCCACCCCAAAATTCAGGACTGATTAGGATGATCCGCCCCTGAAGGCTGCTGGATCCAGTAGGCTTCCAAGCCACCTTGGGTGGGTTTCCTTCTGAGCTGGTCAGTTCTCCTGTCAAAGCCCAGGTAGCCAGATGGTATGTCAAAGCTGCTAGGGCAGTTGACACGATTGCTCCCGAATGTCCTCTCCTCTGCAGAGCTCGGGCATCCCCATGGTTCACGGAGGAACTGCGGATATGAAGCAGATAAGGAGAAGGCTAGAGAGCAAGTGGAGACAGGTCCCGTCAGATGAAAATCTTGGTCCTCATCGCTGACCATTCCCAACGGTCCTGCGAACCATTTGCATCACACTTCAGATTGGGACCTTGATTCTACAGTTGGTGCAGCAAATTGGAAGATGTTCAGTGAGGTCCCCTGCCAGGCTTCCTGGGATCAGTTTCAGCTTGCATCAACTGAGGGGGTGGACAGGACAAGGCACATGTACATTGTAATCCCACGAGCTCTCGCTTTGATCCTTGCCCATCTTGGCTACTAAAATCTGCTAAGGGAGTAGGGGAGTGGTTGAGAAATATCATTAATGCCTCCTTGGCTGAAGGTGTTATGCCCTCTAGACTAAAGGAGTCAGTTATATGCTCGTTCTTGAAAAAAATCAAATTTGGCCACAGATGTCTTGAGTAATTATAAACATATGGCTAAGATCCTCTTTTTGGGTAAAATCATTGAGAGGGTTGGTACACTGTCACCAATATGTGGACGACACGCAACTCTGTCTCTCCTTTACATCATCTGCATGGGATGTCGTCCAGTGCCCAGATGGTTGTCTGGCTGTGGTGTTGGAATGGACCCAAGCTAACAAGTTGAGACTGAGCCAAGGTAAGATGGAGGTGCTGGTGTTGGAGGGTCCGTCTGCCTGACTAGGAACCCTGACCCCAGCACTAGACGGGGTGGTCTTGTCCACTAAGGACCAAGTACACAACTTGGGGGGTGGGGTCATATTAGATTGCCATCTGACCCTGGGGCACAAATTGCAGCAGTGTGTAAAGCTGCTTTTTCCCATCTTTACCAAATAGCTCAGTTGTGTCCCTACTTGGAAAGGCAGACCCTCATAACACTAGTTATCTTCCAGGTAAAGTTGTGTATTGATTGCTGTAATGCTCTCTATGTGGGGCTCTCCATATTCGTGATATGGAAACTTCAACGGGTGCAGAATGCAGCTGCCAGTCTGTTACTGAGGTGAGAAAATATGCACATGTCTCCCCAGTCTTGGTGGAATTGCATTGGCTTCCTGTTTTATTTCGTGACAGGTTCAAGGTGGCTGTGCAATCTTTCAAAGCCCTAAATGGTTTGGGACCTTCCAACTTGGCAGAGTGTCTTCCCCTCAGAAATCAGGTCCGCTTCACCCGTTCTTCTCTGACAACTCAACTCTAAGTACCAACTCCCAGGTTGGCTAGAAAGTAAGCTACCTGCCAGAGGGCTTTCTTGGTGGCGGCTCCAGCTTTGTGGAACACTCTACCTTGGGAGCTGTGTTTGATTGACTCTTTAGGGACCTTTAAGAAGCAACTGAAAAACGTTTTTTCCCCTGAGGAGGCTTTTGGCAGCTTGCTGGACTAAATAGGAGACCCTCCCATCGTTCTTTGCCACTCTGGCTAGTAGTCCTCGGTTTTTATTTTGACTGGGGGTAGTGCTTGTGGTGGTTTTATTGTCTTATGGCAGGGGTTCTCAACCTTTTTAAGCCAGGGGCCGGGTCACTCTCCCTCAGACAGCTTCGGGGGTTGGACAGCCATTTTGCCCTTCCTCCACCACATGGCACTTCCTAGTGTGGTGGAGGCAGTGGGGGGGCCACATGAAATTATGCCATGGGCCGCATTCAACCCATGGGCTGCAGGTTGAGAATTCCTGTTCTACCCCATCTTCAGTTTTGCTCTTTTTAATATTCTGAACCGCCCAAAGTGGGAGTGTATCCCAGATGGGCCGGGTATAAGTTTAATAAGTAATAATAATAATAACAAACACACAAGCATAGGCACACACATCCAACTAGCTACAGAGCATACAATATCTTTTTAAATTAAAAATGGCCTGACACGTTGCTTCCTCCGCAAACCCCACAATCAACACAGAAGAGAAAACAGGTCCCACAAGTATGGAATCTCCCAAGGGCGGTGTTGGAGGAAATGCATCACAAAGCAATGGAATGTATTAATATTGTGAATCATCAGCTTTATAGGCAAAGATTAATTCTTGAGTACAAACATCAGTCCAGTTCGCTTCTTTAAGAATCAAGAAAAGCATAGGAAACAGAGCCATGGTTCATACTTCACAACTACTCAGGGTGAGAAACAAATACAGTAAAACCCCAGTTTACAACTGCCCTGGGTTATGTTTGCCGCAGTTTACGGCGGCAAATTAAATCAATTCCAACTGAAAATTGCACTATTTTAAGCTCTAAAATGGCTCCTGCCCCTCCACAGGAAGTCGCAATGCAGTGCTTACTGCTGTGGAGGTGCCATCAGCGTCGGCATTTCTGCCGCTATTTCCGGACTGTCCTCTGCCCCTGCCGGCACCAGAAGAGTGTGGGGACCTTATCTGTTTGGTTCCCACCTTCCTCCGAGCTCCCTGGGCAGTGCTACAGCCTGGGGGAGGTGCGTGTTTTTGGCTGTAGCACTGCCCAGAAAGCTTGGAGGAAGGTGGGAACCGAACAGATAAGGTCCCCAGATTCTCCCAGGACCGGTAGGGGAGGAAAATGGGCTCATCACACACCTCCCCCAGATCGGAACCAAGCAGATAAGGTCCCGAAACGACGTGGAAAAGGTAAGGAGATCACTTCATTGCTTTTGTGCAGGTGGGGGACGATTGCGTCTGGCATGTTTTGGATTTTTTGGCAGTTTTCTGGCAATTTTTTTTGCCATTTATGTATGTTTTGTTGTTGTTGTTGTTTTTGGTCTAGTCAGGACTGTTTCCCTTTTGGGGGGAACGATCATGTTTGGCATTTTTTAAAATATTATTTTGGTGTGTGTGTGTTTTGTTTTTGTATTTATTGATTGATTGCTTATTTTTGGTCAGGTCAGAACTTTTTAAAATTTTCAATGCGTGCTTCAGTTTACAGTTTTTTCAGGTTACGACGGAAGCTGTTGGAATGAACCTCCGTCATAACCTGAGGTTTTACTGTACATTTAAAGTGTTCTCCCTTTTCCTGGCTGTAATAAATGGGGAAAAGAAAGTCTCAAAGAATTAAAAAGGCAAATGCTACTGATTCACTATCAACTTATTTTATGTACTGTAGTTGTGTTTATATCCTAAGCTTAAGTCAGCACATCTGCCCCTCCTTCTTCATAGTTCATTGTCAAAATAGCCCCGCCATGTAGGTCAGGCTAAAAGCATGTGACAGTTCATCAAGTTCATTTCATTGCCCAGTGAGGAACAGAACCAGGATCTCCACAATCGAACCCATTTCTCTAAACACTATTCCACACTATTTGCTGCTTGTTACTTCCGCCTCCCCCAGTTTATGAAATTATTTCTGATTTACCTTTTGCCCTATAGAGAAGCTCCCCATATGACCTGCAATTTAGCCTTCACCCACCCAAAAAGAACAATATAGCTGACTTAAACTCCATTTAATTATCTGTTTACCATTTAAAAGTATTTTCTTTGTATTCAGATCAAATGTGATAAAGTTAATTCTAGGCTACTCTGCCCCACCCACACACCCACACACCCACACACCCACACACAGAGAAGATGACAGCATGTTAGGGACTCAGGGATTCTCAACCTGTGGCCCACGGGCTGGATGCGGCCCATGGCACCGTTTCATGTCCCCCTCTTCTCCACCACACCCAGAGGTACCATGTTGTGGAGGAAGAGCAAAATGGCAGTCCGGCCCCTGAAGTTGTCTGAGGGAGTGTGACCTGGCCCCCAGTTTTAAAAGGTTGAGAACTCCTGGTTTAACTCATACTCTGCCAGTCATTCTTCCTCTAAACATAACAGCAGTTTCCCCCCTCCACATATCAATCCACACAGAAAGAGGAGCAGGAGAAACAACTATATATTTAACTTTTTGGCTGGAAGGAAAAGAACAGTGTATGGCTAAGTAAAGGTTAGAATACGTGGCATGGGATAGGCTGCCATCTCCAGTGGGTTAAATTTAGGAACAGAAAAATGATTCCCTCCAGTTGAGAGGGAATCATGCAAAACTTACTCCAACTTATAGTTTGGTCTATAAAGTAAAAGGTATGTCAAGTTTCCCAATTTTAAACCCCCACCCCCTTTAAAAAAAACCATGCCACTTGCAAACTGCAGGCATTAGGATTTTAAAGCAGACCTAAGGATCCATGGTAGAAACAACAGCAGTATCAATAATAGGAAAACATGCTGCATCAGATGAAATAAAAAGGGGTATGTGCAGCAGTGGCTGACATCTGGGAAGGACAAGCAAAGTGAAAGGTCCCCAAAGTGTGGGAAGATAGCCAGGCATTTCCTCTCCAGGAAAGAATAGTAAAGGGACATCACCCTAATTCTTCTCCGATTACAGCTACAGAAGTTAAAGAAGGATCTCCTAAAATGGGATCCCACTAGGCAATCCTACCAAACCACCAAGGGTCTCCTGGAATACCAACAAAAACATTCCTGGCTGAAACCCTGCACAGCCACTAACAGCCAAGCAGTATTGAGCTAGGTAGACCAATGATATAACCCATCTAAGACTATTCTACTGTATCATTTGCAATTGTTCAACAACATACCACCCTTAAGACTTAGGATTTTTGAAAGCAAAAGCAGGGTCTGAAGCAGGGGTGGCCAACCTTTTTGTGCTGCGGGCCTGACCATGCCCCTGAAACAGCTGAGCAGACTGGACCATGCCCCCAGAAGCAGAAGCAGGTGCATTTATGGCTAACGTAAATGCGCCCAATTCTGCATTTATGTCAGCCGCGGGCGTGTTTGCACATGTGTGGGTGCACTTTATGGCTGACATAAACATGCCTGCTTCTGCTACCAGGTGTGGTGGAGATGGGTCAATTGGAATGGTGTTGTGGGCCAGATCCGTCCCATGGACAGTAGGTTGGGGTCCCCCGGTCTAGAGTGCTTAACATTTGGTTGTCAAACTACCAGGAAGTAGCAAAGATCTCAAGGTGAGGCAAGGGAAAAAATACTACCTAAAAGCCTAGAGAGCTGCTGTGCTTTTAGGTAGCAGTTGACAATTCTTTCTTGTGTCTAAGCCAGATGTGAAAATGCCAAAATGAAGGCACCTTTTAGTGAGTTCATTCCACAGTTATTTTCACCCAACCAATACAGCCTGACCGCAATAGGCAAGGGCTCATTTGTTGGTTTGTTGGCTGGCTTGACTTATATCTCACCCAACTGGTGCAAGCACCACTCATTTATGACACTATACCAGGGGTGCCCAAATTTTTCAGGCCATGGGCCAGTCTTGTGGTTCAGGGAGCTGGTCACTATGGCCTGGGGGCTGGATCCAGCCTCCGAAGTCAATTCATCCAGCCCGCAAAGCCCTCATCACTCCTGGAAGCAGAAGTAAAACGTGTCTGTATGGCACCTTTTATGGCACCCATACGGGTGTGCTTTACTTCCACTTCCAGGAGCGACGAGGGCTTTGAGGGCTGGATGAATTGGCTTCAGGGGCTGGATCCAACCCCCAGGTCATAGTTTGGGCACCCCTGCACTGTACCCTTGGCTGTGCTGGCACTACCTGCTGCAGAGGGGAGGGAATGCACCAGAGTGCACATCTAAATCTGTTGAGGCTCTCTATCAAAAGATTCCCCTCCCAAAGACACTCCAAGACTCCTGCCTCACTCATTTTCTCCACGTGTTCACCTGCCTTCTTCAAGCACAGAAAAGACGACAACAATAATGAGATTGCACTGATATGACTCCAGCCTTTAGGATTTTGGGGCTTTGCTATCACCAGCATCCACTCCACATAGATGACTGATGAGGAATGGTGGCAGGGCCGCCATCAGTGGGGGACCATCAGGTCTCCCGTCCTGGGCCCGGAGATGACAGGGGCCCGGCAGCACCAGGAAACTACTGATTGTGTATGCACAAACAAACCACGCATGCACAGGAAACTAAAGGTGTGTGGCCAAAATGGGGGCGGGGAGGGGGGTCGTACCGGGCCCGGAAATATCTGATGCCAGCCCTGAATGGTGGGAGTCCACACCATCTGGAGGCCCAAAGGGCTTCCCCATCTCTCTTTTATCCTGTGCTCCAAGTGCATATTGGGCCCAGAAGTAGAGTCACAGCAAGAAAGCTGTGGCAACCATAGCAAGAGGGTGTTGGAAAAACTTGGGCCTCCAAATTTGAAGAGAACACCATATGGGAGGGAAGTTTAAGGGGGACCCAACTGGGACAAAAGGTGTGTGTGGGCATGGCAGAGAAGTATATGCAGAGGAAGAGAGAGCACCCTCATTTCACCCATCTTCCTACCACAGATATGCCCTCCTCTGTAAGGACTGGGATGGCAAACTGTCACCTTCGGGGTTCAGTGTTTCCCAGAACCTGCACTGGGTACTATAAAAGAGAGGTAGGAAAATGTATCTTATTTTAGATTTCAACTACTAGATCCCCCCCACCCCGCCGCCTCCTTCCACCAGCCAGTGTGTTGGCTGAGGAGCAATGAAGCTGTAGCAGCTACAGAAGTCTAATTTCCAATCTGAGTTGTCAAGAGGTCCTGCAAAATAACTTGAGCCCTTTCTTGGCTGGCCAAGTTGCATGATTAGAGCAGGGGTTGGCTAACCTTTTTGTGCCATGGGCCTGACCATACCCCTGGTCAGCTGAGCGGGCTGGACCATGCCCCAGGAAGCAGGAGCATTTACGGCTTTCATAAAGGCACCCACTTCTGTGCTTATGACAGTGGTGGGTGCATTTGCGCATGCATGGGTACGCGTACATGCATGCGTAAATGCATCCACTTCCACTTCCAGGTATGGGGGAGAAGGCAACGGGCCTGATGGAATGGCATCACAGGCCGGGGCCGGCCTACGGGTCATAGGTTGAGAACCCCTGGTTAGAGCTTTACAAACCCAGCCATTATGGCATACGAGATCTCACCAGACAAGTTACAAAACCCAAAGAGAGACCAAAAGTGACTTTCTCCTGCACAAACATTTCAAACATTTTTTCCCTCTCCCTTGGCCAGCAAAATTGTGGGCAGATGATTTATCACACCACTACAGGGGTTGCCGTCTCGAAATGGCTGCTGGGAGCTTTATGAAGGAAAGCTTAAGATTTCAGGGGGGAAACCCTGAAATGTGATAGGACCGATCAAATTGGCGATCAAATTCATAGGGCAGGGGAGGAGGGGGAGAGAGCAGGGGGAGGAGAGAGGTTGACCAGGCATCTGTTTCTGCCATAGGTTTGGAAGGAGGAAAAGGTGTCTCTTCCTCCCAGATGTGGCTTTGGGGAAAGATCAAGCAGGCAGGAAGGGCAGAAGAAACAATCAAGTAGAAGATTAACAAGGTTATAAGCAGAAACCCCTCGACGCCATTTGAGAAGATATGTGTCTCAAGTCCTCCAGCTCAGATACAGGAAGAGCTTTATGGCAAGAACAACCATCCTTGAGAGTACGCAAGAGCAAAATTAAATTAGAAGGTGGAAGAAGGAGCTCACTGAACAAAGTAGAACATTAAAGGAGAATATAGCTGAGGAACTCAACCTTTCCTATGTCTCTTGGAGGACCCTGAATAGGCTGAGGGTTGGAGTGCCTAAATCATTGATTCCCAATGTGGGGCTCATGCCCCACAGGGTGAATTCAATTCCCAGAAGCTTAAGTCAGTACATTGACTGTTCAGTGCTTTGGAGAATTGACTTAGGCTTCTGAGAATTGAAGTCCAAAAACCAAAAGTTGGGAAACACTGGCCTAAATGAAAGACAAACATTTTCAAGTAGGAGCTGCTGGCAGACGACAACATGCTGTGTGAATGTGGAGAGGTACAGAATCCGGCTCATTTCCTGGTCTGCCAATCCTTACCCAAAACAAGTAGTGATGAAGATTTAATTTTGGCCAAGTTGCCTGATGTTGGCAGTTCAAAGTCTGATCTGGACATGAAAGGAGAAGAAAAGCAAAGAGGCTGGAACTTTTGGGGCAGTCTCCGTCTTTCAGTGCTTTGACACTCTGTGTTAGTTGGCTCAGTGGTTAAGAAACTCGCCTTGTTAGCTGGAAGGCCAGCAAGTTGGCAGTTTGAGACCCGGGTACTGCATGACAGATTGAGCGCCCATCTCTGTCCCAACTCTTGGGGACATGAAAGGAGCCTCATTCGGGAATCCCCTGAGCAGAGTTTCTCCAGCAAAAAATCCTCTCAACCCAAAATGATTTCTGACATGGAATTATTATTATTATCCAGATGTGTTATTTCTTTCTTTAAAAAATCAGAGAAGGCCACAAATCACCTTCAATGCAACCACTCTGAAAGTTTCACTCTAGCAACCTAAAGCGGGAGTTCTCAACCTGTTGCCCGTGGACCGGGTGCGGCCTGTGGCCCCATTCATTTCATGTGCCCCCCCACCGCCGCCTCCACCATACCAGGAAGTGCCATGTGGTGGAGGAGGGGGGAAATGGCCCCCAAATGGCCATCTGGTGAAATTGCCATCTGGCCCCACAAAGCTATCTGAGGGAGCATGACCCGGCCCACTGGTTAAAAAGGTTGAGAACTCCTGACCTAAAGATATGAGGGGATCTATGGGGAATAGGGGAGGGGAGGGAGCTGTCCCTCACCCCCTCACTTTCTGGGCTTGCTGCTGCCTCCAAAGTTGCAACAACTTTTAGTGTCCCGTCCCCACCCCCTCCCCACCCCCACCTGAGCCGCCACTTTGTCCAGAGAACCAACCGCCAAGTGTACTAAACCTAGACCTCTGGGACAACCCCGGGAGGCGCTCTGCACATGCTCAGAGACACACCAGCCTGGCTCCCTAGTACTATGGAAAGTTTGAGATCTCTCCCCCGCATTACGAAAACACCCTTCGCCGCCCGGGCGACGCCCTGCCTCGAGCCTCCCAGCTAGCACTTCCTGGGGAGGGAGGAAGGGAGGGAAAAGGAAAGAAGGGAAGGAAGGAAGGAAGGAAAAAGTCGGGGAGGAGGAGGAAGAGGAGAAATGGGGAGGGGTGGGGGAAGCGAGAGGGGGGAGGATCCCCTCCTTTTTGCTCCCCACAGACACAGCCGGGGTGATACCCACCCCTCCCCCTCCTCCCAGTCGGGGGGGGGCTCACGACCCACCTGAAATAGTAGACATCGCTCTTGCCGGCGCTGAGCCCTGACTTGCGGATGACCTCCTCCTTCTTCCAGCCGGGGGGCAAGGCCGGACAGTCCACCCGCTTCCCGCGCTTCTCCATCGGCGAGGCGGCGGCGGCCAGCCGGAGCCGCCCAGCAGGAGCGCGGGGCCGAGTGTCCGAGTGTCCGAGGCCTGGCGCCCCCCGTGGCCGGGGCCAGCCGCGGAGACCCCCTGCTGGGCCGGAGGTGGCGGGCGAGAGCGCGGCTGGTGTGGAGCGCGCCCCGGGCTGGGCGCCGGGAGGAGGAGGAGGAGGAGGAGAACCCGCGGAGGCGGAGGCGGCCGGGCCAGCCCCCTGGAGCCCGTCGGGGGGCGGCTGTCCAGCAGCTCCCGCGCTCTCGGGGGCTGTCGTGACCGCCGCCGCCGCCGCCTCCGCCGCTCGCTTCTCCTCCTCCTCCTCCTCCTCCACTACTACAGCTGTGGCCACACCGTCGAGACCCGGCCGGTGGAAAGGGGAAGGTGGGGCTGCGCGCGCAGGGCAGGGCAGGGCGCCAGAGGAAGAGGCGGCGGCGGCGGCGGCCAGAGCAGGAGCAGCTTCTCCCGAGGCGGCCCCTTCCGCAACAACTGAGCCTTGTCGAGTCGTCGTCGTCGTCGTCGTCGTCCTCGGAATCCGTGTCATCGGCGCCTGGAACCTCGGGGTCATAGAGCCCGCGCGCCCGGCGCAGCAGCGGTGGGGGGAGGGGCGCGCGGGGAGAGGGAGGGGCCAGGAGGAGGAGGAGGGAGGGTCACGCCCCCCCTGCCGCTGCCCCCGCCTCAGCCTGGGAGACCGTGGGCCACGCCTCTTCGCCCACCCCCCAGCTATATAAGGCTCCCTCCCTCCCTGGCTCTTGCCTTCTTCTTCTTCTTCTCACCCCCACACCCCCACCGGGCAGGACGGAGTGAGCGCCCGTCTCTGTCTCTCCCAGCGCCTGCCAACCTTAGCAGTTCAAAAGCAAGAGAGATTGCCAAGGGGATAAAGAGGGACCACTTCGGGGGTTGGGGGTGGGGGAAAGATCTTGGGGGACGTGAAGAAAGGAGCCTCGTTCGGGCGTCCCCTGAGCGGAGTTTCTCCAGCAAAAAATCCTCTCAACCCAGAAGAATTTGTGGCACATTATTTATTAGTAGTATTAATATTAATATTATTAATTACCACCACCGGGGACCACCCACTACCGGCTCCGGGTGGCTCCCCAAGTGACGCGTCCCTGGAGAGGAGAGCAAAGGAAGGGCGCGCCAGGGGAAATGGGGAGGGTGGGGAAGAGCCTGTCAAAGGGAAGAAAATGCGCGCGGCACGGACCCTAGGAGGGCGCGCGCTCCCGACGACGCGCGTGGTGTGCCCCCCCCCCAAAAAAAACAACAACACCCCATAACAACTCGTTTCCCGCCCAGCCCTCGCCCCACCGCGGAGGGACCGTCTCTGAGCATATGCAGAGCGTTTCGTCCCCCCCTCCCCGACGAAGGAGAGAAAAGGCGAAGGGTCTGTCAAAATGTGTCACACGGAGGGAGCGCGCGCCACCGAGCCACGGTGGGCGATGAATGCGCTGCCCCCAGGAGTTCTTAACCTTTTTAAAGGAGGGGGGGCAAGGTCACGCTCCCTCAGTCAGCTTCGGGGCCGGATGGCCATTTTGCCCTTCCTCCACCACATGGCACTTCCTGATGTGGTGGAGTTGGTGGTGGTGGTGGGGTGTTACATGAAATAGTGCCACTGGCCGCAGGTTGAGAATCCCTGCGCCACTGTTGAGTCCACAACCAAAAGTACTTTCACCAGCAATAGTCGGGTTAAACTCAGTAACACTTTATTCGGCTCAGAAATCGGAGTGGGGCTATAATGTAGCAGGGGGGCGGGTGGCCCCTTATATACAAAGATTTTACAGTGACAAAAACGAAATACATTTCGGCGGCTTCCGGGGAAACCATTGAAGCTCCACTACAGACGATTTGGCACTCTGACACTTCTCTGAAATGCGCACTTTTGAAATGGCCGCACACTTCCTTCAAAGTGCGGCTTGACTTTTGAAGTGTCATTAGGCGTCTGGACACAACAGCAAAAAGGAACTTGTGTTTTCTTACTCACTCAGTCACTCTCACAAGCGCTGCGGAGGAGCGTGGTGTGTGCCTCTGAACATATGCAGAGAGTGCCCCTCCCCCCTCCTGTTCTTTGGAGAGACCTACGTTTCCCATAGGTCCGTGATGGCGAACCTTGGCCCTTCAGATGTTCTTGGACTTCAATTCCCAGAAGCCCAAGCACACTGTGAATCCACACAAATGGGTTTCATCCAGTCCACGCTGCCCTCGTTACTCCCGGAAGCAGGAGTAAAATGCGCCCGTACAGTTAAGGCTCTTCCGGATTAACCCTTCCTCCGTACAGGCACGTTTTACTTCTGCTTCCGGGAGCGACAAGGGCAGCGCAGGCTGGATGAATCACAGTAAACCCATTCGTGTGGATTCACAGGGTACTTGGGCTTCTGGGAATTGAAGTCCAAGAACATCTGGAGTGCCAAGGTTCACCATCACGGCCATAGGTCATGTTGGCAAGGGAGCAGTTGCAAAGGGAAACTTCTTCCCTAGCTAGGCTAGACGTGAAACAGCCAAAATGAAGGCACCTATTGATGAGTTCATTTTACAGTTCCTTTGCCTGATCTAGTGTGAGAAAGATTAGCCAGCACAACAAGGTTGCCATTACCATAGTACAGTACACCCGATTGTGGTTCAAAAATACAGTACAACAAATTTTGAGGAGGCTCTTTTTGTGTACCCCAAAGGGAGACTGAAAGAGAGGAAGGTAACTTTCAGACAGTGCCTCTGAACATATACTGAGTTCCTTCCCCCTAGTCCTTTCCGTCTACTGAGCACAGTGAAGCCCAACATCTGCTGGGAAATAGGCTCTTCTAGAGAAACCAGAAGACCTAATTTTAGAAACAGGTTTTGAACAAAGTGGTGTGAAAACCACCCAGCAACAAAACAGTTTTGAATATGAAGCATTTTCTGCACCAAAAAGGCTCTGTTTAATACAGGCCACATGTGGGTCCCTAACACGGCCTTCTTGGCCAGTAAAGATGTGCTTACTTCAGTCAGTTTGGAAAACTGGATCAAGAAGCCCCTGGGGAGCTGGAAGGCTCCTCTGTGCATCAGATGCCTCTGCTAAACTCACTGTTCCCACAGACCATAATGAGACCCTCACATTAGCCAAATGAGAGGGTTTCAAACTTGCCTTCCAGATGTGTTGGGTTACAGTTCCCATCATTTCCAGCAGCCCATTTGCCAAGGCACATCTAGATGATACTGGGCCTTAGGCAGCTGCTCAGTTTGTAAGCCAGCACTGTTGGTTTTTACTTCCAAAAGATACTGTTTTGAAACTTTGTGACTTTTTTCTTGAATAGATGAAGGCTGTTTTCTTTTTTAAAGTTCAGGGTTTTTGATCAAGAAAAAAAATTCTAGCAATTTCACGAGAAGTTGTGGTCCATCTGTTTATAGCAATAATAATGACACTTATATACCACCCCATAGCCCTTAGTGCACTCTTTGGGCAGTCCACAAAGTAAGTAGCATTTTGCCTCCAACAT
The DNA here is from genome assembly GCA_035047305.1 of Bradypodion pumilum. Lineage (NCBI taxonomy): Eukaryota > Metazoa > Chordata > Lepidosauria > Squamata > Chamaeleonidae > Bradypodion > Bradypodion pumilum. Next base: position 19,297,480 of record JAWDJD010000002.1, read on the forward strand.
GCTGGGTAGTCATTTTACTGACCTATAATTTATTTATTTATTTATTTATTTTGTTAAATTTCTATACCGCCCACTCGACCAAGGCCAACTCAGGGCAGTTTACAATCATAGATAAAACAGATAAAAACATACAGAATTAAAAAACCCACCCCCTAAAAAGGGGTGCAGATACCGATGGAACCCTGGGGGAAGGCATACTCCTCTATATCAACCACCCAACAGAAGCCACCCCTCCACCTGCACCCCAAACTTGGCCCACCAGCCAGGTTTTTAGTCCTTTCCTAAAGGGCAACAACTCCATCTGGAGACGCAGTTCCACAGGCAGGAGGTTCCAAAGGGCAGGTGCGGACACAGAGAAGGCTCTCCTCCTTGTGCCAGAGAGGCAAGACCCCCTGGCCGATGGCACTATTAGAAAGCCCCTCTGGTCCGCTCTGGTTGGATGGACAGACATCCTTAGAGTGATGCGGTCTCTTAGGTAACCTGGCCCACTACCATATAGGTCAAAACCAGCACCTTGAATTGCACCCGGAGGCAAACTGGTAACCAGGGCAACTCCCGAAGCAATGGTGAGGCGTGGGCATAACGCCCACACCCCATCACCACCTGGGCCACAGCATTCTGGACCAGCTGCAGCCTCCGAATGGTCATCAGGGACAGCCCCATGTAGAGCGCACTACAATAATCTAGTCTGGAGGTCACCAGAGCGTGAGTCACCATGAGCAAGGAGCCCCGGTCCAGGAGCGGGCACAACTGGCGAATCACCCGAAGTTGGGCGAAGGCCCTCCTGGCCACAGCCGCCACCTGTTCTTCAAGCAGAGTTGTGCACCGGGTCAGTCTGGGGCAAAATGGCCCTATCCAAAACCAAAGATGGTAGCTCCCAGAATAGAGCTAGACCCCCTATCCATAGCCACTCAGTCTTGCTAGGATTCAGTTGCAGCTCATTCACCCCCATCAAGACCCCAACCACCTCCAGACATCTGGAAAGGACTTTGACTGCATCACTGGGGTCCCCACGGGCCGAGATGTACAACTGTGTGTCATCCGCGTACTGGTGTTACCACACCCCATGGGAACGGATGATCTCACCCAGCGGCTTCATGTAGATGTTAAATAGGAGAGGAGAGAGTACCGAGCCCTGAGGCACCCCATATTTTAGGGGCCTAGGACTGGATCTCCCACTCTCCAACCACACTGACTGGGTCCGGTCCCTCAGAAATTAGAAAAACCAGGACCACACAGTGCCCTGGATCCCAAATCCTCAGAGCCGTTCCAGAAGAATACCATGGTCAACTGTATCGAAGGCCGCTGAGAGGTCAAGAAGAGCAAGGGCGGACGGATGACCGCCATCCCGCTCTTGCCAGAGATCATCAATCAGTGTGACCAGTGCAGTCTCAGTACCATATCCAGGTCTGAATCCTGACTGGAAGGGGTCCAGATATTCCGCTTCATCCAGTACCCCCTGCAACTGACGCGCCACTGCCTTCTCCAGCACCTTCCCCAAAAAGGAAAGGTTGGAGACAGGTCTGTAGTTAGTTAGGACTGCTGGATCAAGGGATGGCTTCTTCAGGAGGGGGCACACCAAAGCATGTTTCAACGGTGCAGGAAACATCCCCTCCCGAAAAGACGCATTAATTATAGCCCCGACCCAGCCACCTGTCACTGTCTTATAGGCTTTTACCAGCCAGGCGGGACAGGGATCCAATGGACAATTAGTGGCGTGAACCACCGCAAGGAGCCTGTCCATTTCATCTGGGGCAAGTGGCTCAAACCAATCCCAGATAACACTGCAAGACTGTGCACTGGCTTCCCCCGGACCCTCCCCATCCATGCCAGGATTAAACCCTGAGTGAATATGATCGATTTTCTCCACCAGATGGTCAGCAAAGTCCTCAGCCGATCCCTGCCAACCAGGCATAGCCCACCCCTACCAAGGAGGGACCTGGTCACCCGAAACAGGGTGGCTGGGCGATTATCAGCAGAGGCAATAAGGGTGGTGAAGTATTGCCTCCTCACCACCCCCATCGCCACTAGGTAGGCCCTAATAGCAGCTCTAGCTAGTGTCCAATCAGAATCGCACCGGGTCTTCACCCAGTGGTGCTCAAGGCGTCTGTTGTGTATGGAATGTAACTGCTGCATTATACCTTTAAGATGAATGTAACTACTTCAGGAAAGAATGTATCCTTAAGCAATCTGTAATAGAACACAATGTATCTCAGCTGTATGAGAATGCGAGCTTGCTACCAGAGAGGGAAGCAGCGAGCATTCAGCTGACATGGTACTAATTCCCCAACCATCTCCAGCTGCGGGAAACATTCCCACCACAGACACACCTGGACAAGAAGGGTGTGACTCCGGATGACGTCACACCGACAGTAGCCAATAGGCTACCGTGTAGCCACATTCAATTGTATAGTTACTGTATAAAAGGAGCTGTATCACCACCATTACCTCGTGTTCGTACTGTATGCCATGCAATAAAGATGTGTTAAGCCTTGTACGGCTGCTTCCATTGTCTTGATTCCCTGAACACCAAAGTGTCTCTTTGCCCGTTTGAGCTCCCGCAGATCTTCCGTGAACCACAGGGATGACCTAACTCCACGGGCTCTGAGAGGCCGTAGTGGAGCGATTACATCCAAGGCAGCTGTCGTCATCCCGTACCACAGGTCAACAAGCACCTCGGGTGAATCGTATCACCGATCCAGAGGAAAATCCCCCAGTTCCCTCTGGAATCCATCTGGATTCATCAGTTGCCAGGGGCGGGCCACTTTAATAGACCCTGCCTCCTTACAATGCAGTGTCACCCCCAGAAAGTCTAGAGCCACCAGATAGTGATCTGACCATGGCACAGGTGTTATGTCTAGCTTCTGTAAACTCAGATCACTCTGCCACTTTAGTGTAAGGGACCAAAGACAATGAAACAGCCGAAGGGTTGGCTTAACACAGGTTTATTGCATGATGATCCGGAGGAACATGAGGTAATGGCGGATGGGGAGCTCAATATATACAGCTGGCTATACATTTGAATGTGGCTCGTCGACAGGCTATTGGTTGCGGCCTGCGTGACGTCGTAGGAGGTCACGCCCTTCTTGACCAGGTGAGGAGGTCGCGGGGAATCTTCCCGCGCTGCTGAACCAGGTGACTATGATCCATGTGAGCTGGACGCTCGCTACTGCCCTCTGGTGGTCACTAGCTCGCGTCCCCTTATTAGGTTACATTGATGCAGCTGATGGTTATAATGTTGCACACAGAAAGGTTACATTGGTAACACATGGCAAAGGTACATTGTTAAAGGCACAGCTTTACAGAACACAACATCCCTCCCCCCTAGGATGAGACGAAGTCTCTCAGCCAAGATGGCTTGTTGCATGTGCGTTTGGGCCGTGAAGAGGGCTGCCCCCCCGGGGGCGTTTTTGCTTCTTTGTTCCCTGGTCCCTTGTCCTGAAATGGGAGAGGGAGACTTGTTAGTGGCTTGCCGCTGTCTGGCGGCCTTAGGGGAAGGGAAAAACTCCATTGTGGGCAGACCGGGGGCCGTCGGGGCTAACGAAAAACCCCTCTTCTCGCTTGGACGGGTGGGGACCACTCCGAAAACCCCCCCCGGTTCTGAAAATCAAAATCTAACTTGGTAGGGGTACCCGCATTTGTGGGGACTTTCCGCGAGATATGTATGGGGTCGGGTTCCTCCTCCTCGGAAAGATCCCCCAGGGTATCTATGAGGATATCCTCCTCCCCCCTAGGTGGGGGCCCACGGTCCCCTTCTCCTCCCCCTTGGGCTGAACGGGTGGGGGAGAACCCTAACGCTGACTTATCTCCTGCCTGATCAGTGCCCTGCCCATCGGAGACCCTGCGTCGGAGCTGGTCCGCGTGCCGCCTCCACAGGAGCCCTGTGCTGGTTTCCACGCGGTACGACACGGGGCCGGTTTGCTCCACAACTACGCCCGGCACCCAGGCTGGGCCCGTGCTGGCGTAATTCCTGCAATGCACGGGGGCGCCTATACTGAAACTCTTTGTAGCCTCTAGCCCGATGTTCCTTCCTTTGTCCTCTACCCTTGTGGGGTCTAGCCTAGTAAGGATGGTGGTCAGCTTCCTGCGCATTAAGAGCTCCGCGGGGGAGTATCCTGACGCCAATGGGGTCACCCTGTACCCTAGCAGAAACTGACACACTTGTAGGTTCAGATCCCCTGGGCCCATGCGTCGCAACGCGTCCTTCGTGGTGCGGACGAGGCGCTCTACTTGGCCGTTGGTGGCCGGGTGAAAAGGGGCGGAGGTGATATGCCGAACGGCGTTAATCTCCATGAATGCCCTAAACTCAGAAGACGTGAAACAACTAGCGTTGTCGCTAATTAACGTGTCGGGTATGCCGAACGTGGAAAATAGCCTCCGCAATTGCCTAATGGTCTGGGCCGAGGAGGTGCTTGTGACTGGGATAACCTCCAACCATTTGGAGAAAGCGTCCACTACAAGGAGGAACAGGGTGCCTCTGAACAGGCCCGCGAAATCTACGTGCACCCGGGACCACGGCCCCTTAGCCGCGTCCCATTCCCTGTGGGGAAGGCGGGCCTCCTCTGGTCTGGAGCATTGGCAACTTTCACAAGTGCCGACCATGTGCTCGATGTCGGCGTCTAGCTGGGGCCACCAGAAGTAACTCCGGGCCAGCGCCTTGGATCGCACGATGCCGGGGTGGCTGACGTGCAGCAGTTTGAGCACCCGCGGCTGAAGGGAAGTGGGAATCACCACCCGCTGCCCCCACAAGAGACACCCCCTCTCTAGGGACAGTTCTAGCTTTTTTCTAAAAAATGGAGCGAACTCCTCCGCTGGGGAGGACGCGGGCCACCCTTTCTGCAGCCAGGAGCCGACTGTCGCTAACGTTTTGTCCTTCTCTGTTGCTTTGGCAATGTCGGCGGGCACTACGGGGGGCGAATCCAGCACCTCTATCATGAGAACCTGATGGTCCCGCTCCCCCATGCTCACCTGGCTGGGCGTTAGGGGGAGGGGAGACCTAGATAGGGCGTCCGCATGGCTGATCTCTTTCCCGGGCTGGTAGATCAACGCGTGCTGATACGCGTTGAGAAAAATGGCCCACCTGAGCATCCTCGGAGACAGGATCTGCGGGGTGGGCTTATCAGCGGTAAAAATGCCTAGCAAGGGCTTGCGGTCTGTTACAATGGTGAAGGGGCGGCCGTACAGAAAATCGTGAAATTTTTTCGTCCCCGCGACTATTGCTAGTGCCTCTCTGTCCGTCTGTGCGTAGTTCCTCTCTGCTTGGGACAGGGACCTGGAGTAAAATGCTATCGGGGCCTCCCTTCCGTTTTCCAACACGTGGCACAGCACCGCCCCCACCCCCACTGGAGATGCATCACAGATCAGAACTACTGGTCGCTTGGGGTTGAAATGGGTCAGTATAGCGTCGGACGCCAGGAGGCTTTTTAGCTCGCTAAATGCCCTTTCTTGGTCATCTCCCCACTTCCATGCCTGGTCTTTCTTTAGCAGTTTGTGTAGCGGCTCAGCCACCGCTGCCTTTCGGGGAAGGAAGGAGTGGTAGATGTTGAGCAGTCCTAGGAACGACTGCAACTCGGGCTTGGAGGTGGGGCGGGGGGCTTTTTTAATGGCTGCCACTTTGGACATGGATGGTTTTATTCCCTCAGGAGTCACACAAAACCCTAGGAACTCAACCTCGGTTGCGAAGAAGACGCATTTATCCTTTCGCAACCTCAGCCCCGCCTTTTCGAATATCGTCAGGACCTTCCCCAACCTTTTTGCCAATTCAGCCCGACTCCCCCCCGTTATTAACACGTCATCAAAATAAGGCAACACCCCCTCCAATCCCTTCAGGAGGCGTTCCACGAGTGACTGGAAAATTCCAGGCGCCGAATTCACGCCGAACTGGAGGCGCGTCACCTGGAACGCCCCCTTATGGGTGACTATGGTCTGCGCAGCAGCGGCGGCAGGGGACACCGTGAGCTGCTGGTAGGCCTGTGCTAAGTCGAGCTTAGCGAAACACTTTCCCCCGTGTAACCTGGCCAGCAGATGGCTGACTACCAGCACCGGATATGCATTCGGGCGGATCGCCTTGTTGATGGTGCACTTGTAGTCGGCGCATATGCGGACCTCCCCATTGGCCTTTAGAGCGGTTACAATTGGAGTTTCCCACTCCGCAGAATCTACAGGCACGAGGATCCCCTGGCCCACCAACTTGTCCAGTTCCGCCTCTATCTTGTCCTTGAGTGCAAACGGCACCCGGCGTGGTTTTAGGCGAATTGGGCGGACCTCCGGGTCCAGGTCGAAAGTCACTGGGGGCCCCTTGAATTTCCCCAGTCCCTTTTTGAAAACTTCGGGGTGCGCCTCGCACACCTCCTGAATTGGATCAGCCCCCACGGCGTGCATCCCAACGGCGTGCACCCCCCCAATAAACAACCCCAGGGGCTGGAACCATTGAGTCCCGAGGAGGCTGCAATTTCCTCCTTTGAGCACGACTAGGGGAAGGGATGCGGCGTACTCCTTGAATTTGACCTGAAATTCTCCAACCCCCAACACTGGAATACTGTTCCCTTGCACGTCCCGTAGAGTGGACCTCAATGCTTTGAGCTTGGGTCGCTTATGGGGGGCAATTCCCAAAAACTCCCTCTGGGAAATGATTGAAAATGAGGACCCCGAGTCAATTTCCATCCTAATGGGGACCCCTTGGACTAGTACCTCAACAAAGTAGCGGGGGTGTCTAGTAGACACGCTGAACACTGGGGCATCGTCCTCGCTGCTGTCGGCGATGCGGCCCACGCCGTCCTGCTTCCGCGTGGCCTGGGCACTGTCCTTGGGTTTCGTTGGGCGGTCTTGCCCCGTGGAACGGTCTGCGGAGCTCCTCCGGGTCTCGCGCTTCTTTCTGCACACCTTGGCGATGTGCCCGCGGCGGCCGCAGTTGTGGCACTCGGCCTTCCGGAAGGGCATTTCACGCGGTCGTGGGCCGCTCCACAGCCGTCGCATCGCCGGCTCTCCTTCCGGACCCTCTGGACGTCCTCGTCGTCGCTGCTCTCTGTGGACGACCTCGAAGTTCGCCGGGCCGCCTGTACCGAAGCCTCTGCTTTGCTCGCCTTTGGCCGCCAGTCCTGAAGTTCTTGGACCCCGGCCTTCGTAGCTTCTGCGGCCTGGGCCGCTCTTACGACCTCCTGCAACGTGGGAGGCGGCTCCTGGTTCATTAACGTGCGCTGGGTTTCGGCGTCGTTCAGGCCGCACAGCACACAGTCTCGGAGGGTGAGTTCGGCATTCTCCCATTTGCACGGGCCGGCCGCCAGCCGCAGGGCCGCCACGAATGCGGCGACCGTCTCCCCGGGCGCTTGGACTCGCCTCCAAAACGCACTCCGGGCGGGAAACATTGCTGTGGCGGGCCGGACGTTCTCACGCAGCATCTGCATGAGTTCCTTGGCCTTGAATTCGCTCACCCTTCTCGGTGCAATCAGGTCCACCAAGGTCCTTTTTGTTTCTTGTCCGAGCATTCTGGTGAAGATGGCTCTTTTCTTCGCCTCTTCCGTGACTTCGGACTCGATCAGTGCGGCCTGGAAGTCCATCTTGAAGATCTCCCAGTCGCCCGGTTTCCTGATTTCGAGACCGCCGCATGTCTTGGTCCCGTGGGCTGCCATATCCCATCCTCGTCGCCAGTTTAGTGTAAGGGACCAAAGACAATGAAACAGCCGAAGGGTTGGCTTAACACAGGTTTATTGCATGATGATCCGGAGGAACATGAGGTAATGGCGGATGGGGAGCTCAATATATACAGCTGGCTATACATTTGAATGTGGCTCGTCGACAGGCTATTGGTTGCGGCCTGCGTGACGTCGTAGGAGGTCACGCCCTTCTTGACCAGGTGAGGAGGTCGCGGGGAATCTTCCCGCGCTGCTGAACCAGGTGACTATGATCCATGTGAGCTGGACGCTCGCTACTGCCCTCTGGTGGTCACTAGCTCGTGTCTCCTTATTAGGTTACATTGATGCAGCTGATGGTTATAATGTTGCACACAGAAAGGTTACATTGGTAACACATGGCAAAGGTACATTGTTAAAGGCACAGCTTTACAGAACACAACAGCCACCGATCCGACAAAAAAACTAAATCTGGTGTGTGGCCACTGCCCCTGGTAGGGCCCCGAATTACCTGAGCCAGGTCCATAGCTGCCACGGAAGCCATGAACTCCTGAGCCACTCCGGAACCAGACCCCAAAGGCGACTGATTCTTGGGAGACAAGCAATGAGAAACCTGGGGAACATAGTGAAAAGCAGAGACATCACATTGCAAACAAAAATTAGAATAGTCAAAGCAATGGTTTTCCCAGTGGTAATGTACGGATGTGAGAGCTGGACAATTAGGAAGGCTGAACGCAGAAGAATAGATGCCTTTGAAATGTGGTGTTGGAGGAGGGTTTTGAGAGTCCTCTGGACAGCGAGGAGAACAAATAGGTCAATCTTAGAAGAAATTAACCCTGACTGCTCATTGGAGGGTCAAATAGTAAAGATGAAGCAAAAGTACTTTGGACATCAAATGAGAAGGGGGGATTCACTTGAGAAGGCATTGATGTTGGGAACGGTGGAGGGCAAAAGAAGAAGGGGAAGGCCAAGGATGAGATGGCTAGATGGTATTGTGGACACAATGGGCACAGAGCTGGGAGGGCTGAGGGGGATGGTGGAGGACAGAGGCGCCTGGAGGAAAATGGTCCATGGGGTCGCAAAGGGTCGGAGTCGACTGTGCGACTGAACAACAACAACAAAGAATCATCAGCCTAGGGAACTCCAACGCCAACGCTGAGACAGCCTCAAGGAGCCCAGGCAGGGAGTCCCTTACCCTGCAAGAATGATGGAAGGCTGAGTCTGAATAAAGTAGTAAATAAGTCAGTTGTGTTACTCAGGCCCTATCCTAAAGACACCTAGATATCAGAAACAGAGAGCTCAAAAGGATAGGAAACCAGAGAAAGTGGCAAGAAAATGGATTCTCCAATGAAGGTCTGGTTCCCACATATGCCAGGAAATGTTTGCGGTCTGGAAAATGGGAGGCTGGGACCAGCTTCATGGTACTGATGCAACTTGGGAAATGTTACTCCTAGATGGAGGATCATGGAAAGTTTCCATAGGAAGGTTGGTAGGGAGAGGAATGTGGAAAAGGGTTTAAGGACCAAGATTATCACAGTGAAACTCTTACCTACCTAAAATATATATTTTATTTTTATGTAGTTTTCATGTCTTTTTCCTACTTTTCATACGGCAAAAAACTAAGATAAGTATGTTTAGGTACCTGGTATGCGTAAGTGGCAGTTAACAGCTTTCTTTAATGAAGAAAATAGTCAAAATTTGTTTGAGTGAAACTGGGTTTAAAATTTTATAAAGTGCACTTTCATGTGATGTGGGGCTGAACTTAGTGATTCATGAGATCCCTTCCGGTTCTGCAGTTCTATGATTCTAAGTTATAAATAAAGCATATGTTGTTGTTCAGTCGCACAGTCGATTCTGACCCTTTGCGACCCTATGGACCATTGTCTTCCAGGGACCCCTGTCCTCCCCCACCCTTCTCAGCCCACCAAGCTCTGTGCCCACTGCGTCTACAATCATATAAGTATAACTTGAAATACAAAGAACTATTGCATATGATTTTATTACAGAGTTGAGGGATGTAGAATTACTTTTTCTACTATTCCTTTCAGAATTAGGATGGCCCAATTCTGCAATCCAATTGTAGTCTTAAAAAGTAACTTTTGAAGTTGTGTGTGACTGCACATTGCTTTGGGCCCTGCTAGGCAAAAAAAGCAATACATCAATGGTAATCATACTAACACTACATCTGATAATAGCATGTATCACTTACCGAAAATAAACCCCTGTTCAACTACTTCATCTGTCTTTGGCAAGCCATTTGCTTGTCATTATATTGGCAAAAAAATGTCAGATGGATTGGTTTTGATCTGCTTGGAAATTTTTATATTTATGTTGTCATCAACTAACTTGGGATAATGGAAGGCGTAAACAACAGTACTGTATACAAAATACTTCACTATTTCAGTTTTCTCATTGTCAACATTAAAGCTGTGTAATTCTTCTGTAGTCATAATTTTTGTCTTTTTAATGTTCAACTGCAATCCTGCTTGGGTACCTTCTTTTGCATTCTCTAAAGTTGTTCCAAGTCATTGCTGCTTTGTGCCAGTTAGGTGGTGTCATCTGCATATCTTCAATTGTTAATGTTTCCTCCACCAGTATATTCCAGGTTTCCAAAGGGTATGTTCTGCATACAGACAACAAATAAAATAAAATACAAGTTGTCTGATCCTTTCCCCTATAGGAAACCATTTTTTCTCTCCATATTCTGTCCTAATGGTAGCTTCCTATCCAGAATATAAATTACACAGAAGGATGGTCAAATGCTGAAGCACACCCATTTCTTTCGGAGCAACCCATAGTTTCTCATGATCCACACCATCAAAATGTTTTGTAGTCTATAAAGCAGAAGTGATCTTCTTCGGATATACTTTTGTGTGTTCCAATTGCCAGTGGATATTTGCAATATGATATTGAGTGCCTCCTCTTTTTTTGGAATACAGTTAGTCTATGTTTCAAAGATATCAGAGAATAAACAAAACAAAAACACTGTAGCACTCTGAAGACTAACTGTTATATTTTAATGTTAACATTTGAGGGGCAAGTCCACTTCGTCAGACATGGAAGTGAGGCTTCATGGCCTGTACCTAATGTGTATAAAGTGATGCCATGCAGTCTCACTCCCGCGTCTGTCGAAGTGGACTTGATCCACGAAAGCTAACGCTAAGATATAACAGTTAGTCTCAAAGTGCTACAACATTTAATGGTAACATTTAAAATATAACAGTTAGTCTCAAAGTGCTACAGCATGTTTTGTTTTGTTTATTCTGATATCCTCCTTTTTCGAATCCAGCTTGAACCTCAGGCACCTCTCACTCCACATGAGGTCAAAGCCTTAGTTACAACATCTTTAGAATCCCATTTCTTGAATGGGAAATTAAAGCAGTAGTCCTATTTTGATGTTTGCAGATTGATACGCAGTAGCCAGCAGTCAGAGGGCCAAACACATCTCTATTGGAATGTAGTCAATCTGAACATGAGGTCAATGGCGGAGCAATGCTCCTTATATACAACAGGTTTGGTCAGCACAGGTAAACAGCCAGGTGACAACACTTGATTGGGTAATGAGTAAACAATAGCTACATCTACTGCGGGAATGCAGTCCTGCAATATCTACACAAGAGGAGTATTTACATAAGGGAAAAAGGGAGAGGGAAATGGAGGATCGCTACATCCGATTTCATTCAAATTTCACTTGTGTTACATGCATACTTGTCAAGTTCCCCGTATTGGCCGGGATTACCCCATAATTCCATGCCGATTTTCTCAATTTCCCGCCCAGAGCTGCTGCTACCCCGTAATTTGGCAGCGGGGGGAAAGGAGTTACTGTGCATTCCTTCTGCGCAGGTCCTTTCCATGCATGCGTCGAACCCTTCTATGCATGCATCGAACCTTTCTACGCATGCGTAGGCGGCTTCTGTACAGACAGGGATGCGTAGAAGTCTTCTATGCATGTGCAGAAGTGACCTGCGTAGAACGGTTCTGCGCAGGTCCATTCTACGCATGTGTAAAAGCCTTCTCCACATGCGTAAAAGCCTTCTACGCATGCATAAAAGCGACCTGCGCAGAATGTTTCTGCGCAGGTCGCTTCTACGCATGCGTAGAAGGCTTTTACGCATGGGTAAAAGGACCTGCGCAGAAACGTTCTGCACAGGTCCCATAATCTCCGGAGCTGCGCTTGACAGGTATGGTTACATGTTCTCTTTCAATCACAGTTCACCTGAGTTACATACACAACACCTATACAGGTGAAACTCGGAAAATTAGAATATCATGCAAATGTTCATTCATTTTGTTTAAAAAGTGAAACATTTATATGAGATAGACTCACTACATGAAAAGCAAAATATGTCATGCCTTAATTCGTTATAATTGTGATGATCATGGCGTACAGCATACATGAGATTATGTAATGATTATGGGGTACATGAGATTGGGGGGTTGGGGTTTTCATAAACTGTAAGCCATAAGCATCAATATTATAACAAAGTAAGGCTTGAACTCTCTCGCTTTGCATGTAATGAGTCTATCTCATATATTTGTTTCACCTTTTAAGTTGCATGACTGGACTGAATGAACATTTGCACGATATTCTAATTTTCTTTCTGAGTTTTTTTCACCTGAGGCTACTGCGCAAAATTGGCATCTCCTTTCTGGGGATTGGAAATGCCTATTGAGTGTTGCCAGTCTACGCTGAAGGGAGGAACGGAGTTCAAGCCTCTAATCCGGATTGAGCAGTCCCGACGCCATTCAAACGGGAGTGACGCCCACCCGTCGTTCCGGCTGCGCCATGGAGAGCTCCGACTCCGACGAAGAGACGGAGGCGGTGGAACCGGATTGGCTTCTCCCTGCGCCGGGCGGCGGACCCGGGCCGAGTCGCTTCGAGGCTATGGCCGCCCCCGCAGGTAAACCGCCAGGGTAGATCCCCCGGGAGCAGCCGCCTTTGCCTGGGCAGCGACTCCGCCTTCGGCAGCGGATTCCGTGGGTCGGCTCCCTGGTACAACCTCGGCCAGACTTCGGTCTCTTCCCAGTCCCCCAGCTAATGACCAGGAGAGCAATAATAGTAATAGTAATTACTCTATACTTCACTATACCGCCCCATACAAGTCTGGCCAGGTTATCCTGTTATAGTAATAGAGTAGACCCGTGATGGCGAACCTTGGCACTCCAGCTGTTCTTGGACTTCAATTCCCCCCCCCCCGGTGAATCCACAGGAATGGGTTTACTGCGATTCATCCGGCCCACGCCGCCCTCGTCGCTCCTGGAAGCGGAAGAAAATCACGTCCGGGTGCATTTTACTTCTGCTTCCAGGAGTGACGAGGGCAGCGTGGGCTGGATGAATCACAGTAAACCCATTCCTGTGGATTCACGGGGGGCTTCTGGGAATTGAAGTCCAAGGACAGCTGGAGTGCCAAGGTTCACCATCACAGGAGTAGACCCATGTTGACAAACATTGGCACTCCAGCTGTTCTTGGACTTTAGTTCCCAGAAGTCCAAGTCCCAGTGAATCCACACAAATGGGTTTACTGCATGCACAGTAAACCCATTCATTTGGATTCACAGAGACTTGGGGTACTGGGAACTGAAGTCCAAGAACAGCTGGAGTGCCAAGATTTGCCATCATGGGAGTAGACCATACTGCCAGCGACTCAACACCAAGCGTCAAGCAGCAGTTAACCTGACAACCCTACCTAGTGGCCTTGGTGATGGTCCCCAAGTGGATTAAATTCCACTTGAATCCATCTTGATGGAGGGCAGCCGCTTCATCAATACTGGCCTAGGGCGGATGAGGACTTTGCGTGCCAAAAAGACTCAGGAACAGAAAGTGACTCATGGAGCTGGATCAATGGTATGGGTGTCATGCTGCCATGCAGAAGGCAGATGAAAAACCAATGGCATTATATTCACAGGACAATCTTCATGGCTGACCGGCATGATTATTGCCAATATTCAGTATCCAAAATGGCACAACAACAATAAGATACTGCCCCATAGCACTTAGTGCACTCTCTGGGTGGTACACAAGGTAGTGAGTGTAATGCTGAATACTCATTTCACTGATCTTGGAAGGATGGAGGGCTGAATCAACCTTGATCCCTGGTCAGGATTGAACTCACAGTCTTCTGGCTGTATTACAGCAATTTAACCACTTTGCTGACCAGGTCTCCAGAGAAGGACCAGACGGGACCACAGTTGTTTGCCTTCTTCTTTCGTGTCCAGATCAAACTGAACTGCCAAGATGAAGTTACTTTTGGGGACACCTGCTTCATAACCTCAGATATGTAAACCATCGAGCTATAGCCAGCCGTTACTTGTAACAAAACCAGTTTAAACCCCAAGGAGGCGTGGCACCAGTTGTTTCCAGGGCCGCCATCAGAAATTTCTGGGCCCCATACTGAGCAATCATACCCCCCCCCCCCCCACACACACACACATACTTATGGCCGTGGTGGCAGGGCCCCTGTCAGCTCCAGGCCCTATACGGCAGTACTGGTAGTACTGCCCTGATGGCGGCCCTGGTTGTTTCATTGCAAATGGTTAAGTATTGTACAGCGGTCAGATGGCTGCGCAGATTTTGCTTTTGTTGAAATGGTTGTGTCCTAGAATACCACTGGTTTCCATTGCCCTTCCAGCCATAAGAGATTTTCTCCCCTATTTATGCAGAGAAAGACTTCCTTGAGTCCGAAGCACTAAAATTTAAACCAACATACAGTAGTTTTAAAAAGCACTAATCATCTAGAAATGTATGCATGCATAAACTACATATTTACATATTTAAACTCTTCTTTCAGCAGTTTGGATCGCCTTGTCATTTGTTTCAAGCAAATGCTCACTATCACATGGTTCAGGCAAGTTGCCGCAGATTAGCAGATGTTCAAAGTTTTGTCTCTTAATGCGTTCACATTGTTCACCATTGTCAATGTTGGAAATGGTTACCTGCTGCAAGTTTCTCATTCATCACCCATAACCCTCTGGATCAGTGTTCCCCAAACTTTGGTTTTTGGACTTTAATTCCGAGAAGCCTACGTCAGTTCCCCAAAGCACTGATCAGGGGTACACAGAAAGAGCTCCTCGAAGATTGTGGTATTTTTGAACCATAATCGGGCCAGGCAAGGGCCACCATGTGCTGGCTAATCTTTTTCACAAGTGAAAGGAACTACAGAATGAACTCCCCAAAAGTGGTGTCATTTTGGCAGTTTCAGGTCTGGACTAGACATGGAAGAAGAGGAAGCCAATGTACTGACTTTAACCTTAATGAATGATGCGGAAGTCCAAACATTGGCTCCTGATGGGTCTGTTTCTTGCATTCGCCCTCAACTTCTGCTGATGCTGTTAAAAACCACAGGATGGCCAGTACAGTGATGGTAACTGGAAACATGCCCAGTAAATGACTCACTGTCAGTAAGTCCTACCAAAGGTAATAGAAAGTGCACGCCTTCTGAATTGTGACTTTTCTTTTTTCAGCTTATTACGGTAAACAAAGCACTGCAGGATTTGCTCAGCACCGAATCATTGTTCATCTGGATTTAGACTGTTATTATGCACAGGTGGAAATGGTCTGCAATCCTGAATTAAGAGGCAAACCACTAGGTAATCTTATGTTTTGTTGTTTGCTTTATTTCACTTTGTTTCATTTCTATGCTGCCTTTCTCCCAGTTACAGGACCCAAGGCAGCTCACAAATTATTAAAAGGCAAACAAGTTCAAAACATGAAAAACTGTTGTGATGAAAACTATTAAATGTAAATTAGTATTAAGATAATTAGTTTTGAAACCACTGAAGCTCCTTAAAATTAGACATAAATAAAATGATATGCAGCACCCAAAATTAAAACTTTCACTGCTCAGTAATAATAATTCTGGGTTGAACGGATTTTTGCTGGAGAAACTCTGCTAAGGAGATGCCCGAATGACGCTCCTTTCATCTCCCCAATATCTTTTCCCCACCGAAGTGGTCCCTATTTATTTACATGCAATTTCTTGCTTTTGAACTGCTAGGTTGGCAGGAGTTGGGACAGACAGGGACCGTCATGCAGTACCCAGGTCTCAAACTGCTGATTTGCCGGCCTTCCAGCTGACAGACGAGCTTCTTAACCACTGAACCACCACAGCCCACTGCTGAGTTAAGCTGTTTAAACTCTGCTTTGAAAAGAATGGTCTTTATTGATACAAAAATGAGAGGGCCAATCTCTGAAGATCTTAAGAACTGAGAAGGGTCAGATGGGCAGATAAAGTCTTGGCTTTGTCATTGTCCAAACTTAAGTCTTTATTTTGGTCAGCTGTAAGTGCACAAGACAAGCAAGCTTTCAGGTTTTCTAGAACTTTTCCTCAGGCTAGATGAAACATTGAGGAAAGGGGGAAAGTGTGGAAATCCTAGAGTTCGGCTGGATGTTTTAAAGCAGGCATTCACAACCTACGGCACGTGGGCCAGACCGACCTCCGACACCAATTCATCCAGGCCCCCAGGCCCTTGCCACTCCTGGAAGCAGAAGTAAAATGTGTGCCATGCATGTGCAGAATGCTGCTAAATGCATTCTGTGCATGCGCAGCACACCTTTTACTTCTGCTTCCAGGTGGGAGGAATCACCTGACCGGCCTGATCAGTTGCCCAGGAGGTGTGGTCAGGCCCATGGCCTGAAAACATTGAGAACCACTGTTTTAAAATGTGGTGTGCAGTAGTTCTAGAGGAAGCTGTTATATATCCAAAACCACAGTACTTATAAGGACCAAGGTTATTAAAACATTGATATGTAATTTTGAGCCAATATGCATAGTGTTCTGATGTAACTTCTGGGTTTTTCAAATATTCAATAAAACCATATGATTTACTGAAAGAGACTTTGGAACATTGGGACACTCCCAATAGAGTTTTGTTTTCCTGCTTGGTTGTGTGTTTCCTCCAGGTGTTCAGCAGAAGTACATAGTGGTCACCTGCAACTATGAAGCTAGAAATGTTGGTGTCCAGAAACTCATGTCTGTGAAAGAGGCAAAAGAAAAATGTCCAGAACTGGTGCTGGTTAATGGAGAGGATCTGACAAAATACAGAGAAATGTCTTACAAAGTTACAGGTATTGCCTGGAATATTTTTTTAATGATCTGGAAATGGAAAACTCTGTGCTTGTTTTCTTGGTTTGGATTCATATCCCTACTTGTCCCAAGAGCTCAGCCATGGGTAGTTGTGCTGCCTCTTAGATATGCAATGGGCTACAGTTTAGTGGTAGACACATCAGTTTTGAATGATGTTAAAAGGTCCCTGGTATCTTCACTTAAAACAGGTCGATAGCGGTCTGAAGAACTTTTGCCAGTCCTAGTAGACAACACTAGATGCAAAGCAAAGGCCAAGCAATCACACTTATATATTGCCCCATAGATCTTGGTGCACTCTCTGGGAGGTTCACAAGTTAATTAGCATTTTGCCCCCAACATGCTGGGTACCCATTTTTCACACCTCAAAAGGATGGAAGGCTGAGTCAGCCTTGAGCCCTGGTCAGGATCGAACTCACAACCTTTTGGTTGCAGTATAGCAGTTTAACCACTGTGTCACCAGGATAAATAGTTAGTCTGGCCTGCTGTAAAAGGACTATAAGAAGGTACCTTATATTACAACTGGCTTTCGAGCAAGGGTGTCCTTTACCTTGTCAGTTAAATTGAACTTACAGGAGCTTCAAGGATTTAAGTCAGATTTCTTTGCTTGCCTGTACAGTACTGTACTTTTAAATCCTTAGCATTCCTTGAAACATACATCTAAGTACTGTCTCTTCCTAGACCTGCTTAGCTTCCTGAAACCAGACAGTGCTGCTGTATTCAGACTGGTTTAGTGGTGTTAATCTTCAGGATCCTCACCATCATGATTGCTTTTTCTGTATGTGGCCCATCTGCCAGATCCTTCAGGTCAGGGAATTAAATCTGCTTTTCCTATCCCCTGCATTTTCTGGTAAATCCTAGATTTGAGCTGCTGAATTATCCCAGTGGGAATTGAGTGTTGGAAAAGGACTCAGGAAATCTAGGTTCCCTGCTTGGTCATGGGTGTGGTGGAAGCAATGATGATCAATCAACTCTTGATCATCTCACATGTTTAGATGTAAAGTCATTGTTAAGTTGGAAGTAGCTTGATAGCAAATACAGAAATAACAATACATATCATCCCATAGTGCAGTAGCGTTCAAACGAAGCATGAAAAATTAGTGTTTGGGCTTTCCAATTCATATATTGGCGAGTACAAATGATATTGCTAAGGGCATAAAAAAGATTCCTCCATGTTATGTTGAGTGATTACAGGCAAGTGTCTTTGAAAGACCTTTTTATTGATCTCCGACCGAGATGGGAAGGACCAAAGAAAGTATTGGTGAGCTGTACTGATGCATTGGCTGAACCATCTGTTCAACAGTGAGCAAACTGTGCATGTGCCCTAGAACGCTGTTCCCCGCCCCCCAGACCCCTCTGCTGTCTGCCAGGGTGTCATGGCAGATGCAGTAATATGGAAGAAGCCCCATGAAGGACAGTAAACAGTGAAATCTACTTTGCAACAACTGGTGGGAAGGTAGCATTGACTGTTAATATGGTCATTTTTTGCTTTCATTGACAAAGTGCACAAGGACCTGGTTGTGTATGTAATATAATGTAATGTTTTAACTGTCTGTATTAATTGTTGGGATCAGGTAATCCTACATTTTGTGTTCTTCTTAGAACTTAGCTCTCGCGGGACTTGGGTTCCCACCCTTTCTAACGAGAAGCGTGAAAGGCTTCACAGTATCTGTCACCCCAAGATCACCCCACTGTTTCCCCAACCAATCTAGTTGCTTCCCGCCCAAATATATCTTTCCTGTTTTGTATATATAGGCACTGCTGCGCTATTGCTCTCCATGTTCAGTTCCTGAAATAAAGTTGTTTGGCCCTGTTATGCTGGCTGCTGCGTATCAATTCCTGAACATCAAATACCTCATCTGAGAATAGTTTCGGGGCTCCCCCCCCCCCACTCTCCAATTCCTTTCCTCCTTGCCCCTACACATGAGTTGCTGTAATGAAGGGCTGGGAGATCTTTGGCATATCAGATGTTTTTAGTGCATCTCCTACAGTCTTGTCAGACTTCATTGGCTCAGACATCTGGGAGGGAGTTGAAGTCTCAAACGTATGGAGAGTCAAAAATCTCTCTCCCCTCCCTCATGTTGTAATCTGGTGAGTAGATTGCGGGCGTTCTACTCAAGAGGTTTTATGAGACTGCTGTAGTGATGAGGTGGTGATGCCATAGGATTACATTGTGATGTGTTTCCTCCTAGAAGCACATGGTTTCCTTAGCAACAAGTTAGAGTGTGTGTGATTAGATGGCCCAGTTATCCTGGCCTGGATTGGTCTAAATCATGCTAAGCAAGGTTGGTTTGAGTTGTGGTGTGTCACTTAAGGTGATCCTTGCAACCACATGCAAGGATTGACCACACTGTACCTCAAGTGATCCTGTTTAACACAATCTAGAATACTGATCTTTCCTTTTTAATGGAAGGGGGAGGGAAATTCCCTCCTGCTTCCTCTCTGTGATTTGCCTAAACTGCATCTTGAGAAACGGGGAGCTTCCACTCAGCTCCTTGGGGAGAAGTAATAGTCCAATTTCTAAAAATTGTGCTAACCATCATAGCTACACAGGCTGGCATTGTCCCCAGAAGGCATGGTGGAGAATTAAACTCCCAACCTTTGGCTCTGTAGCCATGAGCTGTGGAGCCAGCTGATGGATTAGCAGCAATCAAAAGAAAATTGAAACCTTCCTCTCTGTAAACATGTGGGCAGGGAGCTCCCCATTTTTCAAGATCATTAAGTGGCTTTAGCAAAGGGACAGCCAGGCAGCCTTGTTGGTTCGATCTCAGAAATCAGTACACTGGAATTGAACCAAAAGAGAGTGATCCATCCCCATACCACTTTTCCTTTATTGCAACATGTTTAGTGCCCCCAAAGAATTCCATGGCAGATGCCCGTTTATTTCTCAGTAAATAATAAATGGAAATGTCCCTCTCCTCTCTGCCACCATAGAAAGTTTCAAAAACATGGCTCCAGTGAGTCTCTTCTCTCTAACCTAAGCTAAAAATTTATGGTGAGGTCCCATCTGGAATACTGTGTACAGTTCTGGTCGCCATACCTCCAGAAGGATATTATGGAGCTGGAAAAAGTGCAGAGGAGGGCAACCAGAATGATTAGGGGACTGGAACACCTTCCTTACCATCTGAGGCTGCAACGGTTGGGCCTCTTCACTCTTGAACGACGACGTCTAAGAGGTGACCTGATTGAAGTTTATAAAATCATGCACGGTGTGGACAAAGTAGATATAAGGAAAAACTGTTTTCCCTATCGCAGAACACTAGAACTAGGGGGCACTCCATGAAACATTTGGGTACTAGTTCTCAAACAAATAAGAGAAAGTGCTTTTTCACTCAGAGGATCACTGGTCTATGGAACTCCCTGCCAGAAGAAGTGGTGACAGCTGTCAGTCTTGACAGCTTCAAGAAAGGATTAGACGAGTTCATGGAGGACAAGGGTATCCATGGCTATAATTATGGATACCTAAGGACAACCTCCGGGTTGGAAAGATAGGCAGGATATCTCTCAATGCCATTTCCAGAGAATCCTAAACAGGTGAAGGCATCTGCTTGGGAATAATACCCTGAAGCAAATGGTGAGCCACTGTGTGAGACAGAATGCTGGACTGGATGGGCTGTGGCCTGCTCCAGCAAGGCTGTTCTTATGTTCTTATGTTCTAAACATTATTTTTTGCTGTGCAAACCCACACCTTAACTCACTTAGTATTGAGGCCCATACTCTTCGGCAGAGGGCTTGATTTCAAGCACGTGGGCGTATGATTGCAGGATTCAAATAAAACTACGGCTTCAGTTCTTAGTGGCCAGGTTTGGGTAATGATTCTCTTGAGTGCAATCAGGTTACAGCAAGCACATTCCATCAGGGTGATTTTAAAAGAAATACAAACAGATAAAGTACATGAGAAAAGTGTTGTATAGGAGAGAAAAATACCTGTATTGCAGAGGAGAGACCTCTTAGTCATTTTTCATTTGGAAGAAATGCCTTACTGTGAACACAGGTCAACCAATATTCACTTCAGTCCAGATACGAATGCATTCAGTTACATGTCTTGTTTTTTTATTTACAGCATTAATGGAAGAATTTGCTCCATTAGTAGAAAGACTTGGATTTGATGAAAATTTTGTGGACATAACAGAGATGGTTGAGTTGAGGCTGGAGCAGTGGAAAAAAGAAGACTGTTCTAAAATTTCTGTCTCTGGTCATGTATATAATAATCGGGGTAAGTAATTTTAGCTAGATGGTTTAGGTATCTGGCTGTGGACCCAGAGATTTGGGAGTTTGATTCCTCACTGTGCCTCCTAGGAGAAGAGCCAGACTGTATAGTCTTGGGCAAGAACAATGGGGTACACAGAAAGAGCCTCCTCGAAGATTGTGACTTTTTTTTAACCACAATCGGGCGTGCCCTGGTAATGGCGACTTTGTTTTGCCAGCTAATCTTTCTCCCACTAGGCAAAAGGAACTTCAGAATGAACTCACCAAACAGTGCCTTCATTTTGGTAGTTTCACGTCTGGCCTAGACATGGAAGAAGAAGAAGCTGAGCCGCCCCAAAAGAAGAGAATGGTAAAACACTTCTGAGTACTATCTACCTAGAAAACACTGGAAAGGATTACCATAAGTCAGATCCTGTCTGTATCCTTGGTTTTCTCCTAAGGAGCCTATGTGTTTGCAGTTCCCGTCCATTTTTTAAAAAAACAAGGAGAAAGGTTGTAACTATTTGTTGATTTCCTGTTGTTGGCAATAATAGGCCCAAAGGTCTGGATTTCTGACCAGGGTCTAATCAAGGGGCCCCTTAAATCGGGTGTTCCCAACCTTTTCAAGCCAGGGGCCGGTCGCATACTCTCAGTCAGCTTCAAGGGCCGGATGGCCATTTTGCCCTTCCTGCATGATGGGGGTAGCCATTTTGTCCCAACAGCTTCAAAGGGGCAGCCATTTTGTATCTCAAATGCCCTTGAAGGGGGGGCACATGAAATGCTGCCATAGGCTACATCTGTCCTGCAGGCCTTAGGTTGGGAACCCCTGCTTTAAATGGATTGGTTCCCAAGTGTCAACTAGAGATTCAGAACAGATTTTCTGGGTTGTATGCACACCCTCTTGTAATGTAATGTAAGGTTTTCTTATGTGCTAAGGCTCAAGTGGCTAAGACGCTGACTGGAAGGCGGCAAGTCAGCAGGTCGATTCCTGAGTCCTGCAGGACAGAATGAGCTCCCGTCTTTGTCCCAGCTCCTGCCAACCTAGCAGTTCGAAAGCAAGAAATTGCAAGTAGATAAATAGGGACCACTTTGTTGGGAATGTAAACAGCGTTCTGTGCGCTCCGGTGTCTAGTCATGCCTGCGACGTGACCATGGAAACATCTGCAGAAGCAGACAGCGCTGTCTCTTTGGTTTTGAAACAGAGATGAGCACTGAACCCTAGAGTCAGATACGACTGGCTTTCGAGCAAGGGAAACTTTTACTAAGAAAGGGGTGTTTTTTTTTGTTAAATGTAACTTTTCATGACTGTTTGCTTCACAGCCTTCCATCTGGATGACCCGGCCCATGTAAGATTAGCTGTGGGATCTCAGATTGCAGCTGAAATGAGAGAGGCCATGTTCAACAGGCTGGGCCTTACAGGCTGCGCAGGAGTAGCGTCAAATAAGTTACTGTCCAAGTTGGTGTCCGGAACCTTTAAACCGAACCAACAAACTGTGCTTTTACCAGAGAGTCGCCAGGAATTGATGACCAGCCTTGACAACATAATGAAAGTTCCTGGTAAGGTGAAAGACAGTTCTTCTGGCTCAATTTAGGATATATATATATATACACACACACAACTCCACAAGCCTCACCCACTCCTTCTAAGGGCATCTGAATTAGCTAGAAGTCCATTTCTAGTTTATCCATCACCACCACCACCTTTTCTTTTGGGTTGCAAATTTTGAAATGGTAGCCGTGTAGATCTGTGTTTCAAGCATTTTCTTTTTCCATGTCTAGGCCACATGGGAAACTGCCAAAATGAAGGCACTTTTTGTTGAGTTCATTTTACATTTCCTTCTGCCTGACCCAGTGTGAGAAAGATTAGCCGGCAACACAAGGTTACTATTACCAGGGTACACCCAATTGGGGTTCAAAAATACCACAATCTTTGAGGAGGCTCTTTCTGTGTACCCCTTTTTCGACCATATCAGAGGGTAAACAAAACAAAAATACAAAAAAAATGTGGCACTTTAAAGATTAACTGCTGTATTTTAATGTTAGCTTTCATGGATCAAGTCCACTTCATCAGACAGACTTTTCTTTTTAGGTAGTTCAAATCAAAGTGCATAATAAGGGCCATGTATCTTGGGTTAAAAGAGAATTAGCATTTCTCAGATTGTTTATGTTTCAAAACTTCCCAAAATTGCTGCTCATTACATACGTGGACAGCTGAATACCTATTAGGCTGGAGATGAAACTGAGCCATTCAAAAATGAAGGATTTTAAAAATAATGTTTTCTGCATAGGCTGTGAGTCTCTTCATATATACCTACATAAAATTTGATGGATTAGAAAGGGAAAAATATGGAAAATAAATGTACATGAGAGATTAATGGTAACTGATAAGATTAATGAGTCACAGCAGGGGTTCTCAACCTTTTCAAGTCAGGGGCTGGGTCACGCTCCCTCAAACAGTTGGTGTGCTGGACTGGTGCTCCATCCTCCGCTGCTGCCGGAATCAGCCACGGACTCATTTACGGCTGTTATAAATGAGTCCGCAGCTAATTCCGGCCGTTGTAGCGGCGGATGGAGCAAGGGCAGATTATTTGGCACCATGGGCCAGATCTGGCCCACAGGGCATAGGTTGAGAACCCTTGAGTGACAGGATTCCTGAGGTTCTTGTAAAAGGAGGGGAAGAGGGTGAAAGTAAAGGAAACAGTCTGTCCTGCACATAGCAAGAACATTTGTTGTTGTTCAGTCACACAGTCTACTCCTGACTCTTTGCAACCCCATGGACCATTGCCCTCCAGGCACCTCTATCCTCTACCATCATCCCGCCCAGCCCTGTGCCTACTGCGTCCATTGAAGCCTGTAGCTATGTGATCAGAGTCTATTGTTTGCATGCAGGAGGTCTGAGGATAAATCTGTGGCATCTTTCAAACTCAGCAATAACCACTGCATGTTGCTAACTTACTTGAAAGATCAAGGTGCAGATTTATGCTGGTATCATTTTCTCATGTAGGCATTGGTTTTAAAACTGCAAAGCGCCTTGCGACTCTGGGTCTTAGCGCAGTGTGTGATCTCCAGATGTGTTCAGCTGCAAGGCTGGAAAGAGAACTGGGAGTTCAAGGTGCACAACATATTCAGAAACTCAGCTGGGGAGAAGATGACTCTCCAGTCACTCCATCAGGCGCTCCTCAGGTATAAATATGAAAATAAACTGTTATTCAAGTAATTACGCTATCTCTTAGACTGTGGGGACATTTCTTTTTCAGACTACAGCTCCCAGAAACTATTTTGGGACTATTTTGCCCCAAACAGACCCAGTGCGTAATCTGGGGGTCCTCCTGGACTCACGACTCCTGCTTGATGAGCAGGTGGCAGTCGTGGCCAGGAAGGCTTTTGCACAACTTCGTGTTACAGTATATGCCAGTTATGCCCGCTCCTAGATCGGGACTCCTTGCTCATGGTCATGCATGCTCTAGTCAGCTCCAGACTTGACTATTGCAATGTGCTCTACATGGCACTGTCCTTGATGACCATTGGAGGCTGCAAATAGCCCAGAATGCGGCTGCCCAGGTGGTGATGGGGTGTGGACGTTATGCCTGTGCCTCGCCACTGCTTCAGGAGCTGCACTGGTTGCCAGTGTGCATCCGGGTGCAATTCAAGGTGCTGGTAATGACTTTTAAAGCCCTACATAGTAGTGGGCCAGGATACTTAAAGAGACCACGTCATCCCGAGAACATCTGTCCATCCCACCAGAGCAGACCGGAGAGGCTCTCTCATTGTGAGGCTCTCTCATTAGGGAGGCTCGTCTCTCTAGCACCAGAAGGAGAGCCTTCTCTGTGTCTGCTCCAGCCCTTTGGAACCTCCTGCCATTTGAGCTGCATCTCCAGACAGAGTTGCTGTCCTTCAGGAAAGGGCTAGAAACCTGGTTGGCAAAACAGGTGTGGGGCACCAGCAGTGTGGTGACCCCTGCCTGCTGGCTGGTTTAGTAAGAACACTCTCTCCCTCTTTTAATATTTTTTTATGTGTAGGGGTCGGAGTAATTTTTGGTGGCAGTTTTAATGGAGTTTTTATTGGTTTTTAAAAATGGTTTTATTTTCTGTGAGCCGCCCAGAGCCTTCGGAGTTGGGCGGCAATATAAATCAGAAAAATAAAAATAAACTTGCAGGCAGTAGAGCGAGTTCCTGGGAGATGTAGTTCAAAAAAGCTATGTTTCCTCGCTAGTGCACTCTTTTATCGCTCTTCTTTCCCAATATTTTTGCACGACTCTGTGCAACTAAGAACTTTCCAGAGTGGGATAATATATACAAAGGCCAGAATCATTTTGGGATTTTACTGCAAAGTAAGTGAAATATCTGTCCCAGCACCTGCCAACCGAGCAGTTTGAAAGCAAGAAATTGCAAGTAAATAAATAGATGCCACTTCAGCAGGAAAGATAACAGTGTTGTTGTACTGTATATGCTCCGTCGTCTAGTCATGCCTGTTACGTGACCACGTAAACATCTGCAGATGCAGACAGCACTGGCTCTTTGGCTGTAAATGGAGATGAGTACTGTTGTGTTCTGTAAAGCAGTGCCTTTAACAATGTACCTTTGCCATGTGTTATCAATGTAACCTTTCTGTGTGCAACATTATAACCATCACCTGTATCAATGTATGCTTAATAAGGGGACGCGAGCTAGTGACCACCAGAGGACAGTAGCGAGCGTCCAGCTCTAATGGATCAAAGCCACCTGGATCAGCAGCGCGGGAAGATTCCCCGCGACCTCCTCACCTGGTCAAGAAGGGCGTGACTTCCTACGACGTCACGCAGGCAGCAACCAATAGTCTGCCAACGAGCCACATTCAAATGTATAGCCAGCTGTATATATTGAGCTACTCAGCCGCCATTACCACATGTTCCTCCGGATCATCATGCAATAAACCTGTGTTAAGCCAACCCTTCGGCTATTGTATTGTCTTTGGTCCCTTACACTAAATTGGCGACAAGGATGGGATGGCAGCCCACGGGACCAAGACATGCGCCGGTTTCGAAATCAGGAAACCGGGCGACTGGGAGATCTTCGAAATGGACTTCCAGGCCGCGCTGATCGAGTCCGAAGTTACGGAAGAGGCGAAGAAAAGGGCCATCTTCACCAGAATGCTCGGACAAGAAACAAAAAGGACCTTGGTGGACCTGATTGCACCGAGGAGGGTGAGCGAATTCAAGGCCAAGGAACTCATGCAGTTGCTGCGTGAGCACGTCCGGCCCGCCACGGCGATGTTTCCCGCTCGGAGTGCGTTTTGGAGGCGAGTCCAAGCGCCCAGGGAGACGGTCGCCGCGTTCGTGGCGGCCCTGCGGCTGGCGGCCGGCCCGTGCAAATGGGAGAACGTCGAAATCACCCTCCGAGACTGTGTGCTGTGCGGCCTGAACGACGCCGAGACCCAGCGCACATTAATGAACCAAGAGCCGCCTCCCACGCTGCAGGAGGTCGTTAGAGCGGCCCAGGCCGCAGAAGCTACGAAGGCCGGGGTCCAAGAGCTCCAGGACTGGCGGCCAAAGTCGAGGAAAGCAGAGGCTCTGGTACAGGCGGCCCGGCGAACTTCGAGGTCGTCCACAGAGAGCAGCGACGACGAGGACGTACAGAAGGTCCGGAAGGAGGGCCGACGATGCGACGGCTGTGGCGCGGCCCACGACCGCGTGAAATGCCCTTTCTGGAAGGCCGAGTGCCACAACTGCGGCCGCCGCGGGCACATCGCCAAGGTGTGCAGGAAGAAGCGCGAGTCCCGGAGGAGCTCCCCAGACCGTTCCGCGGGACGAGACCACCCAGCGAAACCAAAAGACGGCGCCCAGGCCACGCGGAAGCAGGACGGCGTGGGCCGCATCGCCGACGGCAGCGAGGACGACGCCTCGGTGTTCAGCGTGTCTACGAGACACCCCCGCTACTTTGTTGAGGTACTAGTCCAAGGGGTGCCCATTAGGATGGAAATTGACTCGGGGTCCTCATATTCAATCATTTCCCAGAGGGAGTTTTGTGGAATTGCCCCCCAAAAGCGGCCCAAGCTCAAAGCGTTGAGGGCCACACTACGGGACGTGCAAGGGAGCAGTATTCCAGTGTTGGGGGTTGGAGAATTTCAAGTCAAGTTCAAGGAGCACGCCGCGTCCCTTCCCCTGGTCGTGCTCAAGGGAGGGAATTGCAGCCTCCTCGGGACTCAATGGTTCCAGCCCCTGGGTTTGTTCATTGGGGGGGTGCATGCCGTGGGGATGCACGCTATTGGGACTGACCCGATTCAGGAGGTGTGCGAGGCGCACCCCGAAGTCTTCAAAATGGGACTGGGAAAATTCAAGGGGCCCCCAGTGACTTTCGACCTGGACCCGGAGGTCCGCCCTGTTCGCCTAAAACCACGCCGGGTGCCATTCGCACTCAAGGACAAGATAGAGGCGGAACTGGACAAATTGGTGGGTCAGGGGATTCTTGTGCCTGTAGATTCTGCGGAGTGGGAAACTCCAATTGTAACTGCTCTTAAGTCCAATGGGGAGGTTCGCATATGCGCCGACTACAAGTGCACCATCAACAAGGCGATCCGCCCGAATGCATATCCGGTGCCGGTAGTCAGCCATCTGCTGGCCAGGTTACACGGGGGGAAATGTTTCGCTAAGCTTGACTTAGCACAGGCCTACCAGCAGCTCACGGTGTCTCCCGCCGCAGCTGCTGCGCAGACCATAGTCACCCATAAGGGGGCGTTCCAGGTGACGCGCCTCCAATTCGGCGTGAACTCGGCGCCAGGAATTTTTCAGTCACTCGTGGAACGCCTCCTGAAGGGTTTGGAGGGGGTGTTGCCTTATTTTGATGACATGTTAATAACAGGGGGGAGTCGGGCGGAATTGGCCAAGAGGTTGGGGGAGGTCCTGACTATATTCGAAAAGGCGGGGCTGAGGTTGCGCAAGGACAAATGCGTCTTCTTCGCAACCGAGGTTGAATTCCTGGGGTTTTGTGTGACTCCTGAGGGGATAAAACCATCCAAGTCTAAGGTGGCAGCCATCAAGAAAGCCCCCCGCCCCACCTCCAAGCCCGAGTTGCAGTCGTTCCTGGGGCTGCTCAACTTTTACCACTCCTTCCTCCCCCGGAAGGCAGCGGTGGCCGAACCGCTACTCAGGCTGCTTAAGAAAGACCAGGCATGGAAGTGGGGCAATGACCAGGAAAGGGCATTTAGGGAGCTGAAAAGCCTCCTGGCGTCCGACGCCATACTGACCCACTTCGACCCCAAACGCCCAGTAGTTCTGATCTGTGATGCATCTCCAGTGGGGGTGGGGGCAGTGCTGTGCCACGTGCTGGCGAACGGAAGGGAGGCCCCGATAGCATTTTACTCCAGGTCCCTGTCCCAAACAGAGAGAAACTACGCACAGACGGACAGGGAGGCATTAGCGATAGTCTCGGGGACAAAAAAATTTCACGATTTTCTGTATGGCCGCCCCTTCACCATCGTGACGGACCACAAGCCCCTGCTAGGCATTTTTACCGCGGATAAGCCCACCCCGCAAATCCTGTCCCCAAGGATGCTCAGGTGGGCCATTTTTCTCAACGCGTATCAGCACGCGTTGGTCTACCGGCCCGGGAAAGAGATCAGCCATGCGGACGCCCTATCTAGGTCTCCCCTTCCCCTAACGCCCAGCCAGGTGAGCATGGGGGAGCAGGACCGTCAGGTTCTCATGATAGAGGTGCTGGATTCGCCCCCGGTAGTGCCCGCCGACATCGCCAAAGTGACAGAGAAAGACAAAACGTTAGCGACAGTAAGCTCCTGGCTACAGAAAGGGTGGCCCGCATCCTCCCCAGCAGAGGAGTTCGCTCCATTTTTTAGAAAAAAGCTAGAACTGTCCCTAGAGAGGGGATTCTCTTGTGGGGGCAGTGGGTGGTGATTCCCACTTCCCTTCGGCCGCGGGTGCTCAAACTGCTGCACGTCAGCCACCCCGGCATCGTGCGATCCAAGGCGCTGGCCCGGAGTTACTTCTGGTGGCCCCAGCTAGACGCCGACATCGAGCACATGGTCGGCACTTGCGAAAGTTGCCAATGCTCCAGACCGGAGGAGGCCCGCCTTCCCCACAGGGAATGGGACGCGGCTAAGGGGCCGTGGTCCCGGGTGCACGTTGATTTCGCGGGCCCGTTCAGAGGCACCCTATTCCTCCTCGTTGTGGACGCTTTCTCCAAATGGTTGGAGGTTATCCCAGTCACGAGCACCTCCTCGGCCCAGACCATTAGGCACTTGCGGAGGCTCTTTTCCACGTTCGGCATACCCGACACGTTAATTAGCGACAACGCTAGTTGTTTTACGTCCTCCGAGTTTAAGGCATTCATGGAGATTAACGCCATTCGGCATATTACCTCCGCCCCGTTTCACCCGGCCACCAACGGCCAAGTAGAGCGCCTCGTCCGCACCACGAAGGACGCGTTGCGGCGCATGGGCCCAGGGGATTTGAACCTACAAGTGTGTCAGTTTCTGCTAGGGTACAGGGTGACCCCGTTGGCGTCAGGATACTCCCCCGCAGAGCTCTTAATGCGCAGGAAGCTGACCACCATCCTTACTAGGCTAGACCCCACGAGGGTAGAGGACAAAGGAAGGAACATTGGGCTGGAGGTTACAAAGAGTTTCAGCATAGGCGCCCCCGTGCATTGCAGGAATTACGCCAGCTCAGGCCCAGCCTGGGTGCCGGGCGTAGTCGTGGAACAAACCGGCCCCGTGTCGTACCGCGTGGAAACCAGCACGGGGCTCCTATGGAGGCGGCACGCAGACCAGCTCCGACGCAGGGTCTCCGATGAGCAGGACACGGTGCACGCAGGAAATAAGTCAACGTTAGGATTCTCCCCCACCCGTTTAGCCCAAGGGGGAGGAGAAGGGGACCGTGGGCCCCCACCAAGGGGGGAGGAAGATATCCTCGTAGATACCCTGGGGGATCTTTCCGGGGAGGAGGAACCCGACCCCATACATATCTCGCGGAAAGTCCCCACAAATGCGGGTACCCCGACCAACTTAGATTTTGATTTTCAGAACCGGGGGGGTTTCGGAGTGGTCCCCCACCCGTCCAAGCGAGAAGAGGGGTTTTCCGTTAGTCCCGACGCCCCCCGGTCTGCCCACAATGGAGTTTTTCCCTTCCCCTAAGACCGCCAGACAGCGGCAAGCTACTAACGAGTCTCCCTCTCCCATTTCAGGACAAGGGACCAGGGAACAAAGAAGCAATAACGCCCCCGGGGGGGGCAGCCTTCCTCACGGCCCACACGCACACGCAACAAGCCATCTTGGCTGAGAGACTTCGTCTCATCCTAGGGGGGAGGGATGTTGTGTTCTGTAAAGCAGTGCCTTTAACAATGTACCTTTGCAATGTAACCTTTCTGTGTGCAACATTATAACCATCACCTGTATCAATGTATGCTTAATAAGGGGACGCGAGCTAGTGACCACCAGAGGACAGTAGCGAGCGTCCAGCTCTAATGGATCAAAGCCACCTGGATCAGCAGCGCGGGAAGATTCCCCGCGACCTCCTCACCTGGTCAAGAAGGGCGTGACTTCCTACGACGTCACGCAGGCAGCAACCAATAGTCTGCCAATGAGCCACATTCAAATGTATAGCCAGCTGTATATATTGAGCTACTCAGCCGCCATTACCACATGTTCCTCCGGATCATCATGCAATAAACCTGTGTTAAGCCAACCCTTCGGCTGTTGTATTGTCTTTGGTCCCTTACACTAAAAGTACTGACCCTTAGAGTCAGATACGACTGGCTTTTGAACAAGGGAGGCCTCTACCTTTACATGAAGTTGAATAAGCTGTGACAAAGAACTGCAACTTGTGAACCAAGCACCTGGGTGTAGGCCAGATTGCACGTTTGATTGCTTGCTGGTACCATGACCAGCCTCTCAGGCAAAGCCTGGCTAATTTCCCAGGAAATGTTTTTACAGTACTGTATTTACTTTTTCCTACTATGTCATTGAAGCATGCCCTTTTACAATCAAGGGAGTGGGGCCAGTTCCCTTGGCATTCATCCTAGAGGGAGATTGTTCCATGCAAACATGTACTCACCATATGGATATGCAGGAGAATTTCTGCATAAATACATTTCACCTCACACATGCCCATTAATAACAATCATAGATGTGTTGGTCATGTTTGAGTAAGGGCAGCTGAGTCATCAGGGGAAAACTGACCTTTGTTCAAACATAATACTTCAAAGACATTCAGAAGTCATATTTTATGGGGAACACAGTACGAACATTCAGAAGAAGAAAAGTGGTTGAGTAGGAAAATCAGAGAATGGAGATTGCAGAATGGCAGTTTCACTACTCTTGTGGGTTTTGTGTTTAGTTGTGCCTTTTGATAATTTGCTTTTTCTTTTTAAAATACACTCTAGTCCCTAAGTGATGAGGATTCATTCAAGAAGTGCTCTTCTGAAGCAGAGGTGAAAAGCAAAGTTGAAGAACTCCTCACAAATCTTTTAGAGAGGTGACTATTAACTTACTTTACTCTAATTTGGGGTTGTAATTATGTACGTAGTTGGGGGTCTGCCTATCAGGCCAAAATGTCTCTGGCCAGAATCCTGTTGTGGATTTATGTATAAGTAACATAAACCACGGAGGCAAATAGCCACTAATTAATGGGCTGCTGCTTGTGAAGGGATTTGCTCACCTGTGCACCACTCAAAGCTAAGAAGCTTAGAGTTGTATTGATTGCCATCTCTTCTTCCTGCTGCTTCAAATTGCACTTCTCCCATTTCTAATTCTTCTACTCTTTCTCCCTCTGTGGCTCATGTTCCTCTGGAGTAGTCTCTCAGCCTCCTGGACATGACATTGTGTCTGTTCTATACAACAAGGGCAGAGGAACTTAACCAGTGGATCATATACGGCATTCACCTGTCCCCTCCACCCACCCACCCACACACACACACACACACACACACAATCTGGCCTACAGGCATCTACTGTTATTGCCACTCAATGTTCAGAGATAAGAGTATATTTGTGTAGTCTGGGAAGCTATGGCATGAAATTGAACTTTGCCTTGAAACTCAGAAAGCTGTCGTATCAAGGCTTGCTCATGAGTATGTACAACTGAACTGGTCTTTCTCTGACTAGTTGGGAAAAAAGTCCAGTTTGGTAGGAATTTCACTTGGCCCCATCAGATTTGATTCATTCCTAACCTCTGCTAGAATATGGCTTCCAGAATCCTCTCCACCTTTGAATTTGGCCTCCATGGTTGAAAAAGTTCTCTTATCCACACCTTAGAAAGTTGACCTACAGGGAGAGGCAACTTGGTCACCTCCATATGTTGTGGACTGCCACGTACTGTACCGTAATCCATGATCATTTGCCATACCGGCAGGGTTTTATGGGAAATTTAGTCCAATAATTGTCAGGCACCATTTTACTTACACTTTCTATACATTATTTCTCAACCTTGGGTCCTCAGGTGTTCTTGGACTTCAGTCACCAGAAGCCCAAGGTTGAGAAACCAATAGATCTGATGTCACCAACCTGAATGTTGTTGGAGAAACTGTTTCTCATTTCCCAGGCCAAACTGCACATATTTTAATGAAAACTATTCTGACTACTATGCTTAGAAGTGGACACTGCTTTTTTCTGTTTTCTTTTTTTAAAAAAAAACACCCCATAGAATAGGGACTGTGGTCTGTACTGGAATAATGCCATGTAGTGAGCTTTTGTGCCAAAGCAACACAAGATTGCCGTTACCAGGGTCTGCCTGATTGTGGGTCAGAAATGCAACAATCTTTGAGGAGGCTCTTTCTGTGTACCAGATGGAGCACTGAAACACTTCAATATTCTATACCAGTGATGGTGAACCTTGGCACTCCAGGTGTTCTTGAACTTCAATTCCCAGAAGCCCCAAAAAGCAGGTGTGCTGACTTGGGCTTCTGGTAATTGAAGTTCAAGAACACCTGGAGTGCCAAGGTCCACCATGATGGCTCTATACCACATATCAGAAACAAATCAGCAAAAAAAAAGGCAAAAAATGTTGTGGCATCTTAAAGACTAACTCCTGTACAGGTATTTAAATATGAGCTTTCGTGGACCAGGTATCTCTCTTTCGACATGCACGGTTCCAGTCCAGTGCTGCTGATTAAAGGCTTCCATTGGTGATTTTGAAATGCATACTCAATGTGACAGAGTATCATGAACACCAACATCATGATAAGGGTTCAGTCAGCTGTGATTTGCTGATAATGATGTCATTCCTGTTGTGCACATGAAACTGTGTAACAGGATTTCATCCATTATTTCCAGGCTGTGATATGTGACCCAAGTCAAATTAGACAGTTTACAAAATTGTGGTCATGTTGGTCTGTGTTTGTTTCTCCTTTTTTTGTCAGATTACACAAGGATGGTAGAAAGCCACATACAATAAAACTGACCATTCGGCAGTTTTCTCCTAATCTTACCGAGAAATGGTTTAGACGGGAGAGTCGCCAGTGCCTTATTCCATCTCATGTGGTCCAGAAGATTGGAAGAGGTAACCAGATGCCCTTTTGGGATATCTTTGTTTAGCTGCTGGGAATAAGTACTCTACTGAATTTAGTTTGTATAACACAGCTTCACACAAAATTATTGTCTGCTGCTTGTTCTAATCCATGTGTCCTATACTAAATCAAGTATGCTGAATCCAAATCTGAAGTCCAATTCTGCCTAAGACATCAGGATCTTAAGTCAGTTAGTATAGACGTGATTGTCCGGTTTATTAACACAGCTGCACCTATTCATCTTTAGGTCTAAACACTCACTATGGCCTAGCTCTACTATTCAATAAGATGGTTTTACACAAGAGACAAGCCTTTCATCCATCTCACCTTATATACCTATTTCTGACGTCAGCTCACTGACTTGCCCAGACATGCCCGGTCACTGCTGGAACATGGATGCCACCAGGAGATATGATTCAGCTGGGGCGGCGGCAGGCATAGTGGTAGCTGCAACTGTTATAATGATTTTCCCATTGAAAAATACATTACCCAATTACGGACTATCTGAACAGCCCTAGCACGCCTATAATTTAAAATCTGTACGTGATAAGCAAATTCTGAGTTCAGATTTGGAATCAGCACACTCGATATCATGTACATCACATGTTATTCCCAGTAGCAAAATCATTGTTGTGCAACGTAGTGGGCAGACTCATTCTTGATCTACCACATTCCCTCTCAGTATGCCAATGTAAGGGAGGTTGCAAGGAAGTAGTGTCACCATTAGCGATAGAATTTTCGAGTTTTCTTTACTATAAATATAATAGTTCTCCATTCCAGTTCTACCTGCTCTGCAGGCATCTTACAAACACCTGAGTGTGATGCACCTGGGAGAGAGGCCTAAATTAGAAGGCTTTGATGCATAGTTAGGCTCAGCTCCACCCAAGGTCCTGCTCCGAAAGAAAGCTCTTAGCCAGCTAGCAGGACTAGGAAGCTTGAGAAGACCTTCCTAGGCCTAGATTAGCCTGGTTTGGAGAGCTGTGGCCACAGTGGCTTAGTGGTTAAAACACTGAACTTAATGACTGGAAGGTCAGCAGTCCAAGACCTGAGTGCTGTGCAATGGAGTGAGCACCTGTCGTCTGACCCAACTCCTGCCAACCTAACAGTTTGAAAGCAAGAAATTGCAAGTAGATAAGTACCGTTTTTGGCACAAAAGGTAACAGTGTTCCCTGCAATTTGGCGTCTACTCATGCCTGCCACATGACCACAGAAACACCTGCAGACACAGATAGCGCTGGCTCTTTGGCTGTAAACAGAGATGAGTCAGATATGAGAAAGGGAGACCTTTACCTAGTCTAAAACTCCCACCCCTAGTACTGATGATCTTCAGACAAATGTACAGTGTTACCTCATACAATGATTTTAATCCATTCCACGGGGCTCATTGTTGTACGAAACAATTGCTATATGATACACGCATCGTATAGCGATTTTCCCTATGGGATACATCATACAATGGGTTTTTTCCGCTAAGTGGTTTTTCCCATTGAAAAATTGTGTGATTTTTTCCATTGGGAAAATTTTTATGCAGGACGCCATTCCCCCCCCCCCCCAACCTAATTGTTATGTGATTTCGTTGCTATATGGGGCAATTGTTGTATGAGGTTCCACTGTATTTCCATTGCATTTGATACTACAACACCCAGAATCTTCCTGTGTGCTTAAGGTCTCATAACTTGAAGACAAAAGGATGGAAATTCTAGCTTCAGTTATGCCACTTTCCCTCAAATCTTCCTCCCAGCCTTGTCAGGTTGTTGTGTGCTTCACATTCTCCCTTTGGCTTACTGATTATGCAGAATCACTATAACTACATCCCACCCACTCCTCCTGATTCCTATTAACTTTTTGTCCAGATGATGCCAGTGTGAAGGTCCATCTCATCACCATTCTTATGAAACTCTTCCATAAGATGATCAATGTGGCTGCTCCATTCCATCTGACCCTCCTGAGCGTCTCCTTCTCCAATCTCAAAGCCCATCCTGCATCCGCAAAAAAGTCGATTGGGTTCTATTTAACTCGGTCACCCTCGTCTTCTCCAAACAAAAATAGCAAGCTTGTTAATGTAAGTTTAGAACATTTTGTGTTTGTGTCTGTTTCACTGACAAAATAGCCTTTGTCAATTGCTTTTAGTTAGTTGATTAAGTAAAACTCATGAACGGGTACCCATTGAAATCCAGTGGTGTTCCATTTCTATCCAAATATTTGTACTAGATTCAGGATTAGCCTCTTTGCTAGGGTGTTACTATAAATGTATAATACAGTTTCTATAGATAATAAAAGTGTTTGGGCTAACAGTTTGTATAGATCAGTGGTGGCAAACCTATGGCATGTGTGCCAGAGGAAGCACTCAGAGCCCTCTCTGTGGGCATGCATGCCATCACCCCAGCACAAAGTTCGCCCCGGCCTTCTGCCCAGCAGCCCAATGGGAGCGCTTCCTCCTGTGCTGGCCTACCCCAGCAGGCACGGTTGCCATGTAGTGGTGCTACACAGAGAGTCTATTCATGGAGAGTCCAAAGGGCAAAGTCCAAAGAGCAAGCCAAGGTCTGGTTACCGGTGGGTCAAGCAAGCATCTAGTCTGAAGGTTTCCAGGGGCATCGTCAGGGTTGGCAGAGAAGTCAGGGTCATGGCAGGCAGGTCAGGGTCTAGGCAGGCAATCTGAAGTCAAGCAGGGTGTCGGCCTTTGCACTTAAGAATTACCAATGCTGGAATGCTAGAAGCCTCCCATCTAATTGCTGTCAGTTGGGAGCCTTCTCTGGTACTTAGTTCTAGCTTGTTTGCATTGCAGGTATAGCTCCTTTCTGGCTCTTTCCCTGACTGAGGGCTGATCACCGTCAGAGTCAGACTTCTGATCTGACAGGTTGTCTGCCTAAGGAAACAGAGTTGAGCCAGAAGCAGGCTCAGATTCCTGGCTCAGGACACTCTGAAGTTTGAGTGCAGGTAGAACTGGGCTGGGCATAGGAAGTGCCTCCTGATCCAGGTCTTCATCGGAGGAGGGCTGGATCACAACACCTCCCTCCCCCCAGCACAGAGTTTGCCCTGCCCCTTTGCCCAGCAGCCCAATGGTAATGCTTCTTCCCTCCCGTCTGGGGTAAGGCAGGCAGTTCACATGCAGCATGAGGGTGCAGCACGGATGGCAGCCTGTTGAGTCTGTGGCAAAGGTGAGTTTGGGCACAGTCTCTAAAAGTTTCGCCATTACTGGTTTAGATTGTTAAAAGTGATTATGAAGCAGTAGCTTCTATGGACTTCTTTGCAAGATATTATAGTGGTGATCTAGGAAGAAGCAGTAACTTCAGCAGGGAGTCAGCTATTTGCCATTATTGCAGTTGATTGAAAGATGGCTGATGATGAACAAAATACTGTAATGTTCATTTTGCAGAAAACCAAAGGCTGGGATGCTGCAGAACACACCGCTCCAGAAAGTTGGAGTTGTCACAGTGAAACTTTACCAGGAATAAGAAACACAAGAAGAATGAAGCCTCCCTTGGAGACCCCAAGTCTCCCGAAAGATACTGATGTTCATGAAGTCCCTCTTCACTTACTTCCAGCTGGTGTCGACTATGATGTATTTCATCAGCTTCCAAAGGATATCCAGAAGGAAATTATATCTAGCCACAAAGGAGGGATAGATCATGGGGCAGCCCTTATGACCCAGACATTTCCTACTGGGAGGGAAGAATTGCCAGACAAAGCTCAAGATAGAAAAATCCATGTTTCTCTGCAACCTGGAAGCACCCATCAAAACATTAGCACTGTGACCTCTTGTGACATTGCTCCTACCAGTGAGAAGCCTCCTTTGGCAGTACATGATTCTACTCTTGAACTTCCCAGTCCTCAACACAGTCCTCTTGAGTTTGCTGAAATTGCGACAGACTGTACTGGATCGTTGGATGTTGGAGGATCATCCTCCGTTCCGTCTCTGCCCTCTCTTTTTCAGACTTGTATTCTGGAAGAGCAAAAGTGTGCAAATAAAGAAGCCTCCCATGATGAAGTCCAGCAGGATGGTCCAAAACCGGTCCTTCCTCCTACTATTGATCCCACAACTTTTTCTGAGCTACCTGCAGAGATGCAGCAGGAATTGTTGGCAGAATGGAAGGGTTGGAAGTCTGTCCCCAAAATGCATGCCAGGCAACCCCACAACAAGGTCAAACCAAAAAGGAAAGGTGTGCCATCTTCACCCTCATCTAACAGTTTGTTGAGATATTTTAAGCCAAGATGATTATCATCCAGCAAAGTGAGCAAGGTGTTGTCTTGCAGGTGCCGCTGGATTGCAACACCCATCAGCCTTAGCTAGCAGAATGGGCAAGGAATGTTTTGCCCACCCGTCATAAACACTTGGCATAAAGAACACAGATGTAGATGTAACATCTCTGAGGATGGCACCATTTGAGACAGTTGAGAAGGACTCTGTTCTCTTTAAAATGCATCCTGATGTTAAAAATGAACAAAGCACTTGGTAAAGGTAACAGCTGTGTAAGACAGGTGCTTACCAAACTCTCTCCCCTCTTCCCCCATCTAAACTTCTCTGTGTGACCAGTTCCCTTGATAGTTTGGCCTCCCAGTTCACGTGTGCACTTGGTTGCCTTCTATTTGCATTCTGGTTCATCTCATTCTTGGGCAAAAGGTAGGCTGGATGCATCTGGTTTGCATGTGTGAATGAGGATGGTGACCTGGAATGTAAGCCTTGGTCTCAAAAAAAAAGGGGGGGGGGATTACTTCCCCAGTTATGGCTATGCAGCCAGGGGTCTCCTACTCATATTCAAAGTGTAGGAAAGTCACTCCATTTGTACTACAAATACCACAGTCCCGGAACAGGGGGTTATGAGTCTTGTGCTACAAAAAGTAGCTTTTCCAAGCTCTGGTCATACACTCATGAGACAGAAAGCTTAAGAAACTGGGTTCAGATTCCATTGTCAAAAGTGGAACGGTGTCCATGCTATGAACAAGGAACCCCAGTTGTGTTAAACACAAGGGAAGATATTCCTTGCCATGTTATAATTCCCTATGGAAAATACAGCTCTCCTGCCCAATAGGGTGCAAAACAAGCTTGCATTTGTCAAATTTCCATTGCAGAATTAATTTTGGGTCCTGAAATATCTCTAGATCAGGGAGAAATATTGGTTTCAGATGTTCCCTGTTGTGGTGTTTTACTCATGGAAAATGTTATGATTGCCTGAGATGTATCTGCAGGGTTATTATTAAAAAGATGACAACTTTGCCCAGGATAAAGTTTCTTTATTCTCCTCCTTTGTTATTTTCTGTCTCACTCACTTGGCTGAAAGGAAGGCTTTGCTCTCTGAGTGCGAATGGAGAAGAACATAGGCTGCCGGTGAGTAGAACATGGGGTTTTGCACTTGACAAAACACTGCATATGGTTAAACTTTCCAATTCCTACTGGCATTATTTAGTGCAGATAATAATCAACATAAGAAAGTTGAAACACACTGGATCATTTTGTGAAAGTTCTGTTAACAGCAAGCCCTCCATATATGGAGGTCTATACATCTTGGCTTTGGAAAAGGCTTAACCTTCAGAGCAGGGGTGGGCAATTTTGACCAGACTAGAATTCCTGTCCTAAGATCCCTCAAGGATAGCACAAACCATTAAAAAGCTTGATGGGTCTCTAAAACATATATCAAAGGTGAATTGCAGCCATTTAGATTTTTGCTAGGACCATATTTAAGGTCAGCTTTAGGGTTGCATGTATCTCTGGAGCTGCTCTTTGCTCATCTCTGCTGAGGAAATGGAAAGATGTGTTGTTGAAATGAAATGTTGATAGGAACATGTCAAATTTTTGTACAGGTGAAACCAGAGCACCACGATGGTTCAGTATTCACAGCTCTCTGACACTGGTGATGGAGTTTTTCTTAACAAACCTGCACTAAAAATGCATATATGTTGTGGAAATGTGTACAGAGGAATGTTTAGGGTACAAAAAAGCATTATAATAAAAAGAGGGCAGAAGTTCTCCATGCCTCATGTAAGTCCTACAATAGTCTTCTCAATATCATTCCATTTTAGTTTATATATTAAATATAATATATATGAGTCCACTCGTTTAAGTTCAGTTTCCTGACCTGTTTTGTCATGGTTATTTAGTAGTTCTGACATCCATCAAAGCCTGGTGACTTGAAAACATGTCGCTTGATGGTCATACATAGGAACAGGAAATGGAAATACAGTAGTAGGTTTACAGAGTTCATCAGAACTACCTCAGTTTTATTTCCTGGCTGTGGTGAAGTTACAATAACTACGTCGTGTGCATGGGTCTAGGAGCAGTGGTTTCTAACCTTTTTTGGGCAATGCCCCAACTAAGCATCTCTAAAATCCTGACCCCCCACCCCAGTGACATATAATTCTTATTATTCAAAAGATAAACCCCTATTCATGTGGAAGAAGCCTAAAAGGCCATTAACTTGGTCTAAACAAGCTTCCAAATAAATTCACTATTAATAGCTCATTCTCAAATTGCCCACACACACACACTTAAAAATCAAATTGCCCCCCATAGGATGTGTCCCGTGTTGGACCATGGGTCTAGAGCAGTAATGGTGAACATTAGCACTCCAGGTGTTCTTGGACTGCAATTGCCAGAAGCCCAAGTCAGCACTCCTGCTGATCAGGGCTTCTGGGAATTGAAGTTCAAGAACACCTGGAGTGCCAAGGTTCACCATCACTGATCTAGAGGAAGGAAGTACAGAGTGGCAGCTTCCTAAATCCTTCTGAGTCTTTGCCCTTTTCTGGGAGTGGGAAAAAATAAGCCTCTTTTGGAGATGTCAGTAACCGAACGTTGGGTAGAAGGAAGTGGCTTCATTTTAGCAGTCCAGAGTTTGATCAGGACATGGAAAAGGTGGAAGGATCATAGTTTCACTCTGAGGACTTTGTGTCAGCGCCTGTGACTGGGAAGTCTGTACTTTTCCTGTAAGAGATTGATTATCTTTATCATATGCACCCTTGCTGAGCTTGGAAAACTGGCTTTTTCAGATTGCTTTCGCATTGGATCTCCCAGCTAGCATAGCCCTGAGGTCTAGAGAATTCTGGGAGTCACGGATAGAAAAAGTTGGTTTTCCAGGCTCTTCATCTGTGAACAACATTCACAGGATTGGTCTAGATCAGGGGTTCTCAATGTTTCTATGCCACGGGCCGGACCATGCCCACTCAGACAGCTAGGAGGGCCAGACATGTGGTTTCACCCTGCCACAAATGCAGCCCTAAACTGCAGCAGGTGCATGCACGTCCCTTCCGCTTCCAGGGGTCGTCACCACAGGCTGGATAGAACAGCATTGGGGGCCGGGTCTGGCCTGTGGGCTGTAGGTTGCAAATCCCTGGTCTAGATTGAAGACAGAACAGTAGATCGGATGATCCCAGTGGTGGGCATCAGCAAGTTCACACCAGTTCGCCAGAACCAGTAGCAGAAATTCTGGCTGGTGCCGTTCATCCAAGTTTTGAAATAAATTAGTCCTATTTTGGGTACAACACAGGGCTTTCACCCTGGCCACACCCACCATACCACACCTACAGTGTGGCAGTAATTTTTTTTGGAGCCCACCACTGGATG
This sequence comes from Bradypodion pumilum, assembly GCA_035047305.1. Taxonomy (NCBI): domain Eukaryota; kingdom Metazoa; phylum Chordata; class Lepidosauria; order Squamata; family Chamaeleonidae; genus Bradypodion; species Bradypodion pumilum. The sequence goes on from JAWDJD010000002.1 coordinate 19,338,422, forward strand.
AACCTTTGGTGGGACATACCATGGCAAATCTAATACATCCAGTATCAAATCTCTTGAACTTGCTACTTTGATTCCTCCAATTAAACCATATTTCAGAGAAATCTGTGTACTGCAAACAACCTTCCATCCATATTCTGGTAGACCTTTATGGGAGTTCACCCTTTAGTGACTTAATTCCAGCTTTGCAATCCGTGACTAAGTTTACGAGGGTCGTCGGCATAACAGAGTCTATCAATGAGGGCATCAGCATGCCTCCCAGGTCCACCTGAAGGATTGCCATGAATTTGGTGTGACTTGGATTCCTGAAAGAAAAACAGAGATTTCACCAAGGAGAGCTTCATTATGATGTAGTTGTCCTTCGATTTATTTATCTGTTATTTATATGCCACCTTTTCTCCCTAGAGAGTAATGGAACTGAGAGAAGGGCCAAATGTAATACAGGTATTTAATCAAAATGGTGTTATTCAGCAAATAAGGAATTGTTAAATTTCTACCTCACGTCTCCTTTCTTGACCTCAAGGTATAATACGCTCGTCTTTTGCCCAGATTATGCACACAAAAGTTGTGTGGCTTAGGTGGGGCTAAGAGCATGTGACTGGCCCAAGGTCACTCACTGAATTTCATGGTCCAGTGGCAACTAGATCTTCCATATATTCCAGTTCTAACAACTACGCAACAATTGGGTGCTGTGATACCTGTGAAATGTAGTAGACTCACGGCTTGGTCTGGTTCACAAAGGCTATAACAAATGTGTACCGCGTTTCGAATACTATGAGTTCTTCGTATCTCAGAAAAAGGGCAGCGATTCTTGTACCTTTTCATATCAAGGAACGTGTCCTTGTGGAAGCTGATAAGGCGAGTTACACAAGGAGGTGCTTTTTTAAATCTGTGCGTCTTAATTGGGCTGCTGAGAGTCTCCCATGCTGGCAGGTTGAACTGTTTTAATATGTGACCTTTACTATTTGCAGATATTATATATACTTTGCCATTGCATCCAGCCAGAAAACCAGAATTATAAACACCATTCGATCCTGGTTTGTGATGTCATATAAACCAGGGGTTCCCATATCTGTCAAGTATCCCGTATTGGCCAGGATTTCCCATATTTTAGCGCTTATTCCTCCCCTTTCCCGGTGCCATCCCATATTTTGAATGACAGGAAAGGGGTTACTGTGCATGTACACCCATCACAAAGGGGTTCTGCGCATGCACAAAGGGGTTCTGCACATGCGCACGCACACATGTGCAGTAATTTCCCATATTTTCTGGAGCTGTGCTTGACAGGTATGGGTTCCCAACCTAAGGCTCATGGGCCGGATCCAACCCACGACACAATTTCATGTTGCCCCCTCCCCCCTCCAAAGGCATTTGAGAAACAAAAAGGCTACCCCTTTGAAGTTGTTGGGACAAAATGGCCACCCCATCGTGCAAGCAGGGCAAAATAGTCATCCAGCCCTCAAAGCGGACTAAGAGAGTGGGACTTGGCCCCCGGCTTGAAAAGGTTGGGAACCCCGATATAAACCATGGTTTGGACACTTTGAGCACAATAGCAAACTGTGATTTCCAGGAAAGCAGGATCATGTGAGCATAGGGCTTCTTCAAGTTAATACCAAACTGTAGTTTAATACCAAACCATATCTGGGACCTTTTAATACCCAGAGTCGGGTTTTGTTGCAAAACGTACCCTACAAGGTAGGCACTCTATGAAATTGTCACCTGGAGAGCTATAAACAGTATCATCAAGTTTCAGAAACTTGCCATGTTTTTTTTTAAAAAAACCACATTTGTCTTAATAATTGTATTGGGGTTTTTTTTGGGGGGGGGCAGTTTTTGTCCTAGTCATAGAATTGCTGATTTGCAAGGGGCCTTTTAGGCCATTAACTCCAACCGCCTGCTCAGTGCAGGAATCAGATTGAGAGCAGATATGACAAATGGTTGTCAAGATAACACGTTGCAAACAAAAATGTTTTGGACCATATGCTTTGGTCAAACATGATGCCAAGGCGCAGAAATGATATACAGTGGTACCTTGCATAACAAACGCATCATATAGCGAAAAATTAGCACAACGAAACATTCGTTATGCAATGGCAATACCCCGCATAACGGGAAACAAATTCATTATGCGAGGTTTTTGGTAACCGGGGTATACCCGCTTAATGGGAACCCCGGTTAACAAACCTTTTTTCTCGTTATGCGGGGCATCTCCCATAGGGAACCGCATAACGGAAAAAACCGCATAGGGAAGAGTTCCATGGAATGGAGTTTTTTCATTATGCGCGGTTCTCCTGTACAGTACTCTGGTTTAGCATTTTAGATCTGCTCCATTTGGAGAAGGGAGCACTGTACTTCATAATACATTTAGGAAATGAAAGATGCATAATTGAATCCTTAACTGACTGTTGTTCCTCAGTCAGCTGGAATTCCATTGGGTTCATAAAATATCCCAGAATTCACTCAAAGCAAGGGCAGGTTGGGGGGTTGGTTTAAACGCACAATCCATGGCGATTAGCGATTTTCTGTCGGACCGACTCTAGAATTGCTTACTCTGGGTGGGGGCAACAGGCATAACAAGAAGGAAAGCTGCTGCCACGGATGTAAGTTGAAGATGGAGGATAATTCGGATGTTCCACGCTGACAGCTTAAAGGGAGGGGAAATTGGAAATTAAAATCTGTCCAAATATTCTCTTACCCCTTTTTCCATCTTTTTCCTTTATGCAAAAATAAACTTACTGCAGGAAATAAAATGCCTTTGGATTGGCAATGCTAGGGACACACAGTTCAGAATCATCTGAGAACACCAAAAGTTGTGCTGGTTGAAAAGGATGGGAATTATAGTCCATCAAATCTGGAAGGCGACTGATAAGGGAAAGCTGGCATACCTGTCAACTGCAGCTCCGGACAATCCGGGACCTGCACAGAACAATTCTGCGCAGGTTGCTTTTTATGCATGCGTAAAAGCCTTCTACGCAGCTCGCTTCTACGCATGCATAGAAGGCTTTTATGCATGTGTAGAAGGCTTCTACGATCCCCTTCTGCACAGAAGCCTTCTATGCATGCGTAGAAGGGTTCTATGCAAGCGTAGAAGGGTTCTACGCATGCGTAAAAGCCTTCTACGCATGCGTAGAAGAGAGCTGCACAGAAGGGATACGCAGTAATGCCTTTCCCCCCCACTGCCAAATTCCGGGGTTTCGGCAGCTCCGGGCGAGAAATGGTGAAAATCGGTGCCGAGAAACGGGAAATCCCGGCCAATCCGGGAAGGTTGACAGGTATGAGCTGGATTCTTGAGAGTGGAGGGCTTAAGCCAGGCAGTAAAGACAAACGTCTCCTCTGCTCAAAAGCCAGTGGTGTCCAATTCTAAGGTGCGGTGCTGATCCCCATTTACAGCCAAAGAGCCAGTGCTGTCTGCATCTGCAGATGTTTCCATGGCCATGTGGCAAGCATGACTAGGCACCAGAGTGCACAGAACATTGTTATTTTTCCTGCAAAAGCAGTACCTATTTATCTACTTGTAGTTTCTTCCTTTTGAACTGTTCGGTTGGCAGGAACTGGGACATTCAATGGGAACTCACTCCGTTGTGTAGCACTTGGGTCTCAAAATGCTGACCTTGTAGTTGTCAAACTAAGCATCTTAACCACTAAGCTGAACCAGGGTTTAAATCTCTGCTGAGCTGGGAAGCTCAGAAGGTGATTTTGAGTGAGTCGCAGATTTTCTGTTCAGTTTACCTTTCTGGGTTCTTTTGAGAATATAAAGGAAGGGGATGGATGATAGTGTTCTTCTGATCTCCACAAATCAGTCACATAAATATAGGATGATGGGGGAGCAAGGAGGAGAAACTGAACATTTTATTTCCTGCATTATTCTGTATGTTTATAATTTCATGCTGTACTCATTCTAGAGATCTTAAGATAGAAGAGGGCAGGACCTTGGAGGGCTGTATATGCTCCCACACATGATCTTCGTCTAACGCAGGGGTGCCCAAACTATGGCCCATGGGCCAGAATGCCACCGCCACCAGAAGTGCCAAAATTGCGCAAAAAAAGTGCCAAAACACGATGAAAATGCACAAAAAAAATCAAAAAATGGCACAAAAATGTTCCGACTTCTCTCCCTCCTCCATGGGAAGAGGCAGGGGCAGCAAAAAAAGCCTGAAAACACATGTTGAATTCATGCACCACCGCCACCAGGAACCACGTGACCGTCCCACTCAGCTGTTTGAGAGGGCGTGGTCAGGCCCCTGGCAGGAAAAGTTTGGGCACCCCTGCTTTAAAACTTTTTTTTAAAAAAAAATAAATTCATTCAAATAAGCCCCTCAGGAGTAACTTCTGGTAAAGAAAAAGATCACCCCTTCCCAGCTTGAAACAACTTGGGACAGAACAAAACGGAGACATCCACCCACACCCTAAAAATCTCAGGCACTTTTTGGGTAGGAAAACGATTCAAGTCGAGGGGTTCTGGGATGCCAGTGGTTCTCTGGTGGCTGTGTTCTGTCACTGTTTTAAGATGTCTCCTGCTCCTAATAAATAATACAAACCTCTTATGTACACATTTGCACATGCCTAGAGCCATGGAATGAAGAATGGGCATGGAGTCCTACAAAAATATCTGAGTTTTTTGGGGCGGGTAGGTGGATGGGACTGGCTATTGATCTCAAGAAGCTGTGCTTTCATGCATATTTAGTAAAGGTCTCACTTACTCAGAAGTTGTATCTGAGTCTAGTGGAAGGTGCTTACCTCCATTTACACCCGAAGAGCTACCTACAATTTCTTGCTCCTGAACTGCTAGGTTGGCAGGAGCTGGGACAAATGATGGGCAATCACTCCGTTATGTAGCACTCAGGTATTGAACTGCTGACCAGCCGGCCTTCCAGGCATCAAGCTCAGCATCTTAAACACTAAGCTACCATGGCCCACACATGCAGCTTTAGTTCATAGTTAAGAATGTAAAGCAGGGGTTCCTAAGCTAAGGCCCATGGGCCGGTTCCAGCCCACGGTGCCATTTCATGTGGCCCCCTACCCCTCCGGGGGCATTCAAGAAGCAAAATGCCTCCCCCTTGAAGCTGTTAGGACAAAATGGCCATCCGGCCCGTGAAAATATTGTGAACCCCTCATGTAAATCTGTTTGATATTATATTTAGAAGTACTTCAGGTCCCTGACTTTTCATTTAACCCTGGTGACGGTTGGCCAGATTACACACAGGGAACTCAAACTCAAAGTTTGTGACTTAGTGCCCCACGAGAGCTACTCAACAGTAAACCCTTTCCCAGTGAATAACGGCGACTTACAATTTGTTGTCATTAAATCGTCCTCATACTTTTTAACATGCAGCAGGTAGAGAAAGTCTCTGGGTGATACCATTCCAAAGCCATAACTGTGTGTAATGCTGTGAAAAATGAAAGTGTCCTACAATTTAATAAGAGAGAGAGAGAGATGAAACTGTAAATGAAAGTACTCTGGATCAACTTTGCAAAAGTCTATCCTCAGCATTATTGTGTCCCATTTGTGGATGTTTCTTAAAACATTTATACTTCTAATGTTAGACTCCATCATAAATGTGACCTTGTGGATGGATCCAGAGATGAGAATAATCACGGAATACTTCATAAATTGCCTTATACTGACCTATGGGAAATTCATAGCTGTCAACCCGCGGCTCTGGAAAAACGGGACCTGCGCACATCGCTTGTGTGCAGGTCGCTTTCCACGCATGCGTGGAAGGGTTTTACCCCTTCCACGCATGCACGGAAGCGCTACGCCGCTTGCGCAGCCCCTACACAAGCGGCGCAGTGCTTCCACGCATGCGTGGAAGGGGTAAAACCCATGCATGTGCAGAAAGCGCTATGCTGCTTGCGTAGGGGCTGCGCAAGCGGCATAGCGCTTCCGCGCATGCACGGAAAGCGTTTCCCCCGCTGCCAAATTACGGGGTTTTGGCAGCGTGGGGCGGGTTATGACGTCAATGGACGTCAAATTACGGGGTTTTCCCGGCCAAATCGGGATGGTTGACAGGTATGGGGAAATTCAGTTAAAGTAATTTTCGCTGTAAGAAGTAGTTTGAGTCAGACTATTGGCTATTCTAGCCCAAAGCACCAGAGCATGGGAAAGGCTCACTGACAGACTATAGAGAACTGTAAGGTAAAGGTTAAAGGTCGGCCTTACTCAAAAGCTAGTCATATCTGACTCTAGGGGACATGCTCATGAAGTCCACCAGTGTACCACGGACCATAGTTTGGGAAATGTAGTAATGTAGTCATTTAAAAAATTCAAATGGGGCTTCACAACATGTAATAATTGCCCCCAATGTCTCCTAGAGTACTGAATTTATTTTAAAAATTAAATTGAGTGTGGGGATCCTTAGGGCTGTTGGAGGACTTACATTTGGAAACCTTTGGAGCACGTTCATCCCAAGGATGAAACTACCTGACCCCTCTTCTATCCCAATGCTGTCATCGTTAATGGGCAAAATTTTGCCATTGCTTGGCTTGGATTTCTTATCCAGACCCACATGGAAATGCAGGGAACTGAACCCAGGACATTCTGCCTGAAAAAGCATATGCTTTACTATAGACAGATGGGAGTTGTAGTCCAGGAACCGCTGGAGGGCCTCACATCCCTCTCCTTGCGGTAACCGAATAAATGGAAGGAACTGGAAGGATTTAAAACCCGCACACTATGCTACGGAAGCCGCAGGGAGTAAGAGGAGATTGGGTTGATGGGTTTATACCTACTGCCCACTGCTTTCCCCCGTGAATCGCCCACTCCCCAATGCTATTCAGCAGAAGAGAAAAATGGGTTTTAATTTTTTTAAATTTTAAAATATGAAATAAACATACTAATAAAAATGAACAATGATAACAACTACAATAACAACATTACACACACAATAAACAATTACACAATCAAATATGTACAACCCTCCACCAATGGGACGTTATAAACCAGGGGTGCAAAAACTTTTTGGGCTGCGGGATGGTTACGTGGTTCCTCCCACCAGAAGCGGAAGTAAAATGTGCATGTGCGGGGTGCCTTTTACCTCTGCTTCCGGGAGCAGCAAGAGCAGTGCGAGCCAGATGATTTGGCACCATGGGCGGTAATTTGAGCATCACTGCTATAAACCATCAGCTTATTATCAGTGTATAACATTAATTTTATACATTTGTCACCTCTTTCCAAAAGGTTGTATATTCTTGTCCTGGTCTTATTCCTTTTGATTTAACTTTTTTGTGGTTGTTCAGTCACATCGTCTGCTTAATAAATTCTCTCCAAATCTCTTTAAAATCATTTCTTTTTATTAATCCCTTCTTTAGCTTTAATACGCATGTCAATCTATTGTTTATTGCTATACAGTGGAACCTTGGTTAACGTAATGAATGTGTTCTCCGGGACGTTTCTTACAGCAAAAATTACTTTAACCGAATTTCCCATAGGAATGCACTGAATGCAAGTTCCCATAGGAATGCATTGAAAACCAATATACATTAACTGAAATGCGGTTTCCCATAGGAATGCATTAAAAACCAATTAATCTGTTCAGGGGGAAAAATCGTAAACCGAACCACTTTCTATGGATTTTCTTTTGTTATGGGATTTTTATGTTAATTGAGCCATTTGTTGACTGAGGTTCCACTGTATCCCATAGTTCTTTCAATCAAAAATTCAAGGCATAATTTCCATTTTTTAAAACAATAACTAATAGCTGTTATCATTACTATAATCATTTCTTTCTAACCGATTATTTCCAAAATCCATTAATAAGGCAATTCTGGGACACATCTTTAATTTTATAGGCAACTAGCATATTTTGCCCGGCGGTGCCGGGCTTTTTAAAATTGTGTTGGATAGTAAAGGGTTTCATTTTTTTTCTTGAACCAATGGTGCTGGGCTGTTTTAAATGGTGTTGTAAGGTTTTGTGATTTTGTGGCTTCGAGGCGCTGCGTCCACCTGTGGCGGACTTGCGCTCCCAGTGGTTTTTTTGGGGTTTTTTTGGGGGGGGCGGCTTCCTCAGTGCCGGGCTCTTTAAATTGGTTTTTGAAGGTTTTTGATTTATGTTTATGCAAATTTTATTTTAATTTAATATTATTTAGTTTAAAATTTAATTTTGGTTTTTAAAATGTTTATTTTTACGCATTTTTATTTTTTGTTTTGGTTTTTTGGAGTGAAAAGTGATTTCTGGGTTTTTTGGTATTTTTTGAGATTAGTGTGATTATTTTTGAATGTTTTTATAACTTATTTGATTAATTTTGGAATTAATCTTATTAGTTTTAATATTTTTGAATGTTTTTTCTCTTTTGGCCTCTGGGTGGGGGTGGTGAGCTTTTCTGCCTCTGGGTGGGGGTGGTGAGCTTTTCTGCCTCCCTACAATTGTTCTCTTCTGTCCTCTGGGTGTCGCTTCCGGTAAGTTTTCTCTTTCTTTTCTCATTTGAGTTCCGGTCCTCATGGATAGAAGACATCTTTTGGTAAGTTCTCTGGGGTTTTGGGGGTGGGGTGGGAGGGGGGATTTTTTTGGGGGGAGGGGGTCTGTGTGTTTTTTCTTGTTTCTTTTTGGCTGTTTTTGTGTTTCATTTTTGGATTTTTGTGTGTTTTTGATTGTTTTTGGTTTGTGTTTTTGTGTTTATTTTTTCAGGGGGGGGGGTGGCTTTCTTTCCTGCGGGCCATGCTGGCTGGCCCGTGGGAAGGAAGGGCAGCGGCGGTGGGAGGTTTCCTTTTTTCCCCGCGGGCCATACTGGCTGGCCCGTGGGAAGGAAGGGCAATGGCGGGGTGGTGGTGCTTTCTTTTCCACGGGCCATGCTGGCTGGCCCGTGGGAAGGAAGGGCATCGGCGGTGGGGGGTTTCCTTTTTTTCCCCGTGGGCCATACTGGCTGGCCCGTGGGGAAGAAGGGCAGTGGCGGGGTGGGTGGGTTACTTGTATTTTTCGCGCGCCGGCTGGCCCTTCAAACGGAAGGGCAGTGGCGGGGGGGGGGGGGGGGTACTTGTATTTTTCATGCGACGGCTGGCCCTTTGAACAGAAGGGCAGCGGCAGTGGGGGGGTTTCTTTCTTTTTCCCACGGGCCATGCTGGCTGGCCCATGGGGAAGAATGGCAGCGGTGGCGGGCAGTTTTTTTAACTTTTTTTTTTTGCTCGCCGGCCTCCTCAGCGTTCTGCGCGCTAATGGCGTGCAGGATGCTGGGGCTTGTAGTTTTGGCTGCGCGTGTTTGCTTACTGCAGCGGCTTTTCCCCTGCGGCTTTTTTTTTGATTGGCCGCAGCGCGTTTCCGAACGTTCCTTTTGCCACGCCGCTCAGCCTGATTGGCTCTGGCACAGCGCGGCGCCAGGAATGTTGGGAATTGAAGTTCCCTTTTTTTGTTTGCAACTGGTGGGCTCCTGCCCCCGGGTCGAAAATTTCAACCCGACAGTTACCTGTGAACCGGGTTCGGGCGAGTGAACGGAGGCCCATTACAGACTAGTGGGGCCTGGTGCAACATCCTTTGTCACATTCCAACGGTTAAAGCACCATTTTATAGGTATAGATATGTGGTGAATTTCTTCAAAAGTTTTCTTAACAAGTTTGCATTCTCTCCATAAATGGAGATATGTCCCAGTCTCTTTCTTGCATCTCCAGCAATCCTTTTTATACTAAGAATTGTAATAGCTTAACCATACTGGAGAGAAAAATGGTTCGATGGCTGTGGAACAAATCATTGACCAGTGGCATGTGCTGGTAGGTGAAAGCATCCAATGACATTTTAAGCAGCCATTCAAAAAGGCTCACCTTTTTTTGGACCAAAATAGATGCAACAAATGTTACTTGGCTTGACATCACTTGGTTGATTTCTGCTTCCCTCCACTTATCTATTTCCAATGGGAAGACAGTTGGAGGATGACAGATTCCCAACCAGAATGAAGTGACAGGAGTGGTTGTGATTGGAGATGCATTCTGGGAGGTTTTACACTTCCCCTACCCATCTGGCTTGCAGCCTGGTGAAGTTCAGATTCTGGAAACAAAACTCTTTTGGAAGTTCTCATCAAAGAAAATAGCCTTTCGAAGCCCTAATCTGGTTTGCACCAATCATTGGTTTAACAAAAAATAGCTATTCTATGCTAAATTACATAATAAATGTCACACGGTAACAGTGATGCTCTGCAAAAAAAATTACTAACTCCACCATGGGCATGGCTAATGCTGTTGGCATGGCTCTCTGTGGGCCATGCCCACTTGGTCTCCCTACACCATGGTCTGGGGTAGGGAGGTGGGTGTGGGCGTGGCCTGGGGGAATTTCCGCTACCGGTGCCCTGGCACCTGTAGGCACCGGGAGCAGCTCAACAGGCAGAGATGCTTTCTTCACTGCAGTGTCTTTAAAATGTTGTCAATTATAGCAATCTTAACCTATAAAACCAAGCATTAACCGTTGGAACTGGCTATAGGCTGCTATGCGTCGCCCTACTGACCCACACCCACCCTTCGTGTGCACGGCCGAATTCCCTACGCAGGTCAACGAAGGATTTAAAAATCCGGCACAGGGGCCTCAGCCCCACAAACGGCAAGAAAGGGAAAGAACTTCACTTCCCAACATTCCTTGCGCTGCGCCGCGCCAGAGCCAATCACGCTGAGAGGCTCTCGCACGGCGCAGCGTTTGGACACGCGCCACAGCCAATCGAAAGAAACGCATTTTAAAAAAACCCAGCAAAAACACACAGCACCAACCCATTACTACAAGCCCCAGCGTCCTGCGCGCCCACGCAGAACGCTGAGGAAAACGGCGCCCGGAAAATTAAAAAGAAAAACAGGTCACAGGCAAGCAAACAGCAGCCGGCTATCTTTTACTCTCCCGCGGCGCCTGAAGCTCCCGAAAGGAGTTTCCCCTTTAACATCAGTGGCTGGAAACGCGGCTGGAAACAAAAGATGAGGCAGAGAGGATCGATCCCCCACCACCCCTCCTTAAAAAAACTCCGTCTTTTCTTCTCTTTAAAACCGGAGTTGTTTTAAGGATGGGGGGTGGGGGGTCGATCCACTCTGCCTGCTGATATTAAAGGGGAAACACCGATCTACTTTCATGACTCCACACAAACAAAGCACCATAACAAAACAAAGCCCCCCTCCCCACCACCTAAACACCTTTACAATAGATAACATCAAAACAGTTTAACTTACCAAAATACGAGTAAAGGAAGCACCCGAAGTCAACGACAGTACACATCGAATTTCCCTAAACTTTCCCAAAGACAGCCAAGAAACACTCACAGACGCTTCGAAAAGAAGCAAGACACGAAAACTTTAAAAGGAAAATACGCACTCCCTTACAGCCATGCCTTCTGCACAGCGATACAGCAACGCGGAACACAGACACACCTACAAACATGCAAATCCACTTAGCTCACCTAGCTCTCCCAAACTCCAAAAACAGCGAGGGAAAATAACGCGATAACGAGATTAAACACACATACGGCAAACACACAGCTTAAAAATGAAATTAATCCGCCAAAAGAGAGTTGCCAAAGTCGTGAGTGCAAACTTTCCGAGGGGAAACAATAGCGACAGCCAAAAAGCAACAGACAAAACAAACACACCTCTAATAATGCTTAACCACTTAGCTCACCAAACTCTTGCTAACTCCATAGGCAGCGGAGATAAATAACTGAGGTTCACATTTAAAATTACTAAAACACGAGTAAAGGCAAATGCCAAAGTCCACGACAGCCAACATCGCGTATCGTGATAATTTGAACAAGGTTTACGAAAGTAAAGCACAAACGGAACAATAAACAGCAAGGAATAAAATAATATAAAGGAAAAAAATTATTCACTCACATCCAAGCCGTCCAAAAATCCAAACAGAAACGCGGAAGAAAACCACATCTCCACACTTGCAAATCCCCTTAGCTCACCTAACTCTGCCAAAGTCCCAAAGCAGCGGAGTAAGATAACGCGATAACGAGACTTTCTAAACGAACAGGAAATACGCAGGTTGGAAATTAAAGTACATGCCTCAGCCGCGACTTTGAAAAAGCGAGACTGAACTCTTTACAAAGTTTAGTTTAAAAATATATATAACGAAATGGAGAAAGAAGAAAACAATTCGCTAAAGCAACCAAACACGAAAACATCTAACCAGCATGTAGAGAACCATACAACAAGCAGCAACCCAAAAGGTAAATTCTGCATTAGCAAAATTAACATGCCCAATTGAATTTTACCGTGGAAAAAAGTTGCCATGGAAACAAGGAGATTATGAAATAACTGATAATGTCTTAGATAATGAAGAACAGGAAATTAAACAACAGAATTTGCTTAATGTAAGGAAAAATGAAAAACAAAACGGATCACCAACAGAAATGAAACTGCCATGGAAACAACCAAACTCAGAAAACAGCTCCCAAACAAACAGAAATACAGCAACAAACGCACAGGGACAAACAGAAACAAACATGCAAATGAGGCAAACACATTACCCAAAAAAAAAACAACAATACAAGGACATATACATAAGGGAACAACTTCACACAACAATGAACCAAAAAATTATATTGCCATGGAAAGAACAAAAACCAGAGAAAGCAACTAATGTAAACAAAAATGAGATACAACAAACAACAAAGGAGACAGAAACAACAACCACAAACAAAACAGAAAACAAAAAGGCAGACGACAAAACCAGCCAAACAGAAATGCAAATAGTCAGGAGAAAAGAAAAACAAACAATCACCACAACAAAGTCATTATTGAATTTGGAAAAGGAAGAAACATATATTGCTGAAATAAATAACAAGGCCACAGAATTAAAACAAAACGCACAGAAAAAAACATTACAAGAAATCATAGAGGAAATAAACAACAAACAAACAAAACACCAGGACATGAAAAACCCAAACAATGAGAAACCAGAGGACACTAGATACAAAATGCAACCAAAGAAAAAGACATTACAAGAAATAATAACAGAAATAAACAGCAAACCAATACAACAACAGGAACTGAAACACTCATCCGATGAGAAACAACAAGAAAACAGTCTAAAACCACAACCACATCAAAAACAACAAGACCAGCCAAACAAAAATGTGGTGGATATAGACAAAATCATACTGAGACATGTACTCATGATGACACATCCACCATCACCATACAATCAGCCACTAGCAGAATCAATGCTGCAGCATTTCCTCAAAATAAAATCGCAACAGAGCAAGAAATCATCAGGTAAACAATTAAAATAATTACATTATCAGAAACTTTAAAAAGCATATATATATAACTTTGTCTTTATTTCCTTTACACAGATAACTCAGCAAAACATCACTCAACTGCGTGATCCACAAAACACAAAACAGCTGTTACAGAAGGTAAATATTGACTTAAGCATAAAAATAAATTTATTAAAAAAATAACAACAATAATTAAAGAACAAAACAATTTACAAATGCAACATTTCAAAAACAAAAAAAATATAACAATATCTATCCCTGTATATTATGTTTTACAGATACAGAAGACGCATTCCTACAGCAAAAAAAAAAAACATCAGAAAAAATTATAAATAGTTTAAAGCAACATTTTATGAGCAGAAAACATCACAAAAAAAATTTGTTAAATGTTAAATTGTTTTATTTTTTCGAAAAAATAAATATTTGAAAAACAAAAACATGCATCGTTTTAAATAAAACAAAGGAGTGAAAAAGCCCGGCAACGCCGGGCAAACCTTGCTAGTATCAAAATACAAAAAGCTACACTACATAATTAGGTCATAAAAATACAATAAAAATACAATAAATATAATTATACTACAGCAAACCCAACGTAGCAAGACCCCCATGACCACTGGAGAAAAGTCGTAGGAGCTACCACTCCCCCGACAACTTGGGGAAGGAGCTCCACGTCTCAGTCTCAACATGAGCCAAGGCAGCCACAGGAAGGAGCCGAAGACGGCGATGGTCCTGGGGCAGCGGCAGTCCTCGGCCTTTATCTCCTCCTTGCAAGGGATGGGAGAGGAGGGCGGGGCCCCCTCGCAGCTGCGGCGATGGTCCTGGGGCGGCGGCAGTCCTCGGCCTGGCCCGGCGGCCCATGGCCCTTTATCTCCCCCCGCAAGGGATGGGAGAGGAGGGCGGGGGCCAGTTGCAGCTGCGGCGATGGTCCTGGGGTGGCAGCAGTCCTCGGCCTGGCCCGGCGGCCCACGGCCCTTTATCTCCTCCTTGCAAGGGACGGGAGAGGAGGGCGGGGGGCCCTCACAGCTGCGGCGATGGTCCTGGGGCGGCGACAGTCCTCGGCCTGGCCCGGCAGCCCACGGCCCTTTATCTCCTCCTCACAAGGGACGAGAGAGGAGGGCGGGGGCCCCTCGCAGCTGTGACGATGGTCCTGGGGCGGTGGCAGTAGTTTGGGCTACAGTACAGCAGTTTAACCAATGCGTCACAAGGACTCGATAACTTTTCTGTCCTGCTTTAGTTCTCTAAAAAAATCCACATCTAGTCCTATAAGTTGCAGCTAAAGACCATGAAACAGTTGCCATCCTCCCCCCCCCCCCCATTTCAGTTCACCCAAACTTTAGTGCTGGAAAGCTCTCCGTTAACTTACTGAATCACCTCGTCAATAGTTTCCACAAGTTTATAGGACTGTACTGATTTGTCCCACTTTCCACGGTATTCAGGAACATACAGGAAAGGGAAAAGACTCTTAGCTGGTACTTCTATCCGCGCTTCAGCACGATATCTAGAAGCAAAAACAATTCAAGATCACTGGGTAGAAAGCACTAAGAGTTCTCTGTTACAGATCTTCCTGTTCTCTTTCTCCACCTCATTTCGCATAACCAATTTCCCCCCAGAGATGGGGAAAGTTACTTTTAAGGTGTGACCCTCAAAATAAACAGGGCACCCCGGCCAGTGGCAAAGCTTGCTGGAATATTCTTTGACTGTTCCCATCTCTAGATACCAGAAGAACAATGTTCTTTTGGTGGAAGGAACAGAGATTTTGTCAGTAAACTAGTAAAAGTGAAGTTGTATAACATTAATATTGTTAAAAACAAGAAGAGTTTGTTGATAATCAGCTAGCCTGATGCTTATGGTCATTACAAAACATGTTAGTTTTTTCACACTAACATGGAGATGGGAATTGCCTGCATTTAACAAAAAACCTTGTAAATAAACATTATTTTTTTCTTCTGCTAAAACTGTGCCTGAGCATTTGTACTTTAGGAACTAAGAAGAAGCAAAAGGTGAACCGAGGAAGGCTTGCATTTCAAAACATTCAGGCTTAATCCTTTGGGACACACTAGCTGCACCACTCTGCAAAGATTATCCAATAATAGGAAGGCTTTTAATAATTTCCCAAATGCCTGAAGAGATGGGCAAGTGTTAAATAGAGAGATCATTCGAAAGTAAGGGAGCCACCCCCAAGAAAACTATCTTTCTGATATCGCTCTTTTAAACTTCTCTCAGGGGAATCAACTTAACAGTGCAGCCTGGAACGACTTTGTAATGTAGGTAGGGTTTCTTTATAAGTAAGCATAAAAACCATGGAATGCAATCGGTAACAATTGAAGGATGACCAGTACAGAAGATATATGATCACATTTACATGTTTCTGTAGTAAGCCTTCTGCAACATTTTGGATCTGCTGAAGTTTTTTGTAACTGCTGAAGTTTCTGTATCAACTTTAAGGGCAGCCCAGTTTAAAAAGGGTTGCATTAATTGTTCTTAGAGACTATCAATATATTCTTAGCTTTGTGGGATAAAAGGACAATCACCTGATTGACGTCCTAGTCTGGAGATCTTTGAGGTGAAGGAATAATTGTTAAACCAGTTTAGGTGTGCACTATGAACATGACATTCGCTATTCACTGTTTCTGGAATGCAGGTTGTCCAAACAGTCTTTGCAGATTTATGCTGCCTTTCAAAGTGGGAGCATGGGAAAATCACAGTAAAAATAAAATACTTACAGAGTTCCAGAGAATTCTTCTGAAGGCTTCGACAACACTGAAATGTGTTTCTCAAAGTGACAATAAAGGAAAAGAAATCATAATCAAAGGCTTTTGCTTTAGAAATGGCCGAATCAATCTTAAAATTTGTAAATAGTGGCCCAAATTCTATTGTTTTTTCTGTAAGGTTTGTATAACTTTTTATACCAAACTGTGGCTAATGGATGAGCTTTTAGAAAGTTTAGGATTCTGGACAGCAACACACATACAATTTTCAACAATGCACTTTATACAAGTCTATTTAGAACAGTGCTTCCTAACCTTTGGTTTTTGGACTTCAATTATCAGAAACCTAAGTCAATTCCCCAAAGCACTGATCAGCCAATGTACTGACTTAGGCTTCTGCGAACTGAAGTCCCACTGTGGGGCCTGGACCCCACGTTGGGAAACACTGATGAAAGTAAGCTCCATTGACTTAATGGATTAAATATTAAGCCAAAATTTACCCAGCTGCCTCCAAGTTAATAAGTGTCTACTCTTCCTTTTGACCAAAAAAATAACATAAGACTATTTGTGGCCAGGAGGAATATTAACATTTAAAGTCACTTTTAAAGTCTTTTTATGTAAGGAGCAAATACAGTAGTTCTAAAAAGACAAACTGCAATGTTCTTACTGTACTTTTTACCACTTTCCATCCTGATGCATCTTCTTGGATATACGATAAAACTTTCTTAGAGACTTCTTCTGCTTTTTCCTTATAGTCCATCTATCTGCAAAGCAGTCAAACCAATGAATAGGTAAGAAACAGGATTCATCAATAGTGCAAAGAAACAAAGGGATCACAAATATTTTCTCATGACACAAAGTTTTTTAATGGTGTATTTTGTGAAACAGAAGATACAAGAGCCTAGAAAAAGTTTCCTTTTTGATTACAGCTTCCAGAAGCCACCAGCTTGTCCAAGCTTTCATACGAATTTTGATTTTTTTAAACATATTATCATGATCATCACTATCATCATTATTATTCTATTTCTTATATTTCAGAATTGGTATTTATAACTTGGTTATGCCTCCACATCTAATCTGTTGATGTTAGTTTAGGGCATCCAGCTATGATATGAATTGTTTCTCTGGATTTGGGACAGGCCCTACATACATCATTTACTCCTTGCTTCATTATTATTCTCTGTTTGCATTTAGTGAAAATAATGTGGTCTTGAAATGTATGAATCCCTAAAATTCAGCCCGATTTTAGCCACAGGTTGTATTATTGCTTGTTGACATTATCACAGTGGAGGTAACTGGAATTCTGTCCAGCTAATGGCTTCTCAGGTCACACATCCTTGTATTGTCTTTCCTTAGGTTGGTTCTCTTTTGCAAGCTGTAATACCATTAGTCCCTTATTATTATTTTACTGTCACCATCTCATCTGATTATGATCATGATTGCTGCTCCGGCTCATTTACTGGTCTGCCGATTACAGCCAGAAACGTGCACCAATGAGGACTTAAGTTTGTTTGGCCAATGACAAAGCCAAGAAAATGGCTTAATTTAGTCCAGGGTTTGATCACACGAAAGAAGATGTATTCATTGTTGGCTTGCAGTAAACATGCAGCCCTATAAAGATCAGCCCTGTATAGGACTTTTCATCAGGTGGTAAAGGTCACCCTTGCTCAAAAGCCAGTCGTATCTGACTAGGGTCCAGTGCTCATTTCTGATTACAGCCAAAGAGCCAGTGCTGTCTGCATCTGAAAACTTTTCCATGGACATGTGGCAGGCATGCCTAGACACCTATGTGACTGACCAGAATAGCTGCTCTGTGACCTTCACAAGTACCAGAGCATCGCCAGAAAAAGTGGGAAGTAAACCACTCGTGATTGCTTTATACAGTACCTAGAAAACCCTGGGAGGGTGTCCTTAAGTTGGAACTGACTCGAAAGCACTTAATTACAGAAAAATTAGAATATCGTGCAAATGTTCATTCACTTCACTTAAAAGGTGAAACAAATATATGAGATAGACTCACTACATGCAAAGCGAGATATGTCATGCCTTAATTTGTTATAATTGTGATGTACACAGTACATGAGATTATGTGATGATGATTATGGGGTACATGAGATTGGGGGGTTGGGGTTTACATAAGCTGTAAACCATAAGCATCAATATGACAACAAAGTAAGGCTTCAACTATCTCGCTTTGCATGTAATGAGTCTATCTCATATATTTGTTTCACCTTTTTAGTCGCATTACTTTTGTGTTCAGGGAATGAAGAAGCAGACGAGTGAAGTAGTGAAATTCAGCTCTTTATCAGTGGGGTTTGAACACAGTTTGGATGGGGCAAAACTCGGACTTATATACACTATAAACAGTAACAGTAACAATAATACAAGTCCATTGGCTAACAGAGTGTGCACATTTTCGATCCACTTATTTGCATAGGAATAGATACATGAGAAAACACAGTTAACATACATAACAGTTACTGAACTGAATGAACATTTGCAGAATATTCTAATTTTCCGAGTTTCACCTGTATATTGTATTATGTAGACATATATGTATATACAGTATATTTTAAGCTACTTTGAGTGGTGCTTGCATCAAAAGGGTGGGGTATAAATAAATAAATATTAATTAATTCAGGGTAACATTAATACAGGTATTTGTCCAGGCGATCCAGTGGATATGTTACGATACTCTGGTAGCTCAACACGGCCACTTTCTTTTTCCTTTTCCTGGAATTCGTGGGTTTTTAGAAATTATGCTCTGTAATGATTAAGAAATCATAAACTACAACAAGGAAAAAAATGCAGATTATCGAGCCCAGCCGTGGGAAAAAAGTTACTTTTCCGGACTATAATTCGCAGTTGTTTCCTCATCTCTGGTCTAGCTCGCTGTCCCAAGACAAGGACCTCTCCCGTGCTAAAACTCCATCGTTCTTACGGACGGATCCGTCCCAGGGATGTCACCACCACCTGCACATTCCCACGCTCACCCGGGCGCTGCCTCACGGAGCATCGCTGTCCCAGCCTTTCTCCCAACCCAACTGCAACTCCTCGGCTGAACAGCTGGGGGCGGTGTTGTGGCTCGCTCGGGGAGCATTGTGATGCATTCGGCCGCGGGGCATGCCGGGAGTTGTGGTCCCAGGTGGGCGCAGCTCCCCGAACGTTGGCCAGACTCATGCCCCGCCGTGAAGGACGAGCCGGCAACTGAGCATGCGCAGTTGCCTCCGTCCGGCGCCATTTTGAAAGAGAGGGGTTGTTTAATTCCTCTCCTTTTCAAACTAGGGCGGCGGGACGCGGCTGAGGTAAATTCGTGGAGGAAGTTCAGCAGCGGGGCTTCCTTGGGGTTTTTGACGTGGGGAGGAAATTCCGGGATGGCGGGGCCCACTTACAGACATGCGTGTCAGTTGGTGGCGGGTTCACACGTGTCTAGTGGTCACCAAGCGTGTGAACGGCTGAGGGGGATTTCAAGGAGTCAGTTTTGCAAATATTGGGCTCCTTTTCTGAATTGCGCTTTCTCTTCTGTGTACGTAAAGGTAGAGGTTTCCATTGCTCGAAAGCCAGTCGTATCCGACTCTAGGGTTCACTGCTCCTCTCTGTTTCAAAGCCGAAGAGCCAGCGTTGTCTGCTTCTGCAGACGTTCCATGGTCATGTGGCAGGCATGACTAGACACCAGAGCGCACGGAACGCTGTTGCCTTCCCACCGAAGTGGTGCCTATTTTGTTGTTCAGTCGCACAGTCGACTGCGACCCTATGGACCATTGCCCTCCAGGCACCTCTATCCTCCACCATCCTCCTCAAGCTGCCCAGCTCTGTGCCCTTTGTGTCTACAATACCATCTAGCCATCTCATCTTTGGCCACCCCCTTCTTCTTTTGCCCTCCACCTTTCCCAGCATCAAGGCCTTCTCAAGTGAGTCCTCCCTTCTCATTTGATGTCCAAAGTATTTCAGCTTCATCTTTACTATTTGACCTTCCAATGAGCATTCAGGGTTAATTTCTTCTAAGATTGACCTATTTGTTCTCCTCGCTGTCCAGGGCACTCTCAAAACCCTCCTCCAACACCACATTTCAAAGGCATCTATTCTTCTGCGTTCAGCTTTCCTTATTGTCCAGCTCTCGCATCCGTACATTACCACTGGGAATACCATTGCTTTGACTATTCTAATTTTTGTTTGCAATGTGATGTCTCTGCTTTTCACTATGTTCCCCAGGTTTCTCATCGCTTGTCTCCCAAGAATCAGTCACCTTTTTATTTCATGGCTACAATCCCCATCTGCAGTGATCTTTGATCCTAAGAAAGTAAAATCTGTCACTGCTTCTACTTCTTTCCCGTCTATTTTCCAGGAACTGATGGGGCCTGTTGCCATTATCATGGTTTTCTTGATATTGATATTGAGTCTCAAGCCAGCTTTTGCACTCTCCTCCTTCAATCCAATCAAGAGGTTATTTAGGTCTTCCTCACTTTCTGCCATTAGGGTGGTATCGTCTGCATATCTCAGATTGTTGATGTTTTTCCCAGCAATTTTTATCCCATATTATGATTCCTCCATCCCTGCATTGCGCATTATGTGCTCTGTGTATAGATTGAATAAGCAGGGTGACAAAATGCAGCCTTGTCTTACTCCTTTTCCTATTCCAAACCACTCTGTCATTCCGTGTTCTGTCCTAACTGTTGCTTCTTGGTTCATGTACAGATTTCTCAGGAGGCATATGAGGTGCTCTGGTATTCTCATCTCTTTAATTACTTGCCACATCTTGTTGTGGTCAACACAGTCAAATGCCTTAGTGTAGTCAATAAAACAAAAGTATACTTGTTTCTGGTATTCCTTTGTTTTCTCCATGATCCAACGTATGTTGGCAATGTGGTCTCATGTGCAAAGTATGACATGCAAATCCCACCTCATACCTCAACGTGGCGCAGCGGTGACCCTGGCTATCCAACAGCTATGGCAGCAGGGGCGTATTCCCCAGTAGGTTCAACCATGCCACAAAGGTGTCGGCTAGTGGTCCTCCATTCTGGGACTGCATTTCTTTGCACTGTTCTTTTAGGTAGTTTTCCTTATCTCTCCTTGCTTTTCTTTGAAATTCTGTGTTCAAATGATTGTATTTTTTCCTTTCTCTTTTGACTTTTGCATTCCTCTTTCCTCTGCTATTTTAAGAGCCTCATCAGACAGCCACTTTGCTTTCTTACGCTTCTTTTCTTTTGGTATGGTTTACTTTGCTGCTTCCTGCATGATGTCCCTCATCTATGTCCATAATTCTTCTGGCACTCTGTCTATTGAGTCTAGGCCATTATATCTGTTCATCACCTCCACCGTGTATTCTTTAGGGATGCTGTCTAGGTGATATCTGTCTGGTCTCCTTGTTTTCCCTATTTTCTTTAGTCTTAACCTGAATTTTGCGATCAGTAGGTTGTGATCTGAGCCACAGTCTGCTCCAGGTCTTGTTTTTGCTGACTGTATGGAGGTTCTCCATCTTTGGCTGCAGAGTATGTAGTCAATTTGGTTTCGGTGTTGGCCATCTGGTGATGTCCATGTGTAAAGTCGCCTCTTGTGTTGCTGGAAGAGAGTGTTTGCTATGACCAGTGCGTTCTCTTGGCAGAACTCTATCAATCTTTGCCCTGCTTCATTCTGTGTTCCAAGACCAAATTTGCCTGTTATTCCCTCCACTTTTTGATTTCCTACTTTGGCATTCCAGTCTCCTAATATAATTTGGATGCCATTTCTTGGTGTTTGTTTTATGAGGTGTTCTAGGTTCTCATAGAACTGATCCACTGTGGCTTCATCTGCACCAGTGGTTGGAGCGTATATTTGGATCACAGTGACATTATCTACTTGGAATTTCTTGCTTTCAAACTGATAGGTTGGCAGGAGCTGGGACAGAGAACGGGAACTCATTCCATCCTGCAGTACTCGGGAATCGAACTGCTAGCCTTCCGCCTCCCAGTTAGCATCTTAGTCACTTGAGCCACTGCAGCCCCTCCGTCTGTGTTGTATCTTGTAATCTGTTCCTTTCTTGCAGATATCCGCGTGTATATCTAGACGGTACGCTGTTGCCTTTCCTGTCAAAGCGGTACCTGTTTATCTACATGCAATGTCTTGCTTTCTAACTGCCAGGTTGGCAGGAGCTGGGTGCTCACTTCGTCACACAGCACTCGGGTCTTGAACTGCCAAACTGCGGACCAGTTCCTCAAGCTTAACGTCTCAAATCATTATGCTACTGGCACTGCGTCTCCCAACTCAGGGTTACAGACATCTAATCAAGGACAGATCTCCATAAAAGCTTTTTGCCCTAGTAAATGAATTTATGTTTCTAGCTTTTGCCAGAGCAGACCAGTTTTCTGGTTTTTTATGGCATTGCAGTTTCCATGCTTGTATGCTCAGATTTGTGAAACAGTATTCTGAATTGTCGAATATGCATATTCTTTGGTTTAAAACCAATGCCTAGAACCCTATGAGTAACATGGCACCGCTAATTGCAACTAATTGATGAGTTGCAGGAGCACACCTTTATGCAAACGTCAGTAGGTTTCTGGCCCATATAAATAGGAGGTTAGAAGGAATGAAATGCTACAAAAGCAGAATATGTTGGTTTAGCAGTAACAAACTAACAAGCGTATTCTGAAGCTTGTTAGGCAGCTAAAGGTATTTCCATATTGCAGTGTGGAGGTACTCCTTACGTATATTGGTCAGTGAGGTTTTATGTTTGACTATTCATAAGTATTTTATTTATTTATTTGCCCTGCCATTTATGATGTTCACATGGTAAAAAAACACATGTAGGGACTTCAGATTTTTAAATATTTATATCCTGCCTTACTTGGCGATGGACACTGCTAAGTAAGTCTATACTTAGACTTATAGCTGGAAGAAAATCCAACTGAATACCAGACTAATTTTTAGGATTTTGCTGTAGAAATTATGCTTTTATTTGAATGAGATCATTTAATTTAATTTAAATTTAATTTAATAGTCATATTTATATATGCCGCCCACTCAGGCAGAACCCGACTCAGGGCGGCATTACAACAAGTTCTAAAAACACATAAAAACACTTTAAAAGACCCATATCCCACCCACTTTAATAGACCCATATCCCACCCACCCATCCCACCCACTATAGAGAGAGTTCTTAATTGTTTACATAAGCCAGTAGGCGGGGACCGTGTTCCCATTCGGGCCCCACACCTGCCCTGCCAGCCATGTCTTCAATCCTTTCCTGAAGGGCAGCAATTCTCTTTGAAGTCTTAGATCTGTTGGCAGGAGGTTCCAGAGAGTTGGTGCGGACAAGGAGAAGGCCCTCCTTCGGGTGCTGGATAGATGTGCACCCCTAGCTGATGGCACTATTAGAGAGCCTCTCCGGTCTGCTCTGGTTGGACAGGCAGACACTCTTGGGACGATGCGGTCTCTGACTTAAGGGTTTCTAGGTGAAGTCTTTTGATTTGTAACTCCACTTCTTAGGTTGCATTTTTATAATGTTTAAGAGTAAGTCCAATTGTGTTCAGTGGGAGATATTGTGCTTCGGAGTAAATGTATCTCTGATTAGATTTTTGAGAACTACTAATTTTTCCAAATTAACATTCAGTGAAGTTATCTATGAAAGATTTTCCAGTGAAAAAGCTGTTTTTCTTTGAGATGCTCAGAGACTTCTTGTTGCAACAGGTTTAACAGAATTAGTCTTTTGATCTTTGTAGGTGTTAAGTGCTTGGTAGTAGCTTCAAGAGCTAACATTTTTAATAGTACTGTATGTACTTTTATGGGCTGTAGTCTGCCGTATTAGACATATAAATGGTACAATGTAGACTTACTCTTCCGGACAGTACCAGTACAGATTTCGTTTGTGTTGCAGCAGAATAACAGATGTTCTTATATGCTTTCAAGTCTCCTCCAGTTTCAAGTTAGTTTTATTAAATCAATTTGTGGTTTTCTGTTGTACAGACAGACACTCCTTTATTACATCTGATAAAATTAATACTGGTTAGTGTTTTATACATCTGAGCTGCAGAATAATTTTTGCAAAGTGGCTTCAGAATCAACCCCCCCCCTTTTGGGGGGGGGCAAAAATGAGAAGATTGTCTCTGGCAGAACTTGAAAATGGTGGTATTTTGTGGGGGATATTTATTTATTTATTACTAAATCTCAAGATGGTTCTCTCTCATCCTTGTTTTCTCATTTTTTTGAAACTCTTAAAAATTGTGTTTTTCAGGTCCAGGAAAAGTAATGTCTTATTTGATTAAAAAAAGTGGTGTCCATTCTCCAGAATCAACTGTATCTTCCCTGCTGAAAAGTTGTAGCTTCAACAGTGGCAGTGATTCCTTGAATTCTCATAGTTCAATCAAATACAAGGACAAATTATACAGATCTGCATCTCAAGCTTTGGAGGCATATATTGAAGACTTTGATCTTAGTCTTGTGTCTCCAGACATAAGACCTGGAAAAATCTGTATTACTCAGAGTACTCTTAAATACTCCAAGTCTTCAGAGGACAGTTTCAAGCATGGTACGTGTGTGTTTTCCCCTCTGTCTGAAGTGTGACAGGTGAAACCTTGGCCTGGAATTGTCACAAGAATGCTACAGCTAAAGTACATAGGTTTTTGCAGCACTCAGTTTGTTGGCTATACTTTGATCCCTTTTATTGTTTTTATCAAGTGCTAAGTTTGTTTATAATGTAAATTATTTTGCAAAAATGTTTGAAGAAGCGATCATAAACTACTGGTCTATGTTTTATGTTATACTGTGTAATTAAGGTTGTAGCGAACAAAATCTTAATCACTTAGCAACATTGCTTGAGATGTAGACCAATGATTTATGATATCGTGTATTCATGTGAAATTATCATTTCAGTGATGTGAACAGATGTGATGTTTCTAGGTGGTTGCCCACATGATTGCTTAATTTATGAGAACAATTTAATTTTTGATAAGAATCTTCACAAAAGCCAAAATAGTTGCTTCTGTTCATGGAAACTTATGGAACTCCAGACTATCATTCACAGAAGCATCTATTATGACCTCTATATTTTTATCAGATGCTTGGTATTTAATCACATAAGTAGATTCCTTATGTGAGTGGCTATCTGATTCCAAAACTTTCTCCTACCATTTGTGTTGTTCATGTGGTAAAAAAACACATCTAGAAATTTTTGACTTTCAAAGGTGACTGAACTGGTGGGTAGAGCATTAGCATCAGTGAATACTAGCCACAAAAATGGTTGCACAAAGGGGAAATAATATATTCTTAATCATTCATTTCCCTGGAGGCAACGGGGAAACTGCTTGTCATCTACTATGGCTGATGAGCATTGTGGAATACAGAATCAATACAAAGAAAAAGGTATTTGTTTAAAATCAATTTTATTAAGTATCAAGAAGGATTACAAAAAAAATTAAATTAATCACAAAGTCATGTTACTTAAGAGGTTTGCAAGTCATTCTAGTATGCTTCAACTTGCACCCAGTGTTTCAGTTACTAAATGTCATGAATTATCTAAATGTGTCTCTTAAATTGGCAATGAGGTGATGAAGATTTTGTGTTAGCATTTTTTCTTAATCAATAAAATAAAGCATTTTCAGACTGAAAAAAATTTATCCAGCTCAGATTGTCCCTTAGGTGTTCACCCTCTGTATGTCAGTGTTTCAAACAAAGCAGCATGCTTAATTTTTGATCTCACAAGCCATTCGGCAGTTCAGTAGAAATTAATTTCAAATTAAGCAGTCACTAGCCTGAAACTAATTACCGTATTTTCCGGCGTATAAGACGACTGGGCGTATAAGACGACCCCCAACTTTTCCAGTTAAAATATAGAGTTTGGAATATACTTGCCGTATAAGACTACCTCTCTTCCAATGCACACCAAATAAAAATTAACCCACACTCAACCCGAAGACGCGCAGCCCTCCGAGTCGAATGGGGGGGTTCTGGTAGAGAGCCAATCCACGTTCACGTTCTCCTCCTCGAGGTACAGGAAGATGTGTGCAGCTTGCTTCCCCTTGCTTCATACTCCCCACACAGAGCAGGGACTCGGCCGCAGCACCCCCCACCATATGCGCCGGACATATGAAGCAAGGGGAAACAAGCTGCAGCTAAGTACCTGTCCTATAAGACGACCCCCGACTTTGGCACAGATTTTTCAGGGTTAAAAAGTAGTCTTATACGCCAGAAAATACAGTAAGTCCTTAAACAGTATATCTTTTTAAGGTCCTCTTAGCTATGCCAGCTTGAGGTCTAGAGACACATTTCAACTTACTGTAAAATGTAGCAGTCTTTTAAAAAGCTTCAACCATAGTATACTCATAATGGAGTAATAGGGGGAAGAGATTTAACCCATTGTAGAACCAGGAATTGTGCCTGAAAAACCTGAGAGCTGTCAGTCACTATCAAAAGACAGGGCTAGACTGAGCATTGATTTACAATAAGGCAATTTACTATACAGTATGCCATTATATTTCTAAGGTGTGATCTTTTAAAGCAGAAGATATGAATTCGTTCAAGCAGCTAACATAAATCAGTACAGATTTCAAAGATTTCTCTCAAGCTATTATTAACTCTTTGTAGTCTCCATGGATTTACCATCAAGCAGGTTACAGTAAAACCCTGACTTACAAATGCCTCGAGTTACATAAAATTTGACTTGCATAATGATTTTGTGCTAAAACCATGTCCCGAGTTACACGATTTCCTATGGGTTTGCTTCGAGTTACGTAAAAATTCTTTTCCCTATGGCTTTGCTTCGATTTACATAACAATTTCATTTTTCCAATGGGTTTGCTTCGAGTTACGTATAAAAATAATTTTTCCTATGGGTTTGCTTCCAGTTGCATAAAAATTCGATTTAAGTAAAAGCTTATGGAACGTACTTTTTTTTCGTAAGTAGGGATTTTACTGTATATCTTTTTAAGGTCCTCTTAGCTATACCAGCTTGAGGTCTAGAGACACATTTCATCTTATTGTAAAATGTATCGGGCTTTTAAAAAGCTTCAACCATAATATACTGTATAATATTCATAATAGAGAAATAGGGGGAAGAGATGTAGCCCATTGTAGAACCAGGAATTGTGCCTGAAAATCCTGAGAGCTGTCAGTCACTATCAGCACACGGGGCTAGATTGAGCATTGATTTACAATAAGGCAATTTACTATATGCCATTATATTTCTAAGGTGTGATCTTTTAAAGTAGCAGATATGAATTCGTTTAAGCAGTTAACATAAATCAGTACAGATTTCAAAGGTTTCTCTCAAGCTATTTTTAACTCTTCGTAGTCTCCATGGATTTTCCAGCAAACAGGTTATATATTTCAGAGGCCATATTCGTGGGGTGGTGGTGGTGGCTTCTGCATAGACCTTAGAACAAGATTTTCACAACTGTAGAGTCTAGCTTGGGGCTAGTGAGAAAGTTCAAAATTTTATAAAGCTGAAGTCAGCTAGCTGCACACTTATTTATTTATTATTTCATTTGTTTTCCAAATATGCTCTCACAACTTATTTATAAAAGTATCATGCTCATTTATGTGTCACAGTCTTTGCAAGGAATAACATTGTTAGATCTCATCAGATATGAATAGACTGTTTACTTAATGGGAAATAATATAGCGAGTTAACTAAGAAGCTAATATAAAAAAGCACTGTAAGATTTATAGAAATAAAATAAATAAATTGGAATATATATTCTCTATTTAGCTATTATATATAGCTATTAGCTATATACTGCATAACCATCTTCCATTTGGAAGCTATGAAAAATGATCTTTGTATCTAACAAAGCACTATTTACTTGTACATTATAATAATTTATACAATGTTTATAAATTATAAAGGTTATCAAATAATACAGTTTTTCTCGCCAAACATATCACATACTGTATATATCTAGTCTCCTATGTAATGTCCAATATAGAACTAATTACCTATGTTCAGAATGTATTACAGTGTCTTATTAGATAGGTTTAAAGTACAGTACTATATATCATATCCTGCTGTATATTTCCAGCATCTGAGGAAATATTTTGTAATGATTTTCTCTTATGTTTACACATGCAAGGCATTAAGACCGGAAACAGATCTAATTTCTATTACTCTTTGAATAAACATCTTTCAACATGTTTCTTTTTAGTATTTTCCACATGACTGTGTAAAATCTAGTTTTGAATAATGCACTAAACAGAAGTATGTATCATCTTTGTTCATGCCTATATAGCTTACAAGTAGTAGCAGAAAATATACCAACTTACCTCCATTGTGTTGGTCTCCTCAGACATACGCCTTAATGTTTAAGAAGCTCTGTTTGTAGATAAGTATTTAGATATGTACAGTAAAACTTTGAATTATGAACAGCTCAACCTACGGAACACTCACAATACGAAAGAAAATCTCAAGGAAAAATTGCTTTGAGATAAGAATTTTTTGAGATATGAAATAAATTTTTTTTGGGGGGGAAGTGTTTCTGATGCTTCCCACATCGGTGGGAGGCTGTTTGGAGCATTTCTGCCCGGTTTTTGAATTTTTTGTTGTGTTTTGGTACAGTCAGAAGCTTTCCCTGCAACCAGGAAGTGCTGAAAATCCCCCCTTCCCCATAACAGTTGATAGCTGGGTACTGAGCCGGCAATTACCAGAGCTGGCCACTAGAGGGCAATGTCAAAAATGTGTCGAATATGCATTGAAAACCAAAATACAGTAATAAGTTCTGAAGCTCAGAAAAAAGCCAAATAAATGACTTTTATCTGTTCAGATTTCTTTATAAAGAGTTTGGAACAGAAGAAAATATACTTTTTTTGGCTTTTTTTCTGAGCTCCGTAATGGACTTTTTGTTTTTCAATGCATTTCTATGGGAAACCATGTTTTGAGATATGAATTTTCCAAGATATGGAAAACCTCGAGGAATGAATTAATCTTGTATCTCGTGGTTTTACTGTATTGGAATGTAGCATCGGTCAATACTGTGGAAAGAGTATTTTTGTTGTTGGAAGAGGTTTACAATTTCCAGTCCCGTACCACCCCACAGGGAACTTGGCAAAAGGACATAGTAGCTAAGGGGATTTTGGGAATCATAGTCAAAATAAACTGTATTTGTTTATTTTACACTTATTTGTTTGTAATGCTTGCATGCCATCTAGCTTGCAGTGCAGGTAACAAATGGGAGAAGCTACGAACATAAAACAAAAGCAATAAATAAAATCATAGATTTCGCAATTAAAAATTTGAAGGTGTGGATATCAGTACTTAATAAGCAGGAATCTTTGTAAGTTTTTAAACTGACTTGGAAACTGATGATTCTGTGAAATCACTTCTTGTTTTACAGCTCTGAAGAATTTCAAGCAGTGTGAGAAACTAGTTTCTGTCGCTCCGTATCTGAAAAATAAAACTGTCAATGATCTAGATATGTTCAGTCTCACCACTGATGATCTCTTAGCATTTCCTGCTGATGGTTCTGCATCTTTTACGCAAAGGAGTGCCTTAAGGAAAGCAACTCAGACTGGTACCCTGAACAAGAGATCACTGACAAAATTTGCTTCCCGTGTTCATCATCAGACTTCATCCCTTGGTCACAAAGAACTGAATTATACAGAGTCCTCTTTGTACAAAGACTCCAACAGAAGGGGGAACACAAAACATAAACTTTTCAAACATGATTCCAGCCTTCCTGTGAAAGATCAACTGATTGAACTACAGGATTCGGAGTTTGTCTCTCATAAGAACTATCCAAGGTGGCTGACAAGCCAGAAAACTGATTTGTGCATTTCAGGAATAAGTAGTGTTCCTGATTTCAAATATCCAATCTGGTTGAAGAGCCATAATCTCTTGTCAGATTCAAGTAATGGAAATTCTGCCCTAGCACAGGATCTAGAATGTGATCTCACATTTTTGGAAGATAATAAGAACTTGGCAAAGAGTCAGCCTCTGGACAGAACCATCACCTCTGGTCATTCTGGGAATGATGAGATATTGAGCCAACAATATAAGCGGTGTGCTTCAAAAAATAGCCAATATAGTGTTCCACATGAATATTTTACTCCTCAGCCGTTAAAGGACCAGGATCTTCTACTTCAAGGTAATCTAGTAGCAATTAATTTTGCTGTAAAAGAGCCTCTGAAAATTAATATAATGTATTAAAATGTTTCTTACATGGAGTAAAACAACTTCTTGCCCATTATTTTGTTGCAGATATAAACTTGCATGATCTCTAGCGATATTAGGGTGTCAGAATTGCTTTCCAAGCATCCATATTTCTTTCTCCCTTTGTTACACTTGTAGAATCCAATTTAGTTAATATGCTGTAGAATTTATGCCTCTGCTAACTATGGAATAAAAAGCAATACAAAATGAAGATTTTAAGTACATTTGCAGGTAGTGATTTTAGCTTCTATAGTTAGTGGAAACACAAGTGTGTCTAGTGCTATATTTTTCTTCATTAAGTCCTGCATATCTTACATTTCTGCTATGCAGAACACCATTTTTACGTGTGAAAATTATAAAAATGTTTACAACAAATACGTTTGAACAGAAGTGATAGAACACGCACAAGAAAAGAAAGACATTAAAGCCCACTGACTGAGCTAGTATACTGAATCTGTGTTTAAAAGCTCAGAAGAAATGAATACTGTACATTTGAAAGATTGTCCTGTGTTCTAAAAGATAACGGAGGAACCAGGGACATAGGAAACAAAAACATTGTGACTACTCACTCGTATTATTACCTAGTGAAACTCATTCTGTCTGTTTTGGGTCAGATGTTAAGTATGTCTTCATCCTAACTACGAAGCAGTTGCCTGCTTTCAATTTGTGTGTCCACAAATTTGGTGTGTATCACATCTATTCCTTTATCAAAGCCATTTATGAAGTAGAAGAGTGGTCCTGGGACAAGGGAAAAATGTGTTGGCACTCCACGTTTCACTTCCCTTTTATTTTATTTATTTATTTCGATTTCTATACCGCCCACTTGGCCAAGGCCAACTCAGGGTGGTTCACAGTCATAATAAAAACGTGATTAAAAACTGCTTAAAAAACTACCCTGCCCCTGAAAAAGGGTGCAGGGACCGAGGGAGCCGGAATTTCACTATACCAGCCACCCAACGGAAGTCACCCTTCCACCTGCACCCCATACTTGGCCTGCTTGGCCTTAGCCATACTTGGCCTTAGGATCATAAGGAACCATTGGTATGCATTCAGTTTGCTACAGATACAGTTTATCATAGCATAATCTAGTCCAGATTTTACCAATCTTCTTTATTCATGTCAAAGTGCTACAAAAAGCAGCAATTTGGATTAGAAGGATTGGCCAGCTCTACTGTTGCACAGGTAAACGTAAAGGTCACCCTTGCTTGAAAGCCATTCATATCCGACTCTAGGATTCTGTTTATAGCTAAAGAGCCATTCTTGTCTGCTTCTGCAGACGTTTTCCTAGACATGTGGCAGGCATGACTAGACACCGGAGCGCATGGAACGCTGTTTACCTTTTCACCAAAGTGGTCCCTATTTATTTACTTGCAATCTCTTGCTTTCAAACTGCTAGGATGGCAGGAGCTGGGACAAAGACAGGAGCTCATTTCATCCTGCAGTACTTAGGAATCAAACTGCTGACCTCCCGCCTACCAGTCAGCGTCTTAGTAAAGCAGTTTAACCATTGCACCACCAGAATTCTCTTTTAGTTGCCTAGATCCTATTTCTCCGTTTTTTAAAAGGTGGAGACAACATTTGCCCATCTCCAGATTTGAGAGAGCTCAGATTATCTCATAGAATTCTCAAAGATTGTAAATTAATCTGACCCTGGAGCCTTGAATTCATTTAATATAGCTAGAATGTTTCTTCACCAATTTTGAACAGCAGTGCTTTCCAGCCACTTATTCTACTTACTATATATTAAGAACTTGTTTTTCTTCTGGGAGAAGACAGATACAAAGTGTATGTTGTGTAATAGTTCTACCTTCTTTCTGCCTGTTAACATGAGTCCATCTTTTCCACACAGCAGATCTACCATATATAAGCCGACCTGAATATAAGCCGAGGTACCTATTTTTGACCTGAAAACACAGGAAAATAGATTGACTCGAGTATAAGCCGAGGGTCGGAAATAATCCAAATACATGAAAATCTGGTAAATTTAATTAAATTGTTGACACATCTCAATCCGGCATAGTCTTCTGACCCAAGTATAAGACGAGTCCTGTTTTTGGAGTTCATTTTTGGGGCTAAAAAACTTGGCTTATACTCGAGTATATACGGTACATCTTTCTTACTTTAACTCTTGCTGGAGTGTGTGTGTGCATGTGTGTGTGTTGGAGACAAGTTGCCCCAAGTTAAGAAATCCGACATAGATTACAGTGGTACCTCGCTTAAAGAGCATAATGCATTCCATGGGATTGCTCTTTAAGCAAGTTGCTCTTTAAGCACTTGGAAAAAGTGCTGCTGCTGCCATTGTAAGTGACCAATTGTGATTTGTGGCCGGGGGGTGGGGGATTGCGAACCCTGATTTAGTTGTTAAGTGAGGTTTAGGTTGTTTTTAGTTGTTAAGCGAGGGTGACCATTCAGAGAAAATTCTGCTCTTTTAGTGAGTTAGTCTCTAAGTGAAGCACTCTTTATGCAAGGTTTTACTGTATTTTAGTTCCTCTCTGATTCATACAAACCACTGTGTGTCTGATAATGTCTGTGGTGATTTCTTAATTTGGGGCAACTGACCTGAAATTATTCCATTTGTATCATGCCACTGTTAAATAAGTAAGAGAATTTGGGACATTTATTGCTCGTTTTTACTGTGATTTGCTGATCCTGTTTTCTCATAGCTGACCCTTTCAAACCTTGGTTTCATATTGCTGTAGCTGACAAAAATCAAAGGACACAATAAAACCATCTGCCTTTTAATTGCCATGCTATGCTTTTATTACAGCATGCTTTTTGTACCTGTACTGTATTTGCATTTTTAAATACATGGCCAGCTGTATGACTTGATATATTTATGTTTACTTAAAATGATATGTGATTTATACATTGTGAGAGATTTGCATTGAAATGTTATTGACAATTAATTATTTTAGATGATGAAACTGAGTTATTACTTCAGAAAGCGCAGAGAACTCCGAGGTCTTCTGTAGAGGAATTAACTACTTCCCTGAAAAATGATGATAGCCCATGTACAGTGGATGTTCTGGAAGCTGGTAGATCATGGGACAATGTTCCAGTTGGTTTGTGAGTAAACAAGGCATTTTAACATTTCATAACACTGTGACTAAAATGTTTTAGCTCTCACTGCTGACATGCAACCTATCAATTAGCAATAGTACTTAGAGAACTCTAAGGCAATGTACAAAGTAGTTAGCATTTTGCTCCCAACATGCTGGGTACCCTATTTGCTGGCATATAAAACTCACTTTCCCCCTTAAAATGCCCTGGAAAAATAGAGTGCATCTTAAACTGTATATAGTCACCTATAGTGGGCTATTTTGGTAATAATGGGGTGTGTCTTATACCGTACTCTGATGTGTTTTATATGCTGGCAAATACTGTGCTCATTTTACCATACATGTAAGGATGGAAGACTGAGTCAACTTGGTGCCTGACAGAATTGAAGTCAGATTGTGAATCAAGTTTTGGCTGCAGTACTACAATGTAACCACTGTGCCATGTGGGCTTTTTCATACCTGGACTTGCAAAAATACAGACACTTCCTCCAATGAGCGGTCTGTGTTTTGGATGGACTATAAGAACTCTGCCAGATTTGACTGCACCCATATCTAGTGCAGTATCACATTCTTCCGAGCAGAAGACCAGAATCCTTCCAAGCAGGAAAATAGAGCTAGTGGCTATCTCTGATTTCCAAGCAGTTGCATGGATAACCTTGCCCTCCATGTATGTGTCTAAATATCTTTTGGAGCAACCTGGAAATGGTGGCATTCATCACATGATGCTGGTGCAAATTCATAATGTGTCATGTTGTGTGAAAAGTACTTGCTTTTATTTACCCTTCATCTTTTGTCATTCAGCTTCATTGAATGACCCCACAATTCTTATGTATGAGAGAGGGAGAGAAGAATTTCAGATCACTGGTTGTATGGTAATCTGATTAATTGTAATTGGGGCTACTGCCTTTTCTTGGCTCCTGCTAATTGCAGCTCCTGTGAGGTCTACAATCATTTAGAATTGATCCTTAAGCAGCATCGCCCCAAGAGTGTCTGTCCATCCAACAAGAGTGGACCGGAGGGGCTCTCTAGCTATACCATCAGTTAGAGGGACCCATCTCTCTAGCCCTTGAAGGAGCGCCTTCTCCGTGTCCACACCAGTCCTCTGGAACCTCCTGCCAACAGAGCTAAGATTACAGACAGAATTGCTGCCCTTTAGAAAAGGCTTGAAAACCTGGCTGGCAGGGCAGGTGTGGGGTCTTAATGGAAATACACCCCCCGCCTGTTGGCTCACTGCAAGATAGAAATCAGGAGCCCTTCTCTTTTCCTCTTATGTATAGGATGGGGTGGGTGGGTGGGATAATTGGATTTTTAAAATGGGTTTTAATATGTTTTTAGAACCGATGTAAGCCGCCCTGAGTCGGGTTCGCCTGAGTGGGCGAAATAGAATTTTCAAAATAAAAATTCAATATTAAATTAAGTTAATCTCTTAGTATGCTGCACATACTAGGAGATATTGCTTGAAATGTGTGAGATTTGCTGTTAGCAAACACATATATGTAAGATGTGTTAGCTAACAGCAAACCATGGATTTGCTGCATAACGGACTATGGTTTGTAATATGCATTTTCAGATGCTCCTACAAATCACAGCTTAAATAAATTCTGATATACAGTCACATGTGAAAATAGCAATTTCTAGTTTTGAGAACTATTTAAAGATCATGTCAAAATATTTTTGAGAATGAGAAATTATTTCAGACTGATATTTAAACTACACATACTGCTTATAGGAAATCTCCAGTGCCTGTTTATTGTGAGGATGAAAACTCTCTGCAGAGCCCCAAAGCAAACATTGTGAATGGATTTTTGGAGGACTGTTTAAAGAGCAGCAGCCAGGTATGTTAAAAATAATTTTGGCTGAAAAGCCTGTTGTTTCTTAGAGCAAAGGTTTCCATTTGTTTTCTAAATATACTGGACACATCTTATAATCCTGAAAGTGTTAAGTCCAGGTACAGACAGTGCACTTATTCAGTACAACATTCTCTTTCCTCCCTCCCTGGAGTGTAAAATGTGCGAAAGAATTCTGTTTTCTCCAGTTTTTGAACAGAAATAGTATCAAGGCTTTAGCTCCTTTGTCACCTTTCTAATTGGAATGGGAGGTCCTCCTGTTCTCTCTGATCACTGACAGAAGATAACCCCAAGAATATATATTTGTGCGCATGAAAAATTAAAGAAAATAGTAATGGATATTACTATTATTATTATTATTTAGATTTATGAGACCATCTGAGTTCACATGGAGTGATACTCTGTCCTCTGACATTAATCATCCTAGTCCTGTGATGGCGAACCTTGGCACTCCAGCTGTTCTTGAACTTCAATTCCTAGAAGCCCAAGTCCCGGTGAATCTACACGAAAGGGTCTACTGCGCGTAAGGGACTAGTCCAAAGGCACAATCTCAGCTGCAGAATCAATTCAGTTCAGTTAGGGGATATTCTTGGTTCCAAAAGGGAACAGTAACATTCAGCAGGGCTGACACCACTACATATTAAGAGCCCTAAAACGTGTGTTATGATCATAGGGTTACCTGGCAGAGAACAATGTGCAAAGGGTTCCCTAAGGGAAGAGGAAGATTGAAAATTATTGCAAAAGCAATAAATTTCCAGTTGATATTTTAATATTTCCAAAGTGAATAGAGTTTTAATAGTAGATTGTGGATGAAATTCTTTCTGCCTTCTTGGTTAAACATAGTTAATTCTTTTGATATAGGTGTCTATGGGATGTCTATTTCTATGGTACATCATAACAGCCAGTTCAAGAACTAGAAAATAGTCACTCTTGGTACTTTTCTGATGGAACCATGAACTCCTTTTTGTATACAAGTGGAACTAAAGGCGGAAAATCAGCTTCTATGTCTCAGTCTTTCCGCTTTCTTTTGGTGTGAGGCCTTTTCATCTTTTGCATTAAGATCAGTGTCCTTTCATTACAGTGTCTTTCTTTGGTTCCAGGAGAGTACATTTTCTGGAGGGAATCATCATGGGCCTGTAGAAGCTTTGAAGCTAATGCTGTTTAATCTTCAAGCAGTTCAGCACAGCTTTAACCAGGACAAAACTGCTGGACAAAAGGAAGAATTTAAAAATGTAAGCAGTTCTGTTTCGAATTTGACTCCCCTTTGTGTTTAATTATTTTGTCTCCCTTTTCCCCCTCCTAGCTGAAAACGGCTTATTGAGAAAGTGACTTCTAAAAAATGGCACTGTTACCTAAATTCAAAGAGCTTGAGAATAAGATGTCTCACACGTAAATATTGAGAGTACAAGAATCTTTGAAGAGTGATGAATCTATTTCAGTTGAGATGGAAATCTGTAAAAGAAGACTTGATCTCTTTGTCAACTGGCAAGGATTTTAAACTTTTAATATATAATATTAATATAGTAAAAGCACTATATAAAATGTGATTGCATTAAAGAAATGAGAACCATCAATACATGTACATGATGATATATGCACATAATTATAAACATCTATAGGCATTCAGTCTTTAGCACAAGAATAATTTTTATTGCATTTCCAATGCACTGTTGCATAGTCACTGTGTAGCTAACTGAAAACAGTTTTAGGTTATCCTCATTATTATCACCATCACATCACTGCTTAGCATCATATGATGAGAAATTGGGCCTGTGCCCTGAGATCTAAAAGTTATATTTTAATATTTAGTAAGACAACAGGGAAAGTGGGAAGAAGGACAAACAGGGCAATAACATGTATATTCTTTAAGTTAGTCACTATTACTGCTGTTAAAAAAAATCTATGTCAAAGCCTTTACAGAAAGATGGGATTGGGGAGGTTTTTCAAGGAAGTAAGAGGCATAATGCAGGTGTTCTTAGAGAAAGTCCTAAACACTGGTTGGAAGAAGTAGAGATTGCCTAATAATGCAATCATATGTTTGTCAACTCAGAAGTAAGTTCTACTGAAATTAATGGAGCATACTACAGCTAAGAGGATTTTGGCCGTAAATTAGATTTGACTCTGATATGGATGAATGGGAAGCTATATTCTTTTGAAACAGAGTCCATGCTTATTGGATTATCATATAGGAAAATTAAATGACTTTTTAAAAATTTCTTTAGTTCCCATGGGAGAAAGAGGAAGGACAGAAATATAACTATGTTCCCTTGGACAGTGCTTCCGAGTAAATTCTACTTCTTTTTCAGACTTTAGATGAAGATGGGGAATTTAAGCTGTGTGATAGTAATATGATACCCATAAGACAGTCCCTTCAGAGGTAAGCATACTTTTGTTCTCAGGCTAGGACCATGATAGCGAACCTTGGCACTCCAAGGTGTTGGTAGATTCCAATCAAGCTACATCATGGGCTGTGTGCGGATTTCATGAAAGCATTGGGTTGGCATTCCAAGAATTAGAATTCTGGACTAATTGAATCTTTGTGACTGATGTTTTATGCTCTTAAAACTTTGTTCAAGCATATATATTAAGAAGCAGATCTGCTATGCTGTGATGTAGCTCATGAATAATAACTATGGAGAGATACAAAATGTTTGCAAAGGTAATTTACACTTTTGCCATTAATAAATTTATCTAATAAAAGCTGTGTTCTTCCTTTTCTTCCTTTCTCACTGGAGATTGGATAGCATGAGTATTCTGACTTGGCATTAAGAATTACCCAAAGGAGTACTGGCTGTGTACTATAGAAAGAACCACTGGCAATCTGAAGCTGTACTCTCAGAATTTACTGTTTGTATCACTAGCTTGACAAACTATACAACCTTTTCTTTTTCTTTCTATTATAGGGCTTTACATCATTTATCTCGACTGAAATGTCTGGTTGAAGATACAGGCGGCAAAGAAAAATCAAAATAATATCAAAACCTAAAGCTTACATTATTATAAATTTTTGTACTGCCTCAATGTAGTACTACAATGGGTACTGCAGTGGCTCAAGTCGCTAAGACACTGACTGGGAAGCAGAAGGTCAGCAGTTCGATTCCCGAGTACTGCAGGACGGAAATGAGCTCCCGTCTTCATCCCAGCTCCTGCCAACCTAGCAGTTCGAAAGCAAGAAATTGCAAGTAGATAAATAGGGACCACTTCGGTGGGAAGGTAACAGCGTTCCGTGCGCTCCGGTGTCTAGTCATGCCTGCCACATGACCACGGAAATGTCTGCAGAAGCAGACAGCGCTGGCTCTTCGGCTTAGAAACAGAGATGAGCACTGCACCCTAGAGTCGGATACGACTGGCTTTCGAGCAAGGGAAACCTTTACCTTTACCTTTACTCAATGTAGTATCTCATCTGCCTTTGAGTGCAGTGGGAAAGTTCTCAGAGTAGTCTCCGTGTGATCTGAACACACATAAAAATCTTTTTAAGAATCTTTTTAAGAAGTCACAGTAGTTCAATAATGCTTCAGGGGTTGAATAAATGAAACTCAAACTGGTGTACCCATGTACCACTCTGATTCACTGAAGCCAAATGTGATGCTCTACTTGCACTAATCCCATGGCACTTTTGGGTTCATCCCACTCCCTCAGCACCCTTGAATAGCCAGAGTCTTCTATGCTGTACTACAGAAAACCTTCACAATTCATTCCCATGTCTGCAGCATATAGGTGAACAAAAGTCTTCACTTGGGCTTATAGAACTGGTTTCACGATTCTTTAATAATCCTGGCAATAGAAACCTTGGCTTAATTTATTCAGATTGTCTGAATGCATCCTGCGGGGTTAGATATGGGTGATCAATCAGGAAATGAAAGTATTGCCCCAATATTATTGCAGAACTTACTTTTTGTGGCCCAGTTTGGTATTTAATAATACAGGGGTGATCGAGACTGAGGAGGTAGAGTCACAAACAGCCTCCAGGATTCCAGATGTGATACTCTACCATCCGTGGTGCCCCAAAGAAATTAATAAATAATATAGACTAGGCAGTGATAGTCAACCTTGGCACTCCAGGTGTTCTTGAACTTCAATTCTCAGAAGCCCTGATCAGCAGGAGTGCTGGCTTGGGCTTCTGGTAATTAAAGTCCAAGAACATTGGAGTGTCAAGGTTTGCCATCATGGTACTAGAGGATATGAGGGAGTTTTTTCAGTTAAATACTTTCTCAAATAAAATGCTGCCCTCAAGCCTCTGGGAGTTGATCTGCTTTTAAATAGCTGCTGAATATGTCAGTGCTAGAAATAGTAACACCATTTTCCCCTGAATTTAGCCAGCACTACTTTCCTTTTAAATCAAGCCTGATAGCATAAGCTTGTATTTCATTGTAGGAGAAACATATTGGAGATGTGTAGGATAGCAATTCACAGTTCTCTGGGGAAGCATGAGTGTCAAGCTGTGATATCTAACACTTGCTGTCTCAAAGTGTTATGCTCTGTATCATTTGGAAAGTGTCCATTGGAATCCAGCAGTTTTGATGCAAAAGTGATTTCCAACTCTCTTGAAAATTAGAACAGCTAAAGGCAAACTACATCATCTCTTTTCCAATACAGTATTATTAAATAAGATGGAAATTCTAAATGTGCCTCCCAAGATTATTAGAATGTTCCTTTAAAGATTAAATTGATAGTTTATCTTTTGGGCAACAATAATAATAGGACTAAGCCACATTTCTGCAGTTGGTAGCATACTTGCTCAGAAGTAATGTTAAATGTGTTTTTAGGATCTTGGTGCAATGTCAGTTTGAATAATTGCATTCTTCTTGATATTTCTTAAAACATCTGTAATGTACAGTCTTTTAAATATTTATCAGTGAAATAAATCAAACAGTATGAATGTTATGAATCTTTATTAATTTAGCCCGCTGGGCATGTACAGGTTAGTCAGTACTGAAATATTATGTCACAGTATTTCTTTAGCATTGGTACGTGGAATAAAGTACATTTTGTTTTTCATTTTAATTAACTTGTTAACATAGTTAAAATACAGGCTGTATTTGGGAATGTAAGCAGATGGCTTCTACACACTAGCCAACATTATTTTGCTTAGCATAGTAAGTCATGCTGGAATAGACCCATTGAATCAATGGGGATTTGATGGGTCAGTACCTCTGTCTTCTTCCGCGTCTCGGCCAGATGTGAAACTGCCAAAATGAAGGCACCTTTTGGTGAGTTCATTCTACAGTTCCTTTCGTCTGACCCAGTGTGAGAAAGATTATCTGGCAATACAAGGTTGCCATTACCAGGACACACCCGATTGTGGTTCACAAATACCACAATCTTTGAGAAGGCTCTTTCTGTGTATAGTTCTATTGATTCAAATGGACCTACTTTAGTTGTGACTTACTGTGCTAAAATCACAGAGCAGGCCCATTTGAATCATTGAATTTATGAAGGAATTTATTCACCAAATACCCACTAATTCAATGGGTTTACTCTTGTGACTTAGTATACTAAGCAACAGGACTTCAGCTAATAAAAGTTGACATTTAATTCCCTTAAAACTTGGAAATGTGTGTGGTTACTTTTCTGTAAATTAAAAACAAAAACTATGCTCCTTGGTGCACTTAAGTTGTGCATGCATAGTCCTTAAAATCATTTGACCACTAAATAAATAGTCTTTCATGCATTGCAAGGTAGCTGTGTTAGTGTACAGTATTTCAAAATGTGATACAAAAATTAAAATGAAAGAATTGTAGCCTTTCAAAGACTAAGGAATGTATTTTATTTTGTGTTTTTATGGATCACTATCCATATGGTAAAACAGACAACTCTGAGGAAGTGAATTCTGGTCCACAGACATTCACACTGAAATAAATTAGTCTTTAAGATGACAAAATTCTTGGTTGTTTTTTACACATTCTACAAGCAAGATGCCCATATAAAACTTGCTCTGAAAAATAACTGGTAATCCAGAACTAGATTTGGTTTAGAAAAGCCTGCCAAGAGAGTTGTTTATAAGCAGTATCCTAATGAATACCAGAAGGCAGGGGACAAAGAGCAAAGGGAAAACAATTGCTTTCATGTTTTCACTTTTGAGTCCTAACTAGCCATTGAAGAAAACTCGGATTGTTTGACTAGAAGACTTGATCTGATCCAGCAGTAGATTAGGCAAAGGTGTACCCAAAAAAAAATCCATTATATGATGACATGTACTAAGTTCCCTTTGACTTTTTCCATGGTCAGTATATTTATTATATTACCTATTTAAAATATTTTTAATCTTCCACCAGAAAGTCTCCAAACCAAGCTTTCATAGGAATAGTAAAAACAAAGTGCATGGTTGTAGATCTACAACTGGATGAAAAAAGGTATGAGGAAGAAGGGAAAAAATTCAAGCCCTAATCATGCCAGTTGCATGACTTGGCACTCGACTAGGAGTTTTACAATGCGGCCGTAGTTTGGATAATTAGAAATAACATTACTGATTCAATAGGAATTGATGAATTGCACTTTCATACAGTAGCTAGGTTCTTTCTCTGGATGGGAACGGGTGGATGGGAAAGGGTACTTGCAGTAAGCAAACCCATCAAATGTCCACTGCTTGACAGGATAATGTGAATTTTAATGGACCTACATAAAAATAGCATCTAGTTGGATCTTTGTACAGCATTCCTTAGGCATTCAAATGCCATTCTTGTCTTGGAATAGCTATGTACAGTTTTTCTTTTCTAGTTATTTTCTTTGTTTTAAAATAGGGCTCTCTGCCAATTAAAGAATTTGTAATTGAGAAATAAATTTTGTATCAGAAATTACTCTGGGTTGAAAGGAGAAACACTGCTCAGGGGACACCCAAATGAGGCTCCTTTTATGTCCCCAAGAGATTAACTGGTTAAAAAGTAAAAACCATGTGTTCATTAACTGGTTCGGTTTAACTGGCATGTTGCTTAATTTTTACCTATTTTTGAAATGGTCTGCAATTTCATCAAGAAAAGCCACATTACCAATTAAAGCAACACACCAGAATGACTGAATTAAAACAGAAGTAAGCATGCCCTTAAGTTGCAACTTTCTCAGTCAACCTTTTTCATTCACTTGTGACTAAATCAAACTTTAATTGATGGCATCTCTTCCTGAAATTACATTTACCAGTCAAAATATCCTAGCCTAAAACCAGGACTGAAATTGGTCCAGATAACCTGTTTCCTCCCAAGAATGTCTGAGGCTGTCCAGACACCACATGCTCAAGCACCTTGGCAAAACATAATAGAAGTTGTTTGCTTAAGTGCTGTCTAATTGTTTAAGGAGCCATTTTCTCCTTTGAGTTTGCATAGAGGTCTGTGCTCACGTAAATGCAAGACTTGCTGGAAAAGACAATCATGCTAGAAAAGGTTGAAAGTAGCAGAAAAAGAGATCAAATACGAGATAGATTGACTCCATAAAGAACACCACAACTTTGCATTTCCAAGAGCTGAGCAAGGCTGTTAATGAGAGGACATTTTGGAAGTCACTCATTCATAAGATTGCCGTGTGTTGGAAACAACGTCATGGCATATAAGAACAACATAAACGTTCTATAAGATAAGGAAGTTAGATTTCTACTTAGCCAAAAGACAAAGGGTTTCTCTATTAATGTTTAGAGCAGAGGTGCTTGTGCGGGCATGTTTTATTTCCGCTTCCAGGAGTGGCATGGGCCAGATGAATTGGCGTTAGTGGTCGATAGATTATTAATGAGGAGGAACATAGTGACCGAACAACAAGCCTATGCATGGCCAATACAGTACTTGAAAGATATAGATGGAAAGGCTGACCAAAAACTGTAGGACTGGTTAAGAGCAGAAGTGTTGTAAAAGGAAACTGAAGGAATTATCTTGGCAGCTCAAGAACAAATTCTGCCAACCAATTGCATGAAGGCTAAAATACAGCATGTATCCAACAATAGCAAATTCCGGTTTTGTAATGGAAAAGATGAAACAGTGGATCATCTGATCAGCAAATGCAGAAAAAAATTCAGAGTAGTTATTTGCAATGCCAGGACAGGGATGCAAAAAATATTCATTGGAAACTTTGTCAAAGGTTTAGATTTGAATGCAGTAAAAATTATTTGGAACATAAGGTAGAGAAAGTTTTGCAAAAAGAGTCAGGATCCTGTGGAATTTTAAAATTCAAACATATCTGAGCCATAGCACACCTGATATAATAATAAACTTTAAAGATGGTATTCCACCGTCATCAAAATCCAGAAATCCTAAATTGAGAGAAAAATAAAAAGGCAAAGACAGGAGTTTTAGGGAAGCTATTTAAAAAAACAAAAGAAGCCTGTTATAAAGGTATGATTTTGTTCCCATCAAAATGTTGATATTCTTAAATGGAGACACCTTCCCTTCGGCTCAAATACAAGATTATTGAGTAGAGAAGTATGATTCTAGGGACTATTAGCTGATAATGCTACATTCCTGAATCAAATTAGGCAAACGCTAGACCAACTGAATTCAAACAATAGTGAAAGGAAATTATTTTCTTAAATGATAGTGACGTCTGAAGCCCATGCAATGATGACATTGCAAACAATCATTAATGCCAGCAAATGGACTTGACCGAAGAAATGTGCTGTTCTCTGGAACACTTCCTCTGGAATAACCTCAGATGAGGTCCCTCAAAAGAGGAGGCAGATGGAGAAAATTGGACTCCAACTAAAGATAAGAAGAAACTGTTTAGCGATTCTTCAAAAGAAAAATGGGTGCCTTTCTATAGGACCATAAAGGAGCATGGCATAAGTAGCCATTCCTGCTATAATTATTTGAAGGCAGGTAAGTAAACTTTAAGGGGTTGCAATGGTTTAGTGGCTAAGACACTGAACAGTTCAAGGCCCGAGTGCTGCTTAATGGAGTGCCTGTCAACTGTCCCAGCTCCTGCCAACTTAGCAGTTCAAAAGCAAGAAATTGCAAGTAGATAAACAGGTACAGCTTATGCGGGAAAGGCACTCTGGCTGGAGGAGGGGAACGGACTGCAGCCCAACCACCGGCACCTGGGCATCCAGAGCGCGCCTTCAAAAGCGCCCCAGCCATCGCCCCAGAGCCTGCCTCGCCACCCTGGCTGGAGGAGGGGAACGGACTGCAGCCCAACCACCGGCACCTGGGCGTCCAGAGCGCGCCTTCAAAAGCGCCCCAGCCATCGCCCCAGAGCCTGCCTTGCCACTCTGGCTGGAGGAGGGGAATGGACCTCAGCCCAACCACCGGCACCTGGGCGTCCAGAGCACGCCTTCAAAAGCGCCCCAGCCATCGCCCCAGAGCCTGCCTCGCCACTCTGGCTGGAGGAGGGGAACGGACTGCAGCCCAACCACCGGCACCTGGGCGTCCAGAGCGCGCCTTCAAAAGTGCCCCAGCCATCGCCCCAGAGCCTGCCTCGCCACTCTGGCTGGAGGAGGGGAACGGACTGCAGCCCAACCACCGGCACCTGGGCGTCCAGAGCACGCCTTCAAAAGCACCCCAGCCATCGCCCCAGAGCCCCTATCTATCTATCTATCTTGAGCCTCTCCCAGGGTCTATTCCATTGGTCCCGGGATGGGAGGCTGCTGCGCCCGGCGCCCATTCCTCTGGCCCCCACCAGGCGGGGAGCTCAAAAGACGCTGGAGCTGCCACTTCGTCATCTGCAGCTGGATTTTCCAAGTCTCTTTTTCTATTACTGGTTAGATTGTTTTTGATATGTCCTGTGGCTTCACTGTTTTGTTGGTATGCTTATTGATATGTTTTTGGATATGTCCTTTTGATATACTGATTGTTGATATCTTGACTTGTTGTACTGATATATTGTATTGTGGAATTTATTGTAATTGTATTGTAAGTGTATTGATTATTTATTTTTGCATTATCTCACTGTTACATTGTACTTATATTAACTTGCTGTTAGCCACTCTGAGTTGGCCTGTGCCGAGTTGAGCGGGATACAAATCTAAATAATAAATAAATAAATAAAT
This sequence comes from Bradypodion pumilum, assembly GCA_035047305.1. Taxonomy (NCBI): domain Eukaryota; kingdom Metazoa; phylum Chordata; class Lepidosauria; order Squamata; family Chamaeleonidae; genus Bradypodion; species Bradypodion pumilum. Next base: position 19,383,280 of record JAWDJD010000002.1, read on the forward strand.
AAATAAATAAATAAATAAATAAATAAATAAATAAATAAATAAACAGTGCTCCAGCATCTAGTCATGGCTGTCACGTGACCATGGAAATGTCTGCAGATGCAGACAGCACTGGCCCTTTGACTGTAAATGGAAAGCACCGACCCCCAGAGTCGGATACGACTTACTTTTGAGCAAGAGTGACCTAAGTAAACTTTGTTTGGTGAGGAGGTCATCTGGGGTTGAGTCTGGCAAAACAGTGATTTGTCACTTGAATTAGTATTCTAGAGGCTCAGAGTTCCCTTGACAGATAGATGCGTTTAAAAATTGCTTAGTCCTTGAGGATACTAATCAACTGCATAATTTCATAGCTGAAATGGACATAAAGTAATTGCAATGAGATCTTTCTTGTCCAAGAATGACTTTGGTTTTTAAAAAGGTGAATATCTTGAGCTGCAATGGGTTACTTCCAGTTTATGGAGACTTTCTGTTGCCACATGTGTTGTATAAGAAAACCACTCACTTCCTTCAGTTGTTGAAAGTACTGTCAACAAATCCACCAAAACTTTTGATGTATGCAAAATTGTGCTTGCAATGGATAACACAGGATTTGAACTGAGTGATGAGACACCTCAAACTTCCACAGCCAAAACTGAGGGGACAAAACAAGAATTCCTTGTAAGTTATTTTTTTAAAGACATTTTTACTCGAAATAATAGAACAAACGCAATAACAGGAACTGTGGAAACAATAATGGCAGTTAAAAGACTTCTTGGACTGTCTAGTAAAATACATAAAAACAGGATATGTGGATGTGATTATATAACTAAAGCAATTTGATATTGACTACGCTATTATAGCACTAAAGTGCTGCATCAGAAATGATCCCAATGCTTTTTTGTTGAAATGGGAAACAGGCTATTATGGGTTGGAATTACAATGATTACTTTTAAGGATAAATCATCAACAGATAATATTTCTTCAAAGAAGTCAATTGTGTCTGCTTTTTGGCAAATTAATTTTTCAGTAGTAAAGATAAAGGTTTCCCTTGCTCGAAAGCCAGTCATATCCGACTCTAGGGTGCAATGCTCATCTCTGTTTCAAAGCTGAAGAGCCAGCGCTGTCTGCTGCTGCAGACGTTTCTGTGGTCATGTGGCAGGCATGACTAGACACCGGAACGCATGGAACGCTGTTACCTTCCCACCGAAGTGATCCCTATTAATCTACTGTATTTTCTGGCGTATAAGACTACTTTTAACCCCAAAAAATCTGTGCCAAAGTTGGGGGTCGTCTTATAGGACAGGTACTTAACTGCAGCAAGTATATTCCAAACTCTATATTTTAACTGGAAAAGTTGGGGTCGTCTTATACGCCCAGTCGTCTTATACGCCGGAAAATACGGTATTTGCAATGTCTTGCTTTCGAACTGGTAGGTTGGCAGGAGCTGGGACAAAGACGGGAGCTCATTCCATCCTGCAGTACTCGGGAATCAAACTGCTGACCTTCCGCCTCCCAGTCAGCATCTTAGCCACTTGAGCCACTGCAGCAATCTGTTTTATTTCCCCCATTCATATTTGTGCTGAAGCCCACTTACGTTTTTCTTGTGACTTGTAACTGGCTATTGCCAATGATAAACCTGAGATGTTTCTGGTGCCAGTATTCTTTAGAGAAAACTAAAAGTATTAACAATAATGAGCAAGTTGTTCTGTGATATCCTTTACTATATTTAACATTTTCCTCTAGTAAATGTCACTCTTGAACAATATATCATTTGTACTGACATTCTTTTTAATCCATGACCTCACAGTTGACATATTATTCAGACAATTAAATACTTTGATACTGAAATATTTGATACAAGAACAGAATCAAAATTTGTAGTGCTTTATGTTTCCTTTGGTTCAGAAAACATTTCATTTGGTGAACTAAAAATATTTTTGGAATGTTGGAATAATTTTTGGGATGTAGTGCTTCTTTTGTATTGGTAACAAATAAGCATCTGCACACACGTTCTCTGTGTTCTTAATGCTTAATCCTTATTTTCTGATTTGGGGAGGGCAAAAAATTCATTTGTCACTGCAAAAATAATTATGAAAAGGGACAACCTTGTTATGTGCCTCTGCAGGATTACAAAGAGTGCAATCTAACTGATTAATGAAGACCATGGTCTCCTGCACAATGTTCAGCTGAGCAGAGTTCAATAATACTTTCATTGGGTTACCAAAAGTATTGAGTCTGGGGCGAGTGGGGGCGAGCAAACGTGCACACTCTTCCAAAGAATGTCTGCTAATAAAAATATAGGTTTGTAAACCAGTAACATTAAACACATTTCTCAGTTGAAAGGATTTTAAAAAATCAATAATTGGGCTAATGTTGGCAAAGCAAGCAAATAGTGGGAAATATTATTGCATACAGATAAATCTTCCCATCGGTATTCAAGTCCTTAGGCAAGCAAGACGCCAGGGAGTTTACTTCAATTGGAGTTTGCACATACCTCAGCTTGGGCACATGTCATCCCATTCGCAGATAAATCTTTCCATGCCTCATCTTCACAGATATGGGCAAAGAACTAAAGATATATTTATCTATAGATAAAGGTAAAGGTTACCCTTGCTTGAAAGCCAGTCATATCCGACTCTATGGTTCAGTGCTCATCTCTCTTTATAGCAGAAGAGCCAGCGCTGTTTCCATAGACATGTGACAGGCATGACTAGACATCGGAGTGCAAGGAATGCTGTTTACCTTCCCACCGAAGTAGTACCTATTTATATACTTGCAATTTCTTGCTTTCAAACTGCTAGGTTGGCAGGAGCTGGGACAAAGATGGGAGCTCATTCCATCATGCAGTACTCAGGTCTTGAACTGCTGATCTACCAGTCTTAACCACTTGAGCCACTGCAGTCTCAAAGAATTCTTGTTTCATCTGCCTGAATATGTGAAATATATCTCACTGTGAAGCAAGGAGTGGAGGGAGATAAGTAGTCAGAGAATGCAGCACTGGAATTTTCTAGTTGTGTGAATCGATGTTTTTATTCTAGTTTTGAGGATGTCATTATTTTTAAAAAGGGACATTCCATTCCTATGAGGCCAGAGACGTTATTCAGTTCTCTACAGTAATTTGGTGAACTGCACAATATTAAATTATTGCATTGTCCCTACCAGCAGGTGAATAAAATACTGTAAAATATTATGTGGTTCCTATATTTATGGCCAGTTCTGATAATGGAATTTGAAAATACAAAAGTATATGTAAGATAATGCTTCTCTTACCACTTAGCATTGATAAGAGAATGGCTTAATGAATAAAAAAAACCCTGTCCAAATTCCTTTAAAAAAACCTTCTAAAATATTTTTGATAGAAAAAAATGTTACTCTTCACATACCCCAAAATACATTGTATCTGTTTATCTTCTAATTTACAGAAAGTAACTAAGTCCTGTAAACTACAAAATAGGACATAAATGTAACAAACAACTGAATTAACATTTATCACACTGTAAAGATCAAATAAGCTTAGTGGTTAAAACACTGAACTTGACAACTCGAAGGTCGGCAGGTCAGCAGTTTGAGACCCAAGTGCTGCATGATGGAGTGAGCTTCTGTCTCTGTTCCAGCTCCTACTAAGTTAGCAGTTCCAAAGCAAGACACTTCAAGTAGATAAATAGTACCACTTCAGTGAGAAGGTAAACAACATTCTGTTGACTCCAGTGTCTAGTCACGCCAACAGCATGTCCATGGAAACGTCTGCAGATGCAGACAGTGCTGGCTATTGGTCTGTAAATAGAGATGAGCACTCAGCTAGCTAGGTTGGGACCACCCAGGCAAAGCTGGGCACCCCTGCTAGTGACATACAACTGCAAGGAAAGTACAGTGGAAGCATAATTTAATTTAATTTTTCAACTTGTTCACCATCCACTCAGGCAAGCCCGACTCAGGGCAGGTTACATAATCTGAAAACCCCACACAATAAAAAATGGTTAAAAAACCTGTTATGTATGTATGCATGTTCATTATACTGTAAGGCAAGATTGTAACCACTCCAGATACAAACGATATCAGCTGTAAAGGAACGCGAGCAGACAGCCTATAGAGGGCAGCTGCGAGCGTTCACTCTCACATGGTTCACATTGCTCAATCACGGACAGCCGCGGGAAAACCTTCCCCGCATTCAGCAGCTGAAGAAAGACCTGCATTCAGCAGCTGAAGAAAGACCTGCATTCAGCAGCAGGAATGGAGGCGTGCCTGGGCGAGGCCACGCCGGTAGCAACCAATCAGCTACCGTGCTACAAGATTCAAATGTAGAGAGCTACTGTATATATTGAGATGTATCACCGCCATTACCTCATGCTTAACTGGAACCTCATGCAATAAACCTGTGTTAAACCAACCCTTCGGTTGTCCGGTCGTCTTTGGTCCCATACACTAAACTGGCGACGAAGGTGGGATAGATGGCTGCCCACGGGACCAAGACATGCGCCGGCTACGAGATCAGGAAGCCGGGAGACTTGGAGCTGTTTGAGATAGACTTCAACGCAGCGCTGGTGGAGCTCGAAGTCTCAGATGAGGCCAAAAAGAGGGCCATTTTCGTCCGCATGCTCGGACACGAGACCAAGAGGACCTTGGTGGACCTGATCGCGCCAAGGAAGGTGAGCGACCTCAAAGCCACAGAGCTCCTGGCGGCGCTGCGCGCCCATCTCCGGCCAGCGATAGTGATGTTCCCCGCTCGGAGTGCGTTCTGGAGGCGAGTCCAGGCACCCGGGGAATCGGTCGATGAGTTCGCCGCGGCCCTGCGGTTGGCCGCCGGCCCATGCAAGTGGGAGCTCCCCGACGTCACCCTCCGAGACTGCCTGCTCTGCGGTCTGAGGGACACAGAGACTCAGCGCGCGCTGATGAAAAGGGAGCCGCCTCCCACGTGGCAACAAGTCCTCGATGCGGCACAGGCCGCTGAGGCCACGTCGGCCGGGGTGCACGAACTTCAGGACTGGCGCCCGAAGACCGCCAAGGCAGAGAGTTCGGTGCGCGCGGCCCGGCGGACTTCGAACTCGTCTGCAGAGAGCAGCGACGACGAGGACGTCCGGAGGGTCCAGAGAGAGGGCCGGCGCTGCGATGGCTGCGGCGCCGCCCACGCCCGCACCAAGTGCCCATTCCGCAAGGCCGAGTGCCACAGCTGCGGCCGGCGCGGGCACATAGCCAAGGTCTGCCGGAAACGACGCGAGGCCACCCGGAGTTCTCCAGACCGCTCGGCGAGGCAGGACCGCACCACGAGGCAGGACCGCACCACGAGGCCGAAGGACGGCACCCGGACCACGAGGACGCGGGACGGAGTAGGGCGAGTCTCCGACGACAGCGAGGACGACGCGCCGGTTTGCAGCGTTTCCACGGAGCACCCCCGTTACTTCGTTGAGGTAGTAATACAAGGGGCCCCTGTTAGAATGGAGGTGGACTCGGGTTCCTCATACTCCATTATTTCCCAGGGGGAGTTCATGAAAATCGCCCCCCGCGTGCGGCCCAAGCTCAAGGCGTTGAGGGCCACGCTGAAGGACGTGCAGGGGAACCGCATCCCAGTGTTGGGGGTTGGGAAGTTCCAGGTCCAGTTCAAAAAGTACACCGCAACGCTTCCCTTAGTCGTCCTCAAGGGGGGTAAATGCAGCCTCCTCGGGACTCAATGGTTCCAGCCCCTGGGGTTGTTCATTGGGGGGGTGCACGCCGTGGGAGCACACGCCGCCGGGACTGATCCAATACAGAGCGTGTGCGACGCGCACCCCGAGGTTTTTAAAAAGGGGCTCGGAAAATTCAAGGGCCCCCCAGTGACTTTCGACCTGGACCCTGGAGTGCGTCCAATCAGACTTAAACCGCGCAGAGTGCCTTTCGCACTAAAGGACAAAATAGAGGCGGAATTGGACAAATTAGTGGGCCAGGGGATTCTTGTTCCTGTTGATTCTGCGGAGTGGGAAACTCCAATTGTAACAGCGCTCAAGGCCAACGGGGAAGTCCGAATATGCGCTGATTACAAGTGCACCATAAATAAGGCGATCCGCCCTAATGCGTATCCGGTGCCGGTAGTCAGCCACTTGTTGGCCAGGTTACACGGGGGGAGGTGTTTCGCCAAACTCGACCTGGCCCAAGCCTACCAGCAACTCCCGGTGACCCCCGCCGCAGCTGCTGCACAAACAATAGTCACCCACAAAGGGGCGTTCCAGGTTTCGCGCCTCCAATTCGGCGTGAATTCGGCGCCCGGGATTTTCCAGTCATTGGTGGAACGCCTCCTGAAGGGGTTGGAGGGGGTGTTACCCTATTTTGATGACGTATTAATTACAGGGGGGAGCCGGGCCGAATTAGCAACAAGGTTGGGAAAGGTCCTGACAATATTCGAAAAGGCGGGTTTGAGGTTGCGGAAAGACAAATGCGTCTTCTTCGCTACAGAGGTTGAGTTCCTAGGGTTCCGTGTTACTCCCGAGGGAATTAGGCCGGCCCAATCCAAGGTAGCCGCCATCAAAAAGGCCCCTCGCCCCACCTCCAAGCCCGAGTTGCAGTCGTTCCTCGGACTGCTCAACTTCTACCACTCCTTCCTCCCGCGGAAGGCAGCCGTGGCAGAACCGCTACACAAATTGTTAAAAAAGGACGAGGCATGGAAGTGGGGCGACGACCAGGAAAAGGCTTTCAATGACCTGAAGCGACTCCTGGCATCAGATGCTGTACTGACCCACTTCAATCCCAAACGCCCGGTGGTCCTGATATGCGATGCATCCCCGGTGGGGGTGGGGGCGGTGCTTTGCCACGTGCTGGAGAACGGTAGGGAGGCCCCGATAGCTTTCTACTCTAGATCCCTGTCCCAAGCGGAGAGGAATTATGCTCAGACAGACAGGGAGGCGCTAGCAATAATTGCGGGGACCAAGAAATTTCATGATTTCGTGTACGGCCGCCCCTTCACCATAGTGACTGACCACAAGCCGTTGCTGGGCATCTTCACCGCAGACAAGCCCACACCCCAGATCCTGTCCCCGAGAATGCTCAGATGGGCCATTTTTCTCAACGCGTATCAGCACGCGTTGGTATACCGGCCCGGGAGGGAGATAAGTCATGCAGACGCTCTGTCGAGGTCCCCCATTCCCCGGGATTGCTGCCACGTGGGCGGAGTAGAGAGGGACCACCAGGTCTTAATGATAGAGGTCCTAGACTCCCCCCCAGTAGTACCGGCCGAAATCGCCAAAGCGACAGGCAAGGACAAAGCGCTGGCCACAGTTTGCTCCTGGGTGCAAAAAGGGTGGCCCGTGTCTTCCCCAGCAGCGGAATTCGACACATTTTTCAAAAAGAGATTGGAGTTGTCCCTGGAGAGGGGTTGCCTCTTGTGGGGACAGCGGGTAGTGATCCCCACGTCTCTCAGGTCGAGGGTGCTTAAACTGCTGCACGTCAGCCACCCGGGGATCGTACGCTCTAAGGCACTAGCCCGCAGTTATTTTTGGTGGCCCCAGTTAGACGCCGACATCGAACACATGGTCGGCACTTGCGAGGCGTGCCAAAGCTCTAGGCCAGAAGAGGCTCGCTCGCCACCTAGGGAATGGGACGCTGCGAGGGGACCCTGGTCCCGAGTTCACGTAGACTTTGCTGGCCCATTCAGGGGAACGCTTTTCCTCCTCGTGGTGGACGCGTTCTCTAAGTGGTTGGAGGTCATTCCAGTCTCGAGCACCTCCTCGACCACAACCATTAAACAGTTAAGGAGGGTCTTTTCCACGTTCGGTTTACCCGACACCCTCGTCAGCGATAACGCTAGCTGTTTCACGTCCGCCGAGTTCAGGGCATTCATGGAACGCAACGCCATTCGGCACGTCACCTCCGCCCCCTTTCACCCGGCCACCAATGGCCAAGTAGAGCGCCTCGTGCGCACCACGAAAGACGCGCTACTGCGCATGGGTCCCGGAGACCTCGACCTGAAATTGTGCCAATTCCTGCTGAGATACAGGGTCACCCCCTTAGCGTCAGGGTATTCCCCCGCAGAGCTGTTGATGCGCAGGAAGCTGGCCACGGGAATATCCAAGCTAGACCCCACGAGAGTAGAGGACAAAGGGCGGAACATAGGGGTGGAACCCACAAAGAGTTTCAGCATAGGCGCCCCAGTACACTGCAGGAATTACGCCAGCGCGGGGCCAGCCTGGGTGCCGGGCACCGTAGTAGATCAAACCGGCCCCGTCTCATACCGCGTAGAGACCAGTACAGGTTTCCTGTGGAGGCGACACGTGGACCAACTCAGGCGTAGGGTCCCCGGAGAGCAAGACGCGGATGAGATCAGCATTGAATCAGCGTTAGGGTACTCCCCCACCCGTTTAGCCCAAGGGGGAGGAAAAGGGGAGCATGGGTCCCCACCAAGGGGGGAGGAAAGGGAATCGATCCACGGAAATCTTTTGCGGGAGTCCCCGCCAGAGAGGAGGAGCCCCGGGTTGCGGGAGTCCCCGTCAGAAAGGAGGAGCCCCAACCACACTCATACCCCGCGGAAGCCGCGGAAGTCCCCCCGAGGCTCAGAGGCCCATAGAGGGTTAGACGTTGATTTACAGTACCAGGGGGAGTTAGCGGAGTGGTCCCCCACCCGTCCTAGCGAAAAGAGGGGTTTCAGTTCAGCCCCTGGTACCTCCAGTCCCAGTAGCCCCTGTGAGTTAGAATGCAACATAGCGCCCATGTTCCGGAGACCGACACCTCCAAGACCGGAGGCATCAGCGAGTCCGCCCACCACCACAGTCTTAAGGTTCCCCGAGCAGGGATCAGAAGGTAGCCATTCCCCAAGGGCGACCTCATCGGTGCCGCGGTTCACACTAGGAGGGTCCCCGGGGTCCGAGGGCAATAGGCAGGGATTTACCTCCCAACTGTTCATCCCATTCCCTTCCCCAAGCGCAAGGCAGGCACGGACGCCCCACAGAGCCACTAACGAATCCCCGTTTCCCGTTGCAGGACAAGCTCCCGCGGAGTCAGGGATCACAGGCTCTCCAGAATTAGGGCAGGCGCAAGCACGCCCCAAGCGAACGTGCGGCAAGCCACAATGGTTGCGGGACTTCGTCCCATCCTAGGGGGGAGGGATGTTATGTATGTATGCATGTTCATTATACTGTAAGGCAAGATTGTAACCACTCCAGATACAAACGATATCAGCTGTAAAGGAACGCGAGCAGACAGCCTATAGAGGGCAGCTGCGAGCGTTCACTCTCACATGGTTCACATTGCTCAATCACGGACAGCCGTGGGAAAACCTTCCCCGCATTCAGCAGCTGAAGAAAGACCTGCATTCAGCAGCTGAAGAAAGACCTGCATTCAGCAGCAGGAATGGAGGCGTGCCTGGGCGAGGCCACGCCGGTAGCAACCAATCAGCTACCGTGCTACAAGATTCAAATGTAGAGAGCTACTGTATATATTGAGATGTATCACCGCCATTACCTCATGCTTAACTGGAACCTCATGCAATAAACCTGTGTTAAACCAACCCTTCGGTTGTCCGGTCGTCTTTGGTCCCATACACTAAAAAACCCCACCCACATTAAAATCCCACCCACCCCAAGAAGCAGAGAGAGGGTGCATCTTATGGCAAAAGCCAGTGAGCAGGAACCACATTGCCCTCAGGGCCCAACACCTGCCCCACCAGCCAGGTTTTAAGACCTTTCCTGAAGGGCAGCAACTCCATCTGCAACCATAGCTCTTCTGGCTGAAGGTTCCAGAGGGCCAGTGCAGACACGGAGAAGGCCCTTTTTCTTGTGCCAGATAGGTGGGCCCCCCTGGAAACCCCTCCAGTCCGCTCTGGTTGGATGGACAGATATCCTTAGGGAGATGTGGTCTCTTAGGTATCCTGGCCCACTACCATATAGGACTTTAAAGGTCATAACCAGCACCTTGAATTACACTCCTGACCTCCTTATGGCTTTGCTGAAAAAGAGGAAGGAGAAGCATTCAAGCCTGGGAGGACAGAGCTAGGCTCATTTTCATAATCCTGAATGAAGGGTTAGCATTGTGTCGGAAAGCAGCTAGTAACTTTGACCATGGCAAATGAATGAGCTGGGAACGAGAACCATCTGCTTGCAGTTTTGAATGAAACACTATCTGCCTCCTTGCTCAGTTTCCTGCTTATGTTACGCCAGTTTGATTGCCACAAACTTTAAGCAATAACACCGAATGTCAAACCCAAGAAGCACAACAGAATGGAGAAACAGTCTCTGCTCAGGAAAATGAAATCAGTCTTTCACCAATACTTCCTCCAAAATCAGCATTGGCAATTTAAGAAAACAATGTAGAACTTGGAAACAACATCAACCGGTCACAATATTAGGAATCCAGTCTACTTCTGAAGTTATTGTTGATATTTTCCATTAGGAATCCTTTACAATTGATATACTTATGACAATAGGATCATAATAGCTTTTCCTAGCATGGGGTGGTTGTGGTGGTCAGTAACGGAGCCCATGCAGATAATTTTAAAAAGGAAACTCCATGTAAACCTGTTAAAACAATTAAAAAAAAAATCAGGTAGGTGTGAGAGTTATAATAACAAGTGAATGCATCTGTTTCTCTGTCTGCCAGACTATGTGACAACTTGAAAAGTATGAAACAAAGATACAGTGAAACCTTGTATAACGAATGCATCGTGCAACAAAAAAACCATACAATGAAGAGAATGTTTTTGTTTTTGTTTTTTTAAAAAAAGTTGCATTGTGCATGTTTCTCTATTGGGGGAAAAATTTCCCATAGAGATTTTCATTGTAAGATGCATCCCACAGGGATTTTCGTTAGACAATGCATGCATCGTACAACGAAAAATAATCGTATAGCAAATTGCCTTGTGGAACCAATTATTTTTGTTATACGAGGTTCCACTGTACCTGAAACTTGTCATGGCTACTAAGGAGCCTCTGAGGGTGTGCATCTCATGGTTATTTCAAAGCAAGATTTAATTAATTTCAATTCACCAAACTCTGCCTATGGCTGGTGCTTTGTGTTAGAGGAAAGATTCCTTGGAATGAACATGGTTCCTCAGGAGTAGGTGGTCTGCTTAAGAGCAGGGCACTTTGAGTTTTGGTCCAAATGGTTTCAGCTAATTTGGGGTGGACTAGTGAAGATGGGGGGAAACCCTTTCATTTCTAATCTTTCCACTGCTAAAAAAAGGAAATAAAAAGAGAGGCAAAGAAAATACCTCCATGGTTTTACCCTGTCTTCCATCCTATGCAAAGACCTACAATGGTTGCTCCACAATTTCAGCAGCACTCAGCAACTCCATGGACATGGCTGGCAGAGGGAAAGTTTTCAGGGTTTTTCTTCTTCTTTTGTGTCCAGGCCAGACTTTAAAGTGCCAAAATGAAACCACTTTTTTGGCTTTGCCATTAGCCAAACTTCAGTCCTCATTGATACAAGTTTCCGGTAGTAACCGGTAGATCCAGCAAATAAGCCAGATGCTGTATTTCTCCACATTCACACAAAGTGTTGTTGTCTACCAGCAATTCACACTTAAGCATATTGGTCTTGCATTTAGGCACTCCAATCCTCAGCCTATTCAGGGTCCTCCAAGTGATGTAGGGGAGGTTGAGTTCCTCAGCTGTATCCTCCTTTGATGCTGTTTCTTGTCCAGTGAGCTCCTTCCTCCATCTTATAATTTGTTTTTTCTCCTGCATACCCTCAAGGGTGTTTGTTCTTGCCATAAAGCTCTTCCTGGAACTCAGCCAGAAGATTTGAGGCTCAGAGAATGTCCAGGGTGATTCTTTTGCTTAGTTCTCTCACTGTCTGCTGCTACTTCTCTCCTTTTTTGTTGTTCAGTCGTACAGTCGATTCCGACCCTTTGCGACCCTATGGACCATTGCCCTCCAGGCACCTCTATCCTCCACCATCCTCCTCAACCTGCCCAGCTCTGTGCCCTTCGTGTCTACAATACCATCTAGCCATCTCATCTTTGGCTGCCCCCTTCTTCTTTTGCCCTCTACCTTTCCCAGCATCAAGGTTTTCTTCGGTGAAGCAAGATCAACAATTTCCAGGTATCTGGCTGGTACTTCCTTCAATGGAAGGATAGATAGAATTATAATAATTTTTGTGTCAATCAAATCAACTCTGACTTACAGCAATTCTTTCTAAGGTTTTCCAGGTAAAACAGTTTACGAGAAACAGTTTACCATTCCCTTACTCTGGAGGCCCTATGCAACTGTTTAACTTACCTAAGGCTGCATAGGTTGACTGCTCTCTGAGAAGGCACAATGGTGCATCAAACTCCCAACCTTTGGCTCCCTGAGCTATTTTGTAGCTCTGCTTCCTTGTATTTCCCAAAACACTTGCAATATATAGCACAGTAAGTTACTTGCAAGACTGAAGCAGCCCGCAAGTTACTTTAAAAAGATAGTGTTTCATTCTCTGTGTTTTTCATAGGCCACAAAGATGCTGGTGTTAACAATTTTATTCATGTTTAATTTACACACCTATGGGGAATCCACTCAGCATTAAAAGGCTACCATCTTATTTTTGGATAGCTTTATTTTATTTACATACTGATTTTATTAGAATATTGTATTATTTTATTTATTTAACTATTTATTACATTTTTATACCACCCACCTGGGATATTTCCCACTCTGGGTGGTGTACAGACAAATAAACAATAGCTGCAAATAAAAACAAACAAGATAACATACTGTAAATGACAAAATAAATAGCTAATGGTGTCTGAGGGCAAGAAATCTTAATTAATATAATATAAATTAATTCTCATAGTTATATACTTAGGTGGTCCCTCATGAATTCCACAAAAACTGCCTTATTTTTGACCCACCTCATTTCACATTTGAATTGACAGGCAGATGATGAAAGCATAATGTTTTATCCATGAACTTGCTGCCTGCTTTTCCTATTATATAGTTAAGGGATGGTGAACTTTTGGAAGGCCAGGCATCTTGGACTTCAGCTCCCAAAATCCTTGGAGTTTTTAGTGTCTTGCAAATTGAGGAGCCCTAGGAATGACTGCAGCTCCGGTTTTGCGGTGGGGCGAGGGGCGTTTTGCACAGCTGCAACCTTGGACTCGGAAGGCTTGATGCCCTCCGGGGTTACCTTGAACCCGAGAAACTCAACCTCACTCACAAAAAATACACATTTGTCCCTTCTTAGTCGAAGTCCTGCTTTCTCGAACACTGAAAGGACCCTGTCTAGTCTCCTCGCTAGCTCTGATTCGCTCCCTGCTGTTATCAAGACATCGTCAAAATATGGGAGCACGCCAGGTAGCCCCTTTAAGAGGCGCTTTCTCGAACACTGGAAGGACCCTGTCTAGTCTCCTCGCTAGCTCTGATTCGCTCCCCGCTGTTATCAAGACGTCGTCAAAATATGGGAGCATGCCAGGAAGCCCCTTTAAGAGGCGTTCTACAAGGGACTGGAAGATCCCGGGGACCGAATTCACGCCGAACTGTAGGCGCATTACCTTAAATGCCCACTTGTGCATAACGATGGTTTGCGCGGCGGCTGTAGCTGGGGTTACTGTGAGCTGCTGATACGCCTGCGCCAGGTCTAGCTTGGTGAAACACCTCCCCCCATGCAACGTGGCCAGTAAGTGGCTAACCACTGGCACCGGATATGCATTTGGCCGAATGGCCCTGTTAATTGTACATTTGTAGTCAGCGCAAATCCTGACCTCCCCATTTGATTTTAAGGCTGTAACAATTGGAGTCTCCCACTCCGCTGAATCAACTGGGACCAAAATCCCCTGCCCCACCAATTTGTCCAGTTCCGCCTCAATCTTGTCCTTGAAGGCGAAGGGCACTCTTCTTGGCTTGAGACGTATGGGCCGGATTTCTGGGTCCAACTCAAAAGAAACTGGGGGCCCCTTGTAAGTCCCGAGCCCTTTCTTGAAAACGTCCGGGTGCGCATCGCACATGTCCCGCATTGGGTCAGTCTCTATGGCGTTAATGCCGGACAGCTCAATTCCCAGGGGAGCAAACCACTGGGTTCCCAAAAGACAACATCTTCCCCCCTTGAGAACCACTAAAGGCAGTTTCTCTGTGTAACTTTTGAACTTCACTGTGAAGTTCCCCACCCCCAACACTGGGATCCCATAGCCCTGCACGTCCCGTAAGTGTGCCTTCATGGCCCGCAGCTTGGGCCGCGCATTTGGGGGAATGCGCATGAACTCCTTTTGGGACAGGATAGAGTAGGACGACCCCGAGTCTATTTCCATCCTCACTGGAACCCCTTGTAACAGTACCTCTACAAAGAAGTGCCAGTGCTCCAGGCCCACACGGTTCACGCCTTCCGCGCCATCGTTGGCTGAGACCTTTCCGATGCCAGCCGCCTTCCACTGGTGTGCTCGAGGGTGTTTCGATGCGCCCTTGTCCTCGGTTCACCCGCGCCTGCAGACTCTGGCGATGTAGTCCTTCCAACCGCAGTTGTGGCACTCGGCCTTCCGGAATGGGCATCTCGTCTGGTCGTGAGATGCCCCACAGCCGTCGCAACGGCGGCCTTGTCGCTCGCTGGTCTGGTGCTTCTCCCCGCGTTTCTTTACCCTCTGGACGTCGTCGTCCTCGCTGGAGCAGGAGTCCGCCATCGTGGACGACTCCTCGTAGGTCGCTGGCGTGCCTGCGGGCGACTGGGGTGCCCGCCAGGCCGTCTTTGCCGACGTCCGCCGGGCCGCTTGCAAGGGTGACTTGGCCCTCTCGGGTGCGGCCCCTCGGGACTTGAACACTCTGACCCCGCTCCTGGCCGCCTCGGCTGCTTGGGCTTCCCGCAGTACCTCGTTGAACGTGAGGCGATGGTCGCGGGTCATCAACTTCCTCTGGACCTCCTTGTCCCTCAGGCCACACAGCATGCAGTCTCGGAGGGCCGTGTCCAGGTCCTCCCATTGGCAGTTGACCGCCGCGAGTCTGAGGGCCGCCGCGTAGGCGGACACGGACTCCCCCGGGCACTGATCCCACCTGTGGAATGCGACCCTGGCCAGGAAAATCGAGACGGGAGGCTGGAAGTGCTCACTCAGTAGCGCCAGGATGCGGTCAATGGGCACCACGTCTACCTTCTGGGGAGCCACCAGGTTCATCAGGATACGCAGCGTGGCCGGCCCCACCTGGGCAAGGAAGTGCGAGCACATCTTTGCGTCATCGTCGATGCCTGCAGCATCCATCGCGTGCCAAAACTGGCACTCGTACAGCTCCCATTGTTCTGGATCGCTGATATCAAATTGATGAGGCTTGACCTTGGAATATGCCATGGATCCCACCTTCATCGCCAATTTAGTGTCTTGCACGGAAGACAAAGAAGGAGCCGCAGTGGGGGCTAAAACACAGGTTTATTTCATGATGGTCAGGATGAACATGTGGTAATGGCGGAGGTACAGCTCATTTTATACTGCAGTAATACATTTGAATATTGTTGCACGGTAGCTCATTGGCTGCTACCGGCGTGACGTCATTCAGAGTCACGCCCATCTTCTCCAGGTGATCCTAGCGCGGGAAAGATTCCCGCGGCTGCCGGTGATTGGGGAATGTGAACCATGTGAGCTGAACACTCGCAGCTGCCCTCTATGGGCAGCTTACTCGCGTTCCTTAAACAGCTGGGTTACATTGTAATCATTGTCAGGTTACATTCATACATTCTTAAAGTAATACTGTTACATACACAACAGAGTTGTAGTCAAAAATCTCTGGAGTGTCAAAAGTTTGGCACCCCTGAAAAATGCATCCAACTGCCATGTAGTTTTGGTCCATATAATTTTTCTCCTAGAAACTAAGGGTGGAAACCGCCCTTTCTTCTTGATGCCCTTTTTATTATATCTGATTTTCACTGACACTGCCATTCTGCTTCTCAACCCTGCTATTTTTGAAATCTTATAGAAATAGTAAAGGTCACATGGGCTTGTGTTGATGGTGGAAGTTAAAACACAAGAAGGGCATGATTTTCATGAAGAGTTGATCTCTGGCCTGAATTTCTTTACTTTTGAAGGTACAACCTCAGCAGTAACTTTTTGTTGTAAGCCCATTTTCCCCCACTTAAGCAGTCGAACCTGACTCCCAAAAGGAGCCAATGGCTATGGGCAGATGAGTCCCTTTAGGTGGGGTGATGGTCCTCTCAGTGGAGGAAATGCCACTGGAAACCTACATTTTGGGCCCAATGGCAAAATGAGTGGAGGAGGAACGCTGATTCCCAACGGTCATGTAGGCGGAAGAGGTCATGCCAGATGCAGTAGCTGTCAAGGCGCACCTTGGTAATATTCTCAAGGCTGAGGCAGTCCATTGCAGTCCCGGTGTCAAATCCTGCAAGTATCATTTCATATGTGCCACAGGAGATGGCTCAGAGATCACAGTGTGTGGGTCACTTCATGGCAAACTGGGATCCACCTTAAACAAATTCATGCCAATGGCATTTTTCCTGCTTCAGGGGGAAAAAAAGGCATTCTTGGATACGAGTTGCAGCCCATGACGATCAGTACTGGTTTGGTTTTTTTGCTTTCTGTGGTTATTTTTGCTAGTTCTATAGAGGTGGCTATGAATTCTATTTTTGTTTGTTTGTTTGCCTATAGGTGGACAAAAGGAGCCATTGGTCCATCTTCAAGGTCTTTCTGATTTGCCTCTTGGCCTCCACGTTAACCACAATAGTGGGAGTGCTGATTGTGTCTCTGGTTTGTGTCAGCAACACTGGCTTTCATTCCACATCGAAAAATGAAGAGGTGGCTGTACAAAAGCATGGAGTAGATTCACAGAAAACTGCAGTGACATCTTCATATCGAATACCAGTAGACCCAAAGTTCCAGTTTCTCTACCATCTCCCTAAATCTAAGGTAGAAATGTGACAGTTCTTAAACATTGCTTTACCCTGAACCAATGTTTAGTTCACTTAATTTGTTTGTCATGTCTGCTATATGCAAATATAATGAGTTAAATTATACAGGCTTTTATCCTAGTTACACTGAGTGTGCAACTCTCAGCTGCCCAACTGCAGTGCTGCCATAACCTATTGCTAGATATGTTATGCTTTATTGGCATGAAAGTGTGGGATTCAGCACTGTTCATGACGAAACTACTGTTTCCATTTCCACAAACTATTTCACAGATCTCAAGTTCTTGGGAGCTTTTTTGTCTGGAATCCCAGAGTTAATCTTCCAGCAATTTCTCTTTTATCAGATCTGTGCTTGGCTTATGTGTTGTCTCCCCTTAATGTCTTGTACCTACCTGTCAAAACCAGTGGTGGGCATCAGCAGGTTCGCACCAGTTCGCCAGAACCGGTAGCAGAAAATCTGGTTGGCCCTGCCCTTCCAAGTTTCGAAATAAAGTAGTCCTAAATTGGGTGCAATGCAGGGTTTTTCCCCTGGCCATGCCCACCATGCCATGCCCACAGTGTGGTAGTAATTTTTTTTTGAGTCCACCACTGGTCAAAACCCAAAAGAAGTTCAGGTTGTAAGCTAAGTCAGATGCATGACTAAAGTGGAAGACGTTGTCAAAGAATAGTTGAAGAATTAAATAGTGTTGGTTGTCTTATTAGCCAGTGATTATATGACAAGTTGTTTTACATAGAAATAGCAATTACACTTATATACTGCCCCATAGTGCCTGCCCTAGAGCATCCTCTGGGCACAAGGTAATTAGGATTTTTCTCCCAACATAAGAACATAAGAACAGCCTTGCTGGAACAGGCCACAGGAGCCCATCCAGTCCAGCATTCTGTCTCACACAGTGGCTCACCATTTCCTTCAGGGTATTCCCAAGCAGATGCCTTCATCTGCTTAGGATTCCCTGGAAATGGCATTGAGAGATATCCTGGCTGGTCAGAGGGAAGGAGCAACACCTGGCCCCACGACGACGTTAAAAGCTGCATCCCCACCACCCGGGCTCCGTAAGGACATTGAGTCCTGGGCTCTGCAATGACTGTGGGGACGTGAAGGCAGAGGATGGTTTATTACTTGTTGTTTGATATTTTTGTTGATGTTATATTATTGTGCTGATGTATGATGTATAATGTTGACGTATTGTGATTGTACTGATTGTATTGCATTGTGATGCTTATTTTTGAATTTTTGTATTGCTGTATTTTGTGATTAACCTTGTAGCTACATTTTTTATTGTACTTTTATTGTGTATTTTGTATTTGCATATTATATGATTATGCATATTATGTATTGCACTGTATTTTTATTATGTTTGCACTGTATATTATGTATTATTTATTGTTGGAAGCCACTCTGAGTGGTGCATGCCCTAGAAGAGCGGGGTATAAATAAACAATTCAGTTCAATTCAATTCAATTCAACCCGGAGGTTGTCCTTAGGTATCCATAATTATAGAACATCCCAACATGCTGGGTACTCATTTTACTGACCTCAAACGATGGAAGGCTGAGTCAATCTGGAGCCTATCAGGATTGAACTCACAACATTTGCAGTTTGGTCTGCAATACAGCTGTTTAACCACTGCACCATGCATATTCCTTGGCTTAATTTTGAAAGCTCTCTGACGAATTCTGACCTCTTTGAAATCTACCTATCCCCTTTCCAACAGCCTGTTTGGTAGACAAGGAGACAAGGAGTTGTGGGTGAAGAAAGGAGAACAGAGCCAGACTTATCTGCCTCTGGCTCTTATTTGATTCATCACTGCTAATACACATTCCCAAATTAAAATGTTAACCTCAAATTAAAAAGTGGCTGTTCTTCTGCAACAAGTAGTAAATCTTGAGACTATTGCATTTTTTTAAAAAAATGTTTCTGTCAATTTCTTTTGCTTCCACTCTAACTCTAAGGTTTCAATTATACATGGGAACATTTTTGTAGGTGGGGGGACCTTTTCTTACCCCCAAGTCCTGCCAATATCTGAATTTAATATCTAGGGAGTGTCGGATTTACATTTCAGGAGTTCGACTCCGCAAGATTGATATGTAACAGCCTAGTGGGAGGATTATAATATATATTGGTTTTTGAGAGTTCGACTCCGTTAAGTTTTCATTGAGCAGCCTCGCTGGAGGACTACATCTACAGTATAACATTAGGACTTAGTGTGGTCATTTTTTAAAGTTTTGTACATATTTTACTGGACACAAGAAGCATTGAATTTCATTTACAGTTTGTTTGCAATTCTGTATATACTTTGCTGAAGATAAGCATTTTTGGTTTCAATTTATAATACAAGTTTATGACCATATACTGCGGTCTTTGAAAATATTTTTTCTGGAATTTCTCCATTCAAATTATATTAAGAAGAATACCATAGCAATTAAACATTTCTTGTTTATACAAACGGTAGTTCAGCTGTACCCAATATCTGAATTTAAGACATGCACATTAAATTTAAATTAAATGCATGCACAGTAAATGTTTTTACACATATATCGAATTGAAATTTATTCTTATATATCGCTTTCCTCGTCCAGCAGACAACCCAAAGCGGTTCACAATGAATAACGTACAGAAATACAATATAGCACCAATACAAAGCAAAATACAGTATAGCAACATGTGTACCTATTAGTCTCAAAGTAGTTGCTATACGGAATGCATGATCTCTGTCATTAAAATGGTTTCCCTTTGACAATAGGGTTTGCCACATATATGTGCTTTTACAATCAAATTCACAAATTAAATCTGTGCGGACTTCCAGTGACTAGTCACAAAACAAAGGAACTAAATGCAAGATACATAATTGAGGGCAATTATTTCATCTAACTAATCACTTGGGACAGCACCTCTTCTAAATACGCATGTAAAAAGCCTATTGTCTGGTTAGATCAGTGGTTTACAACCTTTTATTGGCCATGCCCCACCTAAGCATCTCTAAAATCCTGATGCCCTGCCCCCCCTACATATAATTCTTATTATTCAAAAAGTTAACTCCTTTTCATGTGAAGGAAGCCTAGAAGGCCATTAACTTGGTCTAAACAAGCTTCCAAAGAACATGACATCCATGAAAGAGAACAATAAAAGATAGAAAGGACAGTTGAAGTACTGAGGAAGAAATCATTAAGAAATCACTCATTCTCGAATTACCACCCCTTAAAAATCAAATTGATTCTGCTCTAGTTCCACTGTTTAAAATTTACAAGCCTTTTTTTCCTTGAGAAGGGGATTTGTGAGCTGCAAATAACTTCCTTCAATGTTTATGCAGTCCCTAAAATTAACAAATGTTCCCATGTCTGTATGGTGTTCAGCGATATGAATTCCCAGGGGGGACTATACAGTGGTCAAGATTTCGGAAGAATGCCAAGGATTATCAGAATGTGGAAGAGATGGAGTTTGGGAGAAGCATCAACAGTCAGCACTCCATGATGACTTTTGGGACACTACTGATCAAGAGCAAAGGGTTGCGTGCTCCACACTGGCATTTCAATGCTAACGAGCATGGCTACCTTCTAAAGGTAACGGTTTTGACTATTTAAATAAATAATTTTTCATATTTCATCTTCTTCATGGCTAGTGCCAGTGCCCAGCTAATAATGGTCTTTTCTATAGCATTACCTGATCTCAATCTCTCTCCCCACCCTCCCAAAAAAATACACCACATGGACAATGTCTAAATATATGTATATATATAGAAATGGAAAAAGGAGCCACGGTGGCTTAGTAGTTAAGACATTGAGCCTGACAATGGAAGGCCAGCAGATCAGCAGTTTGAGACCCAAGTGCTCCATGACTTAGTGAGCACCTGTCATCTGTCCCAGTTCCTGACAACCCAGCAGTTTGAAAGCAAGAAACTGCAAGTAGATAAATAGGTACCATCTTGGCAGGAAAGGTAACAGCATTCTAGCATTTATTCATGCCTGCCACATGGCCATGGAAATTTGTGCAGATGAAGACATCACTGACTCTCTGGCTTAAACACCCTAGCATTAGACATGACTGGTTTTTGAGTAATGGAGACCTTTACCTTTACCTCAAACTGGAAAAATAGAAGATTTCATCATATGTATTTTGAAAACATTCTTTCTATTATATAAAAAGTACTTATTTTCTTAAATATAATTCCTTGTTTAAAATTAATTTTCTAATGGACATGAATTTCTAGCACCAGAGATAGGTATATATCCTAATTAACACATGAGAAATTTAAGAAATAAATGTAAAACTTCATTTTTATTCAATTAAAAATATTTTTCTGTGAATGTCAAATTTCTTGTTTCAGATAGTAACTCAGTGACCTTAATCTTGTTAGTTAACCCTGTTGATGTAGTTCCATCAGAGTAAGTGTCAGCATGAATTTTGATGAGGTAAGAAGTCAGTGCAGAGGGGAAAAAGCATCAAGGAATGATTAAAGGACATGATGAAGTATTGGGCCCTAAAGATTCAGGATTGAACCATATTCTTGAGATAGGGGAACTGTGGTGGCTTAGAGGTTAAGCCACTGAACTTGATGACTGCAAGGTCAGCAGGTTAGCAGTTCAAGACCTGAGTGCTGCACAATGGAGTGAGCTCCCGTCTCTGTCCTATCTCCTGTCAACCTAGCAGTTTGAAAGCAAGAAATTTCAAGTAGATAAATAGGTACCATTTTGATGGGAAGGTAAGCAGCATTCCATGCACTTTGGTGTTTAGTCATGCCTGTCACATGTCCACAGAAATGTCTGCAGACACAGACAGCACTTTGGCTATAAACAGATGAGCACTGAACCCTAGAGTTGGATACAACTGACTTTTAAGCAAAGACAACATTTACCTTTACTTATATACTACAGATCACCCTTAAGTATAAGTGGAAGTTCCTTAAATTCTAAAAGACTTGTAATTATCAAAGGAAGAGATTTTTTAAAATATTTCTCATATTTCTCAATTAGTTTGTTTTGTTTTATGATTGGTTTTCTGCATCTCTACATGGATTTTGCTTTCAAGTCCAATTGTTGTGAAGGCCTCAACTCCTAATGACATGCTATCTGTAACATTGCTCAGATGAATATTTTTTTTAATATACTTTTTAATTAAAACAGATTTGATGCATTACACTTAACTAGAAATCATTGTTACAGAAAACTGTTAACATCCAGTAAATCTCATTTTCTTTTTTAATGCGCTACATACCAGCCCACAGAATTGTACGAATGTCACTAAATCACTTTCCAGGCTAACTATTCAAATGCTAGAGCTGGCCTACCCAAACTATGGCCCACGGGCTGGATATGGTCCCAATACCAATTCATCCGGCCCACGCCGCACTTGCTGCTCCTGGAAGCGGAAGTACAGGCATGTTTTACTTCTGCTTTAAGGAGCGGCAAGGGCGGCACAGGCTGAATGAATTGGTGTCAAGACTGGATCTAGCTTGTGGGCTGCAGTTTGGGCAACCCTGTGCTAGAATTTTCTTATCTTTCAGGGCACAGCTTGGATTGGAGTTGTTGATGCTGGTGGAAATACAGTAACCACATACAAAGTAACTGCAGGCCAAATCATTTTCTTCCCTCGAAACACACTGCATTGGCTCAAGAATGTTGGGGCAGAAGACTGTTTGTTCTTGCTGTTTTTTACAACCCACGAAGAGCTGCAAACCTTGGATCTGGACGATACATTTTTCTTAACACCAGAAGACATAGCAGCAAGAGCATTAAAGGTCTGTACACAATTAATCCCTTATAATTATTTTTAAAAACAATACAAAACACTGTGATCTTATTAACAATATACGGCCATCAGGAAGCCCTGGTTCTTTATAGCACATGCTTGGGTGTGCATTTATTGGCCCAAATCCTGTTGTTTAGTGTGATAAATTGCAGTAGAGTAGGCTCACTGGCCAGGTTAACCTTCTATGGTAATAGTGTAGACCCTAGTGCCAGAGATTCAACGCCGAGTGTTAGGCGGTGGTTAACTAACCTGAGAACTGTGAGGACTAGCGGCCTTGGGTGCTGAAATCCACAGCGAAGGGTAATGATCCCCAAGTGGATTAAATCCCACTTGAATCAATCTTGATGGAGGGTACTATCATCATCAATATTGGCCTCGGGTTGAGGAGGACTTTGCGTGCCAAAAGGGCTCAGGACCAGAAAATGATGCGTGGAACTGGATCAATGGTACGAGTGTCACACTGTGATGTGGAAGGCAAATGAAAGGCCACTGCATTAATTCTCAGGACAGTCTACATGGCTGATCACCATGATGATCACCGATATTCAGATTCAGATATGGCAGCAGCAGCAGCAGAAGACCCATTATTGAATCAATGGAATTTGGTGAGTCAACTCCTTTGTAAGTAAGCTCCGTTGATTAAAATGAACCTATTTTAACTCTAACTTTCTATGCTCTCATATGTTGTACTTAGAGTAGGCTCATTTGAATCAGTTGAACTTATGGAGGAATTGACTTACCCCATCCCCATTGATTCAGTGAACCTACTCAAATGTAATTTAGTACATGAGTCAACCGGATTTGGGCCACTATTTAATCCATATTGCCTTCTGTGCAACACTTTGGGAATCAAATAAATGGTTATGCTCTCTGCTGACAACAGTTTCGTAAGGACTGCCATTATGTAAAGACAGCCTCATAAAGGGGCAGCCCACCTACATGATTACCATTATGTGCTTTATTTTTCCCCCAGTAGCATTCTGGTCCTAGTTTAATTTGTTTATTCTGGTATTTATTGTTTTCTCTCAAGCCTCAAGGTGGAGTAAATTTTATCAGGTCATTCCAGAAACAAGCAGAAGACCAGGCTGTCAACCTTCCACCCAACTTAGCGGAACTTGTCCAGAACGCCAATTATACACAGTCTCCAGACAATCTTGTATGGCGGTATTTCTTCGATCTCAAAGGTATTTCAGACCAAACTATAACAGAATATAGAACAGTAGAGTTAGAAGTCTATAAGACTGCTCCAAGTCCAACACCTTGCTCAGTTCAGGAATCTAAAAGTATAACAGAATTATAAAATAGTGGAATTGGAAGGGACATATGATGCTATTATCATTTTAAAAAATTGAAGCTGGACAGTTACATGTTACTTGGACAGCATCTCCTTAGAGTTTGGGAGCATTAACATAGATAAATATATACAGGTAGGTGATTCTTATTTCTGCAGCCTTTTGGAGTATAACCACATAATATTGCTTATTCCTAATATACAGGAAGAAAGGAAATTGTAATTTTAACTGTCAGACATCAGAATAAGACAATTTATGCTAGCTGACCTATGTGATATTTTCTGTCCCCTTATAGAAATTCCAATGCTTTGAACATAAGGGTTAATTTTAACATTCGCAAGAGAATTTCATTTGAATGGAAACTTTTTGATTTCCCACTATTGGGGCTAAGGTACTGACAAGTAGAGGAGGCCAGTTTTGCTTCAAATTTAATTCAGTGCAGCTTCTGCAAGAAAATGGGTCTCTGGGGGACTAAAATGCTCCATCCTTTTGTATGAGGTTTAACATGCATTATAGTTCTGCCATTCTCTATCTCTATCTCTATAAAAAGAGGGGTTAACTGTTGGGTTCGTTCAAAGGCTCCTGCACCAGGCCCAACCATCCCTGACCTAGCCTTCCACACTCACCGTAACCCCTGCCTTCTCAGCGCTGCGGGGTTTTGGTCATCGCCAGTGGGGCAGCAGCCCAACGAACGGGAACAAAGGGAAACAACTTCAATTCCCAATGTCCTCTGCGCTGCAGCGCGCCTCAGCCAATCAGGCTGAGAGGTGCGAGCAAAAAGAACATTGGGAACCATGGCGCGCCCAATTGAAATCGAGCCACAGAAAAAAACCGCCGCATGAACGCTAACAAAAACCATAAAACTCCAAGTCCCAGCGTCCAACGTGCCATGAGCACTTCAGCCAATCAGGCTGAAGAGTGCAAGTGCGCAGAACGCTGAGAAAGCCAGCGCACGAAAAATAAAATAAAAACATGCCTGCCTCCCTCAATGGGAGCATTATCAGGGACGTAGGGGGAGGAACATGCCTCACAAAGGCTCTGTTGGGCACCCAGAATTTTCTTGGGGACACCCGGCAGGGCGGACCTTAAGATCCAGTGTCCTGCTGCCTCAATGAGCACTCCTCATCCTAGCCCGATTCTCTGGGGACAGGGACAGAGTAGCCTTCTGCATATGGCAGGTAATATTAATCACTTGGCAGAAGCTAGGCTTCTTGGAGTTGCTACTCTTTCCCTCCCTTTTAGAGACAGAGCTATCCCTCTCACCTCCTTCCGGATCTCGAAGTGATGAGGACAAATCGGAGCCACTTCAGCTCTGCTGGGCTTCCTTCTTCTCCTTTACAAAGGCAGGCAACACACGGCTGACTTTTGAAGATTTATTGAAGGAACACAATACGGGATACAGATCTTAAAATAATCTACATTATAGAACACAATCTACCAATACAAATAAAAGAAATAAAATCTTGCTAGCTCCCTAGCAGGTTTCAAGCTTCTTAAGTTTAGGGGCAGTTCAGCCCCTCATGGCATAGCTTTAGCCCCGAAGAGTCAACACAAAAATACCTAACTCTAACAACACAACTATCACAAATTACACAAATAAACAACAACGAAATCACAAAAATTAAACAAACCAGAAATAAACAAACCAATTAAACAAACCTAAAACCCAGCCAAACCACAAAAGAACAAACAGAAACACCTCCCAGCCCATCACCACAAAAACAAAACAAAGAAAAACCCCAGAATAAAGAAACCCATAGAACTCACCAGCACATCCTCCCTCCACGACTCCAGAACAGAAATGAAGAAACAAAGACTACTTACTGGAAGAAGCCCTACCTAGAGGCCGGGAGAGAAAAAAC
Source organism: Bradypodion pumilum (assembly GCA_035047305.1). Taxonomy (NCBI): domain Eukaryota; kingdom Metazoa; phylum Chordata; class Lepidosauria; order Squamata; family Chamaeleonidae; genus Bradypodion; species Bradypodion pumilum. The sequence goes on from JAWDJD010000002.1 coordinate 19,408,917, forward strand.
AAGTCAAACAAAAAGATAATCCAACACTATTACTAACAGCCCCACCTAGAGGCCACAAGAGTAAAAACAAGTCAGAAAAATAAGAAATAAATCCAAATCACAAATAAATCTAATAAAATAGATTAAAAAGAGTCACAAACCACAAATGCAAAACATACCCACCCAAACCACCCTTAACCAAAAAACAAAAAACACAAATATATATATAACTACTCAGTCCAAGAAATCTTTCCTGACTGATGAGACTCCTGTTTATCCCTGATTTAGGGTCAACTGAGTTCCGTTTCCCGGGGGGAATCATCCAATGGGCTCGGTATGTAAAAGATGGAACAGGTTTGAAGCCCAATGAAGTAATTTACAGTGAGTTTCTCCATTCAGTGAGTATATGGATTAAATCACTATCTCTCCATTTTTGATCCATCTCTGGAGCAAGGGTGACCTTTACCTTTAATATTTTTGCTTTCATTTTTCCCCCTGTCCTTTAATATTTTTGCTTTCATTTTTTCCCCTGTTCAGAAGGAAGATACCCTTACCTTGGGGACCCTCCGGATCTTTAGCAACGGTCTGCGTCAGCCCCATTTTCATTTCAATGCCAATGAAATGGGATATGTCATCAGTGGATGTGGGAAGGTAGCTATTTAATTACAAGTCTTCCTAAGGTGGGGGTTCTGAATATTTTCAAAGGAACAAAGCCCAGGTCATGGGCTGAACGTATTGAAGTCTGAAGAATCAAACTGGTCTAGCTATGTTCTCTTCCAATTTATTTATGTCAATTATTATTTAAGCCATTTGCATCCAAGCTATATTCTAAGGCAGGGTTTCTCAACCTGCGGCCTGCAGGCTGGATGCGGCCCACAGTGCCACTTCATGAGGTCCCACCAACACCTCTACCACACCCGGAAGTACCATGTGGTGGAGGAAGGGCAATATAGCCATCCAGCCCCCAAAGCTGCCCAAAGTCTTGGTGAATTCTGACTTGGACTTCTGGTAATTGAAGTCCAAGAACACCTGGAAATTCACCATCACTGATTTAGGCTGTCCAGTCATTACATGCTAAAGCCCCTTGCCAAAAAGGGGATATTTGCAATGGGGTGGTAGTTGTTGTATCACTCTGGGTCTAGTGGGATCTGTTCTGAAGAGGATACCTCTTTCAAAGTAGCAGGTGATGACATGAGATCACTTTTTATTATGTCTATGGATAATGAGATCATTTATCTAGATAGTCACATCAATTTTCCATTGGCATGCCCTTTCTCCAGGTGGGTGTTATTGTTTCGCCTACACTTACCACTGACTTCACCATTGATGTCGGAGATGTTGTGTTTTTCCCAGTTGGAACACAACACTACATCAAAAGCACATGTGATGAGGATTTGCTTTTTATTTTGGCATTCAGCACTAGAAACCAGGTGAGCAATCTTTGTTCCTCTCTTGGGAATTTAGTAAAGTTCAGATACTCATCCAGCAACAACTCACGAAGGTAGTGGGCTGAATTACTGTGAATTGTTGCTATGTGGAATAAGTCACTTCTAGCTTATGGCAACGCTAATTGGGTTTCATGGTATCTGAGGTATTTAAGGAGTGCTTTTACCAATGGTACACCCCAGGGAGTTTTCACGGATAAATGGGAATTGAATCCAAGTCTTTTAAGTCCTGATCCAACACTATCCACTACATGAGGGGTCCTCAGCTACATGGGCTGTGGACTGGTACCGGGCCATGGGCTGTCCTGAACCAGGCCATGGGAGTGAGTGGTGCTGGGAGCCCCGATTGCAGCTTTCTGCCCTCAATGTGCTCCACTGGATCTGCCTAGTGAATGGAGCAAGCGCATGGGCTTCAGACACAGGAGATAGGCAGGTGGCTGGACCCCTCCTCCACTTTCCTAACTACAGCTGGAAAAATTGTTTACCATGAGACCAGTCCATGGTTCAAAAAGAGATTGCTGGACGCCTGCACTACACCACAGGGACTCTTGTTTCATGTGAAATAGAATCATATAAGACAGAAAAAACAGTCATGTGGAGTATCCACCAGGTAGAGGAGACCTTTCTTCATATTTATTGCCTTCCACACAAGTACAGGGATGTAACATAAATTAGCAAGGAGTAATGAGTGTATACTGGACTTCACACCCAAATGGGATGGAGAAGAACCTCTTGTCTGTGGACTGAATGTCCCCCCCAATCCCAGCTCAACTGAGAATACACAAGAGAGCCTTTCATCTCTCAAAGGTACCACTACATGAGGTAGGAGTGATTGCCCCCCTTGCTTCCAACTGGGACTACTGATGGGAGGGGGGAGACCCAACAGTAGATTGTGGCCAAAATCTTCTTGGGTAGCTACGCAAATGGTGTAATTTTTGGAGGCAAATTGCTCCAAGTTAAGAAATCACAGGACATATTTGCGGTTGCATGCTGAGTCATATATATAACTCAGTATGTACTTAATGTCTGGTGACTTCTTAACTTTGGGCAATTTGACTCCAAATGTCATGCTGTTTTTGCTGTGTCAGAGTAACTGGGTAAGTCAATTTGAGTGACTGTACATGATGGCGATTTTAAATCTGTTTTCAAAAGAAACTTATTAACCAAAACTTTATGTTTTAACAAAGCAAATCACATGTAGAGCAGTGGTTCCTAATGTGGGTCCCAGGTCCCACAGAGGGAATTCAATTCCCTGAAGCCTAAGTCAGTACATTGGCTGATCAGTGCTTTGGGGAATTGACTTAGGCTTCTGGGAACTGAAGCCCCAAAACCAAAGTTAGGGAAACAATGATGTAGAGAATTGCAAAGTGTGTATCTCCTAAATTCAAATTTATTTTTTTTTTGGCAGTTGCAAACTCTTGATATGGACGACTATTTCCATGGCACAGCAGACCATATCCTGGCCCAGCTTTTCTTTAAAAAGCAAGACGAGTTTAAGAAGATCCCAAGATTTAAGGAAGATCAGGCAATTAATTTACCATAATAACTTGTACCAGCAGCAAGCTTGTACGTGAATTCACTGATCATTAATAATGTTAATGCTGCCTTTAATTCTGTACACATTTTACAAGAGTTTTTCTTTAATATTAAAATATTAAAGGAATCAGTATTGCAAACATATTGTCTCTGTCATAATGAGACATAAGGACTCTCAAGAGGAAAGTTTGAAAAGTTTAATTTCCAAAAACAACAACAAATGTTGCAGCTGATAATGTCATCAGTATTATGCAGGGTAAATTAAGCAAATGGATTTCAATAATTATAAACAAATAGGTCAATCTTAAAAGAAATCAACCCTGACTGCTCCTTCGAAGGTCAAATAGTAAAGATGAAGCTAAAGTACTTTGGACATAAAATGAGAAGAGAGGATTCACTTGAGAAAGCCTTGATGCTGGGAAAGGTAGAGGGCAAAAGAAGAAGGGGCGGCCAAAAATGAGATGGTTAGATGGTATTGTTGACGCAATGGGCACAGAGTTGGGTGGGTTGAGGAGGATGTTGGAGGACAGAGGTGCCTGGCATACCTGTCAAGTATCCCGGATTGGCCGGGATCTCCTGAATTTTCGCGCCGATTTTTGTCATTTCCCGCCCAGAGCTGCCGCTACCCTGTAATTTGGCAGCAGTGGGGCAAGGAGTTACTGCACATCCCTTGTGCGCAGGTCCTTTCTACGTATGCGTAGAACTCTTCTATGCATGCGTAGAACTCTTCTACGCATGCGTAGAAGGCTTCTGTGCAGAAGGGGATGCATAGAAGCCTTCTACACATGCATAGAAGTGAGCTGCACAGAACAGTTCTGCGCAGGTCCGTTCTACGCATGCATAAAAGCCTTCTACGCATGCTTAAAAGCCTTCTACGCATCCGTAGAAGTGAGCTGCGCAGAACGTTTCTGAGCAGGTCTGTTCTATGCATACGTAGAAGGCTTCTAAACATTCATAGAATGGCCCTGCGCAGAAATGTTCTGGGCAGGTCCATTCTACGCATGCGTAAAAGCCTTCTACGCATGCGTAGAATGGACCTGCGCAGAAACTTTCTGTGCAGGTCCCGTAATCTCCGGAGCTGCGCTTGACAGGTATGGTGTCTGGTGGGCAATGGTCCATGGGGTTGCAAAGGGTCTGAATCAACTGTGCGACTGAACAACAACAACAAGCACTTAATAAGGTTTTCTAGGCCATTTGGAAGAAAAATAAACAGAAATTTGAGTAATGGAAAAGGTGAAAGGAGTTTTATTTTGGGCTTTCATTTCTAAACATAGAGGTCTTCTGTAATAATTATGAAAATTATGCTGACAAATATAACTATGTCAGGATTTAATTGAATGATCACAGGGATCATAGCCATGAAATGAATATCAAAATAGAAATGGTCTAAAGTACCTTCCTTAAAATGAAAAAAGCAAGATACAACCAAAAAGTGAAAACTAGCAGTCATATGGTATCATATCTAATCAGTTCTACTGTACGCCATTGAATGTTAGACTCTAACCCATGCTACTGTAAGAAAGACAGAATCACCTGAAATGTAAATTTATCACAGGATGCTTAGAATTTCATGGACAGAGGGGATGACTATGGACAAAATACTAAGCTCAATGAGTAAATACTTCAAAATCACAAAACATATAAAATGGAAGAAGCTAGAGCACTTTGGTGAGTGCAGTGGCTCAAGTGGCTAAGATGCTGACTGGGAGGTGGAAGGTCAGCAGTTCAATTCTCGAGTACTGCAGGACGGAATGAGCTCCCGTCTTTGTCCCAGCTCCTGCCAACCTAGCAGTTCAAAAGCAAGAAATTGCAAGTAGATAAATAGGGACCACTTAGCACGTCCTTAGCAACCATAGAGAAATTACAGAAGAGACAGAGAGGACGCAAAACACAAGAGTGAAAGAGCCTGGGATTATCTGCACAAGTCTGGAAGGTTTATTGTCATTGGTGGAATTATCTCACCAGTACATGACTCCTATGGAAAGCAGGGTTTGGTCTCCAGCCGACACCGTCTAACAATGTGCCAGCTGGCGGTTCAGTCCTCTGACTGGATAAGACGTGAAACTGGCAAGATAAAGGCAACTTTTGTTGGCAGTTGATCAAGATAAATTAGAACAATGCCGCCGCCGCCGCCGAGGGAAGCAGCCCAGTTCGCCCGGCAGCCGGCCGGTGAGATGAGCCACAGCTGGGGGTCGAGAGGGCTACAAGAGCCGCCCTCCCCTGCCTCGCCGCCGCCGCCGCCGCCGCCGCCGCCGCCGCCGCCGCCGCCGCCGCCGAGGAAAGCAGCCCAGTTCGCCCGGCGGCCAGCCGGTGAGATGAGCCACAGCTGGGGGTCGAGAGGGCTACAGGAGCCGCCCGCTGCCTTCCTCTGCCGGAGGACACGGGCGGGGGAGCCCTGTTTTGCCGCACTGTTCTGCAGCCCACATTGGACTCTTTCCATTGTCCATCCCCTGGTTTCGAGGGAGATGGGAGGTAGCTGTGCGGTGCACAGCTGTGCGGTGCACCATGGGAGCGCTACCAGAGCCATCATTAGACTTTCCTCCCTCGGCCATTTCTTCGCCTTGAGGTAGATGAGGATTCTTGTTGGACTTTCCCTCAGTTGTGTCAACTTTGCCGACCTTACTGACTCTGCCCTCCTGGTTCTGCCTGCTGGGAGTGCTTGGGAATAATTGGGGGCCTTTTCAGTATGTTTTTGTACCTTTGCATTTTTGTATTACTGTTGCATTATGATGTATATTGCTTTATAGTTTTGTATTTTGTATATGAAAATGTACTTTTACCTTGCAATTTGTTCTGTATCTCTGTATATTTTTGAATATTGTGAACCGCTTTGGGTTGTCCACAGGATGAGGAAAGCGGTATATAAGAATAAAATTCAATTCAATTCAATTCACTTTGGTGGGAAGGTAACAGCGTGTTGTGTTCTGATGGTTTTATTGTACATATGGATTACAATGTATCTGAGCCAATGTAACCTTGCCTATAGCAACAATGTAACCTTCAGCTGTATCATATAAACCCTGTAATAGGACGCGAGCTAATGACCACCAGCTGGCAGCAGCGAGCGTCCAAGCTCTCTTGGTCCGAACTCATCAAAGGCAACAGCGCGGGAAGTTTTCCCGCCACCGCCTACACCTGGACAAGAAGGGCGTGACCTGCAATGACGTCACGCAGACAGTAGCCAATGGGCTACCATGGCACCACGTTCAAATGTATTACTGCTGTATATAAAGAGCTATCGATCCGCCATTACCTCATGTTCCCTCTGTCCACGATGCAATAAACCTGAGTTAACCCAGCCCGAGGCTGTGTCCTGTGACTTGGTTTGCATACACCAAATTGGCGACGAAGGTGGGATAATGGATCCCCACGGAACAGCCAGGGCACAGAGCGGTTTCAACATCACCAAACCGCAAGACTGGGAGCTGCTTGAGATGGATTTCCAGGCGGCCCTGGTGGAACTCAGAGTCAAAGGAGAAGACGAGGAGAGGAAGAGGGCCATTCTCACCAGAATGCTCGGGATGGAAACCAAGCGGACGCTGGTGGGCATAATCGCTCCGAAGAAGGTGAGCGACTTTAAGGCGAGCGACATCATGAAACTGCTGCGAGAGCGGTTCTGCCCCTCGAGGGCAATGTTTCCCGCTCGGAGTGCGTTTTGGAGGCGAGTCCAAGCGCCGGATGAGTCGGTTGAGGCATTCGTGGCCGCCATGAGGATAGCCGCCGCCCCCTGTAAATGGGGCGATATCCTGGAGATGGTCCTCAGGGACGGCGTGTTATGTGGCCTGAAAGACAAGGAGGTGCAGCGCAGCTTGATGAATAAGGAGCCGCCACCCATGCTGGCAGAGGTCATAGAGGCCGCGGAAGCCGCCGAGTCCACGAATGCTGGAGTGGACGAGATGCACCAGTGGCGTGAGTGGCGTCCTAGAGCCGGCAAGGCGGAAAATTCGGTGCACGGGAAGACCGGACAGTCGGTGCACGCGACCCGACGGGCCTCAAAGTCGTCTACGGAAGGCAGCGACAGCGAGGAGGTCCAGAAGGTCCGGAAGGGGGGTCGACGCTGCGAGGGTTGCGGAGCGGCCCACGAGCGCGCGAGGTGCCCGTTCAGGAAGGCCGAGTGTTACACCTGCGGCCGTCGGGGGCACATCGCCAAGGCTTGCAGAAAGCGGAAAGAGGGCCGGAGGCAGTCACAAGACCGCGCGGCCAGACCGGACCGTCCAGCGAGGCCCAAAGATGGCGCCCAGACCACGAGGAAGCAGGACGGCGTGGGCCGCGTCTCGGATGGCAGCGAGGACGACGCCCCAGTGTTCAGCGTGTCCGCGGGACAGTCCCATTACTTCGTTGAGGTATTAGTACAAGGGGCCCCTATTAAGATGGAAATTGACTCGGGGTCCTCCTATTCCATAATTCCCCAGAAAGAGTTTCTGAAAATCGACCCCCACGTGCGGCCCAAGCTTAAAGCGTTGAGGTCCACGCTACGGGACGTACAGGGAAACAGCATTCCGGTGTTGGGGGTCGGGAAATTTCGGGTCAATTTTAAGAGACATTCTGCGGAACTGCCCCTAGTTGTCCTCAAGGGGGGAAGCTGTAGCCTCCTAGGGACACAGTGGTTTCAGCCTTTAGGTTTGTTCATAGGGGGGGTGCATACCGTGGGGGGGGACCCTATACAAGCGGTTTGCGATGCGCATCCCGCCGTTTTTAAGAAAGGACTCGGAAAGTTCAAGGGACCCCCTGTAGCTTTCGACATAGACCCGGAGGTCCGCCCGATAAGACTCAAACCACGCAGGGTGCCGTTCGCACTCAAGGACAAGATAGAGGCGGAACTGGACAAACTGGTGGGCCAGGGGATTCTTGTTCCTGTTGATTCCGCGGAGTGGGAATCTCCAATTGTAACGGCCCTCAAGGCTAACGGGGAGGTGCGCATTTGCGCTGATTATAAGTGTACAATTAACAAGGCGATCCGCCCTAATGCATACCCGGTGCCAGTGATCAGCCACCTTTTGGCCAGGCTAAATGGGGGAAAGTGTTTCGCTAAACTCGATTTGGCACAAGCCTATCAGCAACTTCCTGTGACCCCCGCCACGGCCGCGGCACAAACGATAGTTACACATAAGGGAGCGTTCCAGGTGTCGCGGTTACAGTTCGGCGTGAACTCGGCACCCGGCCTTTTTCAATCGCTTGTGGAACGCCTCCTAAAGGGCCTGGAGGGGGTGTTGCCTTATTTTGATGACGTGTTGATAACAGGGGGGAGTGAGGCTGAACTAGCAAAAAGGTTGGACAAAGTACTGACCGTGTTCGAGAAAGCGGGGCTGAGATTGAGGAAGGATAAATGTGTCTTTTTCGAAACCGAAGTCGAGTTTTTAGGGTTCCGGATCACACCCGAGGGGATTAAACCGTCTAAATCCAAGGTAGCAGCCATTAAAAAGGCCCCTCGCCCCACATCCAAAACCGAGCTACAGTCCTTCCTGGGGCTCCTCAATTTTTACCATACATTCCTCCCGCGGAAGGCGTCCGTGGCCGAACCGCTCCATCGGTTACTTAAAAAGGAGGAGACATGGATGTGGGGTGACGAGCACGAGAAGGCGTTCAAAGAGCTAAAGCAACTCCTAACATCTGAGGCAATCCTGACGCATTTCGACCCCAAACGGCCAGTGGTCCTAGTGTGTGATGCATCCCCGGTGGGGGTGGGGGCGGTGCTTTGCCACGTGTTGGAGGACGGAAGGGAGGCTCCGGTAGCGTTTTACTCAAGGTCCCTGTCCCAAGCGGAGCGAAATTACGCACAAACCGACAGGGAAGCGTTAGCAATAGTAGCGGGGACCAAAAAATTTCACGATTTTTTGTATGGCCGCCCGTTCAAAATCGTGACCGATCACAAGCCGCTGTTAGGGATTTTCACGGCAAGCAAGCCTACGCCGCAGATCCTGTCCCCGAGAATGCTGCGATGGGCTATTTTCCTCAACGCGTACCAACATGAGTTAGAGTACAGGCCCGGAAAGGAGATCAGCCATGCTGATGCGCTTTCGAGATCCCCTCTGCCCTTGTCGGACGACCAAAAGGCGAGAGCAGAAAGAGACCGCCAGGTGTTGCTAATTGAGGTTTTAGACGCACCCCCAATAGTACCAGCCGACGTTGCTAGGGCGACTGGCAAGGACAGGACGCTGGAGAAAGTCAGTTCATGGGTGCAGAAGGGGTGGCCGGCTTCGTCCCCGAGTACAGAGTTCGACCCATTCTTTAGGAAAAAGCTAGAGTTGTCCCTAGAGAGGGGGTGCCTTCTGTGGGGCCAACGGGTGGTGGTCCCTACGCCCCTGCGGACGAGGGTGCTCGAACTGCTGCACGTCAGCCACCCGGGCATAGTTCGTTCAAAGGCGCTGGCCCGGAGTTACTTCTGGTGGCCACAGCTGGACGCGGACATTGAGCACATGGTCGGCACTTGCGAGGCTTGCCAGGGATCCCGACCTGAGGCAGCCCGTCTCCCGCATAGGGAGTGGGACACAGCTAGGGGGCCGTGGTCCAGAGTGCACGTGGATTTCGCTGGCCCATTCCGAGGAACCATGTTTCTCCTGGTGGTGGATGCGTTCTCCAAGTGGCTGGAGGTTATCCCAGTAAAGAGCACGTCCTCCGCCACGACAATTAGCCAGCTAAGGAGGGTCTTTTCCACTTTCGGTTTACCCGACACTTTGGTCAGCGATAACGCTAGTTGTTTCACCTCCGCCGAGTTCGGGGCATTCATGGAGGTAAACGCCATTCGGCATGTCACATCCGCACCGTTTCACCCGGCCACGAATGGCCAAGTGGAACGGCTGGTGCGGACAACGAAGGAGGCGCTGCGGCGCATGGGCCCGGGGGACCTGAATCACCAAGTATGCCAGTTCCTCTTAGCGTATAGGGTAACCCCCTTAGCGTCAGGCTACTCGCCGGCGGAGCTCTTGATGCGGCGAAAACTGACCACGATCCTGTCCAGGCTAGACCCGACGAGAGTCGAGGATAAAGGTAAAAACATAGGGTTGGTAGTCTCGAAAGGTTTCGCCGCCCGGGACCCTGTTCACTGCAGGAACTATTCCAGCGCAGGGCCAGCCTGGGTGCCAGGGACGGTTGTAGAACAGACGGGGCCAGTGTCGTACCGGGTCGAGACTAACACCGGCCTCCTTTGGAGGAGGCACGCAGACCAACTGAGGCACCGAGTGAGTGGGCCAGTCAGTGGAGCTCAGCAACAGGATTCAGCGTTGGGGTTCTCCCCCACCCGCTTAACCCAAGGGGGAGACAGCAGTGGACAACAGTCCCAAGCAAGGGGGGAAGGAAGCAGTAGCAGCGGCCCCGACTCATATCCTTTTGATACGCCAGTCTTATCAGGGGCCGGGGAAGGGGGAGAGGAGTTCGCGACCGCTGCCCCCGATTGTGATTTTGATTTTGATTTTGCGAGCCGGGGGGGTTTTCAGGAGTGTTCCCCCACCCATCCAAGCGAGAAGAGGGGTTTTTCGTTAGCCCCCAGTGCCCCCGGTTCCTCCCTAAGAAAGAGCACACCTCCCAACAACGCCGCGGAGCCGCGGCAAGTCACTAACGAGTCTCCCTCTCATATTACAGGACAGGAAACCAGGGGACAAAGAGAAGGTAGCAAACCCGGGGAGAGGCAGCCCGCATCGAGACCCCAGCGTGTTCGAAATAAGCCATCTTGGCTGAGAGACTTTGTCTCCTAAGGGGGGGGAGTGTGTTTAAGTGTGGGCTCGAGACTTTGTCTCGTCCTAGGGGGGAGGGGTGTTGTGTTCTGATGGTTTTATTGTACATATGGATTACAATGTATCTGAGCCAATGTAACCTTGCCTATAGCAACAATGTAACCTTCAGCTGTATCATATAAACCCTGTAATAGGACGCGAGCTAATGACCACCAGCTGGCAGCAGCGAGCGTCCAAGCTCTCTTGGTCCGAACTCATCAAAGGCAACAGCGCGGGAAGTTTTCCCGCCACCACCTACACCTGGACAAGAAGGGCGTGACCTGCAATGACGTCACGCAGACAGTAGCCAATGGGCTACCATGGCACCACGTTCAAATGTATTACTGCTGTATATAAAGAGCTATCGATCCGCCATTACCTCATGTTCCCTCTGTCCACGATGCAATAAACCTGAGTTAACCCAGCCCGAGGCTGTGTCCTGTGTCTTGGTTTGCATACACCAAACAGCGTTCCATGCACTCCGGTGTCTAATGCCTGCCACATGACCATGGAAACATTTGCACAAGCAGACAGCGCTGGCTCTTCGGCTTTGAAACAGAGATGAGCACTGAATCCTAGAATCGGATATGACTGGCTTTCGAGCAGGGGAAACCTAGAGCACTTCAGTGAGAAATAAACAGTACAGATTATTGCAGGTGATTATTCAGGGTAGAATAAATGGGAAAGGAGGTATAGAAAGGAGAACATCATATTGGCTGAAATCCTGTTGTGGAGCTCTGCTATAAAAAGCTGTGGAACTGGCAGGGGAAATTGCAGCAGAGCAGAAGCACTGTTCATAAAACACTTTCCCATCTATGCCACACAATAGTCACAATGGGAACTACAGAATCGATTATGCAATCATATTGTGCAATGCTGCCTGTCTAGGTGTAACACTTGCCTAGCACACTTTTGCAGGTGTAAAAAGATTTAAGTCATTAGCCTTAAAAAAAATCATTGCATCTAACAGGGATGCCTTACAACATCACTCGTGAGAGCCGCCACACTTGAAATAATTACAGCCATGACGATGCCCATTCTCCAGTAGGAGGAGAATGAGAAGAAGAAGAATGGAAATAAAACAATGCACATGTCTTATCGTTGTTGAGAGTTGTTTCATGTAACTTCATTTTTGCCGAAAATAGATCATTTATGGTAAGAGGGCCCTTGAGTTGATTTTTCTCTTTCTCTCCTTCCCCCCTTTATTAAAATACAAAAAAGAATACACACACAAAATAAACAAAGAAAAACATCATAACAAATATAGATAAAAGAATCAAACAGAAATCTTAACAAAATTAGTAAAGGTAAAGGTTTCCCTTGCTTGAAAGACAGTTGTATCCAACTCTAGGGTGCAGTGCTCATCTCTGTTTCAAAGCCGAAGAGCCAGCGCTGTCTGCTGCTCCAGACATTTCTGTGGTCATGTGGCAGGCATGACTAGACACTGAAGCACACGGAACGCTGGTACCTTCCCACCGAAGTGGTCCCTATTTATCTACTTGCAATTTCTTGCTTTCGAACTGCTAGGTTGGCAGGAGCTGGAACGAAGACAGGAGCTCATTCTGTCCTGCAGTACTCAGGAATCGAACTGCTGACCTTCTGCCTCCCAGTCAGCATCTTAGCCACTTGAGCCACTGCAGTGTAACAAAATTACATATAACTATTACGTGCACCCATCACCATAAACCTTCTCATTTAACTGTTCTCGATATCATTGCATTTTTCATATTTTCATCCCCTTGTTCCACAAAGATAGTACATCTTCCTCTGGCTTTACTCCTTTCTCTTTGCAGGCGCACCCCCCAATAACGGACTCAGACACTGATGAAAGTGGATAACGGCATTGGGCCACATTTATTGATTCATGCCCTAATCCGAATTATAAATTTCTATTGGTATTCCACCAATTATAATTCTTAAGGCAAGCAGGCCGAAGTAACACTGGTAAGGTACCACCCAAAATTGCAAACGGCAATTGGTTACAATGTATCCATTTGTATCAATTTGTTTGTTGACAACAAACAAATTGTTGACCGTAGTCAATACCTAACTATTGACCCCACCCTCTGACGCGTATCCGTAAAATAACGGGGTGATGCATGCTGCATAGCTCTTGCCATCACCCCATCGCCTGGTTCGTCATTGACCGGACAACGTTTAATCAACTTGTGCCTGTCTAGTGTTGTCCAGTCAATTGCGAACCTGCCGGATACCTGTGGGTCATAAATGTTTACCTTACCAGTGCTACCCGCCACACGGAGAGGCTCAATAAAGGCTCGACGCCCCCTCCCAGACCGTCAGCTCGGTCAACAGGCCTGCTCGCCAATCTCCTAACAGGAGGTCCATACCTCCCTGCGACAGATGGACCCCATCCCCTGAATAAAGCTCATAATTTTGTAGGCTGATTGCGGGGTGCCTGATGACGCGCCCCCAGCCCTTGTCAAGAAGGAACCGGGCAATAGCCCTGTTCAACGAGCGACGAGCTCGATCAAGGGCCTGGAGGTCGAACCCTCCCCTGTAAGCATGCCGCGGTACCATGTCTGACCAAATGAGGGTTGTGGCAGGCCACACATAATGTAAATAAGCCAGGTCACCGCAAATCGCATGCTTCAGCGATAGTCCAGTGACCTGTCCCAAATCATTGCCCCCAAGGTGTATGATCAGAATATCTGGTGGGTCAGCATTCCTGCTGGATAAAAGGAATGGCAACAGTTCCCGCCATAACATGCCGCGCTTACCATACCATCTGAGACTTGCGGATGCACCCAGTCCCAGTCGGGGTCCCCACTCTGTCGCCGCAGCGTACGACGCTGCCCTATGCACGTAGCTGTGGCCCACCAGCCATACTGCCACCGGTGTAATATGACACCCAGGGTCTGTCAAGGAAAAAGAGGGGGGGGGAGAACACATAGTGACCAAACTGGTACTCACGGTTGAAGAGGGCGCACATAAAACTGAAAACACTGCGATCCCCACCTTCCCATGTGGCGTATTTCCGCCCCGGAGTACCCAAAAGCAGCTGCAGTAGACGCCGCCCCTATCCTAAATGAATGGGTGCCATAACGAGCCCCAGGGAGGCCAACACTGGCCAGCGCCTTACCGGTCACCTTCCAAAATTGAAATTTAGTAAGGGGAGACCCATCCTGGTGGCAGAAAAACGGGCCATGGTGCGTGCCACGCAGTGCAAGAAACTCCTGTAGGGCACCAACCAGACAGATGTCTGCCAATGAACATCGTAGCAGTCGCACACCACTGCCTACGCCGTGCTGATCAACTTTAGAGGAGTGTATCCTCAACTGAGCCCAATCCTTGCAAACATAGACATCGTCGAGTTCCAGTGCCCTACGACTAGCATCCGCCTTAGACAGCATCACCAGCTCGCTGATGCGGAGCGCTCCAAAAAAGGCCACCGTAGTAGCCGCATGAAACAGGGCGGCCTCATACCTGTCAAAACAGAGGTCACGCCAGCCCTGAGCTAGGTAGGTAAGTACCTCTGGGGAAATTGGGTGGCGGTCATCCGGGCTATGCCCACGCTCCCGCACCCACCCCTCCAAAACATGTCGTATGCGAAAATCAGTGGTACTGTCAGCGTAACCCCCCCCCCACTTTGGCCACAAATGCCAACGCTGACAGCCTGGATGCTATGGTGCGGGGAGCTAGGCCCTGGGCGTGTAGATAAACCATGAATTGTAGGATGTGGGCGACTGGGATAGGCCAAGCCTCAGGTAGTCGAAACTGGGCACAAAAGGCCTGAAAAGTGCTGAATGCGTGGTGATACGCCTTACGCGTGCGGGGCGCCAGCAACATGCCGATCGCCCGGTTCACCTCTCCTTGCCAAGTGTCCATATCTCGTCCGGGAGCGGCGAGGGAAATTCCTCTGCGTCCGGGGCCAAGGCACGGAACCGGGAGATCCGCCTTACGCGTGATACGCCTTACGCGTGCGGGGCGCCAGCAACATGCCGATCGCCCGGTTCACCTCTCCTTGCCAAGTGTCCATATCTCGTCCGGGAGCGGCGAGGGAAATTCCTCTGCGTCCGGGGCCAAGGCAAGGAACCGGGAGATCTGCAGGCGGGACAAAGCGTCAGCAATATCGTTATTAACACCAGGCACATGCCTAGCCCTGAATAGCACATTGAGGCGCAGGCTACGTAACACAAATTGCCGCACCAGCTCCATGACCCTGGGAGATTTAGACGTCTGTGAGTTGACAATGTGGACAACTGCCGCATTGTCACACCAGAAATGTACTACCGAATTAGCCCGCTCCGCACCCCATAGCATCAAGGCCCCCAGAATGGGAAAAAATTCCAGATACGTGAGGTCTCGCAAGCGACCCGTGCCAGACCAGGCTGGCGGCCATCTGCCGTAGGCCCACTTCCCATTGAAGTACATCCCATAACCCAGGGACCCCGATGCATCGAACTGGACCTGGAAAAGAGGGGAAGCCAGCAGGTCGGCCCTCCAGAAGGACACCCCGTTGAAATCCCTCAGGAACTGGAGCCATATGAGCATATCCGCCCTAAGGCCCCTACTAAGGCGCACCCTGTGGTGGGGCTTGGTTAATCCTATCATGGCGTCGCACAAGCGACGAGCAAAGGCTCTGCCAGGTGCAATGACCCTGCAAGCGAAATTGAGGTGACCATGCAGCACCTGTAGCTCATGAAGGGACGCCTTGCGTTTAGCCAGCAAGACGGATATGAGTGCAATGATCCGTGACACCTTATCAGCCGGTAACCTGGATGCTTGCACTACTGTGTCAATCTCCACCCCCAGGAATGTGAGCTTGGTAGATGGGCCCTCGGTCTTTTCGGGCGCCAAAGGGACACCGAGTTCCATCATTAGCGTCTGAAATGTATTGAGGAGACGCGCGCATGTGCCCCAGCCCCGTTCACCCCCGAATAAGAAATCATTCAGGTAATGGGCTACAGACCAAGATCCCGACCTGCGGACGAACGCCCACTGCAGGAAGGTGCTGAAACGCTCGAAAGCCGAGCAGGATATGGAACAACCGAAAGGCATGGCCTTATCGAAGTAATATTCACCCCAGAACTTGAAACCCAGCAACTCAAAGTCGCCCGGGTGCACCGGCAGAAGACGGAAGGCCGACTTGATGTCGCACTTAGCCAACAGTGCACCCGGGCCACATGAGCGCACCATGCGCAGGGCCTGGTCAAAAGATGTATACCGGACCGAACAAAGGTCATCCGGGATAGCATCATTGACCGATCGGCCGGCTGGGTAGGACAAGTGATGTATTAAGCGGAACTCACCCGGTGACTTTTTGGGCACTAGCCCCAAGGGGGAAACTTTTAAATTAGGAAACGGGGGGACAGGGAAAGGGCCGGCGACCCTGCCATCCTCCACTTCCTTAATGATGCTCAAGGCAGCCACCTCCTCCCGTCCCCTAAGTGACAAAAGGTTGGGTGCATCTTGGGGAGCCCTGACCCCCGTGAAAGGAATGCGAAACCCCTGCTGGAAGCCCTCAAGCAGATAAGCTGCGTCTGCCCTCCTCGGGTACATCGTGAGCCAACGCTCTAACATGTCCACATTCATTGGAGAGGGGGCCTTTCGCCTGACCAGCTCCCTCTGCGGCAGTCTTGCCCGCCCCCTGTCCACCTCTACCCCTGCCCCGCGCTCCTCCCGGCCTAGGACAGGCGGAGGCAGCGTGGGGGCCAGCACAAGAGGGACACTCATGCCTATATCGGCAATTCCTCCTGCTGCAGGTACCATTGGCCGAGAAGGTCCAACACAGCAGGCGGGCTGGAACTCCCTGCCCCGCCACCTGGCGGGGTGCCTGCGCCGGAGCAGCTCGCTGGACCGCATGTCCACAATGGTACCTCTCCCCAGGCGCCGGGCGCGTGGGGGTCATATACAGAAGCCACAGCTTCTGGCAGGGTTCATCCCACCTCATCTCCGGGTGTAGGGGCACTCTCATACGGAATTCTTCGTCGTAAGCCAACCACGACGGGCCCGGGAAGTCAACCATTGCCCGGTATATGTTGTCTAAGTACTGGACCATCGGAATGGCCAGATCCGGCCGGGCCCTGAGGTACACAGCCATGTATATGAGGTACGCTGGCAGCCAGTTGGCCCACGTGCGTGGCGGCTTACGACGACGTGCCTGTTCCTTATCTTTCTCATCCTGCCCCTCCCTCTCCTCCTTGGTGGGTTCTCTATTCAGAAGGGAGAAAATGTCCACATACTCCCCCCTCCAAATTTTTTCTTTGGTGGCCTGGGCAAGATGATCCCCAAGGGACACAGAGGCCGCATTGGGCACGGTGAAAGGAGCTTGTACCAGGCCCGCCACCCCGAGAAAGTTCCCAACGGGACAGAGGGCGCCGCCCCCAGTGGAGCCCTGGATTGATGGTGCCGCACCCGCATGGCCCGGTGGCGGCTGAACCACCGCGCCAGCCATACGGGGCCACGGCCACTGAACGCCCCCCCCAATGTAGGTAGTGGTGTGGGTGCACTAGTTTGAACCACATACTCACCAGCTGCACCCCCATGGGCCACCCCAACCAGGGGTTCCGGCCCACTGTGGGCGTCGGAGCTCGCGACCGTAACCGAGCTCGTGGACGAGGCCTGGTCCGTCCCGGACGGCAGCAACTGTTGCGCGGGGAGCTGCGAGGCCGCGGCTGACGCCGACCCACGGGCCTCAAGCAGCTCTACCCGTCCGGCCCCCTGCCTATGACCGGCAGCCGCTGGATCGACCTGTGGTCCCAAAAGCGCCCCGGGTGGGTTAACCACCCCCAAAGAAGCCTCAAGGGCCGCTACGTGGGCCAGAAGGGCGTCCACATTAACATAGCCCCCAACACTGATGGGGGGCATAGGGCCGGCTGGCCCACCGATAAGAGGCGCCGGGTCAGGTCTCTGGACCCCGGGTCCCAAATATGGCCATGAACCCAGTACCGGCCCTTGGGGGGCCGGAGGCATGCCCTGCCAGGGAAGGGAACCCAACCACCCACCGTGGTTAAAGCCCACCGCAGGTAGCTGCGGGGCCAGGGAAGAAGGCCCCGAGGCAGAAACCGGGCCAGAGCCGGGAGCCACCGAATGAGGGCCTAAGGCCGCGGCCCCCGCCGGGCCGGACTGAGGGTGCCCAGTCCCGGGCCATGGGGCAACCGACCCCATCCCACCGGTCCCAGTGGGCGCCGGCAAAGGGGGCTGTTGGGAGGGCACAGTCGCGGTCCTCCGACCCGGCTGGCGCCTCCTCGAAGTGCGAACCGCGTTCGCCAACGCCTTCTTTTTGGAAGGCATCCTTAAAAGTGCTGGGAAGCCAAAGAAAGGGAACGAAAAGGACCGCTGCCCGCAGTAGCTTCCCGGCTAAGGTAAGAGCGACGGAGCAAAGGGGGGAAAAACTTCTCCTCTCCGTTGCTTCGCAAAATGGCAGCTCGGCTGCCTCGTGGCCGCCCCTTTTATAAGGGTGCTGGCCACGCCCCTAACTACCCGGATGCTCTTCGTCCGGTGGGGGGGGGCCCCGCAAAGAGCGCGGCTGCCATTTTGGCGCCGCGCTTGCATTTGCTAATACATACAGTATTCTAAAAAAATCTCCCCATGTTTTTCTAAAGTCAGGTTCTTTTATTTGTACTAATCCTTTTTTTACCTTTAACTCACATGTTATTTTATGATTTATAGCTATATTCCATATCTCTTTATACCAATCATCCAGTTCAAATTCCCAAACTACTTTCCATTTTTGGAAGGTATCCTTTTGGATACCACTTGACATAGAGGGACCACTAGGAAGGCCAGCAACCAGATGGGAAGACCAGTTCAGGGCAAAGTTCCTGAAGCCCTGGATGAGAATGGCACGAGATTAGAAACAGTGGGAGACAATGCTTTAATCTGCCATGTCAAACTATGTACATTGATATGTGAAACACAGATCAACCAAGTTACCAAGTAAGTAACCTTTTGTTTACTGAGGAGACTATGGTTTAGTGAAGGCTCTTGCTGGTAAAAGTGGGCTAGAATCATCCCATGGACACCGTCCATTCACTACTACTCAGGACAAACACAAGTGGATTGTTTTTCATTCACCTCCTTTCTTCCATATTTTCTAAGGAAGAGTTTAAGCCTGTGATAGCGAACCTTTTAGAGACCGAGTGCCCAAACTACAACCCAAAACCCACTTATTTATCACAAAGTGCCAACACAGCAACAGGGAATGAAGGAAATGCTCCCATTGGGCTTCTGGGCAGAGGGGTGGGGAAAACTCTGTGCTGGGGGAGGGAGGAAGTGCTCCCATTGGGCTGCTGGGCAGAGGGGCGGGGAAAACTCTGTGCTCAGGTGACTGCACAGGTACCAACAGAGAGGGCTCCGAGTGCCACCTCTGGCACGCATGCCATAGGTTCGCCACCACTGACTTAAGCCATTTTCTGATTGTTGCTTAATACTGGGATAATAACAGCTCTTTCAAGAGCTTCCTTTTTCGCCTTTCAGATTTCCACATTATGAGCATTGAAAGCTAAGTTAGGAAACAAGCCACACATCTGTAGATGCTGTTCAAAGCCCTCACCCATGGGCAAGAATTGTAGCCCAAATATCTCTCAGCAAGCAGGACAATTCTCCTATTTCAGGCCGAATTGATTGAGATTTGAACCAGCAGGTGGCATCCTACACCAGCGAAGCTCTGTCTCTGTCAAAGGTTTTAACAAAATAATTTGACTCTATAGGCAAAGGAAGCATGCTGGGTCAAGAAATCCATGATTAAACGAGAGGAAGGAAAACTCTGGGGAGTCAGATGAAATGTGTGGATATATACGTAGCTAACAAAAAGATCTTTTGTAATCACGACCTCCAACCGCGTCTCCGATAAAAAGCGGTTGAAAGAATTGCATCATAAATCCCAGAAGTTATGAAAGGAGCAAAGAAACGGTCATATTCTTCCACACAGCCTCATTACAAAATGCACCCTCGTGGGTGTCAAAGCTGCCGTTTCCGACCTGAGGGCGATTCCACAGGGACATAGTTCATGTTATTATCAGGGTGTGTTCTCAGCTACTCCCTCCAAGAACCATTGTTTTAACTGTACACTCTGTCATTTTCGTAACTGCAAGCTTAATGGAAAACTCTGATAGTAACCAGGACAGAGAACAACCATCCTGAATGTTATGTCACACCTTTGGTCAACTTCAGTTTTGCACTGTAAAATGGGAGTCATAGTAATGTCATTTCCAGAAACCCTTGGAAGAGAAATGTATACACCCATTTGCCCATATGATTTGGCATTTTCACCTATTTACTTTCATTTGTATCCCACCCTTTTTCATAGTAGCACAATATAAATGCAGGTGGAAAGGTGATACCATTATTTGGTCACTAAAAACAAAAACCAAACATTACGAGAGCTTTCTTGGCTCAAGATCAAAAGCAAGCAAAGCAATCACACTTGTATACTGCCCCATAGAGCTTAGTGCACTCTCTGGACAGTTCACAAGTTAATTAGCATTTTGCCCCCAACATGCTGGGTACTCATTTTACTGACCTCAGAAGGATGGAAGGCTGAGTCAACCTTGATTCTTGGTCAGAATCAAACTCACAACTTTTTTGGTTGCAGGACAGCAGTTTAACCACTGTTTAATCTAGTCTGATACTACACAATGATGGGTCTTACAACGGAGAAAAAGCCTGACCCAGGTGCAACAAAATTCTAACTCTAAACTCCAACATCTAATGCAGGGGTTCCCAACCTTTTCAAGCCAGGGGCCAGGTCACACTCTTTCAATCAGCTTTGAGGGCTGGACAGCCATTTTGCCCTTCCTGCATGATGGGGGTGGCCATTTTGTCCCAACAACTTCAAAGGGGTGGCCATTTAGTTTCTCCAATGCCTTGGAGGGGTGAGGGGGCCACATGAAACGGCATCATGGGCCAGATCTGGCCATGGGCCTTAGGTTGGGAACCCCTGATATAATGAAAAAGATGTTTAAACAGTCTATTTATATGTGCTCATCTGTACTTAGCTACTGAGAGTCTGCTGAAGAATTTCCCCACCTAGTAAAAGAAATGCTATATGTACAGTTGTGATGTTGATGACTCCTTTGCTCAGGACTTGACAACTGCAGAGTAGTGCTTTCCAGCAGATGTCTCTCTTGAGCTTGTTTATGACTATGTTTGGCGTGGTTAGAGTAACTCTACTCTGGAAAAGCTGTATTTTTTCCCTTAAGGAAATAATCATCTTCTTGAGCATCATTTGCATCATGCTGATAGATCAACCAAATTGCCACTGGAAAAGAGTGGAAGCAACTTTTGCATGCTAAGCAGAAATCCATCAGAAGGTCCAATTCTTTGTAAATCCAGAAGATGAACATTCAGCCACTTTGAGCTATTGAATCAAAACACACTTTATGAAGGCTTGTTCTTCCTGTTGTTTTCATTCCTTTGTACCACCACATAAAATTGTTCGTCCCAAATGAAGTAGAACTACTGAATTGGTGGAACTTACATAATTGTTGACTTACCATCTTCTTATTGATTTAAGGGGTCCACTCTAGTTGGGACAAGTAACTAGATTTAGATTTTGGTAATATATGTATGAGAAATATTAACATGCACAAGCAGCTTGTTAAATTGTAGGGTGTTTAATTGTAACACAGCACTTAAACTTCAAATTTCAGAAAATGGTTGGCAGATAACATTCTCAGATTTGGTCAGCAATGAAACCCAGATGGAAATCACTCATGACGACAATACACACACTTACATTCTTGTATTTATTTATTACTAGTATATTGGTGCCTGGCCTTGCTGGGCAGTTTCTTGTGTGTGGGGTTTTTTTTTTTTGGATGGGGTGGTTTGGTGGTGGTGTTTTGAATTTGTTGTTTTTGACTTTCTTTGAATTTGTTTATTTATTGTATTGTTTATTTTGTTTTAATTATTTTTGACTGTTTTTACTCTTGTGGCCTCTAGGTGGGGCTGTGCTTAAGAGTACTGTGTTTGGTGTGTTTTTAAATTGTTTTTGATTGTTTTTACTCTTACGGCCTGAAGGTGGTGCTGTGGTAAGAGTTTTCATTTTTTTAAAAATTCAGATCGTTTCCATCGGCATGGAGGGAAGTCATCTCCCGTAAGTGCTCCTGGTTTTTTTGTTGTGGGTGGGAGGGCTTTGTGTGTGTGTGTGTGTTTGAGTGGGGGTGGGTGGGTTAGGAGGGTTTAACGTGGCCTTGCCTTGCTGGCCAGGCTGCGTTAAATCCTTGCATTGGGGTGGGGTTTATTTATTTATTGATTAATTTGTGTTTTATTTTTTTACAGGGGGCGGCCGGTGCCTTGTCGTAGCCTGGGTTGGGGGAGGGGAAGAGGGGGTAACCCTCTGCCCCCAAGCTATGGGCCAGCTTGGACAGGCCTCTGAGGCTGCCTCGCTGAACCATGGGTCAGGGGGGGGAGAGAGGGGTATCCTCTTTCCCCACCCCCCATGCTATGGTGGTGGTTTGTCTCAGCCTCCGAGGCTGTGGGGAAATTTTTTTCCTTGCTGTCTTTCTGAAGCTTGGGGGGAAGAGGGGGGTATCCTCTCCCCCAAGCTATGGGGTGGTTGTGGGAGATGGAGGCCGAGAACGGTGCTCCGTGCTTGGCCTTTGTCTCCCATTTTTAAGGTGTTTGTCTTCCTTGGAAGATGGGGGCTGAATCTTTTGGCCTCCGTCTCCCTAGGAAGATGAATCGGTTCCCTCTGGAAAACACTTTCTCTCCCATCGCGGCCTTCTGCGTAGGGAGAAGCACCGGCCTGTCCTTCATCCCTGCGGGCGTCAAGGCCACGTCGCTCGCAGAGTTAAAGGACAGGCCAGTGCTTCTCCCTACGCAGAAGGCCGTGACAGGAGGGAAAGATTTTCAAAGACCCAGCTGGGAAAGGGTAAGTGCGGTCGGCGGAGGTTAGGAAGGGGGGGCTAGGTGGTGGGGCAGGGGCGGTGGCATGGTTACTGGGGCCATGCCTCCCCCCACTCTCTAACCCTCATTGACTGCACTTACCTTTTCCCTGCTCCGGCTGGGTCTTTGAAAGTCTTTCCTGGGCCAGCGCGGTTTGTCTTTTAAAACCTCCATGCTGCGCTTTCCCAGCCTCCTCTGTGCTCATGTCCCTCAGCCTGATTGGCTGAGGGATTGCACAGCGCAGAGGACTCTGGGACTCATAGTTCTTTTTTTGGTCACATTCGTGGGGCTGCTGCCCCACTGGCGACTACCGGAACCCCATGGCGTTGGGAAGGTGGGGGTTATGGTGAGTGCAGAGGGCTCGGTCAGGGATGGTTGGGCCCGGTGCTGGAGCCTTTGTCTCAACCCAACGGTTAAGTCCACTTTTTATAGGTATAGATTAAACTATATTTTATATTTACTATTAGTTTATACAATCCTAAATGCTAACCACCTCCCTCTTATGACCATGGAAACATCTGCAGAAGCAGACAGTGCTGGCACTTCCGCTTTAAAACAGAGATGAGCACTGAACCCTAGAGTCAGATATGACTGGCTTTTGAGCAAGGGAAACCTTTACCTGATTATGAAAATAGAATACAGTAGACCCTTGCATAACGACGTTACTTGGTTCCCCAAGTAGCGTCATTATGCAGAAAACATCATTATTCGAATAACGACAAAAAGTAGTTATTCAAATGATGATGGTAAAAATACCGTCATTATTCGAATAATAACATTTTTGTCATTATTTGAATGACAATGGTAAAAATACCACCATTATTCAAATAATGACTTTTTGTCGTTATTCGAATGATCACGTGGGGTGCGTCAGTAGCGTCGTTAATCGAAAATGATGCTATTCAAAACCATCGTTAGGCAGGGGTTCACTGTAATGGAATACATCTATATCCACTGAACAACAATGTTCTGGTTTTTTTCCTAGTAATTAAGTAAAAATACCAATCTGTGATTTTTCAGAATATTGTCTTCTATGTTTGTATTAACACAGAAGTGGCTAAATTTTAGTGTTGGATTGACATATACCCCCAGGCTGTTTCGGTGCTACTCACCACGCTACACCCTCATTTTCCAACAAAAAATGGTTTCCTACAGACAAAGGTATCAGACAATGGTGCATTTTATCCCCTTATCTGATCAATCTCTACTCAGAATATATCATACGGAAAGCCAGGCTAGATTCATATGAAAGAGGAGTGAAAATTGTTGGAATAAACATCAATAATTTAATATATGAATCTTCTTACTCGTACAGAGCAGCAATGAGTTGAAATGACTGTTAGGGAAAGTGAAAGAAGTGCCAAAGAAAGACTGCAGTTGAACATTAAGACAACAACAATCCTGACTACAGAACTACACAACTTTAATACAGTACTGATAATGAAAAACTTGAAATAGTGAAATAATTTGTATGTCTCAATTCAATCCAATGGAGACTGCAGTGAAGAAATCAGAAGAAGACTGAGACTTGGAAATGCAGCAAGGAAAGATAATCAAGTGCAGAGATGTGTCACTAGAAGACCAAGATCATTCACACTCTTGTATTCCCAGTTACCATGTAAGAGAGTGACAGCTGGACAATGAAGAAAGGTAAAAGGAAAAATTTTGTTTGTTTGAAGGACGGTGCTAGAAGAGAGCTTTGCAAATACCCTGGAATGCTAGACAGACAAACAAGTGGGTCCTAGAGCAAAAGAAACCTGAGTTCTATCTTGAGCCATGGTTCCCAACGTGGGGGACACGCCCCGGGGGGGGGGGATTTGATTTTTAAGGAAAGCAATTTGAGAATTAGTTATTAACAGTGAATGGTCTTTTAGGCTTTCTCCATGTGAAGAGTTCACTTTTTGCATAATAAGAATTAAATGTCATGGGGTGGGGGAGTGTCAGGGTTTTAGAGATGCGGAGGTGGGGCATGGCCAAAAACAAGGTTGGGAACCACTTATCTAGAGGCAACATTATGAAATTTAAGCTGTTGTATATTGGGCATATCTTGAGGAGAGAAGATTCATTAGAACGGCCATAATGCTGGAAAAAGCAGAAGGCAGCAAGAACAAAATACCATATAAGAGATGGGTTGACTCCACAAAGGAAGCCTCAGGCTTGAGATTACAAGCACTGAGCAGGGTTGTTAAGGACAGGACACTTTGGATGTTACTCATTCAAGGGTTGTCATAAGGCAGAGATCACATGAGGTCACATAACAATAGCACAGTGTGTTGTTGACAATATGGTAATGGATTAAGACACAGGAGACCTGAGTTTGAATCTCTACTTTAGCTATGAAAATTCACAGGAGTATATTGGGTACAAATAGTAAAAACACTGCTGAAATTCATTCATTCATTCATTCATTCATTTCAATTTTTATGCCACCCGCTCAGCCTATGCCAACTCAGGGCAGCTTACAATCACAGGATAAAACAACTATATAACAGATAAAACATACCCAGCCATTATAAAAGCATTAAAAACACTATCAGCATAAAACATTAAAAAATCACCCACCCCATAAAAGGGTGCTAGAAAGCGAGAGGGGGAGGATTCTGCTAATCTATACCAACCAACCGGCGGGGGTCATCCTTCCCACACGTGCCCTGCCAGCCAGGTTTTGAGTTCTTTTCTGAAGGGCAGCAATTCTGTCTGGAGCCATAACTCTGTTGGCAGGAGGTTCCAAAGGGCTGGAGTGGACATGGAGGAAGGCCCTCCTTCTTGTGCTAGAGAGGCGAGCCCCTCCAGTCTGCTCTGGTTGGATGGACAGACGTTCTTAGGAAGATGCGGTCTCTTAGGTATCCTGGCCCAGTAACATGTAGGGCTTTAAAGGTCATCACCAGCAGCTTGAAATGCACCCGGAGGCAAACCGGTAACCAGTCCAGCTCCCGGAGTAGCAGCAAGGCACAGGCATAATGCCCGCATCTCATCACCACCTGGATAGCTGCATTCTGGACCAGCTGCAGCCTCTGAATGGTCATCAAGGACAGCCCCATGTAGAGCGCATTGCAATAATCTAGTCTGGAGGTGACCAGAGCATGTGTGACCATGAGCAAGGATTCCCGATCCAGGAGTGGGCGCAACTGGCAAATTACACGAAGTTGTGCAAAAGGCCTCCTGGCCACGGCTGCCACCTGCTCTTCGAGCAGTAGTCATGAGTCCAGGAGTACCCCCAAGTTGTGCACCGGGTCTGTCTGGGGTAAAATAGCCCCATCCAGGACCAAAGATGTTAGTTTCCGGGATAATGAAGGGCCCCTAACCCATAGCCACTCAGTCTTGCCAGGATTCAGTTGTAGCCCGTTGTCCCCCATCCAGACCCCCACAGCCTCCAGACACCTGGATAGGACTTGGACAGCATATCTTGGATCACTACGGGCCGAGATCTACAGCTGAGTATCATCAGCATACTGATAAAACCCCACCCCGTGCCCATGGGAACAGATGATCTCACCCAATAGCTTCATGTAGATGTTATTTCTCACTTACCGTTAAAGCCCTATTAGGTTAACTATACGTTGGTGTCAACTTGATGACACATAACACACACAATTTCAAAGTATTTCTAATCCACATTATGTCAATAGCTCACCGAGTTGAGTACAATCAATGCAATCCTCTTAAAGCAATATAAATCAATACAAAACAATTTTCAAAACTGTGGATTATAGGAATATGGAAGAGCCACAGGCTGTTATACTGGTCTCTTTACTCTGCTTGAGATTTGCACAGCAATATTAAAACAGGAAACTTTCTTCAGTTTGTCTGAGTCAATATCAAGAGTTATTCATCTAATATTGCAGAAACCTCCAAGCAAAAATTGGGACTGTATTGCTTTTTTTTTTTTTTTAGAAAGAACACTGAATGTGTTTGCTGAATATCTTCTCCTGATCTTTATTTATGGCTGACAAATGCACAGAACTAATGTTACTTTAAACTGAGATGGATTACCAGCCAGGTTCTCAAAAAAATAAATAAAAAGTTTATAGTTCACAAACTGGAAGGTAGATTTTATATTTTATGAGACGTATAGTAAAGTTAAAGGTTGCTTTTGCTTGAAAGCCAGTTGTATCCAACACTAGGATTCAATGCTCATCTCTGTTTACAGCCAAAGAGCCAACACTATCTGTGCCTGCAGACATTTCCATGGACATGTGGTAAGCATGACAAGACACCGGAGTGCACGGAACACTGTTTATCTTCCCACCGAAGTGGTACCTATTTATCTACTTGCAATTTCTTGCTTTCAAACTGCTAGGTTGGCAGGACATGGGGCAGAGACAGGAGTTCACTCCACCATGCAGTACTTAGGTCTTGAACTGCTGTCCTACCGACCTTCCAGTCATCTAGTTCAGTGTCTTAACCACTAAGCCACCACAGTCCCTGTGAGAAGTATAACAGGTGGGGGAAACCTGAAGCAGTAGTATTTCAGTAATTTATATTATCACATACTTCCTCCCCACCTACCATCTATTGCTATAATTACACAAAACAACAAGACATAAAAATGTACCAGACTTTGTGAAATGCAGTGTTCTAGTTTCAATGACAGAAGGTTACGAAATGTTTCAGAAATGTCCCTCCATTCAAAGTAAGTCTGATTTGGCTTCCTAACCTCATAGGTTGGTTTGCATTAATGATGTCGGCAGAATGTGAATCCTAATCGGCTGTAAAGTGATCACGAAATCACAAATTGGCTGATAACATCTTTCTAAGAATCAGTAAATAAAAATACATAGAAGAGAAACCAGGATATATATTTTTGGTAATACATGTATTAAAAATAAATGAATAAATGGAAACACACGAAAGCTAGAGATGGGGGGAAAGCTGCAACTGGAAAAAGGCATGAAAGATCCAAACAAAGTCATCAGAGTGGAGTCTGTTGAATGTTTCTTTACTTTCTAATTCCTCATTTTCAATTAAAATTATTGATACCCTTTTAGTTTAGCCCTAAATGCCATAAAGCATGACATGCACACATCTCTCTTATCAAGAAACCTGCTGAGGTTTCTTGACAGAGTGCTGAGTCAGCCATCACAAAACTAATGAACTGGAAAGGTGCTATTCTTTTTTCTTCATCAAATCTTCGTATATCGTTTTTTAAAAAAAATCTCAACCAGAAGTATTTCTAAAAGGTAATTGGATCATGTGTTTTAAAAACCTGGCAGTACAAAACAAGCAATTTGTAAAATAATCACCCGTGAAAGCATTGTGGGGTGCAGGAAGAGAATAAAATCAAATCAGGCAAATTAACTGTACATACAAGTGTTGCTCAGGAATGGTTGCACAGCAACGGGAGTGTTGGGAGTACATATTGCCATGGCAACAAAGCAACCACTATAGTGACAGATGAGAGGCAGCTTAAATACTTCCCAAAGCACGTGGTATAGCTCCTCTCATGGTCTAGCTTAGCTTTTCTCCTGACATCTTGGCTTTCTACATGGAGGGAGATTTTGAAGTAGAAGCAAGAAAAACAAGCGCAATCCTTGTTCTGATTTACAAGGCAGCACCAGAAGATAAAGACAGTCATGACATAATAATAATAATTTCGTGTCAGAGATTACTATGGGTTGAAAAGATTTTTAGGGGAGACCCGAATGACCCCAAGTGCAGCTCTCAGGAATTGAAACCTGACCTTCCAGTCTCCAGCTCAGCGCATTAACCACTAAGGGAACTTGCTTGTGGTATAAAGTAGAGATGCCACTTTTATCTTTTGTGTTTTGTATTTTCAGACTTCAACTTCCAGAATTCTCCAGAAACTTCCCAAGCAGAATTCCTGGAGTTCCATCCCAATGACCCACACCTAAAGACACCTTCGTTTTGCTCATCTGGACCATATTAGATATATATCTCACCCATCTGGGTTAGGTTTCCACTCTGGTCGGCTTACTCCCTGCATCATGGTTAGAGCCCTCCACACCTTATAATGCCTCAATAGGACTGTTGTCAATAGGTTCAACGGTTCCCAACTTTTTTTGGCCATGCCCCACCTAAGCATCTCTAAAATCATGTTGCCACACACACCCTGTCCTGTGACATATAATTCTAATTCAAAAAGTGAGCTCCTATTCATGTGGAGGAAGCATAAAAGGCCATTCACTCTTAAGAACTCATTCTTGAATTGTCCCTCTTAAAAATCTAATTGCCCCCCCTGTGGGATCTAACCATGGGGTTAGACCTTTCTAATTGGGGAGACACTAGAATTCATTGAGTTGGGGAGGAAAGTGCACTATGAAGCATGCAAATTTTATCTTGTGAAAGCTTTATTCTATTTTACCATTTTGTGGCTGGAGGATTTTGGGTGAAATATATGAAATTCTACACACAAACACTAAGTCGATCTCGATCAATTTTATAAACAGCAACACACTGGAATTCCTATTGAGGCTAGAAAATACTTCATGTTATGAACTGTGTACATGAGGTATTTTTATGGTTTTTGCATTGAAGACCCCATGAGACCCCACATGCAATCCAGTGGGATACTCCCCAGACACAGATTTATTTCACCGGTATGAACTAGGCCTGAGTGTGTATCCTTATACTGTACATGCTTTTGAATTTTCCACAAATTTTCCACAAATGTGGTACACATATTCAAACGGCTGAAGTGACTTTTCAGGCAGCAACAAAGAATGGTGGTGGACTGAAGAGAGTCTGTGAGGTCTGAATGGTTTAACAAGACTTTTAAGCATTTGCCCAAATGAACATCTATACCTATAAAATGGTGCATTGACTGTTGGAATGGGACAAAGGATGTTGCACCAGGCCCCACTAGCCCTGACCGAGCCTCCATGCACTCGCCTGAACGGGGTTCGCAGGTAACTGTCGGGTTGAAATTTTCGGCCGGGGGGCAGGAGCCCCCCGGATGCAAAAAAAAAAGGGAACTTCAATTCCCAACGTTCCTTGTGCTGTGCTGCACCAGAGCCAATCAGGCTGAGTGGCAAGGCAAAAGGAACGTTGGGAAACGCGCCATGGCCAATAAAAAAAAAAGCCGCAGGAAAAAAACCATTGCAGTAACCAAACACACGCAGGCAAAACTACAAGCGCCAGCATCCTGCGCGCCATTAGCGTGCAGAACGCTGAGGCAGCCGGCGTGCAAAAAATAAAAGTAAAAAAAACCCGCCGCCACTGCCCTTCCTTCCCATGGGCCAGCCAGCATGGCCCGTGGAAAAGAAAGCCTCCCTGCCGCTGCCGCCCTTCCTTCCCATGGGCCAGCCAGCATGGCCCGTGGAAAAGAAAGGGCCCCCCGCTGCCGCTGCCCTTCCTTCCCATGGGCCAGTCAGCATGGCCCATGGAAAAGAAAGGCCCCCCCGCCACCGCTGCCCTTCCTTCCCACGGGCCAGCCAGCATGGCCCGTGGAAAAGAAAGCCCCCCCGCTGCCGCTGCCCTTCCTTCCCATGGGCCAGCCAGCATGGCCCGTGGAAAAGAAAGCCCCCCCGCTGCCGCTGCCCTTCCTTCCCATGGGCCAG
The DNA here is from genome assembly GCA_035047305.1 of Bradypodion pumilum. Classification (NCBI taxonomy): domain Eukaryota; kingdom Metazoa; phylum Chordata; class Lepidosauria; order Squamata; family Chamaeleonidae; genus Bradypodion; species Bradypodion pumilum. The sequence goes on from JAWDJD010000002.1 coordinate 19,438,953, forward strand.
CCAGCATGGCCCATGGAAAAGAAAGGCCCCCTGCCACCGCTGCCCTTCCTTCCCACGGGCCAGCCAGCATGGCCCGTGGAAAAGAAAGGGCCCCCCGCCACTGCTGCTCTTCCTTCCCATGGGCCAGCCAGCATGGCCCGTGGAAAAGAAAGGCCCCCCTGCCACCACTGCCCTTCCTTCCCATGGGCCAGCCAGCATGGCCCGTGGAAAAGAAAGGCCTCCCGCCGCTGCTGCTCTTCCTTCCCATGGGCCAGCCAGCATGGCCCGTGGAAAAGAAAGGCCCCCCACCGCCGCTGCCCTTCCTTCCCATGGGCCAGCCAGCATGGGCCATGGAAAAGAAAGCCCTCCCCGCTGCCCTTCCTTCCCATGGGCCAGCCAGCATGGCCCATGGAAAAGAAAGGCCCCCCACCCGCCCTTTCCTTTCCACAGGCTAGGCTTAGAGCCTGGCCCGTGAAAAAAAAGAACCCCCCTCACCCCTGTCTTTCCTTTTCACAGGCCAGGTATTGAGGAAAGGAAAGACCCCCCTAAAAAAGTAAACACAAAAACACAAACCAAAAACACTCAAAAACACTCAAAATAAAAAATCCAAAATCCAAAAAGGAAACACAAAAACAGCCAAAAACAAACAAGAAAAAACCCACAGACCCGCCCAAACCCCAAAAACAACACCCCCCCCAAAAAAAAACCCAGAGAGCTTACCATGAGACGTCTTCTCTCCATGAGGACCGGAACTCAAATGAAAAAATAAAGAAAATACTTACCAGAAGCGACACCCAGAGGACAGAAGAGAAAAATTGTAGAGAGGAAGAAAAGCTCACCACCCCCACCCAGAGACCACAAGAGAAAAAACATTCAAAAATATTGAAACTAATAAGATTAATTCCCAAATTAATCAAATAAATTATTAAAACATTCAAAAATAATCACACTAATCTCAAAAAATACCAAAAAAAAATCACTTTTCACTAAAACAAACAAACAAAAAATGCGTAAAAATAAAGATTTAAAAAACCAAAATTAAATTTTGAATTAAAAAAATTAATTTACATTAAATAAATTAAATTAAAATGAAATTTGCATAAACATAAAACAAAAACCTTCAAAAACCAATTTAAAAAGCCCAGCACTGAGGGAGCCAGCGCACAAAAAATAAAAATAAAACACACACTGGGAGCGCAAGTCCGCTGCACCATTGGTTCAAGAAAAAAAAACATTTACTATCCAACACAATTTTAAAAAGACTGGCACTGCCGGGCAAAATATGCTAGTATTAGATAAGCTTTACCCAGAATGTGAGTTGATACACTCAGATTATCCTGTTTAAAAACTACAGCTCTAGAAAACAGGCGGCCAATGACATCCCCCTTCAAGGTGCTCAGCTATAGTTCTCAGCGACACTAAATAACATAGTAAGGGACCGCAGGAGTTTCAATCCCAAAACATCTGGAAGGATAAAGCCCCAAGACCCTAACCAATTTTGCTAATTTTAGGTATATTTGGCTATGGAACCAGAGTTTGGGAATTCAATTCCCCACTCTGCCTCCTTGACAGGGGCTCAATTCAATGATCCGAAGGGTCCTTTCCAGCTCTACAGTTTGATGACGATTTTTCAGTGGAATAAGGTAAGAAGCAAACATTGAGAGGTTATTTGCTCCCGTTTCCACAGAAATTGAGATAATGGATATGAGCCTTGCTGATGCCGGCTTATTTGAATAAATACCATTCCGAGAGGGTTGTGGCAGTTGGCTTTTCAAGGAATGTTACAAGAGGAGGAGACACCTGAGTAGGATAGGAGGAGAGGAGAGGTGATCCTGAGGTGAATTTTTACTGTATTGATGTCCTTTGTGGGAAACCTATATTCCTTGTATTTATGTGAGGTGCACAAATCTTTCAAGAGCAAGATTTGGTGGAGCGTTAGAAGGAAAGAATAACGAACAGTCTGGAGCTATTGACTCCATAGGTTTATAATTACTTTCTTCTTCCAAGCAGACTGAAAATCATTTTGTAGATATAAGATTTCTTTAACACCTTTTCTTCTTCGTAAAAATATCGCCAGAGCAGATATGTCTGAAAAAGGCAGAGGGATGAGGAATCCAAGATATTAATAAAGCAGCCATTGGGAAGTAGCATTGTATAAATATTGTGTAAATATGTCCTGCCCACACAGTATAAGAAAAAGTTGGAGAGGGCAGTTCATATTCTAATTTATTTGTTTGTTTGTTCAATCTATCAAGACTTTGTTTTCTTCCCCAGAAGAGGGATGTGACACCTTGCTGCCCACATTTCTATCCTAGCAAGCTGCAACAGGTGGAGGGAACACATGTTTTTAAGCTGCTCAGGATATTGTCTTGGTGGGGAGAGGTAAGAGCCCCGATTCCCATCATTTGCTGTTGTTCAGTCGCACAGTTGAGTCTGACCCTTTTTGACCCATGGACCACAGCAGGCCAGCCTACCTACAACCTCAGTAGTCTGCCTAGATCTGCACCCACTGCATTAACGATGCCATCTAGCCATCTCATCCTCTTCTGATCCTTTCTCCTTTGGCCTTCAATCTTTCCTAGCATCAGGGCCTTCTCCAGTGAGTCCTCTCTTCTCATTTGATGGCCAATAAGTACTTGATCTTCAGTATTTGTTCCTCCAAGGAGCAATCAGGGTTGATGTTCTTCGGGATTGACTGATTTGATTTTCTTGCAGTCCAGGGGAATCTCCTTTTAAACATATTCATACTCCAAAATTTCTGCAAGTATAGGGTCCACCCTACCCCCTTCGCTCTTTATTTTACATGAGTTTTGGAGATGTAGTTTTAAACTTAACCTTCTAGGGAACATTAAACCTGTCAACTCTCTCTCAGAGGTATGTACCCTTCACATTAATGGATGGCCTGAATGTGATTTTTAAACCTTTTAAAAATGGGCTGTTTAATGAAAACGATTGCTAAAACACCAAAAAGAAAAAGGCACATTTATCATTTAAGAAAATATTTATAATTGCTAAGTACGTTTTGCCTAAGGTGAAATGGAGAGGCATTTGTGGCTGCTGTCTTTTGCACTGACAGACTAATAACAATAGCAATTACACTTCTATACTGCCCCATAGCACTTAGTGCACTCTCTGGGTGGTTCACAAGGTAATTAAGCATTTTTCTCCCAACATGCCGGGTACTCATTTTACCGACCTCAGAAAGATGGAAGGCTGAGTCAACCTTGATCACCATCAGGATTGAACTCCCAATGTAAGGTACAGTTTTGGCCGTAGTACAATAGTTTAACCACTGTACTACCAGGGCTCAATAATCTCCCTATTGTCTCTTTCCCAATGGATTTAGACACAGGCCATGTGGCTCTAACATAGTTAACAAGCTCCACTATCCATCTCAGATCAGAACTTAATTGCAGATTTCCAAGGCTTAAAATCCCTTATCAAATATTTATACTTCAAACCACAGGTTTGTTTGTTTGTTTTAAAAACCCATCTATTTTCTGATGGAAAGTTCAGGAGAACTTGCATATTCTGTGAATTTACAGTTGATCCTAGTAAAAGTATGGCCAACCATACAAAAGGGTAAACCACATCCTTCCTTAATGCCACAGCCTGAGTAAGCCTCCTTCCTCCTTGCACCTATGTTTCTCAAAAGAAAAAGAAATAAAACCCCAGCAATTTGGAATCTTAGCCTTCATCCTACACCTAGTCATTTTATGCAGAAATTGGCTGATTTGGATTTTCAGCAGGAAAGAAAAGGGAATATCATAGCAAGCACTGGTTGAGGAATCAATTTAGTGAAATAACACTTGGAAAACCCCACCCAAATCCAGACCTGAGGCTTATGTTCTGCTACATTTCCTTCCATGCAATGTGATTCATATAAAAGGTAAAGGTAAAGGTTTCCCTTGCTTGAAAGCCAGTCGTATCCGACTCTAGGGTGCAGTGCTCATCTCTGTTTCTAAGCCGAAGAGCCAGCGCTGTCTGCTTCTGCAGACATTTCCATGGTCATGTGGCAGGCATGACTAGACACCAGAGCGCATGGAACGCTGTTTCCTTCCCACCAAAGTGGTCCCTATTTATCTACTTGCAATTTCTTGCTTTCGAACTGCTAGGTTGGCAGGAGCTGGGATGAAGACGGGAGCTCATTTCCGTCCTGCAGTACTCGGGAATCGAACTGCTGACCTTCCGCTTCCCAGTCAGCGTCTTAGCAACTTGAGCCACTGCATAGAATCATAAAATAACTGAGTTGGAAGGGGCCTTTTAGGCCATCGGGTCCACCTGCTCAATGCAAGAACCCAAATGAAAGCAGAGCTGATGGATGGCTGTCCAATTCTCTCTTGAAGGCTTCCAGTGTTAGGGTGCTCACCACCTCTTGAGGCAGTTGGTTCCACTGTCATACTGCTCTAACTTTTAAGAAGTTTCTCCTAGTATTTGGCCTATATCTGGCTTCCTATAGGTTTAGCCCATTATTATGTGTCCTGCACTCTGGAATGATGGAGAACAGATTGTTCCTTCCCTCTTTATAATTATACTAGCTGATTACCCGGCCTTGCTCAGTTTTTTTCTTAAAGGAAGTATAGTTTCTTCAGCGTCTTCATCTCCAGACTGTGAACTTAAAGTTCTGTCAAGCCACGGCCTCCTTTCGCTGTAGAAAGGAGGCTGCAGTTTGAATTTTCCAGCCGGACAGAACTTTAAGTTTATGAGCCTGAGACGCCACTGCTGAAGAAAGCTTTACTGGCAGCGTGTCCTGGCAGTAAATTCAAACTGCTGTCAAGCTGTGTCTTCCTTCCTTCAGTGCATGGCTTGACAGAACTTTAAGTTTATGGGCCGGAGACACTGCCACAGAAGAAAGCTGTGGCCACTAATTTTTTGCTAAAGCTTTCTTTACCGGCAGCGTGTCCCAGCGGAAACTTCAAACTGTTGTCAAGTCGCGTCCTCCTTCCTTCAGTGAAAGGAGGCTGCGGCTTGACAAAACCTTAAGTTTATGGGCTGGGGACACTGCCGGGCAGAAAATTTGAACCGCTGTCAAGCCACCTTCTCCTGCCCTCAGCAGAGGGAGGCCACGACTCGACAGAAATTTAAGTTAATGGACCGGAGATGCCGTCGGGTGGAAAATAAAAACCGCTATCAAGCCGCGTCCTCCTTTCTTCATTACCTAGTTGTAAACGTCGCCCTCTGTGGCCTTTGTCACTTTTATGTTGTACTGTTGAGAAAGCCTGGAAACCATTCTGTCAGTAAGTTCTCCTGAAGGAAAAGCACGGCTGCGTTGGTTCGTTGGCTGCGTTGGCTGCGTTGGCTGCGTTGGCTGCATTGGCTGCATTGGCTGCGTTGGCTGTGTTGGGATCAATTAGGGAAAACGGAGGCTATCATATCCCCTCTCTGTCTCTCTTTCTCAAGGCTAAACATGCCCAGTCCCTTCAGTCTTCCCTCATATGGCTTGCTTTCAATTCCTCTTATTATCCTTGTTGCTCCTCTCTATACCTGCCCTAGTTTGTTTACATCTTTCTTAAAGTGTAGTGCCCAAAATTGGATGCAGTACTATGACAGTTTACTCCCTGAGGAGGAGAAGTGAACGGAACACTTCACACATCCAGATCAAAGTATAGTAGACTTAGAAGAAGCCAATTTATTTTGGTAAAATAAAAATAATTGTGTCTCATCAAGTCAATTCTGACTTATAGCGATCCTTTCCAGGGTTTTCTAGGTCAAGAATACACAGAAGTGGTTTACTGTTCCCTACTTCTGGGGTGCCCTGGGACTGTGCTGTTTGCCCCAAGGATACACACTCTGGTTCTTCTCCCAGGAGGCACAGTGAGGAATCAAACCTCCAGCTATCTAGTACTGTACATTAGTTGCCCACATTTTACTTTTAAAATACATCACTGTTAGAATGTGCCATCAAGTTACTTCCAACATACCGTAACCCAGCAGTGTGTATTTCCACAGACATATAAGTATTAGTACCCAGTTTTCTGTATCCAAATTTGTTCATCGTGAGCTCTGATGACTGCAGGCTGAAATGGATTTGCCTTGTTTGGACTATAGAATTGGTCCACAGCCCAAGACAATGGAATTGAGCCAGCCCACTATTAATTTTCATCACATTGTCATCAGCCTATCCTTGTCTTGGATTCTGTGTCTTGATGGTAAAACACAATTATGGAAGGATGGGCGCAAACATTTTCACTGTCAAAAGTTGCACATTTGCACTGTTGATCTGTGAAAATAAACAGGAAATGACTTGAAAACTAACATATACTTTTCAAATGATGTTTCACAGAGGCAGAGTTTGAAGTGAGGAAATTATTACACTTGTCTGCCTGCCAAAAAAGGGGAGAAAGTAAAGTAATGCAACACTGAAAACATATTAAAAAACAACAACTAACAAATAGATTTCACATACCTCTTATGTTTCTCTCTATAGCCACGCTATAGGGTATTGCAGGCCCACCCCCCCCCCAAAAAGGACTCAGACACTGGTGAAAGTGGATAACGGCATTGGGCCACATTTATTGATTCATGCCCTAGTCCGAATTATAAATTTCAATTGGTACTCAACCAATTATAATTCTTAAGGCAAGCAGGCCGCAGTAACACTGGTAAGGTACCTCCCAAAATTGCCAATGGCAATTGGTTACAATGTATCCATTTGTATCAATTTGTTTGTTGGCAACAAACAAATTGTTGACCGTAGTCAATAAGCTAACTACTGACCCCACCCTCTGACGCGTATCCGTAAAATCACGGGGTGATGCATGCTGCCTAGCTCGTGCCATCACCCCATTGCCTGGTTCGTCGTTGACCGGACAACGTTAACCAACTTGTGCCTATCCAGTGTTGTCCAGTCAATTGCGAACCTGCCGGATACCTGTGGGTCATAAATATTTACCTTACCAGTGCTACCCGCCCATGTGACCAAAGTCAACAGTCATAAACCCCTGTATCAAACCATAGCAACAGTGTGGGATGGGCAAAAAAGCCAGAACCCAGGAGCCAATTGTGGGTTCCAGCCAAAAATTCCCACCCGGCCCCGAAGCGACCAAAATATCACACTGTTAACTAGGGAGGGGGTGGAGGGGAAAAACTTCTCCTCTCCGTCGCTTTCACAAAATGGCAGCTCGGCTGCCTCGTGGCCACCCTTTTTAAAGGGTGCTGGCCACGCCCCCTAACTACCCGGATGCCCAAGTCCGGTGGGGGGCCCCGCAAAGAGCGCGGCGGCCATTTTGGTGCCGCGCTTGCATTGCAGGCCCACCCCCCCAAAAAAGGACTCAGACACTGGTGAAAGTGGATAACGGCATTGGGCCACACTTATTGATTCATGCCCTAATCCGAATTATAAATTTTGATTGGTACTCAACCAATTATAATTCTTAAGGCAAGCAGGCCGCAGTAACACTGGTAAGGTACCTCCCAAAATTGCCAACGGCAATTGGTTACAATGTATCCATTTGTATCAATTTGTTTGTTGGCAACAAACAAATTGTTGACTGTAGTCAATAAGCTAACTACTGACCCCACCCTCTGACGCATATCCGTAAAATCACGGGGTGATGCATGCTGCCTAGCTCGTGCCATCACCCCATTGCCTGGTTCGTCGTTGACCGGACAACGTTAACCAACTTGTGCCTATCTAGTGTTGTCCAGTCAATTGCGAACCTGCCGGATACCTGTGAGTCATAAATATTTACCTTACCAGTGCTACCCGCCACACGGGGAGGCATCCATGATGACTCACCGCCCCCCCCAAGACCGTCAGCTCGGTCGCCAGGCCTGCTTGCATCACACCCAGAATGAGGTACATACCTCTGACCGACAGGTGGACCCCTTCTCCTGCCTACCAGCAAAATTTGTTTGTAAGCCGATCATCTGGACTCCAATGGCCGTCTCACAGCCATGCTCAGCACGGGCCGGAGCCACAGCCCCGTCCACTGACTGCCGGAACAGTCCAAACTAGGGAGATCCGCGTCTCCCCTAAATTGGTGTCTCGGCACGATGTTAGACCATAGCGACCATATGTAAGCCATACATGCCAGGTCACAGCCCCTCGACAATTTAATAACAGCAGTGATCCGTATGAGACCACTGCCGCCGAGGCACCTGCAAAACATCGGGCGGTCCAGCATCCCTGTCAGACAGCAGGAATGGCCACAGTTCCCGCCCCCATGTGCCGCACATACCATACCATAGCAGACGTGCGGATGCACACAGCCCAGCCGGGGTCCACTCTCTGTCGCTGCAGCATATACTGCCGCCCAGTGTACATAGCTGCGGCCCACCAACCCCCTGCCACCGGTGTGCTGAGACCCCTAGGATCTGTAAAAGAGGAGAAAAAGGTGAAGGACATAACTAGGTACTCAAACAGTGAGGGGACGTACATATTTGAAATTGCGCGTAGACGCCTATCCATCTCCGAGTACCCCAAACGTAGCTGCGATCAACGCGACGCCTATCTTAAGCAAATGGTGCCAAAACAGGCACCACACCGCGAAACGCGGGACCGGTCACCCTCAGGGACTCTACAAAGGTAAGGGTAGACCCAACCCGGTGGCAGAAAACAGGCTGGGGCGCGCAGCAGGCACTGTCGAACATTCAGCCTCAGATATCTGAGGCTGCAACGGTTGGGCCTCTTCACTCTTGAACGACGACGTCTAAGAGGTGACCTGATTGAAGTTTATAAAATCATGCACGGTGTGGACAAAGTAGATAAGGAAAAACTGTTTTCCCTATCGCATAACACTAGAACTAGGGGACACTCCATGAAACTTTTGGGTACTAGTTCTCAAACAAATAAGAGAAAGTACTTTTTCACCCAGAGGATTACTGGCCTATGGAACTCCCTGCCAGAAGAAGTGGTGACAGCTGTCAGTCTTGACAGCTTTAAGAAAGGATTAGACAAGTTCATGGAGGACAAGAGTATCAATGGCTATAATTATGGATACTTAAGGACAACCTCCGGGTTGGAGAGATAGGCAGGATATCTCTCAATATCATTTCCAGGGAATCCTAAGCAGGTGAAGGCATCTGCTTGGGAATACCCTGAAGGAAATGGTGAGCCACTGTGTGAGACAGAATGCTGGACTGGATGGGCTGTGGCCTGTTCCAGCAAGGCTGTTCTTATGTTCTTAGGTAGGGCACCAACCGGACAGATGTCTCAAAAACTTAGTAGCAGTATACACCACTGCCTGCACCGTGCTGAATAACCCATGAGGACCGCATCCCCACTCGAGCCCACTCATGTGTGACAGAGACATCTTCGAGTTCCAGTGCCCTACGAGACACATCCGCCTTACACTGTTGGCACCAACTTTGGCACCCACTCACCGATGCGGAGTGCTCCAAAAAAGACTACCGTGGTAGCTGCGTGGCCAAGAGCCACCTCACACCTATCTGTACATAAGCAATGCCAGCCTCGTGCAAGGTGGGTAGAAACTCTGGGAACAGGGGTGACGCGCGTAAGGGCGGCGGACACGTTCCCGTGTCCACCCCTCCCAAACACGACACCTGAATGCAGAGTGATATGCCTTACGCGTGCAAGGTGCCAACGACATGTCCGGTTCCCCTCTCCTTGCCAAACGTCCAACCCTCAGCCAAAAGTGGCGAGTGGAATCCCTCTGCTTCCAGAGTACGGCACAGAACCAGGTGATCTGCGGTAATGGAGAGGAGCAGAATGTCATTATAAATACCCATAACATGTCTGGCCTAGAACAGCACATTAGGCGTAGGCTTCTCAAGAGAGTAGACGGACTAATGTCATGACCTTGGGGGATTTGCATGTCTGGCTGTCGACAATGTTCACCACTACCGCATTGTCACACCGAAATTGGACCACTGAGTAGGCCCACCCCTTGCACCATAGCATCAGTGCTCTCCAAATGGGAAAAAATGCAAGGCAGGTAAGATCACCGAGCGATCAGCCCGGGAACCGGAGGTATCTGACCGTACTAGATATCTAAGGCAGACCACTAGGTCTGACCTCCCGTAAGATACCCATCCAAACCCCGGAGTAATTTGAGCCAGAGCAAACCCATCAAGGGGGGGGGGGCAGTGAATTAACTACAATTCCCAAGGGCACACTCGATGTTTGGCAATCAATGCCAAAATCGCACATGGACATCCAAGCCACCGTATCACCGGTTAACCTGGATGCCCGCGTGACAGCATCGAGGTAAAAATTGTGATGCTAGAACATGGGACCTTGGTCTATTCAGGCGCCAAGGGGACACCCAGTTCCCACCTGAGTGTCTGAATCGTGATGAGGAGACGCGTACACATGTCCAAGCCCCGTTTAACCCCGGACCCAAAAGTTGTCGAGGCAATGGGCTGGAGACCAAGACCCCAACCTGTGAGCCAATGCCCACTGAGTAAAAGTCCCACATCGGTCGGGTGCTGAACCTGAATTAACGCAGTCAGAAAGGGATCGGCGTTGTCTAATTAAAATTCCCCCAAAACCTAAAAACCCGATAGGTCTAAATCATGGGGTGTACTGGCAAAAAGCCGGAAGCCGAGTGCATATCCCACCGTGCCAAAACGGCACCAGAATTGCGTGAGCACGCCACCCATAGTAGCCGAGGCAACTACGAGTACCTGACCGAACAAGGTCATCAGGAAGGTCATCCCTGAATGTGACACCCACAGGGTGAGCTGAATGAAGGATTATATTACATTCACCCTTATCCTAGCTCAGTATGAGCTTCATGAGGGATACCTTCGACTAGGGAAAGGTGGTACCAAGAAGGGCCCCCGCTACTCTCATGGCCCCCAACTTCCATAACTGTGGACCGTGGAGCCCCCTCCCCGTTACCCTGGATGGGAACCCGATTAGTAGCATCCTGGGGCCACCAACACCCCCGAATGGATACAAAAGCCCCATTGAAAATCCTCCAGCAGGTCTCCCGCCCCATCCCGTCTTGGATGAACTGAGTGACATCCCCCCAGGCTGACTATAATTGGGGCGGGGGGGGCTTATGACAAAGTTAGTTGCTTCAGACGGGGCTCTGATCACCCCTGTGGACCCCCACCTCTGCCCCGCGACCCACCAACCCGCAGGCACGCGGAGGTGGCACGAGGGCCAGCGCAAAAAAGGGGGGCACTAAGTCGGTAACGACCGTGGTGCTTAGTACACCCATCGTCAGCTGAGCAGGCCGGACACAGTAGGCGGGCCGGAACCCCCCGCTCGACCAGTTTGTGTGGAGCCAATGTCTGAACAGCCCGCTGCTCAGTATGACCACCATGGTGCCAATCACCAGGCACCAGTCCCGTGGGAATGATGTACACGAGCACCCTTTCTGACAGGACTCATCCCACCTCCCCTCGGGATATAGAGCCACCCTCGTCCACCTTCCTCACCATGAGCCAACTGTCACGGGCCCATCCGATCGACATCAGGATGGCCCGAACAGTCCAAGCCCTGCGGCATACCACAATACGTACAAGGTATGCCGACCACCAGTTGGCCCCAAGGTGTGCGGTGGCTAACGACGATGGGACATCTCTCTGTCTCAGCCGTCCTGTCCTTCTCTCTCCCCCCCAGTGGGCTCACAGTTCAATAGGGAGAACATCCACATGTCCCCCTCCAGCCCTTACCCCTCATGGCCTGCGGCCAATAATCGACCGGGGCAAGTAATAGCCAGGCATCGGCAAAGCCATAGACTGCACATTCTGTATAAAGGGCCTATGCAGCAGGATCCAGACAGCCCCTGTGCTGCTCAGCACTGTCCCGAGGGCGGACACCCCAGTGCGTGGTGGCTTACTACAGCGGGACCACACAATGTCTCTATCCTCCTGTCCGTACTTCCTATCCTTATTGGGATTTCAGTTCACAGGGAGGTACTCCCCCTTTAGTGTAAGGGACCAAAGACAATGAAACAGCCGAAGGGTTGGCTTAACACAGGTTTATTGCATGATGGTCCGGAGGAACATGTGGTAATGGCGGATGAGTAGCTCAATATATACAGCTGGCTATACATTTGAATGTGGCTCGTCGACAGACTATTGGTTGCTGCCTGCGTGACGTCGTAGAAGGTCACGCCCTTCTTGACCAGGTGAAGAGGTGGCGGGGAATCTTCCCGCGCTGCTGAACCAGGTGAATCTGAGCCATGAGAGCTGGACGCTCGCTATTGCCATCTAGTGGCCGCTAGCTCGCGTCCCCTTATTAGGTTTACATTGATACAGCTGATGGTTATAATGTTGCACACAGAAAGGTTACATTGTTAACACATGGCAAAGGTACATTGTTAAAGGCACAGCTTTACAGAACACAACATCCCTCCCCCTAGGATGAGACGAAATCTCTCAGCCAAGATGGCTTGTTGCATGTGCGTTTGGGCCGTGAAGAGGGCTGACCCCCCCCGGGGGCGCTACTGCTTCTTTGTTCCCCGGTCCCTTGTCCTGAAATGGGAGAGGGAGACTTGTTAGTGGGTTGCTGCGGTCTGGCGGCCTTAGGGGAAGGGAAAAACTCCATTGTGGGCAGACCGGGGGCAATCGGGGCTAACGAAAAAACCCTCTTCTCGCTTGGACGGGTGGGGGACCACTCCGAAACCCCCCCCCCCCGGTTCTGAAAATCAAAATCTAACTTAGTAGGGGCATCCGCATTTGTGGGGACATTCGGCGAGATATGTATGGGGTCGGGTTCCTCCCCCCCCTCAGAAAGATCCCCTAGGATATCTACGAGAACATCCTCCTCCCCCCTTGGTGGGGGCCCGCGGTCCCCTTTTCCTCCCCCTTGGGCTGAACGGGTGGGGGAGAACCCTAACGCTGATTTTTTCTCTGTTTGGTCTGTGCCCTGCTCATCGGAGACCCTGCGTCGGAGCTGGTCCACGTGCCGCCTCCACAGGAGCCCTGTGCTGGTTTCCACACGGTACGATACGGGGCCGGTTTGCTCCACAACTATGCCCGGTACCCAGGCTGGGCCCGAGCTGGCGTAATTCCTGCAATGCACGGGGGCGCCTACACTGAAACTCTTTGTGGCCTCCAGCCCGATGTTCCTTCCTTTGTCCTCTACCCTCGTGGGGTCTAGCCTAGTAAGGATGGTGGTCAGTTTCCTACGCATTAAGAGCTCTGCGGGGGAGTATCCTGACGCCAACGGGGTCACCCTGTACCCTAGCAGAAACTGACACACTTGTAGGTTCAGATCCCCTGGGCCCATGCGCCGCAACGCGTCCTTCGTGGTGCGGACGAGGCGCTCTACTTGGCCATTGGTGGCCGGGTGAAACGGGGCGGAGGTGATGTGCCGAACGGCGTTAATCTCCATGAATGCCCTAAACTCGGAGGACGTGAAACAACTAGCGTTGTCGCTAATTAATGTGTCGGGTATGCCGAACGTGGAAAAGAGCCTCCGCAAATGCCTAATGGTCTGGGCCGAGGAGGTGCTCGTGACTGGGATAACCTCCAACCATTTGGAGAAGGCGTCCACTACAAGAAGGAACAGGGTGCCCCTGAATGGGCCCGCGAAATCAACGTGCACCCGGGACCACGGCCCCTTAGCCGCGTCCCATTCCCTGTGGGGAAGGCGGGCCTCCTCTGGTCTGGAGCATTGGCAACTTTCACAAGTGCCGACCATGTGCTCGATGTCGGCGTCTAGCTGGGGCCACCAGAAGTAACTCCGGGCCAGCGCCTTGGATCGCACGATGCCGGGGTGGCTGACGTGCAGCAGTTTGAGCACCCGCGGCTGAAGGGAAGTGGGAATCACCACCCGCTGCCCCCACAAGAGGCACCCCCTCTCTAGGGACAGTTCTAGCTTTTTTCTGAAAAATGGGGCGAACTCCTCAGCTGGGGAGGACGCCGGCCACCCTTTCTGCACCCAGGAGCTAACTGCCGCTAACGTCTTGTCCTTCTCTGTCGCTTTGGCAATGTCGGCGGGCATTACGGGGGGCGAATCCAGCACCTCTATCATGAGGACCTGATGGTCCCGCTCCCCCTTGCTCACCTGGCTGGGCGTTAGGGGGAGGGGAGACCTTGATAGAGCGTCCGCATGGCTGATCTCTTTCCCGGGCCGGTAGACCAATGCGTGCTGATACGCGTTGAGAAAAATGGCCCACCTGAGCATCCTCGGGGACAGGATCTGTGGGGTGGGCTTATCTGCGGTAAAGATGCCTAGCAGGGGCTTGTGGTCCGTCACAATGGTGAAGGGGCGGCCATACAGAAAATCGTGAAATTTTTTCGTCCCCGCGACTATTGCTAGTGCCTCCCTGTCTGTCTGAGCATAGTTTCTCTCCGCTTGGGACAGGGACCTGGAGTAAAATGCTATCGGGGCCTCCCTTCCGTTTTCCAACACGTGGCACAGCACCGCCCCCACCCCCACTGGAGATGCATCACAGGTCAGAACTACTGGGCGTTTGGGGTTGAAGTGGGTCAGTATGGCATCGGACGCTAGGAGGCTTTTTAGCTCGCTAAATGCCCTTTCTTGGTCATCGCCCCACTTCCATGCCTGGTCTTTCTTTAGCAGTTTGTGTAGCGGTTCAGCCACCGCTGCCTTTTGGGGGAGGAAGGAGTGGTAAAAGTTGAGCAGCCCTAGGAACGACTGCAGCTCGGGCTTGGAGGTGGGGCAGGGGGCTTTCTTAATGGCTGCCACCTTGGACTTGGATGGTTTTATTCCCTCAGGAGTCACACAAAACCCTAGGAACTCAACCTCGGTTGCGAAGAAGATGCATTTGTCCTTTCGCAGCCTCAGCCCCGCCTTTTCGAATATTGTCAGGACCTTCCCCAACCTCTTGGCCAATTCAACCCGACTCCCCCCCCCCCGTTATTAACACGTCATCAAAATAAGGCAACACCCCCACCAGTCCCTTCAGGAGGCGTTCCACGAGTGACTGGAAAATTCCTGGCGCCGAATTCACGCCGAACTGGAGGCGCGTCACCTGGAACGCCCCCTTATGGGTGACTATGGTCTGCGCAGCAGCTGCGGCAGGGGACACCGTAAGCTGCTGGTAGGCCTGTGCTAAGTCGAGCTTAGCGAAACACTTCCCCCCGTGTAACCTGGCCAGCAGATGGCTGACTACCGGCACCGGATATGCATTCGGGCGGATCGCCTTGTTGATGGTGCACTTGTAGTCGGTGCATATGCGGACCTCCCCATTGGCTTTTAGTGCGGTTACAATTGGAGTTTCCCACTCTGCAGAATCAACAGGCACAAGGATTCCCTGGCCCACCAATTTGTCCAGTTCCGCCTCTATCTTGTCCTTGAGTGCGAACGGCACCCGGCGTGGTTTGAGGCGAATTGGGCGGACCTCCGGGTCCAGGTCGAAAGTCACTGGGGGCCCCTTGAATTTCCCCAGTCCCTTTTTGAAGACTTCGGGGTGCGCCTTGCACACCTCCTGAATCGGGTCAGACCCAACGGCGTGAATCCCAACAGCGTGCACCCCCCCAATAAACAAACCCAGGGGCTGGAACCATTGAGTCCCGAGGAGGCTGCAATCTCCCCCTTTGAGCACGACTAGGGGAAAGGACGCGGCGTGTTTCTTGAATTGAACCTGAAATTCTCCAACCCCCAACACTGGAATGCTGTTCCCTTGCACGTCCCGTAGTGTGGACCTCAACGCTTTGAGCTTGGGTCGCTTGTGGGGGGCAATTCCCAAAAACTCCCTCTGGGAAATGATAGAATATGAGGACCCCGAGTCAATTTCCATCCTAATGGGAACCCCTTGGACTAGTACCTCAACAAAGTAGCGGGGGTGTCCTGCAGACACGCTGAACACTGGGGCGTCGTCCTCGCTGCCGTCGGAGATGCGGCCCATGCCGTCCAGCTTCCGCGTGGCCTGGGCGCCGTCCTTGGGTCTCGTTGAGCGGTCTTGTCCCGCGGAGTGGTCTGCGGAGCTCCTCCGGGTCTCGCGCTTCTTCCTGCACACCTTGGCGATGTGCCCGCGGCGGCCGCAGTTGTGGCACTCGGCCTTCCGGAACGGGCACTTTACGCGGTCATGGGCCGCTCCACAGCCGTCGCATCGCCGGCTCTCCTTCCGGACCCTCCGGACGTCCTCGTCGTCGCTGCTCTCTGTGGACGACCTCGAAGTACGCCGGGCCGCCTGTACCGGAGCCTCTGCCTTGCTCGACTTTGGCCGCCAGTCCTGGAGTTCTTGGACCCCGGCCTTCGTAGCTTCTGCGGCCTGGGCCGCTCTGACGACCTCCTGCAACGTGGGAGGCGGCTCTTGGTTCATTAATGTGCGCTGGGTTTCGGCATCGTTCAGGCCGCACAGCACACAGTCCCGGAGGGTGATTTCGGCATTCTCCCATTTGCACGGGCCGGCCGCCAGCCGCAGGGCCGCCACGAATGCGGCGACCGTCTCCCCGGGCGCTTGGACTCGCCTCCAGAATGCACTCCGAGCGGGAAACATCGCCGTGGCGGGCCGGATGTGCTCACGCAGCATCTGCATGAGTTCCTTGGCCTTGAATTCGCTCACCCTCCTCGGTGCAATCAGGTCCACCAAGGTCCTTTTAGTTCCTTGTCCGAGCATCCTGGTGAAGATGGCCCTTTTCTTCGCCTCTTCCGTGACTTCGGACTCGATCAGTGCGGCCTGGAAGTCCATCTCGAAGATCTCCCAGTCGCCCGGTTTCCTGATTTCGAAACCGGCGCATGTCTTGGTCCCGTGGGCTGCCATATCCCACCTTCATCGCCAATTTAGTGTAAGGGACCAAAGACAATGAAACAGCCGAAGGGTTGGCTTAACACAGGTTTATTGCATGATGGTCCGGAGGAACATGTGGTAATGGCGGATGAGTAGCTCAATATATACAGCTGGCTATACATTTGAATGTGGCTCGTCGACAGACTATTGGTTGCTGCCTGCGTGACATCGTAGAAGGTCACACCCTTCTTGACCAGGTGAAGAGGTGGCGGGGAATCTTCCCGCGCTGCTGAACCAGGTGAATCTGAGCCATGAGAGCTGGACGTTCGCTATTGCCATCTAGTGTCCGCTAGCTCGCGTCCCCTTATTAGGTTTACATTGATACAGCTGATGGTTATAATGTTGCACACAGAAAGGTTACATTGTTAACACATGGCAAAGGTACATTGTTAAAGGCACAGCTTTACAGAACACAACACCCCCCCACCAAATCTTTTCCCTCATGATCTGGGGCAGGTGATCACTGGGGGGCCATGAATAACCAGTCGTCGGCAATGCCATTGCCGGTACCTGATGAACGCCGGACATACACAGCAGGACCTGGACAGCCCCTGTGACGCCACGTACCGCCCCGGGAGCGTAAACCCCCACCCCCAACCTCGTGCCAGAATGCAACCAAGGGGCACTGGGATAGGATGTCGAGTGATGCCCCCCAGCCTCAAATAAGCGAGGCAAAGAGCACTGAGCCCCCACTGCTGGAAATGGACTGTGATGTGTGTGCATTCGACTTGAACCAAATACTCACAAGTTGCACCCCCGTGAGCCGCCCCCACTGGGGGTTCCGGCCCACGGTGGGCGTCAGAGCTCGCGACCGAAATCAAGCTCTGGGGTGACCTCCAACGCACTCCAGCCGCAGTTCCAGACAAACGGGGAGCTGCGAGACAGCAGCGGGCACAGGCCGAGCTTGACCCAGCTGTAGTGTACCCTCAGACAGCTTTGGGGGTTGCATGGCAATTTTGCCCTTCCTCCACCACATGGCACTTCCTAGTGGGGTGGAGGCAGTGGGAGACCACATAAAATGGCATGTGGGCCACATCTGGCCCACGAGCCACAGGTTGATAATCCCTAGAGCAACCAGGAACAGTATCTGATAGACACAGTAAATAGGTGGGCCGGACGGCCCGCTAGGTAATGGGCCAGAGGCCCTAATTTGAGAGCCTGGGCCAAAATCGGGCCATGCCCAAAACTCTGGCCCCCAATGGGGTAAAACGTGCTGTGAGCCAGCACCAAGCCCTCCCCCCAATCGTTCTGGCCCATGGCCGGCAGCCGTGGGCCGAGGGCCGGATCCTCTGAAGGGCCGGCCTGGGGCTGAATACGGGAGCTCATTCTGTCCTGCAGTATGCAGGAAGTGAAACCACTGACCTTCCACGTCCCAGTCAGCATCTCAGGCACTTAACACTCCGTGTCTTAGCCACTTGAGCCACCGCGATCCCCCTCCGAGCAAGAAAAAACCATGGGGAATCGAACTCCCAGCCTCTGACTTTGCAGTCAGATTCCTAAACCACTGAGCTATCCAGCAGTTCTGCCTGGTTACAGGCAAAAAAGGAAACCAATTAGGAGCGAAATCCAGCCTCTTGCAAGAGGCAAGCCAAGGTAAAAGGAAGCCTCGCACAGAGGCTGACAGAGGGGGAAGCGACGGAGCAAATTCCTCCGCCCTGTCGCTTCTAAAGAACCGAGCCTCTATCAGAGGCTAATAAAAAGGGGGGAAGGAGCGACGGAAAAACTTCTCCTCTCTGTCGCTTTCACAAAATGGCAGCTCGGCTGCCTCGTGGCCACCCCTTTTAAAGGGTGCTGGCCACGCCCCCTAACTACCCGGATGCCCAAGTCCGGTGGGGGGGCCCCGCAAAGAGCGCGGTGGCCATTTTGGTGCCGTGCTTGCAATGTCAATGTGAATATCTCAGCTTCCGTGCTTGTCCTGAAAAGCAGCATGGCCAAACTGCACCCCACATTTTCCTAACAATGTGAGGCTGTTTCCCAAATTTACAGTACAGTACTTGAAAAGCTGTAGTGAACCATTAGAAGGGATGAACCATTGGAAGGGATGAACCATTGGATGGGTTGAACCTCCTTCTGCCTTTGCAGACTGGATAAATTATGCACCATATTGTACTTTCTCTCCTCTCTTGTCCCTTCTCTCTATAGCAGTAGTTCCCAACCTTTTTTTGGCCATGTCCCACATAAGCATCTCTAAATCCTGATGCCCCTCCAGGTGACATATAATTCTTATTATTAAGAAAGTGAACTCCTATTCATGTGGAGGAAGTCTAAAAGGCCATTAATTAGGTCTAACTCATTCTCGAATTGCCCCCTTTAGAAATCAAATTGCCCTCCCCTTATTGGAACCATGGCTCTATAAACACTGATGAACAGGGACATCCAACTATTTAGCCATGGACTGGTCACGTGGTTGAGTGTGCCGGTCACGTGGTTCCTTTCATGTTTATGACAGTCGTGGGTCATTTGCAGCAGCGTTCTGTGCATGCAAATTTTACTTCTGTTTCCAGGAGTGGTGTGGGTAGTGCAGCCCAGATGAATTGGCATCGGAGACCGGATCCAGCCTGTGGGTCGTAGTTTGGACACCCCTGATTTATCCTGTGAAGGAAGCCACAGGACTGCGGAAACTGTTTCAACTCAACCTAGTTTTTAGACTACACATGATGATGATTAGGATAGTGTAAGTAATGCTGTTGTAGGTTTTCAAGGCTAGTTTAGATGTCCTTGATGGGTTGACTACATGATGCTTAAGGCTTCAGTAACTTGTTTTTCTACTAGTGTACCTGGTTAAGGCATGACATGGTAATACTTCTCGCAAACTGCCCACTACAATACCTTTTTCATTTGGTATTATCTCAGTTACTGTATTCCACAGACAGTTCTAGAATGGTTTTACCTTTTCTCCCTGCCCCCTTCTTGCTGTGGTGAATGTGCCAACATGGTATTTCTATGGAATATGGAATTATCTAAAGGTGGAGAAAGAGAAAGTGCATGTGTTGTTTAGAGACCTGAAAGTGTTATTTAAGGATCACAAGTACACCTAGGATTCTAGATTCTCAGAGGATGGACTATGTAGAATAATTTTTGGTTGTCTGTAGTTTTTCTTTTATAGTAAATTACTTGCAATATACTGTATAAGTACTTTAAGCTGTGCTGAGAGTATGGAAGTGTAAAAACTATTATTTTAAACAGCTATCCAGCACTTTAACCTTGCTTCTGTTGCTGACTATAGGAAAATGGGTTGGAAAGTCAAGGGTTGGGTGTCCAAATCCTCATTGTGTCCCTCTCTGGGGTTGGGGAATGCATCTAGACCACCTAGAATGTATGTTATTGATGGAGATGTGGGTCCTGTACCTCCCACTGGGCTAGTTACGAAACATAAGCAAGTTAAGGGTTCGTCCAAAGCAAAGGAAAGGAAAGCAGTGACATTTATATACCGCTTAGTGCACTCTCTGGGAAGTTCACAAGTTAATTAGCATTTGCCGTCAAGATGCTTGGTACTCATTTTACTGACTTCAAAATGATGGAAGGCTGAGTCAACCTTGAGTCCTGGTCAGGATCAAACTCACAACCTGTCACTTGCAGTACACCAGTTTAACCACTGTGCCACCAGGGGTCCTACACTGTGGTATTTGACCCTGCTCATTCTGGAATTGGTCTGGGTCATATTTGAGTAGGTCATTCCTGAACTTGCATCCACAGATGAGTAGGATGTTTGTTATTTGACATGCTAGGATGTACTCAATCTTCCAAGTACCTCCTGTCTATGCGCCTGCAGAATGGCTCCCTGAGATTCACACTCCCCATCCCTTTTCTCTTAGGTTCTCTGCCCACCTCATTCCCTCTTCTCCTTTCCCTCCTTGTTTGATCTATCTGCAATTCTCAAAACCTTCATGGTTTTGCCTTGGTGCTTTCCGATTTTAATTTTGTTGAAGTTTTTATTTTTATTTTATTTTGCACTGTGATGCAAATGTTAAAGCACTGGAGGGGGCAGGGCAGACCCAACATACAGTATGTTTATTTAGTGTGTAGAACTCTTGTGTGGAATTTTGTCCTCAGTGATGCCTTGAAATAATATTTTCTTTGGACAATAGGTACCTGTCTTCAAGCTGAGCAGTTAGAGTAAACAACTTCTGTCACCTCCCCCCCAATTTTAAAAAAGAGGCTTTCCTTGTTTGAGCAAGCCTTTGTGTGCGCCAAATACTTCTTGCTCTGATTTAAGTACTTTGTCCTTTTCCCTCCACCCCCTGTGGCAACTCAAATCAGTGTGGGAAAGTGGCAGGAACTGGTACATATAAACACTGGCACTAGGACCTCACAGACATCCTTTCGAACTGCTGCCTGATAGTATGTCAGCAGTAGAGACACAGAACAGCTCTTGCTGTTATACAATTATACAGGGTAGCAGTGACTGCAGGGTCGGAATCGACTGTGCTCCTGAACAACAAAGTGACTGCAGCAAGAGCATCTTTTACCTCTTGAATGGTATCCCATTCATCTGCTTGCTATCTTCAGCATCCTAAACCTTTCAGTCAACTGCACTGGTACCTGGAGTCCCTTCAAGCCTCATATCTGTCTTTTCTCCTGTCCATAGAGCAGACAGAAGCAACAGTGGCAGGAAGAAATGGGCTAGTTATTTTCCTGATGGCAGAACCAATAGAGATTATTTCACATCAGAAAATGTAAGTAGGTAAGTATCATCTTCCTTGTGATGCTTTTTGATGTTTGCACCTTTGCGAAACATTTCCTTCTGCTGACCCTCTTGGGATCAAATCTACCAAACAAAACGGTTATATATATATTTTGGTAGAAGAACCACAGAGAACAGCCTTGAAAAGTCTGGAGAGAGACATGTGCTACTGGCTTGTTTATATATGATTAGAGATTATTTTCTATGTTTGTTCAGCAACTAATCACTGAGGGTAAAGCATGAGATAAAGCACGAAAATTCAAGCAAGAGTGACTTGGGTTAATATCAGTGGTGGTGGTGGTGAGTGTTTGGAAGCCAAAGTACCTGAAAGCAATTCAGCTTGTCTTCAGTTAGATTAAACAGGTTTCTGGCTAATTGTGAATGTGATTCCAAGGGATGTCTCATTCAAGATATCACCCTAAAGAACTGGGTGTGTGTTCTCTCTGTGCTCCCCCCCCCCACACACACACACATAAAATCTGTGCTGCTGTATAGAAAACTCTACAATCTTTATGTCAGTCTAGTTGATATGAAAGCAATTCATTGCATGGGAATAGCTCCTGTGCAAAGCTGTACTTCCACATAGAGGTTGGATGATATGCAGAGGCCTAATTTTTGAGTGGTAGGAGAATTCACCCAAAATATCTACCAGTGTGATGTAGTGGATAGAAAGATGGACTAGAACTCGGGGGCCTGGTTTTGAATTTCTGCTCAGCCATGGAAACTTGCTCTGGGAATGGAAATGGTAAAACCACTCCTTAAATTTCTAAATTATTTTGAAAGCCCTATCAGGGTCACATAACAACAACACTGATCTTCTGCAATAAGGGGTGGGACAAAATCATCAACATTTTAGTCAGATCAAAGTCTTTTTGAGTTTGGATTACCTACCTGTCTGTTCTGCATATTGCATTTTTCAGGTGTCACTTACTGGGGTGCACAGAAAGAGTCTCCTTAGAAATTGTGGTATTTTTCAACCACAATCGGGTGTACCTTGGTAATGGCACTCTTGTGTTGCCAGTTAATCTTTATCACACTAGGTCAGGTGAAAGGAACTACAGAATCAACTCACCAAAAGGTGCCTTCATTTTGGTAGTTTCAGGTCTGGCCTAGACATAGAAGAAGAAGGTGTCACTCACAAGTAATTTTCCCCCAAAAAGAAATTATCAAGGGTCAAGCTCACACCAAATGTTCTTCAGGAGAATTGGATCCATTGACTTGGTCACTGCAAGCAATGAAAAATCAACAAAAAGAAAGGTGTTAATTACAGCAAAGAAGGGTCAGGGTAAATGATGAGCATAATTGTTCTACTGGTCAATCTACTTTGGTTTGACACTTTTCCATAAGCAACCATTAATTGCCAGAATACTTTGGGTATTGTTTGATAAGAAGTGTCTATGATATACAGGTACATGGGTAGAATTGAAATTATTTCACAATGAGTTTATTTGCATCACTAAACAAAACTGTTTGAATTCATGAATACTCCTTCCTGTAAATTTGCAAAGATTTTCTACACTATGTGTTCTTAAGTTTGTTTTTGTTGTTGTTCAGTCGCACAGTCGATTCCGACCCTTTGCGACCCTATGGACCATCGTTCTCCAGGCGCCTCTGTCCTCCACCATCCCCCTCAGTCCTCCCAGTTTTGTGCCCATTGTGTCTACAATACCATCTATCCATCTCATCCTTGGCCTCCCCCTTCTTCTTTTGCCCTCCACCTTTCCCAACATCACGGCCTTCTCAAGTGAATCCTCCCTTCTCATTTGATGCCCAAAGTACTTTAGCCTCATCTTTACTATTTGACCTTCCAATGAGCAGTCAGTGTTGATTTCTTCTAAGATTGACCTATTTGTTCTCCTCGCTGTCCAAGGTACCCTCAAAACTCTCCTCCAACACCACATTTCAAAGGCATCTATTCTTCTGCGTTCAGCTTTCCTAATTGTCCAGCTCTCACATCCGTACATTACCACTGGGAATACCATTGCTTTGACTATTCTAATTTTTGTTTTCAAGGTGATGTCTCTGCTTTTCACTATGTTCCCCAGGTTTCTCATGGCTTGTCTCCCTAGAATCAGCCGCCTCTTTATTTCATGGCTGCAATCTCCATCTGCAGTGATCTTAGATCCTAAGAAAGTAAAATCTGTCACTGCTTCTACTTCTTCCCCGTCTATTTTCCAGGAACTGATCGGGCCTGTTGCCATTGTCTTGGTTTTCTTGATATTGAGTCTCAAGCCAGCTTTTGCACTCTCTTCCTTCAAACCGATCAAGAGATTCTTTAGGTCTTCCTCACTTTCTGCCATTAGGGTGGTGTCGTCTGCATATCTCAGATTGTTGATGTTTCTCCCAGCAATTTTGATCCCATATTGTGATTCCTCCATCCCTGCATTGCGCATTATGTGCTCTGTGTATAAGTTGAATAAGCAGGGTGACAAAATGCAGCCTTGTCTTACTCCTTTTCCTATTCCAAACCACTCGGTCATTCCGTGTTCTGTCCTAACTGTTGCTTCTTGGTTCATGTACAGATTTCTCAGGAGGCATATGAGGTGTTCTGGTATTCCCATCTCTTTAATCACTTGCCACATCTTGTTGTGATCCACACAATCAAATGCCTTAGTGTAGTCAATAAAGCAAAAATAAACTTGTTTCTGGTATTCCTTTGTTTTCTCCATGATCCAACGTATGTTGGCAATGTGGTCTCTAGTCCCCCTGCCTCTTCTGAAACCAGCCTGCACCTCTGGTAATTCTCTTTCCACATGCTGCTGAAGTCTATCCTGTATTATCTTGAGCATCACCTTGCTGGCGTGTGGGATGAGCGCAATTGTTCGATAGTTTGAACATTCTTTGGCATTGCCCTTTTTTGGGATTGGAACATATACTGATCTTTTCCAGTCCTGTGGCCACTGTTTTGTTTTCCAAATCTGCTGGCATATTGAATGCAGTAATTTGATGCCATCATCTTTTAGAGCTTTGAAAAATTCAACTGGGATACCATCATCTCCACTAGCTTTGTTGTTTGCAGTGCTCTTTAGGGCCTTTCTGACTTCACTCTCCAGGATGTCTGGCTCAGGTTCAATTTCTTCATCATTGTGACTATCAGGAGTGTTGAGTTCCTTTTTGTAGAGTTCCTCTGTGTACTCTTTCCATCTTTTCTTAATCTCTTCTGCATCAGCTAGCTCCTTTCCGTCTTTGTCCCTTATCATGGTCATTTTTGCTTTAAATGTTCCCTTGATTTCCCGGATTTTTTTGAAAAGATCTCTGGTTCTGCCTTTTTTGTTGTTTTCTTCCATTTCTTTGCACTGTTCTTTTAGATAGTTTTCCTTATCTCTCCTTGCTTTTCTTTGAAATTCTGTGTTCAGATGATTGTATTTTTTCCTTTCTCCTTTGACTTTTGCGTTCCTTCTTTCCTCTGCTATTTTAAGAGCCTCATCAGACAACCACTTTGCTTTCTTACTCTTCTTTTCTTTTGGTATGGTTTTCTTTGCTGCTTCCTGCATGATGTCCCTCATCTCTGTCCATAATTCTTCTGGCACTCTATCTATTGAGTCTAAGCCATTGAATCTGTTCATCACCTCCACCGTGTATTCTTTAGGGATGCTGTCTAGGTGATATCTGTCTGGTCTCTTTGTTTTCCCTATTTTCTTTAGTCTAAGCCTGAATTTTGCAATCAGTAGGTTGTGATCTGAGCCACAATCTGCTCCAGGTCTTGTTTTTGCTGACTGTATGGAGGTTCTCCATCTTTGGCTGCAGAGTATGTAGTCAATCTGGTTTCGGTGTTGGCCATCTGGTGATGTCCATGTGTAAAGTCGCCTCTTGTGTTGCTGGAAGAGGGTGTTTGCTATGACCAGTGCGTTCTCTTGGCAGAACTCTATCAATCTTTGTCCTGCTTCATTCTGTGTTCCAAGACCGAACCTGCCTGTTATTCCCTCCACTTTTTGATTGCCTACTTTGGCATTCCAGTCTCCTAGAATAATTTGAACATCATTTCTTGGTGTTTGTTCTATGAGGTGTTGTAAGTCCTCATAGAACTGGTCCACTGTGGCTTCATCTGCACCCGTGGTTGGTGCGTATATTTGGATCACAGTAACATTGAAGGGTTTGCCCTGAATTCTTACTGACATCATTCTGTCATTTTTGAGGTTGTATCCCATTACTGCTCTTCTCACTCTTTTATTGACAATTATGGCTACTCCATGTCTTCTAAAGTTTTCTTGTCCACAGTAGTAGATGTGATGGTTTCCAGAGCTGAATTCGCCCATCCCTGTCCATTTGAGCTCACTGATTCCCAAGATGTCAATGCTTATTCTTTCCATCTCATTTTTTACCACTTCCAGTTTACCTTGGTTCATTGATCTCACATTCCATGTCCCTATACAGTATTGCTCCTTACAACATTGCATTTCCCCTCCCCCTTTCCTGTCCATCCCCTTTCTCCCCTCTGAGGTGTTAAGCATCCTGTATCACCTAGCCTGCCCTTTTGTTTTGCCTTTTGTTTTGGTCCATAGGGTTCTCTTGGCAAGCTTTGTGGCGTGGTTTGCCGGTTTCTACGCCATTTTTTTCCTCGCATCATACATCATATCACAGTTTTAAAAGTTTAGAACAGTTTACACTACATATTGTCATGCATAATTATCACACTCTAAAACACAGTCTCTATGTTACTTGCTATATTAAGTCAGTATGAAGTCTCTATGTCAGTCTCTATATTAATTCAGCTACATTTTTCACATCAGCTACTTATCCTTGTGTCCTCACTCCCCAGGTGGGGTTGTTGTCTCTGGGTCCCTTGCTCCAGGGGCATCGCAGTGGCGGGCAGTGGATGTTTTCCCTGTGTCTCAGCTGTTCCTCTTCCTCTGCCTCTGGCTGCAGTGGTGGATGGTGACCTTCTCCCTCCCACTTTCTTCACTCACCTCCCTCCAAGGCTTCTGGATGGTTTCTGGGCAGTTGGGCCTGGTCTTTCTCTGCCTCTTTCTTCCTTGCACCCAGGTTTTAGGATGGGGTGAAAGGGAGGTGCCGATTCTTCACTCACCTCCCTCCAAGGCTTCTGGATGGTTTCTGGGCAGTTGGGCCTGGTCTTTCTCTGCCTCTTTCTTCCTTGCACCCAGGTTTTAGGATGGGGTGAAAGGGAGGTGCCGATTCTTCACTCACCTCCCTCCAAGGCTTCTGGATGGTTTCTGGGCAGTTGGGGCCTGGTCTTTCTCTGCCTCTTTCTTCCTTGCACCCAGGTTTTAGGATGGGGTGGAAGGGAGGGGCCGATTCTTCACTCACCTCCCTCCAAGGCTTCTGGATGGTTTCTGGGCAGTTGGGCCTGGTCTTTCTCTGCCTCTTTCTTCCTTGCACCCAGGTTTTAGGATGGGGTGGAAGGGAGGGGCCGATTCTTCACTCACCTCCCTCCAAGGCTTCTGGATGGTTTCTGGGCAGTTGGGCCTGGTCTTTCTCTGCCTCTTTCTTCCTTGCACCCAGGTTTTAGGATGGGGTGAAAGGGAGGTGCCGATTCTTCACTCACCTCCCTCCAAGGCTTCTGGATGGTTTCTGGGCAGTTGGGCCTGGTCTTTCTCTGCCTCTTTCTTCCTTGCACCCAGGTTTTAGGATGGGGTGGAAGGGAGCGGCCGATTCTTCACTCACCTCCCTCCAAGGCTTCTGGATGGTTTCTGGGCAGTTGGGCCTGGTCTTTCTCTGCCTCTTTCTTCCTTACACCCAGGTTTCAGGATGGGGTGGAAGGGAGGGGCCGATTCTTCACTCACCTCCCTCCAAGGCTTCTGGATGGTTTCTGGGCAGTTGGGCCTGGTCTTTCTCTGCCTCTTTCTTCCTTACACCCAGGTTTTAGGATGGGGTGGAAGGGAGGGGCCGATTCTTCACTCACCTCCCTCCAAGGCTTCTGGATGGTTTCTGGGCAGTTGGGCCTGGTCTTTCTCTGCCTCTTTCTTCCTTACACCCAGGTTTTAGGATGGGGTGGAAGGGAGGGGCCGATTCTTCACTCACCTCCCTCCAAGGCTTCTGGATGGTTTCTGGGCAGTTGGGCCTGGTCTTTCTCTGCCTCTTTCTTCCTTACACCCAGGTTTCAGGATGGGGTGGAAGGGAGGGGCCGATTCTTCACTCACCTCCCTCCTAGGCTTCTGGCACTTTTTATAAAAGTGGTTTCTTTTAATTTGTACATGGTATTCTCTATTTGACATGCTTGTGATCCAGAAAAGCAGTGTCTGCCCCAAAATGACAAGGAGAGGCTCCCTGCTTAGATCATGGGCCATCTAAGTTGATGGGGTTGTCATGGCATTTTTACTGCAATTTAGATTTGAACACTGGTGTGCTAAATGGCTGCCTAGTTTCCTGTAAAACAGTACAGATGCAGGAATGTTAATGAGGGATGGATAGTAACTGTAAAACATTCCTTTTCATGAGAGGTTTAGGTGTGTGGCAAAGAATACTATTATCTAAGAATGCAACCTCTCTCTGTATGGTGCCCTCTATATGTTTTGGACCAGAAATGTCACCATCTCTTACCACTAGCTATTGCGAATGTGGCTGATGGGAGTTGAGGTCCAAAACAGCAGGAAGGGTGCCACATTGGGGATTGCTGATCAAGGTGTTCTTCCTAACACAATGCATTGGCATAGCTCTCTACTCCTTTGGCAGTCTCTCTACAGCCCCCCTGTACTCAGTGTACTGTAGTGGATAGGATGATGGACTAGAACTCAAGAAACCTGTGTTTGAATTCCTGCTCAGCTACAGACGCTCATTGGAGGTATGGAACGAGTAAACCCATTCCATAAATATCTCACTTATCTTGAAAACCCAATTAGGGTCTCTATAATGTGGTTCCGACTTGGTGGAATGTAATACAATGTAACTAATTCCTGTACATGTTAACCTGTTTATTCTTCCAAACGATAGTAGGGCATCCAAAAAAGAAAATGAAAACAGAAAAATCCCCTGTTCTTCTTTTCTGCTTCATATGCATAGTTTCTCATTCTACAAGGAAAAGCGGCTCTTGAATAATTGAATGTTACCCACATTAGGGGATTTGTTAGCAGCACTTTCCTTCCTATCTGCTCATGTTTTTACACAGAAGATACTGCTACTAGTTACTGCTTAAAGGAAGAGTTGTTCAACTAGTGAACTAAATTATAAAAATATTCAAGAACAATCTCTCAGGCCTTACTTTTAACTCAATTGAAGTCATGTGTTTTGATTTAGTATTCACTGCACTGGTTACCAGTTTGCCTCCGGGTGCAGTTCAAGGTGCTGGTTTTGACCGTTAAAGACCTTCACGGTAGTGGGCCATGATACCTTGGAGACCGCATCATCCCAAGAGTGTCTGCCCATCCAACCAGAGTGGACCGGAGGGGCTCCCTAATTGTCCCATCTGCCAGAGGGGCTTGTCTCTCTGGCACACAAAGGAGGGCCTTTTCTGTGTCCGCACCAGCCTTGTGGAACCTCCTACCAGTAGAGTTGCGGGAGGAAACGGAGCTGCTACTGTTCAGAAAAGACCTAAAAACCTGGTTGGCGGGGCAGGTGTGGGGCCCAGATGGAAGGATGGTCCCCGCCTACTGGCTTATAAAATAAGCCTCCATTTCTTTTAATTGTTCAATGCAGGCAGTTTTAATGTGGGTAGTTTTTTTAAAAAGATGAGCGGGGTAGGTGGGTGGGTATGTTGGGGTTTAAATGGTTTAATTGTTTTTATGTATGTTTTAACTTGTTGTGAGCCACCCTGAGTCAGGTTTACCTGATTGGGTGGCATAGAAATCTGAATTTAAAATAAATAAATAAATAAAAATAAATTCAAGTGTTGCTGTTAAAGGCCATTACCTTATCAAAAGTATGCTTCACCCATTGTGTTGGCTTTGTGCATGTAAGAGTGATAACTGAAAAGACAGCTGATCCAAAATAATCAGGAAAGTTCAAATCCCAGAGTGGCAAAGGATCAGTTCAACTGGCGGCTCCTCCAGATGGGGCTAACGGTCCCCCTCGAATTGGTTGCACTTCATCCTGAGATAAAGTGAGACTTATAAGGATTTAGTCCAACCTGCACTTTTCGATGTCTTGGTTGAAAACTGCTTCTCCTCTGACAAATCCATTCAAAAATTCCCTAGTAAGCCCTTTTCTCCTAGGGCTGCTTTTTTGGTCACTGTTTTTCACCTGGGTTTATGCTTTTGGAAAGGAAATCAAACCCTCCTGACTTGGGGGTAGGACTATTCCCAGTGGTGGGATTCAAATGTTTTTACTACCTACTCTGTGGGCGTGGTATGGTGGGCGTGGCCAGGGGGAAAGCCCTGCATTGCACCCGAATTAGGACTACTTTATTTCAAAACATGGATGGGCGGGGCCAGCTGGAATATCTGCTACCGATTCTGGTGAACTGGTGCGAACCTGCTAAAACCCACCACTGACTATTCCCCTCCTTTTTCCCTTCTGAACTGCTTGTTTTGTTTGTTCAAGAGCAGGAAGCAGGAAGTTCTTGCTTACCAGCAGCAATACAACACTGATGAGAAATCTACTGCTCTTCTGGGTATTTTTGACTACAGAACCCATGATCCCTTGCCATTAATAGTGGGGTTCTCTGTTCAAAGAAACAAACTGGAAATGGGAAGCACCATACCTAGCATCAAGCACTTTCTCCCTGGAGAACAAAACAAGGCAAAAATAAAAGACGTTTTGTCAGGGTGGGTGGGTGGGTGAGAAGAAAAGACACAATTTTCTTAAGTATTTTAAGTCAATCAATCAGTCCTTAAAAATGTGAGTTTACTAAACTAGAATACCATTTTATTAATGGTAGAAAAATAACAACAAAAGAATAACAAGAGAAACAGGAACATAGAAAGAAACAAATGTTCTGTCTGGAAGGGGCTGGAATTACAGTAGCTTCTTTGCATAACTCATAGGTAGGCATAAAAACTTCACACAAATTGGGTAATAGTGCAAATGAAATACATAGCAGGAGTGGCTGTGATGTTTCAAGTGTTGGATTCGGGAAGATTGCTACCTTGAAGGCACCCTAGGACTGCAATAAATAGCCTTTCCTTAAAGTCTGAGAGGAGTGGACAAAAGATTCTGAACTGCTGAGCAATTGCTCTGATGGGAGCTGGCAACTTCAATAGCTCTAGGATTTTCTAATAAGCTTTGTCACAAAAGGTGTCTCGCCTGCTTAGCAGAGCTGGAAACCCCTTGACAGTCTGTATTTTCTTTGAATCGCAAATGCAGCAAGCCAGATTCTTACCTAACAAATTTAATAAGGTTGCTGTCGGTAGAATCTGAGATTCATAGCTTCTGATGGTGGTTTGGGATGATAGCTATTTGTGGTGTTAATTGTTGTCTTATCAATCAGAATTAGAAGTGATGCAACTGTCTGAAATTGTGATGGTGAACCTTGGACTTCAGATGTTCTTGGACTTCAATTCCCAGAAGCCCAATCCCCCGTGAATCCATATGAAGAGGTTCATCCGGCCCGCACCGCCCTCGTTGCTCCCAGAAGCGGAAGTAAAATGTGTCCATCTGGAATGACCTTTTAAACTAGGTTTTAAATTATTCCATTCTTTCACCCCAGCAAAAAACACCTCTAAGGCCAGAAATGGGCCTTGAAGCTGTAATTAGAGCAGAGATGTGACTGAAGTAGCCTTTTCCATTCTGCAAAATCAAAGAAAGTTTGTCTTAAATCCAGAAGACCAAACACTAAGTAAGGCAAGCTAATTATTCTGACTTTAATTGCTATAAATCCAGCACCAGATTGCCATACTCTGCTGGTATAAATACTGTACTAAATATTCTTATAGCATGTGTTTTATTTGTCAGATGTTACTGACCAGATGCCTGTTGATGGGGGCTACAGAAACTTTATAACAAATAGATAGGCCCTCTGTATAGAGACTGGGAGGCCACTTTAAAATGTCGCTGCAAAGTTCAGTGTTAATTCATAAAAATAATTAGCTCTTGTGGGGGGGGAGCAAAGGAGTGGGCAGTTGGGTTGGATATAGTAATAATTAAGAATGAAGCCATTTATAAGCAGTTCTATAAACAAATTCACGATCTCTCCTATACTGTGTATAAACAGAGTTCGTGTATTAATAAGCAGCGTGTTTGTTCTTATACTTTTTCTCTAGAATATGTACTATTATTCCATAGTCACAAACTCAGCATTTGGTCACAGCAAATATCTAATAATCCTACCTATTCCAATGATACTGTTATTTTTACTGCATCCTTCCCACAGTTTATGCTAATGTACATGATTTCACCAGTTTGCACAGAACTTGTGAAACAGGTTAGGTTGGAAGCATGTGACGAACCCAATGAATCCAACGTTACTTATGGAACATGATGGCTGCAAGAGCCAAGAGTCTCTGTCTTTGTATGGTACAACTATGACCTGACTTGGCAAAGTAACTGAGGGTCAAACATACCAGAGAGGCAGCAAATGGGTTCACCAGAAAGCTAATAATCTGACAATGGACCAGGCATTTTAGGCAAGCAAGAGAATCAAGGGCCAGAGGTAGAAGTGAATTAGAATAAAGGAGTGCCTCTTCCTCAGAAATTATACCTGGAGCACTTAGATGCTCTGAATGGTCACACCTAGAGATGTGTGGAAAGCAAGGACCAGATCAAGAGATTTCTCTGCCACAGCCCCCATCTTCTGGAATAATTTGCCAGTGGAGATAAGATCAGCCTCATTGCTGTTAACATTTTGTATGTCTCTGAAGACTTACTTATTTCATCTGGCTTTCCCTGGCTATTAATATCTCTTGAGCTGCAATATGATTTGCCCTGAATTTGGGATATTTGCTGCTATAGTTTCCCAATTATATATTTTTATTAGATAGAGTTACAATCTTCTTAAGTGCATTTTTTTTGCTAATTTACTTCCATATTGTTCATTATGCTTTATTTCCTGGTTTTATTTGTTATTATTATTGTGTTTTATACATTTGTAAGCCATCCTGAGTGGTACCTGCACCAAAAGGGTGGGGTATAAATGAGATAGATAGATGGACGGATGGACAGATGGACAGACAGGCTACAGGTTGGGAAGATGGAAAAAACCTAGAGGGTAGAAAAAAAGACAGACTAAACAGTAAGGTAAAGGTAAAGGTCATCCTTGCTCGAAAGCCAGTCATATCTGACTCTAGGGTTCAGTGCTCATCTCTGTTTATAGTCAAAGAACCAGCACTATCTGTGTCTGCAGACATTTCCATGGATATGTGGCAGGCATGCTTAGACAGCAGAGTGCACTGAACACTGTTTACCTTCCCACTAAAGTGGTACCTATTTATCTATTTGCAATTTCTTGCTTTCGAACTTCTAGGTTGGCAGGAGCTGGGACAGAGATGGGAGCTTACGCAATCATGCAGTACTCAGGTCTTGAACTGCTGACCTGCCAGCCTTCCAGTTGCCACGTTCAACATCTTAACCATTAAGCCACCACAGTCCCTCAAAAATGTTACTCTATTTTGCAGGGAGAATACGTTGGAAAGCAAAAAGAGAGTTTATGATTCTCTCAGATGTGCTCCTTAAAATTTTAGACTGACCTATTATGGTTCTTCAGTTCATGTGACTGTGATGAGACTAAGGATTGCATGTCCAGCTCTGGCCACCAGATGGGTGTCACAGCACTGTAATGGGTTCTGAGCATTTCTGTGGAAGTGCTCTTTCTAGAGCAGGGGTTCCCAACCTAAGGCCTGTGGGCCGCATCTGGCCCCTGACA
This sequence comes from Bradypodion pumilum, assembly GCA_035047305.1. NCBI lineage: Eukaryota > Metazoa > Chordata > Lepidosauria > Squamata > Chamaeleonidae > Bradypodion > Bradypodion pumilum. The sequence goes on from JAWDJD010000002.1 coordinate 19,471,924, forward strand.
CATTTAATGTGGCCCCCACCCCTCTAAGGCCATTTGAGAAACAAAAGGACCACCCTTTGATGTTATTGTGACAAAATGGCCATCCAGCCCTCGAAGCTGACTGAGAGAGTGTGACCTAGCCCTCAGCTTGAAAAGTTTGGAAACCCCTGTTCTAGAGGTTTAGGAAACAATGCTTTGCTTCTCGAGCTCCTAATTCAGTGCTACTACCCAATAGCAAAGGAGGCTTTATGAATCTTTTTACTGCAGCATAACAGATTTTGGCACACACACACACACCATGCCCAGTTGTGCAACAAAAAAAGTCCTGTGACAATCCAACATGTAACATCATCACATTTGAAAGGTCTCTAGAAAGTTACTTTTCTCTAACATGAGATCCTTGATTCAAATTTTTTAAATGTTCAATTATCTAGTGAGTTAAGAGTGCACATAAGAGATTAGCGTTCTGGAGGATGCTCAGAAAGTTGATTTCTTGCTTATCTAAAGATTGAATAGCTCTTCCAAAGCAATGACAATTAGACTAATTGTCCTCTGTGAAAAGCCTTGTGCCCTGAGGATGCAGAGACAAGATAAAAAGAGAGATGCATCCTCTTCTTGCCATTTGTTCTCCATCATCCTGTCTCCAGATCAAAGTAACAATTATTTAAGCATGGAGAGATTTCAACATGCAGATCATTGTTTGGGTTTTGTATGCCAACCTGTAGGTTTTCCCTATGTATGGAAAATGACAGATTTGTGGAGTCACAAATTTGTTGTTGTTTTTAAAATGAGTGTGTGGGTGAATGTAGAATAAATGAAAATGGTATCTAATTTACACTTTCAAAAAATAAATAAGGAAAGCCACATGGAAAAGACTCTTGGAACTTTTTATTTCTTTCCAGTGAAGTCTGTGAATATTGCACCCTACAGGTTTTCAATATTTTTGGGAATATGCCCAAGTGACCATTTTACCTGACACAAAGGAAATAATGTTAAACTTCTTACTAAAGAATTTGGGTCCCGGGGGACTTAAAGTGAAAGGTATGCCACTGGCCATGAGCATGTCTAATAAAAATCACAAAAAAGGTCACTGGACTACCAAAGGAGCAAAATGGAACATTAGCTTTAAAAATACTAACTTTGAGCCAGTGTTCTCAATTCCCTATATAAAATAAACACATAATTAACTTGGAAAAACAAATATGCACTGTGCTATCCACAGGTATCTGTCTGGGGTGTTAAGGCAAAGTGTTATAACTGGACAAATGTGTGAGTTATTTGGCTTTACAAGGTATAAAGAGCTTCTATGGTTGGTTTGTATGGGCTACTTCTCTCTTTCCAAGCACAATTCTGTTGAATGCTTGTCATCGGCTGCTACTTGTATGCGAGCATACATTTTCCCTGGAAGTCATTTTCTCAGTTGATGGATGTGTCTCTGGTGACTCAGTAAACTACACACATTAAACTGAGGGTGTAGTTGAGTTTGATGAAGCTTTCGTGTTTGTCGCTTAGCCTCTTCATGTCTGCGGTATTCTCCTTCGAAGTGACCAGTAGCAGCAGAGATAATTTGGTGCCAAAATGGGCGATCAACGGCCACTGTTTCCCATGTTTGTGGGTCTATACCTGACACCTTTATGGTTTGTTTCAGCTAGTCCTTATAATGCTTCAAATGAGCTCAGTGAGGTCTTCTACCTGAGCTAAGTTCCCCATAAAGAATTTAACAAGGAAGCTTGAAATCATCCATACAGCAGACATGCCCTATCCATCTAAGACGATGGCCTATGATTGAAGCTTCAATGTTATTTACATTGTTGGATCAGCTGCTAATAAAGGTTCCTTGTGATCCAACACTCTCCCTCCTGAACATACCTGTCAAGTGCAGCTCCAGAGAATATGGAACCTGCGCAGTAGCCTTCTGCGCAGAACCCTTCTACGTATGCGTAGAAGGTTTCTATGCATGTGTAGAAGGGTTTTGCACAGAAGGCTACTGCGCAGAACCCTTCTGTGCATGTGTAGAAGCCTTCTACGCATGCGTAGAAGGGTTCTGTGCAGAAGGAGATGTGCAGCAACTACTTCTCCCTGCCATAAAACTACGGAGTGGCAGCATATGGCGGCGGGAAATTAGAGTTTGCGGCACTGAATTACGAGAAATCCCGGCCAATCCGGGATATTTGACAGGTATGCTCCTGAAACTGAAGGATTTTGATGCTGCAGCTGCACTGAGGTGTCCTAGGCTGTTGGTTTTCTTAGCCAAGCAATGATATGAACCTAGGTTTAATGAGTCCTAACCCAACACTCTATCCACTGTACTACACTGGCCATCTTAAGTAACTTAGAAATGCCCGTAAACAAACATACAAAGCAAAGTGAACAAAAGTTTCCAGGCTCGGTGCAAGCTGTCTCCTGAAAAGTAGTTGAAGTAGAGGGACGAGGAGGCACTCCTCTTTGAGTCGGTTGAATGCCAAGCAGGCAGATCTTTATCACTTGAATGTTCTTAAAATTAGAAATTGAGTCAAGCCTTGAAAAAGAGAGACAGCAGCTGAAGTGCAATGAACTGGGTGGAGGCAAAGCAAGCAGATCATTGCAACAGCTATGGTATCCCACCCCCCACTATCCCCGGAGGCATGTGTACTTATAATTGTGGCAGGCAGAAAATGGCCTCTTCCATGCTTGTTTTTTTTGATTATGCCAAAACCACGTATAGCCTCCAAACTGGCTATTCTGACAATTCAAATGTCCTCAAAGCATCATTTGAAAGCTCTTGGATATCCAGGCCCAAGAAACTGTCCCGAACCATTCAGCCCTGTTAAACCTCCCTTCATGTTTTAGTGCAGCTTACCCGTTAACATTCATGGTCAGTGCCCAAGCTCTTCATGTGTAGTTAATCTGGCACAATGCAAACAGCATAATATTTAGAGAGTAACTATCCTAAATGGATTTGGGGCAGTGATTAAAAGTACTGTACTGTACTAATAATCTGTAATAAGGTAGATAGTTTTGCAGAGCTTGGGAAATGCTTTCAAAATAATTAGCTATCCAAACCTGTCTGTTTGTTACTTACTATTCTATTTACAGTTTTGAAAAGCAGTTGTTGTTTTTTTGCTTTCTTACTGTTTGAAGAGTTGCTAAAGGTTGTTACTTTTAGCTTCTTTGTAAAAATAGACACCAGAGTCCTTCAAGCTGCAAGTCTATACCTTAAAATACACCCAAACCAGGGCCGTAGCCAGAGGTAGCCAGGGTGGTAGCAGTTTGCCCACTCTCAAACTCTCGGCTGCTTATACCTGTACTGTATATATATGACATACTTTATATATATGACATTGTTGCCCAGCCTGAAAAAATATTCGACCACCCACATCTAGAATCCTGGCTACGGCCCTGACCCAAGCAGTGAAGCCACACATATTCTGTTGTATAACAAAAGTAGCAACAAGCATTATAGCTACTCTGCAAAAACAGTGGGATCTTCACTTGTTATATTATTATATTTGATTGACTCCTTAGGGACCTTTAAGAAACAATTGAAAACTTTCCTGTTTGAGGAGGTCTTTAGCAGTTTGTTGAAGGCCAAACAGGATACCCTCCCATTGACTTTCTGTCACAAGAGTTTGGGGTCCTCGGTTCTGATTTTGATTAGGTTGATGGGGTTGTTTTATTGTCTTAATGGTGTTTGTTTTGCTTTTTTTTAAATAGTATAAGCTGCCCAGAGTGGGAGTCCATCCCAGATGGGTGGGGTATAAGTCCAATAAGTAAATAAAATAAAATAAATATTATGATCATAAGGTAACTTGGTTAAGACATAAGTGGTGTTAAAAGGAATTAAGGACCGGTAATTTGTTTGTAAATTATTTTCTGTACTCTAATTTCATGACACTCCAGATTCAAAACCAAATTAGGTTTTGAAGAAGAGATTTGTTGCAATATTGTCTATGGACTTGGCTGTCTGTGACAAGCAATACTGCATGCAGAGAATACATGATAAAACAGGATTTAAAATTAAAACTGAAAAGGAAATTGAACAGCCTTCAGATTAATAGAGGCTGGCCTTTGAGTAGAGGGTAGAGATCATTTGTTCTTTACTACTAAAGACAAGTCAAAATATAATTAGTGTGAATTGATGTCAGTGAAAAAGGTTTTAGGCTGAATTTAGGAATGCCTACCTGGAAAGGCTAGGCCAATGTAGCAATTTGAAAGGAAGAAATTGCTAGTAGATAAATAGGCACCGCTTTGGCAGGAAAAGTAACAGTGTTCCATGCGCTCTGGTGTCTAGTTTTGCCTGCAGACCTTTTCAAGGGGAAAGGTCTACAGATGCAGTGCCGACTCTTTGACTGTAAACAGATATGAGCACCATTCCCTAAACACAGGGTAAAGAACTTGTGTAGGTGAAGTTATTTACTAAGTTATGTCATATCTGAGGTCTTTTCGAACATAAATCCACTGTGTTTGGATTTGGCTCATGAAGCCATTGTGCTATGAATCATAGCTATGCTTTGACCCATGAATCAACACTGTGAGTTTGTGAAAAGTATAAAAATGTACAAAGCCTGGTTATATCAGCATGCATGTCCCAATAGTGCCATTGGGATTATATATATGAATGGTTTTTATGCCACCCAAAGGACCACTAATTGAATTGAAATGGATTTTGTTGCACAGCTAAGCTATCTTTTGTTCAATGCTGAATGCTATCCATTATAAAAAGAGATGTGCTAGAGAAGCATTAGAAGGATTTCTATCTGATTCAGTGGCTTAGCCAACCACGGTGATTCTATACATTCTGTTTAGCTTTCCTGCATTTTAAAAAATTGACATAAAGTGGTAGGATATAAATGGAGCAGCAGTCTTTAAATAATTAAGAGCACGCTAATCTTCCTGAAATGCCAGGAGGTGCCCCAGCAATATCGTGACAACTTTCCCATTGCTTTTTAATTGAAGGGATCATTAAATTTGAATTTGAATGGCTATATAAATGTTTTGTTTCCCAACAGATGTTCTCAGGGACAAAGTTGGTAGCATTGGTTGCTGGACAGCTTATTTTATACCTGTAAAGTGGGGACATTGTGTACTTCAGTGTTAAAATTCAAGCTGGAAAAATAATAATGAATTTTATCGACACATGAACTAAATCTTTGGTGTCTTAACCCTCTATAACAGGGGTGCCCAAACTTTTTGGGCCATGGGCTTGGCACATGGTTCAGCAAGCTGGTCACATAGTTCCTCCCACCAGAAGCAGAAGTAAAACATGCCTTGAAGTCTGTTTTGCAACAAGATGAAATAGATTTTAAACTGCCACATTCTCTGCTTAAACCAGGGGTTCCCAAACTACAACCCATGTAGTCGTCACTTCCAGGAGTGATGAGGGAGGTGCAGGTTGGATGAATTGGCATCAGGGGCCATATCTGGCCCACAGACCATAGTTTGGGCACCCCTGTTCTATTACTATGAATGGGGGGGAGATATCTGGAATTAAGTTTTTCAGTGAGTCATACTAGGAGAGTAGAATTGACTACTAAATCTGTAACAGCATGCATATTCATTTATCCAGTAATTTATTTTTGAAAAGGCATAACAGTTTACCACGGATCATAGTTGAGGATTACCTGGAATACACAGTTGTAGAAGGCTGAAACAAATATCTTATGGCCCCTCCATGAGGAAATAGTTGCTGTAATTTTATACTATACATGGTATCTTAACAGTTCTAATTATTTTCTTTTATATTACAACGATTATCCTATTTAATATTCAATAATAATTGTGTACCATCAATGTGATTCTGATATGGCAACACTTTTCAGGGATTTCTAGGCAGAGAATCCTCTGAAGTGGTTTGCCATTCCTTTCTTCTGGGGACATCTTGGATTGTGCAGTTGACTCATGGCTACACAGGGTGGATGTTTCCTCAGTGAGGAATCAAACTTCCAGCCTCTGGCTCTGTAAAGTCAGATGCCTATCCAGCTCAATATTTACAAATGTTGAATTCCAGTTGAAGAAGCAGCCATGTCAATCTGACAAAGTTGTTGGCTGTGTGCCTGATTGTGTAGAACCGGTAACTTGACAGATCACCACAACAGGGTAGAGTAGTGAAACTAGCCTTTGAACAAAAAGAGAGATGGTAATCGCAGACGTTTTTTACAACTCAATTCTTCCAAAAAAAAAAAAAAACTTTTGGTTTATGAATGTGGGATATTGTTCTTCTGTATCCATGATTCAAATTGCTAGGAAATAGCTGATACTCCTGCTCAATATTTTCCATGATATTGTGTGGCAATACTGGACTATCTCCTGGCATTTTGAGTTGAGGATATAGAAGCACAATATCCTGCATTTATAAATGGGAATCCACCCACCCACCCACCTCCAAGAATTGAATCAACCTAGCCAGACTATCACAGCAGAAGAGAGGAGATCTTTCTTAATTATACACCATGATAGAAATGCATGTACAGAAATCATCATTGACTGGGAGAAAGCTTAATAGCTCTCCAGAAAGAGCAGGTGGGGGAGATCCACAGTTATATAGGACACTGCAGGATGTTCTGTCTTTAATATTTCATACAGCAATAATGAATTATTGCTTAGAAGTTAGGAACTAGGAAAAGGAAAAAGCAGGCCAGAATTTTTCAGAAATAGGATGTTTTGTGGTAACTTGAGTGCTGGCTGGTAGTTTTTAATATTGGAATGTGCATGGAGAAAAAGTGTCAAGATGACAAAAATCCCCCACCATTTGCTTTTATATTCCAGCAAGTAATCAGCTATTTATTCCTATGGCACGGCGTGGCAGGGAGTAGAACCTGGCAAGTTTTTTTTTATCTTCATGCATATAAAGAATTGATATTGATCTCCAATTGCCAATGTTTACATATAGTTATATAAACACCATTAAGTTGTTTTCAGCATATGTGGATTGGAAAATATTGTTTAAAGGAAGGAAATCAATAGTAGTGAAAAAAATGTTTTTTAATTTTGTCAGAAACACGATTTTTGCTGGAGGTACTCTGTACAAGGGATGCCCAAATGAGGCTCCTTTCATGTCCCCAAGATCTTTTTTCCCACTGAAGTGGCACCTATTTATCTACTTGAAATTTCTTGATAGATAGATAGATAAATCTTTATTGTCATTGTCTTGCACAGAACAACGAGATTGGGAGAAAAAAACACTTAACAACCCAACAAAACCTAAACAAAATACAACTATACAAAATTATCAACATACTCCCACCCCACATATACACATTTAACCACTAAAAAGCTCTAAAACTCTAAAAACTCTAAAACTCTAAAAACTATATACAGAAGCTCCCTCATAGACTGCATTGCACTGCATTCAAAGCCAGAACCGCTTTTGGGTTGAAACTATTTCTCAAGTGGCTGGTCCTGGTCTTTATGACCCTGTACCTTCTTCTAGAAGGCAGAAGCTGAAAGAGATCATTTCCGGGGTACGTACTATCTTGCGCAATCTCTACAGCTTTCTTACAACACCTGGTGGCATAGATTTGATCTAGAGTGGGAAGAGTACGCCCGATTATCCACTCCGCAGTCTTTATGACCCTGGACAGCATTGTTCTTTCCCTAGCTGTACAACTCCCAAACCATGCACACAGAGCATAGGTTAACACACTCTCTATGGTGCAGTGGTAGAATGCCAAGAGCAGGTAAACCTTTGAAAGGTTGTTCTTCTTCCTGAGGATTCTCAAGAAGTATAACCTCTGCTGTGCTCTCTTCATCAGATCTTTGGTGTTTGCTCCCCATGTTAGATCATCCCTCAGCTCCATTCCCAGAAATCGAAACACCGAGACCTGTTCCACACAATTCCCTTCAATAATAAGTGGCTGGATGTTCAATTTGCATTTTCTAAAGTCCACAATGATCTCTTTTGTCTGTTTTACATTAAGGAATAAATTGTTTTCCCTACACCACTCCGTCAGCAACTCAACCTTCTTCCTGTAAGCCGACTCCCCCTCCCCAGCAGTAATCAGACCCACCACCGTTGTGTCATCTGCGAACTTGATGATCTTATTGCTGGGGTAACTGGGAACACAATCATATGTGTAAAGTGTGTACAGAAGCGGGCTCAGCACATACCCCTGTGGCGTCCCCGTACTTGTACTGAGATCCACAGAAACATGAGAGCCCATCCTGACCCGTTGGGAACAATCTGATAGAAAATCTAGTATCCACCTGCATAAGCATGGCGGAAGCCCCAGATCTAATAATTTGGGCACCAGTCTATGTGGAAGAATAGTATTAAAAGCAGAACTAAAATCTACAAATAACAGTCTCGCATAAGTCCCTTGTTTCTCCAAATGGGTCAGAACAGCATGTAGGGCCGTAGCCACAGCATCCTCCGTGGATCTCTTTCTCTTATATGCAAATTGACAAGGGTCAAGTCCAACTGGTAAACAAGCCATAATACGGTTCTTGCTTTCACACTGCTAGGTTGGCAGGAGCTGGGACAGAGATGGGCGCTTTTTCCATCATGCAGTGCTCAGGTCTTGAACTGCCGACTTGCCAATCTTCCAGCTAACAAGGTGAGCTTCTTAACCACTGAGGCAATGCAGTCCTTTGTAGTAGTGAAAATAAATAGGTTTGAATGTATATGGAAAACACTTTATTTATTTATTGTTAAATTTTTATACCGCCCACTCAGCCAAAGCCGACTCCGGGCGGTTCACAACAGTGGGTAAAAACAGATAAAAACAAATAAAACAGATAAAAACCAGCAATAAGAACCCACCCCTAAAAAGAGAGGGGTGCAGGAACTGAAGAAACCGTGGGGCAGGCATCCTCCCCTATATTAACCACCCAATGGAAGCCACCCCTCCACCTGCACCCCAAACTTGGCGCACCAGCTAGGTTTTTAGTTCTTTTCTTTATGAGCCCTGGTGGTGCAGTGGTTAAACTGCTGTACTGCAGCTAGAATGTTGTGAGTTCAGTCCTGACTAGGACTCAAGGTTGACTCAGCCTTCCATCCTTCAGAGGTTGGTAAAATAAGTACCCAGCATGTTGGTGGCAAAATGCTAATTAACTTGTGAACTGGCCAGAGAGTGCACTGAGCACTATGGGGCAGTAATTGCTATTGCTGATTAGTAACAATAGCAGGCTGATAAATTTTCCTGCAGCTAGTCATGAACTTGAAACATTTTGTGTATCTCCTCATTCCTCTCCTCATTCCTTCTCATGAAAAAGCAAACTGAGTTATGCAAGAAGTGATGATGTGCATTTAAGTTTCATAATCAAACTTGATTGCAAAATTCTGTTCAAAATTCAAATTTTTACATTTCTATTTTAACAAATAGCATACCTAGTCCCAGAAACTGTAGAATCTAATGGAAGAGAGGGGGCCATTCAACAATTACGTGATCCTCGAGGTGGGGGAGGGTGTCTGCTATCTGAATTTTAAAAATTACATGGGCGGGGTGTGTCAGGTCAAAGATTACATAATCTATTTGGAGCTGTTGTGGTTTTGAAACATGGCACTTTTTTAGGTTTAAAAAGGATCTCTGGGAATTTTGATCTGATTTGAGATTATTGAATTGCTTGTGCAATCTATTTCTAACTGACAGAAATTTATAATCCTTATAAAGAAGATAGTAGAAGAACACTATCGGAATTTACCTGACATCCTCATCCCTCCCTGGAAAAAAAAATCTCTTCACAAAGGGTGTGATGCATTGAGAATCCTCATCGATACTTTCTGCATTAGGCACCAATAGTGAAAAGCTCTAAAAATTAGAGATTTGATACAAAAGCGTCGTTATTTGAGGGTCTACTGTACAGTGGGACATCGGAAACAGCGCGGATCTGGTCCCCCGACCCTCCCAGAGGTGGCTGGGGTGGCGGAGACCTCCTGCTGATCAGGGCTTCTGGAAATCGAAGTTCAAGAACATCTAGAGTCCAAGGTTGGCCATCACTGGGCTAGGCCAACCTAGCAATTGGAAAGGAAGAAATTGCAAGTAGATAAATAGGTACTGCTTCAGCAGGAAAGCCAACAGCATCCTGTGTGCTCTGGCATCTAGTCATGCCTGCCATATGACTACGGAAATGTCTGCAGATACATACTGTACTGGCTTTTTGGCTGTAAATAGATCTGAGCACTGACCCCCTAGAGTCAGAGAAGACTGGCTTTTCAGCAAAGGAGACCTTTACCTTTTAAATCCCATGTTTTTTTCTTGTTTAAAACTGTCTTTCCTGTTGTTTCCAAATAAGGAGAGTTCTTAAATTTAACATCAAAGATGTCCCTTCTGCTTCCCAGAGGTTGCTACTGCTTGCTGTTGGGAATGTAGACCTCTGAGTAATTCCATCAAGTGTAGCTGGCCAGAAGCATAAATAATGTTTTTTGTTATGGACTGGAACATACACCGAGTACAGTAAATTCTGTTCTTTTGCACATGCTGGGTTAGATTCAGTGTTATAGTTATCTTGAGTAAACTCATAGAAATATATAAGTCTTGTTTTTGATCAATATATTTATTTGTCTACCCTATGTAGGGTTGATACTGGATTTAGCCTCAGGTACTGTATATGAAATTTAATTACAGGGAGTTTCTAACATCTTAGATCTAATATCTTTTCAACTGTTTCCTCTCTTTGTGTGGAATGTTCTAAGGAAACTTGCTTGAGTTGCACATACAGTGGAACCTCATATAACAATTGCCCCATATAGCAACAGAATTGCATAACAATTAGGTTTTGGGGGAAATGGTGTCCCACATAGCAATTTTCCCTATGGAAAAAATCCGTACAACAAATTTTCAATGGGAAAAACCACTTAGCAAAAACAATCACCATACGATGCATCCCATAGGGAAAATCACTATATGATGCATGCATCATATAGCAATTGTTTCGTACAACAACGAGCCCTGTGGAATGGATTAAAATTGTTGTATGAGGTACCACTGTACAGTAGACCCTCGAATAACGACGCTACTTTGTTCCCCAAGTAGAGTCTCTATAGGGGAAACATCATTGTGCGGTTTTCAATGGCAGCTGCGCCATCTAGCAGCAAAAAGCTGTCATCCATACAACAATGTTAAAAAACGTCGTTGTGTGGATAGTCACATAGCGAGTGATGACGCGTCGTTAAGCGGAAATAATGCTCTTCGAACGTGTCGTTAATCGAGGGTCCACTGTATATGGTTCAGAGCTTTAAATTAAACTTCACAATGGAAATTTTGGAGTGTTTTGGGAGTGGCAGGAGATACTGCTGGCTGAACGGAATGAGAACAAGCAGGCATAGACTATAACTTCTGCAGATCTCTTCTGTTGCTGTTGTGTATATATACACACAAATTATGTTTTAAAAGAGTTGTCTGGCAAAATAGAAAAGTTGATGTTCCTGTTAATGAGATGACAGGAACAGGTATGTGTTACTATATTCAGGTATGTTACCATTATCTTCATCATAATCACTACTATTAAAATGTATTTTAAGCACACATACACTGTGTGGTTTTTTTTAAATGGAGGTGCAAATGCAATGAAAAAAGTTATGATGATAATATAATGGCTTTGAAGAAGAGAGCATTTGCAACAAAAGAAGTGGGAATGAGATAACAGTTTGATCCCAGACTTGAAAATAGATGAAAATCTGGGTTCTTAATCAAAATCCTGCTGCCTTCACCAGCAGATTTTGGATTCTCTCTCAAAGCTAAGAAAAATCTAGTAGTTGAATGGCATGTAATAAAAAGTGCAGAACTATCTCAGAATAGATTCATGGATCAGCAGGTGGTGGTGATAGAACACTTTAATGTGTCTTTTTTGGGGAGTGAAGCTCAGCCTTCTAATTTTCTTTTCATGGATGAACTTGAGATAAACCAGTTTCATGGATCTTAGTTTAAAAACAAAACTTATTTTCAAATTTCCTCCTGATGTAACTTTATCTGAACCCATTGGGTCTTACTTTTCAGAATCAAGGGGAATTCTTTAGAACAGATATATGGCTCTTTCTTTCTTTCTTTTTCATTAATGCATCCTGGCATGGCTCCCAATGGGACAGAGAGAGAGAGACTAGTTCATTTCCTCCGCTGACTGTACAGGAAGGGAGGGGAGCATACCAGTATTTTGAAACTTAGAAACTGGTTTTTCACTGACAGGAGCCTGACTTCCTCCAGGAATGCAATACTGTACCTGCAATATCTGCTCAGCTGGAAAGGAGGCAATATGTGGTTACAAAGTGTTGCAAGCAATGCAACATGGTTGGACATGATGAGTTAGCCTGGTGTGCTGTGATCCATGAGGTCACAAATGGTCAGACTCAGCAAATGCCCAGTTTCCTGTGGTAGAGGCATTCTAACTCCATGAAATATTTTGCCGTCATTAAGAAGAGAGCCTGTCAGACCACCATACCATGAACACTTTAATACCTGCCTGAAGGTCTTAGTGATCCAATAAAGGTATCACCTGTTTCCTGCATCTTTTGCATCTTTACAATTTGAATATGGATCACATGGCTAATGTTCCTTCATTTTGGAAGTTTCACGTCTGTTCTAAACACGGAAGAAGAAGAAGATTATGGATCAGAATTTACCAAATTTGGAAACCAGTTTTTTAAAATATTGAAAATGCAGGGAAGAGAATCTGACTGTAAAGTGCTATCCTTTATGAGGAGGATGGAATTTGTCCTGATTGTAAAGGAGGGTGTAATTTGTTTTAAACATAACCCAGCGCCAATATATGTGAACCAGAGTCTCACATGGTTTAAGCCATGGTTTCATTCAGCCATACATAGACATAGAAAATAAAATAAAGTTTAAATTTAAACAAAGTGATGCATCACTTAATCAATAATCTAGAACTTGGCTCTCCTGATGTTCTTCAACTTTGATTCCCAGAAACCTTGATCAGCCACTGTGCTGACTTGGGATTCTGGTAACTGAAGTACTGTATAAGAACACCTGGAGAGCCAAGTTTGCAGACTCCTGATTTAGGAGACCTAAAAATAGTATTACCTTTGCCCATTTGCAGATGGCCCATACACCCTGTTTGGACATGTCAAATATGATGTCAGCTCAACAGTGACTTACAGCAGCACATTCTGGGTTTTGAAGTACAGGATACTCAAGTGGTTTTCCTTCTCATGATATTTTGAAACTGTGAGGTTTGAACAAAGCCACATAGATGGCAGAACAGGTAACCCCAGCAGCCACATACATGGTTGTTGGCCCCTCTCCTGCAGGGTACAGTGGGGATTTAAACTCAAAATCATGGCTCTGCAGACAGATGTTCCAACTCACTGAGCTATACTAGCACATAATAAAAAGACCTTTGGTCTCTCTAAAACAGGCTTTTTCAACTTTTTGGGGTCATGGGCCAAATAACCCCCCTCAGATGGCTGAGTGGGCCGGTCATGTGGTTCTGCTCAAATTCTTGTGTGTATTATCATGCATTTTTGGCATGTTCTTGCATGTTTTTGGCATGTTTCCACATGTTTTGGTGAGTTCTTGTGTGAGAATATGTGTTTTTGGTCATTTTCATCTGTTTTCGTGTGTTTTCACCAAGTTCTCATGTAAAAACTAGTGTTTTCACTGCATTTTCTGTGCATTTTCTGTGCTTCTGTCACTTGAGGCAGCCGAGGGAGGTTGGGGGGACAATGGCAGAGGGCCACATAAAATGACTTCATGGGCTGCATCCGGTTGTGAATGCCTGCTCTAAGAGAAATGAAAAATGCTATGATTGCTGTGATTTTATACCTAAGGTGCAAGGATTTAATACTAAGCAAACATTATTTTTATTCCTCCTGCTTGCATCATAGTTTGTTTGATTGACCCATGTCTGGCGTGTAAATATTGACTGATATTGAAGCATACTACAATATTTATTTTGCAGGTGTTCCTTCAGGTGTAGTCAGTAGTCAGTATGCTAAGTAAAGTTCAGCCTTCTGAAGCAATGTCTTGTCTTCATTAGTAGTATATGAAAATGGAGAATTGATTGTCTCTTGTCAGAGTGGGCATTTGTTTGTGTCTCTCCACTCTTCTTCAGTCCATCATAATATGCGATTGATGTCTAAACCTTTGCTTTCTCCTGGAAGCAGGATGAGGACTAAGGAATAAGACTTCCTTATTTGAATTTGGGCGTGGCTATGTTGGAAATCCAAATGGGAATTATTTCCTGCAATTTAAATTGCAGTCTTAGTTTATTACATTTTAAATCATAATCACTAGTCACATTAGGTTTGTGGATTGAATCAAGAATTCACACTCTATGGGATAAGATTGGTATTCCAGTCCATAGCTTGCCTTCTTCCTTTCCATCTTCTGGTCCCTCTTTTGCCCATCCTTTCTTCCTCTGGTCCCATTTCTACTAATCTTTTTATGCTTCTTTATCTTGCCAGTTTTGTGTGTAGAGCTAGAGCAGTGTTTACCAACCTTTGGCTTTTTGGGTTTCAATTCCCAGAAGCCTAAGTCAATTCCACAAAATACTGATCAGCCAATTCACTGATTTAGGCTTCTGGGAATTAAAGTCCACCTGCAGGGCCTGGGTCCCATGTTGGGAACCACTGAGATAGAGAAAACTATCAAAACCACAAAAGGAAACTCCTTAGCAATCTAATATAGTACCTGTCTGACTCTGTCTCATTTTCTCTCTCTTTGCTCAGCTATTAAACCAATGATAAAATGAAAGATGCTCTTTCCTCACTTCTTAGCTTCAGCCAAGGGGAAACAGTCAGGACTTTAAAACACACACATACAAAATCCAGATTTTCCCTTCTTCTCTTTATTCACAGTCTGAGTGCCTTGAAAAAAAATCAATCTCTCTCTCTCTTTTTTTTTTTTTCTCTCACTCTGGCAGCAAATTTTCTCGTGATGAGAAGAGAATGTCTTGAAAAATATCTTTCCAATTTCTTGTGCTTTCTTGACCTGCTCAGTTAATGACCCAGTGATTACATAAAAGATATTTGCTCTAGTACAGTGGTTCCTAACGTGAACCCCCATGCCCCACAGGGGGACTTCCATTCCCAGAAGCCTACGCCAGTACATTGGCTGATCAGTGCTTTGGGGAACTGACTTAGGTTTCTGGAAATTGAAGTCCAAAAACCAAAGATTGGGAAATACTGCTCTAACAATAATCTTAAATTTTAAAAAATAGGAAAAAATGGAGGATACTTTGGGGGAAAGGAAGGAGCATGGGTTGTGTTCTCCCAGTTGTGAAGATCATACCCCAACTGCCTATGTCAGGGAAACAGCACCTGCAGATGACTTCTCCATCTTCCCAACAAGGAGTCAGAACTGACCACATGGGGAAAAGCCTGATATAATTTTTCTGACTTTAAAAACTAGAAGCCCACGAGCATCAGAGATAAAAAGACAAATTGGGAGCAAAAAGCATTGGCTGGATTCAAATCAGCCTTTTTAGTTTGTAACAAAAAAAAAATGAATTCACCTGTTTTATAGGCAGAGCAAATCCTGTTTTTTAATGGTGTAGTCAGGCACTTAGACCATTAATGTTTCCATCCAACTATTCTCTGCTCTGATTGGAAGGCCTAACAGCCAAAGTTTAACATCTGAAGTACAGCCAGCTTTTTGCAATGAATAGAGCTTCAGACTATAAATCAGAAGACATGGGTTCAAATCCTTGTTCAGCCATAGAAACTGAGTGTGTGTGTGTGGGCAATAATAATCAATTGCTCGTTGAATATCTCACTTAACTCAAAGCCCTGTTAGGGTTTCTATAATGGATTGACTTGACAGCACAGATCAACAGTATTTGAAATAGAAATGCTGCCTGATGCTAGGATCTGATTCATGCCTTGTTCTTCCTCTGGAATATGATCTGTTTTGTCTTGGTAACTAATGAAATGAAAGAGAAAAAGCCTTTTCCAGGAACGAATGTAGAGACAGGCATCCCTTTCTTCTGACAATCTTTTAAGTTGTACATTTAATACACATCCCTAACTTTGTAACTAAAAATGCTCTTACAGTGATACAGCACATATTTTCTGCTTTAATGCACATTTGAATTCTCTCCCCACCACCACCACTACCACTTTCTTAGCCCCTCCACGGAGCTGATGAACTGTTTAATTTCCCAGTATCATGAAGTGGCTATCTTTTTATAACACTTTACAATATCGGGAAATTTTAAAAGCAAGGTTTGCTTTGGTTTGTTTCAACCAATCAGGTGCATTGGAAACAGATGAAACCAGAGTGATCCTACCTGCTGCATGAGAAAAAAAAGTGCCAGAAAAGTGCAGCTAGTACCACTTTGGGGGACAGAATGCTTCAGTGATCAGACAAATAAATCATCTGATCACTAATCTTTAGGAGCAAACCAGATCATCCTGCAGTGGGCTAAATGCCCACATAACCAGCCTCTCTTGCAAAGAGGGACAAAACGTTTGCTATAATAACGATACACTAGAAAGCCACGTGAGACTGTGGTGGCTTAGTGGTTAAGATGCTGAATGAGTGCTGCATGATGGAGTGAGCTTCCGTCTCTGTCCCAGCTCTTGCCAACCTAGCAGTTTGAAAGCAAGAAATTGCAAGTAGATAAATAGGTACCACTATTATTTACTTTACCAGTGAGAAGGTAAACAGTGTTCTGTGCACTGCGGTGTCTAGTCATGTCTGCCACATGACTATGGAAACATCTGCAGATGCAAACACTGCTGGCTCTTTGGCTGTAAGTAGAGATGAGCACCAAACTCTAGAGTTGGATACAACTGGCTTTCAAGCAAGGATGACCTTCACCTTCACCTTTACCACCTAGTAACATACCTGCCAACCATCCCGATTTGGCCGGGATTACCCCGTAATTTGATGTCAATTGACGTCATAACCCGCCCCGCGCTGCCAAAACCCCGTAATTTGGCAGCGGGGAAAAATGCTTTCCAAGCATGCGTGGAAGTGCTATGCCGCTTGTGCAGCCCCTATGCAAGCAGCAGAGCGCTTCCACGCATGTGTGGAAGGGTTCTACACAAGTGTAAAACCCTTCCATGCATGCGCGGAAGCGCTATGCCGCTTCCGTAGGGGCTGCACAAGTGGCGTAGTGCTTCCGCGCATGTGTGGAAAGCGACCTGCGCACAAGCGATCTGCGCAGGTCCCGTTTTTTCCAGAGCCACGGGTTGACAGGTATACCTAGTAAGCCATGTAGCCACACAATCTAGATGTCATAAAATACAATTGTGCAACTTGTATAAGAGAAGTTGTAGAATAGAGAGCTGCAAGAGGCATATGCCAAATATCTAACCTCCAGAGTGTAAGGCAAAGAGAAAGGCAACTCACACATGGTGTTCAAGGAACTCAGCAGCTAACACTGCATTAACTCATTATTGAAATGATGGAAATTATTCTGCAACATTTTGATGTAAGTGACCTTTCTATCTCTTTATTGTTAACTAGCATGAGTGCCTGGCTTCACCCGGGTGGTTTTTTGGAGGGTGCTGCGTGGCCGAACACGATGTGTACGGGCTGGAGATGCTGCACCTGAAGGCAGCTTTGGCCGTTAAGTGTGTGGGTCTGGTAGGCCGGGCCATGGTGGGGGACCTGTGGAAGGGGAGGGGTCCTCATCCACCTCCCATGGCTGGCCTCCTCCTCAAATAGGTGGGCCTGTGGGTCCGCTTACCTATACCGTCGCCTCTTGCGTTCTTGCCTCACCTCGGGCTGGCTTTTCATTCTAACCCGGCTCATTGCCAGCCACCAATGTCTTGCCCTCATTGTCCCCCATCATGGCCTCCCTCCCCCTGCCCGGGCTTGTCTGCTCCCCTGATAGCTTCCGCTGGCCGCTGGCCATCCTCCTTCCTCCACAGGCCGTGGCCCCATTGCCCCCACCATGGCTCCGATGCCTCAGCGGCAAATGGCCCTGTTGCCTTTCCCCTCCCCCTGAACTGTACTCCTGCACGGTCCACAATATCTCTGCGTGCATCCAGTTGTTGGCATTGGGCGCGAGCCACTGCTGAACAGCTCTGCATGCGCCCAGCCCCCTTACTGCACACATGCACAATTCGTTTTTCCCAATTTTGTGGGGCTTGTACCCCACAACCAGCCACAAGACCCTGATGCAGACACTGCCACATGGCCAAGGTAGGTGTGTGCCAAATTTCAGGGGGTTCGGTTCAGGGGTGTGAGAGCGCATACAGGACACACAAACAAACACCTCTGTTTTATATATAGAGATAAAGGTATCTATCTCCTACACTTTTTCTATTGCTTTCATCTCACTTCTTTTACAGTGTTCAGATCAGTTTCTGACACACCTTACCATGTGTTGGAAAACACCCACAATTTAATTCCAGAAGAATGAGTTATAATCCTGCACAAACCTGTTCTGCCGCTCTGTCAGGAACCACTACTCTTAAATTTTCCTCATTCTGGAGACACCAAATAAGCACTATATGTTGCTGATTGCTCCACAGGTCACCCAAGAGAATGATTGTCTATTAGAGAAAAGGAAATATGTAAAACTAAACATTTTTGTAATATTTCAGTGTGGCACTCCTGCAGATGGATATCTAGAAAATACTGGTGTTAAAACATCCACATTGAAAACCCCATTGATAAAAAAGCCAAGTGGTCCTGAAGTTCCAGAAATAAGTCTTTGATGCCTACAGTTTCTTGAAATATGTATACCCTATGTTTTGTGACAGGATTAATCAGTGTTTGACTCATCTCTGATCTGTTATATCGGACTATTTAAGAGGAGAGGTCATAAAGTTTTTATTTTGTTTCACTTTTAAAAAGTCACTCAGTTCTAAACCTGTGATTTTTGAAAAACTGGTAACCTGTTTTTTGTAAAACTGGCAGTGCAGCTGAGAGCTTGTCATTTTCCCTGTAGCCTATGACTCATCAACTTTTACAAAGTTTGTTGGGAGGGATGGAAAGGAATCTATCCAAGCTGAATAGAGCGCAAGCTATGGAAATAATTCTGACAAATACATTCTTTCCTCAAAGTGGACCAGTTGGGACTTCTTTTATTGCTTATGTCTGCCACTCCACATTCTGCCAGATTTTAACCTAGGAGGGGATAATAACCAACTAAAATCCTCCAGTCTCCCCTATGTATGTTCAGCCTGCCCTTTGCATGTCTTCTTTTCATTATATCAACAGCATAAAAGAGCAAACTAGCTCAAGGAATAAATGCATGGGCTGTGAAAAAGCTTGTGAGCAAACTGCAGATGTCCATTTAGGAGTCTGGCTCTCACGTTTTTTAAAAGATCAAGGATGACAAATGGGGGAAATGAAACTGATTAGCATTAAAATTTGTCTGTTTGCTAAAATGTCCATACTAGACAGACTTAAAAGAAGATGCCAAATTTATGGGCAAGATATGAAGATGATCCAAGCTGTACTGAAAGGACAAAAGGTTTATTTATTTATTATTTCGATTTCTATACCACCCACTTGGCCAAGGCCAACTCAGGGCGGTTCACAAGCATAATAAAAACATGATTAAAAACTACCCTCCCCCTAAAAAAGGATGCAGGGACCAAGGGGGGCGGAATTTCACTATACCAGCTACCCAACGGAAGACACCCTTCCACCTGCACCCCATACTTGGCCTGCCAGCCAGGTTTTAAGTTCTTTTCTGAAAGGCAGCAATTCCGTCTGGAGACGTAGCTCTGTTTGTAAGAGGTTCCAGAGTGCTGGTGCAGACATGGAGAAGGCCCTCCTCCTTCTGCTAGAGAGGCGAGCCCCTCTACTGGATGGTACAATAAGAGAGCCCCTCCGGTCCGCCCTGGTTGGACGGACAGATTCCTTAAGGCGATGCAGTCTCTTAGGTAGCCTGGCCCACTGTCATGTAGGGCTTTAAAGGTCAAAACCAGCACCTTGAATTGCACCCGGAGGCAAACTGGTAACCAGTGCAGCTTCTGAAGCAGTGGCGAGGCATAGGCATAACGTCCACACCCCATCACCACTCGGGCTGCTGAATTCTGGACCAGCTGTAGCCTCCGAATGGTCATCAAGGGCAGCCCGATGTAGAGTGCATTACATAATCTAGTCTGGAGGTGACCAGAGCATGAGTGACCATGACCAGGAATGGGCGCAACTCGCGAATTAATCGAAGCTGTGCGAAAGCCCTCTTGGCCACGGCTGCCACCTGTTCTTCTAGCAACATTCTTATGTGTATCTAGTGAGTTTGACACATGCAACCACTAGGAAAGCAGGAGTTGAATCGGTGCTATGATTGACTGGCTGAAAACATGAGGCACCCATGTACAAGATGTCCAGAAGTAAAAGAACCCTATGGAGCTCCATTTTACACTTACTTAGTCACTGGGTGGCAGGCAGCTGCAGCCATTTTAATTTATCATGCTGCCTTGATGTAGCATCATAGAGCATTATAGGGAATAAATGATAGTGGCTCACCAGATGTAGTCAGTGGGTAGATATCTGTCATGCACCCTGAAGGTACCATATGGAAATGTTGCTCTTTTTCAATAAAGTCATTAACACATACACATGCCGAAGCGGCAGCTACAAAGGGGATGGTATTTGTGGATGTTCATCATGGTGGCTGTGCATCCCTACCCATGAAAACTAAAGAGGGCAACTGATGAAAAAAAAACCCCACCTTTGAGAGCTAAAACTGTAACACAATTGGAGTTCTTTGGCACTTTGGTTCCTACAGTGGTTTCAGGAGGGTTCACATGATAATAAGAACTTAGTTGGCCAAGACAAGACAAGAAATGTGAAAGAAATGTGAAAATCTGTGAGGCAATAATGTACCGTACACAACACAGAAACATTTTTGTTGCTATCAAGCTGTTGTTTTTCCTGGTGTGGTAAATTTCTGTGAGCATGCTGATAGTTTTGCTGGAGGGATGCAGAGGACAAAGAGCACAAGGCAGACCCAGAGGAAGGTGGAGAGACAACATCAAAAATATATTGCTGGAACACCAAATAATGCCAGTGGAAGCTACTAGAAGTGCCAAAGCAAGAACCTTGCATCACCTTCGACACCCAAAGTGGTAAAAGAGGAAGTAAAGAGGAAAAAGAATAGTCAAAGTTAAAAATTCTCCACTGATCCTGTCTCTTCCTGTTGTAAGAACCTGCAAGCTCCGTCTGAAGATAGGTAACAAGAACATGAAAGGAATTCATGGGAAGCAAAGCCACTGAACACTTTCAGCCCTCTTAAAAACCATTATCTGACTCAGGCTTCATTGAAGCTGTGTGAAGACAAAGAAAGGGAATGGGAGAGCACAAGATCTTTGGCTCCAAAACTTGACATCTGATCCAAAGATCTGAAATGAATGTAAGGCCAAGTGAACTGCGTGCCCTTCTGTGCTCCTGAATGTATCACAAGATGTCACAAGACAATCCCCTGAAATATGCTTGAGGTCCTTGCCAAATTTCCCTGTTGCTTATTGTGCTATTATCTAAGCCTGTCTTTAAAGACTTTAAGGAAAAGGTCCTCCAGATTTTGTTTTAGTTCGGCTTTAGTCTCTTTAATATATAATGGGATATATTTTATTCATAGTAGGAAATTAGATGATTGGGTTAATCTATTTATCATTTATATCATTTATATTTATAATAAATATATACACATGCCGCCAGATTTAGTGTCAGTATTTATAGTGGTTAACAGAATGTATGCATAACATAACAATAATCCATATAAACACAAACACAGACAAAGAAAAATGCTTCGTCATCATAATCTATATATATAAAGCAGAGGTGTCCTCTTGTGGGTCCTGAATACAAATCCACACCCCTGGCCCAATCTCACTGTAACTTCACACGTACATACCTTGGGCATGCGAGACAGTCACTGTCAGGGTCACAATTTCTATGGGGGGCATGGGCCCCACATATTGGGAAAAACAGCAGAGACTACACCTCCCAAGGACAAGGTGCCTTGCACCCTGGAACATCAGTAATGCGCAGTGCGACAGTTGAGGGAAGTGGCGTGAGTGTGTGCATACGGGGCAGGAGGCCTGGTTGCTGAGGGAAACAGTGGGGCCATCGCCACCTCTGCAGCCGAGCTTGGGTGGAGAGAGCAGGGCACAGCACAATGGCCTGGATGACTGCCTCTACAGCCACCCGCCCCATCCCTGCACCAATGACAGTGGAGGCCATGCCGCGAGAATAGGCGGCAGCGGCAGCTGACTCCTCAGCGGGAATGGCATGAGGGCATGCCGGGCCTGGCCCCATGCCACAACAACAGGGGGCCATCCACAATGTCAATGCTGACCAGCCAGGACTGGGGCATCCCCTGCCACAGATGAGCCGAGGGAGGAGGCCATGGGCCCCAGACTGCACCCAGGAGGCCTCAGCGGAAGACCAGGGTGCCAGCCCCACAGTTATCAGGTACGCAGACAGGGTAAACAGGCCTCCACCATGCCGTCTAATGAACAGAGTAGCCAACGGCAGCACCCCTTTGCCCAGCGCATTTC
The DNA here is from genome assembly GCA_035047305.1 of Bradypodion pumilum. NCBI lineage: Eukaryota > Metazoa > Chordata > Lepidosauria > Squamata > Chamaeleonidae > Bradypodion > Bradypodion pumilum. Next base: position 19,494,242 of record JAWDJD010000002.1, read on the forward strand.
AGAGGCAACCGGACGGGCCAGCTGACATGCCTCTTCTGACAGGCAGCCAGCATATAGGCAGCCAAGGCCGGCGGTGGCACCACCGAGGGGCATACCCCAGGTGAAGCTGGGTACCCTGCTAGTCATACATATATTTAAACCCAGATGGCAACAAAAATTACATTGTGTGGGTGACATCCTACAGGTCAGAAGGAAACCAGGTGAAGTCCTATTTTAACTTCCCTTCTCTAAGGAAGAAACTCAGTAAAGACCTCTTTGTATGTATTTTAACAATTTCTTGAAGATTTGGAGGCAGAAAATATGTTGTATATCAAAAGGATGATCATTCTAGGTGGATGGAGCCACCACTGAGAAGGCCCTACTCCAAGCATCATTTCCTCTAGTCTTTCTCAGGGTGGCTTCCATCAGCAACACAGTCTGTGAAGATATCAGACAACGGGAGGTGCTTCTATGAGAAATAACCTTTACCTTTTCCTTCATATGTCAGACAGTAGAGCTTTTTAAAAATATGCAGAATACTTATATCTATTTGTTTGCATGTATAACTCCCCCCCCCTGCTAATGAAGTCTCATTAACACTTTAAATATAATACAAATCTGCTTTGGATATTGGAGAAGCTGGTGTCATTTGCAAAAGAACAACAACTCTATAACAGTGGTGGCAAACCTATGGCACGCATGCCATAGGCCCCATCTGGTGAGGCCCCATCTGGAATACTGTGTACAGTTCTGGTCGCCATACCTCCAGAAGGATATTATGGAGTTGGAAAAAGTGCAGAGGAGGGCAACCAGAATGATTAAGGGACTGGAACACCTTCCTTACCATCTGAGGCTGCAACGGTTGGGCCTCTTCACTCTTCAACGATGGCGTCTAAGGGGAGACCTGATTGAAGTTTATAAAATCATGCACGGTGTGGAGAAAGTAGATCAGGAAAAACTGTTTTCCCTATCGCATAACACTAGACCTAGTGGGCACTCCATGAAACATTTGTGTGCTAGTTCTCAAACAAATAAGAGAAAGTACGTTTTTACCCAGAGGATCACTGGTCTATGAAACTCCCTGCCAGAAGAAGTGGTGACAGCTGTCAGTCTTGACAGCTTCAAGAAAGGATTAGACAAGTTCATGGAAGACAAGGGTATCAATGGCTATAATTGTGGATACCTAAGAACAACCTCTGGGTTGGAGAGATAAGCAGGATATCTCTCAATGCCATTTCCAGGGAATCCTAAGCAGGTGAAGGCATCTGCTTGGGAATAATACCCTGAAGCAAATGGTGAGCCACTGTGTGAGACAGAATGCTGGACTGGATGGGCTGTGGCCTGTTCCAGCAAGGCTGTTCTTATGTTCTTATATTCTTATGCCAAAGAGGACACTCAGAGCCCTCTCTGTTGGCATGTGCACTGTCACCCCAGCACAGAGTTCGCCCTGCCCCTCTGTCCAGTAGCCCAATGGGAGTGCTTCCTCCCTCTCCCCAGCACAGAGTTTGCCCCCGCCCCTCTGTTAAAGGTAAAGGTCTCCCTTGATCGAAAACCAGTCGTGTCCGACTCTAGGGGGTCACTGAAGAGCCAGCACTGCCTGCATCTGCATTTCTGTGGCAATGTGGCAGGCACAACTAGACACCAGAGCACATGGAACACAAAGCGATACCTATTTAACTACTTTGCAATGTCTTGTTTTTGAACTGTTAGTTTGGCAGGACCTGGGACAGAGATGGAAGCTCACCCCATGGTGCAGCACTCGGGTCTCAAACTGCTGGCCTGCCAACCCTCTGGTCATCGAGATCAGCATCTTAGCCACTAAGCCACTATGGCCATCTGCTTCAAATTGGTCCAAACTATTACTCTTACAAATCACAACCAACTTGGTTCAAGACAGTTGGTAACCTGTTTGTATCTGAATGTTCCTAAGTACTTTTGCATATTTGTGCATGTAAGAATACTAGGGGAGGCATGTCAATGGGGGAAATAAACAGCTCTGACCTGGCATGGGGTGGAACTAAAAGCCATCCTCTGTTGCTTAGCCTTTATTATGCAGGCAAAGTTTTCTCCCGTCTCTTTTATCCCCCCCCCTTGGCTAGGAGTTATGCAATTTAAATAGCTTAGGCCCATGATGGCGAACCTTGGCATGCCAAATGTTCTTGGACTTCAATTCTCAGAAGCCCAAGCACCCTGTGAATCAACACAAATGGATTTACTGCAATTCATCCAGCCAATGCTGCCCTCATCGCTCCCGGAAGCAGAAGTAAAATGTGCCCGTACGGTTAAGACTCTTCTGGGTTAACCCTTCCTCCGTACGGGCATGTTTTACTTCCTCTTCCAGGAGCGATGAGGGCAGCGTGGGCTGGATGAATTGCAGTAAATTCATTCGTGTGGATTCACAGGGTGCTTGGGTTTCTGGGAATTGAAGTCCAGGAACATCTGGAGTGCCAAGGTTCATCATCATAGGCTTAGGCCATATTCCTAATTCTGCATAGCAGCACTGTGGTGGCTTAGTGGTAAAGACACTGAATTTGAAGACTGGAAGGTCGGGGTTCGATACTCTAGCGCTGCATGACAGATTTTGGGGACATGAAAGGAGCCTCATTTGGGTGTCCTCTGAGCTGAGTTTCTCCAGCAAAAATCTTTTCAACCCAGAGTAATTTTTCAGACACAAAAATATTTTTTTTACTGTGGCATACCTGCTAAAATACTGCATAGTGACCCTCAATATTGATATCTATAGCCGCTTGAAGAAAAAGGAGAAAGAGAAGACCATGAATACAACTTCACAAAGAGTGGGATGAATACAAAGTTGAAAAAGAAGAAGAAATCCCTCCAATTTACCAAAGTGATGCAAATAACATTCTCAGCCTCTATTCTCCAATATGCTGCGCTCACATGTTTTTGGCTGCGGCGCTGCCCAGGGACCTCAGAGCAATGTCGGAACAGCGCAGATAAGGTCCCCCGAACCTCCCAGAGCCAGCATGGGCAGTGGACAGTCAAAAAATCATGGCAGAAATGCCGTTGTCGGGTGTGCGAATTTCAGCTCTAGCACTGCCCAGGGAGGTCAGAGCAAAGTCGGAACAGTGTGGATAAGGTCCCCTGACCTTCCTAGAGCTGGTAGGGGCAGTGGATAGTCCAAAAATCACAGCAGAAACACCATCATCGGGTGTGTGTTTTCAGCTGCAGTGCTGCCCAGGGAAGTGGCAGAATGCCAATACTGTACCACCTCCACCAGAATCTCCGTAGCAGTAAGCTCTGCATTGTGACTTCCTGTGGAGGGGGCAGACACCATTTTGAAAACTGAAATGGCAGTGGCTGCCATTTTAGATATTAAAATCGCATGATTTTTGGTCATAAACCAACAATTGCTCGTAACCCAGGGAATTATTTTAATTAAATTTCCACTCGTAACTTGCGGCAAACGTAACCCAGGGCAGCCAGGGTTTTACTGTATAACTTTCTTGGCTAGCAAGGCTTCTTTCTTTCTTTATTTAGCATTCCCACTTCTACTATGTTGTCTTGCTTTGGGTGGTGTGATTGCCTGTATCAGACCTCTAGGGCTGTTGTTGGGTGTGATGAGATATCACTGATGACTCACAAAGTGAGACATGGTATGGGAGTGAACACTCCTCCTTTTGTTTGCCTTCCATTTATACTGTAATGTATTACAGCAGCAATTTTAATAAAATACTTTCTCTCCAGTGTTAGTGCTATAGAGCTAAATTGATAACCTGAGAGAAACTGATACAGCACTTATTCCGATGCTTACCATGTGTGATGGAATTGTGAAAATGTGGGACCCAGAGCATAAAAATCTTCCTTTTAAAGCTCTGGGGGGTATGTGGCTGCAAATTGCTCGCTTGCCCAGGTGTCAGTCAAAAGCCAGCATGGCAATGTACAAAAGGACAAATTAATGCCTTCAAATTGAAATACTGTAATTCAATTAACAACTTCAGGAAAGAGACGTCAAATAAAATCTGAGAGAAGGTTATCACTTTAGGCTTAATCTGTGACTTCAAAAGTTATTTAACTTCCTTGCCTGGAGACATATAGTTGACTTCTCAAGGAAAGGAAGAGGCCAAATGGATATTTGTCTGTATACACAGCTCATGTATATTTGAGGTGTCAAATTGAATGAGCCATTAAAGCAGGGGTGGCCACCCTATAGCCCGCGGGCAGGACCTGGCCTTTGGCACCATTTCATGTGGCCTACCACCTCCCTTGCCACTACTGAAAGTGGAAGCGGACATGTTTATGACAGCCATAAAACATGGCCATGCATTCGTGAACATGCCCACATCTGCCATAAACACTGCCGTAAATGCACCCACAGCTGTTGTAAACATGTTTACAACAGCTGTGGATGCATTTTTCAGCAATGTTTACAGTGGGAGGAACCAGGTGACTGGCCCACTCAGCTGTCCAGGGGGCATGGTCTGGCCCACGGTGCAAAAAGGTTGGGAACCCCTGCATTAAAGTATATAATGGAACTGCTGAGTTAATACATCAGCTTTGTCTCAGTTTTGTTGTTTTCAGCTATGTTTTCCTTGAATGTTCATAGTTAGCCTCCATACTTTGCTCCATAATTTTTGGGAAATCTTTTATAACTGTGTGGAATTGTTTGCCTTTTTATTGTTAACTTTTTTATCTTTACCTATAAGAATGGGACGTGGCCTTGCGTGTCTGGAATGCGTGTCCGCATACATCCAGCCAATCCCGTAACGAGCTGGCCACACTTACCTTAATTCCCGAACATCAACCCCGCAATGGTCCAGAAGCCAAGAGTGGGGCCAACGCCCCACAAACTCAAACAAAAAACTATGCTTCCCAGCATCCTCTGCACCATGGCACCCCTCAGACAATCAGGCAGGAGGACATGAGTGTGGAGGAGGTGGGACAGCTGGCGCACACATAAAAATAACAACACAGCCAACACGCGCCCAAAACACCTCAGCCCAGGGTCCTGCCTTACTGAGGCAGACAGAGCCTGGGCTGAGGGAACGGTCTGCCTGGGGACACAGGCTGGCGAGGCGGCGCCATAGGTGCTGCCTCTGCCCTGTCACCCCTCCCGTCTTCAGCCATGCTGCCTGAGGACATGGCTGGGTGAGGCACCGCCATAGGCACTGCCTCTTCCCTGACGCCCCTCCAACCCTCAGCTATGCCTGACACCTCTCGCCCTCGCCATTTCCCCTCTGCTGTTTCGAGCCAGCCCATGAAACAGTGGAGGGAAAAATTCACAGGTGGCAGCCAGCAATCCTCCAGGATTGCTGGCTGACGAATCACTGGCTCCCCTGACGAATCACTGGCTGCTGCCTTTGCATTTCCCCCTCAGCTGTTTCGAGGGCTGACATGAAACAGCGGAGGGGATAACACAAAGATGGCAGCCAGTAATCCATCAGGGGTGGCACTCTCCCTGATGGATCGCTGGCTGGTGCCTTTGCATTTCCCCCTCAGCTGTTTCATGTCAACCTTCGAAACAGTTGAAGGGGAAATGCAAAGGCGGCACCCAGCGATCCATCAGGAGAGGCGCTCTCCCTGGTGGATCGCTGGCTGCCATCTTTGTATTATCCCCACCGCTGTTTCGAGAGCTGACATGAAACAGCGGAGGGGATAATACAAAGGCGGCAGCCAGCGAACCAGCAGGGAGAGCACCTCTCCTCACTGATCGCTGGCTGCTACCTTTGCATTTTCCCCTCAGCTGTTTCGTGTCAGCCTTCGAAACAGTTAATGGGGAAATGCAAAGGCGGCAGCCAGAGATCCATCAGGGAGAGCGCCTCCCCTGACGGATCTCTGGTGCTGCCTTTGTATTACCTCTTCTCAATAAGCCACCACCACCCCAAAACCACCCCACCACCAACACAGAATCCATACCTGCCTGGCAAGGCTGGGCAAAATAGCTAGTTCTTTTAATAAAATACAAAAATATTTTCAATCAGCTGACTGGATTTATGACTCTGAGAGCTGTGGAACTTAAATTCAGGTTCTGTCTTGACTAGCTACTGGAAATTTTGTTATCAATACCCTTGCAAAGAAGACATCTTGGTTTCAAGAGCCTAGCCTTTCAATTTTTGTTAATTTTGAACTCTCTGGATCATTATATGGTACCAATCAAGGACTAATTGTAATCATAACAACTAGGCTCATCCAACCCAAGAGAAGAAAGGCTTGGATGGCTATAGAAGGGGGCTTATCACCATGCACGGTGATGCCATGTCATGTTTGTTCAGCACTATTTCACTTGACAAATATTTTTAAAAGTAGAAGGGATTTGAATTTTCAGGATGGTAATAATGGTAGAGATAGGTGAGGAAGAAAGCAGGCGCTGTGTGATGCATGAACACTCACATCTTCCTGGAATAATTAAATACTTAAAATGCACGTTCCTGGAATAATCAAACAATTCTATGTGAACTACAGAAACAATGTAAATGCCAAGGTGCAGAAAAGATTCTATCACCTTGAGTTAAATTTCTTTATGTTCACACCATACTTGCCCTAAGATAATTTTGTGTATTTCTATGCTCAGTGGAAACTAGAATTTGCATCTCCCAGATCCCAGTCTAAGACAGTAGGTTTCCCTTGCTCAAAAGCCAGTTGTATCTGACTCTAGGGTTCAGTGCTCCACTGTTTTAAAGCTGAAGAGCCAGCACTGTTTGCTTTTGCAGACGTTTCCATGGTCATGTGGCAGGCATGACTAGACACCGGAGCGCACGGAACGCTGTTTACCTTCCCACCAAAGTGGTCCCTATTTATCTACTTGCAATTTCTTGCTTTCGAACTGCTAGGTTGGCAGGAGCTGGGACAAAGACGGGAGCTCATTCCATCCTGCAGTACTCGGGAATCGAATTGCTGACCTCCTGCCTTCCAGTCAGCATAGTCTAAGACTGTAGCTATCACCAAACCCTGACTCTGCTTCAAATGAGAAGCAAACCCAATAGGACTATTCAATGGTAATACATTTCCAAAACAGCACCATTTCTAAGTGTCTTCTGATTAGACTTAACTAGTTTATGAGCAAGGTCGAGCTTGTGACTTGACTTGTGCTTGTATTGCTGAACGACCATGATCTCACTGGACAGAATTGTGAGAAGTAATATTTGCAAATTACTGTTTTCATCACATTACGTTTGTGTTCTTTCCCCTCCTCTTAAAGGCTTTCTGAAGTCTTTGGAGCATGGCCTGACTTGTCCAGAAAACATTCCATTGATGTGCATAGCTGTCAGGTTATTGCTTCAGTGGACATTGCAAAATTCTTAGCACTCCAGAGGCCTTCATAATGTTCAGTTATAGAATTTGTGGAAAATTACTGGAGTAAGAGTTCTTTATTGTGTTTCAGAGAGCTTCAGGACATAGTGCCCGCAAAGTGGTATACAGTATCTGTAAGTGACTAGATGCAATAAATGGGGACATCTTATATAAAACTACATTTCTAATGATTTAATAGAAAGGGCTGCAGTGGCTCAAGTGGCTAAGACGCTGCCTGGGAGGTGGAAGGTCAGCAGTTCGATTCCCGAGTAGTGCAGGACGGAATGAGCTCCTGTCTTTGTCCCAGCTCCTGCCAACCTAGCAGTTCGAAAGCAAGAAATTGTAAGTAGATAAATAGGGACCACTTCGGTGGGAAGGTAACAGCGTTCTGTGCACTCCTGTGTCTAGTCATGCCTGCCACATGACCACAGTATTCCTGCAGTACTTGGGAATTGAACTGTTGACCTCCTGCCTTCCAGGCAGTGTCTTAGCCACTTGAACCATATAGATAGGTGTAAAATAGTCATTTTCCTTTCCAGTCTCTGATCCAGAAACAACTCTTAGCATTCCTGTGACTGCCAAATACACTAAACCGCTTTTGTGGTAGGCATCAGTAGGTTCGCACCAGTTCGCCAGAACCGGTAGCAGAAATTCTGGCTATCCCCGCCCATCCAAATTTTGAAACAAAGTAGTCCTGACTCAGGTGCAACACAGGGCTTTCCCCCTGGCCATGCCCACCATACCATACCCACAGTGTGGTAGTAATTTTTTTTGGAGCCCATCACTGTACAACTGTATTTCTGGTTACTATTTATGGGCATGAAAGCTGTACAATGAAGAAAGCCAGCAGGAAACAGAAAGATTCATTCAAAACATGTTGCTAGAAAAGAATTTTGTCAATAACATGGACCTCCAGAAGAACAGACAGGTGTATCCTACAGCAAATCAAATGGTTGTCCAATTCTCTCTTGAACTCTCTCTAGACACAGAAAAATGAACAACTCAGAATGTCATATTTTGGCCATATCATGAGAAGACAAGATTGGCTGGAAAAGACAAAAATGATAGGAAAAAGTGAAGCCATGAAGAAAAAAGAAAGGCCAAGCGTGTGAAGTGGATTGGTTTAACAAAGGAACCCCAAAGCTTAAGTCTACAAAAGGTTCACAAGTTGTTGAGGATAGAACATTTTAGAGGTAACTCATTCATAGAGTTACCAAAAGACGGAGGCAACCTGATGAGACATAACAAGAAAATTAACAAATCTTGGCACGCAAGCTGATGCATGCCCATCTTCATCAGAACAACAACAGTAAAAACAACATACACGTGTTACTACTCAGAATAATCTATACCTATAAATCCAAGGGTTAACTGTTGGAACTTGCTATATGTTTCTGCACCCGTCCATCATATCCCATACCGTGCCTCCTGCACTCACCCGAACCTGGCCCGGAGGTTACTGCAGGGTTGCGAAAGGCACCAGTGGGGCAAGAGCCCCACAAACACGAAAAAAGGAAATGAACTTCGCTTCCCAACGTTCTCTGCACTGTGCCGTGCCTCACCCAATCAGGCTGAGAGGCGCGAGCAAAAAGAACATTGGGAAATGTGGCGTGACCAATTAAAATTGAGCCGAGGAAAAAAAAACGCTGCACGAACGCAAACCAAAACACAAAACTCAAAGTCCCAGCATCCTACATGCCATGAGTGTGCAGAACGCTGAGAAAGCCGGCGCATGAAAAATAAAATTAAAAAAACACAACGGGAGCACAAGTCCCCAGCAGGCAGATGCAGCGCCTCACAACCTCGCAAAACAAAAATCCACAAAAATCCACGGCGAGACACCCGCCAGCCTTTTTTCCCAGAGCAACGGGGAGAAGAGGGACTCCCTCTCCTCCATGCTACCCTGCCGAAGACACGGTGAGACCACCGCCAGCCTCAAGGTACCTTGAACCGAGCTGGGGGGAAAAACAGCACCCTCCCTGGCGAATGACTGGCTGCTGCATTTGTACTTCTGATGGAGGTAATACAAAAGCAGCAGCCAGCAATCTGCAAGGAAGAGCACCACCCCATATGGATTGCTGCCTGCCGATCTCCAGTTAGGTCAGCCAGGAGAGAAAGGAGACAGAGAGGAGAGAACCATCATCAGACAGATAGCTCTTCTCTGCCTCCTTTTCCCCCGACCTACCTAATGAACTTTCCCAGGGGAAGAGCCAGCTGACTGCTGGCTCCTCCTTTTCCCAATTGCTGCATCGAAACCAAAATTTGAAGCAGCAACGGGGAAAAGAGGAACTGACAGGCAGCCCTTTCTTCACACAAAAGTACACACCAACAACAAACACCAACATTAATAAAAATTAATAAAACAAATAAATCAATAATTAAAAAAACATTAATACACAAAAAGAGAAAACAACAAAATCCATAAAACATCCACAATTCCAGAAATGCACAGACAAAACACCTAACTACAACACAAGAATACCTAACTGTAACAACACAACTATCACAAATTACACAAATAAACAATAACGAAATCACAAAAATTAAATAAACCAGAAATAAACAAACCAATTAAACAAACCTAAAACCCAACCAAACCACAGAAGAACAAACAGAAACACCTCCCAGCCCACCACCACAAGAACAAAACAAAGAAAAACCCCAGAAGAAAGAAAACCAGAGAGCTCACCAGCACATCCTCCCTCCACGAGATCGGAACAGAAATGAAGAAACAAAGACTACTTACCGGAAGAATCCCCACCTAGAGGCCAGGAGAGAAAAAACAGGTGAAATGAAAACAAAACCACTAACAGCCCCACCCGCAGGGCGGAATATTAAAAACAAGTCAAAAACAATAAAGCCCCACCTAGAGGCCACAAGAGTAAAAACAAGTCAAAAACATAATAATAAATCAAAGGTTTACACAAATAACAAACATATGTTAAATAAATAAAATAAAAAGATTTATAGCATCCTCTGTTGAGTTTTAACTCAAATAAAAACCCAAAACATCTAAACACAGTTTAAAAACATTGAATCTAAAAAACATGTACTTTCACATTTAAAAAAATATTACCTACGGTACAACTATTAACAAAAAAAGTCACATACTAAAATGTTATTTGGTTAAATAAAACAATTTGAAACAATTATATCATCCTTGTTCTTTTTTTAATCCACAAAACAACCCGAAAAAGCTGATCACAGTTTATAACAGCCTGGCAACGCCGGGCAACCTATGCTAGTAAAACATAAAACCAATGTAATTGTAATTAGGAGAGCTCACAGTCCACCAGTCTCAGTCTTCAGGTTGTTATTCAAGACCCTGGATCCTGACTCTTTGATCTTAGAACATTCAAATGTTTAAAAGTATGCCAACAGATTAATCAATGCTGCAAACTTCTTGAACCTCTCTGGGGCTGTTTTTCTTCTTCTCTAGATTAAGCTGAGCTGAAAGAGAAAATCCCAGAACCCAGAATCAGTCTTGCTACTCTAGAAGTTTATTTTTTGAGCTTGCTTCAAATGGCTGATTTGGAGAAGAAAAAAGTAGGATTGAGGGAATAGTCACACCCTTAATGCATAATATCTGCAGGCATACTGGATTACAATGATACCTCATACAATGTCCAAACTTGGTTCCACAAGTTTGGACTTTATACGGATTTGGACTTTGTATGAGGCATGCAAAATCCTAGCCGCGATGCCTCATACAACGTCCAAATCCTTGCCGCGATGCCTCGTACAATGTCGTTTACATAGAGATATATTGTACTGTAACAGCACAGGCTTCAGGGCAAAGTCAAGAAAACAGACAGGAAACTGACAGAACTTTAAGATATCATTGTTTAAAGGCAAAATACATTACAAAAAAAAAACCCATGTCAAACAACCCTGATTGTCCAAGAACCTAAAGAATGCTTCAAAAAACCCAGGAATGCTTCTAAAAATTCTGACGGAAAAATTCAAAAAAATCCAAAATCGCACTCAAAACCACTCCTAACCACTCTTCACCTCCTGCAAAACCCACAAGAGCAATGCACGCATGTGTCCTGCTTTTTATACTGCCCAGGCACAATGCAACCTGGGGAAAACCCCAATGTATGAGGCAACTTTTTTCAAGAAATTAGGCGATGTTGTATGAATCCGATGTTGTATGAAGTGGACTTTGTATGAGGTATTACTGTACTTCTTTTAATGAGGCAACATGTATGGGTTACACACAGTTCTTGCTCAACATAGCTCAAAGGGCTGTTATCTGAGGTAACATATAACTGAAAGACTTTCAGGAGCAAAGGAAAAATCAGCTGTATTGTTTGAACAATAAGATACAGTTGTTTTGGATAAACCTTCCACTATTGTCATTCTAGATGGAAGGCTAAATGCATAGAGGAAATATAGCGAAATCTGAATATCTAACGGATAAAGGTAATAATAGTATTTTCTACCTCAGGAACAAGGATGTGTAGGAAGCCACCCAGTCCTTCTAACAGAAGTATGTCTGAGGTACATGCTGTTGTAGAATACAGTATTGGTGGTTCAAAACATCACACATATTATGTGAGCCAAGCTATCTCCCTATTGTGTGTTATCATGAAGGGCCCTTCCTCCTTGGACTCATAGTAAGGAAGCAACAGTGTGATGGCAAGTTCTCAAACAAGTTGACATGAACTCTTGAGTATAAGCAAGGGGTCTAGAACAAGCAGTGCTGTTTTTATAGTTGGAAATAACAAGGTCAGATAAAATCTGTGGCATGTGAAGAGTTTACACAGTAATTGAAATGTGCAGCAATGCTCATGGAACTATTTCCCTTGTGATTTGTTAGTAAAATGGCTTAATCTAATAAATTCCTCTCCAGCTCACATAAATATGCTCCCACACATTTTACACTTGAAGTCTCTGTGTTTAAAAAATGACATCTGTCCACCAATTTAAGGTGTTTTTAGCTGATGAATCACTTGCTTTTCAAATACTAATTGATTACTTAATTGAATTTAAATACTTTTTTCTATTACAAATGTCAAAGAGATGTGGAAATGTTCAGTTTAACAAATAATTGCCATCATTTGTTGTTAGAAGTAAGACTGATTACAAGTAATTTCTTTTTTAATTCCCCAGTCAACCTAACCTATTGGTTGGGAGGTAGGGATATGTCCTATTAGATGTTTATTTCAGGAAAATATCATCACATGTTGAAAGGCAGAGCTAGTCCTGACCCCCATCATCTTGAACATGTGGAGTTTGATGGTTCTTCTCAGGAGAACCTCCAATACCCATGGAGACTCTGTCTTGATATGAATTAGAGGGAAGGTAAAGCATTCCATGTCTAGTCATGCTTGCCACATGTCCATGGAAACATCTTCAAACACAGACAGCACTGGCTCTTTGGCTGCAAACAGAGATGAGCACTGAACCCTCGAGTCGGATACGACTGGCTTTCAAGCAAGGGTTTTACTTTTACCTTGATCTGGTTCCAATTCATGCAGAGAGTATCCCCAGATTGTCAAAGTTCTATTGTTCAGTCTCATCAACTTATATGAGTTCTGGGCAGTGAAACCAGAGATGGAAGATTGCCAGGCTAGAGTCCTTCCCAGTAACTCCAACTATAGCCAACATGTGAGGTTGTAATAAAGCTCCACACAGCAAAGAGTACATAATCATAGCTGTGGCTTCACAGACTTAGCCCAACCAGCAGGGAAAGAGGTGCTCCCCTTCACCTATAGAACTGTTACAACTAGCCTTCCCTTTCATTCTTCTTATTACATGCTCTCTTTTATTACAAACTAGCTATTTTTGTTTGTGTGTTTGGGTGGTTTTGGGGGGTGGAGGTGGGGTGGCAAAGGAAGAAGGGGATGGCCAAAGACACGGCAAGGGCGAGAGGCAGGGATCTGCCAGGGAAGGCACCTTCCCTGATGGATTCTTGCCTCTCACCCTTGCCATTCTCCTTCTGCTGTTTCAAAGACAGCCCTCAAAACAGCAGAGGGGAAATGGCAAGGGCGAAAGACAGGAATCCGTCAGGGTTGTCTCCTCCCATGATGGATTCCTGTCTCTCGCCCTTGACATTCTCCTTCCGTTGTTTCGAGGGCTGTTTTCGAAACAGCGGAGGGGTAATTGCAGGGTGAGAGGCAGGAATCTGTCAGGGGAGGAGTCTACCCTGGCAGATCCCTGCCTGGTGCCTCCTCCAGGGGAAGTGGCTTGCTTCCCTCGGTAGATGGAGGCCGAAGGCAGTTGTGCTTTCAGCCCCTGGCCCCTGTGGAAGGTGCTTGCTTCCCTCCGGGAGGCAAAGGCAGAATGGAGCACCATTCTCTGCCTTCGTCTCCCAGGGAAGTGGCTCGCTTCCCTTGGTTGGCAGGGGCCAAAGGCAGCCATGCTTTCAGCACCCGCCCCCCGTGGAAGGTGCTCGCTTCCCTCCAGGAGGTGAAGGCAGAACAGAGCACTGTTCTATGCCTTCATCTCCTGGGGAAGTGGCTTGCTTTCCTCGGTAGGCGGGGGCTGAAGGCAGCCGTGCTTTCAGCCCCTGGCCCCTGTGGAAGGCACTTGCTTCCCTATGTGAGGCAAAGGCAGAATGGAGCACCGTTTTCTGCCTTCGTCTCCCAGGGAAGTGGCTCGCTTCCCTTGGTTGGCAGGGGCCAAAGGCAGCCATGCTTTTGGCACCCGTCCCCCGTGGAAGGTGCTCGCTTCCCTCCAGGAGGCGAAGGCAGAACAGAACGCTGTTCTCTGCCTTAGTCTCCTGGGGAAGTGGCTCGCTTTCCTCAGTAGGCGGGGGCCAAAGGCAGCTGTGCTTTCGGCCCATGCCCCTGTGGTATACGCTCATGCATCGGCCATTTTTTTGGGCACGCGCCAGCTGCCCTGCATCCTCTGAACTCATGTCCTTCAGCCTGATTGGCTGAGGTGTGCCAGAGGATGCTGGGTAGTGTAGTTTTTTGTTTCCGCGTTCGTGGGCATTGGCTCCACTCTCAGTTCCCAGACCCACGTGGCGACGCTGTCAAGAACATAAAGTAAGGATGGCCGGCGCATTACGGGATGGGCTGGACATGTGCGGACATGCATGCCAGACATGCACAGCCCAACCCTCTTTTAATAGGTATAGATAGCTAATCTTTGTATCAATTGGTCCAGCATGTTTGCTAGCTACAGACGTGTTTTATTAAGCCAAAAACTAGAAAGACAGCAAGTGAAAAATATCATAGTGCTTCCAGAGAATGTTCAGTCCTGCCTGCCTTCCACCATCTTATTGCAAGTCCTGTGGAAACAGAAAGTAATGGTACAATTTCAATAATCACATTTAAAAGGAAAGCTTGGTATAGCCTTGAAGGCTGAATGTTATGCCTGTAATATGTAAAATATAATGGTATGCTCAGAACACCTTTTGTTAGTCACTGGATCAGTAAAAGAAAGGGCAACAGTAAGAGTTGAATTCACCGAAATGAAAGGTGTTTTATGCCACTCCATCGTCAACCTTGAGCACTCTAAATGAAAGACATTTTAAAGGTTACCTTTGGTCCCCAATGAGACACAGGGAAAGAGAAAGCTGAGAACACCCAAGTAATCAGGAAAGTTTAGAATCAAGACTCAAACATTCAAACTCAGAGTGACGTGTTCAGCCTGCCAGTCGCTTGAGATGGCACTTATTTTTTGGCTGCAAATGGAAAGCTGAAGCCATAGCTTTTCAATGCTGCCAGATAACTGAATGGTTCTCCCAGATTGATTCTCAATCTAAGACATTGGCTGGCTGCTCCAGTGAATCTGTCTGCCTGCTTACAGCAGAAAGGCAGCTGGGTACTGCCAGCAGACCAAATGCTCGGTTCTGAAGGAGGAGCTCACAGAATGAGACATTGTAAAGGGCAAAGTGGTCACTGAGGTGTTCCACTGACACCTTCAAAGGGATGACATGGTCCAAGTTGGTGCCTAAAATATATTAGTGCCCGAATATACCCACAGGGGATGGTATTGGGCCTCTTCTTGCTTGCAGTGCTGCTAAAGATTTTGCCAGCATTGCTTTCCAGATAATGATATTACTAATCAAATTCTATGTGACATGGGTTATGGGTACCACCTTGATCAAGATGTTTGTGATAAGATGTACAAGTACTGTGCAAACGTCTTAGGCCACCACTGACTGGTTGGGGGAAAATTCAATGAGTGATTTCAGGCATGGCATAACTTGGACACCCTAATTTCACCAAACTTGAATGGGGTTAAAATGAGAGTCAGCTGAAGACTCTCTTCTATTTTGGTGTGTCTAGATGGCTCGGGGTTTAGTTATGCCCCGACAAATCATCATCATCATCATCTCCTCCTCCTCCTCCTCCTCCTCCTCCTCCTCTTTTGGATGTTGAGATGCAAAGTTCTTCTGCTGGCACTTCTAGTGGCTTCCACAGGTGTTACTTGGTATTCCTGTAACATTTCTTTGTTGTTATCTCTCCACCTTCCTCTGTGTCTGCCTTGTGGTCTGTCCTTCTCCTCTTTCCACATAGGCCTTGTAAGGTATAGAATTCCAAGACATTCTCTCCAAATGGGCAAACCACCCACAAATCACTCATTGAATTTTCCCCAAACCAGATGGCGGTGGCCTAAGACTTTTCACAGTACTGTATGATGTGTGTCAACTCTTTCTTAAACCATCCTGTGCACTTCAACTGTCTTGCCTCCCAACAGGGGAAGTCTAATTCTGTTTATTAACAAAGTAATAAGAAACAGGTCACAATGGACTCATAAGCGCAAACTATATGATATAGTTAGCACTGTATCACAAGGTTGCTGAACCCCCTTAAGAAGTAAAAGCACATCCATTTCTGAAGCTGCCTCATTCTGCGCGTTGCAAAATAGTTTGCATTTGTTTTATGTTTGGTCTTCAAAAGCCAAACATGTGCTTTCTCTGCCAGTCTGATTGGTAAGGCATGGGACTTTGAAAGCATTGTGAGGCTGGAGGAAAACATTTTGATAACAAGAATTGCACATTTCCTTTAAGATAAACAAACAATAACAGCCAGGTAATCCTTACACAAAGCAAATGCAGGAGGAAGGTGATACCTTTATTGGACAACTAAAGAAAACAAATATTTCATGAGCTTTTGTGATTCAATATCACTTCTTCTAGCATGCACCAATTTCTTGTGCATAGTGCAGGAAAATCAATGAAAGTCCCAGAGGTTCATGACAAGATATTGTACCAGACTTTGTTTCTTAGAGGTGAGTTTGGTGTGTGTGTGTGGGGGGGGGGACACCAGCTGGCAGCATCTGATATCATCCCCCAATCCACAAACACAGGAAACCAGGTATCTGCCTATTCAGATGTGACCTCAAAGCCATCTGCAGCTTTTCCCTCCATTCTCTTGAAGCCATACACTTGTATACAGAACTTGAAGAAGGCAAAAGAGACAGAGGTCTCTAACAGCCTTCTTGGCAGGCAGGATGAATTCTATGAGAGGCCATTCTCACCAATGTGGGAGCCTATTAAAATGGGTCAGTCCTGGAGATTCATGGAAGCTAGTTGGTTTATGGGATTTTCCGGGGTGATGTATGGATGCTAGACATAACAGGTAGTGCTGTAGAATGGATGGTGGAACAGAGTTTCCTTTCCTGTGTTCTTCTACTGTGATGTAAACTTGATAAAGCATAAAATACCCTTGATATGGAGCAGACAATTCAAAGGTTAAGGGTGAGTGTGTAGAAAACACATTTTATATTGTTTTAGTCCAACTGAGAAGTTTTCCTGGGTTTTAACCTAAACAAATCAATGTCCATGCTAATCCCTCCACTTGTGACAAATCCAGATTTAACCATGTATCGTATGTACATTTAAAGGTTGCTTTTAATTGTGGAGAACAGAAAAGTGAGATGCAGAAAGCTCACTGGTGTTATCTCATGTAAATATCTGACTTTTAATCAAACCTTGTAGTTTGTAGCACTTTGTCTGTTTCGTGTTCAGGGAATGAAGAAGCAGATGAGTGAAGTAGTGAAATTCAGCTCTTTATGAGTGGGGTTTGAACACAGTTTGGATGGGGCAAAACTCGGACTTATATACACTATAAACAGTAACAGTAACAATGATACAACAAGCCCATTGGCTAACAGAGTGTGCATATTTTTTGATCCACTTATTTGCATAACAATAGATACATGAGAAAAGATACATTCTGCTCCTGTCAGAAAACACAGTTAATATACATAACTGTCTGTCTGTCTGTCTGTCTGCCTGTCATTTGTATGGTTTGGGAAAAGTAACAAAATGTGTGTTATATTCTTGAAACTGAAGCTCCAGCTCTTCTTTTCCAGCCAGGAAACATGATTGGTCATAGTGCTATTCCCCATGTGGAGACTGACTTCACTGCTAATAAAATGCATGCACACCCAGCCTTCTGAAATCTAACATGAATTTTTAATGCTTTGCCCTTTTCTCTGTGACAGTCCCTGGTGCCATGTTCAGCTACACATAGAAGAATAGGACCGATACGGATATGTTTTGTTTTGTTCGCATGCTGTATGTTGTCTGTATCTTGTTCTAGAAGCATTAACATTCTTGTACTCTGAAGCAATGCGTCAAAGATATTACATATTATTTTGCTGCCTTATCTTCCATAGAGATTATATGACAGAAAAATCAGTCATTGACCAAGTCGTACTCTGCTCTGTAAACTGGGGGTAGGAATGGCCAGTAAGAAACAGATATCTTACATTAGGTAGTTCACCAATCTGTCATGGTACTGTATAATACGTTTTAAAAGATATTTGGGATTTGAATAATAGTTACTTAACTACAAGTTTAGCAAATCCACAAATCAGGTTTTTGATGTATGCTGAGCAAAAAGCAAATTGTGGGACTATTGTTCCTTTTATTTCTGTTTATTATTTTTCTCTTCATTTCCAAATTGAGTACTAAAATCGTAGTACTCCAGTACGGATACAGGAATGCACAGATCTTACTCTGGACACAGCTTTATAGGGCTGACTCAAGCTCTGTGACTCAGGTTTCTGCAGATGAACGATAAATTGTTCAGCCAGCTGACAGAATTCCAGTGACAAGAGTCTGCTTTTCTCTTCAGCTACAATAAAAAATTAGATTTTTCATTTATCCATCACATTTGTCTCCTGTCTTACTCCCAGAGAATGCAGAACAATTAACACAAGCTTATTTCTATAATACATATTCTTTGTGGAATTCCCTGTTGTAAAGCAGTCACAAAAACTTCATACGTGCTGACTACTGTAATAATCTTGCATGAAGTTTTTGTTCAAAAGTCCTAGGAGTTTTTACCACTGTGCTATTGGATATCTTCTTTGAAGCCCTCTATGGCCCCTGCTCTTACTGATTTTGGGTGGAAAGAATTTTGCTATGACTTTTTTTTATTAAACTCAGAGGCTGCTAATGAAGTACTGTCTTTATTTCCAATAACCTTTTGAGCTAGAGTGGAAGATGGACAATAAGTGGTTTGATTTGTCTTTTTTGGTTTTGTTTTGATGTGTGTGTGTGTGTGTGTGTGTGTTGGTTTAATTGCATAGATTTCGCCCTCTCACTTGAATACCACCGATTTGCCATCTGTGAATTATTTATTTCAATGTGCTTGGGGGGGGGGGCGGCGGTCAAATATGTGATTTGGCATCAGATCCCACCTCTTTTTAAAACTCATATTATTGGCCCCCAAAAATTGTGAGCTTCATGAATCTGCTTTTCATTAGACAGGTGTAGGAACATAAGATGGTAGGCTTGAAAGAGTGGTTTTGTATTTTGGAGCTCAGATCTTGTTTTTGGGTTGTGACTGATTTTTTTTTACATGATTCACAGCAGCTATAATATGAACAATTTTCTGAATGGACTAATCCGTCCACCCTATCTCGGATTCATGGGACAGTTTTAAATGTGCCAAATAGCCCCAGTATTTTGAGGATTCCTAGCAAACGATAGTGAACAGATGCAGATTTGGATGCGGGGAAAACTTCTCTCCAGTCACATGACTCTTATAATGGCCATCGTTGTGTCTTTCAAAAATTGTCTTAGATCCTAAAATTCATTGACATGCTATACAATGTATTGTCTGTGGAAGAACAAGGCTTAACTCACTGTTAACACTGCCTTTTCCCATTCTAGAACCCACAGTCTTATGAAGAAGCTGTGATGGGAAACAAAATCTCATTTTTCCTGACTTTCCTGCTTTGAAAGATTCTGCACAGTTAGAAAACAGGTAAGAAAGATTATTTTGTTTTTCAAGGTTGACATCCAGGACTTTTGCTGTATTCATGATAAATACTTTAACTGTGTAAAGCTGGGGTTCTCAACATTGTTCAGCCGTGGGCCAAACCACGCCCCTTCAATCAGTTGAGCAGGCTGGTCTGGTGGTTCATCCGCTGTAAACGCTGCCATAAAATGCATCCACGTCTGTCATAAATGTGTTTACAACAGCCGTAAATGAGTCCATGGCAGATTCCGCCGGTAGTTGCAGTGGCGGCTGGAGCATGGTCAGGGGCCTGATTATTTGGTGCTGTGGGCCAGATCCAGACCATGGGCCATAGGTTGAAAGCCACTGGTGTAAAGAATGTTTAGCTGGGAGCTATAGCTCAGTGCTTGAGCACATACCTTGCAAGTGTATGATCCGAAGTATATGCCCGATACTTCCAGTTGTAAGGCAGTTGGTTGAATAGAGCCTAAGACCCCTAAGCTTGACCCAGGCAGAGCCCCAGTGCACAAAGAATCAAAGCTGATATATGACAGTTTCCTAGGTAAAATTCAAGAAAGGACAAAAACCCATAGGGAGCAAAGTGCCTGGAATTGAAAGACAATAGCAATAACAATGATGCAATGATGCATAAATGAATTACTCCAAAAGAAAATAGGAGAAAGGCTAGTATTTGGATTCTCCTGGGGGGGAGTCCAACAGTAAAATCACTATATTTGCAGTAATGGAATTCTGTGTTACTCTCCCTTGGAGGTCCCCTCACAGCTTATTTTTAATATTAGATAGTGAAATGAATGCAGTGATGGGGCCAGATGGACTTACCTGGGAAGGATATGTCAAAGTATCAATGCCTCAACTGAAAATGCCTCACTTTTCATTTTCACCCATCTCATGTGTGAGAGAAAAACACAGTGAGAAAGACATCCTTATCTTGGAGCAACATTCATTTGGTTCAGAGCTATGACATAAAAAGGAAACCATGAGACTGTTGCATTTTAGTTTTAAACAAGATTCGTAACCAACAGGATGTGGGCAGTTGGCTGATAACACGCACATACATAGAGTTCATCCTATCCCTCCCACATTTTGTCTAACTACTCTTAGAACAGAACTAGTGGCAAAATTGACTATGAGTTGGGTTGCAGATCCTGACCTGATGACCTAACTTAACAAATGAAAAAGTACAGGGGAAAAAATCCCATCACTGTGAAATGGTGAGAATTTTTTTTTATCAGTGTTAAAGATAATATTGTGCATAATTACCAGAAATGTGATAAATCCTTGCTTTCTTTTCTGACCTAACAGATATTATAACATGGATGGGTTATATGTGTTTTATCAATCAATCATTCTGCCTATTTGTATTTCCTGTGTATGTGCATATGATTAAGATTCAGGGATTAGTTTTGTACTGCCATGGTTTGCACATAATACAGTAAACTCGCTGTTGTCTTTCTTAGTTTTTTCCCTTGCAGTTGAATTGAATTGAATTGTTTATTTATACCCCGCTTTTCTAGTGTGTACACTACTCAGAGCAGCTTCCAACAATAAATAATATACAGTATACCAAAATAAAGTACAGTGCAATACATAAGAAATATACAATATACAATGCAAAACATAATAAAAATACAATACAAAATACCGGGGATATACAGGTCTAGCAGCATAAATACAAAATTATACAATGAAATAAAATACACTCAATCATCCAGCTACAACACCAAAAACTGTGACTCAAAATGACCGCAGCGGTGCCCCACGTCCCAACAGCTGCGGCGGAGCCCATGATACAAGCGTTAATGATGAAGCCAGGAGAAAAAAGAAAGAGGGGCTGACCAAACGTGGTTCCAACAAGAGCTTTAACCCCCAGCATCTCCAGCTGCAGGCTTTCAGCAGGAGTAACACCGGTGATTGGTGGCGGCTCTTGTGGCCCCATGAACCCCGGCCGACGTGCCAGACAAACCTCAGCCCAGTCCCGGCTCTGGCGGCTCTGGCGGCAGTGGAGAAGCGGCTTCTGGGGCCGTGGAAGCGACCCCAGGTGCCGCAGATGACTCTCTCAGTTCATTCCAGCCTACCAGTCCTTGACCCATTTTACCTACATAAGGACTGGTACTCTGTCTCTGAGGTCATGGTTAGCAAATGCAAATTCAGGCTACATTCTATGTATCAGAACAAGTGGGCTGCAGTCTATGATATCTTAGACTAAATATTATTTATTACATTTTTGCACTGCCCATTTGGGATATTTCCCACTCAGGTGTACAAACAATAAATAAAATAAAATACAATCTTCTTAATTCTTAAGATGCCACAAGCACATGGTTGAAGACTAACACTGCAACTTGCATCAGCAAACTAACACAATAAATCTCTAACAATTACTGGCTGATCACACATGGAGGATTATTTCAGCAGGTGACAGAAGTCCAATTTGTCTTTCCAATACAGCCATTAGTGAACAGAGAGTACACAATTCTTCCAGAGCAGCCAAGATCACTTGTGGACCTGCAGACTTTTATTTATACAGTATATGTAAAGTGTTTTTATCCCATTCCTCAGCCAAAGAGCTTTCTTACAATGAATAAAAGACACTTTTTGTCTGTAGCTCAGCAATCTAAAAAGCTGCAGCATTAAAGGGAGAGAGAGAGAGAAATTGGAAGAAAAGAGAGAAAACAGATAATATACCTTCGCCAAGAAAGGCAAAAGAGACCTGTTTTTGTACCTCATCTCCTTCTACTAAAGCCTGCTGGAATGGAGTGCGATAGTAATATCTCCTGGAAGCTCACATGACAAATGACTTCCTTGTGACCACTTCTCTCTTCTCCAGAAGGGCCAAATCATTTGGGGGGAGAGTAGGAAAGGAAATGTTAAGGGAACAACTCTCTTGATTAAATCTCCTTTCTGCTCTACATTTCCACAGCAGATCTTATGGGTAAAGTATGCTCTATTCAGATAAGAACTCTGGAATGGGAATGCCACATAAATTTGCATTGGTCCAGTGAGCAGACCCAGCATGCCCAAATTCATGAACTTAAATTCAATACCTTTTTCTTCAGCTGCTGCTGCTGTTTCTGAATCCAAATATAGGTGATCATCATGGCAATCAGCCATGAAGACTGTCCTGAGAATATAATGCAGTGGCCTTTCATCCCGTACCCGTGATCCAGTTCCGCGAATCACTTTCTGGTCCAGAGCCCTTTTTGGTATATAAAGTCTTCCTCAGCCCCAGGGCAGTATTGATGAAGCTGCTGCCCTCCATCAAGATGGATTCAAGTGGAATTTAATCCACTTGGGGACCATCACCCTTCCCTGTGGACTTTGGCACCCAAAGCCACTAGTCCTCAGTGTTGTCAGATTAGCTAACAGCCACCTGACATTCGGCATTGAGTCGCTGGCAGTATGGTCTAATCCAGGGATTATCAACCTGTGGCCTGTGGGCTGGATGAAGCCCACGACACCATTTCATGCGGGCACCCACTGCCTCCACCACACCCAGAAGTGCCATGTGGTGGAGGCAGGGCAAAATGGCCATCCGGCCCCTGAAGCTGTTTGAGGGAGCATGACACGGCCCCTGGCTTTAAAAGGTTGAGAACGCCTGATCTAATCTATTACTATAGCAGGATAACCTGGCCAGACTCTAAGATTCAATACCTATTATTCTACAACTAGCGCTAAACTCTCAATTCCATTGTTATCTATGCAGGACAAAGAAAGTGCTTTCAGAGTGGTAAAATATAATCAGTCTTGCAGTGCAAGGTAACCAATAAAGCATCTACTGAATTGTCAGTTAATTAATTAAACAAACTAGCACATACCAAAGTCTTATTGCAGCTGTCATTATGAGTGCTTGAAAGAAAGAATGTTCAATTTAATAACTCAAAGCTGTCATTGAGAAGTAGAAGGAAAATACGCTATTAAGTGCTTTTGTCCTGCTACAGTAAGACCAAAGAACTAAGATGATTTTTGTCCTTGTCTTGCCAACTATAATTGTCCCCTTAATTAGATTTTATCCCCACTAATTAATCAACTAAAGTTATTTATCTACTGATTAGACTGATTAAAAAGAATGCAGCCACAAATAATTAATGTTATTTTGTGGAAAAGCAGTAATGGTTAATTCTAGGAAAGGTTGATAGGAACTTTTCTAGCTGACAGTTATTTCAATCAGGAATTTCACCCTGATTATTCCATTCCCTATGCAATTTTTCATTGTAATATGCCATTTTAAAATATATGCTTGAGATGTGCCTTATGATGATTTGTACAAACTGATTTTCGTAACTTTCTAATTGTTTCTTTTTGGTTAATTAAAAGTATTTAAAAATACAACTGATTTTTCACTGTCTGAAATAAACTAATATC
Organism: Bradypodion pumilum; assembly: GCA_035047305.1. Taxonomy (NCBI): domain Eukaryota; kingdom Metazoa; phylum Chordata; class Lepidosauria; order Squamata; family Chamaeleonidae; genus Bradypodion; species Bradypodion pumilum. The sequence continues at coordinate 19,518,004 of JAWDJD010000002.1, forward strand.
TTAGACGATTACTACTGAACCAGCCCCTCCCATTTGTTCCATAGTTTTTCTCCTAGGCATTTTAGAATTCACCGTTGGGGCCATCAAACCCTCAATGTACAGATAGGGCAAGTTGTTCTTCTCCTTTCATGTAAGGTTGCAACTGTGTACTATATTATTTTTTTAAATACCTAAGCTGGGCTAGAATGTCTAGCTAGTCAGAGGAATACTTAAACAATCCAAAGCGTTACAAAACATGGGTTTTGCTACTGATGCAGGAATACTGTGTGTGTGTTTGCCCCACCAGCCCACTTCCTGGCTTGCTAGCGATGGCAGGCTCCCCCAAGACAAACTCCATGGACGCTGGATCACTTTGAAACAGCTTTCATTAAAGGAACAGCAGTGTCCACCAGAAATCCCACCACCACCACCCCATCTCAGAGAAATGTATTGCAGTCACTGTTGGATTACTGTCCTTGGGCATCTTCTTCCAGTTTGGGGTTCAAGTTAACATCACTGGAGTTCACCCAGAATCTGAGTCCTGGGGGTGAGGATGAGCTTCACACCAGGCTGTACCTCTTGTAGGGGTGGGGGCTTGTATAGGTAGGCTGGTCAACCAGGCTGAATGGCACATCTCTTTCCAGCCTCTCCCCTGGAGCACCTCTTGTTACTTGCCTCTCTATGTATAGGTGCTGCTGTTACAGGCAAATTGAAGTTGGAGTTCTCATCTTCTCTTGTCTGCTGCAGACAGGCATGTTTTTCCTCTCTCTTTGCCTCTGCCATCACACAAAAGATGGTCCCAGCCTTTTTCTTCATCATCATTCTCCTACTTGTCTCCACATCAAGTGACAACCTCCTCCCCCACTCTTATTCCTCAGTGTACTCTGGCTGGCTTGTAATTTCCCTTTGCTTCCCTCAAGCACTGGGCTGAGGCCAGACAGCCCATCAGATTCACAGATGGATGTGTTTGCATATCCATCTTCACAGTAATATATACTTCTTCTTTTATGTCCCTATCAAACCCTGGACTGCCAAAATGAAGCCACTTTTTTGGTTTTGTCATTGCCCAAATTTAAGTCCTCATCAGTGCATGTTCCTGGCAGTAATTGGCAGACCAGTAACTGAGCCGGATTCTACATCTCTCCACATTCACACTGTGCATTATTGTCCACCAGCAACCCCCACTTGAGCATGTTGGTCTTGCATTTAGGGACTCCAACACTCAGCCTATTCAGGGTCCTTCAAGTGGTGTAGGGGAGGTTGAGTTCCTCAGTTATATCCTCCATTAATGTTGTTCCTTGTCCAGTGATATATACTTGATAGTGCATATTGGTTAAGAGGTAGAGCTAGATCCTTTTCAAATGCTTGGACCACAATGACATTTCCCTTCAGCTCACTTATTTTAAGGCAATTTCCACTGAAATCCCTGCACTTACTTTGTTAATAAGCATGAAGACAGATGTGATATTAAAGAGGACTCACAGCTGATTCTTCACCTAAGATATGACCTGGATTTTCTGAATGTACATAACTTTTAAGGAAACTGTGGGTTCAGTGTCAAATCTTGCCCTTCCACTATTACTCAAGTTAGCCTACATTTTGAAAGACAAATAAATAAAGTTCCCCATGTTTCAGTATCATTTTTATTAGCCTTATCAAAACTTCTTTTAAATAAAGGATATGTGTGGTTTCCCCCAAAACATTTGAAAAACTTTTCTGGTGAAATGTCTCCAAGATGTTATGGATGCTAGCCAATCAGTCAGCTCTATTGTCATCTGAACCCTGCTGCAGTCTTGCAGAACCAGTTTTTGCAAGTTTTAATCCTTAAGAGTTTCATGACCGGTGAAGTAAATAAATTTTAAACACCACATTGTTAACTGTGGAATTTATTGCCACAGGATATAGTGATGGCTGCCAAGTAGGACAGTTTTAAAGGAGGATTGAATAATGTAATGCCTCTGTAGTGCTATGGATTGAGTAGCTGATTAGAACTCAGGAGATCTGTGTTTGAATGCTTGCTTCAACATAGGCACCTGGGGGTGGGGCATTCATGTTATCTTGAAACCCTATTATAAGTCAGTTCTGATTTGAAAGAGCATAACTCACACAGGGCCATGAATGTCTTCTGCTGTTGCTGGTATTACTGGTACTCACCCACAGGTTATTTGTGATTTGGTTTAGCTAATTATAGCTAATTGATCTCTCTCCTATGCCTAATCACTGAGGTGTGTTCCATCACCTCATCAATTAGCTGCCATTAGCCACTGCAAGTTACGCAGCTTTTGTACAAACACCTGTAGAATTCCAGCCATTCTTCTTCTTCTGTATCTAGGTCAGATGTGTGCCAAAATGAAGCCTCCTTTTGGTGAGTTCATGCTCCAGTTCCTTTCGCCTGACCTAGTGTGAGAAAGATTAGCTAGCAACACAAGATTGCCATTACCAGGGTACAGTTACTAGGGTACCGATTGTGGTTCAAAAATACAATCTTCAAGGAGGCTCTTTCTGTGTACCCCATTCCAGCCATTAAGTCTGAGGTAATGTAAAAAGTCTATTGTGTAATGACACATTCATCCTTGCCAGTCATACATGATGCTATCATGAAGAATGAGCATGTGTAAAATGGCCTAAAGATGCACTGCAAACCACATGTGAGACAACTAAGAAGCTTGAGCTTCCTTTTTTTTTTTTTTTACTTTATCCTCCCGCTTATGCATTTTACTAAGAATCCATTCCAGAGATTCAACTTTACTCAGATCAATCTCATTATGCTTTGGATTATGTACAGTAATGGGGAAAGTTTCACTTTTGGATGATAATGTTCAGAATACCTCAGAAGGGGAGAGGCAAACCTCATTTATTTTTACTTCTACACTCTTTTGTAGTGTTAGGAACCCTCCTCTCCCCTTTGCTTCCCTCAATCTTTTCTAGTGTTAATCTCTACACCAGGGGTTCACAACCTATGACCCACAGGCCAGACCCGGCCTGCAGCAGCAAATCATCCAGCCCGTGGCAATGACCCAAGAAGCAGAAGCGGACATGTTTACAACAGCTGTAAACACTCCACTCTTGCACAAACATGCCTGCCGCAGTTTACGGAAGTGTTTACGGCAGGGGGAACCCACATATCCGGCCCGCTCAGCTGTCTGAAGGGGTATGGACTGGCCAGTGGCACGTAAAGGTTGAGAACCCCTGCTCTACACTGCCAATGCAATCTGGAGTAGACAATTCATTTTTCACTCTTCTGTTCTCTTGCTATGAAAATGAAGCACGGAGCTGAAGACTTTTAAATAATTAAATAAATTTAATTTAATAACACATTTTGTAATTAATTTTGAGTCATATTTATCCTGTGCCCTAAGCAATCTTTAACATTTTACATGCGTGCTTCACTACCCACAACATTAAGACTTTGATTTATGTTTTTCCTTGTAAAAAATGTATTTATAGCATCCAGAAATGCCCCTGAAAGACAAAAATAGACATTAATTTGAGAATTCCTTTTCAGTTGAAAAATAACACCACCTTCTAAGGTAGTCCATCCCACTGCTGAATAGTTCTTACTGTCAGGAAGATATTCTTGATGTTTATTCCAAATCTCCTTTCTTGTAGTTTGAATTCTGAAGCTGCAGAAGACAAGCTTGATCAATCTTCCATATGACAGCCCTTCAAGAACTTAAAAGTGGCTGCCCTATCAGCCTTTCCTTTTCTAAGCTAAATGCACCCAGATCCATTAACTGTTCTTCATAGGGGTCAGTTTCCAGACTTTTTACCATTGAGACATAATCCAGTTTGTTGATATTAATTTTAAATGACGGTGTCCAAAATTAGACATAATTTTCTAGGTGAGGTCATCCAAATAGTTTGGTCAAACCAAAGCATTACTTTCCATCACCTGGATGCAACAGTTCTGTTGATGTAGCTTTATACTGTGTTTTGTTTTATTTTGCTGTTGCATCACACTGCTGACTTACGTCTAGCTTGTGGTTTTCTAAGACCCACCAGAACATTTTCTCATTTACTGCAGCAAAACACACAGACACCGTATTTCTTTCTTACTTACTTAATCGCCTCCTCTTCTACCTTGCAGTGTAGAGGATTCCACAAAGGATCTCCATTGGGATCTCTCCTTGGAATGCTCTGTAGCTCACCTCAGGTCACTACTGTGAACATGAAGTGCCTCCCTGATGTTATCAATCCACTTGAAGCAGGGTCTTGCACCCTGCACTCAGGCCTTCCATGTCTGCCGCGGGATCCTGGTTTCAGCCATTCATTTGACGTGGCCAAACCAGCATAGCTGACCCTTCTCAGTTGTACTCCTCAATGGTTGAATGTTCAGGTTCTGTCTGATGGTCACGTCTTTGCCTGCTAAACCTCTTACATTCCATGTTCCATAAGTCGTGATCCTTATTGCTCACCTGGTTGTCATTGGTTAAATCTGTCTGGTTCTTCTTTGTGTACTTCTTTTAATCAGTTTAATTTTGGGTGTGTGGGTGATTGGCCCTTAGCACCTGTTGTGTATTGAGGCACAATTGCAAGTAGCACGGGGAGTGCTCTTGCAAGAAGGAAAGGAGCTATGTGCCTCGCCAAAGTGGTTTGTTTCAGGTTGCACACACAGTAAGCCCCCCCCCCCCCCGATGCAAAGTTCCTCGATGCCTTTTAAAAGCTATCTTTTTTCTGTTTGGCCCAGCGATAGAACTACATGTTTGTTGGTTAGTGAGGCTTTTGAACAATTCAAAGCACTCTGTTGGATCCGGCCCTTATAAGCATTCGTCCAGGACAATGATGTAACAAACAGCAACAGGCTTTATTAACAGTCAAAATAGAGATGAGCTTACAAGGCATTCCCGGATCCCGGATCCCAGCGTATTCAGTCCCTCTGGACTCTTGCCCATCTTTGGGCAATATACGTGCTACCCTGAAGTGCAGCAGTGGAGGGACCCAGGGCATAGCGCTACCCAGCTACCTGACTGGTGTGTGGGAAGTATAGATCCAGTCCAGCCCCACCCTGGTCTACTCGTGGGGCTTATATAGTGTCTCTCTGGCGGTGGCTCCTGAATACAAGGTAGCAACCTGCCGGATGGACGTAACTAACCAATCATAACTGGGGATGTATGAAATTAACCAATGGAAAACAGGATCCAAAAGTGTAACCAATCACAGGGCTTGGTTTTGACTAATAGGCGCACCTTTTTGTAAGGATTTCGCGCCACTTTGGGCTTCTTGCTAGAATGGTGGGAAACCACCATTTTCCTTTAGCAAGAGCACTCCTGCGCTACTTTGCAATTTTGCTTTAATACACAACACACTCCTAATTGTCTCATTCTGTAGACTCTGTAGATGGTTAGGTCATAGCCAGATAGAGCTGTGGGCAATAAGAACCCTGTGGTGTGTTTAGTGGGTTATAGCACTGAAAGAGATGGCAGAGAAACACACACTTACCCATTTTCACCTACTCTACCATTTTTTAACTTTTAAAAATAATTTCCTTCTGATGTAGTGATGATGTTGATAAATGAGATATACTGGCTGTAGGCAGATGGATTGCTGTTTCACTATGCCATGTAGTTTAACAACAACAATTGAAAGTTGCTGCAGAGTGCTGATTTTTGGCTACAGGGAAAGGCAAGGAAGGAGCGAGAAGGGAAGTGTCATTAATTGAAAAGAGGATAAATTGGAGCAATATAAAGACCCATCTGGACCTTTCCCATGTGAGAAAAAGCTTAGATCAGTTTGGACAGGAAGATTGCTCAAATGAGAGATAACACAGATTGCACTGAAATTAAGAAGCTTATAAATCTGAATCAGACCACTCTAAATTACCCAGTCTGAACAGGCCCATACTTAGGAAAACCAAAACCCTAAGGAGAATGAAGACATAAAGTGTTCCCATCAGTGGTGGTGTGGAGCTAGGGCTCACAGCCCTAGGACAGGGGTGCCCAAACTTTTCATGCTGTGGGCCGGCCACATGTTTTAGCGGGCCAATCGTGGTTCCTCCCACTGGAAGCAGAAGTAAAACACACTTTGCAATCTCTTTTGCAACAGGATGAGCTAGATTTTAAGCTGCCATTTTCTCTGCTTAAACAAGGTGTGCTCAAACCATGGCCCAAGGACTTGATCTGGCCCCTGATGCCAATTTATTCAGCCCGCACTGCCCTCATCGCTCCAGGAAGTGGAAGTAAAAATGCACCCAAGCGTGTTTTACTTCCACTTCCAGAAGTGCTGAGGGTGGTGTGGGCCGGATGAATTGGCATTGGGACCAGGTCTGGACCACAGGCCATAGTTTGGGCACCCCTGCCCTAGGACTTTCCACATACCAGAGACTACAATGTCATCCACTACCTCCCTTAGACCGTCTTGTTTCTTCTGCATTTAGGTGCAGTCCTCACAGCATTATCCCGGAAGCAACCATTGTTGCAATCAATCCATGTTGTCATGCAAAATATATCAAAGCGATTTGACCTTGAATGGATCATAAAGTGCCACTAATAAAAGACCTGCTCCTCATTTGTTGATATGTATTGATTTAGTTTCCTACATTACCTCAGTTTTTCCTGATATTCAGCCTATATCTGCCTTCATGTAGTAACAGGTTCAAGTTACAGAAAGCCAGACATAAACTGAAAATCAGGAATACCATCTTAACTGTTAAAGTAGTATGATGATGGAACCCATTACCTTGGGAAGTAGTGAATACTCCACTGCTCAAGGCATTCAAGAGAAAATCAGACAACCATCTGTCAGATCTGCTTTAATTTATATTCCTGCATTGAGCATGAGAGTCAGACTCAATGACTTCATAGGCCCCTTCCAACTCAATTATCCTGTGATTCTATGATTACTGAAGTCTAGGATGGGAGGATTATTTTGAGGAGCCCCTGAATTTACCACTACTGAATTTACCACTACAAAAATGGCCCAGAGAAACATTTTTAAAAAAATAAAGTTGGAGTGCCTGTCCAGTCCCCTGCCATCTGATCTAGTAGAGAAAGGAGGGTGGAACTCGCAAGGACGCACCGAAAGAGCCCTTTAGAGACTTAGTATGTTCAATAGTTGCAGAATGGTGATGGCCTCTTAAGTGGAGGAAAGCCCTCCACTTCCTACACGCATTGATTTATAATTAAATTACACCAATAGAATTTATGAAGGAACAACTGAAGCAGAAATTATATCTTAAACTGGATGTACAGAAAGATGAGTGATATGTCTGAATGGAAATCAATATGCTTGGATGAGCTTTCTTTCTCCAACATTAGTCACTGTCCACCTACGTTATCATTGTAGGAAAGTAGTTGAAGTGGGAAGAGAGAGAAAAACCCATGACTCATCTATGTGATACTTGATTGAACATCATCTGCAGTCTAAGCCATCATGGGCAAAAATAGAGCCAATTTCAATCAATACTTCAATTGGAAACTTGCCATGAGCTGCACATGGCTGTGCTTGAATGGAAACTGGGGAAAGTGATGCACTTAGTATATGTGGGTGACATTACAATGCAAAAGATGACAATATTTATGTTGAGTATTTTAATGCAACCCCAGCATTCAGTGAGTGTTAGTATAATGACCATAGAGACAAAAACGAAGTTGTTAGTGCTGTTTTGTCCCTAAATAACCAATAGGAAAGTTTGTCTTCCCGCTTCCGGGGGTCATCTGACCTATTTTGCCTGTATTAAGGCAGGGGTGGCCAGCCCTTTTCCGTTGTGGGCCTGACCACACCCCTGGAAAGCGTCATGGCCCGGAACACACCTCTGGAAGCGGAAGTAGGTGTGGATGATGTAAATGCACCCACTTCTGCGTTTACGCCAGCCGCAGGCATGTTTGCACATTTACTGGTACATTGCACATGTGTGGGCACATTTTACAGATGACATAAACATGCCCGTTTCCACTTCTGGGTGTGGCGGAGGCAGCAATGGGCCAGATGGGATGGCATCAGGGGCCGGGGCTGGCCCACATGCCATAGGGTGGGAACTCCTGTATTAAGGCTTTGTTCTTCAGGCATTGCTTTTGAAGGGGAAACATGTATATTTGAGCTCACCATTTTGAGGGTCACATGGCAGGCATAAAAGAACTGACCTAACTTGTGAGTAAACAATACTGTACTTTTGTACTTTCTAAACATTTAGTGAAGTGTATTTATTGCTGTGCTAAACAAGGTGTAAAAGCCTCGGAGAACTTGCATTTCAAAACTAAAATGGCCTAAAACTGCCCTGTTTTACTGCTGCTGCACAAACAATTTAATCTTAGACCGACTTTTTAGAATTCTGGAACCCAGGTTGAAGCAGTTACTGTATTCCCAATTTGCCAACACCTAGCTAATTTGGTTTTGGCACACAATTTCAAAATCGCATCAGTTTTTTCCCCCAAGCCCTAAAACACAGTAGAAGACAAGTAACTTTTGTGTTTTGTGAACTTCACATCTCTCTGAAATTTATTATGCTATCTCTCTGTCAATGCCCAGTTGGAACCACAAAACTGTGTCATACTGAGCACAGTAATAGAAAATTAAGAGCAGAAATAAAAACAGTTTAGTCATTTTGTTAAGTGGTCTGCATAAAATTGAAGAAAGAAGGAGTCAGTTTAATCTTACAGAAGGAATTTCACAATTAGGGTGCTACCACAGAGGAAGTCCTGTCATGTGTTTCTACTGACCTTGTCTTGGTGGTATGACATACAAAAAGATCTCTGCAGTTTACTATAAAACCGTCAGTCAATTGGAGACTATTTTTGCCCTAAACATGTACAGAGTTTTCATGAGAACCAGCACCTCAAATTATGCCTGGAAATTAACCAGTAGATTCTTTCACATCAGCACTCTGGCCATTAGAAAGGAGACAGGGTTATGCTTAGACAGATGTGAATTTCACAGAATAGAGTACTCCAACTACTGGTCTTCTATTGGGTTTCAAGGCTTGAAAAACAAGCAAGCTCAAATAAGTGAATATCATGCGGTTTTTTTTAATAAAAAAAACTGGAAACAACATCTTGTACCTGAGTTTCAGGATCCTGAAACATAAGACTTGAAATGATAACTAATTTTACTATGCGCTGCCCAGAAATACACATTTTGTGATAGGTGCGGTTCCTGTAAATTGTTCATAGAGATGTAAAGGTGGGGGGAAAACCGGGATATTGGGGTTTTCCCCCCAGGAAAATTGGGAAGGGAAAATTGACTTGGGTGGGGGGATGGGGAAATGGGGAAAAACCACAATCGATGCTTCTACAGTTCATGGGCATGAGTTATTTTGAAAGAAAAGCCTTTAGCAGCCTGGGAGCATACAATTCCACATGGCTCAGAACACCATAAACTCACATAAGTTACAAAATGAGCTTTACATATACCATTAAAGGTAAAGGTTTCCCTTGCTCGAAAGCCAGTTGTATCCGATTCTAGGGTTCAGTGCTCATCTCTGTTTCAAAGCCGAAGAGAACATCTTCTGCAGATGTTTCCATGGTCATGTGGCAGTCATGACTAGACACCGGGGCAACAGAATGCTGTTACCTTCCCACCGAAGTGGTCCCTATTTATCTACTTGCAATTTCTTGCTTTTGATCTACTAGGTTGGCAGGAGCTAGGACAAAGATGGGAGCTCATTCCATCCTGCAGTACTCGGGAATCGAACTGCTGACCTTCCGCCTCCCAGTCAGCGTCTTAGCCACTTGAACCACTGCAGTGCTATTAATGAAGTAAAAATATTTCTCTTACTAACAAAGAAATACAATAATCCATTTAACTGAACTAATGGAAATTTAGACTAAAAAAAATTCAGTGAGTAAGTAGAAGATAACAAAGTAATGAGGTTTTTTTTACATTTACTTCATCTTCCCAAAAACTTCTACAATTTTAATTCCACACTCATCAGATGAGTTAAAACTTGCACTTTCTCCAGCTTCAGTTGTAATGACACTACTGTATTCTTTTGAACACCCACCACTTTTATTTTCCTCCAGAAGCAGGTAGGAACAGATAGCCACTAATTTATTGGTTTTTGTATTCATCAAATGATTTCAAGCCGTAGTGTGTGTTTTCCCATAGGCAGACCAGATGCATTCAGAAGAGACTGACATCAGGGAATGGATAACAGTTTTATGGCCACACCACCACTAACGATCAAACTTTTGCAGAGCCCCTTCCACCATGCAAGTGGTGAAGTCTGCTCTACGCTTTCCCACAAAAACTGCTTGCTCCAAAAACCCATCTTTGCCTTGTATTCTGCTATGTTTGCAATGACTTTGCCCCAATCATGTCCCATTTCTTCTGAATTATTTGTTATGATTTCCACTGCCCTGGAGACCTCATCATTGGATAAGTGGTTTCCTTAGAAACACGGATCAACTAGATTTGCAGCAAAATGAATATCTCCGCAACAAAAGTTCTTTTTCCCCCTTATTATTTCCAAAAATCTCTTTAGTCTGGGTGTTTTTACTAACAGTCCTTCAGGACCTGTTATTTTCCTTGTTATTTCAGAAAACATTTCAGGTACCTGAGACAAACATGCGTTATCAGATTATATTCTTGCTATAGCGGTAGTTATGGGTTTCAGAAGAGCAGCTGTAGATTCTACACCAGCCCAGAATACATCATTGTCCAAAACAATCTTCCTTATTTGTTTATTGAGGGGTAAACCATCTTGAATAAAAGTTGCTTGTAGAGCTTCCTTTCTGTCCAGGAGACTTTTCAGCATTATCGTTATTCCTCCCCATCTGGTAACAGATAGCAGTTTCAGTGTTCTTGCAGAATTCTTCTGAGACCCTATACTTTTCTCCTTTTGAATGCCCATTAATGTTGTTGAATGATGTGATGTTTCTTAACAAATTTGATAATTTTCTTAGTATCTGACTGAAGATCTTCCATTGCCTTTAACTTCATTATGTCATGAAATAGCAAAATTAAACCATGTGCTGCACAACCAAATGTTTTCACTTGCGGAAATTTTTCATGAATGATGTTTCATGGGTGATAAAAGTATTTTTTAGTTTCTTACATATGAAAAACTTATTTTATTACATATTAACCATAACCAAATATGCATTTCTTGTACTGTTTATACACATATAAAATATTTCCCAATTTCCCCCAATTTTCTGTGTGCCCCCCCCCCCCCCATTCCTGGGTTTTCCCCTCCTTTTAAAATTCCCGAGAATTTTACATCTCTAATTCTTCATTGCAGTAGTTTAAGCTGAAGACTATTAAGGCATGAATAATTGTGGCCAGAGGTCAGCTGGAGCACCAGCTGATGGCCCCATGCATGCCTGGCCATAATACCCACCTTGTAGGGGAAGTTGTTTCAGAAATATTCCGAAGTTCACTTGAACTAGAAGTTTGAAGTGGAGCTGAATAGATTTGGATCAGCCAATAATTAACAGGCCATATGCAGGCGTATACTAGTAATGTTTAATACTTTCTTTAGTAACTTGGTTTCATGGTGATACTAGCAAAATTATACTATTAAAACTGCATGCTTTCAAGTCCATTCCATCTTATGGTAACCCTTTCCAGAGTTTGATTTAGTTTCCTACATTACCTCATACCATTCCCCTATTCTGGGGGTGCCCTGCAACCGTGCAGCTTGCCCATGGCTACATAGGCTGACTTTTCTCTTGAAAGGCATAATAGGGAATTGAACTTCCAACTTCTGAGCTATCCAGCCCATTAGAAAATACCAAATTTAAAATTTAGCCTTTTGAAATAAGTGCATTTGATATTTAAAACTTCTCAGGTTCTGTAGTAATCTGTAAAACCAAATAAAAACCTTAATGGTAAAAAAGACACTGCACATTAATCCTCAGGCATGGGAGGTTTCTCATCTACATGGGCACAGATTAGAATTATTACTGTTTTACACCTATGACTGTTTTGCTTGTTTATAGGGTGTTTTTTTACAGATTCATTTGAGGAGTAAAAGAGTAGGTCATTGTTGCTTTTTAAAACCACAGAATACTTTTGTTTCCATAATCTGTTAGTAGCTGCATCATTTTGGTATTTTTGTGCAGTAACTTAATGTTATGGCAATGTAGCTGCTCAGCCCACAAAACTTTAGTCTCAGTATCAGAAGGCATACCTGTCAACCTTCCCGATTTGGCCGGGATTACCCCGTAAATTGATGTCGATTGACGTCATAACCCGGCCCCCACTGCCAAAACCCCGTAATTGGGCAGCGGGGGAAATGCTTTCCGCGCATGCGCGGAAGGGTTTTACCCCTTCCACACATGCGCGGAAGTGCTACGTCACTTGCATAAGGGCTGCGCAAGCGGCGTAGCGCTTCCGCGCATGCGCGGAAGGGGTAAAACCTTTCCACGCATGCATGGAACGCGACCTGCGCACAAGCGATGTGCGCAGATCCCGTTTTTCCGGAGCTGCGGGTTGACAGTTATGATCAGAAGGTGAGACAGTGAAAAGAACTGAGAATGGGCCTAATGTACAGTATAAGATTTACTGTCATATTCAACAGTTAAGATTAGCCATCTGGATTTTAACAAGCAATGTGTCTTGAGTCTCCATCAACATATGGTTTCCTAAAAACTTTATAGGCAATTAAAATAAAGAAGAAATATTATTCTGCATCGTGTAAGCAGTGTAGTTTACAATAAGGGTTTTAGATAGCAATCCTATATAACTAGTTAGGTATTTACCAAGATAACAAGGTGGAGCTTCTTAAACCTAACAGGCAGGGAATCTACACAAGGACTATTTGCCTGTTCTGGCTAACACTACAATTCTCTACTGGTCCAGAATCTTGGATATGATGAAAATTATAAATATTTGTATTTAAGAAGGGTAAGAAAAAGCCTGAAATCAAAACTGAATGATGAAGCAATATTCATAAAAGCAATAAATACTTGGGTGGTACAAGTGATAAGCTATAGTGCAATTATTGTAGATTGTACAGTGGCTGAGTTGGATGGTTTGGACCAGAAAACAAGGAAGTTGATGACTGCAGATCATCACTATTTGGTGGCTCTAGACTTCCTGGGTACGTCGCTTCACCGTAGGGAGGCAGGGCCTATTAGAATGGCCCGCCCCAGGCAACTGATGGATCCTGATGGATTCCAGAGGGAACTGGGGGATTTTCCTCTGGATCGGCAACACGATTCGCCCGAGGCGCTGGTTGACCTGTGGAACAGGATGACAACAGCGGCCTTGGATGAAATCGCACCACTACGGCCTCTCAGAGCTCATCGAGCTAGGTCATCTCCATGGTTCACAGATGAACTGCGGGAGCTCAAACGGGCAAAGAGACGCCAAGAGCGCCGCTGGGTGAAGACCCAGAGAGACTCCGATTGGACACTAGCTAGGGTCACTATTAGGGCCTATCTAGTGGCGATGGAGGTGGTGAGGCGACAATACTTCACCACCCTTATCGCCTCCGCTGATAATCGCCCAGCCACCCTGTTCCGGGTTACCGGGTCTCTCCTTGGTAGGGGGACCCCGGTGCCCGGTTGGCAGGGGTCGGCTGAGGACTTTGCTGACCATCTAGTGGAGAAAATCGATCGGATTCGCTCTGGGTTTAATCCTGGCGTGGATGGGGAGAGTCCGGAGGGAGCCGGAGCACAGTCTTGCCATGCCATCTGGGACCGGTTTGATCCAGTTGCCCCTGATGAAGTGGACAGGCTCCTTGCAGCTGTGCGCGCCACTACCTGCCCTTTGGACCCCTGTCCCACCTGGTTGGTGAAAACCTCCAAGGCAGTGACAGGTGGCTGGGTTGGGGCTGTGATCAATGCATCATTGCGGGAGGGGGTGTTTCCTGCACCTTTAAAACATGCTTTGGTGCGCCCCCTCCTGAAGAAATCTTCCCTCGACCCAGCTGTCCTAACTAACTATAGGCCTGTCTCAAACCTCCCCTTTTTAGGGAAGGTGTTGGAGAAGGCAGTGGCGTGTCGGCTGCAGGGGGTACTGGATGAAGCGGATTATCTGGACCCTTTTCAGTCAGGATTCAGGCCTGGATATGGTACCGAGACGGCATTGGTCGCACTGATGGATGATCTCTGGCGGGAGCGGGACGGTGGTCACCCATCCGTCCTTGCTCTTCTTGACCTCTCAGCGGCTTTCGATACCGTTGACCATGGTATCCTTCTGGAACGGCTCCGAGGTTTGGGAATCCAGGGTACTGTGTGGTCCTGGTTTTCCTCATTTCTGAAGGGTCGGTCCCAGTCGGTGTGGTTGGAGAGTGAGAGGTCCAGTCCTAGGCCCCTCAAATATGGAGTGCCTCAGGGCTCGGTGCTCTCTCCTCTCCTATTTAACATCTACATGAAACCGCTGGGTGAGATCATTCGTTCCCATGGGGTGCGGTACCATCAGTACGCGGATGACACTCAGTTGTACATCTTGGCCCATGGGGACCCCAGTGATGCCGTCAAAGTCCTTTCCAGATGCCTGGAAGCTGTGGGGGTCTGGATGGGGGCTAACGGGCTACAATTGAATCCCAGCAAGACTGAGTGGCTATGGATAGGGGGTCCTGCGTTAATCCGGGAGCTTCCATCGTTGGTTCTGGATGGGGCTATTTTGCCCCAGACAGACCCGGTGCGCAACTTGGGGGTCCTCCTGGATTCACGGCTACTGCTAGAAGAACAGGTGGCGGCTGTGACCAGGAGGGCTTTCGCCCAACTTCGGGTGATTCGCCAGTTGCGCCCACTCCTGGACCGGGACTCCTTGCTCATGGTCACCCATGCTCTGGTTACCTCCAGACTAGACTATTGCAATGCGCTCTACATGGGGCTGCCCTTGACGACCATTCGGAGGCTACAGCTGGTCCAAAATGCGGCTGCCCGGATGGTGATGGGGTGTGGCCGTTATGCTCATGCTTCGCCACTGCTCCGGGAGCTGCACTGGTTGCCAGTATGTCTCCGGGTGCAATTCAAGGTGCTGGTTTTGACCTTTAAAGCCCTATATGGTAGTGGGCCAGGTTACCTAAGAGACCGCATCGCCCTGAGGACGTCTGTCCGTCCAACCAGAGCGGACCGGACGGGCTCTCTAATTGTTCCATCAGCCAGAGGGGCTCGCCTCTCTGGCACAAGGAGGAGAGCCTTCTCCGTGTCTGCACCGGCCCTCTGGAACCTCCTGCCAACAGAATTACGTCTTCAGACGGAGTTGCTGCCTTTCAGAAGGGATCTTAAAACCTGGCTGGCAGGTCAAGTGTGGGGTGCGGGTGGAAGGGTAACCACCATGGGGTGGTTGGTGTAGAGGAACTCTTCCCCATGGTGCCTTTTCGATCCTGCAACCCTTGCTTTTTAGGGGGTGGGTAGTCTTAACTTTTTTTACTGTTTTAACTGTTTTTAGGATTATTGTTGTATTTGTGAATATTGTCTGTAAACTCCTTGGGTTGCCCTGGGGTTACTTTTTATGTTGTTAGCCGCCCAGAGTCGGCCTTGTGTTGAGTGGGCGGGATATAAATTGAATAAATAAATAAATAAATAAATAAATCATGTTCTTCCTCCACAATATGGTGTAGCTAGATTATATCTGCTACAAGAGGATGGAGGACAAGGATTGCTGCAAGTGAAACAAATGGTGGAATAAGTTTGTAGCAGTAACAAGAGAATGCTGAATTAAATTTCTAGGGAAGGTATCATCAAGACATCTGAGTCAAAAGATGCATACAGGGAAGCAATATTAGGGAACAGAATAAATGCTTGGAATAATATACCATATAGGTAGACCATAGTGTACTACTACTATTGCTGCTGCTGCTGCTACTACTACTAAAGTACTTAGGTAGTTTATACTTAAGGTAGTGGTCGTGGTGGTAGAAGAAGAAGAATAGATACAATAGAATCATAGCTGATGTACCATAAATTCAATTCAGACTAATGGTAAAACTTTTTAAGGTTTCAGGGGAAGCAGTGCATAAATGGATTGAATGACTGAATGAATTAATAGTACACAGCCACTATCCACCTACCAATGAGGAAGTCTATGCCTACTATCTCACTTACCTATAAGATTACTAGGCAGATTTATGCAAGCTTCTATCTTTCAGCCTTGCTGCCTGCATCAGAATTCCTTATACAGTAGTACAGTACCTTTCTTAGGTAGATAATGTATTCTACCTAATAATGGGCCCAACGGCAAAATGAGTGAAGGAGGAATCACTATTCTAATTCCCAATGGTCATGGAGGTGGAAGAGGCCATGCAGATGGACTGGCTGTAAAAATGCACCTTGTCCATATCTTCAAGGCTGCAGCAGTCCATTGCAGTCTCAGTTTAAATCCTGCATGTCTCATTTCATACAGTATGTGCTGCAGGAGTTGGCTCCATGATCACAGCGTGTGAGTCACTTCATGGCAAGATGGGATCCACCTTAAATAAATGTATGCCAGTGGCACTTTTCCTGTAATCCAGGGGAAATGTATACTTGGGTACAAATAACAAAAATGCAACAGAAATGCTAAGTACCAGGGCCACCACCAGAAATTTCTGGGCCCCATGCTGAGCAATCCTATTGGCCTACACACACACACACACACCATGGCCGGTGGCGGCAGGGCCCCTGTCAGCTCTGGGCCCTATATGGCAGTAATGGTAGTACTGCCCTGATGGCAGCCCTGCTAAGTACCACAGTCACAGGGTCTGAAATTAATTAAACAAGACTTTATATGCATCCTGTTCTGTTTTATGTACAAAGGTGAGTCTGTGGATTTTGTCTACGTGGCCAATGAACTTGGAACTAAATGTTGCAGAATAAATATCCTACCCTTCCCCCAATTCTGTTTATAAATATTCATATCCATTTCATAAAGATTTGCAGTGATAAATCTTTGGTTAGTAAAATGATTGAGGGAAATTCTACTCCAACAGAGACACAAATAGGTTGGAATGGTAGTATGCGTTTAAACACAACAAATGAATATTAATGAACTATTTTCCTTCTTTGCCATTCCTCTCTTGTAAATGCTAATTAATCCTTTTCAATCCCATCTTTTATCTTTACCAAGGCCATCTGTCTTAAAAATGAAAGCACTCAGGTATTTGAAATTCCAAACTACAAAATGCTTTCATCTATTCCTCTAATGGGCTGTTGGAAAAACAAAATACAGAACAGAAGTGATCAAAAAGACACCTAGCCCATGATGGTGAACCTTGGTACTCAAGCTGTTCTTAAACTTCAATTCCCAGACTTTCCCCCAAATTCGCCATCACCAATGTAGGTTGTTTTCCCAGATGGGATTCTCTAGAAATTAAGCACAAGCACTTAACCTTCTTGTAATATGGAATAGGGATTTTGTTTTTACTATTTATAACAAGGAAAACAATGAGTTAAACAAAAATTGCCACATTTAATATCTTGCAGTTTGCTATTGGGATTTTTTTATTATAAAAAAATCAATCAGTGGAAAGTGTTGAAAGAAAAAAAATCCTGCGTCATTTTTTATAGCAAACTTCGATGCCAAGAAACATTGGAAGGACACTGGTGGTGCAAGTGGTTAAACTGCTGCACTGCAACCCAAAGTTTGTAGGTTCAACCTTGACTCAGCCTCCAATCCTTCTGAGGTCAGTGAAATGAGTACCTAGCATGTTGGGGGCAAAATGCTAATTAACTTGTGAACTGCACATAACGTTCCACTGCATGTTTCAGCTCTGTACATAGTGCACTAAGCACTCTGGGGTGGTATATAAGTGTGATTGCTTTGCTTTTTGCTTTCACTAGAATTCTCAGTATGTTCAGGAAAAGTGAGTATATTAAACCCATAACCCCAAGCCCAACTATACCTCTAGTACCACTCTTCAGTACATTAGAATTTTGAGGGGCTCAGCAAATAACTTACAACTGACTCAATCCAGATTGCTTTCTTAGTCAGCAATCTATCTATATACTGTATATATAAAATACAGAGGTGTGGTCTTGCATGTGCTCTATATAAACCTGCACCCCTGGACCGATCATGCAGAAAATTGGTACATACATACCTTGCCCTCTGGAGACCAGCACTGGGGGGGGGGGCATGAGCCCCAGGGGGGTGTATGCCCCTAAACTGATCTGCAAAGGGAAGTATACTTGACAGGAGGGTGTGTGGTTGTCCCAGTGATGTCATAGTGATGCTAATGTCCTAGCCCCAGATAGGTCACCCGATTGTGACATCATTGTGATGTAATTGAGCAGGCTGATGTCACAGTCCCAGGTAGGGATGTAAAGGGGACACATGTATGGGAAGGATAAGGCCAGACCGTTGACAGAGAAGTGGGATGGGTGAGGGAAGAGAGAGATGGAGGAAGGGATGTCACAGTCCCAGGTAGGGCAGGGACAGACACATGTACGGGAAGGATAAGTGGGATGGGTGAGGGAAGAGAGAGATGGAGGAAGGGAGGCAGGAGTGACCCACACACACACACCATGAGGCTGGCCTACGTTAAAGAAAAAAACCTGAGTAAGGCCGGGTAATTAGCTAGTAGTTAATAAAGTATTGTATTTGCTGTTTTGTGATGTAATGACAAGCCATGAGAGCTGAAAATTCCAACATGGTTACTTGTGAAGAACATGTTGGTTCATACTGCCACATTACCCTACTCTCTTTGTGGATGTAGCTAAACTAACCAGAAATTACCAAGGGAGGGAGACATAAGAACAGCCTTGCTGGAACAGGCCACAGGAGCCCATCCAGTCCAGCATTCTGTCTCACACAGTGGCTCACCATTTGCTTCAGGGTATTATTCCCAAGGAGATGCCTTCACCTGTTTAGGATTCCCTGGAAATGGCATTGAGAGATATCCTTCCATAAGAACATAAGAACAAAGCCTCCAACTGTTTCAGATTGTAGATCCTGCTTCATTGCTCTCCAAACCTGACTTTGATGCTGTCTTCCAGACAGTAAGTAGTAGTTCTGGTGCCAGCAACACATTCTTCCCCCTTCTCCATCTTAAGGGATGGGTATGAGCCACCGCCAAGAAAAAGAGCAAGATAAATCTTATGTCAGCCAAAAGAGAAAGAATAATATTATGCCTTAAAAATCCAAGGAAAGTGAATTCAGCTGGAAAGTATTGATGTTAATTTTTCTACTCCCCAATAGATTGGTCTCTAGGTTTTGCCATCTTCTCACTTTTGGCATCTGAGGCAAAGCCTTAATTTCCCTGCCCTGAATTACAGTCCAGTTGACTTCTCATTCTTGGTCTATCATCGTTGTCGACTGCAACTCATATCCAAGAATGCATTTTTTCCTGAAGCAGGAAAAATGACACTGGTGTGAATTTGTTTAAGGTGGATCTCAGCTTACCATGAAGTAAACCACACACTATGATATTGGAGCCATCTCCTGCAGCACAAATGAAATGAGACATGCCAGATTTAACACCAGGACTGCAATGGATTGCCGCAGCCTTGAGGATACTGTATTATCAAGGTGCACCTTCACAGACAGTCCATCTGGCATGGCCTCTTCTGCCTCCATGACCATTTGGAATCAGAATTCCTCCACCACTCATTTTGCCGTTGGGCCTAATATGATGGTTTCCAGTGGCATTTCCTCCACTGAGGGGGACCATCACCACACCCAAAGGGGTTTATCCTCCCGTAGCCATTAGCCCCTTTAGGGAGTCAGGTTAGTTAACCACCACCTGGCACTCAGTGTTGAGTCGCTGGCTGCATGGTCTACTCCATTACCGTAGCAGGATGTCCAGCCAGACAGTATCTTGGTCTATCAGAAGAGTGAGAAGCCCAGGGGTTTGATACAATTGGGCAGTGTGAATTAAATCATTTTATTAATGAATAATCATCAAAGATTCTCACAATTATTATGTTTATATATGAGCGCTCTCTCTCTCTCTCTCTCTGTCTAGCAGTGCTTCTTCCAGTGGCCAAGGTCTTCCTATGATTAGTAATCGAGCACACCCTTTTTGGTATGTTCTTGCTAAAGTTGCCCACTTGTTACTCACATTGAGATTTTTTTCATGCCAGACTAGGACTTTCTTATTCTTCCAGTCTTCAAAAGGTCTTCTTATTGTAGATCGTATAGATGTTTGTTTTAATTCCTGTTGCTTGAAAATTATTTTTCATTCCTGCAAATTTGTTGATTTTTAAAAATTATTATTAGGTCTCAATTGTTCTTACATATTACTAAACAATAAAGTGAAAAATGAGGATATTAGGTGAAGATCACTGCTAAAAGACATACCTGACGAATAAATTAAGGTGGGCTAGCCATGTTGCATGCACAAGTGACAATAGATGGAGCGCCAGATTAATGAATTGGTATCCGAGGGATCACATAAGACCTAGGTGAAGACCACCTCACAGATGGGAAGCTTTTCTCAAGAAAAATGTTGGATCAACATGAAGAAAAACTGTCAGGGACAGATCATTATGAACAGAAGTTGTGCAGAATGTCATTGCGGAGACGTCCACTCATATGAGTGCTCCTCGCTGCATAATGACTCCAAGCTATCCAAAGTGTACCATAGAAGCCAGTTCAAACCATGGTTTCTAATCCCAGTTTAATCGCCTTTGTGATCCAACTACCGGTAACTACAATTCTGATTCGTGGGGGGGGGGGGGGAATGAAAATCTATGGTTCGCTGAAAATATTGAGCAGATAGGCATGGTTTCTTTACTTCTACACCCACAAAAGAAGGAAAGGGAAGTGGGCTTATGCAATTTATACTAACTAATCCATTGTTCTGCATTTTTCTGTGGTAGGCTCTGAATCCAAGAGCTCCATAGCTCAAATAGCAGAAAAGGCTGATGGGATGAGATTATTACAACCAGTTTGCACCCTGTGTGAACAATTTATGCCTCCATTTTTCATGGTGAACGAAGGGGTTGGATTTGCAATTCACAGTGCTAACGTCTCAGTAGAATACTAAATCACATCTCTGCTGATGTGTTGGCAGGTAGGTCAAACTTGCCTTCTATACTTTGCAATATATTGCAAGCTGTACTAGCGCACAACAGCTGATTAGCTTGACTTTGTTAATATGTACTATCTCACTCCTTTCAGAGAATTAGTCATAGATCTATTTCAGGCCAGTTCCCTTCACAGCAGCTCATAATTCAATAACAATCACATTATATATACTGTATTAATATGTATTTTAATAAACATATCCCCTCATTTAAATTTCTGTGAACAGAAAACCTGAATAATGGGAACAGAGGAAACCAAGGGACACCACCACAACTATGGCATTCAGTTTACAGCAGACTGTTTCTATCCGGTCCTTATTCTTATGTTGAACTTTGAAAGTTAAGAATGTAGGAAAAGCCAACTGGACCAGTCTGAAGATTGTCCGCCTTTCCCATAGTGGACAGCCAGATGTCTATGAAGTCTACAGCAATGAAGGCAGTATTACCCTCAAATGGAAACCCCATGGAAACCATTTATTCAGTGGCACAGTGCATTTGTTCAACATAGGCCTCATAATGAATAGTTACTTATCACTGTCATATCGCATGATTCAAATAAAATACACCATTGACTCGATGAGATTAACACGTTAACTAACCATTCAGGAATCAATACAATGGGTCTATTCTTATTTAGGCTTAGCAATAGGATACTGGGACTGCAGTGGCTCAGTTGGCTAAGACACTGACTGGAAGGCAGCAGGTCAGCAGTTCGATACTCAGCACTGCAGGATGGAATGAGCTCCCATCTTTGTCCCAACTCCTGCCAACCTAGCAGTTCGAAAGCAAGAAATTGCAAGTAGATAAATAAAGGCCACTTTGGTGGGAAGGTAAACAGTGTTCTGTGTGCTCCATTGTCTAGTCATGCCTGCCACATAACCACGGAAATGTCTGCAGAAGCAGACAGCACTGGCTCTTTGGCTATGAAACAGAGATAAGCACTGAACCCTAGAGTTGGATACGACTGGCTTTCGAACAAGGGAGGCCTTTATTGGCAACTGACAGACCAACCATTTGCCTGAAACTAGAAGGGTACCTTGTTTAGGGTCATCTAGTTTAGAAAGTGACAATTTGTGATGAAAAACATGATAGAGATCTATACAAATGATCAGTCACATCAACACTCCAATTTGCTCAGAGCTGAAACTTGCGGTGGAACATGTCAAAAACACGTAAATGAGGAGGGGAAATCACAAACAATGTCTGAGGGCAAATGAAACAGAACATTGGATAGAAAAACCCACAGAATGTGGATGGGATATCCACATATCCACTCACCTGATTTTTGTTGGAGGTTGTCAATCATAAATTGTTATTTCTCTTCCTCTCAGCATTATCCTGGTAGTTATTCTGCCCATCAGTGTTTTGGCAGTAGATTCTATGGGGATCATTATTATGTAGACTGGTGTAAAAGTTACCATACTAGTAGAAGTCTGCTAGTGTGACAGGACTGTCCTCCCTTCCTCCAGTCTAGGACATGGAAGGGGGAAGGAAAATTACCCCAGGCACAGTTTTTCCATCAGCAGATGTACAATGTTGGATCTTCTCTGCATCACAACAATCAGTATACAGGACAGAGTGTAGCACAAGCAAAAAAGAAGTCCCAAATATGAGAAGATTACAATTTTACTGAGGACCAAAGTGTATGGCATCCCAACTGCACACTTAGGACTTTATAACACTAGTGATGCAGTTTCCTATGAGTGTGTGTCTGACCAGTCATACTTGCATATTAAGTCCATGTTTGCTTCCTGGAGAATCATTAAAAAGAAAAGAAATCAAGCACAATTTGAGGAATATAGAAAATAAGATGACTGGATGAGCTAGGTATCTAGTTGTGGAGCGAGAGGGGTTGGAAGTTTGATTCCCCATTGTGCCTCCCAGGAGAAGAGCCGGTCTGTATAGCCATGGGCAAGCTTCATAGCTCCAGGGTGTCCACAGAAAAAGGGAATAGTAAACCACTTCTGTGTATTCTCTACCTAGAAAATCCTAGAGAGGGTAATCATAAATCAGAACTAACTTGACAACGTATCATTATTATTAGAAAACAAGAGAAGACTTTACTATGACAAACAGACATCTGTGAGCACTTACAGAATTCTTGAATTCAACTATTTGCTTACTGTAATATCTAATTTGATGGAATGATGGAAGGTGAACATAAGGGATAAATACGAGCAATTCAGCAGATGTCATTGCAGATGGAATTGAAGCCTCAAGAGTTAAAGGTTACTACAATCATTAGTAATGACTGAAAGTTGATTTAACATGAATAGTACCAGTTTTTAAAAGTTAAGAAAACTTGTGGTTTTATGATACTTCATATTTCTTTCTTACATGTCCTTGTTATTGATAAGCCCATGACTTGGCTTATTCTGGAAGAATAAGGAGCTTGAGTTTTTCTGTCATTTTGATAGAGGCTATCTTTAAAATAAAAAAACAAAACCTCTTGCTTGTCTTGCTTCAAAGCAATGCTTTAAAGGCAGACCACTTACCTTTTTCAAACAGGATATCTTAATTATAACCTTGCATACGCATAGCTTAATGTTGAAACCTAACAACAGTTACTATTTGGATCATTCTATATTCTCAGATGGCAGCCTCCTCTTTTTGTAAGTGAGTCTCTTCTCCTCAGCCTCTGAAGCAAATCAAAACTGGAAGATTACATGGCATATTCAGGGGCCGAAATCCTGTTGCTTACTGTAGTAAATTGACTAGAATCACCCATTGAATCAATGGAGATTTAGTGACTCAATTCCTACATAAATCCCAATGATTCAATGGGCTTACTCTAGCAGAAGTTAGTCCACTAAGCAACAAGATTTTAGCCAGGATCTCTGTGGACTGAAGATTGAACATTGGCCATTCTTATGTTCACTTCTATGAACATTTCAGACTGGAATCAAATATTGGGCCTATAACCCTAGTGAAAATGGCAATAGCATCAATAAGGAGTTTGGTTTCAGCACCCTCATTATTTCCATTATTGGTGATTTATACTTACAGTTAATTGATACCCTTGTGTAGATGTTTGCTTCTGTTTTGCATATGTAACCAACTTTCTTGCTGCAGGGCGATTCTATGGCTTTCTTCTACTGCAGGTTGTAGAAGTGAGGAATAAACGTTTTGTCCATAAAGATTTCAAGCCAATCATCTCTTGAGTTTACCATTGCTTTGTCAATGTTATAGAATTGCCTTGGCATGTAGCAGCTGCTTCTTGATTTTCTCACATGCTAGGGACACGGCAGAAAGCACAGTTCCTGATCAGTGAGTTGGGACTATGTTTCCATGGATACTGGGGCACATCTGCCTATTTCCTGATTCCTTTGTATTTTGTGGCTATATTTTTTTCCTATATTTTCCTGTGAACCGACCATAGTTATGGGGAATGAGAGTCATCCTGCTGGCAGTACAGGACTGCTATTCTCTGGAGGCCGAAGCAACTCAGAGTCAATCTAGAATAGATGGTACATTTAGCATGTCCAGTGGAACATCGTATAACGAACACCCCCTATAGCGAAATAATCACATAACAAATATGATTTTTTTAATAAATGGTGGTCTGCATAACAATTTTTCCTTTGGAAAAAATTGTACAATGAACATTCAATGGGAAAAACTGCTTAGCGGAAAAAAATGTTGTATGTTTTTTTCCCATAGGAAAAACCGTATAATGAAAAAATCGCATAGCAAACAGATCCGTAGAATGAATTAAAATTGTTATACAGGGTTTTACTGTATTTAGAAGTGGTGCTCCCTCAAGTGGCGAAAGACTCTTGCTTGTTATAGCTTGTGCTTTTCCTCACTTCCATATCTTGCGCTTTGCTGCAGTTGGTTACTCACTGGAAGATAGGCACAAGCCTACCTGAGAATTCTGATTGCTGACAAAACATTGTTCCTGATAGGGAAACATATTTAGCATAGAGAGTACCGTGATACCTCATAAAACGTCCAAACTTGGTTCCACAAGTTTGGACTTTATATGGATTTGGACTTTGTATGAGGCATGCAAAATCCTAGCCGCGATGCCTCATACAACGTCCAAATCTTTGCGGCGATGCCTTGTACAACGTTGTTTCCATAGAGATACATTGTACTGTAACAGCACAGACTTCAGGGCAAAGTCAAAGAAACAGACAGGAAACTGACAGAACTTTAAGAAATCATTTTCTAAAGGCTAAATACATTACAAAAACATGTCAAGCAACCCTGATTGTCCAAGAACCTGAAGAATGCTGCAAAAATCCCAGGAATGCTTCTAAAAATTATGATGAAAAAATTCAAAAAAAATCTAAAATCACGCTTAAAACCACTCCTAAACACTCTTCGCCTCATGCAAACCCCACAAGAGCAATGCATGCACGTGTCCTGCCTTTTATACTGCCCAGGCACAATGCAACCTGGGAAAAACCCCAATGCCTCATACAAAGTCGCAGTGACTTTGTATGAGGTAACTTTTCAAGAAATTTGGCGATGTTGTATGAATTCGATGTTGTATGAAGTGGACTTTGTATGAGGTATTACTGTATATATCTCCATTCACACCTTGTTGGAGCCCCGTAAAAATAAGAACAGAGAAGGCGGCCTTATTTTGAATCATGCTAACAGTTTCTCTAGTCTTTTAGAGACCGGGCCCCCAAAATGCAAACCAAAACTCACTTACTTATTGCAAAGTGCCAACACAGCAACAGGGAGGGAGGAAGCACTCCCATTGGGCTGCTGGGCAGAGGGGTGCAGCAAACTCTGTGCTGGGGTGATTTCTGGGTGCCCACAGAGAGGGCTCTGAGTGCCACCTCTGGCACACATGCCATAGGTTCACCACCAACATTCTAGTCCAACTTTGTATGTGTTAAGTTTTGCAGAAGTCTTCCAATGTTTAAGATTTCCATGATGGAAGAAACGATATCAATGTATTAAATAAGCACTGTACAGATATCCTGCTATTCCTTTGAAAACTGCTTATAGCAAGAGACATTTTGGAAAATTCAACAAGGAATTCTTGCCATTTAGTAGCAAAACAGGTTTATGCGGCTGTTGATCTGGAGTTTAGTCAACTAGTACTTAGTACAAATGCAGGAGCAAGATGATACAATTTACTGTACTAGTTAATTTGTTTTCCTGGGAACAGAGAGAACCCAAGTGAGTCTAAGTTGCTAGACTGTCATTGCACAGATGGTATCTGATGCAAATGTAAGTACAGTGGAACCTCAGTTAATGTAATTAATGTGTTCTCCAGGATGTTTCTTACAGGGAAGATTATTTTAACTAAATTTCCCATAGGAATGCATTGAATGCAATTTCCCATAGGAATGCATTAAAAACCAAAATACTTTAACTGAATCACTGTTTTCTATAGGAATGCATTGAAAACCAAATAATCTGTTCCAGAAAAAATCTGTAACCCAAGCCACTGTTTTCTATGGATTTCCTTTTGTTATCGATTTTTATGTTAACTGAGCCATTTGTTAACTGAGGTTCCACTGTACAGGATCTATGCTGACCTAATCTTCTTTTGGCAAAAGCACTGTTTTTTGTGCAAAACACATTTGAAAGCCCCTAACCATTCCATCCGACAATGGCTACTGATTGGTTACAAGTGGACAACAATGCTTTATGCTATGCTGCTTCAACTTGCAAAGCCTCTGACTAACTATTCCAAGTTGGGCGCATCAAATATGGGAAATAAAATATGGGAACCTGCAGTCCCCAGTTTTAGGGGGCTATTCTAACTCTCATCAGCTCAGTCAACTTCTTTTTAAGAATAAACCCAGTCTATCATTGGTAAAAGATCTAGTCCCGTGATGGCGAACCTTGGCTCTCCATATGTTCTTGGAATTCAATTCCCAAAAGCCCAAGCCCCCATGAATCCACATGAATGGGTTTGCTGCGATTCATCTGGCCCACTCCACTCCCGTCGCTCCTGGAAGCAGAAGTAAAACACGCCTGTATGGCAAAGCAATGACGTGGGCCAGATGAATCGCAGCAAACCAATTTGTGTGGATTCATGGGGGCTTGGACTTCTGGGAATTGAGGTCCAAGAACATATGGGGAGCCAAGGTTCACTATCATGGATCTAGTCCTTCTAGCTTAATGTGTGTTGAATAAGTTAACATTGAATATGTGTTAAATTGTTCTACTATAAGAAGAAATTCATGAAGAAAAGTACATTGTAACAAAGGAATAGAATCCCATTTTGCTATTAAATTTCAGACATGGAAAGAATGAATCACTATTCAAACACTATTTCATTATGACTAACCGTAGGTATCATAATATGTAACAGGTGAGTTGCAAATCCAAATTGAATTGGGGGTGGACCTGTTGGCTTTTCCTTATTAGCCACACTGACAGGTGACTGTGGTTGTTAACAAAGCCTGTGTAAATATGGTAGAAACATAAGGTAGGCTGAGATCTTCTCTGAACACCATTATCCACAAACAGATATATGAAGTAGGGAGATTATATTTTGAAATGGAATTGTGAAGTGACTTCCAACCTTTTTTCAGACAAGTGAGCTTCTGTGTTGCAGTCTGCAGTATACACAACTCAGGCAGATGTCAGCTACCTGGCATGCCATGAACAGTCAGGGAAACAGCACAGCAACAGCCAAGTCCTGCTGGACAACGTGCCCGTCCCAAGCAGTGAACTTCAAAGCTCATGTCAAGCGACATGCAAGATCTAATCAGTCCAGTTCCATTGGGAAGCAGACAACTGATATTATGAGAGGCCAACTCCTCGCCATTCTTAGGCTTGAGGAGGGAGATTCAAACTCCTCCTCACTGGAAAAGTCTTATAGAATCTGGGCCAGTCCCTGCCCTAATTACCTTCTTCCAGATCAAGGCCCTGGTCTCATCTAGGGCTGCCATAATAAGGTGTCCAGTAGTGCGATGCCTTAGTGGCTAAGACGTTGAACTTGATGACTTGAAGGTTGGAATGTCAGCAGTTCGAGACCAGTGGTGGGCTCCAAAGACTTTTACTACCACACTGTGGGCGTGGTCTGGTGGGTATTGCCAGAGGGAAAGCCATGTGTTGCACCCAAATTAGGACTACTTTATTTCAAAACTTGGATGGGCAGGGTCAGCCAGAATTTCTGCTACCGGTTCTGGCGAACTGGTGTGAACTTGCTGGTGCCCAACATTGTTCGAGACCTGAGTGCTGCTTCTCTGTCCCACCTCCTGCCAACCTAGCGGTTTGAAAGCAAGAAATTGCAAGTAGATAAATAGGGACCATTTCAGTGGGAAAGGTAAACAGCATTCTGTGCACTCCAGTGTCTAGTCATGTCTGCTACATGATTAAAAAAACATTTGCAGAGGAGATAGCTATAAAATGAAATGAGCAGCACACTCTAGAGTTGGATATGACTGGATTTCAAACTAGGATGATCTTACCTAACACAGGGAAGATGCTTTACATTCCAATGTGGTGTCCTAGAGCATTTTGCTGTGGTTTTGTGCGCAACCCGAGACTGGAGAGCTTTTGCTGAAACAAAATTAGGTGGTTTCCACTATGAGAGGAAGGAAGGCAGCAAGACTGTGGGAGAGTGTCTTTTTGCAGTTAACATCTAGTGCAATGCAGTTTGCTTGCCTTAGAATGGCACTCTTCTATATGATACACAATCTATATTATACTATTTAATACCTAATATCCTAATTGAGGGTACTAATGCAGCATAGGTAAGCCTTGTCATAGAAGGAACTGCAGTCACTTAGTGATTAAGAAGCTGAACTTGATGACTGGAAGGTCCTCAGGTTAGTAGTTTGAGTCCCGAGTGCTGCACGGTGGAGTGACATCCCATCTCCTGCCAACCTAGCAGTTGCAAGTAATTGCAAAAAATCGCTAGTAAATAAATAGGTACCACTTTGGTGGGAAGGTCTGTGCACTCCAGTGTCTAGTCATGCCTACCTCATGTCTACAGAAGCATCTGCAGATGCAGACAATGCTGGCTCTTTGACTGTAAATGGAGAATAGTACTGCACCCTAGGGTCTGGTTATCCAGCAAGGGAGTCCTAAGTCTTGTAAGATATATTTATTGTATGTCGTATTTATTGCCACTCCACTCAAGATTTTATTTTCTCGTGAGGAATGTGGCCAATAAGTGTGTAAACAATTATATTCCTGGGGAAATGTATTCTGCTCTTTGGTACAGAAATATTAAAGGTCTATGAAGGAGATAATGAAAACAACAGATATGTAAAATATGAAATAACTTGAGACGCATAGTACAGTAGCAAAGACAGACCAATGCAAGATAATAGAGCAGATAATAAATATATATCTAATTTGCTGGCATATAAGACCCACTCCCCCCCCTTTAAAATACACTGGAAAATGGAGTGCATCTTGTACTGTATATAGTGACCTATAGTGGGTTATTTTGGTAATAATGGGGTGCATCTTATACTCCAATGCATCTTATACACCGGCAAATAAGGTATTTAATTTTGGGCACTAAAATCAGCTCTGTTAAAGACTTAAAACAACAATTAGCATCACTCCCTCACTTGATTGAATCTCATTGTATTTTAGGATATTACTTTAAATATGGAATAGTCTACATTAGCCAAGCCAGGAACAAAGGAGAGCATGCCAAGTTTTAACAATGGGCAGAGTGTGTACTTAGCAGTAGCAACCTATTTGGTTGAGTCACAAGCATGATCCAACTGGGGTGCATCCTTCACATGTGTGTGTGTGTGTGTGTGTGTGTGTGTGTGTGTGTGTGTGTGTGTGTGTGTGTGTGTGTG
The DNA here is from genome assembly GCA_035047305.1 of Bradypodion pumilum. Taxonomy (NCBI): domain Eukaryota; kingdom Metazoa; phylum Chordata; class Lepidosauria; order Squamata; family Chamaeleonidae; genus Bradypodion; species Bradypodion pumilum. The sequence continues at coordinate 19,547,558 of JAWDJD010000002.1, forward strand.
TGTGTGTGTGTGTGTGTGTACGCTCACAGGGAACGCCTTTCCCCCTCCAACCAACCTTTTCAGACAGAAGCCTGAGTGAGAGAGCAGAGCTGACTGAGGAGGGTGGTGCCAAAAGCAGGCTGATTTTAGTGCTGCGTGGCTGTTCTCTGAAAGCAAGAGCTAAATCTAATCTTCCTGGACTACCCAGCCAATTTTTTTTAAACCTCTTTTGCACACTTCAATGTTTTCAAGGATTGCTGGGTTGCTGTGGGGTGTTTTCTCACCCATGCAGAGCTGATGGTGGGAAGTCTTTTGGGAAGGCACAGTAATTGGACACCAAATCCACAGCAAAGCAAAACTTCACTCACCGGTAAGTTTCACGAGAGAGTTAAAAAGAAAGGAGGTGTACTATTTTCTGAGCGGTGTTTACCCTTATTCTTGTAAGTGCCTTCAATACCTGCTTGGTAACTTAGAAGGAAGTCAGACTTGGAGGATTGCAACAATAGTAGGCCTAGAAAAGGTACACAGGTTTGGATTTTTTTTAAAAAATGTTCAACATTTGCTGGCATTATTTCCTTTTCTGTGACTTTTGCATTACATGGAAATCAGTGTATAGGCTGTGCCTTTAAAGCCAAACTTTTCACAGAACAATATGAAAACACCTTGCTTGTTTCTTAGTGTGTGTTTGTTGAACAGCTGGAAATGCCAGGAATTAAAGGTGGTGGGTTTTCGCCTCTCCGGATTGTTGCTAAATTGCAAGGCTTTTAATTGGAGTGAAAGAAACACAGGGCAGTTTGAAAATAAGAATAGGATTTTGTTGTTTCTTGCTCATAACAAAAAATGATTCTTACTGATCTAATTCCTACTTCTCAATTTATTATTACAGACTTATAGCTCTATGCTCATTACAAAGTAGAACTGTTTAGTAATATTGCTGTTAGTTTGGTTTTTCAGATAATGATCTCTGCTGATGTGTACAGGAAGTGTTGGGGTAGCTTTAAAAAAAGCTGCAGCCCTAAAATCATTTTGCTAAGAGAGGGGGAAAGAACCCAGTGTTAAAGGTAGATAAGTTTATCATCTTATATCTGCTTTCCTGGAAGAGAGTGCCACTAGAAACAATAGCTCAAAAGATCCAGAACTATAAACCAGGATTCTGGAGATTATATGCAAGCAGCCTACTTACTCCAGCTTGTAAAAGGTAATGGTTGCCCTTGCTCTAAAGCCAATCGTATCTGACTCTAGGGTTCAGTGCTCCTCTCTGTTTACAGCCAGAGCTGTCTGCATCTGCATTTCCATGGACACATGGCAGGCATGCCTCAAAGCAATTTCTTGCTTTCGAACTGCTAGGTCACTTGTACAAGTCCATAAACAAAGCAAAAATTATTTAATGGCTGAAATTTTGTTGGTGTAAATTTGCACTGTGCAGGCTGTATCATTTCATCACCCAACAACGGTTTTCTTTAATCAAATTAAAAGCTTCCTATTCCTTCTCTCTCCCCCCCCCCACTTCATGTTGTAAGGCTCAGTAGGGATTGCTTAGACATCATGGCTAAGAGTTCAATAATATTAAGTGATCTGCTTGTAGGGACCACAACTAGTTAGGATATCTGGGTTGAATAACATAGTGGCTGAAATCCTGTTAGCTCAAATGTATGGCAACAAATTTTGCCCAGATTGAGACAGCCAGTTGCAATATTTGATTTTAAAGACTGTCTCCCTCCTGGCCTGAGACACCCCAATATTCCCCAAGAGGAAAGGGGATCTCTAGGGATTCTCATAACCTGAAGGAGGTAGAAAATTTTGAAGTAAATTAAATTAAAGATATACAATGTCAGGTGATGCCATCATCCAATTTGTGTAGTATAAATTTATGTTATCCTGTTCAGGGATCCTAACTAGCTGTGCTTCCTACAAGTACAATCTTAAATGTTATTGGGATCTTTCTTAGTCATAATAATTTTCATATTTCGATCTTGTAGATGGCATTTGTGAGCATCCCCTAATCATTTTGACTAATGACTGGTGTGCCTTTTGTTCTTTAAAAAGCTTCATGGACCAAGATATTCAGTGGAGCTATGAGCAAAAACGATTCTGAGGGTAAAATCCTGGCTACTTTGTATTGTGGCAGTTCAGCTTCTTGGGTTACATGGCCTCTGCTGCACCTCAGTCAACAGGAGTGACCCCCTCCCCCCACCCATGCAAAACAAACAAACAATGGGCAATCTGGATAAAAAACATATATGAACCCACAAGGAAAAATTGCATGTTGACTCCTCCATAGTCTTGGTAGGAAATGCTATCTAGTTCTGAGGCATCTCACTTCAAGACAGATCAGCAAGTTGAAGCACAACATGGGTATTTTCTGTGGTCTCTTTGCTGTAAAAGCCTCCAACTAATTTCCCTCCAGGATCAGGAAGCGTTGTTTTTCAATGCCTTGCCAGATAGAATTTATTCTGTCAAACCAGGGAAGCTAATCCTAAGCAAATTCAAATGCACTGTCATCGTTGTCAAGTCTACTTGTGGACTTTAGCTTCTCCTGCATCTAAGTAGTCTTGAACACACTTGAAGCACTTGGGAACATGGCTCGAGCTTTCTTCAGTGGGCCTGATTGCATCTTAAGGATCTCACACTGCAGTCAGCCAAGCCAAAAACCTACGGCATTCCCATGGCATTACAACCCATCCCTCATCACCTGCTTCTAAATTTTCCCTCCTCTCTAAACTCACAGTCCCAGTAATTTTTTTTAAAAAAACTTGCTTGCTTTACTGCCGTGATTTAGTGGTTAAGACACTGAACTTGATGACTAGAAGGTTGGCAGGTCGGCCGTTTGAGACCTGAGTGCTACATGATGGAGTGAGCTCCTGTCTCTGTCCCAGCTCCTGCCAACCTAGTAGTTCGAAAGCAAGACATTGCAAGTAGATAAATAGGCACCACTTTGGTGGGAAGGTAAACAGCATTCCGAGCACTTTGGTGTTTAGTCATGCCTGGTAAATGTTCACGGAAATGTCTGCAGATGCAGATAGCACTGGCTCTTCGGCTAAAAACAGAGATGAGCACTGAACCTTAGAGTCAAATATGACTGGCTCATCTTTTGTGGATCAGTCTTTCTGTTTCACTTTCTACCAGGTTCATAATTCTTAAATCTGAGTTTGTTTCATTTCCAGCTATACTACTTGAAGTAAATAGTTAAAATAACTAGTTAATTACAATCAGTTTGGTTCCCCAGTAACTATGACTTAACTTGACTAAGCTACAACTTCAGTCCTTTTGTATTGTAACTAACTTTTGCCTTTATAGTTTCTAGATGTGGTGAGAGTTTTGGTGATAGTGATGAAATATACCATAATCCAAATACAGTACTAGCTCATTCCTTTGTTTTTAGCTGTCTTTAAGGTGTGTGAGAGACAAGATGTGTGGATTTTGCATTACAGGCTATCAGCTTGTAGAATTCCTGATCTAATTGCTTTTTTAAAACTGAAAGGCAAAGAATTCCTTTTTAAAAATTACAGTTAAAATTATAAAAGAGTAGATGCCTCAATCAAAAAGATCCAGAGAACTGCATTGGGGATTAATATGTATGTATGCCAAATCAAAAATATGATAGTTAATATAACTTGCTGTCTGCTGGCCAAGTGATAAATGTTGATGGATAACTTCAAAGATTCTGTTGTTGCTATGACTCTATCTCTTAATAAGATTTGATCTGAGAAACAATTTAATTAGAGGAGTGCTTTAAATCAGGGATACCCAAACTTTTCCTGCTAGGGCCTGACCACGCCATCTCAGATAGCTGGTCACAGATTCAGCCAGCCGGCCATTGTTTGGGCACCCATGCTTTAAACAACCCACTTCACCCCCTCAAACAGAGCTCTGTTGACTGCACTGTAAGATGCATGGCCATGCAAGGATACAGTGAAGCCTATGCCTGAGTAAATACACATAATAATGCACATTACATACGGTAAATTATGTATTAGGTTCCAACCACATATCTGTGGGAGATATGCTCCAAGACATATCACAGATACCTGAAACCACAGATAACAGCGAACCCTATATTTTACATTGCAGGCAGTGACCTCTAGTGACCAGCTCTTTTAATGTGCCATAGAAATACATTTTACAGTAAAACATCATATAACGAAGGGCTCTGATAGCGAAAAACCCGCATAGCAAAAGGAAATTGAATAAAAATGACGCCCCGGATAACGAACAGTTTTGTTATGCGAAAATGAAGTTCCTGTGTGAAATTTTTGTATAATGAAAGTTTCCTATGGGGAAATTCACATAACGAAAATATTTTTGTTATGCGAATTTCCCCATAGGAAATTTTCATCTTATGAAAATATTTGTCATGTGAATTTTCCCATAGGAGATTTCATTATGTGAAAATATTTTCGCATAATAAATTTCGCTGTACGAAAAACTCGTGGAATGGATTAATTTTGTTATACGAGTTACCTCTATTGAATATTTTAAGACCCATTGATAACTGAAACTGTGAATACTGAATCTGAATAAATGGGTGGCAACCTTTACAATCTATTAATGCATTTGAATTGCTTTGATTGTCAACAAGAAATCAAAAACATTGATTCATCAGTTTCACATTTTTGTTGCTGAGTTTACAGTAAACTTGTTTTGATTTCAGTGAATTTACTCTACCTAAATACAGTATGGCAGGCTAAATGGCTTTGCATCATAATGATGAAACCCTGACTTTGAGTATATTCACTATAACTAATTCAGCTAGGCCCACCATGCCTCCCTTCCATGATTGATCTACACTAAAAAATCTCTTATAGAAGTGGTGGCTAACCTTGGCACTCCAGGTGTTCTTGAACTTCAGCTCCCAGAAGCCCTGATCAGCTGGTGTGATGACTTGGCTTTCAGTCCAAGAACACCTGGAGTACCAAGATTGGCCACTGCTGCTTTATAGTCTTGATGTAACATCATTCGTCACCTCTTGGCTCCTAACAATGATTAAAGTGGAGTAAATTGCAGCCGGGAATCCTTATACACTGGAACCTCATACAACAATTGCCCTGTATAGCAATGGAATAGCATAACAATTAGGTTGCGGGGGGGGGGGGGGGTTGGCATCCCGCATAACAATTTTCCCTATTGAAAAAAAAACATACAACAATGAAAGAATTGTTTGAAAGATACAGACTTGCAGTATAGGATTGTCAGTTTCTGTTAGTAATTTGGAGCATTTGTTTTCCTAATCAAGCAATATATTAACAAATTTACAAAAGTAATAGGGCAAATATTTATATATCTCATGATAATTCCTATCCTTGCGGAAGCAGGAAATCAGAAATACTAAAGGCAGATTTACCAAACAGATACAGAGTTTTTTCAAAATGTCAATATAGTAGAACGGTATATGAAGTTGAATAAATAAGCAACTTGTTTGTTTGCTTTTTTTATTGAAGAGAAGTAGATAGCAAAAATTGGAAACACGATCCTCTCTTTTTTTGGGAAGAAAGCTATAGAACTTGTTCATGTAGAAGACGGAAGGTGGCATATGTGCAGCACCTGTAGTTAGAAGCAGAAATATGAGGGAATGATTGCCTCAAACAGTTGATTTTCTGGAAGTTACACAACCAAAATGTCAATACACCAAAGAGAAACACAGAATGGTGCTAATACATAGCCCAGAGCTATGTCGAAGAGTGCAGACTTCATCAGACACTTCCTTCTGAAGGCTTTAGATGTCTTTTATATAAGGCAAAGGTATAAAGAAAAACAAAGAGAATAATGTTATAAATTTGGAAGCTCTACAAAATAAAATGTCAGAACCAGAACATGAAGCTAAGCTTCACATCAAAGTTAAGTTATATTTTTAAAAATCCCTGAAATGTGAAAATGCTGGCTCATAAAAAAGACTTCACTCTTGATTCAATACTATGTTATTCTTGCTATAAAATATTTTACCCATAATTTAAAAAGCTGTTCATTTGAGCTTGGCCCAAAACCTTGCATATTATCCAACAATATAAGCATCCATGTGTTGAAAGATTTAAGTCTGTATTAATGTCTCTCTGATGAAGAACCAGACTAGATATGATGTTAATTGTCATGAATGTAGTTTTGTTGTTGTTCAGTCGCACAGACGACCCTTTGCGACCCCATGGACCATTTTCCTCCAGGCACCCCTATCCTCCACCATCCTCCTCAGCCCATCCAGCCCTGTGCCCATTGTGTCTACAATACCATCTATCCATCTCATCTTTGGATGCCCCCTTCTTCTCTTGCCCTCTACCTTTCCCAGCATCAAAGCCTTCTCAAGTGAGTCCTCCCTTCTCATTTGATGTCCAAAGTACTTTAGCTTCATCTTCACTATTTGTCCCTCCAATGGACAGTCAGGGTTGACTTCTTCCAGTATTGGGCATCAGCTTCCCTTGAAATGCAAATGGAAACAATCAAAAGTAGAGGTGAGGGAAAGGGGGGGAAGCTGTTGCTTCCTCAAATCCATTGTCCGAAGGATGCACAAGCTCCCCTACAGCTTCTGTTTAACAAATTAAAAATATGTACATGGCATGTCTTATTTTGCCCAGGACTTAAATATATATGTAGATTATACTAAATAAATTGCCGATAGTGTGTGGGGCAGGGATGGGAGCTGTATTTTCTCCTTGCTTAGTTTATTTTTAGTATTGGAATCAAACTAGGGGCAAACTCCTTAAAAGCTACAGCAAGTAGGGCAGAAGACATGAATATGGACTGATTTAGTATTCTCTTGGATTTTAACAAGAGCAACCTCCATCTCATATAGGTACAGAGAAAGTATGTGGCTGATACACTCCCATTACCCATGCCTCTAGTTTGCTATTTTGAAAAGCTTAATTATGTCGTTTCCATTTGTTGTTTTTTTTAAATTCAAATATCTAATGCTTGAGTAGTTGTGTGTAAGCTTTGCACAGCTGTGTTTGCATGCCCGTTCAGTTTTGACATGGAGAAAGTTTGAACAATGATAAGGAAGATTCCATGGTGGAAATAAATTGGTGTCTGGCAAGGTTATCATACTATGGTAAAAGAGTAGACCATACTGCCAGTGACTCAATGTCAAGGGTCAGACGGCAGTTAACTAACCTGACAACTCTGAGGATTAATGGCCCTCTGTGGCGAAGGGTGATGGTCCCCAAGTGGATTAATTCCCACTTGAATCCATCTTGATGGAGGGCAGCAGCTTCATCAATACTGGCCTGGGACTAAGGAGGACATTGCAAGCGCAGCGCCAAAATGGCCGCCGCGCTCTTTGCGGGGGGCCCCCCACAGGACGAAGGCATCCGGGTAGTTAGGGGCGTGGCCAGCTCCCTTATAAAAGGGGTGGCCATGAGGCAGCCGAGCTGCCATTTTGCGAAGCGACGGAGCGGAGAAGTTTTTCCCTCTTACCTCCGTCGCTTTTGGCTTTTACCGGGAAGCCTTTTGGCTGCTGAATTCTCTCGTTTCGGCTTCCCATCGATTGGCTGAGAGGCCCGCGAAGAAGAAGGCAGCTGCGAGCGTGGCTCGTGCAGTTCGGAGGCGCAATCTGGGTTGGAAGACCGCGGCTGCGCCTCCCCAGCAGCCACATTTGCTTGCACCCACAGGGACCGGTGGAATGGGGTCTATTCCACCTGGCTGGAGGATGGTGGCCCACGCACGGGGCCAGTAGGGGCTGCGGCCCTCGGCCCGCAAGCGGTGGACACCTCTCATGATGTTGCCCATTCCGCTGGGCCTCCCTTTATAGGAGCGTAGCTCGCTCCGAGGCCTTCCAGCCTTGGGGGGTGGTCCGGTCCCCTTCCTTGGCAGGTTGCTACATCGGCCCTAACGGGCCAGGGTGTGGGGTTGTTGCCCTATTCGGGCCCCGGGGTGCAGGGACCTGTACCCATGCCTGTAGTAGGCGGGCCGGCTGGTCCTTTGCCCCATGTCAGCGTGGAAGCCTTATTGGCCCGCGTTGTGGCCCTCGAGACATCCCTGGCCCGGGCTAGCCACTCTTGGTCTCCCTTTGGGGTTCGTTTCGACGCATCGTCTGCGGGGCAGCGGCAGGCGATGGGACGGGTCGAGCTGCTTGAGGCGCGTGGCACGACCTGGGCCACTGCCTCGCAGCTCCCCATTCAACAGACCTGTGCGGGTCAGGCCCCATCGACGAGCTCGACGGCGGTTGTGAGCTCCGACGCCCCCAGTGGGCCGGAACCCCCGGTGGGGGCGGCCTACGGGGGTGCAGCACGTGAGTATGCGGTCCAAGCTAGTGCACCTACACACGTGGCCACGTTGGGGGGGTTTCCAATGGCCTGGCCTCGCGCGGGTGGGGCGGCGGTCCAGCCGCTGACGCCCCACCTGGCGACGATAACTACCACTCAGGGCCCCATGGTGGGGGGTGTTTTCTACCCTGTGGGGAATGTTTTGGGGGTGGCTGGGTTAGTACAGGCCCCCTTTCAGATGCCAGCAGTTCCTGTTGTGCCCGTGTTGGCCTTGCTGACGGCGGGGTATTCCTTACCGCTGGGTGTCCATTTGGCACAGACCACCAAAGAGAAGATCTGGCGGGGGGATTACGTGGATACCTTCTCACTCCTCAACAGGGGGCCCACCGAGGAGTAGGGGGGGCAGGATGAGAAGGATAAGGAGCAGGCACGTCGTAGCAAGCCACCACGTACGTGGGCCGACTGGTTGCCGGCCTACCTCATATACATGGTGGTGTACCTTAGGGCCCGGCCGGATTTGGCAATTTCGATGGTCCAGTATTTGGACAACATCTACCGGGCGATGGTTGACTTTCCGGGCCCATCGTGGTTGGCTTATGACGTGTAATTCCATATGCGGATTCCCCGGCACCCCGATATTAGGTGGGTTGAGCCATGCCAGGCTGTGGCTTTGTACATGACGCCCGCGCGCCCCGCGCCCGGGGAGAGATACCATTGTGGACATGCAGTCCAGCGGGCGGCCCCAGCACAGGTCCACTGCCAGGGGGCGGGGCGGGGGGTTTCAGCCCGCCTGCTGTGCTGGACTTTCTCGTCCAATGGTTCCTGCAATAGGAAGAATGGCAAATACAGACATTAGTGTCCCACCTGTGCTGGCCCCCATGCGGCCTCTGGCTGTCCCAGGCCTGGAGGGATGCGGCGCAGAGGGAGGGGTGGACAGGGGGCTGGCAAGACTGCCGCATATGGATCTAGTTCACCAAAGGGCTCCCTCCCCAATTAATGTGGACATGTTGGAGCGCTGGCTCACATTGTTCCCGAAGGGAGAGGATGCGGAGATCTCCTTCAGGGTTTTAGGCAGGGGTTACGTATCCCTTTCATGGGTGATAGGTCCCCTCAGGATGCCCCCAATCTTTATCCCTTAGGGGGAGGGAGGAGGTGGCTCCTGCCAGCAATGATAAGGAGGTCTATGCGGGCAGGGTCGTTGGCCCTGTCCCTGCGCCCCCGTTCCGGGGAGCATATTATTGCACTGATGCCATGCCTTTTGGCTGTTCCAATTCGGGCTCGGCATTCGAGCGTTCCTCCATCTTCCTAGAGTGGGCTTTTGTTCGCAGATCAGGGTCCCGGTCTGTAGCCCATTCCCTGGATGATTTTATTCGGGGCTGAACGGGGCTGGGACACGTCCACACGTCTCCTCAACACATTTCAGACGCTAATGGAGGAACTTGGTGTCCCTTTAGCGCCCGAAAAGACCGAGGGCCCGCCTACACAGCTAGTATTCCTGGGGGTGGAGATTGACACGGTAGCACAGGCTTCTAGGTTGCAGCGGGATAAGGTGTCAAAGTTAGTGGCCCTTATCTCGGACTTGCTGGCCAAGCGCATGGCATTACCAAGGGACCTGCTGGTGCTACATGGTCACCTCAATTTCGCTGGCAGGGTCGTCGCACCGGGCAGGGCATTTGCGCGGCGCTTGTGCGACGCCATGGCAGGACTATCCAGGCCCCAACATAGGGTTAAACTTACCCGGGGTATCAGGGCAGACGTGCTTGTCTGGCTACAGATCCTGAGGGATTTCAATGGGGTGTCATTGGAGGTCTGAGCTCCTGGCTTCCCCTTGCTTTAAGATACAGCCCGATGCCCGGGATCCCTGAGTTATGGGATGTACTTCAATTGGAAGTGGGCATATGGTGGGTGGCCACCATCCTGGGCAGGCACGTGCCGCCTGCGTGGTCTCACGTATCTGGAATTTTCCCTATACTGGGTGCTTTGATGCTATGGGGCGAGGAGGAGGCCAACTCGGTTGTCCACTTTGGTGTGACAATGCGGCTGTTGTCCACTTTCTCAATGCACAGAGCTCTAAATCGCCCAGGGTTATGGACCCAGTGCGCCAGTTTGCGTTGCGCAGCCTGCGCCTCAACGTTCTTTTCAGGGCTAGGCATGTCCCAGGGGTTACTAATGATATTGCTGATGCTTTGTCCCGCCTGCAGATCTCCCGGTTCCGTGCCTTGGCCCCGGATGCGGAGGAATTTCCCTCGCCACTCCCGGACGGGATATGGAACATCGGCAAGGAGAGGTGAACCGGGCGATTGGCCTGTCACTAGCGCCACGCACGCGTAAGGTGTATCACCACGCATTTAATTCTTTCAGAGCATTCTGTACCCAATTTCAAATGCCAGGAACCTGGCCGATCCCGGTAACCCATGTTCTGCGGTTCATGGTTTACCTGCATGCCTAGGGCTTTGCACCTCGCACCATAGCATCTAAGCTGTCAGCGTTGGCTTTTTTGGCCAAAGTGGGAGGTCATGTGGACAGCACCACTGACTTCCGTGTGAGACATGTTTTGGAGGGGTGGGTGGGTGCGCGCGCGTGGGCGTTGCCCGGACGACCGCCACCCGATTTCCCCAGGGGTTTTTACCCAATTGGCCCGGGGCTGGCCTGGCCTCTGTTTTGATAAGATGAGGCAGCCCATTTTATGCGGCTACAACGGTCGCCTTTTTGGAGCGCTCCGCATCGGCGAGCTTGAGATGCTGTATAAGGCGGATGGATGCAAGTCGTGGACAGCACCACTCACTTCCGTGTGAGACATGTTTTGGAGGGGTGGGTGCGCGCACGTGGGCGTTGCCCGGACGACCGCCACCCGATTTCCCCAGGGGTTTTTACCCAATTGGCCCGGGGCTGGCCTTGCCTCTGTTTTGATAAGATGAGGCAGCCCATTTCATGCGGCTACAATGGTGGCCTTTTTTGGAGTGCTCCGCATTGGCGAGCTTGAGATGCTGTATAAGGCGGATGCAAGTCGTAGGGCACTGGAACTCGAAGATGTCTGAGTGAACAATATTCGGCTCAGTTGGGGATAAGCTCCTCTAAAACGTATCAGCACGGCGTAGGCAGTGGAGTAGACTGCTACGATGTTCCTCGGCAGACATCTGTCCGGTTGGTGCCCTACAGGATTTCCTTGCACTGTATGGCACGCACCATGGCCCGTTTTTCTGTCACCAAGATGGGTCTCCCCTTGCTAAATTTCAATTTTGGAAGGTGACGGGCAAAGCGCTGGCCAGTGTGGGCCTCCCAGGCGCCCGCTATGGCACTCATTCATTCCGTATAGGGGCGGCCTCAACCGCAGCTGCTTTTGGGTACTCAGGGGCTGACATACGTAGCATGGGACGGTGGGGTTCGCAATGTTTTCAGTTTTATGTGCGCCCACTCCCGCCGTGAGTACCAACCCAGTCACCTTACCTACTTTCCCTCATTTTTCCTTACAGACCCGGGGTGTCGTATTACACCGGTGACAGTATGGCTGGTGGGCCATAGCTATGTGCACAGGGCAGCGCGTTATGCTGCGGCGACAGAGTGGGGACCCCGACTGGGACTTGGTGCATACGCAAGTCTCACATGGCATGGTAAGCCTGGGATGTTGTGGCGGGAGCTGCTGCCTTTCCTTTTTTCAGGCCAGAATGCTGACCCGCCTGACATTCTGATCATACACCTGGGGGGCAATGATTTGGGCCAGGTCACCGGCTTGTCGCTGAAACATGCGATTTGCGAGGACCTCGCCTACCTGCATTACGTCTGGCCCGCCACAACCCTTGTTTGGTCGGACATGGTCCCGCGCCATTCCTACAGAGGGGGTGTTGACCTCCTGGCCCTTGACCGTGCTAGACACATGGTGAATAGGGCAGTGGCGCGTTTCCTTGTCTACAGGGCTTGGGGGAGGGTCAGTCGTCACTCCGCTATTAGCCTCCAAAGTTATGACTTGTATGCAGGGGATGGGGCCCATCTGTCGCGAGGAGGTGTGGACCTCCTGTTGGGTGATTGGCGAGCAGGCCTGTCGACCGAGCTGACGGTCTGGGGGGGGGCGTCGAGCCTTCTTTGGAGCCCCTCCGTGTGGCGGGTAGCACTGGTAAGGTAAACATTATGACCCACAGGTATCCGGCAAGTTCGCAATTGACTGGACAACACTAGACAGGCATAAGTTGGTTAAACGTTGTCCGGTCAACGATGAACTAGGCGACGGGGTGATGGCTATAGCTAGACAGCATACATCACCCCGTGATTTTACGGATACGCGTCAGAGGGTGGGGTCATTAGTTAGATATTGACTACGGTCAACAATTTGTTTGTGGCCAACAAACAAATTGATACAAATGGATACATTGTAGCAATTGCCGTTGGCAATTTTGGGTGGTACCTTACCAGTGTTACTTCGGCCTGCTTGCCTTAAGAATTATGATTGGTCAATTACCAATAGAAATTTATAATTCGGACTAGGGCATGAATCAATAAATGTGGCCCAATGCCGTTATCCACTTTCATTGGTGTCTGAGTCCTTTATTGGGGGGTGCGCCTGCAATGTATGCCAAAAGGGGCTCAAGACCAGAAAGTGACTCATGGAACTGGATCAGTGGTACAGGTGTCATGCTGCGATGTGGAAGGCAGATGAAAGGCCACTGCATTATATTCTCAGGACAGTCTTCAAGACTGGTCGCCTTGAGGATCACCTATATTTGGATTCAGATATGGCAGAACAAGAAGAAGAAGAAAGAAATGCCTTGAGAGTTTTTGCTTCTTTTAAAACCTGCTTTAGGGTGCAGTCACTAGCTATTAAGCATAAGCAATAGTATGTTCCCTCTTTAGATATGAAAACTATTAGTGAGCATATCAAGATACACAATAAGCTTACAGCTATTGCACTCATGATAGTAGCAGCGCACCCTCTGAATGTGAAGACAAAGGTAGCCAAAAATATGGGCCGCAGATGTGTCCATTTCAGTTTCTCCCTCCTGTCCCTGAGAGTGTTCATATTTCAGACATGTTTTGTGAACCCCACTATTGAGAGAGAAAAACATTTGGGAGATGTTGCTCTCATGACGTGCTATCAAGTTGTATCTGCTTTATTGGTGATCCAGTGTGGTGTATGTTGCAGATAGCAATTATTGGTCTCCTGGAGACCTTATAATTAACAGCTGTGCTCAGTTCTTGCACACTGAAGCTGTGGTTTCTACTAATGATATGGGTCAGTGGCAAAGAAAGGGCTAAGCTCACTGACCTTTTCCCCTTCTGATTTTTTTTAAAAAAATTGGTGGTCAGCCACTGTTAGAAGGTAGTTAATTCCTGGATGATGTTTCCAGACAACAGCTGAGCTGGTTGATATGCTTGTTTATTTTATTTTTGTAGGTCCACACTTAGCTTCAAGCCTTTTCAAGGGTAGTATTAATTATACTTTTATTTAAAAGTGAAGTGTGTTAATTTTCAGACAAACAAAAAGCCTGAAGCGAGGCTGGAGAGGTCATAAAAACACTAATGTTGTCATGAGAAAGGTGAAAATAGTATTATTCCCCAGGAGGAGGAAAGGTACACCAAAGTCACTCTCAGGACTGTAAAAATACCATGCTTAATAAATACCACAGTTAAGTACTTTCTATTGACTACATGACATAAAGGTAAGTGTGAAGGACTTGGTCTTTTTTGTGGTAAATTGATGTATTTTAATTGGCCAACAGGGCTACTAGTATTTTGTGGCATCACTTTGGTATGGCTTCTGCAAAGTGCGATTGTCTCTATCTCACTTCAGTGATCTCAGCCCCCCCTCATTTTGCACCCTCCATTTATGGGCATTCAGTGGTAAGTGGGTGGAAGGAAGCTACTTACCACATCATCCATTAATGACAACAGATCTCCTCCACCCAACTTCTTCGGACTTCCTTTTTCCCGTCTCTCTCTTTCCCTCTCTCTTGGAGGTCCCACTATCCAATTTTCTAAACCAAAAGCTACATTTTACTAATCTGGAGGTTGGAGGATTGGAATTCTTCAAACAGTTTCAGTCCAAAACCTAGGGCCAACATTAAGTTGAAGGTGGTAAAAATTGTTTTTTCCAAGGTTACTAACCTATAAGAGGAATGAGGGAAGGAGCCACAGTCTCATGGTGGAGTGCATGTTTTCTGAGCAGAAAATTCCCAGTTATAATGTGTTATCATCTGACAAGGCTGGAAAAGATCAAAAAAGGTCTCCATGTGGCAGTAGATGTGGCTGGATAAGACAAGACTGAATATTTGAAAACTTAAAATTTTCTTTATTGGTTGTTTTTTCCCGTGTCTGTTTTTTGGGCATTTAGGGAATCATTTGTCTTACTCCAGAATCCTCCTCAAGGACATTTTAAGGGGAAAAGAACATGGTGGCTTCCAGTGGGGAGCTCCCCCAAACCATAAAAATCATTAAACCTTCTCTCTTACAACCAGTGAATGGATTGCAAAATGGGGGAGGGGAGATTTTTGGCCTCATGCTTTCTGGGCTGAACCTGTCAATAGGGATGAATGGTTTAGATCTCCCTTCTGTCCATAACTGCTATCTTGATGGAAATCACTACCTGCTAGTACCATTAATTCAAGAAATCTCACTGTAATTACATTTTTTTGTGCTTCATGTAATAAGTGGGTTGACTCTGAATCTCTTAAACCCTTAAGTATTGCAGAAGAAAGAATTTCAGGAGGTAGGGCTTGCCATGTAGATGTGACAAGAGCTACAAGAGTGCTATTTTCTGCTCCTGCTAAATATCCCGGAGCTCCAGGGACAGAGGTGTGACAGGGAGACACCAAAGAAATGAAAAATATGCTGCCACAATGATGAGGGATGGAGCTGAACTTGTTGAATTTCTGTTGTCACTTAGCCATCAAAAACAGAAAGTGGGGGGAGTGATGTCTTTGAAGTTAATACTCGTGTTTGCTGGCATATAAGACCCACTCCCCCCAAAAAACAACAACAACTGGAAAAACGTCTTGTACTGTATACAGTGGCCTATAGTGGCCTATTTTGGTAATAATGGGGTGCGTCTTATACTCCAATAACTCTTATATGCCGGGGCATATAAGTAGGATTTTAGTCACAAATTACAAATGCCAAATGCCTGATATTTTCTATGCTGGGTGGGTTTATTCATGCATTCATTTATTCATTTATTTGTTTGTTGCTCTTATATCTCGCCCATCTGGGATGGACTCCCACTCTGGGCGACTTACATTATTAAAATAATCTAAAAGCCAACCAAACATCATTAAGACAGTAAAACAACCCCCTGAACAATTATTTCTTTGTGAGCAGCCATGGTGAGTTCCTGTTCCTGACATATGATAGAACGGGTTGTGTAGGTATGAACCGAATGATTGTCTTACAGGAGTCTGTGACAGATATGATTCATATCTAGAGAAGGTTTTGAAAGTGGTGAAACAGAAGGGTAAATAATTAGACCTTTGTTTATTAATATCACACTAAGAACCCAGGGAAGAAAAGGAGAAGAAAACAGCTGGTGGCTGTTAAATGGGAAAGTATCTGAAACATTGTTTTCATTGTAGATTTAAAATATGTAATACTGAAATATGATTATACAGATGTAAAACCAATCATAGGATAGAGCATGGAGCGGTTTTCAAAGGGTATAAAAATTTGCCATGCTTGAACTACAGATGCAGGATCTTACCATTACAAATAAGTTGTAATTTACTTGGTCAAACCTCAGACAAAGGAACTTCCTTGTTTTGAGACTGCATGGACTTTTATAGGATTTGCCACATATACTGTATGTGTCAACATGAAATACCTTGGAAACAACAGTGTTGATTGTCACATAATATGCCACTGTGTTGTCTTTTCCCATATGCTGCACTGTTGACATTATGTCCCACATACTTACTTCCAGGTTTGTAGTTAATTTTTGCCCACAACACACAGAAACAAAGATCAGTTTTTTAATACTAATACTAAAACAAAATGGCCTCAGCCAAGAAGCCTTTTGATAACTTAGTAGAGAATAGAGAACAGAACCTAAGCTTTAAGATAAAAAGAAGTGTTCTTGGAATAGGAATAGATTTTAACATGGATGGTCTGACTGTGCACATACATAGAAAATATAAAGCAACTCATGCTAAAGCTTTCATTCAATACTAAGAATGCTCAAATCTACTATATTGCTATCTAAGACCAATGAATCACCTATTTTTGATGGTTAATGGTTATTCCAAATTCGAGGTCTCCTGTGGTTTGTAGCCAATCAAGCTCTTTATCAACCTCGATGGTTGAGAGATCTTGGGACTAGTAGTCGATAACAATAACTTTTCCAAGCTCTGGCTGCTCCTCATTGAAACACTGGGATGGTGAAGTGCCTTTATTCCTTTGCCATTAAAGGGTATTGGAATCTGACGGGGACTGAAAGCACAAATCCTACGATCCATTTTGCATCTGTATTGCCAAGCCTTTAGTTTGCACAATCCTGTTTTCACTTTTAAAATAACTAGATCTCATTTTATCTCCAAACCCATAAAATTCCATGTTTTACCGAATAGTGAAATTCTCCCGGAGAATTCGAAGTTTCAACTAACTTGAATGCCACAAGTTCAAAAACTTTGGATGCATTTAAAACCGGAAGAAAAAGTTTCCGATGTATTCCTGCAACACGTGTCATGTCTACGCTGTAGAAATGAATTGGGTTCCAAATTGAAGTTTTGTTAACTTGATTTAAGATCCATAGTCTTTGTGTCAGTGTGAACACCTCTATGTGAAAAATGTTATATTGTTGTTTTCCTGTGCAGTATATTGATACAGAGAACCACACAGGCTTATCAAATTGTTGTATTTTAAACCACGGGTGGCCAGGCAGAAAAAGGGGAGAAAGCAGGGGATGTCTGCTATAAATCAGGTG
The DNA here is from genome assembly GCA_035047305.1 of Bradypodion pumilum. Taxonomy (NCBI): domain Eukaryota; kingdom Metazoa; phylum Chordata; class Lepidosauria; order Squamata; family Chamaeleonidae; genus Bradypodion; species Bradypodion pumilum. The sequence continues at coordinate 19,564,625 of JAWDJD010000002.1, forward strand.
CTATCCTTTTTATTTATTTATTTATTTGCAGCCACTCCTACCTACAATAGCAGAAGGAGCCGAAAGAAGAGGTGAAAGGAAAGGAGAGTTCTTATTCTTCTTTTGCGTCCAGATCAAACTTTGGACTGGCAAAAAGAAACCACTTTCTTGGTTTTGCCATTTGCCAAAATTCAGTCTTCATCAATACATGTTTCTTGCAGTAATCAGCAGACCAGTGAGTGAGCCAGATTCCGTGTCCCTCCACAATCACACAGCCCGTTGTTGTCTGCTAGCAACCTCTGCTTGAGCCTGTTGGTCTTACATTTAGGGACTCAGACTATTCATGGTCCTCCTAGTAACATAGTGAAGGTTGAGTTTCTCAGCCAAATCCTTTCTTATTGCTATTCCTTGTCCAATGAGATTCTTCCTCCATCTTCTAATTTGGTTTTGCTCTTGGGTACCCTCAAGAATGTTTGTTCTTGCCATAAAGTTCTTCCTGGATCTGATCTGGCAGACTTGAGGAACATATCCATTCAGAGGATGTTCAGGGTCATTCTCTTGCTTTGTTCTCTCGACATCCACTGCTACTTCTCTCCTTATCTAAGGTGGAATGATACCAACAAGAGGATATGTTTTCTCAACTGGTGTAGGTTTGAGGCATCTGTCACTGTGTGCATTGTTTCAAAGGGAGGTGAGAGAAAGAGAGAAGGGATCAAATCAAAGCTCTTCTCATGATGAGATGTCACTAGCAAAATGAAAAGAAATCTTAAATATATCAGTCTGTGGAAAGAATGGATGTTTTTGAGACAGTGTAGTCAAGCAAACTAAGATCCACCCCCCACCCCACCACACATACGTACAGGTACGTATTGGTGGCAGTGACAGGTTGGGGAATCTGCCTGCCTGCTTGCTTTATGTATCTCCCTTCCTCCTACTCCACATGTGCCCAACAAGCGCATGCACGCTCATCACCTTGTTTGCCTTCTGCCTTCTTGAGGGGGTTGAGTATAGATGTGCACAATCAGAAGCCAGACAGAGGCTCCTCTTTCAGTAAATTTTTAAATCAAACGCAGCTTTCTCTCTTCAACTTGAAAAACTTCTCATTTTGAGATTGATGGTGTGACTTCTCTGGAGGTGGTGGGCACACACTGGCCATGACAGTGGTGACAAGGTGAGGGCTCCATCTGCCTGCTCTCTTCATCTCCCTACCTCCTCCTCCTCCGCTCTCCCAGCCCTACAGTAAGTTCTCGTAAGCAAGCAGCCACGTGCTCACCATCAACATTGACAGGAGAGGGAGAAGATCAGGAGCTTGGCGTTGCAGTCTGTGTGGGCCCCCAGATTCTTCCCCTCCACCTTGTCTTGCAATCTCTTGCTTCTCAGTATGCCACACCATGTCAAACTTAAGAGCCTGGTGGTTTTAAAAAGAGGTCACTTGTCAACTGAAAGACTGCATGTTTGGCTGCGTGTCATGCAGTTGCTGATCTTTAAATTAGCTGTGAACCTGACAAGTCTGACACAAATACAGTGGAACTCTGGATAACGTCAAAACTTGTTTCCGCAAGTTGTGACGTTGTCCGGATTTTGGTGTTATGGGAGACATTCCGGATAAAGTCGCAAAAATGCACAAAAGCCGACATTCTCCGGGATCATGCTCTGGATAAAGTCACAAAAATGTCCAAAACCCGACGTTATCTGGGATCATGCTCCAGATAAAGTTGGTTTTTAGCCTTTTTACAACGTTATCCAGAGCATCACATGGTGCATAACTAGTGTGACATGCAGATTTGACGTTAAGAGGAACTGACGTTAACCGGAGTATTACTGTATTACTGTATAGCAGTATTGACATATATAGACATGGGTCCAATTGCAAAGAAAGTGAGGGAGCAAACTGAAGTCATGTTTAGTTATTCTATATGTTGATACAAAACTAATAATTGGATATTGTGTTTTGTTGAAGAAACCATGGATTATGAGATTACTTTTGGTATTGAAGAAGCTTTTGACTATTTACACGTGGATTATTAAACATTTGAAAACTACATAATATTTTGGAAAATTTTCTACTTTATAGACATTACATTTTTTACCTCAGATAGCTCAGATGGCTGATGCCCTCAAATGCCTCTCCCCGCCACCGCCGTGACCAGCGTGGTTCGACCAGCAGTCAGTCGGAGGGAGACGAGGAACACCTGAGGGCTGCCCGACGCCCTCAAATACCTCTCCCCGCCACCACTGAGACCACCACAGTTCAACCAGTGGCCAGCCGGAGGGAGATGAGGAACACCTGAGGGCTGCCCAAAGCCCTCAAATGCCTCTCCCCGCCACCGCCAAGACCAGCGCGTTTCGACCAGCAGCTGACCAGAGGGAGACAAGGAACACCTGAGGGCTGCCCGACACCCTCAAATACCTCTCCCCGCCACCGCTGAGACCAGCACGGTTCAAACAGCGGCTGGCCGGAGGGAGATGAGGAACACCTGAGGGCTGCCTGATGCCCTCAAATGCCTCTCCCTGCCACTGCCGAGACCAGTGCGGTTCAACCGGCAGTCGGCCGGAGGGAGATGTGGAACACCTGAGGGCTGCCCGATGCCCTCAAAAGCCGCTCCCTGCCACCGTCGAGACCAGCGCGATTCAATCTGCCAGCTGGCCGGAGGAAGTCCCTCCTTCACTTTGCAGCTGGAGGCCTGAATATCGCAGTTGGTCAATCCTAGGTGCTCTGCGCTCCCTGTCTCGCCCCGGGAGCCCACACTACAGGCCCCGCTGGGAAGAGACAGGTGGGAGCCATTGCCAATGACAACGCAGCTGCCCTCATGGACGTTGAACCATGGGGTGCCTTTGTGGCTGCTTGGTGGTTGAGGTTGATTTTTTGTGTAATTTCTCACTGTGACATTGCTTAATTCTTTATTTATATTTTGTATTATATTTTTGCATATTCTGATGTTTTGATTGTATTAATTGTTCATTGCCTTTTGTATTTTATTGTATATCTTGCTCTGTTTATTGTATTTATATATGTTGTAAGCCGCTTTGAGTGGCACCTGTGCCAGGAAAGCGGGATAGAAATAAAACTATTATTATTATTATTATTATTATTACTCTTATCTTAAATTGTGGTTTGTTGTTGCATGTGAAAGGAATCTAAAAGAGTACAGTGAGAAGGAATGTAAGATACCTGGAATATATATTTAGAAGAAGGGAAAGCTATGTAATACCTTTCACTCCTCTGTGTGGCTCCCATACTATTGCAACTCCTTCCTAGTGGTAATCTCTTTCTAATTTGATTAATTTTAAGAAAGGAGTAAACAGACATCTTCCTAGACTAACATATGATGTATATATAAAGGGGTTTTTTTGTTTTGTTTTTTTTAATGTATGAATGTGCTAGGTGCCTGATCATTAATAGGTTTCTGTGAATACAGTCACATTTCTTAAAATGCATTTTGTGAGATTGGATGACAATACAGTACAATTCTCCTCTTCCCTATTTCTCCCACAGTATTTTGCCAAACCCATCCATCTATGAAAGAATAGTTATTGTTCAATTGTTGGCTTCTGAATGCCAAATCTAGTTCCCATTCATTGCCCTCTATGGAAAATCTGTCTGTGACTGACAGGGAAGATGAACAAGATGTGATGCTTGAGTGACTAGTTGGTTTGCCTAGTTTACTCAAGACATTTAAATGTTGGCAAACTGAACTATAAATATGATAGTGGGATTTAAATGGTTATTACTCTTGAAACACATTGATTGTCTTTTAAAGTGGAAAGTTTGCTTTATGTGCTTAAATTGGAAAGGGGTATCTCAGATGCTGGGATTCTGATAATATAACCTACATAGGTATATTTACTTTTACATTTGCATTGATATGTGTTTCTGATTGATATTAATTAGAGTTCAGCTGCTCACCCCATAAAAATTGCAGTGTTAAAGGTACTATTTTCCTTTTATCAGAAGCAAGCAAAAATCTGAGGGCAGCATTGTGATGGCCAGCACAAGGCAGTACTACATATTTCATCTACATTTAGTTGAGCTTCAAAGATGAAGATGAACTGTGATTCTCTACATGTAGCAGGGCCACAACTATTATTAGTCATAGCCAGCATAACCAACAGGAAGGAATGCTGGGACTCAGTTGCAGTCTAACTACCTCTGGAAGGGCACACCCTGGTATACCTGTCAAGCGCGGTTCCGGAAAATACGGGACCTGCGCAGAAGCCTTCCGTGCAGAACCCTTCTGCACAGAAGGGTTCTATGCACGCGCAGAAGACTTCTGTGCAGAAGGGCATGCACAGTACTACTTTCCCCCACCAGTCAAATTACAGGATGGCGGCAGGAAAGTGGAGGAAGCGGCACAGAAATATGGGAAATCCCAGCCAATCTGGGATACTTGACAAGTATGCACCCTAGCTGTTATCTGTAAAGTAACTAAAAAGTGAAAGTTCTCATTATCCTCTTTTTCCACTTATTTCTCCATTCATCATTGCCTAGCTTTATATTCAAATCCTGTTCCCACTTCAATTTCAAATCTTCCTGTGGATCACTCCCCTTATTTATTAAAACATAAAGTTTGCTTACTAGACCCTTAATGCTCTTATCTCCTTTTCGAATTTTCAAAACCAATTCTTCAAAATCCGTCATTTCCCTATCTATACATAATTCTCTTCCATATTTTTTGTTCCAATTGTTAACCTTCAGTTTCTGAAACCAGTCCAATTTGAACTGCACAAACAATTGTTCTTTCTTGGTTTCATCTCCACAACTTCTTAACCATTTTTTCACCAAAGAAACTTCATTTTTATCCAATATTTCCTTTATTTTTTTATCTATTTTTATCGGAAAACACACCATATCTGCCAGTTCCAAAATTGGAGAGGCGCCCGGAGCCAAATCCTTCTTTAATTTTTCCACACATTCATAATATTACTGGAAACTGTCGTTTTGACTTTATCCCCTAAAAAAATCATTTTACCAATTTTCCTATAATCATTCATCTCAATCTCCTCCCAAATTACTTTTCCCCTCGCCAAAATCTTCACAACATTCTTAATTTGAAATGCCCGGTAATACGCTAACAAATTTGGCATTCCCAAACCCCCTTCTTTCTGAGGCAGGTACCAAAATTTCTTTGGCAATCTAGATTTTTTACCCCTGTTACAAAAATTATTAAACATTTTTTTGAAACTCACTAATCTCCTTTTCCTTCAATTGGATTGCAAGTGCATCAAATAAAAAATTAATCCTCGGCAACAACATCATTTTGCACATTGCAATCCTCCCAAACCATGACAACTTCAACTTTTGAAAACTCTGTATTTTAATCTTAAATTCTGCCTTCAGGCTGTCGTAGTTCAATCTTTTGAGTTCTTCCACTTTATTTGAAATAATTATCCCCAAATATTTCAAATTATCTTTAATTTGTATTTTAGATAACCCCTCCATCCTTTCCTTCTTCTCTTCCCCCATATTACACAACATCATTTCCGATTTGTCCCAATTTATCATCAACCCTGTTATATCCTCAAAATCCTCGATTTGTGCTTTAATCCTATCCATTGCCCCCTCTGGGTGCTTCACCATTAATAATGTATCATCTGCATACATACTTACTTTATTACCCATTATCCCTTCTATACTTAAATCCTCCCTTATATTTTTAGCCAAGATTTCCATTGCCATGATGAACAAGATAGGGGACAAAGGACAACCCTGTCTAGTACCAGCCTCCAGCTTTACCTCATCTGTAACCTCATCATTAACTCTAATCCTAGCAAACCCTTTCTGATATAACAAATCAATTACCCTTCTAAATCTATCCCCAAATCCATAGCCATTAACTATTTCCTTAATCGAAGACCATTGTAGCAAATCAAATGCCTTAAAAATATCCAAAGATATTAACCCCACCTATTACTTTGTTTGGTTAACGTTGTCAATTAGATCTAACACCCTCCTAGTCAAATCAGCCATGTGCCTTCCTTTAAAGTGGAAAAAGAGGATAATGAGAACTATGTCAGTAAGAATTAAGGAACATAATTATAAAATGCTGTGGCAATGGTACTTGACACCACAGAGGTTACATCAGATTGATAATAAAAGGGATAATTTATGTTGGAGATGTAAAGAGACTGTTGGAACCTACGAACATATGTGGTGGAGCTGTAAAATGATAAATGACTTTTGGAAAAGAATAGAAAATGAGGCAGGGGAAATAATGGGTAAGAAAATCAAACTGGTGTCAGGTACCATTATGTTAACGGATGTGGAGGGTATGTGTTTAAATAAGGAGGAAAAAGAGTTATTAGAAATTCTGTTAACCACGGGTAGACAGTGTATTGCTAGAAATTGGGAAAATGATGTCATTATACAATTGGGGGAGTGGTATAAGGAAATGTGGAATTTAGCATTGAATGATAAATTGACATGGGAGATAAAAGTAAAAAGAGATAAACTGAAGGCAAATAGATTTTGGAATATCTGGAAGCCCTTTGTTGATCAGTCCCTCATGGGTATGGAATATAGCAGACCTGTACCATCTCAGAATAGTTTTTAGAGATAACATTGAGTCCGAACTCTCCGGGGCATTGTAAATAAACACTGGGTGATGTGTAGTTGAAAATTAAAAGTTGATAGTTGCAAATAAATTATAGTATTGCGGGAAGGTTTTATGAATTGGTTATTGGCGCTCTGTTAATTTTTAATGTGTTTATTAAATAGTATGTGTATTATAACAGATAATAATGCAATTATCATTTATGCGATTATTTTCTATGAAGCTTATGTATTTTTGTTATGTCATATTATATATATGTTTGTATTTTTTTGGAAAATTAATCAATAAAAATTTTATTTAAAAAAAGTGAAAGTTGCTCTGCAAAGACTTAAGGTTATCCTTTGTTAAGTTATGATCATAATATGACATAGTTATACTTTTGCTATTTGGAGCAGGAATAAGTCTTGTAATTATTTCCAACCTCCATTTGGGACTGTGCTTAAGGGGTTGGCTTGCTGGCACACTTGGGTATCATCAAAAGGGATGCCAGAGGAGTTCTGCCTTTTTTGCTTTGGATGCAGCACAGCCGTATTGATTTCAAAAAGGTAATTCTTTGGCAAATCTCCCCTTTTGATCAACAGAGATGAGGCAGTCTGGCTCTTTTTCCTGAAAGCAACTGGGTTTCCTGCTATTTAATGAGTTGCTCTCTTATCTACCCAACACCATGTGTGGAGATAACAAAGGCTTTGAGGTCAAACATTGAAATAGGAAATGACAGAGGAAGTCTGATTCAGTTGTAATTTACAATCTGTAAACCAACATGGGTGGCCATCATAGTGTAAAAAGAAGTAAAGGGGGGGGGACTCTTTGATCTAGAACAGGGGTTGGCAACCTTTTTAAGTTGGGGGCTGGGTCACGCTCCCTCAGACAGTTGAGGGGGCCAGACTGGTGGCATTTATGACAGCCGTATATGAGTCTGCGCAGGGCCTGCCCAGGGGGGCGAAAACCCTCCTGAGATAACACCCCCCCAACCCACCCTGGGATGTCAATGTTATATATGTGTGTGACATTGTTGCCCCTCCTGAAAAAATTCCCCCATCCACCCACCCAAATCTAGAATCCTGGCTATGGTTCCGAGTCTGTGGCTGATTCTGGCGGTGCTGGTGGCTGAAGTGAGGGCATAGGCTGGTTGATTTGGTGCCATGGGCCGGATCCAGCCCAAGGGCCATAGGTTGCCTACCCCTCATCTAGAAGTTCAATTCTTTCTGTTTAATACAAACCTTTTCTAAAGGGCAGGGCACTCCATGAATGCTTGCAAGAAATGCCAAAATAATGGATAGTATATTCCACAAATTCACAACTGGGTTTGCTAGACACAGTTTTTGTATATTATTGATGTCCCCTAGTATTGACCCATCCCACCCTGGGCAATAAGTTGTGGAGAATGAGAAGCAGAGATAGGATGGTAATTGCAGTGGAATAGAAATTTGGCAAAAGGTCCTAAATGTTCCCAAAATCATGTGTTCTTGTCCAAACACATTTAAGCTCTGGGAAGCAGTGTGCAGCAATGGGACTTGTTAGGAGCTAGTTCAGACATTGCTCTTTCTCCCTTTCAAGTGTGGTTAATGGACCATGAGGGAGATGTAGAATAGCATAATTTTGCTTCCCGTGTTGGAAGGGAATTCTTCCCCCTCTTGCTTTCACCTCCTTTAATGAATTTATTTTTTGAATCAAATGTTGAGCTCTGTTTCAACTTAACTTGGATTTTTGTTTACCCCTTTGATTAATGTTGGGGCTGACTTGTTATTTTCAAGAATTTATTTTAATATAGTGTGAGAATCAGTGCAGCGTAGTGAATAGAATGTCAACTGGGACTCAGTAAATCTGGGTTCAAATCCCTGCTCACCCATGGAAACACACTGGACAGTAGCAATGGTGAACCACCCTTTAACCATTTCACATACCTGCAAACCCTATTAGGGTCACCATAAAATGGAGGCAACTCAACAGCACATGGCAACACTGTTTATAGGTTGTTTTTATGTGCCAAAAATCTACTCAATGTGACATACAACACAAGTAACAAAAGTGAGTTGAAGTACATACAGTCCTAAAAACAGCAAGAAAATCACCACAACGTTGAATAGCCTGTTTACAGTACTGTACATTTATCTCTTACTTTAGCCATAGTTTAAGAGTGAAAAAAGGAGCTGGTTGTCAATCAGTTAATCATGGTATGATGCCATGAAAATGTCTCCAGCACTGCAACCCCCACCCCAACCCCTTTCCAGGTGGCTCATGATAGACTTTGTTTCTTTGGCTTTTCATGCTCTCTTCACACCCTTATTTTTTCTCTTCTCAATCTGCAGGTTCATCAAGTTCATCACTATGACTGATGGGGACTATGACTATCTGATCAAACTCTTGGCTCTCGGTGACTCTGGGGTTGGGAAGACAACATTCTTGTACCGATACACAGACAACAAATTCAACCCAAAGTTCATCACAACTGTAGGCATTGATTTCCGGGAAAAACGTGTGGTGAGGAATGTTTTCTGTATATTGTTTGGTTTTTTAAAAAATAAATAAAAGAAAAACATTCTTTCTAGTATCCCATTAAAATTACAAAATAATTCCAAATATTTGAAAACAACCAGTGTACCTTGAATGTTACAACATATATTTCATCACAGCATTTTCAGGCAGTCATTTACCACAGAAATGTGAAAATATAACAGTTTTGATCCCGTTGCATTTTTTCAGATTTCCATTAGAATTTTTCTTCCATCCCATTTTCTATTATGTTGTAAAACATTTCCCCCCATTGATGCTTGGAAATTTGTGTGTTTGTTTCACTCTCTTGATTCAATGAGGCAAATTTTCTTCTTACCCAAATTTTCTGAGGCTCACTTGGGATCTCTTTCATTATAGGGAAGCCACTGGGGGGTTGTGGGATAAGATGTCTTTAATTTCCAAAAATTGCTGCCACCAGTAAACTCACTGTGCCAACAGCTATTTTCATAGTCCCCAATGGCTTCCCTATGACAAAAAAAGGAAGCCTGAAATATTTGAGGGAAATAAGATTTTTTTTAATTACTCAAAAACTGGATTATGTAGCATAGAGTTGTACAACAGGATTACAGCCTATATTGATGACACAATTAACTTTGCATGGATTTGAAGTGTTAGATTAGGTAGCACAACCAACAATTTCAATAGCACAAACATTGCCCAAACTGAAACTGGATAGATAGATAGATAGATAGATAGATAGATAGATAGATTAGATAGATAGATAGATAGATAGATAGATAGATAGATAGATAGATAGATAGATAGATAGATGTCCCCCAAATTGGAGAGCTTAGTAGGTTGGAGCAGTCAAGAGTTTGATTCTCACTGTGCCTCACAGGAAGGAACCACCCTATGTAGTCTTGAGCAAGCTATGTGGACTCAGAGTACCTCTGAAAAGAAATACTAAATAATTTCTGAGTACATTATACCTAGAAAACTTTGAGAAGAGCTGTGATAAGTCAGAATTGACTTCATGGAACATTATTATTATTATTATTATTATTATTATTATTATTATTATTATTATTATTATTATTATTATTATTATTATTATTATTATTATTATTATTATTATTATTATTATTATTATTATTATTATTATTATTATTATTATTATTAATGTTCTGTGTATCAACAAGATGCCATAGGAGGAGCTACTTACAAACAAAGTCCAGCAGAGTTACTTTAATGCAAAAAATCAGGAAATAGATTTCAGGACATCTGTTTCAGAGTCTTCTTCTTCTTCTTCTTTGCAATCATCCAAGGAATGAAGTGAAGTAAGATAAAATCTTTAAAACACATACTCAATGTAATTGCAAGGAATTTGCTCTTTCCCTGCCCCTCCTTTACATGTGTATTGACAGAAGCTGATAGGAGGATATGGCTGAGCAATACAACATCCTCTGTGTCACTTGGAAGACCCTGAATAGGCTAAGGGTTGGAGTCCCTAAATGTAAGACCAGTATGCTCCAGTTGAGGCTACAGGCAGATAACAACATGCTGTGTGAATGTGGAGAGATACAGAATCCGGCTCATTTGCCGATCTGCTGATTACTACAGGAAACATGCACCAATGAGGATTTATCTTTGGCCAACAACAAAGCCAAGAAGATGGCTTCATTTTGGCAGTTCAAAGTTTGTCCTCAACATGAAAGAAGAAGATCGAATCTCATGGGCTTTTGAGTTCTCTCCCTTTCTAAATAGAAACTTTACAAGCAAAAACCCTTCCTAAGGATTTCTCCACCCTGTGCTAAATGACAAAGCCCGTAAGGGTTGCATGTTTCTCAAACAACCTCATGCAGATTTGCGAATACATATTTTTGTACATATTTTCCCATGGATTAAACTGCTAGTGCATGTTTTTCAAACGTCTCCATGATGCTCTGCACACTGTATAACATCCCAGCATGAGATTGCTCCATCTTGGGAAGTACAATTGATGTCTCCATGGAGAAATCTGAACCAAGCATTATTAATATTATTTTACATCCCTCTGTGGTGGTCAGTGTGATGTTTTTCAGAAGCTTTGGCATCCATTTTCACAGTTGGCTTCTTTTCATTCCTGCATGATTAGTTGTATTAGTAATCTAGTCTTGATGTCAGAGCCATATGGTGTGAATTCCAATAATAATTCTTACTTGTGACTACGTGAGATTTTATTATTTAAGAGTGCAAACACACAGGATAAATTGCTATTCTGGGAATTATTCACATGCTTGTCACAATTCTGACTCTTCCCTTTTACTATGAAGGCCTCGTCCTAGTAATCAGTTGTGTGTTAGCAGCCTGAAGTAAATGATTGGCACTCAGTCTAGATCAACGACTAAGCTCTCTTTGATGTGTTCTAGGTGTATAACAGCCGGGGATCAAATGGATCTCCTGGGAAAACCTTTAAGGTTCATCTGCAGCTCTGGGACACAGCTGGGCAAGAAAGGTAATGCAGAAGACCTTACGCTCTATTTCATAAATACATGTAGAACCGCATGGAAAAGATTTTTCACAGTGCTTTTTGTACCATGTAAGGTTAGGCAAATTAACAAGACAGGTATATTTTAAGTGCTTTTGTGACCTTATTGAATTAGTGGGAGAAATGTACCCTAAGTCCTAATTTTATAGACGACAAGAGATCTGAAGCAGTTTTAGTAGGGCTAGAGATAAAAACAATGTGTAGACTACCGTTCCTTCAAATGAACGGTTCAAAAAGATTGGCATGCCCTTGGCAGTTTCCTTATGTCTTCCAAATCATGATGACATCATCATAACAACTATTGCCTGCTCATTCTTATTCTGCATTTTTGTGCTAATAAAATTATGTAACAATAAGTAGAGATGGACATGGAGCTATTCCAGCATGGAATCATCAGTCAATTATGGATTTTGGCCATTCTTCCAAGCTTTTTTGCTCTGCTAGGCAAGTTATACCACTGATTCCACTGAGAGTTGTGCTATTGCTATGTAACTGGGCAGGAGAACCTAGCATTTTTGAATCTAGCTGGTGTTTTGTTAATCCCCTTTGTTGGTTTTTATCTGCTTTTGTGACCAAAAGGGGGGGGGGGAATCAGCAAAGAGAGAGAGAGAGAGAGGAGAAAGATTTAAGGTAGTTCTGCTCTTACTGTGCTTCCTGAAGATCTGGACTGCCAGAGCAGAGCTACCTTAAAACCTCCTTCTCTCTCTCTCTCTTAAATTCATTGCTTTCCTACTCCCTTTGGTGAGCCAGCTATCCTAGTGCTGTCAGCAAGGCTTTAAGAAAGAAATAATAGATTCCTCTATTTTTACATATTTTTACAAATATGGAATTTTGTTAAGATTTTTGTCTGTTTTTGTAGTTGTATTTTTTATTTTTGAGTATTGTGTGTATCTTAAATAAATAAAATAATATTAAAACAATATAGTAGAGAAATACTTGCCTACTAGTTTTACAAGTTCGTTCTCTTATGTTTATCCTCTTGCTTTTTTCCTCTTTGTAGATTCAGAAGTCTCACAACAGCGTTTTTCAGAGATGCCATGGGTTTCTTGTTAATGTTTGATCTCACCAGTCAACAAAGTTTCTTAAATGTCAGAAACTGGATGAGTAAGTGAAAGGAGCATCATCCTCTCTCAGCCTTGAGTGCTTTTAGATTAATCTGTAGTACATCCATCATCCTTGATTCAGTGGTATTCCCTGTACGAGACAGAATCTCTGTTCATGCTTAATCTATAACACAAAACTCATGCACCAAGAGACACATGGATACCTCAAAAGAATTCATGGGTGTCTCACCCTAAACTCTATGTACATTCTACCTTTCTAACTTGCCACTTCAAATTTTAGACCTGGGTTTGCCCACAACTCACAGGAATAATCATGTATTTTAAGATTCTTTGCTTTACAATCTTCACCAATCACTGCCACTAATCCTAAATTGCTCCAATACTTTGCTCTAGCGTTTCTCACTTCCACCACATATTCAACCTTCAAGTAATCAACAAGGTACACCACTTGGCGTGGAGTAAATCAGGTAACTATTATTGCAGAAAGTTAGTTTTATTCCAAAGACTAAACTAGTTCTTATCCATCTCCACGCTCATTCCAGTTCATATCTCTCGATCCCTACCCACTTATCTCTCTTCTTCCCCACTTCCTACCCAGCCAATCCAAATCATTCTTATTCCATGCTCCATATTCACCAGCACTTCTCACAAACATACTGTTGTTATGTAATGTAACCCAATCACTTAATTGTGTTTTCCTAAATTCACACATTTAACACAATGGAATCAAAGTAGGTCCTCACAGAAGCTGTCGCTGGGAGGAGTGGACCAGGTCTTGTTTAATATCTGGTTTTGCCTCAAGAACCTCTCTGTATCCTCCTTGTAGTTTTCCATAAATATCTGGCTGGCCATTATGGGAAACACAATGTTCTAAGTAGCTTTGCTCCGGTGCAGTGGGCTCCTACGATCTTTTTTTCTAAGCCTTGGTCACCATTTTGTCTTGATCTGCAGAACAGAAACAAAAGTAAACCTGTTGTAAGATTTACTGAAGGGGCCATGGTGGCTTAGTGGTTAAGACAGTGAGTTTGACGACCAAAAGGTCAGCAGTTCGAGATCCGAGTGCTGTACAACAGAGTGAGCTCACATTGTCTATCCCAGCTCCTGCCGACCTAGCAGTTCTAAAGCAAAAAAAATTGCAAGCAGATAAATACATACTGCATTGGCAGGAAAGGTAACAGTGTTTCATGCACTCTGGTGTCTAGTCATGCCTGCCATATGACCACAGAAATGTCTGCAGATGCAGACAGCATTGGCTCTTTGGAGATGAGCACCACCCCCTAGAGTCAGATATGACTGACTTTCAAGGAGAGCTATATCTTTAATTAAAATGTACTGAGATAATATGAAATGTTATGAGAACCTGAAATATACCCTATATTCATGTGAACTGCTATTTTGTTGCTTGAAGAAGGTTCATGTTACTTGGCCTTTGTAGAGAAAGTGTTTGATATTCTTGTTTAAATTGATGTTCTTGTTTAAATTGATGTTATTTGCTTTTTTATCTATTGGAGAGTACCGTGCCTGCTGTACTTAATGTACCCTAATTTAAATAATAAGTCATGAGGCTGTCCGTATTAAGTGAACAATTATTGCTACTGATCCATTTAGATATAACATTTCAGTATTCCTCACCATCATTCTTTATTTTCATTAGGTCAACTACAAGCAAATGCTTATTGTGAGAACCCAGATATTGTATTAATTGGAAATAAAGCTGACCTATCAGATCAGAGAGAAGTCAATGAAAGACAAGCAAAAGATCTTGCCGACAAATATGGGTAAGCTAGCATAGTTCAGATAAAAAAAATTCTGGAAGGAAGGAATAGAGCAGGTGCTAACAAGCAAACACACACTTGGGTCAAATTGGGCCTCACTGGAAGTAATTGCATTGGGGGGCACATGGGGGGAATTCAGATTCAAATCTATGTTTGGCTGGGTGATCTTGGTCTCCTTACTCACTCTTTGGGCCTCACCAAGCACATGAGGGTTGACCTGGGAAAGAGCTCAACAGAGATGGGTGGGTTGAGGAGGATGGTGGAGGTTAGGGATGCCTGGCATGCAATGGTCCATGGGATCGCAAAGGGTCGGATTCAACTATGCGACTGAACATCAACCCTGAGCTCTTTTGAGGAGATAGTAATTAATTTATTTGATGAATTTATTTATTCACTAAACATTTTTGATGCTGGCCAGCCAGCCTGACTGATTGATTCTGCTGACTTCTCATCACTGCAGGTTCTTGTTTAGTTTGAAGGTTCAGTTCTTCCTATAGAAGGAAGATGGAAGGGTTGAAGTGGGCTTGGAAATGTCTAGAGCTGTGTTTCCCCAATTTTTGGTTTTTGGACTCCAGTTCCCAGAAGCCTAAGTCAATTCCCCAAAGCACTGATCAGGCAATGTATTGACTTAGGCTTCTGGGAATTGATGTCCCCCTGTGGGGAATTGACCCCATGTTGGGAACCACTGGTCTAGAGTCTAGAACAGTTCTCAACCTTTTTAAGCTGGGGGCCAGGTCACGCTCCCTCAGACAGCTTTGGGGGCCAGACGACCATTGTGCCCTTCCTCCATCACATGGCACTTTCTGGTGTGGTTGTGGCAGTGGGAGGCCACATGAAATGGTGCTGTGGGCTGCATCTGGCCCATGGGCCACAGGTTGAGAATCTCTGGTCTAGACCATGATCTGAATTCCAAAGGTAATGGTCTTTCCCAAAGCAAGGTCATTCTGCCTTCAGGGAAGACCATTAAGGACCTGTGAGTGAACTCTTCTTTGAAGAGACCTGTGCATATGTGTTAGAAATGTGACTTTTTAAAAGTGTTTCCCCATCTGACAAGTTTTTCTAACATTTTTCTATGTTAGCATCCCATACTTTGAAACGAGTGCAGCTACTGGTCAAAATGTGGACCAGGCAGTGGAAATGCTGTTGGACTTGATAATGAAACGTATGGAACAATGTGTTGAGAAGACTCAAGTCTCTGATACAATGAATGGAGGAAATACAGGAAAGCTGGCATCAGAAAAATCAGAAGAGAAGAAGTGTGCCTGCTGACTTGATTACCTTGAACTGAAGAAAAAAACAAGAAATTGTTGTAACAGAAAATGGCAGAACAACTGACCACTTTATTCAAATTTGGAAGCTCCCATGGTCCATTTGGGCAGCTGTTGTTTCCTTAAGCAAACCTGATTTTTCCCCCCAGTGCTGAGAAAGTAATGCTTCTGTATTTGAACAGGTGCTCCTTTTACAGTGCCATCTTCATAGATAAGCAAAAGGACCTCATCTTCTCAATACAGCTAGCACAGTAAACTGAGAAAAGACTTGCTTGCAGTTATGGATTGTTGAAATCGCAGGAAATAAGTTTAGGACCAGGCTAGGGAGAGGGGTTACCTTTGTAGACCTGCACCGTTATTTCTAATCTTGTTGCTTTCACTTCTTACAGGGTGTTTTATTCAGAAAAAGTAGAAGGTATTCATTCTGGCTTATCATCAGTGTCTTTAAGTTCTGTGAATACCAAGTGATCAATGCTGTTAGGTGCAGCTGCCTGAACGCCTGATGAACTCAGTCAGCAGGATTCTGTTTGAGGATAAAATTGAGGACCTATGGAACAACACAGCTCAGTCCTCAAGGGGATTAGAGGACTATGGACTAGGAGAGAGAGTTTCAAAAATTCTGATACAGTTTTGGAAAGGAACAAGTGCATATGGTGGTAAAGGTTCTGCTCTAACATTTTGAAAGAAATGAAAACTTGTGCCTGCCCTTTTAAATACCCAGGTCTAGCTCATAGGCTTCCCAACAGTTTGTGCTAGGGATCGATGAATGCTTTCCTCCTCGATTTTTAGATTTGTAATATTTTACTGAAGCCCCTTTTCTTGACTGGATACCAGAAATATAGTTCTAGATGAATATGCTAGTTGTTCCCATTACTGTTCTTTTCTCACAGTCATGATTTTATTTTAACATCTATTTTACAAATGGTTCAGGTCATAGATGTGAAATGGTCCAGAGCATAGGCAAATCAAACACCAAAAGCAAGACCTTGATTAAATATATAATGTATGGTTGATGTCTATTCTTGGAAAAGCTGCTAAACAGAAGGGAGAAGTAGGAGGGATAATCTGTTGTTGTAGCAATTGTACCTGTTAAGCATATGGGTAATTTAAAGCCAAGAATCACAGGAAAACGATGTGCTAAAACGTATTTACTGAAATAAAATTCTAGCCATTTCCCACCTGCTGTACACACCATTCCTGTGTGATGCCACTACGGAGTAGTAGAGGATCAGTTCAGTGTTATCAAACAGAGTGGATGTTCAAGCCTAGTTACATCTCACCAAGAAGTTGAGAGAAAGTTGGATTAAAAGCCCTTCAGCATTATGTGCTCTTTGTTTCTTCCTCATCTTGACTATCAGTTTCAAAGCGGCAGAAGTATTTACTACATTCATCACCAATTTATAACTGTTGCCATTGTCTGTCCTTTGAAGCCTTCATATGATTAGACAGAGAAACAAAAGGTAACATAGTCCTATACACTTACTATTCATTTTTATTTTTGTGTCCTGTTCAGAACTACATAAAGTAAAATGTTTGCTTTGTGTTTAAATCTTAAATGTGTTTTTTTTTAAAAAAATCATAATCTTTCATAGGTTTCTTGGTGGAGTCCCTGCAAAACATTTTCCTTTGTCAGTACTATTGAAACACTGCATCTTATCACTAATATTTACACTAGGAAAGGAGGAGTCCACTACCCCACTGGACTCAGAATGTCTCAGAAGAAACTCGTAGCTAGAGTGGGTGTGACTGTTTTGACTTACTACTCAAGAGCAAGGGATTCTTGATTCATCACAGATGGTGTTGTCTCTCCTACACTGCCTTGCATGGGAAAAGTTTAAAAATGAAAGCTATTTAGTCATCTTTTTCTCCCATTCTGTTGTGAATTCAAGAGACTTTCTTTTGGATTTCCTATTGATATATAAAAAATTGTAGTCTGTCTTTAAACCTGACATGCAACCTCAATATTCTCAGCTCCGGACAGTTGTTTCCCATTGCTGTTGAATTGTTCTGGGGCCCAAAGGCCATCTGCTTGAAGGACCTAGGATGCATGTCTAGCTTTAGCCAAAGGGCCTTGGACTACCTGTTTCGGGGTCCTCTTAACTGGCTCTGGACAAGTTTTCTAATCAGTCAACAGTTGACTGTGTGGTGATGACTCTGATATTCAAGGTTTTCTGGTGTTTCAGCAGTAGGCATGTGGGTTCATCTGCTATGCGTATTTTGATAGCTACCTGTCCCAACATTAAACAGCAGCTTCAGGGACTCATGCCATTCCATGTTGGGCTGATTTCCTGAACAGCATTGTTCCTTGGTTTCTCACTGCCAATAGCATTGCAGCACAAATTAAGAGTGGCAGAACACCTACATGGTCCCCAGAACCAAATGCTAGTGCCTCTGCTCCACTGTGCCTTTATGTCTATCCTGGCATGATCTCACTGGTGGTGAGTATTCTATGTATGCATGCCTATTGTGAATACAGGCTATTTACTAGCTTGATCAGCAAGAAAGGGCAGCTAGTAGTGTTTTGGTTTTCCTTATGAGCACTTGAGATCACACTTACATATGGGTTGAGAAGCTTGAGAAAGAAAGATATGATGTTGCCTACAAATGGTGCACCCCTGCATCGCCTTTAGAAATTAGCACAGTGCAATTCAAATTGAAGTTGTGCCCACCAAGTACAAGTACCCACACTGCTTCTGTGCCATCTGTATGCTAATCTATTGCAGATTACTAAATTCACTGGAAGGTTTCTGTGATTGCCATCCTGACATCTATACATAGTTTCTAATTATATCTGTTCTCATTTCTTTCCTTGCCATTTAATATTTTGTGATACCTGCTGATCCTGCTTCCTTTTCACTGCTTCATGAGAGATGGAAATGAGGGTATGTTATCATGCCCTTGTGTTGTAATGCTGGCTGCTTAAAAGAACAAGGCTGTATATAAGCAAATTTAAATAGAATTCATCTGTAATTCATCAAGCAACAGTTGTTGGAGAATAGAAAAGTCTGTATGAAAACAAAAGGATGACATAACAATTGCAGGCTTTCTAACCATTTGTGAACAAATATGGCTAGAGCAGCTGCCCTTGATAGGTGTAGTGAATGTTTACGTCACTTTGTGTGGGGGGTGGGTGGGTGGGTGGGTAAAGAAGGGTGTACACCAGGCTTTCGCAATGTTTTCCTGCCACGGGCCAGACACACTCCCAACACAGCTGCAGGGGACGGTGGCGGGTTGTTCCCAGTGCTTACGTTTTTGTTTTGTCATCATCAGCAGTGGCAATTGTGTTTGTTTTGCGGCTTTTTCCCCAGTCTCCACTGCTTCTCCCAGCAGCGGGAGGCTTTGGGGAACATAATAGCTCCATTTTGGGGTCTTTCCAATGCTCCTCCGTGGTGCTTCGGCAAGGAAAGCATGCCATTCTGGGACTTCCTGGTTCTGCACTGGGAATGCAGGTGTGATGTAAATTCCACCCGGCACAGGAAGACCCAGAACGGGGCACTTTCCTTGCCAAAGCACCATGGAGGAGCATTGGAAAGACCCCAAAATGGAGCAGTCATGCTCCCCAAAGCCTCCCGCTGCCCGGAGAAGTGGCAGAGACTGTGCAATAAGCCACAAAACTAATGCCGATGCTGCAGTAAGTGATGTATCATGCCTTCCAGTGGTGGGGGAGGGGGCAGTCCTAGAGGTGGCCAGGTGGCCACCATGGGCTGGATTAACGAGATGCATGTACCGTATTAGGCCCATGAGCTGGGGGTTGCGAATGCCTGGTATACACCAATCTGGCTGTGTATGAAGGATAAAACTATCACTGTATTTCTCTGAGAAAGTAAACAGACTGCACATAAGTATCAGCTGGATATTGAGATCAATCGAAAGTCAAGCAAAACTCATTATTTCACTTAAGTATGTTGGTGTACTAGTCTGAAGAGGTTTTATCTCAGATCTATAAAGTGTTCGAGCTTACATTTCAATAAGTGTTGTTACTTAACGTTGCCACTTGTGATCTCACTTTTCCATTAAGCCATTGGTGGTCACCAGTTACTTTGAGTGAACACTGTAAAAATGGTGAAAATGTTTTTTCTGCATGGTAAGCAGTTCTATGTGGGGCTAAAATGTGAGACTTGCTTAAGCTTCTCCCCAAGCCTTAAGACTTACATAGTACTTTCTCCTTCACAGATATTTCCCTTTACGATTTGTACCCTCTATTGAAAGTAAACTGGCCAAAATCTTCTTGCTTAGCACAATAAAATTTACATCTTTCGTCTGTTCCTAGCCAGTTTATGTGCGCACACAACCAAACCAATGGGAGTTTGCCCCAAGAGTCATGGTGGGGGACTATTGGCTAAGAATGGACTGAAAGTTGCCAATGTTCTCACACTGAGTAACAGGGTTTCAGCCACTGTGTTTCGAGCTGTATGTATAGCTGTTACAGAAGTAAATGGAAATAAGTCACGATTACATGTTACTATCAGGATATTGTACCAAGAAATGTTTGTATAAGTAAATGGATTTTCCATAAGGAACACACTTTCTGACTGCACTATGACTGCCTTCCTGTCTCACACCCTCTATACAGGATAAGGCTGAGATGTGAAGATTAGGCAGCTCTAAGCATTAAATAACACTTACATTTAAATAAGCAAACATTCATCTCATTCTGTTCAGAGAAGGGCATGTGGCAACCTTTATGTCCTCTGCTTAATTACAAACTGATAATTCAATTCTTTATGAAATATGTATCTCCTTTAATTGCCCATCCTCCCTGCGCAATAGGGCTTTTTGTGTACATAACTATATAATTCAAGGTACTTAATGTATCTTGGCTGGATATATTTATTGAAATGATCCTTTACAGATTTTGTATCTCTTGTCTTTAATTTAACATGTTCAATCTTCTAGTTGATTGATTGCTTTTCCAGTTGTGTATTCTTTTAGTGTGCCCTCGTCTCTATTGGAGTACTCTAAAAGCATGTTTTCTGTAGGTCTCTGCAACAAGTCTGTAAATGTCAAAGATTTACATTCTTCAATTTGGGAGTTTTTATTATATGTCTCTTGGTAGATGTGTGATGCCAGCATAATAAAATCAGTCATTATTTTGTTGTACCAAAGTACATGTGGCTTTAAATTATACCTATCTATACATGCACACATTCTGTCAAAATTTATTCACTGGTGTCTGGGTTTGTATAATATGGTTAAGAAATGTAATCCTGTGATTTCATTTCTGCACTGTTTTAAAAATTAAAAAAATACCTTTTTCATCAGTAGTGTGTTTTGGTTTTTCAAGAACTTGAAATTTGTGTATTTGAGAGAAAGTATGTGAGGTTACTATGCACTGTGTAAATTCACAGTGGCCAGAATCCTGTTGCTTATGTATATTAATTTAGGTCAAACAGCATAAAACACATAATTGAGCTGCTATTAAGAACACATTTTATCACATATTAGTCACACAAATTAGCATGTGATAAGGGAACATGTGTCAACTTCTTAACTAATTGCCATTTGACATTGGATTCTATATAATTTAACACCAGTTTATGTATGTAATTGGATTTGGGCTAATGAGTACTCAGTTTACCAATTGAAACCAGTGGTGTAGTGGGAAATTACAATGTACAACCTCTCACCATGACAGTCCCAGTAGCGAACCCTCCCTTAAAAAATTCAAAAATGCAGGGAACTAGATCAATTCAAATCAAGAATTGAGACCAATTGTTGTTGTTGTTGTTGAGTCACACAGTCGATTCCGACTCTTTGCGACCACATGGGCCCCTTCTTCTTTTGCCCTCCACCTTCCCCAGCATCAAGGCCTTCTCAAGTGAATCCTCTCTTCTCATTTGATGTCCAAAATACTTCAGCTTCATCTTTGTTATTTGTCCTTCTAAGGAGCACTCAGGGCTAATCTCTTCTAATATTGACCCATTTGTTCTGTCCAGGGGACACTCAAAACTCTCCTCCAGCACCACATCTCAAAGGCATCTATTTTTCTTCGCTCAGCCTTTCTAATGGTCCAGCTCTCACAGCCATACATTACCACCGGAAATACTATTGCTTTGACTATGCGGACCTTTGTTTGCAGGGAGATGTCTCTACTTTTCACTATGTTCCCCAGGTTTTTCATAGCTTGTCTCCCAAGAATCAATCTCCTTTATATCTCATGGCTGCAACCACCAACTGCACCATCTTTGATCCTAGAAAAGTAAAGTGTGTCACTGCTTCTACTTCTTCCTCATCTATTTTCCAGGGCCCGTTGCCATTATCTTGGTTTTCTTGATATTGAGTCTCAGGCCAGCTTTTGCATTCTCTTCTTTCAACCTAATCAGGAGCTTCTTCCTCACTTTCTGCCATTAGGGTGGTATCATCTGCATATCTCAAATTGTTGATGTTTCTCCCAGCTATTTTGATCCCTTATTGTGATTCCTCCATCCCTGCATTGCACATTATGTGCTATGTGTATAAGTTGAATAAGCAGGCCAATTGTAAAATATAGCATGCTGGTGTGTTAAGATCTGGAGATGAAAAAGGCCATACTATAATAGGGATCTTTCACCACTTGAGGGAGCAGTTTCTAGATACATGTAAAGTATATTACTGTATCTAGTTCGATAACATGTCTGTTGGTCAACTGGGCCATTCTTCGTCTTTGGCTTCGAAGATATATTTGCATTGTTCTTCGTTTCTTCAGGCATCTCCTGCTCTGATGCTGGTGGAAAAAACTTGAGTACAAATTATAACATTCAGTTGTGGGCTGTTTTATATCACCGTTGTTGTTTTGCTATACATATATAAAAACATTTTTGTAAAATTTCCAATACTCATTCAAAGAGCAA
The DNA here is from genome assembly GCA_035047305.1 of Bradypodion pumilum. Lineage (NCBI taxonomy): Eukaryota > Metazoa > Chordata > Lepidosauria > Squamata > Chamaeleonidae > Bradypodion > Bradypodion pumilum. The sequence goes on from JAWDJD010000002.1 coordinate 19,587,073, forward strand.
GGGTGACGAAAGATCATTCCATATTAAATATTGTTGTTACTCTTAGTTATACTAATGGTAGCATACAATTCAAAGGATGGTTGATCACCTTTAATTCTTTAGAGGTCTTTACATTTAATATCTCTTGACTTTTGTAGAAACATTAGCTGAAGCAATATCTGAAACCTGAGCAGTAATTTTATTGTCAAAACACTCCCTTAGGGTTGAAGCTTTATGGTTTCTCCATTCTTAGGCACAGAACATATTGCTCAACAGTCGGGTTTTAATCATATCAGTTCTCAGGCAGTTCAGACTCTATTGAGCCCCCCCTCCCCGCACACACAATAAATTACTTGCTAAAAGCCAGTCCTTTCCAGAATAAGTATCCAGCTTTTCCTTTCACTTCAGAAGCAACTCTAATTCCCTTGTAATTCTCTTTCCTCTACCCGAGAAAATCTTGAGACTATCCCTGCTTACCTAATTCCATCAAAACCCACCACTAGACCCTATTTGGCAGTTAAACTGGCATTCCCAATCTCCCCATCTTGGTAGCTTAAAAGCTGAATTATGATTGTTTGGGTGCTTTTCAGCCAGACATTCAATCACAGTGTCACAAATTCATTCACAACACCTAGGCTTTGTTATGGCCTGTCAAGTTGTTTACAGCCTATGGTCACCCTATGAAGTAGTGGCTTTCAAAATCTCCTGTTTTTAACAGCCCTGTTTAGATCTTGCAAACTTCCTTTCTTGAGTCAACCCCTCTCATATTTAGTCTTCCTTGTATTTTACTGCCTTCAGTTTTCCTCCATTGTACAGTTCTTTAGATGCCCTGGAATGAAGAGATGACTACTAAATCAGTTAAGGTCTGTTGTGAGTAGATCAGCCTTAGACTCAATCCACTGATTTCTTTTTGTATATCTGAGGTAGCTTTCGAAGCTCAGCTTCTGCTTCATTAAGCTTCCATATGTCCTTCTATGTAGACAGAACCAGCTGCCTCAAATCCATTCTGTAAGTTTGAATCAGTTCTGATGGCAGCGTAAGCTTATCATTGGCGAGACAAAATTCACAGTGCTGCAGAAAATGTTTCCATAAATAAATAGAAAGGTTGCCATCCCTTGCCACGTCCCTGGCATCTGAAAGCTCTTCTCTATATCTGACCATATCGGCCTTTAGAAGACCATCTTGGCACTCTATCAGTGCAATGAAAAGTTAAGGAACTTCAAGTATGTTTTTTCTGTTCAGAACATTCTGAACAAAATTGCATAGATGATTTGTCTTTGCAAAGAAATCAACAAAGGATGAGATCCTTATGTTGGGGATGTAAAACTGTCCTATGGATCCTTTATCTGCGAAGTCTGCTTATCATGGTATATGGCAAATGTCCATCCATCCTACAAAAAAAGAGATAATGACCAATGTAATTTAATTGTGTAGAGTAGTCTTATGTAAACACAGTGTCCTAAATCTAATTGATAGGACAGAACTTGTAAGTCCCATTGATTCTCCTAAGAATCAGGCTAAGAACTAGACTGGGTCCTATGCAAAAAAAAGTCTGGGAGAAGAATATACTTCACAGATTTGCTGGCACTGTTTTGCCATGTGGCTCATGTAGATCTACCAAAATCACAGAACACAATGATAGTACAGTAAAACCCCTACTAAATTATGCCTCGAGTTACATAAAATTCAACTTACATAATGATTTTGTGCTAAAACCATGTGTCCCAATTTACACAATTTCCTATGGCTTTGCTTCGAGTTACATAAAAATTTTATTTTTCCTATGGGTTTGCTTCGAGTAATGAAAAAATTAATTTTTCCTATGGTTTTGCTTCAAGTTCCATAAAAAGCCCGATTTAAGCAAAAGCCTACGGAACTGACTTTTTTTTCGTAAGTAGGGGTTTTACTGTATCTAATTCTTTTTGAAAACAGAAGCTGAATGTGGCCTCCCAGATGTTAGGCTGCAACTTCCTAACCAACAATGAGGGATAATCAGAGCCAGCAACCTCTGAAGAGCCTTATCAAATTATTTAATTATTATTAGTGGCTATTGTCCTATAACAGTAGGTTAAATCTTTTCTCTGGTATTTGGCTATTTTAACCCTCACTCAAATACAGTTTTGCAAAACCTTTACTATGCTTTTCCTTGGATGAACATAATTTAGATTTTTTTTAAAAAACCCACAAAATAATATCAGCATAATCATTGTTGCTGTCAACTTTCCTAGAGCTTACCTGAGCCTCATGTGAGTGTATGCAGACCTCATTATATCTCAAAAACCATAAAAACAAAATGGTCTCAGTGTCAAGTCAAGCTTTCCCTCCTCCCTCTTCCTGTAACATCTTGCCTGAAAAGGTATCTGGAAGATTTGCACAATACTTTTCTACCCATATAGTAGAGGCTGAGGATACATATTCTAAAGATGCAAGTTACAGGGTCACTAAAAAAAGATCAGGAAAAGTCTTACTTTGCCAAAACAGCTTTCGAGGCTTTTGGTTTTGACTGGCCAGAGTAGAATTCCACTTTGTACTTCAGCTCTTTGTTCTGCAAGTAGGGGAGAAATTATATAAGTTGGTTTTCATTTACAGCCTTAATATTAATGGAATTCAGAGATGCAGAAAGCCAGTGTTTTTGAATATCTCAGCAATACATTAATATTCTGGATTTTTATATTTAAAAAAAGATAAATTTCCCCATCTCTGTAAAGATGGGTAATTGCATTTATCCAAATGGTTTTTAGTATGCAGAAACTTTCAACTAAATAAAAAGTATAAATAAACTGTGGCAGGTAGATTTTTACATATCAGCACGTCGTGACAAGGCTTAAATTCCACTTGTTGGAGCCCTTGGGGGTCGCTCTTAGCGTACACTGGACAAACTTCCCATATGCTGAAGCTGCTAACCAGCTTTGCAAAATGAATCAACTCTGGAAGGTTGTTTCATGCTGTCAAGTCACATCACATCTGACTTAGGCTGACTAACCATCAAATGAGAGGTTTAAAGAGCAGTTTCCCATTTTCGCCTCCACCCCCCCCCCCCCAACCAGTGAATTTTCATGGCTGTGCAGGGATTTGAGCCTTTGCCATGAGAAAAGATTGTCATACACAGTGATGGGCATTTAAAAAAGTTACTACCACACTGTGGGTGGGGCTAACTGTGTGGATGGGGCTAACTCTGTGGACAGGGCCAAATATGTGGGCATGTGACTTGCTGGGAGTTGCCTTGTGATCTAGCCATACCTGCCACATGGTCATGAAAACGTCTGCAAACACAGACAGCACTGGCTCTTTGGCTGTAAATGGAGATGAGCACTGCACCCTAGAGTCGAATACGACTGGCTTTTGAGCAAGGGAGACCTTTATTTGCAACTAAATAGGGCCAAAACCTCACAGCAAATTTGAATACCAATCAGGGATCTTCTGTTGCCCTTGTGCGAAAGCCAGCCGTATCCAACTCTAGGGTTCAGTGCTCATCCCTGTTTATAGCCAAAGAGCCAGTGGGGTGAGGAGGTGGGCATGGCCAGCCAGTTTTGCTACTGGTACACGCAAACCGGTGTGAACCGGCTGATGCCCGCCACTGGTCATACAGGAAGAGGAGCAGGATCTGTTCTCATTCATCCCAGATTGGCAGGACACGTAATAATGGACTCAAATTACAGGAAGCAAGATTTTGGTTGAATATCAGGAAAACCTTCCTAATTCTGAACAGGCCAACAATAGAAATGATTACTTTAGGAGGAAGTGAGTGTTCCAGTGCTGTAGGCGTTCAACAGAAAATCAGATAACTACCTGTGAGATCTGGTTTGATCTGGATTCCTGCATTGAGCAGGGGGTTTGGACTCTGTGGCCCTATAGGTCACTTCCAACACCACTATTCTAAGGTTATCTCATCAGTCCTATCGCTACACCAGAATTGTTCTGTACATATAGCAAGTGTAGCAACACCACTATAAAAGTATAATACTCAAGATGTCTCTTTACCTTTGCTTGGAGTATCTCAAGCTTTTCTTTCAAGATTTCTATTCTTTCGTCCTGATATTTTAGTTCATTATTCAGTTCTTCAATCTGAAACAATTAGATGAAATTAAAATTCATGGCAAACCATCACTTAGAATTACTTCAGTTAAATCACATTAAGAAGCTGATGTGATTCTTCATTTCCCAAAGTGAATGGCAGCTCTCTGAACAGCTTTCAAACATAAGAACATAAGAACAGCCTTGCTGGAACAGGCCACAGCCCATCCAGTCCAGCATTCTGTCTCACACAGTGGCTCACCATTTCCTTCAGTGTATTCCCAAGCAGATGCCTTCACCTGCTTAGGATTCCCTGGAAATGATATTGAGAGATATCCTGCCTATCTCTCCAACCCAGAGGTTGTCCTTAAGTATCCATAATTATAGCCATTGATACTCTTGTCCTCCATGAACTTGTCTAATCCTTTCTTAAAGCTGTCAAGACTGACAGCTGTCACCACTTCTTCTGACAGGGAGTTCCATAGACCAGTAATCCTCTGGGTGAAAAAGTACTTTCTCTTATTTGTTTGAGAACTAGTACCCAAAAGTTTCATCGAGTGTCCCCTAGTTCTAGTGTTATGCGATAGGGAAAACAGTTTTTCCTTATCTACTTTGTCCACACCGTGCATGATTTTATAAACTTCAATCAGGTCACCTCTTAGACGTCGTCGTTCAAGAGTGAAGAGGCCCAACCATTGCAGCCTCAGATGGTAAGGAAGGTGCTCCAGTCCCCTAATCATTCTGGTTGCCCTCCTCTGCACTTTTTCCAGCTCCATAATATCCTTCTGGAGGTATGGCGACCAGAACTGTACACAGTATTCCAGATGGGGCCTCACCATAGATTTATAAAGAGGCAAAATGACACTTGCTGACTTATTTTCTATACCCTTCCTAATGATCCCTAGCATTGAGTTTGCTTTTTTCACTGCTCAGGCACACTGGGTTGACACCTTCATTGAGTTGTCCACCAGGACACCAAGGTCCCTTTCCTGGTTTGTCGCAGAGAGTTCAGACCCCATCAGTTTATAAATGTAATTGGGGTTCTTTGCCCCAACATGCATCACTCTGCACTTACTAATGTTGAAACTCATTTGCCACTGTTTTGCCCACTCCCCCAGTGTCGAGAGATCCCTCTGGAGCTCCTCACAATCTCTCACAGTTTTCACTACCCTGTATAATTTAGTGTCGTCAGCAAATTTGGCTACCTTGCTTTTTACTCCTACCTCTAGATCATTTATGAAGAGGTTGAAAAGCAGGGGTCCCAGTACTGAACCTTGGGGGACCCCACTCTTTGCTTCCCTCCACTTGGAGAAGTGTCCATTTAGTGCTACCCTCTGTTTCCGGTCCCTTAGCCAGTTGCTGATCCAGGACAAGATCTGTCCCTTTATTCCATGACTGGTAAGTTTATTCAAGAGCCTTTGGTGTGGGACCTTGTCAAAAGCCTTCTGAAAGTCCAGATAAACAATGTCAACTGGATCCCCCTTATCCACATGCTTGTTGACACTCTCAAAAAATTCCAACAGATTAGTGAGGCATGATTTGCCCTTGCAAAAGCCATGTTGGCTCTCCTTTAGCAGCGCCTTCTCTTCTATGTGCCTATTAATTCTATCTTTTAGGATGGTTTCCATCACTTTACCTGGGACACATGTTAAACTGACAGGTCGGTAATTTCCTGGATCACCCCTGGATCCTTTTTTGAAAATTGGTGTTACATTCGCTACCTTCCAGTCATCAGGCACAAAGCCTGATTTGAGGGAAAGATTATATATTTTGGCTAGGAGATCAGCAATTTCATCTTTAAGTTCCCTGAGAACTCGTGGATGGATTCCATCTGGTCCTGGTGATTTGTTAGTGTTTAGTTTAACAAGACATGCAAGGACCTCCTCCCTGGTTATTTCTATCTGGCTTAATTCTTCGGTTTCCCTCCCTACGAAAATAGGCTCTGTTTTGGGCATGTGGCCTCTGTCTTCTTCAGTGAATTCTGAAGCAAAGAATTCATTGAGTCTCTCTGCAATCCCTGTTTCCTCTTTAATAACCCCTTGCCTTCCATTGTCATCTAATGGTCCAATGGCCTTCCTAGTTGGGTTCTTACTTCTAATGTACTTAAAGAAGTCTTTGTTATTTCTCTGAGTATTTTTAGCTATACGCTCCTCAAAGTCTTGCTTTGCTTTCCTGATTGTTGCCTTGCATTTGTTCTGCCAGAATTTATGTTTCTGCCTGCTGTCCTCATTCGGACAAGCCTTCCATCTTCTAAATGAGCTTTTCTTGCTCTTGATCACTTCCCGAACAGCTCCTGTAAGCCACATCGGAGTCCTCTTGGACCTTTTGGGTATGCATTCCAATTGGGCCTCTGTTATTGTTTTTGTAAGCTTCCATGCCTCTTGGAGTGTTTGGACTCTCTCAATTTTCCCTTTCAGCTTCTTTTTTACTAGTTTTCTCAACTTTGGGTAATTTCCTTTTTGAAAATTTAAGGTCTCTGTGTTAGATTTTATCAGTGACTTGCGGTCTATGACCAAGTTAAACATAATTGAGTTGTGGTCACTGTTCCCTATTGGATCAGTCACATTAACATCTTGCACCAGATCCTGAGTATTACTCAGGATCAAGTCAAGGATTTTTGTACCTCTAGTTGGGTCTTCAACCATCTGTCCCAGGGAACAATCATTTAGCATATCTAGGAACTTTATCTCTTTATCATGTGCTGAACAACAGTTCACCCAGTCTATGTGAGGGTAATTGAAGTCCCCCATTATAACCAGGCTTCCCTTCTTGGATGCCTCCTTTACAACATTCTCCAACTGCCAGTCTCCCTCAAGAGTTTGGGTCGGAGGCCGATAGTATATGCCTACTGTTAGACCATCCTTGTGGCCTGGTACTCTTACCCACAGAGCTTCTAATGGTGACTCCAAATTACCTAGATATTCCAATTCATACGATTTTATCACTTCTTTGACATACAAGGCTACACCACCTCCCGTTTGCCCCTTCCTAGCCTTCCTGTACAGTTTGTAGCCTGGGATAACTGTATCCCATTGGTTATCATCCGTCCACCAGGTTTCAGTGATACCAATAATATCAATATTCTTATCTATCGCTAAGTATTCCAGCTCCCCTATTTTATTCCGGAGGCTTCTGGCATTTGTATACAAGCATTTATATATGCCTTTCTGACACAGTCTTTTGTGTCTAGTTGCATTGTTAGACTGCCTCTTGCATCCTTCTGCTAGAATGCTAGTGACTAGCTCCTCGCTCTGCTCAGTAATTTTTGCATCCTCCTCACTACTCAAATACACACTTTCCCGAACCGGATGCTGCCCAGCTCCTGTCGGCTTTCCCCCAGTTATCAGTTTAAAAGCTGCTCTGCAGCCTTTTTGATGTTGAGTGCCAGCAATCTGGTCCCATCATGGTTCAAATGCAACCCATCCCTCCTGAACAGATTTGGCTTGTCCCAAAATGTTCTCCAGTTCCTGACAAATCTGAAACCCTCCTCTCGACACCACCGCCTCATCCACGCATTGAGGCTTCTGAGCTCTGCCTGCCTGGTAGGTCCTGCGCGAGGGACAGGCAGCACTTCTGAAAATGCTACCTTGGAAGTCCGGGACTTCAATCTTCTTCCTAACAACCTGAATTTGGCTTCCAGGACAGACCGCTTGGCCTTCCCAACATCATTGGTACCAATGTGTACCATGACAACTGGCTCATTCCCAGTTCTCTCTAACAATCTATCTAGATTTCTTGTGATGTCTGCAACTTTTGCACCTGGCAGGCAAGTCACCATACGGTTATCATGTGCATCACAAATCCATTTCTCTGTATTTCTAATTATTGAATCGCCTAGTACAAGGAGCCTCTCTCCTGCAATCTGTTCATCTACATGCACCTCATCAACCATATTAAGGGAGAGAACATCAATTTGTTCCTGTTGTTTATCTTCCTGGATCTCATCAAGTGTGATGAAGGAGAGATCATCAGGTGGGACCAGTTGTTCCTCTGTGTGTTCCTCATCAGGTGTGATGAGGGAAAGAGCCTCAAATTTATTCTGTAATTTCAGACTCTCAGAGTGATCCCCTACTCTTCTCCTCCTTTGAGTCACATTCCTCATTGCACATCTTCTTGGGAAGAGAGGGTGTGGAGCCTTACCCTGTTCTCAAGTAGCATGAAGTAGGCAAAAATCCAGAAAGACATGGCTAAGGCAGCATCACTATTCCACAAGTTAAGTGAAGTTTCTTTGTAAGCCAGCTGCAAAACTCCACATTTCACTAGCTACATTCAAAGCATCAGATGAAGCAAATAGAATATAACCTACTCTATAGTCTGACAAAGCAGACTTGATCCACGAAAGCTAACATCAAAATACAGCAGTAGGTCTTTAAGGTGCCATAGCATTTTTTGTCTTTTTGTTTTGTCTTGTTTACTCTCTGATATGCTTGCACAGACTAACATGGCTACCATTTTAAAAAAAAGTATAACCTTGTAGCCATCAGACAACAAAGGGCAACCATTTAGTTACAAATGACGATTTAATATCTAGATGTTAAATAAACCAAATCTTATCTACAGAGGGTGACAAAATTGCATACACATTTTAAGAGATGCTATCTATGTCTTACTTTTTGAAGTAGAATTCTTTAATGGTAGTAATGCATAGTATGATGTTTGTTCAAATGAATTAATGCTAGCATCACCATGTGATAGGTACGACAGTCAAACAAATTGACTTCTACCTATGGCAGACCTTTAAGGACATGGTGTACCATAGAAAACTGGCTACACTGGTGGCACTTGGGGAAAGAATTGAAATGGTATGCACAATGATACAAGTGGACACTTAGGTCAACGTTGCTCAAGCAGTAGTGCGTAATAATCAGAAGTGTCTAGACACCAATGGTAACCACTTGGAACACCTCTTGTAATTGCAGAAGTCAAATGTGACTTGTATTCATCTTTTGTTATCAGTATATCTTGAGTACTGCAACTTTAGGTAAAGGTTTTCCTTGCTCAAAAGCCAGTCATATCTGACTCTAGGGTTCAGTGCTCATCTCTGTTTCAAAGCCGAAGAGCCAGCGCTGTCTGCTTCTGCAGACATTTCAGTGGTCATGTGGCAGGCATGACTAGACACCGGAGTGCACGGAATGCTGTTTACCTTCCCAATGCAGTGGTCCCTATTTATCTACTTGCAGTTTCTTGCTTTTGAACTGCTAGGTTGGCAGGAGCTGGGACAAAGGCTCATTCCATCCTGCAGTACTCGGGAATTGAACTGCTGACCTCCCGCCTTCCAGTAAGCGTCTTAGCCACTTGAGCCACTGCAACTTTAATACAGTTTTTTCCCTTTCTTAAAATGTGTATACATTTTTGGCACCCTCTGTATTATTGGTTCAATGGCTGCAACCTTTTTTAGTTTTCTTTTTTTTTTTGAAAAAACAACAGAGAATTATTTATTTTGCCTTCTATTTACATATTGAGGTTCTGGGACAATCAAACCCCTTTCTAGAACATGCTGCCCCCCCTTACTTTTCACTGCCTCATACAATGCTCAGATTTCAATGGGCTATTCCAGCAATTTCCACTCACTCCACCCTAACCCACTCCCTCCCCTTAAGTATTCTTCCGCTACTTCTTCAAACTCTGGAATTGTCTGAGGTCTGAGTAGACATCCCCCATCTGTGCAAATGATATTGCTTTTGTTACACCAGGGTCCAAAATACCATTGGTGTATAGGATTTGTTTGCTCTAACCTCGTGAATCAGACAGTGTAGGTTTTGATGCTGGGAATGGATCAGGTTGTCCAGGTGGCTAATTTGTTCTTGAAGTGTGGAGATCTCTGTCTGAACTTCTACACAACTGTCAGAGGCAAGAAGGAAAAGTGGTACAGGATGGGGAAATGCAGGTTAACTGGGAGGTAACAAACTGCATAACATACTGCACAAACAATACAAATGACTGCACTTTGTCCACCTCTTCACTAGACAGTATGATTGATAGTTGGCAACAATTGAGACATAAACAAAAATTGTGGGTCACTGTGGTTCTGACAGGCTCTGATCTGCTGTGATAGCCAAGAGCTTTAAAGAAAAAACCACTTTCCTATACTGTTCTGTATCTAATAAGCAGAGATGCATGGAGTGGAAAACGATGCTTTGATCCGCCATGTCAACCTGACGTGTGAAACATGGATCATAACCAAGATATCACCATGTTTGAAACTTCCTGGCCCCATTTATAACTGGCTATTCCCAAAATATATGAAATAATGTTACGTCAGCACAACAATTTGGTTAAACAACCCTCTCAGCAGACTTGGAGCTGTGGCAGCCACAATACCTCCAGCATTACTGTTTAGGCCTCATATTATTGCTTGACATCTACATAATAACTGTTGTGACTGGTCATTGAGTCATTGGGAAGTAAACAAGGGCTTCATTTGCATGTCTCATTGTTTAGACCCATGATGGCAAACTTTGGCACTCCAGGTGTTCTTGGACTTCAATTACCAGAAGCCCAAGTTAGCACTCCTGCTGATCAGGGGTTCTGGGAAATGAAGTTCAAGAACAGCTGGAGTGCCAAGGCTCGCCATCACTCATTCAAACATTCTTATTGTCTGGATAAGAAACATAATAATTGTAGGAAACATGTTCTTCCCATAACCTGCACTTTGGCCTTCAACTGCCACTATGAAATCAAATATTATACTCACCCCACAGAGTAAGCATGGGATATACCATTCAGGATGCATTTTATGGAGCAGGGACAGAATGCTGCATTTTTTTAACCAACACATAACATCATTACTAAATTAGCAATCTTCAATTAAATCCAGATCAAATCTCCTGCTGTAAATCATATGGGGTGACGATGAATTAAGAATGTAAATTGCATACATGTACACCAGCCAATAATCATGCTGGCTTAATAAGACCTGTAGCCTAAAACATCTGGATGACACTCAGATAGGGAAGCTTGCTGGAATCACTACAGCATTGACTGATGTATCCAAACATCAGAATATTCAGAATAGATACACTAAAATCAGTGAGATTTCAGTTAATCACCATGATTAACTTCTACTGATTTCACCAAGACCATGAAGTGCAATGTGCCCTGCTCTTTATTAATACAAAGTTTTCTGCTGTTTGAAACCAGACAGTGATAAGATTTCTACTGATTGAAAATTCCGCACTGAGTTCTGTGTACAAACCTTTTTGTATCTTCAGCCTTTGACATCATCTGCTGCAGTTTCTCTTTTAAAACTCGTTTATTTTCTTTCAACGTCTTCTTCTCCTAGGGAACAGCAAGGTCACAGATATCATTACGTACATGGTTGATAAAATTAAAACCCTTTCCATTTGTCCGTCTTCCTTTTGAAAAATAAAATATTGGTGTCATTTTCTCTTCTGCAGTGACTCCAATCTCAAAGAATTGCATAATAGTCCTTGGCTTCTCTCAAATGATGGGACTGCAGTGGCTTAGTGGTTAAGACACTGAACTTGACGACTGGAAGGTCGACAGGTCAACAGTTCAAAACCTGAGTGCTGCATGACAGAGTGAGCTTCCAACTCTGTCCCAGCTCCTGTCAACCTAGCAGTTCAAAAATTTCAAGTAGATAAATAGGTACCACTTCTGTGAGGAAGGTAAACAGCATTCCATGCCTGCCAGTGTCTAGTTATGCCTGCCACATGTCCACGGAAATGTCTAGACACAGACAGGGCTGGCTCTTTGGCTGTAAACAGAGATGAGCACTGAACCCTAGAGTCAGATATGACTGGCTTTGAGCAAGGGTGACCTTTACCTTTTACCTCTCTCAAATGGGTTACATCTCCATCTAAGAAGAGCTATCCCAGAGTCCGAAAAAATAATAATACTTTCTATGCCTGAATCTTGCAGCAGATCCAGCCATCATGGCCACTGGCTGGGAATTCTTGATGTCCAAAAACAGCTGGATGTTTTGACCTGTACATAATTGCTTTCAGCTTCAGTTCTTTAGCTAGATTAGGAACTGAGGCCACAATGATTTGAATCTGTGTTTTTCCCTGGGGTCTGTATGTAGACTAACACTTCATTGTGTTTCCTGTTTCTCTCTGCAAGAGGAATTTTGAACTAATAACTCCAGAAGAGTTTTAGAAGTGTTGGAAGACACTTGAATAATAATGTAGTAACAGAGCAGGTGTTGCCAATCAAACTGTTGTGGAGCTGGCATAAAATGGCTCATCTTGCATGTTTAATGCTTTTTAAGACAGACTTTACAACAGAGGGAGACAAAAGGAGAGGTCTGTGTTAGCCTGTAGTTTAGAACAAGATAGGGTGAGATGCAGCTTGTGCCCCTTAGAGACACAGTACATCTTCCTAAATGTCCCACCAAATGTCCCCAAAAAACTTATGAATAAATATTATAGTTGGCTTAAATTGGGCCCCCTTCAAAATGATTGCATTATAATTGCATCCATGCTGGGCTGGGCAATCTTGACCAGTAACTCTCTCTCTCTCTCATTCTCTAGGCTTCACCTAGCATGGCAGCTCTCCCCCAAGGTTGCTTAGTGGTTAAGATACTGAGCTGGAGACTGGAAGGTCGGGTTCCAAAACCCAAGAGCTGAACATGGGGGACATGAAAGGAGCCTCTTAAGGGCATCCTCTGAGTGGAGTTTCTCCAACAAAAAAACCTTTCAACCCAGAGTAATGTCTGACATGAAATTATTATTATTACCTAGCACATAAGGATTAATCTGGGAGAGAGGGCCACCTACACAAACTTCAGCAATGCTGATGAAATGTGATGGATTTATTTGATGAATTTATTTATTACCAAATCTTTTTGATGATAAATAGTTAGATATCTAGATTACTGGATAGGTAGATATTAAATTATGTCTATGGATTCCTTAATAATTAAAAATTATGCGCTGAGAAGTAAATTCTGACCTGTGGTGGCTCTCTTAGGGTCTCCCATGTATAAATTATTCAGAAGAGCTTTACCACTACTTCTTTCTGGTGGCACTTGAGATGGTTCAACTTGCCTAAGGCTACCTAGGTGGTACGGCACATAACCCCAACGGCCTCACACATGCTAGCAGACTGCAGACTGCTCCCATCCCTGGAGACAGAGCAAGGTTTTGAACACACTGGTCCTCCCACCATAGCAGGTGCCTCAAAGCAGTGAACCATCTCTGTTGGGTTCATTTAGGTAAAGATAAAGTTCTCCCTTGCTCCTAGTTTGGTTTTTAAAAAAAAGACAAAAGCATGCATAAGCACTTCATAAGACAATGATCCATTTTGCATCTCCCTGACTTGGGCTTGGGCAAAATGAGTGGCACCATAAACATATGGTATATGGGGGGAAAGCTCCAACCCTGAGAAACTTCCATGCTTACTTCCTCCATCCGTTGTACTCGTTTCTCCATTTCTTCAGTCTGGGTGAGCTTTTCATGCAATACAACATTCAGCTGAGCAAGATTGTCTGTGCTATGTTTTAATTTTTGCTCCTTCTCCAGTTTGCGTGCCTGTAACAAAAGCAGAAAGGCTATGCTCAGAATTGCAGGGGGTGGGGGGGGGGGAGATGCCATTCTTCAGCAGTACATTGTTGCAGCCTTTGCTCAGAGAGGAGGATCCCTGGTTATAAATCTCAGTTTGTCAGACTCTATCTCTCCACATTCACACCTCATGTTGTTGTCTGCTAGCAGCCCCCACTTGAGCATGCTGGTCTTATGTTTAGAGACTCTGACCCCCATCTTATTCAGGGTCCTCCAAGTGACGTAGGGGAGGTTGAGTTCCTCAGCCATATCCTCCTTCAATGTTATTCCTTGTCCATTGAGCTCCTTCCTCCATCTTCTAATTTTATTTTGCTCTTGTGTACCCTCAAGAATGTTTGTTCTTGCCATAAAGCTCTTCCTGGATCTTCTTCCTTGTATCAACTTTAGGATAGAAGCATTGGGTTCAAATTACAAGGAGATTTTGACTAAACTTTAGGAAGAAGTTCCTAATGCAACATATTACCTCAGCATTTCCTGGATACTCCCTTTTTGGAAGTCAACTGTCAGAAATACTTTAGTGGATTTCCTGCTTTGTCAGAGGACTGGGTTTGATGACCCTTAGGATCCTTTCCAGCTATAAATTTCAGTGATTCTGTGGCTGAAATACTGTTATGTGACATGGCAAACCGGGAGGAGTAGAGCACCTGCACTGGCCTTTGCAGGGGGAAATAAAATGACCTGTGCGACCACCACCTCCGCTGCCTCCCGCTGCCACCGCTGAAGCCCACCGAGGCTCTGAGCTCTTCCGCCCGGTCTGACAAACTGGGAGGAGTGGAGCGACTGCGCTGGCCTTTGTGGGGGGAAATAAAAGGTCCTGTGCGACCACCACCTCCGCCGAAGAGTCCTGACACGTGTGGGGACTGCAGTGATGCAATTTTGTTATGAGACTGTGTCGTTGTGCTGCCTTGTGGTAAATTTTCTTCATATTGTGCTGCTGATTATTTATTGTGCTTTTCTGTATTATGCGGCTTATTAGTTTGTATGTTTTTGAATATTGTAAGATGCTACCTTTTGTAAATGTGTTTTATTGTTGAATTTATATTTTGTATATGTTGTGCTTTGTGACTGTATTTTTAGTTGCCTGTGAACCGCCTTGAGTCACCCATTGGGTTGAGTTGGCAGTAAACAAATAAAAATTACAATTACAATTACCACATTTTTAGGTTTCATCCTATACTTCTGTCTGCTGCAATTCTTATGGTCAAGTGTGCATGCTGGCTTGCTATGTGTCCTTTTGCCAACCCTAATCTCAGCAGTTGCTCTTTATTTACCAGACAGGAATGGACTGAGACTTATTAATTTGCTCACATTACACGACAGAATTTTGCTTCATGGTTCTGAACCCAGTTGTCAGCCCTAACTAAAGTAGACCCATTGAACTAACAGGCCTAGCTAAATGAATCAAAATAACTAGAAATCCGCTGGCCGGTAACCTTTCCTACTCTCTATTCAAAGAAGCCAAATGTTATTACAGATCAGAGGCACCCTTAAGAGACCACGTTTTCAGAACCACATACCTTCATTATGTGTATGACTCCTTCATGCCTTTTCTTGAGTTCCTCTGCTTGCTTCTTGTAATCTCCACGGAGTTTCTCTGAGGCATATTTCACAGACTCGGCACCTGCTGCCCTAGAAGCTTCAAGCTGGAAAAGGCCCAATCTAGCATGAGTAAAGTCACTTACATAAAGGTTCTGCAGGATGGGCGACAGTATCTTAAAACTTTGCCAAGGAGAGTGCGCAGCCATGCTAGTGTATCACAAAAAAAAAAAAAAAACAGCGAAGAGTCTAGTGATACTTTGAAGGCACATATTTTTTTTAAAAAATGGGAGACGAGCTTCCAGTGAAGCTTTGAAGTGGCCCTGAAAGCATATACCAAATAAAACTTCTTAGATGCTAACAGACATCTTTGCAACAATTTTAAATGAATACATAAATGTTCATCGATAAAATGGGCATTTAGGGGGAATATGCCAAAATATGTAATACCGAAACCCACATTAGGTAGTAGGTAAAACTCACCCTTGCTTGAAAGCCAGTCGTATCCCACTCTACGGTATGGTGCTTATCTCTGCTTACAGCGAAAGAGCCAGCACAATCTGCATCTGCAGATGTTTCCATGGTCATTTGGAAGGCATGACTAGACACTAGAGCACTCAGGACTCTGTTACCTTCCCCACTGAAGCAGTACCTATATATCTACTTGCAATTTCTTGCTTTTGAACTGCTACAATACACAACAGGCACTCAGCACTCAGTCATCAAGTTCAGCATCTTAACCATTATGCCACCACAGTCCCTTCCCCCCCATTAGGTGGTAAGGTAAAGGTAAAGGTAGCCTTTGCTCAAAAGCCAGTCGTATATGACTAGAGTTCAGTGCCCATCTCTGTTTACAGCCAAAGAGTTGTCTGCTTCTGCAGACGTTTCCATGGACATGTGGCAGGCATGACTAAACACCGGAGTGCATGGAATGCTGTTTACCTTCCCACAAAAGTGGTCCCTATTTATCAACTTGCAATTTCTTGCTTTCAAACTGCTAGGTTGGCAGGAGCTGGGACAGAGCTGGGAGCTCACTCCATCATGTAGTATTCGGGTCTCGAACTGCTGACCTGCCGTCCTTAGGAGCGACGATGATAACGACACTGATGACAACAACAACCCCAGTTTTCAACATTTGTTAAAAATAAAAATTTAAAATTTTGCCCTCACAGGTGAAAATGAACAATGTAAAACATTTTTCTTGCTGGGCAAGATTCAAATCAGAAGAGGAAATTACACAGAAGTCCTTCTTCCATTTGACAGAAAAATTGACCTACCTTAAGCTTTAACATTTTGTTTTCTTTGTTTATTTGTAACAGTTCATCTGCTTTTTTCATCTCTTCCACTTTCTCCTTATAATCAAAGGATGTGTGTTCTTTCTCAGACTCCAGTTCAGGTTCCTGGAAATGTGGCTGAAATCGAACAAGAGGATGAGTTGGTATACATTGCTGTTTCAATGCCAATTTGTGCTTTGTGTACCATTCCTTTAACCTTCCAAGTGAAATGATTTCAGAATTGGCACACATGTAGTAGAAAGAAAGAAAGAAAGAAAACAGGAGTCAGATTCACCACTGTACCTATTGGAACAAGAGCCAGCCTGCATGTTTAAGCTGTACAGTAACCAAGACTCTACAAGAAGAGGGACTTCTGAATATTTTATATTCAGATGGATGGATGATACTATGGACATGTATGTATAAGAACAAAATTAACTGGTGATCTGTGTATGTGTGTATCAATTAATTGTTCATGAACGGATAGTGCTATGAGTGGATGGCAATGTGTGTGTGTGTGTGAGTGAGTGTGTGTGTGTGTGTGTGTGTGTGTGTGTGAGTGTGTGAGTGTGTGAGTGTTTGTGTGTATGAATGAGAATTGAAAACGAGAATTGATGAGAGGATGGAAAAGAGCGGAAAATAAAAAGAGAGGGGGGAAAGAGAGAGAAAGTTCAATCTGTTCTTACCCATCTTTAGCTATGCTGATGTCCACTACTGGGAACCCAAACCCGAAAGAGATAGCTCTGTGTGTGTTTGTGTGTGCATTTATTTTTATATTTTATAATTTTAAATATAACATAGTAATTTTCTGGTCTGCTGCTGTCAGAAATGAATAATTGGAGTGACCCAGAGGAAGCTGTAAGTTAAAGGCTCTGGACTCATCTTCACTCCCAGCTTGAACTGAGACCTAACAATGTTTATGATTCCAGGCAAACAACAACAACATATAAATGTTTTCCTCTATCCACCCATGGTAATAAATGATTCTGTTCTATTTGCTCAGCTCTCTGGGGCTTCACAACTGAAACTTTTAGCACAACAGACATGATAAATAACAGCTTTTAATTCTCTCAAGACAACATTCTCTGCCTGCAAGATTAATTAGCACTTGGAACGCTGCATCAGGCAATGAATGCATTCTGCCTGAGTTTGCAAATCAGTAGCATAACGCACCTAAAAGCCAAGCATGATTCCTTAACAGTCACTTCTTCCAGTGTTCCAAAATTCCTGCACACTTCTATTTAATACCTGAGCGTAGAGCTTTATTGGCGAGGTGGTGAGTTCGCTGTTTTACCAGTATGTCAGAACATGCAAAAAGATAAAAATCAGGGGCTTGAAATTAGGTCAGTTTGGCTACTCTTTTCAAAGACTACGGTCTAGCTGAACTAAGGGAATTAAGCACTACCCTGTATAAGGGAGAAAGAAAAGGATTGTCTGATTTACAGTATATTTATTTATTTATTTATTTATTTATTTATTTAAAACATTTCTATCCTGCTTCCCTCACTCAAGAGTGACCCGAAGCGGCTCAACAACAACAAAATAAAAACAAAGACAATAAAACAAGTTAACATACCCATTTAAAATCCCATTTAAAACCATCTAAAAATCCCCACCCTCCCAACACAGTTAAAAAATGAATAGGACAAAACCCAATACTGTATAGGCTAAATAAGCCAGCGGGATTGGGAAGTTGATGCATCCATGCCCCATACACGCTGGCAAATCCATATTTTCAGTTGTTTCCTAAATGGGAGCAGCTTGTCTGGAGGCGTAGTTCGAGTGGTAAGAGGTTCCAGAGGGCCGGGGCTGACACGGAGATTGACCATTAAACAATTGGTGATTGATTGATTGATTGATAATAAATTGTTCCTTACCTTTGTATTCAATATGCTGTTTGCAATCCTATGGCTAGATTTGCTTTTACACAACAGAGGCTGAACTTTTGCAAGAGCGGATCTAATCTGTAAAAGGGAAAGCAAAGGAAATCACAACAAACCTGACATTTGCCTAAAAATATAAGTCAAGATAAAAACCAGACCCATGTTTCACTAAAGACCATACTTCTGGAGTATATGTTCCAGTATATCAGAAATTGAACACTTACCCTGATCATCCGTGAACTGTTTGGGAGAACTTCACTGAAGCAATTAAACACTTTGTTTAAATTATTATTTTTCTTTGTGTGCTTGTGTGTATGTGTAGTCCTGATAGAAACTGCAGTTTCAACTATGTTAAAAAAAATCACTTCCTCTGACCCTTCACAGATATCAGGGTAAGTGTTCAATTATTCAAAGTGTCAGTTCCTGTTTCGATAGAAATGGCACATTGCTCCTCCCCACAAATGGATGCTTTTCCAGGCAATCCAGCAGTACAGTCAGGACATGCTCCAAGTCTCCTTCTTATGTTCATGGGAAAAGTCATACCCTTTTAATATATTCAGTTTCTTCTGTAATCTCGGCTGCAGTTGTCCCATACAGAAGGCAATGCCCCTTGGGTCCCTGGTCCTCTCTCGCCACGTGTTGTGTCACTACTAAGGTGGTAGTCATTATTCTCACTTGGGGGCAATCTATGTCCAAAGAACAACAAATATCAATTTAAACACCTTACATCACGCATAACAAAGACTCAGATTCCACTTGGTGGACTTAAAAGACATATCTTGGAAGACTACATCAAAAAAGCAGGGTACCAGACAAGCGGCACAAGCATTCAGTCAGAATATCAATATTTCCTATCAGTTTCTTTGACTACATTGATTGCAATCACTTCAGAACAAATGATACAATTCAGGAACACTTGAAACTGTTTTGTAATTTGAAAACAGTAAAAGCAAAACTCAATGTAACCCATGGTTCCACACCTGTGAAATGAAGTACACCCATACAAAGCAGCAATTTTTCAGACACTATGACACAATATCTCCTCACCTGTGCAGCTGAGAATGGGACAGTATTATTTCCCAACTCACTTGAACAAAACAGGAACCTGTCACACAGAAATCAGTGATGTTTGTGTAGTACAATGGTGACATCCAGTGTTTGATGAATTAATCACATGCTTATGTGTTGATTTTATTTCTAAAACTTATCAGCATTACCTGACTTCTGCTTATAATTTTATAAAGGGAAAGGAAAGCCACATTCATTCCATAACAGAATCATAGAATAATAGGGTCGGAAGGAGTTTCTAAGGCCCTCAAGGCAACTGCTTGGTGAGATCATTCGTTCCCACGGGGTGAGGTACCATCAGTATGCTGATGACACCCACCTATACATCTTGGTCCATGGGGACCCAGGTGATGCAGTCAAAGTCCTAACCAGGTGTCTGGAGGCTGTTCGGGTCTGGATAGGGGACAACGGGCTTCAGCTGAATCCTGGCAAGACTAAGTGGCTATGGGTTCGGGGGCCCGTGTTATCCCAGGAGCTGCCATTTTTGGCTCTGGATGGGGCATTGCTGCCTCAGACAGATCCAGTATGCAACTTGCGGGTCCTCCTGGACTCGCGGCTGCTGCTCGAGGAGCAGGTGGCAGCCATGGCCAGAAGGGCCTTCGCACAACTTCATGTTATTCACCAATTGCGCCCACTCCTGGACCGGAACTCTCTGCTCATGGTCACTCATACTCTGGTCACCTCCAGATTGGATTATTGTAATGCGCTCTATATGGGGCTGCCCTTGATGACCATTCGGAGGCTGCAACTGGTCCAAAATGCGGCTGCCCGAGTAGTGATAAGGCGTGGGCGCTATGCCCATGCCTCGCCGCCACTTCAGGAGCTTCACTGGCTGCCAATTTATCTCCGGGTGCAATTCAAGGTGCTGGTTCTGACCTTTAAAGCCCTTCATGGCGGTGGACCAGGATACCTAAGAGACCGCATCACCCCAAGACTGTCACTCCCGTCCTACCAGGGCAGACAGAAGGGGCTCAGTACTGGTCCCCTCAATGAAAGAAGCACATCTATGTGGGACCAGGAAGAGAGCCTTCTCCGTGTCTGCCCCAGCCCTCTGGAACCTCTTACCTCCGGAGGTGTGCCTTCAGACGGAACTTCTCCCCTTTAGAAAAAACCTGAAGACCTGGCTTTGTCAGGAGGAGTGGGGCCCTCCTGGCTCCACCTCCCAGCCCTGCTGGCTTGTTTAAATTTTATGGTGATTTTTTTTCTTTTTTCTTTTCTGTTTTGGTTTTAAGTGGGTGGAAGGAGGATAAGGGCAATTTTTTTTAGGAAATGTCAGTTTTACTCATTTTTTATCTTGCTTTTAATTGGAGGATGTTTAGGGGTTTTAATTGTAAATGTCTATGTCGTTTTATAATGTATTTTTATCTGTTATTTGCTGCCCTGAGTGGTGTTCTCACCAGGAGGGTGGGGTATAAATTTATAAAATAAATAAATAACCCACTGCTTAATGCTGAAATCCAATTCAAAGCAGATCTGATAGATGGTCGTCAAATTTTCTCTTGAATGCCTCCAGCATTGGAGCGCTCACCACCTCTCAATGGTAATTGGTTCCACTTTTGTACTTCTCTAACAGTTGTTCTATCCAGCCCACACTTAGTTATGGGTACATTGTCAAAAGCTTTGTTAGTCAAGATATATTAAGTCTACAGCATTCTACTTACCTGATTTTAAAAAAGGAGATAAGATTAGTCTGGCTGAATTTATTCTTGAGAAATGCACAACTTTGGATTTACCCAACTTGACTAATATTTTATCACTTTGTATTGTTGTTACATAAGAGCATAAAACAATGTCATTTTAAATTACATTGTTTTTCCTGTGACTGAAAGTTTTCCAAGCCTTCCTTCCCTATGACTGTTGATTTCCTATACGGTACTTATGAAAAAGGCCTTCTGAGTGAAAGTTGCTTATACAAGTTAACACTCTCATATTTAAATGTCCAGCTGCCCATAACTTTGTATACTCATCCACAGCTGCCAACACCTTTCACTACCCATGGCTGCTGAGTGATAAAGTTCCACACACTCACATCAGGTGGTAAATGAATATGCAGTTGTTACAAAACATCACAGGGATTTATGGAGGCCCTTTACCACCACCACCCATTTTTCCTGAGGGCAAAGAGTTCCCATTTCCACAAAGTAATCACCATTACTTACTTGTCTTCTCTTGGCTCATGTTGAAAGAGGCACTGGCCATTCCAGAAAGAACATTTGAAACACTTGATTGTTGCTATCCCGACAGCCAGATTCCCAATTTGTGCACAGGATGGCGGGCGGGGGGGGGGGGCTGAAAGAATTGAAAGGGGGGATGAGATGTGAGGAAAGGAGGATAAGCAGAATATAGGACATTTATTTTATTTTATTTTATTTTTAGATTTGTAAGGCCGCCTTCCTCGCCTAGGCGACCCAAGACGGCTTACAATGTTGGTTAAAAAAACCCATCCCCATACAATAAAACCAAACACTAAAAACTTTCTAAAAACTTTAAAAACAACCATAAAACTTCCCTATTCCCTTTAAAAGAGGGGCACCTGGACTGGACCAGAGAAAAGAAAACCCCGGACCAGGCTAAATAAGCCAGCAGGGCTGGGGTGTGGTGCGAGATGCACCCTACACCTGCTGGCAAAGCCATGTTTTTAAAGCCTTCCTAAAGGGGGGCAACTCCATCTGGTGGCAGGAGGTTCCATAGGGCTGGGGCAGATACCGAGAAGGCTCTCCTCCTGGTCCCAGTGAGCCAAGCTTCCCTAGCTGATGGGACCACCAGGGAGCCCCTACAGTCCATCCTCATAGGACAGGTAGAAAACCTTGGGATGATGCAGTCTCTTAGGTATCCTGGTCCATTACCATAAAGGGCTTTAAAGGTTAAAACCAGCACATTGAATTGCACCCAGGAGCATACTGGCAGCCAATGCAGCTCCCGTAGTAGCGGTGAGGCACGGGCATAACGTCCTCACCCCATCACCACCCGGGCAGCTGCATTCTGAACCAGCTGCAGCTTCCGGATGGTTGTCAAGGGCAGCCCCATGTAGAGTGCATTACAGTAATCCAGTCTGGAGGTTACCAGAGCATGGGTGACTGAAAGTAGGGAGACCTGGTCTAGGACATTTTAGCTGGTGACCAAGCTTTGTATAGCTGCCAATCACTGGATAACAGCCCTCATTCCACTGGGAACTTAGACAGCCACCTTACATTGGGACAAACTAATTTTCCACCAAAACCATTATTCATTTATTTCAGTACATTCCATTCTGGATTATTTGTTTCATGTCAATATAGTGTATTGTGAGAGATAAATCAGTCACATGACTTTCCCAGTCTACCTGGAGATATCATAAGTTTAACTAGGAGCTTCTCCAAGAAAAGTAGATGGCCTGAGCCACAACACTTTCTGTGCATGAATGAGAGTAGTGAGAAAGTAGTTTAAAAAGTTGGGATGGATCAAAGCATGTAGACACTGTAACTTGAATCAATTCAAACCACAAGATATATGCAAAGGTAGACGGGCTCACAATCAACCACTGTTGTGTATGCCTTCATGACTTTCAGCCAAAGGCCATTTAGAATTTGGTAACAAAAATAATCTATTATCACATCAAATCAAATATATCTTCCTTTTAATTGTGTTATTTTCAATAGAAAATCCTGAAACACATAAAATATATCTATTTCATAGAATCATAGAATCACTGAGTTGGAAGAGGCCTTTTAGGCCATCGAGTCCAACCCACTGCTCCTGCCTAGCTCCTGCCTAGCAGTTCAAAAGCAAGAAATTGCAAATAGATAAATAGGGACCACTTTGGTGGGAAGGTAAACAGCTGCCTTGGGTCATCCAAGGGTGAGGAAGGTGGGGTAGAAATCATGTAAATAAATAAATAATCCCATGCACTCCAGTGTTTAGTCATGCCTGCCACATGTCCATGGAAGGTGCAGACAGTGCTGGCTGTAAACAGAGATGAGCACTGAACCCTAGAGTTGGATACAACTGGCTTTTGAGCAAGGGAGACCTTTACCTAGTGGAGAAAAAAGGGAAAGGTCGCAAAACTACATGAGCTCAGATCATCCCCAGAATAAGCAACTGGTAAACCACTTCCTAGAAAACCCTGAAAAGGCATGTTGAAAGTTGGAATCAATTTGACAGCACACAACTATTTTATGGCTACCTAAAGGATTAACACAAGCCCCTCCAGATACCATGATTTACAATCGTAAAGTCTGCTTATTCTTCTCAGAAGGCAGTTGTCACAACCACTCGGATACGTCCCCCAGTTATCACACTTAATGTAAGATTTGGTGTTCTCTCTAATGAGGCATGAGAGACATAAGAAGGCAACTGTCACAAACAATGTTATCACCATGAGTTTCACTCTGGAAGGAACCTGCCTTGCTTGTCAACTCTAGAGAATGATTCACCCAGCTTGACACAGTATAATGTTCATGGGGAATTCTGGGTGTCTGTTCCACAACAGAAAGAGACCGGGTGTGCCTATAGCTAGTGGCCTTGATAGCTTTAAAGAGGGATAAACAAATTCACAGAGGATAGTTCTTTCAAGGCTAATTTTCACTGAGCTCAGGGAAAAGGCTGACTCACTATGACGTCTGGTAAAGACAGCAAGCTTCAAGTGTCTGCTTATTAAAAAGGAGAGACTGAAAACAGAACAGAAAATATAACGGTGCTCTTAAATACACTGCTGATGTTGTCACAGCTGGTATGCCACATGACTTTTTCATCGTGACAAAGAAGCACAGAAAATGACAACCCAAAGAACTGAACAGCTGGAATGTCTTCTTTACAATGAAAGGTTGATTTTATGTGGATGTGAGTGTGTAGAGTAGCATTCAACCATCAGCATGATGTAGGTACGCTTCACTCAAATTTGCCACCTTAGTAAGAACTAAGCTGGTATCTGTTCAAATGTCTAGCATTTTAAATCTGCAAACCTAAACTCTGCCAGGTTATCCGGCTATGGTAATAGAGTAAACCATACTGCTAGAGACTCAATGTTGAGCATCAAGCAGTGGTTAACTAACCTGACAATGCTGAGGACTAGCGGACATGGCGAAGTCCACAGGGAAGGGTGATGGTCCCCAAATGGATTAAATCCCACTTGAATCCATCTTTATGGAGGGCAGCAGCTTCATCAATAGTGGCCTGGAGCTGAGGAGGACTTAGCGTGCCATAAGGGCTCAGGACCAGAAAGAGACTCACAGAGCTGGATCAGTGGTACGGGTGTCATGCTGTGATGCAGAAGGCAGATGAAAGGCCACTGCATTATATTCACAGGATTGTCTTCATGGCTGATCACCATGATGACCACCAATATTCGGAATCGGATATGGCAGAACAACAACAAGAAGAAACCTAAACTAACTCATCTGGAAGCAGGGACACATAAACATTTCATATCATAAGAACATAAGAACAGCCTTGCTGGAACAGGCCACAGCCCATCCAGTCCAGCCTTCTGTCTCACACAGTGGCTCACCATTTGCTTCAGGGTATTCCCAAGCAGATGCCTTCACCTGCTTAGGATTCCCTGGAAATGGCATTGAGAGATATCCTGCCTATCTCTCCAACCCCGAGGTTGTCCTTAGGTATCCATAATTATAGCCATTGATGCCCTTGTCCTCCATGAACTTGTCTAATCCTTTCTTAAAGCTGTCAAGACTGACAAGACTGACAGCTGTCACCACTTCTTCTGGCAGGGAGTTCCATAGACCAGGGATCCTCTGGGTGAAAAAAGTACTTTCTCTTATTTGTTTGAGAACTAGTGCCACCTCTGTTTTGTAAAGACCTGCATCTTTAATAGTTTAAAAAACAGAAAGGTAGAAAACAGTTTGTCTTCAAGCTGGGAAAAGCTATTGGCCCATGCAGAGTGTCAAGAACAGAAATATGCCTGATTTTCAGACAAATGTGTAAATACAATTAAAAAGAAGTATCTGTCCATTTATGGAGCAAGCAAGGAGTACAACAAAGAGGTCACCAAAGATCCTTTGCATTGCAACATTGCATTGCATACAACATTCATCTATCACAGATCCATTTCACCGCATGCACCATTCACATGTACCAGTTAGAAACAATGGAAGAGAAACGGAAGTCTGCTGTTAACCTTAGAAATGAAATTCCCCTGCCTTTCCTGCTGCAAAGTTGTTGCTTAAATTATTAAAGTCTTACGTCCACAGGACCAGAGATTTAGATCCAGAGAATAGAAGGACTGGGGACCGGTGGAAACAGTCAGAAAGTGTAAAACATTGGGCACTTTCCATTGCCCTTTTAAGAAGAGATCAAGATTTTGTAGATGCAGTGGGCACAGAGATGGGTGGGTTGAGGAGGATGGTGGTGGACAGAGAAGCTTGGAGGGCAATGGTCCATGGGGTCGCAAAGGGTCGGAATCAATTGTGCGACTGAACAAGAACAACAAGAGATCTAATGCTCACTATGAAGATCCAAATAGTGAGATGTTACGTATTCCCGGTGTTGCTATAGGGAGGTGAAGCTTGGACATTGACTAAAGCATCTGGAAAAAAAAATCGATGCTTTTGAAATGTGGATCTACCAAAGGCTGCTAAGGGTATCATGGGTTGACCATGTGGCTAATGTAGAAGTGTTACACCAGATAGATAAAGAACAAGAACTGTTTATAACCACTAAGCAAAGAAAGCTCCTGTACTTTGGGCATAGCATGAGGAACAGCATAAAGTATAGAATACTCCAACTCGTTATGCAATGGAAGATCCTCGGAAAGAGAGGCCCTGGATGTAGATGGACCTCATGGCTGAAGAACCTGAGAGAGTGGTGTGGAATGTCTTTGGAAGAACTGTTCCGAGGAGTTAAGAACAGGAAGACTATCTCCATGGTGATAGCAAATATTCTGAATGGATACGGCACTTGAAGAAGAGGAATTTCTAGCCCTCAGAGTGTTTTAGACTACAGTTCCCATGAGCCTAATAAGCCACATTGACTGGGGCTTCTGGATGCTGAAACTCACCTGGCATGAGAAATGTTCCACGCCCTTGCAATAAACCTCCAGTAGGTATTTATTTATCACCTTTTTAAAAAATAAAACAAGGAAGGGCCCAGCCGAGACTTTTTTGCACACAGTCAGAAACACTTAACCTGGGGCGACAGGTTTCACCTCCTTGAGCTCAGCCAGTTTATTTGTCTGCCAAAACGTGAGATTATTATTCTTGTAAGCATTCGTGACTAGATAAGAACATAGGCAAAACTTTCTGTCTTTTTTAATGACAGCTGCAACTCACACAGCAGATGAACTGTGAATACTTTAAGACGGCCTATACCAGCCTCAAAAGATGGGAGGGATTTTTTTTAATCCTTGGGGATTTTCTGCTTGTTTATAAGGTATGCTATCAAAACTAATTTTAATCCACCACAGATAAAAAGCTGAAACCAAGTGCAGCAATCCTCCAACATGACTACCAAATTAGAAATGCATGAAAAGGAACATGTTTAACTCTATTTCTCAAAAGCCACCCTTAGCTAAATTGGATGAGTTGGCCAAGTTTCAATTTCCAGGCAATTACAGACCAATAAGGAATTTGATGTCTGGAAAGTTGGCAGGTTGGCATTTTGAGACCCGAGTGCTGCACGACGGAGTGAGCTCCTGTTTCTGTCCCAGGAACTGCCAATCTAGCAGTTTGAAAGCAAGAAATTGCAAGTACAGTAGACCCTCGCATAACGACGTTACTTGGTTCCCCAAGTAGTGTCGCTATGCAGAAAACGTTCTTCGAATAACGACAAAAAAAGTTGTCATTCAAATATCGATGGTAAAAAATGTCATTATCTGAATACCACCATCATTATCTGAATAACAATGTTGTTATCCGAATAACGATGGTAAAAAATACCGCCGTTATTCGGATAATGACTTTTTTTGTTGTTATGCGAAAAATGATGTGGGATGCATCCGTAGCATTGTTAATAAAAAAATGACGCTATTCAAACATGTCGTTAGGTGGGGGTTCACTGTAGTCAAATAGATACTACTTTGGTGGGAAGGAAACAGCATTCCGTGCACTCCTGTGTCTAGTCATGCCTGCCACATGTCCATGGAAACATTTGCAGATGCAGACAGTGCTGGCTCTCTGGCTATAAATGCAGATGAGCACCAAACCCTAGAGTCGGATGTTCTTGGCTTTTGAGCAAGGGCATAGGGCAACCTTTACCTTTACCTAGAGACAATGATTAAGTGAAAATATAGTTTTGAAAATACAGCACTGCACTCATGCAAAGTCTTTCTCCATTCACTTGTTCAATTGTTTTCAGTATGAAGATCAAATACAATACAGTCTGTATCCTAGCCCTTTAGAAATTGCCTCCCATTCTTTCTAATTAATAGGAATACAGTGATACCTCATACAATGTCCAAACCTGGTTCCACAAGTTTGGATTTTATACGGATTTGGACTTTGTATGAGGCATGCAAAATCCTAGCCGCGATGCCTCATACAACGTCGAAATCCTTGCCGCAATGCCTCGTACAACGTCGTTTCCATAGAGATACAGTGTACTGTAACAGCACAGACTTCAGGGCAAAGTCAAGGAAACAGACAGGAAACTGACAGAACTTTAAGAAATCATTGTCTAAAGGCTAAATACATTACAAAAACATGTCAAACAGCCCTGATTGTCCAAAAACCTGAAGAATGCTGCAAAAATCCCAGGAATGCTTCTAAAAATTCTGACGAAAAATTCAAAAAAATCCAAAATCACGCTCAAAACCACTCCTAAACACTCTTTGCCTTGTGCAAAACCCACAAGAGCAATGCATGCATGTGTCCTGTCTTTTATACTGCCCAGGCACAATGCAACCTGGGAAAAACTGAATGCCTCATACAAAGTTGAGCGACTTTGTATGAGGGAACATTTTTCAAGAAACTAGGCGATGTTGTATGAATCCGATGTTGTATGAAGTGGACTTTGTATGAGGTATTACTGTATTTCAGCAAATATACACTTTACTTACCCTATGAAAGGTAACCAATGGACTTTGATCCCAGAAAGGTCCAGGGAGGGAGCATAACTTCAAACTTCAAATGTGAAAAAACTATCATCGCTGTTGTCTAAGACAATGTAGCCTCACTCTCTTCAGAAAAGACAAGGATGTGATTCTTACCTATAAAACATTATGACAATGCTGCCATTGTTATTTATTGTTGTTAAGTGAAATTCAGATTGCAATAACTAAATTGGGGAGGTGGGCTCAAATAGCCAACATAAGTATGTTCTAATGTTTTTTGAAAGACAATAAAACAAATTATTCTAATAAAATACACAAAGGTGACACTAACCAGGAAGAGTTGTGTCATCTAGCTGTACATGCCAGCACACGCACTGACCAATAGGTCCTTATGATGCTTGAACAACCACATCCTCCAAACAGTAATACTTACTGGTTGAAATCTAGTTGTATAGTGTAGTAAGCTACACAAGTGTAAGCCCACTGAATCAGTGGGGATTTGGTGAGTCAACACCTCCATATGTTCTATGGATTCAAATGTGTCAACTCTAGTGGAACATACTAGGGATTTCAAACATAGAGTGTACATGTGTCCACACACTCACATGTACACATATATGCTGGAACACATATTAAACCATTTAAATGCCTTATACAAAGCATATTCATTCCCATCTTATGTTAACAGTGCCAAACATGGGCACTTACAACAAAACATAAATAAAAAAGTGTCACAGAAGTGAGACATCTGAGGAAGGCTGCTGGAGTAACTAGAAGGGATAAATAGAGGAATGAGATTATAAGGGACAGAATTGGAATAGAACTGATCTTAAACTATATACAGAGACATCAAATAAAGTGGTTTGCCCACTTAGAGAGAATGTCTTTGAATTCCATGTGGAAAGAGAAGAAGGATAAAGACCACGAGGCAGAACCAGAGGAAGGTGGAGAGATAATGTCAAAAAAAAAATGTACAAGAACACCAAGTAATGCCAGTGGAGGCCGCTAGAAGTGCCAGAGCAAGAACATTGTACAGTATCCCCTTTGACACCCAAAGGGGTAAAAGAGTAAGTGAAGAAGAAGATTTAAATGCTTCCAGTTGTTTCTAATAACAACAATGACAAGTGACCCTAATGTGTTTTACAAAATAACCAGGACTAGTGAATGGCCAAGGCCAGGGGTCAGCAAACTTGGCTCTCCAGGTGTGCTTGGACTTCAATTACCAGAAGCCCAAGTCAGTACACCTGCTGATCAGGGCTTCTGGGAATTGAAGTCAAAGAACATCTGGAAAGCCAAGTTTGCTGACCCTTGTCCTAGCCGGTCAATGGCAGACAGATAAATTTAGAACTAACTACTTTCTGGGTTGTGTTCGTGCAACACATTCCTGAGAGTGTTTTATTTACAAATAACTCCCAGATTTCAGTTGGTGTTTGACCTAGTGAATTGATACAAGCTTTTCTTCTTAGAGACTTGACCATTCCCTAGCAAAATGAGTCAATGGTCAAATTTAATCATTTCTTCTGCAACATGCTGGTTGGGAAACACCTTGCAGATGCTGAGTAGCATCCTGCAAGCATATTTACTGCAAAAAGAGCTGTCTTGTACAGACCATTTCGTCCCTCTGATTCTGGGCTTTTCCAAGTGGAGCATTCGATCTCCTTCACGTACCAAGTTCAGCACTGATGTTTTCGCTATTTTTCACACCATCCATATGACATTCTTCTTGTCTCATTTAGGACATTGTCTCCTTCCACAATTCCCAGTATCTTTTCATACCTCAGATGATTTCTTTAAAATATTGTTTTTGTCCTGAGAGACAGAATCTAGCACCGAAGCATTTCCCATTTGAACCTGATGTCTGGTAAAACCATCCTGGTTAGATGTTTCCAATTAGTGCTCAAAACACCAGAAGAAAACTGTATTTTTAAACTATTTTTAAAAGACTTCTTAAAGATTTCCTATAGAGAAGTGTTGTTTTTGTTAAAGACAACAGCAATGGCTTTTTTAAAAGGGGTGTCTGGATAAAATTTTGGGTAAACCCAATGTGCCTTCAAAACCAGACAAGGAAAAGGCTGTTGGACCTTTAGCTCAGTCTACAACAGTGGTTTGCAACCTGTTTTTGGGCCATGTTCCACCTAAGCAACTTTAAAATCCTGACCCCACCCCACAACATAAAATTCTTCTTATTAAAAAGTGAACATCTATTCACATGGAGGATGCCTAAAAGGCCATTCACTGTTAATACCTCATTCTCAAATTGCCTCCCTTAAAAATCAAATTGCTCCCCTGTTGGGCATGTGCCCCACGATGGGAACCACTGGCAGGGTGTGCAGGGCACCATGGAAAGGCGCTGGACAGGGAGTGGTGGTGGTGCCTATTTGGGGAGAGTTTGGGGGAAATCTCATACATTGCTATTGGCGCCCCAGGGTACCAGAGGTGAGGGCAGCATGGGACAAAGCCCGATTTATTATTATTATTATTATTATTATTATTATTATTATTATTATTATTATTATTATTATTATTATTATTATTATTATTATTATTATTATTATTATTATTATTATTATTATTATTATTATATTTGGACTTGTATGCCACCCACTCGACAATGCAACTCAGGGCGGCTCACAACAATAGCACATCTAATACATTATACATATACTGCAATACAGTAAAATAAGATACATTTAGCATACAATAATAGAAATAAACCACAGTATCAAAAACACCACATAAATCAAAACATCACAAATCAAGTACCATCATAAAACATTTAAAAAGTCATTCATTTCAACAAATCTCCCACAAAAGAGTCCAAGGTCTAAAAGTCCTAGAAGTCCTAAAAGTCCAAGGTCTAGGCTGGCCATGCAGCGATGTCTGCCCCCACCCCAATGGCTAAGTCCATGATCAAGTCCACGGCACCAGCCAGCATAAGGGGCAAGAACTCCACCACACCAGGGCCCCTGCCACCGCCCCCAGTGTGGTCAAGCCACCCAATCCACCGCTGCCCACTCCGCCACGGCTCAAACCGACACCGGGCCCGATATACCAACACGCACCTGACCATAGGTCTACAAGAACCCTCAATACTGTCTATAATGACCAGTACCAGATCATCAAGGTTTCAGTCTTTTCTATTCCATCTCTATTTGGACTGAACCTAGAATTTTCTGCATATATGACATGTGGTTATATGGCATATGCAGTGAGTTAGAGCCTCTCCCCAACAGAACCACAAAGAAAACATGCATTGAATGTAAAGTCCTTCCTTTTCTTTCACCCATTTCCAGGAGGCTTTGAAATCGATGCCCTCTCAC
The DNA here is from genome assembly GCA_035047305.1 of Bradypodion pumilum. Taxonomy (NCBI): domain Eukaryota; kingdom Metazoa; phylum Chordata; class Lepidosauria; order Squamata; family Chamaeleonidae; genus Bradypodion; species Bradypodion pumilum. The sequence continues at coordinate 19,618,648 of JAWDJD010000002.1, forward strand.
TGCTTGCATAATAGAATAGATGCAAAGAGCAGCATCTGTTGATGAAAATGTCCAAGCTGTAGACAAGAAACAGTGACAAACTAGCTACTGGCATAGAATACAAATCAAAGTGGCATTGGCAAACCATAGTACTATAGTTAAAGGATTAGAAATCTTGTGCAATTTTCTTTGGTAGCCAGAACACCAGATTGGAATTTCCAAACACAAATGATGGCACCAACTTCTAATAATTTGTCCAGACAAACAAAAGATGATTCAACAGCTCATAATTCCTCCAAGACAGCTGGGAGAGGAGGATTAATACCAAACCTTTATGTAGAAGAGGCATGATGCAGACAAGATACAGCAAACAGCTACTGATGTTGCTCTATTATCAAGTCACCTCTGACTTACGGCAACCCTATGAAGAAGTAACCTCCAAAATGTCCGACCAGTAACAGCTTGTACGAATTCAAGGCTGTGGCTTCTGTCATGGAGCTAATCAATCTCACATTTAGTCTTCCTCATTTCCTCCAACTTCAATCTTTACAAGCATTATTGTCTCTTCCCTCAAGCCTTGACCTTTTCATGAGGCATCCAAAGCAAAACAGCCTCAGTTTTCTAATTGTTGCTTGTAGAAAAAGTCTAGGTTTGATTTGATGTAAGACACCACCACACTTTCATTTGTCATATATAATTGGAAGTAAGTTGTGCTACTTGGTAAGACTGATCCCCAGGAAACACAGAATTGCAGACTAAGATCCTTTAAACTGGATATGCCAGAAACAGGACATGGACTCTTCTATATTCACCTATGTGGTGGACTCTCTGTATATACCCAATAATCATACCTGAAAGCTGAGATCATTGCATTGAAATAAAAGCAATAAGTATTTACTCATTTGTTCCATATACTCTGAGTAAGTTTCAAAAGTCATTTCCTAAAGAGATTTGGTCACCCAGAAACACAGCTGTCAAAAACAAAACAAACTGGACTTCCACTTCTAAATCTGTCATCTCTGGACAGATGTATCTCACCTGTACAAAAACAAACCCAACCATTTTTTCCATCCCTTCACTCAAAGAAAATTGTAGAGTTTCGAAGTGCTGGTCTGGAGTCTGGGAGATCAAGATGTTAGTCCCCACAAAGCCACTGGGTCAAGTTCAGCTAGTCATTCACCGTCAGCCTGATCTACCTCAAAAGGCTGTTGTGAGGGTAAAGTAGGGAGGAGTATACAACTGGGCCAGCTTCTGAGATCCACAGCAAGCTTTTCCACCAAGCGTGTGTTCCTTCTCTGAAACCGGTAATAGCGAACCTTGGCACCCCAGACGTTCTTGGACTTCAGTTCCCAGAAGCCCAATCCCCCTGTGAATCCACACGAATGGGTTTACTGCGATTCATCCGGCCCGCGCTGCCCTCGTCGCTCCCGGAAGCGGAAGTAAAACGCGCCCATACGGGCGCGTTTTACTTCCGCTTCCGGGAGCGACGAGGGCAGCGCGGGCCGGATGAATCGCAGTAAACCCATTCGTGTGGATTCACAGGGGGATTGGGGCTTCTGGGAACAACTCCAAGAACATCTGGAGAGTGCCAAGGTTCGCCATCATGGTCCTAATTTTTCTTCCACAAGCAAAGAGGAAGTTTCGGGACCCAGAAACACAGCTGTGCAAAAACAACCACCACCACCCACCCACCTGGGAAGGTAGGATTAACTCTTGCCTAACGACCGTCGGGGATTTCTCTCCTAGGAGGGGCCGTCTGTCCAAAGAGCAAGGCAGGCTGACACACATCTGGACACGAGGGGGGGACTCTCCTCCCTTGGGGGGCTGCATCTGGATCCTTCCTCTCCCACCTGGGCTTACCTGAGCGCCTCTCGAGCCCCGCGAATCTCTCTCCCCCAGGTTTGCCTCTCCTTCTCCGGCGGCTCTAGCGACCAGTGTGACTCCTTCTGCCCACACCTTTCCAGAGGTGGCCGGGGATGGCTGGCAAGCTGGCAGGCTGGCTCCTCCCTCACCTGCCGCCCGCCCCGTCGGATGGAGCCCGGACAGGTGGGGGGAAGAAGGGTCAACCGGCTCGGTCGCTGCCAATCTGGGGGCATCATCAGGGCGACCTCCTGGCTGCTCGTGTGCTTCCCCTTTAAGGAGACAAATGCAAAGAGAATAAAAGAAATATTCAACATCGTTTCTGCAAGAATAGCATAGAGGCGTATGGCAGTAGATTAAAAAGGGCTTTGAGTCGAGGGTTCTCTCAAATAAGTAAGTAAGTAATTAAGTAAGTAAGTAAGTAAGTAAGTAAGTAAGTAAGTAAGTAAGTAAGTAAGTGTGTGTGTGTGTGTAGTTGCCAACCCGAGTACTGCATGAGAGCATGAGCGCCCGTCTCTGTCCCAGCCCCTGCCAACCTAGCAGTTCGAAAGCAAGAAATTGCAAGTAGATAAACAGGGACCCCTTCGGCAGGAAGGTAAACAGCATTCGGTGCACTTCGGTGTCTAGGCATGCCTGCCACATGTCCAATGGAAATGTTTGCAAATGCAGACAGAGGCTATAAACAGAGATGAACGTTGAACCGTAGAGTCGGATACGACTGGCTTTCGAGCAACAGTGACCTTTACGTTTAAAATCCTCATGCTTCCCCCTGCCGCCGCCGCCGCCGCACATATCATTCTTATTAGCCTCCAAGAAGACTGTGGTATTTTTGGAACCACAATCGGGCGTACCCTGGTAACAGCAACCTGTGTTGCTGACTGATCTTTCTCACACTAGGTCAGGCAAAAGAAACTGCAGAATGATCTCGCCTTCGTTTTGGCATATCTGAGAGTAAATAAAAAGGTAAAGGTTTCCCTTTCTCGAAAGCCAGTCGTATACGACTCTAGTTTGCAGTGCTCATCTCTGTTTCAAAGCCGAAGAGCCAGTGCTGTCTGATGCTGCAGACGTTTCCGTGGTCATGTGGCAGGCATGACTAGACACCGGAGCGCACGGAACGCTGTTACCTTCCCAACCAAGTGGTCCCTATTTATCTACTTGCATTTTCTTGCTTTTGAACTGCTAGGTTGGCAGGAGCTGGGACAAAGACGGGAGCTCATTTCATCCTGCAGTACTCGGGAATCGAACTGCTGACCTTCCACCTCCCAGTCAGCGTCTTAGACACTTGAGCCACTGCAATCCCAGAGTAAATAAAACAGAACAGCAAAAAAAAAGGGCAAAAAATGTTGTGGCACCTTAAAGACTAACTCCTGTATTTAACTGTGAGCTTTTGTCAACCAAGTCCACTTCATCAGACGTAAGAGTGAGGCCTCGTGACATCAATTTATACACACATCAGGTACACAGGCACACAATAATTGGCCATGGCCAGCCTCGCAGAATAATAATATTGTTCAAATCTCACAGTTAGGGTGTGACAACATTTTTTTTGTCTTTTCCCCATGTTCTATTTTATTTACTCTCAGATATGCTTATACAGACTAACACAGCTACCACTTCAAACCTTTCTTTTTTTGCAGTTTCTCATCTTGCCTAGACACGGAAGAAGAATTCTTATTATTCAAAAAGTAAACTCCTATTCATGTGGAGGAAGCCTAAAAGGCCATTAACTTGGTCTAAGGTTAATAACTAATTCCGAATTGCCCCCCCCCCCATGGGACATGTGCCCCACATTGGGAACCACTGGATTAGAAAAAAGGACTGGATAGATAAGTCCATGAATGGGGAGGAAAGGAAGAAGATATATGTAGATATAAAATGGACAAAGTTTAATAGATTACAAATGGAGAATTGGATAAATATTGGATGAAAAAAATGGACCCCATAGAAAGTTAGCAAAAATTGAAGACTTATAATAATAATTTCGTGTCAGACATTATTCTGGGTTGAAAGGATTTTTGCAGAAGAAACTCTGCTCAGGGAATGAGGCTCCTTTCATGTTCCCATGTTCCTGGCAGAGATGGGTGCTCAATCCATCATGCAGTACCTGGGTCTCAAACTGCTGACTTGCCAGCCTTCAAGCTAAAAGAGAGAGCATCTTTACCAATGAGCCACCGCAGCCCCATCCGTTTGAAGAATTAATAATTCAGTTATAACTAAAGTAAATCTCAACAGAAAGGTTAATTAGTAAGGTTTATAATTTGTTTTAATTAAAAGAGATGAGGTACAGAAAGCTTTGATAGCAACGTGGGAAACAGACTTAAAGATAGAAATTAAGAAAAACGATTCCTTAATTGGCATATGGAATGCGAGAAGTCTGAATCAAAGCAAACTGGAAATTGTAATGCAAGATATGGGCATATAAATATTGCAGTAATTGGTGCGAGTGAACTGAAGTGAAGTGGATTAGAATACTGTATTTTCAGTCAGTCAGATGACTAGAAAGTGATTAATTTAGGAAATGGCAAACTCAGTTGAAGCTGAGGAAAGATGTAGGATGGACAGTTACAGCCAATAATATACGGTCTGAATGAATAATAGTAATTAGACTCATTGAAGAAGAAATGGAAAGCTTTATGCAAGTGTCCAGAAGAAAATTGATTGCACATCAAAACAAGACATGCTGGTATTCATAGGTGAGTGGACTTTAAAAGTAGGAAGCAAAGCAAACCCAAATATTGTTGAAAGATTTGGACTAAGCGTCAGAAACCATGCAGTAGAATGACTAATAGAGCTATGTGAAGCCAACAACCTGTTTATCACATTATCACAAATACATGCTTCAAGCAACAAAACAGACAACAATTCACATGGACATCGCTAGATGGCCAATGTAGAAATAAAATAAACTCCATAATTGTAAGAAGGAAATGGAGAAGCTCTATTCTCTCTGCCCAAACAAGCCCAAGAGTAGATTGGGCTACTCGAATTTTTAATATTAAACATTTAAAGTAAAGTTGAAGCAGAATACTAGAAGAATCATAGTGCAATATATAATAAAATAACATTTCTGATTATTTTAAATTCCACATAAAGAACAGATTTGCATTATTAAGTTGACTATGAACCAGAGGAACTATGGATTCAAATCAAACCTATTCAGGGAGAATGCAAAAGGCTATCCATGTAGTCAAAAGTAAGGAATAGCCTAGATCAGGGATGGCCAATCTTGGTGTTCCAGCTGTTCTTGGATTTCAATTACCAGAAGCCCAAGTCAGCACACCTGCTGATCAGGGTGTCTGGGAATTGAAGTTCAAGAACATCTGGAGCACCATGGTTGGACATCCCTGGCCTAGATAGATAATGAAAGAAATACTTGGAATTATTAGGAATGGGAGAAAAGCAAAAGGTGATAGCAGTAGGGTCAGAATCCTACATGCAAGTTTTCCATGAATATGAAGCAGAGACAAAGAAAACTAGTATAATGACCAATATGAAGTTATAGAAGAGAACAACACAAAAGAAAAGCCATAGATATCTTCTGGATAATAAAACATATCAAAGGGCAATTTAAATCTAGATTAAAGATGCTGAAAGGTCAGGAGGAGACTGTTATTTTAGCTGTGTAAGATAAAAAGAAAGTGGGAAACAGTGTACTGAAGAACTATACACCTTCATCAAAGATGCTACCCTTCCTCCTTGCCTGCATGCTCTAAGCACTCCTTTGATGATAAATAGAGGAATTGAAGTTAGCTAGCCATTTTCCCTTAAATCCGCCTCTGTTTCTTCCTATACAAGCACTGTATCCTCCTGGAAACTAGAGCAAATCTGGTTTCAAAATAGGTAGGTGTCTCTACTTCAGTGATGGTGAACCTTGGCACTCCAGGTGTTCTTGGACTTCAAAGTCAACACTCCTACTGATCAGGGCTTCTGGGAATTGAAGTTCAAGAACAGTTGGAGTGACAAAGTTCACCATCACTGCACTACTTGTTGTTACCCTACCACACACCAGCTCCAATAATAAGGCATAACCTTCATAAGCAGGAGATTCTGGGATTTGTCGTTCACTGGTGAATTCTCTCACCTACATTTCTGATGTCTGTTTAGCCTGGTTAGGAACTATATAGCTATTGATGTCACTTCACAACAATGCTGGAAAGAGTAATCTCTAAACAGGTGGAAACAATTTCTTAGCAGTACCAATAAAATAGTGTTAGTTATTACAATGCAGAGGCATCACTGCAAAGCAGGCATTCTCAACCTACCCATCCCCTGAAGCCTTTTCATATGGCCCCCAACACCGTCCTTGTTCCTGCTGCCCCCACTGCCCAGAAGCACCACAACCCAGCAAAAATGCACATTTTTGGTGAGTTCTCATGCAAAAATCATGCAAGAACTCGCCAAAATTGCACATTTTCACATGGGAACTCATGCAGAAACACATGACCGGCCCACACAGCCATTCTAAGGGGAGCAATCCGGCCCCAAAAAGGTTGAGAAAGACTGCTGTAAAGGGCTCTCTACTCCTGGTTGTTGCACAACAAACTTCAGAAAGTTGTGGAGCAACCAGGAGCACCTGTGAAAGTCATTTCCCTGCTCAGGTAGAGCTATAGGATACAGGCACTCTTACGGGTTTTCAGTCATCCAGTTCTGAAATTTATTGTGCGGTTTGCTATATCCAAATCTTGGGAAATCCCCCCCCCCTTTTTTTTTTAATTCCAATGGTCAGATTTCCCTGACCAAAGGTCATTCTAGCTAGGGAATTCTGGGAGTTTTGGTCCAAGAATCCAGCTGTTCCCAAGCATTTGGCTTTGTTACATTTATGTGAAGAAAAAGCAGTTACTGGTAAAAGGTACAAAATTTTAGATTCTCTCAAGCACCATGGACTCTGGTTGTGTAACTCTTCGGAGCTGTAATAATCCTTTAAAAAAAACCTCACATCCTCAAGTTGTAGAAGTAAACACATGATCTAATTGACTGATGAATGAGACTGCGTCAAATTCTAATTGCCAACAATCCAAAGATATTTTGAGACTGCACAATATCATCCACTTAAGTAGGATTGCAATTCATGTGACTGTGCTTCATTCCTCTGAATGGAGTGAGAGTTGTCAGCCACCCCAAAGGCCCTGTTGTTTTCAATCTGGATCAGTCACAGGATCATGACATCCACTGTTGTGGCTTGACAACTTCACCAAATCTTCTCTGAAAGCCTTTCGACACCAAAGAAAGAAGGCTTATTGGTTCAGGTCCTGCCGCTGCCAGATAGAATAGGCTTTAAATGCATGTTTACATACTTGTACCTTTGTAACCTCAAGGCTAAACTACCGTAATTTCCACTATCAAGAACTGCCTTGGTTAATTTTTTGGAAGCTTTAGGGTGAATAGATGAAAAAGAGGGCAGGGTTCCTGCATCTTAAATAGTTTCTTAGAAGAGGGGCTTTCAGCAGGTGTAGTTTTTAATGCACGCAACACCTGCTGAAATTTTCCACGCAACCACTAAAAGATATAGAGAGATGGCCCATTATTTTTCTTCTTCTTCTGGTCACCCTATACAGAATTCAGCACATTCCAGTCTCCAGTTATAGTAGACTAGCTTCATTGCTTTCCCTTCCATTCCACTATAACACCGTTTGATACTAGAGCCCAGCATATGTGGGAAATTTATCAAAGCATTTCTTGAGTTTTCTGTGTTGTGTGCTCAGAAATGAAGCTGGTTCAGGAGAGGATTCAGAAGTGATTCAAGTTATATTGGTTATAAGCAAAGGCCCTGTAAAAATCACTTTCTACCAAGTTGCACCCCAATTGCAAAAGTCTTTTCTAGATTATATCCAGAATTCTGTTGTGAAATATCAGGTGCATAATGAAAATAGTTACTATAATAGACAATACTATTGTCCTAGTTTCTTATTTTGAGGGCCGGAGCCCCTAAATGTTGGCAGTCAATTACAGACTGTATGAATGTGGAGAGATACAGAATCCAGATCATTTGCTGGTCTGTCACCTACTAACAGAAACATGTACCCATTATTATTTAATTTTGGTCAACAACAAAGCCAAGGAGGTGACTTCATTTTGGCAGTCTAAAGTCTGACCTAAACACAAAAGAAGAAGAAGTTTTATGTTTGGTGCATGTTGGGACATGATACCTAGCACACAACTGAGTATATGACCTGGATGCATTGAAGCCCACAACAGAAGCCTGGAATTATCACATGTGCTAGGTAACACAATTTTGAGTTTATGCTCCACAAACCCAATATAATTCTGACCATTTGTTCATCTGCTTGTAAGGCATTCATCAGACAAGATTCTTACTCTAAGTCATTCCTCTGCTATAGCAATACTAACTGGAACCTATACATGGTTCCATTTATGACCTTTATGGTATGAGAAATGAGTCACAGTTGGCTACGATAAAGTTGATTGCACACTATGAAGGTGATACATAGCAAAATAGGAGTGGTAGTTGTATGTCCAGCAACAGCAATGTAGTAATCAACCCACCTCCATTGTAATACAAAATATTCAAGGTTGGCTTAGCCTTTAAAAGACAAGTAAACTCATTAGCTTCGGAAAAGATCTGCCATTTTTTTAAATAAAGGTCTTCTGGCTATAGAGATTAAAACTGCTAGAACTGGTTTGCTGATATTGATCAGGACAGCTACCTGGGTTTTAAGATTCATTTTGGGGTCATGGCTGTCATTGAGAAGTGCCTCTGTTTCAGCACTTAACAGGGCACTGTACATTCTGACAATCCCCACCTCTCAATCCTCCTGAAAGAAAACAGATGGGGGATATTTGGCTCAGTAATACTACAAGTGTGAAGGATCTTGGAATTGTTGTGGATCGCAGGCTAAATACAAGTCAAGTGTGATGTGGCTGCAGGAAAAAAAAGGTCAGTGCTGTTTTAAGTTGCATTAACAGAAGTCGTCATCGGCCACAACTCAACCTGAGTATATGGGTTTTTTTCCTGCCCCTGGGCACCGGGAGGCCTGATCTTGCAGGCCAGCTGGTTCTGGGCCACCTTTGCCCTCTGAGACAAGCAGGGGAAATGCTGCTGGTGTGAATTTGTTTAAGGTGGATACCAGCTTGCCAGGAAGTGACCCACACACTATGATCTCAGAGCCATCTTCTGCAGCATATATGAAACATGACATGCAGGATTTGACATGAGGACTGCAATGGACTGCCGCAGCCTTGCGGATATGGACAAGGTGCGCCTTCCAAGCCAGTCCATGTGGCATGGCCTCTTCCGCCTCCACGACCCTAGGAAATCAGAGTTCCTCCTCTGCTCATTTTGCCGTTGAGCCCAAAATGTAGGTTTCCAGTGGCATTTCCTCCACTGAGGGGGACCATCACCCCACCTAAAGGGGCTCATCCACCCATAGCCATTGGCCCCTTTAGGGAGTCAGGTTATTTACTGCCACCCATGGGCCCCTTTAGGGAGTCAGGTTATTTACTGCCACCCATTTACTGCATGGGGGGTTGGGGCTAGACTCGATGGCCTAAAAAGCCCCTTCCAACTCAGTGATTTTATGATTAGATTCACTGAAGAAGGGAAGCCAGTCTGCAAATCCTAAAGATGTTGCCTTATTTAACCCAAGTCCAAAGTGCATGTGCTAAGTAAATAACATGCCAGTCTATGCTGCACTTTGCTTAAGTTGGTTAAAGTGTGCATGTGAGGCATGCAGTCTATAGAAAGACCTTGTGAAACAAGTGGGGGTCTTGGGTCTTTAACAATAACATTTGCATACCACCCTATACCGCTTAGAGAACTCTCTTGGCAGATCACAAGGTAATTAGCTCTTTGCCCCCAACAAGCTGGGTACTCATTTTACCAATTTCAGAAGGATGGAAGGATGAGACAGCCTTGAGCCTTTTGGAATCAAACTCACATCACAACCTGTTTTTGCTGCAATACTATAGTTTAATTGTTACAGCACAAGATTGTACTCCAAAGCCTGACATTTGTGGAATTAAAATACTGTACTAGAAACCCAACTCAGCTTATAACCAGACTCCTGCTGGCCTAGAACTTGCACCTTGCCAATAAAGGGGTGCCTTAGGGAAAAAAGCATTTGTTACTGGGCCACTCCTTTCCCTAGTCCAAGCAGAGATTATTTCCCTTATTAAAGCAGCAGCAGCCCTGACACACCTCCACGTTTGATCTGCAAACACAGAAAAGGCAGGGCACAGTATCAAAGTTTGTTCAGCTTTTGCTCCTATGCAAGACTGAAAAGTAATAAGGAGAACAATACATATTCTGCACCACACCTTTTGTTCAAATTTTGCATGGGGAACAGCAAAGTCCACAGAAAGACAAGTTCAGCTTTGTTCTCTGATAATATATGCATGGAAGATGTCTCATTTTGCATAAGGTTGTTCAACCATGTCTTTATTTTGAATTTTATCCTTAAAAATTGATTATTAATCTTTGACTATAAATTTTAGTCCTTGATTATTAAAGTTAGTTAATCTCTTGTGTTCTTCTGTTCTCTGCCAAATACTTTTCAATTGCCTTACTATCAAATTCCTTGGGAAAGCACCTTTTGGTCATCATAACCTCTATGTCAGTGATGGTGAACCTTAGCACTCCAGGTGTTCTTGGACTTCAATTCCCAGAAGCCCAAGTCTCTGTGAATCCACACGAATACATGCAGTAAACCCATTTGTGTGGATTCACAGAGACTTGGGCTTCTGAGATTTGAAGCCCAAGAACACCTGAAGTGCCAATATTAGCCATCACTGCTCTAGGTATACAAGCTGTTTATCCAGCACTCTTTTATGATTTTTACCATCCCAAAGTTGTAAAGAAGGAAAACGAAATTGCAATACAATTCTCTTCTGAGATTAGCCCATCAATATACCCTCCCTGGCTTGCTCCAGTCCTGAAGTTATCTTGCTTCAGTTGCTTCCTTGGTTATTTGACTCCTGGCCTGCTTAGAGTATGTATCCTCTGCTGAACTAGCCATGTTCCTCTGTCTGCTCTTGGTTTTGACCTTAGACTTGGATAAAGTTTGCTGTTTGACCTTTAGCTTGATTGCCTTGGGTCCTGGTGCCTATGCTTCTTGTCAGCCACCTATGTCCCTGGCTCTGACAGCACCTTGAGTAGTGGCTGTAAAATATGATGCAATTTCACCACCCCCACAAAATGTGAGTCACCAGCCTCCATGGCATCCACCAAGGGAGCGGAGCAGCTTGTGTAACACATTGCTGTGTCCACCAATACTCTGCAGTTTCCTCCCACTATAATCCATTGACCATGATACTTGCACATTGCTAAGTCAATTACAACTGATGATTATCCTTTTTAGGTTTTTTGAGGTAAAGAGTACTCAGTAGTAGTTTACTATTCTCTTCTTTTGGGATACCTTGGGATTGGCAAGTTACCTCTGGCTACAGAGGTTGGTAATTCTTCTAGAATGTGCAGTGGGGAATTGAACTCCTAACCTCTAGCTCTAGAGCCAGGCACCTTACCCACTGAGCTGCCTAACCAGTCCCCCAATATCTATGGCAGCAGGAGTAAGTGGATTCAGTCTGTACTGACAATGGAAATTCCAGCAATGGTTGCACAAGGTTCACCTTAATTACAAAGGCAATGAAAGACAAGAGATAAAAAAAACTATAGTGACAAATATCAGCTTGGAAAGCTTATCAGTAAATTCAAACATTTGTATCTATAAAACCAAGACATGCAAGTGAAGTTAATGAATTTCAGGGATTTAAAATCTGGCTAATGTACAATTTTATAGGGGCATGCCCATCTTTGGCATAAAAACAGCTGAAAATACTTTACTTTGTTTTGTTTCATTTGTGTACTCAAAACAACCATAAATTAGCATACGACAAATGTCCCTGAAAATCTGTACGATGTTCAATCCTTTGTCTTAAATATCCAAATTCTTGTTTAGAAGACACTGGGCCATCTTCTTCTTACTTCACTCTTGTCCAGCAAATGGTAAAAAGCAGCCCTAGAAGTTAGCAGATGATACAGGTTGTCCTGGAACAACTTTTTTTGATCAGCCTAGATTTTCCATAGTTTTCTGGAAACCATGAGCTAACAGTGGAATAGTGCATATATTCCAGACTAAATAAGTTTTGACAGCCACTTCAACAAAGAAAAATGTGAGATAGGGTATGATTATTGGTATAATTGTTTTCTTTTTAATACTGATGTAAATGTCATCTGTGAAAGTGGTCCAGGTTACACCAAGCCTACCTGCCAAGAAAACTGCTTACTCTGTCTAATGACAGAGACAAGACCTTCTATGTTGGGTACATAACACCACCAAGGAATCCCTACAGAACAGAACTCTAGATAACTCAACTATATTAAGCCAGGTACTCTACGAGGAGGCCACAATCAGAGGGATTGTGTAATCTAGCATTGAACTCTTCTAGCCTCAGATACAATGAGTATTATGACTATCAGGAGCTATGCTATAACTGCTTCAGAGCTTTATTAAGTGATGCTCAAAACACAGTGATGCCACCATGTCTGCTGTCTTGGTTCCCAAAGCTGGCCGTATGAAACAAAATTAAACTCACAGAATTATTTTATCTAGGATTATCAGTACTCTAGGAAGAAAGAATAACTGCTGAACCAACCTTAGGTGTTAGTATTGCTAAAATGTCAAAAAAACAATATAATCTCTGTTATTATCTTAGCAATGTGTTGCTGAAACTGCTGTTTTAAGTACTGGCAAGAAGACTAGTAGTCAGTTTAGCCAGCCAGCCATCTCCCATGATATTCTACTCCACTTCTCCTTTCCTTAATTTTTTATTTTATTTTATTTCTGCTCTGCCCTGTAAACTTTGTGTGTTAGCACCTCACAGTTAATGAACATGCTTAATACTCATTGGACTGTCTGTGTGCATGTATGTGTGCACAGCTTTGATATATATTTATTGTTGTTATGCTTGTTGTTTTTGTGAGCCACCCTGAGTCGCATTGTGCTAGCAGGTGGCATATAATAATAATAATAATAATAATAATAATAATAATAATAATAATAATAATAATAATAATAATAATAATAATAATAACAATAACAACAACAACAACAACAACAACAACAACAACAACAACAACAACAACAACAACAACAACAACAACAACAACAACAACAACAACAACAACAACAACAACAACAACAACAACAAAAGAAAAAGCTGGATGACCAATATGATGATGAGACACTTGAATTGGAAGGACCGTTAATCACCCCAGGTTCAGCATTGATTAAAACGGCCCCGTTGGGGAGAGACAGGTGGGAGCCATTGCCGCTGCCAGCACAGCTGCCCTCGCTCTCCGGGACGGCCCGCCCGGAGAGCAGAAAAGGACGACGACGCCCGCCGCCCCGAGCAGCTCCCTGTCTCGCCCCGGGAGCCCACGCCAACGGCCCCGTTGGGGAGAGACAGGTGGGAGCCATCGCCGCTGCCAGCACAGCTGCCCTCGCTCTCCGGGACGGCCCGCCCGGAGAGCAGAAAAGGACGACGACGCCCGCCGCCCCGAGCAGCTCCCTGTCTCGCCCCGGGAGCCCACGCCAACGGCCCCGTTGGGGAGAGACAGGTGGGAGCCATTGCCGCTGCCAGCACAGCTGCCCTCGCTCTCCGGGACGGCCCGCCCGGAGAGCAGAAAAGGACGACGACGCCCGCCGCCCCGAGCAGCTCCCTGTCTCGCCCCGGGAGCCCACGCCAACGGCCCCGTTGGGGAGGGACAGGTGGGAGCCATCGCCGCTGCCAGCACAGCTGCCCTCGCTCTCCGGGACGGCCCGCCCGGAGAGCAGAAAAGGACGACGACGCCCGCCGCCCCGAGCAGCTCCCTGTCTCGCCCCGGGAGCCCACGCCAACGGCCCCGTTGGGGAGAGACAGGTGGGAGCCATTGCCGCTGCCAGCACAGCTGCCCTCGCTCTCCGGGACGGCCCGCCCGGAGAGCAGAAAAGGACGACGACGCCCGCCGCCCCGAGCAGCTCCCTGTCTCGCCCCAGGAGCCCACGCCAACGGCCCCGTTGGGGAGAGACAGGTGGGAGCCATTGCCACCGCTGACACAGCTGCCTCACAAACGTTGAACTATAGGGTGCCTTGTGGCTGCTGGGTGATTGAGGTTGATTTTTTTTTGTGTAATTTCTCATTGTGATATTGCTTAATTATTTATATTTTGTATTGTAAAACTACCTGTGGAATTTTGTCCTTTGTAACTCTGGTATTTTTGATATTGTATGCTTTGATTATTGATTATATTGTGGTTTAATGAATATATTGTAATGTATTGTGATATATTGTATTTTTTTTGTGGGACTGTTATGCTGTATTACTGTGTTGTATTCCTATCTTGTAAACCGCATTGAGTCGGTCCTTGGGCTGAGAATTGCGGTATATAAATTTAATAAATAATAATAATAATAATAATAATAACAACAACAACAACAACAATAACAATAACAATAACAATAACAATAACAATAACAATAACAATAACAACAACAACAACAATAATAATAACAACAACAATAATAATAATAACAGCAACAGCAACAACAATCATCATCAGCGGCAGCGGCAGCAGCAGCAGTGGTGGCATCATCATCATCTCCTCGCAACTGGCTAGTCTCATTTACCCATCTTAACAGTGGCACCCCTATGTAAACATTGGAAATACGAGGTACTATTTGAAGATTTCACTGATTACCCAATTATACCGTGGAATCCTTGCTGGTCAGAATCCTATCCCCACCCCCAAATTTGTTTTCACTCCAACAATTCCAGTTTTCCCTTCTTAATCTGTTGTGATTCTCCAATGCCAAGAGAGTGGCTGTTCAAAGGACTGAGACTATTTTTAGTGTGCACATGATGATGGAACATTTTCTGCATATGACATTAGTTCTATGAGGAGGCAAAGCATACCAACCTGAACACATACACAATGCATATTTGCTAGTTGAGATATCAAGTCTTGGCATCACATTGTTAACTAACAAAGGTAGTAATTTCCTGTGTAGGAAGTTTTCGCAGTAATCAAAAAGTCTCCTTGTGAAATATCTTGTTAGGCTGGTTCATATTTCTTCCTGTGGTCACATATATTTCAACATCTCCACCAGTTACTGGAGACATTGGATTGTAGGGTTACATTTTGGATATAGTGTCTGGGATCACATTCAACCTATTACCCAGTTCTCAGCTATCATCCACATTTAGGTCTGAATGCCTTCAAGATGTGGTGCTGATGTATCTCAACAACAATTTTGTTAATTAACTCATTGTTCAACATCATGGATTTTGGGTTTAAATCCCATTTGAATACATCTTGATGGAGGGCAGCAGCTTCATCAATACTGTTCTGGGGCTGATGAGGAATCCGGACTAGAAAGTGACTCACAGAAATGGATCTGTGGTATGGGTGTCATGCTGCGATGTGGAAGGCAAGTGGAAGAATACTGCATTATATTGTTCCCAGGACAATCCTCATGGCTGATCGCCATGATGATAGCCAACATTTGGAATTGGATATGGCACTTGGAGAAGAAGAGATTTTGCTCATCTAGTCAAGCATCATTAATTCTCAAGGCCATGAGGGGTATTTCTCATAGGACTTCTTGCTCTTCAGATGTCTCCTCACAATTCTACATCTGCCCACTAAAAAGATAATGCCTCACACTTATCCCACTTTCATAGGACTCGTTCCACTTTCCAGAGATCTGTACCTCTTCCAGAAGCCCACATAACCCTTTGTGCTGCTTCAGAATGCCTGTGGTCCTCCTCCAGGCTAAAGAAATCTATGATAGGTTTCAACCACTGACTGTTTATGCTTACAAACCATCCAGATCAGGCAGAACATACTGTCCGAATTAACTTAATGGTAGCATTTCCAACAATAGCAGCGCTGCAGTGGCTTAGTGGTTAAGATGCTGGGCTTGGAGATGGGGAGATCGGGTTTTGATACCCGAGTGCTGCACAATGGATCTTGGGGACATGAAAGGGACCCTCATTCAGACATCCCCTGAGCAGAGTTTCTCCAGTAAAAATCATTTCAACCCAGAGTAATTTCTGACATGAAATTTATTTATTTAACAACAATGAAATAAAAGGACTGGATTTCTCCACCAGCTTAAGCTGTATGTAATAAGTACAACATCTTCTGGTTCCAATCAGGTTTATTTAGATGAAAAAATAGAAAAGTTCAGGATCTGGTACAAAATAGAAAAAAGGAACATTTTACTTTCCACTTTCCCAGAATAAAACAAGAAAAGCATATCTAGCTATATTTCTCTGGCCTAGCTATATTTATTTGGCCTAAAGAAAGTTGATCATATTTCCCCAGCCTTGGCAAGCCTGCACTGGTTACCTGTTGCTTACCATGTCAGATACACGATGTTAGTGTTATCATATAAGGCCCTATATGGTTTGGGACCTTGTTATCTGTCGGAGTGTCTCTCCCTCAGAACAACTCCCCATATCACCCATTCGTCACAGTCAATGCAGCTCCAGGTGTCAACCCCAAGGATGGCTAGAAAGTCTATAACTAGAAAAAGAGCCTTCTCAGTGGCTGCACCAATGCTGGGGAACACAATACCGGTGGAACTGCACCAGGCCCCATCCCTGGCTATACTCAAAAAACAATTTAAAACTTTCTTATTCAAGGAAGCCTTTCAGAATGTTATCCCTTTAGCAATAAATTAACCAGTTAATTGATCCTCTGTGCCCTCAGATGCCAGTTTTATTGTCTTGTCTTGTCTTGTCTTGTATTTTGTTTTATTTTGTTTTATGATGTATTTATTTGGTTGTTGTTTTTTAATTTGTTGTGTGTTTTATTATGAACACATACACAATGCATTTCTATGCAGTGGCAGGCATCAGCCGGTTTGCATTGGTTCGCGCATACCAGTAGCAAAAACAGCTACTGTATCCGACTATAGGGTGCAGTGCTCATCTCCAGTTACAGCCAAAGAGCCAGTGCTGTCTGTGTTTGCAGACGTTTTCATGGACATGTGGCAGGCATGACTAGATCACATGGCAACCACCAGCAAATCACATGCCCACATATTTGGCCCCGTCCACATATTTGGCCCTGCCCACAGAGTTAGCCCAACCCACAGAGTTAGCCCCGCATACAGTGTGGTAGTAATTTTTTTTGATGCACATCACTGTTTGTATGTACACTGCCCAGAGTAGGAAATTTCCCAAATGGGTGGCATAAAAATTCAATAAAGAAATAAAGAAAGAAAAATAGCCTAGCCAGATAACACATTTGACTATATGTTGCTATTGTTTACTTACAAGCCATATCATGATTATCAGAGTCATCTCAAAGCAATCCTATGTCATGGCAAAATCATGGCATTTCTCCTCCACATTTCTGGGTTTTAACCAATTAAAGCACAGCATACAATGTCCATCAATCTTAGTTCTGTTCACACAGTTTTCAGTCCATTATGACTACATCCAAAAGTAAACTAACCAGAAACTGCCTTGAAGGTTGTTTCCCAGGCTTCTCTAGCTCTGCCCTGGGAATTAAGAACTCAAAGAAGCTACTTTACTTATTAAAAGCAAAAGCCCTATTTTAATTCATTACACCCACTCCTGACTATTATTCCTAGGTTCATTGCTGAACAGAAGATCAAACTGTTCCTCTTTCTGTTCCTCTTGTTGAGGATTGTCATATACAATTTAAATTACATTTTTTTTTCAGTATCAGGTTGCCAACTTTCGTGAAATTTGAGGGCACATCAGATGTTTCCTGCTATTTTTGTTGGCATAGATTTCTCCCAAATAATAGAGAGAACGATAGTTTGGTGCAGGGATGAATGTTAATGATCCCAACCTCTTCCCAAGATACAAAATCTCTAGGGTACTCTGGAAAAGTGGAATGACTATTAAACTACTATTTTTATATAGGCTGAATAGGTATGCCCACAGTGCTTGAAGGAACTGTTAAACAGTATGTGTAATCCAGAGGATAGTAGGAAAGCTGGGAGGATACTTGCTACAAAAATGTGCTTACAAGCTTAAATTGAGCTTCAAATGTAACGAGTCAAAACATATGTTGTTGCAGAAGATAATAGCACAACATGTTTGCTGCTAATCTTGTTGAGAGGAAATGCCTTCCTGACACCAAAATCAGTCAGATCCTGAGTGTGGATAAAACTCATCTATCAGGTCATCCAAAACACTATTTCATCAGGCACATGTCTGTCTCTGCCTTGAGGGCTGCATTTTCCCTCAAATGTTCCTTACCATATGTTTTTTCTAATCATTTGAGTCCTCTTTAGGATGGAAGGTTTGTAATCCTTTTATGCTCCCACTCAAGTGCCAGGCATACCTGTCAAGTTTAGGATTTGGAAATACCTGTAAGGGGAAATTCCCAGCAAATAAGGGATAATTGACAGCTATGCTTATCCTGTGCTGCCCTCAAATGGCAGCAATAGGGCATTGCAGTCTAATTAATAAGGGATAAGAGCAGGAAAGAGGGTAAAATAAGGGGTTTTCCCAGCCAATAAGGGATACTTGACAGCTATGGTGCCAGGTGTAATGGAAATTCCTTTGACACCTTGATAATGCTTCTCTGGTCTCATTTCCCCCCTTGATTTCCTGTATATGTTTAATACCTGTTCAAAGCCCTTTGTTTGTTTGCTTGCTTGCTTGCTTGCTTGCTTGCTTGCTTGCTTGCTTGCTTGCTTGCTTGCTTGCTTGTTTTTAGTGTCCTTTCGTGATCCAAAACTTGTTTTATTCTTTTCTTTAAAAGGGCAGGAGGGGAGACATCATAGTGTTATGTGGCTTCCTGTTAAAAGAAGAGAGTATCAGCCATGGGGTGTTTCACCTTTACCAGTGATGGTGAACCTATGGCACGCGTGCCAGAGGAGCCTTCTCTGTGGGCACCCATGTGATCACCCCAGCACAGAGTTTGCTCTGCCCAACAGCCCAATGGGATCACTTTTTTCCTTCCCCAGCACAGAGTTCACTCTGTCCCGCAGCCCAAAGGGAGCATTTCCTCCCTCCTCGGTTGCTGTGTTGGCACTTTGCGATAAATAAGTAGGTTTTGGGTTGTAGTTTGGGCACTCAGCCTCAAAAAGGTTCACCATCAGTGACCTATACATTTCCTTCCCTTCCCTGCTACATTTCCTCAGGTAGAAACAAGGGAGGACACTTAATAAAGGGCTCAAACTACAGGAAGCCAGATATAGGCTGTATATATTAACAATTCCTAACTGTTAGAGCAGTACGACAGTGGGAACCATGACCTCGGGGAGTGGTGATCACTCCAATGCTGGAGGCATTTGAGAGAAAATTAGACAACCTGTCAGATATATTTTGATTTGGAATCCTGCATTGAAGAGGGGGTTGGACTCAATGGCCTCATTGACCCGTTCCAACTCAATTTTATACCTGCTCCTCTAGTTGTATTGAAAGAAATAACCCTTCATTCAAGGGCAACTCTATGATTGTTCCACAAAATTTCCCCCTGAAGTATCAATGTGTTTTACAAGCATTTAGCCAAGGTAATTCAAAATTTTAAAAAACCACTACCACAACAACCAAAAGTATTATGGCACCTTTAACCTAGTTCAGTGTGCTCATTCTTCAAACAAATAAGATTGTGGAAGATATCGATTGACTGAAGAAGTGGATTATAGTCCAAAAAAGCACTCTCTGGCATAATTAGGATAACACTGATAATCTAGCAAAGATATGCTACTCTGCTAGTATTTTAAAAAATCTCAGTTCCCTTCCTTGGAGCAGTTTCTCTGCTTTTTCTTTCCCTCTCCCCTATGTACTCTTTAGCTTTCTCACTGCCATTCTCTCTCTCTCAGTCCTGACCTTTCTTACCAGGTAACAACATTTTCTCTTTCTTTTCTTCCAAACTTGCTAAAAAGTTGAGTGAAGGTTGCTTCCCATGGTGCTTCCCTGTACAGGATAGGCAACAGTTTCCCTTCTAGAAAATGTTAGCATACTCTGCCACCTAGCTGTTGAAGATGGAATTACAGATGGATTTTTATTAACTCAATTAATTTATTAATTTGGACACAGTGTACCCTCAAGGTAGACATTTCTTGCCTACTTTTATATCCAAGCCAAGTTTCAAGTACCTAGGTTTTGTTGTTGTAGAGCTGTGGCACAGCCAAATACAGAGAGTGGCTCATATTTTTCATAACATTACAAAATAAAATGCAATTTCATTTCCTGAATATTTTAATTAAACAAATATGGGATATAGTGGACGAACATCCATTTTAAAATGAGAAGAAAATATTTGAGCACAACTGGTTTGTGGCATGCCACAAGTAAAGAAACACAAGGTATAGTAAATAGCAGTAACCTCTTTACTTGACACGTGTTCTTACTCAAGTGAGGAAGATTCCATCTGCTTTCCAAGTGTGTCTTGTTTAAACTATGCCTTAGGCTTATAAACAACTTGTCACAGAGAGGGAAGGAGACAGAAGCATAGAGAAAAACATAACAACTGCATATGATTTATAGCCTTTTCACTTATTTGTCTTGCCTAATGTGGAAATGGCAAAGTTAACCTTCTGGGGTTTTCTCTATAGAACTGGTGTTATTTGTAGGAATAGTGGAAGAATGAATGAAATACACAAGGAACAGCAAATGCTGGATCTTATGCCTGATGACATGGGCCCAGTTGCCATAGAAGGATTCTAGAAGCTGTAATCCAACAAAGATCTATATGTAGACCTACATAGAAAAGGTTGGTGGAGTTATTCATTGCCCATACCAGATACAATACCACAAAAATAACTGACTGAAAACATAGAAATAAATCTTAGTCTCTGTTTAGGATGGGAAATGGCTAAGAGTTTAACAACTCCTCGAAGAAACAGAAACCAAATCTCTCACCCACTATGTGTCTGAGAATATGGTTTTACCTGTCCTGCACAAAAAAGGAGGTCATCTCAAAGACATATGCAGCTCCTGTGGGTGAGCTTTCATGGGCATTATGTATTTAATATCCATATAATCTGAATCTTTAGATACAAGCTGTGGTTATATCATACTTCAGAAAACTTTAACTATACATGAGTAACAAATTCCCCAAGCCAATCATTTGGCAATGACTTCCTTGAATGGCTTCACGAATCAATGACTTCTGTGTGGAAATAATCATTAGATTTCCTTCTGTTCAATTCAAGCTACTTCCCATCGGGGCCAGTCAGCAGTTTGTACAAATTTTGTTCTCCCGTTCCCACAGCTGTTCTTTTAGAATCTAGATTTGAAAGTGCAAACTGCTAAATCACCCTGTATTTCTGAAATAATAAAATCATAGCAAAGACCTTGATAATTACTAGCATTTGGTAGCAGCAGCCACTTTCTGTAAACCAGAATTGCACAATCCTTAGAATTGCTTTCCCTCAAAGTGTTTTAAAGAGGTTTCTGTTTGTTCCATTTATTAAAACAGATTATGTTGGTTCTGCTTGGTGGAGGAGCTCAAGCTAACATGAATCATTTCCTTCTAGATTTCAGTCAGAAGCTCAAATATTGAAACTTTAGCTGAGATCATTCATATTTGGTGTTGTAGTTGTATACCATGGTACTGTATACTTTTTTGTATTGCAGTTGGTCTATAAATGGAAAGAAAAGTCTGCTGATTTAGTATTATTGGAAGGAAGGAATCTTATGCATGACTGAGAGTGTGCTTTTGAACATTGCTTATAAATTTGCATCTAACTTCCTCTCCTTCTGAAATGAAATAATTTACTTCCCAATCAAAATTTCTCCTGGTATCTTTGTTGTATTGGTCACTAAATTCAAAAGGCAACATTTGTTCAACATGTTTAGCAGGGGTTAAGACAAACTACACTCAAAGCAACAAGTCAAACTAGACAACCAGATATCAAGTCGTAAAAGATGTCCCTTGAACCACGTGATTTTCTTCACTTCCATACCTTGCATTTCATGTTCTCTGTTTTGTATTTGGCCACTGGAAAACAAACACAGTGAAGACATTCAAGAAATCCCATTGTTGCAAAGCATGTCTACTGAATAAACATGATTAAGGTTGAGCTGTGGAACTGTGGCAGGTAGGGAGACAATAGCACTCATGTACAAAAATTTGAGTTTGGTGTTATTCCCAATGGCTAGAATTTGTTGTTGTTCAGTCACACATTCGAGTCTGACCCTATGCAACCCTGTGGACCACCACACGCCAGGCTCTGTCCTCTGCAATCCTTCCGCAGCTTAGCCAGATCTATACCCATCACATCAACGATTCCATCCATCCACCTCATCCTCTGCCACCCCTTCTCCTTTTGCCTTTGATCTTTCCAAGTACCAAGGCCTTCTCAAATGAGTCCTCTCTTCTCATTTGGTGGCCAACGTACTTGAGCTTCATCTTTAGCATTTGTCCTTCCAATGAACAGTCAGAGTTGATTTCCTTTAGAGTTTACTGATTTCATCTCCTTGCAGTCCAGGGGACTCTCAAGCATTTCCTCCTCCTCCACAGTTCACCACATGGCTAAAGTGAGGGAATTGTAATCCAAGAAGCAACTGTTCGTTCTCTGTGTGTGTGTGTGTGCTTTTTCAACAGTCCTACGTGTATGGGAAGAGAACAGCTTGATGCAATTATAAAACAGCCATCCTAGGGGATCAGACACAACTGTCTTTCTGCAGCAAATCCAATGCCAACAACAAGGCAAAGCAATCCCAATGCCATATCACAGGAGGGCCTTTTTCTTTCCCATGCCTCAACACCTATTATTTAAAGGAAAGAAGGCAGGCAGACATTTTGATTCTTGAGATTCACTTTCACCACACAATCTGAACTAGTCCCCATAGCCAGAGGCTGCTGCTTAGATACAACCATCTGCAGGAGAAAATAAACATCTATGGAAGAAAACAAAGGACCTGCTAAGAGAGTGATTACCAACCATGGCGCTCCAGGTGTTCTTGAGCTTCAATTCCCAGAAGCCCAAGTCAACACACCTGCTGATTAGGGTTTCTGGGAATTGAAGTTCAAGAACACCTGGAGTGCCAAGGTTAGCCATCACTCTCTAAAATGAGCATAGTTTGGGTTAGATTAATTTACAAGTTTTTGTTTTTAACACAGAAATATGCTTCATTCAGAGTATCATTGAGGAATCTGCTGGCTATGGGACTTGTTTTTTTTTAGTATACACACAGCGGGTTGGACAGCTCAGTGAGTTAGATACCTGGTGGCAGAGCCAGAGATTGGAAGTTTGATTCCTCCCTCTGCCTCCTGGGGGAAAAGCCAACCTGTGTAACCATGGACCAGGTGAACAGTCCCAACTGCTCCCCTAGACCAGTGGTCCTCAAACTTGGCTCTCCAGGTGTTCTTGGACTTCAATTACCAGAAGCCCAGGTTTGTGCACCTGCTGATCAGGTCTTCTGGCAATTGAAGTCCAAGAACTTCTAGAGAGCCAGGTTTGAGGACCCCGGTCTAGACAAAGGGAATGGGAAACCACTTCTAAGTATTCTCTACTTAGAAAAGGTCGCCATAAATCATAACTGACTTGATGGCACATCATCAAGCATCATCATCATAATTTAATTTAATTTAATTTAATTTAATTTAATTTTCAAGTTTGTATGCCATCCAATCAGGAAGCACGACTCAAGGTGGCTAACACAACAATCATACAATATATATACAACAATACAAATATACAATATACTCAATACACAATAATTATACAGTATTCAATACAAACAATATACAGTATTCAATACAAACAATTCCACGTCACAATACTGCAGCGGCCTCTATACCCCAGCCACAAGTAAATCCAGGGGGCGGGGGCGGGCAGTAGGCCCTCACCGCCGCCCCGTGGACTTATTTGCTGCTGGGGCAGAGAGGCCGCTGCAGTATTGTGACATGGTAATGTTTGTATTGAATACTGTGTTGTTGTTGTTGTTGTTGTTGTTGTTGTTGTTGTTGTTGTTGTTGTTGTTGTTGTTGTTGTTGTTGTTGTTGTTATTGATGTACACATGCAAACAGATTTCCCATACCTGAGCTTGTGGGGAACTCTGCTCAACACCCCATTCTTTAATTAAAGGTCATGGACACACATCCTGATTAATCTCCAAACCACCCAGATGATGATGATTGGGACAAATGAAAGACTTCTCCACAAAGTTGCTGTATCTCTATTATGATGTTGCCAGATTACAAGTAGCAAATAAATAAATAAATAAATAAATAAATAAATAAATAAATAAATAAATAAATAAATAAATAAATAAAGGGGGAGCAGGAAACCTCACAATAAATGCATGGTTTAATGGAGTACAGGATGTGCCTAAATGGAACGATTAACCGTCAGGGTCAGATTGCTAAATAAGATTAAAAGAAAAGAAAACAGAAGTAGTCATATTCATACAAATGTGGCATCTCTTATATTAGGTATTCTTGCAGTAGTGCTCCAGCAGTCACCCCCATGAATGCAACCAAAATTGTGTAGAGATGTATTATGAAAAGTAATTTACTGTACAGATGTTAATGATATACTTAATAGAGAAGGATAACCCATTATTTCTACAGTGGTGCAAGCCTACTAAGTGCTTTTATAGTTACATCGTCCTTTGCCTCCCATTCATTTCCTCATTTCTGTCCCATGAGCCTCAGCCCTTAACCTTGTTGTACCTTCATTGTACATTGAATATTCTAGTTTCTGTTTGAAAATAAGAAAAACAATACTTTTAAAAGCTCCAGTTCTTTGCCAGGAATCAACACAGCACCTGCTCAGCTGTTAATGTGAATCTGTGCTGCCACCTGATGGTGGTTTTCATGAAGTTCAGGGGAAATTAAAATAAAAAATTGAGTCCAAACCTGTATTTATTTATTTTTAACTGTGTTGCTGATAAACCTGTCTGTTTAAGCAATGCATTGTTACGGGACAGCATTCCATTCAGTTATTTTGAGAGAACAGCCATTTCAAGGTCCCGATTCCATTTCAATGTTTACAACATGAGCTGAGTTGCAGAAAGAATCAGCGACTCCTTAGAAATGAATAAGGCCTTCCACATTGCATTGAATTTCACCCAACAGATGTTGCAGTTTGGATTTCCCTTCTCCATTCCATGTGTAGGAAAGCAGTCTAGTTTGGCAGTTGAGCCTTCATTCAACCTTTTTATGCCGGTTTCTCAACCTTGGCCCCCAGGTGTTCTTAGACTTCAGTTCCCAGAAGCCCAAGTTAGTATAAAATTGAATTGAATTAAAGTTTTATTTCTATACCGCCTTTCTTACCCAACGGGCAACTCAAGGCGGTTCACAGCAATAATATATGTGATACAATATACAAAATCTAACAAGCTGCAGCAGCAAAAGCAACACAATAGTTACAAGAAAATCTATACAATCAATATGACAATAAAGGTAACAAAGGTCCCAGAAATACAACGTTCAAGAAATACAATGTTCAATAAAAACACTATAATACATATAGACTGCCAAAACAGCATACAATATAATAAAAATATACCCCAAGACAGACCCTTCCCGTCCTTCCAAACCCGGGTTGGGGGGGGGGGCAAAAATGCCAGCAGGTGCGCAAGTACACAGGCTCCTAGCCAAGGGCGTCCTCACCCCTGCCGAAGCGGAGTCCATGTTCCAAGTCCTCAGGTGGTGGCCCATGGCCCTTTATCCCTTCCACAAGGGATGGAAGAGGAGCCCCCCCCCCAGCAGCTGTGGCCAAGGACCTTTGCCAGACTGGGAGGTGGGGCTCCGCAGCACGGCATTGATGCTAGTGATGGGGGATGCAGCAAAGCAGGTCTTCTTTTATCCCCCTCGCAGGGCCGGCGCAGGTGCCCTCAATCCTCCCGGTTTGCCAGACCAGGCGGCAGGGCTCCGCAGCATGGCGTTGGCGTTGGCGTTGACGATGGGGGAGGCAGCAAGCAGGTCTTCTTTTATCCCCCTTGCAGGGCCGGCGCAGGTGCCCTCAATCCTCCCGGTTTGCCAGACCGGGCGGCGGGGCTCTGCAGCACAGCGTTGGCGATGGGGGATGCAGCAAAGCAGATCTTCTTTTATCCCCCTCGCAGGGCCGGCGCAGGTGCCCTCAATCCTCCCGGTTTGCCGGACTGGGAGGTGGGGCTCCGCAGCATGCCATTGGCGCTGTTGATTGAGGCTTCTGATAATTGAAGCCCAAGAACATCTGGGGGGCCCCAAGGTTGAGATATCCTTATGTGATGGCCAACTGTTTTAGAAACAGTAGGGCAGGCTGTGTGACATACACAATTATCAGGGGCTTGACCTATCATCCTATATGGAACAGAAACTGCCAGGCTTGGCATTCAAAATAAGACAGGATGCTGCTTGTTGGAGGACATGACTGATTGCCTGAAAGTCTTCTTGTATATGCAAAGTATGGGTGGCTTAATTCTTGTGATTGCTTTCTCACCTACCAGAACTGGCCCTATCATTGGACAGATCATAGGTGAAAAGCCAGGAAGCTTCCCATTTCTGAAGGTCAGGGGCGTGCTGGCTACGCTGAAAGGGTGCTGGACAGGGAGGGAGGGGACAGTGCCTATGGGGGGTACTGCATGGTGTCATCGATTGAGCGCTCATCTTGGGTCCCAGTTCCTGCCAACCTAGCTGCTCGAAAGCAAGACATTACAAGTAGATCAATAGAGACCGCTTCGGTGGGAAAAGATATTAGGGACATGAAAGGAGCCTCATCCTCCCTCCTCATGGGATCCTCATCCTCCCTCCACTTCCTCCCTCTTCCACCAACCTCCCTCTCTCCCCAGCACTTTGGTTCGGGCACGGAGGACCCGGGCTTCTGGAATGGCTGCTGGGATGAGGCCTCTGACTCCCTCCTCCTGCCTTCTTCCTCGGAATCTAACCTGGCACTGCCGCTGCTGCCACCACCACCGCATGCCATGAAGAAACCCAGTGGATCTTTTCCATGCACCAAGGCCATGAGGGGGCTGGGATGATTGGTGTATGGTGGAACATAAGAACAGCCTTGCTGGAACATGCCGCAGCCCATCCAGCCCAGCATTCTGTCTCACACAGTGGCTCACTATTTGCTTCAGGGTATTATTCCCAAGCAGATGCCTTCACCTGCTTAGGATTCCCTGGAAATGGCATTGAGAAATGTCCTGCCTATCTCTCCAGCCTGGAGGTTGTTCTTAGGTATCCATAATTATAGCCATTGATATCCTTGTCCTCCATGAACTTGTCTAATCCTTTCTTGAAGCTATCAAGACTGACTGCTGTCACCACTTCTTCTGGCAGGGAGTTCCATAGACCAGTGATCCTCTGGGTGAAAAAGTACTTTTTCTTATTTGTTTGAGAACTAGCACCCAAACGTTTGATGGAGTGCCCCCTAGTTCTAGTGTTGTGCGATAGGGAAAACAGTTTTTCCTTATCTATTTTGTCCACACAGTGCATGATTTTATAAACTTCAATCAGGTCACCTATTAGACACCGTCGTTCAAGAGTGAAGAGGCCCAACCGTTGCAGCCTCAGATGGTAAGGAAGGTGTTCCAGTCCCCTAATCATTCTGGTTGCCCTCCTCTGCACTTTTTCCAGCTCCATAATATCCTTCTGGAGGTATGGCGACCAGAACTGTACACAGTATTCCAGATGGGGCATCACCATAGATTTATAAAGAGGCAAAATAACACTTGCTGACTTATTTTCTATACCCTTCCTAATGATCCCTAGCACTGAGTTTGCTTTTTTCACTGCTGAGGCACACTGGGTTGACACCTTCATTGAGCTGTCCACCAGGACACCAAGGTCCCTTTCCTCTCCACTTACTAATGTTGAAGCTCATTTGCTACTGTTTTGCCCACTCCCCCAGTATCAAGAGATCACTCTGGAGCTCCTCACAATCTCTCACAGTTTTCACTACCCTGTATAATTTAGTGTCGTCAGCAAATTTGGCTACCTTGCTATTTACTCCTACTTCTAAATCATTTATGAAGAGGTTGAAAAGCAGGGGTCCCAGTACTGAACCTTGGGGGACCCCACTCTTTACTTCCCTCCACTTGGAGAAGTGTCCATTTAGTGCTACCCTTTGTTTCCTGTCCCTTAGCCAGTTAGTGATCCAGGACAAGACCTGTCCCTTTATTCCATGACTGGTAAGTTTATTCAAGAGCCTTTGGTGCAGGACCTTGTCAAAAGTCTTCTGAAAGTCCAGATAAACAATGTTAACTCGATCCCCCTTACCCACATGCTTGTTGACACTCTCAAAAAATTCCAACAGATTAGTGAGGCATGATTTGCCCTTGCAAAAGCCATGTTGGGTCTCCTTTAACAGCACCTTCTCTTCTATGTGCCTATTAATTCTATCTTTTTAGGATGGTTTCCATCACTTTACCTGGGACACATGTCAAACTGACAGGTCGGTAATTTCCTGGATCACCCCTGGATCCTTTTTTGAAAATTGGTGTTAGATTCACTACCTTCCAGTCATCAGGCACAAACCCTGATTTGAGGGAAATATTATATATTTTGGCTAGGAGATCAGCAATTTCATCTTTAAGTTCCCTGAGAACTCGTGGATGGATGCCATCTGGTCCTGGCGATTTGTTAGCGTTTAGTTTAACAAGACATGCAAGAACCTCCTCCCTGGTTATTTCTATCTGGCTTAATTCTTCGGTTTCCCTCCCTACGAAGATAGGCTCTGTTTTGGGCATGTGGTCTCTGTCTTCTTCAGTGAATACTGAAGCAAAGAATTCATTGAGTCTCTCTGCAATCTCTGTTTCCTCTTTAATAACCCATTGCCTTCCATTGTCATCTAATGGTCCAATGGCCTTCCTAGTTGGGTTCTTACTTCTAATGTACTTAAAGAAGTCTTTGTTATTTCTCTGAGTATTTTTAGCTATATGCTTCTCAAAGTCTTGCTTTCCTTTCCTGATTGTTGCCTTGCATTTGTTCTTCCAGAATTTATGTTTCTGCCCGCTGTCCTCATTTGGACAAGCCTTCCATCTTCTAAATGAGCTTTTCTTGCTCTTGATCACTTCCCGAACAGCTCCTGTAAGCCACATTGGAGTCCTCTTGGACCTGGCAGTGCCCTTTTTCCTTTTGGGTATGCATTCCAATTGGGCCTCTGTTATTGTTTTTATAAACAACCTCCATGCCTCTTGGAGTGTTTGGACTCTCTCAATTTTCCCTTTCAGCTTCTTTTTTACTAGTTTCCTCATCTTTGGGAAATTTCCTTTTTGAAAATTTAAGGTCTCTGTGTTAGATTTTATCAGTGACTTGCGGTATATGATCAAGTTAAACATAATTGAGTTGTGGTCACTGATCCCTATTGGATCAGTCACATTAACATCTTGCACCAGATCCTGAGTATTACTCAGGATCAAGTCAAGGATTCTTGTACCTCTAGTTGGGTCTTCAATCATCTGTCCCAGGGAACAATCATTTAGCATATCTAGGAACTTTATCTCTTTATCATGTGCTGAACAACAGTTCACCCAGTCTATGTGAGGGTAATTGAAGTCCCCCATTATAACCAGGCTCCCCTTCTTGGATGCCTCCTTTACAACATTCTCCAACTGCCAGTCTCCCTCAAGAGTTTGGGTCGGAGGCCGATAGTATATGCCTACTGATAGACCATCCTTGTGGCCTGGTACTCTTACCCACAGAGTTTCTAATGGTGACTCCAAATCAGCTAGATATTCCAATTCATATGATTCGTATGATATCACTGTGCACTAACCATCCCCTCCCCCATGGCCTCGGCGGATGGGAAAGACCCACTGAGTTTCTTCACAGCTTGCAGCAGCGACAACAGCGGCAGCGGCGGGTCAAATTGGTCTGTGCACAGTGTTACCCAACATGCACCAACTAGCCATGGTGGGGCTGGTTGGTGCATGGCAATACCTGCCCCATGGAAACAGCGCTCCACCGCCTGGAAGGTTCTGGCTTGGTGGGGCTGTGGTGAAATCTAGTGTAGCCACCAGATGACATACTTCTGATCACCACGGGGGGGGGCAGTCACTGGGGCACACCAGGACTTGTCCCTGTGTCCCAAATGGCCAGCATGGGCCTGCTCAAGGTCACTCAACAGCTTCAACAAAGTCACAGTGACTGATTTAGCTCAATCCTAGTGATCAAACATGATGGGATTGAACTAAAGCGGCTACCTGGCAGTCTAAATAGAGTGACCCTACCAGCACTAAAAACACATTAGCCATGAGAAGCACCCAAAAGGTTGAGGGTAGGCACTGATGAAAGATAGGCTTGTTTGTGATAGCATATATGTTTCATTAAGAGAAAAGGGAACAAATCAGCTTGACTTCAACTCAGACCAGATGGTGGGATGAATGCCTCTCTGATCACACCTTGAGCCAATGAGCCCTGATGCTGGTTGGGATAGAAAAGGAAAAAAGGCCCAGATATTAAAGCCACTGACCCAAAAAATCATTTTTTCCTTGTCTTACACCTCTTAGCCTGATGACCCAGGGAAGGACAGCAGGTCCTGGAGACCTAGCAAACCATACCACCAAATGCAAGCCATTAACATCGTGTTTTTTTTGGGGTTTTTTTGAAGTTTATTCTATTCCATTTGTATGAAAAGAGAAAACTGTGATAGGTCAAAACCAAGCAAGCAGAATAAGCTGATGGTACAAACTTAGACTTAGATCCTCCCATGCTTTGTAGTATAGTGGGCAACAAGGGATTTCTAAAAGTTTCAATCTTGTCCCATTTCATTTCCAGGATCTTTAAATCTGCCATGAAAGTTCTTTGCCATGTATTTTGAGGGTGATAGTCAGGGCGGATATCCCGCTACAGTAATGGAGTAGACCATACAGTCACCAACTCAATGCAAAGTGTTGGGCAGCAGAAAATAACCTGACTCCCTAAAGGGGCCAATGGCTATAGATGGATGAGCCCCTTTAGGTGGGGTGATGGTTCCCCTCAGGGTAGGAAATGCCACTGGAAACCATCACATTGGGCCGAATGGCAAATTGAGCGGAGGAGGAACCATTTCACTATTCTGATTCCCAACGATCTTGGAGGCAGAAGAGGCTATGCCAGATGGACTGGTTGTGAAGGCGCACCTTGTTAATATCATCATGGCTGCAGCATTCCATTGCAGTCCCAGTGTCAAATCCTGCATGTCTCAGTTCATACGTGCCACAGGAGATAGCTCCGAGAGTATCGTATGTGCGTCACTTCATGGCAAGCTGAGGGCTGAGGGGGCAGTTATATAGGCATGGATTGGGAAGAAACGAGTGTTTCCTATTTTTACCCATAGGTTTAATAATGCCAGTGATCTTATTCATTCTTCAGAAGATTGCTGTTGCTTTTCCAGGATGGCATTTGACATTCACCTCTGCATCTCCATTTTGGATGTTCACACTGCCCAAGTAAGTGAACCTCTCTACTTTCTCTAGTTGCTGCAACCCTAGTATGATTCCATGTATCCTGGTCATGGAGTTCACTTGCATGAACTTTGATTTCTCTCTAAGGCCAATTTTCTTTGCTTCTCTGTTATAGTACAAAGACATGCTACAAATACAAAACAAAACAGAGGTGTGTCACCCATCCATAGGCTATGAAAAATCTGCAAGTAAGACAAACCCTTGCCTTCATTCACTAATGGGAGCCAATGCCTCAGCGGGAGTAAACGAGTTTTCTCTGCAGGCTTGAAGCTTTCCTGATCCGGTCTGGGGTGCTTAAGCAGCTCTGATAATAAAATGAAATGAATTTCCACTTGCAAGAGAAATGCTGCTTAGTGGACCCGAACATACACAGCCAATACTGCACTTTGTGTTAGAACAAGCAGCCCAGATGTGCATGCCTTTAAAGCAATATTTCCCAAAGCACAAGAGAGTGTATGTCTATCTCCCTAAGAAAGCACAAGACATCACTAGGAGTGCCTAATCCAAAATGTCAGCACACAGAACAAACAGGCAAACCTTCATATTGGAACAGTAGTTGATCAAACAAGGTTACTGTTGGCAGTTGTTGGGAGGTAGAAATATGGGGGATAATAGTGCATGGACCCCCTGTTTTATTGTGACAGTCAGAAAATAGAAAATGAGATAGAAAGTGCTAAGAGTATCATGCTAAGACTCTGGAGACTGGGGTTTGAATCCATGCTCAACCACAGAAACTCACTAGGTTGCGGAAATGGTAAAACTTTGAGCCCCTCACATATCTTGATAGGCTTATTAGGTTTACTATTATATAGAAGTGGCTTGATAGCAAATAAAAACAACATATAAATGCTAAAGCACTGTTGATTAACTTGTTTGGTAGAAATGGTTGTGAGCAAGTAAAGCAATGCCTAGCTATTCATTTGGCTCCATTTGTATCAACAGAAAAACTCTGTGAGATTGGTTAGTCTTGAGAAGTAACCCATATTTAAGAAGCCCCACCTACACCCCCCCCCCCAAAAAAAAGTTTTATTTGAAAGAGCAAGCAGGGACAGTTTTAGCCCTACCTCCTGTGTTTCACTGGGCAAAATTTCTGCTGCTCAGCTACATGGGAGTAAAGTGAAGTCACTTCTGTGGTAGATACAAACATGGCAAGTGAAAGTGCTATCCATGAAGCACTTTTGTGGTGTATTGTGCAATGGTGGCAGGGGAATCACGTAACCGAATTTTGGTGTTTGGGAATCAAGACAATGGAAACGGCTGTAAGCTAGCCTAACACATCTTTATTGCATGGAGTACAGCACGAACATGTGGTAATGGCGGACAAACAGCTCTTTTTATACGGTGGCTATCTAATTGAATCTGGCTCTTCGACAGGCATTGGCTGCTGTCCAAGTGACGTCATCCTTGGTCACGCCTTTCTTGTCCAGGTGAGGTGAGCGCGGCTGAAGGCATTTGAGTAATGTGAACCATGTGAGCTGGGCGCTCTCTATTGCCACCGGTGGCCACTAGCTCGCGTCCTCATACAGAAGGTTACAGTGTTACCTGTACCCATTAATGTGGTTACAAATACATTCAACACACTACATTCAGTACACAACATCCCTCCCCCCTAAGATGGGACAAAGTCCCTTAACCAAACTGGTTTCCTGCATGTGCGTTTTGGCCGTGCGGCCGTTATGCTTGACTCGGCCATGCCCCCTCGTCTGTGTCCTCCTGGTTCTTGTCCTGCAATTGGAGAGGATGACTCGTTAGTGACTCGCCGCGGGCTTGCCGCCTTGGGATGGCCAGGAGAAGGGGGAGGAAGGGTTTCCGACGTGGATGTGGGCAAACCGGGGGCACTAGGGGCTAAAGAAAAACCCCGCTCTTC
The DNA here is from genome assembly GCA_035047305.1 of Bradypodion pumilum. NCBI lineage: Eukaryota > Metazoa > Chordata > Lepidosauria > Squamata > Chamaeleonidae > Bradypodion > Bradypodion pumilum. The sequence continues at coordinate 19,651,661 of JAWDJD010000002.1, forward strand.
GCTTGGACGGGTGGGGGAACACTCCAAAAAACCCCCCCGGTTTGGTAACTCAAAATCTAATTCAGGGGCAACAGTGGCAAACTCATTCCCCTCCTTCGAGGGACTGGGTAGAACTACAGGGGCAAACTCGTTCCTCTCTTTCAAAGGACTGGGTAAAACTGGCGTATGAAAAGGATACGCGTTTGAACCTCTGTTCCCCCCCTTGTTTGGGACTGTTGCCCTTCATTTTCTCCCCCTTGGGATAAATGGGTGGAGGAGGACCCTAACGCTGAATTTTGCTGCTGAGCCCCTCTGTCCGGTCCCCCAATCACTCGGTGCCTAAGTTGGTCAGCGTGCCTCCTCCAGAGGAGACCCGTGTTGGTCTCGACACAGTATGAGACTGGTCCTGTCTGATTAATGACTACCCCCGGCACCCATGCTGGCCCTGTGGTGGCGTAGTTTCTGCAATGAACAGGCTCTCCTGTTTGGAAGTTTTTGGTGGGGCTGTGCTCAATGTTCCTTCCTCTATCCTCGACCCTGGTGGGATCCAATCTAGTCAATAGTGAGTGTAACTTCCTTTTCATGAGGAGTTCCGCGGGGGAGAATCCCGACGCCAATGGCGTCACCCGGTATGCCAACAGAAACTGGCAGAGCTGCCGGTCCAGATCCCTGGGACCCATGCGCCGCAGCCCTTCCTTCATTGTGCGTACCAGACGTTCCGCCTGGCCATTTGTTGCAGGGTGAAAAGGGGCTGAGGTAATGTGCCGAATGGCGTTGGACTCTAAGAACGCCTGGAACTCGGCTGACGTGAAGCAACTCGCATTGTCACTAATAATGACGTCAGGTATCCCGAAGGTGCATATCAGTTTGCGCAGTTGTTTTATGGTCCCAGCTGATGAGGTGTTGCGCATTGGAATTACCTCTAACCACTTGGAGTATGCGTCCACCACAAGCAGAAAGAATGAACCCCTGAATGGCCCTGCGAAGTCTATGTGGAGTCGGGACCACGGCCCCCTAGCTGTGTCCCATTCTCTGTGTGGGAGGCGGGACTCCTCAGGTCGAGAGCTCTGGCAACTTTCGCAGGTGTTCACCATGTGTTTAATGTCCGCATCTAGCTGAGGCCACCAGAAGTAGCTTCTGGCCAGCACCTTAGAGCGCACAATCCCTGGGTGGCTGACATGTAAAAGCCGTAGCACCCTTGCTCTTAATGCCTGTGGGACCACCACCCTCTCCCCCCACAACAGACACCCCCTTTCTGCGGACAACTCCACCCTCTTCCTGAAAAATGCCGCAAACTCGTCTGCGGGGGGAGCTGCGGGCCACCCCTTCTGTACCCAGGATCTCACAAGGGCTAACGTTTTATCCTTGGCCGTTTCGGCAGCAATTTCCTTGGGCAAAATGGGGGGTGCATCTAGGGCTTCAATGAGGAGGACTTGGCTATCCTGTTCTACCTCACACTTTGGGTCCCCCAGGTGGGGCAGAGGAGACCTTGAGAGGGCGTCCGCGTGGCTTATCTCTTTCCCGGGGTGGTACTGTAACACCCCCCTGTATGCATTCAGAAAAATCGCCCACCTAAGCATCCTGGGGGAGAGGATCTGTGGAGTGGGCTTGTCTGAGGTGAAGATACCCAACAGCAGCTTGTGATCGGTGACAATGGTGAATGGGCGACCATACAGAAAATCATGGAACTTCTTTGTGCCCGCGACAATGGCAAGAGCCTCCCTATCTGTTTGGGCGTAATTTCGTTCTGCCTTGGACAATGATCTCGAGTAGAATGCCACTGGGGCTTCTTGCCCTCCCCTCTAGCACGTGGCACAGGACCGCCCCCACCCCCACTGGTGAGGCGTCGCAGACCAAGACTACCGGCTTCTTTGGGTCGAAATGGGTTAGAATAGCCTCCGAGGAGAGGAGTTGCTTGAGTTCCCTGAAAGCCCGCTCCTGCTTCTCCCCCCACCGCCAAACCGCATCCTTCTTCAGCAGCCCATGCAGGGGCTCTGCAATCGTCGGTTTCCTGGGCAGGAAGGAATGGTAAAAATTCAGCAGCCCCAGGAAAGACTGCAGCTCCGGTTTCACGGTGGGGCGAGGAGCGTTTTGAATGGCTGAGACTTTGGACTCAGCGGGTTTCACCCCCTCAGAGGTTATACGGAACCCCAGAAACTCCACCTCCCTGGCCAGAAACACACATTTGTCCCTCCGCAACCTCAACCCCGCGGATTCGAAGGCTGTAAGGACCTTATCTAGTCTCTGGGCCAGTTCTGCTTCGCTCTCCCCAGATATAAATATGTCATCGAAAAATGGCAAGACCCCCGGTAATTTATTTAACAAACGTTCCACAAGAGACTGAAATAACCCCGGTGCCGAGTTCACGCCGAACTGTAGGCGCGTCACCTTGAATGCCCCCTTGTGAGTTACAATGGTCTGCGCAGCAGCTGTGGCTGGGGTTACTGGAAGCTGCTGGTACGCCTGCGCCAGATCTAGTTTAGCAAAGACTTTTCCCCCATGTAAAGTAGCCAGCAGATGGCTAACTACCGGCACCGGATAGGCATTAGGGCGGATCGCCTTGTTAATTGTACACTTGTAGTCAGCGCAAATTCGCACCTCCCCATTTGCTTTCAATACTGTAACAATAGGAGTCTCCCACTCTGCAGAGTCCACCGGCACTAAAATCCCTTGCCCCACTAATTTGTCCAGTTCCGCCTCAATTTTGTCCTTTAGGGCGAATGGAACCCGACGTGGCTTTAGTCTCATTGGGCGGACCTCCGGGTCCAGGTCGAAGGAAACTGGGAGCCCCTTGTACTTCCCGAGTCCCTTCTTGAATACCTCTGCGTGTGTGTCGCACACTGCCTGAATCTCATTCCCCCCGATGGCATGGACGCCGCCTATGAAGATGTCCAGGGGTTTGAACCATTGTGTCCCCAAGAGATTACACCCCCCTTCTCTTAGAACTACCAGGGGAAGTTTTCTTCGGAGTCCCTTGTACCGTGTCTCGAAGTCCCCAATCCCCAATACTGGAATTACCTTTCCCTGCACATCTCTTAAGTTCGGCCCCAACTCCTTGAGTTTGGGTCGCTCCTGGGGGGGAATCCGCAAAAATTCCTTATGAGAAATGAGGGAATATACAGACCCCGAGTCTATCTCCATCTTAACAGGGACCCCTTGCAACAGTACCTCAGCATAAAAATGTGGTTGCCCTAGAGGCATGCTGTGGACGGCCACGTCGTCTTCTGCGTGCACTCGCAGGCACACGTGGTTCCCCTCTGGGTCGTCGCCACCATCGCAGACCCTGCTGACGCCATCCCGGCTGCTCGTGGAGCTCTTACTCTCTTCCCGGCGTTGCTTGCAGACCCTGGCGATGTGGCCCTTCCGCCCACAGTTGTGGCACTCAGCTTTCCGGAATGGACACTTGCTCCTCTCGTGGGACGCTCCGCACCCATCGCAGCGCCGCCCCCCCTTCCCCTTCTTCTCGCTCAGCCCTTTCCTGACCTTCCGGACCCCCTCATCTTCACTGGAGCCTGGGGTGGCAGAAGCCTCTGAGGATGTGGGCGAGCGTGGGGCAGGGGTCGCTCTCCAGGCCGCCTGGATGGCGGATGCAGCTGCCTCGACTGGTGGGGGCTTTGCCTTGAGAAGCTTGTACCCGGCCCACGTGGATTCAGCTGCTAGGGCCTCTTGTAGTACCTCTTTAAAAGTGAGGTCGTGGCCTCGGTTCATGAGCTTCCTCTGGGTCTCCCCGTCTCTCATCCCGCAGAGCATCCTGTCCCTTAGGGCCACGTCTAGAATTTCCCGCCATTCGCATGGGGTTGCCAAGACGCGGAGGGCCGCTGCATACTCGGATACTGACTCACCCGGCTTTTGGTCCCTCCTCAGGAAGGTTGCCCTGGTGGAGAAGAAGGACACCTTGGGCTTGAAGTGGTTCCGCAGAACCGCCAGTATTTCCGTCACCGAAACCTGGTCCACCTCTCGTGGTGCCACCAGATCCATCAGCGCTTGCACGGCGTGGAAACCGAGCATCGTGATGAGAAGACCCTTCTTCTTCCCAGCGTCGGTGATGCCCACATACGCCACCGTACTCTTAAAATGCATTTCAAACCAGTCCCATCGCTCGGGATGGGTCACGTCGAAAACTGGCTTCTGAGCTATTGTCTTGTCCCCGTGGGAATCCATAATCCCACCTTCCTCGCCAATTTGGTGTTTGGGAATCAAGACAATGGAAACGGCTGTAAGCTAGCCTAACACATCTTTATTGCATGGAGTACAGCACGAACATGTGGTAATGGCGGACAAACAGCTCTTTTTATACGGTGGCTATCTAATTGAATCTGGCTCTTCGACAGGCATTGGCTGCTGTCCAAGTGACGTCATCCTTGGTCACGCCTTTCTTGTTCAGGTGAGGTGAGCGCGGGAATCTTTCCCGCGCGGCTAAAGGCATTTGAGTAATGTGAACCATGTGAGCTGGGCGCTCGCTATTGCCCCCGGTGGCCACTAGCTCGCGTCCTCATACAGAAGGTTACAGTGTTACCTGTACCCATTCGTGTGGTTACAAATACATTCAACACACTACATTCAGTACACAACACGAATACACAATTAAACCATACAGTTCTCTGTTGCTTTGCATAGCACTTGGCATATTTACACAGTGGTACCTTTACATCTGTGTAAATATGCCAAATGTTATGCAAAGCAACAGAGAACTGTGTGATTCAATTGTGTATTTGGTAACTTTACATCAGAGCCATGATGGCTTAGTGGTTAAGATGCTGAACTTGACAACCGGAAGGTAGATTGTTCAGTAGTTCAAGACTTGAGTGCTTCATGACAGAGTGAGCTCCCATCATCTGTCCCAGCTTCTGCCAACCTAGGAGTTCGAAAGCAAGAAATTGCAAGTAGATAAATAGGTACTGCTTTGGCAGGAAAGGCAACAGCATTCCATGTACTCTGGCATCTAGTCATGCCTGCCACATGGTCATGGAAACATCTACAAATGCAGACAGCATTGGCTCTTTGGCTGAAAATAGAGAACAGCACCACCCCCTAGAGTCAGACATGACTGGCTTTCAAGCAATGGAGACTTTTACCTTTATCTTAACTTTCTATCATTCCAGCACAAGAATGATCCTCCAAAGAGGAGACAAATCTTTCAGGATTCCCAATCACATGGAGACACTCCATATGAGCAAAAGCTTTATCCTTCAGATAGCTGTTCTCTCTGTGGACACAGGCAAGAGAGCAAGGGTAGATTCTCTCCATGATCACACCTTCAGATCAAATCTTTTCCTGAAGGTATCATGGCTTGAGTTGACATTAGAAGCTAAAGAAGGTGGGGGTGGGGCCACATGAAATGGCGCCGTGGGCCGCATGCGGCCCACAGGCCTCAGGTTGAGAATCCCTGCATTAGTGTAAAGAGGACAGAAATAATGAAGTGTCTTGGCTAGCCAAAAAAACATTCAATAAATGTTTAGTATCTAATCACCACCACCACCACCAAAGCTACAACAGTCGAAACAAAAACAATCACACTAGAGCAAGGTTGTAGTTTTTTTTAATAAAAAAAAGAGTCCTAGATGGTTATCTTACCTGATGAGAGATTTTATACAACATAAGATTGAGAATGCTTCTGGTTCGGTGAATGTTGACAGTCACTTTAAAATGGCAGTCATCTAAGTTTAATTTTGGGAGTGGTTGCAAATAGATACATTGGCCAATTCTATCACCACACCCTACCTTTTTTAATTGTGTAAACTTCAAATAAACCCATCTCAGTGCATATTCACTGTTCTGTCACCCACTGGCATAAAATTAGCCTGTTTTTGCCTACATTCCCAGGAGGATGCAACCAAATCAGTTGAATCTATTTGACTCACTGAGATATGATTTATCGTCGGACTAACATGGTAGGTAGAGTGAAAGGTTGCTAAACCAAAGGAAGACCCAAAGGATGGCAGCAGTTTGTGAAATGCTTTTCTTCAACTTATTGATCATACCCAAAAATGGTCTTCAAGGTAGCACTAATGCCCCAAAAAATTAAGAAGTTGATTCTCAGGCAGAACTTGGGAAAGTCTTTTGGACTAGAGTTCCTATAATTCCCCAGCCAGTTTGGCTAATACTCATACTATCTGGGGGATTCTGGGAGTTGGGGAGTAACTCAGCATTTTGAAGACCATTTCTCTAAATAACTAACTCAGGACAAACTGAAAAGTCCTGTTCCTATTTGAAGTTCGGTCTGAATGATGGCTTTTCTTTTTCCTCCTCAAAATAATTAAATTCATATGCACCAAATTTCTTTATAATTATTGCAATTAGCCTCTTAATTTGAATCTAGAAGCAATTTCCTTTTCTCCCACCCTCTCTTTCCCCCCTCCTTTATTTTTTTTAGAAATCTAAATTAATTCCCTAGGAAACTGATGAGAATTTTTCAAACTGGAAATAAATGCCTCTAATAAATCAAGAGATAAGGGAACGACAAGCTTATTCCACAATTAAAGTTGGCAAAAATTGGTTCAATTTGAAAGCCTTAGAGCTCAATGTCAAAGAAAACAAAAACAAAATAAAATGGAATGAAGCCTATTAGGATTTTGTTATTGTCATTTTATTAAACACTAGCTGGTTACCTGGCCTTGCTTGGGTTTTTGTCACCCCTGTGTTTTTACATTTGTAAGGCCCAAAGCGCCCTCAAAGGGCATCAAAACCCATGACCTAACTGGCTGCCCTTCTCAGGGCGGCTTCAATGGCTTCACCAAGATGGCGGGCATCTCTGGCCTGTAAACTATCTGTTTTGTGAACTCACTACCCACTTAGCAAGAGAACCTGCCTGCTTTCTCTCTTGAGGGTCCCTGGCAGCCTCTCTCCTTTCCTCATCTGTCCACTGGACTCTTGCCCTGCCCTGTCAGATCTACTGGCCAAGGGGCATGGCCCCGTGATATCACAAAGGCCCAGACCTGGTCAGCCCTTGGGATTGCTTGAGGATCAAGGATCAATTTTGGGGGGCAAAAACCCTGAAATAGGTCTTGAGACCCCCACAGTGCTGATCTCACAAGCCCAAGGTATGTATGTGCCAAATTTCAGCGAGATCGGCCCAGCGGTGTGGGAGCCTTTCGAGCATATACAAACAGAGATCTCTGTTTTTTAGATATAGATATGAAATCAGTTCTGGAATTTTTTAAAAAACAGACATTTATATATATCAGCATATTACTAATCAAAGAAATGTGCTATCTTTCCCAGGTGGACATTTAAATGAAACAAAGGCACACACACAAAAGTTGAGCGGGAGGTTTGCAACAATAGCAAACTGAATGAGAACTGGACAGGTGATCAGAAAGTAGATGATAATATTGTAATTCAGCTTTACCCTGATGAATATAAATTTCATTAGCTGATAATTAAAAGGAAATTATACAAACATTACACTTGCTGTCAGTGGATCACATGATGAAGCTATATGGTACCGATATTTAGGATCCATCATTGCTGTATTTTCTGTTTTTCTTTTTTCGTCAATTTAGTTAGAAAAAAAACCATGTATAAATAATGCACTTGATGGCTTTAAAAATGAATCATGGATGTGTTGCTGGCTGTTAGAGCTTAATGCAATTGCATAGAACAATAATGTTAAACATTATTCATTTTTTAAAATTATATCATTTAATTAGAATTGCTCCTGTTAATTGCCTATGATTCATCTCTAGCTTTAAAAAAAGAGAACTTTTGAGAACTCTCCCCCCTCCCTTTAATATATATCACCTTCTCTCAAAATACACACACAAGTAAGCAATTTGGCAGTGTTCAGTGCAGATGTCATATTGGAAATTTCTTAGTGGTGAATGTGATGGCTTCTATTTCTTCTGTTTTTCCACATATATAGCAGTCATAGGATCGCCGAGTCTTAAATTTTAGCTCTGTGACATAGACCAAAATGCCTGTTGCTTAGCATAATAAACCACACTAAAGTAAGCCCACTGAATTAATGGGAATTTGGTGAGTCAGTTCCTCTATTAAGTTCCATAGATTCAAAGGGGCCAAATCTAATTGCAACTTATTATGACAAAATAACACGTCATCAGCTGCTACTCGTATCTGAGTATACATTCCCCGCCCCCTAGAAATCATTTTTACAGTTGATGGATGTGTCTCCAGGAAAACCACCATTGGCGTGAATTTGTTTAAGGTGGATCCCAACTTGCCATGAAGTAACCCACACAATGTAATCACGGAACCATCTCCTGTGGCATGTATGAAATGAGACATGCAGGATTTAACACCGGGACTGCAATGCACTGCTGCAGACTTGAGGATATGAATAAGGTGCACCTTCACAGCCAGTCCATCTGGCATGGCCTCTTCTACCTCCATGACCATTGGGAATCCTCCTCTGCTCATTTTGCCATTGGGCCCAATATGATGGCTTCTAGTGGCATTTCCTCCACTGAAGGGCCATCACCCTACCTAAAGGAGTTCATCCGCCCATAGCCATTGGCCCCTTTGGGGAGTCAGGTTATTTACCACCACCCAACACTTGGGGTTGAGTTGCTTGCTGTATGGTCTACTCCATTACAGTAGTGAAATATCTGGCTAGACAAGGAAAAGTAACACAGAACAGGACTTATCACAGTGAGTCAGTAAATAAGGTGGGTGAGAGTCATTATATTTGTTTATCAGATGGAGGTAACATGATAAAAAACAAAAGGTTCTACACCAATCCTTTCAGGATCCTAAATCATACAGATTTTACAAGTGTTCAATTCAGAAAGTCATGGAATATCTCAAAACTGGGAGAAAGTGCCTCTTTCATGGAATTTTCTCTTCTGGTTAACCTAAAGATCCCATCTCTATTGACATCTCAGGAAATTCAACAACCTAATCCATATGAAATGGCACCTATTGCTGGATTTAGCAGATAGGGTTGTTTTTGTTTTGTTTGTTTGTTTGTTTTTTGGCAAACCATGATTTCCATCTCACTGTATATACTACCCCATAGGGCTTAGTGCACTCTTATTTTACAAGGTAATCAGCATTTTGACCCCAATATTATTTAGTGAATCTAAATAATAGTCATTTCTTGATATCTTACAAAACACACTGTAGATGTAAGGTGTAAACATTGGCAGGTTGTCTGGGGACAGATGGGAGTTAATATTATTCCAATAGTAACCTCCCAACCCATCCAGAAGCTATTGAGTATTAAAAGGGACTGCAGTGGCTCAAGTGGCTAAGACGCTGACTGGAAGGTGGGAGGTCAGCAGTTTGATTCCCAAGTACTGCAGGACGGAACAAGCTCCTATCTTTGTCCCAGCTCCTGCCAACCTACCAGTTCAAAAGCAAGAAATTGCAAGTAGATAAATATGGACCACTTCAGTGGGAAGGTAAACAGCATTCCATGTGCTCTGGTGTCTAGTCATGCCTGCCACACGACCACAGAAACATCTGCAGAAGCAGACAGCGCTGGCTCTTGGGCTTTGAAACAGAGATGAGCACTGAACTCTAGAGTTGGGTACGACTGGCTTTCAAGCAAGAGAAACCTTTACCTTTATTATGTTGAGTATTTATTTTACTGACTTCAGAATGATGGAAAGCTGAGTCAACTGAGTTTCAGATGCAGTGCAGCAGTTTAACCACTGTGCCACGAGGGCTCTACCAAAATCAAGGAATTACATTCTAAATGGGTTAATAACTGGCTGGATAACTCAGTGTTTTGTGCATCTGGATGCACTGCAAAGGCTAAGGGTTCAATTCCTCACTGTTCCTCCTGGGAGAAAAACCAGTGTGTGTAGTAATGGGCAAGCTGCACAGCCCTAGGGCATCCTCAGAAGAAAGAAATGGTAAACCACTTCTGTGTAATCTCTACTTAGAAAACCATGAAAAGATACATGAAAAGTTGGAATAGACTAGACAGCATGTGATTATATAGTTAATGGATGGAAGCGTCTGTGAAAATGCATTGATGTGGGATTAGAATGAGAGAGAGGATCATTCCAGTCCTATTTCTTTATGAATACTCAACCTGGATTGTAGAAAACATTATGTCACACTGTCTAACCACTGATTTGTTGTTGTTGTTGTTCAGTCGCACAGTCAATTCCGACCCTTTGCGCATACCTGTCAAGTACCCCGTAATGGCCGGGATTTCCCTGTAATTTTGCGCCGCTTTTGTTCATTTCCCACCCGGAGCCGCGCATCCCTTCTGCTCAGGTCCTTTCTATTCATGCGTAGAAGGGTTCAGTACAGAAGGGAATTCATAGAAGGCTTCTGCGCAGGTCCATTCTATGCATGCGTATTGTCTGGAGCTGCGCTTGACAGGTATGCCTTTGCAACCCCATGGACCATTTTCCTCCAGGCACCTCTGTCCTCCACCATCCTCCTCAGCCCGCCCAGCTCTGTGCCCATTGTGCCCACAATTACCATCTAGCCATCTCATCTTTGGACACCCCCTTCTTCTCTTGCCCTCCACCTTTCCCAGCATCAAGGCCTTCTCAAGTGAGGCCTCATTTGATGTCCAAAGTTCTTTAGCTTCATCTTCACTATTTGTCCTTCCAATGAACAGTCAGGGTTGATTTCTTCTAATATTGACCTTTTTGTTCTCTTTGCTGTCCATAGGACTCTCAGGACTCTCCTCCAACACCACATTTCAAAGGCATCTATTCTTCTGCGCTTAGCCTTCCTAATGGTCCAGCTCTCACACCCATACATTACCACTGGGAATACCATTGCTTTGACTATGCGAATTTTTGTTTTCAAGGTGATGTCTCTGCTTTTCACTATATTCCCCAGGTTTCTCATAGCTTGTCTACCCATAATCAGTCGTCTTTTTATTTCATGGCTACAGTCGCCATCTGCAGTGATCTTAGATCCTAGGAAAGTAAAATCTTTCACTGCTTCTACTTCTTCTCCATTTATTTTCCAGGGACTGAATGGACCTGTTGCCATTATCTTGGTTTTCATGATATTAAGTCTCAAGCCAGCTTTTACACTCTCTTCCTTCAATCCAATCAAGAGGTTCTTTAGGTCTTCCTCACTTTCTTCCATCAGGTTGGTATCGTCTGCATATCTCAAATTGTTGATGTTTCTCCCTACCGCTCGCGTCAAGAATCTGCTCCCCCCAAGAATCTGCTCCCCCACATGCAATCTAGTGGTACTGAATTCTTTTAAATATGGATGTTGCTGATTGAGGATGCGACCTAAATGCAAAGCCGATGTTTTGTCACTCCACTATAGCACTGAGACAGGAAGCTTTTTAAAGCTTTAACTCCCATAATGCTTTAGTCAGCAGAGCTGACTTTGCTGGTCATTGTAATACAAAGAAGAGATTTTTCCCACGGGATAAATTTCAGGGCTATATTAGAATTTGTTAATCTATATATACATTAATAGCTCCTGCACCTTTCAGAGGTGTGTAAAAGAAGAAATTGGGACTGGTACACCTCTCAGTTTTGAATCTTGCCATCTTAGTTTTTGACTCAGTCATGTCTGTCTTAGCGCTCGCCTTGGAGAACAAAATTTTCTTCAATGTTTCTTCTGTCTTGGATTTTCGTAGCACCTTTTCTAGTAGCGGAACCCTATAATAAATATTGCACCCCTGCAAGGCTAGCCTTTCTATCAGTAGATAGTAAATATTGCACCCCTGCAAGGCTATCCTTTCTATCAGTAGAGTGAGGATGATTGAGATATCATGACAGGAACTAAAATAAAAAAAGTTTTCAGATTTGTTGTTGATTTTTTTTTTTTTGTACTGCCTGAGATAGGAAGAGGAAGTTTTGGAGGTTTTATATTTCCCATGCCAGAACAACTTTGCTCCTTTTTAGTACTATAGAGTAGAATTTGGAAAAATCCCACTTTTGTACCAGAACTTCTGGAAACCTTCAGCCAACATGGTCATACTAGCTAGGGGGTTCTCAGACTTGTCATCTGAAAAAAGAGAAAGAACGTTCCCAGGCTTTGATTTGAAGGATGATATTTTTATTGGCCTCTTTCTTTCAGATCCCAAAATCTCCTGGGTTTACGACCGATGCTTGGCTGCTGTACAGAAGTAATTGGTCCCCTTGTTAGGACAGATGACAGAATGGAGACATCAGACACAGTCTAAATCCTAGTTCTGAATACTTGCCTGAGTGTTTTCCCATAGGTCTCTCTGTTCCTCATGTTCATGTACCATTATACTGCTTCTGAATCTGGAGAAAAGGTTTGCCGGGTGCAAACCTGAGAGTTGTACCATAATGAGGATATCTGGCTGTTTCCACATTCTCCAATATGTTAATTAATTCCCTACCAACCCCCCAATATTGCTCCTGAGCTGAGCACCTGTGCAAAGAATAGACCATACAATAGCACAAAATAAAAAGTAAACAGACATTGTTTATAACACATAATCTTTGGATACTGCTTGACACTACTTAGGTGACAAAGGTCTGGTTCAACTAGATGTGTCAGAAATAAGTGTGTTGATTAACTAGCTATTTCATTGCTAAATTTAACATCTATTGTCGTTAGCAGAAAATTCTTGATGGTGATGAGAGATTATCCAGCTTTCACAAAGTCTTTGTAGTTTCCCTGCCTAAAGCCTTTTTAAGCTACATAGTTTGCTTTCAAATAGCAAATGAGAAGATTTTAAAGCCAAATTAGGACACAAGCTTTGTGATAGGATCTTGACTTGCTTTAGCCACTTGAAGAGCTTTGTCTTTCTTTTTCTCAAACACATAACTCTCTTACATGCAGCTTGCATGATGACTATTACAATGAGATTTGTCCTTAGTTTATATCAGTGCTAGAGGACTGCAGTAGCTCAAATGGTTAAGACTGGGAGGTGGAAGGTCGGCAGTTCAAAACCTGATTATCGCATGACGGAACGAGCGCCTGTCTCAGCTCCTGCCAACCTAGCAGTTCGAAAGCATGAAATTGCAAGTAGATAAATAGGGACCACTTCAGTGGGAAGGTAAACAGCATTCCGTGTACTTCGGTATCTAGGCATGCCTGCCACATGTCCACAGAAACATCTGCAAGCACAGAAGTTAAAATGTTTGGCTATAAACAGAGATGAACACTAAATCCTAGAGTCAGATATGACTGGCTTTCGAGCAAGGGTGACCTTTACCTTTACCTTTACCTTTACCTTTACCTTTACCTTTACCTTTACCTTTACCTTTACCTAGAGGATCTAAAGTGGAGTGGCACAGATGTGGTTTGATGCCAGTTCTCACCAGTCAGGCCAGTCAGGAAGGATGATCAGCAAGGTTTCCTTCCTTTTAGTTTATGTACAGACAGGACCATTAGGAATACTGAATTCTTCTATACCTGTGATGGTGAACCTTGGTACCCCAGGTGTTCTTGGACTTCAATTGCCAGAAGCCCAAGTCAGCACTCCTGCTGATCAGGGCTCTGGGAATTAAAGTTCAAAAACAGCTGGAGTGCCAAGGTTCGCCATCACTGTATACCACTGAGGCCAGTCACAAAGGCAAATGCAGAAAGGAGTGGTAACATGTGACACAGAGGAAGTCTCATGGGCAGGTAGGAAAGGAAGTACCCAGTAACAGAGAAAAGTTGATATACATTGGTACCTCGGATAAAGTCTGATTCGGATAAAGTCGCGGTTTTCATGCACACATGATGCAACCCATAAAGTCCAAAACCACTAAAAATGGATGTTATCCAAGGTATTTGGTATAGGAACCTCGGATAACATCCATTTTTGGACATTATCTGATGCATCGCCCATTTGATTGTATAAAGTCCAAAAACGGATAAAGTCTAAACTTGTGGAACAGAGTTTGGACGTTATCCGAGGTTCTACTGTACAAAGAAATATCTGATTTTTCCCCCATTGTAACCATGTTCGACTGTGTGGCAAGCATATCAGAGAATAAACAAAAGAAAAACAAAAATGCTGTAGCACTTTGAAGACTAAGTTCAAGTAAAAGTGTTTAATTGACTGAAAAGATATACAATAATCTTGTAAAGACCCCAAATTTTGGGATGGAGTTCCCTTGGTCTATTTTCAAGTTTTTGTGTTTGGTGTCAATTTTTATGATATCATGCAGGTGGAAATTTGGGGAATAATGGTGTGTGTTTCTATTTAAAAAACAACAACAACCAATCAACCAACAAATCAGCCAACCAACCCACTCTATATGTAATCTCAACTTGCACCTAGAGTCAAACTAGACATTAAAGGGAATTTGTATCAATAATAATAAACCTGTTTTCATTCCCACAGTAGTATTTTCCTTATTGCTAAATTGCTTCCTGCAACCAGATTTGCATATCATACCCATGTTTACCTTCCAATGACCAATCAGAAAATAAAACATGCTGTATGCAGACTATGTAGTTGAGGAAAAGCATTTGCTGAGATAAATAGATATGTTTCACAAGTTGAAGAAACAGTTATTCTAAAAATGTGCAGAACATTATGGCCTGGTTTCATGAGTTGACTCACCTATATCTTTTCCACTAATAGCCTACTTTTGCCTTGGATGAGTGGGAATTTGTATCCCGTTCTCACCTGTCAGCATCTCTCATCCTAACCAATCTATCACTTTGTAAACTGGTTCTTTAAAAATTACTGATAACCATTTGAAATGCAGAATCAGAGGTGGGAAGTTAATCGGAAAAGATTTAATGTGAACTGTTAGTGGGTTTAATAATCAACCTCTATTACTTTTATGTGGAAAGGGGACATTTAAACAAGTTTATTTGAGACTGGCTTTTAAACTTGTTTTATAATCTATTGTTACACTAAAAGACAGAATGAGGGTGAAAATTCTGTCCCTGATTATACTTCTTTTATTGTCACAGATGAACGTTCAAATCAAACCCTGGGTTCTCAATAGGTGTTGATGTAACTATTACTTAAACTGCATTTGGTTGGATTTTTTTTCCTTTTGATACATGTAATCAAGTCAGATCCAATTTATACAAACAGTAATAGGATTTTCAGGATATGTGGGATATTTAAAGAGTGGTTTGACTGACCAAATGAGGCTTTGAAGCCAGTTCTCCTGTGTTCTAGTCCATCCATTCTTTATTTGTTACTCGCATTTACACTGTACCTTTCATCCAGTGATCCAAGACAAAATACATGATGCTTCTCTTTTCCATTTTAGCTTAATGGTAAAAGGAATGTCAAAGAGAGATGGGAGGGGGCTGACTCAGAATCACCCAGCAAGTTTCATAACTCTCTAGGGATTTGAACCCAGATTTCCTGGAATATTTGGGACCTTCTAGGGCAGGGGTTACCAACCTTTTTACACCGTGAGCCTGACCACACACACACACACACACACATACCACAGAAGCAGAAAATGCACCTGCTTCCACATTTATGACAGCCATGGCACATTATTTATTTATTCATTCATTCATTCATTTATATTTGTATTGCTGCCCTCTCGCCGAGGTGATTCCAGGCAGCTCACAGGTGTAAATATAAAAACATTCCATAACAATAAAATCAAGAAACTTATCTAAAAACTATCAAACATTAAAATCCTTAAAATACCCATAACATACCCTCTTCTGCAACCATTCAAACCCAGGTTATCCCTTATATAAGCCATCAGGGAGATTTTTCCGCACTGGTGGCACCCCACACCTGTTGTGCAAGCCAGGTTTTGAGAGTTTTTCTGAGGGGTAGGGGCTCTGCCTGGAGGCGGAGCTTGGCTGGCAGGAGGTTCCATAGGGCCAGAGGTTCCATAGGGCCAGAGCAGATGCCAAAAAGGCCCTGCTCCTGGTGCAACAAGTACTCAGTAGACGGGAACCATCAGGGAGCCCCTCCAGTCTGATATAACCATGTTTATGACAGCCATGGCACATTTATGGCTGATGCAAATGCATCCACTTCCAGCTCCGGGTGCAGCGGTAGTGGTGGCAGGCCACATGAAATGGTGCCATGGTCCTGGTCTGGCCTACGGGCTGTAGGTTGAGAACCCCTGTTCTAGGGAGTCTGGAAAGTATCTTTTCCAAATGGTACATTCTGTAGCTTCTCTGATTTAAGAAATAGCTTCATAATTTATTTATTTTATAAATTTATATCCCGCCTTACTCAACATAAGTGCGACTCAAAGTGGCTTACAATAAGGGGGTATATAATACAATAAGGAGTATATAACACAATTTCAAGTTACAAAATATCAATCTCCAAAAGAAGAATTAACAAGAGACATATATACATCATACAATTACAAAATTAAAAGCCACAAAATATCTCATCCAGTGTATGTTACAAACTAAACACATTACAGGCAATACACCAGGGAAAAGCCAGAACATTGCCAGAAAAAACTCGGACCCAACCCCTTCCTTCCAGGTTATGCAGCTGAGGGAAGTCCAGCAAAAGTCCTCATCTCCCTCAAGGCCTGGGGGGTGGCCAAGGGAGGAAAATCCAGTAATGGTGCTGGTGGCGCTCCCACAGCCATCCGTCTGTGCCACACAGCTGACTCTCATCTCCCTCAAGACCGGGTCCGGTCGAGGGAGGGCTCCAGAAAGTCGGGTGCAGGCTGCAAAACAAGGTGACAGAGCAAGATCCTCCTGCCCATGGCCACTGCGTCTCCCAGACCCTCTAGCTGGCTGGGCCAGGAGGGTGACAATGTCAGTGGCAGTTCTTATAACCGCAGCACTGCAGAGTGCAGGTGCTCCCACTTCCCCCACTGTCAGGCTGGACCAGGGGGAAGGAGCTCAGGGCAGTGGCAGCAGCAGCAGTTCTTGTACCTGCGGCAGCATGGGGCGCAGGTGCTCCCACTTCTCCGATGATCAGGCCGGTCAAGGGAGGGCTCCAGAAAATCTGGTGCGGGCTGCAAAATGAGGTGGCGAAGCAAGATCCTTCTGCCAGTGTGCATCTCCTAGACCCTCCGGCCAGTGGGGCCAGGTGGGTGACGGTGTCAGTGGCAGTTCTTGTACCCATGGTGCCATGGGTGATCCCACTTCTCCCGCAGTCAGGCCGGATGGGGGGAAGGAGCTCAGGGCAGCGGCAGCAGCGGCAGTTCTTGTACTAATAAATTCTGGAAAACTGTTAATACACACAGAAACAAAAAAAATCAGTTAATCACATCTCATATTTATGACTGTGAAAATGCAGGACATCTAGAATTCTTGAAAAACAAAACTTCTCCGTTTTCCTGGAGATTACTGGAGTGAATTCTGGTTAACAAATTTTGGTGGGAAACAAACTGAAAATCATTTAAGAAAATTATATTCCTGCGCTAGCTGCTGCTTCTACAAATTCAGCAATCAGTTGTCTTTCATCACGTAACACTGAAAATAAATTTTTTTAGAACAGTAGGCTTCACAGAGAGAGAATATTCTGCTCTTCATACAATCCAGTAGATTATTTACAAGTGACTGCCAGATTCATATTGCGATTCCCCCTTTCCCAAAAGATGTTTCTTTTTTTTAAAGGCTCTTTATAATCTTTCTGATTGACAAAGTTTGATGGAGAAGAAGGACAATCAGGACTGATTTTGCGTGTCAGTGATTCAAAGGCTGCATCAAGAACAACAAGTACTCTATTTATTCTGATTCTTTGATTTTTTTTTAAGATAAAAAATATTATCTGCTTTTATTTTAGCGTACATTAATATTTACATTACAAAGGCCCTGGTTTCTTCGTAGTTTGGAATTACAATCTATGCATCACTTGCTTGTTCAAAGTTCACCCAAGAAGACTGGAATCTCTTTATAAAAAGAAATAAAAGCAAGCCTTTTCAGGAACTGAAGATGATTTTACCTTGAAACCAAGGAATAGCAATATTCCTTCCACCCACGACATTGGCCTCCTGTTTCTCTATATATCCTTTTCTTAAAACAGTCTCTGTTGAACTTCAACAGCACCTGAATGAAATGGTGGGTATATTGTGAGTGCAAAACCAAGAGAGGAGATCCACTAAAATTTTGAGTACCCACTAAATGAAGCTTCTTGGGTTAAACTTCTTTATGCCTATTTTTACCCCATCTTATCCAAAAACTCAGGGTAGATAGAGAAGATCTTTATTCCTTGTTTTGTTCTAAAATCATATTTTATTTGAAAGAAATAATTCATAAATCAAATCACATCTTGAGAATTTCCTATTACAATGCTTTCCTTTCCATGTACACTGTTTCTTCAAAAATCCATGCCAGGGCGATTAAACTTGCAAAAGAAACCCATGATTGTCCCCACATATAGTAGAACAGCAATTCTCAATGTTTTCAGGCTGTGGGCCTGACCACACCTCCTAGGCAGCTGATCAGGCCAGTCACGTGGTTCCGCCCACCCGGAAGCAGAAGTAAAACATGTGCCATCCATGCGCAGAACATGCCATGCATGCACAGACGTGTTTTCCTTCAGCTTCCGGGAGCGGTGAGGGCATTGGGGGCCGGATGAATTGGTGTCGGGGGCCGAGTCTGGCCCACAGGTCATACAACCAAGCATCTTTTCCCTCTTAAGCTAACTTCTCTTCTAATGATGTGTTACTGCATTGTTTAATTTGACCTCTATATCTCTCTCATCCACCACTCTTCAGAGGTTAGCCATAGAAGATCAGTGTTAGGGGATGTAAGTCTTCGCCTCATACCCTAACTGGTTGCAAGGCATATTGTGTCTGTGATGCCTTTAAGACCCTACTGCAGGGACACACAGGTGCTGGGACTTTTCCCTGATGTGTTCCATGGGTCAGTGTATTTAGGTCAGAGCAGGATTGCAGACTTCCAGCTACAATGCTCACCTTCCTCTGCTGACAGTCTGGATGAAGATTCCTATATGTTCCAGAACTTGCTACGAGGACTGACTCTTTGCACTGATCCTGATGATGGCTTTTGCCTGGTATGCCATCTGTGCTTGCTGGACAAAGCAGGACTACTTGGGGTAAGCCTCCACCAGGAGGACAGAAGCTGTAGAACTCTTTGGCTTTGTCCGTAATTACAGCTTGCATTTACCCTGCTGGACTGGACTGCCACTGAACTGTATGGACTTGTATAGAGCACAACTGAACTGTCTCAGTGAGGTCAACTGAGCAGCCCAAGAGAATATATCTGTTTTGTGTTACAGTTGTTGCACTGTATATACTTGCACCTTTTTACTTCCTGAGTAAACCTACCTTGAGTTTATCTTCTGCACCAAGATCTGTCTGCCTGGTTTTCTCACAAGGAACCACCTTGCCAGGTGCAAACTTCTTGCTGGCCACTGCATACCACTCTGCTAACCATTTACATCACCAATCGGTACCTGAAATATTCAACCTGCTTGAACACAGGCAGGTATAGCCAGCAACAGATATGTCAAGTGTATCTACACTATACAGTTACAACTGTGTGATTCCACTTTAACTGCCATGGCTCCATCCTGTGGAAAGCTGGGAGCAGCATTGTTATGTTGAAAGGGCATTTAACTGTTTTTTAATTGTTGCTGAGCAGCCAGTGAGGTGCTTGCTGGACTGCCAAAAGCATAGAGACAGACTTCAGATTGACTTCCAGCAGCTGAGAAACCAGGATGGTTACTGGATGATTGCCTGTTAAACTTTGCCATTTCATTTTGTAATTTCAGATACTATCTTGTTAATATTCTGCCTCACTTGTGGCTGCTTTCCTCACCAAATGTTGGATCTGCAATTTCTCTCTCTTTTTCTGTCAGTCTTTATACTTTTTCATCTAAAACAAAGAGAAACAAAGATCCTAATTATACCCACAATGATTATGCTCTAAAGAAGTTCCCAGTAATTAAATTTTAAAGAAATAAATTATTTAATGGGCTTTTTTTTTGCAGTTACAGCCAAGCAATACATATTCATGTAGATGGTGATTAAGATGAAATGGTTCTAATTTGAATGGCTTGATAAAAGCCCTTACTTTACGACTGTATTTTCTTAATAATTGTGTAATTACACAGAGAAAAGCCCCTGTAAATACCACTTGTTCCTAAGGAGAATGGAAGATGTAAAGATAAGTTATTCCTCAGATCATCTCCAATATTTTGAAACTATGTCTTCTCATACCACTTTTTAAAAAAAAGCTAATACAGAATTTGTAGAAATATACAACCAGAGTCCCCAGTTGTCCAATACTATCAGCTGAGGGATACGATGAGTAACAAGAATATTTTTACTATGGCTGCTAGACCAAACAAAGCAATCATACTTGTATATCACCCCAAAGTGCTTAATGCACTCTCTGGGCAGTTCATAAGTTATTTACCATTTTGCCCCCAACACACTGGGTACTCATTTTACCAACCTCAGAAGGATGGAAGGCTGAGTCAACCTTGAGTCCTGGTCATGATCGAACAACCTTTTGGTTGCAGTAGAGGAGTTTAACCACTGTGCACCCAGGGCTCCAACAAGACATGGAAGCTGAGAGCACACTCCATTCCACTTCACCAGGACCAAGGACTCCTGTTGTAGTTAAAAAATTCGAGAAAACATAGAGGCTACAGTTAGGGAATCAACATTCCTTTAAAACAATTGTTCCCAACCTTGGAGCACCAAATGTTCTTGGATTAAAACTCCCAAAAGCCTTCACCATTGGTTGTGCTAGCCAAGATTCTCCTGTCAGTGTCTTCAGGATGCACCACCAGATCAGCTGAGTTGCCAGGTTTATGCCCCATGTGGATAAACAAAGGCTGTAATAAGGGGCCTCAGGGTTTTAAAGCAGGGGTTCCCAACATATAGCCCATGGCACCATTTCATGTGGCCCATGCTGCCGCCGCCACCTCTGAAAGTGAAAGTGGATGCATTTATGTCAGCCATGAAATGCACCCATGCATGCATAAATGTGCCCTGACTGTCATAAACGCAGAAGTGGCCACATTTACAAATGCTGTAAATGCACCTGCTTCTACTTCCAGGGGGCATGATCCAGCCTGCTCAGCTGTCTAGGGGGCATGGTCAGACCCATGGTGTAAAAAGGTTTAGAACTCCTGATTTAAAGTAATGGGTCTACAGTTAAGGTAAGTGGGCTCAAGACTCAACCAAATGAGTGGAGTCATCAAGAAGCCGCTGGTTGCCCATGGGAAATGAGGCAGTTAGGGGCTGTCCTTCTCTGGGGTTCTCAACAACCTCCTGGCTATGGTGTCTTTTCTTTCTCTGTGTGCTTGGATTCCACCTTTGGCTCTTGAGGTAGTGTCTCTGGAGTTGGCTAGACTGGTCACTCCACAAAGAGGTGAGGGAATCAGGCTGAGAATTTCCTCCATCTTCCTGATTCCTTGCTGGGGACTTGGAACTAAGTGATTGCCTTCTCTTTTAGGGATCATGGCCAACCTTTAGTGGGGGTGGGGAGAGGATGTTAAATGAAGATGCTGCCAGAAACCTTTCCAATGTTCTATGTCTGTGCTTTCTTCTCATTCCTTTTTATCCTCCCAGCTACTCTGTCTTCAGTGCCTCTTACTGTATGTGTTCCTTTCCTCCTCCCATAGGTCTCTCCTTCTTCATTTCTCCTCTTCTCTTTAACTCCCATGAATTCTCCCTACTCTACTTTCTTCAGTGGCACCAACTGTTGCCCACAATTGCTTTCCTGGTAGGGATAAACTATAACTTCAGGAAGTATGCATTTCCCCATATGTGATTTGACCCCAAGTTCAAAACAAACCTCTCTCTATCAACTTGGAGTCAATGCCATTTCGCTTGAAGCTGGTGCTGGTGGACTAATGATTTACTGCAGGCATCCACAAGAATTCCTGCAGTCAATTGCCAGTACATGATAAAACCCAAAAACACACTGATGTTCTTCTTCTAAAGGAGTATACCCCTAATTTGTTCTCAGCTCAAAAAACAAATGTTTGATAATAGTATAGCAAGCAGGGTAACCAGTGTTCATTAAACCTCTCAGAATATCACAGTCTGTATGACTCTGGTGGCTTAGTGGTTAAGATGCTGAGCTTGATGATTGGAAGGTCAGCAAGTCAGCAGTTTGAGACCCGAGTACTGCATGATGGAGTGAGCTCCCATTGTCTGCCCCAGCTCCTGCCAATTTCTAGCAGTTCAAAAGCAAGAAATTGCAAGTAGATGAATAGGCGTTGCTTTGGTAGGAAACGTAATGGTATTCTGTGTGCTCCAGCATCTAGTCAAGCCTGCCATATGACCACAGAAATGTCTACATATGGAGACAGCAATGGCTCTTTGGCTATAAACAGAGATGAGCACTGCCCCCTAGAGTCAGATACAACTGGGTTTTGAACCAGAGAGACCTTTACCTTTACTATGACTTTGATCATTTTGGTTTGAGGATTCTGAATTTATAAATCTGTCGCTATGGCACCAGTGGGTGGAGGGAGGACATGTGTCCAACTCTGAACCTTATAGTTTAAAATTTTATACAATTTGCATTTTTTGAATACGGGTTGAGAAATACTACATTGAACTCCTTAGTTTTTGTGGATTCACATGGTCCATTTATACCATATTTGGAGAGTTGTTCCCCTCAAAATAACACACATACACAATCCCAATTACACATACCGATATGTATTCTGTGTGAAGGTGGTATTTTTCCCTGATTGAGATTCCTAAGTAATAATAATGGTGCTACTAATTTACAGAGATAGAAGACTAAATCTAAGTGATGTTATGGAAGGGATAATTAAATAGGGGGAAAATATAACGTTAGTGTTGATTTTTCAAGCAAGGCTGCAGGTGATTCTCTGAATATCTATTTTGCCTTCTGCACCGTGATTGCATTTGGTAAATCCCCAGGCATGTTTCCACAACATATTGTTCTCCTTTATTATATATAGATAGATATGTGGGTAATCAAGTTGGGTAGCAACTTGCATTCATTTTGCCTGTAATACATTCAGCATTTCTGCAGAATCAAATTAACTCTTTCTGAAATCTACCGGTGAAAACATTGCAACTCCGTCAAGTTGTTCTGCTGATCTTTTCTTGCAAACATTCCAGACATAAACTTCCAAAAAGGCTGGGGGACTGGGGAAGAGAAATGGTTCCATTCTCTTAACAAAAGTGGTATGAGTTTCCACTGAAAACCACATCTCTGTGTTTCTATGTGCTTGTATGCTATATGACTGTGATGTCGAACCTTGGCACTCCAGGTGTTCTTGGACTTCAATTACCAGAAGTCCAAGTCAGCACTCCTGTTGATCAGGGCTTCTGGGAACTGAAGTTCAAGAACATCTGGAGTGCCAAGGTTTGCCATCACTGCTATATGATGTTTTGACCATTGGGACCAAATGCATCTTTAGCAATCACCTTGAGCCCCTAGAAGTGGTTATTCCCTTAGGCCTCAGTTCCATCAAGAGCTTCTAAAGGGAATGAAGGTAACCCACCAAAAGCCAGGGTTGTGTGTGTTCCCTTTATAAGTATATGACTCAATTCAATCAGCTATCCCACATAGTAATATGACTGAAACATTGGCTCATTAAGATTTGGCAGAGGTGCCTCTGTTGGAAGATGTCAAACATCTTATTAATATTTACTGATGCCTTCCAAGTCTTGCTGGCATAGATGGCTGTTGGAATCACGATGGAAGGAAATGGGCAGAGTTTAATCTGCAGTGATATGGATGGTGAGGACCATATCTTATTCATCCTCCAAAAAATGGCTGTCGAATGCAGTGTTAGATGTCTACCTCTGCATCTCTGTTCCAGGCAACAGTGCTACCCAATATGTAAACCTCTCCACTTCCTCTAACTGCTGTGGTCCAAGTACAATTTCATTTCATGTGCATGATGTTCAATGTCTTGGCACTGCAGTTTCAGCTCATCTTCATCAAACAAGGTGATATTATTGGTAAAATCTAGGTCACCAAGACAGCTTGGTTCAGACTAATAGGTGCCTGTCCCAATACATGTTCCATCACATGATGTAGTCAAGAACCATAAGGAAGAGGTGGAGACAATACAGCCTTGTCTGACTCAGGTGGTAATCTCAAAGAAATCTGTATGGACATTCACGCAGGAGCTTAATCGATGGTACAATTTCTCAAAGATGGTAATGAAGACTGCTGGTACTGGCTGTGGATGCTATCAAAAGCTTTTCTGAAATCAACAAAGTTAATAGCTAGTGGATGCCAATATTCAATGCACTGTTTTATAGTGTTTTGTAATGTGAAGATTTGCACACTGCAAGACCTTCCACAATGGAAACCAGCCTGTTCCTCTCTTAGGTGTTGATCAAGAGTCCTTTGCAGCCACCTAAGGAGGTCTGCACAAAATTCCTTTCCATACACTGAAAGGAGGGCAATGTCCCACCAGTTGGTACATTCAGAGATGTTACCATTCTTGGGGATTTTAACAATCATCAGTCTTCTGGAACGTCACCACTTCACCAGCACTTGTTGAACAGCTTTATAAGCTGTTCCAACATGGCCTGACCACCATGTTTTAGGTATCTTGTTGAAGCCTGCTGCCTTGTTTGTTTTAAGGCTTCCAATTGCAGTCTTGACTTCTTCAATGGTGATCTTGCAGGTATTTACTTGGACCTCTTGTTGAGTGCTTTCTTCATTAATATTGTATGTTCTAATTGGGACTAGCTGGTTGAAGGTTTCTTGGAAGCATTCAACCCACCTTTCATTCTGCTCTTCTTAGGTGACTTAAAGTTTTCTTTTCATATCCTTGGTTGGAACATTAGAGTTCTTTCTCATTCTGATCAGTTCATTAAAGATGCAGTAAATTTTTGGAGTTGTTTCAGTTGGTTGCTTCTTGTGCGTCAAAGTATTTCTTTTCCAGCCATTCATTCTTGTCCTTCCTATGGTTTTTCTTCACCAGCCAGTTGAGCTCTGTATATTATTGGCTCATTTCTTCTACTTCATTCACACTTTTGGCTTGATCCAGTTTTAGTTTTATGATTTTCCCTTCATCAATCAGCTTTCATGATCTATCTTGGATCCAATTTTCCCTCTTTCATCCATGACATCTCCCAATGGCACTTTGGGCACATTCTATGATATTATTTCTAGAGGCCTTCCACATCTCCCATGTCCTCAAAAAGTCAAAAGTAATTGTATAGTTCCAAGATGAGTTAGTCATTATAGAATTCTTTAGCTTCTCCACTGCAAATGGTCCTTTTGGTATGGATTTCCTTAAATGTTGAAGCTTCAGCTTAATTTCTGTCCTGAATAGATAATAGTTGGATCTAATGGCCATCCCTCTGTAAACCCTTGCATCA
This sequence comes from Bradypodion pumilum, assembly GCA_035047305.1. Lineage (NCBI taxonomy): Eukaryota > Metazoa > Chordata > Lepidosauria > Squamata > Chamaeleonidae > Bradypodion > Bradypodion pumilum. The sequence goes on from JAWDJD010000002.1 coordinate 19,676,710, forward strand.
GGCAGTGATGATCTCCACTTCTGACTAATACAAATGAAATCAATCTCATTAAATTTTAACTCTGCCACCGCTGGTCCCAAACCCAGAGTGGGAGAATATCCCAAATGGGTGGGGTATAAATATAACAAACAAGCAAATAAAAAATAAAATAGATGTGAAAGGAAAAGAGTTGAGCATCGAGTTGACAATCTATCCCTGTAAAAGCTATAACTGCTATGGAAACAACAAGGAAATTTCAAGCATTTCTGACTAAATGCGATTCAGCTTGAAAATTAGAAAAGTTAAATGATAGCTTTTGCCACCATTACTAGCTATTTAAAAGCTGAAAATCTTCAAACAGCACAGAGTTTATGATTCATTATGTCATCTTCACAGAAAAACATAAATTATTATTATTATTATTATTATTTATTCAATTTATATCCCGCCCACTCAACACAAGGCCGACTCTGGGCGGCTAACAACATAAAAAGTAACCCCAGGGCAACCCAAGGAGTTTACAGACAATATTAATAATCCTAAAAACAGTTAAAACAGTAAAAAAGTTAAGACTACCCACCCCCTAAAAAGCAGGGGCTGCAGGATCGAAAAGGCACCATGGGGAAGAGTTCCTCTACACCAACCACCCCATGGTGGTTACCCTTCCACCCGCACCCCACACTTGACCTGCCAGCCAGGTTTTAAGATCCCTTCTGAAAGGCAGCAACTCCATCCGAAGACGTAATTCTGTTGGCAGGAGGTTCCAGAGGGCCGGTGCAGACACGGAGAAGGCTCTCCTCCTTGTGCCAGAGAGGCGAGCCCCTCTGGCTGATGGAACAATTAGAGAGCCCCTCCGGTCCGCTCTGGTTGGACGGACAGACGTCCTCAGGGCGATGCGGTCTCTTAGGTAACCTGGCCCACTACCATATAGGGCTTTAAAGGTCAAAACCAGCACCTTGAATTGCACCCGGAGACATACTGGCAACCAGTGCAGCTCCCGGAGCAGTGGCGAAGCATGAGCATAACGCCCACACCCCATCACCACCCGGGCAGCCGCATTTTGGACCAGCTGTAGCCTCCGAATGGTCGTCAAGGGCAGCCCCATGTAGAGCGCATTGCAATAGTCTAGTCTGGAGGTAACCAGAGCATGGGCGACCATGAGCAAGGAGTCCCGGTCCAGGAGTGGGCACAACTGGCGAATCACCCGAAGTTGGGCGAAAGCCCTCCTGGTCACAGCCGCCACCTGTTCTTCTAGCAGTAGCCGTGAATCCAGGAGGACCCCCAAGTTGCACACCGGGTCTGTCTGGGGCAAAATAGCCCCATCCAGAACCAACGATGGTAACTCCCGGATTAACGCAGGACCCCCTATCCATAGCCACTCAGTCTTGCTGGGATTCAGTTGTAGCCCGTTAGCCCCCATCCAGACCCCCACAGCTTCCAGGCATCTGGAAAGGACTTTGACGGCATCACTGGGGTCCCCATGGGCCGAGATGTACAACTGAGTGTCATCCGCGTACTGATGGTACCGCACCCCATGGGAACGAATGATCTCACCCAGCGGTTTCATGTAGATGTTAAATAGGAGAGGAGAGAGCACCGAGCCCTGAGGGACCCCCCATTTGAGGGGCCTAGGACTGGACCTCTCACTCTCCAACCACACCGACTGGGACCGACCCCTCAGAAATGAGGAAAACCAGGACCACACAGTACCCTGGATTCCCAAACCTCGGAGCCGTTCCAGAAGGATACCGTGGTCAACGGTATCGAAAGCCGCTGAGAGGTCAAGAAGAGCAAGGACGGATGGATGACCACCGTCCCGCTCCCGCCAGAGATCATCCATTAGTGCGACCAATGCCGTCTCGGTACCATATCCAGGCCTGAATCCTGACTGAAAAGGGTCCAGATAATCCGCTTCATCCAGTACCCCCTGCAGCCGACACGCCACTGCCTTCTCCAACACCTTCCCTAAAAAGGGGAGGTTTGAGACAGGCCTATAGTTAGTTAGGACAGCTGGGTCGAGGGAAGATTTCTTCAGGAGGGGGCGCACCAAAGCATGTTTTAAAGGTGCAGGAAACACCCCCTCCCGCAATGATGCATTGATCACAGCCCCAACCCAGCCACCTGTCACTGCCTTGGAGGTTTTCACCAACCAGGTAGGACAGGGGTCCAAAGGGCAGGTAGTGGTGCGCACAGCTGCAAGGAGCCTGTCCACTTCATCAGGGGCAACTGGATCAAACCGGTCCCAGATGGCATGGCAAGACTGTGCTCCGGCTCCCTCCGGACTCTCCCCATCCACGCCAGGATTAAACCCAGAGCGAATCCGATCGATTTTCTCCACTAGATGGTCAGCAAAGTCCTCAGCCGACCCCTGCCAACCGGGCACCGAGGTCCCCCTACCAAGGAGAGACCTGGTAACCCGGAACAGGGTGGCTGGGCGATTATCAGCGGAGGCAATAAGGGTGGTGAAGTATTGTCGCCTCACTACCTCCATCGCCACTAGATAGGCCCTAATAGCGGCCCTAGCTAGTGTCCAATCGGAGTCTCTCTGGGTCTTCACCCAGCGGCGCTCTTGGCGTCTCTTTGCCCGTTTGAGCTCCCGCAGTTCATCTGTGAACCATGGCGATGACCTAGCTCGATGAGCTCTGAGAGGCCCTAGTGGTGCGATTTCATCCAAGGCCGCTGTAGTCATCCTGTTCCACAGGTCGACCAGCGCCTCGGGCGAATCGTGTTGCCGATCCAGAGGGAAATCCCCCAGTTCCCTCTGGAATCCATCAGGATCCATCAGTTGCCTGGGGCGGGCCATTCTAATAGGCCCTGCCACCCTACGGTGCAGCGTCGCACCCAGGAAGTCTAGAGCCACCAAATAGTGATCTGACCATGGCACAGGTGTTATGTCTAATTTCCGTAGTCTCAGATCACTCTGCCAGCGCTCCGACAAAAAGATTAAATCTGGTGTGTGGCCACTGCCCCTGGTCGGGCCCTGAATTACCTGAATCAGGTCCATATCTGCCATGGAAGCCATGAACTCCTGAGCCACCCCGGAGCCAGTCCCCAGCGAAGGCAAATTGAAGTCCCCCAGAACCATCAGTCTAGGGAACTCCAATGCCAACGCTGAGATGGCCTCGAGGAGCTCAGGCAGGGAGTCCCTTACCCTGCAAGGGGGCAGGTACAGGAGTAAGACTCCCAACTGACCCTTAGAGCCCAGACGCAGAAGCAGGGCCTCACAACCCAGAATTTGTGGAGCGGTAGCCCTGGTGACTCCCAGTGACTCCCTGGCTATGATGGCGACGCCACCGCCCTTACCCTTATCCCTAGGCTGGTGCCAAATACTGAACCCAGCTGGACACATTTCTGACAGAGGAACCCCATCCTCTGGTCTCAGCCAGGTCTCAGTAATACATGCCAAGTCGGCCCGCTCCCCCATAATGGAATCTTGTATCAGGGGGGCCTTATTACATACCGACCTGGCATTCATCAGCAGCAGCCTAAGGACAGGGTCACCCTGGGTCAGCTGCTCAGGACCTAGAGGTGTAACCGTGGGGCTGGAACGAGGGACAGATACTAAGCATCTGCCCCGCGTTCCCCAGGTGCGGCCCGCCCCTCGGTACCCGCTATATCGCCCCATGCCCATCACAACCTCTATATTGGTCTCCGGAGCCTCCCTGCTTGCCCTGGACAGAATGCTGCCTCTCCTTCCTGGCTGGCCTGGCAATCTCTCCCTCCCTCCCTTCCACCCCAATATAAAACCGCCCCATTCACTCCCCCCACCACCCTCCGCACGGCTCCGGTGGTGATGGAAGTGGTGGGGCATTCTTCCACAACTGTGTTGAACCCTCAACTGCCGGGCGGGGCCCGAAACGCCGGCCGATGGCGAGTCCAGCGAGCCTCTTCGCCCCCGCCGGGGCCGAGCACAGCGGTGGTGATGTTTCGTCCGGCAGGCCCCCTCGCCTTTTGAGTCCTGGCGAGGGGCGGGGGGCGGGGCCCGAAACGCCGGCCGATGGTGAGGCCAGCGAGCCTCTTCACACCCGCCGGGGCCGAACACAGCGGCGGTCCTTGGCGTTGGCCCCGCTTTTGAGGCTGCCTGCCGAAACTCCCTCCAGCTGTACCTGTTCATCTCCCGCCGGTCTGGCCGGGAGGGAAAGAGAGCGCCCGGTGTCCTTGGCTTTGGCAGCGTCGGCCCCACTTTTGAGGCTGCCTGCCGAAACTCCCTCCAGCTGTGCCTGTTCATCTCCCGCCGGTCTGGCCGGGAGGGAAAGAGAGCGGCCGGTGTCCTTGGCTTTGGCAGCGTCGGCCCCACTTTTGAGGCTGCCTGCCGAAACTCCCTCCAGCTGTGCCTGTTCATCTCCCGCCGGTCTGGCCGGGAGGGAAAGAGAGCGCCCGGTGTCCTTGGCTTTGGCAGCGTCGGCCCCACTTTTGAGGCTGCCTGCCGAAACTCCCTCCAGCTGTGCCTGTTCATCTCCCGCCGGTCTGGCCGGGAGGGAAAGAGAGCGCCCGGTGTCCTTGGCTTTGGCAGCGTCGGCCCCACTTTTGAGGCTGCCTGCCGAAACTCCCTCCAGCTGTGCCTGTTCATCTCCCGCCGGTCTGGCCGGGAGGGAAAGAGAGCGGCCGGTGTCCTTGGCTTTGGCAGCGTCGGCCCCACTTTTGAGGCTGCCTGCCGAAACTCCCTCCAGCTGTGCCTGTTCATCTCCCGCCGGTCTGGCCGGGAGGGAAAGAGAGCGCCCGGTGTCCTTGGCTTTGGCAGCGTCGGCCCCACTTTTGAGGCTGCCTGCCGAAACTCCCTCCAGCTGTGCCTGTTCATCTCCCGCCGGTCTGGCCGGGAGGGAAAGAGAGCGCCCGGTGTCCTTGGCTTTGGCAGCGTCGGCCCCACTTTTGAGGCTGCCTGCCGAAACTCCCTCCAGCTGTGCCTGTTCATCTCCCGCCGGTCTGGCCGGGAGGGAAAGAGACCTAAATTCCTGCAGGCTTCAAAGTTGAGATGCTTGGAACATTTTGCTCTCTGAATATAAGGTCAGATTTAATTAACCTTTTGTGATAGTGTTAATATGACAAATTACTTGTCAATAGGGCTTTGCTGTACACAGAAAATGAACATGAGACAAACAGTAGAGGTTATCAAAAAATCTGTTGTGTTTCAAACCTATCGCATCCAACCTTTTGAATGCTAACTTGAAGAAGAGGTCCATTGAGTTCAGCATAAATTTCTTTCACTTCTGTCATAGAAGTGCCATTAAGAGCCAGTGTAAAACAGTGGATTGAATGACCTAGGTTCAGATCTCTGTACAACCATGGAAATTTACTTGAGGAGTAACAAGGATAAACCGTTCCTTGAAAAACTTATATTCCTCAAAAACCCTAGAACCTCTTGAGAATTGCTGTGAAATTTCTCCTCCTTTGATATTTTTGGATGTACTGTATTTTTTCCTCTCAAACTGAATTCAAATGATTGACATTCTTGTGTGAGAACTTTTCAGCACAATACGACCATTCAGTGGTGTCTGATAATTTCAAATACAGGAGATTTGTTAGCAAATTCCGTATTCCACTTTTATCTATTTTGAGACAAAGTACTTTACGAAACAAAGAAATGACTATGCTGGTACTTTCCTGTAGGTTGTGTTGTGTTTTTCACAATTTCTTTTGATATTTATACCATTGGCTACACAACATTAGTACCAATCACAACTATCTCCTTTTTTGCCATGAATACATAGAATATTTATTTCACCCATCAGAACTTACGTTTTTCATCTGATTCACATTATTTGTTTTTGTCCTGTATGATTACCTGTAACCTTAAGGGCCATTGTTGGGCTGCAGTGGCTCAGTGGTTAAGAAGCTCACCTTGTTAGCTGGAAGGCTGGCACGTTAGCAGTTTGAAACCTGGGTAATGTATGACGGATTGAGTGCCTATCTCTGTCCCAGCTCCTGCCAATTTAGCAGATTAAAAGCAAGAAATTGCAAGTAGATAAATAGTGACCACTTCAGTAGGGAAAGATCTTGGGGACGTGAAAGGAGCTTCATTCGGGAAGAAAAGGAAGAAATTGCAAGTACTGTATTTTCTGGCATATAAGACTACTTTTTAACCCCGAAAAATCTGTGCCAAAGTCGGGGGTCGTCTTATACGACAGGTATTTAACTGCAGCTTGTTTCCCCTTGCTTCATATGTCCGGCGCGTATGGTGGGGGGTGCCGCGGCCGAGTCCCTGCTCTGTGCGGGGAGTATGAAGCAAGGGGAAGCAAGCTGCACACATCTTCCTGTACCTCGAGGAGGAGAACGTGAGCGTGGATTGGCTCTCCACCAGAACCTGCCCATTCGACTCGGAGGGCTACGCGTCTTGGTTGAGTGTGGGTTAATTTTTATTTGGTGTGCATTGGAAGAGAGGTAGTCTTATACGGCAAGTATATTCCAAACTCTATATTTTAACTGGAAAAGTTGGGGGTCGTCTTATACGCCCAGTCGTCTTATACGCCGGAAAATACAGTAGATAATAATACTTTTGTGTCAGAAATTATTCTGAGTTGAAAGGATTGTTGATGGAGAAACTCCACTCAGGGGACACCTAAATGAGGCTCCTTTCATGTCCCCAAGATCTTTTCCCACTGACGTGGTCCCTATTTATCTACTTGCAATTTCTTGCTTTTGATCTGCTAGGTTGGCAGGAGCTAGGACAGAGATGGGCACTTAATCCATCATGTAGTACCCAGGTCTCAAACTGATGACTTCCTGGCCTTCCAGCTAATGAGGGAAGCTTCTTAACCACTGAGCTACCACAGCCCCCCCCCCTGCAAGTACGCACCACTTCAGTAGGATGGTAAATTCATTTCCTAAACCAGGAGTTCTCAACCTTTTTAATCTGGGGGCTGGGTCACACTCCCTCAGACAGCTTCAGGGGCCAGACGGCCATTTTGCTCTTCAACCACCACATGGCACTTCCTGGTGTGGTGGACGCAGTGGGGGACACACCATGAAATGGTGCCACAGGCTGCTTCCTGCCCACAGGCCACAGGTTGAAAATCCCCATCCTAGATTGTTCAAAGGACCATGACAAAGAAGTTTTTGTGGGTGACTAAAAAGGATACTATTACAGGTACTGTAGTTTGAAATTCCCCCAGGTAATAATTATTGATGGCAGTATTCAGTGTCTGCCCGTATAGTTCCCCAATTTATTTTGATTGTATTGTTGCTTCAGAGCCAATGCTGAACAGGATTACAGAGTTTAAAAGCCTATAAGTGATTGTTATGAAAAAGAAAACTGTGGCATATATTAGAGCAACTTAGTTTTTCATTAAATCACCGCAGAATATCTTTGGCCAAATATTCTCTATGGGACTGGTATTAGTGATTTATGGATACATACTGTCTCACCACTTTGTCTAGCAGCTGGGCTAGAAAGCAGTTTTGGTTGCAAAGAGGAAGATATGTGGCAGTTGCTAAAATCGATGGAATAAATAACAAATCAGTATGCAGCACAACTCCAAGTAACCCAGTAAATTATGCTTGGATTGTCTGTGCCATGCCTCTAAAACATACTGGATTGTTGACTTGGGGAGGGGGGATATTTCCAGCCTGAGGATGCATGGAACCAACTTTGCACCATGCATGTTGATTAACAACAATAAGGAATGGTGAACATAAATAATTAGAAGAAATGGTTGGCAGCTGATGGACTAAAGAAGATTGGTGAAAGGATGGATCATAGACTAAAAAGTGCTTCATTCATCAATAGAATAGCAAGTTTTATTTGGCTTTAGGAGTTTCAAGTTAGCAGAAAATGACAGAGTGGTAATTTGGACATGTAGATGGTCATCATGCCAGTCTTCATAGCTACCACCCAGATAACCTGTTTTTTGATTTTATATTGTGATTTTTGCTGTTTTTTTTTTTTGTTGTTGTAAGCTGCTTTGGGTCACCCATTGGGTCGAGGAAAGCAGGATATAAATAAAAGTGTTGTTGTTGTTGTTGTTGTTGTTGTTAATTAATTAATTAAATTTATATCCCACCTGACTCAGCACAAGTGCGACTCAAGGTGGCTTACAATAGGGAATATTTAATTAAATTTTCAAGTTGTAAAATATCAATCTCCAAGAGAAGAATTAACAAGAAACATGTATACATCGTACAATTACAAAAGTACAATCCACAAAATATCCTATCCAATATATGTTATGAACTGAATACATTGCAGGCAATACAACCAGGGAAAAGCCAGAACATTGCCAGAAAAAACTTGGCTGCTGTTAGTCACCCAGATTAGTAGTTACACCAGTTGGGGTGGGCTAGCAGTTCGAAAGCATGAAATTGTAAGAAGATAATGCAAGCGCGGCGCCAAAATGGCCGCCGCGCCCTTTGCGCCCCCCCCCCACAGGACAGAGAATCCGGGTAGTTAGGGGCGTGGCCAGCTCCCTTATAAAAGGGGTGGCCACGAGGCAGCCGCGCTGCCATTTTGCCTCAGCGACGGAGCGGAGAAGTTTTTTCCCCTGCGCCTCCGTCGCTCGTTGGTATTGCCGGGAAGCCTTTTGGGTCGATTTTGCTTAGCTAGCTTCCCTTTTTGCTCGAGATGCCTTCCAAAAAGAAGGCTGCTGCGAATTCAGCTCGGGCTGTTAGGAGGCGCAACCCAGGTCGGAGGACCGTGGTGCCGCCTCCTCAACAGCCACCTTTGCCATCCCCGGCCGGGGCTAGTGGCTTGGGGTCTATCGCACCTTGGCCCGTTCAGAGTGCGGGCGCGGAGGGCGCTCCGGCCCGCGGCCCGCGAGCGGTGGACACCGCTCCTCCTTCCGCCCAACCCGTTGGGCCGACTACTTCTGGGCCGCAGCCTCTCCCGGGGCCCTCTAGCCTCGGGGGGTGGCCCGGTGCCCTGCCTTGGCAGGTTTCCTCACCAGCCCTACCGGGCTTTGGCCCTGGCCAATGGCCATATCTGGGCCATGGGGTGCAGGGAACTGTCCCCATGCAAGGATCAGGTGGGCCGGCCGGCTCTTTGCCCATGGTTACTGTAGACACTTTACTGGCCCGTATTGCGGCCTTAGAGGAGTCTTTGGCTCGTGCCAGTCAGGCAGGTGCCCCTTTCGGGGTACCTTTGGAGGCGCTATCGGCAGCAGGACAATGGCCGGCGGGGAGGGTTGAGCTGCTGCAGGCGGGTGGCGCGGCTCCGGCCACTGCCTCGCAGCTCCCCAGCCAGCAACCTGGCGCGGGTCAAGCCCCGGTGATGAGCTCTACATCGGTCGTGAGCTCCGACGCCCCCAGCGGGCCGGAACCCCCGTTGGGGGCGGCCCGCGGGGGTGCAGCATGTGAGTATATGGTCCAAACGAGTACATCCACACACATTCCCAATATAGGGGGGACCTTTCAGTGGCCTTGGCCTCGCGCGGGTGGTGCGGGGGCTACGCCGCTGGCGACCCACCCGGCGACAACTACTGCCACCATGCCCGCTGGGGTGGGCATTGGTTCTTACACTGCTGGGAACGTACTTGGGGTGGCAGGGTTAACTCATGTCCCTTTGGGTAGGCCAGCTATCCCCTTTTCGGCTTTGCCGACAGCAGGGTATTCCCTGCCATTGGGTGATCACTTGGCGCAGGCTACCAGAGAAAAGATATGGCGAGGGGAGTACGTGGATATCTTCTCACTCCTGAACAGGGAGCCCACTAAGGAAGAAAGGGAGGGTCAGGATGAGAAGGACAAGGAGCAGGCACGCCGCCGTAAGCCGCCGCGTACCTGGGCTAACTGGCTCCCCGCTTATTTGATATACATGGCGGTGTATTTGAGGGCGCGGCCGGATCTAGCTATTCCCATGGTCCAATATTTGGACAACATATACAGGGCAATGGTAGATTTCCCGGGCCCCTCATGGCTAGCATATGATGAGGAATTCCGTATGAGGATTCCCCTGCACCCCGAGATGAGATGGGATGAGCCGTGCCAGAGACTGTGGCTCTTGTATATGACGCCCACACGTCCTGCCCCGGGGGATAGATACCATTGTGGGCATGCGGTCCAGCGAGCAGCTCCAGCGCAGATTACCCGCCAAATGGCGGGGCAGGGGGTTCCAGCCCGCCTGCTGTGCTGGACTTTCTCGTCCAATGGTTCTTGCAGTCGGAAGAACTGCAGATATAAGCACGAGTGTCCCACATGTTCTGGTCCCCATGCAGCCTCTGCTTGTCCCAAGCCTGGGGGGGTGCGAGGCAGAGGGAAGGGTGGACAGTGGGCTGGCAAGCCTGCCACGGATGGAACTAGTTCTCCGAAAGGCCCCCTCCCCAATTAAGGTGGACATGCTGGAGCGCTGGCTCGCATCGTACCCAAGGGGAGAGGACAGGGAGTACCTTCTCCAAGGTTTTAAGCAGGGATTTCGTATCCCTTTTATGGGTGATAGATCCCCTCAGGATGCTCCCAACCTTTTATCCCTCAGAGGAAGGGAGGAGGTAGCCGAGGCCAGCATTAAAAAGGAGTTAGACGCGGGCAGGGTCGCCGGACCTTTTCCCGTACCCCCTTTTCCCAACCTGAAGGTTTCACCATTGGGTTTGGTTCCTAAAAAGTCCCTAGGTGAGTTTCGCCTTATTCATCATTTGTCCTACCCAGCCGGCCGATCGGTTAACGATGCGATACCTGATGACCTTTGTTCGGTCAGGTATACATCGTTCGACCATGCGATGCGCATGGTGCGCTCGTGTGGCCCGGGTGCCTTGCTGGCCAAGTGCGACATTAAGTCAGCTTTTCGCCTCTTGCCGGTGCACCCGGGCGACTTTGAATTGCTGGGTTTCAAATTTAAAGGGGAGTATTATTTTGATAAGGCCATGCCTTTTGGCTGCTCCATATCATGCTCGGCTTTCGAGCGTTTTAGTACCTTCCTGGAGTGGGCTTTCGTCCGCAGGTCAGGGTCCCGGTCTGTAGCCCATTACCTGGATGACTTTTTATTCGGGGGTGAACGGGGCTGGGACACGTGTGCACGTCTCCTCAATACATTTCAGACGCTAATGCAGGAACTGGGTGTCCCTTTAGCGCCCGAAAAGACCGAGGGCCCGTCGACCAAACTAGTGTTCCTGGGGGTTGAGATTGATACAGTACTACAGGCTTCTAGGTTACCGGGTGATAAGGTGTCTAGGATAGTGACCCTTATCTCGGAATTGCTGGCCAAGCGTAAGGCATCCCTGAGGGAACTGCAGGTGCTACATGGGCACCTCAATTTTGCCTGCAGGGTGGTCGCACCGGGCAGGGCTTTTGCCCGGCGCTTATGCGACGCCATGGCAGGGTTATCCAGGCCCCACCACAGAGTCAGGCTTACCCGGGGTATCAGGGCGGACATGTTTGTCTGGTTGCAATTCCTGAGGGAGTTTAATGGGGTCTCATTTTGGAGGTCTGACCTCCTGACATCCCCCAATTTCCAGATACAGTCTGATGCCTCAGGATCCCTGGGTTATGGGATGTACTTCAATGGGAAGTGGGCCTATGGTGGGTGGCCACTGGCATGGGCAGGCACAGGTCGCCTGCGGGATCTCACATACCTGGAATTTTTTCCCATTCTGGGGGCTTTGATGCTATGGGGCGAACAGTGGGCTAATTCGGTGGTGCATTTCTGGTGCGACAATGCTGCCGTGGTGCACATTGTCAATGCACAGACTTCTAAATCGCCCAGGGTCATGGATCTAGTGCGCCATTTTGTGCTGCGCTGCCTGCGCCTCAACGTCTTGTTCAGGGCCAGGCATGTCCCAGGGGTTAATAATGATATTGCTGACGCTTTGTCCCGCCTGCAGATCTCCCGGTTCCGCGCCTTGGCCCCGGATGCGGAGGACTTTCCCTCGCCACTCCCGGACGAGATGTGGACTATTGGCAAGGAGAGGTGAACCGGGCGATTGGCCTGTCACTAGCGCCACGCACGCGTAAGGCGTATCAACAAGCATTCAATTTGTATAAGGCTTTTGCTACTCGATTTCAATGGCCAGAGACCTGGCCCATCCCGGTGGACCATGTTCTGCGGTTCATGGTTCACCTGCATGCACAGGGCCTTGCACCTCGCACCATAGCATCCAAGCTCTCGGCGTTGGCTTTTATGGCCAAAGTAGGGGGTCATGTGGATACCACCTCTGACTTCCGTGTGAGACACGTTTTGGAGGGGTGGGTGCGCGAGCGCGGGCGTTGCCCGGATGACCGGCACCCTATTTCCCCAGGGGTTCTTACCCAGTTGGCCCGGGGCTGGCCAGGCCTCTGTTTTGATCATTATGAGGCAGCCCTTTTTCATGCAGCCACAACGGTGGCATTTTTTGGAGCGCTCCGCATCAGCGAACTCGTGATGCTGTCTAAGGCGGATGCAAGTGGTAGGGCACTGGAACTCGGAGATGTATATGTTGCCAAAGACTGGGCCCAGTTGAGGATTCGCTCCTCCAAAACAGATCAGCATGGCGTAGGCAGTGGAGTAAGACTGCTACGGTGTTCTTTGGCAGACATCTGTCCGGTTGGTGCCCTACAGGAATACCTGGCACTGCGTGGCTGGCACCATGGCCCGTTTTTCTGTCACCAAGATGGGTCTCCCCTTACTAAATTTCAGTTTTGGAAGGTGACAGCCAGAGCCCTCACCAGGGTGGGACTACCAGGTGCCCGTTATGGCACACATTCGTTCCGTATTGGCGCAGCCTCGACAGCAGCTGCTTTTGGGTACTCTGGGGCTGACATACGCAGCATGGGGAGGTGGGGCTCACAATGTTTTCAGTTTTATGTGCGCCCACTCCCGCCATGAGTACCAATCCAGTCACCTTACCTTCCTTTTTCTCAATTTTCTTACAGACCCTGGGTGTCGTATTACACCGGTGACAGTATGGCTGGTGGGCCACAGCTATGTGCTCAGGGCAGCGCGTTACGCTGCGGCGACAGAGTGGGGACCCCGACTGGGACTGGGTGACCACGCCAGTCTCTCATGGCACGGTAAGCCTGGGATGTTATGGCGGGAGCTGCGGCCTTTCCTTTTTTCTGGCCTGGGGGCTGACCCGCCTGACATTCTAATCATCCACTTGGGGGGCAATGATTTGGGCCAGGTCACCGGCTTATCGCTCAAGCATGCGATTTGCGAGGACCTCGCCTACTTGCATTATGTCTGGCCTGCCACAGCCCTGGTTTGGTCGGACATTGTTCCGCGCCACTCTTACAGAGGGGGCGTTAACCTCCTGGCCCTTGACCGAGCTAGGCGCGCGGTCAATAAGGCAGTGGCGCGGTTTCTCACCACCAGGGCTTGGGGACGGGTTAGTCATCACCCCGATATTAGTCTACAAAATTGTGACTTGTATGCAGGGGATGGGGTCCATCTGTCGCGAGGAGGTATGGACCTCCTGTTGGGTGACTGGCGAGCAGGCCTGTTGACCGAGCTGACGGTCTGGGGGGGGGCGTCAGGTCTTCTGTGAAGCCCCTCCGTGTGGCGGGTAGCACTGGTAAGGTAAACAGTATGACCCACAAGTAGCAAATGAGTGGCAAATGAGCACAAACAGTGGCAAATGAGCTTCAACATTAGTAAGTGCAGAGTGATGCATGTTGGGGCAAAGAACCCCAATTACATTTATAAACTGATGGGGTCTGAACTCTCTGCGACAAACCAGGAAAGGGACCTTGGTGTCCTGGTGGACAGCTCAATGAAGGTGTCAACCCAGTGTGCCTCAGCAGTGAAAAAAGCAAACTCAATGTTAGGGATCATTAGGAAGGGTATAGAAAATAAGTCAGCAAGTGTTATTTTGCCTCTTTATAAATCTATGGTGAGGCCCCATCTGGAATACTGTGTACAGTTCTGGTCGCCATACCTCCAGAAGGATATTATGGAGTTGGAGAAAGTACAGAGGAGGGCAACCAGAATGATTAGGGGACTGGAACACCTTCCTTACCATCTGAGGCTGCAACGGTTGGGCCTTTTCACTCTTGAACGACGGCGTCTAAGAGGTGACCTGATTGAAGTTTATAAAATCATGCACGGTGTGGACAAAGTGGATAAGGAAAAACTGTTTTCCCTATCGCACAACACTAGAACTAGGGGACACTCCATGAAACTTTTGGGTACTAGTTCTCAAACAAATAAGAGAAAGTACTTTTTCACCCAGAGGATTACTGGTCTATGGAACTCCCTGCCAGAAGAAGTGGTGACAGCTGTCAGTCTTGACAGCTTTAAGAAAGGATTAGACAAGTTCATGGAGGACAAGGCTATCAATGGCTATAATTATGGCTACCTAAGGACAACCTCCGGGTTGGAGAGATAGGCAGGATCTCTCTCAATGCCATTTCCAGGGAATCCTAAGCAGGTGAAGGCATCTCCTTGGGAATACCCTGAAGGAAATGGTGAGCCACTGTGTGAGACAGAATGCTGGACTGGATGGGCTGTGGCCTGTTCCAGCAAGGCTGTTCTTATGTTATGTTCTTATGTTAAGTATCCGGCAGGTTCGCAATTGACTGGACAACACTAGACAGGAATAAAGTAGTTAAACGTTGTCCGGTCAACGACGAATCAGGCGATGGGGTGATGATGATTGCTAACCAGCATGCATCACCCCTGTGATTTCACGGATACGCGTCAGAGGGTGGGGTCATGAGTTAGTTATTGACTACGGTCAACAATTTGTTTGTTGTTAACAAACAAATTGATACAATTTGATACATTGTAACCAATTGCCGTTGGCAATTTTGGGGTGGTACCTTACCAGTGTTACTTCGGCCTGCTTGCCTTAGGAATTATGATTGGTCGTTTTACCAATACAAATTTATAATTCGGACTAGGGCATTGAATCAATAAATGTGGCCCTTTGCTGTTATCCACTTTCAATGTTGTCTGTGTCCGTTATTGGGGGGGTGCGCCTGCAATGCAAGCGCGGCGCCAAAATGGCCGCCGCGCCCTTTGCGGGCCCCCCCCCCCACAGGACAGAGAATCCGGGTAGTTAGGGGCGTGGCCAGCTCCCTTATAAAAGGGGTGGCCACGAGGCAGCCGCGCTGCCATTTTGCCTCAGCGACGGAGCGGAGAAGTTTTTTCCCCTCCACCCCCTCCCTAGTTAACAGTGTGATTATGGTCGCTTCGGGGCCGGGTGGGAATTTTTGGTTGGGACCCATATTGGCTTCGGGTCCTGGCTTTTTTGCCCACCCCACACTGTTGCTATGGTTTGATATAGGGGTCTTTCTTCGTTCCTACTGTTGACTTTGGTCACATGGGCGGGTAGCACTGGTAAGGTAAACAGTATGACCCACAAGTATCCGGCAGGTTCGCAATTGACTGGACAACACTAGACAGGAATAAAGTAGTTAAACGTTGTCCGGTCAACGACGAATCAGGCGATGGGGTGATGATGATTGCTAACCAGCATGCATCACCCCTGTGATTTCACGGATACGCGTCAGAGGGTGGGGTCATGAGTTAGTTATTGACTACGGTCAACAATTTGTTTGTTGTTAACAAACAAATTGATACAATTTGATACATTGTAACCAATTGCCGTTGGCAATTTTGGGGTGGTACCTTACCAGTGTTACTTCGGCCTGCTTGCCTTAGGAATTATGATTGGTCGTTTTACCAATACAAATTTATAATTCGGACTAGGGCATTGAATCAATAAATGTGGCCCTTTGCTGTTATCCACTTTCAATGTTGTCTGTGTCCGTTATTGGGGGGGTGCGCCTGCAAATAGGTACCACTTCAGCAGGAAAGGTAACAGTGTTCTGTGTGCTCTGGTATTTAGTCATACAGTACTTGCCACATGACCACAGAAACGTCTGCAGACACAGACAACACTGGCTCTTTGGATGTAAATGAAGATGAACACTGCCCCCTAGTTTCAGACACAACTGGCTTTTGAGCAAGGGTGACCTTTACCTTTAAATAAATAAATAAATAAATAAATGGCTCTTAATTCCCTATTCAAGACAAAAACCAAATGCTTTGTGTTATATCAGGAATAATTTGCATGGTTGATGGACAAATCCCATTTATTTCCCTAGCTACTATGAGGACTGCAGCTAAGCTCCAAGGGGAAGAGTGAGCAAGGGTTCGGGATGGATGATATCATAGACCCTGCTACTTCTTAGAAACACCTGAGGCTTTGACTGTACAAGCATTGGCTCCACAGTTCCACTGTATAAGCTGATCTACTTTCACTGATATGGTCAAGGCTCACAGGTAGGTCAGTATAGCAATTCAACATAGTACAGTACCAGCCACTTGAAAAGTGGACTACACTGATACCTCATACAACGTCCAAACTTGGTTCCACAAGTTTGAACTTTATACAGATTTGGACTTTGTATGAGGCATGCAAAATCCTAGCCGTGATGCCTCATACAACGTCCAAATCCTTGCCGCGATGCCTCATACAATGTCATTTCCATAGAGATACATTGTACTGTAACATCACAGACTTCAGGGCAAAGTCAAGGAAACAGACAGGAAACTGACAGAACTTTAAGAAATCATTGTCTAAAGGCTAAAAACATTACAAAAACTTGTCAAACAACCCTGATTGTCCAAGAACCTGAAGAATACTGCAAAAATCCCAGGAATGCTTCTAAAAATTCTGACAAAAAAATTCAAAAAAATCCAAAATCACGATCAAAACCACTCCTAAACACTCTTTGCCTCATGCCAAACCCACAAGAGCAATGCACACATGTGTCCTGCCTTTTATACTGCCTAGGCACAATGCAACCTGGGAAATCCCCAATGCCTCATACAACGTCACACGACTTTGTATGAGGCAACTTTTTTCAAGGAATTAGGCAATGTTGTATGAATCCGATGTTGTATGAAGCGGACTTTGTATGAGGTATTACTGTATTATTGTTTTTACAACAGATCCCTGAATAGCTAACAGGGTTGGCATGCTAGCTGTTTGATTCTGAGAGTTGTAGTGCAACACTCCATGCTCTACGTTTGTCTAGATTGTGCTCTGATTCTGTTTCAGTCGCCATTTTTCCATGTATGAGCTGCTCAACTACTCTGACCTTTTCAAGATGTTAATGACTTCCAAAACCCAGGAGCAAGCAAAGTCAAAGTGTATGAATATCATGCTCCCCAAGCATGCTGAGCAAGACAGGTGGCCTTTCCAAAACAGAGTCATCTTTGGAACCTCCTTTTTAATGAAATCTCAAATGGTTTAGCTACCTGGGGCTGGGAAGGGTAAGCAAGCATGTTACTGATGCTGGATGCCTTAATAGGATGGTAACTGATAGAATAAAATCTTTGCTGCATGCAGCGCTTAAACCAAACTTGCTAACTGACTAGAGCATTAATGAGAGAGAGAGAGATCTTAATTAAATTGTTTGTAATTAGTTTTCTAAGAGCAAAATGGTAAAACTAGCGAGGGCAAAGTTGTGTCTTCAGAAGTCAAACCTGAGCTTGCTCCTCAAGCAAACAACTTCTGCTTTGTTTGAAGCCAACATTGGGTCCAGCTTGTTTTCTAACTTTGAAGAGAGACAATGGCTATTATGATAGCAGGAGAGGTATGATAAAGCAGCTAAGTCTGGACTTACTGGTCTATCTATGATGAGGTGCAGTAGATCAGCAAGGATTTCTGCTCTCAGGTGTTTAAGTCACTGCTGCTGCTGCAGCAAATGAGCCAACCTAATTATACTGCTGAAATGATGAGGGGGGCACATCAGACAGGAAAGAGAGTTACTCACCAGAAGTTGACACAGGAGCTTTGTACTTGAGCAATCAGACCTCAAATAAAACCTCTGCTAACCTTCTGAAGGCCAGTCACAAAACAAAGCTAGTTAATTTGTAAGATCGAAGTGAGAAAGCCCCTGCGTCTTGTATGTCTTTTGGAACTCTTACTAATAACAACATATTTTTTCTTCTTCTGTTGTGTCTAGCTCAGACTTTAAACTGCCAAAATGATGCCACGTTCTTGGCTTTGTCATTGGCCAAACTTCAATCCTAATTGGTACAAGTTTCCAGTAGTAACTGGCAGACCAGCAAATGAGCCAGATTCTGTATCTCTCTGGTGTAGCCCACCAGCAGCCCCCTCTGGAGCATGTTGGTCTTACATTTAGGGACTCTGACCCTCAGCCTATTCAGGGTCCTTCAAGTGACGTAGGAGAGATTGAGTTCCTCAGCCATATCTTCCTTTAATGTTATTCCTTGTTCAGCGAGCTCCATTCTCCATCTTCTAATTTGATTTTGCTCTTGCACACCCTCAAGAGTGTTTGTTCTTGCCATTCTATGATTCTAAAGTTCTTCCTGATCTGAGTAGGTGGATTTCAGGCTCATATCCATTCAGAGGATGTCAAGGATCTTTCTCTTAATTTAATTTAAATTTAATTTAATAGTCATATTTATATATGCCGCCCACTCAGGCAGAACCCGACTCAGGGCGGCATTACAACAAGTTCTAAAAACACATAAAAAACACTTTAAAAGACCCATAACCCACCACTTTAAAAAACCCATATCCCACCCACCCATCTCACCCACTATAAAAAAGAAGAGAGAGTTCTTAATTGTTTACATAAGCCAGCAGGTGGGGACC
Source organism: Bradypodion pumilum (assembly GCA_035047305.1). Taxonomy (NCBI): domain Eukaryota; kingdom Metazoa; phylum Chordata; class Lepidosauria; order Squamata; family Chamaeleonidae; genus Bradypodion; species Bradypodion pumilum. Next base: position 19,695,153 of record JAWDJD010000002.1, read on the forward strand.
GTGTTCCCATTAGGGACCCACACCTGCCCCGCCAGCCACGTCTTCAATCCTTTCCTGAAGGGCAGCAATTCTCTTTGAAGTCTTAGATCTGTTGGCAGGAGGTTCTAGAGAGTTGGTGCGGACACGGAGAAGGCCCTCCTTCGGGTGCTGGATAGATGTGCACCCCTAGTTGATGGCACTATTAGAGAGCCCCTCCGGTCCACTCTGGTTGGATGGGCAGACACTCTTGGGATGATGCAGTCTCTAAGGTATCCTGGCCCACTGCCATATAAGGGCTTTAAAGGTGTTGCTAACAACGTGCTGTCTGTATCATACAGTTTGACTGGAATAGATTTTCATGTGAGAAAGGAGTTCCATTTACTACAAGTATTCAAAACAGAATTTGGGTCAAAATCTTGCCATTGAAAGTGTATACTTTTTTGCACCAGGCTGTGGCTGGAAAATCACAAGGTTCCAACCAGTTGACCTTTACTAAAGGCTACATTGTCTTTGTTTCACCAACCACCACCCATCCTTGAATTAGCAGGTCCAACAGTTTTTTGAGAATGTGAAATCATAAAAGAAACGCCTAATTTTACCATAAATGAGAGTGTATGACAGTAAAGTGTACGAGCAGTGAAACTGCTGTTGCCATCACTCCTGAAACCTGGAACAGTGTTGCTCCTGATCTGAGGTGAGCCATATGTAGATTTCTTTCAAGTTGAGTCCTATATATGTTTCCTTCCATATGGTACTCCAGAAATTTGCCTTTTGTGGATTTATTCAATCTTACATCCAAGTAAATGAGGATGGCATCTTATGTTTGAAGGAGGAAGGCATTTCTCATGGGAATCCCACCAAAATACAGCCTCTCACAGGTGAATCATTTGAGGCCGAGTCATAACTGGTGCTGTTCCAATATGTTTTGCTATATGAGGCAAGAACTGGAATCATAGAATGACTGAGTTGGATGGAATCAATGAGACCAGTGAGTGCAAATTCATTCATTTCATTTAGTACATTTGTATCCCACCTGACTCAACAAAAATGTGACTCAGGGCGGTTTACAATAGAGAACATACAATCTTTACCTATAAGGAGGGACGTTAAACATTGGACTCCGGCATACACGCCCGCACCCATCCATAGTATCCCATACTGAGCCACCTGCATTCGCTTTTACCTGGACCTCAGAGCGCCGCAAGGGTCCCGTAGTCAGCAGTGGGGCAATAGCCCCACGAATGCAAACAAAACAAAACAACTTCAATTCCCAACATCCTCCGCACCGCCCATCAGCCAATCAGGCTGACAGGCAAGAGCAAGCAGAACGTTGGGAAAGGCGACATGCCCAATAGAAACCGAACCGCAGAAAAAAACGCCGCACGAACACAAACAAAATAAACTAAACTTCAAGTCCCAGTGTCCTACGTGCTGTGAGCACTTCAGCCAATCAGGCTGAAGGGAGCGAGAACGCAGAATGTTGAAAAAGCCAGTGTGTGAAAAATAAAATAAAAATGCCTCATGCAATGGGAGCGCAAGGCCGCCACAGGCGGACGCAGTGCCTCACGGCCTCGCAAACAAAAAAACCACAAAAAACCATGACAAGACAACCACCGGCCTTCTTTCCTGAAGCAACGGGGAGAGGTTGGACTCCCTCTCCTCCCCGCTACCCTGCCGAAGACACAGCGAGACCACTGCGGGCCTCAAGGTAACTTGAGCCGAGGTGGGGGAAAAAAGCAGCAGGCAGCAATTCGTCAGGGGAAGCACACTCCCTGGCGAATGAATGGATGCTGCCTTTCTACTACGCACACCGCTATTTCGAGAACTAGCATAAGAACATAAGAACATAAGAACATAAGAACAGCCTTGCTGGAACAGGCCACAGCCCATCCAGTCCAGCATTCTGTCTCACACAGTGGCTCACCATTTCCTTCAGGGTATTCCCAAGGAGATGCCTTCACCTGCTTAGGATTCCCTGGAAATGGCATTGAGAGATATCCTGCCTATCTCTCCAACCCGGAGGTTGTCCTTAGGTAGCCATAATTATAGCCATTGATAGCCTTGTCCTCCATGAACTTGTCTAATCCTTTCTTAAAGCTGTCAAGACTGACAGCTGTCACCACTTCTTCTGGCAGGGAGTTCCATAGACCAGTAATCCTCTGGGTGAAAAAGTACTTTCTCTTATTTGTTTGAGAACTAGTACCCAAAAGTTTCATGGAGTGTCCCCTAGTTCTAGTGTTGTGCGATAGGGAAAACAGTTTTTCCTTATCCACTTTGTCCACACCGTGCATGATTTTATAAACTTCAATCAGGTCACCTCTTAGACGCCGTCGTTCAAGAGTGAAAAGGCCCAACCGTTGCAGCCTCAGATGGTAAGGAAGGTGTTCCAGTCCCCTAATCATTCTGGTTGCCCTCCTCTGTACTTTCTCCAACTCCATAATATCCTTCTGGAGGTATGGCGACCAGAACTGTACACAGTATTCCAGATGGGGCCTCACCATAGATTTATAAAGAGGCAAAATGACACTTGCTGACTTATTTTCTATACCCTTCCTAATGATCCCTAACATTGAGTTTGCTTTTTTCACTGCTGAGGCACACTGGGTTGACACCTTCATTGAGCTGTCCACCAGGACACCAAGGTCCCTTTCCTGGTTTGTCGCAGAGAGTTCAGACCCCATCAGTTTATAAATGTAATTGGGGTTTTTTGCCCCAACATGCATCACTCTGCACTTACTGATGTTGAAGCTCATTTGCCACTGTTTTGCCCACTCCCCCAGTGTCAAGAGATCCCTCTGGAGCTCTTCACAATCTCTCACAGTTTTCACTACCCTGTATAATTTAGTGTCGTCAGCAAATTTGGCTACCTTGCTTTTTACTCCTACCTCTAGATCATTTATGAAGAGGTTGAAAAGCAGGGGTCCCAGTACTGAACCTTGGGGGACCCCACTCTTTACTTCCCTCCACTTAGAGAAGTGTCCATTTAGTGCTACCCTCTGTTTCCTGTCCCTTAGCCAGTTGCTGATCCAGGACAAGACCTGTCCCTTTATTCCATGACTGGTAAGTTTATTCAAGAGCCTTTGGTGTGGGACCTTGTCAAAAGCCTTCTGAAAGTCCAGATAAACAATGTCAACTGGATCCCCCTTATCCACATGCTTGTTGACACTCTCAAAAAATTCCAACAGATTAGTGAGGCATGATTTGCCCTTGCAAAAGCCATGTTGGCTCTCCTTTAGCAGCGCCTCCTCTTCTATGTACCTATTAATTCTATCTTTTAGGATGGTTTCCATCACTTTACCTGGGACACATGTCAAACTGACAGGCCGGTAATTTCCTGGATCACCCCTGGATCCTTTTTTGAAAATTGGTGTTACATTCGCTACCTTCCAGTCATCAGGCACAAAGCCTGATTTGAGGGAAAGATTATATATTTTGGCTAGGATATCAGCAATTTCATCTTTAAGTTCCCTGAGAACTCGTGGATGGATGCCATCTGGTCCTGGGGATTTGTTAGTGTTTAGCTTAACAAGACATGCAAGGACCTCCTCCCTGGTTATTTCTATCTTGCTTAATTCTTCGGTTTCCCTCCCTACGAAGATAGGTTCTGTTTTGGGCATGTGGTCTCTATCTTCTTCAGTGAATACTGAAGCAAAGAATTCATTGAGTCTCTCTGCAATCTCTGTTTCCTCTTTAATAACCCCTTGCCTTCCATTGTCATCTAATGGTCCAATGGCCTTCCTAGTTGGGTCCTTACTTCTAATGTACTTAAAGAAGTCTTTGTTATTCCTCTGAGTATTTTTAGCTATACGCTCCTCAAAGTCTTGCTTTGCTTTCCTGATTGTTGCCTTGCATTTGTTCTGCCAGAATTTATGTTTCTGCCTGCTGTCCTCATTTGGACAAGCCTTCCATCTTCTAAATGAGCTTTTCTTGCTCTTGATCACTTCCCGAACAGCTCCTGTAAGCCACATTGGAGTCCTCTTGGACCTGGCAGTGCCCTTTTTCCTTTTGGGTATGCATTCCAATTGGGCCTCTGTTATTGTTTTTGTAAACAGCCTCCATGCCACTTGGAGTGTTTGGACTCTCTCAATTTTCCCTTTCAGTTTCTTTTTTACTAGTTTCCTCATCTTTGGGAAATTTCCTTTTTGAAAATTTAAGGTCTCTGTGTTAGATTTTATCAGTGACTTGCGGTCTATGATCAAGTTAAACATAATTGAGTTGTGGTCACTGTTCCCTATTGGATCAGTCACATTAACATCTTGCACCAGATCCTGAGTATTACTCAGGATCAAGTCAAGGATTCTTGTACCTCTAGTTGGGTCTTCAACCATCTGTCCCAGGGAACAATCATTGAGCATATCTAGGAACTTTATCTCTTTATCATGTGCTGAACAACAGTTCACCCAGTCTATGTGAGGGTAATTGAAGTCCCCCATTATAACCAGGCTTCCCTTCCTGGATGCCTCCTTTACAACATTCTCCAACTGCCAGTCTCCCTCAAGAGTTTGGGTCGGAGGCCGATAGTATATGCCTACTGTTAGACCATCCTTGTGGCCTGGTACTCTTACCCACAGAGCTTCTAATGGTGACTCTAAATCGCCTAGATATTCCAATTCATAAGATTTTATCACTTCTTTGACATACAAGGCTACACCACCTCCTGTTTGCCCCTTCCTATCCTTCCTGTACAATTTGTAGCCTGGGATAACTGTATCCCATTGGTTATCATCCGTCCACCAGGTTTCAGTGATACCAATAATATCAATATTTTTATCTATTGCTAAGTATTCCAGCTCCCCTATTTTGTTCCGGAGGCTTCTGGCATTTGTATACAAGCATTTATATATGCATTTCTGACACAGTCTTTTGTGTCCAGTTGCATTGTTAGACTGCCTCTTGCATCCTTCTGCTAGAATGCTAGTGACTAGCTCCTTGCTCTGCTCAGTAATTTTCGCATCCTCCTCACTACTCAAGTACACACTTTCCCGAACCAGATGCTGCCCAGCTCCTGTCGGCTTTCCCCCAGTTATCAGTTTAAAAGCTGCTCTGCAGCCTTTTTGATGTTGAGTGCCAGCAATCTGGTCCCATCATGGTTTAAATGCAACCCATCCCTCCTGAACAGATTTGGCTTGTCCCAAAATGTTCTCCAGTTCCTGACAAATCTGAAGCCCTCCTCTCGACACCACCGCCTCATCCACGCATTGAGGCTTCTGAGCTCTGCCTGCCTGGTAGGTCCTGCGCGAGGGACAGGCAGCACTTCTGAAAATGCTACCTTGGAAGTCCGGGACTTCAATCTTCTTCCTAACAACCTAAATTTGGCTTCCAGGACAGACCGCTTGGCCTTCCCAACATCATTAGTACCAACGTGTACCATGACAACTGGCTCGTTCCCAGTTCTCTCTAACAATCTATCTAGATTTCTTGTGATGTCTGCAACTTTTGCACCTGGCAGGCAAGTCACCATACGGTTATCATGTGCATCACAAATCCATTTCTCTGTATTTCTAATTATTGAATCGCCTAGTACAAGGAGCCTCTCTCCTGCAATCTGTTCATCTACATGCACCTCATCAACCATATTAAGGGAGAGAACCTCAGTTTGTTCCTGATGTTCATCTTCCTGGATCTCATCAAGTGTGATGAAGGAGAGATCATCAGGTGGAACCAGTTGTTCCTCTGTGTGTTCCTCGTCAGGTGTGATAAGGGAAAGAGCCTCAAATTTATTCTGTAATTTCAGACTCTCAGAGTGATCCCCTACTCTTCTCCTCCTTTGAGTCACATTCCTCCAACCATCTCCCTCCTGAGTTAGTGAAGGGCCTTCTCCCTCAGAACTGTGCCCTGTCTCTTCTTTGTCCAGCATAGTCTGCTCCGCTCTGTCCAAGAACAGCTCAAGCTCCTTAATTTGTTGGTGGTTAGATATGCGGGCCTCTAGCTGCTGGACCTTCGCTTCTAGTAGTGCAACCAGCTTGCACTTGCTGCAAGTGTAGTTCTCCATGTGCTTTGGCAAGAACACAAACATGGCACAAGAATTGCAGGTAACTACAGCTGTTCCCTCAGAATCCATTTTAACAAGTGCAGTATTCTGGGCCTCAAAAATGTACACGTTTACTACCTTTCTACCTAGTAAGACTATATTCTTCTTATGTTCCTAGTTTGTAATCTCGCGCGCCGTTAGGCGCACGGGCCTCTAAAGCAGCTCTACTCCAACTGCAAAACTTACCAGTGCTCACTTCCTTTGTTTGGCTCTCCTCAGCAGCAGCTCTGCTTAAGAGCACATGCAGAGTCAAAATGGCTGACCCTGAAAGAGCTCAGAGCTTTTAAAGGCTAGTGTGGCTCCGCCCCTATGAGTCACAGTTCAGGGAAGGGCCTGGTGTGGCCCTGCCCCCCTGCTTCTGGAAGCTTCAAACTGCTTCCTCTGTTTGAACAGAGGTGGCTCTCAGCAGTTTCAATTATCAATTTAAATTAGTAGAGGCCTCTAAAGCAGCTCTACTCCAACTGCAAAACTTACCAGTGCTCACTTCCTTTGTTTGGCTCTCCTCAGCAGCAGCTCTGCTTAAGAGCACATGCAGAGTCAAAAAAAAATGAAACAGCATGAAACAGCAGTGGAGATAATAGAAAAGCAGCAACCAGCAATCCGCAAGGAAGAGCACCATCCTTTACGGATCGTTGCCTGCCGATCTCCCATTAGGTAAGGCAGGGGAAAAGGAGCAGAGAGGAGAGAACCATTGTGAAGAAGATAGCTCTTCTCTACCTCCTTTTCACCCGACCTACCTAATGAACATTACCGGACGAAGAGCGAGCTGACTGCTGGCTCTTCCTTTTCCCCATTGCTACATCGAAACCTAATTTTGAAGCAGCAATGGGGAAAAGAGGAAACGACAAACAGGCCATTCTTCACACAACAAAACACAACAACAACAAAACCAAACAGTTAACCAAAATGCCAAGCACCCAAATTAATAAAACACAAATAAATAAACAAATAATTCAAATAAACCCATTAAACAACAAAACAATAAACAACAAAATCAACAAAAAAACACCCAAAATACCAAAGGCTAACGAAAAAACATAAAAGCATACTAAAAACACCTATATACAACATGAAAATACCTAACTCAACAAACAATTATATCACAAATTAAACAAATAAATATGGAAAAATAAAAAATAAAAATAAAGAACAACCAGAAATAATTAAAACATTTAAACACATCTAAAACCCACAATACAAACAAACAAGCCAAAACACTTTGGGGGGGGGGGGGTTAAGTACAAACTCTCTACTTAAACCCCCCAGCCCAGCCCAACACCACAAAGCCAAAACAAAATAAAAACAGAACAACCAATCAAGAAACACTTTGGGGGGTTTAAGTAGAAACTCTCTACTTAAACCCCCCAACCCAACACCACAAAATCAAAACTAAATAAAAATGGAATAAACAATCAAGAGCACTTACCAAACACGTCCTCCCTCCATGCCTCCGAACTAAACTGAACAAAGAAAAGAAAATTGCAGTAATATTAATAGCAGCCCTACCTAGAGGCCGAAAGAGTAAAAACAGTCAAAAATATGTAAAAAATCAAAATGACAAATAAATAAAATAAATAAAATAAATTCAAAAACCACAAATTCAAAGCACCACCACCCAAACCACCCCTAACCAAAAACAAACACATAAAACTGCCCAGCAAGGCCGGGCAAACTATGCTAGTACAATTATAAATTACAACGTTGCATGTTAATATCAATCACAGTGACAACACAGAAATACAAAATATACAGAAATGAAAAAAACATCCAGTTACAATTAATTATAAAGTTCCATATTATCACAATGCAAAAATGTCAATATTACAGCAACAAGCACCACAAAAGCCAAAAACAAAAACTTCATCCGCAAAGTCCCACAACCCTCACATGAGAAAGTCTGGCAACCACAAAACAAGAGTCAAAAGTCACCGCTCTTGTCCTCCTCCTGCCTGAAGGGAAAGGGCCAGAAGGGCACAGCAGCGCAGCTAGCATCTTCAGCCTCCTGGTCGATGGAAAGGGCCAGGAGGGCACGACAGCGCAGCTGGCATCCTCAGAAAAGGTCCAAAGCATCAGCAGGGGCCACGAACCAGCTGCTCCCACTTCCCACCAGCCAGACAAGCCAGCGGAAGGAGCCCAGAGCCTGGAACATCAGCAGCTGTGGTGACGAGCAGTGGTGATGGGCGGCTTTACGGAGAGTCTCGCCCCAGCTGCTCCCACTTCCCACCAGCCAGCCAAGCTGGGGGAAGGAGCGCTGGGCCTCAGCGGCGATGACGACGGGGCAGCTTTATGGCTGTGAGAGTCTCGCCCCAGCTGCTCCCACTTCCCACTGGCCAGCCAAGCCGGGGGATGGAGCGCGGGGTCTCAGCAGCGATGGCGACGGGGCAGCTTTATGGCCACGAGAGTCTCTCCCCAGCTGCTCCCACTTTCCACCGGCCAGCCACCCAAAGCAAAGCAAAACTGAAAGACAACTGTCCAATTTTTTAATGCCTCTAGCATTGGTGTGTTCACCACCTCCCGAGTTAATTGGTTCCACTGTTTGTACTGCTCTAAAGTTAAGAAATTTTCCCTGATATTCAGCCTATATGAATATCATATAGGATCTCCTCCGGGATCCTAAGGGCCTACTCATGGCCCCAATCCAACACCTATATATGGATTCCTTGTATTTCAGCCCATTATTATGTGCCCTGCACTTTGGGATGATCCTGTCCCTCCTCTTTATGACTATCTTTTAAGTATTGAAAAGTGCTGTCATTTAACCCCTCTGTCTCATTTTCTCAAACCTATCATGCACAGTTCCTTCTGTCTTTCCTCATAGAGTTTGGTTTCCAGTCCCCTGATCATCCTTGTTGCCCTTCTCTGAGCTTGTTCTAGTTTGTTGGCATCTTGTTTAAAGTGCAGTGTCCAGAACTGGACACAGTACTCTAGATGTGCACTCATCTCTCATACTAGCAAGGTCATGCTCATGATCTTACAAGCTAGGATTCAGCAGTACATGGATCGAGAACCTCCGGAAGTACAAGCTGGGTTCTGAAGAGGCAAGGGAACTAGAGTCCAAATTGCCAACACTCGCAAGCTCAGTGATTCTCAAACTGTGGGCCATGGGCTGGATGTGGCCCATGGCACCATTTCATCTGGCCCCACACTGCCTCCACCACACCAGGAAGTGCCATGTGATGGAGAAAGGGCAAAATGGCTGTCCAGCCCCCAAAACTGTCTGAGGGAGTGTGACCTGGCCCCCAGCTTTAAAAAGTTGAGAACTCCTGTGCCAGATCATGGAGAAAGCAAGGGAGTACCAGAAAAATGTCTACTTCTGTTTCATTGACTACACCAAAGCCTTTAATTGTGTGGTTCACAATAAACAGTGGCAAGTCTTTAAAGAAATGGGAGCACCAGACCACCTCATCTGTCTTCTGAGAAATCTGTATGTGAGTCAAGAAGCAACAGTCAGGAGAGGCTACGGAACAACGGATTGGTTTAGAATAGGAAAAGGAGTACGACAAGGCTGTATATTGTCACCCTGCTTATTTAACTTATATGCAGTGTACACCATGTGTAGTGCAGCGTTGGATGAAGCACAAACTGGAATTAAGATTACTGGGAGAAGCATCAGCAACCTGAGATATACAGATGATACTACCCAAATGGCAGAAAATGAAGAAGACCTAAAGAGCCTCTTGATGAGGGTGAAAGAGGAGAGTGCAAAAGCTGGCCTGAAACTCAACATCAAAAAACACAAGATCATGGCATCCGGCCCCATCTCTCCTTGGCAAATAGAAGGAGAAGAAAGGGAAACAGTGACAGATTTTACCTTCTTGGGATCTAAGATCACTGCAGATGGTGAATGCAGCCATGAAATAAAAAGACGCATACTTCTTAGGAGGCAAGCTATGACAAACTTTAGTGTCTTGCACGGAAGACAAAGAAGGAGCTGCAGTGAGGGCTAAACGCAGGTTTATTGGGTGATGATCAGGATGAACATGTGGTAATGGCGGAGGTACAGCTCATTATATACTGTAGTACATACATTTGAATCTCGTTGCACGGTAGCTTATTGGCTGCTACCGGCGTGACGTCATCCTGAGTCACGCCCATCTTCTCCAGGTGATCCTCGCGCGGGAAAGGTTCCCGCGGCTGCCGGTGATTTGGGGAATGTGAACCATGTGAGCTGAATGCTCACAGCTGCCCTCTATAGGCAGCTTACTCGCGTTCCTTAACAGCTGAGCTACATTGTAATTGTGGTCAGGTTACATTCATACATTTCTTAAAGCAACATTGTACATACATAACACTCCTCCCCCCTAGGATGGGACGAAGTCCCTCAACCATTGTGGCTTGCCGCATGTGCGTCTGGGGCGCGCGGCCGCTTGACTTAACACAGGGGAGCCGGGGGCTCCTGGTTCCGCGGAGTCCTGTCCTGCAACGGAAAGGGGGGACTCATTAGTGGCTTGGTGGGGACTCTGCGACAACCTTGCATTGGGGGACGGGAATGGAATGAACAGTTGGGGCGTGAACTCCTGCCTACCGCTTGAGGAGCTTGGGGTCCCCCCCAGTATGAATCTCGAGACTGACGAGGAGGCCCTCGTGGTCTCGCCACCCCCTGTTGCCTGTCCGGGCGTTCTAGAGGCTGAGGCGGGCGGATTCCCCCCTGCTGCCTGTCTCGGGGGTGTCTGTCTCCGGGGGGCTGGAGTTATGGTATATTCTAAAACAAAAGGGCTGGGGGGGACTGGAGGTACCAGGGGCTGAACTGAAACCCCTCTTTTCGCTAGGACGGGTGGGGGACCACTCCGCTACACCCCCCTGGTACTGCAAATCATAATCAAACTCATTCCTCTCTTTCAAAGTATCCTCCTCTGTGGCTGAGAATCCAGGGTATGCATTTGTACCCGCGGATGCCGCCGTGTTGCCCCCTTGGGTAACGCGGGTGGAGGAGGACCCTAACGCTGATTCCCCGTCACTGGTGACCCGCCTTCTGAGTTGGTCGGCGTGCCTTCTCCAGAGTAGACCCGAGCTAGTCTCAACTCTATAGGATACTGGCCCCGTCTGCTCAATGATCGTCCCTGGTACCCACGCTGGCCCGGAAGTCGCGTAGTTCCTGCAGTGAACCGGGTCCCCTACCGAAAAACTTTTGGAGCATCCTACCCCGATATCTATATTTCTCCCTTCATCCTCCACCCTGGACGGGTCCATCCGGTCAAAAAGTGTTGCCGGACGTCTCCTCATGAGGAGTTCGGCTGGCGAAAGACCTGAAGCTAGGGGGGTTGTCCTGTAGCAGATGAGGAACTGACACAGATGGAGGTTTAACTCACTGGGACCCATGCGCCGCAGTGCGTCTTTCGTAGTGCGCACTTGGCGCTCTACCTGACCTTTTGTGGTGGGGTGAAACGGGGCAGCGGTAATATGCCTGATGGCGTTTCTTTCAATAAAGGTCTTGAACTCCGCAGACGTGAAGGTACTCGCGTTATCGCTAACAAGGACGTCCGGCAGGCCGAAGCAGGCAAAGACCTTGCGCAACTGTTTAATGGTTGCCGCAGAGGAGGTGCTGTTCATGGGAATTACTTCCAACCACTTGGAATAGGAGTCGACTATTAGCAGAAACATTGACCCGCGGAAAGGCCCAGCGAAGTCGACATGAATCCGGGACCATGGCCCGCGGGCCGTGTCCCATTCCCTGTGGGGTAGCCGGGACTCCTCGGGCCGGGAGCTCTGGCAACTCTCGCACATGCCCACTAAACGCTCTATGTCTGCGTCTATCTGGGGCCACCAAAAGAAACTCCTGGCCAGCGCCTTGGAGCGCACTATTCCCGGGTGACTGGTATGCAGTAGCTTCAGTACCTTAGCCCTCAGCATCTCTGGGATGACTACCCGCTGGCCCCAGAGTAAGCAGCCCCTTTCCAGGGACAGCTCTACTCTACGCCTGAAAAATGGCTTGAAATGTTCCTCGGGGGGAGCAGTGGGCCACCCTTTCCTAACCCAGGAACTAACTTGGGCCAGCATCTTGTCGGCCGCTGTGGCCTTGGCGAGGTCGGACGGGACGATGGGGGGTGAGTCGAGGGACTCGATCAGCAGGACTTGGTGGTCCTGCTCTACCTCGCATGCAGGGTCCCCTAAGCTAGGGAGGGGAGACCGGGACAGTGCGTCTGCATGGGGGATCTCCTTCCCTGGACGGTAGACTAACTCATACTGGTAGGCGTTGAGGAAAATGGCCCAACGCAGCATCCTGGGGGATAGAATTTGCGGGGTGGGTTTGCCGGTGGTGAAGATCCCCAGAAGTGGCTTGTGATCCGTCATCACCGTAAACTCGCAGCCGTATAGAAAATCGTGGAACTTCTTCGTTCCCGCGATTATGGCCAGGGCCTCCCTATCTGTTTGCGCATAATTGCGCTCGGCCTTCGAGAGGGACCTTGAGTAGTACGCCACCGGGGCTTCCCGCCCGCTCTCCAACACGTGGCATAGGACCGCCCCCACCCCCACTGGGGACGCATCGCAGACTAAAACCACTGGTTTTCTCGGATCAAAATGAGTCAGGATAGCGTCCGAGGATAGGAGTGTCTTAAGCTCCTTGAACGCTTTCTCCTGCCTGTCCCCCCACCGCCAAACCATGTCCTTTTTTAGTAACGCGTGCAGTGGCTCCGCGACCGATGCCTTCCTCGGCAGGAAGGAATGATAGAAATTTAGGAGCCCTAGAAAAGACTGCAGCTCCAGTTTCGCGGTGGGACGAGGGGCGTTTTTCACGGCCGCAACCTTGGACTCGGAGGGTTTGATTCCATCCGGGGTTATCTTAAAACCGAGAAACTCAACCTCCCTCGCGAAAAATACACATTTGTCCCTCCTCAGTCGAAGTCCCGCCCTCTCGAACACTGAGAGGACCCCGTCTAGCCTCTAATTCACTCCCAGCCATTATCAACACATCATCAAAATATGGGAGGACGCCTGGAAGCCCCTTTTAAAGGCGTTCCACGAGGGACTGGAAAATTCCGGGGGCCGAATTCACGCCGAACTGAAGGTGCATTACCTTAAATGCCCCCTTGTGCGTTACGACCGTTTGCGCAGCGGCAGCAGCCGGGGTTACGGAGAGCTGCTGATATGCCTGCGCCAGATCTAGCTTGGCAAAACACCTCCCCCCATGTAACGTGGCCAGTAAATGGCTGACCACGGGCACCGGATATGCATTTGGCCGAATGGCCTTATTGATCGTACACTTATAGTCCGCACAAATCCTGACCTCCCCGTTTGACTTAAGAGCCGTAACAATCGGCGTTTCCCACTCCGCCAAATCAACTGGAACCAAAATCCCCTGCCCCACCAATTTGTCCAGTTCTGCCTCGATCTTGTCCTTGAGGGCGAAGGGCACTCTCCTTGGCTTGAGGCGGATGGGCCGGATTTCTGGGTCCAGCTCAAAGGATACTGGGGGGCCCTTGTACGTCCCAAGCCCCTTCTTGAAAATGTCCGGGTGTGCATTGCACACGTCCCGCATTGGGTCAGTCTCGATGGCGTTAATGCCGGACAGTTCGATTCCCAGGGGAGCAAACCACTGCGTTCCCAAAAGGCAGCATCTCCCCCCCTTGAGGACCACTAGGGGCAGTTTCTCGGAGTGACTCTTGAACTTCACCATGAAGTTCCCCACCCCCAACACTGGGATCCCATTTCCCTGCACGTCCCGTAAATGTGACTTCATGGCCCGCAGTTTGGGCCGCGCATCTGGGGGAATGCACATAAACTCTTTTTGGGACAGGATGGAATAGGATGACCCCGAGTCTATCTCCATCCTCACTGGGAGCCCCTGTAACAGTACCTCTACGAAAAACCGCCGGTGCTCCAGGCCCACGCGGTTCACACCTTCCTCGCTGTAGTTGGCCAAGACCTTCCTGGTGCCGGCCGCCTTCCGTTGGTGTGCCTGGGGTTGGCCCGAGACGCCCTTGTCCTCAGCTCGCCCGCGGCTGCATACTCTGGCGATATGCCCTTTTCGGCCGCAGTTGTGACACTCGGCCTTTCGGAACGGGCACCTCGTGCGGTCATGGGACGCCCCACATCCGTCGCAGCGACGGTCTTGCCTTTCGCGGGTCTGTCGCTTCTCCCCGCGTTTCTTTATTCTCTGGACTTCGTCGTCCTCGCTGGAGCAGGAGTCTGCCGTCGTGGACGACTCCTCAGACGTCGCTGGTGTGCCGGCGGGCGACTTGGGGGCCCGCCAGGCCATCTTCGCCGATGTCCACCAGGCCGCCTGCACTGGTGACTTGGCCCTTTCGGATGTGGCCCCTCAGGACTTGAACACTCTGACCCCGCTCCTGGCCGCCTCGGCTGCCTGGGCCTCCCGCAGTACCTCGTTGAACGTGAGGCGATAGTCGCGGGTCATCAATTTTCTCCGGACCTCCTCGTCCCTCAGGCCACATAGCATGCGGTCTCGGAGTGCCGTGTCCAGGTCTTCCCACTGGCAGTGCACCACTGCCAGCCTGAGGGCCGCCGCGTAAGCGGACACGGACTCTCCCGGGCGCTGGTCTCGCCTGTGGAACGCGACCCTGGCCAGGAAGATCAACACGGGGGGCTAGAAATGTTCACTCAGTAACTCTAGGATGCGGTCGAGGGGCACCACGTCCACCTTCCGGGGGGCCACCAAGTTCATCAGGATACGCAGCGTGGCCGGCCCCACCTGGGCTAGAAAGTGTGAGCGCATCTTCGCGTCGTCGTCGACGCCCACAGCTTCCATCGCGTGCCGAAACTGGCACTCGTACAGCTCCCATTGCTCTGGGTCGCTGATATCGAAGTGGTAAGGCTTGACCTTGGGATTCGCCATTGATCCCATCCTCGTCGCCAATTTAGTGTCTTGCATGGAAGACAAAGAAGGAGCCGCAGTGAGGGCTAAACGCAGGTTTATTGGGTGATGATCAGGATGAACATGTGGTAATGGCGGAGGTACAGCTCATTATATACTGTAGTACATACATTTGAATCTCGTTGCACGGTAGCTTATTGGCTGCTACTGGCGTGACGTCATTCTGAGTCACACCCATCTTCTCCAGGTGATCCTCGCGCGGGAAAGGTTCCCGCGGCTGCCGGTGATTTGGGGAATGTGAACCATGTGAGCTGAACGCTCGCAGCTGCCCTCTATAGGCAGCTTACTCGCGTTCCTTAACAGCTGAGCTACATTGTAATTGTGGTCAGGTTACATTCATACATTTCTTAAAGCAACATTGTACATACATAACACAAACCTAGGCAGGA
Source organism: Bradypodion pumilum (assembly GCA_035047305.1). NCBI lineage: Eukaryota > Metazoa > Chordata > Lepidosauria > Squamata > Chamaeleonidae > Bradypodion > Bradypodion pumilum. The sequence continues at coordinate 19,710,382 of JAWDJD010000002.1, forward strand.
TAATAAAAAGTAGAGACATCACCCTGCCAACAAAAGTCCACATAGTTAAAGCAATGGTCTTCCCAGTCAGTGGTGGGATTCTATTTTTTTACTATCTATTCTTTGGTGTGGTATGGTGGGTGTGGCCAGGGGGAAAGCCATGTGTTGCACCCAAGTTAGGACTACTTTATTTCAAAACTTGGATGGGCGAGGCCAGCCGGAATGTCTGCTGAAAGTTCTGGGTGAAACTGCTGAATCCCACCATGGTTCCCAGTAGTAATATATGGCTGTGAGGGCTGGACCATAAGGAAGGCTGAGCGCAAAAGAATACACAACTTTGAACTGTGGTGCTGGAGAAGACTCTTGAGAGTCCCCTGGACTGCAATCAGTCAATCCTAAAGGAAATCAACCCTGACTGCTCCTTGGAAGGACAAATACTGAAGCTGAAGCTCAAGAACTTGGTCACCAAGTGAGAAGAGAGGACTCACTGGAGAAGGCCCTGATGCTGGGAAAGATTTAGGCAAAAGACGAAGGGAGTGGCAGAGGATGAGATGACTAGGTGGTATCATTGACACAGTGGGAGTAGATCTGGCCGGGATATGGAGGATGGTAAATGACAGAGGAGTCTGGTGTGCGGTGGTCCATGGGGTCGCAAAGGGTCAGACTCAACTGTGTGACTGAACAACAAAACCCTAGATGTGATTTTACCAGTCACAAATAGAAGGGAACGAATACTTCACAGGATTTGGAGACTATACTTCTGTTATAATAATTTTGAACCCTGACCTTCTGGTCTCCAAGCTCAGTGCCTTAACCATTAAACCAACTGGGGGAAGCAGCTATACTTCTGTTAATGCAGCATAAAATAGCATTGGCCTTTTTTGCATCCATGTTGCACTGTTGACTCCTTGTCTCTTGTATTTTTGCTAAGCCAGGTATCCCCCAGTGGGATGGTATCCTTCCCATTCCATATACAAAAGGGGACAGGACTAGCATTTGAATATTTCCTTAAACATTTACAATAAGACAAACATCTTACACCATATCCAAAGACAGCAGGCTTTTGGAGTAGCCACATGCCTGTAATAGCCATGTAAGGGAGGGGATTTCAGGAAGCGTGGTTTGTCATCCATGTTTTCCATTCAATGCATAGGAGATTTTGCCTGCTTCTTCATAAGATCCCCCCACTTGATGGTACAATATATACATTGCTGTGTGGAATTTTTGCCATCACAATTTTTTTTTGCAAAGAAATGCATCTGGTTTTAAAACTCGGATGTGTATCTTGGCTGTGTCAGGAATTCTCGCCACTAAAAGGAGGGTGGCAAGAGATGAAATTAAATATAGAATACTAAGTTTTATACTGTCAGCTTCCAATGAAATATTTTCTAAAATTATGCTGACTGAGGGGGAAATTACACAAAGAGAGGAGATGCTTTTGCTATTGTTGTAAGAACTAAAAATAGCAGTGGTGTTTGCTTAAATAAAAAAAATGTGTTTTTCTCCTAGGCAAGGGTGACTCTGGAATTTAAATGGTTCCTACAGAGGTATGCAAGAAGTCATTTTAGAATAACAGGTTTGGAAGAGGCCAATAAAACCATCAGAAAAAACGAGGAGTGTCTATTTTGACATAAAGAAAGTGGAGGAGATATCATATTTTGCAGATTGAAAACTTGGACATGATTTCCAGATGATAACATACTCCCAGATATATATTTATGGGGTTATAGTATAAATGTCTCTTTTGAAGGCCTCTGCTCCTTTTCTTGTTTCAGTGCTTGGAAAGTAACTTCTAAGGCATGGATTCTCAACCTGCGACCAATGGCACCATTTCATGTGGCCCCCCACTGCCTCCACCATACCAGGAAGTGCCATGTGGTGGAGGAAATGCAAAATGGCCATCCAGCCCCCAAAACTGTCTGAGGGAGTGTGACCTGGCCCCCAGCTTTAAAAAGTTGAGAACTCCTATTCTAAGGTGAAGGAAAATAATGAAATGTTGAAGCTATCCATAATTGAGTAGTGGGTGGCTAATGGTCTGTGAACCAGAGCTATAGCTGGGTTTGATGTAGGCAGATTGATTGCACATGACACCGGCAGATGGGCTAAACACTACTTTATTGTAACATGGTCAATCTGTACATGAGGCAATGGCGGAGCCTTGCCTCTTTATATATGGTACCTGATACATTTGAATCTCGCCCGAAGGCGCCTATTGGTTACTGTACTGGTGACGTCTTCCTGACATCATGCATACCTGACATAGTTTCACCTGTGGCGGGAAGGTTTCCCACATTAGTTCCTCATAGGGTGAATTGGAGCCACTTGAGCTCCGTCAGCTGCGCTAATGGTGAGCAGCTGAACTGCATGTATACACCACACTGGGTTTTGCTATCTAACTATCTTCATTCTCCTTTAAAATTACTTTGCAAGCTCTGTTCTGTTCCTCATTTACTGTGTCCTTTTGATGACAATCTGACCTGACCCTTGTCCTAGTCTGTGATGGTATTAATGCAATCCTGATGCTCTGTGAAGATCCATTTTGCAAAAGGGGAAATATAAATGGCAAGGTCAGGTCATAAAGTGAATAACACAGGCAGGACAGAAGGGTACTAGTGGGATTCTTTGGAACTGGATGCTATGTTTAAAGTTTGCTTTCTCCCTTTCCCCCATATACTAGAAAAAGATCCCAGTTGGCTTCATTATGTAGTCACCAAGAAGGGAGTGAAGGACAGGCTTTAAAAGGGCAATGGGCACAGTCCACTCTGTCTCCCTCTTAAAAGGGCCATTCAGGGAGTGTGCAGTTCTACCATTTCTTATCTTTTTTCTTTGGTCTCATCCTTCCTACTCTCTGGTTCTTCAGTTAATGCCTCTGGGTTTTGCTCTGTCCTGCCATCACCCCAGAGACAGAAATACCCCTGATTGGGTTCATTTTATGCACCTATGCACATTCCTATAACATATTTGATTCGAAGTTTAATATATATACTGCATTTTTCTACCCTGTGACTCAAAGCGGTTTAACCAAGCAAAGTGTGTGTGTGTGTGTGTGTGTATATAATTCATACAAATAAACATCAAAATAATACAAGATATTGATATGACATAATTCATTCAATCAAAAACAACAATAGAGCATTAATCATCATAAATACAATATACAATTCAGTAGCAGCATATCAGTAAGAACAACATCAATCAATAGGGCCCACCATCTGCCCATCCACCACTGTCCCAGCCCTTCAAGTCCTGGCTGAGCAGCAGGGCTTGGGCCATGGAAACCAACCACTGAATGTGCCTTTATCTCCCATGGCCGGCCAGGCCAGAGAAGGACCAAGTTGGCGACAGCCAGAGGAGCGCCGTCAGCGGCTCTCGAGGCTGAAGTTCCCTCCAGCCACACCAATTCTCCTCCTGCTGGATCAGCCAGGAGGGAAAGGGAGCATCCTGCGACCTTCACCAATGGCGGGAAAGGGCCAGTGGACCTCGGCAATGGAGAGGGGTAGTTTTTGAAGCCGCCAGGGCATCTCCAGGTGTCGCTCATCTCCTCCAGCAGGCTTCCGGTCGAAATGGCAGTGGTGAACCTCAGCGGCAGAGGGGAGCAGCTTTTGAAGCCACCAGGGTGACTCCAGGTGCTGCTTATCCCCTCTGGCTGGCTGCCGGTCAAAACGGCGGTGGTGAACCTCGGCAGCAGAGGAGAGTGGCTTTTGAAGCCACTGGAGTGACTCCAGGTGCTGCTCGTCCCCTCCGGCCAGCTGCTGGTTGAAACGGTGGTGTTACTTCATCAACACGAATGGATCCTGTTGATGAAGTACAACCCATAGACTGTCAATTAGCATCGCCTATAAAAGTAAATAGATAAATGAGACAGTTAGTTGCTCCAAAGGACCTCATAATCTATGCTTCCATTGAATCAAAGACAGAGAGAGGGAAAGCAAGAGAAGGGTGGAAAGAGGGCAAACAAACAGCATATGATTGTGTTTTTGCATTTCATTTCAGTTGAGGTTGAAGTTGATAATTTCTCTAATATTTTAATATTTCAACTTCTAGAATTATCTATAGCAGTGATGGCGAACCTTGGTACTCGAGGTGTTCTTGGACTTCAATTCCCAGAAGCCCAAGTCAACACTCCTGCTGATCAGGGCTTCTGGGAATTGAAGTTCAAGAACAACTGGAGTGAAAAGGTTCACAATCACTGATCTATAGTTGAGAGGAGGACATAGGCTCGCCCTCATTCAGAAGTGCATTTGTCTTGCCATAAACCCAAAGGACAGTGAGAAGATTCCAAACTTGGTGGATTTCTCTTGTTAAAAATAAATTAAATCAAACACCTACTCCTAATCCTTCTAACTCTGCTTACAAAGACAACTAAACAAGTGTGCTTTTTTATTTAAACAAGAGCTGGCCTCTGCTACAGTATGATCCTCTCTACTTTGTGGGGAAATGTATTGAATTTCTGCTGAGCAGACGTGAACATTGTTGTTATAATGCCTTCTCTTCCTTCTAAATCTCTTTATTAATCTCTTTTTTCCCCTCTTCCAAAAATTCCTTTTGAATCAGGTTCATAGGTCAAGGCTAATGAAGGCAATTACTGAGGGATTCTAACTTCTGAGGCAGAATAAAATCAGCCAGAAAGTCATGGTGTTGATCTACTTTTGGTCCCTTTCCCACAGATACCACTTTCAAAACAAAACAAAACAAAAACAATAAGCCTTGGTTATCAGAAGTAGAGTTCACAGGATTCAAGTAGAGCAAAACAAAATGAGCCAGGCATTTGGAAAGTCCTTCATCTTAATCCAACCAAGGAGTGATAATCCAGTTCATTGGACTTCAATACTTTGAATTTTGTCAGCTAAATTGACATTATTAGATACTTAGGAACAGAGCCTGCTGGCTACAGGACAATGAGTTTCGTTACTTTTATTTTCATATTATAATAGAATCAGCATTGGGTTGAAGAAAGTGATGGGGGATGTACACTTTGTCTTCTTGTTTGTTCATTACTGTCAGCGGTTGACTGATGTTCTAAGAGCTACCTGCATGGAGCGCTGTTTACCTTTCCACCGGTGGTCCCTATTTATCTACTTGCAATTTCTTGCTTTCAAACTGCTAGGTTGGCAGGACCTGGGACAGAGACAGGAGCTCACTCCGTAGTGCAGCACTCAGGTCTCAAACTGCTGACCTGTGGACTTTCCAGTCATCAAGTTTTAATAGCAGCATGGAATTGCCAAGTCACTGGCCTCTCCTTCCCTGAGATTCTGAGTCAGAGTTTACAATCTGAAGTGGGCCATTTTGATATAGAAAGGGGCTCTTGGGATATCAGAAGGGTTGGTCCTTATGAGGTTAGAGAGGCAGACAAGATGAGGAGCAAGGAGGCAGGAATTGAAACTGGACCAGCAGACTGTGGATAAGGATACAAGGAAATCTATGTGAATGGGGCCATTTGTAGATAATTAGACAGTATGTCAAGAGCCAAATAAGAGTGAAGAGGAGACATGTTTTTGGCAACTGGGCAGCTGTTAAATTGTACCAAACAGCAACAGCAGTTCTTCTTGAGCTCTCACATGAACTTTATCTATAGCACATATGGCACATAGAACATTTTTCAAAGTGGCTGAGAATAGTGGTATGGATTCCTGTCGGTGCACCATAGAGCAAAGTGAGCATCTTGTTCTCTGTTGTGGCCAATCGGATATTCCAAGGAAAAGCCTATGAAAAAAAGAGAAATGAAACAGCTCCCTGGAGCTCATATTGAAGAGCAACTGGTATGCAAGATGGCTCTGCTAATGGAGGTGCCATGCTGCCATCATGAGTAATAGCCACATAGAAGGAAGGCTCTGGAGCAAAGCAGGACTTGCCAACAGGCCATATACAGAGTGTTCCTTCAAGTTATAACATAGCCCTACATGCTAAAGCTCGTTCCTTCACTGTTGCACTGCAGGGGTGAAGAGAGAAAGAAAAGCTCAACCCCATGCCTGCCAGTAGCCACCCTCCAACTCAGGGGCCTTCCAGATGCCCTGCACTATGTCCTCCATCGCCCACATAGTAAAAAGGTTGGCAGAAACTATAGGAACTGTCATTTACATAAGAACATAAGAACAGCCTTGCTGGAACAGGCCACAGCCCATCCAGTCCAGTATTCTGTCTCACACAGTGGCTCACCATTTCCTTCAGGGTATTCCCAAGCAGATGCCTTCATCTGTTTAGGATTCCCTGGAAATGGCATTGAGAGATATCCTGCCTATCTCTCCAACCCCGAGGTTGTCCTTAAGTATCCATTATTATAGCCATTGATCCCCTTGTCCTCCATTGACACACCTGGAAAAGACAAAGTTGAAGGTTGTTGTACAGAACTAAGGGCCCTATGTTTATTCCAACAGCATTTAATTTTGACATCAGTACAGACAACATGTAGCCACAGTACAAGTGAAGTGAAGTCAGGCACTGAAAGACGAAAGGGTGGGGGAAATAGCTTAGAAACCCAAATGCCACAGCTGATAAGGAGTAAGGTAAACAACACATGAGTATTAAAATTTAAGCTCTAGTAGCTTGTGTAGAAGCACAGGATAATAAGCACAGCTGGGTGTCCCGCAAGGTACTTGAGAGCCCTACTGTTTTTATTAGCTGGTATCATTGAGGAAATATATGCCTGACTACATTTATGGGGCCATTTAGAACTTTAAAACAGGCTCTTCTTCTTAGAAAGGAGCCATTAAAATACTCACCCTCCAAGGTATTTCTGTAGATTAGCATACCATTGATTCAGTTGTGACATGTCTTGTCAAATAAATGGTCCCTCAATGGTACTCTGTAGGCAAAGGGTAAGCATCCAAAGAAGCATTCGGTGCTGTTGGAGGTATGTGCTGCCGATGATTTGAAAAGGAAGGTGGATGCAAGACAGAACAACTCTTCTGGGTTTGGTGTATGCAAACCAAGACACAGGACACAGCCTCGGGCTGGGTTAACTCAGGTTTATTGCATCGTGGACAGAGGGAACATGAGGTAATGGCGGATCGATAGCTCTTTATATACAGTAGTAATACATTTGAACGTGGTGCCATGGTAGCCCATTGGCTACTGTCTGTGTGACGTCATTGCGGGTCACGCCCTTCTTGTCCAGGTGTAGGTGGTGGCGGGAAAACTTCCCGCGCTGTTGCCTTTGATGAGTTCGGACCAAGAGAGCTTGGACGCTCGCTGCTGCCAGCTGGTGGTCATTAGCTCGCGTCCTATTACAGGGTTTATATGATACAGCTGAAGGTTACATTGTTGCTATAGGCAAGGTTACATTGGCTCAGATACATTGTAATCCATGTGTAAGATAAAACCATCAGAACACAACACCCCTCCCCCCTAGGACGAGACAAAGTCTCGAGCCCACACTTAAACACACTCCCCCCCCCCTTAGGAGACAAAGTCTCTCAGCCAAGATGGCTTATTTCGAACACGCTGGGGTCTCGATGCGGGCTGCCTCTCCCCGGGTTTGCTACCTTCTCTTTGTCCCCTGGTTTCCTGTCCTGTAATTGGAGAGGGAGACTCGTTAGTGACTTGCCGCGGCTCCGCGGCGTTGTTGGGAGGTGTGCTCTTTCTTAGGGAGGAACCGGGGGCACTGGGGGCTAACGAAAAACCCCTCTTCTCGCTTGGATGGGTGGGGGAACACTCCTGAAAACCCCCCCGGCTCGCAAAATCAAAATCAAAATTACAATCGGGGGCAGCGGTCACGAACTCCTCTCCCCCTTCCCCGGCCCCTGATAGGACTGGTGTATCAAAAGGGTATGAGTCGGGGCCGCTGCTTCTGCCTTCCCCCCTTGCTTGGGACTGTTGTCCGCTGCTGTCTCCCCCTTGGGTTAAGCGGGTGGGGGAGAACCCTAACGCTGAATCCTGTTGCTGAGCCCCACTGACTGGCCCACTCACTCGGTGCCTCAGTTGGTCTGCGTGCCTCCTCCAGAGGAGGCCGGTGTTAGTCTCGACCCGGTACGACACTGGCCCCGTCTGTTCTACAACCGTCCCTGGTACCCAGGCTGGCCCTGCGCTGGAATAGTTCCTGCAGTGAACAGGGTCACCGGCGGCGAAACCTTTCGAGACTGCCAACCCTATGTTTTTCCCTTTATCCTCGACTCTCGTCGGGTCTAGCCTGGACAGGATCGTGGTCAGTTTTCGCCGCATCAAGAGCTCTGCCGGCGAGTAGCCTGACGCTAAGGGGGTTACCCTATACGCTAAGAGGAACTGGCATACTTGGTGATTCAGGTCCCCCGGGCCCATGCGCCGCAACGCCTCCTTTGTTGTACGCACCAGCCGTTCCACTTGGCCATTCGTGGCCGGGTGAAACGGTGCGGATGTGACATGCCGAATGGCGTTTGCCTCCATGAATGCTCCGAACTCAGCGGAGGTGAAGCAACTAGCGTTATCGCTGACTAAAGTGTCGGGTAAACCGAACGTGGAAAAGACTCTCCTTAGCTGGCTAATTGTTGTGGCGGAGGACGTGCTCTTTACTGGGATAACCTCCAGCCACTTGGAGAACGCATCCACCACCAGGAGAAACATGGTTCCTCGGAATGGGCCAGCGAAATCTACGTGCACTCTGGACCATGGCCCCCTTGCTGTGTCCCATTCCCTATGCGGAAGACGGGCCGCCTCTGGTCGGGATCCCTGGCATGCCTCACAAGTGCCGACCATGTGCTCAATGTCCGCGTCCAGCTGTGGCCACCAGAAGTAACTCCGGGCCAGCGCCTTTGAACGAACTATGCCCGGGTGGCTGACGTGCAGCAGTTCGAGCACCCTCGGCCGCAGGGGCGTAGGGACCACCACCCGTTGGCCCCACAAAAGGCACCCCCTCTCTAGGGACAACTCTAGCTTTTTCCGAAAAAATGGGTCGAATTCTGTACTCGGGGACGATGCCGGCCACCCCTTCTGTACCCATGAACTAACTTTCTCCAGCGTTCTGTCCTTGCCTGTCGCCCTAGCAATGTCGGCTGGTACTATTGGTGGTGCGTCTAAGACCTCAATTAGCAACACCTGGCGGTCTCTTTCTACTCTCGCCTTTTGGTCATCCGACAAGGGCAAAGGAGATCTCGAAAGTGCATCAGCATGGCTGATCTCCTTCCCGGGCCGGTACTCCAACTCATGTTGGTATGCGTTGAGAAAAATAGCCCATCGCAGCATTCTCGGGGACAGGATCTGCGGCGTGGGCTTGCTTGCCGTGAAAATCCCTAACAGTGGCTTGTGATCGGTCACGATTTTGAATGGGCGGCCATACAAAAAATCGTGAAATTTTTTGGTTCCCGCTACTATTGCTAACGCCTCCCTGTCGGTTTGTGCGTAATTGCGCTCCGCTTGGGACAGGGACCTTGAGTAAAACGCTACCGGGGCCTCCCTTCCGTCATCCAACACGTGGCAAAGCACCGCCCCCACCCCCACCGGGGATGCATCACAGACTAGGACCACTGGCCGTTTGGGGTCGAAGTGCGTCAGGATTGCCTCAGATGTTAGGAGTTGCTTTAGCTCTTTGAACGCCCTCTCGTGCTCGTCACCCCACATCCATGTCTCCTCCTTTTTAAGTAACCGATGGAGCGGTTCGGCCACGGACGCCTTCCGCGGGAGGAATGTATGGTAAAAATTGAGGAGCCCCAGGAAAGACTGTAGCTCGGTTTTGGATGTGGGGCGAGGGGCCTTTTTTATGGCTGCTACTTTGGATTTAGACGGCTTAATCCCCTCGGGTGTGATCCGGAACCCTAAAAACTCGACCTCAGTTTCAAAAAAAACACATTTGTCCTTCCTCAGTCTCAGCCCCGCTTTCTCGAACACGGTTAGTACTTTGTCCAATCTCTTTGCCAGTTCAGCCTCACTCCCCCCTGTTATCAACACGTCATCAAAATAAGGCAACACCCCCTCCAGTCCCTTCAGGAGGCGTTCCACAAGCGACTGAAAAAGGCCGGGTGCCGAGTTCACGCCGAACTGTAAACGCGACACCTGGAACGCCCCTTTATGTGTAACTATCGTTTGTGCCGCGGCCGTGGCGGGGGTCACAGGGAGTTGCTGATAGGCTTGTGCCAAATCGAGTTTAGCGAAACACTTTCCCCCATTCAGCCTGGCCAAAAGGTGGCTGATCACCGGCACCGGGTATGCATTTGGGCGGATCGCCTTGTTAATTGTACACTTATAATCAGCGCAAATGCGCACCTCCCCGTTAGCCTTTAGAGCCGTTACAATTGGAGTTTCCCACTCCGCGGAATCAACAGGAATAAGAATCCCCTGGCCCACCAGTTTGTCCAGTTCCGCCTCTATCTTGTCCTTGAGTGCGAACGGCACCCTGCGCGGTTTGAGTCTTATCGGGCGGACCTCCGGGTCTAGGTCGAAGGCTACAGGGGGTCCCTTGAACTTTCCGAGTCCTTTCTTAAAAACGGCAGGATGCGCATCGCAAACCGCTTGTATTGGGTCCACCCCCACTGTATGCACTCCCCCTATGAACAAACCTAAGGGCTGAAACCACTGTGTCCCTAGGAGGCTACAACTTCCCCCCTTAAGGACAACTAGGGGCAGTTCCGCAGAATGTCTCTTAAAATTAACCCGAAATTTGCCGACCCCCAACACCGGAATGCTGTTTCCCTGTACGTCTCGTAGCGTGGACCTTAACGTTTTAAGTTTGGGCCGCACGTGGGGGTCGATTTTCAAGAACTCTTTCTGGGGAATTATAGAATAGGAGGACCCCGAGTCAATTTCCATCCTAATAGGGGCCCCTTGTACTACTACCTCAACGAAGTAATGGGACTGTCCCGCGGACACGCTGAACACTGGGGCGTCGTCCTCGCTGTCGTCCGAGACGCGGCCCACGCCATCCTGCTTCCTCGTGGTCTGGGCGCCATCTTTGGGCCTCGCTGGACGGTCCGGCCTGGCCGAACGGTCTTGTGACTGCCTCCGGCCCTCCTTCCGTTTTCTGCATGCCTTGGCGATGTGCCCCCGACGGCCGCAGGTGTAACACTCGGCCTTCCTGAACGGGCATCTCGCGCGCTCATGGGCCGCTCCGCAACCCTCGCAGCGTCGACCACCCTTCCGGACCTTCTGGACCTCCTCGCCGTCGCTGCCCTCCGTAGACGACTTTGAGGCCCGTCGAGTTGCGTGCACTGACTGTCCGGGCTTCCCGTGCACCGAATTTTCCGCCTTGCCGGCTCTAGGACGCCACTCACGCCACTGGTGCATCTCGTCCACTCCAGCATTCGTGGACTCTGCGGCTTCCGCGGCCTCTACGACCTCTGCCAGCGTGGGTGGCGGCTCCTTGTTCATCAAGCTGCGCTGCACCTCCTTGTCTTTCAGGCCACACAGCACTCCGTCCCTGAGGGCCATCTCTAGGATGTCGCCCCATTTACAGGGGGCGGCGGCTACCCTCATGGCGGCCACGAATGCCTCAACCGACTCGTCCGGCGCTTGGACTCGCCTCCAAAACGCGCTCCGAGCGGGAAACATTGCCCTCGAGGGACGGAAGCGCTCTCGCAGCAGCTTCATGATGTCGTCCGCCTTAAATTCGCTCACCTTCTTCGGAGCGATGATGCCCACCAGCGTCCGCTTGGTTTCCATCCCGAGCATTCTGGTGAGGATGGCCCTCTTCCTCTCCTCGTCGTCTCCTTTGACTTTGAGTTCCACCAGTGCCACCTGGAAGTCCATCTCAAGCAGCTCCCAGTCTTGCGGTTTGGTGATGTTGAACCCGCTCTGTGCCCTGGCTGTTCCGTGGGGATCCATGATCCCACCTTCGTCGCCAATTTGGTGTATGCAAACCAAGACACAGGACACAGCCTCGGGCTGGGTTAACTCAGGTTTATTGCATCGTGGACAGAGGGAACATGAGGTAATGGCGGATCGATAGCTCTTTATATACAGTAGTAATACATTTGAACGTGGTGCCATGGTAGCCCATTGGCTACTGTCTGCGTGACGTCATTGCGGGTCACGCCCTTCTTGTCCAGGTGTAGGTGGTGGCGGGAAAACTTCCCGCGCTGTTGCCTTTGATGAGTTCGGACCAAGAGAGCTTGGACGCTCGCTGCTGCCAGCTGGTGGTCATTAGCTCGCGTCCTATTACAGGGTTTATATGATACAGCTGAAGGTTACATTGTTGCTATAGGCAAGGTTACATTGGCTCAGATACATTGTAATCCATGTGTAAGATAAAACCATCAGAACACAACACTGGGAAACTTCCATCCCAAAACAAAACATCAAATCAAAATGTTACAAAGCAGCCTGCGAATTTCAAGCTCAGAGCCAGAACTTGGGGCTGTTATCTGTTTGCATCATGCAAATTGTAATCTCAGTTATAGTTCTAAGCCTTTTTAATTCCAGGAGCTGTAAGGTTCTGAGAATTGTAGTCCAAAAAAGTAACTTTTTCCAGACACCGCTACTTGGTGAACAAAGTGAAGTTGGAGGAAGAACAGATGATTGAAACTGGCAAAGGCTGAACCCTGTGTTCTTGTTGCTAATTCTTAGAGATCTCACCAAAAGTGGAGGGGATCCCTTGAGCCTTAAAGACTACATGTCCCTTGAGATCAACCTTCACATTTATTGTTCTGAAAACTTTAGCAGAAGTGTGACATAAAATGCAATAAGCAGATTGTGTTTTAAAACAAAGCCACAGACTAGGTTGCATTCTCTCAAGCTCATGATGAATCTCAAGGCAGTCTGAAATTATTTGGGGTTTGTTTTGCTGGAGATGGAGTGCAAAGGCACTTTGGGGGAGCCACCCAGCATTGGCTTGGGAATATCTGATCCTTTCCATAGAAAGAGGCTACAACTTCCTTGGTATACCAGAGTTTCTGTGCATGCTCATTTAACTGAATTTCAGCATGGCAGTGGGACCATACTTCCCATGATGCAGTGCAGATGTAACATCAGTTGTGTCAGCAAAAGAGAATTTGGGAATAGGAGGCTAGAGCCCATATAATAGAGATCATGGAACCACTTCAGTGCTGTCGCACACTTGTGGATGCTTTAATCGGAATGATGGTCACTTTTGGAAGAAGGCTCTTGGGCCCATCATCTCCATGAAAACACAAAATGTTCTCCCAACCTGAGTCCCTTACAGGATGTCAGAGGCCTCCTTTGAGGACCCAACATTATTTGATGTTAAACATACCTTTGCCTCTAAAGTGCAGGGTGTATTAAATGACTTTGGCAGTTTGAAAGTGACAAACAACACAATACTAAACAACAGATTTCAGCTGTAAGGTCCATACTTAATTGTTGAGTCTTTTTAGGATACGATGTCTAATATTCTTTATAACAGTGGTGATACTGATAAGCAGTGATGCACTGCAATTTTTTTTACTACCTACTCTGTGGGTTGGCCAAATCTGTGGGTGGGGCCAAATCTGTGGGCATGGCCAAATATCCTGCATTATGGGCTATGGAGGCAGGCGTGGCCAACTAAGTGGGTGTGGCCTGGGGAAATTTCCACTACTGGTTCTGCAGAACCTGACAAAACCTGCTGCAGTGCATCACTGCTGATAAGCATGAAAATAATAAGAACAATATAAAAAGGAAACTAAAGGAAGAGGATGCGCTGAAGTTTGGAGTGGACTTTTAGATAAAAATGATAACAGTGTCAAGCCAGCCAACAATGTTCTCAAGCAATGTGCTATGTACAGGCTGGTCAGATTCTTAGATGACGCACACCATTGGAACATAGCAGCCTTCCCCAATCTCCAAGTCCAGCCTGTGATGTCAAATGTGTAATAAAGATGATTTGAGTGGTGGTCAAAACATCTGGAGGATGCCAAGTTGGGTAAGGTGGACCTAGATTAATTTTTAAGGCTGCGATAAGTCCTTTTTTTAAATCATCTGTGATTCCTGTTCAACAGACTCCATAACTTTCGTGTTCAGGGAATGAAGAAGCAGACGAGTAAAGTAGTGAAATTCAGCTCTTTAATAGTGGGGTTTGAACACAGTTTGGATGGGGCAAAACTCGGAATTATATACACTATAAACAGTAACAGTAATACAACAAGCCCATTGGCTAACAGAGTGTGCACCTTTTTGATCCACTTATTTGCATAAGAATAGATACATGAGAAAAGATACATTCTGCTCCTATAAACAGTTGTGGCCTTCTGCGGTGCGGAAGGGGCACTTCCTGTGGTCATGTCTGGCTCTGGAGCCATCACACTTGCAAAGGAATTTCTTCTCCCGATCGTCACGGTGCTCTCGGTGCTTTCGTCAGACCACTCGGACTTCTCCCTCTGCGTCGCTGGACTTCGATGAAGAGGTGGAACCAGGCGAAGCTGAGGAGGATGAAGATGAATTTTGCTGAGCTTGCACAGCTGAGTCAGTGGCACTGATGGTGGAGTGGTGATGCCGGAAAAGCTTGATGCCAGACCGTGCGGCCTCAGACGCTACCACCTCTTCTAGGACAGCCTTGAAAGTTAGCGTCTTCCTGATCATGAGGCGACATTGAGCATCTTCGTCCCTCATGCCGGCCAGCAGACGGTCCCGAAGTGCTTCTTTGATGTTGTCCCACTTGCACGGGGCGGCAATGCGCAGAGCGGCGGCATAGTCTGCAATGGACTCCTCAGGTCGCTGCTCCCTTCTGTGGAAGGCCACCCTTGCTGGGATGATCGAGACCTCTGGCTGCAGGTGTTTCCTCAGTGTGGACATGATTTCTGCAAGTGGCACCACATCCACGTCCCTTGGGAGAACGAGGTGGGTTGCCAGCTCAAGCGTCTCAGAACTGCACTGAGCGAGGAAACAGGAGCACTTCAGGTCTTCGTTTGTGATCTTCTGCGAGGCCATTGAATGGCGGAATCGGTGTTCGTATGTTGCCCATTTCTCTGGACATACTGGGTCAAATGGGCCGATGTTGCTGCCATGTGGGGACGCCATCCCACATTCGTCGCCAGTTTCGTGTTCAGGGAATGAAGAAGCAGACGAGTGAAGTAGTGAAATTCATCTCTTTAATAGTGGGGTTTGAACACACTTTGGATGGGGCAAAACTCTGACTTATATACACTATAAACAGTAACAGTAACAATAATACAACAAACCCATTGGCTAACAGAGTGTGCACATTTTCGATCCACTTATTTGCATAAGAATAGATACATGAGAAAAGATACACTCTGCTCTTGTCAGAAAACACAGTTAACATACATAACAATAACTTAAGGTGATAATTCTGTAATGCAAAATAAAATGCTAATGCCATAACACAATTAAGACAGACAGACATTTTATACCAGCAATATCAGCAATTCGGAAATTGTGTGTGTGTGTTTGATAATTATGAAAGTTTGCAGTAAGGATTGCAAAGGTATTTTAAAATACCTGCCGTTCTGAAGAAAATATGTCCTTTTAAACTGAATGATGATGATGATGACAATGACGATGACGTGCCATCATATCGCCTCTGATTTACGGACACTCTTGTCAGGACTTTTCAGGCATAAAAGTACACAGAAAGGATTTCTTCTGATATTGTTCCAGGGCTGTGCAGCTTGCCCAGAGCTACACAGGCTAATTCTTCTCCTACAAGTAAGAACTGAACTTCTGATCTCTGGCAGCTGGGCACATAAGTCATGGGGGAAATCCTCAAGGCAGGGATTACCCGTGCAATGTAAACAGCACAATACCCTAACCTCCTGTATGCACTAGATGGCAGTATGGTATGCAACGAGAGAATCCAGAGTCTATTCTTTCTCTGTGGTGGCATTGTGAAAGATAGGGAGGAAGTTTGCTTCTGAAGACACATCTGTTATTGTCTACTTCCATATTACTGTTCAGGAATGTCCTGTGGCAGAGATACACATCTCTCATCTGAGGTTTCTTGTGGTGTGACTGTGGGTGGCTCAGATCTTGCCAGGAAATTTAATTTTTTAGACATTTGTAATCTTTCCCAATGTGGGCTCCTATTGAATAAGGAAGCAACAGCAGAGTTTCGCCTCACTGAGAGAACTGTAAAGCTTGGCTCTCATTGTTTCTAATTAAGATTTGTACATTAGAAGGTCAGAAGAATTCACATCCTTTTTTGATAGGGAGCGTAGATGTCAAACCTCATGAATGCGAAAATAATTTTACAATATAGTAAACATTAACTTGCACTTACTTCTAAAGAGACCTCAAGCAGGGTATTAATACACAAGAAACAAATACATTAAATATAACCAGTTAGTGGTCTTCTGTAATGCTCCTGTGGAATAAACATTTCTTTGATGGTATTTGATTATTATTATTTTTGAGTTATATGGAAAAACATGAATGAATGTAAGCATATTCACTGTATGCAAATAAGGAATGATATAGTCTGTGTGGAATAGTTAATGCTGAAGACATTGATTGGGCACTTCTATACAAATCTGCTTCACAAGGGGTTACATCCAGATAAGGTGCCTTACAGGAGATGGCAACATTGATCCAGGTAGCTCATTATTCATAGGTAGCAGCACTCCAGTGTTTCCAGTTAATCCAGTACTCCCCCACCAAACTCTGCCTGGAGATCTTTGGTGTTTCCTGGTGGGCAAATGCGACTCTAGGGTTCAGTGTTCATCTCTGTT
Source organism: Bradypodion pumilum (assembly GCA_035047305.1). Lineage (NCBI taxonomy): Eukaryota > Metazoa > Chordata > Lepidosauria > Squamata > Chamaeleonidae > Bradypodion > Bradypodion pumilum. Next base: position 19,726,881 of record JAWDJD010000002.1, read on the forward strand.
TATAGCCAAAGAGCTAGCTCTGTCTGTGCTTTGCAGATGTTTCTGTGGACATGTGGCAGGCATGACTAGATACCGGAGTGCACGGAACACTCTTTACCTTCCCACCGGAGTGGTATCTATTTATCTACTTGCAATTCCTGCTTTAGAACTGCTAGGTTGGCAGGAGCTGGGACAAAGATGGGAGCTCACTCCGTCATGCGGTACTTGAGTCTCAAACTGCTGACCTGTCAACCTTCCAGTGATCAAGTTCAGTGTCTTAAACACTAAGCCACCACAGACCTCACATTGTGATCTTAAGAGAATGCAATTTTTTTAAAAAATAAAATCACTTTGCTAAAGTCAATGTTTTAGAAATGTTCAAACCCTACAGAAATGCTGCTACTAAAAATTGTACTTGGGATAGATTTCCCCTCCCCCACTTCATGCAGAAAGAAGAGAACATGAGATTGAATCATAGGGATTCTGGCCATGACCAACCTCTTTAAAGCTAGCCAACCTCCATCACAATCTCTTCTCCAGAAACAGCTGAGACACTGATTCAGTTTTACTAGTTCCCCTCTGCAGGATATGTGTATTTCTCTGTGCATGCATCTAAACAGGAACTATCTCTTTTTTTCAACTACAGCTCCCAGAATTCTTATGGCCCACATAGCCAGTTAAAGTGCATGCATTTTGCCTTCTCCGCTATGTACTGAAGGAGTTCTTGTCTTTTATTACTGCTGACACAGTTTTCAGCACATGGAACGGGAAGAGGTATAATCCCTGTGGCATCTGGGGGTGAATTACGGCTACCCAACCTACTTCTTCTTGCTGATGCCTGGATTGTGATAATGGAAAATCTTAGCCAATGCAGGAGTTTGCTTAGGAATTATTGTTCACCACCAGAGGCTGGAACCAGTGGTCTCTTCTGTTTACCTTGGCAATGACAAGCACGGATTGCTAGTTTTATGTTTGGGGTTCAAGTTAGGGAGTGATTATCCCAAGGTAGATGCTTCCACTATTTACAAAGTCTTCTTGTTCTAGGGCTAACCATACTTCCATGACGTTTTTGCCCCATTTCCAGATTATATTTGTGCATGCAATAATGTTTGGGCCTTTTCTGTTTCCTTCCTTCCAGCAGGTGGATAAAGTCCCCAAAGTGGAATTAAGCCATTCGTGTGTAGTCCTTAATAATGAAACTGTAGACAAATGCCACATACAGTAGTTTTGTAACTAAAGGCAACATAACACAATGTGCCTTGATGGTGCTAAGAAAGTCTAAATTTGAGGGTAAAATCAAGCCAATGGTTTCTAAGTACAAGAAAGGAGATTCAGATGAAACATTGGGAAGGACATCCTGATGATAATTGCTATTCAACAAAGGAGTGGAGTGCTTCAGAAGGCATAGACCAGGGTTTCTCAACCTTGTGCCCACAGGTGTTCTTGGACTTCAATTACCAGAAGCCCAAGTCAGCACACCTGCTGATCAGGACTACTGGGAATTGAAATTCAAGAACATCTGGAGGGCCAATGTTGGGAAACCCTGATATAGACTCTCCATCATTGAAGGTTTTCTATGAAAAGGTTGAATGGTTAGCTGTCAGGAGTGTTTTAACTTTGGATTGCTACAGTATTGGACTAGATGATCTTTAGAATCATTTCCAATTCAGCAGTCCAATATGTCTATAAATAAGAGAGATCAGGGGACTTACAATAAGGATATTGTAAATTAGTGTTTTAGGTGCTTAATTGAGAAGCCAGAAGTTGAAAATTTGATTTCCTCACTGTGCCACTTGGAGGAAGAGCCAGCCTGTATAGCAATGGGCAACATTCTGGACAGGTTATCCTGCTATGGTAACAGAGTAGACCATACTACCATACTCAACACCGATCATCAGGTGACAGTCAACCTGACAACCCTGAGGACTTAACAGCCTTGGGTGCCAAAGCCCACACGGAAGGGTGATGGTCCCCAAGTGGATTAAATCCCACTTGAATCTATCTTGATGGAGGGCAGCAGCTTCATCAATACTGGCCTGTTGCTGAGGAGGGCTTTGGGTGCCAAAAGGGCTCAGGACCAGAAAGTGACTTGCAGAAGTGAATTAGTGGTATGGGTGCCACTACACCCATCCCCAGGACAATCTTCATTGCTGATCACAATGAGGATAGCCAATATGATGATGATGATGATGCATAGTCCCAGGGTGCTCCCAGAAGAAGGGAATAGTAAACCACTTCTGATCTCTAACTCAAAAACTGCAGTGGCTCAAGTGGCTAAGACACTGACTGGGAGGTGGAAGGTCAGCAGTTTGATTCCCGAGTACTGCAGGATGGAATGAGCTCCCATCTTTGTCCCAGCTCCTGCCAACCTAGCAGTTTGAAAGCAAGAAATTGAAAGTAGATAAATAGTGACCTCTTCAGTGGGAAGGTAACAGCGTTCCATGCACTCCGGTGTCTAGTCATGCCTGCCACGTGACCACGGAAACATCTGCAGAAGTTGACAATGGCTTTGAAACAGAGATGAGCACTGAACCCTAGAGTCGGATACAACTGGCTTTCGAGCAAGGGAAACCTTTTCCTTTACAAAAACCCTAGAAAGGGTTGCTATAAATTAGAGTCAACTTGATGGCATGCAATTATTATTACTTCATGACTATAGCTAGCAACTTGCAAACTCTGCTTTCTCTTACTCTTCTGTATCATTTTGCCAGGTGTATAACTTCAAAGAATTGGATATTTACCCGCAAGTGGGAGAAAGATAAGTTGGCCAATGTACTACCAGTTCAACATGATCTGTTTCTTTCCTGAACATTGCCAAATAGGACAAAAGGACATGTAAATTTACACTGTAGATGCACTAATGCATTTCTAACTTAAAATCAATTACTCGGTTCTACTTGAAAGAATGATAGTGACATACTGTATGTGCTGTTAAATTGCTTCTAACTTCTGGTAATCCTGGTAGGGTTTCCCCAAATACATGAGATATTCAAAGAATAGGTTCTATTGCCATCCTTGAGTGAGTTTCCATGGCTGAGTGGAGATTGGAACTCATGTCTCCTGAGTCATACAGCAACTTTCTGTCCACAGTAAATGCTGGCTCTTGGATACTGGTTATTAACTAAAAATACAGAAGCCAGAACACAGTGGAATTTTACTCTATGTGTAACAGCAACCACATAAGCCCTTGTGCAGGCTCTGTGTTGTGCAAAGCCTCACAACAGATTATGCAGTCAGGGCATAACACTACCTGCAAAGGGTAACCCACAAATACAGCTCATGCCTCATGTATGAATAGCCTTTCACTCTTAACAAATCTGGGAGTCCTTTGGTTTATACATTGTATATTGATTATGATTGTTTAAGATTGTGTGGGTTTGTTTTTTGTATTTGATTTGTGTTTTATGTTGAAAAATTTGATTTGTGTTTTATGTTGAAAAATTAACTCTTGTACACAGCCCAGAGTGAGAGAACATCCCAGATGGGCAGTTGATAGATAGATAGGTTAGATAGATTAGATAGATAGATAGATAGATTCTGGACAGAATGTTCTGTATCTTTGTTTTAAAAATTGAAAATTTTTGAAATGCTTGCTACACAGCTCATATAAAAATGTTTTCCAGCAAATTGTGGTTGGTGGTTGTTTCAGAGCTATTTATAACATGCTTGGAAAAAAAGGAAAGAAAACCAAAGGTTTCAGAGGCTCTACAATCATGTTGTCCCTTCAAAAGGGGCAGCAAAATGCCCAGCATTCCACCCTTAATCCTACATTCTTGCCATATTAGATTCAGTCTTAAAGCCAAAGGTCTCTCAACTTTCCCTTGTGACAAACTCATCTGAGTTTTTTCCACGATTAAATAACAACAAAGTAAACAATGCTGGTCTCTCCAGACTTCACTGTCATTTCATCTCTGAGTTCATAGTTGCTTAATGGGGAAGTCCATACTTTGCATGCAGATTCATGAAGATTTCAGTCCCTAGCATATCAGGGTCATAAGTGTTCGGTCAACAAACAAATGAACGTAGGAAGCTTTCTTATGCCAGAGAAGGCAAAAGATGGATTGTGATTGTAATCTGTTGGTAGATCTTTGAGTGATTTGTTGTACTGCATATCTCTAATTAGGTACTGCAGTGGCTCAAGTCGCTAAGACGCTGACTGGGAAGCGGAAGGTCAGCAGTTCGATTCCCGAGTACTGCAGGACGGAAATGAGCTCCCGTCTTCATCCTAGCTCCTGCCAACCTAGCAGTTCGAAAGCAAGAAATTGCAAGTAGATAAATAGGGACCACTTCGGTGGGAAGGTAACAGCGTTCCGTGCGCTCCGGTGTCTAGTCATGCCTGCCACATGACCACGGAAACGTCTGCAGAAGCAGATAGCGCTGGCTCTTCGGCTTAGAAACAGAGATGAGCACTGCACCCTAGAGTCGGATACGACTGGCTTTCAAGCAAGGGAAACCTTTACCTTTACCTTTATATCTCTAATTGGTTACCAACAGCCTGTCCAGACAGGCATAAAGTCTACTCTCTATGGTGTTTTACAGTGGATTGGTCTACCTCCCCACCTCCAACATTCAGACACGTTGGACGCTGTAGTGGTCCCAGTCACCCCCCAGGCTCACTTTTGGACATGCTCCCATATATACATTTCCCATTTCAGGAGGCTGAGAGGGGGTATGATATCACTCTTCGGGTACTTGAAAGACTGATATGTAGAGGAAGGGCAGGATCTGTTCCCAATCATCCCAGAGTGCAGGACATGCTATATTCAGCTCACAGTACAGGAAACCAATTGCTTCATGAGTTGGTGACCATTCCAATGTTGGAGCATTCAAGCAAAAATTAGAGACGTGTCTGTCAGATACACTTTGATTTAGACTCATGCACTGAGCAGTGGGTTGGATTCAGTGGCCTTGTAGGCAGTGGTGGGCTTCAGCAGGTTCGCACCAGTTCACCAGAACCAGTAGCAGAAATTCTGGCTGGCCCCGCCCATCCAAGTTTTGAAATAAAGTAATCCTAATTCGGGTGCAACACAGGGCTATTCCCCTGGCCACACCCGCCATACCACACTCACAGAGGAGGCAGTAAAAAAAAAAGAATCCTACCACTGCTTGTAGGCCCTTTCCAACTCCATTAGGCTGTGATACTATGATTCATATCAGAGTTCAGAAGTAACTCAGTAAGTGTGGTAACTGGAAGCAATTATTTTGGGGGGTAACAAAGGGGCAAAGCAGTTACTTTGAATAGAAAGTTCAGCATAATAGCTGCTGACGTTGTTAAATTTCAGATGTGATGAGCAATGCTTATCTATTATTGCAAAATATTGTGATGTCACCACACTTGGCCATTATGAGAGTGATTTTGTTTGAGTGAAATGAAGTAACTTCAGAGGGAGCTCCCCTGGTGGCTTGGTGGGTAAGGCTCTGAGCTTGGAGACCTGAAGGACAGGGTTTGATCCCCAAGAGCTGCACAATGGGGGACATGAAAGGAACCTCATTCGGACATCCCTTGCAAAAATCCTTTCAACCCAGAGTAATCTCTGACACGAAAACACACACTTGGGAGGGAATGAAGTAACATGTAACTTGTTGATGTCCCTCATTATTTGCAAGTAAAAATACAAGCAGTGGATTATTTTTGCAAAAGCAAGACGAACACATTAGCTTTTTTTCCCTTGGCAATAACATTCCAAATTCTGATTTACACAATGAAATCCTACATTGAAACCCAAAGCCCTAAGCTGTCTTTAGTTTTCCACTGGGTTCTTTTGAACTCCTCCATGTGCTTTAATTGGTCACAGGTCATAAATCAGGACAATGATCTTTCTAATAATAAATATAATCTCTTTGCTAAAGTAAAAGTCACATTGTTCTAATGATTTACAAGTGAATGGTCCAGGGTGTGTTGAAATGCCTCCCTGGGCAACAACAACAACAACAAATAGAAGGAGAACAAAATCAAGTATGTTATTCAGATTATTTCCTTCTAGCTTTTCTCGGAGTAAGTACTGATCCTGCGATGCTGTTCACTCCTCCTCCTGCAGAATCCAAGCTATTTGCCAGACTGGCACCCACTTATATCTCCTTACAGAAAGAGTGTGAGATATTGGCTGTAACAGGGTGTGTAAAATGGACAACCAGAGGAAAATAAACAGGTGTCTGAAGTGGGTGTGGAAAAGATTTGTTCAGCAATCTTACTCCCTTTTGGTCAAGGACAACTCTGTCTCTAGAGAAGAGACGTGGAACCTATAGGTTTTCTGTTGTTGTTGGTCAACAACATCTGTGATCCTTGACTAATGGACTGGAGACTGAGCCCAACAATATTGAAAGGCTCCCCCTTCTTTCATCTATTATTTTATATCCCACTGGATTGTGGTGGCTTAGTGGTTAAGACACTGAACTTGACAACTAGAAGGTCAGCAAGTCAGCAGTTCAAGACCAGAGTATTGCATGATGGAGTGAGCGCCCGTCTCTGTCCCAGCTCCTGCCAGCCTAGCAGTTTGAAAGCAATAAATTGCATGTAGATAAATTGGGACCACTTTGTGGGAAGGTGCCTAATCATGCCTGCCACATGACCACAGAAACAGAGATGAGCACTGAAGCGTAGAGTCAGATACGAATGGCTTTCGAATAAGGGAAACCTTTACCTTTCCTGCAATGATGAGCTCTAGGCAGCTTGCATGGCTCCTTCCAGAGAAGTCCCTGGAAGGTGTTTTTCCCCTCCTCCTGAGAAGTCAATTTAAAGACAATCCTGAATGTTACTTCTGACTTATTTATTTATTTATTTAAATTTATATGTATGTTTCTTACATAGCTTGTTTTCTACTGAGCTGTTAAAGATGGGGAAGATTTATAAGATAAAGAATTTAACTAATAAATGCAGAATTTCAGACCATGTTCTAATTCATCAGATTAGCAAACAAATCTGCCTGGGTGACTGAAATGAGTTGATGGCACGAATTTCAGTATTGGAACAATAGTTTCCTATATCCCTTATAGCCTTTTGACATGTCTAGAGCAGAAGTTCTCAACTTACAGCCCATGGGATAGATCTGGCCCATAGCACCATTTCATCTGGCCCACACCCTTGCTCCAGTCACTGCTTCAGCTTCCGCCGCCGCCACCTCAATCCTTGTCCCCTTTTTACTTGCTACGTCCTAATGGTGTTCCATAGCAGGGTGGATGTTGCAAGCCTTACAACATGTGCCCTGCTACAAAGTGCTGTTGGGGAAATGCCAGGCCAAGCAGAGGAGACAAGGACTGAGGAGGAGGTGGAAGCGGCGGATGCACTTGGCTGCCCATGTCTTACCCAGGGACCGCTCTGGCTGAGCTTGGGCAAGAAGGATAGCCTAGACTCCTCCTTCACTCACACCATGCAGGTCCTCCAGGCCAGTAAGCAGGGAAGCATTGGGGGGGGGAGTGGGGGGACTCAGGGTGGTCCTGCCACCAGTGATGGCAGTGTGGGGGACATGGTGAGGGCATAGGGTGGTCCTGGTGCTGGCTGTGGTATGGGGGGTTGGGGGGTCCCTGCAGTAGTGGCAGCAGGGCCACCAGTCCAGCCCACCAACTTTCTGAGGGGGCGTGAACTGGCCCATGGCTTTAAAAGGTTGAGGACCCCTGGTTTAGAGAGTCAATAAAGGAACAGTATTTGGGGTTTTTAAATCTACCAACTGAATTTTGCCAAGAACAGCTCAATGGGTGTGCAGTGATGTGGGCCAGAGGGGGTGGAATTTGAAAAGGCATTGGTTGTGATCTGTCTTTGCATTTGGCAGGGATCCTGATTCTCGTATGTTAATATAAAACCTACAATACTTTCCTTAGGTGGAAGGCACTGTAAAAGCGAAGGTGTTTCTTCTCATGTTGCTTTCATCCCCTTTTTGTTCCAGTTTTTCTGTAAGTTTTCAAATGTGTTCCTCATGTTTGCACCTTGTCTATAAAAGTAAAGTTATCCCTTGCTCGAATGCCAGTCGTATCTGACTCTAGGGTTCAGTGCTCATCTGTTTCAAAGCCGAAGAGCCAGCACTGTCTGCTTCCGCAGATGTTTCCGTGGTCATGTGGCAGGCATGACTAGACACTGGAGTGCACAGATCGCTGTTTACCTTCCCACTGAAGTGGTACCTATTTATCTACTTGCAATTTCTTCCCTTCAAACTGCTAGGTTGACAGGAGCTGAGGCAGAGACGGGAGCTCATTCTGTTGTGCAGTACTCAGGTCTCAATACTGACACTCTAAAGCCATTTATTTAGGCTAACTAACCCTCTAAAATCAAAACACAGTGGTTTGCCCCAGTTCCTTTGAAAGGAGATTGAAAGAAATAAGTGCAATCATGTGTAATAACTATTGAAAAGAGAAGCCAGTACATGAAACCTCTAACAAATGGGGACTCTTAAAAGCAGGTGGCCCCTGACCCATTCATTACTGAGGCCAAATTTCCATCCAAAGGTGTTTTCCTCTACAGTATTTGCACTTTAACCTTCTCCTATTTTGCTTCATCACTTGCAGGAGCACCATCCAGATTGTCAGGCATGCCCCTAAGGCCCTCTGGCATCCACTTGGGTAGAAGAGCCTTCAAGGACATGCCAGCCTAATGGGTCCCGTTTCCCCACAGGGAGGGGACTTAAATACATAAGAACATAAGAAGAGCCTTGCTGGAACAGGCCACAGGAGCCCATCCAGTCCAGCATTCTGTCTCACACAGTGGCTCACCATTTGCTTCAGGGTATTCCCAAGCAGATGCCTTCATCTGCTTAGGATTCCCTGGAAATGGCATTGAGAGATATCCTGCCTATCTTGCCAGTCCAAAGCTTAATAGGTAGTGATCTCGCCATGATACAAGTTTACCACCCTTCCATCACCATTACTCTGCCCTGCCTAAAACTCAGGTCAATGTAACGGTGTGTTTTTTATTTTTATTTTTAAAAACCAGAATGCTACCAACCACTGGCTAGTGATACAAGAGATAACTAAGTAGCCAGTCCATTGCACACATTCAGTAATTATAAAAGTAGTTAAAATGTATAATGTGCAGACATTAACTTAAAGATGCAGCAGCTGCAGTGGATTTCAAATAATGCTGGCAGAAATTCCTTTGTTCTGGCTATATTCTGTTGTTCTGCCAGATTTCAGGGGAATTATAAACTCCCTGAAGGATTTGCATGCAGAACTGCAGTGCTGGCTAAGATCAGCTGTTAAAAAAAAAAAGTAAAGGGCAGAAAAGGGGAGGGGCTGACTTTGTTTCAGATTTTTGAATTTTTGATCAAATCCCCATTAACTTGGTAATAAAAGTGCAGAAAACCACAGAGAAGCATAGCCGCTAGTCTCCCAGAAGTCATCCATTTCTCATCAACTGGCCCTCAAAGTCTCAATAACTGGCTCTGAGACATTTGTAAAATACATAATTGTTTACTTACAGTTACTTGGTATTACAGATGTGTGCATGCAACCAGCCAAACAGCAACAAACAAGCTGACAACAAAGAGAGGCAAAGACGGAAAGAACACAGAGCAAAGAGAGTCAGAGTTGTCTTTGAATTCAGAGGTCTTTTTTCTTTATTTGAGTCAGACACGCCACCAGCATATAATAACATGCAAAGCTAAAATTAACACATCTAAAACAAAATAGAATTTAAAAGGGCTAGATGACATCTGCCTAATATTGGGCCACATCAACAGCATTTCCTCTTGCCAACATAAGGTCCTCCTCAATGCACGTTGAAGGGCATTGTGTGCATTGTGTCATATGGGAGATAGTTTGTACTTCTCTGCATTCACACAGGCTGTCATCTACAAGGAAACCCCACTTTCTCAGATTAGCCCTTGATCTTCCTACCCCTGCACACAGTCTGTTTAAAGCTTTCCACACAGGCCATGGTTGTTCTTGGCCAGGCGGTAGAGAGTCATGTGGTTCTGCCCAGTTATCTGGTAGCTCCTTGCTTGCCTTCCATAGTTCTAAGGTGGTCTGTGGAGGCTGGTTGTTCAGGGGGTGGGGGGCAGAAGTTTTGTGGAAACTATGCCTAGATTTCAGTCCCCAGAAGCACCTTCTTGAATTCAGAGGTGAGTAGGATAGATTGGTTAATGCTAGATAAAAAATACAAAGTCATCCCAGCCCATAAAAGTCCTTCTCAGTCACTCCAATTATATGTACCATGCAAGGTTGTTATAAAACTCTAATTGACTTAGCATCAGATCCAAATATCCTCCAGGTCAGGGAAATTGGATACTACACCAGAACAAAGTTAGACCAGAGTCAAGTTTGTCCTAAGTAATTTCTAACATCCCTGGTTGGTACAGGTTTAAATTCAGGTAAAGTAAAGGTAAAGGTCACCTGACTCTAGGGTTCAGTGCTGATCTCTGTTTATAGCCAAAGAGCTAGCATTGTCTGTGAGTGCAGATGTTTCCATGGACATGTGGCAGGCATGCTTGAACACCGGAGTGCACAGAACACTGTTTACCTTCCCACCTAAGTGGCACCTATTTATCTAGTTGCAATTTTTTGCTTTCAAACTGCTAGGTTGGCAGGAGCTGGGACAAAGACAGGAGCTCATTCTGTCCTGCAGTACTCAGGAATCGAACTCCAACCTTCCAGTCATTGAGTTCAGCATCTTAACTACTCGAGCCACTCCAGCTCCTGTGAAATTTAACACAGTTAAATTCAATGCAGCATCAATTGTCCAAAGTCTACTCAACTGCAGTTCAGCTGCATCTTTAGCTAGTTACAGTAGGACTGTGTCCTTACACTAAAAAGGGGATTTAAATGCAAGTAACTTGCTATTTGTGATTAGTTGTTTCTTTGTTTCCAAGCTGTGGTCCATATAAAATATTGCCCTCGGTGACTCTATGGCAGTTATGGCTAGCCTTGGCACTCCAACTGCTCTTGAACTTCAATTCCCAGAAGTCCTGATCAGCAGGAGTGCTGATTTGGGCTTCTGGTAATTGAAGTCCAAGAACAGCTGGGGTGCCAAGGTTTGCCATCACTGCTCTATGACATAGTCTTTAGTAGCTAGGAAGGAACTGATGCTACAGGAAAGTTACTTGTCTATGGCTATTGCCTATCTATTTTCCTTGTATGTACTGTATATATCTTTTTCAGTCTAATTTTTCTATGTGCTTTCTTTGGCTTCCGCTTCCTAAGCCTTTATTTTCAAAGCAAGCAAGCTGAAAATGGAAATCAAACAAAGGTTACATTCTACTCATGACGCCTCTCCTACCAAACACAGCCCATTAGGGGTGAGGGGGAAAGAGAAAAAGCAAACAGTGACAAAAATAGATTTAGCAAATTACCAGCCCAACTCTAGCTAAGATCAAAACACCTGCAGCTGGCTTGCATATTCCTGCTTATGTGTCTTTTGGCAAGGCATGTTCCCCCTGCCATTTGAAGGCTAGTGGGCATAAAGGTAGTAGGAGTGATTCTACAGTGTTCTAGTTCATTTTGTCCAGTCTGTGCTGCAGAAGTAAACATAAATGGGTGAACATTTGAGAATACTGTACCAAGTTTATTCCCTGGAACCAATTGCTGATATTCCTTTCTGATTCCTAAGCATTTTCCCTTGATTACTGTGAAGGCTAGAAAAGATTTCCCAATGAACCTGTCTCTGGCACTGGTCTTGTGTCCTACTTTATTCCAGAATGTAATGGCATATTTATGAATTTTATTTTAACTAGTACCTGCCCCCTGCCTCCAAGAATATATTATCTAAATATTAACAGGAGGGGTGGAACTGCGAAGAAAAGGACAAGAAAGGATCAGCAGAGATACTTTTATGAGAAATGGGTGAGAAAACAGGACATGATTTAAATCAGGGGTTCGCAACCTACAGCCCATGGGCCAGCCCTGGCCCTCAACACCGTTCCATCCGGCCCATGGTGACAACCATGGAAGTGGACAGCCTGCAAATGAGCAAACACACCTGCCACCATTGCGTCCAGCCCGCATCGCAGTCTGAGGGGAAGTTGCCCAGCCCGTGGTGCCGTAAGGTTGAGAACCCCTGGTTTAGATGTATGGGAATGCAGCTAAACTTGGGAAACAGTTGCAGTTTCCAGAATCCCCAACTGGGATTTCTGCATGATGTCATTTTAAAAAAAATAAAATGGTAATTTTTCCAAGCTGTGAAAGACAACCATATGCTCTTGAGCTGTGTGAATTGTTTAAAGGATTTTCTCTTCATAAAATACTATATAACATATCAGTCACCGAGTGGTATCCCAGAGGAGTAAAAAGACCGCTCGGCAGCCCCCGCCCCCAAAGATGGGAAGGCTCAAATGTGAAAAGTTTTGGTTGAATCTGAAGAAGAGGGTGGCAGAGAAAAGAATGGAAAGCAAGTTGCGACCAACGGGAACTAATCCCTGGATAGTCTGGTCAGTCAAGGAATCCTCATATACTGTTAACGCAGTACAACAATGGAAACAATTACCCAAGGAAGTGGTGAGTGCTCCATCTCTGGAGGCATTCAAGAAAATAGTAGACATCCATCTGTCACATCTGCATTGACCCAGATTGCTACGATGAGTAGGGGGTTTGACTTGATGGCTTTATAGGCAGTGGTGGGATTCAATTTGTTTTACTACCTACTCTGTGGGCGTCGTATGGTGGGCATGGCCAAGGGGAAAGACCTGTGTTGCACCCAAGTTAGGACTACAGTAAAGCCCCAACTTACAAATGCCTTGAGTTACATAAAATTCGACTTACATAATGATTTTGTGCTAAAACCATGTCTTGATTTACAGGATTTCCTTTGGGTTTGCTTCGAGTTACATAAAGATTCTTTTTCCTATGGGTTTGCTTCAAGTTACGTAAAAAATCATTTCCATATGGGTTTGCTTCAATTTACATTAAAAAAATCATTTTTCCTATGAGCTTGCTTCAAGTTACATAAAAAACTGATTTAAGCAAGAGCCTACAGAATGGACTCTTTCCGTAAATAGGGGTTTTAAAATATAGGTAAATGTTTCCCTTGCTCGAAAGCCAGTTGTATCCAACTCTAGGGTGCAGTACTCATCTCTGTTTCAAAGCTGAAGAGCCAGCGTTGTCTGCTTCTGCAGACGTTTCAGTGGTCATGTGGCAGGCGTGACTAGACACCGGAGTGCACAGAACGCTATTACCTTCCCACCAAAGTTGTCCCTATTTATCTACTTGCAATTTCTTGCTTTTGAACTGCTAGGTTGGCAGGAGCTGGGACAAAGGCAGGAGCTCATTCCGTCCTGCAGTACTCAGGAATTGAATTGCTGACCTTTTTACTGTACTTTATTTCAAAATTTGGTCAGGCAGGGCCAGCCAGAATTTCTGCTAGCAGTTCTGGCGAACTGGGGTGTACCTGCTGAATCCCAGCACTGCTTATAGGCTCCTTCCAACTCACTTATTCTATGATTCTATACGCGCTGCCCAGTATGGCCTTGCTGGCTGGGGTATGGTGGGGTTCATAGCTCAGCATCTCTGGAGAGTGCTCAGTTGATGAAGGTTGGTCTGTCTGCAAGAGCCCATGAAGACTGGCTGTGTCTTGAATTCTCAGAAGCAATTGAGAGATTTCATTGTACACAGTCCAGGGGAGGAGTGTTTCAGCTTCGCAGCTGGTTGAAAAGGGAAGGGGGAGGAGAAGACTTTGAGCAGATTCTACTTGTTTGCGATGGGACATACTGGAAGGGGTGTCACTTTACAGAATGGCATGGAACAGAGCAGTGCCTGTTCCTTCATTCACGCTCAATGTCCATGTTTGTAAATAAACAGAAAGGATGCATGCACACACACAGAGAGAGAAAGGGAGATTCCACTGGGGTACGTCTGTACTGTTCTTTCCTCCAAAAAGAAAGCTGCCTCTTGTAATTCTACCCTCACTGTTTGGAAGAAGACTGGGAGTGGCTTCTCAAAGAATGAGGAAAACTGCAAATAGTCTTTTTGATTCTGCCTCTCTGGCTTGCTTTCTAGTGCAGGATCTCATTCCACCAGCTCATTTATATCGTCCATCACCCACAACAGTGGGGTAATGCACAAGCCTGGGTGAGCAATTTGGATCAGCCATAGCTGTGCTTCTATCTCTCTTCTGCTCTGCAATTACATCAGCATGCATTACCCAGTGGTACTTGGTAGGCCCCATCGTTGTAGGTATCTCCACTTGCCATCCCCCACCATGTCCACGCTGCCAAAGACATTGGCGCTTAATCATCCAAACCAGCCTCCTTCCAGGGAGCAGCAGCAAAAGAGGCAGGACGTTGTTATCTGCACAGAATCTTCAAAGAGTTGCAACAACAGTTAAGCCTCTTTCAGCTGTTTTGCTACCCAGGCTTTTTGGAGTTATCACCATGGAGACATGGCACAGGCACTGCTTCTATTTGCTGGTGCGCGTGATAAAAAGTGTGCCCAAAATCCTCAGCCAGACAGGCAGGCTGGAGAGACCAAAAACAAACAACAAACAACACAAACCCAGAATCAACAACTCAGGCAACACTCTCAAATGGATTTTGCTTGCGTGCATTGTTCACGGGGAGAACAAAAAAAATGAAAGAGCAATAACAGATGTGACAAATATTGGACACAACACTGCCAGTGACATCCATTAATTAGATAACTGAATATGAAAGAAGCAGCCAAGGAATTTCAGAACAGGAGGGAGACCAACTTCTTCCACTAAGACTGCCATGGATTTTGGGATTCCAGTGCCCATTTCCACAGGTTTCCCCACTCATTTCAGTGAGGAAGGGATGGAGACATGGAGTCCCTCCTCCCTAGAAAGCATTTGGACACCTCATGCTTTGCTGCTTTGCCCGTTAAAGTCAAGTGATGTAAGGTGGAGAAATGGGGAGTTGAATGTGGCTCAGCCATCTTGGTTCTGCACTGAGCCCACCTGTACCCACGCTCATGGTATATTAGTAGTCCTCCTAGTAATAATATCTGTGTTTTCTCAATCTCAGTGTCAGGGATCAAAGCCACAGCCATTCTACCCTGCTTACAGTTTCTATACTTTAGTGTCTTGCAATGAAGACAAAAGAAGGAGCCGTAACAAGGCTAAACACAACTTTATTGCATGATGGTTAGGGTGAACATGAGGTAATGGCGGACAACGGCTCTATTTATAGTACACTGTACATTTGAACATGCCGGTGTGGTAGCTCATTGACTACTGTCCACGTGACGTCATTGATCGTCACACCCATCTTCTCCAGGTGCGGTGTGGCGGGAAGGTTTCCCGCTCTTCAGGTATTCGGGAATCTGTACCATGTGAGCTGGATGCTCGCTACTGCCACCTGTGGCCACTTAGATCACATCCTTATACAGCCTGTTACAATGTGTTACTGATTAGATACAATTGGATACATTGACTGGTTACATTCTGTTAAAGGGAGCATTGCATCATTACATTCAATACATAACATATACATATGTATATGTTGCACATTATTGATCTGCTTATTTGACCAACAGCCCATCTTTCCTGCAGAAATGAGATTCAAGCCAACCACCAAGAGGATTTTTTTTAAACTCCAAATTTAAAATCTGTTTGTTTATTTAATGGGCCTCTATACTACCTTCTGGGAGGTGCTCCCAAGCTGTGCGATTTACATAATTAAAACCCAGACATACAAATAATGATAGTTTAAATACTTTTGAAAATCAATCCCCAGTTCTAGGTGAACAGTTAGTTTTTATCCTGATACCAACAACATATGACCAATGTTGGTGGCACCAGTTGGACCAAACAAATTACAATACCAGCACACAACTAAACAAATTGTAGAGGGACTGCAGTGGCTTAGTGGTTAAGATTCTGAACCTGATGACCAGAAGGTTGGCAAGTCATCAGTTCAAGACCCAAGTGCTGCATGATATCGTGAGCTCCCGTAGTCTGTCCCAGCTCCTGCCAATCTAGCAGTTCAAAAGCAAAAAGTTGCAAGTACAGTAGATGAATAGCTTTGCCGCCCTGAGTCGGGTTCTGCCTGAGTGGGCGGCATATATAAATATGACTATTAAATTAAATTAAATTAAATTAAGGTAAGGTAATAACATTCTGTGTGCTCCTGTGTCTGGTCATGCCTACCACATGACCATGGAAATGTCTGAAGATGTAGACAGGGTTGGCTCTTTGGCTCTAAATGGAGATGAGCACTGTACCCTAGAGTTGGACACGACTGGCTTTGGAGCAAGAGGGACCTTTACCTAAACAAACTGTAATATTAAAACACAATGGTCAAAATTATCTCACATCATTACTAAATGGCTTATTTTTCAGAGGAAAATTGCTTTGAGCTGTTTGTTTGTTTGTTTGTTTGTTTGTTTGTTTGTTTGTTTGTTTGTTTGTTTGTTTGTTTGTTTGTTTGTTTGTTTGTTTGTTTGTTTGTTTGTTTGTTTGTTTGTTTGTTTGTTTGTTTGTTTGTTTGTTTGTTTGTTTGTTTGTTTGTTTGTTTGTTTGTTTGTTTGTTTGTTTGTTTGTTTGTTTGTTTGTTTGTTTGTTTGTTTGTTTGTTTGTTTGTTTGTTTGTTTGTTTGTTTGTTTGTTTGTTTGTTTGTTTGTTTGTTTGTCACTCTGGCCAGTATACAAAAGATTGAAAAAATTACAAGTATAATAAGAAATAGAACATTAAGCTAAACCTAGCTAAGCTAAGCAATCACCGTAGACCTCATTAGTTGCACACTGAGTCACACAAGTCAATATGCAGTGATTTCTTAACTTAGCTCAACTTGGTTCCAGAAGTTATACCATTTATGTTATGCCAGAATAGTTAGGTACAGAGATTTGGGCCACTGGAATGCAAAGCTATTTAATTAATAAAAAGAGCACAGGACTTCTCTGCTAAGAATTTCTTACTCAGCAGTCAGTTGTCAAAAAGTATGCTGCAGTAAAAGGATCTCAGGCTGACTACCCAAGGAGAAGGGGAGAGGGGGAAACTTTTTCTTGTTTTCAAGAGAGATTTGTAAACCTGAAATACATGTTGAGAAGGTTCTTCATATTCCCTCTCCCTTCAAAGGAACAGCTGGTTAAGACAGAGCCTTCTTAGCAACAGCACCAAGTTTGTGAAATACCTTTTTTACAAAAGTGGCTTCTTCTTCTTCTCCTTCTGACAAATGACCATAATTTTCTTATCTCCTTGGGTGACTGGAGCCAACCCAAGATTCCTACCCCAGAGAAATAATTTCTGCAGTATAAATAACAAGGCTATCTCTCCCATCCCCACCCATACCAATCAAGAACCAGATGGTGTTCTTTGTTATGCAGCATTATTCCAGGTTCTGTCCTGCCTTGACTCATGGCTTTATGAAACCCACAAGTGCAGTCTTGCACACTTTATTTTAAAATCTCTCTCTCTCTCTTTTAAACTCATTATTTTCCACTACCTCATCATTGGGGGTGGGGACTTCTTACAAGCAACTGTCAAACAGAAGTCGATTTCACATTCAATCAAAAAGGTGGTGGCAGGGTGGTGGTTGCCAGATTTAATAATAATAGAAGAGACATTACTGTGGCAAGTCTACACATCATTCTGGAAACTCACAAAAAAAAGTTACAGTTCTTCGAAAACCTTTGCATTGGCCCCAATAATGGAGCTTTTCCTCAAGCACAGCATTTCCTTTGGTGTACCAATTTGCTATTCAAGGTCATGCCCACCTCAGAGATGCAAAGTGAGCACACCCAATTTCATAACGATGCAAAATGACTAGGAAAATAAAATCAGTCACATGAGCCTGCTGGCACTGACAGATTTTTTATTATTATTATTTCTGTTCCCAACGATTCTTCCAAGAGAAATGTGAATGGGAGAATTTAATTATAACAAGTGCAGATTAGCATGCTGTGATTTACGGTGTGTTTCAAACAAGCATGCATGATCAAAGGCAGAAGAGCATGTTACCAATAAAATTAAGGACATGGCACTAATGCATCTGAATTGCTTTATAACATTTTAATTTAACACTACCTTGGTGAAGCAGGCGTGGCAGTAGGAAGGAATGGCTCTTCCCACTTCTTGATGCTATCGCTATTAAGAAATTATGAATTAAAAGGGCTAGATGAGATAAAGTGGAATAGTGAGAGCAGGTCCAGTTTCTGTGTATTATCAGTTTTCACCTCACAAGCAAATGTTACTATGAAAGACAGGGAATCCTCTCCCACTGTTGGTGCATGTGTCCTCATGCAATAAAGATTGTGCCAAGAAACTGAGTTCTCTACTGTTGCTCTATGCTAGTTATTATCCTGCCTTAACTGGTTGGGAGATTCTGGAAGATACAATCCAAGAAAAAAAAATTTTTTTCCAGTTCTGCTCATGGTCAAGCATGGAAGGTTTGCACTATAACAATACAAGAACAGAGCAGTATCCCAACATTTGCCAGGAAACTTTGGCTTAATTAGTGGTTTCCAGTTATTCAAGTCTGTTTTGTTCGAGTGTGGTATTCCCCAATCTGTTCTCCTTCAGAAGAACTACAGTGCCCATCAACTCCAACTTATCGCTTATTCGTCTTTGGGGCCTTTAGTGTATGGGACCAAAGACAACCGGACAACCGAAAGGTTGGTTTAACACAGGTTTATTGCATTGCATGAGGTTCCAGTGAAGCATGAGGAATGGCGGTGATACATCTCAATATATACAGTAGCTCTCTACATTTGAATCTTGTAGCACGGTAGCTGATTGGTTGCTACCGGCGTGGCCTCGCCCAGGCACGCCTCTTTCTTCAGCTGCTGAATGCAGGTCTTGCTTCAGCTGCTGAATGCAGGTCTTTCTTCAGCTGCTGAATGCAGGTCTTGCTTCAGCTGCTGAATGCAGGTCTTTCTTCAGCTGCTGAATGCGGGGAAGGTTTTCCCGCGGCTGTCTGTGATTGAGCAATGTGAACCATGTGAGAGTGAACGCTCGCAGCTGCCCTCTATAGGCTGTCTGCTCGCGTTCCTTCATAGCTGATATCGTTTGTATCTGGAGTGGTTACAATCTTGCCTTACAGTATAATGAACATGCATACATACATAACATCCCTCCCCCCTAGGATGGGACGAAGTCCCGCAACCATTGTGGCTTGCCGCACGTTCGCTTGGGGCGTGCTTGCGCCTGCCCTAATTCTGGAGAGCCTGTGATCCCTGACTCCGCGGGCGCTTGTCCTGCAACGGGAAACGGGGATTCGTTAGTGGCTCTGTGGGGCGTCCGTGCCTGCCTTGCGCTTGGGGAAGGGAATGGGATGAACAGTTGGGAGGTAAATCCCTGCCTATTGCCCTCGGACCCCGGGGACCCTCCTAGTGTGAACCGCGGCACCGATGAGGTCGCCCTTGGGGAATGGCTACCTTCTGATCCCTGCTCGGGGGACCTTAAGACTGTGGTGGTGGGCGGACTCGCTGATGCCTCTGGTCTTGGAGGTGTCGGTCTCCGGAACATGGGCGCTATATTGCATTCTAACTCACAGGGGCTACTGGGACTGGAGGTACCAGGGGCTGAACTGAAACCCCTCTTTTCGCTAGGACGGGTGGGGGACCACTCCGCTAACTCCCCCTGGTACTGTAAATCAACGTCTAAACCTCTATGGGCCTCTGAGCCTCGGGGGGACTTCCGCGGCTTCCGCGGGGTATGAGTGTGGTTGGGGCTCCTCCTTTCTGACGGGGACTCCCGCAACCCGGGGCTCCTCCTCTCTGGCAGGGACTCCCGCAAAAGATTTCCGTGGATCGATTCCCTTTCCTCCCCCCTTGGTGGGGACCCATGCTCCCCTTTTCCTCCCCCTTGGGCTAAACGGGTGGGGGAGTACCCTAACGCTGAATCAATGCTGGCCTCATCCTCGTCTTGCTCTCCGGGGACCCTACGCCTGAGTTGGTCCACGTGTCGCCTCCACAGGAAACCTGTACTGGTCTCTACGCGGTATGAGACGGGGCCGGTTTGGTCTACTACGGTGCCCGGCACCCAGGCTGGCCCCGCGCTGGCGTAATTCCTGCAGTATACTGGGGCGCCTATGCTGAAACTCTTGGTGGGTTCCACCCCTATGTTCCGCCCCTTGTCCTCTACTCTCGTGGGGTCTAGCTTGGATATCCCCGTGGCCAGCTTCCTGCGCATCAACAGCTCTGCGGGGGAGTACCCTGACGCTAAGGGGGTGACCCTGTATCTCAGCAGGAATTGGCACAATTTCAGGTCGAGGTCTCCGGGACCCATGCGCAGTAGCGCGTCTTTCGTGGTGCGCACGAGGCGCTCTACTTGGCCATTGGTGGCCGGGTGAAAGGGGGCGGAGGTGACGTGCCGAATGGCGTTGCGTTCCATGAATGCCCTGAACTCGGCGGACGTGAAACAGCTAGCGTTATCGCTGACGAGGGTGTCGGGTAAACCGAACGTGGAAAAGACCCTCCTTAACTGTTTAATGGTTGTGGTCGAGGAGGTGCTCGAGACTGGAATGACCTCCAACCACTTAGAGAACGCGTCCACCACGAGGAGGAAAAGCGTTCCCCTGAATGGGCCAGCAAAGTCTACGTGAACTCGGGACCAGGGTCCCCTCGCAGCGTCCCATTCCCTAGGTGGCGAGCGAGCCTCTTCTGGCCTTGAGCTTTGGCACGCCTCACAAGTGCCGACCATGTGTTCGATGTCGGCGTCTAACTGGGGCCACCAAAAGTAACTGCGGGCTAGTGCCTTAGAGCGTACGATCCCCGGGTGGCTGACGTGCAGCAGTTTAAGCACCCTCGGCCGGAGAGACGTGGGGATCACTACCCGCTGTCCCCACAAGAGGCAACCCCTCTCCAGGGACAACTCTAATCTCTTTTTGAAGAATGTGTCAAATTCCGCTGCTGGGGAAGACACGGGCCACCCTTTCTGCACCCAGGAGCAAACTGTGGCCAGCGCTTTGTCCTTGCCTGTCGCTTTGGCGATTTCGGCCGGTACTACTGGAGGGGAGTCTAGGACCTCTATCATTAAGACCTGGTGGTCCCTCTCTACTCCGCCCACGTGGCAGCAATCCCGGGGAATGGGGGACCTCGACAGAGCGTCGGCATGGCTTATCTCCCTCCCGGGCCGGTATACCAACGCGTGCTGATACGCGTTGAGAAAAATGGCCCATCTGAGCATTCTCGGGGACAGGATCTGGGGTGTGGGCTTGTCTGCGGTGAAGATGCCCAGCAAAGGCTTGTGGTCAGTCACTATGGTGAAGGGGCGGCCGTACACGAAATCATGAAATTTCTTGGTCCCCGCAATTATTGCTAGCGCCTCTCTGTCTGTCTGAGCATAATTCCTCTCCGCTTGGGACAGGGATCTAGAGTAGAAAGCTATCGGGGCCTCCCTACCGTTCTCCAGCACGTGGCAAAGCACCGCCCCCACCCCCACCGGGGATGCATCGCATATCAGGACCACCGGGCGTTTGGGATTGAAGTGGGTCAGTACAGCATCTGATGCCAGGAGTCGCTTCAGGTCATTGAAAGCCTTTTCCTGGACGTCGCCCCACTTCCATGCCTCGTCCTTTTTTTAACAATTTGTGTAGCGGTTCTGCCACGGCTGCCTTCCGCGGGAGGAAGGAGTGGTAGAAGTTGAGCAGTCCGAGGAACGACTGCAACTCGGGCTTGGAGGTGGGGCGCGGGGCCTTTTTGATGGCGGCTACCTTGGATTGGGCTGGCCTAATTCCCTCGGGAGTAACACGGAACCCTAGGAACTCAACCTCTGTAGCGAAGAAGACGCATTTGTCTTTCCGCAACCTCAACCCCGCTTTTTCGAATATTGTCAGGACCTTTCCCAACCTTGTTGCTAATTCGGCCCGGCTCCCCCCTGTAATTAATACGTCATCAAAATAGGGTAACACCCCCTCCAACCCCTTCAGGAGGCGTTCCACCAATGACTGGAAAATCCCGGGCGCCGAATTCACGCCGAATTGGAGGCGCGAAACCTGGAACGCCCCTTTGTGGGTGACTATGGTTTGTGCAGCAGCTGCGGCGGGGGTCACCGGGAGTTGCTGGTAGGCTTGGGCCAGGTCGAGTTTGGCGAAACACCTCCCCCCGTGTAACCTGGCCAATAAGTGGCTGACTACCGGCACCGGATACGCATTAGGGCGGATCGCCTTATTGATGGTGCACTTGTAATCAGCGCATATTCGGACTTCCCCGTTGGCCTTGAGCGCTGTTACAATTGGAGTTTCCCACTCCGCAGAATCAACAGGAACAAGAATCCCCTGGCCCACTAATTTGTCCAATTCCGCCTCAATTTTGTCCTTTAGTGCGAAAGGCACTCTGCGCAGTTTAAGTCTGATTGGACGCACTCCAGGGTCCAGGTCGAAAGTCACTGGGGGGCCCTTGAATTTTCCTAGCCCCTTTTTAAAAACCTCGGGGTGCGCGTCGCACACGCTCTGTATTGGGTCAGTCCCGGCGGCGTGTGCTCCCACGGCGTGCACCCCCCCAATGAACAACCCCAGGGGCTGGAACCATTGAGTCCCGAGGAGGCTGCATTTACCCCCCTTGAGGACGACTAAGGGAAGCGTTGCGGTGTACTTTTTGAACTGGACCTGGAACTTCCCAACCCCCAACACTGGGATGCGGTTCCCCTGCACGTCCTTCAGCGTGGCCCTCAACGCCTTGAGCTTGGGCCGCACGCGGGGGGCGATTTTCATGAACTCCCCCTGGGAAATAATGGAGTATGAGGAACCCGAATCCACCTCCATCCTAACAGGGGCCCCTTGTATTACTACCTCAACGAAGTAACGGGGGTGCTCCGTGGAAACGCTGCAAACCGGCGCGTCGTCCTCGCTGTCGTCGGAGACTCGTCCTACTCCGTCCCGCGTCCTCGTGGTCCGTGTGCCGTCCTTCGGCCTCGTGGTGCGGTCCTGCCTCGTGGTGCGGTCCTGCCTCGCCGAGCGGTCTGGAGAACTCCGGGTGGCCTCGCGTCGTTTCCGGCAGACCTTGGCGATGTGCCCGCGCCGGCCGCAGTTGTGGCACTCGGCCTTGCGGAATGGGCATTTGGTGCGGGCGTGGGCGGCGCCGCAGCCATCGCAGCGCCGGCCCTCTCTCTGGACCCTCCGGACGTCCTCGTCGTCGCTGCTCTCTGCAGAAGACGAGTTCGAAGTCCGCCGGGCCGCGCGCACCGAACTCTCTGCCTTGGCGGTCTTCGGGCGCCAGTCCTGAAGTTCGTGCACCCCGGCCGACGTGGCCTCTGCGGCCTGTGCCACGTCGAGGACTTGTTGCCACGTGGGAGGCGGCTCCCTTTTCATCAGCGCGCGCTGAGTCTCTGTGTCCCTCAGACCGCAGAGCAGGCAGTCCCGGAGGGTGACGTCGGGGAGTTCCCACTTGCAAGGGCCGGCGGCCAACCGCAGGGCCGCGGCGAACTCATCGACCGATTCTCCGGGTGCCTGGACTCGCCTCCAGAACGCGCTCCGAGCGGGGAACATCGCTATTGCCGGCCGGAGATGGGCGCGCAACGCCGCCAGGAGCTCTGAAGCTTTGAAGTCGCCCACCTTCCTCGGGGCGATCAGGTCCACCAAGGTCCTCTTGGTCTCGTGTCCGAGCATGCGGACGAAAATGGCCCTCTTTTTGGCCTCATCGGAGACTTCGAGCTCCACCAGCGCTGCGTTGAAGTCTATCTCAAACAGCTCCAAGTCTCCCTGCTTCTTGATCTCGTAGCCGGCGCATGTCTTGGTCCCGTGGGCAGCCATATCCCACCTTCGTCGCCAATTTAGTGTATGGGACCAAAGACAACCGGACAACCGAAAGGTTGGTTTAACACAGGTTTATTGCATTGCATGAGGTTCCAGTGAAGCATGAGGAATGGCGGTGATACATCTCAATATATACAGTAGCTCTCTACATTTGAATCTTGTAGCACGGTAGCTGATTGGTTGCTACCGGCGTGGCCTCGCCCAGGCACGCCTCTTTCTTCAGCTGCTGAATGCAGGTCTTGCTTCAGCTGCTGAATGCAGGTCTTTCTTCAGCTGCTGAATGCAGGTCTTGCTTCAGCTGCTGAATGCAGGTCTTTCTTCAGCTGCTGAATGCGGGGAAGGTTTTCCCGCGGCTGTCTGTGATTGAGCAATGTGAACCATGTGAGAGTGAACGCTCGCAGCTGCCCTCTATAGGCTGTCTGCTCGCGTTCCTTCATAGCTGATATCGTTTGTATCTGGAGTGGTTACAATCTTGCCTTACAGTATAATGAACATGCATACATACATAACAGGGCCAAAATAGATTCCTCAGCGTTAAGGGCTATCAATTTTGATTTGGGGGATCAAGGTAAAATCCTAGTCATGTTCAGGCCAATGGCCTGGAAGAGATTACATTTTCAAGGTTGAATATAACCTATTTTGCTATTTTGTTATTCCTTGCTAAAGGTAGTAAAAGAATGCCAAACTTTGCTTGCATAATGAGGGGCGTAGGGCAGAGAACAGAAGAAAAATTTGCCTAGCACCCTTGGGCAACGTGAGATGTGAGCAGGTCTGGAATTTCACTCAGTGGGTAAAACTGAGGCTACACCCGGTTTCATTGCACCATATTTTCAGCATAGGTTGGTACAGACATCAAGAATATTTACAGTTTGAGCAGTTTAACTGGAATATTACAACCATGTGCCTCCTTTGCATACTTTTCAAGCTACTTATATTAATAGCCTACACCAGATATGTTGGCTCATGCATCTGATGGCTTTAGTCTGACTATTCCTCACTCCCACAAGTGCTGCAAACTCTTTCTTCCCCAGGTTGCAGAAGTTTCCATGGACATGTGGCAGGCATGATTACACAGTGGAGTACATGGAATGCTGTTTACCTTCACACTGAAGTGGTACCTATTTATCTACTTGCAGTTTCTTGCTTTCAAACTGCTAGATTGGCAGGAGCTGGGGCAGAGATGTAAGCTCACTCTAATGTGCAGCACTTGGATCTCAAACTTCTGAGCTGCTGACCTTCCAGCCATCAATTTCACCGTCTTAACCGCAGTAGAATAATGAAGGTCGAAACCTGGTATTTAATCTCAAGTTCATTAACACAGGCAAAGATGGGAGAATTTATTATTTTGAAAATGCTGGTTGGCTTTTTCGGACCTGTTGACAATTGGTAACAATTCTAGGAGTTCTGATCCAAAAAAGAAATATTTCCTGTCTGTGTTCAAAGGTGTGCCATCAGTTCTTTCTGCAGCAAACAGTGAGAGCTTCTAAAGGTATCTAACAAAAGATATGTGCTACCCAACTGTACCTAACATAGTGTGGCAGGTACATATACCAATGCCACCCCCTATACAATGAATTTCCTTGAACTAGCAGATATATATGCAGAATTTACTAGGAAAAGGCCCCGGACTGTGCATATAATTTGCAAATGATCCTCCACAGCAAGGTCTGTTAATGTATGGATATATATTTGCCAGTCTAGGACTTAATTAAGTGTAACCAAAACACCTGGAAGATAATTAGACTTGCCAGATGTCACAGTTTGACCACAAAGGTTCTAGCTAATCCTCCTTTGTTTTGTTTTGGTTAAAAAATAATCACCAAAAACAAATCCGCAAATCAGGATCATATTTTTTTAAGTAGCCCAAGGAAATATTGTGACTATTCTCCATATGTACCTGCATAGTTTATTTAAGCATTTTGAATGGTTCATACTTATTTAGAGACCGTGGGCTATATCAGGGATTACCAACCTAAGGCCCGTGGACTGGATCTGACCCACGATGCCATTTCATGTGGCATTCAAGAAACAAAATGGCCAACCTTTTGAAGCTGTTGGGATAAAACAGCATTCAGGCAGGGCTAAATGGCCATCTGCCCTCAAAGCTGCCTGAGAGAGCGTAACCTGGCCCCTGGCTTGAAAAGGTTGGGAACCCCTGGGCTAAATCCTCCAGTTAGTTCCAGCTAGAGGAAGTCCAAATCCAATCCTTGGCATAATATGTTTTAGGGCAGAGAACAACTTCTGTGTTAGACCCTGGAGAGGCTTTGCTTCACTACAGTGCTGCCACTCACATACACAAGGACCGAGTAGCAAGAACCACTCCTTCCTGGGTTCTGATCAACCCAGGCCCTTTTAAAGGGCCAAATTTCCAGCTCCCACCCCCAACCCATCTAAAAACAACAACATAGAAAGTATTAATTTAAACCAAGGGCTGATACTAAGCAAAGTTCTGCAATTAGTGACACACAAAAAGAAGTCATCTGCAAATACTAAGTACATCCAGTACAGTCATCAGTGGATCACATGCTGTTTCTCACAAATAATGAATCCGTTCTCCAAAAGTGCTGACGGTATCCATAGAGCCAAAGAAAAAGCCCAATTGCACCAAAAAAAAAATTTGATTATGCTGATCTCAGCCGTTCCATCAGCAGCACTCCAGCTGGCTCCAGGAGACTGGAAACCAATGCCTTGTCTTTTATGTGGCTGAGCATGGAGCAAACTTCTAAGGCAGCCAAATTTATTGCACGGGGCAGACCCTGGTGAAACCCACAGCTGAAGATCAAGGACATTGTAAAAACTATGTCATGAGACTAAAAAACACTCATGCCATGGGAAATACGCCAGACATGGTTTAATAAGAAAACACTCTCTGCTTCTTTATGAAGCAGTTCTATAAATGGATTACATGTTTGTGCTGATTGATTGAATGATTGAGAGATAAAGGTGTTTTTCAATAGCTACATGATAGAAGTGATGAGCTACAACATGGCTTACGTTGAAGAAGATTCATGTCTTTGATGGGTAGGAAAAGACAAAGAGAGAAAGCTTTCCTCGGGTTTCCTAGATTGTAGTTTACCTGCTTTGACCTTCCGGCAATTGATAATTTTAGGACTGCTGATGTCACTTCCTCCCTTCTTGACCTTCTTTGGGAGAAGGCATAGGACATACCTGTCAACCTTCCCGGATTGGCCGGGATTTCACGGTTTTCGGCACCGATTTGCACCATTTCCCGCCCCGCGCTGCCGAAACCCCAGAATTTGGCAGCGGGGGAAAGGAGGTACTGCACAGCCCTTCTGCACAGGTTGCCTTCTATGCAAGCAGCGTAGCCTTCTACGCATACGTAGAAGACTTTTATGCTTGCGTAGCCCTGTTCTACGCATGCGTAGAAGGGTTTTACGCTTGCATAGCCCTGTTCTACGCATGCGTAGAAGGCGACCTGCACAGAACCGTTTGCGCAGGTCCCTTATTTTCTGAAGCCGCGGTTGACAGGTATGGCATAAGATGATAGGAGGCAACTTGCATTCATTCTTGAAAGATGAGGCGCAGCTAAGGTTTCCCCCTTAGTTAGCTAGAGATCATTCTTTTCTCAATTTATTTCTCTAATAAACACATTAACTACCTTATTTTCTTCCAGAAAGATTTGTAGCTGTGATTTCGCCCCCTAACACATTGCTAACCATTCAGAAAGAAGACCAAACATGAAATGGATTGGCTCCATGAAAGAAGCCAGAGGCTTGATTTTACAAGGGCTGAGCAGGATTGTTGATATTTTGGAGATCTCTTATTCATAGGGTCATCATAAATCAGAGATGACTTGATGGCATGAAACAACAACCATTAAGATTTTCAAGGGCTGGCAGCACAAGTTAACTTGGCTGTGTTGCTTCTGTTTGCTCTGCTAACACTGCTAACACTGCAGACAAAGCCAAGGGGCAGGGCTTCAGAGGTGTCTATAAAAAAATGTGAATTTGAAAAAGACACATAGAAAAAAGCATGTATATCATATGTGTGGAAACATGCCTTTGAGAATTCTGTGGATGCATTCAACTTTGGGGGATGCATGCAATCTAAAATACAGGAATAAAAATGCATTCTTATAAAAATGCATAAATACTTGCTATACAATATTCCATTGTATTTTGTTGTTGTTGTTTAGTCACATGGTTGAGTCCGACTCTTTGCGGCCCCATGGACCATTAGATGCCAGGCACCCCATTCTCCACCATCCTCTGCAGCCCACTCAGCTCTACGCCCCTTGCGTTAACAATGCCATCTAACCATCTCATCCTCTGCTGTCCTCTTCTCCTTTTGCCTTCGATCTTTCCCAGCATCAAGGCCTTCTCAAGTGAGTTCTCTCTTCAAAAAAAAAAGGGATCTGTTCTGTTTTTTAAAAGGCAGATGCAAACTTTGTACATTCCCAATCCCTGCTTTGGAGTTATGGGAACTGGGAATACTTATTTGAATGTTCCTCATTATAAACATCTGTCCTGCACCTTAAAACTAGCAAACATGATGAAGGATCCTGGGTTAGTTTTCTCTCCACCATGCTATTTTTCAAATGCTAGTATTCTCTGTTTTGGGGTTGGGTGTTAGAGTGAGGGGGAATATTCAAAGCATTGCTTCTTACTCCTCCCCTTCTCTTGTCTGAAGAAGCAAATTCCAGTTTACCACAAAATGAGCTGTTTGTCTAGACCAGACTTTAGGCTCAGGGTTTGAAAAGTGGAACTTCTTACTCTATACTGTTGGTGTGGACATTTTGTCTTTCTATTGATTACTAATTAGATGTGAACTGTTTGAACTTTTGCATCTTGAAAAGCTTGCCTCAGCCAGACAACCCGGTTCTTCCCAGACTACTCTTGAGACCACAGGAGTAAATGGGATTACATCATTGTGGCCAACCAGTAGAACAGGCCAAGTTGCAATGACCAACCAAGATACATGAGACATATGGGTGAAACAATTTAGAAAGGAGCCTGTAACTATCGTAACGATTGTCCATGTTTTCTTAGGGACTGCTTCTTTCATCTCTGAAACAGTGGAACTGCAAAGGAAAATTGTTAAGTGCGTATCTTCCATCTTTGCTGATCTCAGTCACCTGTTTCTCATCTTCCATATAATCCACTCAAGGTTCCTTCAAGCTGTTTTATTTTATTCAAGTCTGCCTCTGTTAATTGGTTTATTTGCAATGGGTACACCTTACAAGAAAAAGGCCATAAATTACATATCTTCATATCCATAGATAATAGCTGTAAATCTGGAACCAGTTAGTGCCTAAACCCAAATGAAAAGCTTGCTTTGATTCATCATGGCCAGCTTTATTAATACATTAAACAAGAGAAATAAACATGGTCTAATTAAGCAGAACAACTGTATGCTCTGGGCTACATGAAGACTATTCAGTTAGGCTCTCTCTTCACTGGTCTGTATTTCACTCAGAACCTCTAGTGATTAATGTTTTGTGTGTGCGCACATGTGCGCGTGTGTGTGCATGTGCGTGCATGTGTGTGTGTGCATGCGTGCGTGCAAGTGTAAGCTCCCTGGAGCTCAAGGGAGAGGGGTTTTTCTAAATCCTCATTTTTGGCTTGACCTTCCGTGATCCAGCATGTTCCAGTTAGTTCTTCGGGTATGTTCTGAAACCATGCACAAGGAAAAGGCACTACTTGGAAAGCTACATTAGAAGAATCAGGTGACAATGCTTTTCCTGGACTGTACCACTTCAGGATGCCCTGATGTTTGACTCTGCTATATTAGCAAAAGTATTTCCTGAGGTAGCTATGATATCTCTAGTTAACTCCACCAGGAGTGATTTCTGTCCAGTCCTTTGCAATGGAATTTGCCTGATGGATTTCTGTTGTGTCCAAATGTATATTGCTTTAAGTTGCAATCGCCATTAAGTCTTTGCTGTAAAAGTGAACCCTTTCTGTAAGGTGCCATATTCAGGTGTTAGCAATGTAATCTGATTGGTTTAGCACAGGTTTCCCACGTTAAGAAAGCCCGGGCAAATGTATCACTGTAACTGCTGCTCTGTCTGTATATAAGTTGCTACCTCGCCTCTGTTTTCCCCATTCCGAACTGAGCTGTAATAAACGACTTGTTGGTTAACCCCCAAACTGCTGTCGCATTGCACTTAATAATCAGACTCAACAGTTTCATAACGAGGAGGACTTATACGCCCACACTGAGGGCAGTGATACTGGTCTCTAATTCCCTCCCACCCCCTTGAGTTACCAGGTGACTGTTGGTTCTCTGGCAGCTCCCTTCTTCCTCTCACTAGAAAGGACATGGAAGCGGATGGGAATTAAGATACATCTCCACCTCATCATTAGGAACCTGGAGTTAGATCAACTCCATGGTCCAAGGATTCTTCTTCTTCAGGAGCTGTATCCAGATATTAGCTATCATCATGGTGATAGTCTTCCTGTTCTAAACTCCTCAGAACAATTCTTCTGAGGACATGCTACACCAGTTTCTCAGGTTCTTCAGCTATGAAGTCCATCTATGTCCAGGGCCTCTCTTCCCAGGGATCTTTCCTTTTAGTGCTGTTTGGAGGATTCTATGCTTTATGTTGTTCCTCATGATATGAGCAAGGCATTGGAGCTTTCTTTGCTTAATCATCAGTTCTTGTTCTTTCTACATTAGTCACATGGTCAACCCATGATATTCTTACCAGCTGTCT
This sequence comes from Bradypodion pumilum, assembly GCA_035047305.1. Classification (NCBI taxonomy): domain Eukaryota; kingdom Metazoa; phylum Chordata; class Lepidosauria; order Squamata; family Chamaeleonidae; genus Bradypodion; species Bradypodion pumilum. Next base: position 19,757,097 of record JAWDJD010000002.1, read on the forward strand.
GTAGATCCACCTTTCAAAAGTTTGATTCTCTTTTCAGATGCTTTAGTCAATGTCCAAGGATATTTGTCATAAATTTACTTTCAGTCCAGGCATACCAGGTATCTCACAGTATGGAACTCAGCAGATCCAGAAGAAAAGTGAGATGGCCTCCCGAAACTAGCACCGGTGCCACTGTCCCCACCCTCACACAAAATGGTGTTGGGTTTTTTTCCATGCGAAGAATTTTTCTCAAATTGTGAAAAATATTTATTTGCATGGGCAACTATTTCCAGTGTTACACCTTGAAGGGACTTGGTTCTACAGCCTCGTGATTAATATGTGCTTGTTTGTTTATTACTTTTAGTTACCTTTGTCATCATTGTAATCAATGTCAACAATATCACCACCACCACAGCTTCCATATTTTGTTATATTTTTATATCCTGATGTTCTTTCATAAAGCTCAAGTTGATGTATACAAAGTTCCTTCCTTGAAGTCTTCCTTACAGTCACTATCATGGTGTAAATCTCTGGAGGGCAGACATACATTCTTCCACATGGACGCATGTCACACCATCCCATCAAATTAAATGGAACCTAGATCAGTATTTTGTTGAATATCTATCAACCTCCATGCCTATGTGCACTTGTCTGTGTGTAGGTTTTTGTTCCTAAAAGACGTGAAGTTTTTAATTCCCACCACCCAGGGACTAGTAGCAGAGTAGCTGGAACCATCCAAAAAGTTGTGTGTACTGGTGTATCTGGTGTAAGACAGAACACTCAGAAATTCCAGTCTAACACACGGACCTATTACATTCAGAAGCACTTAGCATCTTTTGGTAATTTCGTTTGATGTGAGGTATGTGTGTATGTGCACATATGAAAGGGAGGATGTCTTGTGGATTGTACATCTGCTGATATTTGGAGACTAGGATGTCACGTTCAATTAGAAATACACTTTAATTGAAATAACAGAGCTGAATTTGCTGGGAAGATCTGTCCCGGTTCCAGCCTTCACAGTTTAGATCATCTCTGCTTTCAGTCAAGCCATATCATCGCTGCTAATGTTTAAGGAAATTTAGATTTGTGGATAGAAGGAAGAGAAGTTTCTTTTCTTCTTAATTATTCCCTTAGTTCACGTGTAGTTTTGGGACAGGGATTCCACAAGGATTTTGACAGGATTGGGATTAAAGGAGGAAGAGCCTTTTGCTTTCACAAATTTGTGTAAAGCTAAATTGTAAACAAGTATCATAGTTCTCCCCTGTATCTCTTTAATCTGTTTGCATTCTTGCCCATGAGATCTGGAGTTGGGGGGCGGGGGGCAGGGAGGAATGTCTAATCAAACCCATTCCCCAGCTTCCTATCAAGAGACTATTTAGCATGATAACATGCAGCTTACATTTTAAGAGGCATTTGGGAGAATGTTGAATCCATGCAGAGATTGGAATGGCTTCAAGTACAGAAGCATAGTTCAGGTTCCCACCACAACTTGGAAACATTAATTTCATTCATTAATTTTATTTTTTATTGACTAGGGAATTCTAGGAGTGTTGATCCAAAGAACAGAGAGGGGGAAAACTGAATTGTTCAAAGCTCAGGGCCCCCTTCTTTTATGAAATGCTAGCAACAGCCTTCCTGTAGCCAAGTTATAATTTATTTTCATTTGGCACTTCTTTTGGTAACAAGTTTCATGTTTTAAGAGTGCAAGGCTCCTGCACATTCAAGAATGAAGCAGGCCCATAGCTGTTAGGCTGTGGTATGTGTGAACAAAGTATGGGATATTTCTGGACATCCATTGAAAATATTTTTTTATTAACAAAAGTGCCATTTCATGCCCCCTGAGGCAGAGTGAGGGACAATTTTTCCATGGTTTTTAGACTAAGACATGCTTTTTCTGAATCAAAAGGTAACCCCAAATCATTGCTAGTTTTGGGGAATTTTTTTTTAAAAAAAACCCTCCCTACCAACTTAGAACAGGTTGGGAGAGACAAAAATGTGATGAAATTACACTGCTGTATCTTTTTAAGCTTTAAAAAAGAAAAGAAAAGATCAGAGCATAGCCTTATAAAGGCCCAAAAGTACAGGTGAAACTCAAAAAAAATTAGAAGATCATGCAAATGTTCATTCATTTCAGTAACACATTTTTAAAGGTGAAACAAATATATGAGATAGACCCATTACATGCAAAGCGAGATATGTCAAGCCTTACTTCATTATAACTGTGATGATTATGGGGTACAACTTATGAAAACCCCAAATTCACAACCTCAGAAAATTAGAATAGTGAGAAAAGGTTCAATATGTTAGGCTCAAAGTGTCCCACTCTAATCAGCTAATGAATCCATAACACCTGCAAAGGGTTCCTGAGCCTTTAAATGGTCTCTCAGTCAGGCTGGTTCAGTAGGAATCACAATCATGGGAAAGACTGCTGACCTGTCAGTTGTGCAGAAAACCATCATTGATACCCTCCATAAGGAGAGAAAGCCTCAAAAGGTAATTGCAAAAGAAGCTGGATGTTCCCAAAGTGGTGTATCAAAGCACATTAATAGAAAGAAATGTGGAAGGGGAAAATGTGGAAGAAAAAGGTACACAAGCAGCAGGGATGACTGCAGCCTGGAGAGGATTGTCAGGAAAAGTGGACCATTCAAAAGTGTTGGAGACTTATGTCTGATGAAGCCATGTCATCTGCTGGTGTTGGTCCACTGTGCTTCATTAAGTCCAGGATCAATGCAGCCGTCTACCAGGAGATTTTTGGAGCACTTCATGCTTCCTTCTGCAGATGAACTTTATGGGGATGCTGACTTCATTTTCCAGCAGGACTTGGCACCTGCCCACACTGCCAAAAGTACCAAAACCTTGTTCAATGACCATGGGATTACTGTGCTTGATTTGCCAGCAAACTCGCCTGACCTAAACCACATAGGAAGATGAGAGGCATGAGACGGAACAATGCAGCGGAGCTGAAGGTTGCTATTGAAGCATCCTAGTCTTCGATAACACCTCAGCAGTGCCACAGGCTGATAGCATCCATGCCATGCCGCATTGAGGCAGTAATTGAAGCAAAAGGGGCCCAAACCTAGTACAGTACTGAGCACATATGCATGCTTATAAATACTTTTCCGAGGTCCGATATTGTTCTGTTTCCAATCCTTGTGTTAATGATTTCATGTAATATGAGATTGTGAATTTGGGGTTTTCGTAAGCAGGGCAGGTGTGGGGCCCGAATGGGAACATGGTCCCCGCCTGCTGGCTTATGTAAACAATTAAGAACTCTCTCTTCTTCTTTTTATAGTGGGTGGGATGGGTGGGTGGGATATGGGTTTTTTAAAGTGGGTGGGATATGGGACTTTTAAAGTGTTTTTATGTGTTTTTAGAACTTGTTGTAATGCCGCCCTGAGTCGGGTTCTGCCTGAGTGGGCGGCATATATAAATATGACTATTAAATTAAATTAAATTAAATTAAAGCTGTACCCCATAATCATCACAATTATAATGAAGTAAGGCTTGACATATCTCGCTTTGCATGTAATGAGTCTATCTCATATATTTGTTTCACCTTTAAAGATGCATTAGTGAAATGAATGAACATTTGCATGGTATTCTAATTTTTTGAGTTTCACCTGTAGTTATACAAGAGGTCTTGGACCACTGGAGGCTGTCCAAAGAGGCTCTCAGAGAGTAAGGAAAATGAAACAAACAGACCAAAATGTTGTGTCATCTTAATGACTAACTGCTGTATTTTAATGTCAGCTTTCGTGGTTCAAGTCCATTTCATCAGACATAAGCATGAGACATCATGGGCATCCATTTATACACATCAGGTACAGAGGCACACAATGGTTGGCTAGCATAACAGATAAATTTACAAATAAGTCTGACTTTTTACAACTGGTAATAACAGAAGATCCCTGATTGCTATTCAGATTTGCTGTGAAGTTTGGCCCTGTTGGGTTGCAAATGGTTATTAGAGGGATGCAAAACAAATATTGTGGCATTACACATTTACTAATGAGTTTAGTCTTCAGACCTAGCAACTATTGACCATGCTGTGTCATAGTAGAGAACTTGATCCATGATCCTTTAAGTTGTCGAAACATTTTTGTCTTTTTGTTTTGTTTACTCTCTGATATGTTTGCACTGACTAACATGGCTACTACTTCAAAAAATTTCAACTCGGAGGCTGTAGCTTTTAGGTATGAAAATTTGCCTAGAGACCTTTTGCAAACTCTGTTCCCCTAGCCTTCTGAGAATTTAACCTGTCCTTCTTTCCCTTCTCTGCCAGATCTTGTAGTGAAGATGGGGAAATTTTGCTTTAGCCTGCCTGAAACCATGCCTTTATTTTCCTTTTAAATACCCCAAGATAATGAAGATGCCCTTTTGAGCAGTTCAGTATTCTGAGCAGCTGATTACCAGGAATGCTTCGGCCACTAGTACTGCCACTGCTGCTACTCAGTGCATCTGAAGATAAAGCGTCTTCGCCATCAAGTGGCTAAGATGCTGACTGGGAGGTGGAAGGTCAGCAGTTTGATTCCCGAGTACTGCAGGACGGAATGAGCTTCTGTCTTTGTCCCAGCTACTGCCAACCTAGCAGTTTTAATTTAATTTTTTTTTAAAAAAAATTCATATTTATATAGCCGCCCAACTCACAAAGACTCTGGGTGGCATACAATCTTAAAACCCTTAAAACAAGAACAACCCCATTAAACAAATTACCCCACTAAAACCCCCACACATTAAAAAGTGGAAGATTACTTTGATATAAAACCAACTAGCAGGTGGGGGTCATGACATCTTCAGGACCCCACACCTGCCCCACCAGCCATGTTTTCAGATCTTTCATGAAATCTATCTGCAGCCTTAGTTCCACTGGCAGGAGGTTCCAAAGGGCCGGAGCGGACACAGAGAAGGCCCTCCTACTTGTGCTAGAGAGATGGGCCCCTCTAGCAGATGGAACAAGCAGAGAGCACCTCTGGTCCGCTCTGGGTGGACAGACAGACATTCTTGGGGTGATGTGGTCTCTTAGGTATCCTGGCCCACTACCATATAGAGCTTTAAAGGTAATGACCAGCACCTTGAATTGCACCTGGAGGCAAATTGGAAGCCAGTGCAGCTCCCGAAGCAGTGGTGAGGTGCAAGCATAATGCCCACACCCCATCACCATCTGGGCAGCCGCATTCTGGACCAACTGCAGCCTCCGGGTGGTCATCAAGGGCAGCCCCATGTAGAGCGCATTGCAATAATCTAGTCTAGAGGTGACCAGAGCATGAGTGACCATGACTAAGGAGTCCCGGTCTAGGAGTGGGTGCAACTGGCGAATCACCTGAAGTTGGGCAAAAGCCCTCTTGGCCATGGCTGCTACCTCATCTTCAAGCAGCAGTCATGAGTCCAGGAGGACCCCCAAGTTGCGCACCAGATCTGTCTGGGGCAGACTAGCCCCATCCAAAACCAATGATGGTAGCTCCCGAGATAACACCAGGCCCCTAATCCATAGCCACTCAGTCTTGCCAGGGTTCAGTTGTAATCCGTTGTCCCCCCTCCAGACCCCAACAGCCGCCAGGCACTCGAACAAAAGCAAGAAATTTTAAGTAGATAAATAGGGACCACTTCGGTGGGAAGGTAACAGCGTTCCATGTGCTACGGTGTCTAGTCATGTCTGCCACATGACCATGGAAACATCTGCAGAAGCAGACATCGCTGGCTCTTCAGCTTTGAAACAAAGATGAGCACTGAACCCTAGAGTCGGATACGACTGGCTTTCGAGCAAGGGAAAGCTTTACCTTTATCTTATTTATTTTTTCTCTCTTCTTCCCCACACCCACACCCAAGAGACTTCTTAGGAAACCCAGGGACTGTTCCTCTGCTGTCCTTTCCATGAGGATCCTATCCAGTCTTGTGCAAATTTCCAAGGAAATGGCCAGTCATCGAGGCTTACTGTCGTGGTCACACTTCTTTCATTCCCTGAGGCTGTGTTAAGAATTCACACCTGTGCAATTTCCGAATATGAGGCTGAAATCAACACCAGCCTTTTTTCAAGTGGGCTCATTGAACTGCTCAAAGTTTAACTACAGTCTTTGGGTGGCTGGATTTCAAGGCTTAGCACATGTCTTTCTCAAAACATGTTTTTTCTTCCAGCCTGTATACAGATGCTTGGGGAGGGGGATTAACACATTGCAGCTTCTAATTTCCTTGAAAGGGTCTTCTATCTATCTATCTATCTATCTATCGCTCTGTTCTGTTCTGTTCTGTTCTGTTCTGTTCTGTTCTGTTGGAGAAGTTCACTCTTGGTGACTTACAATGTTAAAACCAATATATGTTTCATGCATACATAAAAACAATACCCCCCACATTGGTGATGACTATAATGAATAAATGAAGCCTTGGGTTCAGAACCAAATAAATCAATTAACCAGTGGGGGAGAGATCCTTGAATGCCTCCCTAAATAAAGTTGTTTTCAAGAATGTATTGAATATTTCTGAAGAGGGAGTTGGCTGCAGCTCCACTGGTTGGTAATTCCAGAAAGTAGCAGCTGCCACCAAGAAGGCTCTTTTCCGAAAACCGCAGGTTGTGTGCAGTGTTGTTGCAGAGATGACTACTCATCCAGAAACCTCTCACTGAATAACAATGGCAAGGTGCCCCAGAAGAAGGAAGCGGTAAACCACGTCTGTGTAGTCTCTATGTAGAAAAGCTTCGAAAGGGGCACCACAATTCAAAATTAACTTGACAGCATGCAATTAATGTTGTTGTTGTTGTTGTTGTTGTTGGTGGTGGTGGTGGTGGTGGCGGCGGCGGCGGCGGCGGCGGCAGCAGCCAATGGCATTTTTCCTGCCTCAGGAAAAAAATGCATTCTCGGATACAAGTTGCAGTTGATGCCGACGACATTTTTTTAAAAAGGAAGCTCAATTCCTCAATTCCTTTTGTGAGCTGTGCCTCCCCGCCCCTTCCATCGGCAGGGAAGGTAAAAGGAGCCCAGCTGGGGCCAAAGACGCTGTTCGTGAGCTGTGCATCCCCGCCCCTTCCACCGGCAGGGAAGGTAAAAGGAGCCCAGCTGGGGCCAAAGACGCTGTTTGTGAGCTGTGCCTCCCCGCCCCTTCCACCGGCAGGGAAGGTAAAAGGAGCCCAGCTGGGGCCAAAGATGCTGTTTGTGAGCTGTGCCTCCCCGCCCCTTCCACCAGCAGGGAAGGTAAAAGGAGCCCAGCTGGGGCCAAAGACGCTGTTCGTGAGCTGTGCCTCCCCGCCCCTTCCACCGGCAGGGAAGGTAAAAGGAGCCCAGCTGGGGCCAAAGACGCTGTTTGTGAGCTGTGCCTCCCCGCCCCTTCCATCGGCAGGGAAGGTAAAAGGAGCCCAGCTGGGGCCAAAGACGCTGTTTGTGAGCTGTGCCTCCCCGCCCCTTCCATCGGCAGGGAAGGTAAAAGGAGCCCAGCTGGGGCCAAAGACGCTGTTCGTGAGCTGTGCCTCTTTAGTGTAAGGGACCAAAGACAATGAAACAGCCGAAGGGTTGGCTTAACACAGGTTTATTGCATGATGATCCGGAGGAACATGTGGTAATGGCGGATGAGTAGCTCAATATATACAGCTGGCTATGCATTTGAATGTGGCTCGTCGACAGACTATTGGTTGCTGCCTGCGTGACGTCGTAGGAGGTCACGCCCTTCTTGACCAGGTGAGGAAGTCGCGGGGAATCTTCCCGCGCTGCTGAACCAGGTGATTATGATCCATGAGAACTGGACGCTCGCTACTGCCCTCTGGTGGTCACTAGCTCGCGTCCCCTTATTAGGGTTACGTTGATACAGCTGATGGTTATAATGTTGCACACAGAAAGGTTACATTGGTAACACATGGCAAAGGTACATTGTTAAAGGCACAGCTTTACAGAACACAACATCCCTCCCCCCTAGGATGAGACGAAGTCTCTCAGCCAAGATGGCTTGTTGCATGTGCGTTTGGGCCGTGAAGAGGGCTGCCCCCCCGGGGGCGTTATTGCTTCTTTGTTCCCTGGTCCCTTGTCCTGAAATGGGAGAGGGAGACTTGTTAGTGGCTTGCCGCTGTCTGGCGGCCTTAGGGGAAGGGAAAAACTCCATTGTGGGCAGACCGGGGGCCGTCGGGGCTAACGAAAAACCCCTCTTCTCGCTTGGACGGGTGGGGGACCACTCCGAAAAAAACCCCCGGTTCTGAAAATCAAAATCTAACTTGGTAGGGGTACCCGCATTTGTGGGGACTTTCCGCGAGATATGTATGGGGTCGGGTTCCTCCTCCTCGGAAAAATCCCCCAGGGTATCTATGAGGATATCCTCCTCCCCCCTTGGTGGGGGCCCACGGTCCCCTTCTCCTCCCCCTTGGGCTGAACAGGTGGGGGAGAACCCTAACGCTGACTTATTTCCTGCCTGATCAGTGCCCTGCTCATCGGAGACTCTGCGTCGGAGCTGGTCCGCGTGCCGCCTCCACAGGAGCCCTGTGCTGGTTTCCACTCGGTACGACATGGGGCCGGTTTGCTCCACAACTACGCCCGGCACCCAGGCTGGGCCCGTGCTGGCGTAATTCCTGCAATGCATGGGGGCGCCTATACTGAAACTCTTTGTAACCTCTAGCCCGATGTTCCTTCCTTTGTCCTCTACCCTCGTGGGGTCTAGCCTAGTAAGGATGGTGGTCAGCTTCCTGCGCATTAAGAGCTCTGCGGGGGAGTATCCTGACGCCAATGGGGTCACCCTGTATCCTAGCAGAAACTGACACACTTGTAGGTTCAGATCCCCTGGGCCCATGCGCCGCAACGCGTCCTTCGTGGTGCGGACGAGGCGCTCTACTTGGCCGTTGGTGGCCGGGTGAAAGGGGGCGGAGGTGATATGCCGAACGGCGTTAATCTCCATGAATGCCCTAAACTCGGAGGACGTGAAACAACTAGCGTTGTCGCTAATTAACGTGTCGGGTATGCCGAACGTGGAAAAGAGCCTCCGCAAATGCCTAATGGTCTGGGCCGAGGAGGTGCTCGTGACTGGGATAACCTCCAACCATTTGGAGAAAGCGTCCACTACAAGGAGGAACAGGGTGCCTCTGAACGGGCCCACGAAATCTACGTGCACCCGGGACCACGGCCCCTTAGCCGCGTCCCATTCCCTGTGGGGAAGGCGGGCCTCCTCTGGTCTGGAGCATTGGCAACTTTCACAAGTGCCGACCATGTGCTCGATGTCGGCGTCTAGCTGGGGCCACCAGAAGTAACTCCGGGCCAGCGCCTTGGATCGCACGATGCCGGGGTGGCTGACGTGCAGCAGTTTGAGCACCCGCGGCCGAAGGGAAGTGGGAATCACCACCCGCTGCCCCCACAAGAGACACCCCCTCTCTAGGGACAGTTCTAGCTTTTTTCTGAAAAATGGAGCGAACTCCTCAGCTGGGGAGGACGCGGGCCACCCTTTCTGCAGCCAGGAGTTGACTGTCGCTAACGTTTTGTCCTTCTCTGTTGCTTTGGCAATGTCGGCGGGCACTACGGGGGGCGAATCCAGCACCTCTATCATGAGAACCTGATGGTCCCGCTCCCCCCATGCTCACCTGGCTGGGCGTTAGGGGGAGGGGAGACCTAGATAGGGCGTCCGCATGGCTGATCTCTTTCCCGGGCCGGTAGATCAATGCGTGCTGATACGCGTTGAGAAAAATGGCCCACCTGAGCATCCTCGGAGACAGGATCTGTGGGGTGGGCTTATCAGCGGTAAAAATGCCTAGCAGGGGCTTGTGGTCTGTTACAATGGTGAAGGGGCGGCCGTACAGAAAATCGTGAAATTTTTTCGTCCCCGCGACTATTGCTAGTGCCTCCCTGTCCGTCTGTGCGTAGTTCCTCTCTGCTTGGGACAGGGACCTGGAATAAAATGCTATCGGGGCCTCCCTTCCGCTTTCCAACACGTGGCACAGCACCGCCCCCACCCCCACTGGAGATGCATCACAGATCAGAACTACTGGGCGCTTGGGGTTGAAATGGGTCAGTATAGCGTCGGACGCCAGAAGGCTTTTTAGCTCGCTAAATGCCCTTTCTTGGTCATCGCCCCACTTCCATGCCTGGTCTTTCTTTAGCAGTTTGTGTAGCGGCTCAGCCACCGCTGCCTTTCGGGGAAGGAAGGAGTGGTAGAAGTTGAGCAGTCCTAGGAACGATTGTAACTCGGGCTTGGAGGTGGGGCGGGGGGCTTTTTTAATGGCTGCCACTTTGGACATGGATGGTTTTATTCCCTCAGGAGTCACACAAAACCCTAGGAACTCAACCTCGGTTGCGAAGAAGACGCATTTGTCCTTTCGCAACCTCAGCCCCGCCTTTTCGAATATCGTCAGGACCTTCCCCAACCTTTTGGCCAATTCAGCCCGACTCCCCCCCGTTATTAACACGTCATCAAAATAAGGCAACACCCCCTCCAATCCCTTCAGGAGGCGTTCCACGAGTGACTGGAAAATTCCAGGCGCCGAATTCACGCCGAACTGGAGGCGCGTCACCTGGAACGCCCCCTTATGGGTGACTATGGTCTGCGCAGCAGCGGCGGCAGGGGACACCGTGAGCTGCTGGTAGGCCTGTGCTAAGTCGAGCTTAGCGAAACACTTTCCCCCGTGTAACCTGGCCAGCAGATGGCTGACTACCGGCACCGGATATGCATTCGGGCGGATCGCCTTGTTGATGGTGCACTTGTAGTTGGCACATATGCGGACCTCCCCATTGGCCTTTAGAGCGGTTACAATTGGAGTTTCCCACTCCGCAGAATCTACAGGCACGAGGATCCCCTGGCCCACCAACTTGTCCAATTCCGCCTCTATCTTGTCCTTGAGTGCAAACGGCACCCGGCGTGGTTTTAGGCGAATTGGGCGGACCTCCGGGTCCAGGTCGAAAGTCACTGGGGGCCCCTTGAATTTCCCCAGTCCCTTTTTGAAGACTTCGGGGTGCGCCTCGCACACCTCCTGAATTGGATCAGTCCCAACGGCGTGCATCCCAACGGCGTGCACCCCCCCCCAATAAACAACCCCAGGGGCTGGAACCATTGAGTCCCGAGGAGGCTGCAATTTCCTCCTTTGAGCACGACTAGGGGAAGGGATGCGGCGTGCTCCTTGAATTTGACCTGAAATTCTCCAACCCCCAACACTGGAATACTGTTCCCTTGCACGTCCCGTAGTGTGGACCTCAATGCTTTGAGCTTGGGTCGCTTGTGGGGGGAAATTCCCAAAAACTCCCTCTGGGAAATGAGTGAATATGAGGACCCCGAGTCAATTTCCATCCTAATGGGGACCCCTTGGACTAGTACCTCAACAAAGTAGCGGGGGTATCTAGTAGACACGCTGAACACTGGGGCGTCGTCCTCGCTGCCGTTGGCGATGCGGCCCACGCCGTCCTGCTTCCGCGTGGCCTGGGCATCGTCCTTGGGTTTCGTTGGGCGGTCTTGTCCCGTGGAACGGTCTGCGGAGCTCCTCCGGGTCTCGCGCTTCTTTCTGCACACCTTGGCGATGTGCCCACGGCGGCCGCAGTTGTGGCACTCGGCCTTCCGGAAGGGGCATTTCACGCGGTCGTGGGCCGCTCCACAGCCGTCACATCGCCGGCTCTCCTTCCGGACCATCTGGATGTCCTCGTCGTCGCTGCTCTCTGTGGACGACCTCGAAGTTCGCCCGGCCGCCTGTACCGAAGCCTCTGCTTTGCTCGCCTTTGGCCGCCAGTCCTGAAGTTCTTGGACCCCGGCCTTCGTAGCTTCTGTGGCCTGGGCCGCTCTTACGACCTCCTGCAACGTGGGAGGCGGCTCCTGGTTCATTAACGTGCGCTGGGTTTCGGCGTCGTTCAGGCCGCACAGCACACAGTCTCGGAGGGTGATTTCGGCATTCTCCCATTTGCACGGGCCGCCCGCCAGCCGCAGGGCCGCCACGAATGCGGCGATCGTCTCCCCGGGCGCTTGGACTCGCCTCCAAAACGCACTCCGAGCGGGAAACATCGCTGTGGCGGGCCGGACGTGCTCACGCAGCATCTGCATGAGTTCCTTGGCCTTGAATTCGCTCACCCTTCTCGGTGCAATCAGGTCCACCAAGGTCCTTTTTGTTTCTTGTCCGAGCATTCTGGTGAAGATGGCTCTTTTCTTCGCCTCTTCCGTGACTTCGGACTCGATAAGTGCGGCCTGGAAGTCCATCTCGAAGATCTCCCAGTCGCCCGGTTTCCTGATTTCGAAACCGGCGCAAGTCTTGGTCCCGTGGGCTGCCATTATCCCACCTTCGTCGCCAGTTTAGTGTAAGGGACCAAAGACAATGAAACAGCCGAAGGGTTGGCTTAACACAGGTTTATTGCATGATGATCCGGAGGAACATGTGGTAATGGCGGATGAGTAGCTCAATATATACAGCTGGCTATACATTTGAATGTGGCTCGTCGACAGACTATTGGTTGCTGCCTGCGTGACGTCGTAGGAGGTCACGCCCTTCTTGACCAGGTGAGGAGGTCGCGGGGAATCTTCCCGCGCTGCTGAACCAGGTGATTATGATCCATGAGAGCTGGACGCTCGCTACTGCCCTCTGGTGGTCACTAGCTCGCGTCCCCTTATTAGGGTTACGTTGATACAGCTGATGGTTATAATGTTGCACACAGAAAGGTTACATTGGTAACACATGGCAAAGGTACATTGTTAAAGGCACAGCTTTACAGAACACAACAGCCTCCCCACCCCTTCCACCGGCAGGGAAGGTAAAAGGAGCCCAGCTGGGGCCAAAGACGCTGTTTGTGAGCTGCGCCTCCCCGCCCCTTCCATCGGCAGGGAAGGTAAAAGGAGCCCAGCTGGGGCCAAAGATGCTGTTTGTGAGCTGTGCCTCCCCGCCCCTTCCATCGGCAGGGAAGGTAAAAGGAGCCCAGCTGGGGCCAAAGACGCTGTTCGTGAGCTGCGCCTCCCCGCCCCTTCCACCGGCAGGGAAGGTAAAAGGAGCCAAGCTGGGGCCAAAGACGCTGTTTGTGAGCTGTGCCTCCCCGCCCCTTCCACCGGCAGGGAAGGTAAAAGGAGCCCAGCTGGGGCCAAAGACGCTGTGCATGAGCTGCGTCTCCCCACCGGCGGGTGCTGTACTTGGGGTTTTTTTGTATGGGAGAGACTAAGGGTAGTTTGTTATGGGAGAGATTGCCAGGCCAGCCAGGGAGGAGAGGCAGCATTCTGTCCAGGGCAAGCAGGGAGGCTCCGGAGGCCAATATAGAGGTTGTGATGGGCATGGGGCGATATAGCGGGTACCGAGGGGCGGGCCGCACTCGGGGAACGCGGGGCAGATGCTTAGTATCTGTCCCTCGTTCCAGCCCCACGGTTACACTTCTAGGACCTGAGCAGCTGACCCAGGGTGACCCTGTCCTTAGGCTGCTGCTGATGAATGCCAGGTCGGTTTGTAATAAGGCCCCCCTGATACAAGACTCTATTATGGGGGAGCGGGCCGACTTGGCATGTATTACTGAGACCTGGCTGAGACCAGAGGATGGGGTTCCTCTGTCAGAAATGTGTCCAGCTGGTTTCAGTACTTGGCACCAGCCTAGGGATAAGGGTAAGGGCGGTGGCGTTGCCATTATAGCCAGAGAGTCACTGGGAGTCACCAGGGCTACTGCTCCACAAATTCTGGGTTGTGAAGCCCTGCTTCTGCGTCTGGGCTCCAAGGGTCAGTTGGGAGTCTTACTCCTGTACCTGCCCCCTTGCAGGGTAAGGGACTCCCTGCCTGAGCTCCTCGAGGCCATCTCAGCGTTGGCGTTGGAGTTCCCTAGACTGATGGTTCTGGGGGACTTCAATTTACCCTCACTGGGGACTGGCTCCGGGGTGGCTCAGGAGTTCATGGCTTCCATGGCAGATATGGACCTGATTCAGGTAATTCAGGGCCCGACCAGGGGCAGTGGCCACACACCAGATTTAATCTTTTTGTCGGAGCGGTGGCAGAGTGATCTGAGATTACGGAAATTAGACATATCACCTGTGCCATGGTCAGATCACTATTTGGTGGCTCTAGACTTCCTGGGTGCATCGCTTCACCGTAGGGAGGCAGGGCCTATTAGAATGGCCCGCCCCCGGCAACTGATGGATCCTGATGGATTCCAGAGGGAACTGGGGGATTTCCCTCTGGATCGGCAACACGATTCACCCAAGGCACTGGTCGACCTGTGGAACAGGATGACAACAGCGGCCTTGGATGAAATCGCACCACTACGGCCTCTCAGAGCTCATCGAGCTAGGTCATCGCCATGGTTCACAGATGAACTGCGGGAGCTCAAACGGGCAAAGAGACGCCAAGAGCGCCGCTGGGTGAAGACCCAGAGAGACTCCGATTGGACACTAGCTAGAGCCGCTATTAGGGCCTATCTAGTGGCGATGGAGGTGGTGAGGCGACAATACTTCACCACCCTTATCGCCTCCGCTGATAATCGCCCAGCCACCCTGTTCCGGGTTACCGGGTCTCTCCTTGGCAGGGGGACCCCGGTGCCTGGTTGGCAGAGGTCGGCTGAGGACTTTGCTGACCATCTAGTGGAGAAAATCGATCGGATTCGCTCTGGGTTTAATCCTGGCGTGGATGGGGAGGGTCCGGAGGGAGTCGGAGCACAGTCTTGCCATGCCATCTGGGACCGGTTTGATCCAGTTGCCCCTGATGAAGTGGACAGGCTCCTTGCAGCTGTGCGCACCACTACCTGCCCCTTGGACCCCTGTCCCACCTGGTTGGTGAAAACCTCCAAGGCAGTGACAGGTGGCTGGGTTGGGGCTGTGATCAATGCATCATTGCGGGAGGGGGTGTTTCCTGCACCTTTAAAACATGCTTTGGTGCGCCCCCTCCTGAAGAAACCTTCCCTCGACCCAGCTGTCCTAACTAACTATAGGCCTGTCTCAAACCTCCCCTTTTTAGGGAAGGTGTTGGAGAAGGCAGTGGCGTGTCGGCTGCAGGGGGTACTGGATGAAGCGGATTATCTGGACCCTTTTCAGTCAGGATTCAGGCCTGGATATGGTACCGAGACGGCATTGGTCGCACTGATGGATGATCTCTGGCGGGAGCGGGACGGTGGTCATCCATCCGCCCTAGCTCTTCTTGACCTCTCAGCGGCTTTCGATACCGTTGACCACGGTATCCTTCTGGAACGGCTCCGAGGTTTGGGAATCCAGGGTACTGTGTGGTCCTGGTTTTCCTCATTTCTGAGGGGTCGGTCCCAGTCGGTGTGGTTGGAGGATAAGAGGTCCAGCCCTAGGCCCCTCAAATGGGGGGTTCCTCAGGGCTCGGTGCTCTCTCCTCTCCTATTTAACATCTACATGAAGCCGCTGGGTGAGATCATTCGTTCCCATGGGGTGCGGTACCATCAGTACGCGGATGACACTCAGTTGTACATCTCGGCCCATGGGGACCCCAGTGATGCCGTCAAAGTCCTTTCCAGATGCCTGGTAGCTGTGGGGGTCTGGATGGGGGCTAACGGGCTACAACTGAATCCCAGCAAGACTGAGTGGCTATGGATAGGGGGTCCTGCGTTAATCCGGGAGCTACCATCGTTGGTTCTGGATGGGGCTATTTTGCCCCAGACAGACCCGGTGCGCAACTTGGGGGTCCTCCTGGATTCGCGGCTACTGCTAGAAGAACAGGTGGCAGCTGTGACCAGGAGGGCCTTCGCCCAACTTCGGGTGATCCGCCAGTTGCGCCCACTCCTGGACCGGGACTCCTTGCTCACGGTCACCCATGCTCTGGTTACCTCCAGACTAGACTATTGCAATGCGCTCTACATGGGGTTGCCCTTGACGACCATTCGGAGGCTACAGCTGGTCCAGAATGCGGCTGCTCGGGTGGTGATGGGGTGTGGGCGTTATGCTCATGCTTTGCCACTGCTCCGGGAGCTGCACTGGTTGCCAGTATGTCTCCGGGTGCAATTCAAGGTGCTGGTTTTGACCTTTAAAGCCCTATATGGTAGTGGGCCAGGTTACCTTAGAGACCGCATCGCCCTGAGGACGTCTGTCCGTCCAACCAGAGCGGACCGGAGGGGCTCTCTAATTGTTCCATCAGCCAGAGGGGCTCGCCTCTCTGGCACAAGGAGGAGAGCCTTCTCCGTGTCTGCACCGGCCCTCTGGAACCTCCTGCCAACAGAATTACGTCTTCAGACGGAGTTGCTGCCTTTCAGAAGGGATCTTAAAACCTGGCTGGCGGGTCAAGTGTGGGGTGCAGGTGGAAGGGTAACCACCATGGGGTGGTTGGTGTAGAGGAACTCTTCCCCATGGTGCCTTTCGATCCTGCAGCCCCTGCTTTTTTAGGGGGTGGGTAGTCTTAATTTGTTTTAACTGTTTTTAGGATTGTGATTATATATTTGAAATGTTGTATTTATTATTGTATTTGTGAATATTGTATTTACATTTGTAAACTCCTTGGGTTGCCCTGGGGTTATGTTTATGTTGTTAGCCGCCCGGAGTCGGCCTTGTGTTGAGTGGGCGGGATATAAATTGAATAAATAAATAAATAAATAAATAATAAATAAAAAAGCTGTTCTTTATTTATTAAGATAGTGTGTATCCACTTCTGTATCCACAATTCAGAACACCAGGAAATGGCCTGTGTTGGCAGTAGGGAAAATGATGCCAAGCTTTACATTGCAATAGGATGCTCAAATCTTGAGAACCCCAATAGCAGCTGTCAAGAAGGTCTACACAGTACTCCCTTGTGCTAACTACCAGTCACACTTGTTAAAAAAAAAACCTCCATGACAATTACTTTGTGTTTGGATGAGAAGTGGTTAACTAATGTACAAAAAAAGTCAGCTTCTGGGATTTTCCCCTTGCTTGATGCCTCTGTGTGAATGGTAGAGATCACAAGAGGGTATCCTGTAGTAGACACTATCCTGACTGCTGCTATTCGTGTTCTGAACATTCAGGCTACCCTTTGCTACAGGGCCGCCATCAGGGCAGTACTACCAGTACTGCCGTATAGGGCCCGGAGCTGACAGAGGCCCTGCCGCCGCTGGCCATAACTGTGACATTATTGTGAGACATTACTGTGTGTGGGGCCCAATATGATTGCTCTGTATGGGGCTCAGAAATTTCTGATGGTGGCCCTGCTTTGCTATATAAAGCCTGGCAATTTTTTCCCCCGCTGGCAACATGGGTACAATATTGTGCAGCAATTTTGGGATTTTGACACATGGATACAGAAACACAAGATCCCACATTCACAAACAGAGAGTTGTGGGTTGGTTTTTGTTGTTGTTGTTGAAGAATTTAACTAAATCTAGATAATGACATGTCACAGTAGAGCAGGCCAATTGAGTCAATAGGAATTTAGTGAGGCAGTTCATCCATATGTTCAATTGGTTCACGCGGGCCTACTCTGCTATTCTAAAGTAAGTTGTAAGTAGAGTAAGCCAATTTGATTCAGTGGACCTTATGGTGTTGTCTCACCAAATCCCCACTGAGTCAGTGGATGTGTTCTAGCATAATATGCAAAGCAACAGGATTTCAGCCAATATGTTTTCATATTACAGGCGACTTCTTCAGGTGCCTTGATTACAGCTTTACTAGACAGTTGTTTATATGAACACGGAGAGCAAGGGGATGTGAAATGTAAATTAAACCCAAAGATCCAAGGCAGTGATGGTCATAACATATTTCTTAATGGTTTTCAATGGCTCATATTTGTTTGTGGCAGGCACAGAGCAGAATGATTGTCATCAAGAGTTGTCCAAAGGAAGTGACCAAGCCATCCTAGCATAAAATATAGCCTAGAGATATAGAGAGTAGATTTCAGAATTGAAATCAGAGGAGGAAGATAAAATATAATTTACAAGCTGGTAACATTTTCCATGTAGTTATTATAAAACATGCAACAGTTGCCATACAGACAGATTTACACAGATAGTAATGTATCTTTGTTGTTGTTCAGTCGCACAGTCGATTCCGACCCTTTGCGACCCCATGGACCATCGTTCTCCAGGCGCCTCTGTCCTCCACCATCCCCCTCAGTCCTCCCAGTTTTGTGCCCATTGTGTCTACAATACCATCTATCCATCTCATCCTTGGCCTCCCCCTTCTTCTTTTGCCCTCCACCTTTCCCAACATCACGGCCTTCTCAAGTGAATCCTCCCTTCTCATTTGATGCCCAAAGTACTTTAGCCTCATCTTTACTATTTGACCTTCCAATGAGCAGTCAGTGTTGATTTCTTCTAAGATTGACCTATTTGTTCTCCTCGCTGTCCAAGGTACCCTCAAAACTCTCCTCCAACACCACATTTCAAAGGCATCTATTCTTCTGCGTTCATCTTTCCTAATTGTCCAGCTCTCACATCCGTACATTACCACTGGGAATACCATTGCTTTGACTATTCTAATTTTTGTTTTCAAGGTGATGTCTCTGCTTTTCACTATGTTCCCCAGGTTTCTCATGGCTTGTCTCCCTAGAATCAGCCGCCTCTTTATTTCATGGCTGCAATCTCCATCTGCAGTGATCTTGGATCCTAAGAAAGTAAAATCTGTCACTGCTTCTACTTCTTCCCCGTCTATTTTCCAGGAACTGATCGGGCCTGTTGCCATTATCTTGGTTTTCTTGATATTGAGTCTCAAGCCAGCTTTTGCACTCTCTTCCTTCAAACCGATCAAGAGATTCTTTAGGTCTTCCTCACTTTCTGCCATTAGGGTGGTGTCGTCTGCATATCTCAGATTGTTGATGTTTCTCCCAGCAATTTTGATCCCATATTGTGATTCCTCCATCCCTGCATTGCGCATTATGTGCTCTGTGTATAAGTTGAATAAGCAGGGTGACAAAATGCAGCCTTGTCTTACTCCTTTTCCTATTCCAAACCACTCGGTCATTCCGTGTTCTGTCCTAACTGTTGCTTCTTGGTTCATGTACAGATTTCTCAGGAGGCATATGAGGTGTTCTGGTATTCCCATCTCTTTAATCACTTGCCACATCTTGTTGTGATCCACACAATCAAATGCCTTAGTGTAGTCAATAAAGCAAAAATAAACTTGTTTCTGGTATTCCTTTGTTTTCTCCATGATCCAACGTATGTTGGCAATGTGGTCTCTAGTCCCCCTGCCTCTTCTGAAACCAGCCTGCACCTCTGGTAATTCTCTTTCCACATGCTGCTGAAGTCTATCCTGTATTATCTTGAGCATCACCTTGCTGGCGTGTGGGATGAGCGCGATTGTTCGATAGTTTGAACATTCTTTGGCATTGCCCTTTTTTGGGATTGGAACATATACTGATCTTTTCCAGTCCTGTGGCCACTGTTTTGTTTTCCAAATCTGCTGGCATATTGAATGCAGTAATTTGATGCCATCATCTTTTAGAGCTTTGAAAAATTCAACTGGGATACCATCATCTCCACTAGCTTTGTTGTTTGCAGTGCTCTTTAGGGCCTTTCTGACTTCACTCTCCAGGATGTCTGGCTCAGGTTCAATTTCTTCATCATTGTGACTATCAGGAGTGTTGAGTTCCTTTTTGTAGAGTTCCTCTGTGTACTCTTTCCATCTTTTCTTGTAATGTATCTAGTGGGATTAAAATTCCTCTGTCCCCATTTAAACTGAGGAAGATAGAGTTGAACATCTCAAAGTACTCTTGGTATTTGTCTCGGCGTGGGTGGGGGGCAGATAATGCTAGTATGCTTAGGTCGCCCTTGCTCGAAAGCCAGTCATATCCAACTCTAGGGTTCAGTGCTCATTTATGTTTATAGTCAAAGAGCCAGCACTGTCTGCATTTGCAGACATTTCCATGGATATGTGGCAGGCATGCCTAGACACTGGAGTGCATGGAACACAGTTTACTTGCCCACCAAAGTGGTGCCTATTTATCTACTTGCAGTTTCTTGCTTCCGAACTGCTAGGTTGGCAGAAGCTGGGACAGAGACAGGAGCTCACTCTGCCGTGCGGCACTCAGGTCTCAAACTGCTGACCTGCTGACCTTCCAGTCATCAAGTTCAGCATCAGATCTGTTAGTAAAACATGCCCTGCCTTCTGAGTTTTCATAACAGATGACTTGAGGTTTTATTATTTTCTAAAGAATTTAACTGCCCCCATGTTTGGATGCACAGATGTGTTGTCTCCCTCTTCCTTCAGTCAGAATGGTGCAATCTGACTATTTCTTGAATAAACAACAATGAAATCAATAAAGGAAAACCTGCAAGTGGCCCATGTTTCCAACAGAAGGAGGAGTGCCTGACATCTCCTTAAGGCAGGGGTTCTCAATCTTTTCAAGTCGAGGGCTGGGTCATGCTCCCTGAGACAGCTCCGGCAGGCCGGATGGCCATTTTGCCCTATCTTCCATACATGACACTTCCAGGTGTGGTGGAGGCAGTGGGGGGCCACATCTGGCCCCCGGGCTGTAGGTTGAGATCCCCAGCTTTAAGAGGTGAAATGGTGGAAGGCAAAGATCCTTTGAAATCATTTACTGATGCTTCTCCTCCTCCATCCACCTTATATTCCTTTTTCATCTGGGGCATTCAATCTGTAATAGGGCTCAGGCTTGCCTTTGCAGATATATTACAGAGGTCTTACAGATACTTTAAAATATTGCTTTAAAGATTTAAGAGTAATCTTATTTATCTGTATTATCATCATTATTATGCTGCAAATCTGTCTTATTTCGCTGCTAAAATAAGTTCAATTGATAGCAGATAACTCCACCTTGGCCATGTTGCATTTCGTATATGTTAATCTCTGATTATCGTTAATGATCTTTTCGGTCCCTTTTATTCCACATTATTCAGGAATTTCACATAATCTTTCCATCTAAGTGTGGATAGAGAGACTATAATCCACCAGGGTATTTTTGTCCTCCACTGGCTTTCATCCACATTTCATTGAAGGATTTTCCTATCTGAATCCCTTTCCCTCCCTCTGCTCTCCATCCTCATTCTCACACACAATCTCTCTATCTCTCTCAGTCTCTCTTAGTCAGCCACCCCTCCCTCACACAAACACATTGATCATGTTGCCTTAGGTTTTTGTGTTGTTAAACTGGAGCACTGGCTCTTGCATATTTCTTATTTTACATATCAAGATATGTAAGAGGCACAGAGGAAGAAAACATCCACTCTTTACCTTTGCTTCTGAGTAAGAAAAATATTAGGGTTGAAAGGGGCAGCTCGCCATAGCTTGTTTTGCTGCTTACAATGAAATAATGCTTTTGAGCATACCCAGGTTACTTTCCTGCTGTGAGGGCCAGAATTAAATACTTTCTTACTTTCTTTCTCTCTTTCTGCAATTAAGCGCAGGCTATAGCCGTGATGGCGAACCTTGGCACTCCAGATGTTCTTGGACTTCAATTCCCAGAAGCCCATGCCCCCGTGAATCCACACGAAGGGGCTTGCTGCGATTCATCTGGCCTTCACCGTCCTCATCACTCCCGGAAGTGGAAGTAAAACGTGCCAGTACTTCCACTTCCTGGAGCGATGAGGGTGGCGTGGGCCGGATGAATAGCAGTAAACCCATTCGTGTGGATTCATGAGGGCTTGGGCTTCTGGGGATTGAAGTCCAGGAACATCTGGAGTGCCAAGGTTCACCATCATGGGGCTATAGTGACCATGTATGTCATGTCTGTTTTCCTCTTGCTCCCAGCCTGTAGCAGTGATCCTAGTCACATCTACTTCCTTTATTTTCCATCCCTTGTCCCTATTTTGAGTAATCGGCCCTTCTTTGTTGCTTGTTTCTATGTTGATGCTGCAGCACAAGAGAAGAAAGCTGAGTTGCAAGTATGTGAAGATAAGCAAAACAACTATGTTCTGTGAAGGTTGCCATTAATGTCATTAAAGAGAAGCCAGATGGGGATAGACAGGGCCCATAACTAGGGGGAGGGGAAATCATCTGGGGTTTTGACCCAGGCCTCTGAATGGTGCCCATGTTTGCTGCTGGAAGGGAGAGAAACTCTTTTGACATTTGCTGCTAGAAAAGTGTAAACCCCTGCCTCTAATACTGTATGTCTACTGTCTCTAGCCGTTCCCCCTTGGGCAGAAGGGGACACAAGACAGGAAGACTCAACACAGAAGATATATGGCTGTTGTATGCCCATGCCCAGACTTTCTTCACCACTCCTTTTATTGTTTGCTAATCTCATGTGAGGGGACTGTGGTGGCTTAGTGGTTAAGATGCTGAACTTGATGACTTGGAAGGTTGGCAGGTCAGCAGTTAGAGACCTGAGTGCTGCATGACAGAGTGAGCTTCCATCTCTGTCCCAGCTCCTGCCAACCTAGCAGTTCAAAAGCAAGAAATTGCAATTAGATAAAATGGCACACTTCGATAGGAAAGTAAACAGTGTTCCGTTTACCTAGGGTTTTACACATTACTAGACTCCGGTGTCTATTCATGCTTGCCATATGTCCACGGAAACCTTTGCAGATGCAGACGCAGACAGCGCTGGCTCTTTGGCTATAAACAGTGATGAGCACTGAATCCTAGAGTTCCACTGTCGGCACCCTCCCCGGCCCTGCCCAGAGGGGGAGGTGGGAGCGCAGCTGACCGGCATTGCCGTGGCGGGACATTGAAAAGCCACACTGCCAGCACTGCCAGAGCCATGATTCCACCATCGTCTACCTCCCCCGCCCTGCCCAGCGGGGGAGGTGGGAACGCAGCTTTAGTGTTGGGGAATCAAGACAATGGAAACGGCTGTAAGCTAGCCTAGCACATCTTTATTGCATGGAGTACAGTACGAACATGTGGTAATGGCGGACAAACAGCTCCTTTTATGCGGTGGCTATACAATTGAATATGGCTCTTCGACAGGCATTGGCTACTGCCCAAGTGACGTCATCCTTGGTCACGCCTTTCTTGTCCAGGTGAGGTGAGCGCGGGAATCTTTCCCGCGCAGCTGAAGGCATTTGAGGAATGTGTACCATGTGAGCTGGGCGCTCGCTACTGCCCCCGGTGGCCACTAGCTCGCGTCCTCATACAGAAGGTTACAGTGTTACATGCACCCATTCGTGTGGTTACAAATACATTCAATACACAACAGCAGCTGACCGGCATTGCTATGGCAGGACATTGAAAAGCCGTGCCGCCAGCACCACCGGAGCCATGATTCCACCATCGGCTCCCTCCCCTGCCCTGCCCGGCGGGGGAGGTGGGAACGCAGCTGACCAGCATTGCCGTGACAGGACATTGAAAAGCCGCGCTGCCAGCACCGCCGGAGCTGTGATTCCACCATCAGCTCCCTCCCCTGCCCTGCCCGGCAGGGGAGGTGGGAACGCAGCTGACAGACATTGCCGCGGTGGGACTTTTCCACTAAAATCGTACCACCAGAGTTGCCGGTCCATTTCCTGGCCTTAAAGGCTGGGTCGTCCTCTTCTTTGGCTCCGTCAGGGACGTGCAAGCCATGGGGTTCTGTTTTGGGGATGTTGGTGGCCGAGGGATTGTGTAATTAATTTTGCTATGTTAGAACTTAAATGTTTTTTGAGACTGCTATGTTTTCTTTTCTCATTTCATTAGTGTATTGTATTATTATTGTATTGTTGTTTGATTCATTACTTATGTATTCATGCTCTGATTATTGTATTTATGATGTATTTTTGCCTGATTGCTTTATTTTTGTTACTGTGTTTCAGGGTTTGCTGATACTCCGTTTATATGCTGTTTTTTTAATAGGAATTGTGTTCATTGCATTTTTGTTTCGATTGTATGATATTTATTTTTATTGACATTTTGTATGTTTATTATATTTGGTTTTGTTGTATCTTTAATTATGTTGGAAGCCGCCCTGAGTCGGCCTACAAGCTGAGAAGGCGGGGTACAAATTAAAAATTGAATCAAATTGAATTGATATGACTGGCTTTCGAGCAAGGGCGACCTTTATCTTTACCTAATCTCACGTGACCAAAGAGGGACTAACAGGACAGTCAAACCTTTGTGTCAAATTGCTAGTTTTACCATTCTGGGACTGAGTGGATATAACCTCCTTGCACCACCACCATTGATGAGTGTTTGGTCATACATGCCTAATTTATGGGGATGGCGTCTCTTTCCTTTCTCCCCTCCAGACTGACTTTTCTTCCTCCCCGTTCTTTACTTAAACCTCACATAACACTTAAGAGACTTCCTTCACTGCCCACACTCCCCAAACCACCATCACCAATGACACCCAGTGGCTTAAGTGGCCCTCTCAAAACACCCTCTTGCCGTGTACAATCTTCTTGTCCACAGCTAAATTCCCCAGCTGCCACATTAGCCACTGGCTGCACCTTTTCCTCATTATTTGAAATGCTTGTAATGTTGACTTAATTGCCCTTATCCAGCTTTCCCGAAGTTTAAAGATTCAGGAGGAGAAACATCAAAGGGTCGCAAGGCGCCTGGCCAATAAATGCAGCAATATTACCCAACACATAACGTTTACATGTGTAGCTCAATATAGTGTATTTCTGATAGAAGTCAGGCATCTGGGTAGTGTCTTCCAGGTGTGGGTGAATTTTGCACAGGTGTAGGGGCAAGACTTCAAAACTGTTCCCTACAGAAAGGAATTGGGTTCTCTTCATTGTGATCGTTTCAAATTGCCCCTTGAAACTCATCTGACAGCGTCAAAGGATGTCTGTTTCTAACTGTATAAGGTGGACAAAAATCAGTCCGGAAGAAAGTAATAAAGAAGAGGTAACATTGTTAAGACAACACCAGTGAGAAGTAACTGAGATACAGACGTTTCCATCTCACACAGCAAAAAACGAGAGCAGTTCCCTTGCTTTCAGGAACGTTTCCTTTGAATTCAAAACTGCTCATGGATGTGATGTGGTGCACCTGGATACCTGGTGGAAATAATCTCATGATTTAGGATTACTGATCGATTCCTAGACATCTGCCACCACACGTAACCCTATTCATTTGGAACAGGAGGTGTTTGGAACAGGAGGAGCCCTTGTAGCATAGTGGTTATACTGCTGTACTGCAACCAAAAACTGCTGCTGACATTGTGCATTCGATGCTGACGGGTTCAAGGTTGACTCAGCCTTCCATCCTTCTGAAATTGGTAAAATGAACACCCAGCATGTTGGGGGCAAATTGCTAATTAACTTGTGAACTGCCCAGAGAGTGCATTAAGTCTTTCTTTCTTCATCAGACGCACCACCAGCATTATAATAACATACAAAGCTAAAATTAACACATCTAAAACAAAATAGGATTAAAAGGGCTAGATGACATCTGCCCAATATTGGGCCACATCAACAGAATTTCCTCTTGTCACCATAAGGTCCTCCTCAGTGCACGTTGAGAGCATCATGTGCATTGTACCATATGGGAGATAGTTTGTTCTTTTCCCAGGGCCATAGCCAGAGTGGTGCCAGGGGGGCAAAAACCCTCCTGAGCTAACAGCCCCCCCCCCAACCCACACCCGGGATGCCAATGTTATGTGTGTGTGTGTGTGACATTGTTGTCCCTCCTGAAAAAAGTTTTCTCCCCCCAATCTAGAATCCTGGCTATGGCCCTGTCTTCTCCACATTCACACAAGCTTTCATCTACAGGGAAACACCATTTTCTCAGATTAGCCCTTGATCTTCCTGCCCGGCACACAGTCTGTCTAAAGCTTTCCACACAGGCCATGGTTGTTCTTGGCCAAGCCGTAGAGAGTCATGTGTTCTGTCCAGTTTCTGGTAGCTCCTTGCCTGCCTTCCATAGTTCTAAGGCTGTCTGTGGAGGCCGCTTGTTTGGGGGTTGGGGCCAGAGGTTATGAGGAAGCTATGCCTTGATTTCAGTCTCTGCTTTGGTGGTTGGTGATCAAATAGCAGGTGTGTTTCTGAGGATCTTGCTTTGACCCACTCTGTCTGAGAAGCACTTTCTCGGCAGAATTTTGGTGAAGGGACACCAGCAAAGTAATGCACCTTTTGTATTGGAGTTGGTTTTAAACATCTTGTGACCAATCTCGCTGTTTCATTTAAGGGTACATCCACCTGCCCTGCATGCTTTGATCTGTACCACACTAGAGTAGCATACTCTCCTACAGAGTAACATAAAGCTAGTGCAGAAGTTCTTAATGTATGTGGTTGGTTGGGCACCCCATTTTGTGCCAGTTATTTTCCTCAGAATATTGTTCCTGGCAAAAACTTTCTGTTTGGTATTAAGGCAACAGTGCATTAAGTGCTATGGGTGGAATATAAGTGTAATTGCTATTGCTTGCTAGGTGTGCTGACATGTTCAGTGAACATATGGGAGGGAAGACAGAGCATACCCATGGCAGTTCTGTATTCTTCTGGTATTTTCTTTGTCACCCTCATGACGTTGAGGAGAGTATCAGCAAGGAGTTTGTATCTGAGCTCCCTGGATTGATGACCCAGCCTCATTTTTTTCAAAGTTCTGCATTCTGTGAGATATATCCTCTTGTTGGTATCATCTTGCCTATGATAAGGAGAGAAGTAGCAGCGGATGCAGAAAGAATTAAGCAAGAGAATGACCCTCGACATCCTCTGAACATCAAGTCTGAATGTCAAGTCTGCCGGTTTATATCCAGGAAGAGCTTTATGGCAAGAACAAACATGGAGGAAGGAGGTTGGTGAACAAGGAATAACATTAAAGGAGGATATGGCTGAGAAACACGACCTTCCCTATGTTACTTGGAGGACCCTGAGCAGATTCAGGGTCAGAGTCTCTAAATGTAAGACCAACAAGCTTGAGTGGTGGCTGCTGGCCAAAAACAACATGTGCTGTGAATGTGGAAAAATACAGAATCCGGCTCATTTACTGGTCTTCCAGTTACTACGAGAAATAAATACCAATGAGGACTTAAGTTTGGCCAGTGACAATGGCAAGAAGGTGGCTTCATTTTGGCAATCCAAAGTGGGTTTGGACAAGAAAGAAGAAGATCATAGGCAAGTATACTGCCTGCACTTATGTGAATGCATTCAGTGCAAAAAGAAAGAAAAAGTAGAAGCCTCAACAACAGAAGGGATAAAACATGTATTGGGGTGGGATGGGGTAGGGTGGGGGTGGGGGACTCACACTGACTTGTATGTGTTTAGTCTATAATGTGAATCTGACAGCCCCCATCCCAGAAAATTCCCTGTATTGTCTGTCAGTCTACTAGCCCTTACAAGGTACATGTGGAGTGTTTCCACACAATAAGGAATCTTGAATTTTCAGGATCACTTCTCATGGGGAGAGGCTCCATATGTAGGGGAGGTTAGATTAGATTAGATAAATCTTTATTGTCATTGTCGTACACAGAACAACGAGATTGGGGGGAAAAACACTTATCAACTCAACAAAACCTAAACAAAATACAACTATCCAAAATTATCAACATATTCCCACCCCACATATACACATTTAACCCCTAAAAAGCTCTAAAACTCTAAGGCTCTAAAAACTCTAAAACTCTAAAAACTATATACAGAAGCTCCCTCATGACTGCATTGCACTGCATTCAAAGCCAGAACCGCTTTTGGGTAGAAACTATTTCTCAAGCGGCTGGTCCTGGTCTTTATGACCCTATCCCTTTTTCTAGAAGGCAGAAGCTGAAAGAGATCATTTCTGGGGTACGTACTATCTTGCACAATCTCTACAGCTTTCTTACAACACCTGGTGGCATAGATTTGATCTAGAGTGGGAAGAGTACACCCGATTATCCCCTCTGCAGTCTTTATGACCCTGGACAGCATTGTTCTTTTCCTAGCTGTACAACTCCCAAACCATACACACAGACCATAGGTTAACATACTCTCTATGGTACAGTGGTAGAATGCCAACAGCAGGTCCTTTGAAAGATTGTTCTTCCTGAGGATTCTCAAGAATTAGAACCTCTGCTGTGCTCTCTTCATCAGATCTTTGGTGTTTGCTCCCCATGTTAGATCATCCCTCAGCTCCATTCCCAGAAATTGAATCACTGAGACCTGTTCCACACAATTCTCTTCAATAATAAGTGGCTGGATGTTCAATTTGCATTTTCTAAAGTCCACAATGATCTCTTTTGTCTTTTTTACATTGAGGAATAAATTCTTTTCCCTACACCACTCCGTCAGCATCTCAACCTCCTTCCTGTAAGCCGACTCCCCCTCCCCAGCAGTAATCAGACCAACCACCGTTGTGTCGTCTGCAAACTTGATGATCTTATTGCTGGGGTAACTGGGAACACAATCATATGTGTAAAGCGTGTACAGAAGTGGGCTCAGCACACACCCCTGCGGCATCCCCATACTTATACTGAGATCTGCAGAGACGTGAGAGCCCATCCTGACCCGTTGGGAACGATCTGATAGAAAATCTAGTATCCACCTGCATAAGCATGGCGGAAGCCCCAGATCTAATAATTTGGGCACCAGTCTATGTGGAAGAATAGTATTAAATGCAGGACTAAAATCTACAAATAACAGTCTCGCATAAGTCCCTTGTTTCTCCAAATGGGTCAGAACAGCATGTAGGGCCGTAGCCACAGCATCCTCCATGGATCTCTTTCTCTTATATGCAAATTGACAAGGGTCAAGTCCAACTGGTAAACAAGCCATAATACGGTTCCGCACCAACTTTTCAAAGCATTTAATTATGACGGGTGTAAGCATCACAGGGTGGAAGTCATTCAGACTATCTATGTTAGTTTGTTAGTTTTTTAGGCAGAAGTATAATAGTAGAGGATTTCAGACAAGGTGGGACAGTGGCTTGGGCCAAAGACCAATTAAAAATCTTCATAAAAGTTTCTGCCAGCTGTTCTGAGCAGTCTCTTAGTGCCCTACCAGCCACTCCATCAGGACCCATAGACTTCCTCGCATTTATCCCTTTTAATAGTCGCTTCACTTCTCCCTCTTCCACCCTGACAACATTTCCTATGGGGAGTAATGACGATGACTCTGGCAACACTGCTGGATCCACTGATGGTGTCACCTCAAATCAGGTGAAGAAGGTATTCAGCTCCTCCACCAGAGAAGCACTGCTCTTTACAGGCGATGAATTACTGGGTTTGTAGTCAGTAAGGTGCTGGATCCCCTGCCACACTTGCCTGGTGTCATGACTACTCAGGTGATCTTCAATTTTCCCTCTATACACAGCTTTTGCCTTCCTTATACCCCTCTTCAGGTTCGCCCTATACAATACCTGGTCTCCAGTTCTAAAAGCAAAGTTTCTGGCCTTCAACAGTCTCCGAACTTCACTCATCATCCAGGGCTTCCTGTTCGGATACATCTTTACATGCTTTTCCCTGGTGATGTTGGCTGTGCAGAATCTAATATAATCCAGGACTGTTGATGTGTAGGTTTTCCCCTCTCTTTAGACAGTTCCTCTCCCCATTGAGACAGAGAGGGGAAGTCGTCAGCTGCTGTTCGTATCCGAGCAGTCAAAAACTCCTTGCAATGCCTTTCAGATTCTAACCTTTTCCTGAAAGCCTGGACAGGACTGTTCTAGGATATAGACCAAGCCCTCCTGCAGAGAGGAACCAAAATAAAGGGCTTGATCCAACCCTAGCCCCAAACAGTATTGTTGTGGCTTCACAACATTTTGCAAAACAAGTAGTAAATAGAAACAAATGTCCCAGTTTTTTCCATTTAAAGCGAGGAATGTGAAGAGCTGATTTGGCTGTGCCTGCAGTGTGGTTTATTTATTTGTCTGGCTGTTTCATAAAACTGTTTAAAAATAGCAGAAAGCCCCTCCCACTCCCCCCTTCAAAGCCCCATCATAACACAGAGCCAGTTAAATTCTAATTTGGCAGTTTTCCATTTTCCTTGATTATGATGTTGTGTGTGTGTGTGTGTGTGTGATCCCATCCATCCTCTTGCTGCTGTTCAGTCTTTATCTGCTTTGAGTTTCCATCCAACTGCTGTGGTTACTCCTGGGGTTTGGTTGACAGCTGTGGAACCTTGATGCCAAGAGCTGGCAAGCCTTCCTCCTTGCAGGAACGGCAGCCATGGTGGTGGCAGGAACAACTTTGTGTCTGTGTTGGGGAGAGGGAGATGGAAGGTTACAGTTGGCTTCCTTTTCCATCCCTGGCTTCCTGGACAGGATAATAGCAAAGGATCCAGGGAAGAGTTGCTTCCATTGTTATAGTTGTCACATGTTTTCTCTTTCTCCTCCTCCTCCTGAACACTATTAGCTTGATCTTTGCTTTGCGTGCCTGCCCTCCAGTGTTGTCACGCAAGTGTGAGTCACAAAATCAGAGCATCTGGAATTTTAGCAACAGCAACATCAATAGCAATTACACTTATATGTGCTTAGTGCACAATCTGAGCAGCTCATAAGTTAGCTTTTTGCCCCTAACAGACTGGTTACTCATTTTGCTGTCCTCAGAAGGATGGAAGGCTAAGTCAACCTTCAAATTCAAGGTGCTAGTTATCACCTTTAAAGCCCTTCATGGTAGTGGACGCCCTTCATGGTAGCGGACCAGGATACCTCAGGGACCTAGGACATCAATCCGTCCCACCAGAGCAAACTGAGAGGGCACCCTCCATATACCATCTGTTGGGAAGGCATGCCTCTCCAGCACAAGGAAAAGGGCCTTCTCAGTCATAGCCCCCACATTATGGATTCTCCTTCCGGTAGAATTATGCCTCCAAGCCCAATTGCTACCAATTAGGAGAGAATTGAAAACATGGTAAGTGGAACGGGTCTGGGGGCTGGGATTGCCAACAAGCTCTCCTCTTTGGCTCATCTTATAACTGGTTTTATTGAAGGGCTTTTAACTGTTTTAATATTATTTTTAAGTTTTGCTGAGCAGCCAGTGAGGTGTTCACTGGACAGTGTACACCGCCCAGAGTCTATTGATTGGGCCAGCATATAAATCTAAATTAATAATAAATAAATAAACCTTGGAGCCAGTCAACATTGACTTCACAATGTTTTGGCTGCAGTACAGTGATTTCACCACTGCACCACCAGGACTCATTATTATTATTATTATTATTATTATTATTATTATTATTATTATTATTATTATTATTATTATTATTATTATTATTATTATTATTATTATTATTATTATTATTACTACTACTACTACTACTACTACTACTACTACTACTACTACTACTACTACTACTAGTAGTAGTAGTAGCAGCAGCAGCAGCAGCAGCAGCAGCAGCAGCAGCAGCAGCATTTTTTGCCCGGCCTTGCCGGACAGGTTTGGATTATGTGTTGGTGGCAGAGATCCGTCAGAGAAGGTGTTTTTTCTTAAACACACAATACACACAAACACAACATGCACACATGACACACACACAAACACACAACTCACAACCCACACCCACCACAGTCACACACATCACACACAACACAACACACATGACACCCCCACACAAAACACATACTCCCACACATAACACATGCTCGACACACAACCCACCACAGCCACACACATCACACACAACACAGCAAACCCACACAACACACACCAAAACAACACACACCCACACAGGACACACCTACACAATATAACCCCCCACACACAACACACACACACAACACAACACAACACAATCACACACACGACTCAACACACCCGACACAACACACTCACGCAAAGCCACCTCCCCACCACCGCCGCTGCCGCTGCCGCCGCTGCTACCGCCACTGCCCCAGCAGAGTTTGCCCAGCAGTTTGGCTGGGGGAGAAGGAGGCGGGAGGAGAGACCTGCAACACGAAGGGTTTCTCTGGTGGCCCTAAAAAGCCACCTTCCTGCTGCCACTGCCATACCCACTGCCCCCGTCCCAGCAGAGTTCACCAGCAGTTCAGCGGGGAGAGATGGAGGCGAGGAGGAGATACCCACAACATGAAGGGTCTCTCTGGTGGCCCTAAAAAGCCACTTCAATGCCACCGCCATTTCTGCTGCCACACACCCCCAGCTGTTTACCTTCGTGTTGCTGGTCTCTCCTCTTGGCCTCCATCTTCACCGGTGGTGGGAGCGGAGGCGGTGGGGAGGCAGCTTTTTAGGGCCGCCGGAAAGACCCTTCGTGTTTCGGGTCGCTCCTCCCCACCTCCTTTTTCCCTGGCTGACCTGCCGGGCAAACTCTGCTGATGCAGCTGATGAGGGGGGAAAGGCGCGCAAGCTGGCCATTTTTTCTGTCGCGCGTGCCTTTTTCTGTCTGCGCTCACATCCTCATGCCTGCTTGGCTGAGGTGTGCCATGGCGCAGAGGATGCTGAGCATCATAGTTTTTTCCGATCGTGGGGCATTGGCCCCACTCTCGGCTTCCGGACCCTTGTGGGGTTGATCTTTGGGAGGTAAGGTAAGTGTACACGGCACATTAAGGGATTGGCTGGACGTGTGCAGACATGCATTCTGGACATGCACAGCCACATCCCATTCTTAAAGGTAAAGATGACGATGACAATGACGATGACGATGACTATTATTATTATTATTATTATTATTATTATTATTATTATTATTATTATTATTATTATTATTATTATTATTATTATTATTATTATTATTATTATTATTATTATTATTATTATTATTATTATTATTATTAAGAAGGGAGATGATTTTATTTCCAAACACCTTTTTATTTCCTTCATACTTCCCTATCCTTTCTGGGACTAGCTGCAATCTAAAACAAGTGGATTCTTTCCAGCACTTGGGATTTAATGGTTAGAGAGTTGTGGGGATTCCAGTAATTGCTTGTTTCATCCTCACAAGTTTTCTTCCTGCTGGGTGAAATTATGAGGGGGTTTGATCATTACTCTCATTTCAGGGCTTTTTATTTGGGGGGCAGAAGTGTTTTTTGTTTGGAAAAAAATTGCACAAAATTTGTGCATTTAGGACAAAATTTTGGGCAAAATGCCAACTTTTGCACAAACACCTTTCTTTTCTTCTTTTTAAAAAACACTGCTGCTGGTATTGAAAAAAGTGCTTGTGTGAAACATCCACAGATGTTGGCTGTATTCTTTTATTAAGTATCTCATTGTGGTTGAGAAAATTATTATATGTCTTCAGTGTTGGACTCAAAAGATCAGGGTTTTCTTGGGTGATTCATGGTCGGATCTCCCTCACAGGATTATTGTGAAGATACAGTGCAGAGGAGGACAGTCATGTATGCTACTTTCAGTTCTTTGGAGGAAAAGGAGGCTATAAATATAGCAAATAAACACTCATAGAAGCTGGGTAGTAGTGTGGAAAAATGAAATTTCCATGGCAATTACAAACTGTTAAATATTTTGTAGTGGCTTAGTCTTGAATGGACAATGAAGACCCATTCATTCTACAAAAAGGCCTGTAGTAAATACACAAGGGAAAGACTCAATATTTTTCCTGCTCTTTTGGAGTCTCCTAGCAAGCATGGCTATGAGGATTGTCGTTAAGCAAGACTGCACAGTTCAAAATTTACTATAACATCGACCTTTTGTGTGAATTTTTGAATGGCTCCAGCGGTGGGCATAAAAAAAAATCCTATCACACTGTGGGCGTGACCATATGACTGGGTGGGCGTGGCCTGTTGGCCATGTGACTGCTCTTTGCTATAGAGCTATGCAAATAGAATCCTCTTCTATTTTCATCACTCTATAGCGAACCTCTGAAGCCATTTCCCCCTTGTCCAAGGCTTTTCCAGGGCTCTCTTTCACCCCAAAGTGCCTCCCCAGCAACTCTGGAGTGGCTGGGGATGTGCTTTGCGGTGAAACGGAGCCCAGGAAAAGCCTTGGACAAGGGGGAAATGGCTTCAGAGGTTTGCTATAGAGTGATGAAAATAGAAGAGGTTCTATTTTCAAAGCTCTATAGTGAAGAGCCCCCTCCCAAACCATTTCCTGCTTCCTCCAAGGCTATCCTGGGCTCTGTTTTACCCTGAAGTGCCTCCTCAACCACTCCGGAGTGGCTGGATATGGTCTTTGGGGTGAAACGGAGCCCAGGAAAAGCCTTTGATGAAGGGGAAATGGAGCCAGCCCCCTCCAAAGCCTCTTCGAGGAGGAGGTGGAGGTGGGTGGGGCAGGGAGTTTGGTGGGGCCAGCCATTTTTACTACCGGTATGCACGTATTGGTGTGAACCTGATGATGCTCACCACTGAATGTCTAGTTTGAGATTAAGGCTGGGCACACCGTGAAGGACTAATTTCTCATGAGAACAAAGCCCCTTGTTTACCTAATCAGACAGGGAAAGGCTACCTGGCCTTGAATTGCTAAGGCAGGGAAGTGTGGAATGCCCCATACCTTGACTCCTCATCTGGAAATTGGCTCCTTGCAGCATTGCAGCCTGAATTCCTGGGAGCTGGATCCCTCAGTGCTGAACTATTGTTCGGTGTGAGCAGGTTAGCAATTCTCCCCTTTCAGACTCCCAGGTGTAATTTGGGAGGTCTTAAAAAAACTACTTGAAAAAGATATTTTTTGTAGTTTTATTGTAAAGAAATAACACGAATCCAGAATATAAAAATATAGTTATGCATCCTAGCTATCTGGTTTAGCTAGAGTAGATTGCTGGAAAAATAGAATATTTTCAAAGTATAGAATAAGCACTTCTTATGTGGCAAAGCCGCCCATAGCATTTAAATAGCTTGGTGGCTCAGTCAGACAACATGGCTAACGGAATCCTAAACCTTTCAGGATTAGGATCCTTCCATTCCTTTTTGTTTACATAAAGATCCCTTTTATAGGGCTCTCATGGGAACCTTTGAAATTCAATGTGCATTGTCCATGCATCAATGCTATGATTGACAGATCACAAAGCACCCCAAGAATAAGATTCAGGCTTCTGCACCTGGTCTCATATCTTGGCTTGGAAATTCCCTGGTGGCTGGAATTTTACCCCATAACCCAAACATGGTGTTACAGTTTGCATTCTTGCTAGTTGTTGACTTTCCAGAGTACAGTGTTTACCTGCTAACTAGCAAAATAGATTTCTCTAGCAGAGAAAGATTGTGTCTGCTAAAAATGAAGCAGACAGTTCAAAATGGATTCTAGCTGGCTGCTAGAATTGAATCCCAAATTGAGCACAAAGCTAAGCAGTGCATTACCATGTGATTACATATCAGGCATCATATTAAAATACATTAAATTTAATGCATCTCGACTCATGGGGTCTACAACAGTGCTCAGGGTCTGTGACTGCATAACTAATTCTGATCCAATTTGATTTTACTTGAAACTCTAAATAGATTGATGTTGGTGCTCCATTATTTTTTCCTGCCTTCAAATTTGTTCGATCAAGCTTAGGTTTTGGACATTCTACAACACAAAACACATGACTTTTTAGTGTAAGGGACCAAAGACAATGAAACAGCCGAAGGGTTGGCTTAACACAGGTTTATTGCATGATGATCCGGAGGAACATGTGGTAATGGCGGATGAGTAGCTCAATATATACAGCTGGCTATACATTTGAATGTGGCTCGTCGACAGGCTATTGGTTGCTGCCTGCGTGACGTCGTAGGAGGTCACGCCCTTCTTGACCAGGTGAGGAGGTCGCGGGGAATCTTCCCGCGCTGCTGAACCAGATGACTATGATCCATGGGAGCTGGACGCTCGCTACTGCCCTCTGGTGGTCACTAGCTCGCGTCCCCTTATTAGGTTACATTGATACAGCTGATGGTTATAATGTTTCACACAGAAAGGTTACATTGGTAACACATGGCAAAGGTACATTGTTAAAGGCACAGCTTTACAGAACACAACATCCCTCCCCCCTAGGATGAGACGAAGTCTCTCAGCCAAGATGGCTTGTTGCATGTGTGTTTGGGCCGTGAAGAGGGCTGCCCCCCCCGGGGGCGTTATTGCTTCTTTGCTCCCTGGTCCCTTGTCCTGAAAAGGGAGAGGGAGACTTGTTAGTGGCTTGCCGCTGTCTGGCGGCCTTAGGGGAAGGGAAAACTCCATTGTGGGCAGACCGGGGGCCGTCGGGGCTAACGAAAAACCCCTCTTCTCACTTGGACGGGTGGGGGACCACTCCGAAACCCCCCCCCCCGGTTCTGAAAATCAAAATCTAAGTTGGTAGGGGTACCCGCATTTGTGGGGACTTTCCGCGAGATATGTATGGGGTCGGGTTCCTCCTCCTCGGAAAGATCCCCCAGGGTATCTACGAGGATATCCTCCTCCCCCCTTGGTGGGGGCCCACAGTCCCCTTCTCCTCCCCCTTGGGCTAAATGGGTGGGGGAGAACCCTAACGCTGACTTGTTTCCTGCGTGATCCGTGTCCCGCTCATCGGAGACCCTGCGTCGGAGCTGGTCTGCGTGCCGCCTCCATAGGAGCCCTGTGCTGGTTTCCACGCGGTACGACACGGGGCCGGTTTGTTCCACGACTACGCCCGGCACCCAGGCTGGGCCCGTGCTGGCGTAATTCCTGCAATGCACGGGGGCGCCTATGCTGAAACTCTTTGTAACCTCCAGCCCGATGTTCCTTCCTTTGTCTTCTACCCTCGTGGGGTCTAGCCTAGTAAGGATGGTGGTCAGCTTCCTGCGCATTAAGAGCTCTGCGGGGGAGTATCCTGACGCCAATGGGGTTACCCTGTACCCTAGCAGAAACTGACACACTTGCAGGTTCAGATCCCCTGGGCCCATGCGCCGCAACGCGTCCTTCGTGGTGCGGACGAGGCGCTCTACTTGGCCGTTGGTGGCCGGGTGAAAAGGGGCGGAGGTGATATGCCGAACGGCGTTAATCTCCATGAATGCCCTAAACTCGGAGGACGAGAAACAACTAGCGTTGTCGCTAATTAACGTGTCGGGTATGCCGAACGTGGAAAAGAGCCTCCGCAAATGCCTAATGGTTTGGGCCGAGGAGGTGCTCGTGACTGGGATAACCTCCAACCATTTGGAGAAAGCGTCCACTACAAGGAGGAACAGGGTGCCTCTGAATGGGCCCGCGAAATCTACGTGCACCCGGGACCACTGCCCCTTAGCTGCGTCCCATTCCCTGTGGGGAAGGCGGGCCTCCTCTGGTCTGGAGCATTGGCAACTTTCACAAGTGCCGACCATGTGCTCGATGTTGGCGTCTAGCTGGGGCCACCAGAAGTAACTCCGGGCCAGCGCCTTGGATCGCACGATGCCGGGGTGGCTGACATGAAGCAGTTTGAGCACCCGCGGCCGAAGGGAAGTGGGAATCACCACCCGCTGCCCCCACAAGAGACACCCCCTCTCTAGGGACAGTTCTAGCTTTTTTCTAAAAAATGGAGCGAACTCCTCCGCTGGGGAGGACGCGGGCCACCCTTTCTGCAGCCAGGAGCTGACAGTCGCTAACGTTTTGTCCTTCTCTGTTGCTTTGGCAATGTCGGCGGGCACTACGGGGGGCGAATCCAGCACCTCTATCATGAGAACCTGATGGTCCCGCTCCCCCATGCTCACCTGGCTGGGCGTTAGGGGGAGGGGAGACCTAGATAGGGCGTCCGCATGGCTGATCTCTTTCCCGGGCCGGTAGATCAACGCGTGCTGATACGCGTTGAGAAAGATGGCCCACCTGAGCATCCTCGGAGACAGGATCTGTGGGGTGGGCTTATCAGCGGTAAAAATGCCTAGCAAGGGCTTGTGGTCTGTTACAATGGTGAAGGGGCGGCCGTACAGAAAATCGTGAAATTTTTTTGTCCCCGCGACTATTGCTAGTGCCTCCCTGTCCGTCTGTGCGTAGTTCCTCTCTGCTTGGGACAGGGACCTGGAGTAAAATGCTATCGGGGCCTCCCTTCCGTTGTCCAACACGTGGCACAGCACCGCCCCCACCCCCACTGGAGATGCATCACAGATCAGAACTACTGGGCGCTTGGGGTTGAAGTGGGTCAGTATGGCGTCGGACGCCAGGAGGCTTTTTAGCTCGCTAAATGCCCTTTCTTGGTCATCGCCCCACTTCCATGCCTGGTCTTTCTTTAGCAGTTTGTGTAGCGGCTCAGCCACCGCTGCCTTTCGGGGAAGGAAGGAGTGGTAGAAGTTGAGCAGTCCTAGGAACGACTGTAACTCGGGCTTGGAGGTGGGGCGGGGGGCATTCTTAATGGCTGCCACCTTGGACTTGGATGGTTTTATTCCCTCAGGAGTTACACAAAACCCTAGGAACTCAACCTCTGTTGCGAAGAAGACGCATTTGTCCTTTCGCAACCTCAGCCCCGCCTTTTCGAATATCGTCAGGACCTTCCCCAACCTTTTGGCCAATTCAGCCCGACTCCCCCCCATTATCAACACGTCATCAAAATAAGGCAACACCCCCTCCAATCCCTTCAGGAGGCGTTCCACGAGTGATTGGAAAATTCCAGGCGCCGAATTCACGCCGAACTGGAGGCGCGTCACCTGGAACGCCCCCTTGTGGGTGACTATGGTCTGCGCAGCAGCTGCGGCAGGGGACACCGTGAGCTGCTGGTAGGCCTGTGCTAAGTCGAGCTTAGCGAAACACTTTCCCCCGTGTAACCTGGCCAGCAGATGGCTGACTACCGGCACCGGATATGCATTCGGGCGGATCGCCTTGTTGATGGTGCACTTGTAGTCAGCGCATATGCGGACCTCCCCATTGGCCTTTAGAGCGGTTACAATTGGAGTTTCCCACTCCGCAGAATCTACAGGCACAAGGATCCCCTGGCCCACCAACTTGTCCAGTTCCGCCTCTATCTTGTCCTTGAGTGCGAACGGCACCCTGCGAGGTTTAAGGCGAATTGGGCGGACCCCTGGGTCCAGGTCGAAAGTCACTGGGGGCCCCTTGAATTTCCCCAGTCCTTTTTTGAAAACTTCGGTGTGCGCCTCGCACACCTCCTGAATTGGATCAGTCCCAACGGCGTGCATCCCAACGGCGTGCACCCCCCCCCCCCCAATAAACAACCCCAGGGGCTGGAACCATTGAGTCCCGAGGAGGCTGCAATTTCCTCCCTTGAGCACGACTAGGGGAAGGGACGCGGCGTGCT
Source organism: Bradypodion pumilum (assembly GCA_035047305.1). Lineage (NCBI taxonomy): Eukaryota > Metazoa > Chordata > Lepidosauria > Squamata > Chamaeleonidae > Bradypodion > Bradypodion pumilum. The sequence goes on from JAWDJD010000002.1 coordinate 19,795,715, forward strand.
CCTTGAATTTGACCTGAAATTCTCCAACCCCCAACACTGGAATACTGTTCCCTTGCACGTCCCGTAGTGTGGACCTCAATGCTTTTAGCTTGGGTCGCTTGTGGGGGGTAATTCCCAAAAACTCCCTCTGGGAAATGATTGAATATGAGGACCCCGAGTCAATTTCCATCCTAATGGGGACCCCTTGGACTAGTACCTCAACAAAGTAGCGGGGGTGTCTAGTAGACACGCTGAACACTGGGGCGTCGTCCTCGCTGCCGTTGGCGATGCGGCCCACGCCGTCCTGTTTCCGCGTGGCCTGGGCGCCATCCTTGGGTTTTGTTGGGCGGTCTTGTCCGGCGGAACGGTCTGCGGAGCTCCTCCAGGTTTCGCGCTTCTTCCTGCACACCTTGGCGATGTGTCCGCGGCGGCCGCAGTTGTGGCACTCGGCCTTCCGGAAGGGACATTTCACGCGGTCGTGGGCCGCTCCACAGCCGTCGCATCGCCGGCTCTCCTTCCGGACCCTCTGGATGTCCTCGTCGTCGCTGCTCTCTGCGGACGACCTCGAAGTTCGGCGGGCCGCCTGTACCGGAGCCTCTGCCTTGCTCGACTTTGGCCGCCAGTCCTGAAGTTCTTGGACCCCGGCCTTCGTAGCTTCTGCGGCCTGGGCCGCTCTGATGACCTCCTGCAACGTGGGAGGCGGCTCTTGGTTCATTAATGTGCGCTGGGTCTCGGCGTTGTTCAGGCCGCACAGCACACAGTCCCGGAGGGTGATTTCGGCATTCTCCCATTTGCACGGGCCGGCCGCCAGCCGCAGGGCCACCACGAATGCGGCGATCATCTCCCCGGGCGCTTGGACTCGCCTCCAAAACGCACTCCGAGCGGGAAACATCGCTGTGGCGGGCCGGACGTGCTCACGCAGCATCTGCATGAGTTCCTTGGCCTTGAATTCGCTCACCCTTCTCGGTGCAATCAGGTCCACCAAGGTCCTTTTTGTTTCTTGTCCGAGCATTCTGGTAAAGATGGCTCTTTTCTTTGCCTCTTCCGTGACTTCGGACTCGATCAGTGCGGCCTGGAAGTCCATCTCGAAGATCTCCCAGTCGCCCGGTTTCCTGATTTCGAAACCGGCGCATGTCTTGGTCCCGTGGGCTGCCATTATCCCACCTTCGTCGCCAGTTTAGTGTAAGGGACCAAAGACAATGAAACAGCCGAAGAGTTGGCTTAACACAGGTTTATTGCATGATGATCCGGAGGAACATGTGGTAATGGCGGATGAGTAGCTCAATATATACAGCTGGCTATACATTTGAATGTGGCTCGTCGACAGGCTATTGGTTGCTGCCTGCGTGACGTCGTAGGAGGTCACGCCCTTCTTGACCAGGTGAGGAGGTCACGGGGAATCTTCCCGCGCTGCTGAACCAGGTGACTATGATCCATGGGAGCTGGACGCTCGCTACTGCCCTCTGGTGGTCACTAGCTCGCGTCCCCTTATTAGGTTACATTGATACAGCTGATGGTTATAATGTTTCACACAGAAAGGTTACATTGGTAACACATGGCAAAGGTACATTGTTAAAGGCACAGCTTTACAGAACACAACAGACTTTTAGCTCCTTTTGAAAGTAGTTGATACAAGTACTTGCTGTCATAGGCCAGGCCAGTTTCTGCAATGTATTCCTTGTAGCAAATATTTAAATCACTAAATATTTCTATTTTATTGATATTACAATATATATTAACACTGATAGTCTTAGCATTTTTACACATTGTAATTTTAGTAGATATTACATTTTTACATCATATCCTTTTATATTATATTTTAATATAATTGCATATACAGTTCTGTAATGTGATTTTAACTGAATCCTACTGAGTTGAGTCTGATTAGAACTTTCAAAATCTCTTTTGTAGTATGGTTAACTATGTTCTGAATGCTTTGTTTTATGCTAGTCTTTGACTGTAACTAGGGTTGCCATACGTCACGGAGAACCGAGATTGTCCCGATTTCAAGGTCAAAAAAATTATCCCGTCCAGTTGAATAAAAATCATGTTTAAATCCCTCAATACCGGCAATGGTGAGCATGCTCGTGCTGGAGGGGGACAAACTGGTGCTTTGGAGGAGGGCTCAGAGAGCCACCACCTTATTTCACTCCCACCCCTGCGAGCAAAATAAACCCATGCAGGGACTGGTTGAGACACATGGCAAGGATCGGTAGGTGGTTGGGTGGAAAGATACATAGATGGTGACCGCAGAACAATCTTTCCGTGTCTTTCCATAGGCTTCATGCTTCCCCTCCCTTTATTAAAAACTAGCTTAATTTGCTTTCACCCACCCCCAGGTAGATAACCCGCCCATTTTTGTCAAGTATACTTTTGTCCTGGTTTTGTGGGAAAGTCAATAGATAATGGCCAAATGGGAATATGTGGTCCAAATCCAAAAAACCGTTTGTGCTGGTGCAATAATGATATATAATCTCATTACACAATAATCTTCAATTAGTCTTTGTATTTGTTAATGTTCTAGTATACAAACAGAAATCCAAAACATATAACTTCTCTCAAAGTGATGCCAAAATGATTTCTTGTAATACAGTAACCAAAATCAGATGTCTTTTCTAAATATAATCTTGTAAAAGTTTCGTTAATCAGTATAATCATTCCGAATTGGCAAAATCATTCCAGTTCCTCCACCAAGGCTTCTCGTTACATTGTAATGAGGAGTCGAACTCCCATGAATCATTCATTCAAACTCCCAGTAAATTTAGACATTTTAATATATTTCATCAGGGGAGTTTTTGATATATCTGAAAGGTTACAAAATATATCCATTATAGTTTCCATAATGATTTTGTTTAAGATACAAACATGCAACCGTACCTCTATACACATTACCAAGCATCCGCTTACCACAACTTGTTTTGCGTCCTCTCTATCTCCTCCGTGTTTTCTCTATGGTCATTCAGGACGTGCTTTTCTCTGTGGTTTTCGTCCTCCTAAAAAAGATTGTTGAATGTTTTGTGATTGTTGTCTGTATTCTGTGTTCCTGAAATTATAACTGCTTGTGGGGCCCTCATCACCCGATGAACTGATGTCACTGTTAGTGGTGTCCGAGTATGTGACCGTATTATTCCAAGACACACACTATTCTCGCAAGACAAAGAATTCACTGACAAATGGGCTGCTATTCTTGAGAAATGTGCATTTGACCTCATGATCCTGATAATTGAGAGAAGTAATCAAGAGGTTTTGGAGGTGGAAAAACAAATAGAGGAACTCAAAAGCATGCTATAAGGATCACATAGTCATACAAGTTTTGAGGAATCTATGAGCAGTTTAGATCTCAAGATTAAGGTTTTTCATTAATCCATAGTTGCCTTCAAAAAGAAGAAATTTGACAGAGACCAGAATGATTATTCGAACGACAAAATTTACAGGTGGAGAATGAACCAAGCTCCAGACCAGCCAAATGTGTGATCTGGTTTTGTGGGAGACAATTATGGCAACTCTAACCGTAACAGTAAATTGATTGATTAAGTTGTGAAAAAGCCAACAGCAGCCTATTAACAATACATGATGATAGTGATGGTGATGAAGACAATGATGACATCTAGCATATTCTACTGACCACAGTCAACCAAGTTATGGATGATTCTGGTCTTAGCTATATCACATCACTTGCAATTCAGTTGCTCAGTATAATGAGTCACAGCCTTAGTAGGATCATTGAATTAGTAGAAACCTTTGGATGACTTGACTCACCAAATTACCAGTGATTTAATGGGCCCACTCAAGCTGCAACAACACAACAGGACCTTTGCCATTCAGTGGTTGAACCAAGGCTCTATAAGACTTAAGCAAGTCACAGCAAACATTAATTGATTTACAACTAGTTTAGCTAGGTCTTACCTGGAGAAAATCATAATTCTGTGGCAGGATGAAGAATACTGAAGGTTCATTATCCATTTGGAGTATTACTTGTACATAGTAATTATCCACATCATTTTTACTGTATGAGCAAAACTGGAGATTATTGCTGACAATAAATTAGGTAGAGCTAAGCAGAATTACTTTACAGTGAATGGGGGCTGTTTCGATACCCTTTTTGAGCATGAGTAGGTATGAACTGGCTTGTACATTTTGAGATTTGCAATAGGTCATTCATCAATCTAACCAACCAATGGCTTAGTCACTCTATTAAGCCTTTCTTTCTAGCTAGCATGTCCTAGATTGCAAGTATTTAGCCTAGTCCACTAAGAATTTTCTAAGTTTTCATTTAAAATATATGAAAATCCACAATGCAAAACCTACAGCTTGAAAATATCATCACACCTAGTGCTGTGTCAAAAAGGCAGCTTTATAAAGTAATTTCCTCTTTTCCATCCCCCAAAAAGTGTTTTACCAGCATCTTATTTTTATTTATGCAGCATTCATCATACAGTTATCCTCCAAACGGATTGTGGTTTTAACAAAGTTAAAACAACAGCAAGAACAAAGTAGTTCTGGCCTATTTCAGATTATTTAATCCTCTTTAATCGTCTTTGAATCTCAGGCTTACAAGTTATTTAGTGTATTTCAATAAGTATCCAGGCACACTCAGAAACACAGCTGTACCAAAGTTTGTTTTATGCTCTTCCCTTTGAGCCTATCTTTCTGAAATCAGAAACAATAGTTAGTTTGTCTGTACTAACGGAAGATCATGTTTAATTTCGAATGTCTACTGCTGTAAACTGGGTGGTCATGAAATTTATTTTGCTACATGCTAGATGGAAGAAGTCAGTTCACCATGTGAAAGGATCTCTCCAAGGCATCTGAAATAAATTGCTAAATGATTGAAGAAGTAAAAACAATGGTGGGTGGTTTGATAGTAGCTTCATTTTATTGTTTTATTTTATTTCCTCAGCTCAGTATGGCTCACAATAACATTAGGACACCTCCTTTAAACCAGATACTCGCCTTAAAATAACAACTTGGTGTCTTTATTGTAATATTATATTTATTCTGAATTTGTTTTTTTTATTTTTGAACATACTTTACCCCTTTTTTCCCTTGCCCCAAATATGATGTGATGTGTTTTGACAAGAGATGTTTGTTGTTGTGATGAAGCTGCCTTTTCTTTTGATTAGTGGGATGCAGAATGTTCAATTTATCAGTACTGAATTAATCACCTATCTAGCAGCTTGGGTTGAAGACTTACTTGCAACTCTGTTCAAGGATCAGCCAGGCTAAAAGTCACTTTCATTTGCTGAGAATGGAGGAAAATTACTTGCTAATTGCACTTTTATTTATGAAGCACTGACATCTTCAGGATCATACCATCATGCCAGTAGTAGAGGAAAACAAGATACAGTATATGTTTTATAGCCCCAAGGCTGGTTTGACCAGGCTATTCTGGAGAAAGGTGTTGGAGTGGGCCAGATATGGCCCGCTGGGTCACAGAAATGGTCCACTGATGTCAGAGTGGCTGGACTCAAAGAAGGCACACGAGGCAGAAGATGGTGAAAAGTCCAGCCCCGACTGAGGTCTGGCTCGTGATATTTATTACTCTGGAGTTTGTACACGTGGGTTCTCCATGACCTCATTCAGAGGGCTTTTTTCCCTGTGGAAATTTACTGACCAGCCACATTCACAGAGGCTGCCCTGAGATGCTAATGCTTGTACGTCATCAGGAAGTTCGGTTGCCATTGACAACTGGGACTGGTGAGGACTATTGTTCTCCCATTATCTGGGGATCTTCTGGGTCTAACTTAAAGTCATCATGTTTACTACAGCTTGACCTTACCCTTCCTTGATACCATGAAAACTCTTCCTTGATACCATGAAAGACCCTTTGGCTAAGACACAGCACAAAAGAAAAAAGACTTTTGTATCTGGTATGGAGAATCCAACTGTAGGTATCTTTGATTGTATTGAACATGTGTGCATGACCGCCACCTTGCATACACATTTTTTCACTGATGCAGCCCAATGGTTCCTGCTCCAATCACTTTGCAAACTAGATGCAAACTAGATGACTAGATGCAAAGTGGTACCTTTCAGGCAGTATGTGTGCTAAATGAAGAGTGGACAGCTTTAATTTAACCTAGAATGATGAAGATTTCTCAGAGACTGGCAATATTTCTTAGTCTGGCTGAGTAGAGCTGATAAATCATTTCCCTCTAATGATCCAGAAAAAGGTGCTTTAGCATTTCTGCTGCAATAGCAGCTCTCAGTGATTAGCAAGGCAAAACACAAAAACAACCCATCAGCAAAAAAAGAAAAGAAAAAAACACACCCTCATACCCGATCAATTTGTATCAAGTCCTGTTTGCCTCTGTCTGCTGAAGGGCTTAAGAACCAAGCTTCCTTCGTATAAAACGTAGAAGAAAAATCTCATTTACTTGGATTGGGGGGTGGGTGGGAATTTAATATCCAACAAGAAAGCAAAGACTGGGTTTTCAGTGGCTAGGTTTCACAGCCAAATCACTTACAATGCAGACATGTTACAGGGATTTCTAGAAATCTTCCAGGTTTTGCAGTAAGTCTTTCTAGCCTCCCATTCATCCACAACAAATTGTACAAGGGACCTCTGACTGCAATCTGATTAACACCAGATTACAATATAGTGCTTTTTAAAGCGCTTAGGAAAATCACCACCACCACCCAAACTCGGCTCATGGTCACAGATCCCATCTGATCATATAATCGGGTCTCGTCCAAGTGGTGATTGTGGTGTTCATCAAGGAGGAGAAATAAGCTGACAGCCATTCTTGCTTCAAACAATCTGCTTCCATAAATCTCTTTTGCAGAAGTGCATTATAGGGCAAATACTGTAGTATACATTAGCAGTGGATATGAGAGAGGGGTACATAGAACCTCCTCGAAGATTGTGGTGTTTTGGAACCACAATCGGCCGTACCCTGGTAATGGCAACCTTGTGTTGCCAGCTAATCTTTCTCACACTAGGTCAGGTGAAAGGAACTGCAGAATGAACTCACCAGAAGATGGCTTCATTTTGGCAGTTTCACGTCTGGCCTAGACACTGTTGAAGGATACAGGAGAAATATACTGTTTCTTCTTTCTGACATACACTACTTACTGCACATCCAGTCCAAACCTGATCTCCATATACCACTAGTGCAGTGATTCCTAACATGGCTTTGCCATCCCCAAGATGGTAAATGCAGTTTGTTGTTTGATAAACTGTGGGATGAAAAATTTTCCTAACGTGGCTTTGCCATCTCAAGGAGTTGAAAAGGCAGTTTGTCATTTGATAAATGACATCACCCTGCCAACAAAAGTCCACATAGTCAAAGCAAAGGTATTCCCAGTAGTAATGTATGGCTGTGAGAGCTGGACCCTAAGGAAGGCTGGGCACAGAAGAATACAGTAGATGCCTTTGAACTGTGGTGCTGGAGGAGACTCTTGAGAGTTCCCTGGACTGCAAGGAGATCAGATCAGTCCATCCTAAAGAGTATCAACCTTAACTGCTTCTTGGAAAGACAAATACTGAAGCTGAAGCTCAAGTACTTTGGCCACCAAATGAGAAGAGAGGACTCACTGGAGAAGGCCCTGATGTTGGGAAAGATCAAAGGAAAAAGAAGAAGGGGCGGCAGGAGATGGCTAGATGGCATCATTGACACAGTGGGCATAGATCTGGGTGAGCAACGGAGGATAGCAGATGACAGAGGAGCCTGGTGTGTGGTGGTCCATGGGGTCGCAAAGGGTTGGACTCGACTGTGCAACTCAACAACAAACATTGGCATGGGAAGTTTTCCACTTTGATCAAGTTAACTTCAGACCCTGGGAAAGTTATATCTCAAACTACTAATCTCAGAATGCCCTAGCCAGCAAGGCCTGTAAAGGGTTCTAGACTGTCTGGGGCTGAACAAGAAGGCTCCTCAATTCGGATCTCGCTGAAAATTTGCACACACCTACCTTGGCCTTGTGAGATCAGCACTGTGGGGGTCCCAAAGCCCATTTGGGGGTCTATGCCCCACAAATTGGGATGTGAAGGGGACACCCCCACCAACAGGGGAAAAGGCAATGGAACAGTAGTATTGCGCATGTGCACCACTGCCTCCTCGAAAAAGCGGTACTGTGCATACACAACACTGCCTCCTCCAGAGAGGGAGAGTTTTCCCTCAGAAAGGACATCCTCAGCCTTTTCTGCTGAGGCGATCTCTCACTTCAGGCGCCTCCTAAAATGGCGGCGTATGGCAGCTGAGGCGAGAGACCACTTCAGCAGTGTCGATCGCAACAACCTTTGCCTTCTCCTCCATTTCTCCATTACTCGCACCCCCTCCAGCCGCCGTTTCTGCTTCTCCTTCTCCGGCTGCAGCCAGCCTGGCAAGGGCTGCGACTGGGTCCCGCCTCCTGTTCCTCCTTGCCTGGGTTTCCGCTCGAGCCCGCCCACCTGCCCGCCCATACCTGTCAAGCTCAGCTCCGGAGATTACGGGACCTGCGCAGAATGTTTCTACGCAGGTCCGTTCTACGCATGCGGGCCGGGCAGGTGCACTGACACCATCCATCACCTCCTCCTCCACCGCCTGCCCCCCTGCCTGCTTATGCTTCGGCTCCGAGCCTCCTCCACTCTCGCTGGCCCCCTCGGCTCCGCCCCACCTCAACGTCCACCTCCCAAGCTCCGGGAGGAGCGGCCTCCATCCAGCTTCAATCCATTCCAGCCAGCCAGGTTGGCGGGGCTGCCAAGAGAGATGGAGGGGCAGTGGCTGCAGCTGGGGGGAGTTGCTTTTGCCCCGCCATGCCTCTGCCTCTCCCAAGAAGGACCACCACCTCTCACCTCCCCTTTCTTTACAGAAAAGCCAGAGCGTAGAAGGGTTCTACGCATGCGTAGAAAGGACCTGCGCAGAAGGGATGCACAATAACTCCTTTCCCCACGCTGCCAAATTACGGGGTAGCGGCAGCTCCGGGCGGGAAATGGAGAAAATCGGTGTGGAAATACCGTAAATCCCGGGCAATCCGCGATACTTGACAGGCATGTGCCCGCCACCAAAGCCAAGGAAGAGGAGGAGCTGCCGTCACCACTGCTTTAGCTGCCAGCTAGTATTATATAATACTGGATTCTCAAAATTTGCCGTGCATAGGGAAATGGGTAATTGTAGCTAGTAAAGGTAAGTCACCCTTGCTCAAAAACCAGTCATATCCGACTCTAGGGTTCAGTGCTCATCTGTTTATAGCCAAACAGCCAGTGCTGTCTACATTTGCAGATGTTTCTGTGAACATGTGTCAGGCATGCCTAGACACCAAAGTGCACAGAACGCTGTTTACCTTCCCACCAAAGTGGTACCTATTTATCTACTTGCAATTCTTTGCTTTTGAACTGTTAGGTAGGCAGGAGCTGGGACAGAGATGGGAGCTCATTCTGTCATGCAGTACTCGGATTTTGAACTGCTGACCTTCTGCCTCCCAGTCAGTGTCTTAACCACTTGAGCCACTTCAGTGCAGCTAAATGTATCTTTATGTACAAAATTTTCATCCAAAATTTTTACAAAATATTCTGTGTTGGACACCTCTTTATACACACATAACGTCTTCTCCCCAATGCATGTCCCAATATATGTTATGTATTTTTGCCTATGTATGGTGACTTTTGGGACACCCTGCACATTATTATATAATATACATTATAATATGGGGTACCCAAACTTTTTGGGCCACAGGCTGGTCACATGGTTGAGCGTGCTGGTCATGTGCCCACACATGTGCATAACATGACCCAAAGAAGTCGTAAATGAATTATAACAGTCGCAGGTCATTTACTACAGTGTTATGCACATGTGTGGGCACGTTATGTGCTCATGCATGCACATTTTATTTGAGTGGCATAGGCAGCATGGGCTGGATGATTTGGCACTGCGGGACAGATCTTGCCCACGGGCCGTAGTTTGGGCACCCCTGTTATAATATATTTGTATTCTATATTATACAATATTATATGTCATTCTATATTATTATTTATAATATATATTACTGTAGGAATGTATCTGGATTCTGTCAGGCTGTCTCTGACACATTTTGTAAACAAAAGCCTCTTTGCTTGCATGAGAGACAACGCTCCTTATCTCTCCTTATTTGGGTTCTGACATTCTGATTGATTATGTAGGTTAAGTTTCGTTTCTGACATACTCTGCTTGAATAAAGAGAAGCAGTTAGTATTCTTTGTAAAGCAAAAGACTGCAGTCGTGTTTTCTGTCTCTCTCTGTTCTTTCCTTACTCTGAGCCTAATGAAGCTGGACTTCGTGGACTCTTAAGTTTCTATCTTAAAAGATCTGATGATATAAACTGCTGCTTCATGAGACTGATTGAGAAGAGATCTTTACATGAATCAGATTCCTACAAGTGGCGCTCCGTGGGAGGCTTTGAACTACAATGAGAGAGCCTTCTTTGAATTCTGCTTCAGCAATTAGCACCTAATTATCACCTCATCGACCGGGACAAGGTCTCATTCACCTACGACCAGGCAAAAGGTCCGACCGGGAAGGTCATAAATCAAGCGCTTGAGAAATAAAACAGGGTGAGTGAAAATGGGGTGTGTGCTAACTTCGCAAATGCATGAACTTTGTAAAGATATCTCAGATCTTTTGCATATGAATGGGCGAAAGGCTGATGAGAAGGAGATACAAAAGCTAGTCAAAGCTATAGGGAAAATCAGTCCTTGGGTTAAATTTGATGAATGCTTGGACTTAAAACAGTGGAAACAGATTGGGAGAGAAATGCAGAAGCATAATGGAATTTCTGTATCAGTGCTATTTACATGGGAGGAAGTCAGAGACTGCCTTCAAAGACTCACTCCAAAGAATATTCTGTTGTCTCAGGGGCTTGCTGGCCCCCTCCCAAAGCTTTTGCCCCCAGACAAGGGAGGGGCTATGGCAACAACAGCCCCCTGATGGGGGTGGAGGTGGAAATGGAGATGGGACATTATATCCTGCCTTGCAGCAATCAAGCACTTTTAGCCTTACAAAAGACCTGTTCTCTGCTGCAATACTGCCTGCCGAGTCTAAAAAACAACTAGTGCCAGCTGATGGGGAACAAATGGTGGGGACCTCATCACAGATTGAAGCTGTTAATGCATGCAGAGTGGCAGGAAGCAAGGAGTGTGTTTCAAAGAGCAGCATAGGAGATCTCAGCCCCCCCCCCCCCGTGAAGCAACCCTCATCACAAAAGCAGGAGAAGAGTAGTAAACTTGATACCTCACGTTTGGGCAGGAAGATCCTTCAGAAGTGGAAGGATGGCCCAAAGGAGGAATGCACAAAACTCAAGACCAGAAAGGGGTGCAAGTACAAACTAACAGATGCAGTTTGTCATAAGGTTGAGAATCAGATGCTGCAAATGAAAGAAATCCAGAGGAAGAGGGGGGTGAATCCTGCCTGTATGGACAGCAGGCTGTTGCAAAAATACAAGGAGGGAGGAGACATACAGTTTTTGGCTGATTTTGAACTGCCCAACCCTCAAACAAAGAGATCCAGAGTGAGCTGTTCCAAATTTCAAGCATCAGGATTGCAGGGAAAGCAACTTGGACTTCCCTGTGATTTTCTTCTGTGTGAAATTACTTGCAACTTCTGGAGAATTTGTTCTTTGTGCCTTCACACCTCATTGGCCTGCCTTAATGCAGATGGGTGTGGCTGGAGCATAAAGGAATGTGTGTTTGCCAGAAAAGCTGAAAAGGGGGGTTGTCTGGGTGTCTTGTGAATTCAGTGAGAGTTAATTTATGGCTTAATTTCAACTTGCCATGCCAAGAACTGTGCTGGAGAGAAGATAGTGTTTGTTTAAGTGTTTAAGAAAAAAGCTTAATCAACATTTGGACTTTTAATTTGGACATTTTAATTGGACTAAAAGGAAAAAAGTTTGTGTGGACTGTAAAGAAGAATTGGCTTTGTTTGCATTTTAAAACCTGAAAACCTTTTTTAAGCAACCTGCTCATGCTATGAGTGTGAAATGCTCTAATGAGATTTGTACTGTATTTGAGTTACCATGCTATGCTGATTTTAAGTTATTGAATGCTTCTTTCATTTACACCAGTGGAAGAAGAAAAAATTTAATGCCTTACTCATGTACTTGGGGAGTGATAAATGCTTTCTAGAATGCAACAGAAACCTCCTTCATGTAAGGAAGAAGAGAACTGTTCATGTTTTGTTCATGCTTAAATGTTTGCTTATTCTCTTGCAGGAGAAAGACCTGTCTTTGCTTATGTTATGTTTTGCATACTGCATATCTCAAGGTACCTCCAGAAGTACATGGAAGAGTTTTCAGTACCATACACATGTAAATGGGTTTGTGATATTGCATTTGTGTTATATGTCACTCATGTTTCATATCTAGTTACATGGTACTAGTAATAACAGGGCATGCTCCTGTTTCTTAGGGGAGTGTCTTCCTAAGCCATTTGTCATTTATTGGCAACAAGGGAATCCTGAGTGGAAGGATTCCTGCTCGAGTGATCCGCCCATGGAGAGAGAAGATTACTCAGCTCCAGGATGGTGGTTCACCAGTAAACTAAATGTGCTGACATTTGTTCTTTTCTTTCTTACTGTGTTTCCAGCTGTGAGAACAATATCTCATGGGGGCAACCCCAACTTTTGGCTTCGTCATGCTAACTATATGTTTGAGGTTCATGGTAAGAATGCAACGTTATACTATGAGCATCCACTGGCAGTGTCTCAAATGGCCTTTCTTCCGGCATTGTTCAACACGCCTGAGTTGGTTATTGGACATTTGCAACATGTTGATAGGTCTACACTCTTCTCTAATCCTCCAGAACAATTTAACAACACCCGCTGGCGAAGCATGACATTCAAGAAATACACTAAAGGACTTTGTTTCTGCTGTCATAGTTCTGGAGTCTGGAATAGTAAATGGAAGTACTGGACTCAAGCACAAAGGGTTTTGAGGAATGTAGGCAATTATACGGGTTGTGATGATTATTTTTGGTTATGGGGTAGTTATAACAGTTCTTATAAGCTTAATTATACCTTGTTTGACACTACTATTGAAGATATATATGATGTGTTTCCTATGTTTACTCCTGATTATTCTGCTATAGATAGTGGTTCAATTTGCAATGGATGGCAAATCAAGGATCCTAACATGTGGTTCTTTTTTAATGGAGTTGCCACGAATTTCCATCCAGGACAATATCAATGTGCAGCATTGGGTTATTTTACCTTACCCGTACAAGTGCAAATGCCGCTTCGGGCAGATGCAGGGCGCCGGAGAGCTACTGCCGGCCCGATGGGTTCTGGTTGCAATGATGAAGTGATAATTGATGTTCAGCTTTCTGATGGTAGCTCCTGGGGGAGAGCTATAGGGAGTGCTATCACTGGAGCACTCACCTTGGGATCATACCCAGGTGTCATTTCCCAGGAGAATAGAAGGTCCATTTTGGGACTCACCTGCAGGCTGGAGAAATCAATCAATGCCACAGGGAGGGTCATACGGGATCTTCAAATGGAAATCACTGAGCTTCATCAAGGCCAAATGCAGGACAGACTGGCCATAGATTACCTGTTAGCAAAATCCGGAGGATTTTGTAAACTGGTCGGGAACCAGGGATGTCAGGTAAAATTCCAGGATCTGAATAATACTATTGAGAAAGAACTTCAGAATTTACAGGAGAGCATTACTAACAATGTACGCACTGATGTTAATCTCTTTGATTGGGTGACTTCTTGGTTGCCTGATTTATCTGTCCTTAGACTAGTTTTCTTTTATGGGTTCATTATTATTATCTGCCTTATATCTTTGTGTTTTTGCATTAATTGTATTCCTAACCTTATTTCTATGTGTAATGCATGTCCACTGCGTAGAAGGGAGACATCGAGTTTTGCACGACGGCAATTGTACTCAATGAGGTATCATCCTCCGGAACAAGGTACCAGGAGTCAGGGGGGGTACGATGTCCAGGAGGACAGTGATGATGTATATGGAGGAGTAGTTATGGAATATGATGACATGCAGGGGTATGATTAGCCGTCCCTCTCTCAAATTTTAATGAAAAAGGAGGACATGTAGGAATGTATCTGGATTCTGTCAGGCTGTCTCTGACACATTTTGTAAACAAAAGCCTCTTTGCTTGCATGAGAGACAACGCTCCTTATCTCTCCTTATTTGGGTTCTGACATTCTGATTGATTATGTAGGTTAAGTTTCGTTTCTGACATACTCTGCTTGAATAAAGAGAAGCAGTTAGTATTCTTTGTAAAGCCAAAGACTGCAGTCGTGTTTTCTGTCTCTCTCTGTTCTTTCCTTACTCTGAGCCTAATGAAGCTGGACTTCGTGGACTCTTAAGTTTCTATCTTAAAAGATCTGATGATATAAACTGCTGCTTCATGAGACTGATTGAGAAGAGATCTTTACATGAATCAGATTCCTACATATTACAAATAATCTCTTGTTTTTAAAATTTTCAAAAAAATTAAACTGTTAACTTTTAAAAGATTCTGAATAGCTGTTTTTGGTCTCTTCCCAAAGGAGGAACCGTCCTATAGACTAGAACAGTGATGACAAACCTTTTAAAGACTAAGTGCCCAAACGAATGGGTGGGCAAACTCTGTGGTGGGGGGAGGAAGCACTCCCATTGGGCTACTGGGCAGAGGGGCGGGGTGAACTCTATGCTGGGGTGAAGTGCCAACAGAGAGGGCTGGGAGTGCCATGTCTGGCATGCGTGTCATAGGTTTGCCACCACTGGACTAGCGTCTAGAGACCACACTCAACTGATTTATCCTGGTTGCACTTGGCCAAGGAGTGCACACCTTTTTGAAAACTGGAAATGCCGAGTTTTGAAAAAAGCTATCACAGGCCTAATGTGGTCAAATTCATTCTCTAAAGGCCTCTGGGACCCTCAACATCCAAAGGGATAAAAGAGAAAGTAAAGAAGAATGAAAGAAGAAAGGCCTCTGGGGCCCCGACCGGTCCTTTCTAGGCCAGTTTTCTGGTTTGGAGATAACTCTGGGCTTGCTATGTGCATCCAGTGGAACACCAGTTCCTGCTTTTGCTGTAGAAACCAAAGATACAAAACCCATAGCCAGCCTGTTTCATCCATTTCCCACAACATCATTGCAAATTACCTAGGCTGTGGGAAAAAGCTTGAAGTGTCACAGCTCTAGTGCCCAGGGATGGTGGGCTTTGTGGAAGACCTTTGTAATCTCGAGAACAGTGGCAATTCCATTTTGTTCCCACAAGCTCTAGAAATAATTAAAAAATATATGTACCTGTATTCATAAATAGAGTTGGCTTGCTGTATAAGATGCTAATTGTCCTGAGAATGGACCAATTAGTAAGAGTTAGTAAAGGTGTAAAAATAAATAGGAAGTTTTTGGCAGAACACAAGAGAAGATGGCTCTGGAGTCATTGGCATCCTTGACTGATAGATGATCATGGTGCTATCTACACCTGGGATGTCTAATGAGCAGGGAAGAACCCCTTGGAAGACTACAAAGATAGTAAAACAGATCAACGTGCATTTTCTAATATCCTTGACTGATAACAAGCTGGTAACATGCCTGATGAAACTCACACTTGCAAGAACATTATACCAATTAGTCCATACCAATGCCGTTGTTTTGGGTTTGGATATATTTATACACCACTCAAACAAGTGGTCAAGGGGGGAGACAGCACCCAAGTTGAAGGTATAAAGAGGGGCTCAGCCCTCGGTCTTTGGAACTCTGCACAGACCAGGAAGTGCCAGGGGCCATGCCAAATGCCAGGGGACTCCCCACCAACCAGGCTCCAGATGGCAGAAGTGGGAGAGGGAACTCTTGCTTGGTATGCATTTGCTTGCTTTTATGCTTGTCTTTGTTTTATCTCACTTATACACTAAAATCTTGCATAAAGAGTGCCTCGCTTATAAACTAACTCGCTTAAAGAGCAGAATTTTCTCTGAATGGTTGCTTCGCTTAACTAAAACCAAACAAAAACTCGCTCAACAACTAAATTGGGGTTTGCAATCTCTCCCACCAGAAGTCACAATTGGTCACTTACAATGGTGTTTCACTTAAAGAGCAAACTCGCTTAAAGAGCAATCCCATGGGATGCATTAGGCTCTTTAAGCGAGGAACCACTGTATCTTTGTTCTGTTTTAGCTATGTTCTGTTACAAGATTTGTTCAATAAAGCTCTGTTTTCTCAACCACTGAGTGTTCATTGCCTACTGGATCTTAAAGAACCTAAGTCTCAGCAAGCCTGGCCAGGATGTATGGCATGACAACAGCCATAGTGGGAGAATATTTCTGGCACTGACCAGGAAAACAATAACAGACCCTTCTCTTTTTCTGATCACTAACTGAAAAGAAAAACACTTTAAAGGTCTTCAACCTTTAGATATCTTATTCTCAAAGTACAGTGGACCTCATACAACAATCGCCCCATATAACAACGTATTTAAACCAGTACAGAAGAATAAAGTTTGGGAATTGAAAGGTTCTGTGTATTTCACGTCTGCTTCCTACTTTTGTTGCATTTCCATGGCATATATTGACAGTGAGCTGTCCTTCCTATGCGCCCATTAATAATTTCAGTACTTTCAGGGCTCCTTTCTTGCTGTTCATTTTCTTTCTCTTGCATTCAGCTTTATCTCCTATCCTTTCCTTCTTTCTATCCTTCCCTGGCCTGCTTTCTGTGTTTGTTATATCTTCTGTGACTTCATACACAGGCTGTTCTCCTCCTAGCACTGTTCCATCACTTAGAGCTGCTGAGACAGAACCCAGGCTGGTAAGATGCCGTAAGCAGTGGTGGGCTTCAGCAGGTTCGCACCAGTTCACCAGAACTAGTAGTAGAAATTCTGGCTGGTCCCACCTATCCAAGTTTTGAAATAAAGTAGTCCTAATTCGGGTGCAACACAGGGCTTTCCTCTGGCCACGCCCACCATACCACGCCCAAAGAGTAGGTAGTAAAAATTTTTTGAATGCCACCACTGGCCATAAGGCAGGGTTTCCCAACCATGGGCCCCAGGTGTTCTTGAACTTCAATTACCAGAAACCCAAGTCAGCACACCTGCTGATCAGTGCTTCTGAGGATTGAAGTCCAAGAACATCTGAGGCCCAAGGTTGAGAAACCCTGCTGTAAGGTGAACTAACATTTATTACCTCCCCCCCTTTTTTAACATGCTCTGGACTTCAATTTCCAGAAGCCTAAGTCAATTCTCCAAAGCAGTGATCAGCCAATGTCCTGGCTTAGGCTTCTGGGAATTCAAGTCCTCCTTTGGGACATATGCCCTACGTTGGGAACCACTGGTCTAAATACAATCAGTTAACATTTATAATATGACTTCAACAAAAGTACCATTGTGGGGCAGGGGAAGGTTAATGACCATTTTGCCTGGCTCTTTAGTAAAAGTCAAATTTCAACAGCAAAGTAGAAAACAGTATGGCTACAGATATGAAAATAATCTAATTACTGCATGAAACTTTTTGCAGGTGTTCATTACCTGCAATTCTATGGATGTTTACCTATCTTCCAGTTCTTAGAGATGAATTGGATAGATTGTACCTTACGTTTTTCCTCCAGTGGGATAATTCTTTACAAAGATCAGTTTATTTTTGCATACATTTTAGCACCTTCATGACATTCACCTATTTTCCATAGGTGCAATTCCTCCCATATGTACACAACAGTTGTCAAGTGAACTACAGGCGCTATATTTACAGAAGATCTATATCCTGATGATTATGAAAGCAAATTTACATTTATACAGCATCTTCAATTTCAAATAATAAGACTATACATAATTTTAATATACAACTTTCTCATCCAACTGCATTTCAAGGACAACCATAGGGTAGATTTCAGTGCAAAGACAAAATACACAATTGTTTAGGCCAAGAACTACAGTAAAGGACAGGTTCAGAAAACAGATTCATATCAGCTACCCAAATGGAGAGTTCTCTAAAACTCTTTTGTTTAAAAACAACTCAGATGGCCATAACTTCAGTTTTATACATCTGGAATGCAACACTTCTGACAACATGAATGGCACCTTTCAAACCCACTGCACGTGAATTTCTGCCTGTGTTGACAATGGCACATATTAGTTTGGTCAAAAACAGTACATCCTGTGGCACCTAAAAGAAAACGGGACAAGGCAAAATGAAATGAAACAGAGGTATCAGAAAAAGTTTATAAAAATGGCACATTTATTGCTACAGAACGGTCATGTACATGACGGCATTGAATAACTACAGATGGGAAACAGGTAATGGCCTACACCAAGCTGTGTTTTTCTTCTTGAAGGAACTCCAGCACACAACCTGTTTGGACACTTCTACAAATCAGAAATACACCAAAAACATGAAAAAAATTGAGGCACTCAGCCACACATTGAAAACAAAGTGTAACTGTTTTTATCTTTTTTTTCTTTTTGTCCCTTTTATAATTTTTCCCTTTTTAAATTTTCTTTTTTATAACTGTTGCAGCTAAGTGTATAGTCGCAAAAAAAATTGTCCTCACCGCGACCTACAACTAAAGAAGAAAAGGAAGAAAAGAAATAGCTACCGTACAATTTTATCATGGTAAAATAACAACTTTTAAATAGTAAAATAAAGTAACAAACTTTTACTCAGAATGATTCCAAAAATCTACAAAGAAGAAATGTTCAGAATCCAACAATTCCCTCCCCCACTTGAAATATTCATGATATAAAAGGATTGCTCCTGTGAAAAATAAGCCAAATATATTTTTATTTTTAAATTTTGGGGTTTCTTTTATCCTACTAGGGTGTACTACAGTCTATTTTATAGCAAAAAGGTCACTAGACAAACGAAGCTTTGTAACAAAAAGCCAGGCACTGATACATGGTAAATCTCTGCTTTTTTCTCTTATCTTCACTTAGTTGCATCACAAGTAACAAGAATGAAAAAGGCCACAGTTCATATATTTTCACCATTACATAAGTCTATAATACTTGAAATGGGTATGGTCAAACCAGCACTGCACAAAGGTGAATCAACTTCAAGTCCCATGAGAAAGAATATGTCATTTGAAAAAAAGAAATGAAAAAAAAAAAACCGAAACAAGAAGCTGAAAGGGTCTTGGTGCCCCATTGTGTTGGAATTCATCATATTCCATCTTCAGGATACCCTTTTAACCTCCTCAACTCAGTCTCTGGACTTAAGTTAAATTTATTTGTGCTTTTTCTCCCCGATGAATTCTCTTCGTCCCTGGCAAATGTACTGCATTGTTCACTTTTCGGCACAGATATGCATTGTGCCCATCGGATAGAAAGATGAAACCTGCAAATTCCACCCCATTCCACCCACCCGCTCCCACCCACCACCACCCCCTCCAAATGAAATTAACAAACAAATCGGAAGACTGCATCGGTACAAGTTGCATCACTGGTTGAACTGAAAAGTTGTATAAACATTAGTGTTCCTTGCAGTTACACATAAGACGAATGGAGAAAATAAAGTTCTAGATGAGCAGGTTTCCCTAATCAGCATATTCATAAATTACTTGAATGTGGAGGTGGATTGCTCACTGAATGTCTGGGTTTTCCACAGAATAGCATCAGCTTGATTTACCATGGAACACATAGGCCTCCTTGGGCATTAAAGTCAAACCATCCTAAGAGAGATAGGAAGTGACAAGTAGCACTGGAGACCCTTCTTTAAAAATGACAGAGGCAGTAAAGGCTAAGCAGTTCTTGATGTCTGAGTGAAGAAAAATACAATACCCACAAACAACAGTGTGTCTGGTTAGTTTTCAAGTTTAAATTCCACTATGGAACAGGAAACCATCTCAAAAGCCAGACAAAGTTACCAGCCGATACCTAACTAGCCTTCTCCTGGTTCTATGTACATCACCACCACCAACTTCAGACTCATGCTGTGCACACAAGTGAATGGTGAAAGAATGGTAATTTAAACACTCATCGATTTAATTACTAATTGTGGGTGATGTTGCCTATTCATGGTTAAAGACTGACACAATTACATCAAGTTGGGCAATTAATGTAACGTAAAGCGTCATGGTTATTTTGATTTATGCTCCCCACCTGTCTTCTACCTTATTTACTGCTTATTATTACTCCCCCCCCCCGGCAATCTTTTTTCTCCTATCAGAATATTATCTCTTAAAAATCTATGCAGGCAGCACTCAATAGGCTTATTGATGGAATGGGGTAAGTTGAAATTTTGACATAACTAAATGGAGATGAAATATGACAATCATTTGATTTATTAAGATTTTTTCAAACAGCCTTATCTTATGAAGTAAAGATTTCCCCTAAAACTATTTGTATTTTTTAAACTTTTAATCCTGAGCAATATGATTGACCATCATAAGAGAATACTTTCTATTCAGAATATCAGTACCTTAAAAATGGATTACCACACCCATTTTAATTCTAAATAAAGTATATTAGAAGTACTGCATTTAGAATGACCGGTGCATTTCTTGCTCTGACTTACTCTAACATGGACTCTGCTGTATTATGCATTTAATTATAATGGTTTTAATCCACCTCCACATTTGAGAAACTTACTGACAAATAAAAGCATTTTAAAGTTTTACTGCTACTGAAGATATTTACAATTTTTAATACACACACTAAGATAATCAAAAGGATTATGGATATGTAGAAGGTGGTTCACATGGTAAACTATCATATTTGTTCTTTTAGAAACATAAAATTCAGATTCTCTTATCTCACAATTTAAATGAGATTTTGTTTCAACCACGTATTAAAAAAACTGATACAATGTATTAAAACACATAATAACAAGAGTCTACATGTAAAAATATAACTTTTACATACACAATTACAAAATAATGATACGTTTGCCATTTTGTTGCATAAAATTTACAAATGCATTTTTTCATTACTATGTAACTGGCAAAACAGGAGAACAGATGGAACGTCTAGACCGTTTTCAATGGACTTATGGCATTTACTCAGTGCTGATAGGTGGAAAATCTAGTTGAACAGGGAGTCTGCTTTTAAAAATACATGCCAAGTTTCTGTGGCTATTTAAAAAAAAATCCTAAAAAAAAGCAACCAACCAACTAGTCAAGACAACCCAGAAGAGGGAACTGGAGACAAAAAGATGCTGACAAAGACTTAACTGGGATCACTATTTGTTAATTGTTCTCTCTGTGTGTATGTATGTATGTATGTATGTATGTATGTATGTATGTATGTATGCATGCATGCATGCATGCATGTATGTACATACTAATCTTTATAAGATTTGCCATGGATGCTATTTCAGTCAAATCCAAAACTAGTTATCAGATGAGTTGCTGTGCCATAGGTTTGATCTATGCTTTCTATTATATTTATGTTAAGTAAAAACTTGTTTCTTACTGGCCAAAGAAATACTGTTCTACTTCCCCCTCCTCAAAAAAGTGCAACTTAATGCTTTAGAACGGGTAAGGCTTGTTCTAATGCTGTATGAACAACCAGATATTGGCATTTTTAATGAATGAAGGAGGAGGCAGCAAATGGTCTATTTTTCAGCAATTCCCTTTAAAAAATGTTTTCAAAATTTGAAATCTATCGTTTAATTACCAATCTCCCCATCTGAAATCCATTCCCATTTGACCATGTATTCTGAAATGCCTCACTGCATACTGTATTTAGGCTACACACATTAAGTTAACACTTCTATGGGTTTGTCAAATCACAGCCACCTCTGATTATGTTATGTTTCTGATGATATAAACATTGGAAGGCACAGTGGTAACATTGTAGCATTCTAACCTTGTACCTCTGAAAATCCCAGAAATAGGGTCTATGAGAGCAACATTTATCATTTGGATTCCCACCCCACCCCACCCATGACAGTTTGGACCAAGTCTCAGTTCTTCATCTGCGCATGATGTGATGCATCAAGTCTTGTGTTCTCCTCAAAACACTGGAGAAGTAACTCTCTACTTGTTTATGAATGATAAACAACATTGGGGGCAGTGTTTCATCCTGAACTGCCTGTCCAGCAACAGAGCTGGCACTACAAATTACAAGAAAGAACCAACATTTAAGGGGGAGAAGAAAAAAAAGATCAAAAAAGTCCTTATTTACAGTAAAATCTTTCTTTAAAAAAGTTAATTGGTACTTTTTTTACAGGAGCAAAAAAGTCTGAACCAAATGAACAAAAGCTTACCATATTCACTAATTTTAATATATATATTTATTTATATATATATATATTTATATATATTTATATGCGTGTGTATGTGTGTGTCATAGGTCTATAAGATCCATCTGTTTCTCCTACACTAAGGAATGGCTAATGTCATCACTTCAGTTTTCATTAGGACTTCTGCTGGTTTTGTAAGTACGCGGGTAGCAATGCTTCCCTTTTTAATATCCAGTAAGTATAAACACTAGATGACTAGTACACCAACGAAAACGTTCATTTTTTTCTCTCTTCAGAAGTACACTTTTCATTATTGCAAGTTTACAATTTTTAAATTAAATATTTTTTTCAAATTAATTATATATTTTTTTCCAAAAGAAGTTTAGGCACAAATGCATTGTCCCACAGTGTGGAGAAGATTGCCATTCAGTCTCTTGGCTGCACATTTACAGCTCCTAACAAACTCTTGAAACATTCTGAATGATACGTTGACGAGAGGTGTCACTCAAGTTGCACTTTTTCTTTCTCTTTTCTTTTTCTGTTTCAAATCAGGAATGCTGGAATCTCTTGCGTCTGTAATTTGTAACTACTCAGACTTGTCTTTATTATATTACAAAAAGGGGGAATTAAGTGTTTGTGTGGTTTTAAGATAATACAGCTGTTAAGGAAGTGGTCTCTGGTTTACACGAAGAAAATGTGGCAACTTGGACCTGCAGAGAAATAAAAAACATTGAGGTCAGCCAAGGAGAGTCAATTTTAATATATATATATTTATACAATACGTCTACTGTACATATTTCCTGGCCAGATATTTACTTCTCAGTAATGTCTCAGGCAACTAGACTGTTAATTAACACTTTCACATATATCTAAGTGATGGATTTTTATACTGAAGAGAAAAGGTATCTTCTGATGTTCATAGTCAATGTGGGTACTTGAAGCTTCCAGCTGACACTAGATTTGATGTACTGTAGAAGAAACCAAAGCTCTGCTGAATTTCCAAAAATAAGATGGCGGCCACAACTTTCTCAGCTGTTGGGTGGGCCAGGGAGGTGCTAGGAAGGCGGAAACAGCACAGAATAGGTCCTACCAGCCTCCCAGACACTCCTGGGTAAGCGGAGAGCAGGACACAGGGACCCAAAGATGGTGATTTTTTCATCTCCAACCAGCGTCAACAGGTAGGAGACCAAGCACAATCTCCTGGATAACAACTTAATGTCGTTGTCTGGGAGATGACTTTTCAGGAAAAAACGCACCGTTAACTGAAAACGATGTCCGAACTTGTCGTTAACTGGGGGTTTACTGTACATGAAAACACTGGGCATAGTTAGGTCAGGAAGTGTCTGCTCTCTCTAGGGAGGAAATGTCTGTCCTGAAGCCCTACCAGCTAAAACCCTTGGTAGAGGGAGATAAAACAGGGTCTCAGAAGATAACTGCAATTTATATTCAGATTTAGTAGGAACAGGAAGTTTTCAAGCTAAATTGCTGACATGCAATTTTTCCTCTGAGGAAGCAATACAGTAATACCTCATACAAAATTCCGCTTCGTACAACATCAAATTCATACAAAATTGCCTAATTCCTTGAAAAAAGTTGCCTCATACAAAGTTGTTGCAACTTTGTATGAGGCATTGGGGGTTTTCCCAGGTTGCATTGTGCCTGGGCAGTATAAAAAGCAGAACGCATGCATGCATTGCTCTTGTGGGTTTTGCATAAGGCGAAGAGTGTTTAGGAGTGGTTTTGAGCGCGATTTTGGATTTTTTTGAATTTTTTTGTCAGAATTTTTAGAAGCATTCCTGGGATTTTTGCAGCTTTCTTCAGGTTCTTGGACAATCAGGGTTTTTGACATGTTTTTGTAATGTATTTAGCCTTTAGACAATGATTTCTTAAAGTTCTGTCAGTTTCCTGTCTGTTTCCTTGACTTTGCCCTGAAGTCTGTGCTGTTACAGTACAATGTATCTCTATGGAAACGATGTTGTAGGAGGCATCACGGCAAGGTTTAGGATGTTGTATGAGGCATCATGGCTAGGATTTTGCATGCCTCATACAAAGTCCAAATCCGTATAAAGTCCAAACTTTATTGTATGACGTTGTATGAGGTATCACTGTACTGTGACATTGCAGCTATTAAGCAGGCTGCAGGAAATAAGAAACTTACCTTCCCGTTTACATCTGTCCCATATGATTAGATGTGTCACCCATCCCAGGGTGGGGTCCTGCCAAAGAAAGTGGGGGAGGCTCCGAAGATACTTTCTCTTCTTCCCTCCTTTTCAGACATGCTGCTTTAGGATTCAGATTCCTTTCTGTAGAATCAAAGTGAAAAAGGCATTTTAAATATGTTAGCATTTAATAATCACAGTGTGGTATTTTCAACAGTTTTAACATTCTCTTCATTCTCCCAAAAAGGCATATTGAAACAGCAAACTACAATCATTTCTGGATCTTCAAATTCTACCTCTATGTCTATTTTATGTTTACAATCTGCCTTTCTTTACCCTCTATTCACATCCTTGTTTGTAATGATCTGTAAACAGTGAAGGTGAAAATAAAATTCATGAAGATTCATGGGTATCTTCAGAATTAGTTATCTAATTCAGAGCTTAGGACACTCCTCCAAAAGCTGATATCCTCCATAATGCCGAATGGTGTTTAACTGACCTCTGACTTGCTGCTCTAAGCTGAGGATGACAGCCACAGCTTGATGCAAGATCAAAAGTTTGGTCTGGGGCTTGTCACTTTTCAGGTGGAGCTGCACCATTCGACCCAGCTCTTTGAAAGCCTCGTTGATGTCACGGACACGGAGGCGCTCACGGGCATTGTTGGCCATTCTCCTTTCTTTCTCACGTTCTGCTTTTTGTTCCGGTGTGAGATCTTCATCATCATTATTGCTGAGAAGCAAAGAGAACAAAGCACTTTATAATGGTGTAGCAACAACAGATTTTCTACAAACGTTCACCATTAACTGAAAGAGCTTTGCTAGCAAAGATATTGGAACGGAATAACTTTTTAAAATACAGTTTAAAGAGGATCACTGCTTTTCACATTACAGTATCACAGTTAACAGTATATTTCACAACAACCAATATCCAAATGTTAGTCCCAACTAGAGTAGACCAACTGAATCTATTGGATTTACATACACATTGATTTTCCATCCAGCAATTGATTCAATAGCTGAAATCCAGCAATAGGACACAATAAGAAGAATCAGTGGAGATTTGAAGATTTAGTTCCTCCATACATTCAAGGAGTTAGTGAACCCAGTCTGTGACTTTCTACTGGATTTCAGCCATTGAGTCTACTCATTCTTGAGACCAGAAACAGATTCAGTGAGTATACTCTTAGAAGGAACTAGCAACAGGATATTGAAGGTTGGGTTTAAATCTCAATTGTGCAAACACACCAATGACATTAGATGTAACTCAAGTTTCTATTATCAGCTGCTATTCAAATTCTGTTCTGTTGAAACCAAGTTTGAGGGTTTACATTTTCTGTTTAATGATATGCTGTATCATTATATGCTATATTACATTGTTTTTATTTTTTTACTGGTCTTTCATAGGCTTAACAAATTTCTCTGTAGGTTTACCACTGCTCAAAACGGTGATTTAGCCTGGAGCTGATCTGTCCTGCCTGAAATGAAAAGACTTTGGAATTTGTTTTGGTATCTCTTGTAGGAATGAATGCATGATTTAAAATGTGCCACTTTGAAAAGAGTAGATGTTTCTGCAAAACTGAAACTGAAATCTTGAGTTAGCTCTGCATTAGAAGTAGGTAATGATGGTGGTGTTGGTGATGATGATTCTTTTCATTCTTGCTGAATTGTTCTGCTCTTCTCCTTTCCCTACTGTATTTTTCACTTTGCTAGCAATAAAAATGGCAGTCGTTAAGCAGGCAAGACTATTTTATAGCTTGGACAAATTTTCTGTGTCCTAGTTTCAAAAACCTATAGTGTAAGCTGTATAATTACACTGATTACTAAAGCAAGGAAGCACAGCTGTGTATTTGTCTGTAAAATATTTGAAATAATTTTAAGGACAATGTGTGAGAGTAGCATGATAGGCATTTTTCAAAAACTAGGGGGCAGGTTTGTTGTTGTAATACCCCCTTCCCTGGGTGTTGTGTAGAAACACCGAATTGCAGCAGAGTATGTGAGGTTGCAGATCATCTGACAAGACTATTTTTATTTCACATCTGCATCACTGGTTATATTTAGGCAGGCATTCTTTCTTTTATTTACTTTATTTCTATCGTGCCCCTCTCCTCACAAAGGACCAAGATGGCTTACAAATGCTAAAAGACATACAACCAAAATCACAATCAACTGCGCTATTAAAATATGATTTAAAAGTCACTAATTAAAAACAGTTAAAAGTAGTAAGAAAAAAAGCAACAGGCCCTACATCTCCCACTAAAACTCACTTC
This sequence comes from Bradypodion pumilum, assembly GCA_035047305.1. NCBI lineage: Eukaryota > Metazoa > Chordata > Lepidosauria > Squamata > Chamaeleonidae > Bradypodion > Bradypodion pumilum. The sequence continues at coordinate 19,822,184 of JAWDJD010000002.1, forward strand.
TTTGCAAAACACGGAGTCCTCCAAAGTCTGCTTGAAAAGGAGAGTTTTAGCCTGTTGGCAGGACAATACAAATGGGCCCAAATAAAACTTGTCTGAGGAGTAGAAGAGTTCTTACAGTGTGGGAAACAGCCACTGAAAATATCCTCTCCTCTCTTCACCAAATATCTCTGTGAGGACAACAGGGCTGATAAAAGGCCCTCCCCTAAATATCTCAAAAGCCCCATGGGATGACATGGGAATTTGGTACATGTCCCCCACCCCCCAAGAGAACCTGGACATAAGCCATATAGGGATTCATAGGTCATAATTAGCACTTTGAAATATGGCCCAAAAATAGGTCAGTAGATGGTGAAAAAGTTGTATACAACAAAGGAGTTATACAATTGTTCTTCCTTCTACTATTACGCCATGGGAAGAATGTGGGGGTACACAGAAAAAGCCTCCTCAAAGATTGTGGTGTTTTTGAATCACAATCAGGCATACCCTGGTAATGGCAACCTTGTGTTGCCACCTAATCTTTCTCACACTAGGTCAGGCGAAAGGAACTGCAGAATGAATTCACCAAAGGGGGCAGCTTCATTTTGGCAGTTTAAAGTATGATCTAGACACAGAAGAAGAAACGTGAAGAATGTAAGGGATAGCGTAGTTATAGAGTATGTCAAAGAGGTAAAGGGTTTTCTGAGCAGTTAAAGGTATTTCTCTAATTCATAATTTTCTCGTTTCCATCCTTTTATGAAAGATCATTTTATATCTTGTCCAATGGCAGTGTCTGAACTCCTTTATTATCCACCAGAAGATATCCTGGTACATTAATAGTGCAAAATGGTTCTTTTCAAACTAATTTTTCAAATCACACTGATTTCTGACTCTTCCATATTCTTGAGCCTTGAATGGGGGTTTTTCTTGGCAGAAAAGTGAAGTATCTGTAAGGTCAAAGTGTAAGGACAGACCAGCTTGTTCAGTGATAAAACTGAATTGAACATAAGAAGGATTCTTTTTTTAAAAATTTGCCAAACTCCAATGATATATTTTTACTACTATTTTGCAATAGTTTTAATGGAGATTGCAGACCAGTGGCAATCCAAGAAAAATCAAGCACAGTACAGCCACTTTCGCCCGTGAGCAATAAATGCTGGTTTGCATAAGTTATTCCTGGGATTAAGATCACGAAGTTCTTTCCAAAGGCATGACAAAGTATTTCAGATAGTACAAATAGACATAGCACTGCTGAACCTGATAATGCTACACTGATTTATCCATTCAGTTATATGCACTGAAAGGCGGGAAGAAAAAACAAGTGTCCTGCTGGGCATCAACTATTACACAAATGGCACCTGTTTTTAAGAAACATTCATTTTCATATGTACATTTTAAACCAATGATCTCCGGATTCGACTATGTACAACAATATGTGTGCATGTGTAGCAACTGTAATATAAAATTTGCTGGTTTGGGCCAAATTAAGCCTCTTTAGAGTACACGCATCCGAACAGATACTCTTAGTACTACCAGAAGGGGCTGTGAGCTTTTGTCTGGCAGGGAAAAAAACTTAAGAGTTTCTTCCTGCTCTGTTCACTTCATCAAAATCCAATGAAGGAGTTAAATGAAGCGACACTATTATATACTGTTACCTAGATCTTGACCTAGTAATTGATTTGATATCCTTCTTGTCATCGTCTAACTTCTTGTCATCAGAAGACTTTGCGTCCTGCAGGTTTTCATCTCCTTCATCATCAGATTTGATTTCTGAACTCCCTGAAGAGACACTCTGTCCTTGAAGTCCTGTTGGCATGCCTATGCGAGGAGAAACAGCACAAAATTTCCCAGTAAACAGCATTTAAGCAAAAGTGTCAAGGAATCTGTATGTATATTCATTGGAAATGACAGTACCCATACATTGGTCTTTTCTTTCACATCTGTCTTTCCTTTCATTAGCAGCAGAATACTTTTGCAATAGGAAGTTTAAAGGAAACAGATGCTAAAGCCCTTTTTCCATCTCTGAATTTGTGATTCTTGTGTATTATTTTCACCTTTAGAAAGGAATAATAATATAGTTGCCTAAAAAATCACCAGATCAACTGCATCAGAAACTATTCCTTTCCCAGCATACATTTAGGCATGCTTAAGTTGTCTCCAGCAAGGACAGTAGAGCAAGTTTAACTTTGCATTTGTCTGAGGTATACGTCTGCGAAGAACCATATGTATCTACAATTAAAAGGAAGCATAAATATCATGCAATTACACACCAGGAAATATTTTCAACACTGCTTTCTTTGATAAAGTTTTTGAAGTAGTAGCCATATTCATCTGTGCAGGCATATCAAATAAGAAACAAAAGTAAAAACAAAAAATAAATAAGAAAAATGACAAAACCACTAAGGCCTTTTACAAGATTAACTGCTATCTTTCAATGTAAACTTTCATGAATCACCGTGGTTTTCTCACATTAAGGTACAGCACTGTGAGGAACTGGAATTGTTTGAGGAAGTGGATTTGATCTGCAATAGCTCACATTAAAATATAGCAATTGCTCTTTAAGGTGCCACAAGGTTTTTGTCTTCTTCCTTTTGTATGAGAAAATGATCAATGGTTGTCTTTGTACCGCCTTTTGCAGCCCTTTGCCTGTCTGCTGCTGGATAATCTGTGGGCAGGAGAATGGCCAGAACATGCCAGATACAGAGATATTTCATATATGTTTTCTCTGGGGAAAGAAAGAGCCCAGTTTGTCACACAGTCAGCTATCACAAAACAATTAAGGCCAAATCAATGGCTGCAGTTCTAGCCAGTCTGCCACAAAATATATCTTTCTTTAAGCTTACTACTTACTTCCTAATGGCAACATTTGATATGGATAAATATGTGTTTGCATATTTGCTCAAATATATTAGATTGTACTAAAAATATTGTTTATTATACACACCATATGTTAGCCACTGGCCTATGGGGCTGTTATAGAAAAGTTTTCTAGTTGCCCAGAAAGTCTTCACTGGGAGCTGGAGTCGAACTACAGCTTTCCCCATGAGATAGAAATATAGTTTACTAGTGGTGTATTGAAAACAGATTCTATTTTTCCTCTATTGCGCTTGCTCTATCAGGCTAGTGGTAGATCAGTCAGAAAATAAATGAGAAATAATGAAAACATGAAATCTCAGCCATGAGATATGAAAGCAATATACAGTTTTGTGTGTGAGAGCAAACAGGTAGGTAAAATAAAATAGAAATGGTATTATAAGAGCCCTGGTGGTGCAGTGGTTAAAACTGCTGTTCTGCAGCCAAAATGTTGTGAATTCAATCCTGGTGGGAACAAGGTTGACTCAGCCTTCCATCCTTCCAAAGTTGGTAAAATGAGTAACCAGCACGTTTGGGGCAAAATACTAATTAACGTATGAACTGCCCAGTAAATGCACTAAGTGCTCTAGGGCAGTATATAAGTGTAATGGCACAAGTGGCTGAGACGCTGACTGGGAGGTGGAAGGTCAGCAGTTCGATTCCCGAGTACTGCAGGATGGAATGAGCTCCCGTCTTTGTCCCAGCTCCTGCCAACCTAGCAGTTTGAAAGCAAGAAATTGCAAGTAGATAAACAGGGACCACTTCGGTGGGAAAGAAACAGCGTTCTGTGTGCTCTGATGTCTAGTCATGCCTGCCACATGACCACAGAAACGTCTGCAGAAGCAGACAGCGCTGGCTCTTCGGCTTTGAAACAGAGATGAGCACTGAACCCTAGAGTCAGATAAAAATGGCTTTTGAACAAGGGAAACCTTTACCTTTACTATAAATGTATCTACCAGGAAATATTCAGATAGAGCAATTTTACACAGAACCAATTAACTAAATTATCCCAACAACAAGTTCCCTATATATATCCCAAAATATCTATGAGTCTTTACCAGCTAAACTAAATCAGATGTTTAATCCATCGAGTTTGCTACTGTGTACATGGGCTGACAGCAATTTTCCTGAGCTCAAGTCATATTAGCAATTACACTTATATATTGTCCCATAGCTTTCCCATGGCTTTCCAAAAACTAGTTGCCGACCCATCTAAATTAAGCTTCAGTGGTATGTCATTAGCCACAGAATTTCAGGTCCAAAGGAGTACTGTTCTTGCCAACACCATGACTCTGAATAATATATCAATAATGGTTGTATTAACCACACCAGTAAAGCCATCATCATAGGCATGATGGCATCGTCATAATGGTGGTTCACAAGTTAATTAGCATTTTGCCCTCAACATGCTGGGTACTCATTTTACCAACCTCGGAAAGATAGAAGGCTGAGTCAACCTTGATCCCTGGTCAAGATTGAACTCCCAACCTTTTGGCTGCAGTACAGCAGCTTAACCACTGCACCACCAGGGCTCTTAAATGCCTATAAAGGCATTAACCTGGAATTTTGAGTTTGCGAAGCATGGGCTTTAAAACTGGGTTACAGCATTTTTTCTTAGGCTGCCTCAACAATAGCCCTTTTCTCTTTGGGCTTCTCTGTATACGTTTTTCAGCTGGGCTCCAATGATGTCACATGTAATTTATTTATCAATGTCACAGGATTTTTTAAAAAGAAGTATAGCCATGGGTCAGGAAAATAATTATTGCATTTGGTGGCGTGTAAGATGCATCGGAGTATAAGACGCATTGTTTTTCCAGGGTATTTTAAGAGGGGGGGGGAGAGTGCGTTTCATACACCGGCAAATACGGTACAGTAAAACCTCGGATAACGACCGCATCATGTAACACTAAAATCGATAACGACCTGATATTTTTTGGGGAAATTGCATCAGATAACGCCAAAATCCTATGGGATGCATCGGATAATGTTCGCTAAAGCCTGTGCCGGTTACAATGCATCTCTATGGAGTTTTGACATTATCCAATGCATCCCATAGGATTTTAGCGTCGGAATAACACTAAAAATCGGATAACACTAAGACTTGTGGAACCAAGTTTTAGTGTTATCCGAGGTATTACTGTAGTTGAAAAAAGAAAAGTGGCAGCTAAGCAATGTGCAATAGGCAGAACCTTTCACCAACACTCCTTTGTATCACTAACCTCTGATTTTTTTCAACTATTCATACAACCTTGTTGGCACACTTTTGTGAACCAATTACACTGTTATTGAGGAAAGTTCGGTTTCACTTACCAGTGATAACTTTCGTTCTTCGAGTATATAGTTTGTGAATACACACTCATGGGTTATGCGCCTGCGCAGAACGGCCGATCGGAGGCTTGAAAAGCTATTGGTCAAAAGTTTTGGCGGTAAGACCGCCCACCGTACCGCCCACCCTGAGGCGTCCGCGCGCCATTTTACCTCAGTTCCATACTTAAGCCAAGCACAGGATAAACCAACTGATCTCATCCGTGCAGCTCAAGAGGGGAGGCAGGGTGGGTAGTGTGTATTCACAAACTATATACTCGAAGAACGAAAGTTATCACTGGTAAGTGAAACCGAACTTTCTCCTTCGTATAGTTTGTGAATCCACACTCATGGGAGATTAGCAAGCTCACACTTACTTGGTCGGTGGGCAGTCGGATGAGATGATCCCACGATGAGCTGAAGAACCCGTAGGTGGACCCGTCAGGGGCGTTGAGTCCGGAGCCCTCTGGTGAGGACGACACGGCCAAGCCTGGCGTCCGCAGTGGCTCTGGTGTCCACCCTGTAGTGCTGGACAAATGTGGAAGGTCTGGACCAGGTGGCAGCCTTACATTTGTCCTCAAGCGGTGTGCCTTCCAGAAAGGCAGTGGATGTGGCAATCACCCTGGTGGAATGCGCCCTGACATGTGGTGGAGGTGGCAGTGAGGCTGACTCGTAGGCCAGGTAGATGGTAGAGGTGATCCATTTGGAGAACCTTTGAGCAGAGATGGGTTCACCCTTGGACTTTCCCCCATAAGCCACAAAGAGGCGTTGTGACTTCCTGAACTCTCTAGTCCTGCTGGTGTAAAACAATAAAGCTCGTTTCACATCCAGTGTGTGCCAAGTCCTTTCTTGGGCGTTAGTGGGGTTCTGGAAGAAGGTTGGCAAGGAGATAGTTTGTGCCATGTGAAACTTGGAGACCACCTTGGGTAGGAAGGTGATGTCCGCTTGGAGGACGACGCGGTCGTTGAAGAACTGGAGAAAAGGTGCGTCTGCTCGCAGGGCAACCAGTTCACCAGCTCGTCTTGCAGACGTGATAGCCACCAGGAATGCCGTCTTCCATGTGAGGAGACGGACATCGGCGGTAGCCATGGGCTCGAAGGGGGTCCTGGTGAGCGCGTTGAGAACGGCGGACAGTGACCATTGAGCCGTCGGTGTCCGGGCCGGTGGAAAAGCGTTCCTTAGTCCCTTGAGGAAGCGCTTTACCGTTTGGTCGCGGAAGGCCCCGGAAGCGGGCGAGCCAGCAGGAGAGTGTGCTACCACTGCTGCGAGATGCACTCGGATGGAGGTGATGCTGAGGCCAGACTCTGCCAGCTGGAGGAGGTAGGTTAAAATGTCCTGTAGTCCCACCTGCGGGTGGGGCGTTTGCCGGGAGGCCAGGAAAGCACAAAAACGCCTGTATTTGGAAGCGTAGGACTTCCTTGTGGAAGGGCGCCGTGCTAGTTCAAGGATCCTGGCCAGTCTGGGGTTATCCTCCACGCGGTGAGGTGGAGGCTGGGCAGGTCCGAATGGTGCAGCTGGCCGTGCTCCATTTGGAGGAGCGTCGGTGACTCCGGCAGTGTGCGATACTGCGACGACATGCGCAACAGTAGCGGAAACCAAGGTTGGCGCGGCCACGCTGCTGCCACCAGAATTGCATTGGTTCTGTGTTGGTGCATCCTGGTGAGTACCTTCTGGACCAGAGGAAACGGAGGAAAGGCATAGAGATAGTCCTGATCCCACCGTTTCATGAAGGCATCGCCTTCGGAGTTCAGTCCGATGCCTGCTCTGGAGCAGTACCTGCTGAGTTTCCTGTTGGACTCCGATGCAAAGAGGTCGATGCTCGGCGTCCCCCAGGCCTCGCAAAGCGACTGGAACACTCCGTCGTCCAGCTCCCATTCGTGGGTCGTGGAGGTGAGACGGCTCAGGTGGTCTGCCAAGACATTCAGTGTGCCCTGAATGTGCACTCCAATTGGGAAAATGTGCCTCTCCAGGCACCATTCCCACAACTGCACTGCAAGGTACAGGAGGGTGGTGGACCGTGTTCCTCCCTGCTTGTTGAGGTACGCCACCGCCGTGGTATTGTCCGAGGCCACCTGAACCGCCTTGCCGGTGAGCAGAGTCTCGAAGGAACGCAGAGCCTTCCAAATGGCCAGCAGTTCCAGGTAATTTATGTGGTACACCGTTTCGTGTGGTGTCCAGGTGTCGTTGACCGTGAGAGTCCCGCAAGCAGCGCCCCAGCCGAGGTTGCTCGCGTCGGTCAGTATCTGCAACGAGGGTTGCGGGGGGTAGAAACTCTTCCCCGTGGCCACGTTGAGTGGTGTAGACCACCACAGCAGTTGGTCCCTCAGTTCTGGAGATGGGGTCAGCCGTTTGGACTGGCTCTCCCGAAGTGCGTCGAACTCGTGAAGGAGCCACGATTGCAGGGACCTGAATTTCAACTTGGCATGGGGAATCACTGCCGTCGTTGAGGCCATCAGGCCTAGAAGTCTCTGAGCCTTCTTCGCCCGGACGCACGGTTTGGTGCGCAGTTCGCTCACCCCCTGCGCAATGTCCCGTAATCGTTTCTGGGGGGCGTAGGCTCTCGTAGTAAGTGAGTCGAGTATCGCTCCGATGTACTCGACGCGCTGGGAGGGAGTCAACTTCGACTTGGTGAAGTTGATCCTGAGGCCGAGACTCTCCATGAGGTGAACCGTGTATTGTGTGTCCCGCACGGCCGACGGTTTGGTGGGGGAGACGATCAACCAATCGTCGATGTACGGGAAGACCCTGATGCCCCGCTGCCGGAGGAATGCAGCCACCGGAGCCATGCATTTGGTGAAGACTCGCGGTGCCGTGGCCAGACCGAATGGTAGGCATCGGTACTGGTACACGGAATTGTCGATGCGGAAGCGGAGAAACCGTCTGTGTTCCTCGAGGATGGAGACGTGGAAGTAGGCATCCTTGAGGTCTATGACTGTGAACCAGTCCCCTTTGTTGATGAGGGGGAGGACGGTCTGTAGGGTCACCATCCGGAACTTCCTGGTGTGGATGCATTTGTTCAGGCGGCACAGGTCCAGGATAGGGCGAAGGCCTCTGTCCTTCTTCTGGACCACGAAGTACCTCGAGTAGAAGCCGTTGTCCCAGTCGGGCGGTGCTACCCGCTCGATGGCTCCCTTGGAGAGAAGGGTTGATATTTCTTCCTCCAAATGGGGGGACGAGGTGGTGATACGATGTCTTCCTACCCGAGGCACCCGCACGAACTCGATGGCGTAGCCAGAGGACAAGATCTTTAAGACCCACTGGTCGTCCGTGATGCCCGACCATACCTGGAGGAAGTTCCGGAGGGGGAGGTACGGGATGTGGAGCGAGAGAGACTCGGCCGTCGCAGCTTCAAACGCGGGGCTTGGGCCTCACGCTCGAACGCTTGTCCTGTCCGTAGGGCCGGTAGCGGGGTTTGTGTTGTCGCCGCTGTTTGTAGGAGCTGGATCTAGGCTGCTCCGTCGGTCCCTGCTGCTGCGGGTTGCCCTGGAACCGCCGTGTGAAGGGCTGGAACCTCGGCCTGGCGGAAGTAGCCGGCGTGGTGAGCCCCAGGAACTTCGCCGTGGAATTGGTCTGGCGCATCTCATTCAGGACCTTATCGGTGTCCTGACCGAAGAGGCCCTGCCCGTCGAAGGGAAACTCCTCGATGAGCTTCTTCATAGCGTCATCGAGGGAGGTGTCCCTGAGCCAAGCATGGCGACGGAGGTAGATTGCGGAGGCCATGTCTTTTGCCGCATAATCGTTGATGTGCCGGGCAGTGCGCATCAGCTGCTCGGCGACGAAGTCCCCTTCGGTGGCCAGCGCGTCAATCCGCTTTTGGGCGTCGGCGGGCAGTTTGGCCATCTCAACCTTCACCTGCTCCCAGAGGTGAGATTGGTACAGGCCCATGGCGGCCGAGTAGTTGGCGGCCCGGAAGAATAGGGAACCGGTGGCGTAAAACTTACGGCCCACCGCGTCCAGTTTCTTTCCCTCCGGCGTCGACGGGACCGGGAATCCGCTGGTGGCTGTCCTATGCTGGAAGGCCTTGACCACCAGGGAGTTCGGCAGGGGGTGGCCTGCAGGAACTCGACGTTCTCGTCCAGGACCCGGTACATGCTGTTGAGCCTGGACGAAACGGAGTGCGCCGCCAAAGGTTTCTTCCATGTCGCCCTCGCCGAGGTCATCATGGAGGGGAGCATGGTTATGTGGACCGGCCGCACAGCACGCCTGTCGAGCTTCGCGGTCATCTGATCCTTGCCCTCCAACGGCGGTTGATCGACCTTCAGGTTGAGGGCGGTGCCCAGCCTCGTGAGCATGGCGGTCAGTGAGCGTTGGTCCTCACCACGCGGTGGGTCCACTGAGCCGATAGCCTGTTCCGGCGTGCGCTCGGCGTCGACGTCTCCCTCGTCCTCCTCCGACGACGAGCTGGACTCATCGGAGGACGAGGGAGGCAGTCTTTCATCCACGTCGGGACCGCGCCAGTACGGCCTGGGCGGGCCGGCGGGACGGGCGTCCACCGCATCAACGTCCGGACCACACCATGACGGGTTGGGTGGGCCGGCGGAGCGGGCACTCGACCCACGGGAGGTCGGTGGGGCCACGGCAGGGCCGGGATGCCCGGGGCTTGCGGTGGTCGGAACCGGAGCCGCAGAGGCCGCAGGCGTGGAGGTCTGGAACCTGGTCGCAAACGACGCCATGACCTGGAACATCTCTCGGACGAGGGCCATCTGAGACGCGTCCGGGTCCGCTGACGGTGGAGCTCCGGTTGCCGGCGGGATGGTGGCCCACGAAACGGTGGGCGCCGAAACGGTGGCCGGCGCCGGTGTCGGCGAAACGGTCGTCGGAACGGTGATGACCGCGTCGTCCGTCGGCGTCCTGGGCCGTGGAGAGACGGAGGCCTGCCTCGGCGAGGAATTTCTTCCCCGAGGAGGAGAGGAGAGCACCTGAAGCGGGCGAGCTGGAGCCCCAGCCCTGCGTCCTTTCTCAGGTGACCCGGAAGACGACCGTCCTCCCCAGATGGAGGATCCCGGAGAAGGACATCGGGCAGTCGAGAATGGCGGCGAAGGCCCGGGAGAGGCGGGTGTGCGCGGAGTGGGAGGAAGCGACCGTCTCTTCTCCGACCCATGCTTGCGCTTCTTCTCACCATTCCTGTCCTTCTTCTTCTTCTTCCTCATCGGAAGCACGGAGGAAGAGGCCGGCGGTGGCTGGGCGGCAGCGGCGGACGTGGAAGCGGACGCCGCGGGAGCCAGAGCGAGCTCCATCAGATGAGCCTTGAGGCGATTGCTTCGGTTCTGCACCGCGAGGCGCGTAAACTTTTTGCAATGCGGGCAAGACTGACTCTGATGCGACTCTCCCAAACAAAAAAGGCACAGGCTGTGTCCGTCGGAAGCCGGGAACTTCTTAAGGCAAGCCGTGCACTGTTTAAACGCTGCAGCCATCAACCGCGGAAAAAATTCTTCCAGTGGAAGTTTCTGGAGGCAAGTACCCCGAAGGGCCGACCAGCCGCCACCCCCTTGAGGGGGGAGACGGTGATCGATGCGAAAAATTGGCTACTGAATCCACTCGAGAGAAGAGACAGAGCCGGGGTGGCGATCCTGCCCGGAGGACAAGATCACCGAGAAAAATTTGTTGAAATTTGCCAAAAGACTTTCCCTCAGAAGGGCGAAAAAATTGAGGAAGCTCTCAACGATCGTCCTGCTGCTACGGCGGAAAGAAGAGAACTGAGGTAAAATGGCGCGCGGACGCCTCAGGGTGGGCGGTACGGTGGGCGGTCTTACCGCCAAAACTTTTGACCAATAGCTTTTCAAGCCTCCGATCGGCCGTTCTGCGCAGGCGCATAACCCATGAGTGTGGATTCACAAACTATACGAAGGAGAACCTATACTGCTAAAAAATAAATAAAGGGCACACAAAAATAAGGCATCCCACGATCGGAATGACAGTAATACTGTATTCCTATTGTTGTTCACTTACTGTAGTCGAATGTGCTGACAACATAATCTCACAAAACTTAGCAATGGGAATCAAATTCAACACATGGAGGTCTGGATTTGGAGTTATACTCAGAGTGACAGTGGAAGAAAACACTTCAGGCTGATCCAACTGTGATGTAATGTCCTTAAATCAAGTCAAAATGAGGCACAGTAGTGTGTGTGGCCTCCACGTGCCTGTATGACCTCCCTACAACACCTGGGCATGCTCCTGATGAGGTGGTGGATGGTCTCCTGAGGGATCTCCTCCCACACCTGGACTAAAGCAACCCCCAACTCCTGGACAGTCTGTGGTGCAACGTGGTGTTGGTGGATGGAGCGAGACATGATGTCCCAGATGTGCTCAATCGGATTCAGGTCTGGGAAATGGGCGGGCCAGTCCATAGCATTAATGCCTTTGTCTTGCAGGAACTGCTGACACACTCCAGCCACATGAGGTCTAGCATTGTCGTGCATTAGGAGGAACCCAGGGCCAACCGCACCAGCATTTGGTCTCACAAGGGGTCTGAGGATCTCATCTCGGTACCTAATGGCAGTCAGGCTACCTCCAGCGAGCACATGGAGGGCGGTGCGGCCCTCCAGGGAAATACCACCCCACACCATTACTGACCCACCGCCAAACCGGTCATGCTGGAGGATGTTGCAGGCAGCATAACGTTCTCCACGGCATCTCCAGACCGTGACAAGTCTGTCACATGTGCTCAGTGTGAACCTGATTTCATCTGTGAACAGCACAGGGCACCAGTGGCGAACCTGTCAATCTTGGTGTTCTCTGGCAAATGCCAAACGTCTTGCATGGTGTTGGGCTGTGAGCACAATCCCCACCTGTGGTCGTCGGGCCCTCATACCACCCTCATGGAGTCTGTTCCTGACCGTTTGAGCAGACACATGCACATTGGTGGCCCGCTGGAGGTCATTTTGCAGGTCTCTGACAGTGCTCCACCTGTTCCTCCTTGCACAAAGGCAGAGGTAGCGGTCCTGCTGCTGGGTTGTTGCCCTTCTACGGCCTCCTCCACGTCTCCAGGTGTACTGGCCTGTCTCCTGGTAGCACCTCCATGCTCTGGACACAACGCTGGCAACACAGCAAACCTTCATGCCACAGCTCGCGTTGATGTGCCATCCTGGATGAGTTGCACTACCTGAGCCACTTGTGTGGGTTGTAGGCTCCGTCTCATGCTACCACTAGAGTGAAGGCACCGCCAGCATTCAACAGTGACCAAACCATGAGCCAGAAAGCAAAGGAACTGAGAAGTGGTCTGTGGTCACCTCCTGCTGATCCACACCTTTATTGGGGATGCCTTGCTAATTGCCTCTGATGCCCACCTGTAGTCCCTTCCATTTGCACAACAGCATGTGGAACTGATTGTCAATCGGTGTTGCTACCAGGGTGGACAGTTTAATTTCACAGAAGTGTGATTGACGTGGGGTTACATTGTGTTGTTTAGGTGTTCCCTTCATTTTTTGGAGCAGTATACATGTACAGTATACAATAACTAACAGCTTATTGTAAACAACTGGTGAATGAACAAGTAAAAATGCATTTTTCCCCAGCAGCAACACTGAGTTTTGTTGCTGTTTTAGGCATACTTCACTGGGATTGTGCACAGGTTAGCTAGTGCAACTGCATGGGGTTGAAATACGGGACACAGGAAATGCTAGTGCACTTACCTCGGTATGGATCTTGAGCTTGGCTTAAGTCTGGAGATGTGGCGGACTGTACTGGCAGCTGTGGAACCGGGACCTGATTTGGCACAAGCGAATGGCTGCCACGAAGGCCAACTGCATCTTCACGATGAGCCCCAACCTGTAACAGGAGAACAATGGGAAGCCATTCAGTCCAACCATTTTAGAAACAGAAACAGTGGCCAAAAAACAAACAATTGCCAGAGATGGTATGGAGAGAAGATGAAAAGAAATGCAGGCAAGTTAAAAGACCAGTAAGGTACCCTGTAGCTTTTCACTAGATGGCGCCGAGATACTACTACAGGTATGTACAACATATATATGCAAATGTATTTAACACTCAGCAAGATGCTGTGCAGCACATTTAGTGGCAAATATGGAAGAGGAGTCCAGGCAGGTAAAACATCAAATTGTCTCCCCCAGGGTGCTGCAGTAGAGAGCGCTGATTCGTACCCATCTGTCTTCTATCATGTCTGCCAACAGATCTGACAATTATCTTAATGCCCATATGCTTAATTGTGGGCTTCTCAATTCCCTCATTGCTATCAGAAATCCTGCAGGAATTTCAATTTGGCATCCGACTTTCATTTTAGGGGGATAAGATTCCTGGGCCTGCCATTCCCCCACCCCCTTTTCCCACCCCCTGCTTCATAATGCTCACTAAGCCCCTGACAGTAGAAGCTACCAAAGTATCTGACATCCCTCACCCTAACATGATCTGGAGCAAACATATTAAAAGAAATACCACTTGGTTTTCCAAAAACAAGGAGCCGACCCATTCTAAATTAAGCTTCAGTGGTATGTCATTAGTCACAGAATTTCAGATCCAAAGGAGTATCAGATCCAAAGGAGTACTGTTCTTGCCAACACCATGACTCTGAATAATATATCAATAATGGTTGTATTAACCACACCAGTAAAGCCATCATCATAGGCATCATAATGGTGCTGCTGGCATAATTGATGGGCCAACTTAATGGAATCACCTACGTCTTTTGTATGTCACATTGTTCTGTGCAACTGGAACTTAAATCTGTTGCAGAAAGAAGGGAAGGATGCAAGTGCATTTTACTTTGTAAAAAATACAATGCAACCTCTTTTTAAAGAGCACTGGTGGTGCAGTGGTTAAATTGCTGTACTGCAGCCAAAACATTGTGAGTTCAATCCTGATGGGATTCAAGGTTGACTCAGCCTTCTATCCTTCTGAAGTTCGTAAAATGATTACCCAGCATGTTGGGGGCAAAATGCTAATTAACTTGTGAACCAAATCAAATGAAATTTTTATTATGGTCCAAGACAAGCAAAGACCAGCAAAGGGAGCAGAAGTTAAAATGGGGGTACTTAAAATATATCAAGAGACAAAAGTTAAAATGAGGGTGCTTAAAAGGGAGCATTTCTGCTAAGAATTAAGTAGTAGTAAAATTAGTACATAGATCAATAGTGTTACCCCCATTTTAACTTATATGGCCTCTCCCCACTGCCAATAGAGTTTTTGTATTTTAATATGTGTTTTTAATATGTGAGTTCATCTTGTTAGCCGCCCAGAGTAGGAATACCTCCTAGATGGGCAGGGTATAAATGGAATTAATAATAATAATAATAATAATAATAATAATAATAATAATAATAATAATAATAATAATAATAATAATAATAATAATAATAATGATGATGATGATGACGATGATGATAATAATAAACAACTTCTGTTCCCTTTGCTGTTCTATGCTGACCTTGATCTGTAATAAAGATTTGATTCTGAACTTGTGAACCACCCAGATAGTGCACTAAGCGTTATGGAACAATATATAAGTGTAATGCCAATTGCTTTATCTGAAATGGCTGTGAGAAGACACACTTTATGTCTATATGACCAGGAATCAGATTGAACAGAAGTACTATTTTCAGATGTCTACCACTACAACTGCTGCTACTAATAACTGTTTGATACACCTAGATTTTGCAGTGAAATGAGAATCTGCGTGTGAACCTTTAGTAGGTGAGTGTATGAAGCACTGATGCACTCCAAAAAAATTTACTACCAGTTCTGTGGGCGGGGCCAAATCTGTGGGTGGGGCCAAATCTGTGGACATGGCCAATGCAATGAGATATGTAGGTGGGCATGTCCAGCCAGGTGGGCATGGCCTGGGGGAATTTCCGCTACCGGTTCTCCCGAACAGGACAGTACCTGCTTCAGTGCATCACTGGTATGAAGGAAGGAAAAATAGTAGAAATGTTGGGCCATTTAGAGAAACGTAGGATGGCGATATGCATGTTAAGGAATTACTTGATTAGGAGAAACAACAAATGTAAGGTAAAACCAACAATCCAGTAGCACAGGGCTGCAAATGGGAAGTGATGCAAGTGAGAAATGAAATTAGCATTATTGAACTTAAGATATTAGTAACACTGGAGGAAAGTAAGAACCACTGAGAAGATAAAAATATAAACAGGATTCAAACCCCTTGGGCATTCAGTTAGATGTGATGATTGTGGGAATATGAGTGCTATCCAACCCTCACTCCTTTGGTGTGGCTGCCAAGGACATGACAAGTGGGTACAATAGCATGAGAGGCCCTTGACCCATTAAGTACATTTATGTTGCGCTCTCTCTCATATTATTTTGAACAGCTCTGTGTATGAGTGGGATCTTGAGAGTTTAGCCACACCATTGACAAGTGAGATTCTGAAGGGTCTGTGAAAAGATCAGAAAACAGTGTAACAACCAGCAACAGTGGTTTTTCCCCCAGAATTTAAGACCCCTCACCCCCATTTCAAAAGCCTTCTCCAGGACCAAAGAGATCCTAAGGGACCCCAGGAACCTGGTGGATTGGGAACTTTTAATTAACAAATTTGTCCATGGCTGATGACATCATCAAGTTTATTTGGCATTACTCTGTGTTACTGGATTCCAGCCACTGACATTCATCTTAGATATCCTTTTCCAGCTGAGCATGATCTCTGAGTGGTCACGCAATATGGTATTTGGATTCTCTCATCAAACAGATGTCTAGAACAAAATCTAGTGGCATCACTCACTGATTGTTATTTTAAAGATTAAACAAAGGAGGGAATGTTTCTAATCCAACATATAATAAATACAGTATCCTGTAAATACCACCAAAATGAGAAAACTGGAACATAGATTAAAGAGAATTCCACCAAAGAGGAATCAAAGCCCTACCCCAAAAGTGAAGGGGACAGAACTTCTTAGACACAACGAACTTAATAAAAAGCATGGATTACTCATTCTCCCATATTATTTTGTAACACTAGCATCACCATCATTTCTGGAAAACAAATGCGGGAGGAAGACAGTATTTTTATTGGTTCACTAAAAAAACAAAAAACCCAAAACATGCAAGATCATGACTTCAGGCATGCCACCAATTTCTTGTGGAAAGTGCAGGAAAATTATCAATGAAAGTCCCAAGAGTTCATGGCACGAAGTTGTGCCAGGCTTTGTTTCTCAGAAGTGAGCAACAGCGGACTGTGTCCAACTCACCTCTAAGAAACAAAACATGGCGTTAACATCTTGCCATGAACTTTTGGGATTTTCACAGATAATTTTCCTGCATTATTCACAAGAAAATGGTGTATGCCCAAATAAATGATCTCGAATCACGAAAGCTTGCATGTTTTTTAAAAAGTGAACCAAGAAAGATATTGCCTTCCTCCTGCATTTGCACTATGTTTGGATCACACATCTGTCTTTGTTTATTTCTAGGAAAATGGATGATGACTAGGGCTTTGTAGCGGTGTAATGAGTCTTTGAAATAAATGAGAGAGAAAAAGGGGGGGGGAGTTAATAAATATCAAAGATTTAACAAGTACATATGATTTGGATTGGTGTGGTGTGAGAAATAAAAAATGTAGCTAATGCATTTAATTCTATGAAAAAAATATATAGTTTGGGCATTCAATATGCCAGACAATTATCTGTTTCCATTCCTGGGCAGAGTTAATGTAAGTGTGAAAATAATTTCATCTGGATCTGTCTTCTGATGAAAAACTTGACTTTAGAAAAGGAACACATTACCATGAAAGAGGACAAGATCACTGACTGATACAAAGAATGACTGATACTAACCCTAACACTCCGGGTGGCTCGCAATCCCATTGCACACAACATTTGAACATTGCACGCAACTGAAGCCTAAAGCACTGACAGGATGGTATAAACTACTGATTCCTACAAACCAGCCTCATGAGGGACACAGAATCATACCCAACCATTTCCCATCAAAACAGAGAAGAACATTTTCCAGTAGACTACACCCATGAACTTTTTATTTTTAACTACACAAGGAAAAAAATGAAAGTTTATTTATTTATTATTTATGTTTGTGCAGCCGCCCAGTCACCAAAGCGACTCCGGGTGGCTCACAATCCCATTGCACACAACCCTGCATAAAAAGACGCAACATATCATTAAAAACCTTACATAAAACCATAGCTGTCAAGTATCCCTTATTGGCCGGGAAAACCCCTTATTTTACCCTCTTTCCCGCCGCCATCCTTTATTAATTTGGCTGCAATGCCCTATTGCTACCATTGAAGAGCAGCACAGGATAAGCATAGCTGTCAAGTATCCCGTATTTGCTGGGAAATATCCCTTATTTCCAAATCCAAAACTTGACAGATATGCATAAAACACATTGTTTAAATCTTCGTAACAAATAAACTAAACAGATAGACTAAAACAATAGGTATTCTGATTAAGTTGTAAAAATACTATTTTAGTTTTTTTTAATAATTCCTAACTCATTGCAGTAAAAAGCAGCTGACACAGCTGCTTTTAAAAAATAATGGCAAACTCCAAGACATGTATGTAGAGCAGGAGTTCTCAATCTTTTTAAGCCAGGGGCTGGGTCATGCTCCCTCAGACAGCTTTGGGGGCCGGACAGCCCTTTTGCCTTTCCCGCACCACATGGCACTTCCTGGTGGGGTTGAGGCGGTGGAGGGCCACATGAAATGATGCTACGGACCAAATCCAGCTCACGGGCTGCAGGTTGAGAATCCCTGGTGTAGAGCAACAAAGGTTTCTGAATATTCCAAGTATAACTCTCTGATGGTTTCTGTCTATTGTAGAGGATAATTTTGTTTAAATTTTTGCTCCTACAGTACAACCCTGAACAATATTTTGAACATGAGCAAAATCAGATTTGTCTGCTCACGGTAGAGAACAAAAAGGAATATGACTGACTGAACGGAGGAGGGAAAACATTAAACATTTTCCATTTTCCAGCATATATGTAGCTTTCAGGATATCCTATATCTTTCCCCAGCAAATGAAGTAGAAGTGGAAGATATATTTTTCACAACAGTGAAGATGGAAAACTCAAAGAGCTTGTTTCAATAGCAAATGTCTCAACCATGTGGTGAGAAAAAATGAGCCATTAGCCCATAGAAAGGAAGGAAGACTGAATTCAGCTACTGCTGGGTCAAAGCACCAATGTGAATGTGCTGTAAAGCATGCACTGCTCTGGTTTCTGTGTAATTTGAGCAAAGTCCAGCAGGTCAGCATGGGTATTGTCAAGCTGCTTGCAGCCAGCCTTAGAGGCTTCCAGACGTTAAGAGCCCAATTTATTTCTGGTGAACTTCCAATCATGGCAACAAAATTATGACAAGGCCAGCTGGTGCATAAAGGATTCATTCATTTTCACTTTGCTTTTGCAAACACTGTTTGTCTACATACAAATACGTAAAGCTGCTTTTTCACTAAATCAGACCAGTGGTTCATCCAGCCCAGATTTACCTACTCAGGCAGGCAGCTGCTTTCCTAGCAAGTGCTACCTGAGAGTTTGATTGAGAACCTTCTGTCTGCCACGGCAAATGCTCTACAACTAAGCTTCTCTTTTATTATTATAATATTTTTTCTTGGTGTTAACTCTGTCTTCTGTCATTTCAAATATTTTACTCATATGGCTTTTACAAGTTAACTGTACACCTGTAGAGATGTAGTGTCGCTAATGAAAAATCTCCAATTAATGCCTTCTGGATTTATTTGCATACATGCATTTCAAAGGATTTGAAAAAGTAACTAAAAATCCTTTTGTTTCCTTGCCAGAATCCAAAATAAAACATTCTCCCTTTTTTGTCAGCTCAAACCTTAAAGGCAAAATGAAATATCGGACACCAGCAGCAATATTAAATTGTGAATTAGCTTTTCTGCATAAAGAGTTATTCAGAAATATATTCTATGGCAACAGTGGAATGAATATTTACATAACTGAATAATTAACTTTTGGATTTGCAATAGAAAAAAGAAAAAAGGTCTTAAATTTTGCACAGAAAACCTATATTTAACCACCACCCCAAAAACACACACCACCCATTGTATTTTTGTAGACAATAGTACAGTACTTTTAAAATGTAAAATGCAAGGATTCCCCCCATACTTCCTTGAAATATTTGCAGAAAAACTCAAAATGTAAAAAAAGTTTTAAAAATTAAAAAAAAAACACAAATCAAAATACAGTATAGAAAATTAAAAGTGCACACAAAATTTTAATCCTGATTCAGATGGGGTTGTGGGGAGATTGAAGTTTTTCATTCTCATTGGTGAAAATGAACAGTGTGAAGGTTAACATTCATATTCAAAATCATACTAATGTTGCCTAGCAAGTGACCACTTGGGCAAAATTAATTTGAATTGTTATCCCCAAAATCAATGCAACAATTGTATCCTTCAGAAGTATGTGTGTGGACAGTGGCAATGAAAATTAACTATGGTTTGGTACCCGAGCATGGGAGAGAGGGGGAGAATTCAATCGATTTTATCACTTCTGGTAGTACGGAAGCAATGGATATAAGGGCTAGGATTATCAATGGTCTTATCTGAAGGTTGCCTTCAATGATCTTCATCTTTCAGATTAAATCATGGAGGTACCTGTACAGTAAAATCCCAATTTATAAATGCCTCGAGTTGCATAAAATTCAACTTACATAATGATTTAATGCTAAAACCGCGTCCCGATTTACACGATTTCCTATGGGTTTGCTTTGAGTTACATAATCTTTTTCCAATGGGTTTGCTTCGAGTTATGTAAAAATTCATTTCCCTATCGGTTTGCTTTGAGTTACAAAAAAAAAAAATCGATTTAATCAAAAGCCTATGGAACGGACGTTTTTTCGTAAGTAGGGTTTTACTGAATAATAATGAATTATTTTAGTAATACATTTTTTTAAACATAGAGTGAATCTTAAACCAGTTTCCAAGAGTAAATGCAGCCTAGCTGTGGAAAAGTGTGAGAAGATGACGATACTGTAACTTTTTATTTTAAAATGGGCCTACACTTTTGTTTTAAGGAAATGTGTCTTTAATAGTGATGGGAAATAACCTCTCCTATGACCCCAAAACCTAAACAGGCTCATGAGAAAAAGGCTGTTTTTCAAATAACATAGGCTAGTGATGTAAACTTTTTCTTATTTTATTCTAAAAGGAGAGAATGAATAATCTGAAAACTTATCCCTACTGAGCAAATGCAAGAGCTTTTGTGTGTTGTTTAAATTTTGGGTCTGTGTTAAATATGTAGAAATGGCCTTCCATACACACAAAAGCCCTTGTATTTTTAGTTTTAGAATATTTGTATTTTGCATAAATAGCTTCTATTTAGTTTAAATATATTAGATACAATATGTTGAATACAATGATGATACAAAAATACAAGAATTTGCTCAAAATTCAGAGTTTTATGTTGATGCAAGTCCTCATTGTTTTACAGCACCAAAATATCTCACAGCAGCTTACCGTTGTTTTTATTAAGATCTTTCAGTGTGATGACATGTTTTCCCATCAAAGATTAAAAAAATACATGTATGCACCACATCATTAGCCTGGCCATACAACATGTACACCTTTATAGGAGATAACTGTCACCTTGAATTGTTCCTGGAGACTGACTGGTAGCCAATGAAATATATATTTTAAAGGACCAAATACCTGTATTCCATATTGCCAGGGCTTGTCAGTTATTTTATTTTAGTGTTCTGAGGAAACTGAGGTCAGCTCCATATAGAGGTAATTATAGTATTCCAAGTATATGTCATGTGGCTAAATATGACATATCTAGAAACAGGTACATTTGGTGCAGTGCTTCAATCTTAGCTGTGTAGGGACAAACCTGGTTACCATTAAAATCTGTGGCAGACGTAATGATTTTTGTAAAACGTAATTTATTTGCTACTTTCTTCACCACAAAGTAAACCTTTAAAGGAGTTCTAGCCTTTGCCAACTAGGACATTCTAGGTTTTCTACCTATATTACTCTCGTTGTGGGTAGGATATGGTCTTGCAGATGTTACTAGACCGCAAGGCCCATGATCCATAAGAAACATGCCCAACAGTGGATGTCTTCGCAACATCTGGGTAGCCTCATGTTTCACATCTTTCCTCTGCCTATTATTCTGTTTGCTTTATCACACCCAAGTCCCTTGAAAACCAGGGGGCCCTTTTGAATCAAACCCAAAGACTATTTTGTTTTCCTAAAAGTCAGTTATGTCTCTCTCCAGCAGAATTGCCTGTTGCATTGTAGTGATCTTTCAAAAACAGGAAAACTGCTCTGTGTTGCCTGATAGTAACAAGTGTTCATGAGATTCTCAAGAGATCATGGGACATGTGTATATGGCTCTATAGAAGCATTTCAAAGAATTACCCATCCAATGATCCCGTGGATCTTCCATGAACTCTTGCCACCACCAGGCCCCTAACAGGAGCAATGTCTTTCTTCTTGAAAGGTCAGCATAATGAGAATGTCTCTACTGTTTTCGGGCTGCAGTATCTGCTTGGGGTGATTTTTTGGTGAATTTGGGGTCTGCAGTCCAAAAGAAACAAAAGTCCCATGTCTAGTCAGAAATTAATTCACACCATCATTCTTCCTATCAGAATGCCCTTATTAAACAGGAAAGGCATTATTTTGGAAAGACCCATCATTATGACAGAGTCCACAAAGTCCCAGATCACTCCCAAAAGAACAGCCTAAGCACATCACCCTGTGCAACATGTAGGCTACCCCCCAGCTACTATCCAGGGCATTGCTAAGGAAGGAAGCTGTTAGATATAGGGTGGGCAGTACAGCCACAGGATAACTCAAAATCAGGTACACTTGAACTTGGAGAATTCCACAGAAATAACCATTTGGTTAATATAATTGCAAAATACCACTACAACATCACACCCAGATGTTATCTCCTGTTATCAGATATCCAGAGGAAAGCTGGGAGAGATAATAACCTCCTCTTCATCTCATCAATCTCTATGATAGAAGATAGGTCAGCGTGCTCATCCAGGATCAAATCTCAGGTGGTAGTTGTTCTCCTAGTTTTTGATGTAGCATTCAAGAGCAATCTTTTACCTGGAGAATTGTCACCAAGATAACTGTTTCCACCTGAGCTAAGACAGTTCAAGAATAAGAACGGCCTGTTGCATTTCTTTTTACTTTCCCACTATAATTCATGTTGCCTCTTCTGATCTAACGGATGTGAACCCCTTATGACAGCTTTAATGTAAGAGAAGGTCAAGATCTATCTTTTGGATTTCATAAGCAGAATTCCCCCCCTTCTTATACTAGCCTTGCAGCTTTGCAGGATTGCAAATTTAGGTAGATTACATCCTTTCTATAAGTATTGTCTACTTGTATCTGACAGACCAAGATCCTTCTCGTTTATCCAGTCTGGCTGTAGGCTATTATTTGCATCATTTGAAAAGCAAACTGTTACTAGCTGCAGATATCCAATGTAATGTTTTGTCTCTAGAGACATACTTGAACGTTTGCATATATATTCAGCAGACAGGACCACTGTCTTCAGTAGTGTTTTTATTCTAAAAACTGTGTTTAGAATTGCAACCGAAAACTAATACTGTCATTTTTAAAATATTGCTAGTAATTCTTGCATTTCTGCTTATGTTTATGTGTACAATCTTGAAGTATATTGAGAATTATTCCAAACAACTACATACATAGCTGTATATCTGCTTATTTCTTACTCTAAAATAGAGTAAGTTTGGGACCCCAAACTTATTGGGAGTAAAATACAGAGAGAATTGGGGCTCAACCCTTTGCTTTTGCTGTGTTTCCAAATTAGATCTAATGCCACACACTTGCAATTTATGTATAAAATCTGTCATTATAACACACAGGGCTTTCCCTTGCATACAAACTGAAGATGTAACAGAGATCTGGACTGAAACCATGAAGGAGAACTGTACTTCAATACAACTAGAGAGTAAGAGAAGGTCTCAATAGTTCAATATATCTGGAGGGTTTGAGAAGGTTTCAGTAACATTACCTGCTGACTTTATTTCCATGCCTACTTCACTTTCATAACTCCTTCAAAACATATTCTAAAATATAGGAATTTTGTGTGGCATTAACTTTAGAAACATTTCTCCTTTTTTATTCATATTTTATTTATATAGAACACTGCAAATATGCTGTTAGGTCTACCATACTATGAATATGATAACAAAACCATATCAATTCAGATTCTGATTTTGGGGGTAGAATTGGCACTTAGTGTCTTTTTTTTTAAAAATGATTGTATCCACCTTCCATTGGCTTGCTGTATCTTGAACAGAAAACATTGCTTCTGCTTTTAAATGTATGGAAACACTGAGTGAGTTTTACTTCCTGCATTCCCAATCTTAATCTACCACCAAGTTTTCTTGCCGATCTCTTTACCTACCTTTTGTAGCCAGTAGTTCTTCATCCCACCCCACCCCGCTAGGTGAGAGCCTTGTCAGGGCACGGGGGCTTAAGCGGTCTATCTAGGCAGTGTTGTCCATCACTTGTCAATGATGTTTGGCTAGTAGGACTAAAGCTCACCAAAGCATCCTCCATCAGATCCCTTGGGCCAAGTGAAAGTGGAGGGCACACATCATGGTCGGCCCAGCTAGCGCATGATGTGATATCCAAATGGCTAAAAAACTGCATACAGGTGGACTTGATTTCTCAAGTCTATTTGCATGTATGGAATGTCATCGTGGAGATGTCTACCAATGCGCGGACTCCTCACTGAGTAATGACTCCAAGGTATCCAACTTATGGTAAATTCTTCACCAAAAATCATAAGTTAGAACAGGGGTGAAATAGCTGATGAAGGAAAGGAAGAGAGGAGCAGCAATTGCCATCTCACTCACTTCCTCACTGCATTTAGCAATTCGGCAATGTACACGACAAGCCTGTAGCTTCTCCACCCTCTTTCATCACACTGAAATTTTCTCTGCCAAAAATATCAATCTTTCATAGGTAATCTGGATTCTGGATCCAGAATAAAATAAGTAGTAGAAAATAGTGAAAATTGGCATAGGATAAAGAATTTATTCTGACTGAGGAATACATGTGCCATGAAGACAATGTTACATATACTTAGCTTCAATCAAAATCATTAGGATCTAAGCAAACAATTAAACTTCATTTCTACTGAATGCAATGCAATGCAGACAGACCTGGCTTTCTCTTCTAGACTGTTTGCTTTTTACTTTTTTCTGACACAGACACCAACAAGTTCCTCGACTGTGGATTTTTCTTGTACAGCGAATACATGGTTCTGCACGTAGTTACATCTCCACAAGCAGTGACAAAAACCTCATTCACATTAACCTTTTCGTATACATATTTGATAGATGAGATCATTTCCTCTCAGTAAACACGGAAACAAAAGTTGATGTATTCTCACTGTAATTAGGCACCCATCAACACAGAAAACTGTTTGGTGTCTTTGAATTGTAATCTCCCTGTGAAATATCAATTATACCTGACAGGCTCAGAGTGTAAGACTCCAGTTTCAATTACCCTGCCAGTATCTGTCATTTCAAAGGAAAACAAAACTTATTTGCTCTAAAGCAGAAAAAAAAACCACACACCATTTAGTCCTCAACGTGCATCTTTAAAATGGTAAGAAACATTCATCCAAATGTTAACTTTTATTACATACAGATGGGTACTCTGAAGTTTGTGAATTGTGGGCAGCAGATAAAAGCTGCAAAAAAAAAATTAAAACAATGAAAAAAAGGTTTCTTATGAAGTTATGAAAAGTGTACCCTCCCTGCTGCTGCTTACAGTTAACTCTTTTCATACTGAGGGAGAAAACTTCAAAAGTATCCCCACATTTGAGGTATAATTACTTTAAAGAGAATTGAAACCAGTTCTCAGTTAAAGACATAGGAGAAATTGCCATATCTTTGTAGCTTTCATGTTCTCAATCACAAACGTCAGACAAAAGAAGAGCAGGTCAATGGGAAAACAAAACATCCCATTACAGAATACCATATACCATGATCCAAATCTCACTCCAGTGAAACCTGTTAATGTCTAGACATGCTATCCCTATGCATATGTATGACAAAAGCTCATGTGAGGAAAATGATTATGACTATAGCTGTAGTAGTCCAAAATTCAGTTTGGGTCTCTGACATCCATATTCATGTCAACAAATTGTCAACAATTATTTGATTTACAATGCAGCCTAACTACAGGTGAAACTTGGAAAATTAGAATATCGTGCAAATGTTCATTCAGTTCAGTAATGAAACTTAAAAGGTGAAACAAATATATGAGATAGACTCATTACATGCAAATCGAGATAGTTCAAGCCTTACTTTGTTATAATATTGATGCTTATGGTTTACAGTTTATGAAAACCCTAACCCCCCAATCTCATGTACCCCATAATCATAACATAATCTCATGTACACTGTATGACATGATCATCACAATTATAACGAATTAAGGCATGGAATATCTCGCTTTGCATGTAGTGAGTATATCTCATATATATTTTTCACCTTTTAAGTTAAATGAATGGACATTTGCATGATATTCTAATTTTCTGAGTTTCACCTGTATGGTGCCGAAGGTGGACAACTAATTCATGGATGAAATTAACAGGCTTCTCTATTAAGGGTAGCGCACAGTCTGCTCTTTGACAAATTTATATAACCAAGTTACTGTTGGGTGTGTGTGTGTGTGATTCTTAATGAAAATCTTTCTACCTGATTTCCCCCCTAGAATATGTCTCAACATTTAAACATTAGCAAAAATCTCCATCCAATTTCATTAAAAATAACTCAAATGGAGACAAGTAGTATTAACCTATAAAATAACTAGGGCAGTGGGTCTACTTATGAGGGAAGAATATTTCTTAAGGCTTCTTTAATAGGCTCTGTTTTTATTTTATTTTTAAAAACCTGAAATCAATTCTCAGTTAAAGGCATAGGGTAAAGCACAACTCCACAGGAACAATGAAGATGATGTCATCCTCATCAACAGCAAATCACTGCCAATTAAAGCCTTCCTTTGCAAAGTATGGAGTGGATGTAACTTCGTCACATTATATCAGAGCCATGTCTACCTTGAAATCACCTTTTATCAGCTGCAATTTTAATTTAACTTTAATTTAATTGCAGCTGCTGACATTTCTACTGTGCACAGAGCTGCCAATGGCTGAAAGCAAGTAGCAAGTTGTAATTGGAGTAGCCCCACTGAATCAACATTTGATGTCAACATTTATATAAATTGTATACTATTGGATATTAGTCAATGTTTCACTGCTATGCTTTACTCAACAACATGTATATTAAAATGCAGATTTAGAGAATTTCTTTAAGAAATGTGTATTTTTAGAAAATGTATTCAGTAAACAGTATAGAAACACAACCGTTTGTAAATTATAGATTAGAAATTGTACAGTTTATACGGAAGTGCCCTATCCATTCTAATTCTCTGATAAGGAAGAATTGCAGAAGTATAAAGGGTAAATCAGATGCAGCCCATGGCACAGTTTCATGTGGCCCACCACCACCTCCACCACCACACCAGGAAGTGCCATGTGGTGGATGAAGGGAAAATGGCCGCCCAGCCCAGAAGCTGTCTGCGGGAGTGTGACCCAGCCCCTGGCTTTAAAAGGTTGAGAAGCCCTGGGGTAAATGCAAGGGTAGAAAGGGGTGTTGTAGGACTACTTAGTGGACTCTTTAGCAGCTTACAAAAGGAATGGCATTCTTTCTTATACATTTTGAAAGCTTTTAAAAAGAAGCTTCTTCTTTTGTCTGTCAGTTCCAGGACACCTTTGCCTAACTTACACTGGTAGCACATGGCCTTGAATTAACCACATCTCTTTATATAATTTCTTCATTTTAAGAATAAAACAGTCTCTAGGAACATGAGATTATGTCAAAATGTATCTTAGTAGAAACACTTTTTATTTTCTTGTATCCCCCCCCCCCCAATTTTGTCATCTGAAATCTAAACTAACGTATTTTGAATTCTGGTTGCACCTCACTGCAAGTCTTCATTGCAGGCGCACCCCCCAATAACGGACTCAGACACTGGTAAAAGTGGATAACGGCATTGGGCCACATTTATTGATTCATGCCCTAGTCCGAATTATAAATTTCTATTGGTAAAACGACCAATCATAATTCTTAAGGCAAGCAGGCCGAAGTAACACTGGTAAGGTACCACCCCAAAATTGCCAACGGCAATTGGTTACAATGTATCAATTTGTATCAATTTGTTTGTTGACAACAAACAAATTGTTGACCGTAGTCAATATCTAACTAATGACCCCACCCTCTGACGCGTATCCGTGTAATCACGGGGTGATGCATGCTGGCTAGCTATCGCCATCACCCCGTCGCCTAGTTCGTCGTTGACCGGACAACGTTTAACCAACTTATGCCTGTCTATTGTTGTCCAGTCAATTGCGAACCTGCCGGATACCTGTGGGTCATAATGTTTACCTTACCAGTGATACCCGCCCATGTGACCAAAGTCAACAGCATCACAGAAACCCCTATATCAAACCATAGCAACAGTGTGGGATGGGCGAAAAAACCAGGACCCGAGAACCAATTGTGGGTCCCAGCCAAAAATTCCCACCCGGCCCCGAAGCGACCAAAATATCACACTGTTAACTAGGGAGGGGGTGGAGGGGAAAAACTTCTCCGCTCCGTCGCTTCGGAAAATGGCAGCTCGGCTGCCTCATGGCCACCCCTTTTATAAGGGAGCTGGCCACGCCCCTAACTACCCGGATGCCTTCGTCCTATGGGGGGCCCGCAAAGGGCGCGGCGGCCATTTTGGCGCCGCGCTTGCATTGCAGGCGCACCCCCCAATAACGGACTCAGACACTGGTAAAAGTGGATAACGGCATTGGGCCACATTTATTGATTCATGCCCTAGTCCGAATTATAAATTTCTATTGGTAAAACGACCAATCATAATTCTTAAGGCAAGCAGGCCGAAGTAACACTGGTAAGGTACCACCCCAAAATTGCCAACGGCAATTGGTTACAATGTATCAATTTGTATCAATTTGTTTGTTGACAACAAACAAATTGTTGATCGTAGTCAATATCTAACTAATGACCCCACCCTCTGACGCGTATCCGTGTAATCACGGGGTGATGCATGCTGGCTAGCTATCGCCATCACCCCGTCGCCTAGTTCGTCGTTGACCGGACAACGTTTAACCAACTTATGCCTGTCTATTGTTGTCCAGTCAATTGCGAACCTGCCGGATACCTGTGGGTCATAATGTTTACCTTACCAGTGATACCTGCCACACGGGGAGGCTTCCACAAAGGCTCACCGCCCCCCCAAGACCGTCAGCTCGGTCGACAGGCCTGCTCGCCAGTCCACTAATCCAGAGGTCCATACCTCCCTGCGACAGATGGGCCCCATCCCCTGAGTAAAGCTCGTAATGTTGCAGACTGATGGCGGGGAGGCTAATGACGCATCCCCCACCCTTGTCAAAAGGAACCGGGCAATAGCCCCGTTCACGGAGCGTCGGCTCAGTCGAGAGCCCCGAGGCCGAACGCCCCCCTGTAAGCGTACCGCGGCATCGTGTCCGACCCATGAGGGATGTGGCAGGGCACACATAATGTGAGTAGGGCAGGTCACTGCGAACCGCAAGTTTCCGCGATAGGCCAGTGACCCGCCCCAACCATCGCCCCCAAGGTACGTAACCAGGACATCGGGCGAGGCAGCATCCCTGATGTAGAAAAGGGATGGCAACAGTTCCTGCCATAACATGCCGCGCTTACCATAGCACCTGGGACGTGCGGATGCACCCTGTCTCAGTCGGGTCCCACTCTGTCGCCGCAGCGTAACGCGCTGCCCCATGCAGCGTAACGCGCTGCCCTGTGCACGTGGCTACGGCCCACCAGGCTTACTGTCACCGGTGTAAAACGACACCCAGGGTCTGTCAAGTAAAAAGGGGAGGGGGGGGGGAGAAACAGTGCAGTGGCTAAAACTGGTACTCACAGTTGATAAAGGCGAAGACAAAACTGAAAACATTGTGATCCCCACCCTCCCCTGCGGCGTAATCAAGCCCTGGAGTACACAAAAACAACTGCAGCAGAAGCCGCCCCTATCCTGAACAAATGGGTGCCGCAACGAGCCCCTGAGAGGCCAACACTGTCTAGTGCCGTCCCAGCACTCCCCAAATTGAAATTTAGTAATAGAAGACCCACCTCGGTGACAGAAAAACGCGCCATGGTGCGTGCCACACAGTGCACGGAAATCCTGTAGGGCACCAACCGGACAGATGTCTGTCGATGGACATCGTAGCAGTCTGCTCCACTGCCTACGCCGTGCTGATTCGGTTTAGGGGAGCGTATCCCCAACTGAGCCCAATATTGTCCTGACAGACATCTTCGAGTTCCAGTGCCCTACGACTTGCATCCGCCTTATACAGCATCTCAAGCTCGCTGTTGCGGAGCGCTCCAAAAAGGCCACCGTAGTAGCCGAATGAAGTGGGCTGCCTCTTTTACCAAAACAGAGGCCAGGCCAGCCCCAGGCCAATTGGGTAAAAACCCCTGGGAAAATCTTGCATCCACCTTATTCAGCATCTCAAGCTCGCTGATGCGGAGCGCTCCAAAAAGGCCACCGTTGTAGCCGCATGAAGTGGGCTGCCTCATTTATCAAAACAGAGGCCAGGCCAGCCCCGGGCCAATTGGGTAAAACCCTGGGAAAATCTTGCATCCGCCTTATTCAGCATCTCAAGCTCGCCGATGCGGAGTGCCCCCAAAAAAGGCCACCGTAGTAGCTGCATGAAATGGGCTGCCTCATTCATCAAAACAGAGGCCAGGCCAGCCCCGGGCCAATTGGGTAAACAACCCCTGGGGAAATCGGGTGGCGGTCGCCCGGGAAACGCCCGCGCACGCGCACCCACCCCTCCAAAACATGTCTCACACGGAAGTCATTGGTGCTGTCAACACGACCTCCCACCTTGGCCACAAAAGCCAACCCTGACAGCTGAGATGCTATGTTGCATGGTGCAAGGCCCGGGCATACAGGTAAACCCTGAACCGCAGAGCATCTGCTACTGGGATCGGCCAGGTTCCTGGCAGTCGAATTGGGTACAGAATGGTCTGAAAGAACTAAATGCGTGGTAATACGCCTTACTCATGCATGGCGCCAGTGACAGGCCAATCGCCCGGGTCACCCCTCCTTGCCAACGTTCCATCTCTCGTCCAGGAGTGGCGAGGGAAATTCCTCCGCATCCGGGGCCGAGGCACGGAACCGGGAGATCTGCAGGCGGGACAAAGCAGCAGCAATATTACTATCAACCCTTGTGACATGCCTGACCCTGAAGAGAACGTTGAGGCCCAGGCTGCACAACCAAACTAGCGCATTAGGTCAATAACCCCGGCCGATTTGGAAGTCTGAGCATTGACGATGTGGACAACAGCCACATTGTCACACCAAAATTGCCCAACCGGGTTGATCCACTCCTTGCCCCATAGCATCAGAGCACCCAGGATAGGGAAACATTCCAGATACGTGAGACCACGCAGGCGACCCGTGCCTGCCCAGGATGGTGGCCACCCACCATAGGCCCACTTCCAATTGAGGTACATCCCATAACCCAGGAATCCCGGGGCATCGGACTGTATCTGAAAGCAAGGGGGAGCCAGGAGACCAGACCTCAAAATGACACCCCGTTGAACTCCCTCTGGATCCGTGGCCAGACAAGCACGTCCGCCCTGGTACCCCGGGGAAGTCCAACCCTATGGTGGGGCCTGGATAATCCTGCCATGGCGTCGCACAAGCGCCGAGCAAATGCCCCGGCCGTTGCGACGACCCTGCCAGCGAAATTGGGGTGACCATGTAGCACCAGCAGTTCCCTCAGTGATGCCATGCGCTCGGCCAGCAAGTCCGAGATAAGGGCCACTAGCCTTGACACCTTATCCCGCTGCAACCTAGAAGCCTGTGCTACCGTGTCACCCTCCACCCCAGGAATACTAGCTGTGGAGATGGGCCCTCGGTCTATTCGGGCGCTAAAGGGACACCAAGTTCCTCCATTAGCGTCTGAAATGCGTTGAGGAGACGTGTGCACGTGTCCCAGCCCCGTTCAGCCCCGAATAAAACCATCCAGGGAATGGGCTACAGACCGGGACCCTGACCTGTGGACGGAAGCCCACTCTAGGAAAGTGGTGAAATGCTCGAATACCGAGCCCAAATGGAACAGCCAAAAGGCACGGCATCATTGAAATAATATGCTCCCCGGGACGGGGGTGCAGGGACAGGGCCAGCGACCCTGCCCGCATAGACCCTTTTGTCAAAGCTGGCAGCAGCCACCCCTTCCCTCCCCCTAAGGGATAAAAGATTGGGGGCATCCTGAGGGGACTTATCACCCAGAAAGGGATCAGGAACCCCTGCTTAGAACACTGAAGGAGATAACCCGCATCCCCTCCCTTCATATGCGCTGTGAGCCAACGCTCCAACACGTCCACCTTAATCGGGGAGGGAGCCCTTCGGGGGACTAGATCCATCTGCGGCAGTCTTGCCAGCCCCCTGTCCGCCCCTCCCTCTGCCCCTCATCCCACCAGGCCTGGGACAGGCAGGGGCCGCATGGGAGCCAACACATGTGGAACACATCTGTCTGTAATTGCAATTCTCCCCTATTGTAGGAACCATTGGGCAGGGAAGTCCAGAACAGCCGGCGGGCTGGAACCCCCTGAACAGGGTGCGTGGGCGTCACGTACGAAAGCCACCGCCTCTGGCATGGCCCATTCCAACTAATCTCGGGGTGCGGGGAAATCCGCCTACGGCGTTCCTCGTCACAAGCCAACCACGATGGGCCCGGAAAATCGACCATCGCCCGGAAGACAGTGTCCAAATACTGGACCATCGGAAATGCCAGATCCGGCCGGGCCCTAGGGTACACCGCCATGCCTATGAGGTAGGCCGGCAACCAGTAGGCCCACGTAGGTGGTGGCTTGCGACGACGTGCCTGCTACTATCCTTCCCCTTCCGCTCCCCCCTTTCCTCCTTGGTGGGCTCTCTGTTTAGGAGTGAGAATAAATCCGCGTACTCCCCCCGCCAAATTTACTCTCTGGTGGCCTGTGCCAAATGGCCACCCAGCGGTAAGGAATACCCAGCTGTCGGCAAGGCCGATACAAGCACCGCAGAGACTGCGGGCATCTGCAAAGGGGCTTGGACCAACCCAGCCACCCAAAACGATCCCCTCGGGTAGGAAACACCCCCCCACCACGGGGCCCTGGGTGGTAGTTGTCATCGCCGGGTGGGGTGTCAGCGGCTATACCGCCGCACCACCCACGCGAGGCCAAGGCCCTTGAAAAGCCCCCCCCAACATGGCCATGTGTGTAGGTGCACTAGTTTGGACCGCATACTCACACGCTGCACCCCCGCGGGCCGCCCCCACCGGGGGTTACGGCCCACTGGGGGCGTCGGAGCTCACGACCGAGTAGAGCTCGTCACTGGGTAGGTTGGGGAGCTGCAAGGCAGTGGCCGAGGTCGTGCCATGCGCCTCGAGCAGCTCGACCCGTCCCGTCGCCTGCCGCTGCCCAGCAGACGACGCGTCGAAATGATAAAGGGCCGGCCGGCCTGCCTACTGCAGGCATGGGTACAGGTCCCTGTACCCCGGGGCCCGAATAGGGCCATAACCCCACACCCGGGCCCGTTAAGGCCGATGTAGCAACATACCAGGGGAAGGGGACCGGACCACCCCCCAAGGTTGGAAGGCCCCGGAGCGAGCTGCGCCCCTATAGAGGAAGGGCCAGCGGCATGGGCAACACCAGGAACGGTGTCCACCGCTTGCGGGCCGAGGGCCGCAGCCCCTACTGGACCCATGCGTGGGCCAGCAGTCTCCGGCCAGGGAAAAAAGACCCCCATTCCACCGGTCCCGGTGGGTGCCGGCGAAGGCGGCCGCTTGGGAGGCGTGGCCGCGGCCCTCCGGGAACCTCACGAGCGGTGCTCGCAGCCGCCGTCCTCCTCAAGGGCATCTCTGCCAAGCGATGGGAAGCCGAAACGAGAGAGTTCAGCAAGCAAAAGGCTTCCCGGGAAAGGTAAAAGCGACGGAGGTAAGAGGGAAAAACTTCTCCGCTCCGTCGCTTCGGAAAATGGCAGCTCGGCTGCCTCATGGCCACCCCTTTTATAAGGGAGCTGGCCACGCCCCTAACTACCTGGATGCCTTCGTCCTATGGGGGGGCCCGCAAAGGGCGCGGCGGCCATTTTGGTGCCGCGCTTGCATTATCCCGGCATAACACACCCGTGATGATATTCTGCGGCACAGCAAATAAACTTTCTACAAGTCAATTCTAAAAATGGGGAAAGTCAAAACAAAATTTTATGACTTTTAACCAGAGCTTATCAGCGTTGGATCTAGCACAGTAGAAGTAGACAATGTGATGTTGTTTTGTGCCAAATTTAGTGACATTTGGTCAAAAGGTTTGAAACATTACCACCATCCACACACACACAAGAAAGACACAAGTGGCTTTTTCTCCAGCAGATAAGAAAGTACTGGAATATATTACAGAAAGCTAACAAACATCTTTTATTTCCATAAAATCTATCTTGTTATTCTGGAAATACTGAAAAGTTACTTCTTTTAAACACAAAATAGGCCATTTTCTAACTCTGGATCAGCAGAAGCTTGCCAGAAAAAATAACTGTTGGCAAACATTTGCTTGCCATTGTTTTGTTCTACAGGACCTCAGGGGTTTAATGAAGACAGCAAGGGAGACCTGGGCTTTGCTGACATTTTGCTCTTGAAGGGGCAGGAACTGTTTAACAGTGTCGAGTCTCATCTCTACTTTGAACAGGCAGAGGTTCAACCAGAGAATCTCTTGCTTTACCCAGCAGGAAGGCTGGCTTTTTCACTTAAAAGCCCTTCATTTCTTTTGGAGGGGAAATTCTCTTTCCACTGCTTTTTTCTCACCCCCTACTCCCTCATGATCAGATACATCTGGATTTTGTGATTATCAATGGAACTTTGACATGTTAGAATTAATGGTTCCATATTTCTGGCAGGCTTCCTCAAATGTGAATGGATGGCAAAGAATATAGCACACAGGGAAAGGGTAAATTCAAGTGAAGCCCGAGGTATGAAATCAAATGAACTCTGGCAACGGAGAACCATACATATCTTTCACAAAAAGAAATCACAACACAACAGCTTAAAACTACTGTATTTTCTGGCGTATAAGACTACTTTTTAACCCCGAAAAATATGTGCCAAAGTTGGGGGTCGTCTTATAGGACAGGTACTTAACTGCAGCTTGTTTCCCTTTGCTTCATATGTCCGGCGCATATGGTGGGGGGTGCCACGGCCGAGTCCCTGCTCTGTGCGGGGAGTATGAAGCAAGGGGAAGCAAGCTGTACTAGATGATTAATCCCTACAGAATCCAAATAATTTGGAATGTCCATACCCCATGCAACCTGCTGCCCAGCACTCCCAGCCACTGTAGTTGCAACACAACTCCTTTCTTGTGTACTCATGGCCAATGTTCTTTTGTGTTCAACAGTTGAACACAGAACATCCAAATTTAAATATAAAGCTAAAAGAAAAGCATTGCTATTTGTTGCAAAACTTGGTTTTAAATCACCCTCGGGTGCATGCAGTGTGGGTCTTTCTTTGCAAAATGATATTTATTGATTTATGTGTACCTTTGGAAAGGAAGTGAAGATGCTTGAATTAAGGCATCTACTTCACTGTGTCTTTTGGACTAAATTCAACACCTCAACCTTTTATTATTTGCTACTCTTTGTCAAAATGAATGGAGCAGCAAATGATGTCAACTATTTTCCTAGCCTCTTCCTTAATACCAGAATTTATGAATCATCTCCTTGTGTTTGAAACACTGACAGCATCTCTGCTGCAAAAATGAGAGCAGTAGCAAATATCAAATTCAGCTGGTACCAGGCTTCATCAAAAAGAAGGAAAGTTCTTAATGCAGATGGGAAGGATAAGATAAGACCTCCATCCTCTGAATCTTCCAAATCCAGGATCCATACACACTGACAATGAACTCAAGGATTAGTTGCCACATAAATATGATTGACCTACAGCTTGTATTAATTGTTCCCCCCACAAGCAGAGCTTTTTATTGATGACCATCCTCTGAATCTTCCAAATCCAGGATCCATACACACTGACAATGAACTCAAGGATTAGTTGCCACATAAATATGATTGACCTACAGCTTGTATTAATTGTTCCCCCCACAAGCAGAGGTTTTTATTGATGACCATCCATATATTCCAAGGAATAGATAAAAGTTCTTGGGATAAAACATTGTCATTTACAAGTAAAAAAAATAACATATTAGGGATGGAACAGACTTTGACCAGAATCATAGACAACCACTACTAATCTGGTAGAAAAAATACTGGGCAAGCTGAATCAATGATTTGACTCAGTTTTTATAGACCATACTCTATTCAGGATGCTCAGACATTAAACAAAACAAAATGACAAGACATATTGTGCATGGCTGGCCTGGAAAGTGGGGGGGGGGGGGGAGAATGAATGCAACGCTCCAGCAAACCAACACTGGCACTTGAAAGGGTACTGACCACTTGAGAGGCCTGTCCTGCTCTAAATCTTCCCTTTGGTCCCTCCTCCTGCTCAAGGCACATCCTCTGGTGCCCAAGGGAGCTACCCAGGGGTCATGCACTTTCCAAGTACTTGCTAATTAATCTGCCACTTGGGCACGACAAGACTGGGCAGCTTGCGACTTGCCATGAAGTTTCACTCTTATGTCTTATGAACTTGATCCATGAAAGCTGATGTTAAAATACAGCACTTAATCTTTAAGGTGAATGCTTGCACAGACTAACACGGCTACCACTTCAAAAATTTCAACTATTCAGGAGTATGCCCTGGAGTATGTGCTATATAAAACATGTCTGCATTTAATGCACTGGTAAGTAAATCCAGACAAGTCATACATAATGGTGTGACTGCAATTTAACTTTTGATAATCTAGATTGATTTACTAAGTATTTAAGAGATATTAAACTAAACTGAATGTAAAGTTAGATATTGATTAATAAAGTATTAGGAAAAACTTCTTAATGGTTAGAGTAGTACAACAGTAGAATCAACTGCTTTGAGAAGTGGTGAGTGTTCCGACAATGGAAGCATTCAAGAGAGAATTGGACAACCATCTGTCATATCTATTTTGATTGGGATTCCTGCCTTGTACATGGGGGTTAAACCCAATGGCTTGAAAGGCTCCTCCCAACTCAGTTATTCTATGAAATACTCAGAAAAATAAGCTAAACAGGGAAGATAATGACAGATCTCTATGCATAATTTATTTTACAGATTTTTCCCAAAAATACAATTTAGAAAGAACTAGAATCGCTAATGGAAAAAGATGGTTGCAAACAAGCTATAAGGTGATGTTTGTTAATATGAGCCTAAAATTGCCAAAATGTGTAAATTGGATGAAAACCAGGTTTGTACAAAGCCCTGATAAATCTGTAGTGCTAAGGTTTTTTTTTAAGGAAAAGGAGACATCATATAAGTCTGGTTCTCACTGTGCATGCATGTTATTGGTCCAAATTATTCACTCTTATTTAACTGCACTGAAAGTCTTTCATCCCCATGCTATACAATAATAGCTTCCATATGACTGGTGGCTTAGCTATAAATAAGATCAAAAGCAAAAGAATGGATTTCATAGTAAATGCAATGCGGGTAGGTTAGAATCACTATGAGCAGCATTAACTCAAGACAAATAGCAAAGTTTAACAGGTTTTTTAAAGTACAGAAAAGTACCACAGAGTAATAAGCAGCTTTCCATACAGCTTATGAAAAAGCATTGTGCAAGTGGTAGTCATATGCAAAATCCATTTAAACATAACCAAAAGTGGCACAGTAGAGGTTTTGCCTCCTTGAAAAAAAAGAGGTAGAATGCCACGTCTTAACTAAAGGCAGAAATTGGCTATAAACATAACAAGGGCGGAAAGGACGTTTGCATATATGTGCCCTCGGAGAGAAGGCTGCATGGAAGTATTCTACACTTCTTTATGCTTTCTGTCCTGTTTCAAATTGGGGAGGGAGGTGATCTTGGGTAATTTAATATTATTATTATTTTTAGGAAATAAAAACACTGCTCAACAAAAGCCCATGAGCTCCCCGTAAAAGGATGTTTTATTTGGCATTACAAATCAACTCAACTGGAAGAGCCAACTTCCCAAACTCATTTTCTTCTGGAGATTCAGAAATAACAATGCTAAGCTCCATTCTCTACTGGACAAACAGATGTTAATAATCCATGGAAGGGGCTGCATTTCCTTTGTGGCTGCAGACAGCTAATATGTACAAGTTTGCAATGTTTTAATACATTTGAAGAGAGGTTTAGCCCTTGGGATGCAATCTTATGGACAGCTTTTCCTCTTTTACCACACATTCCCTCCTTTCTAAAAGCACTTTAATTGGCTATTTTGCCGTTCTTTGATTAACATACAATGTAAAGCGACTATAGCAGTTTAAAAAGCAAAGCTAGCTACCAAGAGGAACAGAAGATTATCACTGCTAATGAAATAAAGTCAGCAATAATGTTCAGCCTATGGAGATGATTATGCATTTTGCATCCTGGCTAAATTTGGAGATGTGAAGAATCAAAAGCTACATGAGTAGAAATCTTAGCACTTTGCTGTAAGTAATGACCTGCTAATGAAACCCAGAGTGAAGGGGGGGGGAGCTGAAATAGTTATGAATGTTTTATTTCTAAGCAAGAGGTAAAATCTTTCGAGAAGCCCTTGCTGCTAGGCATACCATCCTTCTTTCTTCCCCACTTGTTTATAAACACCTGTTGAAAGATTAGCTCAACTCTACACACCTCAAGATCCAGACATTTTTACAAAACAGATTTCTAAGCAAAAGCCAGCTGTTCCTCATTTACATGAGAGGGGAAGTAGAAATCAGGATGGTGTTGAAGAAATATTACCCAGAGACTTCCATTCTCCCATAATTTTCACACACCCAGCTGCACAATAGAGCTACCCATGTGTAGAAAAGCAAGGCAATGGTCTAATGCTAAATTAAAACTTGGAAACCAAATACTACTATTTTAACAATGCACCTAATTAGCTATTTCAAATGAATAAAACCAGTGTATTTGGATTTTTTTATTTAAAAAAATCATTTTAAGTAATGGTTGGATTTCCACCATTTCATCTGCATAAACAAAAGTAACCTAGTAGTTTAGCTCAAAAAATATTTTACATAAATGATATATTAGGTATCCTCAAACATTATATTAAATGGGCTTCCATGAAGCTTTTAAGTGTTCTACCGAAAAAGAATGTTTTGTTTTTTGTAAAAAAAAAATTTCTTTTAAAAAAGGTGATGATGGCAACTGCTTGTGTCATTTATCTGAATGGGTCACAATAAAAAGAACTGTTTATTTATTTAAAAGACAAAAAAATTATAACAACAAGACACCCCCCCCCCCACGGGGACTCTAGTCCTCGGCCCCTAAGGGCCTGGGAGGGCAGAAGAAGCACCATTGGAGAGAGGGGGTTGCTTTGACATCTCCCCCCCCCCCACTCTAGTAATATCTTATTACTTGTAAACCGCCTTGGATTGCCCCTTAGGGTGAGGAAGGCGGTATATAAATATAACAATAAATAAATAAAATAAAAAGACTGTGCCCATTTTATAAGTTTGATACAAGTTTGATAATGCAACCGCTTCACAAACTGCTACCATATTATCTAAGGGTGGAAAAATGTGATGAAGAAATGAGATTTGAATATTTAAAACACACACAATACCTTTATGTATTTTGTGATGTGAAGCAAGCAAATTGACAACAGTTCAAAACAGGATACTAATATGACAGTTTGGATTCCAAAGTGTCCTTCCATAAAGTTCTGTTCTTCAAATGGAAGTGAGCAATCAGAGGCTTTTGCTAATTTTCTCTTCTTTTGTGGCCTCCCATATTATTTTCTCAATTGGGTATAATAACATAATTGTATGCTGTTGAGTTAATTTTGACTTATGGTGAGCTTTTTCAGTTTTTTTAAGATAGAGAGTACTTAGATGTGGTTTACCATTTCCTTCTTCTGGGGGATTGTGCAGCTTGTCCATGACTTTTGTCCATGACTTCACAGGCTGGCTCTTCTCCCAGGAGACACAGTGGGGAATCTAACTCACGACCTCATAAAACAGGATTAATAAAATATCTGGAAAGAGCCAGGGTAATAAGATTTAGGGACTGCAGTGGCTCAAGTGGTTAAGATGCTGACTGGAAGGCGGCAGGTTAGCAGTTTAATACCCGAATACTGCAGGATAGAATGAGCTCCCGTCTCTGTACCAGCTCCTGCCAACCTAGCAGTTCAAAAGCAAGAAATTGCAAGTAGATAAATAGGGACCACTTCGGTGGGAAGGTAACAGTATTCCGTGCACTTCTGTGTCGAGGCATACCTGCCACATGTCCACAGAAACATCTGCAGATGCAGACAGCATTGGTTCTTTGGCTATAAACAGATGAGCACAGAACCTTAGAGTCGGATATGACTGGCTTTTGAGCAAGGGTCACCTTTAGTAAGATTGAGGGATTGGCTAAGTAAAGATCTCATAGGGAACATATAAGAGGAACATTTGAGAGAGTTAAATGATCTTGGTCAGTTAGAATTAGAGAATTGTTATAAAACAATATGGAAATGATATATGACTCCAATATTTTCAAGCTATTATGATATAAAATATCCAAAGGATTGTTGGAGATGTAAAAAAAAGGTTTTTATTTTATTTTATTTATTTTTATTTATTTATTTATATTCAAATTTATATGCTGCCCAATCATGTAAACCCGCCTCTGGGCGGCTCAGAACAAGTTAAAACACACATAAAACAATACAAACAACTGAAGATAGGTTGGAACATATCTTCATTTATGGTGGAAACGAAAAGAAAATATCAAAAAGGGTTTTGCAAGATTAATGAAAAATCATCTATTAATTTGGGAATCTGTCCAAAAATAGCACTATTATCTAGTTTTGGAAATATGCAGGTAGAATAGCAAAAGAAAGTTATGCTTATAATATTGGTTATAGCAGCAAGACTGAATATAGTCGAGAAATAGAAAGTGGATTATGAATTTGAACTTGATGACTAGTTTAAAGAGGTATGGAACATAGCTATTAGTAATAAATTAACATGTGAAATAAAGGTTTAAAAAGGGATTAGTGAAAAAAATATTTTAGAGAGAGTGTTGGGGGAATTCCTGGATTATGTATTAGAGAAAGGGATAAAGCCAAAAAGGATATATTATCCTGTTGGTGATGACGGAGTGAATAGGGAAATGTAATAATATGGAAAATATATAATTATTAAATATTGTTTATAAATGGTCCCACAGGTGGTGGGGAACACATTAAGATTAAGATTTTTATGTTTGTTTATGTGGGTTTTTTTTGTAATTTTTCTTCAATAATAAAAAAGGACTCACAACCTCTTGCCATCTCTATGAGTAGAGCTTCATACAAAGGAGTCTGAAACCACTCAAAAAATACTTGGGCCAGCTCAACAACTGACATAAAGTCATTTGTGAATGAACATGAAAAAGAGGTACAGTGGAACCTCATACAACAATCGCCCCATATAGCAACGAAATCGCATAACAATTAGGTTTTGTGAGGGAAATGGTGTCACGCATAACAATTTTCCCTATGGAAAAATCGTACAACAATTTTTCAATGGGAAAAACCACTTAGCAAAAAAATAAAATAAAAATTTGTTGTATGATGCATCCCATAGGGAAAATCCCAATACGATGCATGTATCATATAGCAATTGTTTCGTACAACAACGAGCCCCATGGAACGGATTAAAATCGTTGTATGAGGTACCACTGTACAGTACTTCTTTCATAACTCCACTGTAGAAATGATTGTGGCAATTCCCCATACACAATTATCTCCAAATGAATATGAACAATGTCATATCAAATTGTACAATGCCAGAAACCACCAAATCTATTCAGTTCCAGTTTTTTTAAAAAAAATCTAAGGTAAAGGTAGTAAAGGTTTCCCTTGCTCGGAAGCCAGTCATATCTGACTCTAGGGTTCGGTGCTCATCTGTTTCAAAGCCGAAGAGCCAGCATTGTCTGCTTCTGCAGATGTTTCTGTGGTCATGTGGCAGGCATGACTAGACACGGAACGCTGTTACCTTCCCACCAAAGTGGTCCCTATTTATCTACTTGCAATTTCTTGCTTTCGAACTGCTAGGTTGGCAAGAGCTGGGACAAAGACGGGAGCTCATTCCATCATGCAGTACCTGGGAATCGAACTGCTGACCTTCCGCCTCCCAAATTTACAAAGCAGTTTCCCCTAACCTGCTACCTTCATAATTCAACTCCTGTAAAACTATACTAAGAGACGCACTGGGGAAGGGGGTGCTGCAGTCTAAACTACCTGAACTATACTAGGGTTGCCTGTAATAATTTAATGGACTTTAATTGACTTTTGCTGCTGGATTAACGATTTGTTTTTGCATGGGTCTCATGGTTTT
Organism: Bradypodion pumilum; assembly: GCA_035047305.1. Lineage (NCBI taxonomy): Eukaryota > Metazoa > Chordata > Lepidosauria > Squamata > Chamaeleonidae > Bradypodion > Bradypodion pumilum. The sequence continues at coordinate 19,863,741 of JAWDJD010000002.1, forward strand.
AATCTGGTGGCATAATTGTTTACAGCTAGCAGGATAGTTGAGTGGTTTTGGTATTTGAGTGTGCAACTAGAGGTTGGAAGTTCAAATCCTCACTATGCCCTCAGAAGAAGAAAATGGTAAACCATTTATGCACATTCTCTACCTAGAACCCCCCTGATGGCACATAATCGGCAACGTTGATGCTGTTTCAACTATCAGAATTTATATTATGTTACAATTCATTTTAAGATTTATTACTGAAGAGGAAATTAATTAATTTAATCTATGGTGCTTGTTACTATCACTCAAAACACAGATGGGGGATATATGAAACATGGTTAAAAATATACAATTACGTTCCATATTACAACCCGATATCTCACTGAAAGAGTGAAGGCAATTTTTTTTCCTGATCATGAAATAAAACCTGCATGCTCAGAGATGGTGTATAGGATATCAGGTGAATAGGAAAGGGGTGATCACAATTATTTCTTGGTTCAAAATTTCCCAGTGGCAACACAGCCAGAGACTGAAAGGTTCTGGTTTAATGGAGCAAAGTAATAGCTGTGTCTTTTCTGGGGCCTTTTCTCAGCCATTTCTCAGACACCCATTGTGTTGAAAAAGCGGTATATAAATAAAACTGAAATGAAAATGAATTCCATTTTCTGCAGTGCCGTAGGAAAGATTCCTGGAAGCCTAGCAGCTATCGGGCAGAGGTAAGAAAGAGATCCCCATTTCTGGGAACCAGTGAGCTATTTTCTTTCAGGGAAATCTGCTATCAGATCAAGGACAGTGGATAGGGATGAGCCCTTGTCTGATAATTAGTTCTTTAGGAGTATTTTGAACTGCAGTAGAGGTAAATATGACTTATAGGTTTGTTGGAACAAAAATAAAACATAATCTAATCCCCTCTCTGAAATCCCAGAAGTGACTACACTGCTGAGGTGAATGAGTACATACAGCCTACTCAGGGCTTCTTGGATATATTTTTTTACTTTCTATATACTAATCACCAATGCACATACCACATTTTAAAGGTTTCGTATGCAAAAAGCAGCAGACTTTTTGCCCTGAAGACCCTGATGGTTCTTCTAATGATCTGGAATTCAGTACCTAGTATGGCAACTGAGAACTGCAGTTCAAAAAAGATCTGGATAGCACAAGGATATATAACCCTCTTTTATAAAAACAAAAACCAGAAGTGTGAAAGAAATAGAATATGAAGGGATGATTTAAGGAAATTCAGTTATTGGATATCATTTCTTGACTGCAGCTAGGGCTAACAATAATGATAAAGAGCCCCTTTCCATTGGTTCACAAAAAAAAGACACTAGGGCAGTGGTGGTGAACCTACGGCATGCATGCCAAAGGGGGCACTCACAGTTTTTTCTGCAGGCAGGTGTGCTGTCGCCCCAACATAATTTGCTCCAGCAGCCCAATGGGAGTGCTTCCTCCCTTCCCACAGCACAGAGTTCACCCCACCCCTCTGTTTGGGCACTTGGTCTCTAAAAGGTTCACCATCCCTGCCCTAGGGGCTTACAGAACATTGTGGGTTATGTCATTTGAAGTTGCACTAAAAAGGGAGAATTGCTGAAATAGGCTAAACATCTAATACTCATTTGAAATTCTCCTATTGCATACTTATAGGAAACAGTCTTAAGTAGGTCCTTTGACCCTTTGGAGGTGATTGTGAAGGGCTGTAAGTGATAGTGGGTAACAGAAAGATCTGCTGTACAAGCTTCCTTTGCAAAGCTGGATATTGAACATGTTGAAAAATCTCACTAGGTCTCGAGGGTGCTGCTCCTGCATCAGAAAACAGAGAACTTGAGACGAAAGGCGGAATGGCGGAAAGGGCAGGTGGACATAGTGGGCGGTCCTATCATTTGATTTTGTTCAATTAGCTTAAAAGCTCCAAGAACGGCTCCCGTGCATGCGCAGAACCTATCAGTGTGCATTCACAGATACCATCAAGAAGAAAAAACCTTCCCCGCTATGTTGCGCTCCAGTAGCACGGCGCCGTATCAACCATCATCCTCAGCCTACAATCTTATGGTTATGTTGGTAGAAGGATGGGAGTTGTATTCCAACACATCTAGAGGGTGCTAGGTTAAAGAAGGCAACCTTTATGAGTTAGTTTAAGTTATCTTTTGAAGACGATATGATCATCTCCCCTTTTTTTGCTATTACAAATATGTTATTAAACTTTTTTTACTATTATGCATCTAGTAGTTCTTGCTATTGAGTAGTAAAATTCTTAACTTCGCTTGGAATGATTATTTGATAAGGAAAGCCTTCTGAACACTAATACTATGAACAAAATCTCAAATTACTTTTAGAGTACTTCTCATCTCAGTCCCTGACAACAAAAAGGTACAAAGCTGACAACGGAAGGTGTACAGTCGGTAAAGAAACTCCCACCAGTACATTCTGAACAAGTTTCCGGTCCATACCTCCCACTGTTACTTTATTTACTGCAGCTGGCCAAAGTTTTATAGCCTGTTTCATGTATTAAAATTCAAATGTGGAAAACATTACCAGTGTCCTCCTCCATTTTTAACCTCCCCCCTTCAACTTCCTTTTCAGTGTGGAATGTATCAAATGGTCAAAGGCTAACTTAAGACTGACTCTACTCAAAAACTATTTCCTTTGTTCTTGTGTTTTAACTTCAAAATGCAGACCAGTTTTCCAGAAAGAAAATAGCAACCCTGATGCTTTCTTTCTCACAAGTTACAGTTTTAGACAGTGAATAATGCTACTGTGAACTATGAGGAATTGATTTTTTTCCCTTGCAAGGTTGCAAAGGGGGAGGAGGAGGATGAATAAAGACATTTTTCTGTTGGTGGTAAAGGGGAGGGTATACAGTGGAATCTCGCCTAACAAACATCTCGGTTATTTTTTTAAAATTTATTTTATTTTATTTATTTATTGGATTTATATAACCGCCTTTTTCGCCTAAGCGACCCAAGGCGGCTCACAACATCAATTAAAATCCATACCAATACTAATTAAAACCAAATAATATAAAATTATCTAAAAAATCCATAAAACCTCCCCAATCCCCTTAAAAAGAAGGGCAACCGGGCAGGAGTAAATAAAAACCCCGGGCAGGGCTATATAAGCCAACAGGGCCGGGCTATGGTACCAGTTGTACCCCACACCTGCTGGCATAGCCACGTTTTTAAGGCCTTCCTGAAGGGGAACAACTCTACCTTGAGGCGCAGTTCAAGTGCCTCCCTAGCTGATGGGACCACTAGCGAGCCCCTACGGTCCACTCTCGTAGGACGGGTCGAAAACCTTGGGATGATGCGGTCTCTTAAGTATCCTGGCCCACTACAATGAAGGGTTTTAAAGGTAAAAACCAGAATCTTGAATTGCACCCAGAGGCACACTGGCAACCAATGTATAGTGTTAGTGTCCAGAAGGCTTTCCTTATCAAATAACAAAACTCCCTTATCAAATAACAAAACCTGCATAACAAAAGGAGATCCATAGAAAATAGTGGCTTGGTTAACAATTATTTTTTGAATGGATTAATTGGTTTTCAATGCATTCCTATGGGAAACCGCGTTTTGGTTAACAAATTTGGGTTTTCAATGCATTCTTATGGGAAATTTGCTTTGCAAATCTTTCGTAGTACAAAAGGTCCCAGAAAACGTATTAAATTTGTTAAGCGAGGTTCTACTGTATTTCCAAAATTGCCTGTCTTGTCACTGGAATTTTCATGTTTAATCTACTTTGTGCCTGAGGCTTATTTGTTATTTTATGAATTTCATATAAGCAAACCCGAAGTTGAGATTTCCAGCAAAAGCAACACAAAGTTTCATGCTTTATATGCTACATAACAACAGTTTGATAATCAAAGCAAACAAATGTCTACAAAGCAAAGGACAAATACCTGCTCTCTCGTGGCAGAAAGCCAAGTTCCAAGGGTCAGATATTTCCATAAAGTACTATATGCAGAGCTGACATTTCTCAGGGGCTCCCTCCTCCGCCCCCCAAGTCTTTTCTCAGCTACATCTGGTATGTAAAAAGGAAGTACATATTTATGGAACAATTCTCTCTGAAGTGTTGCCCTGGGTGCATGCTGCATCAGTTTAACATATGCAAAGGGGGGGGGGGAATGTATATTTAAAGGAAAAAACTACCAAAGGGCGGAGGGTCCATCCCCCTTAGATTGAGTGCAGATATACAGAAATACTTGCACATCACAGACTTGCCTTTTGACAGGCCCGACTAAAGTTTCTCCACAATATTGCTTAAATATGATGCGCTATGTGTGTTTAACTCATCCAAAATCTTAAGATTCTGCATATCCCTGCAGCTATATAACATATCACTTGAGGACAAGCTAAACTACGATCCAGAATACCCTTTTGTGAATTCTCGGCAACTGTTATAAAGAACTAATCTTGCTGGGAATACAGAATGGGGATTCCAAAAAAACAACACTTAACCTTCTCAGTCTAGTGCTGCAGACTATTTCTAGCAAGCATTTATGTTGTTATCTATAAATGCCAATGATCTGTTTCTAGCCTTTAATAATACAGTGCTCAAAACACAACTGCTTTTAACTTTCATTTTAAGAGGTGATCTGCCGAGGTCCTCCATTTAAACAGCCCTTCTCTCCCCATTTTTAATAACAAACAAAGCTCAGTGGTAATAAGTGCCATAAATACTGTGCCTTTCATCTTGATATGAATTAGGAGGTTAGCTATATACAGCAACACTGATTTGTTGCCATTAAACATGGGCAAACAGTGTTCATTTGGCCAAAGACAACTGGCTGACATCCCCTGGTTTTAAAAGGAGACTCACAAATGCTAAATGTAGTCTCTATTTCCTTACTTTTTGCATGTTACAACTGCTTATGGAACAAATTAATCCTGAAGGTTTCCAGTAATTTCCCTTAGCTGTGTTACATATTAAGAGGCTATTTTATAAGAGGGAGGGGGGGGGGAGCGAAATGTTCTTCCCCACCCGCCCCTTTCTTTTTGTTACATATGCTCTGTAAACGTATTACTGGCCTGAGAGAGAGAAATCCAACTTGACCCTTGTGAAGGATTTTTAGGCTGGCTTCGTCCTTTGACAATACTAATGCATAAATCTCTCAGTGAATATGTCAAGTGAAGTGGAATGCATGCAATGCTTCAGTGTCTTAAACATAGGTGTAGATACAGAAGTGAACCTATACCACCCATCAGACATTTTAGTTTATCTTTCAGCTAAAAGGTGCACAATGCAATTTGTATATTTCGATATTTATCATACAGCAACAAAGAAAAAGTATCTATTCAGTTCAATGTGTAGAGAACCAGACCCGAACTCTTTAGAACAGCAAGGTGATATCTAGAACATATTCTCAAGTAAGGATGTACAGCACCACAGCCTAAGTTGTTCACAGAATGGGAATCCTTTCTACAGACAATGGCTGTTAAGAAACAATTGTGAGATATAGATAACGACGTGTCATCACTCGCCACGTGACTATCTGCACGACGAAAAATTGTCGTGCAGATTAACGACATTTTATAACGTTGCTGTGCGGATAATGACAGTTTTTGCCACTTGATGGCGCAGCTGCCATTGAAAACTGCACGACATTTCCCCTATAGCGATGCTACTTGGGGAACCAAGCAACGTCGTTATGTGAGGGTCTACTGTAGTTCAATTTTTTGTTTAGTGATAAAAAAATACTAGATTGTTTTAGGCAAGCCATAATCTCTTACCCTCAAAATCTCCTGCATGCAATAGCTGTTGCTGCAGCAGTAATAATAATGATAGTAATGATGATGGTGATGTGGATAATAATGCCCTATCCTACAGAGAACAACCAAAAAAGGATGATGAGAAATATTTTAGAAAAAGTGCTTATTAAATTTTGAAAATATTTTAAATAAAAGGCATGGGATTCTTTAGCAGAATTAAAGTTGTTCCACTTGGAACTTGCTAGGTCTTTATTGTTTATTATTAAAACAAGAAGAGCTCACTGACATAGGAGAAAATTCTGGAAATCTAAAACTGAGAGTTAAATGCTTAAGCTGTTTCACACATATTAGGCATCCTGCTTTAAGATTATTTTAAAGATTTCTTGTTTTAAGATTAGCTAACTCTTTTTTGATTCATAACAATGTGAATGATTCCTGCAGTAAAATGTGTTACTTGAGTACAATTTTTTTTAATTATGGTAAGGGGAAAAGTGTATGGGAAAGTTAAGTACATGATCAACAAATTCAAATACAGCATCTAAGCATATATTTAGTGTAGTTTAACCTATACAACCAAGCCTGCCTTCTGTAAACCCAGACAACTGTAGAGTAGGTAGAAACCACAATCATCATTGAGTCCAAGCACCCACTGAAGCAGGAAATCCACAGATAAAACACCACTGATAGAAGGGCATTAAACCTTTGCTTAAAAACCTTCAGCAAAGGAGAGTTCACCACCTTCTTAACAATCACAAAGGCATTTTATTCCCATTATCTCAAATCCAGTGAAATTAGTTTTGTGCTAGCATGCTGAGTGAAAAATAGGGGGGAAAACACCAAGGCAAAAGATTTTGCCATTCATTCTTATCAGAAAAGCACACTCTGCTCCTCATAGGAACCTTTCAAATGTTGCTGCAGTCACACAGAAGCTGCTTTCTGTGAGTGGTTCCTGTGGGGACAGGGGAAGGTTTAACTGGAGAACCTTAGCTAAAGAATCAGAACTCTGGTTGTTTTAAACCTGGGATAGGGAAAGTACAGCATGTAGATCACATACAGCCTATTGTAGCCCCTTAAAAGAGCTCCATGATGAAAATAATGGCAGTGCAAATTATTTATTTTTATTTTTATTTATATTCATATAGCTGCCCAACTCACCAAGACCCTGGGTGGCATACAATCTTAAAAACCCTTAAAACAAGAACAACCCTATTAAAACAAATTACCCTGCCAAAACCCTCACACATTAAAAAGAGGAAAATTACTTTGATATTAAACCAAACAGCAGGTGGGGGTCACAACATCTTCAGGACCCCACACCTGCCCCGCTAGCCATGTTTTCAGATCTTTCCTGAATTAGGTCATGTGTGTTCCCAGAAGCCTCTAAAGATGAAACTGGCCATTGAAAGGCTATTTCACTTAACGTTTTTGGTCCAAAATAACCCTTAAAATAAAGGAGGCTTCTGGAAAGAAAACCTTTTTTCCCATCCTTCTTTTATTTTTCTTACATAAAAAGTATTGGGTGTTTGTGATCTGCTAAGGGTGTGAGAAAACCAGATCTCAGAACTTGGAAGCCACCCACAACAGCTTTAAACATGAGCTATGCAGGAGCGGATAATGGAAGACTAACTTTTGTATATCTCAGAAGTTGATAAGCAACTTACTGAGAATTTAATGGCACGGAAGTCGGAAGCCACGGCAGGGATATTGTGCGTGCGACAAATAACCACAATATACCGTAGGAGTGCCCTGCGGGTGGCTCGGGCATTTCAAACGGTCTCGTACGATGCCATGTGTGTCATTGCCGATATGATGGCGATCCATCTGATGGCAGAGAAACAGGCGGAAATTTACCGGCGAAGGTAAGAAAATCAGGTGATGGAACGACGCACAATTGCTATGGAAGCCAGGATAGAGGACAGCGCGATGGCAGCAGATCTGGGATACAGCAACCAAGGGACGGTGGATTCATCGTCTCATCCCACACATTCACGTGTGGTCAACAAGACAGCATGCAGAGGTGGATTATTATCTCACACAGCTGTTGACAGGGCATGGCTGCTTCCATGCCTACCAACACCATTTTAGGCTGGATGCTGCTGCTTTGTGCCCTGTCTGCCAGCCCGTGCAGGAAGACGTGGAGCATGTGTTTTCTCACTGTCCACGCTATGATGCAAAATGGCAAATTTTACAGAAGCATCTTCGACGGCAGTTGTCTCCAGAAGACATCATTGGCGAGATGCTGAGCAGGGATTGCGGTGTCCAATTATGCGGCTGGAGTCATCTTGGAACTTAGACATGTGGAGAAACTGAGAAGAGGGCAGCCAGAGGCATAGAGGAGGAGGGCGAGTAGCCAAATTGGAGGAGGGTTTTTAACAGCCAGTCTGCCCTGCGGCATAATGCCTGACGGCGGATCCGCTGGGTGGCGGGGGATAATGAGAGGTGGTTTTAGTTGGTAAAAATCCCACACACTGTGAAGCAAGGATTCCCCAGTGTCTTTTGAAGAATATAAAGTCTGTCCATATATAGTTCATGCACTGCTAATGTTCAATAGAAGAATCTAGTAGCAGCCAAGAGGAGAATGGATTCTACTGAAGTTTTGTAAAACTGGAAGTTAGTTCCAGTTCTTTTACCTGCCTTTTTTGGTGTGGAGGATCATGCTCAGGGAAATTAAGCCCAAGTTTTACTGCATTCTCTCCTTCTCTCTGCAGCTTTTAAATGCTTGGCATTTTGGAGGCAGAGAGACACGTCTGAAGCACATTCTAAAGAGCAGCAAGCAGCCACCTATGGGACCATTCAACAATTATGTGATTCATTTTTTGGGGGAAATCGACCCCCTCCCCCCTATTGTAATCCGACTGCAATTTTTGCTCCGATCTCCTCCCCCCTTTAAAATTACGTAATCCAGAGCTTTTGTATCGAAACTCTTATTTTTAGAGCTTTTCACTATTGGTGCCTAATGCGCAACAGCTTCAAATGGATTACGTAATCTTTGACCTGACCCCCCCATCCCCCACGTAATTTTTCTGTAATTCAGACGGCAGACCCCATCCTCCCTTCAAGGATCACGTAATTGTTGAATGGCCCCTATGTTCCCTCCCAGTCTCATGGTATTGAGAAATGCAAGCCAGGATAGGCTCTGTATAATTGTAGAAAAGCCCACAATCTATCCGCAAATGCCTATCAGCTTCTCATAGTAAAGTATCCATTTTAGAAACATCACTATAGTTACTGTACTTCTTTTCCATTTTGCAATCATGCAGGCTTTCTGGTCAAAAATATCATAATGAAAACAATTTTGTGTGTGTGGGTAGAGATAGAGAAGTACAGACTAGTAGCCTCAATCAGACGGTTAGAACAGAAAACATGAAAGGGAATGAAGCTTTATCTAACTAATATATACAATATGAAATAGAAATACAATAGTTGCCTTTGTAATACATATAAACAGAGGCAATTGTAATATAGCAGGATCATGTACTACTATTGTACTAATGCTGTTCTGAAAAGTCTCTGACATAGATACAAAACAAATAATGGTTTCTGTGCATCTCAATTGTGTGCCCCCCCCCCCAATTAAAAGCTTGGAAAAACATTTTAAAATTCGCTAAGTATTTCACTGTTTTCATTATTTTTAAAGCAAAACATTTAATCTTTATAGCTTACCATTAGCGAATGTCTATTGGCTGATAGAAGACCTGTCCCATATCCTGACCCAAGACCTCCCATTGCTCCATTATGAGAAGGCCCTATTAAACCATGCATGTCGCTATGGCTACCAGGCATGGCAGTCGAAGGCCCCACTGCGTGATTCCGGAGAACATGAATCGCATCATCCAGTCTTTCCAAGCGGTCTTCAATCCGGCTTTGCTGTTTGTTTATGAAAAATAAAAACAAAACAAGAGAAAGATTAACAAATATGAAGTGGCCATTTAATGTTACAAGACAAAACTCAAGAGATTAGGAACTGCACATTTTCCACCTCTGTTGCTTTTTGTTGGGCAGAGGAAGAACAAAAAAAAAATGCTCATAAGCAGATGGTTTCTGAATCCATATTTATGTTATGAATGCTGTTTTTCTCACTCCCACAGAAAACGAAAATGTCTTGTATAAGACAATGAGACCAAATTTAGCCTTCTAGGAAACCTAAAAAATAAGGCTTTCATTTTCATGGGCAAAACAGGTTCATTGATTCCTCATGAACATATCTTCTAAGTATATAATGTTCTCCTCTGATTTTGAAACATTTCGTACCCCTGAGAAATACCAAACTCCTATGACATTTAAAAATACTTAAATAGACTGAGTTTACTCCTAGGTGGTCCTTTTTGAAGTTCGGGCAAATTTAGTAACTTGTGCACTGTGACCCATATCAAACTTTTCAAGTGCCTTTTATGCCAAATGGAATGAAACTAAGAAGGGGTATCCTAACCTACCACTCCTTTGCATTGTTTCACAAAGTACACATACCCAAACAGCCTTTGGAGTACAAGATGAACAAGTTTGCTTCACGTTAAAAAACCTTAAAGTGACCCAGTCAACAATAAATTAAATTCACAAAACAAAGCCATGCAACAAACCAAGTAGGTTAATCTTATCTACACACACAAACATTTGCATATTCTTATTGTCCCTAGACAGTATCTTCCTGTTGTCTAAATTAAAAAATAATAGTTGAAGAAATTTAACTTGGAATTAACTGGGCTTTTTTTTAAAGGAACAAAGTGAGAAATTAAGACACTGACACCACTCTGACAAGGATTTTAATGCAACAGTACCCAAGAATGGGACTGCAGTGGCTTAGTGGTTAAGACGCTGAACTTCATGACTGGAAGGTTGGCAGGTCAGCAGTTTGAGACCTGAGTACTGCACAACAGAGTGAACTTCCATCTCTGCCCCAGCTCCTACCAATCAAAAGCAAGAAATTGCAAGTAGATAAATAGGTACCACTTCAGTGGGAAGGTAAATAGAGTTCTGAGCTCTCCTGTCTTTAGTCATGCCTGCCACATGTCCATGGAAACGTCTGAAAATGCAGACAGTGCTGACTCTTTGGCTATAAATAGAGATGAACATTGAACCAAGAGTCGGATACAAATGGTTTTCGAGCAAGGTCAACCCTTTACCTTATCCAAGAATACTTTCAAAGAAGATCACATTATTATTCTTGAAACAAAATATGAACTACAACACCTGCTAATAAGAAATTTGTTTAAAACATTTTTGTGTTAAGGAGCAGGGAATCTAATATTTTTCATTCTCATTTGGACTGAAAGGGGCTTCTGAGTTTCTGTTCCTTCTGAATAGAACATTCCTACCTTCCTCTTTCCTCATACTGTAAGGAAGCTTTTCAGACCCTGAGATGACAGTACCTGTATTTCTAAGTAATACACTTACAGGAATATTCCTATTCCAACAGTAATGTTTAGTAATGCTAAATTTTGTAATTACTTACTAAAATACATTTTTCATTATTTTGGGGACAATTTTGAGGCTGCTTTATTTTATTTTGTGTTCAGATATTTTTTCAGAGATGTGCCAATGAAATAAGACAAAATAACATACAGGTTTTTGGGGAGTATCATCGTCATTAGTTAATGGGCAGGAACTTTTTCAACAAGTTATAAAATTAATCACTTTTCAACAACTAACTTTCTAAACTCTGTAATCATTTAAGAACTGCAAATCCAAAGTCTCCTATGCCTCACATGACAGTAGCTGAACGGCTCTTTATATTCTGGCCCAGTAAAAGCAAAAACAAACAAAACATTTTTATTGTCCTTTGTATAATTTATAAGGGAAGAAGCCAAGTCAAGACTACTGTCACTAAACCCACTGTATCCTCTCTCTCTGTGTGTGTGTGTGTGTGTGAGTGAGTGAGAGAGAGAGAGAGAGAGAGAGAGAGAGAGAGAGAGAGAGAGAGAATCCTTAGAAATGATGACACTGCCTTCTTATGATAAGTGTAAATCTGGCAGTCATCACCTTGTGTTAAGATTAAAATACTAAACACCCTGAAAGACAGACTTTCTACGAAGCAATGCATCTCTATGGGAAAAATCATACAACAAAAATCCCTATGGGATGCATCGTACAACAAACAAATTTCGTTGTATGATTTTCCCCAGAGATTTTTGTTGTACGATGGATCCCATAGGGATTTTCGTTATATGAGACATGCTTTGTATAACGAAAATATTAGTATAACAAAGTGCCTCACAGAATGGACTTTTCCCCGTTATATGGGATTCTACTGTACTTTCTTATCAGACCAGCAATTTATCCTACACTGATCCTACATAAATTTACAGGAACACCATTTAGTAAGAATAATTATATTTAAAAATCTCCCCATAAAAGAGAGGCATGATATTTTAAACAGGATGGAGTTTGATATCCATATTTGTTATGGAGTTATGCTAGGTACTCATGTAGAGTGTATGTTTTACATGATTCATTACGATGTCGTTATTCCTGAAGGATATATTCCTGTTGTTTACGATCACTCAAAGACCACTTCTGATGGCCTATGGCCCATAAGTGTTTGCTTGGATTGATTCTATTATTCTCTAATAAATACTAGGAAAAATATTGTTAAGGTTTTCTGTCCACTCCTTCATGCCTTGGCCAGCTTAACCCCCCCCCCCTCATCCTTCAACTTAAATAAACACTTATTGTAGTCATTCTTTCCTTCAGTTCCCTAACTAGAACATTCCTTGATGATTATTTTAAATGTGATCACAACAAACAGTGCACTCTGTCCCATGTAATGGCTTCTTCTTTATCTTCCTCTTGTTCTTCCAAAATGTTTGTTCCATATTTGCAACCCTGTTCTCTTCTGCACCTAATTCTCTACTTGTGCTACATTTCTATAGATTCTTTTTTTACCACTATCAGTGTGTGTTTGGGGGGGGGGGGGAGAAATGTGGCTCAGGATATTTCAGAACTGATGTGAATTTCCTCATAATATCAAGTTTGGGAATGCCAGAATGGGTGTAAAAATCCTAGAATATTATAACTAGCAGCAAAAGCAAAGCCTATGTTAGAAACATGGATAGGAAAAAGAAATGAGCAGACAGCAATAAAATACTAACGCCAGGAAGGTCACCAGTCAAAAACATACCAAAGAGTGTAAGGGACCTTCATAATTGGGAGATGATGATGATGCTTGCCCTCCATTTCTAGACCAAACAGCTGTGCCTGCTAACAGTAAAATGGGAGTTACCATTGGAACTATGTAAACAAAATGTCCTTATCAAACATTATAGATACCACTGTATTTATTTAAATGATATTTTCCAGATAAACATACAGAATATATCTGTACAGTACTTTCAAATTAAATAGTTATTGTGGTGAGGAAGGTGAATTTACAGCAACACACACTGATAAGAACTAAAACTTTTATTCAAATTTACATGCTAAGAATGAAGTTTTAATTGTTGAGAGCTGTACCTAACAAAAGTTGCATCAAAAAAGGAAGTGTTACTGGTGGAAGCAGCAAAAGCTATTTTATAAAGTGCTATGGGAAATGGTAGACTCAGATAGTAAAACTAGAAAAGATAATCAGTGCTTACTTACTATTATTTACTTGATTGTCAAATCTATTGCAGATTATATTTCAATGAACTATTGGTTTGTATACAACTACAAAATAAATTTTAAAACAACTGAAGGAAAAGTTCCTAGTAGACTGTGCTGACTTGTATTTGAATATTTAATATATATTTAATATTGAAGCCACTGTTTTCTTTAAATAGAAGTACAGGTGAAATTCAAAAAATTAGAATATTGTGCAAATGTTCATTCATTTCAGTAATGCATCTTTAGAGGTTAAACAAATATATGAGATAGACTCAGTACATGCAAAGTGAAATATGTCAAGCCTTACTCCGTTATAATTGTGATGATTATGGGGTACAGCTTATGAAAACCGCAAATTCACAATATCAGAAAATTAGAACATTACATGAAATCATTAACACAAGGATTGGAAACAGAAAAATATCCCACCTCTGAAAAGTATAAGCATGCATATGTACTCAGTACTTGGTTTGGGCCCCTTTTGCATCAATTACTGCCTCAATGCGGCATGGCATGGATGCTATCAGCCTGTGGCACTGCTGAGGTGTTATGGAAGACCAGGATGCTTCAATAGCGGCTTTCAGCTCTGCTGCATTGTTGGGTCTCATGTCTCTCATCTTCCTCTTGGCAATGCCCCATAGATTCTCTATGGGGTTCAGGTCAGGCGACTTTGCTGGTCAATCAAGCACAGTAATCCCATGGTCACTGAACCAGGTTTTAGTACTTTTGGCAGTGTTGGCATGTGCCAAGTCCTGCTGGAAAATGAAGTCAGCATCCCCATAAAGCTCATCTGCGGAAGGAAGCAGGAAGTGCTCCAAAATCTCCTGGTAGATGGCTGCGCTGATCCTGGACTTAATGAAGCACAGTGGACCAACACCAGCAGATGACATGGATCCCCAAATCAACACAGACTGTGGAAATTTCACACTGGAATTCAAGCATCTTGCATTGTGTGCCTCTCCATTCTTTCTCTAGACTCTGGGTCCTTGGTTCCCAAATGAGATGCAAAAGTTGCTCTCATCAGAAAAGAGGACTTTGGACCACTGAGCAACAGGCCAGTTCTTTTTTTGTCCTTTAGCCCAGGTAAGACATTTCTGACGTTGTTTGTTGTTCAGGAGCAGCTTGACAAGAGGAATACGACATTTGAAGCCCATGTGCAGGATCTGTCCGTGTGTGGTGGCTCTTGATGCACTAACTCTAGCTTCAGTCCACTCCTTGTGAAAGTCTCCAACACTTTTGAATGGCCTTTTCCTGACAATCCTCTCCAGGCTGCAGTCATCCCTGCTGCTTGTGCACCTTTTTCTTCCACACTTTCCCCTTCCACATAACTTTATTAAAGTGCTTTGATTTTCGGAACATCCAGCTTCTTTTGCAATTACCTTTTGGGGGTTTCCCTCCTTAAGGAGGGTGTCAATGATGGTTTCCTGCACAACTGTCAGGTCAGCAGTCTTTCCCATGATTGTGATTCATACTGAACCAACCTGAGAGACCATTTAAAGGCTCAGGAACCCTTTGCAAGTGTTATGGATTCATTAGCTGATTAGAGTTGGACACTTTGAGCCTAGCATATTGAACCTTTTCTCACTACGTATTCTAATTTTCTGAGGTTGTGAATTTGAGGTTTTCATAAACTGTACCCCATAATCATCACAATTATAACGAAGTAAGGCTTGTCATATCTAGTTTTGCATGTAATGAGTATATCTCATATATTTGTTTCACCTTTAAAGATGCATTACTGAAATGAATGAACACTTGCATGATATTATAATTTTTGGAGTTTCACCTGTATCTACTCATTAATAAGGTGGCAATAAATTGCTTTTAAATTGATTAACTCAGGTTAATTAGTCAATCCTCTATTTTTTTCCTAAATTGTTCTTGAAAGAGAAAAAATACAAAATGGTTGACAGTGTAATATGTCATTTTAAAAAATAAAGCCATGCCGAATACTAAGGGATTAAATGTTGTTTTTAAAGCAATCCCCTTTCAGAATGTGTGTACGAAGTATCATAATCTGGATTACTGCTCTGTCACTTCTCCTTTGTATGACATAACTGATCTTCAGAAATGCTTTCTAGAGCTTTATCAGACTACTATGCCTCTAGAGTAGTTTTCATACCAGAACTGTTTGTCTCACTAAGAACTAAAGAAATTCTTCTTTCTCTCTCTTTTACATTTATTTAAACTGCTCAATTATGTGAGTGTGTAAAAAAACTTTTAAACTCAACAGTAAATAACATGCTTGATGGTTACAGAAGCATGCTAGAAAATCAGGATTTGTGTCATAGTGGGTAAAATAACTTCCAAGTGCATATCGATCCATTTCTGAAAATATCAAATGCAGGCTCTGTATATTATTAGGAAGATACAAAGTGGTTGTATACTGAATCTATCCATCTTAATATTTTAGATGTTAACTATCAGCAGTTGTCCAGGACTTCTGACAGTCTGTCTCCTTAGTTGCCTGGCGGCATGAAAGATTAAATCCCTGTATATTTCATAGGAAAATACTTATGCTCTATATTCATCCTATGGCATTTCCCAAATATTAATGTGGTGGGAATTTCATACTATTTCTGGATAATGTAAATGTTCTGATTTCTAAATTTGGGGTAAAACGTAGGACTCTCTAACCATTTTATAAAATTGAAATGTTCAGCAAAATATAATTTTAACCACAATACCTGAGAGAGAAGGGGGAGAACCAACAGGAGTTGAAGGATTTGATGAAAAGCTGTTGTTGGTGTGATCTGGAGAGTAGATCTTTAAAAGATGATAAAGAATTAATCTAAAGCCATTCATGAATGGATACAGACAAACGTATGGCAATTCTATTAATTAGGAAAGGTAAATATGTTTCCTGATAACTATTAACTTTTGAGAAAAAATATGCTATGAGAAGTCAGAAGACCATGACAAAAACATAATAAAATGACAGTCATGATGAATGGACAGAGCTAATTGTAATAGGGTTTTCCTCTTTATTTAAAATATTCTTAATAATTAATAAGGTTCACACTATGATAGAAATGGATGCTACTTGATACTACCTACATAAATATGGAACATAGGTCTTCAGAGACGTAGTCTACTTTAAGCTAAACTTCTTCAATAACTACAACAGACTGATGATTTTAAGGAATTGAGCTTTGACATATTTTTGTGTGGATGATATTATGACAGCAAGTTCTGAAACTATATCAATTGAAATGTGAACACAGTTGTAATATTTAATCTGAGTTAACGTACTATGTTATTCAGTTAAGACCAAAAGGATATCACACTCTTCTGAACAGGTAAAACTTTACTGTATCACTAAGGAATGATTAGATGCCACAGATCACCGATTCTTACATCATACAATTATCAAGTAATGGGCAACATGCTAGTTCTTACCAGCTACTACTTAAGCAGAACAGGTGAACTCTTTCTTTGAGTCCTGTGTAGCCAATTAACCTATCCCCCCATCTTTTCCCCTGTTAATCAATGTCTCAGGGCAACACTTAAAGTAAAATTTGTACTAGATCCACTAAAACAGAATTGTACTAGTTTTGTCTTTGTACCATATGTTAACCTGCCATGGAAAACATCAGTTTTCATGAGAACTCAGTGGAACCAACTCTGCCCAGAAAATAAACTACAGCGATGGATCTTTTAGAAGTCAGCATTCACCAGTACTATAGAAGTCAGGTTATGGTCTGCAGCAGTATGATAAGTAAAAAAATGTTATCCAGACCAAAGCAGGGTAATTAAATAAACATACAAAATTAGCAATGACAATTTGAGGTTAACACTGACTTTTAAATACCAATTACTAAAAAGAGATTGGAGGGGCAGGGGCATAAAATACTACCTCAACTGTACGGGAGCTGCTTTTCTATCAATAGATTCTGTGCAGGCAATGTAAAACATAAACTGCTCCAACAAATGAATTGGGGCTGATGGCATAGTCCTGACGACAAAATTAGTTCTCCCAGAAATGGTGGCCAACTCTGTAGAAAGCCTTATGTGACTGGTCCCTGGCCATGTGGCTCTGCTATTAAACGTGTACCTGGGCCATTCCATCATTACGTGGGGGACAATCGGACACCACAATTTCACAAATGGTGAACTAACAATATAGAACTAACAATTTTTCACAAATAGGAATAAGCATGGCACCACCTCAAGTCAACTTTAGGTGTTCCGCACGTAACACTTGCAAATTAATTAACATTTTAAACCAATAATAATAATAATTCAGGAATGGTCTTTCTGTGCCTGAAATCTCTTTGTACCAAATATGAATTAGAAAAACCATGCTTATTCCTATTTGTGAAAAATAGTTTGTTCTATAACAATATTTTTGTGAAATTATGGTGCCTGATTGTCCCACACGTAACGATGAAGTGGACCAGCTCAGCCATGTGGCAGCTCCTAACAGAAAAACAGTCCCGACAGACAGGGTAGTATTGAAAGGCCCCTG
This sequence comes from Bradypodion pumilum, assembly GCA_035047305.1. Taxonomy (NCBI): domain Eukaryota; kingdom Metazoa; phylum Chordata; class Lepidosauria; order Squamata; family Chamaeleonidae; genus Bradypodion; species Bradypodion pumilum. Next base: position 19,881,468 of record JAWDJD010000002.1, read on the forward strand.
AGGCTAGAAAGTAAAACAGAAAGTCAAGTCCTTTGTCAGTGAACCCTTCCTCTGGCACAATGCTAAAATTACATTTGAAAGTCAGTTACAGTGATTCTTGTGGAGATTTGTGTGGGGGTCAACATGCACATAGCTCATCCAATCTTTTTGCTAACCAAATATATTATAGCTTCAGTGTCAAGGGCATGTCTATAGTCTGCAAATATAACTGATATGGTTTCCTCCAAAATTACTCTGGAAACTAACTTAATGAGGTAGAATAAGGATTCTGAACAAAATGTTCAGCATCTTTACAAGAACCAAAGTTCTCAGCACTTCTTTTATGAAAACATATCTTTCAACACTATTCAAAATTCAAATTTTTAGTGAAGGCTTTCAGAGATGCAGATATGCCAAAACCCATTCTGTCTTTCAAATGTAACAAAAGAAGCAATACCCAGAAATGCTATAGAATGAACCTTTTTACTGAGTAATATCAGGCAAAAGTTAAGTAACACAGGCTGAAATCAAGAACTTTTTCTGAACTGTCTGTGTTGCCAGAAACCTTTTAATTCGGTGTAATACTACTTTTACATTATTACTTTTTTAAAAGGCTCAGTCCTATTTGATGCTCAGATTACTAAATATTTGGCAACTGCTACTACATAGGTTTATGCTACCCAAGTGACCTCAAAGGAACATTTTCTTACAGATGCAAGTGCTTTCCCCAGCGCATCGCCTGTCTGTGAACTTCCTCCTGCTCCACTTCCTCTGCTTGCTGAAAAACAAAAGGAACATTAAAAAAGATACAATACAAACATTAATTCACATCAATGCTGCTTTTTTTAAAAAAAGTACATTTCAGACACATTTCAATCACTTGAGGTCCTTCTGGAGCATTCACATCTCAAATGGCATGCATGTACAATTTCTGGCTATTCTGAATAATTCAATCTTACACTGAGTAAGACTGAGTTATGGGTCTGCAAGCAATCCAGCCAAATCTCATGCTACGCAGAAAAGCATCTCCTACCCTTCGTTTCATGCAACAATATTGGGAATGTCTCCACCTAAACTTAAGTCTACTGTGCCTGTATAAGTATCTGCAAATTTAAGCCAGTTCTTAAAGCTTGTTGACATAATCATGAATAAGTGTATATTCAAGGATTGTTGATAGAGAAATAAACACATCATAAGATACACTTAATTGGAAAAGGATGTCACCCTGGAGATAGCATTACTGCATTCGATGTGCCATAGATTCCAACCTACTGTGACTCCAGTAGGATTCTCAATATAGGTGTTATATTTAAGAGATGGTATTATCAATGTCACCCCCTTTAAATTTTGACACTTGATTGGTGATTTGAATCCAGGTTTCAAGTCATGGTCCAAAACTCAAACTGCAACATTGCACTGTCTCTTACAAAGCACTAGTAGCACACTTCTGTTAAAATTTCCATTATGGAGGCTGAACGCAGAAGAATAGATGTCTTTGAAATGTGGTGTTGGAGGAGAGTTTTGAGAGTATCCTGGACAGCGAAGAGAACAAATAGGTCAATCTTAGAAGAAATCAACCCTGACTGCTCATTGGAAGGTCAAATAGTAAAGATGAAGCTAAAGTACTTTGGGCATCAATTGAGAAGGGAGGACTCACTTGAGAAGGCCTTGATGTTGGGAAAGGTAGAGGGCAAAAGAAGGAGGGGGAGGCCAAAGATGAGATGGCTAGATGGTATTGTAGACACAGTAGGCACAGAACTGGGAGTGCTGAGGGGAATGGTGGAGGACAGAGGCGCCTGGAGAACAATGGTCCATAGGGTCACAAAGGGTCGGAATCGACTGTGCGACTGAACAACAAAATCCCTGCATATTGTGTAAACACAACTACTGTTCAAGATGATGAGATTCTTATGGGTGATGCTGTGTTTAGTAAGCCAAAATCCTAGGACAATACCTAAAACAACTGTTTCCTTGCGTTAATATTTCCTTATATTTTTCTATATTTGACTGAATTTCCCCCCTATATTTGAAAGAATAGAATGAAGACTTTTTGTCTGTCCCTTTGGTGGGTACACATGACACACACAGTTGTTTCTTATTCTGCCAGTGTTCTATTTACAAAATAAGTAATGGGTATGTGCCAGAGTTATGTAACAACTGATCTATAAAAATCACGAATGGACCTGGCCTTAGGGCATAATTTCCAACAGGCTCATGAAATGCTGACCTAATAGCAAGTGACAATGCAATCTAAAATTGATTATAAACATATTGGTGTCAGGAAAAGTATTCTGATATAGGAGTTACCAAATACAGCTTGGCAAAAACACAGCAATCTATCCTCAAAACAAATATCTGACTTGAACATAAGATACGGTTAGTATTTAAAAAAAAACACACAGAGAAAACTTGGATCACATTTACTCTTCCTGAGACAGAAATTCATGTCCCTCCTGTGCCATGTGACAGTTTTATCACTCCACTGCATTGGAAGCTTAACATGCTTGTAAAAAAAGTTAAATGCACTATGATGTGACTGTTCTAATAATCAAATCACAGTAAAACCAAGGTCTCAAGAGAAAGCACACACAATGTTTCCACTAAAAAAGCCACATACGGCCATGTATCATGTCATTCAAACATGTCATTTAAAGTGCGAGTAAAAAGCAGGATTAATACATGAATGAGGTAGATATTCTAATCTTTAGCATATGCTACATTAAATCTCTCCTGGCAAGTGGATGCTTAGATGTCACATAGTTTCAAACCTTTACAAAACACATGGGTAATACTCTGCACAGATTTAAGCATCACTTTCAGTTAATATCCTCTTCTGAGTTCTGATCAACTCAGAACATGGTTTTTTTTCCTTAGAACTGTTGTGTTCACAGTTCTGTTTCAGACATCATGAGTATTCAAGGGCTGTTCAAACTTCTTTCCTCCTCAAGAGGGAAATCCCAATTTAAGACAGCAGCCAGATCCCGAAATTGATAATGCAATCATTCTTTTTTTAGAGAGAGAGAGGAAACATAAATGCAAGTAACTGGCACAACACGGTGCACAGATGAGATTCTAGTTCTGCACTGTGTGGAGTTTTCTAATGACATCAGTGCAGCAAGGACTCCATCCATCCAAACCATCTTATTCATATTTATGAAAAAACGAGAAGTGAAGTTTTCTTCTACTGCATCTAATAAACCCATACCTTCTTTTTATTTTTATTATTTATTTTATTGCATTTATATCCCACACATCTGGGATATTTTCCCCATTCTGGGCGGCTTACAACACATTAAAAAATCTTTACACTAAGAAATTAAACATAAAGAATAAACAAACTGAGTACATTTATAAATAAGAACAAACAAAAATGATGCCTCCAATTTAAAAATCACACACGCCACCAACAAAAAACACATATTGGTGTCTTTTCAGAAGAGTAATTGGGGGGTGGGGAGGACAAGAAGGTCTTGCATTCATTAGAAAGAAGGCAAGTCTGCCACTCACCCATTATGCTTTCTGTTCCATTTGCAGGTGGCGTACAGGAAGATGCGCTGTAATGGGTTGTGCCACTGCGATGGAAAGTGGACATTGGAGGAAGACTGGAATTGATGTCGGCTGAGGAGTGTGATGGGTAACTCTGAGACAGAAAGAACAGCAAGATGACATCAGCTAAACAACATTGCAACGTAGTTGGTTCATGGAGTTTCTTTCAACATGTTAAATCAGGGATTCTCAACCTGCAGCCCATGGACGGATGCAGCCCACGGCATCATTTCATGTGCCCCCCCGCCTCCACCACACCAGGAAGTGCCATGTGGTGGAGGAAGGGCAAAATGGCTGTCCAGCCTCTGAAGCTGTCTGAGGGAGCATGACCTGCCCCCGGCTTTAAAAGGTTGAGAACTCCTGTGTTAAATATTCAGATGGACGTACCTGATATTTTCATAAGGATTTTGGGATGCAATAACCTCCATGTAACTTACAGCAGCACATACCTCAGATGAGACTTGGCACTAAGAGTGCCCAAGCTTGCCTGCACAAGAGTTTATGCTGACTCCAGGCAGCCATTTTTAACTCATTTCAACAACGTACTGTTAAAGCAAACCCAATTTATACAGAAACACGTCGTCCCCATAAAACCTGGGTGGCAACATTTTCAGCACATGCCCCTCATTGAATTCTGCAGGTTATCAGAAAAGCAAAAATGGAATGCACCACCCCTCCCGAAGCCTCCAGAGTCCATTTGTGGGCCATGTTCATGTAATTTCAACTCCTGGACTATTTTAGCCAGAGAGGAAAAAAGCTGCTCACCCCCCCCCCCCCATGTTTTAGGCCAGGCAGGCACAAGGGGCATAATTTGCCATTTTGGAAGGATAACATACAGAACCTCACTGGATCTGTAGACAGTAAGCCGTCAAGATCCAGGAAGGCCAAAAATGGTGTCCAGGATGTTAGGAGTTACATCCTGAAGGAGTTTAACCCCCCCCCCCCAACATAGAATTTCTGCTGTGGGCTTTGAATATGGAAGATATAAAACTCTTGCTCCAACAAAGAGGTATAAAGCACTACTAGGCTAAAACTGAGGGACCTCAGTGGCTCAAGTGGCTAAGACGCTGACTGGGAGGCGGACGGTCTGCAGTTCAATTCCCGAGTACTGCAGGAGCGAATGAGCTCCCGTCTTTGTCCCAGCTCCTGCTCACCTAGCAGTTCGAAAGCAAGAAATTACAAGTAGATAAATAGGGACCACTTTGGTGGGAAGGTAACAGCGTGCACTCCGGTGTCTAGTCATGCCTGCCACATGACCACGTAAACGTCTGCAGAAGCAGACAGCGCTGGCTCTTTGGCTTTGAAACAGAGATGAGCACTGAACCCTAGAGTTGGATACGACTGGCTTTCGAGGAAGGGAAACCTTTACTAGGCTGAAACTGGAAACATTGGCTCCATCTCTTCACATGAGAAGCCCGTTAGAAAGCCTTTCCTGACCCACGATTTAACACAGAAATCCCCGATCTCTATTCTTCCATTCTAGCCAAACTGTCATTGACTGAAGTCACCAAATTATTTCTGGAATTAATGCACCAGTGGATTCTAAGCAAGTCTTTCATATGCAGAAGAAAATAAAAGATAAGGGCATATTCCATCCTTGTCAAAGACTGTAGAAACTATTTTGAGAACCCCTGATCTATATCTATAAACAGTTTAGAACTGGTTTTAAAAATTAAAAGCTGTACCAAAAAATATAGTTTGGGTCACTCACTGAAAATTCAACTAAAATGGACCAAGCATATGCTAATACTGTACTTAGGAAAATCCAGCACTAATTTCAGTAGAGACAGGATACCTCATCTCTACTCAGCATTGCACTTAATATACTTTTTTGTTAATTACTTCTTTGTTTACCAGGGCTCCCAATGGGATGTGCAACAAAACAGGTTATATATCTATCTATAGCAGGAATTCTCAACCTCTTCAAGCTGCGGGTTGGACCACGCCCCCTCACACAGCTGAGAGGGCCAGATTGGTGGTTCCCCCGCCGTAAACGCTGTTGGAAGTAATTCCACAATTCACTAATGTGATTTTAAACCCATTTACCTGCAAGTAAGCAGAGAAAATGGATGTATCTCCCTTACATTTCTTCTATTATGTTTTGTGGAAAACTAACCTCTAATCCAGGGGTTCCCAACCTACGTCTCGTGGCTCAATTTCATGAGGGGGCTGGTGCCGCAGCCACTGCACCCAGAAGTGGAAATGTTTATGTCAGCCATAAAATGTGCCCACACGTGTAAATGCACCCACAGCTGTTGTAAAAGCGGAAGTAGGCGCATTTATAACAACTGTAAATGCACCTGCTTCCAGGAGGTATGGTTCAGCCCACTCAGCTGTCCAGGGGGCCATGGTCAAGCCCACGGGATAAAAAGGTTGGTCACCCCTGCTCTAATCCCTTGGCAGGGCTACAGGGATGCCAAACTTCTCATCTTTACAATTTGCCTCTTTCAGAAGGAAAGTTAGCAAAATAACACTTTTGCTATTGGATGGAAGTGAAGCTTCAATATCAAGATGTGTGTATTCAATTCTGTAAAACTGCAACTACTACATTTGTGGTATATACACATGTGTACTTTCAGAGTGAAATATAGACTTACCAAGCGATCATGAGGATGAAGACTACAATAGCTACTGGACTGTGGAATATGTGAAGAATTGCCTAACATCCCACTATAACCAGGTTGATTCATCCCACTGGAGGAGCTCCATGGGTCACTGCTGTGATGACCATCTGAAAAAAGAAACAAACAAACATATGGTTTCTTTGAAGGCTTGGTTATCTAACTTCTAATTTATTTCCAGTAAATGTTAAAATTAGCATTCTCATAGGGTTTGATGATCACCAAATGTGTCATTGCATTGGATAATGGTTTAGAACAAAAGACAGAAATCAACATAAAAACAATGCTATCACCCTTCTGCCTCTTAAGGATTGAACTAATTTTATATAAGTACAAACTCATTATAACAAAAGTTTACTAAACAGAAGAATAAATCACATTTTAACTCATCACCAATTAGTCACCTCCTACCTGAAAAAACGTTTTACTACAAACAGTGTTATTTCAATGTGAAAGGAGAATATCTATGATGGGTTGCTAGGGCAAGACTAGAGCTTATAAGAGAATTTTAGTGAAGTGTTCAGAGAATGAAAGTATTCTACCATTCAATATTTGCTCCCCTTATATAAACAGTCAAAACTGGCCACATTATTTTCCCTTGCTCATCGACCAATCTTCTTACAAATCTTGGTACCACTACATCCAGGTTTTGCAAACATTTGTATATATACTTTGCCATCAACCTCCTCTTTTTGATTGACTGATATTCTGGTGATCGCCATTACTCGTTTCACAGATATGATATATATGGAGAGATCTTACCTAAGGGAGGATACACTCTTTGAAGACATACCCTTCTTTCCAAGATACGGTCTAGCCTGAAGCCAATTTTGTTCTTGATGGCTAAGTAATGACTGCCACTGCCTGTTCTCTTCCTGCTCCTACTGAAGGCTGGAGAACATCACAGCCATACTAATTCTGGATGTGATAGCTTTATACAGTGGTGTGGTGCTGGCTTAATCTTATATCCAAGGATTTTCAGCCAGCAAGTTCCCATACTTTTCCCATTTAGATAGTTTTCTGTACTTTGTTACTTTATTAGGTTTTTATTATTTTGTCTAAGTACTTTTTCAATGGTCATTCTTTTGATCCAGGGAACTCTTTACGTCCACATTTTAAATGTTTATATATTTTTAAATATGGGCTGTGTTAAAGTCTATGATTTTATGTTATACAACAGAATTTAAACACACACTTTTGCATTGTAGAAAGTATAATAATAATTTCATGTCAGAAATTTCATGTCTTTAGATTGTACAAATATAGCAAGGAGTGGAAGAGGATTTAAAATGCAGATTCTTGATAAATGGATGAAATCTCTAGGCTTGAAAGATACATGGAGTGAGTTTAAAGGGTCGGAAAGGGCTTATACATTTTTTTCCTCAGGTGCATAATACATACTCTAGAATAGATTATATATTTGTAACAGAGTATGATCAGGAATATAGATGAGGTGGAAGTGGGAATTTTTAAAGAATCAGATCATGCAAAAGTGTTGGTGGAATTAAGGATAGAGGGAGTAAAGAAAATTAGAAGGAATTGGAGATATGATGCTACAGTTTTTTAAAGACCATAAATGTAAAGAGCAAATAATTGAAAAATGGAAGGAAAGTTGGTATTGGAATGATACGGATGAGGTGAGTTTTAATATGGTATGGGATGCCATGAAGTCAGTTTTTAGAGGGGAGAGTATTAAGTTGGCCAGTATTAGAAATAAACAATTTAAGGAAACACAAGACAAAGTTGAAAAAGAGATAAAGCGGTTACAAGAAGAGCATATAAAGACAAATGATAAGAAGGTTTTTGACAGGATGCAAAGATTAAAGACGGAATTGGTAGGAAAGGATATTGAAAAGGTAAAAAGGCACTTGGTATATTTAAAAAGGGAATATTTTGAATACAGTAATAAGAATTCAAAATTATTAGCAAGAACTGCTAAGGTGGCTTAGCGGTTAAGACGCTGAGCTTGAAGATTGGAAGGTCAGGGTTCGATACCCAAGTGCTGCAAGATGGATCTTGGGGACATGAAAGGAACCTCATTCAGGTGTCCCCTGAGCAGAATATATCCAGCTAAAATCCTTTCAACCCAGAGTAATTTCTGACATGAAATTTATTTATTTATTTTGGCAGCGGGCCAGGATACCTGAGAGACTGCATCACCCCAAAAGTGTCTGCCCGTCCAACCAGAGCGGACCGGAGGGGCTCCCTAGTTGTGCCTTCAGCTAGAGGGGCTCGCCTCTATGGCACGTGGAGGAGGGCCTTCTCCGTGTCCACAAAAGCCCTCTGGAACCTCCTGCCAACAGAATTGAGGTTACAGACAGAATTGCTGCCTTTCAGAAAAGGTTTGAAAACCTAGCTGGCAGGGCAGGTATGGGGCCCTAATGGGAATACGGCCACAGCCTGTTGGCTCATTGCCAGCTAGAGTCCAGTTATTGTCCCTCTCTCTGTATTGTTATTTCCTCCTATTCCCTTTTATTTTATTTTTTAGTGGGGTGGGGGTAGGAGGGTGGGTAGCTGGGTGGGTGACTTAGGGTTTTAAACTTGCTTTTATATGTTTTTTAACTGTTGTACGTCGCCCTGAGTCGGGTTCGCCCGAGTGGGCGGCATAAACATTTAAGAATTAAGTTAAATTTAAATTAAATTAAGTGTAGAATTCAAGGGAACCCACTGGTCATTGAATCCATCACCCTGACAAAGCATGCCTGACAAGTAGCCAGCTAACCTGTGCTTAGAAACTTCCAATGAAGGATTGCTCCCCAATCTTCAAGGAAGCAGGTGGCAGCCGTGGCCAGGAGGGCTTTCGCACAGCTTCGTGTCATCCGTCAGTTGCGTTCGCTCCTGGACCGGGACTCCCTGCTCATGGTCACACATGCTCTGGTGACCTCCAGGCTAGATTATTGTAATGCGCTCTACATAGGGCTGCCCTTGACGACCATTCGGAGGCTACAGCTGGTGCAGAATGCAGCAGCCCGGGTGGTGATGGGGTGCGGGTGTTATGCTCGCGCCTCACCATTGCTTCGGGAGCTGCACTGGTTACCAATTTGTCTCCGGGTGCAATTCAAGATGCTGGTTTTGACCTTTAAAGCCCTACATGGTAGTGGACCAGAATACCTAAGAGACCGCATAGTCCCAAGAGTGTCCGTCCGTCCAACCAGAGTGGACCGGAGGGGTTCTCTAATTGTTCCATCTGCCAGAGGGGCTCGCCTCTCTGGCACACGAAGGAGGGCCTTTTCTGTGTCCGCACCGGCCTTGTGGAACCTCCTGCCAGTAGAGTTGCGGGAGAAGACGGAGCTGCTGCCTTTCAGAAGAGAATTAAAAACGTGGTTGGCGGGGCAGGTGTGGGGCTCAGATGGAAGAGTGGCCCCCGCCTGTTGGCTTATAAAATGAAGCCTCCCCATCTTTTTAAGGCAGGCAGTTTTAATGTGGTTAGTTTTAATAGGTGGGTGGGTATGTTGGGGTTTTAATTGTTTTTAATATGTATGTTTTAATTCCTGTTGTGAGCCGCCCTGAGTCGGGTTCGCCTGATTGGGCGGCATAGAAATTTGAGCTATAAATAAATAAATAAATAAATAAATAAATAAATAAACCCCACTCCACTGTTGAACAGCTGTTTCTGTCAAGAAGTTCATTTTAAAGTTTAGGTGAAATTTCATTTCTTATTATTTGAACCCACGACTTTGGATCCTATCCTCTGCAGCTACAATGCAATATGTTCCATCTTCCACATGAAAGGTCTTCATATATTTAAAGATCCAAAAATGAGATGGCTAGATGGTGTTGTAGATGCAGTGGGCACAGAGCTGGGCTGGTTGAGGAGGATGGTGGAGGACAGAGGTGCCTGGAGGGTGGTGGTCCATGGGGTTGCAAATAACTGTGCGACCGAACAACAAATGATTCAGAAATGTGCTATTCCTTAGGAACACTTTATTACCTACAAAGTACAACAACATGATCTATGACTGCAATTCGTTTTTCTGACATTTATTCAAGTACTTATGTTTATGTTATGTTGTTTATGTTTATTTGATTTATACCCCGCCCTACTTGGCACAGGCCGACTCAGGGCGGCTTACAACATGTCAATACAAGTAGTACAGTAGTACAAAAATAAATAAATAATACAGTATCAACCTGTATACAGTAGCTACCTGTATTTTTGCTATTTATTGTTGATTGCTGCTTATAATGGACCTTCAAGGGCACAATACTAAACACACTTATAGCACTCTCATTTAACAAGGTGGAATTTACTTCATGTGTTAGACTGCTTGGCACATCTTAGTGAAGTTGTCATTTAACCTGTATGCTGTTTTTACTGAAAGGTTTTATACCTGCTTCATCACTACATTTAGGTAACACCAAACAGAACGAAAAGAGGCAACATGCTTAGCGAGGGAAAGCTCTATGTTTGCACTAGTTACTAATCCCAGACAAGGGCCTGTGTATGTTCACTTTGTATGTGCATTCATATATAACAAATTTCATTTGACTTGAGCTTTTGTGGAGTTAACCCCACAGGGCAGACCACACCCCTTCAGACAGCTGAGCGGGCCAAACTGGTGGTTCCCTCTGCCGTAAACTACATCCGCGGTTGTCGTAAACGCATTTACAATGGCTGTGGACTTATTTTTTTATGGCTGTTGTAAGCACGTTTACGTCGGCTATAAATGAGTCCATGGATGATTCTGGCAATGACGGCAGTTGGAGTAGGGTCAGGGATTGGATTATTTGGCGCTGCAGGTTGCGAACCCCTGACTTAACCCATTTCTTAAACTGCATGAAATAGTATTCAAGCCACAGGCTTATATATGCATGTGGATTCTTTCTGGAAGTCAGACAGAATGAAATAAGATACCGAAAATTTGTTTTATTTTAACATTGACCATAACTTTCCAGAGACCTGATTAGCATAAAAATCTAGACAATTGTTAGGTCTACTGCATTGGCTTAAGCACCTCAGTTACATTTTCAAGCAATTTGTTTTTTAAAATGTTTTTCTGTAATACTCTCTATCACTTAGTTATGAACAAAAAACTGTTAAAATCAAAGCTTAATTCATATTTTTCTGTATGTGTTTTATCGTGCGGAAAAAAATAACATCTTTGTGTTTGATAGTATGATGATAGTTTGGCAATTTTTAAGGAATAAATCTTGTGAACCACCCATAGAGTGCACTAAGCACTATGAAACAGTATATGTGGGATTGCTTTGCTATATGTATGCCTCGAAACAGTGAGGGCACCACTGGGGATCCAAGCCGCAAAGCCCGCAAGACTGGTCTCCACCTGGGAAGGCAGTTCCCAGGCGGAGACCAGCCCTGCCAGCTTTGCGGCTTGGATCTCCAGTGGTGCGTGTTCCCATTCTGCACTCACCCAAAGTCCTTTCTGCAAGGGAATGGGCCACGCGCCTGGTTGGTTCCCTTCCCGGAGGGTTCTCTGCATTCACCCACCAGGCCTCCGAGAAGGGAACCGGCATGGCTCACCCATGGCCCGTTCTTCGGAAAGGGAACCGGGCTTTTTTAAACGTTATCCAATGCTTGCATCGGATAATGCTAAAAATCAGATAACACTAAGACTTGTGGAACCAAGCTTTAGCGTTATCCAAGGTATTACTGTACATACACTGTATAATGGCAGAAACATAAAAATACTGAGTGACATTAATACTGCCTGGGTTTATTGCTGAGTTTTTTCTAAACCTAGAAAAAGTAATGAAACTAGTAAGTAAAGTAAAGAAACCAATCAGTTGTAAATGCATATATTAAAGAATAAAACTAATATTTGCTAATGTGCAACATCTTTGCTCCCTTGTTTGTATTTACCTTGTAAGATATGGCCCGATAATGGGAATGGCCAACCTTTCTGCACCACAGGCTGGACCACACCCCCTCAGACAGCTGAGCAGGTCGGATGCATGGTCCCTCTCGCCGTAAATACACCCACAGCTGTTGTAAATGCATTTACGACAGCTGCAGGTGCATTTATGGTGAGTATTTGGCTATTTTCATCACTTGCACTGCTTCCCATGGTGGTGGGAGTGAGGGCGGTGCATTTTTGGCGCTTCCGCCACCACCAGCAGCGGGATCATCACCGTAGGCCGGATGAATTTGTGCCGCGGACCATAGGTTGGCTACCCCTGCCCTATATAATATTTCCCACCAAAATAAATAAATAAAACCACCCCACAACTGCAAGGTACTGTCTTCCTATCAGAATGTCTGGGCAAATGTAGCAATGGGTCCAGGTTTTCTATATCTAGAGCAATACACTGCCATCCACTGCTCTAAAAATGCGTGTCCAGCAAATTCCTTTCAATGACACTGTCATACCTTGCATGAAGAAAGAACTAGGAAAAGTGCTGGCTGCTGGTTTTGAGGATGGGTAGCCTGGTGAATCCCGATTGTAGTCGGCAGTGCTTGCAGAAGGAGCATAAACCTGCAGAAAAGAGAAAGGAAATATATTTATCATGCATCAAAGAATGACTGAAATAAACTAAGAAAACAGTACCTTAAAAGAAAAGATAACATATTTCAGGTTATCCAGCTCACAACACTTTATTACATAACCTTTAAAAAATTAAAACGTGGGTAAAGGCAGAATTATAGCTATTTATTTGAAAGGAAGAAATTGCAAGCAAATAGGTACTACTTCGGTAAAAAGGTAAACAGCGTTCCGTGCAATCCATTGTCTTTTCATGCCTGCCACGTGTCCATGGAAATGTCTGCAGATACAGACAGCACTGCCTCTTTGGCTATAAACAGAGATGAGCACCAAACCCTAGAGTTGGATAGGACTGGCTTTCGAGCAAGTGCGGCCTTTACCCACAATGCAAACTGCGTAAGCAGTGGTTTCCAACCTTGGGTCCCTAGATATTCTTGGATTAAAAATCTCAGAAGTCCTCACCACTGACCACGATGGTCAACATTTCTGGCATCTTTAGTCCAAGAACTTTTGGGAACCGCTGACTTAAGAGATGAATTCATATTATACCCGAGTTCACGTTGCACCACTCTGCATCGAAGTTGAGTAACTTCTCTGCAGAAACATTAACCACCACCACCCTGTATAAGAAAGCCACTATGTCAGATAGATAACATAGCTAAACTAGAATGTTCCTCTCTGACACTCAGTTTTCTGTGAACAGATTTCCCGCCCTTATGGAAGAGCATTCATTCAGCAACACATACACAGTACTAGATGCAGTGGTATGCGCTCTTCTGAGGAAATAGTCTCTTTTGGTTTCCACATCACGGCAGATCGTTATGTTGTCATAACAGGCTATTCCTGTGATACTCAAGAATGCAGTTTGGATAGGGGTCTGCAGTGGGGAGAAAATCTGACTAAATATAAACTTTTCTGCTTCTTTGGATCTAATGCACAGATTGACCAACTCATGGAGGACTGGCCTCTTTTATAAAGGTTATTTTGAAGGGAGGGAGCAGAAAATGTGGGGATATGTTGCTGACACGGAACTTTAATCTCTTATAAAACCTGACCGAAAATATAACTGGGACAACCTATGAGTAGGATCAGAAAGCAGGCAGACGGTACATCCTGATTGTACAGACAGTGTACTGCTAAATATGGAGTACGTTCAATATTGGGTCAGTCAGAAGAGGATGTCCTTGTGAAACTGAGGGAACAAAACAATCAAAAACCTACTGCTGCAATGAATTATTGTATCCGCCACATCTAGCTGTAAACATTCTAAATCAGGGGTGCTCAAACTACAGCCCATGGGCCGGATTGCCGCCGACACTGGAAGTGACTCGCTGCTGCCGGAAGTGCCAGAATTACACCAAAAATGGCACAAAAATGCTCCTACCTCGCTCTCTCATCTATAGGAAGCTGTAGGAGTGGCAAAAAAGACCGAAAATGTGCACTGAAATAGCACGTTGCTGCCAGCGGCGGCAGGAACGTGACCAGCCTGCTCCAGTGTCAAGAGATCCCTCTGGAGCTCCTCACAATCTCTCAGTTTTCACTACCGTGTATAATTTAGTGTCGTCAGAAAATTTGGCTACCTTGCTATTTACTCCTACTTCTAGATCATTTATGAAGAGCTTGAAAAGCAGGGGTCCTATCCATCATGGCACTGTACTATTATGGAATTTAAGATAATTCTTAACACCTTCAAACTATTATGTTGTATGTAAACATGCAGATTTTGTATATTAAAAGAAAAACCATGAAAGTAAGCCAGAAATCAGCCCTTGGTTCTCACAACTGAAATTTAGAAAGCAGCGCTCATGAATACTGTACATTCTTTTTTTGATTTAATTGACATATCAAAATAAAATTAAAATAAAGACGCAACTTACAGCATTCCAATAACCAAAGAAAGACAAACGGGAAAAAAACCCTTTCCAATACGACAAATTATAAAAAAAAGAAACATACTTCATTTCTTATTATACTGTACATTCTAAACATATCCTGGGATACTAAATTCCTGAGATCTCTGGTCTTGCAGAGAAGCTTGAAAGAACTATTAAAAATCAGGATTGACACAAGACCACCAGGGCAGTATGTGTGCACCTTAGAAGAAAGCTCTTTTTTAGTAGTTTGCATATATGTATATGTGCAATAAACTTAGCAAGTATGCCAGAAAGCTAATTTACCTAACAGTTGTTTACTAATACAACAGAAATTTTTCAAACCCTTCCTTCACAATACATTAACACCGTCTCTCTTTCTCTTGCATTGTTTTCATCTAAAACTATTTTTTTAAAAGCATGGCATTTTAAAAAATGCAATTAAATAGAGAGGGCTTTTGTTTTTCCTTCTTTGGTCAACGTTAACGTATCTATGCAGGCATGTATATATTTAAACTGTATGTTTCTGTTTTTCAAAGACCTCCCTACAACAGATGGTCAGGAAGACCAAAACATTCCCATCATCTTGATTAAAATGGATCCCTTCCTGCCTCCATTTTGAAGCAGGCAGCAGATCACAAAATTGACACTAAGCATACTGACATCCACAGGTCACACAGCAAAGGAATGAAAAACGATACATGTAAACAGCAAGCAGAAAAAAATCAGTACTGTATAGAAAAATCCAGAAATATTTTAGAACGGGGTGCCCGCGGGCCAGTCATGTAGTTCAGTGGGCTGGACACATGGTTCATTGGGACAGGCACGTGGTTCCGCCCACCAGAAGCGGAAGTAAAACGCACCTTGCAATCTGTTTTGCAACAGATATGTTTTGCAACAGGGTGAAATAGATTTTAAGCTGCCATTTTCTCTGCTTAAACCATGGGTGCCTAAACAACAGCCCGTGGACCAAATTTGGCCCACGGGCCATAGTTTGGTCACATCTGTTTTAGAATTACAACAGTTTCTTCCTCAAAAGAAATACCAAAAGTAAAGAGGCTGATCTGGACAACAGTGATAATCAATGAATGCTTTTAATTGAAATCTAATGATTGAAGTATATACAGGTACACCTTAATGTAAACTACGTTATAAGATTTTTCACATGAAGGAAAGTACATTTTAATGTATCACAGTATGTACAGCCATAACAGAATAACATTAAAGATCTGGTGTTTATAAGATTTGGAGGAAAAACAAGTCTTCCAGAAAGAATAATCACACAGAAGTTGGGGGGGGGGGGGAGCAGATAAAAGTCTGTGATGTCATTTTTAATGTTTTATCCATTATGTTTTTGTTAATTATTTATTAGGCAATTTTATTATGTACAAGAGCCAAGAGGCCAATTCATCCTTTTTTTGTCCCTAGAACTGGAAGTGCTACTATTATAATTAGTATTTACATTGCAAACGCATATGCCAAGTGCAGGACCTTAGCATTAATGCCATTCCCGAAACCCAACCTAGACTCTTCAACCAATTTTAAACATTTTTATTTGAGCTACGCTAAACAAGTCTTACTTCAGACACATCTTTTGTTGTTTGTTGTTGTTTCTCCTTGATGAGGGATTAAATCCAATCCATAATTATATAGGAGTAAATTCCATTGAAGCCAGTGGGGATTACTTTGAGTAGTCATGGATCTGGGTTCATCTATACATGATCCAGGGGACACAATAGAAGCACTGTGTTTACGAGCTAGATCAACCAATTCAGGTTTTTCTGATTTAAATGTTTTCAGCTTTCAAAATTATGTAAATTGTGTGGGATCCCTGGGAGAAGGAGAAAGACTCTGGGCATGGAAAATAAGAGTCTAGGGAAAGAGCGGGCCCATCTGAATGGAGGCATTGCCATCTGAAATTTCCCTTTCAATATATTCCTGAGTGTAATAACAAAGAAAAGCTTCAGTAGAGGTTAGTAACTTTCCTTAGGCGTATGTGGCAAACAGTAATCATATCACCACATTTCATATGGACGAGGAATTCAGTTCTGTATTTGAACAATCATCAATACATAAAGAGTCCCCCCCCCAAAAAAAGCCAGAATACAGGTATAGGTTCCAAGACTTACAGTAGATACTTGATGCGATGGATAACAGGAACCCTATCTTTACCTATAAGAAGGGGCATTAACCGTTGGAATCCGGCATACACGCCCTCACCCATCCCTACTATCCTGTACCGAGCCGCCTACACTTCCCTTTAGACCGACTGACCATCACTGCAAGGGTCCGGCAGCCACGAGTGGGGCATTTGCCCCATGAATGCCGATAGAAAAAAGAACTACAGTTGCCAGAGTCCTCCGCGCCGCACAACCAATCAGCCTGGTTAGATTTTCTCCCAACCAATCACAGTCCAACATGCAAATCAGCTCTCTCCAACATTCCATTTTTAGGCCTGGCTGTTTCCTCCCATGGCATCACACACACACACACACACACACACACACACACACACACACACACACACACACACACGCACGCACGCACGCACGCACGCACGCACGCACGTCATGTGTGTGTGTTGTGGTGTGTGTGTATTGTGTGTGTGTGTATTGTGTGTGTGTTTGTGTTGTGTGTGTATGGTTCTGTGTGTGGTTGTGTTGTGTATTGTGTGGTTGTGTTGTGTGTATTGTGTGCGTGTGTTTGTGTTGTGTGCATGTGTTGTCTATGTGTGTGTATTGTGTGTGTGTGCTGTTTGTATTGTGTGTGTGGTTGTGTTGTGTATGTGTATTGTGTGTGTGTGTGGTTGAGTTGTGTGTGCTGTGTGTGTGGTTGTGTTGTGTGGTTGTGGTGTGCGTGTCTCCTCGGCAAAGCTTCAGTGGGAGGGGTAGCCCCTCCTCTTCCCACGCAGCTTTGGCATGTGTGTGTATGTTTGTGTGTTTTGTATTGTGTGTGTGGTTGTGTTGTGTGTGTAATGAGTGTGTGTAGGTGTGTTGTGTATGTGTGTGTATTAAGTGTGTGTGTGGTTGTGCTGTGTGTGCAGTGTGTGTGTATTGTGTGTGTGTTTGTGTTGAGTGTGTGCATGTACCCCCGAAAACACACACACACAAAACTGCCCAGCAGAGCCGGGCAAAAAAGCTAGTATTTTATAGTGGGCTCTAGTGGCTCTGATAAACCACCATAGAAATAAATACAGTACATATTCATGATACTGAAAATGCAACTATGGGAGAGGGTGTGTGATCTAGAACAATTTCTCCAGCATTCTAGAATTCTCTGTTGGAGGATTAGGGTAAGGCTTTCAGATTTTCTGCACTACAAATACTATAATATTGCATTCTGGGAGTTGCCTGCTTTACAGGCCTCTTACAAACACCTGAATGTGATGGACTTGGAACAAGGGCCTAAATTGAAAAACTTTCAGGCTTGGCTAAAGCCAAGTTCTGGCTAAGCTTCCTGTTCAGAAAGAAACCTCCACTACCTCAACCTGCAAGAAGGGGGTGATTTTTAAAAAATAACACCAAAGTCCCTAGAATATGGTAAATTAGTACTTGACAGAAACATGCGACTTTCTTACACAGGAAAAGCAATTTTTCTGTCTTATGTGCAAATCTAATTTATGTAGGAAGATTGTTTTTACGCTCCTCTTCCCTGCAAATCAGAAGTCTATTACTGCATTCTGTAGACCAGGTACAAATGTACTGAGCTTTTTGAAAAAGTGGAAACTGGGAATCTGGCATGAAAAAGGTTATTTTGCATTTCTAACAGTCAATCTCCTTTTAAGCTGCTTATTTGTTTATTACCTCTATTTAATACTAGCATATTTTGCCCGGCGGTGCCGGGCTTTTTAAAATTGTGTTGGATAGTAAAGGGTTTCGTTTTTTTTCTTGAACCAATGGTGCTGGGCTGTTTTAAATGGTGTTGTAAGGTTTTGTGATTTTGTGGCTTCGAGGCGCTGCGTCCGCCTGCGGCAGACTTGCCCTCCCAGTCATTTTTTTTTTTTTGCGTGCCGGCTTCCTCAGTGCCGGGCTCTTTAAATTGTTTTTTGAAGGTTTTTGTTTTATGTTTATGCAAATTTTAATTTAATATAATTAATTTAATTTAATTTAATATTATTTAGTTTAAAATTTAATATTGGTTTTTAAAATGTTTATTTTTACGCATTTTTATTTTTTGTTTTGGTTTTTTGAGTGAAAAGTGATTCCTGGTTTTTTTTTGGTATTTTTTGAGATTAGTGTGATTATTTTTGAATATTTTTATAACTTATTTGATTAATTTTTGAATTAATCTTATTAGTTTTAATATTTTTGAACGTTTTTTCTCTTTTGGCCTCTGGGTGGGGGTGGTGAGCTTTTCTGCCCCTCTACAATTTTTCTCTCCTGACCTCTGGGTGTCGCTTCCGGTAAATTTTTTTCTTTATTTTCTCATTTGAATTCCGGTCCTCATTACTTATTTTATTTTTCGCACGCCAGCTACACAGGACGCCGGCTGCGCAGGAGGCTAATGGCGCGCAGGACGCTGGGGCTTGTAGTTTTGGCTGCGCGTGTATGCTTAGTGCAGCGGTTTTTCCCCTGCGGCTTTTTTTTATTGGCCGCGGTGCGTTTCCGAACGTTCCTTTTGCCGCGCCGCTCAGCCTGATTGGCTCTGGCGCGGCGCAAGGAACGTTGGGAATTGAAGTTCCCTTTTTTTGTTTGCGACTGGGAGGCTCCTGCCCCCGGGTTGAAAATTTGAACCCGACAGTTACCTGCGAACCGGGTTCGGGCGAGTGAACGGAGGCCCATTACGGGCTAGTGGGGCCTGGTGCAACATCCTTTGTCACTTTCCAACAGTTAACACACTATTTTATAGGTATAGATGATCTAAATTTAATATAATAAAATCTCAGAACTACAGTATGAATGCAAAACAGTACCAATTTTTTGATCTTCAGACAGGAAAACAAACCTGTCAAAGGTATTACCTTCTCCAACATCTCCTTTGATATCCATATTTCCTTATGCTACTGAAATACAACAACCCTGGCCTCTTTTCCCAACTCTCTCAGCTAAACACCTATGTTAAACAAGCCTGTCCATTCACCTTTTTAGTTGCTGCTTATTAGCTTGTATGGACTCTATGTGTAGCTACATTTTCCTCTGGAAAATGTCTCTGAGGTTTGATCATTTGCCACGTAGTTTTGTTTTGTTTTAATTAGGATAGAAAACGGTGGTCGTCAAAACTCGTGGGAATGGATATTAGCAAATGTTTAACTTAAATTCAGCCCTACAAAATTCAAGGTTCAAGCAGAAGATGAACAAGAATAGTTTCTTTGGAATACTGCTTTGACCATTGGGATATATTTTTGTCCCAGCCAAGATAACATAATGGTATAAAAATGTTCCCTGCCACTTTCCTGCAAACTCTGATGCCAAGAAGCAGGACTGTTTGTCAGCAATTTGGTGGGTGGATGTGACAAGACATTAAATTCTCAGTGCATAAGACATGTAAGTTTAACCCTATCCCTAACCTCACTGCTTTCACTTAGTACACTGGAACTCTTATCGGCTCCAAAAATAATACAGAACTCAGTGGGTTTTTTTAAAATCCAGCTGGATGACAATTAATTATAGTTAGGGGAAATAAGCCAAATTCAACCAATGTTTTTACTAACCATAGTTAAGATTATGGCTCAGATTCAGATGGCATGCTAAACTGTATATAATTTAAAATGCTTGATAAGATCTCCTCTAGGGAGACAATGAGGACTGCAGTGGCTCAAGTGGCTAAGACGCTGACTGCGAGGCAGAAGGTCAGAAGTTCGATTCCCGAGTACTGCAGGACAGAATGAGCTCCCGTCTTTGTCCCAGCTCCTGCCAACCTAGCAGTTCGAAAGCAAGAAATTGCAAGTAGATAAATAGGGACCACTTAGGTAGGAAGGTAACAGCGTTCCATGCGCTCCGGTGTCTAGTCATGCCTGCCACATGACCATGGAAACGTCTGCAGAAGCAGACAGTGCTGTCTCTTCAGCTTTGAAACAGAGATGAGCACTGAAACCTAGAGTCGGATACGACTGGCTTTCAAGCAAGGGAAACTTTTACCTTTTACTAGGCAGACAAACTGGAGGAACAGCAGGGGGGGGAGGGGGGGCTAAGAGCTGAAGTATAATTTAGCAACCAGTGTTAAACTTCATATCACCTTTGACCAGTAAGCAGTGTTTACAAAATTATTTTTAATACAAAATTCATCTGGATTCCCTTTCATTATCTGTTTATAGAGAGAGAATTCCCAAACACAAGATTTCATGTATTTATACTGTAGAATATTCCATCTCTAGTCTTTGCTCCTAAAGTTATTTTCTTGCCTACTTGTTTCCATATGCTACAGATCATCTGAAAATTAGCCTTGGAGAAATCAGTGTCTAAGCAGAAGTTAAATATTTTCAGAGCGGTAAAATGCAAATTCCAATTCAGATAGGAACTTGAAATATTCATTAATATGAGCAATCATAGTGCACAATTAATGAATTCTTGCTTACTGGTTGTTGAAAACATATTTGTCAGGTCACAGTAATTGCGAAATTAACAGAATGTTTTAAAATTCTCTCAAAGCAAGACAGTACAAACGTTCAAATGACAACCTCCAAAAAAAATTAAAAATGACTTTTGAATATCTGTGTTATGTAGTTTTATCATATATGTGTACATAAGTGAGAAATTCTTATCCAGATTAACTCCTAAGAAGTATATTTGAATCTCCAATTATTATCATTAACATCTAAATGGCCATTTGTTAAATCAAAAGACACTCCATTACAACCCTTAACAGGGTCATGAGAGCTAAAATAAGTGCCAAAGAAAAACATAAATGGTGTTTTTGCTAGACATCAATTTTGCATACAGACAAGTTATTCCATCCCCAAACAGAAAAAAATGAATGAAATCAAGAGTTATTAGGTAAAATATTTGATTATAATCGACAAAAGATTGTGCTAAAATAAATCTGTTAGTCTTAAATCTTCTACAATATTTTTCTTTGTTATGCAATTTTCAGGTTCCAGAACTGCTGAAGCTATTGTGTTGAAAGAAATCTGGCTACAATATATTCAAATGAGCTGTCATTTACATTGGTTGCATTACTGATGCCATATGGAATATATGGACATTCAAACTGCACACTGTACCAGATTGTAGAATTGATAGGACAGCAAACAGAAAGAAGAGGGGACAGAACTGTGTGCGCAAATCTGGAGTATGTAATACATGGATGGGTCATGTGGTCATGAATAGGTAACTTATAGCTCCCCCCCGCCCCCCCAGCTCCTTTACATCCTTTACATTAAATCAGAGAGTAAACAAAACAAAAAAGACAAAAAAGTTGGGGCACCTTAAAAACTAACTCCTGTATTTAAATATGAGCTTTTGTGGATTAAGTCCACTTCATCAGACATAAGAGTGAGACCTCATGGCATCAATTTATACACATCAGGTACAGAAGAACACAATGGTTGGCCAGCCTAACATAAAAGTATCATTGTAGCTTTTTTTTAGAACTGACAATAATAGAAATTACATTATAGTTTCCTTGACATATCAAAATATCAGAGACCCAATTGTTTTAGGTATAGAAGAGGTCTAGATGATGGACCAGGCCTTGGTGACTCATGACGAGGTTTGACACTTGTGGAAGGTGCATTTGGTTACCACTGGAGAGCTGGAGTAGGATTGGAAACCAGGTCTGTCTGTGCCACCATGGTGTAATTAGTATGGTTTTGAGTTGCCATTCCTGAGTTTGGCAACGGCTTTGGGGAGAAACAGAAATGGATGAAACGGGTGAAGAAATTTGTTCTTCCAAGCGAAAAGAAAGATCTCTGAAAGAGTATTTCCTTTTGACTGCCCTGCAGCAGAATATGAGACACTTGTTTTTTTGCTAAGGCCCATTTGGGGTTCTCCCCACTGATGAACAAGGCAACATAAATGTTTCTTTGGAGCTCCCACTTGTGGGTCTGCATGCATTGTCAACTGACAATGGCCAAAGTACTGGGGTCACCCGCAACATAGTTGATAATTGTGAAGAGCTGCCAGTGGATGGACCATTCCCAGATAGAAGTGGCATGTAGGAGGAGTTTGTGAGAATATGTGTCCAAGTCATTACATTGGTTGATCACTGCTTTGGAGAATTGACTTAGGCTTCTGGGAATGAAAGTCCAAAAACCAAAGGTTGGAGGGCAAGTAGACTGTCGACTTTGGTGTGAAGATAGGCTGATGGTGCTGCGTGGTAGAGCTGACCGGCTGGAAGACTGGAGGAGAAGTCTATCTAGCCTTGGACCACAATTGAGAGGACCAAGGCATCTGAACTAATGAGGTGCCAGAAGCTGAATTTGGGATGGTAATTGTGTAACAATGTGGGTTTCTCACTACCAAGAAGGTGATTAAGAGTGGTATCAAGGGAACTGACATTAAGGGTGAAGGAGGCTTACACCTGTCACTTAAACCTGTATTGTGATTACCCCAAGATGGACTGGTATAGTCATAGTGTCAGTACCCGTATGCAGAGGAGCTCCAGTCTTGAGCTCTGTGCTGTGCAGAAAAAACAGAGGCTTGGGAGATGGATGTTCACTCCTGGCATCATAAGAACATAAGAACATAAGAACAGCCTTGCTGGAACAGGCCACAGCCCATCCAGTCCAACATTCTGTCTCACACAGTGGCTCACCATTTCCTTCAGGGTATTCCCAAGCAGATGCCTTCACCTGCTTAGGATTCCCTGGAAATGATGTTGAGAGATATCCTGCCTATCTCTCCAACCCGGAGGTTGTCCTTAAGTATCCATAATTATAGCCATTGATACTCTTGTCCTCCATGAACTTGTCTAATCCTTTCTTAAAGCTGTCAAGACTGACAGCTGTCACCACTTCTTCTGGCAGGGAGTTTCCATAGAGCAGTAATCCTCTGGGTGAAAAAGTACTTTCTCTTATTTGTTTGAGAACTAGTACCCAAAAGTTTCATGGAGTGTCCCCTAGTTCTAGTGTTATGCGATAGGGAAAACAGTTTTTCCTTATCTACTTTGTCCACACTGTGCATGATTTTATAAACTTCAATCAGGTCACCTCTTAGACGTCGTCGTTCAAGAGTGAAGAGGCCCAACCGTTGCAGCCTCAGATGGTAAGGAAGGTGTTCCAGTCCCCTAATCATTCTGGTTGCCCTCCTCTGCACTTTTTCCAGCTCCATAATATCCTTCTGGAGGTATGGCGACCAGAACTGTACACAGTATTCCAGATGGGGCCTCACCATAGATTTATAAAGAGGCAAAATGACACTTGCTGACTTATTTTCTATACCCTTCCTAATGATCCCTAGCATTGAGTTTGCTTTTTTCACTGCTGAGGCACACTGGGTTGACATCTTCATTGAGCTGTCCACCAGGACACCAAGGTCCCTTTCCTGGTTTGTCGCAGAGAGTTCAGACCCCATCAGTTTATAAATGTAATTGGGGTTCTTTGCCCCAACATGCATCACTCTGCACTTACTAATGTTGAAACTCATTTGCCACTGTTTTGCCCACTCCCCCAGTGTCGAGAGATCCCTCTGGAGCTCCTCACAATCTCTCACAGTTTTCACTACCCTGTATAATTTAGTGTCGTCAGCAAATTTGGCTACCTTGCTTTTTACTCCTACCTCTAGATCATTTATGAAGAGGTTGAAAAGCAGGGGTCCCAGTACTGAACCTTGGGGGACCCCACTCTTTACTTCCCTCCACTTGGAGAAGTGTCCATTTAGTGCTACCCTCTGTTTCCTGTACCTTAGCCAGTTGCTGATCCAGGACAAGACCTGTCCCTTTATTCCATGACTGGTAAGTTTATTCAAGAGCCTTTGGTGTGGGACCTTGTCAAAAGCCTTCTGAAAGTCCAGATAAACAATGTCAACTGGATCCCCCTTATCCACATGCTTGTTGACACTCTCAAAAAATTCCAACAGATTAGTGAGGCATGATTTGCCCTTGCAAAAGCCATGTTGGCTCTCCTTTAGCAGCGCCCAAACAATTGGGTCTCAGCGCCATCAAAGCCTACTGGGTCAGTACCGATTAGGCATAAGTTCAATACTGTGCCCAGATGTGCTGCAAAGCTCACCTTCTGATAATGAGCCCAAGGAGCCCTCTTGGTCAGGGTGACTGACAGTTCTGTGGGTTGTGGTAGAGGTTCAGGCTGCACAATTGGTTGGTCAGAGGCCTGAACAAATGGTGTTGAAATATTGCTGGCAAAGCCTGAGTCAATGTCTGAGCTTTGCCAAAGCAGAGCTTTTTTGATTGGTCTCATTTGGATTTGGACATGTTTACGTCAGCCATAAAACGCACATGCGTATATGCAAACATATGCTGCTGATGTAAACGTGGAAGTGGGCGCACTTATGACAGCCGTAAATGCACCCGCTTCCACTGTGTGTGCTCCGGCCCGCTCAGCTGTTCCAGGGGCATGGCCAGGCCCGTGGTGCAAAAAGGTTGACCACCCCTGTTTTACATGAAAGATAGAGAAGAATGAATGGGAGGGGAGAGAACTATTTATACAAGGGATTATCCTGCTTTCATTTGAGGAATTCCTAGATGTTGCTTTTGTGACAAAAAGAAAGTGACTGAGGTGACCATGAAGCTCACCAATACACATGCACAAAAGAGGGCAGAGCCAGAGAGGAGTTTTGATTTTAGAAGCATCTGAACAGGATCTTGCGGAAGTATGCTGACCTACACGTGAGTCATGATGAAGAACCAGAACGTTCTGTTCATCTCTGAAATAAGAACATATTGTAAAGAGCTGTCATTATTTGTAAAGCCAGATGTAGCAAATTAAGTGGCCTCATTGGACACTCTGGTGGACACTTTTTCCTGACTTTGAAATTGAACTTTCCTGACTGTGACTTTGAACACAGAGTATTCTATGATCAACCAGTGCCATCTCCCTATATGAATCTACAGTGTTAAAGGGAAAACCATAGAAGGTCTCTCTTATTCTTGCCAATGCTACCTCCCTCCCCCCTTTGCAATTGTTCCACTGTCAGACAAGGACCTTTCTCACAGGCAACACCCCCGTCCCCAAAACAACTAGATGACTAACTAACTATAGGCCTGTCCAGACTGGCTCTTTTGGTTCAGGCTGATGCAGTGCTAATAGGGTCACCTGAATTGGAGAAAGAGTGATGTATCATTTGTTGCGGTTTCCATGTCTAAATTGCATATTGGCCACAAGTGACCATCCAACTCTGCTCACTGTCAAGTGTCAATTGAAAGGGGGGAAACAGAGGGCAAGAGACATTTAGCCACCACCAGCAAAGGAATCAACATCACAAAGTTGTAATGAAGGAGTTTCTTCTCTGCTGTGCAAGGAAGCCAGAAAGAAGGCAGCGCAGCCCCATCTCACTTTCTGTGTCAGGAAAAGAAGGGAATAGAAAAAGGGAGGAAGACAAGCAGGATAGAAAGGAGGGGAGAAAACAACAAGATGAGAGGAATCAAGGCGCCCCCCCTCCTGACTGCATGTGCTCACCGAGCAAGGGGATGAACAAAGTGGAAAGAGGGCATAGAGCTCCAGCAGCTGTCAAGAGGAAGGCACTGAAGAAGCATCACACTGCTTGAGATCTATACCATGCAATCAAAAGTGAAACTATTATTTTTGCATCCCAAACTATGTTCTGCAGAACACTGGTGGACTTCAATTCCCAGAAGCCTAAATCAGGAAATTGGCTGATCAGTGCTTTGAGGAATTGACTTAGGCTTCTGGGAATTGAAGTCCAAAAACCAAAAGTTAGGAAATACTGTGCTACATCATTGCTGAGGCACTGATGTAAATTGTTTAAAAATTGTCTGTGTAATGCCATCAAACAACTGCCAGCAGCCATGGTTTCAATTGGCACTACACAGAAAGGCCACAAGAAATGTTTTTTTTAAAAAAAAAAATAGCCTAAGCAAGTCAATGCACCAGTGACAATCCAGCACAGGATTCTCAACCTGTGGCCCACGGTGCCATTTCATGTGGCCCCCCACTGCATCCATCACACCAGGAAGTGCCATGTGGTAGAGGAAGGGCAAAATGGCTGACCGGCCCCTGAAGCTGTCTGAGGGAGTGTGACCCAGCCCCTGACTTAAAAAGGCTGAGAACTCCTAATCTAGCAGATGCAATTAAAAACCAATAATTTTACTTCCCTTGCCCCTCTAAAGATGATCTGGGGAAGTGTTCAATTTGTTGATAACTTCAAGTGGATCATAAACCACTACATGATACCAGAAAGTGACACTTTGACAGCTGCCAGGCTCTAGTATAGTCCATTCTCATCAGCTGCATGTACTGGAAACAAAGACAATAAAAGCAGAGAGAATTAAGCCCCGCCCCCGCCCCCCACAAAAAAGTGAACAATTCTGACCGGGGGGGGGGGGGACACGCTACCTCAGAAATTTGGATATTGGCATTAATTGGTCCTCTCCACGATTAGCAAGTGTGGATGTGGGAAAATAGAATGGAGCAATCCACCCCATCAGCATATCAAACAGTGGAGCAGATGCCCATCAGGACAGGCTGAATGAGGTTTTGTTTTTTTAAATGGGAGTGTTGTGTCAACTTTTAATATTTGTTTAAAATTGTTTTTTGTACTAGATTCTATTATAGCAATAAGTTATTGCTTTGCATTCTCTTGGGGAGAAAAGTGGAATACAAATGAAAAAATGAATGAATGACAAACTCAGACTTTTCAGAAAGATGATTAACTATAATGATTCTCTTGCAAAGGATGTAGGCATCTTTCACAGATACCAGCAAGGGAGCATCAGGATGACCCAAGACACAAGGGCTTCTCACCAAGTTTAATGAAGCAAAAAAGAACATGAAATCAAAATAAGATTGCTGGATCGATAAGAATGCATCATTCAGTTTTACCATTTATTCTAACAAGCTAATTCAGAGGTCAGTTAGAACTCTCCCACTCAGATTCACAGTTTTTTTTGTGCTGGATCTACATATGTGGCTGTGGTGGCCCAGTGGTTAAGAAGCTCGCCTTGTTAGCGGAAAGGCTAGCAAGTGGGCAGTTCGAGACCTGGGTACTGCATGACCGATTTGAGCACCTGTCTCTGTCTCAGCCCTTTGGGCATTCCCTGAGTGGAGTTTCTTCTGCAAAAATCCTTTCAACTCAGAATAATTTCTGACACGAAATTATTATCACATATGTGGCTTAGATACACATATATAGCAATGGTTCTATTGATTGTTATCTCCTTAAAGCTCACAAAAGTTAAATATTTTTTTTACTACAAAACAAACTTCAGGGAGTTGTAGTTCAAACTAGTTAACTTTTCCAAGTTGTCTTACTGGTCCAGAAGTAGCATGTCTTGACCTGTACAGCATGAGATGGAGATTGCTATCCTGTCCAGCTTGTGGATTTCTCTTTGTGATGCCTGGTTGGTTGCTCGCTCTCTGGGAACAGAAGGAGAGGTTCAAATGTTGAGGCTTTTGAGGTTTTCCTAACAGCTGTGGTGGTGATGGTGGTGGTGGTGGGGAATGCCATTTGCTAAGACCCTTCTCATCAGGGAGGCCAGCAATAAAAACAGCAGAGACCTAGCCTGCTTCTCCATACATTTTTATTTTCCCACCTCTGTTTTACAATATGCCTTTTGCTGCCATGACAAATACTCCTGGGCATATGCTTCCTTTCTTCCCCAATATTTTTATGTGGGGAAAACAGGAAAGGATTAGAAGGCGAGAGGAAAGGAGACCGACAGGTGACTTCCCAACAGATCCATTTCCCTGTTTCACATGAATGTGAGTAAAATGGTAATTCAAGGCTGCAGGTGTCCGGATTCCAAGAATAGCAATAGCAATTAGACTTACATACTGCCCCATATCGCTTGTGCACTCTCTGTGCAAAGAGAAATACACTTTGCTAAATTTCTAATCTAAGAAACATTTGTGAAGAAAACAGAATCTGTCATACTTGTTTCTTCCCAGCCTAATATACAATGTACATCCCTTAGTAGGAAGATCACAAAATAAAACACTTTTGAAATTACAGTATATTACAAATGCCAAATATAATGCCTTTCAAATCTGTCAGTACATATAAATTGCCCAGTGAAGAATTCTGGTCTCTATTATCAAACATCAGGCTCACACAGAAAGGGAAAAATAATTCTTGCAAACTAATCCTCTCTCCAAGAAATATGCTGTGTATTGTAGCTTAAAGGAAACTTAACTCCCTCTTATAGTGAACTCAAGTAATGTGCGACAACAGGAATAAAACCAAAACATGGCAACTGAGAAAAAACAGAAAGGAATCAGCACATTTAGGGGAACCCCAAGACTTAGTAAAACACAGTGAATAAATAAATAATGGAGGGGAAACCCCTCACATAAACCAGTGAAGATTTTACATGTTCAACGTTTTTAAAAAAACCCTACCCTGAGCACATACACATAACACACTTAATTGTGTCTGGGTATCTGTTACCATATGGGGATAGATAGCATGGAATGGCTCTCTTAACCTCATTATATCTCATAGCATCCTGGAGAAAGGCAAAACTGTTGGAATCCCAATGGTCATGCTGTTAAAGAGCTACCGGATTTTTGTTTTGCTTTGTTTTTGCTATTGAGCTACCAAGTGAGTCAAATTATCATTTGGCAAAAAGAACCAAAATCCAAGATGGCCCCAGGATGTTTTTAGAGGCGAGGATACATGACAATATTTTGTTGTGGTCCTCCTGCTGTTGACACCTACGTATATCTTCCTGTGCTTCCCTAAGAATTTCAGCTTGTAATTTTGTTTTTGGGCTATGTTGTTCAGCCAATTGATTTGACATTTTTTTTAATCTGTAGGACAACTAAGTGGTTTTTTTAATACACACACACACACACACACACACACACACACACACACACACACACACACACAGATGTGATCAAGTAATCAACAGTATACAATTCACCTTTAAATAACAACAACTGATAGCTCTATTTTTTAAAAAATGTAGATATCATACTGTGAGAGCCTTTGAATTACATTTTACAATTTAACATTTCTTCTATAATTATATCTATTTTCTCAGGCAATCTATTGAGGTCTGGTTACAGTAACAGCCCCAAAATGAAAGCTGGACATCAAATCTGTGCTTCTGCAAAAATTAGCATTCTTATAATGTTCATTTGTATACCTTTGCATTCACTATGATGTCCTATTTTTATTAGAAGATATAGTACCCCTACTCAATTTGAGTGGTGATCCACATAGTTTCAAACTTACACATTAATGCTTCAGCTGTGCCTACATGGGAGTAACACCTATTAAAATCAATATAAGATGCTCACATATAAATATGGGCATGAATACTGTCTACTTTTTCAGAAAGTTGAGTATCTATGTTCTGTACAGACATTTGAAACTACAGAGCAAGCTGCACAATTGCCTACTGCATGTGCTGATCGTATTTATGACAGCAAAGGATAGGCTAGCAGCCAAAGATGGTTTGTGAACCCTCCTGAAATTTTACAATGAGCTCCTTGGTCCACAGAACACCGCTGCACTCAGCAAAACCCAGTCCTATATGCTGGGAAGTACTGGTTGATAAACATCGCAAACATGCTGGAAAGCCAAAGCGTTCCATTAGCCAGGTTCAAAAGAGTTGTATAAGATCCCACAATTTTCCGCCAGACTGCAAACTACATTTCCATATGTGTCCCCTACTAGTTTGGAAAGGTTCCTTCCAAACAGATGACTGTTGCTCAAGCTGTTGCAAGCTTTCTTCTAAAAAGTGAATAAAGATATTGCTTAATGTCTTCATTTGTTCAGGCCCTCATCGTGAAAGCACTATTTTGCTATTTCAAGAATACACTTCCCTGACTTGCAGTGAGAAATCAGTTTGTACTTTGCTATGTGTTGGGAGGGGATTCACCGCTTCCTGGACTGATCCGTTCCAGGTTTCCAGCAAAAAGACGGTTGTTGTTTCCCCACCCCCAATTGCAGATCTCTAATTTGGACCACATGTTGCTGGTGGTGATTTGAAGGGCAGGGAGGAGGTGTGTGTGTGTGTGTGTGGGGGGGGGGGAGTTGGTTGGAGGGGAGGAAGATGATGAAAAGGCCAGCACCACAAGTGAAGAACATTACCAGCCCAGAGTGGAAAGGGCCGGAAGGAAAACCCACCCGCCTCACCCAGCGTTTATTCTATCAACCTGCAATTGCAAACAATGAAAGGCAGATGTCGGCTCTTCCAGATCTTTCTCACAGGACAAACATGCAAAAGGCCTAGGGCCTGGCGTTGCCATCAAACGGTAATTGATGCCATATGAACCGCAAAACAGAAAAGCACATGCAAACCACCCTCACCCCCGTGAGAGGTATGAAATTGCAGGTCCCGCTGAGCTGCTAAGTGCACAGTGCACCATGAAAAACAAGTGTACATAGCTACGGTAACCACCTGTAAGTCAGAGAGACATTTTAAAAAAAGGACTCGTTGGCAAAGACAAAACCCTGGAGGATAAGCAGAGGTTAAAGATCACCCTAGGGTTAATGAAAAGGGTTGTTTAGCCCAGCGAAAAATGAATGCAGGTGTGAGAATGATCACAATGGCCATGATGCTCTCTGGTCTCACATGCTCTCTGTTCTTTAATTGCGAAATGCTCTCCAGCTACCACCTTTTGCTACAGAAGGAAAACTTTTAAATATAGATTTCTCAGTTGCTACCCCCAGTCCATCATGTTATGTGACAACAACAGAAACGTTTTTAAAAAGGACAGAATGAAATCATTAGGAAGAGAATGGCCGAAACACTTGTTCTAAAACCTTACTCATGTTCATTTTTTAATGCAAATATCTTAACAGGGACAGCTGAATAAATGGCATTCTAAAACAAACAGGTTTGCTTTGTGGACAGAATAAACCCCTCACCCAAAGTATGTGAAAATTCTCAGTTTTCTCTTGCTTTGATAAAAAGTACAATATGCCACTATGCCCCGATCTATTTCATACCTATGCAGTGAAGCAGAAATGTGTAAAGACTTCTATATATTCAAACGCTGTTCAAATCCAAGATTTTTTTAAAAAGCCACAGCTGATTTTAGGTGAAATACTGAGATACAGCCCACACCACACATCTGCTCCTCACTATATGTTTGAATTCCACCACCGATTCTTTCTATACAAACAACAGCATAATTCTAAACATATTCTAACTATTAGTAGTCTATTTTTTCCCTTATCCAACTATATATTATATCCTAACTCTACAGATCAAATCAACTTAAAATATTTTCCAGATGGAGCAGCTAAAGTCTACATCTTGTGAACGCCCAAAGTTTTAAAAAAGCATGATGTCATTCCTGTGCAGCAATGTTCATTTCTGATGCATTCTTATTCCTATTTCCCCATCCCACCTTGCACATTTCTTCTGTTCGTGTGTTATTTCAATCCACCTGTAAGCCTTCACAATCGTATCAGGGAAAGGAATGATGTCTAACAGAAGGCTTTTTGTTCTTAAAAGATTTAGGTGCTACATGAGAAATAACTGTGGGTGTCATTATAAAATATGAATTTAATAGAGGGATATCTTTTTGATCAGGGAGCTGGCAATGAACCAAGGTGAAACATACTTGAAGGAAAATACTGAAGAGATTTACAACACCACATAAAAGAAGTGTGAGTTATAATTCCTGCCATTCCAATCACTGGCTTATGACGGCTGGTGCTTCTGGGAAGGTGACAGTCCAAGCCATCTGATGGTATTCAGGCTGGTTTAAACTGTGCTCTACTCAATCTATCTAGATCAAATTGAGGTTTATGATCTTCACCTCTAAAACAAAGAAAGTGCCTTAAACTGACAAAAGCCCCCAATTTAAAAGTTGACACTTGAATTGTGAATGTTAAATATAGATGTCTATCAGCATAGGGGCCACGGTGGCTTGGTGATTAAGAATCTGAGCTTGATGAGCGGAAGGTCAGCAGACCGAGACCCAAGTGCTGTGTGACGGAGTAAGGTCCCATCACCTGCCCCAGCTCCTGTAAACCTAGCAGGTCAAAAGCAGAAATTACAAGTAGATAATAATAATTTCGTCTCAGAAATTATTCCGTGTTGAAATGATTTTTTGCGGAAGAATCGTCGCTCAGGGAACACCCAACTGAGGCTCCTTTCATGTCCCCATGTGCTTGGATAGAGATGAGTGCTTAATCCATCATGCAGTACCTGGGTCTTGAAATGCCCACTTGCCAGTCTTCCAGCTAACAAGGCGAGCTTCTTAACCACTGAGCCACCCCTGTTACAAATAGTTATTGCTTTGGTGGAAAAGGTAACAGTGTTGTGTGAGCTCTGGCATCTAGTCATGCCTGCCACATGACAATGGAAATGTCTGCAGATGTAAAGGGTAAATGTGTTTGGCTGTAAACAGAGATGAACAATG
The DNA here is from genome assembly GCA_035047305.1 of Bradypodion pumilum. NCBI lineage: Eukaryota > Metazoa > Chordata > Lepidosauria > Squamata > Chamaeleonidae > Bradypodion > Bradypodion pumilum. Next base: position 19,914,319 of record JAWDJD010000002.1, read on the forward strand.
CCCTCCTAGAGTTGGACATGACTGGCTTTTGAGCAAGGGAAACTTGTACCTTTACTAAAAATCCAGGCCATATCTGGCCAGGTTATCATGCTATGCTAACAGAATAGACCATACTGCCAGCAACTACATATACCTTCAAAGAATATGTAAAGTACGGTACTTCATTTGTTAGATTTTACTCATTTCTGTAAAATATTCCCAACCACTTCCACCCAATCTTGTTTTGTCTAGTAAAACAATATAATTTATAATCTGCTTCTATAATCTGGAGCTCTTTGCATAAATCAGTGGTTTAGGTATCTGTCTAACTAGAGGAACTAAAGATGGGAAGTTTGATTGATTTCCCACTGTGTTTCCTGGAAGAAGAGCTTATCTGTGTAGTCATGAGCAAGCTATAATCCCAGGTGCTCCCCCCCCCCCCAACAGTATTTCCCAACATTTGGTTTTTGGACTTCAATTTCAAGAAGCCTAAATCAATTCCCCAAAGCACTGATCAGCCAATGTACTGATTTAGGCTTCTGGGAATTGAAGTCCCCCAATGGTGCGTGGGATCCATGTTGGGAACCACTGCCCTAGAAGAAGAGAATAATAAACCAATTCTGAACATTCACTACCTTTAAAAAAATCCTGAAAAGGGTCTCCATGTCTGAATTCTTTATCTTTCGTGTCCAGATCAAACTTTCAACTGCCAAAATTAAGCCACCTTCTTGGTTTTCTTGTTGACCAAACTTAAATCCTCTCTGGTGCATGTTTCTGGTAAATTGGACTTGATGACACATAATTATGATTCTAATCTGCAGTACTCATATAAAACAGTAAAGTTGCATTCATCCGTCAAGAAAACAACAGTCTACAAACATAAGGTATGAGACCAATTATTGTCAGGTTAATCAATAAATTTCATGTGACATATTTATTTCTTCACAAAAATGGAATTTTATCTCACAGAGAAATAAGGAACAGGAACACTCAGCATATAAATACAGTACATGGACAAAGGAACAGGGAAGTTAATGAGAAAAATATCCTATGTTGTGGGCCAGAACCAATTTACAGGAAACTTAAGAGGAGCCTCAAAGTAAGTAAGATGCTTTAAAAATGGTTTTAAGAGTTTCACACACCTCACAAGTTTCTATGACTGAGCGGGGTTCAACCCAGGCCACCTGAATCCTATTCTGTCACTCTACCCATTGCAAAGTTATTACAATTTCAGTTGCAGTTACTCTATTGCAGGGGTGCCCAAACTTTTTGGGCCGTGGGCCAGTCACATGGTTCAGGGGGCTGGTCACTACAGCCCAGGGGCCGGATCCAGCCCCCAATGACAATTCATCTGGCCCGCAAAGCCCTCCTCGTTCCCAGAAGAAGAAGTAAAACGGTCCAGGTACTTTAAAGGGCAGCACATTTTATCTGACACATACCTCTTCCAGAGCACTATATTGTATTTCTTTGCACCTTTGAAGAGGTGGGGTTATAGGCCACAAAAAAACTATACCAACATAACATCTGAGTATTTAAGGCTCTTTGTTGATTACAATAGTATGCTACTCAGGTATAAAATAACAATAATGCACATTTTCCCTTAGCAGCACATATCAAAAAACGTCTGTCAAATCTGGTTCACAAACAGTTGTGAATTAATCTGATGTCTAATCATATCTATGCAAATTTTAAACTGCCATTCCATGTACCAACAGCATTCTTCTCTACTGGATTTGCACAATTATTTCAGTTTTTATACTAATACTGTTCATGCATGTATGCATGAATGCATGCACGCACACAAATGCACTTCTGAAAATTAGATAACTATCTTTGGATACTTTTTAAATAGACTGAGTCACCTGACAACCTCATTAATATTTCACAGCACAATCAATGTAGGTTACAAACCTTTGAAAAATCTAGCAAATATCTGATGCCTCAGCCACCACTGGGCATGAGAGTTAAAAAAAGAAGGAACTTACCTTTCCACTTTCTTGATGGGAAGAAACTATATAAATATTAAATATGTTATTTAATCTACACCCATATGGGTTGAACCATGAAATGAATTAGAGGATAAATCAATTTCTAATGCAGGGCCCGTGGACCAAATCCAGCCCAAATAATGTGGCCCCTGCCCTCGCTCTAGCTATGGGGAAAGGTTGAACATCTTCAGTACATTTAGGCTTTAAAAGAGGCAACATTACACTCATCTTCAAACATCTGACATGCATAGACGATGTATGGTTTTCACATAGATGAAACATTGCATACTCCTTTTTCCTCTGTTGCTGAGTAAAGAAACCATTTCAAGTTCGGCCAGCTCCTCTTTCAAGCCTCACCCACCAACACAAAGAGAATGGAGAGACAGAACCGTAAAGACAGGTGTAGTATTAGGGGAAGAGCCGAAGGTACAAGCCCTCAATCCCTAGGTCACATGGAAAATCTATGCAATTAATAAATGAATAGGATTTAAGGGGCTTTGTGGCTAAGACGCTGACTGGGAGGCCGAAGGTCAGCAGTTCGATTCCCAGTACTGCAGGACGGAATGAGCTCCCGTCTTTGTCCCAGCTCTTGCCAACCTAGCAGTTTGAAAGCAAGAAATCGCAAGTAGATAAGTAGGGACCACTTCAGTGGGAAGGTAACAGCGTTCCGTGCGCTCCGGTGTCTAGTCATGCCTGCCAAATGACCACAGAAACATCTGCAGAAGCAGACAGCGCTGGCTCTTCGGCTTTGAAACAGAGATGAGCACTGAACCCTAGAGTCGGATATGACTGGCTTTCGAGCAAGGGAAACTTTTACCTTTATATATTATGGTGCACTTTTGCCAGCAAGCAAAACACTTTCAATTAAGACAGGCTAATAGCAGGTGATTATTAATTAGGGCGGCTTTCCTGGCCAGGATTGTTCTTATCATCATAGTATGTTTTACACTGTTTTTAATACAATTGGGTTTTTTAAAATTAGAAAAGGTAAAGGTTTCCCTTGCTCCAAAGCCAGTCATATCTGACTCTAGGCTTCATTGCTCATCTCTGTTTCAAAGCCGAAGAGCCAGCACTGACTGCTTCTGTAGACGTTTCCGTGGTCATGTGGCAGGCATGACTAGACACCGGAGCGCACAGAGTGCTGTTACCTTCCCACCAAAGTGCTCCCTATTTGCAATTTCTTGCTTTCGAACAGCTAGGTTGGCAGGAGCTGGGACAAAGACTGGTTTTAATTAGCAAAATCCTGTTTGTGTATTTACACTAGCTTACACTGGATCCCGGTAACTGAAATAATCAGTTTAATTGAATAGAAAACTTCTTATCCCCTCTTTTTGGTTGCAAGATTCTCTTTTGCCCTAGGCGAAGCCTTTGGGAGTCTCAAGATAGGAGGGGGAAAGCTTTTAAAGTCCAAAACCACAGCCAGCTAATCCAATCCTTTGACTATTAAGGGCAAATCCCTCTGTCCTGAGGTTCCAAAAACCTTTACCAAAGGGACACAAAGTTTTCATTTCATTTAAATAGCAACCCTGCAGTGGCTTAGTGGTTAAGATACTGAGCTTGAAGACTGGTAGGCCAGGGTTTGATACCCAAATGCTGCACGACAGATATTGGGGACATGAAAGGAGCCTCATTTGAGTGTCGTTTCTCCAGCAAAAACCCTTTCAACCCGGAGTAATCTCTGACACAAAATTTATTTCTTTAATTCATTTAAATTAATTAATTAATTATTCCCAAAGCCCAGATCTGGTTTATGCCAGCACAACTACATGAACATGATTTAGTGCAGTACTATATATTTAAGCTATAAATGAAAAATGAAAGCAGACATCAGTTCTACAACAACATGATTTGCTTATATTTTTGGAAGGTCAAACTACAGTTAAAAATTTCAACCACGTCTCTCTGGAATGGAACTTGGAGGAACTGCTTACAGTGGCTCCAGCCCTTCCCGGAGGGGAGAACTCAAAAGGTGCTGCTGTGTAACTCCTGTTGTACAAACTGACTGTTGGCCTGTGGTATCCTTCAGGGCTGTTTTGGCCCATGGCCTGTACTATTTATCATCTATATCAGGATTTCTCAACCTTGGGCCCCCAGATGTTCTTGGACTTCAATTCCCAGAAGCCTTGATCAGCAGGTGTACTGACTTGGACCTCTGGGAACTGAAGTCCAAGAACACCTGGGGGCCCAAGGTTGGAGTTCTAGGGTCTGGTGTTTATATGTAGAAGATGGACAGTCAATTCTACCTCTCCTTCCCATCTAAATTCAAGCTGTTTTGGTTCTAGATCAGTATCTGGCGTCTGTCAGAGAAAAACTATTTTCTCTGTTTTTCCCTGTTCTCCTATTCACGGGTTGCAGGGAAGTCTATGTGCAGGTTTGATTGCATGATTTATGGCTATGCCTTTGATGGTCCTGCATTGAGTACGTGACTTGCTGCATGGAAGCAGGGGGCTCATAAAATGGCCATCTGGGGCACCTGGACCATTGGGTCTCCCCATTTCTTCGGCTGGGTGAGTTCCCTGGTTCATCAGAGAGCTCACAACAAAGTGAGCAAGGAGGACATTTACTGGAAGACATGTCGGGAAAAATCAGACTGGAAAAGAAGACTGCAGCAGCACAGGCAGCTAACCTTTGTCTCTGCAACTCTTGTCATCTGCATGTACTAAATCAATTCTGCTTTTCCAAATTGTCCAAAGCCTCCCTCACTGGAGTTGAAATAGCAATTACACTTATATACCACCTCATAGCGTTTATAGCACTCTCTGGGCCATTCACAGGTAATTAGCATTTTGCCCACAACAGACTGGGTAATCATTTTACCAACCTCAGAAGGACAGTAGGCTGAGTCAACCATGATCCCCGTTAAGATTGAACTCAAATCATGAGAAGACGTTTGGCTGCAGTACTGAAACTTGACCACTGCACTACAAGAGCTCCACATGCACCAGATCAATACTGGTAACATACCAGAGGGAGTTCTAAGTAGTTGTCTGCTGGGAGTTGTTTCCAGGCAAGGTCTGCTGCATTTGTTTAGTTTGACTCTGATATTGGGGCAGGCCATGTTGGTGCAACTCGGGAACCACTTTCTTGCTAGCTGGGATTCTTCTCAGCTTACAAACCATAAAAATATGGACAAAGTGCTTAGAATGGTGGGTGATATCACCTGCTCATTCAAGGCTTGCTCATCCTAGTTAACCAAATCCAGTAAAATGGGACTGATTACATGGTTAAGGGAGATGACATACGCTTCCTTGTATCTTTAACTATTACAAAACACTTCTTAAAGAAGCCTGTCTTTGACTTCCAAAACTCTAAATAATTATAGGCCATCTTTGTTAGTGTTGTTGAGAAGGTGGTGGCTCTGCCAAATCCAAGCAGTTCTAGGACTGCTTTGGACACCTTGGCAGATGACCTGTGGTGGGAACTGAATAAAAAGAGGCAATCTTATTAGTTATCTTGGAATTCTAATTCAATATCATTGAATATACTATTCTGTAGGATTGCCTGACTAAGTTGGGTATTGGGGGCACTGTACTGCAGTGGTTCCAATCCTTCCTTGTCAGCACACATTCACAAAATAGTATTGTGGAAATACTGTTTGATAGCATGGACATTGGCATGTAGCTTCTGCTCTACTTTCCTGCCTATAATATTCAATATCTATTTTACATGAAGCCCCTTGGTGAGGTCATTCAAAGTTTTGGAATGAGTTGTCACTTATATGCTAATGACATCCATATCTCTACTGCTTCTTGTCACTTGACACTGAAGAAGCAGTAAGATTCCTTGTACGCTGATCACACTTGACAGTGGACTGAATGACAGTGAACAAATTCAAATTAAATCCTGAAAAGGAGCTGCTGGTTAGTAGAAAGTATGATTCGAGAACTGCGATTCATCTTGTTCTCTAAGGGTTTGTGCGTTCCCAAAGGTTCTCAATTTGCAAATGCTTTTTTTATTCTGCACTGTCCAGGTGGCAGCAATGATGGAAAGTGCCTCTGTATAAGCCTTCTCAGTGTGCTGGCTGTAACCTTACCTGAGACAACCTTAGTTACATCATGCAGTGCTAGTGCAATGTATTTTAGCAGTTGTACTGTTCTTACGTTGTACTGTAAGAACAGTTGTACTGTTCTTACTGTTCTTACGTTGGACTGCAGTGGCTCAAGCGGCTAAGACGCTGACTGGGAGGCGGAAGGTCAGCAGTTCGATTCCTGAGTACTGCAGGATGGAATGAGCTCCCGTCTTTGTCCCAGCTCCTGCCAACCTAGCAGTTCGAAAGCAAGAAATTGCAAGTAGATAAATAGGGACCACTTTGTTGGAAAGGTAACAGCGTTCCAGGTGTCTAGTCATGCCTGCCACATGACCACGGAAATGTCTGCAGAAGCAGACAGCGCTGGCTCTTCGGCTTTGAAACAGAGATGAGCACTGAACCCTAGAGTCGGATACGACTGGCTTTCGAGCCAGGGAAACCTTTACATTTTATTGTTCTGTAATCACTGACAATTGTTTCCACCAACATTAAAAGTCAACAATTTAAACCACACTGGATGTTCACATCATTTCATATATCCTTCTATTGCTTCTATCTACCAGTTAAAATAATGACACATTTAAAGTGGTGTTAAAACTGCCTTGAACCACAGTGGTATGAGGATTCAATTCTTCATCTGCTATCATAATGAGAATGACCTGTGGGTGGCAGCTCAATATTTTGTAACAAATGCTGAGAACATCCTTAGTCAGTAATGAAGGTTCTAGATAATTGCTGTATAATTTTTGGGATTACGTTCTTTAAAAAATATAGCAGGATTCACATAGTTCATATATACAGTAAAACCCCTACTTACGTAAAAAGTCTGTTCGGTAGGCTTTTATATAAATGACTTTTTTTACTTAACTCGAAGCAAACCCACAAGAAAAATGAATTTTTACTTAACTCGAAGCAAACCATAGAAAAATGATATTTATGTAAATCGAAGCAACCCCATAGGAAATATATTTTTTAAGTAACTTGAAGCAAACCCATAGGAAATTGTGTTATGTAAATTGGGACATTTATGTACATCAGGATATGGTTTTAGTGCAAAAACTATTATGTAAGTCGAATTTTATGTAACTCAAGGCATATGTAAGTTGGGGTTTTACTGTATAAGGCTCAAATACTTGGTGGGGGGAGTTTTTGTTTAATAAATGGAAAAAAAGACAAACTGTATTTTGATTAATTAATTCAACATTTCTTTTAAAATTAATACTTCCCAGGGTATAGCACTGTTTTCATTTAATACAAATTTGGACTGCCAGCTATAGAGGCTTCAGAGAAAGAGAAAAAAATGGGTAATTATAGCTACATATGCCTGCTGACTTCTTACAAAAGAGCCAGTTTTAAACTTGTTTACACTACAGATTCAAAATTAATTCAAGATGGTAGATATTTAAAGAAAAAGACCATAGCAAGGATTTTGATCAAAGAGATTATGCAACGTTCAGTCTTACGTGACCACACGTGACCACTAATAAATGAACTTTAGCTCCTAAATAGGTAACTTTTGTAAGCAAAGATGTAAATAATCCATTTACTATTCTACATTCAGTAAAGTCACAGGAAACATATTTAAAAATAAAAATCCTATTGATTACATATGAATTGAAAACATCCTAAGATCCTGGAGAATAACAGTGATTTCAGCACATGTGCTATCTGTTCTTATTTACAGTCCCTATCTTCACAACACCTCTGCAAAAAGGGTGATTAGGATGTCCAGTTTGACACTAGTGAACCAAAACATACACTGCAGCCAGATTCAGACACTATCTGCTGTGCCAACTAGCAACAGATCTAGGCCAGCTTCCTTCAAGGTGGCACCAACCAGGTATTTTGAACTTTCACTCTACTTAAGTCTCATCCTGTATAGCCAAAAATCAAGGAATGGTGAGAAGTGGCGAAATCCATGAGATAGGAAAGGCTAATCCATGTAAAACAGAATGAATCAATGATAAAAAATTGCAACTTCATATTTACATTTTAAATGTTTGGTATGTTTGCCCAGCACCAGATTTTAAATTGGAAACTGGATGGGGACCTTTTGCCACCATTTCAGGATGAATGAACCTTTATCCTAGACTACATGCCATTTGTGAATAAGTATCCATCTCATCAGGACAGTGTTAAAATATTAGATAAACAAGAGTATGTATTAAGACAGTAAAACGTACTTAAATCAAAACAGCACAAATTATACACTGAGTACATTAAGCATTAAAATTCTCTAAGTTTGTTGGATATTCATTGATGAGGAATACACTAGTGGCCCCAACATGCACTCCCATTTTATCCTAATGGCTTTTGGCAAAAAATTATTACATTCATACAATTGTATTTAATAAAGACCATTATTTTAGCTTCCAGTCAATTCTCATAATATACATTTTAGTACTTTGTTACACAATAGCTAGCTATATGAAACCCAAATTTTATAGCAAACTGGTATTTCCAAGTTTAAAGTGATATTGTCTATATCAAGAACTAAACATCAGGAAAGCTTAAAGAGCATACATGACACAAATGACTCTTAATACCACAATGATTACAGGAAGAAATGATAGGTTTTATGAGATCCAGAATAAAGCATCTGCTGGTCTGCAACACTTCATATGCAGTGTTCATAGCTTATTATAAACAGGTTATCTGAAAATTACTCTGTACTCAGAGAGAGGTAATGGGCAGGGCAGTCCAAGAAGGAAGTTAATGGTTTTAAAATGGAATGGTTTGTACAAATACTACTGACATTATTGAAGAGTAGTCATGACGCCCACATTGAAATGTTAACTGTGGGAGCAATAACACTCAGGATGTAAGGTTATAAATGGTTCAATTATGTAGGTGTGCTAATTAGTAAAGGCCAAGGCCACCCTTACTCGAAAGCCAGGAGTATCTGACTCTAGGGTTCGGTGCTTATCTCCACTTATAGCCAAAGAACCAGCATTGTCTGTGTCTGCAGATGTTTCCGTAGTCATGTGGTAGGCATGACTAGACACTGGAGTGCACAGAATGCTGTTACCTTTCCCGCTGAGGTGGCACGTATTTATCTACTTGCAATTTTTTGCTTGCAGACTGATAGGTTGGCAGGAGCTGGGACAGAGACAGAAGTTCACTCCATCGTGCAGCACTCAGGTCTTGAACTACTGACTTGCCAACCTTCCAGTCGTCAAGTTCAGCATCTTAACCACTAGACCACCATAGTATAATTAGTATACATGTGTTATTACAAATAATGTTTTGTCATACATAGGTAGTACATTCCACATATGCTACTTTTAAAGTTTATATCTACAAAGGTAAATTCCCTCAATTTCAGCACTCACTCTTATAAATGCATGCAGAGAGCTGTCAACATATACTTTCACACACAGATGAATATAATATAATCTGCACTCTGAACGTGACTTGTCAAAAGCAGAGCATGTATATTTTTAAAACATTACAATGACATATCAGGCATTTCATTCACACATGAATTTCTCCCTCTGGTACCACAGCCTCACTACATTTATTCACAGAAAGCAGGTTATCCTGCTATGGTAACAGAGTAGACCATACTGCCAGCGACTCAACACCGATCATCAGGCAGCAGTTAACTAATGTGACACCCCTGAGGACTAGCATCTTTGGGTGGCAAAGTCTAAAGGAAAAGGTGATGGTCTTTAAGTGGATTAAATCTCACTTGAACCCATGTTGATGGAGGGCCAAAGCTTCATCAATACTGGCCTAGGGCCGAGGAACATTTTGCGTGCCAAAAGGCTCAGGACCAGAAAGTGACTTGCAAAATTGGATCAGTGGTACGGGTGTCAAGCTGAGACATGGAAGGCAAATGGAAGACTACTAGCTTATATTGTCCCTAGGACAATCTTCATGGCTGATTGTTGTGAGGATAGCCAATATTTGGAATCGGATACGAACATCAAAGAAGGTACGACAGCTTCGCTACATAAGCTTCACTGCATATTATTCCTAGAAAGCAGGTCACAGGGAGGAAAGCCTCATAGCACCCCTTGAGCAAAATATCCAGCTCAAATGTAAAATGCTTTAACACTAATGTCCAAAAAGTCAAACTATGGTTGGGAAAGCACATAACAGTATTAAGAAAACCCTCACTGGGAGGAGGTTGTGCCCCCAAGAGGATATGTGCTAGGAGAAGGCGGCATCCTATGGAGCCTAAACAGCCTGGTCATAGCTACATATTGTGGCTATATCCCAGGTACCCGAAAGAAGCAGAGAGCATGCTGGAAGGGCAACCACTCTATATTCTGGATCTACGTGCTCATTGCATGCCATCCCAACCCTACTGGATGGTTTCCAGCTCCCTGCACTTTGTATACAACTACGTTTATAAGTACTTTGCATAAAAAGGGATAACTTCCTGCTAGTTAAGAAGAAGAGTGGAAGCAGTTACACAGCTCACTGTTTGCTGCCACATGAAGAGTGAGTAATTGTTATGGTTACTAGCAAATACATCCCATATGACTCTAAATATGGAATAAATGCATGAACCTATGTAGACAGGAAATATTATACCACAAATGTAATAGCATTTAATGAGCTAGGGCACAAAAAACATTTTTTCTAAGCCATGCCAGGTCATCCAAACAGGCATGCATAATTCACATCAACTGGCAGTGGCACCGGCTTTGTTTCAAGGAGAAGTTCATCATAGAGCAGCATGATCAAAAGAAACATCTCTTTTAAAAGCCATGAAGTGAAATGGGTGAGCTTTCAAAAATTTAGGAAAAGTTGAAAATTATAAGATCAAGCTCAAATCTCTAGGCAGGAAAGTCCAAAAGGTAGGGGCCACTACTAGAAATACCCAATCTCTTTTGAACACAATTCTGATTGATTTTAAAGTTGGGGGTGTGTGTGTCAACAAATGGGTCTTCCAACACTAATTTTAAAGCCTAGAAGCCCTAGATACTGGTGATCCTGCTAAAAATATATAAATATGAATATAAATAAATAAATAAAAGTGTCTTGAAATGCAAACAAAATCTAACTGTAATGAACACAACGTTTATAAAGTGACAGTACATTTTAAATAAACAGAATTCTTAACTGAGGTTTGTCCTCACTCTTGCAGGAATAACTGAGACCAGCAGAAAAACAAGAATGTTGTTTTCAGAAGTATCTTTAAAGATCCAAGATCAAGAAAATATAAACACAATCCTAGAATATACACATAATTTTTCAGACAGGTTTATAATGAGCCCTTGTGGCACAGTGGTTAACCTGCTGTCCTGCAGCCAAAAGGTTGTGAGTTTGATCCTGACCAGGGCTCAAGGTTGACTCAGCCGTCCATCCTTCCGAGGTCAGTTAAATTGAGTACCCAGCATGTTGGGGGCAAAATGCTAATTAACTCATGAACCGCCTAGAGTACACTAAGCGTTATGGGGCAGTATATAAGTGTGATTGCTTTGGTTTTTTGCTTTATGCATTCTGGGCATCCCTAAAAACAATAGCAATTACACTTATATACCGCCCAAAGGCACTTAGTGCACTCACTGGGCGGTTCACAAGGCAAGGGGCCTCCGGAGATCTCTGCCCCAAAGCCGGCAGGGCTGGTCTCCAGCCCTGCTGACTTTGGGGCAGAGATTAACGTTGGGGAATTTGAGGAAAACGTTTGCATTGCACAACGTTATCTTAACATTGTGCGGTGTAAGTTTTCCTAAAATTCCCCAAATGTTATCCGATGCATTTGTTATCCGAGGTATTACTGTACGTCCATACTCTATTTTGTCTGCGCCTTGAAATCCCTGAAAAGGGTTACTATAAAGCTAGAATTGAATTGACAGCACACAGTTATTATTATCACACAGTGTTTCATGTTTGGACAGTAGTAGACAATGCATTTTGTCTTTTTTTGTTAATTTGAAAAACTAGCATTTGAGAGTTATCAGTAGTCCATATTTAAAGCTGAGTATAGTTTTGATTATGAGCCATCATAGTTGACTCCACTGAAATCAGATGACAAAATTGTGCTGAACCCTCAGACTCATAAAGAAAAGGGAAAAAATATAACGTATAGTAGCCCCCCTTTAACTGTGGATTCAGTACAATTTAAATTACCCACAAGCCCAAAAATATTTAGAAAAAAAATATCTCAGAAATATACGTATTTTCAAGGTTGATCACTAGAGAACACTGTCTGCAATAATAATTTCATGTGAGAAATTATTCTGGGTTGAAATGATTTTTGCTGGAGAAACTCTGCTAACCAGATGCTCGGATGAGGCTCCTTTCATGTCCCAAAGAGCTGGGACAGAACGGGCGCTCAATCCATGATGCAGTCCCCGGGTCTTGAACTGCAATGTAATATATGGAGTGTTCCTGCTTAAAAGGTACAGTGTTTTCATGAAAGGTGTTTTTCGGAAAGCCATTTCATGCACTTGAAAGACGTTTGCCTGCTTATCAGGAGACTGTTTTCTTTGGCTTCTGGCTTACGGTATATCAAAAGGATGGAGTTATTTGCCATTATACATTCACACACTTGTATGACACCAGTATGTGTAATACTGCCTTTCATGGTTTCAGGCATCAGTGGAAGATCTTGCAATGCCTTTCTCATGGATCTGGGGCAGACAGGGGGCTACTGTATAACCTTTAATTTAGAGATGCAGAAAGTAACCAAGAAGTAGTGTCATATAGTGGGTAGTATTGGACTAAGACTCAAGATACCTACGTTCAAGCCTCTCATTTGCCTGTGGAAACTCACTGGTAGTAAACCCATTCTAGAACATCCCATATCCTTCGGAAACTCTTTAGAGCCACCAGCTACTGTAAAATGGAAGCAAATTGATGGCACACAACAGCAGAAAGCAACCTGAGACCGAAAGGCTGGTTTCCAGATAACCAAGGCAGTTTCATGTTCAGTCAACCTAACTCTAATTCTGTTATCCTAACTCCTGAGTGCTATTTTCCCTAATTCTTAGTTCATTGTAGGCCACTAGAGCAGTGTTTCCCAACATGGAGCCCACCACAGGGGGCTTCAACTCCCAGAAGCCCAAGTCAGGGCATTGGCTGATCAGTGCTTTGGGGAACTGACTTTGACTTCTGGGAATTGAAATCCAAAAACCAAAGGTCGGGAAACACTGCATTAGAGGGTTGCTAGTCATTTATAATTACTTAGTCTGTACGTTTAAAATCTATCGTCAATTTTAAATTTTTAACAATTTAATACAAGATAACAGGAGGAGGAGGAGGAGGAGGAAAGACTATGTCCAAGCAATCCTTTAAAATAAAAAGGTCAAACTTTAGTGCTCTGAGTTGTACATCCTACAGGTTGATCCAAAGTTCACTGCGAATTCTGGCAGGTACTCTTCTCCTACATTAAACAGAAACACCAACAGCACTTCCACTTCTAATTCTATGAATTGGCTCATGCTGCAGTATGCTGAAGAGGTGGTATAATGCCGCTAAAATGCACTTAAGCTCATGTTGGAGTGTGACCAATTATTTTAAATGTATTTATGTAACAGCCTCCATCTAATTTTACATAGAGGAGTTTTCCCATTTTATTTTGACGTTGTTTCAGAGAGTCTGAAGTTTTTGAAGTACTGTATTTTATACATTGCCCAAAGTTATTCCTTAATTATTTAAAAATCATCATCATCATCATCATCATCATCATCATCATCATCATCATCATCATCATCATTATTATTATTATTATTATTATTATTATTATTATTACTATTATTATTATTATTATTATAAAGGATCCTATGAATCAAGGCCGATTTCCACTTGATTTTAGGAAACCAGAATTTATTTATTTACAATACTTATATATAATAAATATATTTATTTACAATATTTATATATTTCTCAGCATAACTTACTCATGGGATATCATAAGGATAAAATAACTCAGTGAATACTGTCCTAAGCAGCTTTCAGGAAAACAAACAAAGGCTAGCTACAAGCCTGAGAAACAGTCAGACAGAGACAGATAAATGTTGTCAGTCTCTTGTCAAGCAATTGCAACAGACTTTCAAGAACATCTTTCAGCTGTGCTTTCAAATCCCTGCACAAAGGGCTTCTCTTACTGACTACTTTTGCACACTTATCAGCATCTGTTCTGTATTATTCATACCCACAATAATTGCTGGATTTCTAGATTATTATTAGCAAGAGAACTTTTTATTTATAGTCATGATCAAAGTACAATCAGTAATAGCTGGGATGCTAAGCAGGATATATATGACAAGTGTATAGATTGGCTTAAATTTCTTACATAGCAGCAAACAATGCCTAGAGATTCAGAAGCTTGACACTTACATGCAAATGATACATCTGGCCAGGATGCCCCCAGAAGAAGAGAATGGTAAAGCACTTCTGTGTATTCTCTACCTTAAAAACCCTGGAAAGAGTCGCCATACATCCAAATTCACTTGACGGCATGCAATTATTTTATGTGCACACTAACCTGATCAGCTGCCACTTGCAGTCAGACCAGGCACTTCAAAAAAGAGGTTTTTTTCTAGGTTCAATAGTAAACTTAGTAATGATATACCCAGATACAGTATATGGAAATAAAAACCACCTTTGAATTCAAACCCACAATAAGACTTTTTTTGTAACATATTCATGAGGGAATATGAATCGGTATTAAATACTGAAACAACCACACACATTCACAGAAATGAAACCTAAGACCAATGATAGTGAAATATAACTTCCAACACCATAAGCAGCATACACCTATGTCTTGACTGAACTGTTGCAAATTAAATTATGCTCATTGGATTCTCACTGGCACAGAATGCTGGGCTACACTGGTCTCTCATCTAATCCAGTGTGGCTCTTCTTCTTACAGAGAATCTAAAGTGAAAAACTAAAGAATTAAGCTGAAAGGTTTTTGACATCCTGTAAGAAAAAAAAACTTTCTCTCCTTTGGGTGATTTTTCAGGAAATGTCCAAAGGGGATAAAGAGCATTTATAAAACAGAAGTGCAACTATCACTGATGTCGCAACCTTGCTCTCCTAACACAGGCTGTGCATCCTGCAGACGAACAGCTGCATACATCTCTCAATCTTCTTTCATACAGCCCTTTCACTGGTTTCAAAAGCCTGCTGCTAACAATTAGTTCAAACCTCCTGGCAGTCTACTTGGTAGAGAGGCACAGAAAGGTAGAAAAGAGAGAGAGGAAAGGAAAGGGTGAGAGGGACCATAAACCACCTGCTTACTTTGGGTTAAGGCCCTGACTGGCTTCTGACTTGCAGAACGTCTACATGAGCCCCAACAGATTATCAGAAAGAATGCAGCCTTTGCCTATTTTCCAGGGAACAGAAGAACACCAGAATGAACTTTTTCACAGTCCTGTTCCATCACTTTCAATGCATCTCCCTTTTTCTTAAGTTTGTGCAATGACCACCGATGGCCCTCAATGTATCTTAGCTTCATTTGCTCTCAGGGACACTGTCGTGTAGCTGAATCTCCTTGGCCACGTGCTGGTATTCTGGGGATGGAGAGGGGGTACTAAAGCAACAGCCAACTGCAGCAGAAAACAGCAACAGATGGGAAAGAAAAGGGTAGGTTTCCAGGCTAGGGGATATTCTGCTAATATTTTTCTAATATGACAACCCTTTACTTCTGATCAGAAAATATTTGCTACTTAGCAAATGTTCAACAGAACTTACAGAGAAGTTGACTCATCAAATTCTGACTGATTCGGTGCACCTATTTTATTTGTAGCTTACCAGCTTTTAGCCAATGTTTGAGTTCCTGTACTAACTTGTTTCAATTTTAAAATATCCCAATTACTCCATAGAGTTCCATGTATGTTGACAATACTCACCAGAAACAAAACACTGAAACAATAATTAACTGTATATTTTAAACATTTACAGAGGAATATATTCTAAGTTAAATTTGCATCTTTTGGTAGATCACTGTATATATTTGCAGTAGAATGGCAAGAATTTCATCTTAACAATTGTCTAACAAGAGCAGTAATAAAATAACTGCCCTCCGTCTGCCAGAACATATTACTGAAATAAAGAATGCTTAGTAAATGGGAATAGATTTTTGTAAGGCAAGACTATGAGCTCCATTCAGTTCTGATACTCAGAATAAAATATTGGAGTCAGAATTCAAAGTGTTTTACATCTGAGTCTAATAAAATTCAGTAAAAATTAAAGTAGGTTCTTCTAAAAAGCTTTAAAACTGTTACCACTATTGTAACAAAATGCTATAATGAGCATCTGTAAAACTGTTTCAACTTTCAGGTTGCAATTCTGTACTATTTTACCTGTGAGTAGTTACCTGCTCCCTGGAATTCAGGCAAGTCTGAAAAGCACTGTCAGCTCCATTTAAAATAACAGGATTTATTTCTGAGCAAACATGTAGTGAGTTGCATTATTAAAATGTGCTATATCTGAAAATAATTTTAACACTGAGAATCTGATTGAAATTCACTCCCTTATTTTTAAAATGTTTGTCTTTTCATTCAAATGTTGCCTTATGTACTTTAAACACAGGTTTATTTCTTCACAGCAATAAAAATAGCATAGGTGAATTCCTAGCAATTTAAAGTATCTATGTCAAATGAAAGACTCAGATTTTTCAGAGTTAAATCATATTTTATCCATGTTAATTTGAGTTGGGCCATATTACCAGTGCAATGCTAAGTATGCTTACTCAGAAATAAGTTCTACTAAGAGGAATGGAACTTAATTCCTAGTAGGTATGCACAGGATAATACCAAGTATTTAAAAAGGCTTAATTTATTATGTAGCTCCTTCCTGTTGGAAGCTATTTTGAAACTATGTGTATACTTCTAACCGTTCCAGTCAACAAATAGGTTTGTTTTATTTGCAAGTACAGTACAAGGAAATGGGATTACCATAGGCAAATTGGTACATATCATCTTACTTTTCTAGCGCTTATATACTTATTGCTACACAAGATCTTTTTCCAGGTGCTAATAGAAAAATCAATTTTATATAATAGCAGCTGGGATCGCTTTAAATATCACAGCTGCCAGAGCTTGAAAATAACTGATTTGAACATGGCCGCTGCCTTGAAAACATAGGAAAATGGAAACACAACTGTTCTGTATACATTATCTTTTTTGACAGCCAAACTTCCAGTATGAATGGCAATATCACTACACAGATATCTAATAACAGGTTGCAGCTATACCAATAACATGCAGTCATGCTATACCAATGGAGAATGAATGGAATTTATTTCCCATACAAGGCACTGGACAGACTCATTGCAGTAACATTTTTATATGCATGTACAGGTCAGCTGAGATATTTTTAATTGCCAAAATAATATCAACTCTGAAATTCTATTTCAAAATCAGCTAGTCTGTTTATGCAAGTACTGTATCTGAAAGGCAAACCAGCAAACCAGTTAAATAACTGATATTATAAATACAAAGAGTTTCTAATTCTAGAAATGAAGAGGTTGAATTAAGATAAAATTTTGGAATTTTTTGCACTCCATAGAAAAACCACAAAAAATGTAACAATATCCTTCCTGACTGTCAAAATCTGTAACTACCTGGGGCAGCTATAAATCAATTCAGGATGAATGTACTAATGGGATTTTCCTCAATCCTAATCCAATGGCACTAATTTAAAGATTAAATAAGTATAATAAAAGGACTTAAATTTGAATTAATAAAATTAATATGTAGTTCTTAACTTCTCATCTGACATGTGTTAGACTTGAAGTCAAACACAGAAGTCAAACTCTGTCAAAAATGTTATAATAATAATTCAGTGTCAGAGATTACTCCGGGTTGAAAGGATTTTTTTTAAAAAAGGGATGGCCGAATGAGTCTCCTTTCATGTCCCCAAGTGCAGCTCTTGGGTTTCAAAACCTTCCAGTCACCAGCTCAGAGTCTTAACTACTAAGCTACTGGGGGAGTGCTATGGATAAGAGGTAGATAGATGTGTCACTTATTGCATGCATGACACTCTGTATGAGCTCAAAAGCCCTTTCTTTGTTATTAATCCATGTGGTCCAGCATTGTGCTTTGGTATTTAAAACAAGATGTAAGCTGTATTTGTAAATGTGCATATGACATAAAACCAATAATTTATTTTGAAAGTCTCTGGGCCAGCTATTGCTTGGGCCATAAAATTCAATAAACTACATGGGGCAAAAAAAATGTGGGGGGGGGGAAGAGATTCCAGCCTACCTTAAAGAAGTACCTACCTACCTACCTATGAAAGACATAACTATTGATATTTTATGTGTAAGCTCTCTTACTGACAATGGGCACATATAATGCTGCTAAATTATCTAACACCAGCACAGAACATCAGAAAGATTATGTTGTGGTCCATAAAGATCGTTTCACTATTACAAAGGTGAAAACAGAATCTTGAACTGAGAGCAGCTTTTTAAAAATTCACGACATCACTTATAACACATCAAAATCTCTTTGATCTACAACCATATCAAAAGGAAATGAAAAAGAACAAGGTAAGTCATTGTCACTGATCTACGTGTTTTTTGAAAAAGCCACCCAAATCTGCAATGCTTATTACAAACAGTTATATTTTCAAACAAAAGCCACATTACAGCTCAGAATTTGATATAAAGACATGTCAGGAGAATTTAAGACCACATAACTGTGTCCTGGATTATGTCTCATATTCTACATCAAGACTGCCATTTTTGGGGAAGACGTTTACTTATAAATTTTATTTATGAAATAAATCCCAATGTTCTCCATTTAATTTAAAGCAAAAATTACTTTCTTTACTCTTAAAGCAAAACAAGCTTGCTTCTGTGTTAGTCTACTTGCCTGTGTAACTATGTGGATGTTCAGGTCTCATATGATTCATATATGGATGCAGTTAGAAAAAAGCTAATAAAGAGAAAAAAATCTAAACAAATTTGGTAACGTGCATATTTTTCATTTCAAGTATTAATTCTCATTCTATATAAAAGCTTCAGGGCTAACTTCAAAAAAAAAATGTACCAACAATACAAAGCTATGTATATTTACTCAATGCAAGCTATACCAAATTCAGTGAAACTTATTCCCAGGTAAACATTTACAGGAATAGGTGTTTTTTGGAGCTCTTTCTATCACATTCACTGCCCTTCCCGTATACTCAGCATCTGTCGTCAAAAACAGCCTAAAGAATCACAGTAACGCTGTATGTTTTTCTCCATCTACTGGAATTATTGTAACAGGTGCAGTGGTAATAATATGCTGGGCAATCAATTTTCCCCCTGCTGATCTGTCACTTTAGCTTAATAATGCTATTAAGAATGTAAACATTTCTGCAATTTATATTTAAAAGTCAATAAAATAATGGGGTGCATTACTTATCCTTTTTAATTTTTAAGTAATATATTTGATTATTTTAATCATGTCATCCTTAAATGTATGGGTTTAGATATGTGGCCTAGGTTGGATGTGGCTCCCCCCCCCCTCCTCTTTCATTAAGAGCTACAGAGCATTTCTGCCTTATGTACTTAAAAACAGAGATTATTTAGGAACAATCATTCTGTTTGATTATTCTTAAAGACAAGGAAATATATCTCACATTAAAGAGCAATGATATCATAACTGACCTCAAAAGCATCTGACCCACAGCAATCAAATACAATAACTTTGTAATAATAAGTATCAGCTACACAGAGCTATTTTAAATGTAATTAAAGAGAGTTAGCTAACAGGTGCAAATTATATATTTATATTTTTTTTCCTATAAAAATGGGGTAAGACAATAATAAGCCTTATTATTCAAGGCGTTTTTAATATATTGGCAATATTGTTAGTACTTCAAGTTTGGTAGTCTATAATTTTCAATAAAATATCGATAGAGGTGAAAAAGCCAAGGCAAATGTTAGGCCAGATTGTTAACATCCTCTTTGCATTTGCAGGTCAACTACAATGGAAGCAGCTGGAATCTAACATTCTCCATGCTGCCCAACCAATTACTTCAACATTTCCTTTTCTCAGGACAAGTGTAATTTGGTCTCTATGAAAGCACAGCTTTGGTCCCCTGAGAATGACAGGCAAAGGCTACATATTTCTGGTATGTCTGAACAGTGACATCTCACAACACAGGTCTTCATTTGTTATCTCACCGCTTTGTTGTGCTTGTTTTGGGTTAAACGTTGAAAGACTCTATACGCTTGGATATTTACAGTAGTTTCATTTCTGCATAGGCTATAAAAATGGTGCAGGTGTACAACATTTCCTCTTTCCAACTTTTTTATTAATCTTTTGGGCCATCACACAAATAAAGCAAAAGCTGGAGGAGGGGAGATATCAGTCTTACTTTTACATTCACATGGACACAAGACAGATGATTGGATGGACGGACAGAGAAACAGACAATATTACTTTATGTACTATATTCTGATAGTATTACACATATTATATATGAGGTGTAGTTACACTCATACAATATACCACCACATGTATTATTATAAACAAACTGATATGTTATTGTAAGTTGATTGTACCTTGCAGAATTTAAAAACCAGTGGCATAACAATACCACAACAGTCAACATGAGCAATAACAGTAGCAGTAAATGATTTACCTTTAAGTCAAGGTATGTTTACATGTAAAGGTAAAGGTTTTCCTTTACATGAGCAGCCATGCATATGGAAGATATGAGATGTATTTGGTAAGTGAAGGATATCAAATTACTTTTGCTGTGTACTTCTAGTGTGCTTGTTGTAACCACTTATTTTACAAAGTATAGATAACTTTAGATAATTGAATTAATATCAACACATGGGAGTTTCAACATTATGTCAGTACCAAAACAGGTGGGGGTGTAAATTTGGCAACAAAAGTGTAGATTCATGGAAGAATCTAAAAAGTGCACATGGACCTTATCCAAGTTTGATTCTTTATAACCTCTTTATGATCCACATGCCTGGATTATTGGAACTGAAATATTAAAATACATTAACATAATATATGATTTCTATAAATTTTCAGTAGTTCTATACCTGTCAGCCAGCTTTATCTGTTTTCTTAACACTTTCCCCCATCCTAACATGTGCTTTAAGACGAACATTCCCAGAGCACACGGGAAGCTTGTTGGAAGCAAATCTGGACGAACTGTCCAGGTAAAATAAAACTGTAGTCGATCCACAATCTAGTAAAAGTGAATTAGCAGAAACTAAACCAATTTCATCCCAATGACTACAGCTGGACTAGACTGTTTCAACCAAGGGATGGCAATTTTGTCAGGTTATAGATCAGGCCAACAGTATCCCACGCTGTTTTGTAGTACACAAAGGATTCCTAGACGTGCAGATGCTGCATAGAAAGCACAGCAGTTACTTTTTCTAAAAACTTCCCTACTCACAAGATTTTTGTACAAATCCCTATCTGTAAACGAACACAGTGCTATTCCAGACAACCTTTTTCTATTTTTCACTCGTTCAAAGCACAGCTTGGTATAATATCTCTATATCCCAGGTCCTTGACATACGACAGCAATTTTACAGTAAACTAAGTATAACATGAACCAGACATTTTCTTGAACAGGAAACAAACGGCTCTTCTGGACAATTTCCTGTAGATCACTTGGAAAGGTATTTAAAGATTGTACAGGCATAAGCATTTTAAATTAATGCCATTTTCCTCCCCAGAACAAAATATATACAGTACTCATATTTTAAGAATACGGTACAGTATTTTTCTTAAAAGTAACATGCATTAATTTTTCAGATTTACCCCATCAATTTATTACTAAGCTAATAAAATCACTATTTATTTATTTTCTTATTAAAAATGTAGATAATATTCTTATGCATACATATCATGTAGTAAACAACACACGGTATGCTACAATGCATGTGAGTGCTTTGAGACTAGAGAAAGCTGCTTTCAGAAATGATGATTTAATCAGGCTCACTCCTTTAAACATTTCAAAAATTATCTTCCAAGCTAATTCAGTCAATAAATAAAATAATAATTTAATTTACCACCATAATTTGTAAAGGTTTGGGTCAATGTTTAAAAATAGTAATATATTTGAGAAGAACGAATTTCATTTCCCCCCTGCATACCATTCGACATGGAAGGTTCCATGTTTAGATGTTAAAAACATCACATACAACACAGGGAATACATACAGAGAAAAATGTTTTTAACAGTAACATACCCAGTTGTCTTCTTTTCATTTCCATTTTTTGTGTGAGAGCAATGGTTATTTCTTAAAACTATTATAAATTAAATTAAGCAGTGAATTAAAGTAACAGCACTGGGGAAAAAGCCCCAAACTAGCTGTCCCGCTTTGTCACAAGGTAAGAAAACACACATAAAAATAATGATCTATAATTTACATTTACAAATGTTAACGGTGCTATTGTCTGGGAAAATGAAATAACTACTTTCACATGGATCAAATCTGTGATACAAGCAGGTTTAAGCCCCCTGATTTCACTGGGATTTTCTACTATTAAGAGATATCATCTGGCGTGTTAGTGCTTAACGTAGTTTAAACATACATCAATATACACAAAATGAGATACAAATAGGGAACGTGGAATCTTTGGGGGTCTGGGGTTGGATTAAGTATAAATATATCTGACAGTTGTTGTTTTTTTTAAATGTACTATTATGACCCTCCACCATTTGCATCTTTTTGCTCTCTATTTATTACAGTCAGTAGAGAGAATGATATTATTTGAGTATTTGCAGCAACAATATTTTGGCCTATTTATCTCCATATAGCCAGAAAGGTCCATAATAAAAATATCATACAAAATGCAAACACTGAAACTCATTAGTGTTTATTTTTTATGATTTGATGACTTCACAAATAACTATTTTAAAACAACTAGTTGGTGAGATGGCTTGAGGTTTGTTAGGATAATGTATACAAATAGTAATTATGATAATTATAGGGTGATTAAACACATGCACAAGAAGATGAGAGCTAATGATGAGATCTTAATATACTGTTAAGTTAAAGTTTTGCCACTTTTGTTTTTAGTTTCATTTGCAATAATGTAATCCTTGCTACAATTAAATTCTTTCATATACAGTGTATGCCATTTGATCAACAACTAATTGATGATCAATAATAATTTTTTGCTAAAACTACTCAATATAAAAATTTAAAAATTGTTTTAGATCATATATATTTTAGTACCTTAGAGCTTCAAGAAATTAAGTTTTAAAAGATAGGAGGTTTTGACATATCATCTATCAAATAGTGTTCAAGAACCTGAAGTATGTATTGTTGAAATAAATGAAAGGCCTAATAAATTATTAGTTAAAACTATATGATCATATGTTCAACTACACATATACAATAATATGTAGCATTTCTTCTGAACTTATTTTTAAAAAGTATTTCAAATGCAAAGTAATAAATGTTGTAATCAGTGGAATGAGGGAAACATCGTATGAAGATAGTAGATAACGGGAACAACAGGTGAATGTGGGAAAATAAATTGTTATTTCGGCCAATAACGTAACACCTTTGTTATAAAAAAGAGCAATTCAAAAAGTCATTTTGATGTATTTAAAAATACCTTTTCGAAACAATGAGAAACTTTATTCCCATCATTCTCCTCTTCTCAAACTAATATAAACAGAGGTCTGGAGTAATTCCACTTTTTTCTCTTTTTTGTTTATTCCCAGGGAACACTTGCTTCCGCTAGCTGCTCTCACTTCAGAGAATTCAAACTGAATTTAAACCAGTAATTGGCTTGTCAAAGGGGTCAAGATGATGATTACAAATTTCAAAGTAAGCTTTGTCTTAAGATAAAAACTCATGTGGCATACTATTGGTTGCATTTTTGTCCAGCAGTTTGGAAGATGCACATCACTCAAAACAAAACCTAGTTTTTCCCCAGTAGGCATTCTAAACACTGATGCAGGGCATATACAATCTCTGCAAGATGCTTGGCTCCAGACCAAGAGCTTCACAATGTATAATCCAAACTAGAACAATACTAGCCATATAAAAGCTACCCGTCTCCCAGAGGAGTAAAATATAGCCCCCTTTCCCACCATTTGCCAAGATTCTGGTCTCATCTACAAAGGTTCTTTAACTTTACCAAGCTGACTGATGCCTCTTCACAGAGCAAAATTAAAGGATGTTACAGTGTTCGGGATTTTAAAACTGCCCTCTGCTGATACCACCAGCATTTACTTTCACACTTCCCATCCCCACAATTTCATATGCACGTCTGAGTGTAAAGTTTGCTGCTTTTTCTTGTTGAACACACACTAACAGATTTGTTTTTAATAAATGTCATTTAACAGTTCCTATAAATACATTTCCTCTGACAGTGATCTTGATTTTTATGAGGACCATCCTCCCTTTCTACCTTTCCCTCCCCTCTCCAAAATCTACCCCATCTGAACATATCCAGTAACTGGGGAGCAGAAGGGATGGCTTACTAGCAGCATGATGTCACTTTCAGCATTTTCCTTCACTATATCCATGAACTAAACAGATGAAATTGAACTGTATTAGAAGCCTGTGTTCACTTTTAATTTTTTCTTACTTCTGAGAAAGTTTTTCAACTTCAAACTCACAATAATAAAATAGCAACAGCAACATTTCACCAACAAGCTGTCTCTATGCTACATCAAAATTATTGTTATGAAAAGTGAAGAATCCAGGCTCCATATTTGAGCAAAACCTTTGTTAGGTCAATGTCAACACATATATGAAATAGGAAAAAAAGAGACAAAAAAAATCTATAAAAATTTAGTTGCCTTCTACGCTTTCTGTAGAAAAATATAGTTGTTTTTATAAATACTGGGTATTGATATTTCCTACTATGGATGTGGGCTTTTTAGAATATCACTGCTATGCCGATAATTTTTAAACACAATCCTATATATATTGTAGAAAATGTCGTCTTTTTAAAAAAGCTCTATTATCTCATATTAAATGTTCATCCTATATTTAGTTGTTTTTTTAAAAACAAACTGATTCTTTTCTTAACAAATTGCATTAATCCAAGAGATCATTTAAAAACATTAGAGATTTATTTAAGTTCACAGCTCTTGCTAGTAAGCATACTGAAGGTTGAGGAAATGGGGGAGGGAGAACCAAGCTATTTCAACAGATGTTCATTCATAAGGATGGATTTCTCATCCAAAATAATGTTATGTATATACATGTACACATACACACACACTGTTTGTATAACATAAACTCATACTCCTGGTATAATTAGTGCGCACCATCTCCATCTCTGAAAGGGGCCTTAGTTAAAGCTCTAATACTGTAGTTCCCTTTTGGCCTAACTACTTTACTCTGATTGATATCAGATGAAATACTGGGAAATTGAAACAACCCAGCCTTCAGCCTGCCTGCTGCCCCAAAACATTTACATTTAATTTCCCTGTTTTCCAGAAACACACCTCTTTACCACAAGCACCCATAAAAGACTTTTTAAAAAACCCTACCCAGTATCTTGCCAGAAAGATAATCATTTTTTTAAAAAAAAATCAACCTTGCAGATGGCCATTATAAACCTCGTACGCAAAGCCCAGACATATTTCCCCTCTTATTTTGATGGCAGAAAAGAAAGTAAGAGAATCCCAATTCAATTCCAATTTAATTTATATTTAGAAAAAAGATGAGGAAGAAGAAGAGGTAGAAGAGAGAAATGACGATGACAAATTCTAAGTAATATGAGATGAAGTTTGCAAGAAATCATTTTGTTAGACCTTATGTTTTTCTTTTTACTGAATTGCTCAATCGCATGCATGCTCAAGAGTCTTCACCTACTTTTCTCTGCTTTAATTTGCTTCTCAATTAAATGCATTCAGCTGCAAAGCCTGACTTAGGAAGCTTGCAATGCTTGTTTCAGAAAAAGAAATGCACAAATGACTTATCTGAAAAGAAAACAGAGCTCTCTCTCTCTCTCTCTCTCTGTGTTCCCTATTATTCCTACAGATAATTCAGAGAATGACTGAACGCTGCTCAGAACTGACCGACTCTGACTTAATCGGAAAGTTTGAGTGTGCAAAATGCATTTACAACCTTTCTATAGGCATCATTTTTTAAAAAAAATCAGCTTCCTGCTTTCAACAAAAACCCCTATGCTTAATACCATAACATTAACACGAATTAAACAGCTGAAAAAGAAGAGGGCACGCCTGAACAACTTTCCAAAGCAATAAATGTAGCAAAATGACTCTCATTGCTACAGACAATAAAAAAAAGACTTGTCAAAATTACACCTTTTAGTTACATCGCGAGCTTACCGCTTTCCCATTATAGTAGTACATCAAAGAGTTTCCGCCCATGCCAGGGATTGTGTATGCGCAATACATGGCCGCGTAGTCGCTTTTGCAGTCCCCCACTCTTTTAACAACTTTTTCTTTCGAACTCTCGCTGTCCCTTTTTTTCACAACAATTCCTTCAGTCGCATTTTCCCATATGGCCTGGCCAAGCATGGTGCATATGCAAAGCTGGGAGAAACCATTCCTGACGTTAGGGGGAGGGGGGGGCGGGCGGGTGAAAAAGGAGGTGGTGGCTCTCGTCGGACTGTCAGAGAGTTAACTTTCCCCCAGCAAAAAAAGAAAAGAAAAGCTGCAAGCCTTCCCACTAGTCCCCGATTTAGCTGCAATTCCTAATGCGCACAAGAGAGAGCTCCAACTTTTCCCGGGATCCCCCCCCCCTCTAGTTGCTGGAATAACGCGGATTCTTTGAAGATTTCTCTTCCCTACCTCCCAAAATAAAATCTCTCCCCCTCTCTCCCCCCCCCAAAAAAGTTCCAGACACCCTTTTTTCTTCTTTCCTAAAATTTCCACTCAACTGCCTTAGGGTAAAAGTGGAATATAGGGTCCATTATGGAAGAGAATACAAATGCAGTTAATTGACTCCCCCCTCGCTCTCTCTCTCTCTCTCTCTCCCTCTCTTTCTTTTTTTGTTTTAATTTGATTAAAAAGCGAGTGGCAGGAAGGGAATCGTATGATGCACATCTAATAACTCTACCATCTGTCTCTGCTGCTGGCTAGCTCCCAGCATTGTACGCAGCTGCCTGAGAACTCGACTCAGAGAAGAAGGGGGAGATGGAGATAAACACACACACACACACACACACACACACACACACACACACACACACACACACACACACACACACACACACACACACACACATCTCTGACCTCACTCAAAAGGAAAGGAGAAGCCCTGCCTGGTCAACAACCTACAAAATGAAGGCTGAGCATGAAACAGAAACATTGCCTTCCACTCAGCCTAGCCTTTTACATTTCTTTCTTTCTTTCTTTCCAAGAGTCACTGGCTTTCTTTTAGAAGCAGGAAATAGGTTAGAATCGGTAGAACTTGATTCAGCTACAAAGCTGGTACATTTGCTTAAAGGGACATCCACCGAGGGATGGATTTCAGACACCCTAATTGAACACTTGCTCTTTTCTTTCTTTCTTTCTTTCTTTGGCTTAAGCAAAGGAAAGGCTTTTTAGGGGTTTGGACTCCAACCCCATCCCCCAAGCAGTTTTTGCATGCTGAACTTAAAAACTGGTTACCACTGTCGCTGACCCATGTATTAGAAATGAAATGGGCTTTCTTGCTGGACTAGGGAAAGGATTTGTAATTGCATCCTTTTAAAAAGTATTATTAAGGTGAAGAAAGAACCCTGCCAATATGGCATGGTCAGTATAAACCTCACAAATGGTTACTTGGTCTACACTTTTTTTGTTGTTGCACTCAACATTTAAAGAAATAAGACATGTTTGCTGCACAATGAGACACTAGTGGGTGGATCCTGCCCTTTAATTTCCTTTTATACTTCTACATGCTAAACCAAAAATGGGAAGAGAGGTTAAGAGACAGAGGGAGGGAGAGAGATTGGGACCGGCTTGAGCTTGCCAAATTCAGAGCATCACAGGAAAGGAGGCCCCTCGGGAATTGATCCCAAATGAAACTAAATAATTTGCATATGCTGAAGCAAATGCCATCTGAGCATACAGCTAGTCTCCAGAATCAACTTTAATAATTCAAAGCACCTATTTCCTTACTACTCAACATGGTAACAAAACACATACAGTATTAATAAACAGCAAGCAGTAGCAATGTCAGTTCGGGGTAGCCATCTTTTGCTAACGTTAAAGTTTTATTTTATACTCTCTCTACACAGCTACATAAGACTGTGTGTCTATATGTATGTTTTAAAGAAGAAAGAGGGGGCAGAGAGGTTTACCTTAACTTTCTTGCTCTGCCTTTATTTGGGAAGTCCCAAGAGATTTGATTAAACAGTTACTGAATTATACTCATACACGTCATTCACATTGCAAGCTTTGAGAATGTATTTTCCTCATTAGAACAGTTAGTTGTCAATTTGACAGGATCACAATTATAACCTATAAGACACTCTCTGTGTATAATGCATAAGGCCACAAAATCCAGGTAAGATAGGTCTGCATGCCACCGAAATTATAACTTTCACGTGAAGATGAAGCAAGAGACAGGAGAGCTCTCATAGCATTTAAGTTCAGAACTCATAACTTCAGCTGAAAACAAATTTTAATTACCTGATTTATCTATTGAAAATATCCATAGCCATTTAAAATAGAACAAAAACATACACCAAGCATAACAATATTTGTTTCAGCAGTAATACAGATGTCATAGTTTCAAGTTTTCAAAAATTTAGGACTCTGGTCCTTTTAATTATCTTCACACTGTGATGTGTGTGCATGTGTGTGCGAAAATCCACAATGTTTTGGATTAGTATAATATGCAATTAACATTTGATTCTAATAAAAGTTTACCCCAAAAACTAGATTTGATTGACTTCTAAGCTACTAAATTCACTCTAATCAGTTCACAGCCACTGAAAGAAACCTCTAAAATCGGACTAACACTATAAGCTTTAATTATTGGCACCAGATAATTATGAAATTTTATGTTCAAGTACAAATTAATGGGAGATAGGTCACACTGAAGAAAAGCTCTTAAATAATGACCTTTAGAACCAGACTCACTGCAGTTCAAAATGTAGTTGCTTTTGGCAAGCTGGGGGTAAACAACTCCTTTTGGGCATCTGTACACTGATGCAGTTAAGCTATAGAATGCCTGATGCTTCTCTACTACCCCTACTGCTTCTCCTTCTTTCTCCTCTTCCAGATCTCAACCTATTTTGTGGCAGAAATGCAGTCTAATTGCACTCTGGTATCATTTCTATAATACATAAAAATGTGAGAGACATAGACTAAATGTTTAAGGTGTTCTTTTATTTGTTTAGTATTCCTCACAGACCTGGTCCTAGGGTAAAACCTTTAGTCAAAGCAAAACCTTGCATGTTATGAATCCACTTCCTAAATCTGAGATTCCACTCACGGACAGCTTAGTACCTCTTCCAAGTCCAGTTTACCCAACCTAGTGCCTTCCAGATGTTTGCAACATCAACTCTCAAAAGTTGCAGATGCAGCACTGTGGTGGCTTAGTGGTTAAGATGCTGAGCTTGGAGACTGGATGGTCAGGTTTTCATACCTGAGTGCTGCACAACTGATCTTAGTCCTAATTTGGGCATCTCGTGAGCAGAGTTTCTGCAGCAAAAATCCTTTCAACCCAGAGTAATTTCTGACACGAAATTTATTAGCACAATCAGTGTAGTTCAGCCATCAGAAGAGTATATTTTACTTTGTACAAACATGAAGGAACATGCTAGTTTTGCCAATTTTCTGTGACACATCTGTCCTGGCCCCTGCCTAAAGTTCATATATTGAATTTGAAGGGCCTTTTTAATTGTGTCAGAAGCACACAAAGGTGCTTTCTGGCTTGAAAGGATTTTTACTGGAGGAACTCTGCTCAGGGGATGCCTGAATGAGGCTCCTTTCATGTTCCTAAGATCTATTCCCACTGAACTGGTTCCTATTTATCTACTTCTAATTTCTTGCTTTCAAACTGCTAGGTTGGCAGGAGACAGAGATGGGTGCCCATTCTGTCATGCAGTACTCTTGAACTGCCAATTTGCCAACCTTCCAGCTAGCAAGGCAAGCTTCTTAACCATTGAGCCACTACAGTCCCTGATTTGAAGTTAATAGATGTGGACAATCTAGATAGATTCCCACACATACAGGTGCCCTGGGATGTCCAGTTTGTATGCCACAAAAAATATAGAATATTGGGATCTATGCATGTAGCCTACATATACAAACACATGAATGTCTAGAAAGAAGCACATCAGGCTTATGCAAGCCTTTCTTCATAACCTTACACAAATAATGAACATCTGGTCAGAGCTTCTTCCAGTTAAAATGGCATATTTCACGAAATGAAGTGTACATTGTTTCTTTTGCTGGCAAATTAAAAAGTGTTTCTGGGAAACACCCAGAGAAGCAGGGAGGCCATTTTGGCGCTAGATACTGAAATAACCAAATATACACCTGGCAGGTTCTGTGAATAAAAGCTAAAAGTGAAATAAATTCCATGGCTTCTACAAATTTCCAATTGACACATTCCAATTTAAGGTCCACTGTGCCTATGCACCTTTGCTCACCTTCATATTAAAACCAAAGTCCACAAACTAGATTCACATATAAAGAGTTATGTCTGGTATGGTTTCACACAGGCCCACACAATTTCAGCAGCAGAACATGGAGACAAAAGTGCTACAAGTAACAGTGTTAATTGCAACATGCTATTTCTGGGGCATGTTGTTGTTGTTGTTCAGTCGCACAGTCGATTCTGACCCTTTGTGACCCCATGGACCATTTTCCTCCAGGCACCTCTGTCCTCCACCATCCTCCTCAGCCCACCAAGCTGTGTGCCCATTGTGTCCACAATACCATCTAGCCATCTCATCTTTGGATGCCCCCTTCTTCTCTTGCCCTCCACCTTTCCCAGCATCAAGGCCTTCTCAAGTGAGTCCTCCCTTCTCATTTGATGTCCAAAGTACTTTAGCTCCATCTTCACTATTTGTCACTCCAATGAACAATCAGGATTAATTTCTTCCAGTATTGACCCATTTGTTCTCTTTGCTGTCCAAGGGATTCTCAGGACTCTCCTCCAACACCACATCTCAAAGGTATCTATTCTTCTGCGCTCAGCCTTCCTAATGGTCTACCATTGCTTTGACTATGCGAATTTTTGTTTTCAAGGTGATGTCTCTACTTTTCACTATATTCCCCAGGTTTCTCATAGCTTGTCTACCCATAATCAGTTGTCTTTTTATTTCATGGCTACAGTCGCCATCTGCAGTGATCTTAGATCCCAGGAAAGTAAAATCTGTCACTGCTTCTACTTCTTCCCCATCTATTTTCCAGGGACTGATCGGACATGTTGCCATTATCTTGGTTTTCTTGATATTAAGTCTCAAGCCAGCTTTTGCATTCTCCTCCTTCAATCCAATCAAGAGGGGCATAGGAGGATAATAATTTTTTTTATATAAAGTAACAACTGGAATCATTGTTTCTATGATGTGTGTTTTGAATTCATGTTAATTCATTTATTAAAAATATTTTGAAGTCGTCGGTTTTTTTTTGCCCCTTTACAATTTTCAGTGCATTTTTCTAAAATAGTAAAAATGTAACTTATTAAAAAAGCCATGCTGATAATGTGTCATCAATGTGCCACCTGTAAAACAAATAGCAACACAATACTTTCAGGAATTAATGAGCAATGCCTAACATGATATATTTTTTTAAAAAACGAGAACTATTCAAACTCTGCTCAAAAAACAAATTAGAATTTTCTAGTTTCTAAAAGTGTTTGGAATCTGTATTGTTGCAAAGGGAACAGCAATAAGAATTCTTGTTTAGCCATCTTTCTGACATTTTGCATTTCCACTCCACAGACAATTAATACTGTATTTAGATAGAGAAAAATCCAAAAGCACGTTATAGTCACAGTTCTGCACTAGCATCTTGCATCTCCAAGAACTCTGATAAGCAATACTATTCACATTCAATAGCCCCAGTATTGTTTCTTATGCAAAGTCCCTAAGGATCCAGAGACTAAAACTGCAATGCTCTTTGGAAGTCACTAGGGTGTAGTACATAGCTCTTTGAATTACAGTTATGCTTTCAATGCAAACTCCAGTTCTTAACCTGTTTCTGTCTCTTTAAGTACATTATGGAACCAATATGAAGAAAAGTTCACCATGAAGACCTTTCACTAGGTAAGACAGGCAGTATAAGTAGTGATAATGCAAAAATTAGCTGGGATTGGTGCACAGAATTCTGAAGGTCATTAAAATCTGGGCAACGTTTGAGAGTATATTTTCTTCATATACAAAGGAAACTAACTTATTTTTTTTAGAGTAAGGAAGCAGTTTTGGAAGTCCCTAAAATCACAAGAATCTTTGTCCTGTTGCTCCTCATTCCTTATCCAAACTTCACCAAGCAGCTGAGCGTTTGTAACAGGGGCTGCATACTCAGAAATTAGTAATAATAAACCAGGAATGGAAATATGCTGACTAGTAGAAAAAAGCAAATTATCTGAAATGTTATTTACCTCCCCACACAATAGAACACAGAAATGGGTGAAGCCTTGTACAATGAACATATCTTGTACATTGAACTGAGCAACAGAAAATGTATCTCTTCCCATTCTAAATTAGACTTTGGGGTACCAGAATGCTATTGATGAAAATGAGAAAACTGTTAAAAATAAAAATACAGTTATCTGACAAGAAACAGCTTCCAAAAATAATAATAAATGTGTTGGTGTTTTAATCTCCTAATGCAGTACTGTGAAATTTGCATCTGGACACAACATAACTACTTTAGGGATTTTCACTGAACCAGGCAAAGGCGGTTGTTAAGCTATATTCTGTTGATCCAAAAAGCTGGTATTAATACAGATTGCTACAAAGCCAAGTTCCTAGTTATTCTAAACCAAACTACCCCAATAGGAGTCACCACTATCAAATGTTAGTATTTACAGACATTTCTTTATTTAATATTTAGGTATGTAGTGTGTGAAAGAGAAAGAGAAAAAGTGAGAGACTACAGTAAAACCCTGACTTACATAAAAACACGATTTAAACAAAAGCCTACAGAACAGAATTTTTTCGTAAGTAGGGCTTTTACTGTACTCTTCTCCATACCATAATCAACATAGTTACAATATTCTGAAAAACAAACACATTACAGGAAATAATCTGACATAGTGATTTTGGTTCCATTGGGTAGACAATTAGACTGACTCTACCTTCCTCCAGATGCCATCCAATTTACTTTGCACCTGGAAAAGATGTTGGAGGGTGGACACACACACTCTTATGTAAGCTAGCCAATGAGAAGTTGTCAATAATGCACACTTGAACAGCCATTGCCGGAAAAGAATACATGGCAAATGCATCTGAAAGTGAACCCACTGCAAGCGTGTTTTAAATGCAAAAGATAGCCAGCAGCAGAGTCAGCTCAGATTTGAAGGGAATCTGGATCACTTATCTTGGTAGGTCTTGGTGAGTAACAGCACAGCTTGGCTGCATTTATCCTCTTTTCACATTTCCCATAATGCTCACGTGATGTAAGTCCTTGACATTATGGGGAGTTACTTCTTCCTCTCATGATACTTCTTGGAATGTTAGGTCAGAAAGTTGAAGGGGCAAACTTTTAGTATTGGACCCTATCACGATGCTGGGATTCTACAAGAACATCATGTGCTCATGTTGATATTGCAGTATGGTGTTTCTGTGAATGTTGGTCTTCTAGCATATCCACAACTTTTAAAAAAAAATACATGTGTTTGCGTCAGAAGTTATCTAAATTATATTAACCTTCTCACTTGATAACCTTTCTTCTTGTTTCTTCCCTTCAAATCCACCAAAACCCTTTGCACTTGCAATGCTTCCTTGAGACTCAAGTTTAAAAGTGATATTAAGCTAACTAAATAAGCTTACCTTTGTGCAACCTGTGTAGTTTCCACTTCTAGGTGTGCACAGAAAGTTAGCCAGAGATCAATTGTCTAGGTTTATACAAAAGGTGTTCTTGGCCTGAACTTGTTGAACAAAGAAAAAAAACCCAACAAATTTGCTTGTGCAGCTGATATCTGAATGGGGGTCCAGCCCAATGACACAGCCCATGGGAGCAGAAAGATGGAATTTAAATGCAGTGGAACAAATAAACAGGCTTCAGGCGATAGGACAAATAAGTTTATTCTTGTTGTTACAACTGTGTCTGGCCGGACATCCCTCTACAGTAATGGAGCAGACCATAAAGCCAGCGACTCAACACCGGGTGTTGGGCAGCGGTAAAGAACCCAACTCCCTAAAGGGACCAACAACTATGGGCGGATGAGCCCCTTTAGGTGGGGAGATGGTCCCCTCAGTGAAGGAAATGCCACTGGAAACCATCATATTGGGCTCAACAGCAAAATGAGTGACAGAGGGATTCTGATTCCCAATGGCTATGGAGGTGGAAGAGGCCATGGCAGATGGACTGGCTTTGAAGGTGCACCTTGATAATATCCTCAAGGCTGCGGCAGTCCATTGTACTCCCGGTATTAAGTCCTGCATGTCTCATTTCATACATGCCGCAGGAGATGCCTCCGTGATCATAGTGTGTGGGTCACTTCATGGCAAGCTGGGATCCACCTTAAACAAATTCACTCCAACGGCATTTTTCCTGCTTCAGGAAAAAAAATCATTCTCAGATATGAGTTGCAGCCGACAATGACAATGTTCTTACAAGCTGTCAAGTGGCCTCAGACTTATGGTGACTCCATGAATGAGCAATCTCTAGGAGTCTTCTTAATTTCAACCTTTTCCATCTTTTTAATTTTTAAAAAAAAATGCAATAGCTTATAATATGGATTAATAGGTACAGTACCATCAAAACAGAGTAAGCTACAGAATTAAAATATAATTATACCCATTTAGGAATGCCATATTTCCCTCTCACAAAAACAGGACAGGAGTAAAGGTTGCCCTTGCTCAAAAGCCAGTCGTATCCGACTCTAGGGTTCAGTGCTCATCTCTGTTTCAAAGCCGAAGAGCTAGCACTCCTGTCAACTCTTTGCTTCTGATCAGGCGAAAGCCCCACAGCCACGCTCATGTTGCTGGAAGGCACTCCCCCACTCAGATTTACTCTGGGGAAAGGGGAAAAAGAAAACCTGCTGCCTGGGGAAAGAGGCTCCTCCACCCCGAACTCCAGGAGAGAGGCGGGAGAGAAAGAGTTGACAATAGGGGGGAGGAAAAAACCCTCCCAAACGCCTGGAGTTGGCGCCTCCCTTGCTGTGTTCATGCGACAGGCATGACTAGATACCGGAGCGCACAGAACGCTGTTTACCTTCCCACCCAAGTGGTTCCTATTTATCTACTTGCCATTTCTTGCTTTCGAACTGCTGGGTTTGCAGAAGCTGGGACAAAGACGGGAGCTCATTCCGTCCTGTTTGTGTAATGGCAGCTGCTACAGACGCCACAAGAAAAGGTGTGTTCCCCCCTTTCTTCCTTGTTCACCAAGCTGCTGCTGCTGCCACGTGCTGGTGGTTCCAATAGAAGTGCAAGAAAAATGTGTTTATTCCCCCCCCCCCAAATCAAATTGTTTGAAAACTGTGAATTTTCAATGTTTTTAATGGAACCGGGCGAGACAGTTACAAAACGTGAAATTCACGGTTTTCCGTGGCATATGGCAACTCTATAGCCATTGTAATACTATAACATAATTAACATCAAACCAATTAAAATGTATCAATTATAACATTAGTGATAATTTAAATTTTAAAAATCGAAAAATAAGCACATCTGGTCATACCATTTGACTGTAGCTGACTGCCAGTCATTGAAACTCTTTCTGAATGAAAGGTCCTGCCAGCCTTCCCTAGAATTCCAGACCTGGGAGTAGCTACAGAGAAGGCCCTGTCTTGCTTACTCTCTAAACAAGTTTCTGCAGCTAGTGGGCCTGACAGATGGGCCTCTTTGTCTCTTTTTATTTTCCATCTTCATCTTGTCTTGTCCCATACTTAAAAGACCCCCTCTATCCTTGGGTCTGGCTCTCAACCTCATTGAGATGCCCTTTCTCTTGCAGCAGACTACCCTTACCTTACACACAAATACAAGTTTTGAAGTCCTAGCTTTTTTTCAAAGATGAAAGGTAGCCTTGGGAGGCTTTGATTTTGTAAGGAAGAGATGAAATGCTCAATACTTTCCTTTCCAACCCCCTCTATGTATAAGGCACCCCAGCCTAAGCTTCCTCTCATGTGGAAAAAAAACAATTGTGGTAAGATTTTTGCTAGCAGCTCAAAAGCAAGAAATAGGTACTGCTTTGGTGGGGAAACAATGTTTCATATGCTTCAGTGTCTAGTCTTGCCTGCCATATGACCATGGAAATGTCTGTAGATGCCAACAGCGCTGGCTCTTTGGCTGTAAACGGAGATAGGCATGACTAGCTTTCAAGCAAGGGAGACCGTTACCTAAAAGTTTACTTACTTTCTCCTCCCATTGTATCTCTGCTAAAAATCACAGTACAGTATCTCAAGGTTGTCCCTATTTTTAAGGGCCATTATCAAACCTTTTCCTGAATCATCCTGGTCTTATTTTACCTTCAACTATTCACAATTTTTCTATACCAGTTATGGACTTTGAAGCCTTTGAGCAGGGATTGTCTCACATCTACTAGAAATACTGTTAGCTCTAAATAAACATTTATAAAGGTGATTCCCATTATTGAAAAGACTAAAGCCATATATGACAGAGATAATTAAAGTACAAAGTCAACAAAACAGTTGGTAAGATTTTGCTTACATCACAGTATTTCTTATGTCCAGCTTCTCATCACATTCAAAACAATGAAACAATTTGCTTGGTTGGCAGTGCCCCCACTACAAAGCCTGATTCATGTCCATACTACATTGGTAGGAGACAGAGCAGTCAGACTATAGGGAGAACCTGTGCTGGGCATCCATCACTTACATGAACATGGGGAAAAAGATATAAAGATATATTGCAGTTTTCTTCAAGTTATCATACATAACCATAAAATATAATATAATGGCCTTCTCTTTATTCATAAGAATGTATCAGTGCTCTCACCAGAACTGAGCGTCACTGAGAATATGGAAGATATCTGTTAGCAGTGAACGATGTGTGTGGTCTAGAACAAAGGCATCTAATGGTTCAACAGCTCTACCTTCAGGTACACCAATGGCATGGCTCATATTCATCAAATGTGCCACTTGGTGACAGTGGACAATTTGTTCCTGGCATGAACATTAATATCCAAGTTTAGATACAGCCCTAACACAGGAACAATGATTTCACATTTAGAACAGAGAACAGGGTTTGTATTATACTACAGGTATAATCCTATAAACCCTTTGTCATCCAAGCTTTTGGAAACAGTAGCACAGCAGTGTACCTGTTTTAACCTGTGGTGGAAAAATTGGGAAGTGATGTGGTAAAAAGCTACCCAGCATTAAAAAACAGGAACACAACTGACAAAATTGATCTATAACATTTGTTATCTTAATATGAAAAACCATAGACAAACTGAATTGCCTATACTTAAGACACCGTGGATTTATGGCTTTCTGTGGCGGCTGTAGCCAGCAGGGCTTTCGCCCAACTTCGGGTGATTTGCTAGTTGCGCCCGCTCCTGGACTGGGACTCCTTGCTCATGGTTACTCACGCTCTGGTGACTTCCAGACTAGACGACTGTAATGCGCTCTACATGGGACTGCCCTTGATAACCATTCGGAGGCTGCAGCTGGTCCAGAATTCTGCGGCCCGGGTGGTGATGGGGTGTGTACGTTATGCCCATGCCTCACCACTACTTCAGGAGTTGCACTGGTTACCAGTTTGCCTCCAGGTGCAATCAAGGTGCTGGTTTTGACCTTTAAAGCCCTATATGGTCGTGGGCCAGGTTACCTAAGAGACCGCATTGCCCTAAGGAGTCTGTCCATCCAACCAGAGCGGACCGAAGGGGGTCTCTAATGGTGCCACAGCAGAGTAGGCCCATTGAATCATCTGGGATTTAGTGATGCCTTTGTAAGTTCTATTGGTTTAAATAGGCCTACTTTAGTTACAACTTATTTCAGCATAGCAAATCACAAATGGAGCAGACCTACTTGAATAAACAGAACTTACAGAAGTGATGACTCACCACAACCTCACTGATTCAATGGGTTTACTCCAGTATGACTTACAATACTGATAGGATTATGTTGTGCTGCATGTATGTATTGTATAAGATGCATGTAACTTTAAGAGCTCCTTGAGCACAGCACCCAGTTGCAACCACTGAATGGGTGAC
Organism: Bradypodion pumilum; assembly: GCA_035047305.1. NCBI lineage: Eukaryota > Metazoa > Chordata > Lepidosauria > Squamata > Chamaeleonidae > Bradypodion > Bradypodion pumilum. The sequence continues at coordinate 19,952,472 of JAWDJD010000002.1, forward strand.
TAAGCAAAATATGAAATATAAATGTGAGCATCTCAGGAGCCACATAGGATGCTTCTGCGGCCTGCTACTGCCTTTGCTGTTTCTACTGTTGGAGGAGAGTCTGTTACTCTCCGAAAGACTGGAATCAACTGCATGGATTTCCACAAGCCAGGCCAACAAGTCTTTGAACTAAAGGACTGCCTAATGCCAGCCCGGGAGGAGGCTGGTGTCTTCGTCTGCATCTAAAGACTGCAGTGAGTACCTTGACTCTGAGATAACCAGGAGCCCAGCTCTGGTTCTGCCTGGGACACTGACCTTGGGATCACTGCTTACAAAGACTTACTACTGTTTATGTTGCTTTGCTTTAAGGGAGAGAAGAATCTACTGTTTTGTGTTACCTTATGAACTAACATGCTGAAGTAAAAGCTGTCTTACTTTCAAACTGTGTGGAACTGTCTGGGTGGAAGTGAAAACACTGTTCAGGCACCTCCGCTGTTGCAAAAGGCTAACAGCCTCACTCTGATGCATTCGCACCCAGACCCCAATACCTAACAAATACTGTACTAAGCAACATGACTTCAGTTGCTATGTTTTAACCAATTATGAATACAGCTTTAAAAGGTACTGTTAATAACATATTCCCAGTGATTTTGTATCATTGGTTGAAATCCTACTGCCCAATTATGCAAAAGAAATAACTTTTGGAATTAAATTAAGAAATTAATTAAGTAAATTAAGAAATCTCTGTTGAAATTATCTGTTCATGAAAAGTTGCATGACAGATAGAGCCTGTAGAGATTTCTTAGGGCAGTTTACTTAGAAAAGTTACACCTTTAGCACAATTTGGCAACAGGACTTCAGCCACTATGTCTTCCTACCAGCTTCTACAGAATAAGAATTATCAAGTGTAATTTATAAGGACTCTAGCCAGATAAATATGTTTATGTGCGTAAATGTGGACAAATTCAAGTTCATACAAACATGTGTCTGACATGGAATATACTATGTTACTACAGACAATATTATGGGCTATCAAGTTTAGCATTTTGTAATCCTAATAAGATTGTTTATTTATCATGAGACATCATAATTTCCCTAATTCTGTACAGGGTATCATTTCCCCAAAAATATACATAGGTATTTTTTCATTTATGAAAATTCATAAGAAAGATTTAAATGAGGCAGATGAAAGGCACACAACATCCATAATCTATACTCCAGCTACACACACATCTGTTTAAGAGAGCTTTTGATATAATTGATTCCCAATTCTCATACTTCTATGACCCCATTTTAAAAAAAGAAGGCAAAAAGGGCAGCTTTAAGATATACATGGTATGTTTGTTTGAATTGTGGTGTATGCTGTGAATTGTGATATAGATGCCTTTAGAATAGCATTCATAAAATGTATAGTTTGTCTTTATGTCATATCTGGAAGACTATAACGAATTACAAGTTGTGTAGGCTTACTTCAGTGAAATAAATTTCCAGATTTAGAGAATTTGATTAAATGAACCAAGAAATCATGCTAAGCAAAATGCTAAGAACTGGTTGGGATGAGAGCAGTGGCGCGCTTCTCCCGGTACGCCCCGGTACGTGCATACCAGTAGTAAAATGTCCAGCTGGCCATTCATACATTGCTGCTCTTCATACAGCCCCCTCTGGTATCCCATTTCATATAGCCCCCTCTGTTAACCTGCCCTCAGGTCACCGGTGCGCGGCACAGAAAAAATCCCAGCTTGGCTTGGTTTAACTTGGTGCATGAAGAAATCTACCTCAACACATGCGTGAGAGCACGGGGGGCCTCCCCATGCTCTCTCACACATACGGCTGCAGAGCTCAGTGCTCATGCACTGAGGCAGATCTCTGCATGTGCCACACAAAGCCAAGCCAAGCCAAGCCAAGCTGAGGGTTTCTCGGCGCCAGGCTCACCAGATAAGCTAAGTGCGGCAGGGAGCATCTGGTGGTGGCAGGGGAGTGCTCCGACGGGTGTCCCAACCAGCCTGGAGGTGGCAGCAACGGAGATGTATTTTAATATATTTAATGCTAATGTATTTTAATGCTGTATTTTAATGTGAGCTTTTGTGGATCGAGTCCACTTCGTCAGACCATTAGTTAGCAATTATACTTCGATGCTCTAATTTTCCTTTAAAGAGTAACTGCTGCAGTTATTCTTTAAAGGAAAATTAGAGCATTGAAGTATAATTGCTAACTAATGGTCTGACAAAGTGGACTTGATCTATGAAGGCTCACATTAAAATACAGCAGTTTAACCATGCCCACCCAGTCACCTGGCCACGCCCACAGAGTTGTCCATGCCCACAGTGCAGTAGTAAAAAAAATTGAAGTCTACCACTGGATGAGAGCCACCAGATATTGATGTTTCAAAAACATAAAGTTAAAAACAAATTCTTTGTGTCGTACTTGGCCTTTTCCCCTTTCTACGCTTCATTCTTCCTTGACATCATCATCTTGTCTTTCAATAAAACTACATACCTATGCTACAAACTATATTCAAATATAATTTACAGTTAATCTATTTTAAACAAATTCTTTGTCTAATATAGGTACTGCAGTGGCTCAAGTGGTTAAGATGCTGAACCCACAACTGGAAGGTTGGAATTCGATTCCCAAGTACTGCATGACAGAGTGAGCTCCCGTCTCTGTCCGAGCTCCTGCCATCCTAGCACTTTGAAAGCAAGAAATTGCAAGTAGATACAGAGGTACCACTTCAATGGGAAGGTCAACAGAGTTCTGTGCACTCCAGTGTTTTTCATTTTTATTAAATTTTCCACAAAATAACATACAAATAACACTACATAAGAGAAAAAATACAAAAACAAGTACATTTCAAATACAACATACAAAATGCAAATATCAACTTAAAAATATCAAAATGAAACAATAACAAATACACAACAATTGATGTTCCATGATTTCTCATTCTAATTCTGTACTGACCTTTATAATTAACTATTTAATTTAACCAACATTCATAATAGCCCCATTATACTACTAAACCAAATCAACACAATATAATACAGACCCAGTGAAATATACAATGCCCAGGAGATTACGGTGTGTCACAACATACTTACACTATTTCAAAAAAACTCATTTGTTCTGGTGCTGGACTGTCCCCTTCTCCTCTGATTAATGTAAAATCCAGAAATGGTTGCCAAATTTTCCAAAATCGAGTTTCTTTAATTATACCTTTCCTTTTATTCAACTCCCATGTTAATTTATCATTCAATGCACGTTGCCACATTTCCCTATACCAATCCTTAATTGTTAAAATCTCATCACTTTCCCATTTTTTTGCTATACATTGTGTACCTGTTGACAATATTATAGACAACAACTCTTTTTTATTCTCATCTAAATTCATAGCTTCCACATCTGTGAGCAAGACAGTACCCGGCCTCAAAGTAATTCTCGTACCCATAATTCTAGAGATCACTTTCTCAATTTTCCCCCAAATTTTTTTTTACTACATTACAACTCTGTGCACTCCAGTGTTGAGGCATGCCTGCCACATGTCCATGGAAACATCTGCAGATGCAGAAAACGCTGGCTCTTTGGTGGTAAACCGAGATGAGCACTGAACCCTTTAGTCGGATACGGCTGGTTTTCGAGCAAGGATGACCTATGTCTAATATATTCATTTGCCACTGTCTCCTTTTCACCATACTGTATATTCTCAAAAAAGCCATGAGAAACTCAGACCATGGAGATCTGTATTCTTCCTAATATCCCAACAGTGCAAAGATCCTCAAAGTGAGTTGTAACACAGAATTTTCGAGTTATCTGGTTGAGTTTAGCGTCTTAACCACTTGAACCACTGCAGCCCCAGTATCAGGTATAGCCTACTGTTAGTTAGCAGCACTTGTAAGTTTGAGGATAAAGTTTATTTCACAAAGTATTGTACTTTGGCTGCAATTTCTTGTTTAACATTCTTGTTTAGCTTATGTTAGTCCCTCCTTAACAGGGAGTAAAACAAGTAGAGAAAAGGACCCTGATAATAATGAAACATAACTTGCATTAATTTTGTCACACAAAGCAAAAGCCTCACTTCCTTCATTGGTAACTCTGGCCCAATTTTGATGATGCATTTTCCTTTGAAGCCTCAATGCATGCAAGGAAATGCAGTAATATCTGACTACTGCAGCTATGAAAATCTTCTCAGTTTTTTATATATAAGAAAAGCTGGATTGCACACATTAGTGTGGCATGCAAGATTAAGCAATGAGTTGGGGGGCATGTAGTGCTATTAACATGATGCCAAATAGCACAGATTTGCATGACAGGTGAGAGACAATGTATCAGAACACAAGGGGGAGATGGATGATGGGTTTTGACCATTATATAATTCTACTTAGAAATATATGGATTGTTAGTCTTTTCAGATATTATTGAAATTATTTTTATTTTATTCCCCCTCCCAGATACTATTGAAATTACTGACTAGCCAGAGCTAAGTCCCATTGCGTTCAATGGCTACATAAACATATATAGGACTGCTGTGTTACTTTTAGATGTAATGATCCACTTTGGGATTTGGTGAGTAGGTTGGTTAGAAAACCAAGTAACATAGCATTTAATAAAGGGACAGAAAGGCTTTACTTACAGACAAGGATTTACCCTGTATTGTGCTGCAAACATAACAAAACCATCTTAAAAGGCATGGCAGTTTGAGGCATAAATTAGTAAAAGATGATGGGTGTGACTAATACAAACACTTTGCACATAGTCAATGAATACACTCAGTCAGAAAATAATAACATTATTGTTGTAGCGATTGAAGTAGTTTGCCATTTGTATTGTTCACTGCAGACCAGAATTATGGCCAATATTAACTCGGCAAAATAAAAATTGGCTGCTATTTGATAGTGGAATCTCATGCAAGGTATTCAAGAGGGGTACAATTTTGTTGGCCTAGACTTACATTTGCCTTGGTTTTGTAGGACTGTCTCTAAACAGTATTTAAGCATTCTTTTCTAGCTTAACTCTAAGTTGCACTGTGTAGAGGAATTAGTGGTGAGCATTAAATAGTCTATGTTCTTCCTTGATTAGGGAAATCTGTCTATAGGGATATTGAGCAGTAGCCTTCTTTTTTTAACAACCAAAACCCAAGTTTAAAAAGGAAAGAAAAAGAAATAGTTATTTTTTCCTTTTATAACAGAAATTCTGAAATGTTTTGCTTGCCTTGTTTTTTTAGAGAAATAGCATTGCCCCAATCTTCCACTTGTATTAACAGTTTTAGCATGCACTTTTTATTTAAAAAATGTGTGTCTTTCTGCTTATTTACTCTTATTCGCTCATTGTTATTATGTGCCTAAACCATGGAAATAGCCTTAATAAGGCTTTCAATGTATGTGAGGTATTTACAAAGTAGTTTTCTTAGTTCCACATCACAATCATTTTTTTCTGGCAAAGCAGGGCTTTGAACCCAGCCAGGTCTATTGAGTTATAATCTGTTGCTCTATCCACTATACCATACTGGGAACTCTTATTCAAATTTGCCTCTGTTATAATCAAGTCAGCTTTAGATTCATCTCATATGCAAAAGAAAGAATGTGATCATTCCAAGTCTATCAAATAGATAATAATCTAAAACTATGTCCAAATTTAAGGCATACCATTACAATATTCTTGTACCCATTTATCTTTGGGGATGGGGTGTGTGTGTTTCCATTCTAAATTATAAGTTATACTTAAGAGTGAATCCACATAAAAACCAATGGAATGTAAGTTTAAAATGGCTATCGAAAGTCCTATCCTTTTCGATTGGTATGGTCTAAGTAAACAGTGACAGATTTTCCTTTCTTAGGATCTAAGATCACTGAAGATGGGGATTGCAGCCATGAAATAAAAAGGTGACTGATTCTTGGGAGGCAATTTATGAGAAACCTGGGGAACATAGTGAAAAGCAGAGACATCACCTTGCAAACAAAAATTTGTATAGTCAAAGCAATGGTATTCCCGGTGGTAATGTATAGTTGTGAGAGCTGGACCATTAAGAAAGCTGAGCGCAGAAGAATAGATGCCTTTGAAATGTGGTGCTGGAGGAGAGTTTTAAGAGTCCCCTGGACAGCGAGGAAAACAAATAGGTCAATCTTAGAAGAAATCAACCCTGACTAATGAGTATTAGAAGGTCAAATAGAACAGATGAAGCTGAAGTACTTTGGACATCAAATGAGAAGAGAGGATCCACTTGAGAAAGCTTTGATGCTGGGAAAGGTGGTGGGCAAAAGAAGGGGGAAGCCAAAGATGAGGTGGCTAGATGGTATTGTAGACAGAATGGGCACAGAGCTGGGTGGGTTGAGGAGGATGGTGGAGGATAGAGGTGCCTGGAGGACAATGGTCCACAGGGTCGGAATCGACTGTGCGACTGAACAACAACAAGTAAGATTATGTCTTTATCCAACCCATTGTTCTAGTGAAGGGGTTTGCCAACCTTTTTAAATTGGGGGCTGAGTCACTCTCCCTAAGACAGTTGAGGGGGGTGGACTAGTGTTCCCACCCGCCATTTACGACAGCTGTAAATGAGTCTATGGCGAATTCTGGTGGCGGTGGCAGCTGGAGTGAGGGCAGGATTATTTGGCACCATGGACCGAATCCAGCCCACAGGTCGTAGGTTGCCTACCTCTATTTTAGTGCTTTAAACGATGCATAAAATGTAATAAAAACTTTACATTTATGGGGAGATGTGATAAAACTGTACAATAGTGTTGCTGTCATAGTGAGGGCACAATCCTAAGTAGCTAAAATGGCTGAGGGCTAACTCAGCTGGTGTCTGGCCAACTGAATCCAAACTCCACCCCCAACCTAGGGATGTTAGAAATGACTTAGAACTACCTGCATCTTAACCTAACTTTGTGCTGGTATAGTGGCTATGCACCCCTGAACTGGTAGGGCATGTGTCTGGGGGAAAAAACCATCCTGATCTAATTCCTTGCCCCAACCTATCATCCCCCACCCTTTTCTTGGCTTTTCTGTTAGCTCATCTTAGCCAACACAGCATTTGTATGAGCAGATACTGCCAGCACATCTCTAAAAGCAGCCATAACAAAGTCTGCCAAAAAGAAAAGGAAAATTCTGACATCAGAAGAGCAGTTGCACTGGCACAAGGGGTTCTGCTAATTCAAAATCTACTATGACCAGCACACCTTTGAATTAATGTTACACTAAAAGGAAGGAAGCATTCACTGTGTTTCTCTTCTGCTCCTGGTATGTTCAGAATTACATCACAGCATTAGAAATACTGTACAGTATAATGGTTAGGAATATGAACTGAAAATTCCTAGTTCAAATTTTAAATCAGTATATATATATATATATATATTGAGTAGATGTCATGAACAAGCTGCAACTGTCTCAGCCTTTACTTTCTCTTTGAAATATGCTCAATCTATTTTACAGAGTTGTGGAAAGGATCATTGAAATAATAATTATATATTTTTTGAATATTCTAGTAAAACATAAGTGTAGGTATCAACAGAGATCTGTTTTACTGCTCATTTATGAACATAAACACACAAATACCTGAAAAAGCTTGATAAAGGGCTACAGTATGGAATGGTAGATCTATACCTCCCCCATTCATTTCCAGCCATGCACCTGGCATAAGGAGCATGGAAGGCCCCAAAAGCACACTGGGAAAGAAACAGCAAAGAATGTGAGAGGCAGACAAAACACATGATTCCTCTATAAGGTGTTTCATAACTGGGCAACTAAACATCTGTAAGGATAAATCTGATGTGTCCTTTATCATATATGCTTAAATGGATGAAGCCCATTCATGGTATCCTGATAAATTGGAAAGTGCTATATTATTTATGGATTACAGAATTTGGATCCTATCATTTTGTCATGTAAAGTGAGTTGTCCAACAAACTAGCAAATCGTGTTTGAAACCACAATGTTATATCTATACCTACAAGGAAGAGGTGTGGCCATACGTATGCGGAGTACGTTTCCACACCCCTGGAGCAAATCCCATGATACTTGGCACACACGTACCGTTCGCAACCGGGGTCAGCACTGTGTGGTTCCTGAGGCCAAGTGTACGGCCTGTGCCCCACAAATACAACAAATGTAAAAACTGCAACTTTCAGCAGACACTGTAGCACACCATGGCCAGTCAAGGAGGCCGGGCCAAGAGCAATAGAGGCAGAGCACCGGTCACGCACGCATACAGACCAACTGCCACCCACAAAGCATAGCACGGCAGCGAAATACAGTGGTGCCCATGGCCGGAACGTGCAGGGTCACAGCGGGAAGGCCGCCACAGGCGGCTGCCACACACAGCACAGCAATGGGGGCCAAAAAGATGCCCCACAAATAGCCGGGAAAACCTCAGGCACCCCCTAGCTAAGAGGTGCAGAGCTTCTGTGGCAAGGCCCCTACCAACCCTGAGTGAAACGCCAAAACCTATACAGCCTTACTGTGCCACCAGAATCACCTCCACCGGGCCCTCGGACAGGGAGAAGGGGAAGAAGACGAAAATGGGGAGGAAGGGAGAGGAAGGAGGGGGAAGAGGAAAGAAACATAAGGTGAATGGGGAAAGAGGAGGGAAGGAAAAGCCACCACCCCCTTCTTTCAAAAACACACATGAACCGACAAGCTGGTGGTGGCCGCGGCCTTTCTGGCAGGCATGTGGGAGAAGGGCCTGCTGTTGCTGTGGCAACAGGGGCCTCCAGATAAGCAGAGTGACTGCAGGACAGGGAACGGGGCAGGGGCGCCTGACACAAGACTCTCCTCACCCAGGATTGGGTCCAACCCGGGTGCAGCCGGGTACCCCTGCTAGTATACCTGTAAGAAAAAGCAAAGGTGTGTCCAGAATGGGCTGCCGCACCCCTTGACCAAACCCCATGAGAATTGGCACACACGTACCTTGCACACGTGAGCAGGTAACTGTCGGGGCCATGCAGCCCATGGGGGGGTGCCTCCTAAATTGATCTGCAAAGGGGGTATATTAGACAGGAGGGTTTGTGTCTGCCCCAGTGCTAGGCCAACCAGGGGGGAGATTGTGATGTCATCGCTGAGCTCACATCACAGGCCCACCCCTGGCCAGTGGGTTTCCTGGGCAACACTGGAACTCAGTTAGCCGGGTTAAGACCACAAGGGCGAAGCCGGGCACCCTTGCTAGTATAGCATAAAATAAGTAAGGATAAGACTTTGTACCAAAATCAAATGGGGTTGGGGGTAGATAGTTAAGGCCAGGTTCAGGAACATTTTCCATCTATAAATCCAGTTTTTCAACAGAAGTATATCCAAACCCTCAACTAGTCATGGAACTAATCCTAGATTGTTCTTCCAGTTTTTTCTAGTTGAAGCCTCAGAAAGCTAGACTACATCCGGTTCCTTTACTGGCCACGCAAGTTATTTCAGACTCTCCCATGCTTCCTTGATGATGAACAAGAGAGACAGGAGTTGGCTATTATCAGAATAATGATGACAATATCCTAAACTCTTGTAAATCTCTTCTAGCTATTTGATTTAACTGTTAAATATCATGAGGAATATGATGGAAGCCTAAACTTGGAATCACTGGATGATTAAGAGAAACTAAATAAATAAGTAACATTTCATTGTAGTTCTCATGTAAAATTCCAAAATAGTAGCAGTCCAACAAAGAATGTTTTACTAAACCATTGAAATGTCATAAACAGGTGATAAACAGCATTAAAAAGCTGACAACAGTAATAACTTTCTACTTTGAGTGAAAATCAGGAGCCCATGCCCTTTGATAAAGGTAAAGGGAGGATCCACTGAATGACTAGAACTCCTTTGTCTATAATGATGGAGAAAATCAATGAACTCTATATGAACACTTTCTTCCTTGTTAAAGTCTTACTCCAAGAATCATGGGCAAAATATCTGGTCTAATGTTTGGCCATCTGCCTTATCCCACATTTTGTATTAATTTTATTTGAAGAAGAGTTCTAGACATTTTTTTTAGTTAACTTTATTTAGTGATCAAATAAAGGTATTACCCAGCCTTGTGAGATGAAACATTTTACTACAACCACACCTTGGGCTGATCCTTATCTTAGTAGCATCTGTCTTGCAACCTGGGAGCTAAAGATCCCACAGCTGCTATATCCAGAATGACTGGCTTCAGACTTTTCTATTTTACCCTGCAATGCTATCCTATGCTCAGCAATGCTCTACCTCCATGATGGCGAACCTTGGTACTCCAGGTGTCCTTGGACTTCAGTTACCAGAGGCCCAAGTCAGCACTCCTACTGATCTGGGCTTCTGAGAATTGAAATTCAAGAACAGCTGGAGTGCCACGGTTTGCCATGACTGATCTACCTTATGAAGAGTCCTGCAACTCTTGAAAGCTTAAGGTTGTAATGTTCCACTAGTCCAGGAAACTATCCCTGTTTTGCGATATTATAGCAACTTGCAATCAAAAAGCCTCATCTGTAATCCTGGGACATTAGGTTCTTTTTTTAAAAAACTGATAATGGGAAGAGTGTTTAACCCTCAACTGTATGAGTGAGTTTCCCTTCCCTTGTCCTTCAATTGTATATTGAAAACATCCAAAAATTGAAAGATATGAAGCTAAACAGATTCATCCAGTAGATTTGTTCCTCATTTGCTTAGCACCCACATTGAATTTGATGTGGAAAAATTGAGAATGACCACCTACAAGGTATACCAAACAGAAAATATGTGCTTGCAGTTTGTCTATTTTTCACAGCCATATGCCAGTGAACATATTGAGATGTGATATTTAGAGGTCCAACACAAGCACCATCATAAAATAGCATACTCTGTTGAAGGAAACAACTAAAAAAATTCTCTCTGATTTCTTTAGACATTTGAGGGTGCAATCCTGAACACAGTTACCTGAGAAAAAGGCTAACTGAATTCAGTAAAGCTAAATTATTATTATACAGTAAAACCCATGGTTACAGACGCCTTGGGCAATGGAAAACTCGACTTATGAAAGGAAATCACGTCCCGATTTATGGGGAGGGATCGCATTGTGGATAGTTTTTTAAAGTGTTCTAACACTTCGCACAGCAGTGGGAGGGTGTTTGGAGCATTTCCACTCGGGTTTTGGATTTTTTAAAATCACATTTTGGCTCTGGCAGAAGCTCTCAATGCAACCAGGAAGTGATGGAACCCCCCCCCCCCCTCCCCCCAAATCAGCTTTTTGGCAGCACCTTTCCTGCTATTACCAGGGCTGGCCAATAGATGGTAATGTTGAAAATATGACAAATCTAAATCAGCTCCAGAACTCACTAAAATGCCAAAAAACACATCTTTTTCCTGTCCCAAACTCTTTCTAAAGGGCACTTTGGAATTTGATGCTGTGTTTTTGCCACTTTAGAAAGCATTTTTAACAGAAAAAATAATGGTTTTTTGGCTCTTTTCTAACCTCCAGAACGTTTGTTGTTGTTTTTTGGGTTTCAATGCATTCCTATGGGAAACCGTGCTTCGTTTCATGGAAGAATCACTATAAGGAAAACCCCTCAGAAAGGATTAATTCCATAATGCGGGGTTTTACTGTATATGTACATATATTTTCTGGCCAGGTTATCCTGCTATGATAATAGAGTAGACCAGTTTTCCCTACCTTTGGTTTTTGGACTTCAATTCCCAGAAACCTAAGTCAATTCCTCAAAGCACTGATCAGCCAATGTACAGTGGAACCCCGTATAACGGACGCCTCGTATAATGAAAAATACATACAACGAAGAGATTTGTGCTAACCGCTATACCCTGTATAACAATTTTTTTCATTATATGAAGCTATGCATCTCTATGAGAAAAAATTGTACAACGAAAATCCCTATGGGATGCATCGTACAACGAAAACTTTTTGTTGTACGATTTTTCCCTTAGAGATTTTCATTGTATGATGCATCCCATAGGAATTTTCGTTATATGAGTCATGTTTCATATTACAAAGTGCCTCGCAGAATGGACTTTTTTCATTATGCAGGGTTCTACTGTACTGACTTAGGCTTCTGGGATTTGAAGTCTACCTGTGGGATGCGAGCCCCACGTTGGGAACCACTGAAGTAGAACATACTGTCAGTGACTCAACACTAATTGTCAGGCAGTGGTTAACTATTCTGACAACCATGAGGATTAACGAACTTGGATAGTGAAATCCTCAGGGAAGGGTGATGGTCCCCATGTGGATTAAATCCCACTTAAATCCATCTTGATGGAGGGCAGCAGCTTCATCAATATTGGCCTGGGGTTGAGGACTTTATGTGCCAAAAGTGCTCAGGACCAGAAAGTGACTTGTAGAACTGGATTGGTGGTACGGGCATCATGCTGCGATGCAGAAGGCAAATGGAAGGCCACTGCCTTATATTGTTCCCACGACAATCTTCATGGCTGAATTAGATATGGCATCATCATCATCATCATCATCATCATCATCATCATCATCATCATCATCATCATCATCATCATCATCATCATCATCATCATCATCATCATCATCATCATCATCATAATAATAATAATAGGTACAATTTTAATGTATTTCACTTTATGCATTACAAGTGCAAACAAGGAAGGAAGTAGAATCAAATTCCAATGACTAGCAATGTGCACAGTAATACTAGTTAGCTGTTATGTTACAAATATCCATGGGATTGAAGCTGTGTCAACTGTATAGCAATAAATTATATATTTGGAAATTGTATTTTGTACATTCCTGCAACCAGCCTTTTAGGAAGTTGTTTGTAGCGTTATAGAAGGAAATATGGGACTGAGACAGAAAATTTACCAAGTTTTCTCCAAGACATCATTTTTATAACTTTGTCTTCAAGACTGGAACTGAACATTGGCCATTGTATAATGCTAGTTTTTATGGTGACAGAAACCATTTGGCACTCTCATAGCCAAATTTGCATTAAATATTATTTTAAGAATATCAATCAACCAATCAAGATTCTGATCTCCTTGATCATGTAACATAGCATTTTCATGTTCATTCCTCTAAAATTATTTACATTAGTAAGCCAGAACAGGAGAAAGTATGACCCTTCAAATGCTGTTAGGCTGTGGTTATGTGGAAAGGTAAGCGGTATATAGAAAGGAGACATGACATACCAACCACATGACACACCAGCCACTCTCGGATACATGCAGATACACATGTGGCTTTTTAACCAATCACAGTGACTTTTCTAAAAGCAAATGAAGTGGCTAAGTGGCTGCAAAGATTTGGTTTCTAATTTTTAATACCATCCAAGCTTTTATGAGGTATATATTAGAGACTTTAGCATCACTTTGGAGATGCTTCCAGCAACTAATATTTTTGCCCTTGGTTTGCCCTTGATTATTATTATTTTTGGGGTGGTAGGGGAGATATGAACTGAGATTTAATTATTGTCTGAAACTTAGTAACACATGACGACATGGTATAAGCCCGTGATAGCAATCCTTGGCACTCCAGATGTTCTTGGACTTCAATTACCAGAAGCCCCCGTGAATGCACATGAATGGGTTTACTGCATTTTATCCGGCCCACGCTGCCCTCATCGTTCCTGGAAGCGGAAGTAAAACATGCCGGTACAGGCGTGTCTTACTTCTGCTTCCAGGAGCGACGAGGGTGGAGTGGGCTGGATGAATTGCAGTAAACCCATTCGTGTGGATTCACGGGGGTTCTGGGAATTGAAGTCCAAGAACATCTGGAGTGCCAAGGTTCGCCATCATGGTCATAAGGTGTTCAGCAAAATACTCTGTATCAGACAAAGCTAAAGGAAATGAAAACATTTGAGACTTATAGTTCAACAATAGATTGAAATTATGGTATACCACCCAAACTCACCAAATACTGCCGCTCAGAAAACAGCAGCGAAATAGTTAACAGACATATGCTGTATAATTAGGAGATGCATTAATGATTATGAATAGTAAATGATGTGGTGAAAGGGAAAAACCTAGTCAAAAGGGACATGCACCTATCTTACATGTTTGTTAGCAACTGTATATAACTAAAGATTTCTGTTTTTAAGAATCCTGCATTATTGGTGTAAATACTTCCAAGGGTAATCTTTCATACGACATCCATCAAACTAGGCTGGAGATTTTGACAAACATTAAACACAGTAAGGAGGCAATTATGTATGCATGATTTAATCTGCAACTAATTAATATGCAAATTTATTCATATGTTAGTTACTAAATTAAAAATGCAAAGAAGCCCTTATGGTGATTCTCAAAATTTTTTGCACAGACAGAACATTTAAAATCTAAGAAAAATGAAGTTTTTTTTAAAAAAAAAACTGCAGCATAGTTTTAGCCTTTTAGAAACCTGTTGAATGAAGAAGGTTAAAATATTTTCCTTAATATAAGAAAAGGATAATGTGGTGCTAATCTCATCTGAGAACATGGCAAAAGAAAGGTTAAATATAACCCTATCAAAGTCTTACAAGATGCACTCTAATTATCAAACAACCTATACTCTAAACCCAGTTCATACAACTTGCAAAGATTTTGGACTACACAATGTTTCTCTCACGAATGTTTTCTTATTTATTGAAGGAGCTGCTTGTTTGTGAGTGCTAAATTAAATTGTCTCTTTTCTTCTGAAAGAAGATATTAATATTTTCAGTCCAGGCTTACTGATGGCTTGTGACAGATGGACAGTTAGCCTTCTTCATCTAAATGTACCTTTATAAAAAAGGAGGCACTTTTTTAAAAAAAAAACTATGGGGAAAACAGCGAAGGGCATAAACCTTGCCTTTGAATTCTATTCCAGATGCTTCTTGAAAGAAAGACAATAACAGAAAACAAAATGGAAGCATCAGAAATCATTCCTACACTGGGGAAAATAATATTCCACTCCCTCTTAAATCAACCTTGTAAATACCTTAATACATGGAGGATATACTGCAAAAAACATATATGCCTGTTTTTGTTGTTCATGAGTGCTCTTCTACACTGATGTGTGTGAGAAAAGGGAATCTAAAAGAAGCAAAGGGGAGCTGAAAGAATTGGCACCTCCAAGATGTTCATGAGGTGCATTTTGACGGGCAGTTTCCCCCGACGTCTGTACAAATACACACATTCATAGGCACACAGCAAAAATAGTTTATTATAGAACAAATGACACAAAGAGGGCAAGCAAAGCTACCTACTATTACTATATACCAGTATGATTCCATTTCTTTTCCTTTTTAAAACAAATCCCTATGCTAAGTGGCTAGCAGAATGACCTCTCCTTTACGTCACTGATTCAGTACAAATAAATAAATCTGCTTTGAAATCAACAAACAAACACCCAAATAATAGAAGAAGGGTTTCACTTGGTCTCTCCTTTGAACAGAACTCGGAGCTTAGAAATGGGGATGGAAGAAAACTTAATCGAAAAGACTTTGCATTAAACAGAGTGAATAATAATGTGATGTGCTGAAAGAGAAAGGATAAAGAGGAAATTGAGGAACTACGAGAACGGACATAAAAGATGTAATATAGACCCTGTTTTAAAAGGCATGCCTATTTACAACCCTTGTAATACCAATAAGGGGCCAGTCGCATTGATATTTAAAACTCCTAAATTTTCTCCCCTTTTATGTTGTCGTTATTATAAAGTCCTATAGATTTTTTTTCTCAATGGACGGAACTTTCTCCATTGGAGTAAAAAATTGTAAGAAAACTGCTATGACACAGGATAGATACTCGCTTTCTTCAAGTGTTACTGTGCTGCAACTTGATATGCAAGACTCCATTTCTGTTAAGACCTGAAATGAATGTAAGGCTTTTAAAAGCTTAAACGTACACATTTGTGCATTCGTTAGGCAGTGCTAAATCTAATTTGTTCTCTTTACTGTAACAGGAAGCACATGTTTAAAGCAATCTGTTTCCTCGTATGAATGCTTTCCTGTCTCTTTGGAAAAAAACTGCAACACACTTTACCCCGAGTAACCAAGAGGTGATCGTAAATATCCCTAAATAGCATTAAACAGATATGAAAGACATTAACACTTCCAGAATGCCAAAGTAGTATTTTTTTAAAAATCTAACAGATGCTCCTAGGTCAAAAAGTGAAATGTGTGTTTCCTGGAAGGGGGAAAATAACATTCTCATCAGAATCATAAATGAACTGTGAGCGGAGAACTGAAGTGTCATGCAGCAAACAAAAGGATCCAGTTGAGAACTCTAACATAGCCTTGCCAAAGTGTGGATTACAATAGAAGAATCACATTTGCATGAAACTTTAACAAATCAATATCCTTTGTAATCCACAAGGTGGCATTGGAAACAAATGAGGGTTTCTTCTGCAGAGTCTACTTTGGGACTGCTGAACTTGCCTTGAAAATAAATAAGATCTTGAAAGGATGGGAGGGAAAGGATGGAAATAAATCAGTCAGACTGGACATTAACCACACACCTTTAACATTACATTATCACTTAAATTCAATTGAGCTTATTAGACAAACAATGAAAATGTATTATGTGCCAGTGTTTTGAAGAGACTTCCCCCCCCTTTTAAAACAGGAACAGTATATATTGTCAGGCTGGCCCACTTAAGAGTGTAAATGGGAGAAATGAAAACATAGATATTAAACCAAAGGAAACGAGAAGGCCCTTGAATACACCTTAAAAATCTGAACAAATATTCCTATTATTTATTAAGAACTGCAGAGTGTCCTGGTGGAAGCGGATTATCTAGACCCCTTTCAATCAGGATTCAGGCCCGGGTATGGTACGGAGACGGCATTGGTCGCACTAATGGATGATCTCTGGCGGGAGCTGGACGGGGGTTATCCATCCGTCCTTGCTCTTCTTGACCTCTCAGCGGCCTTCGATACCGTCGACCACGGTATCCTTCTGGAACGGCTCAAAGGATTGGGGATCCAGGGCACTGTGTTGTCCTGGTTTTCCTCTTTTCTGGAGGGCCGTACCCAGTCGGTGTGGTTAGAGAGTGAGAGGTCCAGCCCTAGGTCCCTCAAGTATGGGGTTCCTCAGGGCTCGGTGCTTTCTCCCCTCTTATTTAACATCTACATGAAGCCACTGGGTGAGATCATTCGTTCCCACGGGGTGCGGTACCATCAGTACGCGGATGACACCCAGTTGTATATCTCGGCCCGTGGGGACCCCAGTGATGCTGTTGAAATCCTATCCAGATGCCTGGAGGCCACTGGGGTCTGGATGGGGGCCAATGGGCTTCGGCTGAATCCCAGCAAGACAGAGTGGCTGTGGATAAGGGGCCCCGTGTTATCCAGGGAGTTACCACCTTTGGTACTGGATGGGGCGGTTTTGCCCCAGACAGACCCATTGCGCAACTTGGGGGTCCTTCTGGATTCACGTCTGCTGCTGGAAGAACAAGTGGCGGCTGTGGCCAGGAGGGCTTTTGCCCAACTTCGGGTGATTCGCCAATTGCGCACGCTCCTGGACTGGGGCTCTGTGCTTATGGTCACCCATGCTCTGGTTACTTCCCGACTAGATTATTGTAATGCGCTCTACATAGGGCTGCCCTTGACGACTATTCAGAGGCTGCAGCTGGTCCAGAATGCGGTGGTGATGGGATGTGGGCGATATGCCCATGCCTCACCGCTACTTCGGGAGCTGCACTGGTTACCAGTTTGTCTCCGGGTGCAATTCAAGGTGCTGGTTTTGACCTTTAAAGCCCTATATGGCAGTGGGCCAGGATACCTTAGAGACCGCATCGTCCCAAGAGTGTCTGCCCGTCCAACTAGAGTGGACCGGAGGGGCTCTCTAATGGTGCCATCAGTTAGGGGTGCACATCTGTCTAGCACCCGAAGGAGGGCCTTCTCCGTGGCCGCACCAACTCTCTGGAACCTCCTGCCAACAGATCTAAGACTTCAAAGAGAATTGCTGCCCTTCAGGAAAGGATTGAAGACCTGGCTGGCAGGGCAGGTGTGGGGCCCGAATGGGATCACGGTCCCCGCCTGCTGGCTTACGTAAAGAATTAAGAACTCTCTCTTCCTTTTTTAGAGTGGGTGGGATGGATGGGTGGGATAAGGGGTTTTTAAAGTGTTTTTATATGTTTTTAGAATTTGTTGTAATGCCGCCCTGAGTCGGGTTCTGCCTGAGTGGGCGGCATATATAAATACGACTAAATAAAAATAAATAAATAAATATAAATAAATAAATAAATAAATAAATAAATAAATAAATAATAAAAACCAAAAGATCCATTAAACTTTTTGAGAAGGAGAGAGATTTCACATAGATAATAATGTTGAATTCCCAAGATGGATCTTTGAGGCCATTTTTATTACAGGAAAGAAATGGGCATAAAAGTCATTTCTCCATCAAGGCTCTGACAAGTGGGGTGTCCCATGGCACTCAAGAAACATCAAGCAGTCAATTATAGAATAGCAGTGGTGGCAGAGTTCTGATGGCACAGCCTGCCCAGTTATCATGGCATGATCTCATGGGAACCTTCTGTTGTCCCAATTACAACAATTTTAAGGTACAGGGGAGGGGGGTGGTGGTGGAAAGAAAGCATGTCAATTTTGCATTTGCCAGGCTTTGTACCTCCTCCATGTGAGCGGTACAAGTCTGTACCGTAGTGGTCTATTTTGTAGATTATCATGGAGTTGATGAACTGTGTGTTCAACATTGTGTGGCTTAAAGACATTATCAACAACAAATCAGCCCCTCAAATAAGGGGCAGATGAATGTGTCCAGAGTCACAGATGGAATTATGAAATGGGATAGTGATGACATGACCCCAAATGCAGCATTCATTTCCTGAAGTAATAAAAACTTCTGATCAGAAAACTAGTATGCTGCTAAAAACACCTCACAGCAAACATAAAGAAATGATCATTTCATCTTCTTTATAAGCATAACCTGATCAGAATATAAAGTTGACAAAAATTCTTTGAAATTCTGATTCTTGCTCTATATTCTATTATTATGAAAAGTACTCTCTTATTCTTCAACATTAGAATTGTTTAAGATATGCTTTGTATTTTGGAGACTAATTATTAATCATGCACCATGAGATGGATAAAGAGTTACAATAAACTTCTGCCTACAGAAATGTTGAAGGTGTAAAACGTTTTAGAAAGCAAAATTAACGGCAGATAACTTGGGGACATGAAAGGAGTCTCATTTGGGCGTCTCCTGAGCAGAATTTCTCCAGAAAAAAACCTTTCAACCCAGAGTATATTATTATTATTATTATTATTATTATTATTATTATTATTATTATTATTATTATTATTATTATTATTATTATTATTATTATTATTATTATTATTATTATTATTATTATTATTATTATTATTATTATTATTATTATTATTATTATTATTATTATTATTATATTTTGACTTGCATGCCGCCCCACTCGCAATGCGACTCTGGGTGGCTAACAAAGAAATAGAATATCACAAATCACAGTTACAAAGTATCACATTTGACCAGAAATTTATTTATTTAAAAAAATAGATGTAAAATGCCTTCTCACCAGATATATGGTATGTTCAGTGCCAATCAGCAAGATGAGTTAGTTAAAATCTGGGAAGAAGGATTGAAACCCAGGGAAAGGCTCTAATGTTAATACTTATACATAATAGTTATTTTTATATCTCTAAATGTATTTTGAACCATTCCATGATGGTATAAATTCAAAGTAAGGATTAAATTCACTCCTTTGTATTTATGTACTGTACATTGTTAAGAATAAATATTCACTTTCATTTTCAATTTGATTTGATTTATTATTTATATACTGCCTTTCCTTGCCCAAAGGCAACTCAAGGCGGTTTACAAATCATAAAATAAATATATAAGTATAAGTACATTTCATTATCACATATTTTATGCTGATATTTTAATACTTTCATCAGAAGATACCATTATGTAACTACAGTCAACAAATTTTAAACATTTCCCCAAAAGGAGCCATGTTAGTTTGTCTCGGCATATGGGCAAAAGAAAAAGAAAAGGCAAAATATTGCAGCATTGTAAAGACTAACAGTTTTATTTTAATTTTTAAAAAAATATCAATCCAGTGAGATATTTTCACATGACCTGGTACCCTAATGGGTTAAACACTCATTCTATATATTCTCTTGCACAACATTTGAGAAGTATCTTAACAGATGTTTGGCATATATTATGTAGGATTGGGCCCTACACTGACAACTAGAACACAGTTTTTAAAATCTAAACTGAGAGGAAGAACAGCAAGAAGTACAATTTGGCTTCACTTCTGGTTCACTTTAATGCAGTGTTTCTCAACCTTTGTTTTTTGGACTTCAATTTCCAGAAACCTAAGTCAATTCCCCAAAGCACTGATCAGCCAATGTACTGACTTAGGCTTCTGGGAATTGAAGTCCCCCTGTGGGGTGTGGGGCCCACAATGGGTTCTCTAAACTTGTTAGGTGTGTATGCTTGAGAACTAAAAAAGGAAAAAAATGAGGTTAAATTGTCATCATTCATATTTTATGAATCCACCAAATAAGTAAGGTGCAAATTCAAAACTATATACTATCTTAAACCTCTTATAGGCAAGAAATAATCTTAAAGGACCTTATAAAACTGAGAAATATACCATTTGAATATGCAGAACATGACAAGAAAAATCTATCTACTGTATCTGGTGGAAAACAATTTTTGCCCACAAAACTGCTCCTTGCATTACCTATATTCCTCTGAAGAGGGAGTCTATGTTTAACCAAAAATCAAGAGTTCTAACACTAATTTTCCAATGTTAGAATCTTTTGAGAAACATGCCACAATTATCACATCTGCAACTTCTAGGTTCACAGAGATTTTTGAATCACCTTAATATTGTATCACAACTGCCAAC
The DNA here is from genome assembly GCA_035047305.1 of Bradypodion pumilum. Lineage (NCBI taxonomy): Eukaryota > Metazoa > Chordata > Lepidosauria > Squamata > Chamaeleonidae > Bradypodion > Bradypodion pumilum. Next base: position 19,973,227 of record JAWDJD010000002.1, read on the forward strand.
TCATCAAACAGTAATTTACACAATCTAATGTACTTTCTGTTCAAACTATTCTTCCAAGTTTCATATGCCTATTTTAAGCCATACAAATACAATAGCAGCAGTCTTGTGTAAATGCAAAAAAATTTTTTTTCATAAAGGTTTTCAGATTTTTTTTATTCCCTATTTTGGTTTCAATAACAAGATATATTTTAATGCCAGACTATATGAAGGGAGGGAGCTCTATACATCTATTACTAACACAGCATTCATTGGCTGCAGTTCCCATCTCCCAAGAGCATGTATGTCCCACTTATCAGTTACATATGCATGCACACACACAGCTTACTGGATAAGGAAGGGACAATGTGCATTTTTAATGGATGAAATTCCATGCTGCACAGGATTATTACAATTCATGTACAAAGTGGCACAGGATTCATCAGAAAGGGCATCAACCAATGCAGAATTTGGCATTTTCCTATGCAAAACAGAGAGCAAAGCAAGAGGGTTGGGGAGAGAAAAGAACAATAGGAAATCATTTCTGCAAGAATCCAGGAACTCTTGCTGATGTAGATGGAAGTCTTAGTCAAGAGTCTCAGCATGGTGAGATGCAGAAAATTGCTGAGAATAAGAAATTCTGCAAGTACTGTACTTGTCACATCCCTATTTTGAAGCTTATCTCTATGAATATTAAAAAAATATATTTTAAGAAAATGTGCCCCTTGAAGAGTATGCATCAGCCACAAGTTGCTAGGCTGTGATCAATAGTTTCAGTCTTTTGATGATAATGGCACTGGAAGATTAAGTTATAACACTATCAAAGCATTCACTTTTAATGCAAATAAGGGCTGAGTTCAGTCATTATGCCAAACCACTGCTTGTGATAAATACAATGTACTAAGCCTAATGAAGCCACACCATGGTTTAAACCACAAAGAGTGCAACAGGCAACCAAGGATTGGAGGCACTTGAGCTCTTTTGCCTTTTCATTTGTTCAGACTGAATCCTGTCAGTTCCTAAATACCTTTGCTTTTTTTTGGTTAAGTAGACACTTGAGGAAAGGAAATCCGCTATTTTAGATAAAGCAGGCCTTCAGGTGAAGTACTGGTCGTAACCTGCTCATTCAAACAGAAAACCATAAGTAATACAAACTGTGGTTTGCAAGCCAGCTTCAACAGAACTTCCTTCTAAAACAGAGAAAGACTCTCCCATAATCCGTGACTACAACCACAGTAGACCTAGGTAAGAACAACTCCTGGATACAGATTCCTGATCCTTTGAAAATGACAATTCAGCACAAAAACAGTACAGTAATACCTTGGATAACGAATGCATTGGGCAATGCTAAAATTGTATGTCGAAGAATTTGAGGAACACTTTTGCACCACACAACGTTAAGATAACGTGTAATGCAAAAGTTTCCCTCAAATTCCCGGACATTGATCTCTGCCCCAAATCCCGCAGGGCTGGAGGCCAGCCCTGTCGGCTTTGAGGCAGAGATCTCTGGAGGCCCCCTTGCTGAGGGGGGCAAGGGGGCCTCCGTAGAGCCAAGCGTCAGGCCGCCAGTTTCCGCTCTCCCCCCAAGGAAATGGACGGTCTAAGCGTCGGGCTGCCAATTTCCTTAGGGTGAGAGCCCACCCGCTTACTCTTACCCCAAGGAAACAGGCAGACTGAGCAGGACCACCATCAGAAATTTCTGAGCCCCATACTGAGCAATCCTATTGCCCCCCCCCCACACACACACAGTTATGGCTGGCGGCGGCAGGGCCCCTTTCAGCTCTGGGCCCTGTACGGTAGTACTGGTAGTACAGCCCTGATGGCAGCCCTGGGTCTGAGCATCGGGCCGCCGGTTTCCTTGGGGTGAGAGCCCGTCTGTGCACTCTCACCCCAAGGAAACGGGCAGTCTGAGTGGTTTCCCCACACCAAGCTGGGAATCACAGCGTCTAATCCCTGGCTTGGTTTGGGGGAATGTGCACTGGTGTGCCCACGTGGTTTCCCCAAACCAAGCCGGGGATCACAGTGTCTGATTCCCAGCATGGTTTGGGGGAATGCGCACAGGCACACCCACCCGATTTCCCCCAAACCAAGCCGGGTATCACAGTGTCTGATCCCCAGCTTGGTTTGGGGCAATGGGCACGTGTGCCCGCTTTCCCCCAAACCAAGCTGAGAAACACAGTGTCTCATCCCCGGCTTGGTTTGGGGGAAAGCGGGTGGGTGCACTCACCCCCGGCTTCCCCCAAAGAAAGCCGGTCTTTTTTAACGGTGTGCGATAAATGTATCTCATAACATTAAAAATCAGATAACACTGAGACTCGTGGAACCAAGTTTTAGTGTTATCCGGGATATTACTGTACAGTGTATAGGAATACTATCACCTACATCCACATTATTACAGGCAACAAAACACAAAACTGAAATACAGAATATAAACATAATCAGTAATTATGTGTCTTCAGTGAATGAATTTGTTTTGGATTCAGCTAATAGAAGAAATCGACACAAGTCTCAGCAGGAAAAAAGCATGGAAATTACTTAATAGTCTTTTTTAAAATAAATTTTTATTAAGTTTTCAACAATAATACAACTTAAAAAAGAAACAACAATTATGAATAGAAATACAAACAATAAACTTACAAATACAATATATATAACAAAAGAAGAAAGAAAAAACATAAAAATGCAATTAAATTAGGACTTGGTAATATGATACCTTCCCCTTTCTTCTTTACATCTTTAGTTATATTTCAATTTTTAAATACATTGTAACACTCTTACAACTATCCTAATATACATATTCAAACTCAATTCTTAAACTCCTTAATTTAATACAACTACTAAATAAAAATAAAAATGCAATAATTAAAATACAATAAACAATAAACATTATACACCAAGTGTTATATACAATGCCCCGGAGAAGACGGAGTGTCACAGTTATTTTCTATTCCCAAAAACTCATTTGGTCAGGTACTGGTCTATTCCCTTCGTCCCCTTCAATGAGTAATCCACAAATAGTTGCCATATTTTCCAAAATCTATTTTCTTTGACTATACCCTTTTTCTTATTCATCTCCCACATTAGCTTATCATTCAACGCGAGATCCCATATCTCCTTGTACCATTGTTCTATTTTCAAAATTACTTAATTTTTCCAATTTCTAGCGATGCACTGCCTACCCGTTGTCAACATTATTGACAGTAACTTTTTCATCTTTATTTAAATTCATATTATCCACATTTGTCAATAAAACAGTACTTGGCCCTAATTTAAGTCTCATGCCCATAATAGCAGAAATATCTTTCTCAATTTCCCCCCAGAAATCTTTTACCACATTACAATCCCATCACATGTGTTCATACGTTCCCATTGTATACTTACATCTCCAACACATTTTATCTTTATTGTTATCTATCTGATGTAACCTCACTGGGGTCAAGTACCATTTCCACAACATTTTATAATTATATTTTTTCACTCTAACAGACATAGTTCTCATGATCCTTTTCTTCCATTTATTATTCCAAACCTCATCTGCTATCTTTATTTTCAATTCTTGTTCCCAATTTGTTTTCAATGCTTCTTGTGGATTACCATCTTTATTTAGCATTATATATATTTTGCTTACCAAGCCCTTAATACCCCTTTCTCCCTTTCTTATCTTTGATATCAGTTCTTCAAACTCAGTCTTACTTCTTTCCAAACTGACTTCCCTCAAATATTTACTATTCCACTTATTTACCAACACTATCTGGAGCCAGTTCAAACTCAACTGTGCATACATCTCTGCTTTTCTCTCTCTATCTTTACAAGCCCGTATCCAGTCTCTCAACAGGAAAACATCATTTCTAAAAAGAATTTCTTTCACCCTTTTGTCAATTTTTATTGGACATTTTTTAGTATCCTCTATTTCTATTATAGGAGATGTATCTGGGGCCAATTCCTTCTTCACCTTTTCCCATACTCCCAATATTGTCTTCATCATTTTATTTTTTGTAACTATTTCCCCCATATTACTATCTAAAAAGACCATTTTCTCCATTTGATGTAAATCCCTCATCTCAATTTCTTCCCAAATTGCCTTTTCCCTCGCTAAAATTTTTACAATGTTTTTAATTTGAAAAGCTCTATAATAATTCCTCAAATTTGGCAATCCTAGTCCTCCTTCTTTCTGAGATAAGTACCTTTTTTTTTTTGCAATTCTAGGTTTCCTTCCACCATTACAAAAATTGTTTAACATGTTTTGAAATTCCTTAATTTCTTTATCATTTAATTGGATCGGCAGGACATCAAATAAAAAATTAATTGTCAGTAACAACATCATTTTACATAACGCAATCCTGCCAAACCAAGACAACTTCAATTTTTGATATTGCTGTATTTTACCCTTAATTTCCATTTTCTGATTTCCATAATTCAATTTATTAAGATCCTCGAATTTATTTGAAATGTTTATTCCCAAATACTTAACAGTCTTAATAATGATGTAAACAAAAGACCGGTACATGCCAATGTCTCAGCTAACCAAATTGCCCACCAGCTATTTCTTAATGGGAAACCGGATTCCAACCTATGGAAAAACAATCCACTGAAAAACAAACAGAGGATAAGATGGAAGGAGGAATGGAGGAATGGAAGACAAGCAATCTGACTACCCCCTTTACCATAGGAGAGTTGGAAGAGGCAATAGGCAGGTGTAAGAATGGTAAAGCAGCTGACATGGATGAAATTTAGGTTGAGGAGATCAAACATTTTGGATCAATAATGGGGGGGGGGAGAGAGAAAGAGAGAGAGAATGGTTACTTAGCCTCTATAATAACTGCTTGAATGTAGTCCAGATACCAAAGATATGGAGGAAGGCTCTGGTGATAGCTGACAACATGGCAACTGTCACATAGTGCACAACTTTTGAGGCTGTTGAGAAAAAACTGACAGAGGCTTTGAATTTAATGGCAAGCCATGAGAAGACCCAAAAAGGTACTGGACCATATCTCTTCTTAGTCACCTATATAAGATATATGAACATTTAATCCTGAACCGACTGTCTGCAATAGTAGAACCCAGGCTTATACCACAGCAAACTAGTTTCAGACCTGGCAAAGATTGTACAGCAAAAATTCTTAACTTAACACAGTACAGAGAAGATGGTTTTGAACTGAAGGAAATCACAGGTGTAGTGTGTATAGATCTTACTGCAGCTTATGACACAGTCAACCACGCAGTCTTGCTGAAGAAAGTCTCCCACATCACAAAGGATTTTAAATTCACAAAAATCCAGCTGTTTATTGGAAAACTAGATTTTTTGTCGTGTTCCAAGGACAACGCAGCCGATGGAGAATTCCAAGAAATGGCCTCCCACAGGGCAATGTGCTAGCCCCCACACTGTTTAACATATATACGAATGATCAACCACTGTCGGAAGCTGACAACATGGCAACTGTCACACAGTGCGCAACCTTTGAGGCTGTTGAGAAAAAACTGACTGAGGCTTTGAATTTAATGGCTATATATTATAGTGATAACCAACTGAAGACAAACTGCCTAAAAACTCATCTCTGTGCTTTTCATTTGAAAAGCCACGAGGCATCAAAAAGCCTGCAGGTGACTTGGAATGGCACCAGGCTTGAACACTATGTCACCCCAAAATAACTGGGAGTTACCCTGGATTGAACTCTCACTTTCAAGACCCACTGCCTTAATACCAAACAGGTTTTTGCCAGGAGCAATATTCTGAGGAAAATAACTGGCACAAGTTGGGCTGCCCAACCACACACATTAAGAACTTCTGCACTAGCTTTATGTTACTCTGCAGGAGAGTATGCTAGTCCATTGTAGTGCAATCAAAGCATGCAGGGCAGGTGGATGTGGCCCTAAATGACACAGCAAGATTGGTCACAGGATGCCTAAAACCAACCCCGATACAAAAAGTGCATTACTTAGCTGGCATCCCTCCATCAAAATTCTGTTGAAAAAGTGCTTCTCATAAAAGGTGGGTTGAAGCAAGTTCCTCAGAATCACACCTTCTATTTGATCTCCAACCACCAACCACTGAAATCAAGGCATAGCTTCCTCATAATTTCTGCTCTTCCTCAAAACCAGCCTCCACAAACTGCCTTAGAACTACAGAAGGTGAGCAAGGAGCTACCAGATAACTCGGCAGAACCACATGACTCTCTACCACCTGGCCAAGAACATCCATGGCCTGTGTGGAAAGCTTTAAATAGACTGTGTGCAGGGGTAGGAAGATCAAGGGCTAATCTGAGAAAGTGGGATTTCCCTGTAGATGACAGCCTGTGTGAATGTAGATATGATACAATGCACACGATGCCCCTCAACATGCACTGAGGAGGACCTTATGTTGGCAAGAGGAAATGATGTTGAAGTGGCCCGATATTGGGCAGATGTCATCTAGCCCTTTTTAATTCTCTTTTGTTTTTAGATGTGTTAATTTTAGCTTTGTATGTTATTATATGCTGGTGGTGCATCTGACAGGGATAAAGAAAGTGAATGGATGTGTGAATTGTTGTTCTTAGAATAAAAATCTATTTTGTGATCTTAGGGACATGAACAAAACTTGAGCCAATATTGTATATATATTTTTCAAACTTTCTGAGCATGAAGGCTAGAATCTAGTTTTAAAAAACACTATGAGCAAAACTAAGAATGAACAAAAATATACTGAAAATTTGGATTCAAGTTGGCTAATTTTTAATGAAAGAGTTCTCTTTGTATTTCAGATAAATAATAGTAGAAGAGCTGTCAGGAATATACTATTTTAGGAAGTAAGTAAGTTGTACAATTCATCTCTATAGCCAAATTATTACTTTAAACCAGGGATCCTCAACCTACTGCCTGTGGGTCGGATCTGGCCTGTGGCACCATTCCATCCAGCCTGCACCCTCGCTCCAGCCACTGCTTCTGCTTCCTCCGCCAGTGCCTCAATCCTTGTCCCCTCTGCTTGGTTTGGCATGTTCCTAACTGTGCTTCGTATCAGAGCGGATGTTGTAAGAAGGCTTACAACATCTGCCCTCCTATGGAAAGTCATCAGGGACACGCCAAGCCAAGTGGAGGGGACAAAAATTGAGGAGCCGGAGGTCCCACATGGATGCCCACGTCTTTTCCCAGGGGACACTTTGGTTGAGAGCGGCTTCTCTGGCAGGGAAGCAGTGTGTGGGGGGTTTGGGGTGGTCTCGCTGCCAATGCCAGCAGTGCTGGGGGGGAGTGTCAAAGGGCTCAGGGTGGAATGTTGTGCCAATGGACTGCCCATACACAAGGAAGACAGCAGCGTTGTGCAACAGAAAAACAGCTTTACTCTCTTGTACTAGTATATTTATAGTGGTCAAACGTAAATATAGATAGTCCATGCAAAACATATATACGCGGAATAAACAGTCTCTTCTGCCTCAGCAGTAAAGGACATTGGAAACTTTCAAGATCCTTCCAGAGGCTAACTAGAAACAGTTCAGATAGAAGATTGTAGATTGCTTATGTTTCTTCGGTAGATAGTCCAACAGCAAAACATTTCCTTCATAGCAATTCAGAAGGATAGAAGCCAAGAACGATTTCAGGCTTCAAGTACACTGGCAAAGCAGTTTAGCATTCAAACACAAACAAACACTCTGGCAAGAGAGAACAGACAGCGCTTACTAAGAATGTTTCCTCTGCCAGACATCCAGTGCAGTCCAGTGCAGGTTCAATCCAGTGCAGTTTTAGATGAGCTTCGCCTGAGCTCCTCTTCAGTGCTCCAGCAACTCCAGCTTGAGTTCCAAATTTAGTCTTCCTCCAAAACAAGTGTTTTGCAGGCACTATTTTATAGAACACTAGCATTTTTTATTTGTTTTTCGTTTTGGGGGTGATTTTGGAGGGTGTACACACACACACACACACACACACACACACACACACACACACACACACACACACACACACACACACACACACACACCCCACAACTACACACACACAACCCCACACACATGCACAACCACACACAGAGCACAACCACACACACAACGCCAGTCATACACTATGTACACACACACACAAACACAAAAGCATGCACACACACAATACACACTGCACACAACACAACCAAACACACACTCAATACACACACCCACACAAGACACCCACACACCCACTCATTACACACCCACACAACACAATCACACACACACAACGCACACACACGCCGTAGCTCCATGGGGAGGAGGGGCTCCCCCTCCCCCCGAAGCCTTGGCGACTACACACACACACACACACACACACACACACACACACACACACACACACACACACACACACCAAAGCTGTGAGGGGGAGGGGCTCTCCCTCACTCCCCCGCACAGCATCAGTGAGAACTCCCACGAGGCCCAGGTGCAGGTGGTGTTGCTGGGAGGTCAGGCAACGGAATGGCCAGCCAGCATCAGGTAAGTGGGGCAAGGGACAGGGACTTGGGGGAAAGGGGGGCCCTGGTGGGCAGCATGGTTCCTGGGCCCTCCCCCCCCTTAGTCTCTCTCTCCCGTCCAACTTACCCTTTTGCCTATGGCGGGGGGCTTTTCCTTCTTGTGGTCTGACCTCGCTGGCCGGGCCACAGGAACCCCAGCAGTGCTTCAGGTGGTGGTGGTGGGCCTTTTCCTTCCCACAGCCTGGCCAAGCCGCAGGAACCCCAGCGGCGCTTCAGGCGGCGGGGGGGCTTTTCCTTCCCGCGGCCTGGTCTCGCTGGCCAGGCCGCAGGAACCCCAGCGGCATTTCAGATGGCAGGGGGGTTTCTTCCCACAGCCAGGTCTCGCTGGCCGGGTTGCGAGAACCCCAGCAGCGCTTTGGGTGGCAGTGAGGGGGTGGTTTCCTTCCCACGGCCTGCCTTGTTCCGCTCCCCCCAAAGGGAAGTTGATGGTGCGTTGGTGGTTTTTTTTTACTGTGCGTGCTGGCTGCCCCGCCTCCTCCACGCTCACATTCTTCAGCCTCATTGGCGCAGAGGATGCTGGGGCTTGTGGTTTTTTTGTTTGCCATGTTAGTGGGGCGGTTACCCCACTCTTGACTACCGGACCCTTGCAGCGATGGTCAGTCGATCTAAAGGTAAGTGCAGGCAGCTCGGTACGGGATAGTAGGGACGGGTGTGGGCGTGCATGCCGAACACCAATGGTTAACACACCATTTTATAGGTAAAGATTACATGATTGCTACATACATCGGTGAGATCAGCTGTGTTAGTCAAGCACAAGTCCTTAAAGCTATAGAAGCATAAAATCACATACATACATCCTATACAATACCTAGTGGTAATACTTTATCCCTGACAACATGCATCTTCCACCTGCAAACAGAAATACAGTAAAAAACCCGGGTTACGATGGAGGTCCGTTCCAACAAACTCCATTGTAACCCGAAAAAAAATGTAAACCGAAACATCCATAGGGGTGCATTGAAAAATAAAACAACGGTCCAGAATTGATCATTGTAAACCGAAAAATATACATTTAAATTTGTAAACCGGGATGGCATTTCCATAGGATTTGACATTGTAAACCGCAGCAAACTTAAACTGAGGTGGTTGTAACCTGAGGTTTTACTGTACTGCAGACTCAGAAATAGTGCAGAGTCAATCTTAACCTATAAAACCAAGTGTTAACTGTTGGAACTGGCTATAGGTTGCTATGCCTCGCCCTACTTGCCTGCACTCACCCTTCGTGCAAACGGCCGATCTGGGTCCGCAGGTCAACAAAGGATTGAGAAAACCGGCAGTGGGGCAACAGCCCCACAAATGCAGAAAAGGGGAAACAACTTCATTTCCCAACATTCCTTGCGCCGTGCTGCGCCAGAGCCAATCAGGCTGAGAGGCTCTCGCACGGCGCGGCGCAAGGAACGTTCGGAAACGCGCCACAGCCAATCAAAAGAAAACCGTTTTAAAAAAACGCAGCACAAACACAAAGCACAAACCCATAACTACAAGCCCCAGCATCCTGCGCGCCATGAGCGCGCAGAACGCTGAGGAAGCAGGCGCCCAAAAAATAAAACAAAAACAAAAACACTGGGAGAGCAAGTCCGACAAGCCGTGGGAACCAAAGCCCCCCTCACGAACGGCGCCTAAAGCTCCTAATAGGAGTTTCCCCTTTTATATCACTGGGTGGGGGCGGGGGTGTTGTGCTCCCCCTCTCTACTGGCTTCCCTGGGGTTGAGAGGGTTGGGGGGACCAAAGGAGCCTGTCTCCCCAACCCTCCTGACGCCAGGGGACCTGGCAGAGAGGGGATTCCCCTTCCCCACACACACACACACACACCATATTAAAGAGAAGAAACCAAGCGGTTACTTCTCTTTAAAAACGGAGTGGGGGGGAATCCCCCTCTCCGATAGCTCTCCTGGGTCCGGAAGGGTGGGGGAGACAGACCCCTTTTCTCAACCCAACCCTCCCAAACCCAAGGAAGCCAGCGGAGAGGGGGATCACAACCCACCCACTGATATTAAAGGGGAATCCCCAATTGAGATTTCCCTTTTAATATCACAGGGTAGCCTGGATTCGATCCACTCTCCTGGGTCCCATGAGTCTGGAAGGTTTGGGGGGACCAAAGAAGCCTGTCTCCCCAACCCTCCTGACCCCAGGGGACCTGGCAGAGAGGGGATTCCCCTCCCCACACACACACACGCCCCATATTAAAGAGAAGAAACCAAGCGGTTACTTCTGTTTAAAAACGGAGGTTGGGGGGGGGGAAATCCCCCTCTCCGATGGCTCTCCTGGGTCCGGAAGGGTGGGTGAGACAGACCCATTTTCTCAACCCAACCCTCCCAAACCCAAGGAAGCCAGCGGAGAGGGGGATCACAACCCCCCCCACTGATATTAAAGGGGAATCCCCAATTGAGATTTCCCTTTTAATATCAGAGGGTAGCCTGGATTCAATCCCCTCTCCTGGGTCCCATGAGTCTGAAAGGTTTGGGGAGACAAAAGGGATCTGTCCCCCAAAGCCTTCCAGAGCCAGGGGAGACGGCAGAGAGGGGATCCCCCCCCCCGTAGGACACCAAAAAACACAAAAACAAACAATCAAAAACATTAAAAAATACACAAAAACAAACAAAAATAACACCAAAAAGTTAACAACAACAAACATTTCTAAACACACCCAGCACCCAGCCAAACACCACAAAATCCAAACACCCCCCCCCCCAAATAAAGAAAAACAGCCAACTCACCACCAGACGACCTCACACAACAACTACTGGAAAAGAAATGAATAAAGAACATAAGAACATAAGAACATAAGAACAGCCTTGCTGGAACAGGCCACAGCCCATCTAGTCCAGCATTCTGTCTCACACAGTGGCTCACCATTTCCTTCAGGGCATTATTCCCAAAGAGATGCCTTCACCTGCTTAGGATTCCCTGGAAATGATATTGAGAGATATCCTGCCTATCTCTCCAACCCGGAGGTTGTCCTTAAGTATCCATAATTATAGCCATTGATACTCTTGTCCTCCATGAACTTGTCTAATCCTTACTTAAAGCTGTCAAGACTGACAGCTGTCACCACTTCTTCTGGCAGGGAGTTCCATAGGCCAGTATTCCTCTGGGTGAAAAAGTACTTTCTCTTATTTGTTTGAGAACTAGTACCCAAAAGTTTCATCGAGTGTCCCCTAGTTCTAGTGTTATGCGATAGGGAAAACAGTTTTTCCTTATCTACTTTGTCCACACCGTGCATGATTTTATAAACTTCAATCAGGTCACCTCTTAGACGTCGTCGTTCAAGAGTGAAGAGGCCCAACCGTTGCAGCCTCAGATGGTAGGGAAGGTGTTCCAGTCCCCTAATCATTCTGGTTGCCCTCCTCTGCACTTTTTCCAGCTCCATAATATCCTTCTGGAGGTATGGCGACCAGAACTGTACACAGTATTCCAGATGGGGCCTCACCATAGATTTATAAAGAGGCAAAATGACACTTGCTGACTTATTCTCTATACCCTTCCTAATGATCCCTAACATTGAGTTTGCTTTTTTCACTGCTGAGGCACACTGGGTTGACACCTTCATTGAGTTGTCCACCAGGACACCAAGGTCCCTTTCCTGGTTTGTCGCAGAGAGTTCAGACCCCATCAGTTTATAAATGTAATTGGGGTTCTTTGCCCCAACATGCATCACTCTGCACTTACTAATGTTGAAACTCATTTGCCACTGTTTTGCCCACTCCCCCAGTGTCAAGAGATCCCTCTGGAGCTCCTCACAATCTCTCACAGTTTTCACTACCCTGTATAATTTAGTGTCGTCAGCAAATTTGGCTACCTTGCTTTTTACTCCTACCTCTAGATCATTTATGAAGAGGTTGAAAAGCAGGGGTCCCAGTACTGAACCTTGGGGGACCCCACTCTTTACTTCCCTCCACTTGGAGAAGTGTCCATTTACTGCTACCCTCTGTTTCCTGTCCCTTAGCCAGTTGCTGATCCAGGACAAGACCTGTCCCTTTATTCCATGACTGGTAAGTTTATTCAAGAGCCTTTGGTGTGGGACCTTGTCAAAAGCCTTCTGAAAGTCCAGATAAACAATGTCAACTGGATCCCCCTTATCCACATGCTTGTTGACACTCTCAAAAAATTCCAACAGGTTAGTGAGGCATGATTTGCCCTTGCAAAAGCCATGTTGGCTCTCCTTTAGCAGCGCCTTCTCTTCTATGTGCCTATTAATTCTATCTTTTAGGATGGTTTCCATCACTTTACCTGGGACACATGTCAAACTGACAGGTCGGTAATTTCCTGGATCACCCCTGGATCCTTTTTTGAAAATTGGTGTTACATTCGCTACCTTCCAGTCATCAGGCACAAAGCCTGATTTGAGGGAAAGGTTATATATTTTGGCTAGGAGATCAGCAATTTCATCTTTAAGTTCCCTGAGAACTCGTGGATGGATGAGACATCTGGTCCTGGTGATTTGTTAGTGTTTAGCTTAACAAGACATGCAAGGACCTCCTCCCTGGTTATTTCTATCTGGCTTAATTCTTCGGTTTCCCTCCCTACGAAGATAGGCTCTGTTTTGGGCATGTGGCCTCTGTCTTCTTCAGTGAATACTGAAGCAAAGAATTCATTGAGTCTCTCTGCAATCTCTGTTTCCTCTTTAATAACCCCTTGCCTTCCATTGTCATCTAATGGTCCAATGGCCTTCCTAGTTGGGTTCTTACTTCTAATGTACTTAAATAAGTCTTTGTTATTTCTCTGAGTATTTTTAGCTATACGCTCCTCAAAGTCTTGCTTTGCTTTCCTGATTGTTGCCTTGCATTTGTTCTGCCAGAATTTATGTTTCTGCCTGCTGTCCTCATTCGGACAAGCCTTCCATCTTCTAAATGAGCTTTTCTTGCTCTTGATCACTTCCCGAACAGCTCCTGTAAGCCACATCGGAGTCCTCTTGGACCTGGCAGTGCCCTTTTTCCTTTTGGGTATGCATTCCAATTGAGCCTCTGTTATTGTTTTTGTAAACAGCCTCCATGCCTCTTGGAGTGTTTGGACTCTCTCAATTTTCCCTTTCAGCTTCTTTTTTACTAATTTCCTCAACTTTGGGAAATTTCCTTTTTGAAAATTTAAGGTCTCTGTGTTAGATTTTATCAGTGACTTGCGGTCTATGATCAAGTTAAACATAATTGAGTTGTGGTCACTGTTCCCTATTGGATCAGTCACATTAACATCTTGCACCAGATCCTGAGTATTACTCAGGATCAAGTCAAGGATTCTTGTACCTCTAGTTGGGTCTTCAACCATCTGTTCCAGGGAACAATCATTTAGCATATCTAGGAACTTTATCTCTCTATCATGTGCTGAACAACAGTTCACCCAGTCTATGTGAAGGTAATTGAAGTCCCCCATTATAACCAGGCTTCCCTTCTTGGATGCCTCCTTTACAACATTCTCCAACTGCCAGTCTCCCTCAAGAGTTTGGGTCGGAGGCCGATAGTATATGCCTACTGTTAGACCATCCTTGTGGCCTGGTACTCTTACCCACAGAGCTTCTAATGGTGACTCCAGATCACCTAGATATTCCAATTCATACGATTTTATCACTTCTTTGACATACAAGGCCACACCACCTCCTGTTTGCCCCTTCCTATCCTTCCTGTACAGTTTGTAGCCTGGGATAACTGTATCCCATTGGTTATCATCCGTCCACCAGGTTTCAGTGATACCAATAATATCAATATTCTTATCTATTGCTAAGTATTCCAGCTCCCCTATTTTGTTCCGGAGGCTTCTGGCATTTGTATACAAGCATTTATATATGCTTTTCTGACACAGTCTTTTGTGTCCAGTTGCATTGTTAGACTGCCTCTTGCATCCTTCTGCTAGAATGCTAGTGACTAGCTCCTCGCTCTGCTCAGTAATTTTTGCATCCTCCTCACTACTCAAATACACACTTTCCCGAACCGGATGCTGCCCAGCTCCTGTCGGCTTTCCCCCAGTTATCAGTTTAAAAGCTGCTCTGCAGCCTTTTTGATGTTGAGTGCCAGCAATCTGGTCCCATCATGGTTCAAATGCAACCCATCCCTCCTGAACAGATTTGGCTTGTCCCAAAATGTTCTCCAGTTCCTGACAAATCTGAAACCCTCCTCTCGACACCACCGCCTCATCCACGCATTGAGGCTTCTGAGCTCTGCCTGCCTGGTAGGTCCTGCACGAGGGACAGGCAGCACTTCTGAAAATGCTACCTTGGAAGTCCGGGACTTCAATCTTCTTCCTAACAACCTGAATTTGGCTTCCAGGACAGACCGCTTGGCCTTCCCAACATCATTGGTACCAACGTGTACCATGACAACTGGCTCGTTCCCAGTTCTCTCTAACAATCTATCTAGATTTCTTGTGATGTCTGCAACTTTTGCACCTGGCAGGCAAGTCACCATACGGTTATCATGTAGAAAGAGACTACTTACTGGAAGAAGCTCCACCCAGAGGCCACGAGAGAAAAAACAGTCAAAATACAAGATAACCCCTACCAGCAGCACTTGCTGCCCACAATAATAAAAAAAATTTCAAAAAGACACAATAGCCCCAACACAAAAGGCCCCAAGAGTTTTTCGAAAAAGTATATCATCCTTTATTCTTTTTTTCATCCACAAAACCAAAACACCAAACAAAACTCATCACAGTTTATAACAGGCCATCAAAAAACAATTTGTATAAATAACAATTTTAAAAATTTCAATTATAGACTAACCTCTTCTTTACATACATTAACAACAACAACAACAACAACAACAACAACAACAACAACAACAACAAAAAACTTTCCAACACCATTTAAAACAGCCCGGCAACGCCGGGCAACCTTTGCTAGTATTTCATAAAATTCAATAGAAATAACTGTAGACGTTATTCTAAATGAACCACATACATATTCCTCATACATTAGGATCTCGTTTTGTTAATTTGCATCATCCCATACTTGAAATTCCATGACTTCAAGTTTCAAATCCCTTAACATTAAGGGCTTTCTTAATTAAAAGACAGTTATAGTCTGTTGTGCTGTTTAAGTTCAGAGATCTTATTTATGCACCTGGACACCCTTTTCATATAAATACAATGCAGCCAAAACATAAAGACCTTTTTCTAGAGCAAAAAAATGAAAAGGAATTGGGTGTGGAGACTGTGTGGGAAACTCCTGTAGAGTGTTAATTGTTCCAGATTTGCTCTCTGAAACTTTTAAAGGGGGGGGGAGGATACAAACTAACTGATTTGAAGGAGTCAAAACACACTTTTCCCTTCTAAATTTAACCCCTGTTTAACCACAGACTCCTGCCAACCTAGCAGTTTGAAAGCAAGAAATTGCAAGTAGATAAATAGGGACCACTTCGGTGGGAAGGTAGAATTCCATGTGCTCCGGTGTCTAGTCATGCCTGCCACATGACCATGGAAACGTCTGCAGAAGCAGACAACACTGGCTCTTCGGTTTTGAAACACAGATGAGCACTGAACCCTAGATTCGGATACAACTGGCTTTCGAGCAAGGGAAACCTTTACCTTAACCACAGATAACCAGAACAAAAACTATCATGACTGCCCCTATCTCTGTAATATGTCAAAGTCTGCATAATTTGGCTTTTTTATTACTTCAAAAGAAAAGAAGCCGTATTCTGTATAATAAACTCAGCAGTAGGGGTAGATAATTCAACCATACTCAGTACAGAAAGGACATATATAAAGGACATTTGCTTTAGCAATGCATAGTCAAATATTTCAATGTTCAGACTGGAATATGACAGTTCTGAAAAAGGTGCCCAGGATAAATACACATTGAATTTTTTAAGGACATAATCAGTGGCCATATTTGCACATCAAAATAGAGTAAAGAATTCTGATTTATTGTGAATAAGCCAACATGATGGTGCACGCTACTCAACTACTATTCCTTATTTCGTCTTAGAAGCAGGAACGACTAAACAACAACACAGCTAAATACTTAAAACAGCAATATTGTCTTGTCTCTTTTCAGACAAGTTGGAATCACAAGTTATCATCTGTAGTTTGCTTCTGATTGTAGCTCAACTAGGAAAAACAAGCCAGAATTTTCACTTCATATGCCACAATAAACAATCTATGAATGGAAGAGCTATAGTTGTTTTGTTGCTCCTGCTTGCAGAAGCAGTCAAGCAGATAAACTAGGGATCCCTTGTGCGTGCTTCACCAGCTGCCTTCCCCAAGGTACTGGCAGGATGAGGGTCCACCTAAAACAAACTCCATGGGCTTAGGGGTCACCTTGCTTGTTTACAACAAATTCTAAACTTCTGTTTAGATGGGCTAAATAGAGAAATTGCCCAGTAGCTCTTCTTCAGAATACTCCCTCGCCATCCTCCTCATCTTCCGACACCTATAGTCCTTCAGCAACTGGTGTTGACAATCCTCCATCCTCCTCCCTGGCTGCCCTTCACTGTCTCAATATCTTCATCCAGCTTCTTCAGTTGTGTCAGCACATTCTGGATGGCTTGTTCCCTGGGAACCTACATCTCTTCATGACTTTCCTCACTCTGACAACCCGGCCCATGCAGCCTGTAGGAGGTGCACATATCCCCTAACACCTTCCCCTCCTCATGCTTTGCCTTATCATTATTTCTATCCTACTGCTGCTGTGTTTAAATAGCTCAGTTAATAATGTACCTGTTAGTCATTCAGAGACAAATTCACATTTCTTCTGATGTGTATGTTAGTGGTAGAAGAGCCAAGTAAGATGGTTATTTATTGAATTGCTTTGACAGCATTTTAACGGAAGTAATGATTGCCCCACAATATTAACTGTCATGGCTGGATTTTTCATGTCACTTAATATTTGCAAAATAGTATTGTATGGAAATGTCATGGCTTTTAAAAAGTGCTTTTTACCTATTAAAATAATTTCTATAGTCATGCTTAGAAGCCATCTAAAACACTTTTCTTAGCTTGTCGCTCTCATATGCCTTGGGATTACAGATTCTAACATCTGTAGGTAGCTGGTAGTGCTGAGAATTGTGGTGTACCAACAGTTTGGAAAGTCTGACCTAGGCAGTAAAGCAATTCATTCTCTATATAATACTGGGGTGTGTGTGGGGGGTAATCAGGTTCTTCTGATATTCTTCTTTGTGGATAGAATCATAGAATCACTGAGTTGGAAGGGGGCTATTAGACCATAAAATCCAACCCCCTGATCAATACAAGAATCCAAATCAAAGCAGATCTGACAGATGGTTGTTTGACTCTATCTTAAATGTTTCCAGTGTTGGATATTGCATGTGAGGAAACAATAAGAAAATAAATTTAGACACATAGTGTCTCTCAGAATGAGAGCAAGTGTAGTGAATTGAGTACCAGACTGGCACTCAAGATATATAAGTTCAAATCCCTGCTCAGCCATGGAAATACACTAGGGGCGACACTGGTAAAATTACCTCCAAAATTCACATACCTTGGAAACCGTACTAGGGTTGCTGTAAGACAGAATAATGTGATGGCACATACCACATAATATTTTGAATATTCCACTCATTCATCTAGGGAAATGTTCTCATGGATGGTTCAACAGATATGTGTCCCAAGATTCTCATATAATTTTTGAACACTGCATAGGCATACTTCGTTATGTGCTATCAAATCAGAACTGACCTATAGTGATCTACTAGGGTTTTCAAGGTACAGTACATGAAATATTTAAGGAATAGTTTTACCAGTTCTACCTCCCCAGTGAGCATCCATGGCAGAGCAGGGAATTAAACCCAGGCCTCCTGAGTCCTGATCTATCCACTGTACCACAATGGCTATCTAGTAATAATTATTGCATTCTGTCAGGTCAAGTCTGACTTAAAGGAACCCTTTCCATGGTTTTCTTGGTAGAAAGTGGTTTATCATTCCCATCTTCTGTAATGTCCTGGGACTAATGCAGGGTTGCCTGTGACTACACTGCTTGGCTCTTCTCTCAGGAACCACTGTAGGGACTCAAGCTCCCTTACTGGTTGATACCAGGGGCTGTGGTGGCTCAATGGTTAAGAAGCTTGCCTTGTTAACTGGAAGGCTGGCAAGTAGGCAGTTCAAGACCCGGGTACTGCATGACGGATTGAGCACCCATCTCTGTCCCAGCTCTTGGGAAGAATGAAAGGAGTCTCATTTGGGCGTTCCCTAAGCGGAGTTTCTTCCATAAATATCCTTTCAACCGAAAATAACTTCTGACACGAAATTATTATATTTATTATACTGGCTGATACCCAGTAGTTAGTCAGTAGATCCACTAAACTGGATATAAGCCACTGTGTCAAAGAACCAAAGTGCTTCTACTTTCATAGGAAGGAGGAAGCTACCTGCCTAACACCGAGACAGACTGCTTGGCAGTGCAATTTGGGAGTTGGTGGTTCAATTTGAATATTTTTCTTTTAAAAGAAAATAAGTATCCTAACTTTTTTAGAAAATGTCACTATGTTTGTCTATCTCATTTGCTGCTCTCATTACTTATATGTTTATGGACATTTGTTATAAACATCTGTGCATTAACACAATTTCTAAAACCCTTTATAGACAATTGTATGAATATTCAGTGACAATTTAATACCCATTTTAATAGAAAGAGAATATTTCCATTCTATCAGCTAAGTACAGTATAATCTGTTTAGTCAATTTATAAACGAGTACTGCTTATCCAACATAATAGCATCATCTACCATAATGCAACAAGATGTATTATTTAAATATATTTTGTCTTTTCATACACCAGAGTATTCTATCAGAAAACCTCTGTTGCTTACACGTTTACATTAATTTTATTGTTCTAAAAATATTTGCCATGGCTTATTTTGATAATATATCATATGAAAGTAAATAGTTGTTTGCTCAGGTATGTTTATCAAAGATAACACTGAGATCTCTAGGTTCTTCGTATGCTTGAGACTGTATTACACAATAACAAAGAGTAATGAGTAATGGATTATTTTTAAGACTAGCAGGTATATAATGATGCATGTTTTCATGGGCACACAACCCCCAAATTGCAATTCTTTTATCTGAGAAAGGAGGCAGTTATGACTACAAAAGGTAATTCTGTAATAAACTTGATAGTATTAAGATTGGCATATTTGTTATTTTGCTACAAGAAGACTAACATAGTTAGCCCACAAATAAACTACGATTAAAAAAACATTCAAGAAACTAAATGGATTGTGAGATTTAAACATCTTAATCAAATAACAATGTTTGCTAGAAATCAAGAAATCTTATATGCTTTTCTTTTGGAATTTTTCTCCACAAAGGAAACAACCAAGCACCTGAAATGACATGGTAACAACTTGTAACAATTTCTTGACTGCTTCTCATAAACTTTTCCAACACATTAGTGATGATCACACTATACATTCAAGGTTTGATAATGAAACATCAGCTACTTTCATCATTATGACATTTCTTTCTCTTTAGTTATAGCCATTATTATACTGACCAGTAAGCAATTCACTTTTTAAACAAACAATATTTTCAACTCAAATAGGTTCTATAAAGTGAATGGCTATGGGAATAGGTGTTAAGTGATATTAAAGAATGTGTTACCTATTCTTAAACTGAAATAATTGGTTTTTTATCATAAGAAAATAAAATATGGCCATATATATTTTTATCACTGAAGATGTACAACAATTAGGAGGATTTTTTTGTCATATCAAACAAGTCTTAAGTTATAGCCTATCATATTTAATGTTATCAATGATCCATTGCTTGGATGAATTCAAAATACAAAGAGCTGTACAATGTACAGCACTTGCAGTTGTGATAAAAGTTATGAGAAGCTGAAGTTTAAAGTAAATTAAATCCAATGGCTATTTCAGGAACGGTTTCCACAATCTCTATAATAATGCTTTTAGTATAATTAACTATTTAAAGACAAAACAATCTGGAAAAAAACACCTCTCACAGAAAATCTGATTCTGCTTTTTGTCTTCAGTTATATGTTGTAGTCAACTTTCATTTATTATTCCTTAAGTGTTCAACAGCATAAAGTACAAAGGTTTAACAATGCATCATAATTGCTATTTCAATTAAATACACTGATTTCATCTATTCAACAGTGCCTTTGGCAACCGTACTCTCTTGCTACAGAATGAGTGGGCCTTGTATTTTTTTAATTGACGTGTTTCTAAATTGTGTTATGATTTTTCATCATGATTTTATTCATTTAATACTTCATTTATTCACTTTAGCTAACTGTTAAACTGTCTTGAGTCCTATTCATACTAGAAAAGTAGGATATAAATTGAATAAAAATAAATAAACCAATGAATGTTACTACATCAATAATAACAAGAAAACAAAACTGTGAGAGGACTGGCATATTTTTGCACTGAAAGTCGGTATTAGATATTAATGTAAAAGCATAAAATGGGAGTAAATATCCCTTCTCGTACAATTTATAGCTATGTTTCTTGAGCCATTTTCCTTTATAAATGAGTAGCAGAACTAGGTATTAAAAATAGCTGTTTTGTAATATGAACGTACTACTTCTATTTTTATAATATTCCATTTGATTTATAAATGCATCCATATATACAATTGTAAAGCAACTCCAAAAATATAAATGTGATTGCTCTGATGAAGAAGTTGCACTGCCTCTGACACTCCCATTCCCATGATACAAATTCCAATAATACCAACCTTATACGACAATTTTTGAAAGTGAAACTGGTCATGGCCCTACAAAGTTATAATTTAGTACCATGGTTAACTAAGTACTATGGCTAATGTATACATTAATCAATCAAGTAGGTGTGTTAAACTGTCATATATCATTACTATAGTTTTAATATCATTTTATTTTTAAAAGAATAATGTGTACCAACACACCAGTCACCAGAAGTAAAACCACACAACCAAGTCATCTTAGTGGTATGCACTGAATAAAGCAATGGCCACATTGTTTGAAAATGTATATCTAGTTTTGTCTGCAAAAATAGTTTTAATACATGCCAGTAATTCATTAATATGGTAAATAGAAATCTATAGATGCACACATACCACATTTCCTTCAAGCAGAGGAAAAAGACATCAGGGTATTAACTAAATCTTAATTGATTACTATACCCTAATTCCTTTGAAAACACCTGGAGTCAACTGTTTGTCACCTGGCATCTTACGCACACAGCTATTGGTGCATATACATTTACAACTGTAATTCAAGAACTTCATAGGAAAATGAAGATGTCCTCTTTCTATTCTGGGCTCTGACCCATGTTAATGTTTCATAAATCCTCTCCACAAATCTCTTTTAGCATGCAAATCCATAAATCATCATAATACTGACAAAGAAGTTAACCAGCACGTGAAACTAATGCATATTTTATTTGGAGCTGGATATTGGTAAAACTATCCAAACTGGAGGCACTTTCCCAGTGTTGCCTTGATGGGGGTAGGAGTGGAGGGACGATACTAATTACAAACGTCTTGTTCTTTTCATCACAAGAAAATAGTCTGCACAGTCCTCCTATGGCCTTTGGATATATAATTAATGCTTGTAATAGGAACTGGTGTCATTCATAAACCAAGCCCAACAAGCACCCCCTTTTAGTCAGAGGAACCAATGCAAATGCATATAGTAAGAGGGACAAGGAGTATTACTATACTTACAGAAGATGGCAAACCGGGAGGAACCTTTCGAACTTTCTTTGTTTGTACTTCTGAAAGAAGATGGAAAGGCTGTTAACAGGTATGCAGGTAGCAGGCTCCTACCCTCACAACTATTTTGAGTTAGCGATGAAGTAACATTTCTTATCAATCACTATGAGATAGAAATTCAATTCCTTTTAGAAATGTGGAGGTGAAAGTAGTATGAAGTAACTCACCCACAGAGGTACTGTGCAGAGGCCTCCTTCGTGGGTTATTGCTAGAATACTGATAGTACTGAGAGCCAGGTTTGGTGGGTGAGAGTGCACCCGGATTGCCCATTTCCATGTCACCTCCGAGGAGACTTTGCTAAAAAAAAAAAAAAAAAGAGTTTTGGGAAATAAGTAGTTACATCAAATTTTCTCTCTGCTAGCCTTTCTAAATCGATTCAAACAAAACACGCTTTTAAAAAGATGCTACTGAACTGATAATTGAAATATTGCCTCAAAAATATGTTTGCAAAGTTCACATTCAGATATTAATAGTTTTGATAAAAATGTGTATTTAAAATTAACCTTATTGTTGAAATATTGTTTTGCTTTTTTAATCTCCACACTCAAAAAACCCTGCAACAATAGACTGTACAAACTTTTTGGGGAACTACATTAGGAGCAGATTTCCCTCCCCCAACTTCATCTACTTATTCAACAAAATATATTGTATTTGTCTACGTAGAATTTTCCTTTGCTACTATTATTATCAGGCATTACACAATTTAATCATACACTCACTTCACAGTGGAAAATTGTTTGTACTAAACGTAACCATGAAAGAAATGTTTCAGGTGGTTACCTATAATGTAATATGTGTTAAATCAAGAACATTATCCATAATTAAAATGTGCAAATAAGATTAAGACACTGCTAAAATAAGATAGTATTTTGCTAAATCCTTAGGAGAGATGGGATGAGAGAACTATTAACATGAAGAGAAGATGTATCAAAATACTACATCCATCTTCTCCATATTATTAAGAAAGAAAATGAACAGCCACAAAATGAATGGACAATAGCAGAAAGAAAGGGTATCTGAGCACAAGGAAAAAATGAAGACATTTAGCAAAAATGCTACTGCTATAACTACATTGAAACTTACCCATAATATATAAATCCCCTGATTATACTCTGCATTGAACACATTGTTCTTTTAATTTTTCTGATATGCAATAAAACAGGTGCAGATACTACCATTTATATGATGAAGAAATTTTTCATTTAATAAAGAATTTTTTAAAATTAAGTATCAAAAATCTAACTTTATCGTTACTTGTAATCAACTTTTACTGACTGAACTAATTACTGTACTTGATAAAGTACAGAATGTGTTTTCCCTAATCTAAATTCTAATCACCATGTCACTCACAACAGACTTAGTAATGCTTCACTAACACACTATTCACATGCAAAACACTCTAAATAGGCCAATTATGACTCTGCCCCTGCTCCCTGGTTAACCCGCTGAGAACTGAAAAATTTCACAAGACAGTCACCAACTAAAACAAAGGCTCCTTGTTTTAAATTAAGACAGTCTTTTTGATTTTTAAATAGCTCAACAAAGTGCAATGTCTCGCTCTGAAAGCAGTTGGTCAAATATGACCCATGAGCTGGAAAATCCTTTGCAGTAAAATAAAATAAAAATAAAATCCAAATATAACTTTTCCATCCGGTGGAAGCATATCAGTGCTTTTCTGAAATGTACAACTGGTCATTAGCTAGCGAACTGTGATTTTCTGTGGTTTCCCATTTACTTTCCAATCTTTGTAGAAACCCAGAAAGGAGATTTTTACCACATGCAACTTTTAAAAAAAAAATATGATTTCTTTCAATTCCTAAATAATATTCTTACTTCAGCTACTTTCCACACTTTTGGATAAGTAGATAGAACCAGAATATGTTTTTAAAAAGGATGATACAAATGTATTCAGCTACTTTTTAAAATAAAAATTGTAGAATTCAAACTTTAAATCTTCAGAAGTTGTAACTTGGAATGTCAAAAAAGAATAATACATATGTTTTATCAATCAGGCACAATATTCAATTTATCCACCTTTCTCACTAAATTGATTTCTAGAATGTGTATATTTAGAGTGTTCAATATATTTATAGAACCACATTCCCCATTAAATTGTCCTAACATAAGTTAGGATTCAGTTCTAGGGAAACTACAACAGAAAACTACTGGCAGCTAGTAAAAAAATATGCTGAAATATGAATAAGTTCAAACCACTTCACTAGTTTCAATGTGGCCTTTTTTATTTTTGGCACACAACAACTTTAGCTGCAAAGCTTCTGTTTTCAAAATCACAAAACATCTTGGCACTATGAAGCCTGAAATAAAGAAACCCACCATAAACTATGAATCTGTGATAGTCTCAAATAAAATATTGCCTTTAAAATAAAACATTTAGCAAAACTGTATCTTGATTTTACTCAAAAGTAAGTTCCACTCTTGTCAATGGAATGTACTTCCAAGTAGCAATGGCATGAATTCTATACTGATATTTTAGGGAAAAAAGACTTATTCCTAAAAGTATACAAACGAGCAAGGAAACTTTGTGAGAACACCAGGTACTAAAAAAAAAAAGGACTTACCAAAATCTTTTGTTTTCCTTCAAGTAGCAAATATACATATATTGCTATGGCTGCATACTAATTATTATTATTTTGCATAATCATCGGGTTTGCTTGTAAGTATATAAAGGATAGATATACAACCATAGAGCAATGATGCTACTGGTTCTCCTCTCAAGCTTGTCACATAAGCGCCCCTAATTTTGTCTTTATTTAAGCCTTTGTTTTTCATTGGAACAGCTAAGCCATTCTTCTGAAGGAACAAAACATGCATTTATGTGCTCTTTTGGGGGCTGCTCTAAGTACTCCGATGGGGAGAACTAAAATAAATATATATCTACCCAATCTGATATACAGTACTTGTAAATATAACAAAGACATTTATTACTGTTTAGTCACTGTTGATATTTTTTAACTGAAGGAAGGGAAGACCGCAAATTCATAAAGCCACCACGTAGCATTTGGGCTTTCCAAACTTATGAATGAAATAGTACAGATTTAACATTTGTATTACAGAATGATTTTCTAGCTGTAACCTTTAGAAGTGCCAATTTTCTCTGATAAGGCTTTAAGAATCTTAAATACTGTACCTTTTTATACTGCATCTACTATCATCATTTTATACAGCAGAACATTAGGGAGTAAGGGAGAAACTGCAGGATTTCTTTTAATAGCAATCACTGGGACCCATAAAAGCCACAGGCTGGGATCCAAATAACTCCTTTTAGATTATCTAGGGGTTCAGAATTTCTATCTTTTCCTCTTTGACTCTCATTTTAGCAACTGCTATTGAAACTCTTCTCAGAGTCAAAGAAGAGATTTGTCATGCAGAACTTAATCAGGAAAAAAGTAGTCTAAAACTCATCTTTGCATTCAGAACTTGTGTGGTTCCTGATGTCCAAGCCTAATTGTAATACCTCCTGTAGGGGGGAAATGGTTTTCTGAAAAAATACTGCAAACCATTCCCAATTAAACACTCCTTCTTCAGGTGGTATATCCATTCCTAATATTGGCTATCATCATGACCATAGTCTTCCTGTTCTTAACTCCTCAGAACAGTTCTTCCGATGACATGCCACACCAGTCTCTCAGGTTCTTCAGTCATGTCTGACCCATAATGATAATAATTTTGCATCAAAAATTATTCTGAATTGAAAGGATTTTTGCTGGACGAACTCTACTCAGGGACGCCCGAATGAGGCTCCTTTCATGCCCCAAAGATTTTTTCCCACCGAAGTGGTCCTTATTTACCTATTTGCAATTTCTTGCTTTCGATCTGCTACCGGTAGGTTGGCAGGAGCTAGGACAGAGATGGGTTCTCATTCCGTCATGCAGTACCTGGGTCTCAAACTGCTGATTTGCCGGCCTTCCAGCTAACAAAGCAAGCGGGCTTCTTAATCACTGAACCACTGCAGTCCATCTAACCCTAAAAAGTCCTAAACAGTCTGGTAGTTGTGTATCTGAATGACTCCCTCCATCCAGGTGAACCTGTTGAACAAGTGAGACAATCTTCCGAAGACTTTCTCAGTCTCACCTTGCCTTTTGTAAGATAGTTACTAGAGAATAGCCCATTTTGTGTGTGTGCCCAAACTGTGAAACTTCAACTAGCCCCTTCTTTGTTTCATTTTAGGTACCAACCAAATTTGATTATGTTTACTTAGATTTTCAAAGGAACTGCAGAATGAAATCACAAAAGGGTACCTTCATTTTGGCAGTTTCATGTCTGGCCTAGACACAGAAGAAGAACCTTATTTATTCTACTTTTAAGAACTAGGGTTGAGTAATGGATAGCGAAATTCATTGGGAGTAGCAATACTCTTTAAATATCTCACAACCCTTGAGAACTCTATTAGAGTTCTCATATGTCAGAGGTGACTTGCTATAGTAACAATATTTTTATAATTTTGTCTGATACATTATTTTTATTATCATTTATTGTTAAATCACTTTCATTTTAATAGTTGCTGCTTTATTTCTATATCTAGCATGTGATCATTGATTTAAATTTTTGCAAGCTGCCCTGAGGGGCTTTACAATAGCTAGATATAAATCGCTTCAAAGAAAGAGATATATAAATATAAATAAATAAAGGACACTTGGATCATTCAATTTTCAGAAGAGATTGCAGTTCAGTCAAGATCCTTTCTGAGAAGAGGAAAGTAAATGTTGTACCACATTGTGCACCCTATTCCCATGTTGTTTGTCGTGAGAAAGGTACATTGTAGACTAGGAGACTGATGCAATCAGGGGGGGAAACAGTTCCCTGCCATATCACTATCAGGAATAACACAAAACTCTTTTTAGTTATTCAGTATGAAAGCATGTAGGGTACAAACAGGTGGCGGTGATAGGAGATGGAGGTAAGCTCTAAATCCTACCCAATTCAGGAATCCTACAGACCTTTGTGTTCATTCTGAAGTTGTGCATGCATTTTGTAAGTACATTCTACTGAATATGCTTATGGTGTGATCGGCAACTCTGATAAGGACCTTTGATTAATATTCAAAGGTCTACAGCAGGGGTAGCTGAACTACAGCCCGAAAGCTGGACCCAGCCCTCACTGCTCCCGGAAGCAGACACATTTACGACAGCTGTAAAATGTGCCCACACCTGCCATAAATGCTGCCATAAAACACGTCCTCGGCTATCATAAATGCATTTATGACAGCTGTGGACACGTTTTACGGCAGCATTTACGGCAGGAAGAACCATGTGACCGGCGCTCAGCTGTCTGGGGTGGGGTGGGTTTGGCACTGTCCAGAAGCCTGTGGTGTGAAAAGTTTGGGAACCCCTGGTTTACAGGATTTCCAGGTGGAGTAGGGCATAGAAGATGGGTCTTAGCTTGTATACATCCATCAACAACACATTCTGAGCCCCACAAGCATTTAGGCTGAACAGTTGAAATTCATGGATCCAATACATTGCTCTTTGTTTAAACCATTGTCACCAGTTGACATAAACTCTGCAATACATATATTTATTTACATTCCACAACAGTGTGTGTGGCACTATGTGGAAAAGGATAATTCTCTCCTGAGGGTACAGATCACTTTAGAAGCCATGAAAATTAACACATCACTGAAATTCTAGATGATTTTAATACAAAAGATGTAGATGAGCATACACAATTTTAACTAAGAATCTTAACTGGAATCCAGCATAATTGATGAGACACAGATTTTTCAGCTCTAAACTAAGGATATAGTCAATCACCTGATAGCCAGTCAGTGAAATATCCATACTATTGTGTGAAATTCTATTCAATATATTTCAACATGTGCGAAAACACACTTTGTAACAAAGCAAGTAAACATAATTAATTTGAAGATTGCAGATAATCAGTTGCTAATCATTATTTTGGTCAAAATACATTTACTAGTAGAAAAATCATCACTGTACAAGAGGTCCTTTAGCAGGTTTATTTTACAATTCACTTTGTAAGGTTGGGTATATAAATTCTACATACTAGATGAATACAAGCATTTTTCTAAAGAGGGACTTTCTTTTCCCCCATTCAAATTAGGTCCTTCTTTTTCTTGCTTCTTTCCCCAAGCACATAATTCCTTGTAATAATATTTTTTTTAAATACCTAGAAGGTCTTGTGTGTGTAAATGGTCTGGAAAATGAAACCATGAATTAAAGCGGAGTTTTAAGAGAGATTATACTTTATATATTTTGAGAGGAAAAAAAGGATTAATATCTCAATGCATTTAAGCAAAAACCAGGGCAGTAACTCTCATGAGTAACTCATGTGAAATTTTGTTCATCCCTGTTGATTAGTTTTGTGCTGGATAACTGTTACACTTTAATTTTATTTTCACTCACTCTCACACACATAAACATACACAAGCATAATTAGTGGAATGTAATTCTGTGCTTAAACTATTATATTTAACCTTAATTGCAAATACTGACTAAGATTAAAAAGAATGGGAGGGCTTTCTAAATAAATAATTCCAATAAAAGCTAGATACCATTGAATTATGCAATTAAAAGAAACTATTTCATTTTTAAAAATCAGAGAAAAACAACAGGAAACCATTTTTTAGGAAAGGCCAACTGAGTGGACTTCTTGGATATATCCCCCCCGCCCCTTTTATATCATTTTTATTAAATTGTGATCAGATATCAAACACTACTTCATGGAGATGGAGAACAGAGAAAGAAGAGTCTTAGATGAAATCAGATTACGCTCCTTTTCTGAACACTTGCCAAATGTTTGTAAGTTGAATACATGTTTGGGCATTCTTGTACTGAAACAGCTGCAGTTCTACAGAACAATAACAAATCTATGTGATCTATAGTGACTCTGGGCCATATGTTCTCCTTTTCCTATGCAGCAAGGAAAGCAGAATGGCCTAAAGGTTCAAAGATTTTTCTCTCTGTGTGTGTAGTAGATATGTGTGTCTTTGCCTGTTTAAATACATGCCAATGAAAGATGGATACCTAGAAGGTTTCATCTGTGTCATGTTTCCGTCATAAGGCCCTGTGATATCCATTAGGTACCATGCTTCCTACACAGCGCACAAAGATTTATACAGGGGAGCTTACAATCAGAAGGTTTAACAAACACATCTTAAACCTAATATCTGACGTTTTTTTAAAAACTAAAATAATGCTCAGTTATAAAATAACTCAAACAATTAACAACACATTAAAAGAACACGATCCATGCGTGTATCCATCAAAAGAAAATACAAATAAATAAAGAGAAAAATCAAAAGCATGAATAAACCTGTACAACTCATTAAAATTCAGAGCAATTACTCCATCGACAGAAAGCAGTGAACCTGAAAATAAAATCAGTTTCAACTGGGAGAAAAGGTAAAGTCAGGATTTAATTTGGTGTCAGAACTTCTGGACATGGTGGACTTCCCTACGGAGGGCATCACAACAGAGAAGGTCTTGTTCCTGACAAATGTCCAATAAGCCTCATTTGGCTTGAAATGTAGGACAAGCTTCCGATGTTGCTGACATGACACAAGGTGTCATTTACAGAACAACACAGCCTCTTAGACTAAAACTCCATGTTGCTTCACATGCAACCGCACTGGTACATGTTTAGTCAATGGGAAACACATAGGAAACTGCAGGAATAGCTCCAGGTGGAGGGGCACCCTGTTAGAGACACAGATTGCATTCTTATATGTGTTTATCTGGGAACAGGTATGACTGATTTCTGTGTGCTTGTTTAAAAAAGTGGAACTTTGGAGACCAAAATTGATCAATTTTCCTACTCTCGGATACCTTCTTGGATATCTCAGTGAATTGGCTACCTGGCTCTAGGGTCGGCAGTTGGACATTTCATTCCTTAATGTACATTTTGGGAGAACAGCAAGCCTGCACAACCCCAGAGTGCCCCGTGAATAACAAAACAATGAACCACTTCTGAGTTTTGTGTTCCTGGAAAGGGTCTCCATAAATTGGAACTGATTTGAAGGCAAATAATTAGTATTATTTACTTCAAAATAATCCACACTCCATTAACACAGCAAACTATGCACTACCTTTATTAGACAGGATCTGTATTTTTTAGTCCCTCAAAATAATGTTTTTTAAATTAATTAATATATGCATGGAGGACCAGATCCATTTTGGGATTCCCTATGTATGGAAGATGTGGCCTTTAATCCTTTGTCCCTGGCTACAGTCTCAATCCATATCTAACTTAGTCTGCAAAAAGAAAAGGCTCCCACTAAGGCATGTAGAATGATTTTTTCACTCTGAAGATCTGTATTTTTTTTGTAAATAATATTATTATAAGCAATACTATATTTACAATTGTCCAGCTGTATTTATAGACTCTTTCCTATCTTCTCACTGATACAATATGGCAAAATACACTGAGGTCCAGGTATTTTAACTGTTTATTAAAATGGCATATGAAATATGCTATTAGGCATATGAGAAAAGCTTCTACAGTAATTGCCATACAGTATGTAGTAAAGTTAATTTATATTAATAGGTGATATAGAATAGTTGAATGCCTACTGAAAGCACTAATGTTTAATAAGGTAAATAAATTGTTATTAAAAGGGCACGTTTATTTTAATTTTATTTTAAATGTTTACATCCCAGCTTTTGACTTTAAAAGTCCTCAAAAATTATTCAGAATAATAAGTAAATTCCCAAACTTCCACAATTTAACTGAAATCATAGTTCTGATTTCTTTATTTATAGTTTAATATACAGTACATAGAATTAAAGACAAAAATGTCTAGTCACTTTATCTCAGTTTGAATGGGTTCTTTATTGCATAATTTATCAGCAAGTTCTCTTAGGCTCCCTCGGATTTTCAGCCACAATGTTTAATTGTATTTCAAGTTTTATGTAATTTACCATCTTTGTTTGTTTGTAAACCGCTTTGGGTCACCAATAGGTGAGGAAAGCAGTATAAAAATATACTAAATAAATAAATAAATTCCTTTAAAAGTCTTCCTTTCACAAAATGTTTCAAAACATAAAGTTTCAGAATACTCACTAACCTAACAAGACAATTCAGTTTAGTCTTTCCAGTGATAGACTTTCCTGTGCATTTAAGTCATAAAGAGCCTTTTACATTTATTTTACTTTAAGATGTTTTATGTGGGATAGGATGTTTTATCCCAAACTTTTCTTCCTTAAAAGTTATTTAGTGACAGAATTCCCTGTTTAGCGATTGTCCTCCAGTACTGTACAAATAAAACAAAGGGGGGAAAAGCTGTTGCAAGTTGCAATGCATTACAAGAAATGCTAAATTAAATCTGTTTTAAGAGAGATATCAATATTCAAGACCTAGGTTGGGCCCTTAATAATGTGGACAGGTTCTTTGTTCAAATTAATAAGCATTTTACTTTCTCTGAGCTGAATTGTTGTAAGGTGCTATACAGTCAAACCTCTACATATGAATTTAATTCATTCCTCAAGGTTGTTTGTATCTCGAAAAAATCTTATCTTGAATTTTCCATAGGAATGCATTGAATTTGTATCTTGAAAAAAATCCTATTAAAAATTCATATCTCAAACCTGATTTTTTCTCCCTGAGATTTCTAGATGTATCTCGAGTTTTTCTTAAGTCGAACTGTTCTTATCTCGAGGTTTGACTGTAATTCCATTGACTATATTCATATGTTTGGCACAGGAAATACTTCTATGAAAGTTGGAAGGAGAATCTATGGAAGCTCACTCTCCTCCTCCTCAGAGTTTTACTACTTTTATTTCTTGAAAATATTGGGCCCTTCAGAGTTTTCTAGAAAAGCAAACAATGTTCCTAGAACAGTAAGCTTCTTTGGGGGGGAACTGGTCATATATTGATAAAAAGGAGTCATGATTCTACTTGTGCTCAAGCATGTAAGTTCTTATAAATACAATGGCTTGGAGCCAATAATCTGAATTCTCTGAATTCAGACTTCACTCTTATCTATATCAGCATTCCTTGAAAGGAGTTTCATTTCAAGGATTCTCTGAACAGTGAATGATGGAGTAAGTGACTTTGGGTAATTCTCCCCTCCTCAGAAAGTGTCTGTTCTTCCAGGAGAGATTTATGGGTGAATGAAGGGGAAGATAGAATTGGAAGTAATTGCCTCTTTCCTCCACCAAGTATTCATCAATGGCTTAACCACTTTCCATGGAAGTAACAGTTCATAGAATGCTAAATCAGGATCCAATCCAACTTGGTGCATTCTATGCCATATTCTCCAATCTTCTGAAACATGTTTAGAAAGATTAGGAATGAATTACACATACAGTGGTACCTTGGATAAAGTCCGATTCGGATAAAGTCCGATTCGGATAAAGTCGCGGTTTTTATACACACGTGATGCATCACATAAAGTCCAAAACCGCTTTAAAAATGGATGTTATCCAAGGTATTTGGTATAGAAACCTCAGATAACATCCATTTTTTGAACGTTATCCGATGCATTGCCCATTTGATTCTGATAAAGTCCAAAATCGGATAAAGTCCAAACTTGTGGAACGGAGTTTGGACGTTATCTGAGGTTCTACTGTACTCTATCTTCTTTCTTTAGGTGTCCAGTTTAACAGGATAATTATTGATTTATAAAAGCAATCCGAGATGTCTTCTTACAATAGGCATATGAACCAACTCTGAAGGGTTTGAAGGATAGGATATATAGATTCAGCCAATAATGTATTATTTATTTCCAAGTTACCTAGTTCTTTTGGCTTCTTATCCATGAAAGGTTAATAGATTTTTTAACTTCAGTTCTCATACATACTATTTTATACTTTAATTGTTAGACAAGACCCTGTAACAACCCTGTTTATGGATAACTGGTCAGCTATTAAGCCAAAGAGTACCAGTGTGCTATAGTGGGCAGAGTATTTAAGAATACTGTAGTTCAGGGTATGCTAGTGCAGTCGAGAGCTGTATAGCACAATGTGATCCTTCCAGTGATTCTCATTCACCTTATAAAGACACCCAGCATATATTTATACCACATACCACTTAGAAAATAATATTCTCTTGTTTGATGCTTTAAGTCAGTGATGCTCAAACTTTTTTTCTGTGGGCCAGTCCTGCCCCTGACACGCAGCTATGGGGGCCGGAGGTGGGCTGCTCCCGCTGCTGACCGTTTCTACGTCAGCAGCGGCGGCAGTGATCGGGCTTTGCTCCTGCTGGTCTGAGCAGCCTCTGCTCAGTCTCAGCCCTTCAGAAGCCTCTTGCAAGCTGGATCACCGTGTTGGAGAAGTTTTCCAAGGCTTCACCATTTCAAAATCCATGGCACTGGGAGAGTTCCTCGGCACGGTGCGCTGACGTCAGCGCGCCGCGCTGAGGGACTCTCTCAGTGCCGTGGATTTTGAAATGGAGAAGCCTCGGAAAACTTCTCCAACATGGCAATCCAGCTTGCAAGAGGCTTCTGAAGGGCTGAGACCAAGCAGAGGCTGCTCAGACCAGCAGGAGTGAAGCCCGATTGCCGCTGTCGTGGTTCCATGCAGGATGACGTTATTTATGTTAATTACATCATACTTATGTAGGTTATTAAGTAAGGATTTTAAATCTGCTTTTCTTTTGTTTCTGTGATATTTTCTGCTTAGCCTAACCAGAGCCACCTTTAGCTGGCACATGCCATTAAGTGGTATCATCCCTTTTCTCTGGGAAAGTACATTTTGGTTCTTATTCCAAGGTCACTGTTCTGGGAAGATGTTCTATCTCATGGTCTGAGATGGAACATAGATAAGATAGTCAGCTAATATCCTTTTGATCTACGCACAGGACTTGTCACTTTGAGAAGGTAATTAGGACTTTCTCAGGACACTTTCCCAGGCAAAATGGTATAAAACCAGTCCTTTTCTTAGTTCGAGAGTCACTTTTTGAGTCCTGCGGGAGTTCTATCTCTCCAGCCATCTGAGAGGGGCTCCCGTTGTACCATCTCATATGGGGAGGCTTAGGACCGCCTGATTTAGACTTTGCAGAGATACCCACTCTTAGATTATGACAAGACTATGCTATTTTTCTTCTATTTCGCATTTATTGGTCTTTGTTATTTTCTTCAATAAATCATAAAAGGACTTTTCTTGGTCAAGAGTGCTCATTCCGCTCCACCTGAAGCAGAGAGGATTGAATGGGGATATTTAACAATAAGACCTCTTTCCTAAGAGAAGGACTGCAACTTTTAGGTTGCTTTGTGGGAGCCGCTGCCAAAGGAGAAACTTTGTTTCACGGCCTGGAATCCAGCTACAGAACAGCAAGTGGCTGCAGAAGTAACAGAATTACTCCCACACACCTTCACAGCACCAAGGCCATTATATTCCTCAAAAAGAGATAAGGGTGTTTTTCGCCACCACCGCAGATGACGTATTACTACGTCAGGTGGTAGAGGGGGCGGTCCGGAGAAGGCCCGGGTTCTCAGCCCAGGTCAGATTAATGAGATGCATGGGCCTAATTGGGCCCAAAGGCCATAGTTTGGGCACCGCTGCTTTAAGTCCTGAAGTCTGAGACTTATTTACCTGTCTTCACTATTCCATTCTTGGTATTCTGCTGTACTGTAATATTGTAATTATGAGATTATTGTGACCAAATTGTATTGTGATTGTTGATAGCCGCCCTGAGTCGTAGCTGATTGGGCAGCACAAGTCCAATCAATCAATCAATCAATCAATAAAATCAATTTAATTAAGAATGCTAAGGAGACATCAAACCACTGGGGTGAAAAGTTTCAAAAGGGACTTTGTACTATTTAGAGTTAGGTTTTCACTTTATTTTGTTAGTATTATCTTTATAATATTATTCTTTAATATTCTAAGCACCCACAAGTTTTAGACAGACTTCAGGAAAATAGCAAGTTAGGCCAAATATTATAACATTTAAAGTTATATTTTAATACTTCCTCCCTAAACACCTCCTAACTTTTCTAAAATTTAAAACTAAGTGCTTATGAGACTAATGGAATCTAAGTACACAATTAAATACTTCTACCCCAGTGATTTCAAAAATTCCTCTAATTTATGAGATTCCCTTTCATAATGTCATGATAACTGATAGAAAATTGAAAGGACGTTATTCTGCACTGAATCATTAATCAACTTCATGTGTCCTCCATTTATTGAAGACCAACCTGCATGCACTGGAACTGTGCCTCTAAAATTAGGAGAAATAACATTAGTATTATTCCAATGGCCACTGCTTTTCCTGAGGACATAGTGAAGTCCTGGCTGATCAACTTTGTACTGGCATTACCAGTTTGAGCCTTTGAGATGCCTCCTTTTTAAAAAAACAAAACAAAACACTGTCATGCTTTCCAGTGCTTCTACGCAGTGTTTGTAGCCTGTCCATTTCCAGGATAATGCATTTGAGGATGATACCTTCCACTTATCCCCAACTCTTATAGTCAGCCAATATAAGACTCTAAGACATGAGTTCTCAACCTTTTAAAGCCAGGGCCTGGCTCATGCTTCCTCAGACAGCCTCGGGGGCCGGATGGCCATTTTGCCCTTCCACCAACACATGGCACTTCCAGGTGCGGTGGAGGCAGTGGGGGAAGGGTCACATGAAATGGTGCCACAGGCCACATCTGGCCCATGGGCCACAGGTTGAGAATCCTTACTCTAAGACCACTGAGGAACGTCAGTTCTCACTCACTTATTTTTGGAGCTGGATTTTTAATTTTATTTTTGGTGCTACAGATTTCGCTTAACAATCGAGTCTTATTCTAAGGTGAGTGTGCACTGGATGGCAGCCTTTAAATATTAGCAATTCTGCTTTGAGTCTATTATTATCCTTTACTTCTGCTTCCTTTTCAAGGGCTGAAAGCACCATCGTCATATTCCTCTATGGTAAGTGAGCTAAAATGAATTGATTGGGTAGTTTCTACAGAATGGTGGAGGAAGTCATCTTTTCAAGCTGCTGCAGTGGCTGAGATCTGGTAGCAGAAGAGCCAGTTATTGTGGTATTATTCCTAAAAAAAGAGAGAGTGGATGAATAGCTGGAGTTTCAGATTGACTGTAAAGAGAGGTAGCAGCCAGAAACCATTTATTTTCCATTACAAAGCAAAAAATAATCAGTATCCAATTAATGGTGAAATCCTAAATAGCCAAAATGGTTGTGTGCTGGATAAGGTGACACTAATCCAGCAAAGGCTGCGCTGAATCCAAACCTCTCCTTGCCTAGTGATTTTGGAAATTGGTTAAGACTACCTTGACCCTTGTCTAACTTTGTACTAGCCTAGCAGCAGTGAAAAATTTGGATGTAGTATGACTTGGCTACTCCTTCCTTTGTTCATTCTCCAGTCTCTTTCTGGCTCTTCTGCTACCAGATCTCAGCCACTGCAGCAGCTGCACCAGTAGATCTGGTTCTGCCAGCAGATCTGAGATCAGCCAATACAAGGGGTTATGCTGGCACAAGAGACTTATGCCCCTTCCAAGCCTACTGCAGCCAGCATATTTCTGAGCATGGGTTGCACGGCAAGGAAAGATATTATCCTTCCTTTATATATAGTTGCAAAGCATTGCTTTAGTGTACTTAGGTTCTTTGCAAGGAAAGCACCCCCAGATGGCTCTACTAGATTCTTGGCTCCACCTGGTGACCTTTAGTAACTACATCACCTGCCACTGGTTAGCATACATAAAATATAACAACTTCAAAATTATTTTAACTGAAGTGTACACACCAAGCATCCCAATGAACAATCTTGTAATTACTACAGCACTACTGAAAAATATAACACGAAGAATTGAGCCAATGAACTTTGAAAAAAAAGTAGAAAAAAAAGAATGATTTTCATAGTCATAGAGTTTGTGAACTGCACAAAGCACATATCTAGCAGGTGCAGATTCTGCTAGTGTGACACAAGAATTTTGCTACCTGGGTGCATCAAGATTACCAGGTGGCATCTCTTGCTGAGCCAGCAGCTTCCTATATATAAATGCATACAAAACCTGATAAAGTGAGAAGAATATAAAATTGTGCTTTAAATGAAAATGAGGGCATAGTTCATTATCCAAAATGGAGGGGGTAAGAGGGAAGATTCCACAGCTGCTAGTACACATGAAATAGATAAGGCCTTATATTATCTTTAATTTCACTGCACAATTCTTTCTGATCATGGTGTTAATGCACTATATTTTAAAAATGACACATATCCTTAGGAATCATTATAAAGAGTTAATTTACAGCAAAATTCTATATGGGAATACAGTAATATGTACGATTTCCGACGTTGTACAATGCATGGATTGGATAATGCAAAAAAAAAAAAACCTGGCTGCCTGTGGTAGGGTTGGGGCCTCCGACCTGCACTGTTTCTGACGTCCTCTGACCTGCCCGGGTGGTGTAAAACAAAATGGCCATCACATGCATTTTTACAGTTTGCTTGGGGTTCTGGGAATTGAAGTAAAAATATATATCAAAAAACAAAATGGCATCCACATTTTTATTCAGCTCCTGTGCACCACAGGGACATCAGAGGAAGGCGGCAATCGCCTGAAAAAGGTCATCCAAACCTCATGGGACATTGTATGAGGTATTACTGTACTCCACAAAAATAAATCCAACAGCATTACTTCTAAGTAAATGGTTACAGAGGTTTTGACTTATTTGTTTATTTGAGTAGCCTTTACTTCGTCCTACCCTAATACTGAGATCCAGATCTACCACTTCAAAGGCCTACTGCAACTGTGAAGCAGCCAATTTTAATTAATCAATGCTTTATCTCCATCCGTAAGTTGACAGGAAAGAAATCTCCCATGTTACAGGGATATTATATAGCAAAGGAGTTTCCTTTACATGATGGATACAGAATAATATATCATGGACATATTCCTCATTTCCTTCTAGTACCTTAATAATATATCTGCCAAAAGCCACAGCAGAGAATGGGTCAAGTGTTAGAACTTTAGGCATTCCAGGGCTAGAAAACTGGTATGTGTCTACATCTGCACAACCAGTAAGGCCGTAAAATGCAACTCCTATGCAAAACTAGAATATGTCTGTAAAAGTGTGTGTTTCTGAATAACTACTTTCTGTTTTAATATAAAACTCTGCTGTAGAAAATAAAATGTGTTCTTAGGGTAAATTCCCATGCTCCTCTGAAACTACAAAATATCTTCCACCTCTGGGACTACCTCCACCTTCTGTTTGGATGGCTAAATGGATTAACTTACTACATCCAAAAGATGTACTCCTAGACCAGAACTAAAAATTGGAGTCTCTAAATACCTCATTAACTAATACTCAAAACAAAAATCTCAGAAATAAAATATTTTCTTAAATAAAATATTTTTTTAAAAGCACAGCAGAAGCAGCAGAATGAAGGAAATTATCTCTGTGAGGCTCTGCCTAAGGACAGGTTGCTAACCTGTAACTAGTTCTTCGAGTGGTCACCTGTGAATTTACACAAATGGGTTATGTTTCACTCCTGCACAAGCAACTCGGAATGGTCCAGAGCTTTAATAGAGCCTGAAGCTCCTCCAAACCTCCCTCTGCACGTGCAATCCCACCCAACGAGTTTCCCAGGTCAAATGCTACTGAGAAAGAGTAGGGAATTGACAGTTGGAGAGGAGAATGGGTGGGATGTGTGAATTCACAGGTGACCACTCAAAGAACTAGTTACAGGTAAGCAACCTGTCCTTCTTCATCATGGTCCTTCCAATTCACACAAATGGGTGAGTAGCAAGCACATCTTGCATCCTGCATCCAAACAGAGGCATAGTTCTTTTGTTGGACATAAATTTTGTAATGGCGAATGAATATGGAAGGCTGCAACCAAGTGTCAGCGTAAATATCTCTCTCAGGTTTGCACCCTGAAAAAGGGCTGAAGACACTGCAGTTTCATGGATAGAGTGAACCCTGAAGAACAGTGGAGGTGACAGATGGGCCAGCTGAAAAGCAAGAGTGATGGCAGCAGTAATCCATTTGGACAGTCTTTGTGATGAACTGGGAAGGCCTTTGTTGGGATTCCCGTAGGAAACAAAAGACGGTAAGTCTTTTGGAAGAGCTTAGTGCAATCCACGTAGAAGGCTACAGCCCTGCAGAGGTCCACAGAATGAAGACATGATTCAATGGGGTTGGAGGGGTGTGGATAGAAGGTAGAGAGAATGATTGGTTGTGACATGTGGAAGGTGGATACTACCTGGAAAAGAGGTGTCGGTATGGAGGATGACCTTTTCTGGAAAGAACTGAAGATATGGTGTGTTGGAATGGAGGGCTGCAAGCTCACTGATTCACCTTGCAGAGGTGATAGCTATGAGAAAGGCTGTCTTACAAGAAAGAAGGTGAAGGCCCATAGTGGCTAAAGGCTCAAAGGGGCATTGAGGGAAGCACT
The DNA here is from genome assembly GCA_035047305.1 of Bradypodion pumilum. Lineage (NCBI taxonomy): Eukaryota > Metazoa > Chordata > Lepidosauria > Squamata > Chamaeleonidae > Bradypodion > Bradypodion pumilum. The sequence goes on from JAWDJD010000002.1 coordinate 20,012,652, forward strand.
GGAGAATAAACGGGAGCAAACACTGGGGACATGGAGCTGCGATGTCAAGGTACATGTTACGAAGAGGTTTGAGGAAGCACTTGAGCATTGAGTGTCTGGAGAAGTGCTTGGCGTTGGAATGGTCATTATGGTAGGCTACTATAGCCAAGAAGTACACTTTTTAAGAGGAGTGGCTGAGTCCAGAAAGTTTCAGGTGTAGGACATAGCTGTCAAGTCCTCCCCTTTGGCCGGGAACCCCCCGTATTTTACACTCTTTCCCATATTAGTTAAGACTGCAATGCCCTAATGCCGCCACTGGAGAGCAGCACAGGATAAGCATAGCTGTCAAGTCTCCCGTTTGGGCTGGGAAATTTCCCTTATTTTCAGTTCCAAAACTTGGCAGGTATGGGTGTAGGAGGAAGCAAAGGATGGTATGGAGAAATAGGGAAATGGCTTGTTTGCCAATGGACTTTATGAAACATTGGAATCTACACAATTTGTGTCAGTAATCAGCCCTGGTAGAGGCCTGTCATATGTTGGAGAGCCCAAGCTAAAAGTGGAGAATTTTCTACACTGTCAGCACATTATTATGCTTTTTGCAAAAGGTTAGCAAACTGCTAGTGGACAGAGATACCTGTACAGATCTCAACAATTTAAAAACTATTACTGCCCTCCTAGCCATGCAAGGCTATCAAAATTTTGAAGTACAATTAACTGCCAGCTCACTTTAATTCAAATGATTGGGGCTATGGGTTATTAGATGTGTTTTTAATTGATTAACTGTTTTGCCATTAACTGATTAATGAGCCAATTAAAATAATTATGCTGGTTATCTCAATACATGTGACATATTGAGGATATTGCATCACAGCAACTAAGAATAAATAATACAGAACCAAATATTTCTGTCAATTCAAAAAATATATGGAACTAACAACAACCTCTTAATTGGCAATAAATAATATTTAAAAGCAGCAGCAGCAGTAGTAATTTTTATCACTGCTGTTGCTGCTATGGAAGAATAATGCCTAGGACCAAACTATACTTTATATCAAACATACTTTTACGTCTAACAGACAGGATGTTATAAATGAAATCAACATCAGCTGTGTTGGAGATATGATAGTTATTAGCATAGCAAAATACATGGAGAAAAACATTCAACCGTTTCCTCTCCCAAGGAATGCCCTGCCTCTGGTTCTCGTTTTTCCGCTGGGAAGATATTGCCCACTGCCAGGTGTAGAACTCCTTGTCACGTTTGAGTTAACGGGAATGGGTGAGTGCATAATCATGAATGCAAGAGCAAACCAACATGGAACTAGTAATAGGTCTGAATAGGTTGCTTACAATGAAATCAAAATTACAACTTTTATTTAGAGGGAATGTATGCAGTTTGAATCCATTTAAATCAATACATTTAATGCATAATTACTGATTTTCTTGCAGTGGTGGATGTTGAACCTGATGGTTTTTGAATGGGGATCCTGTTTAGATATTAGTGTACAGTACTTCACCATTTCAAAAGGAAGTAATCTATTGTATTTCCATTGCGTATGAAGGCCCTTATGGCCATTCTGTGGCTCTGGATTTCTGTTCCAAAATGTATCATGATGGTATTACTGACTTCCTGAAGCACTGTTATTGATTCTTGTCCCAGACCTTATATCTAGCATAGTCCCACAATGTTCTCTTGAAACCATAAATAGCAAATGAAAAATAACGCAGCTGAGACCATTTTATATTGATTTTAAAGAATTCTTGTTACAAAAGATACAGAGCAAAGCAGAGGAAAAGTGTGGAAGAAAAGCAATTAACAATAGTAGAAAGCAAGGGACAAATGAGTGCAAGAGAACCAAGTATATATGTGCACAATTATTGCCCTGTCAAATAATTAATTTGCAAGAATGCTTATGTTATATAGGACTCTTATGTTATCATCCATAACTAATAAGATTTAAATCCATGTTTAAAAAATTAAAATCCTATTTTATAAAGCTTCTCTCCATCTAAAACAAATGAGTCATCTTTGTGAAATTGTGCTGACAACATTATATATATATATATTCTTTGTCACTATACTGAGTTACTTAATGTATGAAAACTAAGCATAACCCCATGGGCTGTTGCATTTTTTAAAGATAAAAATATCCACATGCTTTCTGTTCTCAACATCCATCAGACATTATTTGGGTTATTTTTGTTCTCAAGACAGATCTGAAAAGCAAGTAGATGGAAGCTACCCACATTTCCACCTAAGCCATTGTATTAGACAAGATCTAATAAGATAATACAAGCTATCCAGATTAAAGCTACTTCTCCTTTTAGAAGAAAAAAAAACAGTTAAAAAATTATTCAGGGAAAAATACAGACAGATGGCTACATTCCATCATTAACTTCAAAACAAAACAAAAATATTAACTTTCCCACTGCTACTAAGCATACCAAGGCAAATCCTTGGTATAGAGACAGACACTTCATCTGCTAAAATGACATAATAGTGTGTCTCTGCCCTTTGTTATCAGTACAACTATTATGAATATGAACAATGTGCTTGGAAGTATTATAGACTAGATGACTTTTTTATTTTAATAAGGGTAGGAAGTGGGACACAGGGACATATCAGAACTGAAGCCATTCACTACTTTGACACTTTTTCCAACATGAAGGAAAGCATTCTAGGAACAACAAATAGCAATAATGAAATTTAGCAGCTGCAGCAGCAACAACAACAACAGTAATCATATACTATCCCCATCCTTTGCTGGAAGAAAGACATGTTTTAAGAAATTTAAGGCAAAAAGGAAATATGTCAACATACCAGTGTACTATTAAAAAAAATTAAGAAAGAGAGTATGGCAGCTGCTTTACTCCAAAACCAAGAACATGTAGAGCAGATTGGTAGTAACCAAAAATATACAGTTCATAATATCCAGCTCCTTAAGTATTTTTAAGCTTTATCCCAATAATAAGTTCAAAAGTTACACATATCACATTTTAAGCCTTGCTTAATCCTGATTTAAGGACTAGAGAAAGAGAGATCCAGTTCATATGCAACAACCTGGTGGGTGTGGGAAGATAGTTTTGCAGGGCAAAAGAAAAATAGCTATGATCTTCATCTAGGTTATGATCTTCATCTAGGATATGTACAAAGATTCAAATTTTGAATAACTTCCAAGTCATCACACACTGAACATGCTGAAAAACTGTAGCTTGATTAATTAGTAAAGAATTTAGTGGACCACCAAAACCTGGATACTTTAGCCATCTTTATTCCACAGCATAAGAGGACATAACATAATGTTAATTTGAATTGATGACAAAGGGCTTCCTAAACAGCAGAAGATTACAGTAAAAACTTGAGTTACAAACACCTCTACTTACCAAAAACTTGAGATATAAAAGGAAATCCCAGAAAAATAATGCTTCAAGTTACACATTTTTTGAGATATGAAAACAGCGGTGGGAGGGTGTTTGGAGCATTTCCGCTACAATTTTGGATTTTTTCTCAAGTTTTGGCACCACCAGAAGCTCTCCCTGCAACCAGGAAGTGCCGAAAATCCCCCCTCCCCCCCAACAGCTTATTGTCGGGTACTGAGCTGACAATTACCAGAGCTGGTCACTAGAGGGCACTGTCAGAAATGTTCCAAATATGCATTAAAAAACCAAAACAATCAGATCCAGAGCTCAGAAAAAAGCCCAAAAAAGTATTTTAACTGTTGAAAACTATTTCTAAAGTGCACTTTGGGATTTTTCGCTGTTTTTTTGCCACTTTAGAAAGTGTTTTGAACAGCTAAAAGACTTTTTTTCTGATCTCTAGAACGGATTATTGTATTTGGTTTTCAATGCATTCCTATGGGAAACCGCATTTCGAGATAAGAATTTTTCAAGATATGAAAAACTTCAAGGAACAAATTAATTTCATATCTTGAGGTACCACTGTATTTTGGAAAGGGTTGGTGGGAACATTATTCTCATTAAATGTGCAGAAATAATTCACAAGGAAGTGATCCAGACTTGTTTTTGATTAGTACTATTTTCCCTTATCTCCTTTTCAATAAAAGAAGAGACAGAACAGAGACAACAAGAGTTTTAAGAAGAGTTATAACAAAATAACAAAATCATATACAGCAATTCTTTGGGATTAGAGAGTAAAAAATATTATTCCTTCATTCTCTTTCTTTCATTCTCTAACACACTGATCCAGAACAATCATCTATATCTATAAATCTGTGAGTTAACAATTGGAATGTGACAAAGGATGTTGCACCAGGCCCCACTAGCCCTGACCGAGCCTCCCTGCACTCACCCGAACCGGGTTCACAGGTAACTGTCGGGTTGAGAAATGTGGCTGTGGGGCAGGAGCCCCCCGAACGTGAACAAAGAAAAAGGACTTCAATTTCCAACGTCCTTTGCACTGTGCAACCCCTCAGCCAATCAGGCTGAGGGATACGAGCACAGAGGAGGCTGGGAATGCACGCTGACTTAAAAAAAACAATGGTGGGAGCTGGAGAGAAAGACTTTGAAAGACCCAGCTGGAGGGAGCCAGGAAAAGATAAGTGTTAGGTAAAGGTTAGAGGGTGGGTGAGGGAGGCAATGAAAGGTGCTGGAACCAGAAGGGTTGGGGGGACAGACCCCTTTTGTCCCCCCAACCCTACCAAACCCAGGGGACCAGGGAGAGGAGATCGAATACACACACACACACACACCACACACACTCCATTTTAAAAGAGAAGAAACCACTTGGTTTCTTCTCTTTAAAAATGGAGTGTTTTGTTTTTTTGGGGGGAATGATCCCCTCTCTGCTGGGTCCCCTGGCTCTGGAAGGATTGGGGGGAAGACACCTTTTGTCCCCCCAACCCTACCAAATCCAGGGGACCAGGGAGAGGAGATCGAATACACACACCCCCACAGACACATACACTCCATTTTAAAAGAGAAGAAACTACTTGGTTTCTTCTCTTTAAAAACAGAGTGTTTTGTTTTTTTGGGGGGAATGATCCCCTCTCTGCTGGTTCCCCTGGCTCTGGAAGGGTTGGGGGGACAGACCCCTTTTGTCCCCCCCAACCCTACCAAACCCAGGGGACCAGGGAGAGGAGATCGAATACACCCCCCCCACACACACACACACATACACTCCATTTTAAAAGAGAAGAAACCACTTGGTTTCTTCTCTTTAAAAATGGAGTGTTTTTTGGGGGGGGAGACAATCCCTTCTCTGCTGGGTCCACTGGCTCTGGAAGGGTTGGGGGGACAGACCCCTTTTGTCCCCCCAACCCTACCAAACGCAGGAGACCAGGAAGAGGAGATCGAATACACCCCGCTCCCAAACACTCTGTTTTAAAATAGAAGAAAGAGCTTGGTTTCTTCTCTTTAATAACGGGGTGTCCTGCGGGGGGGATCCCCTCTCTGCAGGGTCCCCTGGCTCTGGAAGGGTTGGGGGGACAATATATACACACACACACACACACACACACTGCTTCTCTCTCTCTCTCTCTCTCTCTCTCTCTCTCACACACACACACACACACACACACACACACACACAACACTCCTGCCTTGCCAGGAATTTTTAATGTGTGTGTTGGTGGTTGGAGTGATATTGTATGGGTAGTGGTGGTTGTGCACACCCAAAACCACCCCTAACCACCAACACACCTCTTTTTTACATAAATTACCACAAAAAAATATCCCTTACAACACAATTTAAAACAGCCCTGCTCTTTACCAACATTAAGAAAAAAAACCTTCCAAAACCATTTAAAACAGCCCGGCACTGCCGGGCAAAATCTGCTAGTACCATATAAGGACAGAAGTTGGCAAACTAGCAACATTGTCCAAACTTTGACTTACTTGCATTTTGGTTGGCTTTTTTAATAGAGGAAAAAACTCAATACTCTTCATTATGTTATTCTGAAGTTAATATATTCTAGATAGATGTTGGTTGGGGTGCTGTAATTTCACCACTAGATAATTCATTCTGTGTTGCATTTAAGTCACATCAGAATATCAGAATATTTGATGTTCTCAGGAAAATGAACTCTACAAATCTATTATAATCTTAAATAAGATGTCAGTAGGATCAAATCCAGGCTACAATGAAGCAAACAGCTGTGCATGTGCGTCCACATTGTAAGTCCACAATAGTGCCATTATTCTCTTTTCAAATTTCATGTTCTACTCAGGAATCCTCAAAGAGAATTTCAGGTTAAGCTACTGAACAACTGGCAAATGTAGCTCAGCATGGGGTGCTTTCTATTCTTGGATACTGGAAGCAGCTGTGTTTATTTTCAGTGACCAGGATATTACTAAGGTAGTGCTTCTTTTTGATTCAGAGGGTCACATTTTTTCCAGAATAACCATCTTCCTTTTAGCATTGAATTTCGTGGTTAGATATCTCCAGTGATAACAAAGGAAAGGAGCCAATCTTGGTCATCACTTTGGGTAAATTGACCCACATCAACTAATCTTAACTGTATACACTACCATACTAATTTTCCTCATTTCAGTGAGTATTGGTCTGATTCATAATTTTCAAATCAAGATATACAAGCCTAATCCTGAGCTTACTTATTACTCTTGCACTTAGAAACAAGTCTCACTGAGTTCATTTGGGCTTATATCCAAGTTCTATTTTTTATGGAACCATTATCCAAATCAACAGAATCTGAACTTTTCCGTAGCTTGTGTCTGCTCTCTGGAATTAGAAATATTAAGAAACAAAAAGAAATCTGGAAAAGGACATTTATAAAATATTGGCTTTACCACATTTAGGGGTTTAATCAGGAAACAAGAGAAATAAACATTAAACTAGCATACTTATGCAGGAATGTGGTCTGTTCAATGTCAACTACAGCAGTATGCTATAAAATAAAGCCTTCTAAAATCTAAATGTGCACAATAATATTGAACCTTTCACACTAATAAAATCAATATCATGAAATCCTCCACCAACATTTTGGAGGGAACAAAACAGTCATAGTATTCCAGACAGAAGTCTGTCTATGAACCTAAATATGTCCACATAATTCAACATGAGCAAAGGATTTTGGAGTAAAGAACCTCAATTCTCCATACTTCAGCCTTTCTGTTTTGCATGCTCTATTTATATACAGTACTAGCAAGGGTTGCCCGGCGTTGCCGGGCGTTTTTGGGGGTTATTTTTTAAAAAATTTGAAAAATGGTTGTTGGATGATTATTCTTGTATGTGTATTTAAATGAGTTTTTTTTAAAATAATGGTTTTGTATACGTAGGTATTGTTTTAAAGTGTTATAATAAAATCGGATGTTGAAAAGAGGAATGGTTGATATATATTTTTTCAAGTAATGGAATTTCTTTAAAAATTGTGTAATTTTTTTTTAAATTTAATGTTTTTGAGTGCTATTTTTGCTGTAGCCACTGGGTGGTGCTGTTGCACTATTTTGAATTGGTAATTCAGTTGTGGGCGGTGTTTTCTTCCTGTTCTTTTTCCATTGCACATGTGCGTCTCGCGGAGGCTGGAGGTTGAAGGTGTGTGCTCTTTTTGGGTTTTGTGGGGTGTGGGGGGTTGTAGGTTGGGTGTATTTTCGCAGGGTGCCTTTGTTGTGATTTGTGGGGGGTGGGGGGTTGTGTTTGTCCTTCTTTGGTTTGGATTGTTGTTTTTTGTGTTTTTGGTGTGGTTATTTCTGTGGGCCGGCCTCGGTGGCTGGGTGGCCCATTGAAATAGCATGTGTTGTGTTTTGGAATATGTACGCTGCCGGCCCGTGTTGGGGAGGGGGGCCTAGTCATTGGGGGTTAGGAAGGGTGGGCTAGGTGGTAGGGAGGGGGCCTGTATTGTTTTATGCTGCTTTGTTTGTGTGGAGTTGTGAAAGTAGATCGGGGTTTCCCCTTTAATATCAGTGGGTGGGGCTTGCGACCCCCCTCTCCGCAAGCTTTTCTAGGGTTGGGAGGTTTGTTGGGAGAGAAGGGGAATGTTTCCCAAACTCTTCTGGACTCTGGACACCAGGGAGAGGTGATCGATTCCCACCCCCCTGCTTAAAAAAACTCCGTTTTTAAAGAGTAGAAAAGACGGAGTTTTTTTAAGGATGGGGGGGGAGGGAATCGATCCCCTCTCCCTGTTGTCCAGAGTCCAGAAGAGTTTGGGAAACATTCCGCTTTTCTCCCCACAAACCTCCGAACCCTAGAAAAGCCAGCGGAGAGGGGGGTTGCAGCCCCCACCCACTGATATTAAAGGGGAAACTCCAGGCGCCGTGGGTGAGGGAAAGAAAGCCGGCTGGTGTGTGTTTTGCTGTGACGCGGTGAGTTGTTTTTCTTTTTAATTTATCGGGCGCCGTTTTCCTCAGCGTTCTGCGTGCTCATGGCGCGCAGGACGCTGGGGCTTGTAGTAATGGGTTGGTGCTTTCTGTTTGTGCTGCGTTTTTTAAAAATTGTTTTGTTTTGATTGGCTGCGGCGCGATTCCGAACGCTGCGCCGTGCGAGAGCCTCTCAGCCTGATTGGCTGTGGCGCGGCGCAGCGCAAGGAATGTTGGGAAGTGAAGTTCTTTCCCTTTCTTGCCATTTGTGGGGCTGATGCCCCCAACACGATTTTTTAAACCATTCGTTGACCTGCGTAGGCAATTCGCCCGTGCTCACGAAGGGAGGGAACGGGTAAGTAGGGCGACGTATAGCAACCTATAGCCAATACCAACAGTGAACACTTGGTTTTATAGGTTAAGATTATGATTAAGATCACATAAAAACTGGAATATCTTAGGCAATATATCTGGCTTAGCAAATATATCAATCCAAAATATTTACAAGCCTTCAGAGTAGTGTTAAATTGCATTGATAATAATAATAATTTTATGTCAGAAATCATTCTGGGTTGAAAGGATTTTTGCTGGAGAAACTCCACTCAGGGGATCCCCGAATGAGGTTCCTTTCATGTCGCCAAGATCTTTCCACACCAAAGTGGTCCCTAATTATCTACTTGCAATGTCTTGCGTTCTAACTGCTAGGTTGGCAGAAGCTGGGACAGAGACGGGCACTCATTCCAACGTACAGCACTTGGGTCTTGAACTGCCAACTTGTCAACCTTCCAGCTAGCAAGGCGAGTTTCTTAACCACTGAACCACTGCAGTCTTTATTGCATTGATTAATCCTATTCACAAACAATTTAAAATAACTAAAACATATTACACTTCTAGCTTCAGATGAAGGCGCTCAAAGCACCAGTCATCAAAATGATTTTAAATATTTACAATATTTTTGCACAATCATATTTTATATCTAAATCTACAAACTGAAGTAACCACTATGAGTATAAACCATAACCACTTGAAATACATTGTACAATGTATTGTCCTGAGTAATAAAAAAAGTTTGTAAAGACATTGATAATGACTCATGGTGTATTGAAGTACCGGTAGTTTTCTGGGCAACTATAGAAGAGCTAAAACACACGCAGCTTATAAACAGACACTCCAACTATCTACATAAAGTGCCCCTATATTGGACCATTTTTGTCAAGATGCCAAAAGCATTATGAAAATGATGGCCTAAGCATGCAACTGGGAAGAAATAGCTAGGACATGTGACAGCTGAAATACAGGTTACCTAAAAGATACCAGTTTGAATAGCTTCTTCGTCCCTTCTCCTGTTCAGATTGTACTGCAAATCTTATTTTCTGTGACTGAATCTCCAAAAAGCAACCACAATAAAGGAAGAGAAGCGAATTGGATTTGGGCCATGTCAGCATTCTGGCAGAGAAGGTAATACTTTTTTGCTCCACTGTTTACCCATTTGAAACCAGAATCCTGCCATTAATAGAAATATTAGGGAATGAGTCTTAAATCTTTTCCTCCAAAGCTGTGGCCTAATTAAAATATTTTCTGAACCTCTTTGCTAACCATTTTATATCTTATAAGAAAAGTGAGGAGATTTGATAGTAGACCTGCTGAATAAATTGTGATTTGGCCATCAGTTTAAAAGGTTATGCGGTGCAGTTATCTTTTAATGGTCAGCAAAATAAAAATCTTCCTGCACTGCCTAGTAAATCTGAAACATGTGCAATCAAAACGGACTAACTTTACTGGATCAACAACATGATATAACCATGACTTGCTATGTCAGAACAGACTAAATTTATCCAAAGGTTTTTCTAATGCATTTACACTGGCAAATATTAAAATAAATTTATTTGTAACCAAGAGAAATTGCCTATCAAGCAAATACAGTAGTGGGTATCCCTTATCAGCGGCACGTCTGCTTTTAAAGAAGCCTCTAATGTAGAGGGTAAATCTCTGTGTGTGACCTGACCATGAACATCACTACTTGTTCACTGGATCAGCTGCAATGGGCAGTAAATATAATCATTTATAATGTATTCCGTTCTGTAAAAATGAGTAGAGAGGCAAAGAGAGATCAAATAGATTTAAGAAAAATGAATTCCTCCTTGAATTTCTTCATTTTATTTGGTTTAATGCTACCTCAACACAACCTTCCATGTGTTTTATGCACAGAAAGCAAGAAGATTTGATAACAGGTAGAGAAAACATGCCATGAGAATAAGAAGAAATCTATTTATTTGACTAATCAAAAAACAAACAGTTACTTGTGACAGAACACAAATGATGAACTATTGCTTCTCAAGAACTCTGCAATATGATCTTCACAAAAGGTAGCTTGCCAATTTAATTGAGGTAGTAGTTATTTAATTTTTTATAGATAGGTATAGCTTTCAATAAAACCACATATGCCTATAATAGTGCAATGGCAGATGTGACGCGATTATTAGAGATGGGCTCTAGAGAATATATACAATGGATCTTGAAATCTGTAAGCAGCTGTTTCGAAAGGGAGTGAAACATTGCAACACACACACACACACGTTCCTTAAGTGGAGTAACGTTTTGTTATTTTACTGCAGGTGTATTACAGAAATGAAATTTAATAACTTATTGTATATAATATCAATAAAACAGAAAAGATTCCACCGCCTAATGTTCTTGAACACACACACACACACACACACACACACACACACACACACACACACACACACACACACACACACACACACAATTCCATTTGATTTAAATAATAGGCGACACAAAAAGACATACTAATGGTTACAGTAGCCAATACCCACAACCAACACTATGAGAGTTTCTACACTAAGTAAAGGAGGGAAGAATACTGATAATCTAATTCAGAAGGCAGTGTTATACAGTACTGTATAGTGGTTCAAATACCAGGCAAAATTACACAACTCATCAGCACACTTACGGTACAATGCTTTGTAATAGAAAGGATTACCCATCTGCATGTCATTGCCCAAGAGTCATTCCAGTGTATTCACAATGCTTTCGACACTTTGAGAGAATCCTTCTATGTTCTATGTCTAAAATTCATGGACTAACAGAAATTGTTGCCTTTCTAATTAAAAAATGATATATATATTTTTAGTTCAAGAAAGCCACAGTTTCTGGAGAAATTTAAAAAACACGTTCCTGTCACTATTATTATTATTATTATTATTATTATTATTATTATTATTATTATTATTATTATTATTATTATTATTATTATTATTATTATTATTATTATTATTATTATTATTATTATTATTATTATTATTATTATTATTATTATATCAACAAATGTACTCATACTTGAGGAGTTTTATCGGTGCTGCTGGTCTTTCCTTGACAGTCCATGGAGAAACTTTGAAGTCCATTGAGAACCAGCTAACCTCTGCCTTCAAATATCTTTTCTTATTTTTTTAAAAATCTTTTTATTAAATTTTTGACAGACATACAAGAAAAGAAAAACAATAACAGTACAATATAAAAATAAAACAAAAACAACATCAATACAATGTTGGCTCAAATTCATAAGAGCTAGCACATAATAGTACTTAAACTAATTATTTACCATATAACCACCAATATTAGATACCACATTGTAAATTATTACATAATCATAACAATAAAAGCTTTCTGTGCTACCACTATTATTATTTTTTAATAATTACACATCACCCTGTGAATATATACAATGCCCGGAAAGTTTAGTTTCTCCTTCAACTCCAAAAACCTCTTTGAGATGGTACAGGTCCTGAGCTATCGTTTACCATAAGAGAATGATCCACAAACGGTTTCCAAATACTCCAAAACCTATTCTCTTTTAATTTATCTCGTTTTACTTTGGTCTCCCATGTCAATTTGTCGTTCAATGCTAAACTCCACATTTTTTATACCACTCTCCAATCTGTATATCTACATCGTTTTTCCAATTTCTAGCTATGCACTGTCTACCTGTAGTTAATGCAATTTCCAGTAATTCTTTTTCCTCCTTATTCAGACCCAAACCTTCCACATTTGTTAGAAGAATGGTACCTGACACCAACTTAACACTTTTACCCATTATTTCACCAAACTCCCCTTCTATTCTTCCCCAAAAATCCCTTATTTTTTTACAACTCCACCACATGTGTTCATATGTTCCATCCGTTTCTTTACATCTCCAACATAACTTGTCTCTTTTATTATCCATCTGATAAAGTCTTAGTGGTGTCAAGTACCATTGCCACAACATTTTAAAATTGTGTTCTTTAATTCTTACAGACATTGTTCTCATAATCCTAAAGAAAGATATGGTCCCAAAACTCTCTCCAATTTTGGAATTGACTGATATGGTGTGTTTTCCAATAAAATTAGATAAAGAAAAAAAGGAAATATTGGATAAAAATGAGATGTTCTTACTGAAGGACTGGTTAAAAGCTTGCGATGATGATACCAAGAGGAAAAAAAATTATTTGAGAAGTTAAATTTGGATTGGTTTCAGAAATTAAAGGTGGATAACTGGAATAAAAAATATAGAAGAGAAGTAGGGATAGATAGAACAAAGACTGAATTTGAAGAATTGGTAATAAAGATCAGAAAAGGGGAAATGAGCATTAAGGTTCTTGTAAGCAAACTTTACACTATATTGAATAAGGGTAAAGATCCACAGGAAGATTTGAAACGGAAGTGGGAACAAAATTTGAATATAAAAATAGGGGAGGTTGAATGGAGAAATAAATGGAATCTTTTCTTATTTTATAAATACAACCAGCTGAAACCAAACCCTTTAAAAACACAGGTCCATGTCTTCCACTTAGAGAACAGAGAAGCGGAGATGAAGCTCTAAGTTAACAGGGAAGGATTTTTTTAACACAGTAATACCCTGGAGAACGCTAAAACTTGGTTCCACGAGTCTTAGCGTTATCTGATTTTTAATGTTATGCGATACATTTATCACACACCATTTTAAAAAAGCTGGCTCCCTTTGGGGGAAGCCGGGGGCGAGTGCGCCCACCTGATTTTAAAGAAGCCTCTACTGCAGAGGGGAATTTAGGGGGAATGCGCATGGGCGCGCCCTGCCCATGCACATTCCCCTAAACCAAGCCGGGGATCACAGTGTCTGATCCACGGCTTGATTTGGGGGAAACCGCATGGGCATGCCCACCCGCATTCCCCCAAACCAAGCCGGGGATCAGATGCTGTGATTCCCAGCTTGGTTTGGGGAAACAGCTTATTTCTTTGGGGCGAGAGCATGTGCGCAGACTCTCACCCCAAGGAAACTGGTGGTCGAACGCTTAGACTGCCCGTTTCCTTGGGGTTAGAGCATGCACATGGGCTCTCACTCCAAGGAAACCAGTGGCCCGACGCTCAGGCCGCCAGTTTCGTTGGGGTGACAGCGTGCACATGGGCTCTCACCCCAAGGAAACTAGCAGCCAGACACTCAGACCGCCAGTTTCCTTGGGGTGAGAGCGCATGCGTGATGAAGAAAAGGAAGAAAGAGAAGCGAATTGGATTTGGGCCATGTCAGCATTCTGGCAGATAAGGTAATGTTTTTTGGCTCCACTGTTTACCCATTTGAAATCAGAATCCTGCCATTAATAGTGCGCACGCTCTCACCCCAAGGAAACCAGCGGCCCGACGCTTGGCTCTACGGAGGCCCCATTGCCCCCCCACCCCAGCAAGGGGGCCTCCGGAGATGTCTGCCTCAAAGTTGGCAGGGCTGGTCTCCAGCCCTGCGGGCTTTGGGGGCAGAGATCAACGTCAGGGAATTTGGGGGAAACTTTTGCATCACACAATGTTATCTTAACGTTGTGCGGTGCAAAAGTGTTCCTCAAATTCCCCGACATTACCCGATTTTAGTGTTGTCCAATGCATTCGTTATCTGAGGTATTACTGTACTCCCAAACCAAAGTACTTGGGCATAATTCTGGATCAAACCCTGACCTACAAAAACATTGTATAAACACCAGACTGAAAGCTGCCACCAGAAATAACATACTTAGGAAACTGGCTTGTTCTCTCCAAAGCAGAATATGCTAGCACTGTATAAATCAGCACAAGTTCTTAATGAATCATGCAGAATTATTACCGGCTTCCTGGAATCTAGCCCCACTGGAAAATGTCTATTATTTGGCTGGCACTGTCACTCCGGAAGTACGTCAAGATGTGGTAGCAAATAAAAAAGGAAATAAAGTAAAACGGCACCAAACCCATTTGCTTCATAAACCCTATCCACTTATGTTGGGTAAAATTGAGAAAAAGTTTCTGCATACCTCTCAAGTTCTAAATATAAAACCAGAAGATGCTAGGGTAAACCTATGGAGAGCAAAATGGATGAATGCCAAAGAATGTCTCCTACCAGGACAGATTTTGGCTAGACTATCTGGAAGTCACTTAATAGGCTTTGAAGTAAAATAGGAAGTTCCAAAAAATAAGCAAATAAAATGAAGCTACTTAGTTACAGGAAAAAAATTTCTGTGGATGTGGAGAAATTCAATCAATGTGGCATTTATGTGGATATATTTTATGTCCTACTACATGTACAAAAGATGATCAAGTAAATGCTATTGGAGTTGCCTGCTTTTGGTAAAAAAATGCTACCCATTTTAATACAGTACTTTAATTTGTTTGAATTTTATTTATTTACAGTAAAACCTCACATAAAGAGCGCCTCGCTTAGAGACTAACTCGCTTACAGAGCAGAATTTTCTCTGAATGGTCACTTCGCTTAACAACTAAAACCAACCAAAAACTCACTTAACAACTAAATCGGGGTTCTCAATACCCCCCTGCCAGAAGTCACAATTGGTCACTTACAATGGTGTTTTGCTTAAAGAACAAATTTGCTTAAAGAGCAATCCCATGGAACGCATTATGCTCTTTAAGCGAGGTACCACTGCATTTTATTTCTATGCCACCCATCTGGGTAGAGTTCCCACTCTGGCCTGTTTATATAATTAATATCAATTCAGACACATTAGCAATGAACAGGCCCCACTTGGCGGCAACATGTTAATACATGGTAAATAGTTTTCAATATATTTACCTACCCTACAAAAAGAAAGTCCGGGAAATTAAACAAATCACTCTAATATTAAGAAAACAAATTAATCTGGACTGGATGAACTGAATGGCTGCAGGGAGAGGAAGTTTAGTATGTATCTGTCCAGAGAGGGAGTCTGTCATAGCTCCATTGATAACCACACTGTTGGTGCTGCCACTGAGAAGCCTTGTTTCGTGGTTGAGAGTTTCTTTGCCATTCTCAGTATTGGCACAAGGAGCTGGGCAGTTTGGGAAGATCAAGTGGTGTGGGTAGACACTCTTTGGGAGAGACGGTTAGTGAGATAGCAAGATCCTAAACTTTATAGGTCATAGACATCCATAATTTTGTGTAACTTTCTGATATGAAAAAAGAAAGTAGACCACACAACACCCAAATTCAAAACTCAACATTATAAAACCTGTTATATAACCTTGGCCCAGTCACCTATCTCCATCTAACCAACATTACAAGATTCTTCTTTTTGTTCAAATACATTTTATGGTTCTTTTATTGTTCTGTAGGAACCACAGAATCATTGAATAATGGAATCACAAAAGACCTAACAGTTCATTGAGCCCAACCCTATGCTCAATGCAAAAATCCAAATCAAAGTATATCTGACAGATTTTTTAAAAAAATTGCTTTTGGATACTTTCAACATTGAAGGACTCAGTACCACCATAGATAATTGATTCCATTGTTGTACTTCTCTAACAGAGGAAGCCTTTCTCGATATTCAACCAAAATCTGCCTTCCTGTAACTTGAGGTTATTATTATATGTCATGTGCTCTGAGATGATGGAGAACAGATCCTGCCCAGGCCCCCACCTCTATAGGATAATCTTTCAAGTATCTGAAGAGTACTTTTTATCTCCCCCTCAGTCATCTTTTCTCATGGTTAAATTTGTTCAGCTCTTTTAGTCTTGCCTTATAAGATTTGATTTCCAGTTCCCTGATCATCCTTGTTGCCCTCCTCTGAACCCTTCCAGTTTGTACACATCTTTCTTAAAGTGTAGTGCCCAGAACTGGACACAGTACTCTAGACGAGGCCTAATCAATGCCAAACAGAGGGGAATAATTACTTCACAGGATTTGGAGACTATACTTCGGTTATTGCAGCCTAAAATAGTACTGAGAGGGCTATGTGTTCTGTGGCTATCTTTGGTACTTGTGCTGGTATTTCCATGAACATGTATAACCATCCATGGTCACCTGTCCACTCTGTCCATGCATTTCCTTAATAGGATATTTCAGTTTTACAGAAGGAACTACTACTTCATCAACATCTTTCAAGCCACAAATGAGTATTTTTTCACAGTACCATATATACTCAAGTATAAGTCGATCTGAATATAAGTCGAGGTACCTAATTTGGACCTCTAAAACTAGGAAAATAAATTGACCCGAGTATAAGTCGGAGGTGGAAAATGCAGCAGCTGCTAGTAAGTTTCAATAATAAAAAATGAAAATACAGTAAAATTAATTAATTTAAACATAAACTGTATTTGCACCACCGACAAGTAGTGGCGCTGCAAGGAAAATGGATGGGCAGGCCAAGTGCACTGAGGCAGGAAGCGTTGCTCTAGCCTAGCCTCTTGCTCTCCCTGGAAGCAGGAAGAATGGCTTTCCCCCTCCATTTTGACCACATGGAACAGGGGTAAAGACAGGAAGGTAAGTGAAACCCTTTATTTTTATGTAAAAGTTTGGTTTCCCACTTAAATGCATTGTAAACAAACAAACAGAAAAGCTTCGCAAGAAATTAATTTCTAATGCATTTAAATGGGAAATTCCCCGTCGAACATATGTTTTCCTTTCCCCCTCTCCTGGAAAGGAAACCCCCTTTGAAGGTCCCAAACTGCACCAATCCAGCACGTTTTTGGGACCCCTTGGTTGTTGACCCATGTATAAGTCGAGTCACCTTTTTGGATCACATTTTGGGGGCTAAAAAAGTAGACTTATACTCAAGCATATACAGTAGATTTCTACTGGAGTCCTTGCATTCTTCTCATAAAACAGAGGAATGTCCCAAGAAGGGTCTGGCTCTTTGTTCACCATCCCATGACCGTTCCTTGTTTTCCTTCCATCTCAATCAATATTTCCACCAACATTTACCTGTTGATCTTTGTAAACTGTTCTGGAAGGCTTTGGGGCTTAAAATAATGGAAAATATACAGTATTTGAAAAAGCTATGCATATCAGGGTCACTACTGGCATCTGACTTTATTAATGTAAATACCTAAGTGGGTTGGATCATCCCTCCGTGTGCACATGTAGCATCCCAAGGAAGGCATCTATAGGAAACATTCAAAATGATGACTGTTTCAAAGTCTTAACTTTTTCCTGGTGTTGATCTACTAACATTAAGACCTTTAGGCATGAAGTATTTATTTGCCTGCACAGACCTTTGCAATCCATCCCCTAAAAATTCAAGAAATGATTTTTGCTGAAAATATCTTGTAATGTTGTTTGAGTACTCAGCAGACCTGCAAATAAAGGGACAGCCTATTTAGCTGTAAGAAAAATAATTTCCATTCAGATTTACCATCTCTAACTTGCTTTTAATCTCAGCTTGAATATTTTTCAACCAGCTGAAGGTAGCAGACATCCTCCCATTCTACAAACTCCTTTCCTTCTTGACAATTTCAATATAATGTATGTCACCATAGTTTAATAGTAGACTGTTACAATAAATACATTGCTGGATCCTGCATTCTTCAGGAACATTCTCCAATTAACATGTCAGTTAACAGACAAGTCCATGGACTTTAGTTAATGGTTCAGAAATGTTTTCTCTTGCTGGGTTAGGTGAAAGGAACTGCAGAATGAACTTACCAATAGGTGGGTTCATTTTGCCAGTTTCACATCTGGCCTAGACACAAAAGAATGGTTCAAAAACATGACATAAATTATGACTATTGATTTTTGCAAATTTAATTATAATTTAATTATAACTGTTTAAGTACTTTGGTAAAAGTAAATATTTGAGTACTATTCTGTATATTTTCTAGGTGGGATGTCTATAAATTCAGAATTCATGCACTTTATTAATTTAGCATGAATGCCATTTGCAAAACTAAACTCTAATCACTGATGCATCCTGTTTGTGCATTAAACAAACAAAGTGAATCAAAAGATTTCTTAGAGCAGGGATAGCTAATTTCTATACATGGAAATATTAATCTGTCATTTAGACAGTGGATAAGGCCAGTGTGATATTCCTATTTGACTTCTCTCAATAACTAGTGATTTAACATTATCTTAAAATTGGAGCCATATAGAACCCTGGTGGTGAAGTGGTTAAGCTGCTATCCTGAAACCCAAAGGTTGTGAATTTGATCCTGACCAGGGCTCAAGGTTGACTCAGCCTTCCATTCTTCCGAGGTCAGTAAAATGAGTACCCAGCATGTTTGGGGGCAAAATGCTAATTAACCTGTGAACCGCTATTGGGCAGTATATAAGTGTGATTGCTTTGCTTTGCTTTATAGCAGAAAAGAGGCTACACAGTTAGGAGACGGATACTCAAATACAGCTAGAATACCTTATAGAAGGAAGGGCAGTAGGAATTTTGGAATCTAATGATAGGTCTCTGGGTGACCTGCAATGGCTCAGCAAGAGATTCTGACTCCCAGTTTTCTAATAACGGCAGTAACCTAATTTGTGGGAAAAGATTAATTTGAGAAAAATCAGGTGCAATGGTCATGCTCGATTCTGTTACCTGGAAGTCCTGGGGTGAACATGGGCCAAGAGGCATCTTATGTTTAGATCTTTAGTATGTATCTGTCTGCCAGAGCAACTTTTTTCTTTATACCTGCCTCCAGCTACTTTACCTCAGACTTACTAGAAAATAAACAAAAACATGAAGGTTCATACCTGCTGTAGACAAAAATCTAAAGAATGATGCAAAATAAAAATGCATAGCGTCAAAAATATCAATAAAGAACAACCTTGCTTATTGAGTTGTGAACAATTTAGTTTTGGGATCAGTCAATAAACTGATCTGGCTTGGTAAATTTAGTCATGTGCATAAGAGCTGGTGGAAAGGGTCCTCCTTGTTCTTTTGTCCATACAGTATCCCCTCCATACCACTCGAAATATCTTGTAGTTTATCAAAAGTTCCTGCTTATTTGGACTGTATCAGAGATGTGAGAACAGTTGTCCCCCCCCCCCCCCCCCTCTCCTGCCATCCATAGGCAATTTTCATTAAGCAGAGGTCTATTTACAGATCCTTATGAGCTTTTTGTGACCTTCTCTTCTCCTTTAGTCTTCTATCACAGACACTGAGTAAGTACTAATTTTAAGAGCCAAAGAAATAGTACAGACCAGGGATGATGAGAAGTTGTATATGCTTAAACCCTGATGCAATCAAACATCACGAAAATTAATAAAAGAAAAATTAAGTTCACATCCCACAATGAAAAAATGAGGCCAGAGGTGTTTGTATAAGTGGTAGTCATGCAACTGCAGACACTTTTCAACAGGAATAATTATCTGGATCCACTACCAAATGATTTCCTACTTGCTTTGAGCATGGAATTTTTTTTAGTCACCTTAATAGACTATTTGTCAGAAGACAAATGAATAAACTCTACTAATTACCTTGGACTCTTCTTCTTCCGTGTCTAAGTCAGATGTGAAACTGCAAAAATGAAGGCACCTTTTGGTGAGTTCATTCTGCAGTTTCTTTCACCTGACCCAGTGTGAGAAGAATAGCCAGCAACACATGGTTGCCGTTACTAGGGTACACCCGATTGTAGTTCAAAAATGCCACTATCTTCCAGGAGGCTATAATTCTTTTTTAGCTTATTCATAGGGTCCTCTTGGTGGTCTATCTAGGATGGAAAGTAGAGGCACTGTACTATGGTGGTTTTGTTTCTGTCTTAGTTGCTTTTTCTAGAAGGTGGTCTTATGAGGCTACTGCCTGAAACATACATCTGTGCTATGGTGTTCTGTATGACCCCCCCCCCCAAATGCTATTCAACAACTATATCAAAGTGCTTAATTTCACAAATCTCATCTAGAAATTTAAAGCAAAGTGTGATCAATATGCTGATGACATATAACTCTGCTCTGCCTTTCTATTCAGAATTATTGGTTAGATTCTAGACATGAGGAATTAGTGCCTAGGAACAAAAATGGATGAGCACTGGCAAAGTTAAAAAACTACAAGACTGCAATACTGTTGATGAATGTTCTACTAGACCAGGAAGATAAAGGTTTAATTTGTTTTTAGGGGTTGGGATTGTGGGGGGAGGGAATTGGAAAGAGATGGGCTAGTTTAGTGATGGCGAACCGTTGCACTCCAGGTGTTCTTTGACTTCAATTCCCAAGCCCAAGTCAGTACTCCTGCTGATCAGGGCTTCTGGGAATTGAAGTTCCAGAACACTTGGAGTGCCAAGATTCACCATTACTGACCAAGTGGCATTATGGCATAAGACCAATTTGCCTGCTGAGGCCCTTCCTGAACAGAAATAGCTTTGTTGCTGTCTTCTTCTTCTACATCTTGGCCAGACCTGAAACTGCCAAAACTCACCTTTGTGCAGTTCATTCTGTAGTTCCTTTCGCCTACCTAGTGTGAGATCATAGCGTTCCTAGACTGCAATTTATCTCACCTGAGAAATGAAACTGATTAGCATTTAATGTGCTACAAGACTTCCTTCATTTTACTGACTAACCCGGCTCTAGAAATAACTTCCTATAATGGGCTGAACACAGAAATTCTATGTAGTCTAACTCGAAAACATTGGCTCTAGATTAATAATACTGGCTGAATGAAAATTTATGAGTTCTCAGATGACTTTATTAGTTGCCAATCTTTTTCCAGACAGAAATAAAATTGGCAAGGGATGACCATTAAGAACCTAATCTACTTGGGACAGAAATATCTGAAAGACCACCTACACCATTATGAAGCAGCCTATATGTAGTGGTCAGCTTTTGACCTTTTACCAATGAACTTCCATCTTCAGAGGATAAGGTGGATAGTAATCCAAAATAGCATTTTCAAGTTGTAGTGAAAGGCAAAGACACATCTTTCCTGGCAGAACTACCTGTCACTCAATAAATAAGCTATAAATAAAGACTTCCCAATGGGTTTTATAATACAGATATTTATTAAATAAGTTTTTAATTCTGCTGTTATTTTAATTCTAAAATAGTTCTAAATCAAAAGGATTTATTGACTCATTTTGTTTTACTTTGACTGTTTCATCCTGAAAGTAAAAAAGCAGCATGTAAATGCCTAAACAAACATGGAATTTGCAATGTTTTGGCATAGATAGGGCCCATACAAAAACTAGATATAAATGGAGAATAGGAATATAATGATACTTGAATGAAGTCTACATGTTCAGTGATAAAGTATCCTATTCATTCTCAGTCAGAGAGAAAACATTTTTGGTGTTTTATAGTTTATTTTCTGTAGAGATGGATTATATTTTCTTCATGCTATGCTTTTGACCTTCACAAAAACAGAGTTGTGCAAAGAAAATTCTAGACTGGATAGACTTTTAGACTAATTCATCAGGGACTTCCTGTGCTCTAAGAATATCTAGTTATTTTTGTTGTTCAGTTGCACAGTCGATCCGATCCTTTGCGACCCCATGGACCATTGTCCTCCAGGCACCTCTGTCCTCCACCATCCTCCTCAACCCGCCCAGCTCTGTGCCCATTACATCGACGATACCATCTAATATTTGGTTGTCCCCTTCTTCTTCTGCCCTCCACCTTTCCCAGCATCAAGGCTTTTTCAAATGAATCCTCTCTTCTCATTTGATGACCAAAGTACTTCAGCTTCATCTTTACTATATGACCTTCCAAGGAGCAGTCTGGTTTGATTTCTTCTAAGATTGACTTGTTTGTTCTCCTCGCTGTCCAGGGTACTCTCAAAACTCGCCTCCAACACCACATTTCAAAGGCATCTATTCTTCTACGCTCAGCTTTCCTTATGGTCCAGCTCTCACAACTATACATTACCACCGGGAATACCATTGCTTTGACTATGTGGACCTTTGTTTGAGTAATATCTTATTTTACTGTTGCTTGAGACATTTGAATGTTACTGTATTTTAAAGAAAATATGTTAAAACCTTTAGAAATGGGTTAAATGAGTTTCAGCTCTTGGATTTGACCTGTATGTTACTAGACAGAAGTATAACTTTCAAGTCTGTTTTGAAAGAAAGAAAAAGCTTCAATTCATAGTACTCTTCCAACCTATTTATCTTTAGGAATAAGTAATTTATTGCAGTGACTATAGAGCAAGCTTGACCTTGTTACTTGGCTAAACAGCTTGTTTTCTATATTTCATAGCAGGTGATCATTATTCTTAGGTTATTGTTTTCATACCCTTGATTCATTTCCAGGAATTTTTAAATCTGAGTTCCTTTCAAAAGTAAATCTACATTGTCAAAAAATGTTCCAACACTTCCTTAGTAGGAGGACAACCAGAACTATGCTCAAGAAAATAACCAGAATTTTTTTCTCTCAAACATCTGTTTCAAGGATTAGTGGCTTGTCTCGCTGAACTTTTTACTCAAGTACATTTAATGACACTGTTGTTTCATTGTGGGGGGGAAATCTTGTGGATAACATGATTATTATAAATGGTAGTCATCAGATTATGTTACTATATATGTTAATTGATTAAGAATTGAACAACTTTCTTTGACTGTTTTTAAAAACAATCAGAAATGGTACTAACAGCGGTTGCCTAAAACGTTACAATGACCAAAGACAGAGAGAAAACAAAATG
Source organism: Bradypodion pumilum (assembly GCA_035047305.1). Classification (NCBI taxonomy): domain Eukaryota; kingdom Metazoa; phylum Chordata; class Lepidosauria; order Squamata; family Chamaeleonidae; genus Bradypodion; species Bradypodion pumilum. Next base: position 20,035,721 of record JAWDJD010000002.1, read on the forward strand.
GGATTGATGAACAGAGATGGATGAACATTAGGAACATATGAGCATGTCTCAGAAAACATATTGGGGAATTCGGGTTATTCCTTTTAGTTAGCAAAGTATGAAGTAGAAAAACAACAACACAGAAAAAACAGAGAGATTATCTGGGTCTCATCACTCTTCCCCCCCTTCCCCCCCCCTTACACAAACTAGCATTTGCATGATAGAATTATTCTGAAAGCATTTAAAGGTATCTTTATTCACAGTTACCATCTGTATTTACAGTAAAAAAAAATTAAAAATGATAAATGAAATCTCCAGCATGTGGAGAAAAACTCCATGCTTATTGCTTAGTCAGAGGTCAGAGAAAGAAGGAAGCTACAAACAAACAGAAGCAAAGAACAAAACAATGGACGCATAAACAAACAGAAAAAGGGAGAAGGGGCTTGCCTTGAATGCCAGAGGCAGAAACTTCACCAATCAAGTTAGTGGCACAGGACAATCACATTAGGCTGTAAATCCCACTCCCATGATACCCACTGTTAGCCCATTGAAGATTGCTATTATCCCAACAAAAAGGAGCTGATGGATGATAAAATGACATTGTAGTGAAGGAGAATAAATTGTAAATTGACATCTTTAAAACTGATGTATCCACGGCAGTTTTTTTAGGTCAGCTATCCATACAGTCAAGGAGTTTGAGTTCTACAATTTGAGGGGGCTTTGTTATAACTCAAGTCAGCAGAAATATCTTATTACCTATAATAAGTAATCTATATAAATTATCATTAGCTGTACATCAGCACGCACACACACACACACACACACAACACAGGTCAGTGTAAAGAGATAGACCTCAGGGGTCATGAGGGGGATCCTCTCTGGTTCTTGGCAGTGCCACTCCCAGGCACCCGGAATTGTGTCGGACTGTCATTAGATGACTGAAAACCAATGTACCGGACTTAACACTTAGAATACCCCAGTGAACATCTTGGCACCAAAATTGGCTTGAAACCCCTTATTAGCAAAACAGAACAGGATGGAAAAACAAGGCTTGAATGTGATGCATACACATTCAAAAGAACAGGACCTTCACCCACACACTGACTCAGGGATGGAAAGTAAAGCTGCCCAATTGCAAGTAAAATAAAAAAATGGAACACACCTTCAAGTTCACAAGAATATACGCCCACCTTGAAAGGAACAGAAGAGTGGAACCTGAAACTGTCTTGCAGCAGTTTAGACAGATTAGTGTGCCAGTCTTTACCCTCTATGCTCTACAATTAAATTTGCCTCCATTAAACAGTGCAACCCTTGCAGGAAGCTCCCAATAGCGTGGGTCAGATGAGCAACTTGACCCATTGAATGATCTGTGCAGGAAAGCCAAACCCTAGCCAACTTCTATGCTGTTCCTAGGGGATTGTTATACCCTCCCATTTCATCTCCTGATGTTCTCCCTGCCAATGGGAAATTAGGGTACTAGGGTCAAGGGGCTAATTTCTCCCTGGATACAGCCTGTACAAAGGTTAGCTTATCCCTGCACAGGTATCTACCATCAATTTGTCCCCAGCTGTAATTAACACTAAGGATGGTTCCTGGGATGGAAATGAGATAAGTTGTTTTTTCCAGTGCTCCATTTGTAAAACCTCAAGGCCATCTGGGCACACTCTTAGGCTTCTTCAGTATTTGATTCAACCCCTTTGGGTCAAGTTCTTCACGTGCAGTATTGCACAAAACTAGCCTTCCAGCCAAGAACTAAAAGCCCCCATTGAAAACTCAAGTTTGCTCCACCACCATGTGCAAAAAAGGAACCATGTCATCACCCTCTTTCTCTCTCAGTTTTAAGCAACCTCTGCCTTGACCCTAAGAAACCAGATATACATCAGCAGCCTTCCAAAGGAACTGGAAGCTTTACACTTGAAACACAGCACTAAGCTGTTCATCGCGGAAGCTATTTGCTCCAAACATTTGCAGTCACATTCCAGACATGTTTCTGTTGCCTTGGAATGTCAGCAAATTTGATTTCCTGTGAAATTCTTTCCATAAAAGTGAGATGAATTATGCTTGATAACATAGCCAATCCTTAATTCCCCGCCCAGTTATTCTTGTGGCTCATTTCCACAAATTTCTGGCTGCAGATCTTGGTAGAATTGATGGCATATCTGAGTAGGCTGGAGAGTCAAAACTGGAAAAAGTGAACAGATGCAGAAAGGCAGGAGAATGCCAGCTCCAAGGATACCTTAATACAGAATACTTTTCAAGGAGAGGTTCCTATTTAATAATTGAACTGTTTATAGTTTTCTGCACCTATTTAAACAAAGTACAGTGGAACCTCGCTTAAAAAACGGCTCGGTTATCACAAAAATTGCATAACAAAAGGAAATCCATAGAAAGTAGCGGCTCGGTTAACAAAAAATCTTTGGAAAGGATTAATTGGTTTTCAATGCATCCCCATGTGAAACTGCATTTCAGGTAAGAAATTTTAGTTTTCAATGCATTCCTATGGGAAATTGAATTCAATGCATCCCCATGGGAAATTTGCTTTACAAATTTTTCATAGTACAAAAGATCCCGGAGAATGCATTAAATTTGTTAAGAAAGGTTCTACCGTAGTTCTATCCCCTACCTCAAAAATTCCACACTGTTTCCCCTTACTACTAAAGAACTCGCAGTCATATGTGAAGGATAAAAAGGAGGGGATTTTTTCGACAAGAAAAATAACTTGTTACTTTTTAATAGCTGAGTAAAAAAATGGTGATGTATTAATTCATTTCAACAGTTTCAGAAGGCACAATGGCCGCTCTGTATAAGAAGGGAAAAGGAGTGGGGTTCAAGTTGGGGGAAATGAATTGTGAAACTAAATTGTAGCATCTTTTTATCAGTTTTAAAGATGCTTGGACGTTTGTCTATTGATAACAATTTTAAGCTAAGAGACTCTCTGGAGAGTCAAAAGTATGCAAATGCAAAGTGTACAGAGGCATAAACACACATGCTATACCTTTGTATTACACCGGCATTTTATTATTTAATTAAAATACTCTTATTTTCTAGCTCTCACAGGCTTCCCTTGAGACAGTTTTGCTGTTAGCCTGCTGGCCTTGACTTGCAGCCAAAAACAATTCGGAAACAAAAAGGGACAACAAATCATATTTCCACAGACATTTTTATCCCTCAATACAACCCTGTTTTCACACAACATCATTCAGACTCTATAAAAAAACTATAATTTATTGCCATAGCTATCTAAAACCAGAAATATACACACGCTCTGTTGATACACCCCAGTCACTACTCATACAATTCCTTAAGATGAAGCATTATGTAGAAATTGTCTTGCTACATTGTTTGGAATAAAACTGGTCAACAGTTTACTGAGAAGATATAGGGATTATACTGGTTACTCAGTGAAAGCCACATACATCGCTAGAGGAAACTTTAAAAATGTTTTATTGCATACATTTGAGATGCCATTTAATTATTGCTAAACATCTTTCTGCAAACTTTTTTTCTGGGGGGGGGGGAGGAGTAAAGCTGTATAAATCATCCACTGATAAATGACAATCGAGAAAAATCATGGGCCAAACTATACAGTCCAAACTATATATCAGCTCTTACCTGGTGGCAACCCTGTAGGTTTGTGTCTCGCCCGTATGATGAATAGGATCCCCTTTCAGTTTTGCCTGGTAAAAAAGAAAACAGAGGTATCTGTTATTGGTTGTATAATTTTCTAAGCAATACTCTATTTCATTGATTATCAAACTGAGACTGATTGACTGTAGTTTTGTACCGACCCACTGTACAAAGCCACTCTGGGTGATTCACATGCATAATTAAAATATGTAAAGAAATAATAAAATAATAAGCAATAAAACAGTTTAATAAGAACAAACGAACAGCATTCCAAATGGGCCAAGGGAAGCAGGTAATAATAAACGTTCCCCTTCTCCCAAAAAATCTCTAAGTGTCTTGCATTATGAGAGAGGTAGGATGTTATTAAACACCTCCCTATACGGTTTTGCCTTCACTAGTTTCCAAAATACTTGGAAGAGAGGAGGCCTCGTGTATGTATGATGGATGGGTATTTCACATTGGTGGGGCCACCGCCTGGGAGGGCCAACTCCTTGTAACAGCTTTTCTAACCTACCTCAAGTGGAAACCCAAAGCCTCAACATTTGGGAAGGCCAGATTACCTGGGCCATATTTAACTATAAAAGATGTTCTGTCAGGTATATGACCATGCACTGATATATAGACTACCCATGCATAGGCCAACGTTGTTAGGGCCCTCCTGTCTAGAAAAGGGTGCAACTTGGCAATCCATTGGAGATAGTAGAAAGCAGATTTACCCATAGCCACCATTTGACATTTCATGGACAGTTCCAGGCCTAGAGGGATGCCTAAGTTGCAAACCTGGCCCTTAAACATATAGCACATATAGATGAATGAGGGGAAATTTTGTAAAATTTGGTATGGTGGAAATATTGCATGGGGAAAGGAGTTGACCCTCAAAAGCCAATCTGACTGGGGAGAAGGAACTTCAAAGCTGCTTCAAACCTTAAAATAAAGAAACAAAAGGGTGAATCCATTACACACCTCCTATCTAGTTCCGTGTTCTCAATGGGAGGCCAAATTATATGCTGTTTGCATACAAAATAAAAATATTACACACATTTACACACAGAGGCAAGAAGGACTGATAAGCCTATTTCAGTAAAGAGGAATGAGAAGAGCAGGAAATACAAATATTTGCACATACACAAACACACATGAGGGTGGGGTTCAGTCAATATATTGCCAGCCGAGAGTTAAGTTTCCATGGCTCAGTGGATGGTCTGTATATTGCCTGAGCTCGTGTGTGTGTTTGTGTGTGTGATATTTCTATTTACCGCTCTTCCCAATCCTCTTTACTGAAATAGGCTTATCAGTTGTTCTTGCAAGAAGCCTCTGTTTATACATATTATTCTTCCCGTTCCTCTAAAAGCTGAGTAAATTTATTTTTATATATACAACAGGAAGGTCACCATGTCATGATCTCACCATAGAAATTCTCATTGATTACACCAGGTATTCTCAACCTGCAGCTCACAGGCCGGATGCGGCCCATGACACAATTTCATGAGGCCCCCAACTGCCTCCACCACACCAGGAAGTGCCATGTGGTGGAGAAAAGGCAAAATGGCCATCTGGCGCCCAAAGCTGTCTGTGGGAATATGAGCCGGCCCCCATCTTAAAAAGGTTGAGAACTCCTGCATTACACTAAAGTTAGAGGCGTTCAATCACAAGCTTTCCAGATGCTGAATCTAGGGGGGAAATCTTTTCTAAGTCTAATTTCAGTTTAATTTCCTAGTGTACTACCTGATCTACATAGATACACTCAGGAAAGAAAAATCTGGTGCAAAAATATGCCACTCCCTACTGACCTTTCAGTCAGAAAACCAAAGAGGAGTAATATCTTGTGCCAGCTCTAAGTACCTAATATGATGCCCTTGCATGCTTTTCTGATTTTAAAAAAAATACACTAATTACATAAGTGACGTTACTTCAATAGGAAGAGTAAATAATAGGTTTCTAAGAGCCCAGGAAGCGAAGTAGTTAAACTGCTGTACTGCAGCCAACATGTTGTGAGTCTGATTCTGACCAGGGCTCCAGGTTGAGTCTGCCTCCAATCTGGGCAAAATGCTAATTAACTTGTGAACCGTCCAGAAAATGCAATTAGTGCTATGTGGCGGTATAGATCATATCTGCCAAGTATCCTGGATTGGCCGGGATTTCCCGTATTTCTCCGCTCATTCCTCCCCTTTCCCGCCACCATCCCGTATTTGAACAGCGGGGAAAGGGGTTACTGCGCATGCGCGCCCATCGTAAATGGGCTCTACGCGTGCGTAGAGGGTTTCTCTGCATGCACAGATGAGTTGTTGCATGTGCAGAGGGGTTCTGTGCAGGCACAGATTGGTTGTTGCATGCGCAGAGGAGTTCTGTGCATGCACAGATGAGTTGTTGTGGCGCATGCACACCCGGGTATGGCATAGAAGTGTCATTGCTATTGCTATTCATCCTCCAGAGGTCAGTAAAATGAGTACCCAGCATGTTGGGGCAAAATACTAATTACCTATAAACTGCCCAGAGAGTGCACTAAGTGTTTTGGGGTGGTATATAAGTGAAATTGCTATTGTTATTGTGAAATGTAATGATGGTCACCTGGAAATCAAAAGAGAAGAAATTTGGTGGAAAATATTAAAATTTAGTAGATTTATTCTATAAGCAAAACAGTGAACATATAACCATTGTTATCATAGATGAGACATGAACACTACATTGGTTTAATTTAATTTAATTTAATTATCACATTTATATACCGCCCACTCGGCCAAGCCAACTCAGGGCGGTTCACAACAAAAGTTAAAAACACAAGTTAAAACAGTTAAAACAGTTAAAACTACCCACCAACTAAAAACAAGGGCTGCAGGATCCGAAGGCACCATGGGGAAGAGTTCCTCTACACCAACCACCCAATGGCGGTTACCCTTCCACCTGCACCCCACACTTGACCCGCCAACCAGGTTTTAAGATCTTTTCTGAAAGGCAGCAATTCCGTCCGAAGACGTAGCTCTGTTGGCAGGAGGTTCCAGAGGGCCGGTGCAGACACGGAGAAGGCTCTCCTCCTTGTGCCAGAGAGGCGGGCCCCTCTGGCTGATGGAACAACTAGAGAGCCCCTCCGGTCCGCTCTGGTTGGACGGACAGACGTCCTCAGGGCGATGCGGTCTCTTAGGTAACCCGGCCCACTACCATATAGAGCTTTAAAGGTCAAAACCAGCACTTTGAATTGCACCCGGAGACAAACTGGCAACCAGTGCAGCTCCCGGAGCAGTGGCGAAGCACGGGCATAACGCCCACACCCCATCACCACCCGGGCTGCCGCATTTTGGACCAGCTGTAGCCTCCGAATGGTCGTCAAGGGCAGCCCCATGTAGAGCGCATTGCAATAATCTAGTCTGGAGGTGACCAGAGCGTGAGTGACCATGAGCAAGGAGTCCCGGTCCAGGAGTGGGCGCAACTGGCGGATCACCCGGAGTTGGGCGACAGCCCTCCTGGTCACAGCCGCCACCTGTTCCTCTAGCAGTAGCCGTGAATCCAGGAGGACCCCCAAGTTGCGCACCGGGTCCGTCTGGGGCAAAATAGCCCCATCCAGAAACAATGATGGTAGCTCCCGGGTTAACACAGGACCCCCTATCCATAGCCACTCAGTCTTGCTGGGATTCAGCTGTAGCCCGTTAGCCCCCATCCAGACCCCCACAGCTTCCAGGCATCTGGAAAGGACTTTGACGGCATCACTGGGGTCCCCATGGGCCGAGATGTATAACTGAGTGTCATCCGCGTACTGATGGTACCGCACCCCATGGGAACGAATGATCTCACCCAGCGGCTTCATGTAGATGTTAAATAGGAGAGGGGAGAGCACCGAGCCCTGAGGCACCCCCCATTTGAGGGGCCTAGGACTGGACCTCTCACTCTCCAACCACACCGACTGGGTACGACCCCTCAGAAATGAGGAAAACCAGGACCACACATTACCCTGGATTCCCAATCCTCGGAGCCATCCCAGAAGGATACCGTGGTCAACGGTATCGAAAGCCGCTGAGAGGTCAAGAAGATCAAGGACGGATGGGTGACCACCGTCCCGCTCCCGCCAGAGATCATCCATCAGTGCGACCAATGCCGTCTCGGTACCATATCCCGGCCTGAATCCTGACTGAAAGGGGTCCAGATAATCCGCTTCATCCAGCACCCCCTGCAGCCGACACGCCACTGCCTTCTCCAACACCTTCCCTAGAAAGGGGAGGTTAGAGACAGGCCTATAGTTGGTTAGGACAGCTGGGTCGAGGGAAGGTTTCTTCAGGAGGGGGCGCACCAAAGCATGTTTTAAAGGTGCAGGAAACACCCCCTCCCGCAGTGATGCATTGATCACAGCCCCAACCCAGTCACCTGTCACCATCTTGGAGGCTTTCACCAGCCAGGTGGGACAGGGGTCCAATGGGCAGGTAGTGGCGCGCACAGCTGCAAGGAGCCTGTCCACTTCATCAGGGGCAACTGGCTCAAACCGGTCCCAGATGGTATGGCAAGACTGTACTCCAGCTCCCTCCGGACTCTCCCCATCCACGCCAGGATTAACCCCAGAGCGAATCCGATCGATTTTCTCCACTAGGTGGTCAGCAAAGTCCTCAGCCGACCCCTGCCAGCCAGGCACCGGGGTCCCCCTACCAAGGAGAGACCCGGTAACCCGGAACAGGGTGGCCGGGCGATTATCAGCGGAGGCAATAAGGGTGGTGAAGTATTGCCACCTCACCACCTCCATCGCCACTAGATAGGCCCTAATAGCGGCTCTAGCTAGTGTCCAATCGGAGTCTCTCTGGGTCTTCACCCAGCGGCGCTCTAGGCGTCTCTTTGCCCGTTTGAGCTCCCGCAGTTCATCTGTGAACCACGGAGATGACCTAGCTCCATGAGCTCTGAGAGGCCGTAGTGGTGCGATTTCATCCAAGGCCGCTGTTGTCATCCTGTTCCACAGGTCAACCAGCACCTCGGGCGAATCGTGTTGCCGATCCAGAGGGAAATCCCCCAGTTCCCTCTGGAATCCATCAGGATCCATCAGTTGCCGGGGGCGGGCCATTCTAATAGGCCCTGCCTCCCTACGATGAAGCGTCGCCCCCAGGAAGTCTAGAGCCACCACATTGATTGGTGATCAAGATTATGCTGTGGAACCAAACGGGTTACCTATAATCATTAGTACATCGGATTATCAAAGATAAGATCAAATGTCTTACTATGGAAAGAAACACCTAAACAAAATATTGTTCATTTAAAAGCTGCCACATTTGATTGGTATAAGATATACCAACTGGTGGACAACCATAATGACAACTGGGTGCACAGACCTAATATAACACATGGTTCAGGCTGCTTTCCCAATCAAGCTTGTAATAAATCAAAATAAGTGGTCATACACAGTACAGTACATTACCTCTGCAAATGAATCATTTAATTACTAGCAGAACCAAAGACCTGAACTTTACAAAACTGCCTTTAAGAGTTGCTATATCATGGGCAATTTGAATATCACAGATACAAAAGGGGGGGAAACAACCCTTACTTTCTTACACTTAAAACAATGAAGTAATTTATTAAAGCAGCTTATAAATCTGCACATCTGTTTCCAAAGATGCTAGCAAAATAAAGTTGACAATTTTTAGTTCATTTAAACAGACAAATGTTAAGGCACCATTTCATATCTTCTCCAATATAAGTCTTC